>CM050888.1:33783688-38783688 GCA_027725995.1 Rhynchospora tenuis
ATGAACAATTGTTCCAACAAATAATTTTAATTATCCTGGAAAAAAAATAATTGTTCTGGAACAAAAAAATCTAATTATTCTAGTTTTTAGATACAAATGTTCTAGGAAAAAATGTTTAGGAAATAAAGGGGATTAGAAACAAAAATAATGGAAGGGAGGGAAGCAAAAGGATTTAAGGATGAGAGGGAGAGAACCAGAAACAAGAGAAGATGAATTACATTGGAAAAATATTCCAAAAATGAAAAAACATAAACGCATCTCATTAATTATCCAGCATCTCAGAGATGGGAATGATGGGGATGGTGAATATTAGAGATGATCCTTATCAGCCCGTCAATAAATGTCAATACTTAAAAAATTTAATCAAGCACGAATTTTTTTTCAAGAATTAAATGCCCGTAAGCCTAAACTAAACTGAAGTTAATAGTACATTGTTAATTTTTTTTAAGAAAAGCTTAGTACATTGTTAACTTACTAGCAGCAAGGTCCACCCAATGTGTGGGCAAATTTGAAATGTAGTTGTATAGTATTTTTTTTTTTCAAAACTTTGCTCGAGTTTTTTTTATTCTAAAAGAGTGTATCACTTAACATGTATACAATTCAAACAAAATAGTCTCTATTAATAATGAATCAAATATTTCAGTAATAAAAAAATAAGCAACAGTATGTTTCTCATAAATTTTAAAATCGTTTCATTTGGTAAACATTAGCTATTATAATACCTCGGTTACAAATTATAAAATCGTTTCTTATCAATACGTTGGAATACAACTAAATATTACATGCCTCCTTTTTCTCGTCTCCTTTACTCTTCACTTCACGAAAGTATCTGGAAAAAGAAAAAAATACCATGTCAGAGTTCAGACAATTAGCAGGACACGTAGGCAATGAAAATGTATATCCATCAATTAATCTTTCTCTTTTCTTATTGATGTTAACTTGTATTAAAAGAAGTTATTATAAACTATAATATACTCAATCGTAACTATATAGATATTTTCAAAATAAGTATTCTGTGAATTCGTTTTTAGAAACCATGCAATACACATAGAAATCCATGGACTTCCATCATACAACGGACAAAAAAAATGAAAGCTAATTAGATAATCTGTGTTAAAATATAATGATATTTCAGCTATATACTCTCCTTCTCAAATTTAAACCCACAATTTAAGATGACCGTGATCTATCTTGCATTAATTTCTCAAATTATCCATTACAAATGGCAAAATCTCTAAATCCCAACTTTTCTTCCTTTTGAAACAACAAATTATTGGTCACCATAAGCATGCCTTTTTATTGCATTAGCTCAACAAAGTTGCTTAATTTACATAGGCGTCTAATGAAGTAATCAAAGCGCAAAAATAAGGAAAAATGATTTTTCATCCAATATGAAAAATGAAATTTCTTCAACAATAATAAACTAAACCTCATAAATTTGTAACAACATTCAATTTAGAAAAGAAACAACAATAAACCAAATATCTTCTTCTCTTTTGATGGTACCAAAAAATTGAGATTTTATCAACCAATAGAGCTTCTTCCTAAAAGTGTAGAGATCATTTTGCCTTCTACAAAAATAATAAGAAAGCAACAAAACAAAGCTAGTTAGTAAAGATTTTTACTTATGAATAAAACATAAAAAAATAGACAGTTTTAAATAATTATTTTAGTCAACAAGTAAATGCACTTTATACAAATTCAAATTTATTTGATCTAACAGTTAGAGACATGAACTCATTATATTAGATATATCAATATGGCACAATCCTATTATCTAAAATAAATTTAAGTTTGTCATGTCTGCTACCTAATCACTAATTCATGCAAATTTGAAAAGCATAGAATGTCACAGATCTATGGTAGGGCATAAGATTTCTTACAACAGTAATAGTCAATCAAGTTGCAATTGTTCCCTCTTACACGGAAATTTGTTGGAACCAAAAGAATTAACATAGCGATGGCTGGTGAAAAATTGCAATCTGCCTCTCAAGTTTATTATGAAAATATGACGGACAGAAGAAGCAAGCATTAAAATAAAAAAGAAAAAAAAAGGAAGACTATCACAATAAGCAAGCAAATCCAAAATTTTCAACTCCATAAATCAATTAAGATTATTTAACCAACAAATATGAGTGTTAACTGAAAAAAAAATACTAAAAACCTTGTATTGTGCTTCAACACAGACAATGAAAATAGTATGAAAGCTGTTACCTACCTATGGACTCATAACAAAGCACTTCAAATTATAGCCATAGAATACTGCAAATGCTCCTCGAGGCACGTAGGACCTGATTCATGTAGATATTGGAAATAGAATCACATTGAATATTGGAACCTCTAACTTTTGAATTTTTGAGCCACATTTAGCCTAACTATAAATATGTTGTGTAACACAACATAAATTTTTTTTTCAATTTTGCAATTACACCACAATCTAATCTAATTTGCAATCAATTTACCCTCAATATCACACTTGCATAAATAGAGGCTCGGTTTGAAGTTCCAACCGTTTAATTCCCAATAATTATTGTGAAAATCCAATAGAAAGTCGTCATCAAAACAAACGAGGTCATAATTCTGATAAAGATGATATAGAGAAGAGACCGATTAAGGGGACATCAAAGGAAGGGAGGGGACAGTGAAACAGAGACAAACTTTGGTCTAGGCAAGGGAGATGAAGATAAGTCTGAAAATTGCTTCACATCAGGACCATTTGATGTAGGGGTCCAGATTGTGTGCCTTCTGAAAATCATGAAATCAGCCTACGCTACACTTCAAATTACAAAAATGTAAGCAAACAAAGTAGGAAGGGTCTTCATGTACAAAATGTGTTGCTTTGTTTTCATTGAAACAAATTGTCAAGCAACTTATGGGCACTAATGGTAATCTAATTTCTGTTATCTCAAATTCCTTTAATGAACACCAAAATTTGACGAAAATTTAGCCAGAAATTAAATAAAAAGTTGCTTATGAGATTCAATCACACTAATTAAATTGAAAAATGCATGGCCTGATATGCCCTTAGCACATCGTAAATTAAGCCAAAGAATCTCAAAAGATTTTTATCAAATCCACGAGACATTATGCAATTGATTAGATTAAGAGGAGAAATAGCTTTACCTTGTGTAGCAATCATTTCAGAGCACATTGAATACAACGCTTAAAAGATGCAAGGTAATAGAGATCGTCATACTTCATGTTAGCATTCGGCTTGAAAAAGCCTTTCTCATCCTGGTGATATGGCTTCGTTTGTGAGGCGATAGAAAGGGAAAGAGGCGAAAGGGGGCGCGGAGAAACTAACGAAATTTCGAAATTTGTTGGCCGCTAATAATGAAAAGATGCGACGGGTCGGACGATGTTGGGATCCGGGTTGGGGGGGGGGAGACGGATGCGGCAGACGGAAATCTAAGAAAATTAAAAGTACAAGAGCGGAGAATCGAACTGAGGTTAGCATTCCGAACCAGCGCTTCTCCAAACGGAAAAGTCAGGAATGCAGATTTTAGAATTAACGATTTAGATTATAAATTGAAAGTTGGATACACTCTTGGTTTGATAGTTTACACCCTTGGATTGGTACTTTTATAAGTAGTAAAGATATATAAGCCAATAATGTTATTACTATTTGATTGGCACGAACAAGAAAAACTTTACATAACAATATTTCAATATAACATCAATTGCCGACTAATATCACATAGAGAGCACCCTCACCAGAATTATAAAATAAACACATTGTCCACCTGTTAACCAATATCAAGGATGTCTATTTGGTTCCTTTGTTGCCATGTGAATGTTATGTCATCAATTATTGCAGTGTACAAACGGAATAGAAAAAAACTATTTCGTTTAACGTTTCATTTCGATAACAAAATGAAATTATTCTTCCGTTTCCGTTTCGTTTTGGTAAACGAAATAAATTTTCGTTCCGTTTAACGTTCCGTTCTTTATTTACCATTATAATTTCGCATTTTCGTATTCCGTTTAACGTTTCGTTTCTAAAAATCATTTACGTTTCCGTTCCGTTTCTGAAAACGGAACTCATTTCATTCTTTCGTTTAACGTTCCGTTTCGACGAAACGGAAACGTTAAAACAGCAAAACATTGACAGGTATAAGTGTACCCATCCCTCACTGATCTTCTTGCCCAGTTTGCTGATGCGTTAGAAAGTAGAAACGTGTTCTAAGTCGCTCCATATGAAGAAATGCATTTTTTTTTTATTATCTCAATAGCCACGATACCTGACACCTGTTATAGAATTAGAATACAATCAGTAATTATGTCGTACTTTTTGAGCACCCAAAATATGTCGGCCTTTCTTATTTTAATTGAGGGCCCCTGCATTGGTCTTTTAAATAAATAATAAAATCTTTTTTTTTCTCGAAAAATAAGTAAATGTTTTTGCTAAGAGTGTCGTAACTCGTGTAAGTCGTAAGAAACGAATCGCACTACGCAGCGGCCAGCGGGCTAGTCGGTGGCGGAGAGGACTCGGATCCTCTGGTCGGCATAAATGTGCGGACCATCTGGTCGGTGCGTGATCCGAGCAGTCCGATTTAATCTCAACGGTTCATTTTTTTTCGGGCCAATATTTTTTTTCGGGAGTGGTAGAATTCACGGGGGTCCCTTTTAGTCGTTGAGATTAAATCAGACGGTCCGGATCCTCTGCCGACCAGCTGGTCGCCGACCAGAGGATCTGGTTCCGTGGCGGAGAATAAGGCAATAAGCCGTCACAAGTCACAACTCACAAAAGCATATTTGGATATCATCTCATGGATTGAGATTAAGAATTTAACGGGCCTTTCTGTTAAATCCAATTATTCAACAGCCCATCGGTTTACTCAGTTTTGGACCAAATACAAATCTATTCCATTTATTCTGTCTAGAAGCATCCACAAAGGCGCAACCCGTCTCCCCAATTCCTTGACTAATCCAATTCGCTTTTGCTAAAGCAAGATGATAAGAATTTGCGTTTTGACGATTTTCGTGATCGGAAGAAAAAGTAGCCGATTTCATAGAAGAGATTTGATAAGAGCAAAGTGGCGTTGGAAAATCACATGAAACTTGATATAATTGACGAGAATTCATTTATTGTCCAAAATGCTAATTTTTTCCGTCGTCTTTAGGGTCTGATCGGAATGACTTTTAGAAAGAGTTCAATTCATTTCAATAGAATAGAGTTCAATAGAAATGATTTTCAAATAAAATCTTGCGATCAGAACAAATAGAAGAAGAATTGACAGAAATGATTTCATCTCCTTAAATTTGACTAATTTACCCTTACTCTTTTTAAATATATCAGTTCTCCTTTGAAAATATCTTCTTTTTTACTGGTAAATACGGTGACCACTAATTCATAAATATAAAATAGTTTAGAATTACATTCTTACAAGAGCAAATTGAAAAAACAAAATGAAAAAAAAACATAACATGAAAAGGACTTGGGGTATTGTGTATTCCCGTGGAACTAATTAAGCACTCAACAGGAATAGATTATAAAATTGAGAACCAAATAAAATAGCATAAGCAAATATAATTCAAAGATGACCCTGAAATATGTAATGCAACGTCCAGATTTATGGAATCATATAATTTATAAAGTTGTTGAAAACTTATTAAGAAAATAACTTCGACCTAGGAAAGCAATACAACATGGATATCAAATTAAATAGAGCAACTAGATTGGAACAAACGACAAAAAAAATTAAAAGAGTACTTTATGTATAGGTTCTGGTGTTTGCCTTGAGCCCTTGACCGCTCTAGAGAGAGACGACGAAAAAATTCAAGTGCTGTTTTAATCGAGAGAGTTAGCAAGAAGGGGAAGGGTATAAAAGTCTGAAATTTTCGAGCGTCTCGCGGCCAAGCCAAATCGTGGCAAATTTCAACCTTTTTCTCGCGATTTCGGCAGCTCTAAATTTTCCTTCAGAATCGCGCCAAATGAATTGAACTCGTGGTCTTACGTCCGTTCCGATCGGGAGAAACAGTTTCTCGCGAAATCCATTTGACGTTGGAGCCGCTAATATTTCATTCCGATCAGGCCCTTAAAGAGTGGTTATATTTGTGAGTTTGGGATCTACTTGGCTATTTTATTAATGTCTTCTAGTGAATTATATTTGGTTAAAAAAACAAAATATGTTAATTCCATTTGTTCAAGAAAATATATAATGTTAATTGCAGCTAATATTGATCACATGTCAATTAAAAGTTTGCTTATCGATGCATTTTTATTATATGTTGGGAGCGTCGAAATCAGTCAGTAAACAAAATTATTGTATATATAGTGGCATTAAAACAAATTGCATGCATTATTTTATCGTCATATCTTCCAAGGCGCTTTTTTTTCGGCTAGGGGATAATAAATAACAAATGGACCGTGATAAAATATTTCAGTTGGTTTACGAACCCGGAACGTAATATTTCTAATGACTTTATTACCGTATAAAGTCCGCTACCCCTTTAACGACGAGCAAACAAAAAAAAATAATAATAACTGAGTTACCCAAAAGTCCAAAACAAAGCAAACAACACACTTGCGTTTATGAACGTGGAGTCCAACACAGATAGTCAGTGGCTCCGTCCTTATCCTAGAAATAAGAGATTTAATTTCCGAATAAATAAATAAATTAGTAAAAGATGGATAAACTCTAATTTACAGAGTGGGCTAAAGCTTCTATAAATAAATAGCCTCTTATTTCAAAAACACAATTACGTTTATTTTTATTTTAAGATTTTTAGATTGATTTAAAAAAATATTATTAGTGTGTGTCTCGTCAACGTCAAGTGAATACTGAGTAATAGTACATTGCGCCACATAAAAAAAAATACAATAGTGATACGTTAATAAAACAAAGAAAAAAATGATTAAAATACGCGTATAATGATTTATTAAAGGAAATCTGTGTCTCGCCCAGATGATGAGAGCATATTGGGTCTCATTTGTTGGCAGGATAGAATGGAGAGACCAGTGTCTGTTTCTGTTTTTCTGCGCCAATGCGCGTGTGACCACTATATAGTAGGTCATATTAAGTATTTATATACTTGTCTTAAAGATTACACGGAATCGCCGCAGAAAAATTGTCACGTTATTGTGGGTGAATAATGATCTTTTTTTATATATATATATTTCCGAATACAAATTTTAAGAATATTAATTTTGTAAATTCTACAAAATTTTTATGTTTACATGATTACTCGTTTGATATCACAACTTAGATCGTTAATGTTATTTGTAGCAATCATCATTGCCATGTCAACGATAAATAATAAATAAACAAGCATCTCAATTTATTTTAAATCAAGAGAGAGTTGTGGACATAAAATAAAAAGAAAAGTGAGTTGTTAGGTTTTAGCCCTATCCTTGGGACATTGAGTGGAGCCTGTAGCAGTTATGTCTCACGATATAATTCCCGAGAAAAAGACAAGAAAATATCCGTTATTAAACAAACGATAACGCTTGGACCGCTTAGTCCAACGTCCTGAATTAAAATAATCAGACGCTTAATTTCTCTATATTAGAGGAAACTAATTAACATTATTATATAACCAACTGAATTGTAAGAGAATCAATGGAGACTTGCACTTACCGATAATCTCAATTTCGACCAAACTTCCAAATTCGAACCATTAATGGTCCAGAGAATTTATAAACTTCCAAATCAGAATATGAATAAGGGTCCGAATAAGTCCAAATTTTTTATTCTTGTGTTGTTTAATTTTCACCCGAATAAGAAATAAGAGGCTTATTCTCTATTCTACTCCCGTCCAAACACACCCTAAGAATATGTGGTCGGACTTTGAAAATCCTGTTGAAAAATCGGGATAGGAATTTCAAAATCTAACTCTTCTTATTTTTATATTTTTGTCAATTTCAGTTTTCAAATTATTATTTTTTTCAGAATTTTTTTCAAACACCAACAATGTTTCCCTATAAGCAATGGTTTGGTCGATGTTACAAACATCATATTATATTTTGAAAATTTGATCCAAACATCTAATATGTCGTCTTTTAACAATTAACATAGTGACGTATTTAACGGTTTCTATTCTTCTCTTCAGCCTAAAATTGTAAAATAATATAGATAAGTAAATTTTGAAGAAAATTTAACGGTTTCAAATCGTATTCGTAATTTTAAAATATAAACTGTTACTTACATCTCACTATTTATATTCTAAACCTATCCGTTGTAAGGGCTTAGCATTTTTTAGTCGGACCACTTCCTTCGAAAATTTCGTTGAGTTCGTATTGATAATCTGTCCAAATGCATTAAATATATCAATCTAGCTGAGTTCATATTGATAATTGTGCTAAAAGCCGTAAATATATGATAATCCTTTACTTCTCTTTCATCTTGAAAAGCAATATTTAATATTTATTTAAAAATTGAAATCAAGCACAAAATATTATTTTCTTATTTAATTAGATTTTATTATACGTCAAAAATAATGTTTCGAAACATATGAGCAGGGCTATTGAAAATTTTTTAGTCATGCATAAAAGAAAGAAGAAAGTTTTAATGACAAAAGTTTTTGGTGCTATGCAATGTCACAATCTTATATTTTTTAGTTAAATTTAAAACTCAAATGAACCCAAAATATTACTTTGGTTCTCTCACGTAGATATATCGACATGAATTTTTTTAATGTTTGGAGTTTATTTTAAGTGATAAAGAATAATCGAATTAACCATGATTGAATATTTCAATGGATTACTTTTTTTATTATTTTTTTTGCATCTTGATTTACCAAGAAAAAAATATTTTAAAATTTAAAAATTGATATGGATATGTATCTTATAAAACGTGATCAACAATAATAGTTCAGATTTGAATTTTAAATTTTTAAATATTAAACTAAAAATAGAAAAGCAAGAATACAGTGTTGTTTGGTATAAAAAGTTGAAGTATTGGTACTTCCTCGGAAATAAACAATGTAGTAACTGGAGTAAGCCTATCATTTAACAAGCCAAGCACCAACGACTTACACTTTCTACTGGTCTTCTCTCTTTCTCTCTCCTCGCTCGCTCTCTCTCTCCTCTCTTTCTCTCTCGTTTCTCTTAAAAGAGGGCAAAAAAGGGTAGAAAAAAAGGGGAAATTACAAGAAAAATTATCAGATGAGACTAATTCGGTAACCTTTCTCAAATTTCCACCTAGGAACTAAACTGCATCTCATCCTTGGTTAGCTGCGGGATCTTTCCTTTCGATCGAGGTTAGTGTCGTCGATTGTTTTTCTTCTTTTGTTGTTCTATTAGATTAAATTGCAGAATATTCTCCAAATTTGTACTCTTTTTTTGTTCGTCTCCATCTTTTGGTGATATAAGATAGGCCTGTCACTAGACTTGTGATGGGCTGTGGTTTAAGCTAGAAATTACTCAAAAGGTTGATCCTTTTACTTTTTAAGTTGGGAAATTAGACTCTTCAACTTGAAGGATTACTTGGGTTTTGTTTATTAATATTGATTGAACCCTTAATTGTTGTCTAATCAATTATTTGTTCCGAGTTTAGCTTATTTTGGGTTGATTTTTGTGTTAAGTTGTAATTGGTATTTAGATTAGACTGATTAAATTTAGTTACGGCTTTGTTTTGATAAATTTTGATTAAAAGATTTATGTCCGAGTCCTGTTTACTGGTAGAACCCTTGCTGTACGTCTGGTTCATTGCCGGTATCTTTGGTTTGGAAAACATAGGGGAAATGACATCTTTACCTTTTAGACAAGGTAATACCTCTTTAGTGTTAAATATTTTTCTGACTTACTTTGCCAAACCAATCAATCAGGTTTTACACCTTAAGCTCAGGAAAATCAAACTTCCCCAATCTACACTGAACTGTAAATTGCGAAGAAATGGTGGAAGGCCCGAAATTCCCCATCGGTGGGGCCCACTCCCCACTTACTATGGGCCCTCCGTTTGCTGATATGGCGTTCTACCACAAGCTGGGCGAAGGCTCTAATATGTCAATTGACAGCTTAAACAGCCTCCAAACCAGTAACCATAATGGATCCCTGGCTGCGATGTCAGTGGATAATAGCAGCGTGGGGTCAACTGACACCCTCCTGCATCACCCTGGCCTCAGGCCCGTTAACCCTGCCAACTACTCAGTTAGCCAAAGCGTGTTTAAACCCGGCAAGGTGGCCCATGCCTTGACTGATGATGCTTTGGCAAAGGCCCTGATGGACCCTGCTACTCCAACTGAAACATTGAAGGAGTATGAAGAATGGAGTATTGATCTGGGGAAGCTTTATATGGGTAACCCATTTGCTCAAGGGGCTTTCGGAAAACTGTACAAGGGCACATACAATGGAGAAGATGTTGCAATTAAGTTACTGGAAAAGCCTGAGAATGACCCTGAGCGGGCCCAACTTATGGAGCAGCAGTTTGTGCAGGAAGTCATGATGCTTTCCAACCTGAGGCACCCGAATATTGTCAAGTTTATTGGTGCTTGCAGGTATGCTAAAGCTAGGGTTTTTGGTTCAGGCAATTCGGAAGTTCTATGTTTATAATAAGGTTTACCATAATCAAAAGCACTTAAGAAGGAACATCTGATATATATGGATGGTATCCTGTGAACTATAATTTCGACCTGCCTTAGATTTTGTTTTATTATTATTATAAAGTTTCAACTTAGTTTTCCAAAGTGAGGTTTTTGGTAGCCATTAGTTTTAATGTGAATTAAGTGCAAAATCTGGCAGGACAAAACTATTACTAAATAGCAGTTCAGTAGATTTTCATTGAAGTCATTGCAAGTTTATTACCATTGCTTTCATGATATCTGGGTATTCGTTCAGATAATTACCATATCTAAAAGTATGTTTCATTCAGAATGACAAATATAATGATTTTTATACACAATCCAGGAAGCCGATGGTGTGGTGCATCGTGACTGAGTATGCAAAAGGTGGGTCTGTACGGCAATTCCTGATGCGACGTCAGAACAGGTCTGTCCCACTCAAGCTGGCTGTAAAACAGGCCTTAGATGTGGCCAGGGGCATGGCCTATGTTCATGGGCTTGGCTTCATCCATAGAGACCTCAAATCTGATAATTTGCTTATCTCTGGTGATAAGTCTATCAAAATTGCTGATTTTGGTGTGGCAAGGATTGAGGTCCAGACTGAGGGGATGACGCCTGAAACTGGGACCTACCGCTGGATGGCCCCGTGAGTTTTTTCTTATGCTCGTGTTTTCATCATAGATTTTGTTTCTAAGTATATTCATGACTTTTACCTGATAGAAAGTTATGCATGGCAGAATAAGCATAAAAGTATAGCCCTTGGGGTTTGCATGAATGAGAGGAAGTAAAAAACAAATGTTTTAATGACTATTGGCTAATATTTTTAATTATTTTAATTTATTGTTAATTATTTTAAAAAGCACACAGTTTAAAAAGTGGCTACTGGGTAAAGAAGCTTGGATTTGGCTTATTATAGCATATAGTTAGCTAGGCCTGATAGGCAATATTCCATATTTTGAAAATTTTAGGAATTTTGCATTTATTAAAGGCAGTCATGAAACAAACGTGTAGATTGCAGAGTGAATGATACTTTGCATGTTGCAGTATAGTTATGGCCTTATAAACTAAATAATTAGAGCTTGACACGTCAAATTCTGTTGGTGTCTCCTTGTAATGATTGATTAGCATGCGAGTGAAATTGACACGGCATGTGTAGAGTTAATGATGCTGCATGTCTGAAGTTAAAATCTTGCAATTAAAACATAAGTATGACCACATAGTTTTAGTTATTGTATTTGTAATAATTAATAGTGAGGCAGGGGTAGATATACCTTAGTGAGTCTACTGACAATTAACTTTAGTTCACGATCCACAGTAGTTTTAAAATCTCAGAGTGACATTCTTATTGATGATTGTCGCGGCATGATCAAGATGTATTATTATGGATTGCTAGTATATACATTTGTAATTTGTCTTATAAATATTATTCAAAATGTTTCTGGTCACTCAGACTAGTGTTTGTCTCAATTTTCATGAGATGATTCCCTTTTATGCATCCTTGAACTGAAATAGGTGCAAGAATTATATGTTTCTGACCATTAGCTTTAACTTGTTGGAAAGCTACTAGTATTTCATATACTTGGAGGACTGTTATATGTACCTTCTCATCATTAATTCTTTTGTTTCTTATCTTTCTGAGGAAAAGTCTATATATGTTGAACTGACAACAATGAACAAATTGGATTATTTTTAAGATTTGTTGTTGTATGTATTTCAGAGAAATGATACAGCATAGGCCATACACCCAGAAGGTAGATGTGTACAGCTTTGGCATAGTGCTATGGGAACTTGTGACCGGCATGCTTCCTTTTGCTAACATGACGGCTGTCCAGGCTGCATTTGCCGTGGTCAACAAGGGGGTCCGTCCAACAGTGCCACAGGATTGCCTCCCAGCTCTTGCTGAAGTCATGACCCGCTGCTGGGACCCAAATCCTGATGCTCGCCCCACCTTCAATGATGTTGTCAGAATGTTGGAGATTGCTGAGATGGAGATTACTAGTACTGTTCGCAGGGCTCGATTCAGGTGTTGCATCTCCCAGCCCATGACCATGGATTGAAAATAGTTTTATGGCTTTAATTGACAGAGGAAAGTGAGTAAAGAGTAAGAGGTCTGATGTATGTACTGTGGTTGTTGTGTGGTTGTTATCGATAGACTGCAGGTTGGTGGTAGGGAAAATGGTTTATTTAGAGAATTAATCATCTTCTTTTTTCTTTTTCTTTTTCCTTTTTTGGGGTCCCTCACTGTTGTTGTATTAAACAGCATAGCCTAAGTTATTTTGTCCTGCTTATGTGTATGTATTGTTGATTTGTCAATTGTCATGTATTTTGGTCTATTCGCTATTTAATTCTAAGCAGACAAAATTTGGAGAAGAAAATAAGGAAAAAGGCACTCATTGCCTGACCAAACCAGGGGCAGACAGGAAAGCTACTTTGGGTAGACAGATACCAAATGATGTAAGATAACTATTGCTAGATAGCTAATTTCGACAAGTTATTCAACATTCCACGGGCAATATTATTTGAAGTGTAATATTGTGTAAAACACGAATGTATGCTGGGGAAAAGGGTACACTTAATTAGATGATAAAGTGAATCTTGTAACATCTGGTAAAAAATTATTACACGTTGCAGATAATTAGTATTTTAATAATTGAAGTTGTTTGGTAATGCGAGTATTAGCCTTGTGTTTCCAAGATAGGATAACTAGCTCAATAATAGAAATATTAGGCTGGTTTTCATAATATAAATAGTTCAACTCTTGTGTGCGCGAAAACAAATAAATGACTGTAACTCTTGATAATTGCTCAAGTAAAAATTTAATTGAATATTTAGAGCCACTAGATTGGAGACAACTAGCGTACCAACTCTGTTTGAATTACACATGTATTACCACTTGTGGAACTTGAGCAAAATCCTCACTATGGATATCCAAAAATGATTAAAAATAATAAATAGAAAAGAATGGAGTTCCCTAGAGAAATAGGAACCATTATTTCGATATATGATCTCTATCTAATAGTGAGAAAGAAAAAGAAAGAAGACCGATTGGTGAATTGACGAGCTTGCCACCATATTTGACCTGCAAAACAAATATTGCAGAGACCCACGGTGAGAATGAGGACTAGAAACATCATAATCAATTATATAATTAGAATGGTCATGAGGGGAAACACAAAATGAAGACAATAGAAAGGACAATAACTTTAGATACATTACATGTGAATATTTTGTTAATGACGCTGCATTTCTCTGAATATATTGGCGACATTAGGTGATAGCCTTGGAAGGTATTTGAATAACTGAAAAATGGAAACAGGAAACCCGAAATTAGTCTAATATTGTACAAAGTTCAAAATAATCACAATTTATGAAATTAAATCATACATACTTTTTGGAGCTACAATAGATCTTATTGACAAAGAAAAAGTGAAAGCCAGAGGAAACCCATAAAATCAAATGAAAGAATCAGGTCCAGCTTGTACTGAGTAGGTGTAGTAACAAAATTGTATAGCACTGGCAAGACAATAAATGAAGGGTAAGAAGAAATATGTAAACATGCGCACCCATAGTTTGACCAATGCATCTATGACCACAGGAACCACACATATGAAAATGGTAATTGCAGCTTCGTCGATCTCTAACCCGTACCGTTCTAGTAGTATCTCGATTAATGATTCCCAGCCAGACACCGAGTGGTATCTAGGAAACAAAAATAAAAACCAAGAATTACAATAGTAATGCCATACTAGGTTGGGCATTCTTCCTTTTGTCCCATGTTGAGGCAGTTCTCATTTTTTATTTTGCAAATTTGGCCAAACTCGTGCTAAATTTAGTTAAAATTGAGGATAAACTACAAAACTGGGCTTAATCAAGATTGCACATTTGTGAATTCATTGAGGCCCGTTCAAGTTAAATTGAACACTGAGGAACTAATTAGGTTATAATTAGGATAAATTGAAATTTGCAATGCTTTATTAAACATAAAGGAGAAATCAGAAGCATATTTCTTACCCCAAAAAGATATCGGTAATTAAGATAATAAGAAAAGCCTTTCCAGTGTCTGATATATTATTTAGTAACTTGTATCCAGTAAACTTAAGCAATGCAACCTGAACATGAAATGAGTTAATATAGCATAACAAGGATATCTGGTAAGGAATTTGACAAGAAAGTTAGGTGATGGTACAACAAAATTACCTTGCCTTCATTGAAGTAAATAAGTAAAAAGAGAACAATCCCATAGACCATATCTGACCAGATATTTGCAAAAGCCTTCCGGTTCTCTAATCTCCATTCCTCTCTCATCTCTAGCCTGATATAGAAAATAAAAAAAGGCTTATTGTACACTGCACGGACAACAATAATTGAGTTAATAATTTTCAACAGTATGAAAGAGGAATTATTTTAGCTGGAAGGACTTCCCAAAAAAAAAAAAAAAACCTTTTTTGACACAACACACCCTCTTGTACTCACTATGCCCTTTGAAGTATATTTCGTTGATGTAACATACTTTTTGTTAAATAGTAAAGTTATGTACATATTTAATATGAAATAGATCAGAAATTTTGCATGATGTTCTATTTTTTTTTATTCTTAATTTTGTATAGTTATAAGCAAGCCTCTTTACATAACGGAAAACCATTTGGAATGCAAATAGGACAAATTACAGATTGTAGCTTGCATATCTAGATTAGGCTAAACATAGATGGCCAAGTAACAAAAGGCAACAGAATGAATTCTATATGAAAGAAAGCAGGAATAATGCACTTTAGAGAGAGAGAGAGAGAGAGAGAGAGAGAGAGAGAGAGAGAGAGGTAGCATGCCATAAGGCATATATCAATGGATAATTCGTTTTTTTTTTAAGTGAGAGATATTTTTAATGGTATATTTCAACCAGTCAGTACCAGAACTATAGAAATTGGCAACAGCCAAACTTCAAGTTGAAAATATTTTTTTCTTCTGCATATTTTTAGTTATTTTATTAAATTTAGCTAGGGACACGGTCACACGGGAATATCTTACTGTCAAAGTGTCTACTACTTGCATCAAAGGAAGCCTTAGCAAATCATCTTATCATACTGGTGGACTTCCAAAAGTTAATAAAAAATGAGGAAAAAAAGAGGAGAACAGAAATAAATAATTGCAAAAAAAGCGCCCATTAATTGTTGTTTTCTCTTTGAAAATAACAATGGTCATTTCTCTTATTTGACCTAACATCCTAAAATATATAGGTATTTGCAACAATACACAAAATCATTACAGATGCACAGTTTTGTCAATGTAAGAACTAACTCTTTACCTAAGCCTAATTAAACTAGAAATCAGGTTCCGAATTAGTTATTAGCACAATAACACCAAAGAGATTCGATTAAATCAGTATGACAAAGTCAGTGGTAATTCAGTCATTGGCTCGTAGCTGATTAGGTTTCAACTAAAGGAAATTGTAGATCCTAGATGCAAATATAATAACAGTTCAGCTTAAATTCTCTTACGCTTTTTGTCTCAGTTCCCACCAGACCTCTTCCTCGGAAAGAGGGGGAGCCTTTCCAATCTCTACCTCAAACCGAAACCGGGCCTGTTCGACCTTCAGTTCTTTTACAATTTGTAGTTTTTGAGACCTTCTTACATCAAGTAACTCGGCAGCTAGTGGCACCTTCTTCACATACCTAACCATGTTATATAGGAGTCATAAGTCATTTTATAGGAGTCTATCAGTGTTATAAAATTGCAAAAAATACTTTTTTTCGTGAGAATTTGGTCACAATTTCAGTAGTACCGTACAATAGTGAATATAGACTACTTTTTGGCAATAATGAGTCCTATTTCCATTGAAAAAAAAGTAAAAATAAAAAACCCAACTTGATCTTGGTAACAATGTGGAGGCCCTTACCAAATATATAAAAAAAGGCTACAATGAATGATTTCTAACAGAGAGAAACATAACAAAAGTTCAACGAATACCTATCTAAAAAGGGCATGAGAACATAGTCATGAACCACAAAGTCTGCCAACCATGGAACCAGAATCAGCACAGCAATAAATTTGGCCTGACACAATAACAAAAAATAATCAAAGAAGTGCCTCTGCACATATTGAACTTTAAAATTGATGCAATCATCCAACATGATTTTTCCCCTAATAATATCCACAAACAACCCTCCTCCCCAACTCACACACCCATGCACACAAACACAATATCATGTTTTGGCTATTTGTTGGACTTAACTCTTAACAGTATGTATGAGTATTAAAGATATATGCTGGTGCAACACTTGTAGGACGGAAATGGCTCAAAGCTTCATATTAGAGCCCAAAAACTGAACAAAAAAAAAAAAAGGAAAGATAAAAAAATAGTAAAGTCAAATAAATAGAAATTAAAAAGAATATATACTGAATTTCTTGAGGCGTATTTAAAGACTCGATCCTCAAATAACAAATCCTCATCTCTGCCACTAATAGTAGCTTTAATTGCCTCAAATATGCCCCTTTCCCTGATTATCTCCTTTGGATCATCACTGATCTCTTCCTCTTCTCCATTACCCTCATCTCCACCATCTCTCCAGTCCCAGTCGGAGAGATTACTGTGTTGCTCCTCAGTCTGTACCCAGTCTTCCCACGCCCTTCCCTCCTCGTTTCTTGCATTCTCTTGTGCTTCTCGCAACTCTACTATTGCCTCGGCCTTACTTTTCCATGCCTCAAATTTCTCTTCCTCCGAAATTTCTTCTGATTCAGTCGAACTCTCATCCAAAATTTCATCTTCATATTCTCCTTCCTCTGAAAAGATCTTTTGCCACCACGGTTTCTTTCTGTGAACGTTGCTTTTGCTGTTTGTCTTGTTGTGTTTCGCAAAGGTAACAAGTTTTTTGGTGCCTGTTCTCTCAGGAATAAATGTGAACATGTAGCAGGCACAAGGCCGTTTCTTTGTGAACCTCCTCCTATTGGTAATTGGGTTGACTCGGCTGAATGAAACCATTGAACTGCTCATTAATCTCATGAAATAATGACCACATTTTTCAGAATTTCGAATAGTTTAACCTCTTGGCATCAGCTCCCTCCTCCCAAATAAAGTTTTGATATTTCAGACTGAAACTAAATGCAGCCAACAACAACCAATAACTTCTCCAGCAGAACTTCTTTCTTTCACTGACCCAAAAAGATGAAATATTTTTCATCTGCCAAAAGAAATACAAAGTTAAAAGAGTGTTTTGCGATACAGAAAAAGGAAAGGAGACTGGAGAGAGAGAGAGTTAAGAATGAGGTTCTCTGTTATACCTCATTGTTATGCTAAGCTCATGCGTATTTCGTATCTGAAGTTATCCAACTATTCGTGAATTATCTTACAAAATATCCAATTCTCTTTTGCACTGAGAATGAGGAGTAAGTGTACACGGTGGAGAAGATGGCACGACTGGTAAGAGACACAGAGCGACAAAAGCGGGATCGGAAAAATGGCTTTATGGATAACACTCGTAAGCCGTACGTTTCGTCGCGTTTCTTATGATATTATCCATGTAACAAGTCGTGAAGCGTGAGCCGAGCTTTATCCCTCGCTACTCGCTACACATATCTTGGATATTTTGCATAAAAGATCTTGAGCGATTGCACAGACTAAGTACGGCTAGGTGAGGACTGGTCTCTTGGGTTTTGATTTAGTTAGCTGAGTGGCCCAATCCATTTTATTTGTGTTGGGCTTTAGGTTGTGAAGGGCTCAAACCCCAGTTGAATTTGTAATCCTATAATTTTTTTTAGAATTCGTTTTATACTAGTATCTACGATCTTGTGAAAATAAACAATATCAACAATTTAGCTTTTTGGTATTTATGACTCAAGTTTTAAAATATAATTAAAAAAAAAAATCAAATTACAGTATCAAGTGGCACTTGCGCCATTGGAATCCTTTTCTAGTGTAAAATAGGTCTTGCCATAAGATACAAGTACAATAATAAATAATTAATAAGGCAACATCTAATCAAAAGCCCTCACATCCTTCCTCTAAATGCTAACAATCCCCTTTTGGGATGACTAAAATTGATTTTCTGAGACTACAAACAAACGAATATACCAGAGAACCAAATGACGCTCAAAAAAGGGCCAGTCTACCTGAATGACACCATGTATTGCCAACCAACATAAATTAATTATTATACGGTTCATTCATCTAACATCATCAGATCCCTGCCTACTCTTTCTTGACCCGGTTTCTAGCGGCCTTAGCAGTGCTGGACCGCTCAGCCTGAGAAAATGCAATAAATACTTGCATGCACATTGTCACCAGAGCTAGACCGATAGCGGTAAAACCAGCACCTTTCCAAGTAGAAAGCAGTTGGCTCCACTGAAAGAATCTAAATGTGGCATATGATAGAATACTTGACCAGAAAATCACCACCTAGCCAGAGAAAACAACGTACAGTGAGAGAGAGCGAGTGATCTTAATTCATACTTTGCACTCAATGTTAACATTTTCAAGAAAGAAGGGTAAAGAAAAAAAAGAAGATAGATTTAACCTGAAAGTAAGAAAGACAACCAAAGATCACTTTTTCCATTCGTGCAAATGAACCCCAATTTTATGTATATTGCACCCATGACACTTAAAAGTTTTAAAACATTTGACTATTATTTCCATGTATCTGCTGACCATCTTCTTTTTTATTTCATAAGCCCACACAGAACTAAATGAAATGAATCAGATGAAATATAACATGAAAAATGTAGGGCAATTTTTCATTTTTTATTGACTTAAACCTTGATTAGCAGTGAGCTGTATTCTCCAAATCACCATCTAGTTTGTATATTGTTCACATAAAAAAGAAAAAAAGTCATTTGAAGATTAGTTAGATAAAAATAAGGGAGAAGTTTTCTTACCACCAAAGATTTAACTGGACGACCTAGAGATCTTACTTCACCACCAAAAGAACCCTCGGCTATATGTTTATCCAACAGAGCATCCTGTCATTTACAAAAAAAAATAATAAAAATGTTATACTTAAGAACTAAATTTCCTTGTTCGCTGCAAGCAAATAAAAAAATTTAAATAAAGAACATGCCTTTGCCACAAATAGATCCTTACACCACTGTGCTACCTCGTCATCTGTTTGGGGCAACTCACTCATGGCACGTCTTTTAATGTGTACATGCACCTGCATGCAACAAGATGGACATATTGACAATTTTATCAATAAGATGGACATATTGACAATTTTGGCACTGACTCCTAATGTGCCATAATTTCTTTCCCATAACACGAGAGAACAAAGATTAACTATGGCAATTTAGCGTAGGCTCCAAATTATAGAATCCACTTTATAGCAATCTAGTTTTTTTAAAAAGAAAGCTTCTATTAACCATTTTTTTTCCCTCGATTGGCATTAACATCGAATAAAACCAAATAAGGTTGGATCACAGTCATAAGCACGAGCGACATGGGTGCTTTTTTCATTGTTCTGTGTAATTGCACAAGTTAATATACCATGCTTGCTTACCACTGATGACTGACCCCTTAGAATCCTCATCATTGTAGGAGAAGGTTGATCTTTAGGAATAATTACAGTTGTGTCATATATGGCGGGAACAAATGACCGCATTATACTTACAGAGGCGACAAATCCCTGAAAATCAAAGGATGCATGTAATCAATTCAAGGAAAAACAAGGTTTGTATATTATAAAAAGCAAATTACCTCTTGTGCATAGAACTAACATATATTCAATTTTAAAATTTGCCCATTTGCCCCAGTACGCCAAAGCCAAAAGACCTTCCATAAACAAATTAAATGCATGATAATTTGGTTACTTGCAAGCAATAAAAATATGCATGAGGTCAAAAGAGGTAAAATGGATCCACACGACTAGAAATGGAAAGGTTTCAAGACAGAAGTACTGTTAGCAGGTTTGGCAAATAACTATTTGCAGCTTAAGACACTTCGCAATTGAATTAGGCATAAGCTTGTCAAAGCAGCACAGCTGACCTTTGTACGAGGAACAAGAACATTTCTGGGAACATGCAGGCCATTAGCAGCGGCATATTCTTGAGCAGCCAAGAGTTTGGCAGGCGTGAACCGGGTCCCTTCCACAAACAGTGCCAGCCACAATGGCACCGGAAAGTCTTCCAACTGTTTCAGACCTACCTGAACAACATAACAATTGTATGGCACATTTTTATTTTGCAGGTTTTTATAGAAACTATATGGCAGGACATTTCCCAAAGAGAGTTTGGATCCAAGGACATCAACCGGGCTGCTATAACCGTACTGACCAGTTTATGTTTACCAGCAATGCTAAATTCTTTCAATAATACTGTCTTTTTACAGCTACCTGTGCGATGTACTGACAGAAAGCAAAAGATAAATTAATACCTTTAGTGTATTCTCATCCTTGGCCCAATTTCTCTCCAAAAAGAGGTATTCAGCAAACCACATTGACCAGCCGATAACCTGCGAACATTAATTCGCTAAGTTTGAAAGTTTGCACCATATATATAATTTTTTTTTACTATTTTGAATAACATAACACCATAGCACACAGATGCAAATAAAATTAAAACAAAAATAATGCTCACAGGAAGAAACTTGGATGATTTCTTCATGACAGCCAATGCGCTACCAAGACAACCTGCACGCTGACAGAAGAAGGTATATGTTATTATTTTTCCTTGAGAGGTTTTTTTGTGTCCTTCTTTTTTATTTTTATTTATTATTATTGTTTTTTGGGGTGGAGGGGGCATGCCATGGAGAGAGATAATAAGCACCTCAGCTAATACCCATCCTACAAGCCAGTCAATGTCGCTTCTGTGATTTGAAACTAGAAGTGCATGCTCTTTGCCTGCAACAGTTAAACATGTCTTTTCAGAGAAATATTTTCTCTGCTTTAATTTATATTTCATATGAAATTAGTCCATAGTTAAGCTAAATATCAGTAAAAAAGAAAATGGTGAATTTGTACGTTATTGGGCATATTGTGGACCAGGTACTTTTCAGGTCTGATTCATATCTAGAAGGGTGCCGAATAAAAAAAATAGGAGAGAGTTTTGAAAAAAAAAAAAACAGAATCAATAATTACCCATTAAATTGAATATCTCAGCATCACCATAGAGTTCAACCTGTGAAGGCAGGTAGAAACTATGTGAATATACATTGAAGAAAAAAATGCTATTGACATACATAGAGAGGTAAAGACAGATTTCTGAACTAAAGCTGCATGCTTTTGGATCACTGGAGACCTTAGACTAACATTAAAAAGCTCCCAGAGGTTTGGCTAATTCTTGTACAATTGATTAAAAGGAACATTTCTTGTACAATTGGATTTTATTAAGGTAATAGAATCAATTGTTCCTTTGAATTCTTACATTTTCATTTTTACACGGTCAATTGTACAAGAATCAATTGTTCCTCGTAATCAATTTGGTTTATTGATTTTTTCACGTCTTGATCTTTAATTCTTTATACAATACTTCAAATTTTACAATGGTTGAGCACACCATGGCATGTGACATTATAGAAGCTAGGTGCATCTTATAGAACAATATCGATGGAAAAAGATTTTTCATTTGGAATTCGAGCTTTGAATAATCAACATAAGGCATATGGTCGTAAAGACCATGTAAGTCTACGTCGCATTACCCAAACAAAACCAAACACTAAATTGGTCCTATAAATATAAAGACTCAGTAAGCAATATTGGGTTTCATTTCCTTGAAGATGGCTGTGACTCAGTAAACATTATAGATAATAAATTAATAATAGAATCATAATATTAATAAGACTTGACATTTTTTATTAAATAGAGATTTTAGATTTCAATGTTGTTACCTTTACACCAGCCCACCAATCTACAAGCCAAATAAGTTGCAGCCAGAGTAATTCAGCCAAGAGTCGGTTAATTCTCCTATAGAGATTCCTCGAGAAAGGCCTTATTATCACAAAGAGGACACCCTATTGCACCAACAGACGGAGAATAAAAACCTTGCTTAATTATACCGTCATATCTCAGAGCTAATTTTTGAAAAGAAATCAGTACACATGAAAATCAATCCCCATATTCTACCAAAGTTCGAAGAACACAATATAACTAGACTAAGTCAAACAATTGAAACTTAACTAAGTCAGGCAAAAGAATGATTAACAGTTGCAGGTACGGGATAAGGTGGACGCTTAGACATTGCAAAATCAACATATTTTGGGTCCAAAATGCAATAATTTCAGAACTTTGTACCGATTCGCATTCTTTTTCACCAGCAATGAAGCAATTAACGAAGAACTAGCAAAGCCAAAGAAAAGTTGAACAATTAACGAAAATTGGTTATGACCTGAATGCAATTAACGACTAGACCCGAGAGAAGGAAGAGAAGTCCGAAAGGAACCAACACGAGCACCGCAGGGACCGCCATCAATCAAAGCTCCCGCGAAATTGAGAGAAAACTCGGAAAAATCTGCTTTCTTTTTTATTTAGATTTATTTCGATGCGGCTTCAATTGCCATGTCAGGATGTCACACTGGCGAAGGAACCGAGGTGGTGACGACTGGAAGACAGGTCACCGATGGTGAGCGTAGTCGTGCGTTATTAAATTTTTCTCAGGTGTTTGTTACTTCTAAAATTGTATATACCATCAGGAATATGATATTCTGAGCTTTTATTTGTAAATTTTCCTAATTGTGCTCTATGCTTGGTGTAGATTTACTGGCCCACAAAATGTTGATACTTGTTTTTCCGAAAAGACCCGAATTTGAGATGGGCAAGTAAGACTGCTTTCCTGTCTAGTTCCACTGGTTGGAACTAGAAGATTCGTTAAATTAATGATTCGCATCCATTTCTCATTAACAGGTCACACCATTTGGCCCTGTTCCACTCCACAAACATTTTGGTCGAAAAAAAACAGACTGAATCAATTTGACCATTTCAATAGCATTTCTTAAATCACGTAAAAAAAAGTTATAAATTTAAAAATTTAGTCAAATTCTTAACTGTGGTAGGTGAGTTTTTTTTTTAATCACATTTCATACTTTTTAAGCGTTATTGAACATTTTATAAAAAAAATTATCCTAATGATAAATGAAAATTATTCATCTGTTTATATAGATAATTTCAATTTAAATGAAACAAATTATCATCATATTAATCACGTCGATTTTATCTAATAAAATTCTAATCAGTAGAATTTTTTAGAGATACTTTAAAATTAGTTGTTATATTTATAAATAAGTCAGAAACAATTTTTGTGATTCGTAAAAGATTGCTAAAGACTTCTTGGGACGGGACCAATATGAAAAAAAGAATGAGAGCAGAACAAAAACAAAGGGCAAGTATATGTAACTTCCCGACTTTAAAAGTTTATTAAACTGACATAAATTTTAATGGATCATTCAGATTTTCAAAATGAACTCGGATATGGCTCGTTGACGATTATATATATATTACAAAAGTATATTATTTATTTCCTACAGTAATTGTTTTTTTTTAAATATGAATTTAGATAGACCTTAAAAAGGACTATTTGTTGTATTTTTTATTTCTAAAAAAATGAACTTCTAGTATTTTCCTTTATATCTCTTGTAAAAAAAAAATTGGTGCTCCTCGGCACGTCACATACCGAGAGTTGGATATGTGGAAAACAAATTAGGAACAAATGGTTGAGAAAGCTAATAATATCAAAATAGTTTTGCACCCACATGTTTTCCAGGACACTTTTTAAATTTTATTTTTTAAAAAAAGTGTAGTATGAAAATTAGTTGGATCATGAATTAATTTAGCGTGATGATGATCTGTTCGTGCAATAAATACATACTTTTCTCTATTCATCTTCCAGACATTGGCATTTAAAAAGTATCTCTTTCTCTTCATCTTTGTGCTTGCTAAGAGTATTTTATATGATTAATGCGTATTGAATTCTCTAAATCAAAAGAGTATTTTAGAGGTCGCAGGTTTTGAAATCCAATTTGGGACTTTTCTCAGCTTCTTCAATTTACCATTTTCTGATAAAAGCCGGCAAAATCACTTCGAATTTCTTTGGAAGTTGAAGCTGCCACACCTTCAATCAAGTTCTCTTTTCTTCCTTTCTCTTCAAGACACCCTGCTTCAATCTTATACTTTAATGCGGCACAATAGTGATCTTCCTGTCTTGAGGCCGAGGGTTACTTATTTCTGGTCAATATGTACTAATTTCTGGGCAATATGGGTAGAACGAATAACAGACTTTTCAGAAATCAGTACAGAGCTTCGACTACACTGGCGAATTGGGTTTGTTTTGAGGCGCAAGGATACTTGAGGAGCTGCTAGTCTTTCAGCTTCAATATTTCTATTTCTTTTCCGTTTTTTTTTTTTCGATTTTACAGCCACATCAATTTATTTTAAAAACTTCTTCCATGTTAGGTCCAACTATGTTATGGTCTTAATTATTATCATTATTATTTACCATTATAATTACAATTATTGTTACTAATATTATTATTATTATTCATTACTGTAATTATTTTTAAATTCATCTAACATTCAATAGATGCTTGTCTAAACTTTCTTGATCCCTTGCGGCTTTAACAGTGCTGGATCGCTCGACCTGTAAATATGCAAGAAATATTTGCATGCATACTGTCACCAGAGCTAGACCAATTGCGGTGAAAGCAGCACCTTTCCAAGTAGAAAGCAGTTGGCTCCACTGGAAGAATCTAAATGTGGCATATGATAGAATGCTTGACCAGAATATCACCACCTGCCAGAAAAACAATTTACAGCTCAGTGAGAGAGATAGAAAGAGAAATTTATATTATTTCATACTTGGTGGCCACTGTCAATCATTTCAAGAAATAGATAGATTTATCCTAAAAAAAAGATCATCTTGTTTTTCATTCTTGCAAATATAACCAATTTTATGTATATTGCGAGCAACGCTCCTGGCCAAAAATTTGATACATCCTAAAAGTTTTCAAATATTGACAATTAGTCCCAAACCACTGCCCATCACCATGGAAAAAATGAAGTCAACCAGATTAACGTTAGATAACATAAAAATCTAGAGCAATTTGAAGCTGGATTGCTCTTACAAAACCAAATTGAATTCTTTCTATTTTCTCATCGATTGGTGACTAGATCGACTCTCTCTCTCTCTCAAACCATTCACTCCCAATCTCAGGCGATTGAAGCTTGGCGTGCGAATCCAAACCCTAGACGAAGGCGATTTCTTCGACGATGGAGATGTGGAGCGGAGGGGCAAAACTGTCAAACCTTGAATCAGCCATGGCGACACTGATGGAGGCATTTAGGCACACGATTTCATTGATTCGAGCAGATCTACCTCCTCGAGAGATGATGCAGCAAGATGGGGGCTGGAAAGGGAGATCTGGTGAGACTAATGGCTCAATTTATGGCTCGATTTACAACAACAGAGGCAAATTAGGTCGAAAATCAGAGATTGTCAGACTCAAAATGGAAGAATTGAGGCAACAATCATCACCCTCTAATCCACTGTGCTTTCGATGTGGTAAGCCTGGACATCTCTCTTATTATTGTCCAAATAGCATTGTGTGTTTTGTGTGTGGAAATCATGGACATCGGGCACGGGAATGCTCCTCACCTCAAGTAGAAGAATTAGTAACTGAGGATACCACATACCAGTTAGAGATGGGTCAAGCAACCAAAGGTATAGAGAAAGGTGAGCAGGAGGTTGAAGAGGCAGGGTGTGTCGAGGTTGTGAACCAGAAAAATGCAGTTACTGAAGTGGCTCAGCAAATAGAGATGTCTAATTTGGAGATTCAGAGATTATCCAAAGAGTTGCTAGAGACCAAAGTTGAATTGGGGGTATGCAAAGAAGAATATACATTTTTAAAGAGGAGTTTCGATAACATGATATCAGGTTTGAAAATGGAAAAGGATAAGCTAATTGCAAGCATTACTGCCTTAGAAGGCAAGATAAATGATGATTTGAACAGTCAACTTGTTGCTATTACAAAGGAGAGGGATGATTTGATGTCTGCAAATGAGAAGTTGTGTTCAGAGTTGCATGAGGCAGACATGCTTAGAAAGGATTCTGATAGCATGATCATAAGGGGAAGAGAATTGGATGTGAGAGGTAGAAACATTGTGGTGGAGTCTGATTCTCAACAGAAGATTGAAGTTCTTAGTGGTAGTGAGGAAAAGAAGTTAATCAAGAATAAAATGAAGAAGACACAAAGTGCAAAGGGAAGGCCAAAGAAGGTGCAAACAAAGATATTCCAAACCGAATCAGATGGAGAAGGAGGTATTGTAATCAAATTGGTTGATCCTGGGTAATAAATTGAAGCTTTGTGCTGTCATGAAGGGATATTGAGGACATTCAGAGGCTTGTGCAAAAGATTTGTATATATATTCTATTTTTAGGGTATTTTGAATAATTGTTGTTTTTGGCTGAGACAAAGAGATGCTAGTATAAAGGATTTTGAGTTGTGTTGTATCACTGGTAATCTAGGTACGCAGGGAAATATAGTTAGTTTAGAGGATATACTTTTTTTCAATTTTGGTTAGGTTTAGTTCTGTTGAGATTGAGATGTGTTTTTTAGGTTTTTTACTCAATATGAGAAGTGTGTAGGTTTAAAATTTTTGTAATCAATATGTTTCTTTAATGAAACGGGTGGCTTTGATCCACCTTTTTTCAAAAAAAACTAATGCGAGGACTGTTCGCAAGCAGCAGGAGTCTCCGATTTCAGCGTCCAATTTTTGGAAATTGGTTTAATAAGCAAGAACAGTTCAACGGATTGTTGGCTTCTCGTCAGAGATGGCAAAGAAGGTAACATTAAATAAATAGTTACTTAAAGAATCTTTCCGAAGCATGGGTCATGGATTGGACCACACTACAGGCGGAACCACGGAAGTTCCTCCAGGACAAGAAAAGGGTGACCGGAACAAGAAAGGTTAGCATTTTTTTTTTTTTTTTTTACTGACTCAAACTTGATCTGCAGTGGATGTATTCTTCAAAATATACCAAATCAGTCTGTATATTGTTTCGCAAAAAGGAGAAAAACTAATTTAAAGAAAAGTTAAACATAAAAATTTGGAAGAAGTTTCTTACCACTAATGATTTAACTGAACGACCTAGCGATCTTACTTCACCACCAAAAGAGCCCTCGGCTATATGTTTATCCAACAGAGCATCCTGTCATTTAAATTCAAAATAACAAACATGATATACTCAAGAACGTGATTTCCTAGTTTCTCTGAAAGAAAATAAAAAGAAAATTTAAATAAAAGCATGCCTTTGCCACAAATAGATCCTTACACCACTGTGCTATCTCCTCATCTGTTTGGGGTAGCTCACTCATGGCACGTCTTTTCATGTGTACATGCACCTGCATCCAACATAATTGTGTCCGAGATTTGCATCAAAAAATGTGAAGGGGACTTAAGCAATAAACCCAAATTTTATCATTATGACAAGTTTGTGAAGTTTAGCAACTATTCTAGCAATAAGATGGTCATAATGACAATTTTGGCCCCCATTCTATTGTGCCGTGATTTCTTTTTCCCACAGCACGAGGCCACGAGGGAACATAAATTTAATCATGTCAGTTTATGCAGTCTGTATAGAATCTACTCTATAACAATCTGAATTCTTAATATGAAGGTTTCTATTCACCATTTTATTCCAATGAGTGGCATTAGCATTAAACAAAACCAAATAATGCTGGATCACTGCCCCAATCACAAGCAACATGGGTGGCATTTGCTTTGTTCTGTGTCATTGGCTCATTGCAGAAATTAACACATCATGTCTGCTTACCACTGATGACTGACCCTTGAGAATGCTCATCAATGTAGGAGAAGATTGGTTTCTAGGAATAATTATAGTTGTGTCGTATATGGCTGGAACAAATGACCGCATTATACTTACAGAGGCCACAAATCCCTGAAATATATTCAATATGACATGAATGAGAGATATATACATCACAAAGGATGCGTGTAATCAATTCAAAGAAAAACAATGTTTATATATTATAAAAACCGAAAAAACTTCTTGTACATAGAACAAACATATAATTAATTTCAAAGATATGCCCCTGGACACCACCTCTTAGTGAACAAAATTTTAAAATTGATTTTAACCACCTGATAGCTCTACAAGTTAAACAAATACGTTGTTGGCTCATTGGGTCAAGAAAGCAAATTTAACAGCATATGGGTGATTTTTCCAGAGTTTTACCAGTAGTTGGTTAGTTAACCGAAATTGCCCAAAATTTGATAATTATTGAGATGGCAAGTGCATTATGTTATTTGTCTGCAACTGACAATAGTCCTTGTGACAACTGGCAATAGTCCTTGTGGTCGGTTAGCTTCCTTTTTTTTTATTTGAGAGGATAGACCAGCTTTTGATGCCATTAATTCAAATTACTTATATCAGATCCGGTAGGAGAAATTTTGGAGCTATCTAAGAAGTTCCTTACTTATGTACATTGGTTTGCGTTTATCATTCCCATGAGAAACCTCTCTACTAAGTTTTTGGAATCAGTAGTGCAGTCAAATTTAAAAATAGAAAATATTCCCTGATAGTGATGAGTTTTAACAAGAATTCTTTCATGTTGTACCAGTGATGGAGCTAACTTCAGGGCTACTAAACTTCAATTTGGACAGGAAAAAAATAGAAATTATGATGTGTCATGATATTGGTGATTATTTATATTTCTTTTTTACAAAGATGTGATTACCATCGCCTTCTTTGATCTGAACAATGCAATAATGCTCAGGTAGGTAGTACGCTTACTAGGTAAAGTTGTAAGACTACGTATAGGAAGTACCGAACAACAGCCAAATTTTGGCTAGTAAGGGGCTGATTAATATGTTTACAAGGTAAAGTCGTATGACTAGGTATAGGTAGTTCTACGGTATACAAGGGATGATAACTGGTAGTTATTAAGCTACTACTAGCTAATTAACTTAGGCAAGAGTAGCAGCTTGCCTTTGTACGAGGAACAAGAACATTCCTGGGAACATGCAGGCCATTAGCAGCGGCATATTCTTGAGCAGCCAAGAGCTTGACAGGGGTGAAGCGGGCTCCTTCTACAAACAGTACCAGCCACAATGGCACCGGAAAGTCTTCCAACTGTTTCAGACCTACCTGAACATTATTACAACTGTATGACACATATTGCGGGTTTTTCAGGAAACCATATAACAATACCCTAGCTCCCAAAGAAGGCTTCGATATTTAGGGACATCAATTGGGCTGCTATAGCAGTACTAAACAGTTTGTGTTTACCAGCGAGAAATAATTTAATTGATAAGTCGAACTTTACAGGTTCCCGTGTGATGCACTGATAATGCACTCATGCCATACAGTTTGATCTGTGCTAGTCTGCTAGATAATCAACAGTGTATGCCAAGCAAGAAAACAACCTTAGGGGATCATTTCAGGGTGGTAATCAAACTATAATAGCACCTGAAATCATAAGATCAAATAATACCTTTAGTGTGCTCTCATCCTTGGCCCAGTTGCTCTCCAAAAATAGGTATTCAGCAAACCACATTGACCAGCCAATGACCTGCGAACATTAATCCGCTGGGTTTGAACTTTGTAATTTTGTACCATAAATAACATTTTCTTTTTATCTAGAATAACATAGCATCTTAGCGCAACAGGTGATGATTAAAAATTTTAAAAGAAAAGAATGCTCACAGGAAAAAACATGGATGACTTCTTCATGACACCCAATGAGCTACCAAGACAACCTGCGTGCTGACAGAAGAAGGCATGTTTTTAGTCTTTTTCCTTGAGAGATCATTTTGCCTCCTGCTTTGATTTATTTATTATTTTTGCTGTGTGTGTGTAGGTGGGGTGGCATGCAAAGGGGAGAGAGAGAATAAGCACCTGAGCTATTACCCATCCTACAAGCCAGTCAATGTCTCTGTGATTCGAAACTATAAGTGCATGTTCTTTGCCTACAACAGTTAAACTGTCTTTTAAGAGAGATATTTTCTGTGCTTTGATTCTTTTTCAGATCAAAATTAGTAGATGGTTAAGCTATGTATCGGTAACAAAAGCTGTGAATTGGTACCTATCGCGTACTGTGTACCAGATACTTTTTTGGTCTGATTTATATCGGAAAGGGTACTAAAGAACAGAAAAAGTTTTGCAAAAATCAGAATATTTGTTGGATAATTACCCATTGTATTGAATATCTCAGAATCACCATAGAGTTCAACCTATGAAGGCAGGTAAAAACTATGTGAATATACATTGAAATAATAAATGTTATGGACATATCTAGAGAGGTAATTATAGACAGATTTCTGAACTAAAGTTGAACGGTTTTGTATCACTGGAGACCTTATAAACTATAAAAAGCTCCCTCAAGTTAGGGTAATGCAATTCACAAAATCCTTGTTGAGCTCAGTCAAACCTTGGATATTATAATTCAACATCAAAATCTCTTGAAGTCAAACTGTGCACAAGAAGCCATAAATTGGAGTTCTATAAAAGATCAGCAGATGAGAGAAAATGATAATCAACTCTGTACATCACAACGATGAGGGGTTCATCTTTTACGTGTCCAATTGAACGATAATCAACTGTTCCTTCTAATCTTGCTTCAAAAAAAAAAAAAAAAAAAAAGAAAACTGTTCCTTCTAATCAATTTGGTTTAGTGAATTTTTCTTTTCGCCTTTTGATCTTTATACAGAACTCCAAATTTTACAATAGTTGAGCAAACATGGTATTTGACATTACAAGATCAATGGTTTATCCTATTGCCATTTGGAAGTCGAGTTCTGGGTAATCAACATATAGAGGGCATATGTGCATAAAGACCATGTAAGTCTACGTCACCTTACCCGAACTCAACGATCTTAAAAACAATTAAACACTATAAATTGGACCTATGATGACTCAGTAAACAATTTAAATTAATAATAGAAGCTTAAAATATGAATGTGAATGTTTTTTTTTTTTCATTTCCTATTATTAGCTCTAGACAATAATTAGATGTCTGATAAAAATGGTTTATAATTGAATAATAAAAGACAAGTTAAACATGTCTGATTAATTTACACTCCAGATCCAGAAACTAATTCTGCAAAATGCTTATGCAAATCGAAAAGCTCAACAAAGCTATATGCGCAAATAGAAAAAAATTCTTTGTGCAGAAAAAGAAATGCAGTATCATGACCAACAATGTAATAATGGAAAATTATGGGACTTGACTTTTTTCTTTCAAACAAAATTCACATTTTAGGCTTCAAATTTGTTACCTTTATACCAGCCCACCAATGTACGAGCCAAAGAAGTTGCAGCCAGAGCAATTCAGCCAAGTGTCGGTTAATTCTCCTATAGAGATTCCTCGTGAAAGGTCTTAACATCACAAAAAGGATGCCCTGTTGCATTAAACAGACAATAATAATGACCTTCATATTTTAGTAAGATTGTAAATAATTCAATTGATTTATTTCCAGTCAACCAGCGCCAATTTCATCATGGCTAAGCTGAATCAAAAAAAAAAAAAGGAACATCCTTAGATTTAATTTAAATTAAACTAAGAGTCTATATCTCCTACTGAAACTCTTGGAAAAGGAAATCTCTCTTCAAATAAGAGCAATTTGAAAAGCAATCAGTAAAAACGTGAAAATTAATCCCCATATCCTACCATAGATTTTTATTTTTATTTTTTTCAAGGCTGGTTTAAAATCAACCATTTCAATATTACGAAATTTGAAATGAATGTACTTCCTATATGATTCGAACCAAAGGCCACTTGGTTGATAGAATAAAGCTAAACCAATAAGCCGAACTACCCAAGAACATATTTAACTCATTGTGCAGTTCACAAATAATAGATCTCTAACAACATGAACTGAAGAGCAACGCATTTTCACTAAAGGTCGCGGGTTCGAAATCCGGCTGGACGGTCCTTTGTGAAATTTAATTTCGAAATAAGTTGGAGGGCTTGACTCCTCCTTATTTTTTAAATAATAATAATAATAATAAATAAATAAATGGAACCCAAAAAAAATATCTTAAGTCAGGCGAAAGAATGACTAACATTCGCAAATACCGGAAAAGGTGGACGTTTTAGACTAAGATTAAAAAGGGTCTAATTTGTAATAATTTCAGAACTTCTGTACTTTATGTGCTAATTTCAGAATTAACAACCAAATTTGTAAAGTATCCGTGAACCAGATCTTTTCACTTAAGCGAGCGAAACAAAAGAAAATTTTGGTATGACCTGAATGCAATTAACTGCTAGACCGGAGAGAAGGAAGAGTAGTTCAAAAGGAACCATCATAAGCACTGCAGGGACCGCCATTAATCAAAGCTTCCGTAAAATTGGTAGGAAATTTGGCGAAATTTGTTTTCTTTGTTGTCCTTTCACTTGGATTTATTTCGATCCAGCTTTCATTGCTATGTTAGGATGCCACACCATATATAACTTATAAGGAACGTCCGAGGTAGTCAGACGTCGAAGAGAGGTAACAAATGGTGAGCTAGCGTAGTCATGAGTTCCTTGCGTTTACTATAATATATTTTATATATATACTAGTTTATTTATTTAATCGAGCTACGTACATCGTTATTGTTATTATTGGCTGTATGCCAGCTCCTCCCAAGATTTGCAATGGAAGTTCGGAAGGATAGAGAACATGGAGTACATTACTTGATTCTTTAATTCTCCATGCCATAAGTGAGAACAATAAATATATATATATATATATTATATTTGAGTCAATGTTTCTAACAGCTGAGCCTTGTTTTGAGTGCCGAAGCAACTTCCATATCTTATTTTCTATATGAGCCAAAATATAAGCACTACATTTATATACACAAATTAAACATCCTTGTTTTGTGATGAAACATATGAACTGGTTATACTCAGTTTTTCAAGGCCTGAAAGTACTTTTTTTGGCGATTGAAATTGTTTGAGAAACCCCTTACTATAACAAAATGTGTTAAAAACATCTAAAAAGGAAGAAGTGTGCAATTTGATTTTCATTATATGCAGAAAAAATGCGACAACAAAACAACAATAAAAAAGTGATGAGTATGATATAGAATAATTAAGTCATCTATGATTTGGAAGAATGCCTATAAAAGCTAGCATATCAAGTTTATGTAATTAGTCCATGATTTGCATTGTGATAACTTAAGTGCAAAAGGCTACAGTCCGATGCCTCGAATGGAGAGGGTCCCTTCAATGTGCTCATTCTTCAATTTTGAGTCTCAAATGATTGATCTAAACCGTCAATATGATTTTTATATTGAAATCTAGTATGATTCATTAAAAAAAAATCTAGTATGAAATCGAATTTTATATATTTTTTAAATTTTATAATATTTTAAGATTTTTTTAGAAAATCAATATTTTAAACGGTTCATAATTTTTTAATCCATAATTTTATAAAAATATGAAAAAATAGTAATAAATTTCATAAATATATAAAATTCGATTCTGTACTAGATTTCAATATAAAGTCATATTAAAATGATTTGGATCGGTCATTAGTTATAATTTAATTATAGTTATAATTTAGTGTGTCGCCATATCAAAAAAAAAAAAAAGCTTACTTTGTCACACAAAAATTAATTATAGTTATAATTATTTCGTGAATAATAGTGGACTGTAGTCGCTACCTTTATTTGAAGCAGGGATGATAAGTAAGGAACAGAGGAAACTTCCTACCGAAGTGAAGAGACCCATAAAATTTCAATAGACATTTTTGTCTTTTTACAATTTACAACTTATATCTATTTCTTAATAATTCTTAAACTACTTGCCAAATGCAACTTAATCTTGGAGTATTAAGATGACTTAATTAGTTACAAATTCTTAACTTACAATACAATTTAAGTTCCTATCAAACAGGACCGCAACTTATTATACTCTATCTTTTATATTAAAAAAAACACAACTTATTATACCTTTTGGCAAATGCACATTTTACCTCCGGGTATCTTTTATATCTAAAGAAAACATTATTATACCATTTGGCAAATGCACATTTTACCTGAGGCCTGAGGGAGGTAACGTTCCCGTCCTGGCACAGTCAATTAGTCATAGGTATCCCTTGAGTTAGTATTAAACCCGTAAACATCGCCGACTTTCCTCTTATCCTCGCACAGTCGCACTCAAGGCTCAAGGCTCAACCTATTGACTATTCTGTTGTCATGACGTCATCCTGACGCCGAAATAAGATACTTGATCTTATTGAATTGTACGATATCATCAGTTTGAAATTTTCTATGTTAATTTTTATATAATATGCATTAAAAAGAACAATTTTTGCCCTTTAAAATTAATAAATATCAAATTGGTTCCCTCAAAAAGTTTTCCTAGTTCCGCCTCTGAGCAGAACACACCGCTATATGACTCGTAGTATAGATATTAGTATTGCACAGTTTGGTGCGATTCAAAGTCCTTATGTGTTCTTTAATTATCGAATTTGTTCGGGGAACACATCGAGCTTTTGCTCGATAGGAAAATTTTTCATGACATTTGATTATCGAATTTGTTTTATTTTGTTTGTTCCATTTCGCACTAGTAGAGTTAGTATTGGTATAATAGTTGTATTGGATTTTTCCTCTTTTATTAAATACCAGTAGGTACTGGATCTCTAGTTAGGAGAATTGGTAATCTATGATAGGAGTTCACCAATTGTATGTGTTTTGAGTTTTGTTGTGATTGGTTTGTAAACTTTTTTTTCTTTATTAATGAAAATTGCTAGTATTTTGCTGGCCTAAAAAAAATTATCGAATTTGTTGGAACAAATCGAATATCATTATCAATTTTTTTTAAAAAATTTTAATATTGATTATCATTTGCAATAGTTATAATGCAAGTTAGATTATATAATATTATTTCAATTTTTAATTTAATTTTTAAATTAATAATGATTAGTATGGCTATTTTTAATATATTTAAACAAAAAAGATAAAATTATTTTGAATTAAATTTTTCTCCGGTGTTTGTTACTTCTAAAATTGTATATACCATCATCTCCAGGAATTAAATATATTCTGAGCTTTTATTTGTAAATTTTCCTAATTGTACCCTATGCTTGGTGTAGATTTACTGGCCCACAAAATGTTGATACTGGTTTTTCCGAAAAAGGACCCGAATTTGAGATGTGTTTCCTGTCGAATTCCACTGGTTGGAACTAGAAGAATCATTAAATTAATGATTCGCATCCATTTGTCATTAACAGGTCACACCATTTGGCAATCTTCCAGCCCACAAAAACTTTGGTCCAAAAGAAGACTGAAGTAACTTTTAATTTGACTATTCAATAGTATTTCTTAAATTAAGTTAGAAATAGTTTAAAAGTTAAGAAGTCGAAAAAATATAGTCAACTTCTTAACATTAGTGGGTAAGTTTTTTTTTCATCAAATTTCATACAATTTAAATGTTATTTAATATTTTATCCGAATGATAAATATTTGTATTATTATAGTGTTATATGTATACTATGCTTGTAGATATTTTTCATTTAAATGAAACAAATTAGCACCGTATAATTACGTCGATTTTATCTAATAAATTTAAAATCATTATTATATTTCTAAATAATTCACAAACAATTTTTATGATGCGTAAAAGATTGCTAAAAACTTCTTGGGTTCTCCGACTCATGCTGCTTTTGGATACTAAGCCCATCAGAAAGGTAGAAAATACAAATGGTAAATTTTCTAGAGTTTCTGAGTGCTTCTCGCTCAACTCCTGTCGTTTCACTTCCGGCTTTTTCTGCAGCAGTGGTTGGATAAACTGACATAACTTTTAATGGATCGTTCAGATTTTCGAAATGAAACTCCGAAATGGCTCATTGAAGATTATATTCTTTAGAAAGTATTTTATTTACTTTCTAAAGTAATTGAGTTTTTTTTTTAATACGAATTGAGATAGACCTTACAAAGGATTATCAGTTGTACTTTTTATTTCTAAAATAAACTTTTAGTGTTTTCCTTTATGTCTCTTGTATAACATTTTTTTTTTTTTGGGTGCTATTCGGTGCGTCACTTTATCATTTAACCGAGTGTTGGATATATGTAAACCCAATTAGTAACGACTGGTCGAGAAAGCTAACAATAACATCAAAATAGTTTCGCAACCACATGTTTTCCCAGGCCCCTTTTTCAATTTTTTTTTTTAAAACATATAATATGAAATTTTTTTGGATCATGAATTAATTTAGCTATCAATACTCTTTTTGACTGGTAAGTGTGATGACGATCTGTTCATGCAACTTTCCTAAATCCATATTTATCTTTATCATCTTCCAGACATTGGCAATTAAAAAGTATCTCTTGCTCTTTATCTTTGAGCTCGCTAAGCAAAGAGTTTTTAAAATGATTGATGCGTGTTGAATTCTCTAAACCAAAAGAAAGGCGCTATTCAGAAAATAAATATAAATTACATTTCTTTACATGAGTTTATACAGAATATGATATGCAAGGAAAATTACAAACATGTGTCACAAAATAAATTAAAAAATATATTCACCATATAATTAGTACTATTTCACAGAAAGATCACCAAAACCGGAATGAATGCAACCCAACCACAGGAGTATCTGATTGAACGTAAACTCGTCGCCAGACTAAATTCCTCTATCATGATATTGAATTTACAACTAGAAGTAGATGGGTTCTCAGTTGTCACAGTTGCAAGATTATTGAAATCACAAGCCCTTTGATCCTGATCGTTCTTCTGGTAATAGCTATTAAATGCATATGAGATGTTTCCCTTCGCATCCAGATCTCCACAAGAAGTCTTGTAACCGAGGCTCGAGCAATCTGCATTGGCGCAGGCATAGCTTACACTTGCTGCGATGTTTTGGTTGTCTAAGCCGACAGAAGGCTTCAACACGCACCACTTTCGGTCCAAGTATTTTACTCCCTTTGCCCCAACCAGTGTAGCTGTAATGTAAATAGATGTCAATTGTCAAATAGGTACAGAGGGCATATATGACTCTGCTTGATTATTTTTAACAAAATTAAGAAACGAATGACTTATTAATTCTGAAAAAGCATGTTTATATAGAATAAATAATCTCTTTTCCAAAAATAAGTATATAATAAAAATCATTTATTCGTAGCATTCTAATTCTTTTCACATAATTATCATTGATCTCGGCCCACAGTTCCTGGGGTAAGAATAAAGAAATGGATACAGAAATGCTGCTCAAAACATTTTATTGCTTATACTAAGTAAAAGAAACTTTCAATAATTTTCATTTACCACTTTCAGATAAATATATCTTTCTTTTTCACTGTTGGGGTTGAGGAATTGATATACCCTCTATTCCGATCCTATTGTATGGTCAATTGGTCATACTAGGTAATTTAAGTTTACTGAACTTTACAAAGAAGCAATAGAATGTTGTTATCCTTTTAAGCAAAAGTTTGAGACAAAAAAAAAAAAAACATTAGCTTCAGACATTCCCCAGTAACAGGGGTCCTGTACTCATAACATATAAAGCAACTTATGTGCCTAGCATTATGCAAAGTTTAAACATGTACCTGAGGTGTTGGCACCACTTAAGCTCAGTTGATACTTTGGTGTACCGTCATAATAGAAAATGCCCCAATGCCTTTCAAAATTTCCAGGCAATATGCTCTTTAAATCCTCATCTATGAGGCTAAAAAGATATGCATCAAGTGGTCCAGGCCGCAGAGGTGTACCCTGGTTGGATGAGACATGATTCACCAGACCCTGGTTGAATTGACGTGCGTACTGTATATTTGCATTCATATCTCCATCAGTCGGCCACCCAATCTCTCCCACTATTATCGATAGATTACCTGAATTCAGGTTTTTTTTTTTTCATTAGATAATTTGGGATTTGGTTGTACTGTAGGTTCCTACTGGTACAATAAATCTCCCTAAAGCATCAGTTCTTCAAGGTTCTCTGAGCAGAACACTGTACAATTGATCAAAAAATACCAGCGCTTGGTCACTTACACCATGATACAGGTGTTTTTCCAGCTTGAGAGCTGGTATCTAAAAGTACTCCCTACAGTTACAAGGACAGAGCACAACAACAAGGCTCATAGAATTAGCATATTGACTGGAGGTTGCAAGTTTGAAAACTAACATATATGCGGGATCTTTTGTGATATCTCCCTGCAATTATGGACCAGTACCATCCCAGTCAACCTGGTGCTTAATTAAGACAGGTAAGACATAATCCATACTCTCAGAAATTAAAAATCATGTTCTTACCGAATCCATTCTTGCGAAGTGCAGACAGCAATGTGTCATGATTAGCATCGAGCACATTCGTATAAGTAACTGACCCATCAACTATTGGTGAAGCCGACCCCTTAAAAAATGCATAATCTAGTGGGAAGTTTGGGTCATTGTAAAGACTTATGAAGGGGTATATGTTTACGGTAAAAGGAGCATTATTGTCATTAAGGAAGCTAATGATCTGAACCATCAATCCATGGATGTCTGACCTGAAGTCGCCATCCGATGGTTTACCGCTTGCAGAGGCGTACACATCAGCATTAAGTGGTATAGTGACTTTCACTTGGTTGCCGAGACCAGCCTTTATAAGAGCTGCCTGAACATTTTGTAAGGCTGGGTAAGTGATGTTTAAGTAGGTACCGTTGTATGTCTGCAGAAAGGGCTCATTTCCTACGGCCACATATCTGTCGTTGGGGAGGGAAAAAAAAAGAAAGGAAATTTAGTTTCCGATTGTCAATTCAGTACAATCATATTTGTGATTACATAAAAGTGCGGAGCTGTGCATTTAGGTTCTGATAAATTATATGAGAACAAAAAAATAATTCTTGGATTTTGTATAAAGCTTTTTGAAACAATGTAATTTTTATGATCTGTCCCCTGAGATTTCCACAAATGCGTGGAGATAATTTAATATCAATTATTTTCAAATCAGGCACTAATAGAATGTTTGCTAGGACTTTCAGATGTCAATGGGCCCGTCAATTATTCATTCTGTCCTTGTGGCTCAGCTGATTTTAAGTGGGAAAGGATTTTTGGTAATAAGAAAGGACGACCTACCTGCTACTTTATCTTAAAATATGCTTCAATATTATAACTGATGAACTAAGGAATTAAGTTTTGGCAATTTATCAACAAAGAAATGAAATAAATGTGATAGAAGACTAGTCATGATTTCTGACAGATATTTGACATTGACCCGATGTTGACTTTGCCATAAGCTGACACTAAATTCAAAAATTCATTTAAAAGTGAAGACAAATTTGATCTAAAAAAGGCCAAAAAACGAGTCATTTCTTTTTATACCACCTCATACCAGCATACCCGGTCTTGCGGTACCCAACATCTTGGCTGGTCAACACTATTGTTGTCAATTGCCAATAGGTACCCAACAAGGCAACAATTAGTACCATCCTATGAGGCAAACATTTGATGAGTAATGAGAAATTAAAATAATCCTAATAATCTCCGCTTGAAAAAAAATGGTAAGAAAACCATTTAACTCCCCAGAGTCTAACATTTATTAAAAAAAATAAAAGGATTCAGATAACATTTCACAAGATAAAACATTAAAGCGGTACAGAAAAGTTCAGATGGGAAGAGAGAGGCTTCATTACCTGACATCAACCCCATCATTGACATACTTTGACACATTCTTAGACACCCAATCCTCGGCTGTTTTTTCACTCCCTGCTAACCCGTTAAGCAAATCGTTCGGTATCCCGACCATGACCTGAATGCTGCTCTTCTTCAAGGCCTCCATGATCCCGTCATCTGCCTCAAAAAGCTTCACCTTTTGGATCCCATTATCTTTCAGCATCTGTACCACAGTGCTAGGTGGCAACGGATGGCTCGCTTGAATACCCCAGTTTACTCCAATAGCCGATGCACAATTCAGCAGGCACAAGAATGTCAACACAGTGAGCGCTTCATACAGGACCGCCATGGTGTAATGAACTCGAGAACTATCTCTCTGTTTCTAGAAGCAGAGGAGAACTAAGCTACTGTAAATAACAATTGCAAACGTGCATCAATAAGAACTAATGTAAGCAATGATGAAAGTTAGTGGAAACTGGGAGAAAGGAAGAGAGGATGGCCAATACAGAAAAGAGAACAGGAAAAGAGAGGGTCGTTATTATGGGGACAAGTGGGGAGAGGCAAAATCTAGAAAAGAGGATAAGTACCGTAAGTTATGCTTATGACAAGGACAGATGCGAAACCAAAGAATTAAGCAATGGACATTGCACTGAGGTTCGCCTCTCTCTCTTTTTCTCTTTCTATGAAAACAGACAGGTAAAGTAGGTGTAGGATTTTATATATAAGGAGAGTATCAGAATAGAAGCTTCATTTATCAGGCATGGAATAAAGGGAGTGCCAGAACTGGTACAAAACCCCCCACTGTCGCTTTGCTAAAGCGAGGTCTTGGCCGGGCCGACTAAAAAACTCAACGGTTTTCTAGTGTCTGGCTGTCTGCTACTAAAAAATGGTTCTCTTTTTCACTTATGTAACCCTATAAAATATCAAAATATCAACAAGTTTTGTGAATATGATAGTCCCTTTTTTCTTTGTTCTTTATGATACCATAATTAACTACAGTGAAGGAGTTTATAGTTATAGTCAGTCCGGAGCAGATGATTTTAACAACAGCTCCATAGTTTGTCACTGTGCTTTTTCTTAATTATTTTTTAGCAATTGGGTGGCATTGGTAGCCCATGAATTTTAGGACAATGACAGTTTGTACAAATATTAGACTAATCTGGACGAATATTTTCCTAAATTACGGGAACACAGAATTGTTGTTTTCATCTTTGAAAATAATGAAGGACGTGAAGGTATATGGGGTAATAATTTTCTTTTGCTGGGTCTTAAATGATGTTTAACATTTTTCAGAAGAATACACGGAGCTAGGCAGCTAGCAACTGTCTTGTTCTATCATATGTTTAAATTGTTTTATTTATGGGAGGGAAAATAGGTTTCATGAAACTGAAATAAGAAATGGTCAAGGAAAATGATTTGAAAGCAACCATTGTTTCTATTGACAGAAAGAGGATGGATAAGAAAGAAGGAAAAGAATAGAAGGTTATGGAGGCAAGGGATTTGTTCTGAAGTGGAAGCGAGTCAAAGCATCCACGACCATCATTTATTTTAAGTGGCCTTGATTGCATGTAATTAGGTATAATTATATAAATAATTGTTATATTAGAAGATTAGCGTACATATTTATATTAGTATGTATTTGTTTTGACAACTGAAAATTAGTTATTAATTTAAATTTGCGAATGATTGATACTTGTAGGTGTCTGTGAAATTATGTTGCGCACCGTATTAGCTTAGTGATCTCCAAGGCTCCAAGCAAAAATATTTCGTTACCAGCTCATCTCATATATATTATAAATTTATAATTAATTAAGAACGAGGCTCTATTTTAAAATTTGGACGTTTTTAAATTTCAAAGGTCTATTTGAACCATGAAAATTCGAAGTACATAACAATACCTTAGAAGAAACCAATATACCTTATGAAATTTTTTTATTATTAATTTTTATATAGGAAAAAAAAACCGTTTCTATATGGTTCCGATATTTTAAAATTAATGATTTTTCTTTAATATAGTCAAAAGTTAGTTTTCTAACAAAATTAGATTATGTGATTCGAATTCAGTAGTGATTCATATCGACTTCCTTTTTTTTAAGAAGAAAAAAGATAAAGTTTGAAGCCGTATCACTCACTTATTGCTTATTGGTGCTATGCTTAATATCATCATCATGATTTAATAAATTATAAGACAATTTTTTTCTCTTCCAATAGTGAGTTTAATAATTAGCATGACTGTGACATTTCGACTTCTGTTATGCATGATTGATTTAGGCGTGTCAAACAGAGATTATACTATAACCGCGTTTAAAAATAAAGTAATATATGTAATTGCTTTTGATAAAGTGTAATTAAACTGCATCTGATGTGATTTATTAGAGGAACTCTCTAGAGGTGCATGATTTACCCCTTAACGTGGCGCTTTCAAAGGTGCTCTCAGCTTCTCAAAGAGGCGTTCAGTGGAAAGCTCTTATGCAAATTCACATTCATAGCAACTTCAGACGTCATCTTCTTCTTCTTTTTTTTTTTTGTTTTTATTATAATTTAATTATTATAATGTTAACTAGAATTGGCTTTTGCCACTTCCCCTTAACTAGAATTGGCTTTTGCCATTTTTTGAAGAGAGAAAAAAATGTGCTTGTCCATTTGATGTTGATTACATGGTATAAAAAGGATTTATATAAAAACTTTATTAATCATCTTCTGATATATATAAGACGAAGAATGAAAAATATGGTGTATTCGCAGTTTTCTAATTCATATTGATCCATGTGTAGGAAAAAATACAGCATATAAGTTTTCATATTTTTAATTTTATAGATGACTAGATACAAAAAAAAAATATCGAATGTTTGATATTGATTAATTACATGATTCATATAAAAATTGATGTGTATAACTCTATTTTTCGATTTCATATTCTGAAATCGACTATTTTGATATTGATCATATACTGTGTGTCCTGACACTCCTAAGTAGGTCAATACCGTGCCGTTTCGCACGTTTTCGTTTCGTTCCATCTGAAACGGAACAGAAACGGAAGGGAAAATGAGTTTCGTTTTTGAAAATGGAACGGAAACGAAACCGAAATTTGTGAACATTACTAAAACGGAATACAGAAATGGGCTGAAATCAATGGTAAATGAAGGACGGAACAGAAACGAAACGGTTTTTCTATTTTGTTTAATGAAACGGAACGGAAACGAAACACTTTTCTATTTCATTAGTTGAAACGGAACGAAAACGGCGGAGGGTGTTCCGTACCGTTTGTGCACGTTTGACAGCGGTACTCCTAAGGACCAAACTCCGTCACTTTCCGTCTTGAAGAGAGAATAAAAGGCCTGGTAAGAGCAAGGCTCAAATGGCCGAATCAATGTAACAAGGCTGGGCCGAACCTAGCAGACCGCAAAAAGGCTCTAGCAAATCATCCTTTTGCCTTCTGCTTCTTTTCATGTGACCATGTCTTTTGAATTTTGCCGTTCCTGGCTTATCTAGCAACTCTGAAAATTTGACCGATGCTTCTTGTTTGTTTGGACGTATACTTGTATAGTTGTATATTGGTTTGGTTTAGACTAGATATTTGATGTAGTCATCTTTACTGGCATTTTTTATATTTCAAAATCTGATTTAGTGCTTAGCTTAGACCTAATTTTGTATTTGACTTGTAACGGAAAGCAGACGATTATCTCTGTTGATTGCTTTCCGTTAAATGAAAAAAAAAATTACATCTGGTCAGGGTAGATAATAACCTGACTAATAAGCTAATAACAATGGAGACCATCTGATTGAATTTAAAAGTTGACCTAATGCCTTAAAATTTGGAAGAATCTTTTTTGGTTTGATATAAACTACCCGATTCAAATTAAAAAGTCTCACCTATTAATAATAATAATAATAATAATAATAAAGTTTCGTTTCAAATTAGAGAGATATGTTTTGATATAAATTAATAATAATCTTTTTTGGTTCGATATGAACTATCCGATTCAAATTAGAGAGATATGTTTCTTAGTTTCGTTTAAATTTTATTCAGTCCTTAGCACGTTACTTTTAAGCAGAGAAAAATAAAGTTAAATTATTTAGAAAGATATACATAATTTTTTTCTTTTTCTTTTTCTTTTTTTCTGTTTTTCTGGTATGGACGAAGTAAGGCGGTAAGACCAGCGGTCTCGTCAAAGCGGATGTGAATCGTGACGTCATCACAATATTCCGAAATTAAAAAAGAAAGATTGCAAAAAAATCTCTCTATCATCTCTCTAGGTTTCAGTCGATCTAGGGTTTCAAAATGTACAACGGTATCGGTCTTCAGACAGCGCGTGGATCGGGCACGAATGGATACGTCCAGTCGAACAAGTTCTTCGTCAGGGCTAAGAACAACGCCACCAAGCCCTTCGGCGGGGGCGGCCCGCCTCCATCCGGGCCTGCCATCTCCGGCGGCGTACGCAAGCCCAACAAGGATATTCTCGAGCACGACCGCAAGCGGCGGATCGAGGTGAAGCTCCTTGTCCTGAGAGAGACCCTGGAAGAACGGGGTTATACCGAGCAGGAGATTGAGGAGAGGGTAGGCGAGGTAAGGAAAGGTCTCGAGGCGGAGGCTGAGGCTGAGAAAGCAGATGCTGATGGAGCTGGTTCTGGTGGGTCCCGTGGAGCTCACGGCGCTTCTGATAAGAGGTAATTGATTCATTATTCTCTATTTTGTCTATGTTTTGCTAGTGATGGTTAGTTTCTTGATCCAGACCAATTTTTATGTATGTGAATTTAGATAGACATAGTATGTTGCAGGCTTAGTGTAATTGTTTTTATTTTAGCTTCTGACCATGTTGGTTTGCTTAAAATGATTCAGGTATAGTGATACACAGAGCCACCATGTTGCTGCCAGAAAAGAGAAGCAACTCGAAACTCTAAGAGCTGCACTTGGAATAAAGAGTGAGGAGGAGAAAAAACAAGAGGAACAAGAGAGTGATATTGAATCGGGTGAGTTTGTTGAAGATAAGAATGAAAAGGAGAACACTGGCGTCATTGATTCTGAAAAAGGGGTGGAGAAAATAAAAATGAAAACAGATGTGAAGTCTGAGAAAGGAAAAAAGAAAAAACACAGTAAGAGTTCCCGCTACAATTCTGATTCTGATGTCAGTTCTGACTCTGATATGGATGTCAAGAGGGAGAAAAAAGTTGGAAAAAATTCTAAAGGACATAGGAGGGATAGTAGGAAACAGGAAAGTGATTACTCTGATTCTGATCCTGATTCCGATTCCAATTCTGATTCCGACTCTGATTCTGGTAAGAGAAATAGTAGAAAAGGGAGAAAACAGGGCACAAAGAGTAAAAGGTATGATTCAGACTCTGAATCAGAGTACGAAAGAGAAAGAGGTGGTGAGAGGAAACGGGGTGCAGTTATCAGAAACAAGAGACATGATTCTGAATCTGAATCAGATTCTGGCTCAGAAAGAGATGGCAAAGGTGCTTCAAAAAGTAGAAAGAATGACAGCCGAGCTAAATTCAATAAGAGTAACAGGCATGATACTGATTCTGAATCAGATTCTGGTTCAGAGAGAGATGGTAAAGGTGCCACAAAAAGTAGAAAGAATGACAGCCGAGCTAAATTCAATAAGAGTAACAGGCATGATACTGACGAGTCGGATTATAGTAGTGACGAGAGAGAAAGTAATAGACATTCTAATAAGGCTGGTGCAGTGGCAAGGAACATGAAGGAAGGGAGAGAGGAGAAGGGAAAGAAGGACGGTGAAGTGAAGAAGAGAAGGCACGATTCTGATAGTGAAAGTGACAGGTCTGATTATGATAATCAGAAATCTACAAAAGGTAGAGACACCTCTGAAAAGGACAGGCATGGAAATAGAAGGGAGGAGAATAGGGTTGAAGTGAAAAGGGAAGAGAAAAGGGTTGAAGTGAAGCAGGAGAGGGAGAGAATGAAAGATGCGGAAAAGGGGGAGGATGGTGGTTACAGAAGACATGAGGTTAAAAATGAAGATGGTGGTAAAAGGCCAAGACATGAGGTTAAAAATGAAGATGGTGGTAAAAGGCCAAGACATGATGTAAATGATGGTGGCAGGACCCATCATGATAGTGATGATCGGGACGCTAAGAGGGCACGGCATCATCACGATGTTAAGGAAAGAGACGATAGGCATGATTATGATGATGGTAACAAGTATGATCGGCGTAATGATTACGGTAAGAGGTCGAGGTCTGATGGCCATGGTCATGGTAGTAGAAGGGAAAGTGGTGATGTGCAAGAGCCTGATTCTAAGAGGCAACGATATGATGGGCGTCGTGATGATGTTGATTCCGGCAATCGCTATGATGGGAAAAGGAGTGATAAGCATGCTGGGACTGATTTTGATGGCGGACGATATGATGGTAAGGTATCTGACAGGAAAGGCGATGATAATGCTAGGAGGGACCGGCATGATGATCACAGTGATGATACGAGGAGAAGCCGTGGTGATGATGCAAGGAGGGGACATTATGATAATGATGCAAGGAGGGGACATTATGATACTGATGCAAGGAAGGGACATTATGATAATGATGTGAAGAAGGGGCGTTATGATGATGAGTCAAATCGTGATTCGAGGAGGCAAAGAGATGAGTGCCGCCACGTTGAAGATTCTCGTAGGGAGAGGCGGCGTTGATTTTTTTTGGGTGTCTGCTAGATGGTAAGTCAATGGCTTTCTTTACAAAGCTAATTACAAGGGCCCTTAAAGTATTGTCTTTTTCTCCCCTTTTTTTTATTTTTAGGATGGTTTACGCAATGTACATTTAATTATATTACAAGAATGTCTAAGTGCTTACCTGAGAGTACCGTAGAGGTTATCTAAGTATTGCTGAGTTTTGAGGTGAACCACCAAGATTTGACTGAATTAATCCATGGTAAAGAGGCACCTTTTAATGGAAAAGGAACTCCATATAATACAGTTTATGCAAAATGAACCAGCACTCCTTATATTAGTCACTAACACTCTTTCTTGGTTTGTCTACAATTAGCACTAAGCTGTTTTCAAAAAGTATGAGATGTTATGCCAAACAATGAATTATGCATCATTTTCATATTTTTTTGACATGTTATTTTTTTCATATGTAACTGGGCAACTAGTGTCTTAATATTTCGTCTTACTTATTTGTGATGCACAGTATCTGAACCCATGTTGCTTCTTAGAAGTGCACTATTTTAGACTTTGGAGCAGGAATAAAACTGTGAATGTAGCATTAGAAGAACATCCACTATAGCTGTCAGCATTGTTTGACGCAAAATTACCAAGTACCTTAAAACTGATGTGCTGAGCGAATATGTCCATTGGTAGCTACCATTGGTCTATAACATAACTTATGTTGCCATATTTACCTCTTACCTCTTGTAAGTTCAGTACTAATTGCGTTTCAAATTGTGTGTGCAGGCTTTCCTAAACTATGGCTATTTCAAGAACATATGTCAGTCCGTCTTGCAGTGCTTCTGAATGAATGCTTGATAATACTCTTTTAGAAGATTTTTTTTTTTTTTTTTTTTTTTTTGCAATTTTATCCGCTCTTGGTACTATTTTTATGCTCTCGTAGCTAAATATTTGTCTAATAGCATGTTACCTTTTCCAAGTTTGATGTACTTTTCACTGTGCAAAACCTGCTGTTTTTCTTTGTAGAAATATATTTCGTTGTTTCTGATATTGTGAGGAAACATGTACAGCTAGCCCTATTGAGAAATACTTCTCTTTCAGTTTTCAATCAGTTATGTAATGGAATATGTACTTCTCTCTTTCGCATATTTTATCACAATACTACCATTTAGATAACAATCATCTATCTAACTTTAATTGTATTTATGTAACGACACAAAAAAAAAAAGAAAAGAAATGAAAATCAATCATTTGAAGTCGGTAACAGTGTCACTTAGCTTACAACCAGTAGTTTCAAAAGGAAAGAAACAAACAGCGAGGCCTGAAAGAAAAATTACAAGTTCAAATAAGAGAATTGCAATTGTCTGGTGACAACCGTGTACCAGTGCAACCGCCACAAGTGGGCATAATATACCGCCAATTCTTCCGACTGAGCTTGCAACACCAATGCCAGTTGCCCTTACTGATGTGGGATATATCTGATAAAACGAATACAAAGACAAGATTAAGTGCAAAATTAAATTTCTACCATTTTTTATCAATCAATAGCAGTGCCAGTAAGGTTCTAGTCTAAGTTTCTTCTTCTAGTGTTTGTGGAGAAATCTTCCCTGCAGCACTTGTAAGATATCAGAACTTGAAATGACCCTTTATTATGACAAAATTTGAATTTTCTTTTAAAATTTTACTAGCCATGTGAGTTTGTACAAGCTTAATGTAAGAATATTTCATATATCACAGATAGTTAAATTATAATCAGAGATAACTAACACCAACCTCAGGGGCATATATGTATACTATCGTGAAGCTTGCGGAGATGCAAACACGTGCACCAAATAGGGAGATTGCTGTGAGTACCTCTGACTGATAAAATACAAGCGGTCCCATAAAAAGGAAACTCGTAAAAAGCATTGATGACATCGACAGCTTTCGCCCAAGCTTATCCACTATTAAAGCTGATATGAGAAGCCCTGGTATCTCTGCAAGGAATTTTTTTAAAATAAGGAAGAGCATTATCAAAATGGTTTCATAAGGCAAAGCAATAGAAAAGTTTCTTATCTCTGTGGTAGTTCAGAGACAACTTATGAAGACAGCGAGGCCAATTTTTATTTTTCACTCATTTAGAAAGTAGGGTGTTTCAGTAATCTCACTAAGTTTCTAGGGTAATAAAATTTTATAATTTTATTTAACTTTACCAGCAAAGCTTGAGATGAACACATTCTTGTAAAGCCCGTCGTCATTTAAGTGTTCGGGTCTAACCTCCTTCACCTTGCAATCTTTATTTCCATTATTCAACTCGGATGTCAACAGAACAATTCCATAGTAAGCAAATGCATTTCCCAGAAACACCATCCAGAGAAGCAAAGTCGACCGCACCAGATTTGGGGTCAAAAGCATCATAACTGCTTTCAAACCCCCACCTTTTGTTCCAAAATTTTCATTCTGATCCTGGTCAGAGACCAAGTGTGCAGTTTCCATGGAGGAATCAGTAATTTCTTCTAGTTCCATTTGAGAATCAGAAATGAGGTGACCAGGAGGAAGGCTTGTGTGATTTTGTGTGGCTATTTTGCTCAGAATGTCTGCAGCAGCGCCAGCACAGCCTTTCATGCAGAGGTATCGTGGGGATTCAGGTGTGGCTCGATAAAAAATTAAAAGGATGAAAGATGGGAGAGAAGACAGGGCCAGTAACCATCTCCAACCAAGCTTTGGCATTATGGCCTGAAATATTTAAAACAAAATATTGAGAAGGAAATATTCATGCTATGTCCCTTAATCCTCACAGTAATCTAATATTGCAGTTGCCAGTATACCTAACAGAAAGGGGCTAAAAGCTCCTCCTTGTCCTTTGTACACTTTAAACAATATAAAACGAAATAAAAAAAAGGAAACAAAAAAGGAAATTCATCGTGTACTCGTGCAAGGGGAAACACATACAAGGATTGGATTTTCATCCAGGTGGGTAAATTTTTAGATTATGAAGGATATCTTTTGTATTTTTATGAGCATATAGTATATTTTAGAAAGGAAGTAATTTCGATTTAGAGATACAAGTGAATCTTTATAATCAACTGTTTTCTTCTATCTAAAAACAGTAAAAAGATCTCTGAAAACATGTAAAATTTGATTTCCTTAAACATCTCAATATGTTGACTGAATCGAGCGGCTCACACAATCATTAAAATTTCGAAACTGAGATTTGACGCTGTACTAGCTGATCGATGGTGCTATGCATTATACCATAGCCTCTCTCTTTAGAAAGAACAAAATTGCGAAAATGGATCTTACCCATGCTAAGGAAGCCTCAAATATTGTGCCGATGGTCCAAAATGTGGAGAAGATAACCATCCATGCCCCCCTATTAGGAGCTGGTACAAACTCCAGAAACCATGACCAAAGGACGGGTCCCCCTCCAAGCCCAATACCAACCATAAACCGAAGAAAAAGTAAAGAAGCGTAGTTCGGTGCAAGTGCGCTCAAGAAACCAGCCATACTAGTCACTATAGCAGTGAAGAGAAACCCCTTCCTATTAAATAATGATAAATTCAGTTCCAGAGTTTGGTCTCTGACAGGAAAAATAAAATCTAAGCTGAAATAAGCAGCAAAATACATTTAATGACTTAAAATTACAATAAATTCCAATCATAGGACCAAATTAACCTCAGGGAACATAATTTCCTCAAAAGTCTTACTTTTGGAATGCCATTGGTTATTTGCAAACATAAATTTATTATATTTTGTTTGCTTAACTTCTTTGGAGACATTTCGACCGTCCCACTGGATACTTTTATGTATTTGTGGAAATTAGATGTAAGAGTAAATGAATTAATAAATAAGTTGAACCTGCCTCCTTCCATAAGTATCTGATACAATGCCCCAAGAGTAGGCGCCGATAAGCATCCCCACAAAGACAACACTAGTGATCATGCTCTCTTTTTGAGCAGAGAGGTCCCACTGAGACTGTACTGCAGGGCCCACAAATGACAGAAGCATCATCTCCATTGCCTCTCCAATCCATCCCATTCCAGCATAGAAAAGAATAAAAGCTTGAAACTTCCCAAACCCTAGCTTTATTAATGCCTCATCTACGGTATATGTAGCATCTTCTTCTCCCACCTAAATTATCCAAAAACAAAGACAAAAATGTTAAATATGAGCAAAGCATGTCTTGGATTCAATGCAAACTATTTTGCCTTGGATTCAATGAGTTCCAGGAATTACATCAAGCAGTTATATAAAATGTCATAAATTCAACACTCAACAACAAAGAAGCTTAATTGGGGCTAATTTGAAAAAAAAAATTATATACTTAAATGAAAAATTAGTACACGCTACATACAATTAACTAAGACATTTCGTTTTTTCTTATAAATCCAGTTCTCTTTATCATTTAACCACTAATTTCGAAGAGAGGCTATTTTGATTTTAATTCAAAGCCTTCGAGCTATTGCATCAAGAAGGTGAGATGCAATGCCTAACTACGCTAGCAGAAGGAAAACGAAACAAGACGAATTGGGGCTCGTTTTGAATTAATTGCTCACCATTTCGTTTGGAACTTCGCTTATGAACTTTCGATCTTCCATATTTGTTTAGAGAGAGAGAGAGAGAGAGAGAGAGAGGTGGGGATGGGGTCGAGAGATTAATGTCTAGTGGGAACGGAGATCCGCCATTGTTGGAAGTAGGTGCGAAACAAAGGAGGTCAAATAGTCAAATGTCAACGTATAAGATTCAGATCTAAGCAGCGATTATATTTGTAATTTGTCCAAAAATATGTGCATGAAAATATGAGTGGACCCGGTCTAGACATCTAGTTCATTTATGTTGGCCTACGGACAAGTCCGCCCATGTGTTGCAGATCAAAGTCCATCGATCTATTCTTGATGGACAGATTTTTACGGGCCACATAATCAACGGACTTAATCACACATCTATCATCGATCGGACGGCCCACGTCCAGTCTGCTGATGTGTAGTCGCCACAAAAGATGTGGTTTTTAGCGGTACTTGGGACCTTTGACGTAAGTGTAACTCAGTGCAGCTGAGCGGCTGAGCCCCACGTTTTTTTTTCTCAAATGCTCCCTCCGAAAAAAAAAAAAAAGACAAAAGTTTAATCGTTCATAAAAATTCATCTTGCTAATATAAAAAGCGTCCCAAACTAGAAATTTTTTTCATGAGTTCATACAAGAAGTCGCTGTACTGTAACAAAATCATACAAAATGAATGCACAGCAACGCAAGAGTAGATTAATAAATTATAATATATTTTTAAAAGTCACTTTTTATATGTTTGATAGTGGAGAAACAAACAACACTTAAGACATTGGCGGATGACTAAATAATCATGATTTATAAACACAATAATTTTGACATTATATTGATGAGTATGAGGTCGGTCTATAAGTTGATATTCTAATTCATATTTTCTTTAAGACAAATTTTTCTACATTCTTCTCAGGTTAATTCGAAACTATTGTTTTTTTTTTTTGGTTGGAAAAAGTGGCAAACAAATCTGCAGTTTAGATATTTTAATAGATATCCATTAAAATGAGTATCCAACATAAGACAAGTTTTCTCTTAATTTTTTACCATTAGAAGAAAAATATAATTTTTCTTTATGTACCATTAGGAAATTTCAATTGTAATGTTTATATTTTGGAGAATTCGTTGCTTGCAAGTTTTGTTGGCGCTAAAACTTAGTCAAAACTAATATAGACTAATGCATTTTTGTTTTATGCGACAGGTATATTGTATGAAGCCTTGTGTTGATCGATTATGTATACATTTATGTTATTGGCCATGTTTTTATTGTTTTTTCGTTTGTAATTGCATTTCTGTTATATGCATTGTCAGTAGAGAGTATCTTGATTTTTTTTTTAACAATTAGCAACTTATTTAATAATTTTATATTCTAAATTTTTTTTCACTTTTACTTTGGCTAAACATAATCTTGATCTCCTAAACAAGATATATATTTACTATTAGGTTATATAGATTATATATTAAATTTCAGGTCATTCTGAATTTTTTAACCACGACCCAATGTAAATAAAAAGATCGTTAATTTTATACCTTTCATCAACCTATAAACAATCATTTTTGGATTACATTGAATTTAATACACAACATATCGATATAAAATCTATTTTATTTTTGAAGTTCTGGTGAGTATTTGACTGTTGATTGCGCGATTGTTAATATATATTTAATTAATGTAATCTGTTACTTTAAACAAAAAAATTCAATATTTCATAGAAAGATATTCATTTATTGACTGTGTTTTTGTACGGTACATAGCATTATTAATTAAGACTGCTCCAAAACAACAAAAAATGAGTGAGGGGACGGGTCGGGAAGTGAAGGGTGATCGAACTTGTGCATCTCCATAATCAGGATGTTGGAGATTGTCTTTGTAAAAGCACTCTCTCTCATCTCCTCTCCTCTCTTCTTATTTCATTTATCTCCGATCTGAAGCGAGTAATAGCTCACAAGAGATTAATCTTTTGCTTCTATTTGTTACCTCATCTCCTCTCCCTTTGAAGATTTGATTATGGAAGTAGAGCCTGAATGACGCTCAACTCCACTTAACGCATAGAAGTGAGAGTGAGGAGACGAAGGAAAGAAAAGGAGGAAACATTCATTACGCAAATAACTGAAATTGTCATATTTTTGTAAACCTCAAATAGAAGGTGCAAAATTTTGTGCTTGTCACCAATTACTTTTTTATTTGCTAACAATCGTTGAAGCTTTCAAGCTACTTCTTTTCTGAATTTATCCAGTAATAAAGTGTTATTTTATTATTTGTCAACATCAAATAACATTATCAGCGGTTGATTATTTTACTTAAGTACAATCACACAATAAATACAACTGCTAGTATTGTTAGTGACACATACGGACCACTGCTCTGCTCATGCAGTCTGCTAATAAAGGTGCGAAAAAAAATTTTGTACACACAACTTCACAGTTTCGTGCATGCTAATATTTTCACTTAACTCATTATTGAGGTTTGCATCTATCTGTTGACACCAAAGACCACTCCGGCTCATTTACATCTCCTCAAATGGAAGCAAATTAAATGCGGAATTCTAACCGAACGTTAAACCTTTAAAAAGATACTGAAACCACTATCAACTGAAAGAATAATTACACTCAAATTATTAGACGATTTTTTAACTAGAAAAAAAAATTTATTGCAGGTCTTTTATAGTATCAGTTAGCTTGCTGCTTGTTTCAAAAGGGACGAATAGCCATTCCAGAAAGAAAATAACAAGATCAAGTAAGAAAATTGCAATAGACCGGTGGCAACTGTATACCAATGCAACTGCCGCAAGGGCAAAGGATGCCCCCAATTCTCCCTACGTACAGAGCTTGCAACACCAATACCGGTCGCTGGATACACCTGAATAATTAATGGAAATTAACTCTCAAAAGAAATTTGGAAATTAATGGAAATTGATGGATATATATAGTGGACAACTCCAGCTGTTCGTTGTAATTAAAGCAAACATAATTTGGAACTTCTTATAACCGAGTGATTTGTGATACATTGTCTATACAGATGTTGGTAGTAGTTTTGCTCAGACAAACTAACCTTAAATCCAACCAAGCATACATAAATTTGCAGCAAATTTTTTTTTTTTAAAAAAAAAGATTTGATTATGTAGGTTGGTGTCAAATCAGTCAGATTTGCTCAATTATCTTGACTGACAACTAGTTGAACAGAAATATAAAATTACCCACTTCCGGGGCATATATGGATAGAATTGTGACACTTGCAGAGATGCAAACACGAGCACCAAATAGGGAGAATGATGTTGCAAGTTCTGACTCAACACATATTATGGGCATTAAGAAAATGTAACCTGTAGAAAACATTACTGCCATCAAGAGCTTTCGTCCGACCTTATCTACAATCAAAGCAGCTATACAAGTCCAGACATTTCTAATGGAACATAAATATATAAACGTAAACAATTTCTGACTTTATATTTATGATTAGTGTACAAATACAATGTTGACAAACGATACACACAAACTAACTTATATTACTTCTCAACAATACTAATTCAACATACACTTTCTATACATACATATACTAGCTAGCCTTGGGTATTGGTGCGCACAATCTAACTACTAGTGCACTCACCTATTTATACACATCTAATGTCGGTCATTACAACAATCTAGATACCTATGGAATATTTACACCGATATATATTCTCCATGATATTTCTAGATTAATCTTCATAGATCATTAATCTCTCTAAGCCGCTACTACCTTCTGGAAGTTTCAAGTTATTTACTTGATGACTCAATCTCAATTTGGGCTGGCCCATGATTTAAGTCGGTGATGATGTTAACACTCCCCCTCAGCACCGACTTTCGATTAGTCTATATTTTGGTACTCCACGTCTATCTGGGTCATCATGCTTCTTGTCAAATCTATAGCTCTTTCGAACGTGTCGTTGCATGTGACTTCTCGATCTATCTCCGATCTGCTCTACCATTGAAATCGATTTGGCATGTGGAATCTGCAATTCTCTTCGTCGAGTTCTTCTATCCTCTACTCGACGAATTGTGCGACCACTCACTTCTCGTCGTGGTATCAATTGTACTTTAGCAGCTTTTTACATGACTACGACATCATCACTCTCCTCAGTGATGGCTTCGATCGCTGCGCCTTCTAGTGGCTTCTCCTTAACCGCCACCGCACAACTTCCCAATGCAGTCTTCTCCACGACTGCCTCTTCAAAAAATCATGGCTCGAAGTCTATCTCCTCTTCGGACTCCGAACCCGTCTTGTTAGCTATCGCAACGGTCGCCAAAACGTCCCACTCTTCTTCACTCTTCACGTCGACTAGTGCTTTCTCCTTCATGGCCACCACGACGTTCCATTCTTCATTCTTCAACTGGCACTCTCTCGCATAGTGTCCTTGTCGTCCGCAGTTGTAGCACACCACGCTTCTCCTGCAGGATTCATGATCGGCTCCATTGCCCTCCTGGCCTCTTGGAGCTCCCCCTGAACACATGCACCTACAACACTCGTGCATAGTCTTCTCAGACTTCTCGGTCACCGGCTGTCGTCTGTGTTGGCTCCTGTTCGACACTCTCTGTCAACCACTGTACAGGGCCGTCTCATCTTACTCCTTCTTCATCATCAACCCGACAAGCTGCTTGACAAGTGCCTCTTGACTTGCCAATAGACTCTCTAGATCCAACAAAGATGGTTGTGTCTGCCACCCTTGGATCACTGTCACGAATGCGCCAAACTTCGGCCGCATCCCATTTATGATTATCTGCCGCATTCTATCTTCGCCAATTTTTGCATTGGCGTCAAGCTACTCAATCTCCGTACGTAAATTCTTAACTTTCAGAAAATACTCACTTATAGTCATGTTGCCTTGGGAGATGTTCATTAGCTCTCTCGAGAAGTTGCAACCGACTCGTGTTCTTCTTCAAAAACAGTGCGGCGAATGTATCCCATGCTTCCTTCGGTGTCTCGACATCTTCAATATGCAACAACAAACTCTTATCAACCGTCGCCTTCAACACGAACAAGCCTCTACCAGCCTTTATCTTCCAATTCTTGTAAGCTCGGATCGAGTTCGGTGGCGGCTCCATCTCATCATCACCGACAACGTCCCACAAGTCTTATCCCTGTAAATAAGACTTGATACAAGTACGCCAATCTCTATAATTATAGTTGTTTAACTTCTCTATTAAACTACTCATACTACTCAAATCTGACATATCGACTCGACTAACCTAACTCAAAGCATACAACTACTCAAGCTACGACTCGACAGACTAAACTAAACCCAACAAATCCTAACCAGATTTGATATCAATCGTTGACAAACGATACACACAAATTAACTTATATTACTTCTCAACAATACTTATTCAACATACACTTCCTATACATACATATACTAGCTAGCCTTGGGTATTGGTGCGCACAATCTAACTACTAGTGCACTCACCTATTTATACACCTCTAATGTCGGTCATTACAACAATCTAGATACCTATGGAATATTTACACCGACATATATTCTCCATGATATTTCTAGATTTGTCTTCATAGATCATTAATCTCTCTAAGCCGCTACTACCTTTTGGAAGTTTCAAGTTATTTACTTGATGATTCAATCTCAATTTGGACTGACCCATGATTTAAGTCGGTGATGATGTTAACATACAATATAAACGTTAACATTTCTAATGGAGCATAATTACTGCTATAATTCCCACCTATTTCATTCACATTTCTCTCCCTGTCAGAGACCAACTGTACAGATTCTGATGAGACATCATAAGTTTTCTCGAGCTTGATTTGGGAATGAGAAATAAGAACACCAGGAGAGCTTGGCAGAATTTTGCATTGCGATTTTCTCTAAAATGTCAGTGGCCTCAACTTAGTGGTCTTATTCAGGCAGAGGTGACTCAAGGGTGACAGTATAGAATAAGAGGAGAAGGAAAGACGGGACAGAAGAGAGCGCCAACAACCATCTCCAGCTGACCTTGGGCATCACCATCTGAACGAGTTTTGTAAAAAGAAGTGATTATGTTTGATACTGTACATATTAGAATAAAGAAGACATCGACATGACATGATATAAATTGATGTTGTACCGATGCAAGGGATGCCCCGAAGATTGTGCCGATGGTTCAAAAAGGATGAAGTAGTATCCATTCAAGTTTCCCTGTTTGGGGCTGGTACAACCTCCAAGAACCTGGACCAGAGAACAGGCTCAATAACCGAATATTAATTTACTTTCATCTTTTCTTATCCAATTTTATGCTTTAGTTCTCAATTTAGCTCAATTTACAATATTTATGTTTAATTTGCCGAAATTCTTGTAAACTTGGTCTGGTAAAATCCTTCCAGCCGAGTTCTTTTGATTCTCTATATTTTCTGTGCATTTCTGAGCATCAGGAACGTGACACGTGAAGAGAAAGCCCTTCCTAATTAAGAAAATAATAGATAAAGCTTCTTTTCTACTTGGTGATTCAACTAAAATTTCAGAAAAGCTGGAATTGATCACTAATCAAATGATCTGTTAATATGTCTTACTAGCAGTGCAAACAGAATTATACATACTGGTACATTATCTGTATAGTATCAAGATACCTGTCAGATCGCTTAACTGTTGTATCAGTCAGTTTTTTATCAAATATGGTAAATGCCAGGTGAAAGTCATATTCTTGTAAAAAAATAAGACACATATATATAGAACAAATGAAAAATTAAATAAACAAATTAGCCTGCCTTATTCCACATGTATCGGAAACAACTAGGCATCCATAAGCATCCTTACAAAAACCAAACCAGTAATCATGCTATCCTCTTCAGAATAGAGACCCCACAGCAACTGCACTGCGTCCTGCAGGCCCCACAAATGAAAGAAGCATCATCTCCATTGCCTCAGATATCCATCCCATCCCCCATATATATAGAAGCACAAAGAACTGGAACTTCCCAAATCCCAAATTTATAAGTGTTTCGTCTACTGTGTATGTAAGATTTCCCTTCTCCCATCTACAAAATTTGAAAAATGAAATTACAAGGATGCATAAGAAATTTTTAGTTTCCTAAACCAATCATGCAAAAATATCTTCACGCTTGATACATTCATTTGAGTTCCTAACATGCTAAACATGGCTGTAATTTGAACTATCTTGGTTCAGGAATTGCATCAAGCAGATAATCTACAACTCACATTTTTTAGACTAACTGGTTCAAACCTCGTTATGAAGGGAAATTTACTAACTAATTATTCTAGTGCAAAATAGTGAAATACAGCTGTCTAATTAATATCAAGAGATAATAACAAAAAAATTGGGAAAAATAGTAGTAGAGTTTTAGCTATTAGAAAAGGAACACGATATCAAATATATTACAAGCGAAGACTCAACATTTCAGGGCTTGGCAAATAAGAGAGAGAGAGAGTACGAATTGAAGCCTCCTAAAGGAAGAGAAAAAACAAAAGTGATCAGAAAGAAATCAAACACTCGCCGATTAAAATTCTATCTGAAATTCAGATTCTCTGGAAAAATACGAAAACAAACTTAATCAGACAAGATTAAGGCCCTGATCACAATCCTTTTTTTTTTTTAACGTAGGATTTCAATTCATTTCAATTCCTTGGAAATTTTTTTATCACAATGAGCGGATTTGGTGTCATTTGATTGGGTCATTTGATTGGAATTTTTATGTAATTAGGTCTAACGAAATTCTATGAAATCTTACTAAATCAATTCAAATGAAATGAAATCCCGAGTAAAAATCATTGTGATCAGGTGTAAGTCGGCAGCCTGAAAAATGGGTCCCATATGATTTGGTTCTCGTACCGATAAGAGCAGATTTGTACTCGTTTTTTGTTATCGAAAAGTCTCAATAAATTCTTTCAGGCCTGGACTAATTGAATTAGTCTCTTGTTGACTTGAATTTGCTTATTATCTTTGATTGTTAAACAATTTTCCGAGATGTATTGTTCGGCCTTTAAAGAACCCAGCCCACGGATCGTTCTTCTCAGGTTGGAAAATTATAGCCTGCAAAAAATTTCAATTTTCGAAAATTTTACATATGTTTCATTTTTGTCAGAATTTCATATTTCAAAGCTGAGCGTAGGGAAGAAGGATATAGAAGGCAAGTATAAGGTTAGTGCTGACCTCTATATTAGTACATGAACAATGTTTAAAGGGACTAGTTTATGTTCTTGAAACTTGTGAGTTGTTGGATGAGAAAGTAAAAGAGAATAGTTTTATTTTTTTTCTAGAACAAAAAATGTTTCATGGCTCATCTTAATTCACCGACGAGAGTAGATGCCAACATATAATTAATATTTCCGACATATTTAATTTTGTTTATTATTTTATTATTTAAAAAGAGCAGCCATTTTCTGCCTCCATCTACAAATGTATCTCAATAATATCAAGCTCTACAAGTCAGGAATTGGTGTACCGGTCTGGATCCTGAGCCAGAGCCGGATTAGCTAACTGTTTTTGTTCGCCTTTTTCTTTTATTGTCTTGAGTTCTTTGTATTTTTTTTTTCTCTGTAAAACTTTTTTCTCTTATTAATTCATTTGCTGTTGGCAACTTGCCGACTAGCCTTCGAAAAAAAAATAATATCAAGCTCTACAGAAATTGGGTGAAGGGAGTCACCGAGAGGGTAGTTTGGATGTCTTCCTAAACAAATATATAGAGGGAAAAAAAAAATCAATATCATATGAGGTTGCTTTACAAAATTTATGATAAATCCTCCATGAAATTAGGTTCTGTTAACAAACTGCACCAAAAAATTATCTGCAGGTCTTTTTGCCTGCAAGTTGCCAAACATTCCCAAGGTCGAATCGGGAGATTTTTTTTTTTTTTTTTTTTCAGTACTGCTAGAGATGTGCCAATTTTTTTTTTTTTCATCTTGTTATTTTATAAAATTTATTGACTTTAACTTATACAAATTATTTTTAAAAAAAAACACTTTATAATACATGCAGCACAAGATGCTGATATACGAACAGTAGTATTTTGAACGATATATTAATAATCATAAATTATTTTTTTATTTATGTTAGATGAGTTGATTCATATCGTTCAACATGATGGGCATATCAAGCTTTTATGTCAAATTTGACTACTTTATAAAAAAAAAGGAAGTTTTTTTTTTTTGGTGGTCAAACCTCACTATAGTCTTTTTTTCTTGTTTCTTTTCATATTTTTCATAATTTTCAAAAGCTATATACTAACCAAGTATGGCCTGTATGTTTGGGCAGAAGAGTAAAGTGGTTCTCACCATCCCCTGCAAAGACTGCTAATTGAGTGAAGAGTTACGTGGTTTTCATCACCATCCCTGCAAAGTGCAAAGACTACAATTATAAAGAATCATTTGGACCGTAATAAATAACTATAGTTGGTAAATAACAATTGTTAAATGTAATATGCTGAAGAAGAATTTATAAAATTCATTTGTTACAAAAAAAAATGTATTGATTAAGTCAACTGATTAGTACGTCTTTGTATTATTGTCTTTCTGAATGCAAAACAGGATGATTAGTAAGTAGTAACTGTAAGCGAAACTACATGGAAAAATCAGACGAGGACAAACTCCAAAATGAGCGTCTCAGAAATAAAATCTACTTCATCTTACTAATTAAACAACGGTATATGGCCCAAATAATTATATATTTAATTATCTCGATACAATATACGTACAATATCTGAAAATAATACCGCAGATCTTAACTCATGAAAGATTTTATGTCATCTATTACATGGTGATGCCGGTATTTATACAGGCGTAATTAATTAGCATCATATAAATTTTAAAGTACCACAGAAATATCTTTTTATAAGTGGCATTAATATTGATAATTTATCTTTTGACAAAAAAATATTACGAGCTCGTTGCCTCCTACATATATGAAAAAAAAACATTAAAAAATTGTTGATATAACATGATAATTGCCGCACTAAAATATCCACCTAAACGCTCCCAAATAGTCAATAGACTTCACGCCGTAGCGAAATGAACACAAGCTAATTAAGCTAGTTCAGCTGTTCAGACAAGGACTTTGGAAGTCGACACCAAAACTAATTTTTCATATAGTCGTTTAATGTATGAGACTTCATTAAAAGAACAACAGTGGGTGATTTTGATAACATAACTCAAGTACTTCTGTTGTAACTAATGCACGTATGTTATTGATGCACTGAGATGGAACTTAATATGTGTAGCTTGGAAGTCATATTCCGTGGATCACATCTTAAACTCCCACATCTCCAAAAGAAAATGACATCCATAGTAAGTCGTTCTCTCATGCATGCACATGCATATAGATGATTAAAAGTGTGCATACCATAATGCACACATATCATGAACACTCGATCATCCATTTACTCGTATGTATATATATAAACAACAATTATTTATCGGTAATTTAACATGTATAATTTTCGATTAATGATATTATGAAATTTTTGTAAATATATATATAAATTATTAGTTTACAATAATACTTATCGTTTTGGAACGAATATATAAATATTGCTAATAGATAGTGTGTTAATAGTTAGTTGGACAGAGGAGAGGAGCTTCATATACATTAAAATAAAATATATATATATATATAGTGAATGGATAAAATACACTGATGTGTACGGATCGTCTCCTTACACATGAGTCGTTTTTCGAGATCCAAAATTCAAACGGCCAATCCGAACCGTTCAAGTTGTTCTCCATATTGAAAAACCCTTGGAGACCAAATTTTACATTTTTTTAAATTTTTTTATTATATATTATGATATTTTCAAATTGAAGGGCCTGAAATACTCCAATTGTAGTGTTTTTTGAAAATATCATAATATATAGTAAAAAAATTCGAAAAAATATAAAATTTGGTCTCCGAGGGTTTTTCAATATGGAGAACAACTTAAATGATTCGGATCGGCCGTTTGAATTTTGAATCTCGAAAAATGACTCATGTGTACGGGGACGATCTGTACACATCAGTGTTCTATATCCATCCTTTATATATATATATAAAGATTTGTGGGTGTCGGGATCATTTAGTTAAATGTAGTCCGACACTCCAAGCATTGTGAAATCGCGCATTTTTTTCTAATTTATGTAACGTGATACTCTATAACTATTTGTGTGTTGGGTATTATTGCCGAAATTTTTGAAAACGGAAAAAAATGAATCAAGATTTTTAAAAGGAGAAATGAACCATTTTTTTTTTTGAAAGGCGCATCGCTATTGCGTCCTTTAGAATGGCGCAATAGAAATGAGGAAAACGACAAAAGTCGGAGGTCTTATTGCGCCCTTTAAAATGGCACAATAGGCTAAAGTAAACTTTGGCTGAAATAAAATAAGGGCATTCCTAGTTTTTAGTTTGTTTGTCGTTTTCTGAAGAAATATTGGATCTACACTACATATAACCACCATGTGGTCGCATGAAGAGTGCCTTAACTTCACAAACAGTATATTACTTTTTAACCAAATATGCATGTGCCAAAGCTTGACAGGTTCAAACAACAGTGCATTTTGAATGTAAAATAGTGACCTATCAATGTAGGCTTTGGATGCTAGCTGTTTGATATATCATCTCTAGACCAAATTGAGGACACTCGAAAATTAAAATGAATCTATATGGTGTTTCTCTATGGTTTAACTTTTCAAAGAATATGATTTTTATTTTTTTTTATTACTCTGTAAAGGAGGATATAAAATTTTTTGCAATGAATACTATTCATTAGAAAGAGGTGCCAATATGTGTTAGGAATCAGTTTTTATTTGTTCTTTAACTTCTTTGGCAATAAATTTTATTAGTAGTATGTAGCAAAAATGTTCATAAAAACATTTTATTTATTTTTTTCTTATATATCTTGACCATTTTGAAGAGCCTCACTAACCTCTTTTATTTTCACGAAATAAATTAATTAATATAGAAGAAACAAGAGGATTATAGACATTAACTTAAAAAGGAAAAATGGATACTAAATGGGTCGGCCGGAAGATATCTAGTAGTACTAGTACGAAAATGGTAATAAAATATGTTTAAAAGCCTTTTATGGATGCTTGTGTCAGAAAAATAAAATATGTTTAAAAGCCTTTCAAGAGGCTATGCATGCAAAAGTGTTATGGCTGTTGTTTCTTATATAATTTCTCTGGCCTCTTAATAGACAGATTGTCACACCCCGAACCGAGGGAGTGATGTCTCCTCCGCCATGAGAACAGTTACCCATTTCCGTAAGGCTAACAGACAGACATACTATTTTTTTTTTCTTTTCCATTTTCTTGATTTCGGCCCATAATTCACACAACATCACAGATATGCACACCAAAGTATTTTACATCATTTCATGCTCGTTTTACATAAGTAGTTTCAACAAAAAGTAAAACAATCCACACCAAACTACTACCAATCCCTGCTTATTTATTTCCTAAGGACTGGTTCTCTCAAGCTCACTATATACATATATACATATAGTACAAACTAAATAAGAAAAACCACCCCATCCGCACCGTAAAACATCAACCACAAACCCAAGAAAAGACTACCAAAGCTGACACCGCTCACACTAAAAAAAACACCATACGAGACAACACCAGACTGAACCTACACATTCGGACCCCCCTTCCTCTCCACCAAACAAAAAGGAAGCTAACGGTCAGAACGCTTCCTCTTCATGGGAGTTAGCCTCCGGCTCTGGCTCAACCTCAACCTCGGACGCTGGAGATGCAGGAGGCATCTCAAAATATAGGTAAGCCAGTACCTCGGGCAATTCATCTAAACAAATACACAAAACAGCTTCACAATTCAAACTCGGGATCCGCACCGCAAACTGAAGATAACTACATTCCAAAGTTGCTATGGTACTACGCCTAACTCCGTTACGTCGCTCCTGGAACCCCTAATCGTTGAGGACACATGCAAAACAAAGCACAGAGTGAGATACAATCTCAGTGCGGGTTTTAGTTTCAGTACGCGGATCTCAGTACGAACCGTGTAACGGAATTTATACCCACTAAAATAATATATAATTTTCAATAACTAAAAATATCATTTTTAGAAATTTCAGTACCGTTGGTACCAAACGAAAGGGTCCGATAACTGGCATACTGCATCATGAATATGCACAGAAACAAATCAAGCATAATTATTCCACAATAATCGTATTCACTCAAGTTCTTATCGGCCGGTCAGATTCAGAAAGAACTTTTTCCAAACCATAGGTCCAACCCTAGGTACAGATTTCAGAGGGAATTTCCAGAAATAATAGCGCTAAAATCCTGGCTGGGTAGGTGGCCAAATCATACTCCGGAGAGTGATACAATTTAATTTCATATTTATGCTATGCAGACTGAATAAGAATGGTCCGATTTAATTCCAAGTCAGATTCTTCGATTACAAATAAGACTATGCAATATAATCAATTTACGGAAACCATTCCAGTCTCTTGAGATTCTGACGGTCCAAAAAGTTGACAATTGGATGACCAAGTCAGATTCATTTCCTAATCAAACGAACAGTTTGATTCAACATGAGTTTTGTCCATTTAGGGTTTCTTAATAACTGTATGAGTTAAATGCATATGTTTTTCAACATGCTATGCATAAATTTAAAGAAACCGATATCCGAGTTTGAACAAAGAAACCGCGTAATCCGCACCTTGTGGCTTACTGCTCCCGAGGTGTCTCAGGGTCCGTGCCTATTTACAAACCACAGATCAAGTACCGTTAATATTTATTTAACTGGTTTTCTTAAATCTGAGTCTGGTTCCTAACATTAACCATGACTGTTATAGTTTGGTTCCAAGTCCTTTATTTAAGCAATTTTATTAATTTTATTTTAGTTACTTCTCTAATCATCCGAAATTATGTTTAACATTTATTTCCTCATATCGAGAATTAACATTAGAAACAGAGTACAGAATTAACAGACAAAATTTAGGAAATAGTTAAACACAATTAAAACAAAATCAGAAAATATAAATCAGAATTATTTTATTTTAGCGGGATCAGAAAGTCTGGTTTATTTGCCATTATATCTGTTCATTAAACGCGCAGACTGTTATCATCATTTTCCTAATAAAGCCACAAATTAATATTAGACTAAGGTTAGTCTAAATCAAGCTCAACAGAATCCGTCATTAGCATACAGATATTAGATTCTAATTAAATCCGAAAATCTAATCTTAATTAGCCAACAATTAGCCCACTTTACAAATTTTATTTTTCTGAAATAAATCACAGCCCACAGAAGTCCAGCCCGCACTAAATTTTTCTTTTATTTTTCTCGGCCCAGCAATCCAGCCCGCAAAGCAAGCCCAAAAACCAACTCAGCTCAACCCAGTCAACTGGTTCGGTTGACTGAGCCAGTCCGTAACGGGTCCGACAAACCAAAAAAAAATCCAACCCGATCCAATAAGTCCCCAATTTCTCATGAAAGCCCACAGAAATCTATAAAGCCCTTCAACTTTTCATTTCAACCCATATTTTTTATTATAATCCTTCTTTCTCTGTTACAAATAAGCCCCTCAAATCTTTCAAGTTAGCCCTCAGAAAATAATTTTTCTTACAATTTCGTCCCTGGGCATCGCAAAGCATACCAGAACAATACCAGTTTCAATTTTATTGTACCAGAAACCGGTACCACTCTTCCAACAATTTCAAATAACCATTTTATGCATTCTACATGCAAGCTACATGCTTATAAACCTTCACATACCTCAGTTTATACTATATGCACCAGAAAATACACATTTATATACATGTTCATGATTTTCCTTCACTGTCACCAAACAAACATGCACAAATGCATCTTATGCTCACATCCTACAGTCTATTAAGCTAACAGTTGCATCAATATAAAAAATACTATACATGTATTCATATATTCATAACAGATAAATGAGATATGCACCTATATGCTTATATTTAGCACCAGTAAGCATACTTTTCATGAAATCAACTTCCTAAACACAATAACCAACTGATTTCATCATGCCATGCCATGATATGACCTTAATGAATATAAACTCCACTGTTATAAGCTAAACAAATGCACATATGCACATGTAATTGCTCAAATACCCCTCAGAATCCCACATTTAGCCTCAGAACAATTATATCATCACATGCTCTATCCATAACGATAAACCATCAAGCAAAATTGATCATAACCCTCATCAGATTAGACTACAGTTAGTATATAAATTAATTAGCTAAAGTGAACCTTGATAACAATTAAACAGATATCAGTTGCTACCCTTTTCAGCCTACAAAATCAGACAGACAGTGGATAAACAGATCAAGCAAACCAGCACACACCAACGAAACAAACACAGGGACCAAAGATTATACCTAACCAGTGGCGGATCTACCACTGGGGCGGGTGGGGCTAGAGCCCCACCTACCGCCGTCGAGTCCATGTAGTAGCCCCACCAACCGCCGTCGAGTCCATGTAGTCCCACTTTAGCCCCAGCTAATTTTTTCTGTCATTGGAGCACTCAAAGGTCCATTGTATGAGATGGATATATGATGAACTTATGTTGGTCTAATGTTCTTATAAACTCAGCCCCATCTAGTGTTCTCTAAAATGACACGACACGATCGTGTTGGCACGACACGGTGTGCGTGTTGACACGACACGACATGACACAAATACAAAATTGGCATGACACGATCGTGCTATCGTGTCGTGTCATAATTGTGTCGTGTTGGGATATTAGAAAGTTTAACACGATCCAACACGACACGAACACGAATTAACACGACACATTAACACAAATTTAATTATTAATGTTAATTATTTAAACACAATTAATAATTTAAATTCAATTTACAATACTATATCATATTATTTACCATCATTTGACACATATTGTTCTAATCTAATTATTATTTAGTAATTTTTTCATTTACTTTAATTTTTAATATTTTTTTAATTTTAAAAATAATAAAATAATTGACACGACTAACACGACGTGTCAACACGACACGACTAACACGATCGTGTCGTGTCGTGTCGTGTTGCCTATTCTGACCATTTAACACGACACGACACGACACGACACGATTAAAAAAGTAGTTCGTGTCAATACGACACGATACGATACTCTAACACGATCGTATTTGACACGACACGACACAACACGGCACGCATGATTGGAGAACCCCAGCCCCACCTAAATATTTTTTCTAGATCCGTCACTGTACCTAACTCGTGTGACTTGATAAATCGCCTCAAGAACTCAAGCACAACCAGGGCTAAGATCAAAGTCAGGCTTATCAGAAATAAGCTCAAATTCATGCACCTAATACTCACAGTAACAAGAAATCGATATCAATTTCTTAAAAATTGATACTAGAATACTCAAATTAGAAAGGAAAGGGTGTCATTACCGTCTCCAAGCCGTCTCAACTTCCCGTCTCTTCTCCTCCCCGTTTTTTTTCCAATTTCGAAACCCTAACTCGGCCCCATTGATAAAAGAACTCACCTCAATGGATGGGGAGAAGGAGACAAGGCAAGGAGATGCTGTGGAGGCATGCATGACAGCCACGTCGCACCTCCATTACTCCTCTGACAGCCCACCATCGATCGAAGAGGAGAGGAGATGACTCCTCGTGCCAACACAGAGAAGAAGAAGGAGATGGCGGCCATTCAGAGGTCGACTAGGAGGCAACCGAAACCAGAGCCAACCAGAGCCCGACACAGAGGAAAGAGCTCGTGGGTGGGCTTTGAAGAGAAAGAACAAACAGAAAAGAGACAAGTCGGAGAAGAAGAGAAGAAGAGACAAGTGTCTCTCGACACTTTTATTAAAACCCAACCAGATCTTTTGTGGCAGAAACTGTGTGGCTTTCCGTGTAGCAAATCACTGATATTACCTTGTTGTAAATTAGCTATTTCCTTAAATAATTTAATTGAGCTAATTCAGAAATCAGATAATCGTGGCAAATATACCAATAAACTCTATAAATTAAGTTGAACATTTTCATGTTCTCAGATCAGAAAATCCCGCAACTTTTACTGTTGCAATAATTTTATTTTGTTTAATTTCTTGATTATACCGTTAATTAAATAATTAATTCAGACAGATAAGGACTTGGTTCACCATACTACAGTCACTATTGTTACACAGATATTGGATATAGCCATGCCAGGGAGGATAGCTTTATTTGGTCTGACCCCTTCGTGGGAAGACATCTCACTGCAGATGGGAATGGGATAGCATATTATTAATTGGAAGACATCTCCTGACACAAAACCATGCACAGAAAAAGAGGAGAAAAAGGGCCACGCAGGTTTTAGAGTTTAGCCTATTGCGCCGTTCTAACGGGCGCAATAAGACATCATATTTTTGTCGTTTCCTCTTCCCTATTGCACTCTTTTAAATGACGCAATAACGATGCGTCTTTTAAAAAAAAATAAGTGCATTTCTCCTTTTAAAAATCTTGATGCATTTTTTTCCGTTATTAAAAATTTCGGGTATTATTGCTCATAAACTGACTCAATTCACCGATAAACAATAATTTGGCAACGCATTATTTTATTTTTTTTATGTGACACATTCCTATTTTCATTATCATCCTATCTTCATCTCTCTTTTGTGTTGCTCGGAGTCTCTCTTCACCTTTCTCTTCTACTCCTCTGGTCATTATTGCCCTACCATACTAAATTTAATTATTTTTATTTTTTATATAACTTAATTATAAAAATAAATTAAGAATTAATACAATAAAAAGTCATGTATTGAGCGAAGCTAGATGAGACCCTAGTAAACTTAAAGACCGTATTCCGATTTTTTTTTCTTTTTAGGACTCTAATATGTGTATTAAAATTCCAACCAAATGACAACAACATTTGTCCATTTTGATAAAAAAAGATTTTAATGAAATGAAATCCTGTGTTAAAAAGAGAGGTTATAATGAGGGCTTTTTATAGTCTTTAACTACTTTTATTTACAGTAATAAGTTCCAAACTCCGCCTCTCTCCCCCCCCCCCAAAAAAAAAAATAATAATAAATAAATAATAATAATAATAATAATAATAATAATAATAATAATAATAATAACAATAAAAATAATAATAATCAAAATAATAATAAATTTAGTCATACTCGAAAATTAGATCAAAATTTGTTCGTAAATTTTTATTTGGACAAAGCTGTGTTTCTTGAACCAGAAAAACTATGTATACAAAATTACCTAAACTTTTCTCAAAATATTGGATAGTCCTGTTGCAGTTTTCTCAAAGGATAATTTTATTCTTTCATGAGAAATTCAAGAAGTAATTTAGTGACTTCTAATGTTTAAGGACTCCTTTGATTGAACTGAAATTTCATGGACATAGATGATTTTTAATTTCATGGCCATATTTCAATTATTAACTTTTTTCTTATGTTAAGGACTGTTTTGTTGCAAATGAAGGTTTAAAAATAATTCATTATTTTCAAGAAAATTGCAGAAACAAATTAAATCTGAAATTCTCTTTTTCCAAAACTAATTTCCGGGACATCTATGTACATGAATTTTATTACGAACATAAGAAAACAACGCGCGACTCAAACTCAAATGATTATTCCGGCCACAAAAACCACTTGCAAATATGTTGGAGAAGTAAAATTAATGTAGCCGCGCTTATATGCCACTGCGCTTCAATATATCAAAAAAATTGGCGAGATCTAACATTAAAATATCGTAAGTTAATGTGTAATGGCGAAAATTGTCTTACATTAGGTGCAATATTGACTTCCTTAAGTTTATGCATCAGGTATATCTTTGACAACAAGCTAAAAGTTAATTGTGTTTAAGATATTTAATTTTAGTTTCCTTATCAGTCGGATGAAGACAACCTTTTGTGGCTGATTCCGTGGTGCTTTTTCCGAACATTTCATACCATTGACATTACCAAGGATCTAAAGACACATGAGATCTTGAAGCTTACCCAACATAATATACGACTTTGAGATGTCCTGAGGACAATGTTCATATAACTTTTATACTATTTTTATTTTTTAATGAAATGAAAAGGTGAATCAAATTTCTGAATTCAAGGGAGCAGTGGCGGATCTACCACTGGGGCGGGTGGGGCTAGAGCCCCACCTACCGCCGTCGAGTCCATGTAGTCCCACTTTAGCCCCAGCTAATTTTTTTTGTCATTGGAGCACTCAAAGGTCCATTGTATGAGATGGATATATGATGAACTTATGTTGGTCTAATGTTCTTATAAACTCAGCCCCATCTAGTGTTCTCTAAAATGACACGACACGATCGTGTTGGCACGACACGGTGTGCGTGTTGACACGACACGACATGACACAAATACAAAATTGGCATGACACGATCGTGCTATCGTGTCGTGTCATAATTGTGTCGTGTTGGGATATTAGAAAGTTTAACACGATCCAACACGACACGAACACGAATTAACACGACACATTAACACAAATTTAATTATTAATATTAATTATTTAAACACAATTAATAATTTAAATTCAATTTACAATACTATATCATATTATTTACCATCATTTGACACATATTGTTCTAATCTAATTATTATTTAGTAATTTTTTTCATTTACTTTAATTTTTAATATTTTTTTAATTTTAAAAATAATAAAATAATTGACACGACTAACACGACGTGTCAACACGACACGACTAACACGATCGTGTCGTGTCGTGTCGTGTTGCCTATTCTGACCATTTAACACGACACGACACGACACGATTAAAAAAGTAGTTCGTGTCAATACGACACGATACGATACTCTAACACGATCGTATTTGACACGACACGACACGACACGACACAACACGGCACGCATGATTGGAGAACCCAGCCCCACCTAAATATTTTTTCTAGATCCGTAACTGCAAGGGAGTAAACTTAATGTAGAGAGTCCAGTAAGTTGCTCTAGGCAGTTGTTTAATATATAAAAAAAGCCTGGTTATTATACAATTGAATTGGCCAAACTCATTAGATTTCATGATTAATTACAGTTCTATTTATAGCCAAAAAAAATTATTTTTACTATAGTTCAAGTAGCACACTAAATGTTGATATTACTATATATATGGGGGTTCAATAATATAGAATTATTCTCACATTTTATGGGGTTCCATTCAATATATAATATTTCTTAATATCAAACCGATTTAAAGAAAAATATAACTAAATGGGGTGAACAATATAGAATTATTCAAGGGCTTTAAATCCGCCTATGTTAACATTTCTTTTTTTACTTTTGTGACTATTTCATAACTGCTCAAATAGTCACATCACATCAATGGAAACATTTTCTTTAACAAAAACCTGGCTAGATGGGGTCAACCAGCTTAGATATTATCGCAAAACGTCTCGTTTTCTAATCAACCACACTAAGTCATATATGTTTGGCTATCAAGTCCATATTTCGTTGACCATGCATGATTAATTGCAAACAAGAAAATGCGGATTCCCTCTGTTTCGTTCGGTTTAAGCAAAATATTTTATAGTGAGATTAGTATATGTTGAAAAAAAAGATTAAAATGAAATAAAAGGTCTCAATACTATACTAAAGCGTATATAAAGATATAAACATGCAGGAAATTAAGAACACACTGAACCGAGTAAATAGATTTGGCAATAAGGAAAAAAGCAAATTGAGCTGAACGCTAATTATTTATTTTTGGGTGATGCATTTATTTATTAATTTGTCTATTTTTCAGGAGAGGCTGGCAGGTGGAAAACAATTCCCAATCATGCCGATATAGTTGGTGTATCATGCCTAGTCAATATATGATATCATCTGGTTTGGTAGAACTGGGAAAATAAGAGCCTTGGTGGCAGTTTCTTGTTGGCTAGTGAAACCTGAGCTCAGTTCCCAAGTTAGTCCCAACTGCAAGCAGACACTGGTAGGATATTGGCAAGAGGAAACTGCAAGCAGACACCGAGTAAGAATGTAAGATTTTTGGTGAGACCTTGCATGGCATATTGCACTTATAAGTCTCCAAAAGTATCTAACAATATTTTATTTTTCACTCAAATTTATCTTTTTTTTTTTTTTTTGCAAACGCCAAATTACTAGATAAGCCTGATATATAAGGTTGATTTTGTAGAAAATAATTTAGTCAGTCAACTAATCAACAAGAAATTCGACCGCAAGTCATTATATTTGGAGATTATTGTAGAACATATTTTGAAGACAAATGGAGTAGATTCCTATAAGGACCACTATTTTAAAATTTTTCTAAGTTAAATTATCAAGGGGCTTTTCTCTATCCTTCAATTACACTGCGTAGTGGTAGGATATTGACAAGGAGGAACTGCAAGCAGAAACTGAGTAAGACTTTTAAAGAGAACTTGCATGGCATTTTGCACTTAATAAGTCTCCAGAAGTATTTAATTAACAGTGGTTTTTTTTCATTCGTTTAGCATTATTTTCAAACACCATATAAAAGATGAGAATAATATGGTTGATTTTGTTGAAATTAAGTTCAGTCAACTCGATCGCATAATTATTAATTAATCAACAATGAATTCTCCCCCAACTTGATGTACTTGGAGATTTTGTAGAACAATATTTTTAGAGATAGTGGATCAGATTTCTGGGTAAGGACAAATTTTAATTATTATAATTTCCAATTTAAATTATTAAGCTTTTCTCTTTCCTTCGATTACGTAAGTAAGGGTGGTTAGTACCTAATGGCGCCCTTAAAAAATAAAAGAAAGGGTAGATGACCTGCATATTTGATTTCTGGTACTTGGTCCATTGCCCCACTGATTTGTTAATCGCATGACTATCACTTCATTCTTTTTTATGATAGTTTACATAGAACAGGACTCACGGGTTGCAATGAGCTCATACATGATGAGTAATTAATGACCTATTAAAAAAAGGAGTAATCAATGAAGAAGTGTACATTCATAATCGATGGCCACTAATAGGTAGCGTTTACTATTTAGTTTGTTCCATTTGATTTAAAATATATGTATCATATTAACTGCTAATTTCATTTATAAAAATTTATGTAAGTTAAATTTGTGTGTTAGATTATCGTTTGTCCAAAACTGAAAATAAGAACTGCGCGCAAAAAATGAAACCCGTACAGCTTTGTGAATTTACAATCTGTATATGGATTAAACTGTTTTTACTTTTTAAGCACTGTGGATTAGTCCACTCCAATGTCTCAAAATAAAATATGATATCAAGACGGTAACAAAAATCGAATAATATCACAATTATGAAATAATTAACATTAAGAAGCATGCAATAATAAATTATTATTTTTCGTTTCCGACTTTTATATCAATAATTATTTCGGAAATAAGCGTAGAAGAATTTTCTTTATTCAGACTGACATCATTTTATTATAACTAGAAGGATATATCGAGCTTCGTTCGATATAGGTATCTATAATAAGATTATTTTTATTATGTTTCTATAGTTTAATTATGTTCATTTTTTGATATATTGTTAAGATATATTTATGTTTAGTTATTGTTATAGTAAGTACTTTGATTTGATTAAATTTAAAGAAAAAATTATATTTGTATAAATATAGTTATAGTTATAGTTATATAAAATAATATGATTTATATCATGTTAATATTATTCGTGAAATGTAATATGTTTATAAATGACTTAATAAATATATATATATCGTAAAATTTGATATTTTTTCTATTTTCAATTGAATGAATTTAATTCATATGTTGTAGATTAAAATTAAGAATGACGATGAAGAGAAATTAATTTGGAGGAGGGACTCTGAGCAACACAAAAGAAAGATGGAGTCATGATGGAAATGAAAATAGGAAGGGATCACAAAAATAAGAAACAAAATAATGTATTGTCAAATTATTGTCTCTGGTGAATCGGGTCAGTTTCATGAGCAATAATACACGTCACACAAAAAGTTACCATTACATAAATCAGAAAAATGCTACCTCACAACTATTCACAATGCCTGAAGTGTCAGATGACATTTAACTAAAAAATCTCGACATCCACACATCTTTATTTATAATATTGATGAAACCATCATGTAATTAGCCGTGCTTTGCGAGATTAATTTGTAGACAGCTAGGAAACTTTTTTCTTTTCTTCTTTAGGTTTTCCATGGAGGATATTAAAACATATGTTTCCTACCTGACAGATAATGAGTGAGTGACACTCTGAAAAATACTCTATCAATTGTTTATTTGACGCGTAATTGTTAACGTTAATGATTAATAGGAACAAGGTCTCAAATGCTATTTTGTCAACACAATACGAAAAAAAAATATTTAACAATGCAATCTAGCTTTTCAAAAAATCAGAAGAAAATGAGATGACAGTGATATTTTGTTCTATTCATCAGATTAGTTCAAGCGCGAGAAATTACTAATTCACAAGAAACAAGACAAGTCCATTTAGAGACGAAATGGACAATATAAAAAAAATCAAAATCACTCAAAAAGATGATTGCTGCGTCCGTATCGTAGGGACAGCGTTAGTGGGACCTGAAATCAACAATAATCGAGCGTCAGATTTGCATCAGAGTACGGATGTGGCTCCCGAATGTATCCGTTTGCTTAATCATTATTACCTCTATTTTGTTTTCTTTTGAGATAAAAATCATAAATTTTATTGACCTCTCGTCCAGGTTACGAAGGAAAATTGGCCGGTCCAAGCTATCAATTCTTGCAGTTTAACAGATTTGATTTTGATTTTGGCTGTTTAGTAATAGATCGTATATTGAATGATCCGGTTTCATAAACATGATACACACTGTATAAAAAAAAAAGGTGTGAATAAGCCTGACCATATGTTTTTCTTTTTCATACGACAAATTACAAAAGTAATCACGTATTAATTCTAGTAATCAGACGAGTTTTTGTTTCATTGGGAAGAAAATTTTGAATGAGTCTGTCTACTCTAAATCGCGTTGAAAATATTTCTCTACGAATATATATGATCATCAAACAGGTTGATACAATATCTTTAAACAGTTATAACAAAGTAATATTTTTTACAGAAATAATAACTTCTAAAATAATATTAATGAAGAGTACTTACTATATATTTGTCGGCAGCAAAATAGTTAGATCCCGTCCCTCCGCTGGAAGACATTTTGATATGTCGCGCATGCATGCGTGAACTCGGATGCCTAAAGTATGTGAACCATATGTAACTTTAATTTTGTAGATCGTTCACATTTTTTATTAAACATCAATTAGATATCTGATGCAATAAAATTTGTGCGAATGCTACATGTTTTACACTTAATATGTGTATTATGTCATGGTTCACCCTGCTAAGGTTCTATGTTTATTTCAAACTTACGATGCATTCGGATGATTTTATGCACAGTTCAAAATTTCACACTTCAAATTTTTAGCGCATCAAATTAAAAAGTCGTTCAGCGTCTCTCATATATATGACATATATAGACGATGAACCGCTGAAGTTTGCATTTTTTAAATTTCCAAACTAATTATTAATGCAACAAAAAATGTTGATATATATAATGTGTCATAGAAAAGAAGATAAAAATGACTAATTAAATACTTGATTGCAGAGACCTTACTTCGACTATAAACTTTTGATTTTTAAAAATGCGTTGTTCTAAGACTTACATATAAATGTTGACTAGGATATATATATACCTTTTACTCCTAGTCCTAGCATAATGGATGTGGTCTGCATATAAAGTCAAAATTATCAGTCTTGCATACAAATCTAGTTTATTAGGCGCATGGTGTTTTCAGAATGTGGAAGTAAGAAGTACAAATGGGTTGTTCATTCGGTTAGTTCGGTTGAAACTAAATTAAACCTGACCAACTGGAAGTTATAATCTGATTTTGCATAAATATAAACTGATGCAAGGGATAATCATCAACCTAGCTAGCTAATTGAAAATCGAGGCAATTAAACCGAACTTTAATTCAGTTTAAAACTTAATTATTACGACAATTCTATTTATAAAAATAAATATTTGAATATTTCTGTTAACTTGAGAAATTATATATTAATATATATACTTTACGGTTTTAATTTAATTTTTATTTATATTTTAAACTGTCAGTACATTTGATTTATCTGTTTATTTAGTTTCAATCGTCAAGACCAGTTCATTTATTTAATATAAATTTAAATTAATCGAAATCAAATTGATCACAACACCCTAATCATATACTCCATTATGCTTCTACGGTTGATATTTTAAGCACGTACCAACCGACTATAATATACTACAGAACCCGTTAAACAGTACATCCCTCCCCTTGATCTGAATCCGAGCTCTAAATATATAATCGTCACAGCTCACAGATAGAAGATTCCGGCCCTTTCCTCGTATTTCCCTATTTCAGCACAATAATACACTGACCCCGTGACTTCACTGCTGAAAAGGTATCTTGTCTGTCATCAATGCCATTTTTTTTTCTTTTTTTTGCCACTAATGATGCCTCAAGTCGTAAAAAAAAAAAAAGAAAAAAAAAAAGGAAAAGAACGTGATCAGCGAATAGTTATATCGAGTAAAAAGAATAATACAAGTTTTATTTTAGATGCACTATTCTTCAACACAATGCACTAACGTTTTATTTTTTTCCTTTTCCGAGTAACTAATCTAGATCATTTAATGTGATCCGCATTTTAAAATTTTATAGAAATGACTAATACTGTTTATTTTGACAGGTGATTATTTAGCAAATATTTCATTTTACAATTTAATTAATACTATTTTTAAGTTTTAAAAAAAAAAATCTGAGGCGCATGGACTTCTATTTTATATATATTATACTATATTTGGAAAAATAATAATTCTGCCGTGTAGAGTAAAATTTGGTTGGGTGAGGGGTTGGGATCTTTGGATATTCAGTTGGAATTCTTTGATAATGAGGTTGTTGGATCATTTTGACAATCATAGCAAAAATTATTTTAGAATTTTGTGCATTTCAAATATTACTTTATAATTTATATATATCATTCATATACACAATGATGAAATTTACTACGAAATTTGTTGTTCATTAAAAAAAATGAAATTTTACAACTGTCTAGATTTAGTTTCTTTTAGGCATATCAAGTCATAAAAGTTAAAACCCATTAATTATTAAGTGAAAAAATGTTAATGACCTCTCGTTTTCTTTGATACTTAGAGATCAAATAAACATGTACAACAGTCAACAGCACATGTGTCTGTATAAAATTGATACAATTGCATTGTATAAAAAAATAATAATAATACTAATGGAGGGTCCGTGTTATGTACTTCATTTTGTAACTATTGTTAAAGTAAAAAAAATATAATAATAATAATAATAATAATAATAATAATAATAATAATAATAATAATAATAATAATAATAATAATAATAATAATAATATTAATATTAATATTAATATTAATATTAATAATAATAATTACCCATGTGAATGGGTGTTGGATCATTTGTATCTCCTTTTTTTTTAACCAATTCATATACAGCAATCTATTTTAACTAGAGGGGCATATCGAGCTTCGCTCGATGTAGATATCTATAATAAGAATATTTTTATTATGTTTCTATAGTTTAGTTATGTTCATTTTTGGATATATGGTTAAGATATATTTATCTTTAGAAATATAGTTTAGTTATTGTAGGCCGGTTTGATTTGATTAAATTTAAAGAGTTTGATCAATTTAAACAAAAAATTATATGTGTGTAAATATAATTATAGTTATCTGAAATAATATGATTAATATGATTTATATTATGTTGATATTATTCATGAAATGTAATATGTTTATAAATGACTTAAATAAAAAATATATATATCGTAAAAGATCTTATATTTTTTCTATTTTCAAATGAATGAATTTAATTTATATTTTGTAAACCGAAATTAAGAATGGTGATGAAAAGAAATTAAGCTGGAGAGGGACTCTAAGCAACACAAAAGAGATGGAGACATGATGAAAATGAAAATAGGAAGGGGTCACAAACATCAGAAATAAAATAATTAATGTGTTGCCAAATTATTATCTGATGTTGAACCGAGTCAGTTTTATGAGAAATAACGCCCAACACACAATTAATTACAAAGTATTACATTACAGAAATTAGAAAAAATGCTATTGCACAACTATTTCACAAAGCTTGAAGTGTCGGATGATATTTAACTAAAGGATCCCGACACCCACACATCTTTATTTATATTATTGATTATTGATATTGATTTGCAACATTTTAACTTGCGACGAGAACAACAAAAGTTGTGCTACAGGAAATCGAGCAAAGAAATGAGAGAATGGCACAACGAATGTGCAAGGAATTTCGCATATTATATTAATTGTGTTATACACATATCTTAATATATTAATTGTTCGTGAAATATGACTACGGTTCAAGTAGAAATTTCTGTTCTATGCATTAGAGTTAGCACGATCATATAAAGATACATTTTTATTGATTTTTATGTGCATAGAGCCATAGAGGCCATGAAGGTAACCACTAACCAGTAAGTTTGTTTGTCTATTAGTCGGTGTGCCATCACATATATCGACAAAATAGCTAGAAAGAACTAGTCTCGCTTAGACTTGTCAAACGTGGTGAATGGTCATAGAATTGACCGTGATCGTTGCCGTTTCGTTTAATCATGTGGCACAGATTTGTTTGTCGTTAACCAAATCGTTTATGTAACGAAAACAAAATCAATTTTGTTAATCGTTATGTTTAAATAAACGATTTAACGTTATAACCGTTTATCATTTTGCCAACAACTAACTAAAAAAAATTTGCCAACAACAATTAATTTGATATATCAAAATATAATACAATTACATGAATAACATGCCCAGATTTCTAACATCAAGATAGTTTCCAACTATGAATCTATGATCATGTCCATAAATTTGATACATCAAAATTTCACAGAATCACACATATAACTATATAAGCCTATATCTTAACCCAAATACCCAATTGAACCTAGAATTCATCCAAACTCAACCCAGATCTCAAACTACTAATCAGATATACCAATCTCAACCAATTGACTGAACAAAGAAAGAACAAACACAAGCATCATCACTTTAGATCACTGCTTGAGATCCGAGGAGCCAAAGATATCAACCCAGGCTTCAATTGTGTATTAAGGCAGCACATACAAACACAACAAAAGCATCATCACCAAAGTAGCATCACTAAAGTACTTAATACAACAAAAGCATCATAACTAATAATAGCTTACTGACACTGTGACACAGCCTCATTCCTCAATGTCAATTCCTTCCTCCATGGTCCATAGAGGATCACCAATATCTTCACCAACCTCTGCATTATAGAAAGAATGAAACATTTAATAAAGATGCAAGAAAAATAACTAATAAATAAGACAGTAAAGGAAGAGCTTCATACCATTTATCGACGCCCGCAACCAATCCTGAGCACAGAGTAGTGCTTCAATGCTCTCATCAGAGAGAGAGCTCCTAACTGGGTTAAGTACTCTACCACTGTTACTGAATGCAGATTCAGAAGCCACTGTTGATATTGGGACAGCCAAGATGTCCCGGGCCATCTGTGACAGAACCGGGTACTTAGCAGACTTGATTTTCCACCAAGCTAGGATATCAAACTCCTCATCCAAACTTGCTTCCTCAATTGGATCACCTATTTTCTGAAAAAACAGAGAATAAATTAAAATGACAACACATAAATAATTCACCTAAATAGTAAAATAGAAATATAGACAAATACATCACCTAAATAGTCATCTAATTATGATTTTGGAGGTTCAGAGCCCTTCTTGTCTTTCATGAAGTCTTTCAATCCAGCCCTTGTATCAGTAATGCCAGTAAATGCACTAGTACTTGTCTTTTGTCTGTTAAGAAAAAAAAATCAAAGTTAAAAACACCAAGTAAAAAAAGATCCAAGTTAAAACAACAAGTTAAAACACTAGTACCTCTTTGGCTTTCTAGCTTGCTTCTCAGATGGATCATTTGCATTTGCTTGCACATACCCTTTTAATAATTCTTTCATACAATTTTTCAAGTTGGCAATAAATCTGTCAACATCACCAGGGCTCATTTCTTTCATGTAGTACTCAAATACATGCATCTTGCATCTAGGATCAAGCACACAACCAATTGCCAACAAAGAATTCCCCATTGTCCAATATTTGTTAAACTTTACAAGCATGTCATGCCCCATTTCCACAATGAATGTGTAATCACTTCTTGACATTCTCCTAATGTTCAGATAAACCTCAGAAAACTCACTAAAGAAGAGGTTTAATGTAGGATACTTTGTGCCATTGAGCTTCATTGTGGCATCATAAAAAACTTTCAAATGACCAACTACAACCTGTATTGCATTCCATGGAAAGTTCTCTGGACAATACTTGTAGCTCTTGTCAATGTTACCATACCTAATGATGGCTAGCTTGAGCTCCAATGCCAGCTGCAACATGGTATATGTGGAGTTCCATCTTGTACGAACATCCCAAGCTGGCCTTTTGTAGGGAACTGGGGCCTGAAAACAAAACAAAACAAAAATAAAAATATAATGTTAAGTAAAGTAAAGCAAATTAAATATGAAGCTAAGTAAAGCAAATTAAATATAAAGCTAAGTACAAGAAACCTGAGAGCAAACCAGCTTGAACTTCTCAATTCTTGATTGGAAGTGACGAATGTACTTCATCGTCTCCCGTATCTTGTCTATCTCCTTCTCCAAAACATCAAGGCCATCATGGACAATCAAATTTAAGATGTGGCATCCACATCTCTGGTGGAACAGCTTACCACCAACTGGTAAGTCATCTACGATGGGTGTTGACTCAAACAGTTCATTGATGCAAGCATCATTGGAAGATGCATTATCAAGTACAAGACAAAAGGCCTTTTTATCTAAGTTCCACATTACCAGTCTATCATAAAATGCTTCAGCTATGTGTTTACCAGTGTGTGGACTTGGTAGTGGGACAAATGTGATAATCCTTTTTCTCAAACGCCAGCCATCATCAATGTAATGGCATGTAATAGCCATAAATCCTCTATCTCTACCCTTGTTTGTCCACAAATCACTAGTAAAACTCATTCTACACTTAAGTTGGCCTAAGTGTTTATACAGATTTGCATATTCCTCTTCATAAAACTTGATGCAATCTGCTCTAAGAGTGTTTCTTGATGGAATTTTGAATAAAGGTTGAAAGTCATTAAGAAACCCTCTAAAATAATAATGGTTTACAATGTTGAAGGGATATTCATGGGCTATTACCATCTTAGCCAGACCCTTCCTACACTTCATCTGATCAAAAACCCAAGCAACAACTGTCTACCCCTCTAATTTAAGAAAATAAAATTAAATTAGCAAGTGGCACAAAGTAACACAGACAGTATCAAGTGTAGTATCATATTCATATCAGTATCAAGTGTAGTATCATAATTCATATTCATATCAAAACAGTAATACCGACACAGTATGATCAAGTGTAGTATCATATTCATATCAGTATCAAGTGTAGTATCATAATTCATATTCATATTAAAACAATAACACAGACACAATATGATCAAGTGTAGTATCATATTCATATTAGTATCAAGTGTAGTATCATAATTTATATTCATATCAAAACAATAACACAGACACAGTATGATCAAGTGTAGTATCATATTCATATCAGTATCAAGTGTACTATTATAATTCATATTCATATCAAAACAATAACACAGACACAGTATGATCAAGTGTAGTATCATATTCATATAACTATATAAGTATCAAGTGTAGTATCATAATTCATATTCATATCAAAACAATAACACAGACACAGTATGATCAAGTGTAGTATCATATTCATATCAGTATCAAGTATAGTATCATATTCATATCTAGTATCAAGTATAGATTATACCTTCTGTTTTTCCACCAGCTTGCAGCAACTTTTACATAGCAGGACGCAAATTTTTTGGAAACTGTTTGCACCCTTTATCAATGTGATTTCTCATAGAGCTTGTGCCCCTTTGTTGCCCTTGCTTGTATTTGGTACCACAGTAAATGCAAGTGGCATAAAAAGAGCCATCTTCATCTTCAGGTCCCTCTTTGAAATGTTTCCAAACTGCAGCACGAGTTTTTCTTCTTTTTCTCTTTTTAGGACTTTCTTTTTGTCCTTCCTTTTCACAATCTGCTGCCTTTGCACCATCTTTTTCAGGATCATAATTGACATCAGCCTGTACTGTTCCAATGACACCCATGCTGGTAAGACAAAAAAAAAAGATGGATCAGAAAAGAAAGTATAATCAAGAACATATGAACAAAAAAGAAAAAAATATATAATCAAAATCAGAAACTTACTCATCACTATCTCCTTCTGGCTCAGATGGATCAGATTGAGATGGTGAATCTACATAAACCGTACTATCTGCCATTATGATTTGTGACTATCTACTATTAAAAAGGTCACAACAGAAACAAAAATAAAATTAGACAGAGAAAAAACACAACAACATAAAAGAACAAAATCAAAACAGAAACAAAAAAAAATTAGAAAGAAAAAAAACACAAAATTAAAAAGGTAATCAGAAAAATTACCGTTTTCTCTTTGCCAATCTTTTTTTCCTTCCTCTATGCCTCTCTTCGTTTTCTCTTTTTCCTTCCTCTCTGTCTTTCTTCTTTCTTTTCCTTTGTTTTGTACCGCTGTTCTTCTTCATATATACCACAAAGCTCAGAAACAATCATGATTGCTACTGGCGTCCTCTTAAGCTACTCGATTTCTAGGAATCAACAAGAGATCAGCATATTTTCAAGACAATACACCTATTAAACTACCAAATCTGACTAGATTTTAGAGAAAGAACAGCAAACACAACTACATAATTATGAGTTCTTGACTCGTGAGTCGTGAGTTTTACTTCTCAGAGGAGATCAGGAGAGAGGCTCACATGACATAAGTACATAACTAAGAGAGACTGAGAGAGAGAGAAGTAGAAAACTTATCGGATTTGAGCGTGATTTGCGAAGATTGAACAAACTCTGAGCTTGATTGAGAATCTGAGGTTGACAATCACAAAGATTGAACCGCTTAAGGCCGACATAGTGTCGACGACGAAAGTATTGCGCGTGACGCGTCTAGGGTTTCTCCTCTGCACGCGAGGAAAAGAGGGAAAAAGATGAGAGAAGAGGGAGAGGACAGAAAATGAGTGCAGCGACGCGTAGGGTTTCAGATGTGATATCTGTATACCCTCGTCACCCCTCGTTTTCTCCGTTTTTCATCCCTGCAATTATACAAATTCTAAAATCGTAGAATGTTAAACGGAATAACGAAATAACGATAACGAAATTGCTTATTCCGTTTACCGTATCGTTTAGGTGTCTGAAATTTCAACCATTTCGTTTGCCGTTTCGTTTCAGAAACGAAATGCATTTCGCTTCCGTTAACCATTTCGTTTGGCTTAACGGAACGGCATAACGTCTTTTTGGTTTCCGTTGCCAGGTCTAGTCTCGCTTGCCAGCTGTAGTCGCTATTGCTAAGAAAGGCATAAAGAAAAGTTAAAACCAAAAGAGGAAAAAAAAAGTTGCAATTACTCGCTCAAAATTTTAGCATTTGCCTCAATCAGTTCCTTCAATTGTATTTTGAGTTAACTCTCTAACTTTCGGTACTACTTCATTTTTGCTATTTATATTTGATAATGATTACTCATTCAATACAGGCAATAGATAATTCCTTCAATTGTATTTTGAGTTAACTCTCTTAACTTCCGGTACCATTTCATTTTGTCTATTTGTTTATATTTGATACTGATTACTCATTTAATACAGACAATAGATACTTTATTTCCTGATGCATAATCTATTGACTTTATGCATAATCAATTGACTTTGTTCCTCATTCAATACATGTTGCATCACGAGTTTTATAGTTTTGGTCATAAGCCTCTATGCATCATGACGATTTTTGTCATGATTTTGTAAATTGATAAATTTAATTTGACCAATTCAACTTACATATTGAAAGCTCACATCAAACAACATTTCATATTTTTTTAAAAAAAAAATACTATTTTTTCTGGATTTTTTCATATTTTTTTTTGGAATATTCTTACTACTAATTTGTATAAAAAAATGACAATTTTAAAAAATCATAAAAAATAGTAAAAGAATTTCAAAAAGTTTAATTATTTTTGCTACGAGATTTCGATATATTATAAATTGGATTAGTTGTCAATTTATTTGATTTCAATATATTTTTAAATTTATATAAAATCACCAACCAAAACCGTGATGATGTACCGAAGCTCTATGCATCACGAATCATGATGCATGATCGATTTACTATATGCAGCAAACAAACTCAGCGTGACTATTCTAAATTTCTAATGCAATAATCAAACAATCCACATTTGGTGCTGACTTTCCTCATTTTTTTTCCTTTTTTTTTTTTTCTTTTGTGCGGTCAATGATGTGCATTGTTTTAAGCGGACTTGAGGCAGGCCTGAACCAATCAATAGGCGAACACGTCAGCTTGGGATGTCGCACCGCACGGCCTCTTCAGAATTAGGGGTCATTTGGATCCCTTGGGAATAGCCTATTCCCCCGAATAGCTAATCCCAGGACTAAATTTTTCATCCAAACGCAATTACCAATTCCAGAAATAGGTAATCCCAGGAATAGCACTATTTCCAACAACACTCTTCCCAACAACACTTTTCTCTCTACTTTTCACACTTCCCAACGTTATTCCTAAACTCACCATCCAAACAACATTCTTATTCCCGGAATAGCACTCTTCCCACGCTTCCCGAAATCTCACTTTTTCCTTAAATTTAGTCCCAGGATTTGCTATTCCTACCTATTCCCCACCCATCCAAACGACCCCTAGGAGTTCATATGGTGTTACTTGCAAAACATGAGAGTTGGAGAGGGTTGGTCGTTTCAATCACATATCAGACGGTTCCCGTTTATGCCGGTTTATTTTATTCAATGTTGATGAAACGTAAATCACAATCACAAATCACAGACCTACGTGGCTGATAAATTTTCCAAATATTTTTTTATAATTAATTTTTTTTCTAGACCAGTCTTTACAATCTTTAATATTAATGATATTTTTCGGATTAAGTCGCACCAATTAATTTCAGACAAACAAAATCTAGGATTCAAATTGTTCTTTGTGTTCAAATCGTTCAATCGTAGATCCGAATAAAAAGAGCATTTTCAATCCTATATTTTGTTCTTCTGAAATTAATGTATGGATTCGTCCGAAAATATAAATATTAAAGATTTCATTTAAAAAATGGTATTTGAAAAATAATTATCAAAAGTAATTATAATTTGATTATTTTGAAGCGATCACAATATTATACTGATATCGGTATTTGATACGACATATCATCTCTTTTAAAAAGTTTCTAACCGTATTTGTACATATATATGTATTTGTGTGGCATTCTTATTATTCTGACCAATAATGATTTGACTGTTCTTTATGTAGAACACACCTGCAGTTAACCATTCGGCTTCACGAACTTAATTATCTCGCCATCATATGAATAAAAATATTTTCAGTCTTCAGGTGTAAAATGCGAAGTATCCAAAGTAATAACCTCGGGTTGAGATTATAAAATCATCAAAGTTATTGTACAATACATAGATGTAATCGAAAATAATACGCGGAGCGCTTCCCTCTCTTCCTCCGCTTATAAATACCAACCCCTCCTTTGTATCGAACTCATTCCAACCTAGCTCAAAGCTAGCTAAACCTCTAACCCATCTCTTCAGAGGCAGCAACACACCCACACGGCCACAAGCACAAGCAAAAAAGCACGCTAGAAAATGGGAGCAGAGGCAAAGGGCTATGAGGTCATGGTGAAGTCGATGGAGACTGTTGTAGCAGTGCTGCCGGTGCAGGAGCACAGGCTGCCTCAGTCGAACTTTGACCTCCTCCTCCCTCCCATTGATGTTGGTGTTTTCTTCTGCTTCCGAAAACCCACACCTGTCGCTGATGGCGATGTTGATTCTGTGGGGCCCACTACCTTTCCGGCCATGGTCGCCAACCTTAAAGCGGCTCTCGCAAAGGTCACCTCTACATGAGCTAACTTCTATCTTATGTATTAAGAATTTGGAGAAATATGCTAAACATATTTACACTAATACGCATTACATTTAATTTGATCAAAAAATCAAAAAACAAAGATGAATTTAATATAGGTTTTAGGTGACAGAAATTCATGCATGTACAGTAGGTCGTTTTCTGAGACCTATTTTAACTTGGATTAGAGAAAGATAACTGATCATGCATGGGTATTGATCTTTATAAAATTGGGAGGGGTTAGAGACGTAGACTAAGTGTTACTATTTTACAAACAAGCTAATTACCTTAGAAATATATATGAGTGTGTGTCTGATTGATAAAAGTAATTGTGAAGTTAGATTTGACTCACTAGCTAGATATATATTATAAAAGCAGAGACTTAGTTCATGAATCAACAAACATTTCAGTTTGGAAGACTTGCAACCAAGCACTTTGTAGCAACTGATAAACACACGTATATACAAATATATATTATCCAAACAAGTACTGGAAATACATGCAGTTATAATATTTAATGGTCCTTTGCACTAGTAGGTGCTGGTCACATACTACCCTCTAGCCGGTGAGGTGGTCACAAACTCTGCTGGTGAACCGGAAATACATTGCAACAACAGAGGTGTGGATTTTACTGAGGCATATGCTGACGTGGATCTGAGGGATCTCAATTTGTACGACCCAGATGACAGCGTGGAGGCTAAACTTGTGCCTAAGAAAAAGGATGGCATCCTCTCCATTCAGGTCTATTATTTATTTATTTTTTATAAAGATGCTACAGAAATTGTCAAATATATTACCCCATAATTATATGCTTCGTTTGAGTGAAAGAGTGAGAAGGGAAAAAAAAGAGAGTTTAGTTTTTTACTATCGAAATTTAGATATATAGAATAAAGAGTAAGGTCCTAGTGTCACAGATGCCACAACTTCTCTTTTTCATTAATATTTTAAAATTTTAAAATATGACTTTCGAATCCAAACCGTTGATCTTGTTCAATTTTACGAGCGATGCATTTCTATATAATTTTTATAATTTCAGAGTTTATTTGATATTTGATCAAGAGGCCAACACATGAACGTATTAAATTTAATCTATTATAATTAACAACATTCGTTTATTTTTTGGCCTCTTGATCGAATATCAAATAAACTGCAAAATTTATAAAAATTACATAGAAATGCATCACTCGTAAAATTGAATAAGATCAACGGTTTGGATTCAAAATTTATATTTTAAAATTTTTAAATATTATTGAAAAAGAGAAGTTGTGGCATTTGTGACACCAAAAACTTGTGGCACTAGAACCTTGCTCTAGAATAAATATGGAAAAAATGAAAAAAGTCATGATTCTTATATTTAAATGTTTATAGTTTCTTTCCTTCATCTGCATTCACCTTGTTCTCATAAATATTGAGCAGATCCTTACTTTGCAGTATGTCCATGCATTTGGAAAAAATCTGCAACTTTTTGTCCCGGTCCGAATAACGTACAAAAACTCTTACTTCTAGTAATATAAAAAAGTATATAAAATTAAACATATGTATTGGCAATGGCCCTCTAGAATTTATTCAATCATTGCAAAACAAATTTGATCTGTATGGAAATTAATAGGGGGGAAAATTCTATATGCTGATCTATCTAATGTATAAAATATAAAGATGCACGACTTGCGGAGAGCCAAAATTAACTTTTTCTTTCTCCTAAAAATAATTGAATGTTTGTACAATTCTGTTGCACTAATTAATAAGACAACAGATTATTAACTCAGAGCTGTACTAAAGTTCAATTATTGCTTGCGATACTAACAGAACATAACTACGGGCTTTGTTCCCAAAAAAAAAAAGGAAAAAGAGAATAAAACTGAAAGTATTTTATACCTACCGATTTTCAATTGCCAGCTACATATATGTCTCACTTTCATGATTAACAGAGGAATGCAGCGGAAAGTGGTTAAACTAAAACAATTGAGGATTTCATCTTAACCTTAAAGAAAGCAAACTAAATATGTTGTGAGGGAAAAAAATATTCTATATGAAGTTTATCTAATTATCAATCAACTATCAACAAATCCCAGGTGCTGATGAAATATTTGTTCATTAAATTATTGTTAACTATTTTACATGAAACCAGCGAACAAGTCCATTTTTCTTACCTATAACAATTATTATAGGAGCTTGACATCACTGAGCACTTAATTAAAGAGAAAAAAATTTAAAAGGGACTATTCTTATGCCATTGTCTAGTTGAGCAACTTCATTAACTTTTGTTATGAGGTTGACGTCGTTGATTAGTATCGAGTAGAGGGTAATCATTTTTTGCAGGTAATTGAAGGATTGCAACTTGCAAAGTCCAGCAGACCTTACCAACACAATTGTTGTGTTGGCAGTGAACATGTGCATTTGGTGTGTAAAATGAGAAGAACATAATAGAAAAAACTAAATTATTATATATGAAACAAAGCTAATTAATTTTTTTTTTTTTTTGGCCTTGAACTAAGCATTTATGCATGCAATATTAATGCACAGTTTGTTAGTAATAGTCAAACAATTCGGTCAAAGACATTGTATATGTAATTGTTTGAGTGGGTAAGAAGTTAAAAGTCAATAAAGCCTGAACCAAATTAATGAAGAAGAGCATAATTAATCAGGATTCAGGACCTACCAATTCCAGCTTTTGTGGTGCTGTCCTTTAATTTATTTGTTTAGACGTAAGAGTATCACCAAAATAGGAGTAACCAAACCCTGAACTTCAAGCAACATGAAAATCTAGTAGCTGATCCAAAAATGAAAGAAAAATGGACCCCGCAAATTTTATCTTATCCATATCGTCTCAACTTATTAAATGTAGCACAGTCAAAAATAAGAAAAATCTGACTTTCTTCGAATGGTAAGTACAGTAATTAACTTCTTAAACTTCTTAGAATTTAACCACAACCCAAAGTTCATTTCTTTTAATTTCATCATCATCATCATCATCATCATCATCATCATCATCATCATCATTATTATTATTATTTTCAATTTGCCTGATAAATGCAGGTCACCGAGCTGAGTTGTGGTGCCGTGGTGGTCGGATGCATGTTTGATCATCGTGTTGCAGATGCTTACTCATTCAACATGTTCATGTCAGCCTGGGCTGAAACTGCACTCGGTCAGCCTGTTAGTAGCATGCCTTCTCTTCGCCGTTCTCTCCTCTCTTCTCGGCCCCTCCTCCCTTCAAACCCTCTTGATCCCCTTCTCGACCGATTTTTCACCCCTCTTTCGCTCTGCCCCCCACCAAACCCAAACATATCTTTCTCCGCCCCTGTCAACCGCATTTATTACGTCTCCGCAACTGACGTCGCCAGACTACAAGAAATAGCTGGCCGTAAGCACAGCAAGCTGGTTTGCTTCACTGCATTTCTTTGGCAAATTTTAGCCAAATCAGCTAATCTAGGCGAAAAATCCTGCTCCATGGGAATAGTCGTGGATGGCCGCTCGCGGATGAAAAATGTTCATGGTAAAAAGTTCATGGAGAGTTACTTTGGCAATGTACTATCAATCCCATATGGCAATTTACGTGTCGAAACCTTGCTTGACATGAAACTTGGTGAGGTGGCACAGGAAGTGTATGACTGGCTATCACCGGCTGCAACAGAGGACCATTTCCTGGGACTACTCGATTGGGTGGAGGCCCACCGGCCAGAGCCAGCAGCAGCGAGAATATATCTCGGGGATAGCAACGAAGAGGATAAATCAGTTTCTTGTGTGGTGTCATCTGGAAGAGGGTTTCCTGAAATCAATTTCGGTTGGGGTAGCGCTGTATTTGGGTCTTACCATTTTCCATGGGGAGGTAAGGCCGGATACTTGATGCCGATTCCACGGAAGTCCGGTGATTGGGTGGTATATGCACATGTGGCGCCTAGCATTGTTTCGGTGATGGAGGAAGAACCGACTATTTTCCATCAACTCACTAAAGAATACTTTCTGGGTTCAGTGTAAGTGATGGGGAGCAACAGTGATGCATTAGTGTTTTTGTTCTTGTTGGATGCAATATGAATCCAAGTTGTAATTCGTTATTTTTCCTGGTTACCTAATTGGCGTGTTTTTCTTTCCAGGTTGTATGATATGTTTGAAAAGAAGGGTGAATGTTTATCTGTGTAAATTTGTGTATTGTGTATCAATAAAATTATCTTGTAGGAAAGTTTCTTATGTACTCTGTTTCAACATGATTTATTTTATTAACTATTATTAATGAGAGTATCTATATGCGATAAATTTAAACGACATGAAGAAGTTAACTTTTTAAAATTTTAACCAAGGAAATTTTTCACCAAGTTAAAATATCAATACGGAGAACAGATTTAAGATTCTAAAGTTTGGTTTCTTTTACGTGGCCTTAGTTTCGCTCATACAACCAACAAATTCAGAGATCCGATTTAAAACAACAGAGCATGATTGCATGAACAAAACCAACATGATTTTTGTTAACAAAAATTCGAAAACAATAGACCGGACCAGCATGGTTAATTGGACATCTCAAATAGAGAAAGGGACTAAAGCCCAAAAGGCCTATCCAAAAGTTTCTAACTTGATGTGATAATTCCTTCAATACAAGCGTAAAGAATAATACGTTGTGTATGAACTGTCCAATCTGCCGCTCGGTTACCACTTACCAGTTACTACAACAACTTGATGTATTGTGCTGTGCGTTATATGGAAATTTCAACTTTTATTAGGTGAAACAATTCAGTATCTTTTAAAGTCGGGACTATTGGTTTGGTTCATGTTTTTGGGTTGTAAGCTGGCATCCTTTTCTGAAAATTTTGTCATACACCTGGACCGCACTAATCTGGATAAACCTCTTTTGACATGATCATTGCTTCATTATTTCTGTTTTCACCTTTTTCAGGTTTCCTTTTGAGAAGTTACTACTGTATTCAGGAGAAGCTGATGATGTCTTGTAACTTTCCTCCAAGAACTGTGTGCCAAAAATCATGAAGAGACATCTGCATTCTTCTGTCTTGTTGATACTCCGTAACTTTAATTTGTCGAAGAAAGGGAAAACAAATTTGGACTTATGAAGATAGGCAATAATATAGATGTTATATCAAAATATTTCCAGCAAGTAGTCTAGGACACCATAACCAGATAGAATCCAATCAGGAAAATCACATAATCTCTAACTCTCAAGGTTGGCAGGCACCCCCCCCCCCCCCCCCCCCCAACCTCCCCACCAAAACACACACACAAAAAACCCCTCTCTCTCTACAAATGAACAAGTATATACTGATTTATTTACAAAAAAGGGGTAAAAGAAAAGAGAAACTCAACAAATTTCCCATACTCAATAACCACTAGACTAAGCATGTGTCAATACACACAGCATACCCTCCTAACATCAGGAGACACAGCCCTCCTGCTAAATATAATAACCAATAATAGTAGATCAAGCCCTTTAACACTGGAACCGTATCACAATGCAAGAAATGTCATCCTTGCTCTTTCGTGCCAATGCCTCTGTTGTCAGTCGTTTAGCAGCCACTTGAGGATCCTTCACTGATTTCACCAGATTAACTGCATCCTGATTCTTCATTACCTGATTTACACAAATTTTACATAATAAATTTAGCTACCGGAACTTTTTGAGTATGTGCTTCAATAACTCTACAAAGCTCATGAGCACCCTGGCCCTGCTCCATTTTTTTAAAAAAAAAAAACACCTTCATGTGATACATTGTTTTCATCACTCAAGCAATAGAGTATCAAAATTAATTAATGTGATTCACTTTGCTAAACAGGTTCCCATATTATATTCCCTTTATATTTTACAACTAAATTGACAATAATTACTAGTAAGTCAGAAAGCTTTGGCCTTTTCGTTTGAAAAGGTAAACATATTTGACTGGATACCTCCAGTATTTGGATTACTGTTTCGAACTTTAGTAACCCAACATTGAAATAACCAGTGAAATATATAATTCTAACAATAGAACGTCAAATTTGAAATATCTGTGAACCTAAAATTGCTTGAAACAAATCATTGATCCTACTGAATAATTAACCAACCTTCCATAAACCATCGCTTGCAAGGATAACAAATTCTATTGAAGAGTTTATTGGGACATGTCTAATAGCAGGTTCTGAACTTAGATGTGCCTTCAGGCTTTGATCACCAAATGCCCTTGCAACTGCAAGTTGGCCGTTTACACGGGGTACATCACCTAAAATTGCACATGAAATGTAATGAGTATATTTTAATACGTATAGGATATTCTTTAAAACTCAAGTTCCATTGTATTTTAGGGGTAAAAAAAGGATACCATAATTCCTAGTCAAACTTTCTCTCTAAGCCTTGTGCTATTCTATTTTGGAGATAAGGAAAATAAAAGATTAATCATAGTCAACTTGATCCATCTGTCTCTCTACACGAGAGAGAGAGAGAGAGAGAGAGAGCATCCTTATCATAATTATTGTGAACTTAATTCTCAATACCAACAAAAAGAAGACTTTGAAATTAATATATTCATTTATGGATTGGGGCTTTCGGCCCAATACCATTTATGTAGTCCTATCAAAAACTCCAAGCAAGATTATTCCTAATAATTGGCACCACTCTAGAAACTCTAACCAAACTATTTTTTTTTCATGAGAAAATAAAAATTGATATGAGATTCCACCAACCTAGAATAATTTCAAAAAAGAGAAGTACAAAAAAGGAGCAAAAAGCAAAATTACACAAACCTGGAAATGTGGTAACAAAACCGCCTTGTTCTTCAATCCTTTCCCTCTCAGCATGTGGCTCATGGTCAACAGTTAATTGATTTGCTGCACCTCTTTCACACACGACTGCTCTAGAATCACCTACATTTGCAATCCACATATCCTTCCCATCTACTACTATAGCTGTAACAGCTGTCGAACCACCAGGTCCTAGATCCTTGGAGTTTTCTAAAATGTACTTGTTTGTTGAGAAGTATGCCTTTTTTATAGCTTCCTCTGGATTCTCCCAAAAGATTGGCTGAAACAACAAATAGCAATAGAAAAGAAATCTTACAAAGATCAACATATGTATAAATAAATAATGATGTACTGATGCTTAGTTAATATAACCAAATGAAGTAAGAAAAAAATATACCTCAAGTACAAAGACTCGGTCATACTCCATAAAAGGAGTGGAATTGGGTTTTAAAACTGGCACCATAGATAAATGCGTTTTTCATATTTCCATATACTATACTAATAATTTTAAGTAGTTGAAAAGTTCACTCTCATGACAGAAATTAATTTATCACATAACAACTTTTCGTGAAATTATAAAATTTCCTACAGGGTTGAAAGGGCGGTGTACCAGATTAGACTTTACCTCACTTAGTATATTTTTGAAGAGATTATCCTTGAGATAACTCGGCACACCATCTCCTAAATGCCCATCAAAAATAGCAAAAAGGCCCACTTCATGTCCATTTTCACACTTATACTCTGCCACATGATAATCTTCCATGTCATGCCCTGATTTACCCTCGACCAGGTGAAAACCATGCTTTACTTTATTACTGGAGAATTTACTTCTCCCTTTTCCGCTGCTGTCGCCCGATGTTGAATTTAGACAACCAGTACTCTGATGATGAAAATTAGTTGACGTCAGCCATCAGATAAATTTTTGACGATAAATTTAACAAAGAAAATTAGCTTAATACAGTAGGAAAGTGATTCTCTTCATAAGAAAGAAGTTCAAGCTGGAATAAGGTACTTGATCGAGAGCTTTCAAAGAATTAGGAAAGTGTCAATCCTTTATTAGAAAAAAATAATAATAAAAGTACCAGATACATCACTACAAGAGGCATATATGAAATTAGTGAACTTTTACTCGTAACAATTGATAAATACCTTGAAAATATTAAGGAAATAGGGTTGGCGCCTCTGACCACTAGGTGAAGAAGAAGACGAAGAAGAGCAACAGGGACTGTGTGATTGTCTCTCCATCTTACCACCTCCAATCATCAATTCCAACTCAGACCAACTATTTTTCAGAACGAATTAAGTGGAAATCGACGATTACACGACCAATTCGAGAGCAACAAGGGATGATCAAGACGAAGAGTTTGTTTTCTTTTGGAATTTTTGCGGAACTTGAAAAGACTTTTTAGTGGAGTTGTTTGATCTGTTTGTTTAAGACTTCTTAGGAAGAGATTGGTTTGTTTGGTTGTAGTGGAGAAGCCGCGTTTTGTGGTCCCCAGTGAAGCTGCTCCCTTTTAAGATAAATTATTAGGTTGACATGGTCTATGGTTAAGTGATTAGACTGTTTGAATATCACTGTCAATAATGAAGCATACGTGGATGTTAATACTTCCTTATAAAAATATCTGCAACCAGTCCTTACCAAAGTTTTTTTTTCCCTTTTTGGAATTTTTTTTTTGTTTAATATGTGATCGCTTTCCTAGTTGGAGAAATAAATAATACAAAATTAGAAATAATAATCTATTCTCTTGTCAAACCTAATTAAAAATATTACTTTTGTTATAGATGGTGCATGTTGAGTTTGAAAAATGAAGGTTCCGTGGTTTAAAACCGGATGTAGTATGAAAATGAAGAATGGAGAGAATCTTAAATTTAAAATTTTCATTTTTAAATATTTCATATATATTCTATTGAAGATATCCCATCTGTTAGATCATTGGTTTTGAACAATAAAATGAACTTTTAGTTTCTCTTACTTAGCAGATTATTGACTATTTTCAATAAAAAAATATATCAAGTGGAAATAACTAGAAAGGATAATAAACTAGTTGAAAATTCTAAGTGATTTATTAACATGTTCAACGATAAAAACGCAATAATTATTTTACATGAATTATGAAAATAAATTAACTTTTAATTATTTTAAAATTGTGAAAGTGCTCTAGATGTGAGTTAAAAAAAAAACTGCACTATAAACATCCATTAATAAACAATATTAGGAAAAAAAAAAAGAAATTGATCTGCTTAAGCATTCAATGGTAATCCAGGAGCAAGAGTGTCTTAGTGGTGCGACCGTTTCAAAGCCAAGCGGGCTTCCTGGAAGTTTCCTATGCCAACAGTTTCCCGTTGACGTTTGTACCCGTGGACCAATTCCATATGGAAGATATTTATTATTTATCCGAAGAAAGCCCGGGACACAGTGACCAGCGTTAAGGCTAGCTGACCCTCATCTGCTTTGTGCACCAATTATTACCTGCATCGAGATTATAAAGACAGTCTTAAGTTGTAAATCTCTCTCAAGTTTAATAATAGTTGTTCATTTGTTTTTAGATTTTTTTTAAATTGTAAATGTGGAGTCCATTATAAATGCTTAGTAACTTCACTATTTTTGTTTATAAAAAAAATGCAAAAATATATTCGTGGATTATACATCTTTAAAATATTAGTGCCAATTTTTTCTTAATTGCTTAACATTTTTTAAATATCAGTTTCGTAGTACTTACTGATTAAACCCTCCAGCCCCAACCCCCCCCCCCCCCCCCCCCCCCCCCCCTCGAACAACATCATTATGCCTAATTTCTTAATTTGAGATTGTCTGTATTCTTAGGACACTGATATTCACGGTTTGCTGTCTAATTGTTTTGTTCTCAATCTACATAGCCTAGCACAAGTTTTCTAAGATATATTTTTTTGCCACGCTGCAACAAAGCTCAATATCATATAGATAGCTTAAAGTTGTAAAATCTACACAAGTTCAGAAATACTTCCTTTCAACCTTTTAAGCCTCCTTAATTACTTAATCCTACCAACACCGACTTCTTAGTACGTATTAATTATTTTATCTCTTTTTTTTCCATTTGTAATTCTTATCCGAATTTTAGGCTGTGCTTCAATAGCGTAAAATAAAAGGGGACGCTGGTAGAGGTTAAGGAGCTTAGGTTGCTCCAGAAATAAAATAGAAACTGGTGAGGAGAGTAAGCTGGATGAAGTTTTCACCTCCAAACATATAAATTGCGGCATCCCAAAAAGGTGTAGCCTAGGTTAATTTTTTTATTTAATCTTACTCCTCTTTATAATATTCTGGAGGCACCAGTACTTGTGTAAAACTAGCTAAGTTACTCCGTAGATACCATTGCCTTCTTAATAGTTTTGTTCCTTCAATTATCGACCGTAAAAATTTCTTACTTGAATCAAATTAAATCCACACCTAAATACATGCAAGGAAAACTTTCTGATATAAAATTTAATGAAGAAAAAAAAATTAAAAAAAAAAAGAGAACTTAAAATTGGCCTTTTTTTGTTAGGAAAATTTGGGATTTAGAATTATTTTTTTTTAAAAAAAAAAAAACTAAAATTTTGCCCTTAAAAGTTTTATTTGCACCAATTTGATCTTTTAAAGTTTTCCAGGAACTAAATTGATGTACAGACTTTCCATTGCCCCATACAAATCCTTAAATCTGAGTGAAAAAAAAAAATAGTTTGTTTCCTTCAAATTTCTCACAATTAATCATATTGATCCTTCTAATTTTTGCATTTATGTGAAATTTTTTATGCAATTAAAAGCCTACAGACCAACTTGCAATTTTCTCGTACTAACGCCAGAGTTCTTATTTTATCTTATCTTGACAACTAGAATTAAAAAAAAAAAAAATTATATATTATGTACTTGCGAGAAGATCTGCATCTATATTATTATTTTTTTCTCTCTATTTCCAACTAAAGAGACGAGAACAAACCCTTAATTTTTACCGGAGGGTTTGCTTCTACATAAGTTGTAAACTAATACCCAAAATCTACAACTACAATGGCAACCTACAATAAAAAATCAGCTTTGACATCCAATTATGCACTGCACATCTAGATACAACATCAATACATACAATTCCCCCCTGACTGCTCCCTAGCCCAACTAATTAATTGTTAGTAAGATCAATCAATGAGATCAAAATCATAGTTGACAAAATGAATAAAATTTCTTAGCCCTCAGTCTTCATCGAGCTCCACACTGTGATCCCATGACAAGCCTTGAAGCACATGGTCCACAGCAGCATTTGGGATAAGAAGTCCCACTATGCGTTGGTCGTCATCCGTCGTCTCTAGCCGGACAATTCTTATTCTCCTATGGCTTTGTCTTGCCTACAGAAAACAATAAAGAGTAGGTTCTTAGACACCTCTAATTTCATCTATGATTGCACTTGATCTAAGAATATGATCATGTTCAAAATGCGATCATGCAGCTTTATTGATTTAGAGAGAGAGAGAGAGAGAGAACCTGATTATCCAAAGCCTTCTCAATGATTTTCCATAGGGGAAGAATAAGGCCACCTAGAATATTGACCTCTTGGAGCCGTTTTCCAACAGTACAGAAACTACCAACCTTGCATTTTGGCCCGTGCATACACTGAAAGCACACAAATATATACTTAAAAATTTTCGCAAACAAGATATCTTGCAAGAGGTAACATGTTGAAATTTGGAAATTGTTTAGAAAGATTAAATGCTAAATAGTTAGTAAAATAGCAGATCTAAAAGCCAACAATATGAGAAAGATAAATTCATACCAATGAGATCCTGCCATTACAAAAACTGAATGAGCCTTTAATATTAAACATTTAAATTCAACAAATAAGGTTTAGTAACTATACCTGCTTAGAGGAGGTGTCATACTCTTCTTTCCAACCTTCACGGACCTTTTCAATCGAAGATGCCTTTCTGTACTTCGACTTCAGTTCAGTTAGCGGCATTTCCCTACAAAATTAGTTATGTTCAAAACTACTTGCATTTATGAAACAAAAATAGATTTCATGATAGAGTTCCAACAATCAATAATATAAAGTAAACATTTTTAATATGGTGCAAGCAACATACCTGACTGCTTCCCCTACAGCAGGGCGAATTATTTTAAACAATCCTGGAGTTGATCTGTTGAAAAACTAACAGGTTAAAATTTTGAAGAACTAAGTAATGCCTAACAGGGCCCGGCGAATTATTTTAAACAATCCCAGAGTTGATCTGTTGAAAAACTAACAGGTTAAAATTTTGAAGAACTAAGTAATGCCTAACAGGGCCCAAAATGTTACAATACTTTAAAAGATTATTCTTTTCTTTCTCTCTTTCTTTGGTTTTTTTTATGTTCAATTGTTCATATACTGCAGTACTGCAGAAAGTCAATCATTATCAAAACCTAAACACAATAATGTTATTGAAGAGAAAATAGAGAATAATATTTATGTAATATACCCTTCATATGCCAGCATGACGTGCCTCTTTCCCATCCAGTCCCTTTTTGACTCATAGAAGCCGTCATTACTTGAACCAGTCTGGGAGTTTTTCATTGTCTCCAGGATCTCTTGTGCAGCCTTGTATATCAACAGTCAAATTTCAGAATTCTAATCATTTGAAGTCACATAACAAAGAGATTTTTCTGGGCTAAATTGTAAACAGTTACTTTTTTCAGTAGTTGATAATTATTTGAATAAAGAGATTTTGGCACATACCTCCCAAGTGATGCCCCGGTCAACAACAAAGGTGAATAGAATTGTAGAGGCACCAGACAAGCTATCTTCATGTACAGTCTATAAAAATAAGCTAAAGTTAATCAAAATTGAGCATTAAACTAAGTTTTGTTAATTAATCAATCATGAATATCAGTTCTGAAGAACAAAAGAGAATCATAAGCAACAAAACAACAAAACCTGCATCATAGCATATATTTATATTGTTACAGGATCTCCATTATATATGAAAGAATATTTACAACACACAAAATCCAAAAGTAACAAGGTCGAAATGGGAATTTCTAAGGGCAAATGGGGTTGACTCCAAAAGTGAAAGGGATACCTTGGGAGACCCTCGCATTTCAATTCTATTAGCCTTGATATCCACAATGCCAGAGTCAAGCTGCCCCTCGTTTCGAGCCTTGTGGAGAATTTCATCAAGTGTACTAGTGAAAAGCTCAAAGAGTCTGCAAACACCCAGTAGTTTATCAGAAAATATTCTTGTTCAAAGATATACCTCAAGTTCAGCATTTATATACTTTTGTATGCATAAACCACATACGCATTTTGGATATCAGGTGGTAGGCCAAGCAACCGGTTCAGAAAGCGTGCCACGTCATGCATGTCACTGTCAACAATCCGACCTGGCGTCTTCCCTCCATTTCCATTGGCTGCAATTACATAAAAACAATTACCAGATAGGATCATTTAGTAAAAGTTAAGTTGGGTCTGCCCCGTCTCATTGACCTATATGGCGCCAGTCAGATTTGGTTGACCAAACTCTTTTCCCCCTTTTCTCGCAACCTTTATTACCAGCTCCCAACTCTTCTCGTACAGAATAATCCCAAAAGAATGCATGACAAATGAAATATATAGCAAGTTTGGACTTGATAATATTGGCTTGTTTTTGGTTTTCTTGCAGAATAGAGTAAGTGCTGAGTTTGATTTACTTAAAAATTTGAGGTCCAACAAATGGTAAAATGGGAAACCAATCATATAACTTATTTGGAGCTTAAATTGTCCCAACTTAGATCATAATGAACTTTCGAGGAACCCCAAAGTATGGTGTGCATGTAGAGGACTTCACATTATTCTGACTAGTACTTCTGGTATGATAAAATATAGGATTACATAAAAACTTACAGCAGCCTGTCTCTCTGATTATTCCAACTGATACTAAAGCAGCTCTGGCCTTGGTTAGAAATTCAGACACAGCAGAGGGATCATCAACAGTGCAACCAGGAGGAAGCACAAGGAGTCGATCCTGTTGATAGAGAACAATATTGACAAAAAAAGTTGTGCAAAATATTTAGATCTACATTTTCTTAGCTTACCCTACACCTGTACATGCAGTCTGAACCAATGTCTAAATGATCATTTACTATTTGCAAATATTTTCACTAGAGTTTCAATTCCAATCCCAAAATCCAGGATTTCCTACTGATTGATATCAAGCTCCCAATACTAATTCAAATACTAAATTTCAAAGGTAGATTAGCATGACTATAGCATGCATATCAATAACAAGAGGAAAAAAATGCAATACAATAGGCAAAAATATGTCATAATGCTGCACAGACCTGGTCCATGATTCCTTTGTACATGGCGACAAGAGCTTTCCTTCCATATGTGCTATCAAAGTTGAAAGCACTCATTGATGGACCAGCCCTACCAGAAAAATTGGTACCAAACATCAAAATAAAAACAAATAATTCAATTATGTTTTCGAAGAGATTTAAAGATCATGTGGACTAAAGAAGAATCCTATATGCCTTACCTAACAGTCTCAGATTTTGGTATCCGCACCCGTGTTAGACCCATAATGGAGTGGACCAAAGTTTTTCCATGTTGGTTTTATGAAGTAGAGGGGTATAAAAGGATAAAAGAACGCAACCAGACCTCCCTGTCATGGTTTATACAGCCTTTTTAGGACAGTACAAAGTGAAACCAAACAACCAAAACAAATAATGCCCTAAATTGGATGGCTCAGGATTAGCATCAAATCAAAACCATAATCTGATGGTGCAAAATAGAACCAAACAAGCAAAACAAATAAAATCCTTGATTGGACGGCTCAGGATGAGCATCAAAACAGAACCATAATCTGACGGCTAAATAGCAATACAAGGATTTTCAATCAATATTTTGGATTTACTGACTTAATGAAAATATTCAGTCACTTAAACTACTATAAAGAACTTAGACAAATTAATCCTTTTTCTCCCTATCTACACTACAAAATCATGACATAATAAGGAACCAGTAAAATTGAAAAGTTCTCATGATAACATTCATGTCATCTACTAAAATAATGGACATCACTGCATCCATAGGATGCGTTTTATAAGTGGTGGAAGAAAAAGGATAGACTTGGCACACCTGCGATCTCCTTGTGTTAAAGCCCCCAGAGACTCCAGTCGTTTTGCGACAATGGATGCAAATCTCCTCTCACCGCCAAGATTAGTAAAAAGAAGTCTACATAAAATAATTAAGAACACATATAATTGCTGTAGCCAAATTGATCATTGACTGGATTCAAAATTTCATCTTCACAATTTTGAAATTCATCAGTTAATTTCCTAAAGATAAACTTTGCATTTAACATTTTTTTTTTAATTTGGCTCAAAAAAACCATATACCTATACTGAGGCGCCGAAGTTTGATTTGAGCGGTGAGTTCGGCCGAACTGTTGAATAGCACGGTCAGCACTCCATGGCAGTTCAAGTGTTATATGAACTCTCCTTCTCTAAAAATTATTTATAAGGAGTTAACAGAGGTAACCAGGCACCAGAAGAAAAGAAAAAATCTTTCCTATTATAGAATAACTGATGCATTAAGACTAAATTAAGCCGCAAATCAGGCCCAAACATGAATTTTTTTTTTTAGAAAATATCACTTCAGTTAACATACAGCACTTGTTCCATACTCATACAGACAGTTGCCAGCTTCTTAATGCTTGCAGGGTCAGCAAACATTAAAGGATTTTATATAATAATTTTAACTACAAAATTCACAAATAATCATTGCCAGAATAATCCAGAGATATTTCCTTTTTTTTTCTTTTTTTTTTTGGCTCATTCAGACCTGGTTAAGTGCTCTTCTATCGGCCTGGAGCGAGACGCCTGCAGACCCTGCCTCAGATATGATCGCAATCAGCTTCTTACCATCCATGAATTGCTTCTTTTCATGCATATTTATCATTTCCATGGTAACATCCTTTCTGTGGAGAAAAGAACAGATCGGTACCTTGAAAAGAAAAGGATTTATGAAACGAAATAAGGGACCTAATGAGAAAAAAAAAACTCACGAATTTCTCGCCTGGTAAACCACACCCTTCCCTCCTGAAGCCCTGATGAGCATTCCCCGCCGGCCAGTGATCTCAGCCACATTGTCAGGTCCTCCAAGCTATGTATATATGCAAATGAATCGAAAAAGGAAAGTAGTTAGCTTAAACTATGGATAAAACAAAGAGCATCTGAATACAGAAAATAGGGGTGGAAATTACCTGATCAATCAAATCATCAAGAGGGTTATTAGGCAAATCCAAGGACTTAATCAAATCCAGAATATTCTTTTTTCTCCCAGATGCATTTTCAAACCTTGAAATAATACAGATATATATCCACATTGTCAAACAACAACAATATAAAACAGCACACCCTACTTCACAATGAAAAAGCAATAATAAAACAAATAGGTATAGTATAACTGGGAACAACCCTGTAGGTAACATAACCATGCCTCACAGAATAGTATCTGAATCTGACATTAGTGATATTTACTGCATAAATGACTCAATTATACTACTACCAAATAGATACTAGAAAAAGGTGCCCCGAATAATCAACTCAACAGATAGTTTACCTTTCCGATAGCTCAGTTACATACTGATCCCTAGCTTTGAAGTATTCATCAGTTTTATCCCGGCATGAATGGCACGACCAGTCATCATCTATAGGCCCGGTCCATGGTGGAACTAAACAGTTTGGATGCACCAACTTGCCACAGCATGAACAGTGAAGTAAAGATGTTTTCTCCTATTAAAACAGCATAGGAAAATATTTTGCAATTGCACCCTCAAAGCATTAGAAAAAAGTACTATATAATTGTACAACTGGAACAAAAAAAAAAAAAAAGAAGTGGTCTCCTTTATATCCTTCTAACATGACCCAGATACAGGGATGATTCATTTAGGGTGTGTTTGGCAGTTAGTGAGAACAAGTGTGAACAAGGAACAAGGGATAAATCTTGTTCGTCACTTTTACTGTTCGTAGTTCCTCCAAAAAGAAGGAACTGGGAACAAGGCCACGAACAGCCTGGTCGTCCTGTTCGCGAATTGTTTGGTTCGCGCGAACAAGGCTTGTTCGCGAACAGCTGTTCTGTGAAGTGAACCAAACACACCCTTACAGAACTATCAAATATTTGATATTTTCAGCACAGTTCATATACTAGCTTAATGTATATCTAATTAAAAATTAAGTACCAAAACCATTATAACATTCATGTTTGGCTTTTTCAGAAATAATCAATGTTGTCTTGTTCAAGATCTATTTAAAATATACTAAAATAATGATGAATAGAAAGTACCTCTTCAACATTACAAACTTGGCAAATTCGGAACTCGTCATCAGATTCAGTCGATTCATGGTCAGACTCATCAGCTGCATACAGTTATTATAAGCACCTCCAAGTTGAGAATATTTTCAATGTACCACTAGCAAAATATCACAATCCAGTAGAAAAGGAAAGCAGGCGACTGATAAATGACATTACTTGCATGACAGTTTCACTTTTCATTTCTATAAAAAACAAGAAAAAGGGTAAAAAGTGAGCTTCTCACATGGGGCGTATTCATCATCAACATTCTCTTCATCACTTGACTCTTGCCACTTCGCAACCTTACGAACCCTTCCTCTAATTGACACATCATGTGATGCTGCGGGTCTTTTTCTTTCATTCTCCTTCTCTTGTTCTTCATCTAAGTATGTAGATGTTGCAAATACAAAAGCAAAAGGTTTAAGATGTTAAGAATTTTTATAAATCGAGTAGCACCACAGGCTTCTATGCATTTTTATAATAGAGTTGTTTAAAGCCTAGTTAATAATAATATTCACTACAGGATTGGTTTGGGAAAAAAAACTGAAAACGATATTGAAATTTGGCAGTTGCACATGCAAGGATAAAAAACTTTCCAAACAAGAATAGATAAAAGAAAAGAAAAGAAAATGTTAGTTGGTGTGTAGGGTTGAACCTGTAATAGTATCAGGTCGGCGCGGCAATGGGTAATGGTCTTCAACAAACTTTAAAAGAAGTTCACGAGGACCAGAGACAAAATCATCTAATTCTGAACCCTGTTGCATAAACACAACAATGTGAACTTTATTAGGATGTATTCAGGAACAGCAGAAATACTCACAAAATATTCAGAGGAACCTACAAGCACAACAAAAGACGAACACAGGATAACAACCATAACAAGTATGCCCTGACAACTTACTGAACAAATGGCAACCTAATTTCAACTTTGTGACATTTCTTCATTTTTTTTTCCCTCCATGTGCTCTTTTTGTTGTGGCTCCTAGGTTTAATTTGAGGTCATCACACTTAACTAAGGGCAAACATTAAATCCTGTTAAAATATGAAATAAATTTTTGCTGCCTTATGACAGGTGATGAAGGATCCAATTGAGTGGTTAACTTCTACCAGGGACAGCAGATTTAGGTAGTCTCAACAGAAGTTTATCGGTACTATATCTATTAAATCCTCTCTATCAAAAAAACAAATCATTGTAAACCAATATACAAACTTCTTCCATTTATAAGGCATTTCTTAAAAACAGCATGCGATGGAGCTCTTAACAGGACTTTAATTATAATAAACATCCTGAAACAATGAAAAGAAAAGGAATTGCAAACAGACATATTTAGAGACGGCTTCTTCAGTGCGTGCCTCTCCAGTGCTCTGAAGGCCCACCACAACACACTTGTCTTGTGCCAACGCCTCTTTAACCAGCCTCACCACTGTAGGCACCTTTGCTGACATGCACATGTGTCTGAAAAAACGCTGGGGACAAAAACAGACCTTTCATTATGTTCAATGAACAAATATATACATTTATGAAATCAATAACGATGTCCACTCAAAGGCATGGTATCTATGTCTCTTTTCTCCATGAGCTTCCGCATTTTTTTAACACTCATCCAGTGGCTTAAAATGAACAATCCAATTATTTACATAGGGTGTATGTGTACTCAATTCTATACCATATTAGATGTGTGAGATATTAAGTGTATAGGGTGTGAGTATCACTGCTGCCTTGAAGGTGTCTGTGTGAATGTATTTCTGCACACATTTATTATTATTATGCCTATGTCTGCTGTTTCTGTTTAATCCTTTAGCTTTCAGTGTTTGATGCATGTGTTATATTTTCATATGAGGGTGTAATTGTTCTAGTTTTAGTATTATTTAGAAGGATGTTTTGTGTGTTTGTGTAGTACACAATATGAAAATTTGTAGGCTCTTCAACTTGCAGAAATCATCAGCCATGCGAAAACCCAATTGCAAGATGCTCATAGAACCCCTGCCAGTACCATAAATAGTAGAAGCAAGCTGGAATTTCATCGAAATTATGAGCAAAAAAACATCCAGAAGAGGAAATATATTAACTACACAAATAGTACCTGGTGACTAGACCAATAGAGCCGCCAGAGCTGACTACCATTAGTCTTCTCATCATCAAAAAAAGCAGATGCTGATATAAGTTCAACCCGTAACGCAGTCCAAAACTCAGCGGCCTTTTTATACATCTCCTTTATTGAGAAAAGCACAGCACTCAATTTCAAGAAATGCAAAAAACAACAAAACATATGTAAAGAAGAAAAGGATTATAGCATTTACCGTCATTCTTTCATCTAGATTTGCCTCTACAACTTCAAATTCAGCTCCCTTGTAACTAAGTGTGCGGCATAAGTACATCCCTCTGGGGTGAAAACAAATACTAGGTAAGAGGTTCTTCAAACGTCATTTGGTAATCGAAAAACTAAGTTGAAATCTCAACAAGAAGAAAGGTAAAACAGCATCTAACTACAGTAATTCCACTTGTATAAATTTCTCAAGCACAAGTACATCGCCCTGGAGGGAAACAAATACTTAGAGGTTCTTCAAATGTCATTTTGTAATCCAAAAACTAAGTTGAAACCTTAAGAAGAAGAAAGGTAAAAGAGCATCTAACCACTGCGTTTCCACTTGTATAAATTTCACAAGTGAAAAAAAAAAAGATCATCTAACCTAGCTTTCATTTCCATTGCAACAAGCTCCAGAGCACCAACACCACCTTTTTCTAGAGCAGCTGAAAATGTTTTATGATTGGAAAGCTTGAATGCAATAAACAATAGATTGCAGCTATGAAAAAGGTTGAAAAATGTAATATTTAATAAGTATGCCCATTGCCAACCCAGTACTGAACCTACACGATTTCCCTGTTTTATCTCGCCAGCAAAGCGGAACCAATTTCAAAATTCGTTCACTGAGCCTTAGTCTGCCATATTAGCCCCTACTTGCCAAAACTAAGCATTGCAATAAAAAGAAATGTGAAACTAATCCTTGCTGCACCCCGCCAAAAGGCCAACAGCATATAAAATAATGAAATAATACAAATGTTGCTTTTTTGACATGCCAGTTGAGACCTCAAAAAAAAAAAGAAAAAAAAAAAGAGATGCTTTCCACAAAGAAGTAAAGAAAGAACAATGAAGAAAACTAACCTAGAAATTCTTGAAATTTCTCAAAAGAAGAGCCAGGACCCCAAAGTCCAAGGCGTACCATGTAAGCCATATTGCGGGGCTCCGAAGCTCCAGTTGCAGAGCAATAAACCACCCGTGCCTCAGGCAGCTTTTCTTGAAGCTCGAGAACAGCATTGCCGGTACGTGTTGGTTGTGATCCCGATTCAGGTATTAGATTTTTGGCCTTATGGCACTGCATTTGTGTTAAATAGCATAGCATAACAATTAGAAAGGGGGAATAACAGCCCATTTTGCGATTCTACATTAATCAATCTTCAGTTTGCATTATTATTCAATTTTACATCCTTGTTTTCAGAGATAGACAACATAATACTAGGTGAGCTACTTTGATCAAGGTACAAAAACTAGATATGAAACTGTTAATTATTCCATAAACTGAAACTAGCGTTCTACTATTGTGCTGTCCAGTTCCATCATGCTATTTACCCATTTCTTTGACAAAAACCTCCAATATCAGCTAACACATGGCATCTCTGTTTCCCCTTTGTTACTATTATACATACCAATTCAAGCAGTGAGAAAACCCAAAATGAACAATTTTCTATACAAATTTTAGGATAAACTCAAAATATGCATTAAAAAAGTAAAGTACAATACCTCATCAAAAACAACGAGGCCATCAAAATTGGGTCCGCACCACTGCACCAATTGCTGGAGGCGTGACCGGCCTTTTTCCGATGATGCGATCAAGCTACTGTAAGTGACAAAAACCACACCAGACTTTATGCCAATAGCCTTCGAATCCAACTTAGAATACGGTAGTTTATTCAACGGATGCACTGCATAACAGAATATAGATTCTAATGATGTTATTTTCGTCCCTTCTTCCTTTTACTTATAGTGGAAACTATCTTCTTTTCAGTTATATTGCACCACTAACAGACAAGGAAGCAATATCAGCAGTAAATGGTGGTACAGGTTCTGACAACTATGGTACAAAATGCCCAAATTGACCAGCTGAGCCTTCATTTTACTCAGACGACAATAGACCCTCAAGTAATCAGAGTTTGTCTTAATAACAAGCAGTTATACAACTAAATATGTAATAAAACAATAGAAGTGAAGAAAATGGTGTAACAGGATTGCAAAAGAGGGCAAAGAAAATGGTCAAATCAATACCGCAATAACCGTAGTAAATTTAACCTATTTCTAGCAGGCTACCATTCCTTGGGTGATATTATACCAAAACCAGATTAGCGAGCCTTACGCATACCTTGAACACATTCTGCGCCAACATCATCTAGATCCCTGCGTGCATCATACTTCAAATCTGAACCAATTGAAATCCATCTGAAATGATATTGACGAAAAAAGATATTAACTCCCACATGAAACCATAAATTAGAAACAACAGAACGAAAGTTTCAACCAACAAGAAGGAAAACAAATTACATAGCTCTTTGCCTCCCATGTTGCCAATTCTCCCAAATTAAGCCAGCAACTGTACGGCCTTTACCAACACCAGCCCCGTCACCAATAAAGAAACCAGCTCTATGACCATTTGGCAAATGTTGCAGGTGTCTCTGCATAAAAAGAGAATTTTGTATAACAGGCCAGCTTAATTTCAAATTAACTTGTCAGGTTTCATTTCTAATCTACCCCCCAGCTTGTTTGGGACTTAAGGCTTTGTGGTTGTGGTTGTTGTTGCTGATGTTTTTGTTGTTGTTGTATCTATCACACTATATATTGGGATCATAGTTGATCAAGACTTATAATTAATCCAATAAAAATAAAAAGTAACATACCTGGCTTGCATAAATAATTGTTTCGATTTGTAAGCATGACAAAGCCTTGGTCCTCTCCAAATCCTCAATTATTGAAATATCGTAAGTCGGTTCAGGCGGTTGCACAGCTGAAAGACAGGAGGTCTCAACAATTGGATCTGGATGTGGTTCACCTAAGTTTATCCTTGGTGGCCTCTACAATCACAAACTACAATTAAGTTATCAAATTAGAGGAGAAAGAAATAGAGACAGAAAACATTGCTTACATAATCAGTAAAGGTCTCTCCAATGGGGCCACCTTCATCTTCTTCACGTTCTACATCAATTGCAACCTACACCAGCGAAAGGGTGAATGTTAGTGACTAGACAAAACCAAGTGCAATCAAATTAAAAGGAAACAAATGAGAAGGCATCGAACTATACAAATAGTAAGGGAGCAAAACTAAAGAACTTGTATAGACCAGAAGACACAGTTAATTTGTATTGCATAATTCTAGATTTTTCTTTGCTTTTTTGGAATAAAATACTTATATAAGGTGGTTTGTTTCAAGCTTGTTTTTTAATTAGTATTGTTTAGTATAGCTTTTTAGTTTTAACTTATGCATGTTGCTTCTATAGTTCTCAGTGGTTATGGTCGTAATCAGCACAACTACTTATCAAATATTTTCCTAAACATGTTGGTAAATGACCTAAGAAACATATCCTGTGGTGCAGTCATAACTAAAACTGAAAGAACTAACAAATAAGTATGGTATAACATGTGAGAACAAATCTTAAATGTGCATTAATTATTACATTGAAAGACGATGCTAGCAAATTATGTACAAACCGAATCTCAAACTTTAACTCAATGTGACATCCAACAATTGTTGTAGATGCACTCATTAACACATGAATAATATGCAAAAGCATTTGAATTTTGAAGTATAATGAAATCCGTGTATAGCCATGTTTCTGGCGCTGTCCTGATTTTGGAAACAAAAAAAGGAAAGGGGAAAGAAACGTAATAAGTCCTAAAAGTAACAAACAAGGCCTTTTTATATTGGGCTTAATGAAGATTTATTAGCTAAATTAAAATCCCAAACTAAGTCAAATTCATTCAGATAATGCCCAAACATACTATATAAAAATGAAAAGCGAACTACTGGAATGTCAAAACAAGAAAGTTCTTTCACCGGATAAAAAGCATGTATGATGAGAACATGAATTGGGCTTATCATTTAAAATGATGGACTGGGAGGAGGAGGGGTTTGTGTGTGTGTGTGTGTGGGTGGGGGGTGGGGGTTTGGGGTATTCATTGCAAGTGACTGATGAATAATGTGTTTCAGTACTAAATAACATTTTACTGCATTTAAATTTTCATTGCATCCATATGGAAACTGAGCAAATAATATGGCAACAAGGATGTTTATTTTTTCTCTAAAAGAACCATAATAGTTAACATGACGACACCAAGAAAATTCCCCCAATCATTGCAGCGTATCTATTTCCTTCTGCCATTTGCTCAGACAAGGCATTGCAAGTTCATTGCACTAATATCTATCGAGTTCACTAAACTAATCTACATGCAACTCAGAGAAAAAAATTTAGTTAAAAAAAAGACAACAATCTATTTCCATAATTTCATCAACGGTAGGCTTTTTAGAGTATTTGCAAAGAACAACATAACAAAAAACTTAACCTAATAATTATTAACTACAATGATTCCTAATTTAACTGATTTTTCAAATGAGCCATCCATAATGACATGTATCATTATTTGTATTTATTTTATACATTTGGTCGTCTTATTCCTTGTCTTAAAGATACAGATAGACCCAGATGTGTTAGCCCAAACAACGTCCTGTCATTTGTGTTTCTTTATTGTTTTGGCTGCTTTTTTGGAATGCTAAGCAATATTAACGGACTTTAACATCATGTGAAATACGAAACAAGGTGACTTCTGGCCTGGATCTACACTTTGGTCTATACTAGAACAAAAAACACTGGAAACTTCTCCAATCTATTGAGGCTTCTCTGGTTCCCCTAGCCCCGCGAAATCATCCTCCTGTGCGATTTCCTTTTCCTGTGGCATTCCCTTCTCCCCAAACTCTTTTTTCCTCATCTATTCTCCCAAAGATGTAGGTTGTAAGAAGCTTGTATGAGTAATGAAACTTTTCATTTTCCCAAGATATTTTTCTATGTTTATCTTCTATTTGATCCTTTTTATCCATTGATGAAATGCTTATCAGTATTTTATTAGTAGACATGCTTCTTAAGAATTCCAACAAATGCATCTGAAACACAAGCCAACTGCTGATTACACCATATTTTGGAAAGATTCCTTCAGTAAGACAAACCCTAGTTGGACCGTGTTAAAATGGATTAATTTCAACTGAAAAACTTTTCTAACTTAATTTGGATCACAGACACAACAACATAAATCAAGATCGAAAATCCAAAAACACCCCAACTAAATGGTGATAACTTCATTGTATCATATGAGCGAAGCCTGGAACATGAACAAGAATTGGAATTAGTCTTTGGGTCCATGTTCAAGTTCAATGTATTTGCTCATTACAATAGGACCTTGCAATCCAACAGCTTGGAATATTTCCAATTTCTCTCTGATTTGCACATGAATAGACAAATTCCCTCTTTAGTTCGAGTGCATACTGAACGATTTGAGAGAACTAGCAACTCACTTTCTCATTCCTTAGCATAGTGATTCCTCGCATAATTAAATATTGAATGAACTATCAAGGACATACTTCAATTCTAACTAATTTGATATGTTCACAGCTATAGATCATCGCATTAAATTAGGCATTGTCACTGTTGATACCAATAGTAAGATTGAGGCTTCCATGAGGACTTGCTGGTTACAACTTATGATTTTTTTTATAAAAAAAATATAGAGAAAAGGAGGAAACTAGAAGGCACGGAGGATTTCCAGAGAGAAACATTCAAGTTGTTTATAATTCATCATGACCTGAAAGTTAAAATTACATATCCTTCTCTCAACTAGACTCTAACAAAATGTGCAAAAACATGTTCCTAAAGCCACGGTTCTAGCCAAACAAAAGGTTGAAACTAAATAAATGATAACATAATGTTTATTGACTCACCTGGCCAGTTTGAAGTTTGAACCCTGAATCAGTTGCCTAATTGACCGAGCTTATTTTTTGGACAGAGGTAAGCACATAATGGAGGTTTCAAATAATTATCTTCAGATCAATCTAGATTTAAATAAAATCATCTAAAATTTGCTCTAGCTTTTACTGTCCAATGGTTAATCAACTGATCCAAATTGAGTATGGAGTTGAAGGCAACTACTTCTGAAATTATTATTAAAACTGCTCCGGGTAGGGCAGGGAGAAGAGGTAAATGAAGAAGATAAGAGGGCAAGATAACAGAGCTTTAACCAAGGGAGAAGTGTTAAACTTCTTTTATTGCGTGCAGTACCTTTCCCCAGCCAACCATAGTTTAGAATTGCATAAATTGTTCAACTCTTAAATGGATTTTCTCAAAGTTTTGAGTAACATAACACAAGGATAAAGTTCTATATTAAGTAAGAAAGTACCCCTTTTTTTACTGACAACACCTAAATCTGGTAATTACATAAACTGTCATCCTTATTCAGCAACCCTTGAGTCAATTTATTAGGGATCAAAACAGTCATGGCTTAAATTTGATCCAATTTAACTCCATTCTCTTACACTGAGTCAACACTCAACACAACTATTTTCATTGTCAGAACCTACCTCATTAATCTCCTCTGGCTCAGGCGGAGAGGCACCTGGCATAGGCAGGATTGGAATGTTACCAGGCAGTGGAATTCCAGGAGGCTTGTAAGGTAAAGGAGGAGGCGGAGCATGCTGTCCATTCTGGATCAACAGGTCACTGTCACACTGAGGACACTTGAACCGGGTCAACCCGTGCGGCACATTGAGGATCGCCTTGCAATTGGCGCAGGGGATTTGGAGCTTAGACGGGTCAATACCTTCGGCACGAGGCTGAGGTCGCCTATTCACGGGAGGTGGGGCCACGGGTCCACTAGGGATCACAGGACCGACTAGAGGAACCATCTCCGGCGGGAGGCGTTGCGCCAACTGGCACTTGGGACAGATAAACTGAGTCATACCTGGGCCCACCATGAGGATAGCGAAGCACTCGGCGCAGCGCACGTGGAGGCATCCACGTGGAGCCTGCAGCCGCTTCGGCGAAATGGGAGGCGAGTCGGCCATCGTCGGCGCTTGGGTGCGAAATTTTGGTCGGATCCTTGAATCCTTCTCTCGCTCTGAATTTAGGATTTTGATCGAATTTAGAGAGGGGTTCTGAGAAAAGGGAACAAGGGTTTGGTTTTGGAATTTTGGAATTTTAGAATTTGGGGCGTGAGTACGATGTAAGTACGTTAAAAATTGGGAATTATGCGGAGCGCCCCCTGTAAAAGTAAATCTATATGCCATGTACGTCGTGTTATATCCTGCATCTGTTTGGTTTCTTGTGACGGTTTTTCTGTTGCAGTTAGCGTTGCAGATTACTGTACGGGTGATTTGATGCTTGTTAGGATGTCAATGAGATTCGTTTGCCGATAAGCCGGCATATATTATTTATAAGATAATTCGGCGTATATCTAAGTTTAAGATATTTATATTCTTAGTAGTATTTTCTATAATTTTGCAATTTGAAAATATATCTCGCTATTTGAAATTGTTGATTTGGATTTTGCTTGTCTAATATAGTTACTGTACACATTTGTTTCAATAATTACTTTGCTGCTTTTTTTTTTTTTTTAAGATTCCTACGCAACTTTTTCCCATGAATTTAGTAGTTTACGAGTCTAATAATGTGCAAGACAATCATTTCATATGATTATTCCAACTTTAATATTAATATATTAGCTTAAAATAAGTTCGGTAGCATTTTGCTCTAGAATTTTTAGTAACGAAAAGGAAAGCAATGGAATAAAATGGAGGTTGGAGAAAAGATGTGAGACAAAATTTTTCTTGATCTAGAACCTGGTAAGAGTTAAAAATATGTCACCCAAATCAAATGTTACAAAAATTACGTGGGGTTCATGTTCATAGAATGAGTTTCTTGTTTCCACTCTATACGCCTTGATTTTGGAGGTTTTATTTTGTCTCCACAAACCAATTTATTGTGTTATCCATTCCCATTCTCTTATCATAAAAACGACTCTAGAGCGGATTAAATTTTCTCTCTTCCGTTCCATTCCATTTGTTCTCTTCTCGAGCATAGACTAAAAAGAAAAATGACAATGTATTTCAACCAAATGCAAATGAAGTTTAATCGTGACATACTTAATCCTAACCACAAACTGAATAAAGAACCGTTTTGCTGCATTCTAGCAGTTCAGATGTTAAAATCACAAAGATCAGTTCCATTCTGATCTGATCATCATCATCAACTCAGCTAGATTAAATTTTCTGATTTAAAAAAAAAATAATATATGCAGCACTTGATTTCCTTTGAAGTACAATCTTTCATTTTCTGACTTAATGCGCACAAATTAGTGCAGCCGTGTATTGCAAAAGCCTCATTTTTATCTCGTTAAAAAATAATAGGCCTCATATAAGCCCTCTACCAAAAAAAAAAAAAAAAAATAAAAAATAACTTCTCAGTTCTCATATTGCCGTCGCTCTTGATTGTTAGCAATGTATTATTAAAAATTAAGTTCGCTTGCTGACCTAATTAACGAAGCATAATTTTATAAATATTTAATATTTTAAATTACGGATGTAACTATACTTTTTCAAAAGGTCCATCGTAAAAACAAGAAAAACAATTTTCATTTTCCATATTGTGCAAACTTTCTGCGGCACAACCAGCATGTTGTTTGCTAGTTCTGGTTATAGTTTACGATAGCAAAGCAAAGTAACCACATCGCCAAAAAGAAAGTCTAAGCAGAGTTTCTAAAAGCTGAGGACAACTATCAGGCGTTCTCAACATGTCAGATGCTACCTACACAAACACCAAAGAAACTAATCCGTCAATTCATTCGTTTTTACATGATAGATAGATTCTCTTGTCTGGCATCTTGACTACTTAGGTGAGGAACTTGAACAGTGCTATGCAGCACATATTTTAGCATCACTCGGAAATTTTATAATACCGACTTCACCAAAATATCTCCAGATGACATGTACGATTATATCTCTCTATATATTGCCGGAGAAGCCTAATGGCAGGCCCGGTTGGTTAGGCATGCCTTGCTGCGCGGATAGCATAGATGCTATGGTGTCTCTCATCTTTCCCATCTCCTCCTCCATCTCCTTGTGACGTTTCTCCATTGTTTCGATTTTATCTCTCAATGGCTTTGTCTTCTTGTCAGCTAGTCGCCTCGCCTCGGCCACAATCCTCTCTTTTACTTCTTTGCTGCTTGTTCCTCCTTGAATCCATGAGTCACGCTTCCCGGGAAGAAGGCCATAGGTAAGTATATAGCTTCCTTTCTTTTTCCCTAGTACTTTGGCTAATACGTCGTTTTGAGGATTTGCATCCTTTGATGGCTCTGCCTCCTTGAGCTCCTCCTGCAATTTTGCCTGTACATTTGGAAACGTCTAATAAGTTGCAATTAAACATAGTTTACCTTTGCCGTTCCCTTAATTTGTTAGGTTTATGCTTAATGAATAATTTAATAATATCATTTATTCGCCAACAACAACCATAAATTCTCATATTCTCAATTCTGACAATTACAGAATTATTACACAATCTTCCAGCTAAGCAAAGTTTAATTAAATTAAATTGAATTAAATATATAATAAACAGTTATGGTGGTTGTCAATTGCAAAAAAAGATGTGACAGATACACACTTAAAAATAAAAATAGGATCACCGAATGAGTTCCTTTATTTAATAGGATGAAACCAGAGAAAAAATAAATAAATAAAGAAGGCATACAATTATTTGAGCAGATTCTTCATTGACAGGTGTGCCGTCTTTGCGGGTGCGGGACAAAATGAACATCTCAGCCCGACTAGGCAATTCCTTATTGGGCTTTTTTAATCTCTTAAAAAAAACAAAATATAGACACTATTAGTTAGTCCAACAATTCTATAAACTAGACAAACAAATCATGAAAAATTTTACCTCCTCTTCACGACGTTGAGCATAACTTTTGCTGCCTAAAGTATGAATGGTCTTTACAAATTTTCGGCTCTTCCTACCAATAGCACTTTTTTTCTGCAATGTTACAAAAATTTTAAGAAAAGGTAAAAAAAAAAAAAAAAAATAAAATAAAATAAAATAAACAGTAAGTAGCGGTGAAGATTCTAGGGTGTATATTCAGGGGTCAAGGTACTTGAACAAATTTTTTTTAAAAAAAAGGAAGTTAAACTAGTTAAGAATTTCTGGCATGAAATATTTTTGAACTCTTGCACCAATTTTCAGCATTTATGTTGCTCACTTAACATGCCGTCTTCATATCCCACTGACCCACATAATGCTGCTAATTATAACTGCTTATGAGCATAAAGACAAAGAATCGTGCTTCTTTATCAGAGGTCAATTTAAATTTGAAATTTAATTCACCTGGCCTTCTTCAGAGCTCCAGTAATGAACCAAAAAAGGCCACTGTTCAGGTATTATTCTTTCATCGATATCTGCCAGCCGCGCCTCATCATTGTCATGAATGTCATAGTGAAGGCGCTTTATAATTGCTTTCCAATGGCTCCAATATGTTCCTGTTGCTTTTATTATATATTTTTTCCGAATTTGCTCGAGCTTGAACTTTGACTACATTGCCAATTTAAAATCATGTAGATTAGGTAACTTAACCAATTTTTTTTTCATCTCAAAATATGTAACCGAAAAAAGGCCACAAGTACAACCCAAAGTTATACAATTCAAACAACTTTGTGATTAGCCCAAGTTTCTAGGTAAAACATTGGTTTACAATTATAGTCTTAACTCAAATTATCACTTAAAGAATGTCAAGAGATGCATGAATAAAACCTCTGATAAAGTTCAATAAAGTTCAATAAAACCTCAAGAGATGCAAGGCTATTAGTTTACAATCAGTTGCTACTTGCAAATTATACCTGAATGCTTGACAAATGACAATAACCTCATACCTTCACTATAAACCAAATGGTGTCCTTGCAATCTGTCGGCACTGACCTCCAGTCAATAAAGTTTAATGGCGTTAGTTCACCATCTCTAGCAATAGTACCCAGAAAGTGTTTTAATGTGGAGGATTCTTTTCCAACAGGTTGTCCCAGATGATTAAACTCTACTTCGATTGGATCATTGTCAGGCCGGTTCCATACTTCAAGACATCGCGTGGGGCCCCGCCGTTTGGACTCCTGGCCCTTCCTAAAATATCCTGTTAAGCAAATTAACTTGAGAGGGAAAAGGAACCATCTAATTTTAAGGAAAAGTACAACAACTACTTCAGTAATTCATAGACAATTATACCGATTCTCTTCTGAGTGTGCAATGAGGCTTTTAATGCTGCTGGATCGGGCTCACTTTTATGCAACTCATTGTCGCTGTAATTGCCGCTGGAGTCTGGCTCAGCCACATATGGATTGTCCTTGTCATCATCGCTAACTGTTTCATCTAGGGCCATATCCAAATTCTGACAGGGGTCTGAGTGTGGGTCTAGTAGTGAGTCTGGACTTGAATTAGGGTGTGGGCCCAAACACGGGCCAGGAGAGTCTCCATATAGTTGCCTAGTGTCCATGGAGAACAACTCATTGTAGTGCCTAGCAATATCTTGAGGTTCCAGTTGACTTTCAGCTTGCTCGGTTTGATCCAGTTGACTCTGACTTTGTTGACTTTGACCAGGGGAAGAGGTGACTTGCTTTTCTTTTGTCTTCTTGCTGCTTGGGGTTTGTTTGCTAGTGTTGGGTACTGCAGGGGATTTGGCAAGGCGTTTGCTGCGCCTGAGAGAGGGATCAGCCACATCAGGGAAAGAAGATGCTGTAGCAGCTGTAGGTCCTGCTTTTTTCCTGCCTCTTTTACTTCGATTTGAGATGGACCCTGTTGTTGGAGAGGTAAGAACCACCTCAGCTTCTACCTAACAAATGAATGAGTGAAAAACATATAATCTACAAAGTTATGTTGATATCTATCGGTACATTACAAGAAAGCAAGAGACAACAAAAATAAAATAAAACATTCCATGAGGGTATGCACATAACACTCCTCTGCAGGAAAAAGTACTGACCTGCTCTGCATTGACAGAAGTTGGACCTGGTTCCTTCATGAGAGTTAGAGCATTGTTCTATCGTGTTGAACAAAAGAAAAAAGAAGTCAGAAAATGAGGTGACACGCATCCAAATTTTTTTTTTTTAAAAAAAAGAATCAGCTTCTTTTCAGGCCTATTGAAAAATTTTCAGTACAGTATAGATTTTAATTCTACCACATGGAAACAATAAGTAAAGAAAGAGTACTTGTTCAGAATTGACATGTGTCAAGGCTGGTGTCCTCGAGGGAGTTCTTGCATTGATCTGTTCCGATAAGGAGAAATCATGAGATATTTTGGTGGCAAAAATGAAAAGACATTATAACACCAGAGACTGGCAGAACTGATCACGTAATATAACAGCATGTAGAGATGGAACATAATCACTGCCAAAGCGGCTTTGTATTACAACTTGAGACAATTTTCTGTCATCTATGTTTAACTAGAGTATTTCTACCACATTATGAAAGGTTGAAATAGTATTTAGCTACCAAAATTACGTCTGACAAAGAAAAGGAAAAAGATAAAGCATCTCTGAATATGTGCAGTATCAGCTTGAACTGTGCGTGTTGTGAAAAATGGATAGAAGTAGAACCTCTCATAAATATAAATTCGAAAAAAAGAGGATCTTACATGATTAACATTAACAATGGAGACAGGCTCCCTTGATGAAGCAGTTCTTTGATTCTGTCATAATAAGATAGATGAAAACTCACAAACCGCTTATGAAATCTATTAGGTCATTACAATGTATATCCAAAGTTCAAGGTTTTCATAGCTGAGATTCATGAAACAGCAAAAGGTGCCATGATGTACGAAGGCAATGGGCCAGCAGGCCTTATAGGCCTTGTATCGTTAATTTAATTAGGTTAATTATTTCTGTTTCTCTAATTAGGTTAGTTATTTCCTAATATTGCTTAATATAAAAAGGAGGCGTGTACGGAGATAAAAAAACAGAATTCGATTTTTGATTTCGGCAGCAGCCATTTTTTATTAAAAACTGAGAATCTGTGTGATCTCAACCAAAATCTCTCTTGTTCGTGTCATTTCCTTCAATCTTTCTCTATCGTTCGTGCATCATGCCACTTAGTCAAAATGTATTTAACATATGTTGTTCTGGGAAGCTAAACAACAAGAGAACTACTGTATATCTTGTACATGAGCTAAATTGCATAAATGACAAAAAAAAATAATAAAAATAAAAAATACTTGCAAGTTCAACAAAGTCAAACCTTCTCAGCATAAACAGTAGAGAAAACTGGAGCCATTGTGGAGGGAGCGACTGCATCAATCTGTCAGTATAAAACAAAGAAACCAATCAAAGGAAATAGTATAAGACTATTAGCATAAATTTATTCTTAAAAGAAATATTCATATTCATATAGGTACAGCAACATTTCCAGTAAAGAATCTCCATATGTAAAAGTGCTGAGCCGCACAACTGAAGGAAATATATGATTCAACTTCTGAACTCTCAAACTGCAGCCCTTATCACATATCGATGATATATGGACATAAAAGAATTTCTTCAACCCAGCACCAACAACTGCTCTTGCACCATTTTTTCCAACAATTAACCAATTAGTTATCTAACAACAAAATCAAGCATTCATGGCTGCACATAAACCTTAATTAGCACAGATGTATAAGTATTATACCGGGATGGGTGGCTCGACTTCCATCAGCCGAGGTAACCTCACAGCAGAAGGCACAGCAGTCACCATGACAGAAGATCCCGCAAGATAGCCCTTCAACCTCTCATGATCCACTGCCAATTCGACCCCACATTGTGGGCAGGGAAACCTCGACAACCCATGAGGTACATTCAGCAATGCATTACAGCTTGCGCACGGCAGCTGAGTCTTGCGTGAATCGACGCCACGTGGCAGAGGCAAAGCCTTGCGCTTGCGTGGCAATAGCTCGGGAGGTAGAGCTTGAGGCGTGTGGCAATCTGGGCAAATGAACTCGGTCAGACCCGGTTCGACTTCTAGGGTTTCGTCACAACCTGCGCAGCGTACTTCGAGCGTCGGAGGCGGAGGCGGAGGTAGGTATGGTTGTTGTGAGGCCAAGGTGGCCATCGATTTGAGAGAGAGCAATGGAGAGAAGAGAATATGAGGTACTGGCAGAGAGAGAGAGAGGTTTTTTTTAGATATACCAGGTAGAGGCTACCAAGTTAAGAGAGAGAGAGAGAGAGAGGTTAGTTCAAGGTTTAGAGGCAAAATTGTTGGTATAATCGGAGAAAGTGTCGGAATAGGTTCGACTTCGCGACATAAAATATTCCCGACAGTTTTTTTTTTAAAACAGCGATATCGGACTGTTATTAATGATGTCGGATTCGGACTTTGAAAGTCCGACTTAGCCTCACCTCTAGTAGTCTCTATATAAATGCGCGCGATGGCCTTCTTTCTTCTCCGCTTCATTCGGTCATTCCTCACTTCGAATTCTGAAAGAGCGAGAAGGGAAGACCTTCAGGTAAGTATTTTTTTTATATATTTTTATTTTTATTATTTAAATTGTTTAATTTATTTATTATTTATTTTAATTAGGTAAATAATAGAAAAATTAGGAAAATTATTGCAAAATTAAGAAAAATATTTAACAAATATAGAATAAATAGGATTATATTTAATTACGATTAAATATATAATAATTTATATTTTAATTTATTTTTATGTTAAGAAATCAGAAAATATTATTAAATAATTAGGAAAATTAGAAAAAATTATTAAAACCTTAGAAAAAATATAGGAAAAATTATAAATCAAAATGAATAATATGAAAATAATTTTTAGCATAGTTAATTAAGCTAACAAAAATTGTAATTAAGTCTATTGAACCGACAAATTATTCGTTTAATACAATTTAGGTAAACATAAAGTATAACTGAAGTGTTATCTGTGTAGTTAAGCCAAAATTAGTCAAAATTAGGAGAACTAAGCCAAATTAACTTTATAATTTACTCAACACGTGGTTTAGACAAAAATGATCCTTATTATTATGCCCAAATTATGTCAAATTAATATTATTATCTCTTGTTATTAGTGTAGTTAAAGCCAACATGCCAATAAAGTTGTGTCAAAATTTGTATTATTTGCTAAATTATTATTTCTTTAAATTAGTGTCAATATGCCACCTAAACGAGCACCACAACGCGGAGGCAGACAACAGAAGCGTCGGACGAATGTCGACCCTTCTGGGTCTCATCTCTCGGATGCTGATCCGTCTACTTCTCGTCTCTCTAATGTCAACCCTTCTACTATTGCTCCACTTGTTGAAGGATCACATTTGTTGCATTTGCAGCCGACGGCTCTTCGTGGCATGATAGTAAGATTTTTTTTTTAATTATAATTTATAATTTAATATTTTTAAAATTAATTTAAATTATGTATTGTTACTTATTTTAGTTGTACTACTTGTAGTTTATTAAATAATTGCAGGATTGGACACCAATTATACACAAGCCAAGAATGAAGCGAACCTCTGCTATGGACTCTCGTCTGTCATCCCTTGGACTGCTACATTATGTTCAGGTGGGACATATGCAATTAGATCGACCTTTGATCAAGGGTTTGGCAATGTTTTGGAGGCCGGAGACACATACGTTCCACTTTCCGGTCGGTGAGATGACAGTCACATTAGAGGTATTGATGCATAACTAAATGACTGGTATTCTTCATCTTTGAAGTGCAAATATGTAACAAAACTGAAGCACTATGCAGGACGTGGCGTTCTTATTGGGTTTGCCAACAACTGGACAAGTCGTGACAGGACGAACCGATTACGACTATAAGGCACTGACAATGGAGCTTGTATTGCCAGAGGGTACTTCAGACGATGTTGCTATTGAGTGCTTCAGGCCTGGGTATCTTTTTAAATTCGAAGTTTATTTTATCTTTATATTTATAGTCTTAAATATACTCAAAATAGTAATGTACAGGAAGCCCTATCATATTTTGTTGACCAAGTTGCGTGGGATGTGGTCGCACGAGCCTACGTCGGATTGGCCAGTTGATAAGCTTGACAGGTACACACGTGCATTTGTGTTGGAGCTTTTTGGGTGCGAGTTGTTTCCGGACAGTACAGGAAACGCAGTTCCGGCTATTTATCTATCGTTGCTACGGGTAATTTTTTAATAAAGCATCTTTCAAATGAATAAATCTCATAATTATTTGGATTAATACATGTCTTCCAAAATATTTTCAGGATGTTCGTTCTAATTCTGCCAAGTGGAACTGGGGTGCCGCAGTTCTTGCTATGTTATATCGGGGTTTAGATACAGCTGCCCTGCAAAACGGAGGTGTTGCCGTTCCTGGTCCATGGTTGTTTCTTCAACTTTGGTCATATGCTAGACTATTAGCGTGCCGGCCGACAGACAAGAGGCCCTTTGACAGTTGGGGCAAACCGAGTTTAGATGCATGTCCGCCTTACGGAAGGTATTTTCTTTAAGTAAAATTAAATTTTAATTTAATTTGTTTGCATATACAAATCGATTCTTTGGAAAATAAAAAAATGTAAGGAATATTTTTGCAGGAAATGGACGAGACTTGGAACTAAAAAGTTTCTAATTCCATACCGTAGCGGCATAGATTATGTTCGTGATGTCTTGATGTTGATGGAGGACAAAGCCGTTGTCTGGAGACCTTATGAGGAGAAGAGACACCTAATGCCTCTTCTTGCACAACAGCCTCAATGTTTGTTCCGTCTTCGGGTGCCTTGCGTGCATTTTTGGGTTGTAGAGTGGCAACATGCAGATCGTGTAATGCATCAGTTCGACAAGTTTCAAACAGTCCCACCACCATCACCTGTGGTACATTAAGTTTGACCCAACTAATGTCAATATTTAATTTATCATTATTATAATGTGTCTATTAATCGTAATTGAAGTACAATAGGCATGGTCAAGAATGGAGCAACTGCACAGGTGTGAGCAAAGTACATATCGGGGTCGTGACTGGCAAGATTTGTTTAGAGATGAAGTGGCAATGTGGACCAATACGAGTCAGGTTCTAGTACATGAAGATCGACCATGGACCGAGACAAACATGGCTGAGTACCTACGGTGGTTTAGGGTACATGGAGGAGTACAACATATTCCTATTCCAGTCGCAGCAGCTGTTGGACCTGCCACTGACCTTCAGTACCTTCACCAGTTGCCTACCAACATGGAGCATGTAAGTTGCGTTCAAAATTATATAAATGTATGTAATTAAGAATTTCATCATTGAGTTGCTAACAAATTAAAATAGGTGAAACATACTTTGAGAGATGCATTGTGGGCATGTACTTTGGTGGCGACCAAAGGATTCCGACGTGTTGGCAAGATCATGCTTAAGTCTTGTAGTACGCACTTAGATATTGCTGGCGAGCCCCATAGGTTACAGCATCTCCTAGAATCGAAGGGACTCCCGCCCGACATCGAGTCCATCCCAGAGACGGATGATGAGGGTGATTTACCACAACCTGATGAGATTCAGTTCATGGAGGTATGATATATTCAGGTTGACATTGATTAAATTATTATTTTGCAAGAAAACTATAAATATTGTTAAATTATTATTTTGTAAGAAAATTATAAATATTGTTATATACAACAGGGAGATTTTACTTTGCATGAGTGGGATATGTATTTTAATGTCCCACGGCCCACTGGGGCTCGTCCGGTACCATCAAGAGAGGACCAGACTCAGCATCCTCAGAGCCAGTCCCAGACCCAGCCCCTTCAACCCCCGTTTAGTCAGGCCCGACCTCAGTACTCTGGGGCTGTATTAGCATTACCAGCCCTAGTACCCCAAATACTAGACTCAGTACAATCCCTTTAGCCAGACAGAAGGTGATCCTTACTTTGACCAGTATGAGATCCCACTTAGTACATCATTGGCTCAGCCATAGTCAAGACTTTGCTCCATTCGGTCAGCTCCACACTTTCGCCAGTATTCCACGACACATTACGGTGAGAGCTTATCGAGTGCGAGGGCTAGATCGATTCGTCAAGGTGTACCAAGATCGCCTCATCCCTCTACTGTAGGGCTTGCTCATCGTTGAGCCTGCGGAGAGGGGGCAGGGTCCATTTGATTATTCTTCGAGTGGAGATGGACTTGGTACAAACGTGATCTATTTCTAGGGTGCCTCGACAGATGATGGACTTGGTACAAACGTGATCTATCACTGTCATGTATTTTTATTTAGTTTTTTTTTTATATTGGACTATTGTGACATTTATATTTTGCATTTGACTGCTGTGACATTCATATTTTGTTTTGTTTATTTGTGTTTACCATCTTGTTTTTTATACGTGACAAAAACAAACTACTTAAACCATGAAACGTCCTACAACATCTAAATAGGATAAAATAAATAAACAAAATATAATAATTACATTTTTTGTTAAATATAATTAAATAACTCTAATTAAAACCAAGATAATAAACAAATAAGATGAAAATAAATAAACAAACTAAAGTCCAATTAATCGCGGGTTTAGTAAAATTGGTTTTCAACAGAACTTCCATTTGATTGGTTAGGTTGAAATCTTGCAAACAGAATTACGTTTTCTGCAAGTTTGAACAGAAAGACCTGTTGCACAATCCTAAGTCCGGTGAAAATTAGTGGGAATTAAATTCAAACATGCACAACAATGTTATCATCAAGTTACGATTGTTACAATTGTGTCGTATTATTGGCAAGAGCATGCTTAGGTTTTGGGATACTGATTGTGTCGAGTCCCAATGTAGCGATCCTTGTGCGATCATATGCCGTCTCGTAGCCGTAGCCCGTAGGTCGTAGCAATTAAAAGGGTTACGAGTTACAACACAACTCCACAAGACAAAAAAAAAAAAAAAAAAAAAAAAAAAGAAAAGGTAGAGAGAGAGAGAGACAGTACCACGCTAGTAGAAGACATGGGTAACAAAGAGAAATGATGTTGTACAGCTTATAACCTTCTCACTTTTGGGCAATTCCATTGCGAATTTGTGATTGCACCGAAACAATAACCTTTCAGACTTCACTCCTTCCAACACAGGATTTTAGAGTCGGAGAAAACGATATGCTTCCGCTGACGAAAGGATGGAGAGGAGAGGAAAGATGTACGAAGAACGCTCCAGTTATACAATTGATCCGTTTTGAAAGTTAAAAAATTTGCTTCTTATTTATTATTTTTTTCACGAAAGTACTGATTTGATTCAAATAAAAGAATAGTTCTGCAACCATCCTACTATTCCCCTTTTAACGATTGCAGCACTGAACTCATGGAGCACGGTTGACTAAAATTCCAACCTGCAACTAGCTTAAAAAATAATGTCCTTAGGCAATGTTCATGCTGAATAAAATCAGTTTCTTAATAATCTATACTAATTACATTTTCATTGACGTCCCAAACATCGACTAGGAAGATGCTGCAACGACACTAATTAGTAAGCTCAGACCACCACTAAACATCATGTTAGTGTGAGAGATTCTCCATCTCATTAAATATTATGCATGAAACAGATTACAAATCTGAGATGACCTATCACCTTGCGCAACAAAAACTGAATGTGTGAGTCACAATTAAATCGGTTGCTATCAACTTCTGTTATGCAATGAAATCAAATATCTGCGATTAAAAATAGACTAACCACGCATACAATCTATGACAAATAGCTTCGCGAGTCGGACATGGCGAAAGGGAAACGTCAAGCACATGCATCTTAGATGCAAAAAAAAACTATCCACTTCGCAAGTTTGCATCATACTATTACCGCACAGCACATCACTGTCTTCACAAGCTAACTTAGAGAGAACATATCAAAAGTAGTTCCTAGATCAAATTTTACATGCCCATACCTACATGAACCAAAATACTAAAAAACACCTCCAAGTAAAGCAAAACACTTGAACCTAATTTTGTAACTGTTTCTTGAACCAGCAACACTAGTGCTCCTGAGGAATCGTTCCCATCATATTTGTAGCTTTTCATATTTATATATAAATATTTTGCATATGAACTGTGTTCGCAAAATAATTTTACTTACAATACATTCACTATGGAGCATGGACCTTAATGGCAGTGACTTCATCTTCCATCTGTAATTAAACAAGCACAAAATTATTAAACCAACCCATATACGAGCCATGTACTAAATGTAAATTTGGAAGAGCAACCATTCTATGATTTATTAAAAGTCCATTGGGATAAGCTATACCTAAGTCAGTCGAAGATTTTGTTGCAGAAAATTACAAACTGATACGCTATGGAGATCAGGAAATAAACTTACTACATTCACCAAAAGAGTGTATCTTTATCGTGAAAATTGCAGATAACAACCTTTATAGTGACGATTGTTCGTCATTACTGATTATTCAAATAAAATGAATGAAGTAAAAGGGGCACTGATCAAGGAACCAAGTACCAACAGAGATTTACTTTCGAATTTTTTCAATACGAGTCTCTTGTTCTACCTGCATTTGTTTTCAAATGATGAACAGGAGATAATAGGACAACTTTCTATATTGTACCTAAAGTTCTGAATAAGGGTTATAAAAGAGGTTAGAAATCTTTTTATATATATGACCAACCCATTATAATCTTTCAAAGTACAAAAATTCGCTCAAGCATCCTATGTACCTGTGTGCTCTCCCGAGAAGCCTGGAGGCACTGGGTCCATCTGATCAGAGAGTTGTTGCTGGGTTGATAGCAAATGCTGCATGGCCATCATAGATTTCCTCATTCGGCTCATCTCCTCCTCCATATCCTTATGTCGCTTTTCCATTGCCTTCATTTTCTCCTTAGTCAACTCTACATCCTCAGCAGCAGGAGACCTTGCATTGGCCACAATCTTCTCTGCCCCATTGCTTGTTCTTTCTCTTGAGCTGTACAATGAGCTTTTATTTGGAACAACTCCATAGGTCCGAATATATTCCCCATCCCTTTTTCCTAGTACTTCAGTTAGCAAGTCATTCTGAGGGTTACTAGTTTCCCCTACATTCCCTGCATTCTTCAGCTTCTCACGTAGACGTGCCTGATAATTGGAAAGTGGAAACAAATTAACAAACAAATTAGCAAAATAAATTTGTCACACATCTCCTTATGTAATTAAGAGTTAACAGTATTTTATTATATTTGTAATGACACCAATATTCGCATTTACAACAAATAAGCAAGCCAGTTAGAAATATTTGCAAATGTAAAATGTTGTCTCTCTTGCAGATAAGATAACCATGCAGGTAAATGTGACCAAGGTTCAGACAAGAAATCTGCATCTTCTACTTCAATTGATATAAGAAAGATATCAATATAGAAAAGCATACAATTATGTCAGCTGATTCTTTGTCGAGAGTTGTTCCATCTTTTCGTGTACGAGTCAAAATGAACATATCGGCCCGGCTGAGCTCCTTCTTATCAGGCCTCTTCATCCTCTAAATATAGAAATCAGTAAGCATAATAAAGGAAAGAATAGTACTCTTAGCTTCAAATAACAAATCATAGAATTTAACCTCCTCTTCGCGAATTCGGGCAAAACTCTTTGTCCCAGTGGTATGCATAGTCTTTAATTTCTGTCGGCGTGCTTTACTGGCTGCAATTAGTTTCTACATTTGAAAACAAAGAAGTCACTAAAATAAAGATATAACAAATGCTAAAAAAATTCACTGACCACTTTTTATGTTCTGCCATGCTAAAAAAACACAACCATACCAGGAAAGCAACTTTACAACAAAAAAAAAAAAAAAAGATGTTCAACATTTCACCAACACTTGCTTGACAGCTGCTGTCAAGATTTAGTAAAAAAAAAAAAAGAAAAGAAAAATTCCCAACACACAACGTTTGAACCCACAAGATCTGCTGCTTGAAGGTTCAGAAGCAGAAGAATGATAGAGGATGTTGTGCCAATTCTAATAGAAAGTCTACAAAATTTCAAATATTTTTCATACCTGGCCCTTTTCAGAGCTCCAGAAGTGAACAAGGAAGGACCATTGTTCAGGTATTACTCTTTCACTGATGTCAGCTAAGCGGGCCTCATCATTGTCATGAATGTCATAGTGCTTCTTCTTTAGTTTTGATTTCCAATTGGACCATAATTTCTGCACTGCTGTCATTACATATGCCCAGTGAACTTCCTGGACCTTGAATTTTATCTGTAAAACAAATGCCTTTCAACCTTCCAATGCTCCTACAAAAGCTAATAATTATCAAGCAAGCAAAAAGCTAATACCTTTACAATTGACCAAATGTTGTCCTTATATTCTAACGGCATCAGCTTCCAGCTTGAAAAATTTAATGGCATCAATTCACCATCTTTAGCAATTATTCCCAAAAATTGAGTCAACAGAATTGATTCTTTTCCAATTGGTTGCCCTAGATCGTTAAACTCTACTTCAATTGGAGCATTATCGGGTCTGTTCCATACTTCAAGGCAACGGTTGGGACCACGGCCGCGGGATGCCTTAGTGCGCCTATAAACACCTAAATAGGAAAATAAACTCACCATCTTAGAAAATTCAAACAAGATATTCTGATTTAAGTAATAAGTGTATAAGAACTAGTTATAGATTTGTACCACCAGTTCCAACACTCTTTTTCCGAAGGCGCTGTAACGCTCTTAATGCAACCGACTCAGGCTCGCTCTCACTTGAGTATGCCTTTGGCAGGTATGTCTCATCTCCCTCGTCGTCAGTCACAGTTTCAGCTAGGAACCTGTCGTCAGAATTCTGGTCCTGGTATGGGTGCAAAACTGGCTCTTCATGCAGGTCTGATATTGGTTCCGGATGTGGATCTTTACTTGAAAAGTGGTGGTGATGTGGAACCCAACCCGGGTTCAGGTGGCAGGCCGAACTCTTGTCCAGATGAGCATGCGGATCTAAACTCGGTTCACAAGTACGATCTAAAAACGGCTCCAGATCTGGCCCATGCTGTGGTTCTGAAATTGAGTCCATGAATGTCTCTGAATGCGGTTGGGGGGAGTCAGCAAGAAGTTGACTAATATCCATTGGGACCGACTTGTTGTGCTGCCTTGCAATATCTTGTGGTTCAAGTTGATTCTCTGTATTTTCACTGTCACCTGATTGGCTCTTATTCGACAAAGAGGAGCCTAGCTGCCTTTCTTTGGGGTCTGTTTGTTTGCTGCTACAGGCTCTGATATGGGACTTCTTAGCCAAACGATTGCTTCGCCTTACAGAGTGCTCCATATACTCAGTAGAAGATGGAGTTAAGATGGTGGTGCGATCTGCTAGGCGCTTTCTTCCTTTCTTGCGTTCACCTGGTATCGATTCTGTTGGCTGAGGTGGGGTAAAAGCTCTGTTTCCTTCTTCTGTCTGATAGATCAACAAAGAGTAGAGAAGAAACAAGTATGACATACTATACACAACTTAATGGGTATTTGGATTAAAAATAGTAAGCAAACTTTTATGACTTTCAACATTAGTATTTTCATTTAAAATAGCATGTTTACACTTTAGTAATATAAAATGCTGCTAACATCATAGCAAAGAAATATTGGCCCACCAACTATTGATCCTGAAACTTTATCACCTTAATAGATCCAAAAGTATGGCCTTCATTGATATTACCACAGGAAGTTTAGTTGCACCATACCATTATCAACATGTAACACATTAAAACAATATAAAATTTATACCTGCCCTTAAAATGGATTAGTTCCTAAAAATGAACTATAAATGATGGAAAGTGAGGATATAAAATAAAAACTACTATGTAAACATTTGTTACTAGAAAAATGACAAGTTAATATACACACCTCTTCAACATGGACAGATGATGAGGCCAGTGTTTTTGATGTAGCTGGTGCATTCTTCTGGTATGTTGGAAGAACAAAAGTTTAGAAACAATCAGAAATTGAGGTTTAAATATTTAGATTGAAATATTGATCAACCTAAGGTGCAAGAGAATTTCTACCAACCATTAATTTCTGTACTTGTAGTTTGAGAAAAGTAATGCAACTTGAGATATTAAAACAGAGACATGAAAAAGTACCTGCTTGGCATTTAGGTACGAATGGACCGCTGTACATGCAGTTAAGGGAGTGCTTGTGCAGACCTGTTCATGTGAGAAGAACTTAGAGGGGGCTTTTTCAGCAGAGCAGTAACATATAAATTAACTAAATATAAGCATCTTGCTAATCGGGTATACCAGCATACGTGTGATGCTTGCCTAACCTTAGTTAAACAATAAACAATCAGTTCTATCACACAAAATATGTAAAAAATATCTATCCAGAAGTATGCTATAACACCAGACATTGATTGGACTGTCTGGTCTAAGCAGATGTCACACCTATATAAAATTGCTCTTCCCACAGTACATTACCAGGTTGATCCACTCCATGCATGCTAAATTGGATGGTCAGGTCTGAAAAACCAAAGGCCTATTTAATTGTGAAATATGATAACAAATATGAACCCATTGGACAGCCATCATGAATTAACACCATTGTCAATAGAACAGTAACAGAGAACAGATACTTTGGTAAAGGAGAGTGGATCTTCCATTAATAGATGCACCATAAGTTTACAGACTTAATAATTTAAACAAGAACTGAAAATTTGATAATTAACATAAGAAGTGTGCATGTGGTTAAGTACCGCTACAAACCAGAGATTTAAGATACTTTTTGGTATCCTTTTCAACTAACAGTGCCTAGAATATACAAAAAAATAAATAAATAAATAAATAAAGATCTATTAACAACTTAAGTTAATAAGAAAGGGAGGAAGAAAAAAACTAACTTTCCGAGCATTTACAGGAGTGATGACAGGTGCTCCTGAAGATGAACTGACAGCATTGTTCTGTTCATAGAAAAGAAAATTATTCATCTCTTTTCAAAATGAAAATTATTATCTAACTTCTTAAATTTGTAGACACCATTTTTAGAACAAAGAACTTGCCAATAAATGACAACACAGTAATGATAATTATTATATTCAGATAGAATAACATTCTTTGCAAGAAAAAGGATATGCACCTTTTCAACATTAGCTGACAACGGCAACTGTTTTTGGGAAGGAGTCGGTGTGGTGTGCTTTCACATTGAAGGAAAACAGCAAATTCAGAAGAGGGCAGAAATTTAACAGAATATCAAACAAAGAAAATGTATTATAATAAAGTAGTTATTTTGATAAAACTTTAGATTCTTTAATTGAGCAAATGCAATCAAAAGTTGTATAATAGTGTTCATGGAAAGAATCTACCTCCTTAGCATTAACACGTGATGGGACCAGTGTCCTTGAAGGAGCGTTTTCACTGAACTGTACATATGAGGCAGACTCAGTATAAAATAATGTACATGTTTGCAGTTCTAAATTGCTGCGAAAATCAGAAACATAATAAGCGAACAAATTAAACCTCAATTCAACGCCAGAAAGGAAGTCATACCAGTGTGCGTGGCTCGACATTTCCCACCTGAGGGAACCTCACACCAGACGGGATCACCTCAACTGCATCTGCTGCCACAGAAACTCCGACAAGAAATTTCTTCAACTTTCCTTGATCTATTGCCAATTCGACCTCACATTTTGGGCACACAAATTTCGACAGCCCGTGAGGCACATTGAGCAAAACGTCACAAGACGCACAAGGGAGCTGCACCTTGTTCGAATCGACGCCACGTGGCAGTGGCAGAGCTTTCTTTTTGCGAGGCATTAGTTCAGGGGGTAGAGATTGAGGCGTTGCGCAGTCTGGGCAGATGAACTCAGTCAGACCCGGCTCCACTTCTAGGGTTTCTTCGCACCCGACGCAACGCACTTCTAGGGGAGGAGGTGGTGGTTGTGAGGCGATTGAGGCCATGGTTTAGTTTGAGAAAGAGAGAGTGGGAAAGGGAGAGGGAAAGACGGGATGATCGGAGGAAAAGGGCGGGAACGGAAGAAGGTAGAAGGGGACGGTTAGGGGACGAGACACGAGAGCAACAAGGGACGAACTCACGAACGAGTTGGTTATCGATGGATCGGATATTCGGAATGCAGGCATGCTGTCAATTATCTGACAGTAGGGACCACTTTTTTATGCTACATTTTTTTTTTTTTATTAACGGGCCATAGGCTATGCATTGATACCAGTAAAAAAATTACATCAGCGATAAGTTTAGTCCTAAGCAAATAAATGATAATCGAAGCACACCCTCGCAAACTAATCATAAATTAGCTAGAATCGTCTCTATTATATCCTCGATCGTCTAGACTATATGGTAAACTATACAAAAATTAGAGATGACAGTCTTTATACTATCCTCAATTGTCTAAACTATACAATAGTCTACACAAAATTAGAGTGGATCGTCTCTAGACTATCCTCAATTGTCTAAACTATACAAATACAGAATTCTTTGTAGTCCAAAATTGAACTAGTCTTGTGGAGTTTTGGTTTGATTTTGGTATAGACCTTACAGTAAACTCTTGATACTACACTTCGGTTGCAATTACCATTTATTTTTGTTACCAATCAATCGATTACTTAGAAGTTTAGAAATTCGTTTTAGACCAAAGCCCTTTTTGCATGCAACCGAAAAATTCAGAAAAAAACAAGTATAATACCAAATGTAACTACAATAGTCTTGCATGCGATCAAAACAAAAAAAAAGTCTCATTTTAGACCTTGCTCTACTTTAAAGTTTCATAATTGTTTAAAAAGCGAAGTGAGTCAAAGTTAAATCGATCAAATAACCTAAATTAAAATTATCAAAACAACCAATACAGACCTTAAATTAAAGCATGATTATAAGTTGTTGTTTTTCCCCCTAAAGACAATAGATTAAAGTCTAACACCAAAAAAGTTGAGAAAGAAGGATTTGAAATCCAACACAAAGTAGAATATTAAATAAAGAACGATTATAAGTTGTTCTTGTTGTTTGGTTCCCGGGGGGGGGGGGTTGGTTTTCTTGTGGGAAAAAGATTATACATTTATTTCTTTCATAGTAACGGGACCAGAAATCAAATGGTGTTAATTTATGATATGATCACATGAATGAATCAAAGTGGCACTTAATAATAAAAATTAAACAAATATATGAAGTGTAGATGGACGTCTGTGATCTTTCTGGTTCTGGAATCAGGTTCACTGCTGGTTTGGGAACGAAACTGCTCTCTGCTGTCTGCTCCAAATCCGCTCCAATATATACTAATATATACAAGTTTGGTTGGGTATTTCAGACGACGCCAAATTTAGCCTGTGGAGCCACATGATTCCCCATTTCCCCTCCCCTGCTGCGATTAGAAATAAAAAAATGATCTTGCTATTTTTTATGCAAATGTTACAGGGGTTGCAAGAAAGAAATTCCCACTGTCAGGTCGAACGAACAAGTAATCTTCTCTCTTCTAGCTTCTTTTCCATCCCCTTTCACTCAGTTCCAGCGGCGCATTGTTTTTCTCTCTGCTCCCTTCCGATTTTTTTTTTTTTTTTTCTTTTCTTTCTCTTCCAACACTTTCCCTCTTGCCGCCTTCTCCTCTTCGGAGCTCCGATACCTCACCCCTCGAACTGATCTGGTATGTGCTCTTCCACGCCTTTGCCTAAATTCCTGCTGCAAGCATCCTCTCTCTCTCTCTCAATTTCGAACTAACCCTGAGGGATTGCTGAGGTTTTTAGGTCTGCTTGTGGGGTTTCAAGATCCCATTCAAATTCTTCCTTGCCATTCAGCTCAAGTCATGACGATGGAAATCCTCTCACTCATTTCTGCGCTTTTCTTACTCGTCGCTGCTCTCGCCTATCTCTTCCCCAAATCCAACAATAGTAATAAAAATAAAAAAGGTAAAGCTACAGGTACTGGTACTGGTACTGGTACTGTACTCTTTTCAATTCCAATTCCTCTCTCCCATTATTCCAACTCTTTCTCACTTTTTCAATCAAGCGCTCCAACCTCACTCTTTTGTCATTAATCCCTTCAGCTTATAGACCCTTTAATTTTGTACTGTAGGTGGTAAGTCTAATAAGCACGCTCAATCCACCAATGCCACCCCATTCAAGGTATCCCATCATATCCTATTCTTTTCTATCCTTCTTCTTCTCCTTTTTCTTTCTTTCTTTTTTTAATACCTAAATATTTGATTTGTTTAAACTTCATACTGGCAGTGGCACCACTCCCCGACTTCTTCACTTTATACATTTATTTATTATGATTTCTCTGTCAAATCCTCCTCTCAATTTAATCACCCTTACTGCTGCTACCAGCTAATTTTTTCTGCCAATTTCACAATTCCAAACTAAAAACACAATTTAATCACCCCTTACTGTTACTTTAGGTAACTGATTGTACCACCCGATAATAAGTTCACTCGAGGGAATGTGTTCCTACAACTATACATTTCTTTATCTGCATGGATTGGATGGGTAACACAAAACTTATTTTATGTCGAATTCTTTACTCTCTCTATTTATTTTGTACTACAGAATGGCACAACTTATTATACAAAGGAACAAGTGTCCAAGCATAATACCAGAACAGATTGCTGGATCATTGTCAAAGACAAGGTTGGTTTTTCACATACACACAAACGCTCCTTTTTTTTCTGTATTAAATAGATGCTACATGCTAGATACAAGATATGCAAAAAATTCCTTTGGAATATATAAAATTATGTGGGTTTTAGGGCCTAAACTGAACTACATAGCAATTACCAATTATTATTTTAGCTAGAAATAATATATTCTTTATTTGTGTATTTGTAGGTATATGATGTGACCTCATATGTAGAAGAACACCCTGGCGCTGATGCAATTCTTAACAATGCCGGTCGTGACTCTACCGAGGGTTTCTACGGGTATGGATCCACTATATCCCTATTAAAATCATTTCATTTTTCTTTCTTGCTTTCATTTTGCATCCAGGTTTCCTATTATATGAAACAATTGACTATTAATGCCACCTGTGTGTTCATTAATATATAGGCCGCAGCATGCTACCAGGGTATTTGACATGGTTGACGAGTTCTACATTGGAGACTTGAAGAATTGATTCTGCCATTTCTCCTAAGCTTTCAATGCTAATAACATGTAGAAGACTGTAATTTCTGAAATTTGTTTCAATTGCTTTTCTTGATCTGATATTCTAGGAGTGTCACGTAGGATAACTTCCTTCCTCGCTTCGTGGTTGCCTTTTCATTTCATAACTAAAGAATTTTGGTGAAATTGTAGTGGCACTGGACAAAAATCTCTAGGGACATTTTCTTATGAGCTAAAAACCTTTTAACTTGCTTTCGGGAATGTTAATTTTGATTAGTGGATCAGTGGATGCATGCCAACTCCAAGGCAAGCACGTTGGAAATATGTTATTGAAAGTGAATTTTGTAGATTAGTTAAATTTACAACGGATTTGGCGTATTAATTTCAAATCCATGTTGTGGAATGACAGTTTTATCCATTTTCAAAGAGTAATATTGTATTCTGATCTCCAAACTTGATACATTGATTTCAGTCATTTTGTTAACCAATTTTGTTCTTTCAGTGTGTAATCTCTAGACAACTGACAAAAGAAAAGTTAAATTCCAAAACAAGAAAGGAGTTTTCAGCGTATAATTGTATCCTGACATCATCTCCGTCTCTATGAATTACAAAAACAAAAGAAAGGTAAAATATGGTGAAAGCTGCTGATTTTCTGTCAGCAAGTCGAGTTCGAGCGAGTTGAGGGAAAACTCAAACCCAGAGCAGTTGTAACTTGAGTTGGCTCAAGTCGAGTTGGAAGCAGTTTTGAGCTTGTTAAGTTAGCTCAAACTCGGCTCATTTCCAACTCGAGAGCCAACTTGAAATAACTACGTGTCCTATAAATTTTTATTTATTTAATTCATATATTATTTGAATAGTAAAACTAATTGATATATACAACATCATATTGTTTATAAAAGATGCATCTAACATGAAAGATAGAGAAGAAATATGAAATACCGCCTCAGACACAGACATTTAAAACAAGAAAAAAATGTTGCATTGGGGACATGCGAGGATTTTTTGCTGGTAGAAATGCACTTTGTCTAATTAAAATGAAGTCGAAATATCAGGTTTTGAAATTTGTATATTATGATTGATATGTATACATAAATTAAATTCAGGTTGAAATAAAATACACATATTTTGATTGCGTGTAGATTTTTTTTTTTTTAAATAGAAAATTGAAAGTATAGAAAAGGAAAAGTTAAGGTCGACACCTGACTGACCTGATTGAAAAGTGGACCATTTTTATTATGGGCCGGGCAGGCCTTGTGTGATTTAATTTGTCAAAGTTTAATGGGAAGTGAAAAGCGAAAGCCCAGACGGTAACGGACATGGTTGTGTCGTCTCCAGTGGAGTCCAGTTAGTCCAGTTTGGCAATTAGTTTTTGTTTTTGATAGTGGTTTTTGATGCGTTCAATGGCCAGAAGTATGAGCTCTTTACAAACTAAAATTCACACAGAGTTTGCTCGATGTCGACAGACCAGATTTATTACGAAGCATGAATTTTTTTTTTTCCTCTGAGGCTAAAGCCATTATAATTTTGAAATAGGAGCAAGGTCGATGGTCATCGGAGAAACACAATTGATGTTTGTTAACACATGTCTGGAGGTAACAACTGAAAACAATCGGTGCAAGGACGATGGTCTTTTTACATTTTTTTTCACAGAAAGTAATTTATCAATGAGACACTGAAATGATACTAATTAAGTATACTTAATTGATGTATTAAGTATAACTTATTATCATATTTTACATTTTTAAATTCATAGTTATAGATATTTACTAAAAAAGATTGATAAATTACAATAATTACCATTTTATTCGATTTGGTATATTATGCAAAATTATTGAATTTTTTACAGCTTTTTTCCGACAAAAATTCAATTCCTTACAGCTTACAAACGTAGCTAATTAATATCATTTTTATTTAATTAAAGTGCGGGTCAAGTCCAATTAATATAAAATATTTTGACTACGCCTAAAGCGGCACTATCGAATACGCCCCCGATTAAACGAAACATCGAAACCTATCATGGGACATAGATAGAAGGGTGGAAAATGATAGTCACCACTTACCAAACGAAATAAAATGAATTAATGAAATAAGGGGCGGAAATGCGCGACAAGTCGTAATCTCAAACTTTGGATTATTTAAAATGAAAAAAAAAAAAAAAAAAAGAAAAAAGAGGAGCGATGTGAGTGCCGCTTCAAGCCTTCCTTCAATGCACAATTGCACATTAAGGCGGCACGTATGCATCGAGTACAGGGCTTATTCTCGAGTTCTAATGCAACAGCTATCTCTGCATCAATCTGTGTACCGGATAATGATGCGCCAGTAGTAAATTACTAAATTCTAATCACGACCAATCTCATGTTAATAAGAATAATACATTCTCGTCCAAACACGATAACATGAGTGAGAAAGGAGTTGGTTAATCACCGTCACAGTGTGGCCTTGGACCCAAAAATCAAATTATACTTTGACCGGGAAGTCGATATCCCTGTAGCAATGCATACACCAACTGACTAGATACAAATATAACCTATTTCTGGTACTTAACCCGGTACACGAATAGATACAAAAGATTGAACAATATAAAGACTGGTTCAAAGAGAAGAAGCAGTGGGGCACCGCGTGTTTACTGGGACCACAGCGCATGAAGACTAATATGAAGTGTATGAAGTGCAGTTTCCGCGCCGCTCCTAGCGAGTAACGCGGCGAGGAAATCGACGTTTACCGACAGTCCACTGGGCCCACGCTGCATTCTATTTTTCCTGTCGTTTTTCTTTTTATTATATAATCTATATTTATTGATCTATACTAGTATTTCTTGTTTTCCGCTTTTCCAGACTTCCGTCTCCGTCGCCGTTTTCCATTTGAATATTATACTCCCCTCCGTTGCTGTCATAACAGAAAACTTTTGGCCCGCCAGAACATGTGGTGTGCCGCCAGTACCGGATAAGCTTGGTTGGTAAAAATAAATCTTCGGAGACGAATGTAGACATGCAGAACGGCAGAATTATTTCTTCCGATTGATCTGGTCATAGTGTATATCATTATATCAATGATCTATTTTTTAAAAAACAAAAATAATCATTATATCATTATATCTGGATTTGTTTATTTTTTTTATCTGGAATATTTTCTACACCGTTGCTGCAGTAATCCACCTAATGTAAATAGTGGAAACTCGTGGAAAATAAACTTCAAAAATAGATGTAGATTCCTTGTTGTACTTTTTGAGTTTCTCAATCATTTTTTTTTTTGCCTTATTACACAGTTATTAATATTTTAGTTAACCTTGTAGTATTTTTTCTTTACCAATATAATTCCTTATTAGCTTTGATAAATTTGTCAAATAATCGTGTCCGTAAAAAGTAAATTGTATTGCACATTTTACAAAAAAAAAAAAAAAAATCAAACAATCATCAGAGTGCGTTGGATAGTATAAAATTATTCATATTTATAATTCTTTCCGTGCACGTAGAGCTATAAGGATATGCGCTTTTATATTTATTATATATAACCTTTGTTGTTTACAAATATCACATTTAAAACACAAGCAGTTGTATTTAGATTTAATTGTTAAAAAACTGGCCTCGGACAACTAATTTATAAATGGAAGAAATTAATTTAGATTCTAAGTCCTTAATTTCTTTTCAAAATCAAATGCCTCTGGATTTTGAAACCGCATCAAATCGCTCCAAAATTTATTTAAAAAAAAACTAAATTCGTTCCTTAAATTTAAAATATGACATATTCATTCCAGAAAATTTATTGAAGTTGATCCAAAAAAATGTTCAAAGCAACTAAACTTTAAAGTTAGTTAGGTTAATTTTAAAGAAGTCCACAGATCAAGTTATAGTGTAAGAATTGGACTGGTTTGTGAGTGTAAGAACTAATTTAATCAAGAAATATTTTAGAGCTCACTTAATTTTAAAATAATTAGGGTTCAAATCTAAATTTTCAGTAAACGGTTTCCACATTGCACCGCGTGATGCCGGCTCACAAGTCACAACGTGAATTCGTGACACACGAGGCGGCGAGTTAAGTTAACCAGGTGGCTTTCAAAAAAAAAAAGAAAATGCTAACCAGGTGCTTCAACTCTCCATTTTCATATGCACTGGAGAAATATATTTTCTTTCAAATACAAACTATACGTTGTATTTATCCATCCAGAAAAAGAGATAAGAATAGATGAAAATATCTTCTAGATGGCTTTCCTTTCCTGATGTCGAATCAGATCAGCGCATGTCTACAAGTTGGGTTGTGGAGAAAACAGATTAACTCCACTTGTCATTACTGGAGTTAAATTGGTACGCTTGTAAACCGGACAGTGGTTGGCTATTTTCTCTGCGCCCCATGTCCGGACAACTTATTTATCTACATATCGTTTTCTAAATTCTTAAATAATAACACAATTAAAAAATTAGAAAAATTAAACCACACGGTCAAGCGAGCTTGTGATGTGCATCTCACTCGGTGCACGATATATTTACACCCATTTTGCGGTACGTGTACTTTGTTCGCCTGAATTCCTGCCTGGTCTTGTTTTGACGGGGCCATAGTCTAGGGTCAGTCAACCATGTCCCTTTTGGGGAAATTTCCCAACTTTTTTTTTATTTGCTTGACGTAGTTTTCTTTCGTAAAATATTGATTAGCGATGGATACGTTTTTTGTATTAATTATTAAATAATTCCAATATAACGCATCAAGAATGGATTTTGGGTAACTATAAAAAAGTAAGGAAAAACGAGAAGAAAATAGAGTATGAATTTCAAGTTTTAAACATAAAATATGAACATGATTTTGCAGATTCATGTTTTGACACAATTTAGCACAACTATGATTCTAGATACAGGACGTAAGGATGTTTTCAATAAATTTATATCAATCATTGAGAAATAAATTAAAATAAAGTTTTTATGACAGTCGGAAGGTGTGCATTTTAGTTTTAAAAAATACCGATGCCAACACCAATTTCAAATAAAATAAAATAAGATAGTTTCTAATACAACGAACTTTCTTATTTAGCATCTGATTGGATTTGTCAGGTCATTATTTGCGATCAATATGTAATTGCTAGTTGTGATCTTAAAGATACGAAGATAATTAAATTTTGAATGATAATCGCAAATTAAATTTAAAGATGAAGATATTGTACATCAATTATGTATGTTGAAATTGTTGACATGAGAACTGTGATAATCAGTTACTTGTTCTGCGACAAAAATCTAATAATCAGATCTCTCCACGAGAGCATTCGTACCTTATACCTTTTAAACCCATTTCAACAAATATCCTCTCAAATTATTTATTCAGTTTAATTGTACTTTATAATATTTAATTGAAGCAATTGTATCAAATTATAGCTAACTATTTTTTTTTCTCAAATAGAATTGAATCTCTTTTCTTAATTATAATTGAATCGTTTAGTTTAGATTAATCAATATGATGAATTTTTTGAAGCTGTTTAACGAAATTTAGAAGCGATCATATTTCCGTTTAATCTATTCTACGTATTGCAACTACGAATCCTCCCTCTAGCAAATGATCTGGCTATATAATTAGTAGCCATAGAATTTCAACATTAAAACAGAAACAAAATTCAAGGACATGTTAATTGCTAAAAAGTTACGAATGCAAATCCACTCTAGTACAATTATAATTATAATTATAATCAATAGCTTAAATAATACGTTCTATTTTTTGCACGAACTTGTCGAACTATTTAAAAAAAAAAATCACATCAAATCACAAAATTCAATATAAATCCGACAAATCAAATTTCATGCGTAATGGCATCAGATTAGCAGCGGATGTGATATAACAACGACAAGCAGAAGCAGCACAAAAAGCGGATCCAGGTCCGCCGCAAAAGAATCGGTCCAACCGCCCAAACCGCAGCTCACGGACAGCGCAGAAATCACAGGAATCGGAGCCGGAATGGTCCAGACTCAGTGTGCACAAAACGGTAAAGGCAGCGTGAATTTATCACACTCTTCCTAGAAAAACACCCAGCCAATTTTCTATGCGCGGGCGGCGGCTCCAGCTGGTCAAACCGCCCCTTTGAATGGACCCCACTTCTCGCACTCCCCTTCTCACTCGTTTTCTATCCGTGCCTGGTTCACCTCCTCTCTTGCGAACCATCATAGCAATCGTTTTTCAACCCTTCACAATCAGAAGTCCAAAAAACGAAGTATAGTTCAGGAGTTTGGAGAATCAATTATTAATTAAAAATAAGATTCTTGTTATTCATTATATTTATTTGTATTATATTTTCTTGAATAATTTCGTCTCATATTGTAGTTGAAATAGTTACTCCATTTTACATTTAATGTATACGTATATGTTTTGTGTTGCAACTTCCATGATAAAAAGTTCTAAATATATTTATGAAAAACATTATTAAATTTATTCTATTCCATTTTAGTTTTATACTTGAAAAACGATCTCACATTTTATCGATTACTGATCAATTTTGAAAGAGATAAAATATATTTAATACTTTACCTTTAATTTAAAATTAAATATAGTTATATTCTTCTATGAAAATGAAAAAGCCCACTGATATATGTTTGCTAGATTTATTTTAACTAACTCTGACCAACAATCCGCTTATCAGTTATCACTTGCATCGTTGATCCAATCAATACTTTTCCAAGCGCCTCTACACCGAGTTCATTCAACACCGTAAGCTTCCCACCTTTCTATAAAACGAAGCGATGCCCCTCGTCTTCTCCTCAGCAAAGCCAAGCTCACCGCTCCTCCTTTCAACACATCTCAAAATCAATCTCTCTCTCTCTCTCTCTCCCCATTTCCAAAAAGCATAATCCGAAACCAATCACCATCCATGGCGCCGAAAACAAAATCACCCATCACTCCTACTTCCGCCCCCTCCGCCGCCGCCGCCGCACAAGAGACCCGCTTCAGAGGCGTGCGCAAGAGGCCATGGGGCCGATACGCGGCCGAAATCCGTGACCCATCAAAGAAAAGCCGAGTCTGGCTCGGCACCTTCAACACGGCCGAAGATGCAGCCCGTGCATACGACGCTGCCGCGATCAAATTTCGCGGCCCCAAAGCAAAGACCAACTTCCCGATCGTCTCCCTCCCGGGCCCACTGGGTCCTGCTGATCCTGCTACCTCCAGCAGCAGCACCGTGGAATCCTCGGCATCTCGCCCCTCTCTGTTTCCTGTTGCCCGGGCTCCGTCGCTCGATCTCGGACTCGGTCTCGTGACCGAGCAGGAGCCCCCGCTTCAGCTGTTTCCCGTTGCTCGGATCCCTTCTATCAAGAGGAGGTCCGCACCGGTCGTGAAGGAGGCGTGTAGCGATTCCGATTCTTCCTCTGTCGTGGACGCCGTTCCACGGTTCGAATTCGATCTCAATTTCCCACCACAAGCGGAATATTGAGCTTTGAATTTGGTTTTTCAGAGGATTAATTAATTGAATCTAAAGGGGATTAATTAATTAATTAATTATTAAGGAGGTTTTGTTTATGAAGTTGTTAATGGTTTTAATCTGGGGGAATTTCAGAGGATGGAGTAAAATGGACGAATCCCTGTTCACCCAAAAAAGAGGTTAAGGTCATATTAGATGCAGTAAATTACGAAGTATATATATATTTATTATTAGGTGTAAATTAAGTTTTTATACGATGTAGATTTTTTTGTCACTGGGAGGAGGAGCTGTCTATCCCTGTACGGTGGCGGTGATCTAGATAAGATACGGTGCATTAAATTTGTTTCAGGATTTTTAATGGCAATTAATGCTATGGTTCACGAATTATAAATATTGTTGTTGAATTAAGTTAGCTTTGATTAAGATCTTTTGGACTCCAGATCTATTATGTTCACAATTTGTTTTGTTTCTTTAATAGAAAAAGAAATCAAATTATTGTACCTTTTAAGGCTTTTATGCAATTTAATTTTGTCCGATATTGAATATTGTACACGCATCTATTTCTGATGTTTCTCGTCGTGTCGCCTCTACGATAGCTCCAGCTGTCTGTGGGGTCCACATTACAGTGACCCCTCCTGAAGTAACAAAACAACTGTACTCAACTTTTTTTTTTGAATAAAACTGTACTCAACTCGGGTTGGGTTACAGACTTACAGGTGGCCTACTAGTGCTAGTTGGGTAAAGGAAAATTTCATATATACCCCCAAAAAATAAAGAAAATCTCACAGAAAGTTTTTCTCTTTGGTATCGTTGATCTTTCAATAATTCTCTAACTGCACAAAAATGTTCTACAAGTTTTGTTGATTTACTAATGGATACATGTAAAAATTTAAAATAAATGACATTCTAAATAAAATTTTACGCTTATTAGGATATTTCTTTTGTTTTACTAAGGATAGACAAAATAAAATTTTTGAAGGGGGCCGATGAGAACTTTAAACAAAATCTAGAAAATACGGCTGCGTCTCTATCCAGAAAAAGGGAAAGAGGCAGGGGGTTATGCAAAAAAAAAGGGGCTCATGTAAAGGGAAATTGGAGGTTGGACGGCAAGCGGTCGGTCGCGTGACTACTCAACGCGTCTCCTGTGGGACCCACTCTTGTCTCTCTCTAGATCTACTATCGGATCTCACACGCCGCCTCCTTTTGTTTTTTAGATTTATTTATTAAAATTTATGTACACGTCTGTTTTTCTTCGCGAGTGCACTCTTTCGAAGAAAATGGGAAGGTGCAATATTTTATTATTTTGTAAAAGCGCGGGGAAGAAGGGAGGGACCGGATTCGTGATAAAGGGAGGCAACTTTATATCGGCCGAATCTTTCGGATTGTATTATTTTATTATCGGATAGTTTGAATGTACGAGAATCGTCATATTTTTTATTTTGAATTTGTAGGCGCCTGTTGTGAAGGGAATTATTTAATTTTGAGTTGTTGAAATGATTAATCCCTCTTTAACTGCCGTATTTGTGGATTTTGTTAATCACAACTTTTTGACACATGGTGAATTCTTCGTCGTTCTTTCAATTGTGGTCGTGGTGCTTGAAAACTCATATTAATATTGTCATCGTCTTTTTTTTTTTGTTGTTGTAAATTACTATTTTGTAATTGATTTCGCATAACTTATATTCTTATTATATCAAAAAATTATAACACTGACTAACTCGTGTTGGATTCTACATTATATTACATTACTAAAATTGAAAATATAAGTTGCCTTAGGAATCTGACACGATATTAATGCATTCAATAAACTTTGATTGCGGAAATATACTTTTCATACAATACAATCTAATAGTACATATTTTTAACACAATAAGAGTATAAAGCCTATGTAGATTTCAATTTAAATTTATACAAAGAGTAAGTATGAACCATACACAAAATTGAATATTAATCTTGCAAAGTGCTAGATTCGCTTAAAATGAATTATGCACACACTTTATGCCGAACGTAATTATAAAATTCAAGCACATCGAATTTTGTGTGCACGCATGCATAAAAAAAATCTGGCGTTAGTGCTGGCAAATTCTGAGCAACTTTCTCCTGCGATGATTTAGCAATCCTTAGATGCGTAAGGACTAGGGACTATTGTAGAACCTAACCTCTATTTTTCCAAATTACTAGTTTATTCGTTGCCTTTGCTTTTTATACGTAATCTGCTTTCAATTAATTGCGTAGGAAAAATGAAAATTTGCTATTAAGCAGCCTACGTTGTCCAGTCATATTAGAGAGATGCCGATAAAAAGGAAGTTTACTATACTTATTTTCCTCTGACAAACGACAATATATTCAACAAATTGAAGGTTTTAAATATAAGGACTTATAATTAAAAGATAGAAAATTCACTGACTTCTGATCTATATAAAACCAGTTAAACCAGAGCTTGAACTTCATTATTTTTTACATCATCTTTCATTAAAAAAAAATGCAAAAATACTCAGAACACGATTTTTCAGTTTTCTTTACAATTTCAAAACGTTCAATTATTGTTTACTACCAAGAATTAAAAAAAAAAAAAATGCAAGGACTGGTAAAACAGCAACCGGAATTGTCTTTTGTGGGTCCACCAATCGATCTATGGGCTATCAAAAAAAAAAAAAAAAAAAAATTCGCTCTATGCAGAATGGGCGAGATCAACTTCAGCTAGCGATTTCCTCACAGGTCATTTCAGAACTTGTCCAACACAAAGTATCAATATAAAAAACGACACAAGTAATGCAAATTTCAATTTTGCAAAAGAATATGAGGTGACAGCTTCCATGATAATGGACCACATGCATAACCTTATTTTCCATTAATTACAATTTTTTTTTTAACGCAATCAACCCCTAAACTATACTACAGTTACACTAGCATTTGGTGAGTATATCAGCTCCTGACCGAGTAATCAAAATAGTATGCTCAAATTGTGCAGCGAGGCTTCCGTCAGCTGTCAAAGCTGTCCATCCATCATCCCACATAACCTCCTTTGTGCTTCCTGTTGTTAAAATAGGCTCTACAGAAAATGAAACAATCCAGTGTTACCAGTATTTGTTTTTGCACTTCGCTATGCAAAAAGAGACAAACCGTCAGGCAAAACAGAAACCATGACCCAAATACCTTAATTTCAGTTTTTATGTCCATCTGTTTAGGGAATTTTCTGTTTGAAATGGACACTGTTCTCTACACTGCTTACTGGACCAATCTATAAGTTCAGTGATTCTTCTATTGGAATTTACCGTGTTTGCTGGTATTTGGGATTTTTTTTTTTGTTTCATTTTTGATCTTTGTTAACTACATTTTAAATATGCATTAAGAATACAAAAGATCCATCGAGATCCAAATTTGCCAGATTTAACCCATAAGAGGACACTCATTCATTGAAAAAACCATTTATGGTTATTTATTTAACACAGAAATGAAAATTGGCAGCCATCCTTTGCAACTCGTATCCAACATTGATCACTTTAACCAGTAACATGTCATATAACACGAGATATTCATTTTAGCACACTGATAATGCCCAGCCCTTGAGAATATATCCATCACATTACATAAGAAATGACCAAATCACTCCTGACAATTTCATATTACCGAAACAATTCAAAATAAAGTCCACTTACTCCAGATAGACAAACCTTTAGAAAAAGCAGAATATACTCATTCTAAATGCTTTTGACTATTGGGTTGTATTCACTAATTTAAAAATCATATATACATACCTATTGTAAATGTTTGACCTTCGACCATGCGGCCCGGTCTGTTATTACCTGTTTCAATTATGTAAACTGTCAGCTCCAAAAAGAAAAATAAAAAATAACCTACCAGCAACAAGCTAACAAGAACATTTTGAACAAAATTGCAAATGTATTAAAGTTATTTCTTAAATGTAATTATGCTCACGGCGATGGTATATGAGTGGTTCGGAGTGGAATACTTTCCCGACACCATGCCCCACAAATATTTCCACTACATTAAAGCCGTGCATCTCAGCATGTTCACTGTTCCAAATAAAAAGACATAGTAATTTATTCTAGTACAACAATGAATAGGGATGCAATCACGGAAAAAAGGAGCACCTTTGCCAAACAGTCCACATAGTATCATCCATTTATCACCTTTCTACATTGAATTAAACATACCCATTCCCCTCCCTCAGTATGTTTGTAGCATTTTGGTCCTGGTTTACACTCCCCTAAGGGCCCGTTTGTATCTTTTTGGTTTCATTTTTACTCTCAATCCAAGATGAATGCAAAATGGCAAATGGATGCATGCTTGCCAACTCTTTTCAACTCTCAATGTTCTGTTAGATGAAATGTACTTTTGTGCAGTTTTGATGCGAGGTGATCAGATGAAGATCAGGCGTTCTAAACTCAAACTTGAACCAAAAGGGAAACCCAGGACTCCATGGACCTTATGCGTATATTACTCTAAAAATTAAGGGTGAGGAAACACTTCTTTTATTGTTTTGCACCTAATTGTTTGACCAATAATCTTGTAACCAGCACCAGCTTTGCATATTGATATGGCCTTCATCATACATTCTTCTGTAACCTGACCTTGAAAAAGTTACGCAAGTTAGGCAAGTTAGACATTGTGTACGCCAGTCAAATGTCTAACTTATATGTCAAGTGAGTAAACACGGCAATTTTGTGCCTCCTAAGAAATGCGATATCCATGCATTGCACACAAAAATGTATTGCGAATTAGTACCCTGACAAGTCGCTGTGCAGATTCATCAACATCTCCACAAAAGAATGTTTTTGACGTGTCTCCATGGTAGCCCTGTAGAAAATAAATATATTTGATAGCAACTCACTAATAACCAAAAGAACAATTAAAATGGAAAAGGCAACAGGGCATTACATACATTAAGGTAGACGGTCACGTCAATGTTAATAATGTCTCCATCCTGCATAAGCAAATTGAAGACTGAAATTAGAAAGAAGAGAGAGAAAGTAAATACTCTTCTGTAGTGAGTAGTGACTAAATATATGGACTTACCATGCAAGTCAGAAGCAAAAAAAAAAAAAAAGAAAAGAAAAGAAAAAAAGGACCTTTTGAACCTGTATTTTTACTGTTTATCAGATCACACCAGATCATTAAATCCAAGTTGAGTACACCAAACGACAAACAAATAGCCTCTGGGTTCTTCTTATCAATTCAATAAACTACTACATAACCAATTTATCTAAAGTCTAGAGGCAAGACAATATTGTGAATGTCTAATAGTGTCTCTATCACCCAGTCCTACAGTGCACTTTACTTTCCATAGTGAAAGAACTACTTGTAGCTGCAGTTAGCGCTATTAGGAATACAAGGTAGTATTCAGAATTATGGCAAAATTTTGGGTCTAAATTGAAGTGACACTGAAAAAAAAAGTATATTCGTCTCTTATACAAACCTTAAGTGGTCGAGAATCAGGTATCCCATGGCACATGCACTCATTTACTGATGTGCAAACACTTTTTGGAAAGCCTCCATAACCTAAAGGAGAAGGGTATGCACCAGCATTTATTATCATCTCATGTACTGCCTTATCAATTTCATCTGTTGTTACACCAGGCTGAACAAATTAAGCAAAAGAAATAAAGAAATTACAGTACCAGCAGATGCTCATCAAATCCAATGTCAGCACCCTTTGACTATGATTTACATTTTCTGTATTCTAACAATATATGTGATACTTGGTAAATGTGTTACTTGATTGCAACATGAATAAAAAGCAGGCACAACAGTAAGCGTAGTATGGTTACAGCAGACAGTCATGGTATGTGTATTGCCTACCTGGCTATAATATCAGATGCCCAAAACAAAGTACTAAAATTTAAATACATGAATGTAATCTTGTATACCATGTCTTGATCTAGTCCTTACAGTTTCAAAATTTCTTGTTTTGGTACAACATTCTCATTTGTAGCATCTGTAGTTTTGTCTTCATTTTTAGCGTAAAATTTTCTGAAACCCCTTTCAGGCAAAAATTCTTGACTTTTGAAGATATTCCACTCCATGACAATTGTCCTAACTGTTAATCAAGATTTTAATCCGTCCTCTTATTGGAAGTTGATGCTCAGACCAAAATGATATGATATGTGTAATCTTACTTTCTGTGAAAACCAATACAACTTCAGTGCCATTTAAACACTGGTACCAATCTGACAACATTCTTTTGGTTTGATATGTCGTGACTTGTAAGGTGCTTGGTTTTATAAATTCAGAATCACTTAGTGGTCATTTTTCCCACTAGGGAAAATTAGAGCTAACTATGCCTACAACTTTCTAGTTAGTTGTTCAATTGGATTGTAGGTTTAGCCGGATTGGGTGGCTTATTAAATTATCAGGGACCACATAACAGGATGGTATCATGATAAAGGTTCTAAATATGCAAATCAAGCTCAATTGTGTCAATTCTGTTGGCTTTACAATTTGTGAGACCAGTATCATACTGGTACATGTCTAATACCACCGCCCAAACTCGACATCTTTGCGTTAAAAAGATAACAACACATACCTTAACCAATGTACCAGCATGCTCCAAAACCTGAGCAGCCAACCGGCAAGAATCACGCATTCGAGCAATTCCCTCTGAGTTGTGCACTTGTATTTCTCCAGAAACTTCAGGTAACTCCATGCCGACATAAGGAGGCCGGGGAATGTTTTCTGGTACAATAAGTGGTGGTGATACTTGGCCCTTCCTCAGCGACAACCTTTTCTTTTTTGATTTCAGAGGCCGCTTTTCTCTCAACCTAACACAGTACAAATATATACCTTATAACGGATATAAAATAACACTGAGTGCACAATGATAAATTTGAAGGTTTTGAGTACTTAATGTACCTCTTATTTTGCATGAACTCCTCTAACCCGCTTAAATTTCTCGCTATAACAGAACACTTGCGAGGAAATAATTGACCTAAAAGAAATCAGAATAGATGAAAAAAAAAAAAGAACTTGGACACAGTTATAGAGCACTGATATATAGCTTACTGGAGCTTGTAGAAATTGATGAGGTACGAAGGGGTCGTCCCGAGAGAAAAAACCTCTCCAGTCGAAGAGACATCCCGATAGAAGAAACTTTCATCTCCATTTTTTTGTTGCAAATAGAATTCGAACTAGACTGCCTAGACAGCACAGGCTTTTGTGAAATGGAAAGAGAGAGTGAAAGGTTGGGATGGGATGTGCGCGGATATTTGTATGGGATTTTTGGTAGTTAGTTCAGAGAATTTTAAGATTTAAGAAAAAGAAAAATTATAAAGTTGTGTCTATTGGGCTTGTTCCGCCAAGGGATGAACTCAGCGGGCTCTATATAGGAGCAGGCCTCCTTTTATTTTTCTTTTTGGGTAATAGTAGGTGATTGCTTACTGGTAAATTCTATTTTAAAAAATATTTTACAAAATAGAGAACTCCGTAATTTATACAATTTATTATATTATTATATTACATATAATGCAAAAATGGAGAACTCCACGGATATAAAATGCGTCCATTAATGTAAATCCTAACGACTGACATGAGGAATGTATCGCTGCTTTTGTTGCCAATTCATGTCCCGGAACTGAGAACATCCAGGTCACAGTAAATTTACGTTTCTTATTCTTCGATTGAGATCACTGCTAATTCACTTTCCTCAAAAAGTGAATCACAGCAGCTAAATTTGACCAAAGAGAAATTTCTGTAAACTTAGCTCACCTAAACACTGGAAGTTACAAAATAACTTTTATTCAATCTGAAAAGGACCTCATCATCAGCAGAAAATAAAAAAAAAAAAAACCAAAAGGGTAAAACAGCAGCCCACGTGGCAGCAGAAAGACAATTAGATCTGATCCTTGTTTCTTGTCATCTCCTTTTCTTTGTCATCCAACGGTTCCCCTCTGTCAGCCTTAACGTCGGCGTCCACCGCCTTCTTTGCCTCATCTTTCACATCATCACTGCTCACCATCTCTTTTACACCGTGTGCTGCTTCTTTTGTCGCTTCCCACACTCCCTGCACTGCTTGCTTGGCCTTCTCTCCCACCATTTTTGCAGTCTCTACTACTTCCTCGCCTGTAGTTCTTGTACCTTCTGCTACCCTCTCTCCAGCATATTTAGTACCTGTTAAAAACAATACAGATTTTCAAGCAGAACCCATATTTCAGACAACTCTAAGAAACGTTTTTAGTGATACTTAAAATAATTGATAAGTTGTCAAATTTTGCATATCTGAACATTACGACAGTAAAACTAGCAAAATCAGAACATCATCTCTATAGTTATTAGATTTTAAAATCTTGATAAACACTGTTCTAAATCATTTTGTTGATACAGCTGGTTATCAAACAAAAATGCATCATGGACCAATTACCAGCCCATAACCTTTGAATGATGAAAGGTTCAGACCTCTATGATAAACAATTGGATCAACGTATGAAATAATTCTAAGCAAATCATTCAGTTGAAAGTTGGGTCCCCAAACAAACAATTGGTCCGCATTAGAACTTGTACTGAGCAGAAAATCATTCAAAAATTAAAACCACACCACTATTGTTCAATCCACCAAATCGAATATACTCCACTAAATAGCAAAAATGTACCTTCAACCGTTTTGTCTTTTGCAGCTTTCGCCTTCTCAGCAGCTGCATCAGCAGTGTCCATGGTTTTCTCTGTAGCTCCTTTTGCCATCTCCTTTGTCTTATCCATCCCTGCTTTAGCTGTGTCCTTCACCTTTTCAGCTGCATGAGATGTTTTCTCCTGTGCTTCTTTTGCTTGTTCCCTCGCCTTATTAACACAACAGATCAAATTTTGTAATTTCATAAATAGCCACAATTCCTATATTGAGTCTATGACCTCTGCCTAATGCTACAGGTAGCAATTGGGTGATCCTAGCTCAGAAGCACACCTTTCATACAAGAAGTGGTTTTTTTTCCCCCAATCCAATCAACTGCTAGATTTTAACCAGACAGTTTTTTTGCCATCACAACTCAAGGCCGCACTATAAAACCATGCACATCAATAGTTGTGTACTAAATATCCTCTTCATAACAAGAAAATTCCGAGGAAGGGTAACCTAGCAGTCTAGCATCCATCAAAATGAAGAGAATATATTTGATTAAAATACAAACCTTGTCCATAGCTTCTTTTGCTTTTTGCTTTGCTTCCTCTGTGAAACGCGCTGCATTATCTTGAGCCTCATCAGTCTTCTCCTTTGCTTTGCTCATACCTTCTTCTGTCATGTGCCTGGCTTTGTTATGCGCATCCTTGGCAGTTTCTTTCGTCTTTTCCTTGGCATCCTCAGCTTTCCTCTTCGCATCCTCAACTACGTTGCTTGTTGTGTCCTTAGCTTTCTCTTTCATGTCATGAGCCTTTTCACTTGCTTGGCGGCCAGTATCGACAGTTGCTTCTTTGGCTTTGTTTGCTGCAGCCTTGTACTTGTCCTTAATCTCCTTGTCATCATCAGCACGGTTGTAAGCCTGTTGTATACAAATGTTAGTTATTTTATCAAAACAGATGCTCCTAATTCTGAAATGCTAGAAACAAATATTCAATACTCTGGAAAAGAAAATATTAAATCAAAATGATAAGGCCAAAAATATTGGAACGCTAGAAACAAGTATTGTCATTTTAATAACTAACAACCCAAACCTAACATTCCAAATTAACCTACAAATCTTGGTTGCAAAAACTTCTATTAATCACCAACTAAGCTAAAGCACAACCCTCAAAAAATAAATAGATTAAATAAGACGTGATTCCCTGCAGATCTAAACATAATATTATCCAATTTGGAAAATAACTGGTTTATTGCAACACTCAATGAAATTCTAGAAATAATTTATAATCACTTCAGTATCACTAAGCCTCATAAAATCCTACTAAAAGAAGGGGAGCGAAAAAAAGTGCAACGCGTGAGAGTAGTAAACAAGAAGAACAAAAGCAACCAAAATGGAAATAGTGTACCTGTGATGACTTGCCAGAGGCTTGAAAACAGAGTCTACTGGGTTTAATTGTCGGCGAACGGAGATGAAGGAGAGAAGGCTTTGTGTAGAATGTCCTCGAAATTACACCATTAATTGTGATAACGCTCCTCCCTCCAAGCATTGCTGCCATCTTCATCATTTGTAAATTGTAGATTGGAGATAAAGTATAGTAGTTTGATTTCTTTGATGGTTTGAATATTTCACTCGATGCAAAGAGGCGTCTCCTACTAGAGTTTAGTAATAGTGGGCTGAGGGAAAGATAGGACATAGACACGTGTCCTGACACGTAGCATAACCTCCTCGTTAACACAACGCGTGTCTGTGAATCTAGAATTTCTATCTTCTCTGTTTTACATCAGAACTTTGGGCCTCGGTGCATATCTGCGTTCATTATTTTTTCTTTCTTTTTTGTTGGTCTTTTATACCTGTTTGCTGGGGACGTAAACATGCTTATATATATCAACGGTTTGTATGGTCACTGGCTGCATATATATAATAATTTTGATTGATTTCAAGTTTTAACAAATACGGTTCAATTTTGTGAGGGCACATGATATAGTGTCTGCACCCAGACAAAAGCAAAGCTTTTCATAACAAAAAGGAAAAAAAAAAGTATACAACCAGAAAACAGTGAATTGATAAACACCCACCTTTCTCATTCACTAAAACTATCCAAAGAACGTAGTTCCACTATTTACAACAATTAACAAATGTTGTAACAAAATTCTCACAAAAAGAAATACAGATAAGAAGAAAAAAGACTATCAGATCTATGTAATGTGTTGTAATCCATTCATGTTTTCTCCTACCGAAATTTCTCTTTTTGTTAGCCATAAAAGAAAAGAGGAAAAGAATATTACAAACTCACTTCTTTCAAATGAAACTGCTCACTACAAACAGTAGGTCACACCATGTAAGTTGTACGGACTTGTAGCAAATTCCCGTGTGGTATACTAGCAGTAGTAATTCCTCTTCTGCAATTGATTCTCAAAAATCCATAGAAGTAATTCAAAATTAATTTTCTCAGAAACCATGAGTCCTTTGTAGCCCTAATTCGACCATTTGACATCAAATACACAGCCCCTGACTCCTTTGCTTTCTTAATAAATGAGCGCTCCAATTCCAAATTCTTTGCATAATCGGGGCCTTTATCCTGCGAGTTAGATATGCTACTGCTCGGCTTTGAAGTAGGACTCATATTTTGTGGGATTTGGTAATCAGATAAGAGAGGTACGTCTAGAGAATAGAAGCTCCCATTTTGTGCCGTGACAATTGTTGAACTGGTGGTTTCCTGTATGTCATCTGAATCAAAGTCATCATCACTTTGCAGAAATAGCTCCTGCACTTCTCTTTCTATAAATTTCTCTAAACCTTCTATTAGGAGTTGTTCAAATACTTTGTGATGTTCTTTCCTCACATCTTTATAACCATACCTGTCATTGGAAGAAACAGTGTTATTAATGGATATTACTTTGCATTTCAGGTTTTAGTAGATCTCATCAATTTGGGTTTTACTTTCTTTAGCTGCCCTATTTGCTACTGGTCTGGTGCCATACCATAACAATATATGTATTACTCAGTTTCAATGAATTTTAATGACTTATCGTTTTGGCTCCTGTTTTCTTTACATTCTGTTTTCTACTTGTCCGATAAAATTCCAGTATAGTACCAGTATGACCCTCTGTACCAGTTGGGGCATTGATGAGTTGGATCAGAGCAAGAATGTCTTGTTAGTTTCGTAGTACAGGTGGGACTCAGCCAGACCTACCATAGGTCAAATATCTCCAACCATGACACAATCTTTGCGTAGGAACATAGAGTTTTCACCTTTACATTTTGGTCTAAGGCCACTTTTCATCCTAAAACTAAAATGGCATTGGTCCAGGAGACCAGAACCCATCAGTGTTTCATTGTTTTCTTACCAACCAACTTTCATTCAGCTAGCAGACAAGTAATCATTCATTGATCCTGTAATAATCCCAGAAAACAGGATTGATTGGGGTTAGGAGTCAGGACATCGAGTGACAAACCTTAGGTACCAATTGGATACAAACACGGACAAAATTGCTAAAAAAATTTATAAATTACCTTGCTATGCACCGAAACAAGTGGTAGTTTCTTGGGCAAACTCTCTGAAACAAAAATCTCTCTGTTTGCGGCACCACTGGTACTGGAATGTACTTGATGGAGACAAAAACAACCATAGAATGTATGGCAGGGAGAGTAGTCAAAAATTGCCCAAAAACTGCTGGAATTCCCTTAACCAATTCACAACATACCAAGCCAACGCCTGGAGCTCTTATTGTTCCCAAGTTGCACCCCAGTTTCTTCATCAGATCCATTGAAAGATTCTGTTTGATCTCACTGTCATACTTGAGTTTTGTGCCATAATTCCATACAACCATTACTAGGAGGAGGAATGCAGAGAAGAGAAGCATAACCCAGCTCCCACCTCCAATACTGGTGAGAAGAGAGGAGAAGAAAACAAGCTCCAAGCCGATAAATAAAGAGAGGAACAAAAGGACTACAGAAAGCTTAATTTGCCATATTAGAACCATTATGATGGTTACTAGTATAGTTGTCATCATCATTACCCCAACCTCTGTGATACCTGTCAGTAAGAAAAGTACAATTTGATACTTTGATGTTTAAGTGAATTACAAAAAGTGAAAAAAAAGATCTACAATCTTAGTAGTGTGATATATGGAAGCAGCTCCATGTACCCTAAATTCCAAAATTTGGAATTTTAAAATTAAAAAAATGCTGAGATTTCCCTTCTCTTTTCAGCAAGGAAAATTTAAAATGATATCTTCATCATTCTTTCCTTTTTCTGCTCAAGTTGAAACTTTTTCGAGCTGTGGTATGGACATTCCTTTTCTTTTCTTTTCCTCCCATGTGTGGTTATTTATTTACTATTATTTTATTTTTTTGGGGAGAGAGGGATGGTTTAGACGGTATGAGAGTCAGTTACCCTGCATACTACAATTGTGTATCAACTCTCAACTCATCAAATTCTGAACTTGTTAATGATCAGTTAAGAATTATTACCATAGGCAATACCAATATCGTCAACACTTCTGAAAGAAACCAAAAACAGCGCACAAAACCCCATGAGAAACCAATTAATGAAGGGGATATAAATCTGGCCCATAAACTTGCGAGAAGTGTGTATAATCTTCAGGCGGGGGAAGCAACCAAGTGCTATTGACTTGTTTATGCATGCAAAGGTGGCAGTGGTCATGGTACGACTGGCAATTAGCGCAGCTATGTTGGCTATGAACAGAACAGGCCAGAATGTTCCACCTGTGTGAACAAACGATTAATATTGGAACTAAAAAAAAATTATTCTAGCAATCAAGGGTCAACATTCCCCATGCTGGCTGGTACCAAATAAAGCCTATATTGGTCCTGACACTTTTCAGCTGATGTTATACAGACTTCTTTGGGCAACCTTTTGGCGCGAACACGATGTTGGCCCAATGACCCCACCCCACACAATAAGGAATTAAACCTTAATTAAGTAAGTAAGCATCAATTTCGCCCAACAAACATAAAGAAAATACATTGCAAAGAAAATCAGGCTACCGGCACCAAAGTTGTGCCCACAGAACAAAACTTAAGGTACTGGCAGCCACTATTATCAGATTGGTTTACATATCAAATCTGTTTGTTTTATCTTTTTTTAAAATGACCATCAAGGAATTCTAAATTGCAAATTAAATTTCCAACATAGATCGTGGTTTTTCATACCAAAATTGGAAGTCAGCACAGAGATCTATGATTCATTTCAGTTTTATCTTCAAATGGTTGAAATTATCATGGACTAAGAGACAACACTTATAATAATGTCATACATAGATGCGAGGTGAGGTCTACTTGACTATAGTTTGCTTACTTGGAATTGATGAGAAAAAGATCTGCTGAGAAGTGCTCTGGTTTGCAATAAGAAATGCAGCTTGGCCAAAGTACCCCAGAAGTAAGCAAGGCAAGACAAACAGTGCTAATGTATACTGCAAAACAACATCAAAACTACTGAAACTTGTATAAATGTAATTATTTTGTATGACATACTCAAAAGGGGAAAGGAAGGCAAAAAAAAAAAGTTCTGTAAATCACCTGAATCGATCTGACAGAGAAATGGCAAAGATCAGCGAAAATCGCTTCAGATCCTAGAATATAGAGAGAGAACCATGAACTTTAGAAAAATTTAACAGGGTCTCTGTGGTACCAACTTAAAAATAAGTTTCAGTTAGTAAATGAGAGAACAATATGCATATGTTATGTTTTTCAAATCTTTGACAACTCTATGCCTACTTTCTGAGTGCATGCGTTCGCGGAAACATTTAAATACAAAACTTGAACTTTCTAAATGCAGAGTCTAGACTGTAAAACTTATGTAACATGGACACAACACAATTTTAGAAGTGTCCATGCAACATTACTCTAAACACATGGGTTCAGAAACTTTCAGTTTTGTGCTTTTGGCAAAAATAAAGATATTTGACACACAGTAGGACGTGAATGTATGCATTCACAAAATAGGCATAGAATAGTCGAAGAATTGAAAACAAGGATATTGTTGTTATTCATTTACTAACAAGGATAGAAAAAAGAGGACTCCAGTTTTAGCTCAACAAAAATAAATAGTGAACGAGAAAAAAGAAATAAATAGGAAAATGTGAAAAAAGTGAATGAAAAGGGGGAAAAGGAAAATATTTACACCTGTAACACAGAGAAGACAACCACCCAGCGCAACCCAAGCGTGAAAGGAGTTTCTCTTGAAATAGAGAAAGATATAAAAAGGATTAAATGCCTTGAAAACTGTAATGCCGTACTTAGCCAGGTTATAGATTCCAATTCCACCGAGGCAGCAAAACCAAAGGAACAAAGCCGGGCCAATCACAAAGCCCACTTTGCTAGTCGCATATTTCTGTACGCTGAATAATATTACAAGAAATGCAAGGGAGATCATCACCACTTTATCTGCGAGTTTATTTTACAGAATTATGTTAAATTAAAATCAGCTAGAAATTGGGAAAAAAAAATACTTCTGCATCAGGTACAAATACATTAGAGTAAGGGTTACCTTGCTCCAAATCTGGGATTCCAACCTTCAAACCACTCACAGCTGACACAACTGCACTTCAAGCAAAAGAAGAACATAAAAATCTAGTAAAAATGCCAACAAAATTAGATCTCGCAAAAAAAAAATGAACAAGACACTAAAAAGAAAAGTTTTTCATTTTCTCTCTGCTTGCTTAAGCTTTCATACCCTTGCATGTTATCACACAAAGTAACTAACCAATGAGTATAAACTATAAACATTAAAATTGATACATCATGTACCCTGAGCATTTCAGGGTCAATGTAATCATCATGTCTAAAAACATAAATAAAGCAAATGAGGGAACCTGACATAGCTGGCGTGATAACTCCATCTGACAACACCATAGCAGTACCAAAGAGCACTATGACTAAAACTATTTTTTTTAAACAGGATGATGATTCAAGGTATTGCTTGACTTGAATAGATCTCTCAAGCTCCTTTGAAGGTAATCTTAGTTGGAGGCTTGACATGCGCATGTCAGGAGGAAATTGGACCGGAATAAGACTTATATTAGCATGTCTAGAGATCAAGGAATATAGAGCAAATATGCCTCCTGAAAAACTTAACAATAATAAGATGAAGTTAATTACCTACTTAGCCTCACGATTTTAGATCCATTATGATTGCTTGATTTTTAAATCCATTTAAACTTGGATAATATGTACATGAGCAAGAGACAGTACAACAACAAAACTTTTTGCTTAATCAACTTTCCCTTACATTTATAGGGACCCAAACTGCCTTATTCATCTCCATATCGGGTGGTAAGAAAGACTCAATTTCCAATCATCTCAGTATTAATAAAACAAATGCTTCGACTACACGGATAATAATAACAGCAAAAAGGGCAATTACTGGAGATATATGGGCAGATTATGGTGGAATATAGAGCTTTGGAACCCCTAAGCCAAAGTTAATTTTAAAGTAACAATAGCATTAGTAGAAACTCATGCATACCTTCTGAGTCGTCATTTGCCCATAGCACAATGGAGACGTACTTTACAAGTGGAATCAGTATCAACGTATAAAGAACCAAAGACAGTGCCCCAATCACATCTTCTTCCCCACGTATGGGGCTTTTGGTGAACATGACATCAAATGTATAAAGTGGGCCTAGCCCAATATCCCCAAAAACAACAGCAAAGGTCTGCAGAGTGAGAAAGGCCATCCTTCCCAGATCAAACTCCTGAAATTATGGCGGAAAATAGATCATTTAATGAGTTCGAAAGAAACCAAGAATGCATTAGTTCATTATTCTATGATTTTTCTTTGTTAATCTTGTGATTTTTGGATCTTCTGAGATATATTTAATAAACCTGGTGCCAACGAAGTTTGCTAATAGCAACAGCTTGGCTGAATGTGTACTTTAGACAAGCAAACAGAAACAGACTAACAAATAAGAATCAAATAAAATAAATTGAATCCAGCACCTAATGATTTGTTCGCAATCAATATAAGGCTATAGAAATCCGATACCATTATCATGTATCATAACCAGCCAAATCACTATAGCAACCTTTGTCATGATCTGAAGTCTGAACTAGTATTTCCAAAAAAAAAAAAATAATAACATATTTCCTATACTTTTGTAAATTTCTTTTCAATTTAAACTAATTTGATATAACCAATTGAATTCCAAATGAAAATATAACAGCACCAATATATGGAAAATGGATTATTAAAAGATCAACTAACAACTAACAGTCGAACATGGAGTCCAGCACAGATGGTCAGTGACTCCGCTGTTATCCTAGAGGTAACGGGTTCAATTCCCGCTAGACGCGGAATAGGTAGCTAGATAAATAAGTAGAAGAGGGATAAACTCTAATTTACAGAGTGGGCTAAAGCCTCTATAAATAAATAGCCTCTTATTTCAAAAAACTAACAACTAACAGTCTATCACCTAGGAACTTAAGGTAAACCAAATAGAATAATAATGTGATTGTGCCAGATATGCTCACTAATCACGAGCTAATCCTTTGGCAGTTTCTTAACAAGCTAGCTTTTGTGTACACTCATCCTCTTATAAGACCCCACATATCATAACCAAAGAGTCCACTTTTCATTAAACTCAATTGCTTCTGAGTTTCCTTAGTTGACTGATGCCATATATTGCAACCTTCGTCTGTACCAAGAAAAACCTACGCGGTACGATCCTGTACCAGATCTAAACAATATGGCAAGGATGATTTGGAATTACAGTTCACTATAAGGTCTAACATCAATAAGGTTTCTGATTTGGTTAGTTGTTATCTACATATACAATTTCAAAAATAAAAAATTCAAAAGAAATTTAAAAATATTAAAACCTCAGTTTCAAATTTGGCATCCATCCCAGTGACCTCAAGAGCTTCCACGTCAAACCAATCAACAAGAGGTCCAGTTCGTACAAGCTTCCGCTCCTCTCCATCTCCATCTTGCTCTTCATCTTCATCATCGTCGTCATCCTCTTCATCTCTGTTTGCACCGCCAACCTTCTCTTTCTCTTCTCCATCGCTCAACTCCTCCCTCGAAACCCATCGCCTCAGCCTCGAATCTGGCTTCACTGCACTAGTGCTAGTGGTACTACTACCACTGCCTCTCTCCGACATGGGAGAATTGGAGAGAGAGAGAGAGCGATGTTTGGATCGGATTGGATCGAGAGAAGAGAGAGATCGAATTTTTCTAATTTTTAGAGAATCATGCGATCTTCTTTCGTAATTTGGGAAACGGGGACCGGGAGAGTTTATGACTAGATAGACCGATTTAAATGTAGCACGGGCGTATAAGAATGTGGGACAGAGGTTTCAGTGAGATAAAGTCTACCACGTTGAAAAGACCATGTCCAGGTAGTATACATGATGAGTGTCAAAAACGCAAAATACGATGTTGGAAGTGAGACGAAAAAAGTGGAAACAACGGCGAGTTTAGATTTAGACCCGGTCCAATGAATGACAGTGTTATCTCCGAGTGCAGATACGGATATCTGAATTTCCAGTGCAATGGTGTTGCAAGTTATTGACATTGGGCCCCACGGATCTTTCTGGTTCATGAAATCTGCCTAGAGTGATGGTGGGGTCTTCCGTAATTGAGCGACTTGTGGCAGACGCAGAAATATAATTTGGGAAATAGGGAATTTAGATCTTCGAATTTAAAACGTTTGGTCTTTCCTAGCCTAGAGGCTGGACTGCTGGAGCTGAGCTATTGAATTTAATACACAGTTACAGACCCATCAAGACTTGTATTTGTCATTATCTTTTTTATTTTTATCCGTAAGTTTTAAATAAGCATTACTTTGACTAAGCTGGATGATTTAATTACTAACTTGTCATTTTCTAATTTGACTTTTATCGAAGGCCACTTAACTTGATATTATTATTTTTTTAATTATAGAACTTCAATATTTTTATCAAATTTGAGAATTCTTTCAAATTTCGTTTAAAATAATGTTGATTAAAATTAAATAAAAGACGTTCACATTATAGATGAGAATTTTCAAAATATTAAAATAAATATTACCCTATGAAATTGCTACCAAAGCTAGAGTGCCGTGAGATTCTAAAGCCCAGAAGAAAGCCCTGCTAAGTTGCTATAGATCTTTAAGGCTCAAACGTCCATACGACCATACCCCAAATAACAACATATTTCGTCCTAGATAATCGGAAATTTCAAAATAATATTTTCTTTATGCTTAATAAAATAGTAAAAGAATCAATAAATTTCTTTCTACAAATGAAATAAAATTTAGTCTTACTATTTTTTTTTTTTGCAGACGAATGTCCAGTATTATTATCTCCATGTAATAACCAATTTAGTCTTATTTTTATCTTAAATGTTTATAATGTATTTTAGAGAAAACAGTAACAGTCGAGAATACCAGAATGTATTTAAAAACCTATCGTACTTTTAACTAGATTTACTTAGAATCTGACTATTTAGATGATACAAACTCCAAAGCATTAATCATAGTAGCCGATCAGCTTGAGAAATGGATACTTCCCATTTTCTACATTTGTATTTTGTAGCCATAAAAATGCTCGAAACACTCTCGCACATTTTATCCACAAATAGAACTTTTTTATAGAGGTTAAACCGTTAAAGTGCGCATGACACCATGAACCGCGCAATATTGGTTGACCAAAGATGATTAACAACCGGCGGTTAACGGGTTAAGCCTTTGTTTACGACCTTGGCCCATTGTTTAATTGTTATTACCAACACCATTCCCGAATGGAATATGTATGTATTTATTTTTTGGAATAATGGAGGATTCATGTTTATGACATCAATTAAAAATTATGACCCTCATCATTTTTTTTTATCACGGGATTTTATTTCATTAGAAATTTTTTTTTTTTTTTTATCAAAATGAATGAGTTTGGTGTCATTTGGTTGGAAAATCTTTTGACTGATAAATCTCGAAAAATCAATTCAAATGAAATGTAACGATAAAATCCCGCGTAAAAACATTTTGATAAAAGCATGTCAGTATAATTTTGACTGCATATCACTGTACAATTTCACTATTTTCTCTTACGGCCCATCAAACGGTGTAGCGGGTCAGCTACATCACAAATAACCACAAAGTAATATAGCTATAGTTTTCTACATTACAACCGCCACAGAGAATCTGAACTCATCCTTATCCTTAAACAAATCCGAGAAAAGAAAAGAAAACCCCCACTCAGGTCTGAAGACCGCGCCGGTGCAAAACCGCTGACATCCGCATCCCCGGTGTCAACCTTCCAAAACCAGGTGCCAATCCCACCGGCGGTGACCACACCTCTACTAAGACCATACCATTCAAATACCCACCTAACTTTCTTTTCTCTACTCCACATCCCCACTAATCCACTATTCCTTCCTATTCCAGCATGGCTTATTCCATCTCCAACTCTTCTTTCCTCCTCTCTCGACCTTCCCCTTGTCACAAACCCTCTCTCTCAGCCACTTCCCATTCCTTCCTTTCTCTGCACAGTGCGAGTACAGCTCGCCAATTTAGCTCTCATTCGGCTGGTCGGATTCGGCGCGGCGGAGTCTGTGCAGCTGTGGCAATTGAGAAGGAGGTGCCTGAGAATGAACGGCCTGAGACTTTTCTGCGCTCAGCTGATCCGGCGGCTGTCTCGACTTCGGTCCGGGCACGGTTTGAGAAGATGATTAGGTACAATTTGGGTCTCTGTTACTCTTGATTGGTGTGAGAAATACTTCACTGAGACTGAGAAGTTAGCATTGGCATTTTATTTTTATGTCTTCTTTCTTATGATTGTTTTGCCCACTTTGTAGTTTATGATAGTTCACAATGTGTGATTTCTCACTTTCAAGATCAATTCCTCAATTTTCATTCTTTAGTATAATTTATTCATGGACTGGGTAATTTGGGAACTTGCTTAGTGAACTGCGAAATTGTTTAATATAGTGCATTTTGTTCTGGGGTGGAACTAGGAAGAAATATTTGGAGGGGACCAATTCGAAATTTTAGTTTTAGAAGGGGTCATATTGTATTTTTTTTGTTTATGCTATATCAAAAATGACACTTAAACAGAGGAAATTATGATTTTTTTTTTTTTTTGTGTGTGTGTGTTGGGGGGGGGGGGGGGGGGGGGGGGGGGGGGGGAGGGCAGTCCCCAACACTGGTTCCAACCCTGATTTTGTTGTCAGTATGCACTTCGTTGGAAACCAAAATTACATGATGTGTCTATTAGACTAGGCGATCTTTGAACTTTTTACTTCAGATACTGGTAATGCTGAAAATTCTGTAATATTTGGAAGGAATGGGGGTGGGGAAAGGGAGGGATGGTGTTTCGGATTTAAGGATAAGATGGGAGCTTACCTCTTTGAAGACAGAAGTCAGAATGAACAGGGTTGAAGAGTGGAGTATCAAACATCCAAGACTTTGGGCATTATTTAAAAAAATAAATAAATAAAAAGAAAGACTTTCTGTTGCAAGTTGCAACACCTTTATTCTACAAAATTTTGAAATGCTGCTATAGGCATAGAAAATGTTGGCTTAATTAGCTACATCCCATCCTTCAATCAGGGATGTACAGGATGAGGTGTGTGCTGCTCTTGAGGCTGCCGATGGCACTGGCAAATTCAAAGAGGACGTGTGGTCACGGCCTGGTGGTGGAGGTGGCATCAGCAGGGTTTTGCAGGATGGCACTGTCTTTGAAAAGGCTGGCGTGAATGTCTCAGTAGTTTATGGCACAATGCCGCCCGAGGCATACCGTGCTGCCAAGGGAAACACTGGGGCTGATAATGAGGGTGCCAAGGCAGGGCCCGTGCCTTTTTTCGCTGCTGGCATCAGCTCGGTTAGCCTCTCACTCACACTCTCTCTATTTGTCTTTTCTATCTCTCTCTCTTGTAGTACCACCGACAATTACTGGTTAAAGTGTTCTGTGTGTATAAGGTACAGAACTGATGACCACAGGAGTAGCAAATCAGCCCTTTCTAATTTTTGAACTTCCATCTATCTATTTTGCATTACCGACTGAGCCATACAATTGCAAACTGAGAAGGATTTTGTGGTCCTCTAGGGCAAGTAGATCAAATTGATATGTTTTTTTCTGGCACTGAATTTGTTTGTTTTAAGTTTTCATTTTACGATGCTGATGGTTGCTTTTTTTTTTTTTAATTTCTCAAAAATTACTTGTAGGTCTTGCACCCGAAGAATCCGTTTGCTCCAACACTGCATTTCAACTATCGCTATTTTGAGACAGATGCACCTAAAGGTAGACTTTCTGAGCACAATATGATTTTTTTTTTTTGTTAAAAAAGCAAACAATAGGATACTAAGAGAGCTGATACAAAGATGTGCAACTTTGTAGATGCACCTGGTGCACCAAGGCAGTGGTGGTTTGGAGGTGGTACTGACTTGACACCTTCCTACATCATCGAAGAGGATGTGAAGCATTTCCATAGTGTATGTCTTATGTGCTTGCTCATGGAATCTGGATATCTTCTGTTGTGTTTATGTCTGTAACATAAGTTGCACACTAAAAAAAAAAAAGGCCACTGGAGTGATATTTTATGTTAATTTCATGCAGATTCAAAAGAAGGCTTGTGATAAGTTTGACCCCACTTTCTACCCAAGATTCAAGAAATGGTGTGATGATTATTTCTACATCAAGGTATCAGTATGCTTCCTTTTTGCAGTTTCCTTTATGCAATAATTATATATGAAAATTTTAATTCATTTATTTGTTATTCTGTTATTTTAATTGTTGTACAGCACCGTGGAGAGAGACGTGGACTTGGTGGCATATTTTTTGATGACATGAATGACTATGACCAAGAAATGCTTCTTGGTTTTGCTACAGGTGCTTCTAGCTTGTTTTATTTTGTTTAATTTTTAAATTTCTAAAAGATATGGTTGAATTGACATCTTAATGGATGTGTAGAGATCCTTGTTGGGTTTAAATTCTGCTTACGTCTTTCATTAGGCCAAAATGTTGGCTAGTACAGAGCTTAAGACATTCATACTTTGTACCAGCTTTTAATGTTAAAATTTGAAACATAACAAACTCAATGTTCCTTTCTAAAATTAACTTTTGGCATTCAAATGTTGATTATAGAGTGTGCAAAGTCCGTGGTACCGGCTTACATACCAATAATAGAGAAAAGGAAAGATACGCCCTTCACAGAGGAGCACAAGGCATGGCAACAGCTACGTAGGGGGCGCTATGTTGAATTCAATCTGGTATGTTTGCCGTACAAAAATCAACTCCTCATAGATATTTAAAATTGAAAAGGGCATCTCTTTTTAGCTCTTCAGCTAATTAATCAGCATGCTAAGTTCAATTTTCCGCCTTTAATTCTTGTACTTGTCAGTCCTGGTCATGATTTGCACATGCTTTAAACACATTAAAGACAGGTAAAGGAAACACTATGTAAAGATTACACTGATTGGCAATCCTTGTATAAAGAAAAATAAGAAATATGAAAAAGAACTAACAACGTACCAATTCAGTTCGAGTACTGTAACGATCTTCTAGATGGAACATTGGAATCTGAAAAATTGTGTACTATGTGTACTTCTACTAGAGAAAGTTCGCTTGAAAAAAAAATGCAAACTAGGAAGTTTGTTGTGTTAATATAGGTTAATTTTCATATTTGTAATTTAACTTGCTCTCAATCGATATTTTACTTTTGGTTATTTTCTTTTCTCTGTATCAAGGTTTATGACCGTGGCACTACATTTGGTCTGAAAACTGGAGGTAGAATTGAGAGCATTCTTGTTTCTCTCCCTCTAACTGCGAGATGGCAATACGACCATGTAAGTGTACCTACTACATATTTGATCATTATATTCCTTGATATAATTTTTAATAAGGAATTTTAATGAAAGTTATTTGCTTTTCAGCAACCCGAGGTAGGGAGTGAAGAATGGAAGCTTCTAGATGCTTGTATAAACCCAAAGGAGTGGCTTTGAATCAGTAATTGGCACCCTGAAGTGAAGTGTCATCACATGAGCTTTCTTCTTGTTTCCTTTTTGTAGTTAAGAGCGAGGCTTTAATTGATTGTATTTGAATCGTGTTCCATATTGTTTTTGTCAGTTGTCTATCAATCTTTTGAGTTAATGTTACTTGAGTGAACCACATTGTAATTTTGTTTATCACAAATAAATATCAGGCTTATCTCGGGTGGCTTATCTCGGGTAATACCAGCAATTTTATTTTTTTTTTAACAGCAACACACCTTGTGAGAAACAGAAGTCTTTTGAACATGCATATTTCTTCCAGTCTTTTGAACTTGAAGTGCGATCCCCGACCTCCCCCTCCCCGCCCCCGAGGCCGGGCCATCCTAGGCCCCGACCTCCCCCTCCCCGCCCCCGATGGCCATGGCCCGACCTCTCTCTCCCCGCCCCCGAGGCCGGGCCATCGTAGGCCCCGACCTCTCCCTCCCCGCCCCCGAGGCCTCCCTCCCCGGCTCTCCCTCCCCGCACCCTAGGCCGGGCCATCCTAGGCCCCGACCTCTCCCTCCCCGCCCCCGAGGCCGGGCCATCCTAGGCCCCGACCTCCCCCCTCCCCTCCCCCCGAGGCCAGGCCATCCTAGGCCCCGACCTCTCCCTCCCCTCGCCCCCGAGGCCGAGCCATCTCCGGCCCCGACCTCCCCCTCCCCTCCCCCCTAGGCCGGGCCATCCTAGGCCCCAACACCCCTGAGGCCAGGCATTCAGCCCAGCCCCACCACCCAGAGGGTCAGGCCAGGCGCTAAGCCCAGCCCTCATGTAAACTGAGAGGCATAGGGCGTACCTTAAGTTAGTAAAAATGGAGAGTTGCCAATCAATTAATTTAACATTATTTGTGCTTTGTAATTGGTATTGTCTTATGATTTAATTTATTTTAATAATTATTAAGTATAAAAATTTTAATTATTAATTAGAAATGGTATATCGTCACTTTGCCACAAATTTTAGTGACTTAATTTTTTTTTGAAGGCCAGTTTTAGTGTCTTAAATTGTCATTATATTATGTTTAATGGACATTAATGATGGTATTTCCCGACAAACAACTAAGTTGCTGATAAAACCATGAAACATTCACAAAAAAAGTTATATACCGAAGTGTTTTGCGAAATGATTAAGGTAATAAAATTTCATTTCAAAAATATTAATTGCTCTCATATCACACTCACACATGCACTCAATGTATAAAATTATCTTAATTTTTATACTGAAGTCTTTCTTTGTATTGAATATTGCTACCTTCAACACTAATCATGACAACGTTGATCTTAGATATTGAAAATAGACAACATATCTGTGTCAAATAATATGTTTACATATTAAAGTCCGCCCGCACATTAAGCGGACACTGCTGCTAATGTTATGTTATAATAAAAATTGCATATTTTTCCTCTGGAGACAATCAAAGAACATGCATATTTCTTCCGGTTTTGAACTTGAAGTGCGATTAAAAAAATGTAACATCCAAACACAATCATTATTCCAACATCAAATCCTCATATCAACTCAGTACATATAAACCCCATCGTCATAGGCCCTGCTCCCGACCTCCCCGCCGCCCAAGGCGTAGGCCCCCCGACCTCTCCCCCGCCCCAAGGCTGGCCGGGCCATCCTAGGCTCCGACCTCTCCCTCCCACTCCCCGACCTGCCACGGGGCTCCCTTTAGTCGTTGAGATTAAATCAAACAGTGTGCCGACCAACTGGTTGGCAAATCTGGTTTCCCCCGACCTCCCCGCCCCCAAGGGCCCCCTCTCCCACTCCTCGCCCCCTCCCTCGAGGCCAGGCCATCCTAGGCCGGGCCTCGTAGGCCCCGACCTCCCCATTCCCCACCCCCCTAGGCCGGGCCATCCTAGGCCCCGACCTCCCCCTCCCCTCCCCCCTAGGCCGGGCCATCTGAGGCCCCGACCCCGACCCCTCCCCGCCCCCGAGGCAGGGCCATCTCCGGCCCCGGCCCCAACCTTCCCACCCTCGAGGCCGGGCTGCCTTAGGCCCTGACACCACTGAGGCCAGGCATTCAGCCCAGCCCCACCACCCAGAGGGTCAGGTCAGGCGCTAAGCCCAACCCTCATGCTGCCTCTCGACTCCAGCCATTAAAAGGCCGGTGTACTAAGAAGAGACCCTGAGTATGCTAGAATGGGAGGGGTACCCCTTATTATATAGGGCATCCAGCGCAGGAAGGAGTTCCTCTAGAGCCCTGTGGGATTAACGAGCCGACATGGCAAATCCTTTCAAGGTGCTCCGGTTCGGAACCGGACATGAGCGGCAAGAACCTTCGCAGCACTTTCCTCGCGGAAATGACCGTTGGGATGGCATCTTTCGCAGTTTCAATTGCTTTCACACTGTTTTGTTTGAGATTCAGAGCGCAAACGAGTTTGAGAGGAGGATCTTTGCATTCACACAGCATTTCAGAGTTGATTTTACTAAAGGGGATGGATGTTGGAGTTAACTCGGCGCGCTATACTATACAGCACCTGTTAACGTGTTGGAGTGTTTGTTGGATTGTTGGGAGAGGAAGCTCTTTCAGCTTTATTACTATCTCTGAAATTGTATATTCTAAAATAGCTTACTATTGCGCTGGCATATGCAATTATTGCACACTACACAGTATATAATTTCGTTGTATATTTTTAGACGCTAACGCCATATAATTTCTAGATTAACTGTTTAAATTTTTTGCATCCTTATCTAATTATGAGTATATTTGATCCTTTTCTAATAATATTAATAATAGTAGTTGAATATTAATTTAATTTAATACAGATCTTATTTCTAGTTTCTTATGTATGACACATCTTTTGTACCCAACAACACTTGTCTCCATTTTTTTTTATGTTGTAATTGATTAGTTTGATATCAAATTATATGATTTGATAAAAATTAATTTTTTTTGAAACGCTAACAACAATTAGAAAGGAACAACAGCCACATATCCGCATCAAATTGCTTGTTTGTGTATTTCTGTACGAGCTAAAAGTACATGGAGATGTTTTAAACTTTTAACTATGGAACTGCTTTATTCACATTTTTTTTAATCATAGCTAATCATGTGGTTAGTTTCAGCGTTATAATAAAAATGTGGATCGAAAATCAAAAGTATGAAGAGATTGATTACGTTTGGCCTAGCGCACACTACTGATGACATTTGAACAAAATTAGTAGATATTCTGAAATTTTAGATATGTGAGGTATATAAACTAACTAGATGGACCCATTCTGGCTCCGTCGGAACAAAATTGCTTTAAAAAGGTTTGATCCTTTTGTTGTCTAAACCCTAATCTACCACTTTTTTGATATTTTGCAACAAAAAATGATCTACGAGGACATTTTTCAGAAAATTTTCATGTATTGCGGTTAACATTACAGCTGGATATTATTGTATAAGTTCTATCAATATAAACTCATTATATTTAGGATTTTCCGAGCTATCCACTACTTCATTGAGTCAGGATTCGACATAGCTCGCGCGAAGTCCTTGTTATTGTCAGAATCCCTAGGCCAAGGTTCTTTCTTTGAAATGACTTACTAATTTGATAATAGCTTGTGTTGCTTCTTGTTTAGATGTTTACACCACAGAAATAAGAAGTCTCACAAAATTTCAAAAGAACTAACTTTTCCATCCATAGCAAAATTAGTTGTGCAGTTTGATTTTGTTTAAACCCAAATTTCTTCTATTTTTTTTTTGAGTCTAAAATTTCTTCTATTTTTTTTTTGAGTCTAAAATTTCTTCGATTGTATTCTCATTTTGAGTTTTATGCTCTTGGAATATGCTCAGTACAAATCTAAGAATGGGTCATTAAAAGCTTTCAAATATACCAGAAAAAATTACAAAACATAATTGAAAAGCCTATAAACTTACTACTGCAATGGAGTACTAAAGCAATCTGCATTATATAACAAATTGCACCTTAAAAATTAGCACAGATTACTGGTCACAGATTTAACCTCAAGTAATTGCTTTTTCGGTATTTTGTCATACTAAGCTAAGTTGTCCCTAACACATTTGATTTTCTACGTATTAGATGTTCCTATTACATTTTATATTATGCATACACATAAAATATATCACTTGTTAAATATTCTAGTCAATATTAGACCTATTAATATCAACATATACTCCTATTTGACAATGAACCTCCTTCTATTTAATATTTTTCCTCAAAGTTATCATATATAATACGCATTATGATAAGATTTGATAAAAACTAGAACCAATTTTTGAGAACAACAATTCTGGCCATTCAATAAATGTAAATGGAATGAAATAGTTGAACTAATTTTGCATAATTTATTCTCGATTATTAAGGCAAAATCTGAAAGTAAACTCAAGAGGAGCATTAAGTTTCTTTACTGGTACTTCGAATTTGAAAGACACACAAATGCATTATTGCAGTAGTTATTGTTGTTTGTATGGCGTCGTTCAAAGGAAAAGAATAGAAAGCAACACAATAAGTAAAAGGATAGAAAGCAACACAACTATTTTCTATGATTTTACTTCCTTTCTTTGATTGATTTAAATCTGTTTTTACTCTCATCACCCAATCCCCTCTATCCCTGCGTCTGATTCTCTTCCCTATCCCACCTTCTCCCAATCTGAAACCCCTCTGCCTTCCAAAACTGCCGTCTTCATTACAGCCGGCACAATAACCCCCCCGCATCTCTCAACCGTTATCACTACCCTCTTAAGTCCTCATCATTTACGCAATCCTCTCACTATTCCCCTGCCGTTACAATCTGCATATCTACTTATACCTATTCCCTTTGCTATGATGAATCAATTCACACCATCACCAACTAGAACTAAAAGATCCATCCCGGCAATGGAAACACCTTACCCATACCGCTCATACCGCGCTAATACTATTAGAACTCACATCTCCACCTCACCCATATACGCTGATATCAAAAGTAACCTACAACAAACAATTCTCATCACATCTACTAACCCCCACCGCACTTGGTCGGCAGGCCGGCTGATCCGACAATTCAGTCTGACCACTGACATACCAACAAATGAATTTCAGTCATTTGGATATGCCGATGACCAGCTACTGATTCAGCTACCTGCGCAATTAGACCCAAACCAATTCATTATGGAAAACCTTGAATGGGCAGCTGAGCATGGATTAGCTTTTAGTCTATATGCTGACCCCGTCCTCCATTTTGGTAATAGAGAATACCTCATCCGACTCACGATTCATGAATACCCGCTTGGTCTCTGGCACGATAGTTTTATAACACAAGCAGTCTCCAGCTTTGGCCTTCTCACCCATCACATCAATGCCGAACAGACCGATAGATCTGCACTACAACTATGGGTAACCAGTAGGGACCCTTTCGCCATACCAGAAAACCTTCTTCTAGACTATGATGATGATTGGGCTCTGTGTGGTATCTTCATCAACGACTGGTTTGTTCATGATATTGATCCTGATGAAGATAATGATAATCCCGATAATCCTGACGGAGATGATCATGGTCTCCCCGATGCCCCAATAGGTGGACCCCCTCCCCCGCCCCCCCCGACGCCACAAGAAGCGCTTTTTCAATCCCACACCAGATACCTCAACAGACTGGCGGGTATGGCGGGTGGCGGCCCTGGCCAGGCCGGCAATGCAGCCCAACATAGGAGACAGTCAACCTTTCGTCAGCAGGTCACTATCCCAGGACGGGTCCAAGGTGCTACGCCTACACCAGGTTCACACCCTTTTAACCCTACACCAGGTTCATGTGGTGAAAAGGTATGTGAAAGTGCATGTTCACACTATGGTTTTAATTGCATGAATATACAGTCCTCTTTTATCGCTGCATTAAAACAATATGCCATGATTACCCCCACCCAATCAGCCGACCCTTTAAACTCCCATCTCTTGGCTATTCATCTCCTATGTGCACCCCCCCAACCTATCCCAAATCCCCAAATTCACTCTTTACTCTCCACACAAACCGAAACCGTTCACACAGTTCCACCCCCCCTCATCATTAATGACAACATGAACCTGGACAACTCGCCTACCCAGACGCCCTCTCGTATTTCCTCTCCCATCTCTACAAAAAGCTACACACTCTCCGCCTCTCATACCTCTGACTCGATACTTGGCCCCCACCCCTCGACTATCCAATCAGCCCCAAACATGAACCCTAATGATGACCTTCTCTCTCGTTTTGCCGCACTCTCCCCTATCCAAACCAAAAAACGACCACCCATCCGTCTACCAACCCAACCCAATCGCCCCATTGACTGGTCCCTTACTGCCCTCATTAGGGTCGTGTCCCATCGAGCGACCGATTTCAACTACCTGGTCACATCCATGAAGAGAGCTTGGCGACTTCAAGATGATACAATTTTTAAGCCTACAAAAACCCTGAATGTTTTTCAAGTGTCTTTTGCTAGAAAGGAGGATCTAGACCGAGCAATGGAGAAATTTTTCTGGGATTTGAATGGACATCCGGTCATAGTACTACCCATCTCCAATCAACAAGCCCTCGACAACCCATCGATTCTTGGCATGGAGATTTGGGTCCAACTACACCGAATTCCACCCCACCTAGTGACGCAGGATGGACTTGAACTTCTTTTTCAATCCATTGGTGACCCACTCTCAGACATCCAAGAGATCACCAAGCATGCCGGTACTTACTACAGGAGGAAGTTATTTGTTCTTGTGGATAACAGCCTTGACACAACAATCCCCATTGAAGGTGAAGGTAATGAAGAGGATTATGTTCAAGTAGTTTATGAACAGCTCAAGAAACATTGCAGGTACTGTGGACTTATCGGGCATGACAATTTCGACTGCCCTGAACATACCCGAATACTTCGACAATATACAGTAACCCAAAGGCATGCCTTAAACACACAAACTTCCTTGTCCTCACCCGCCACACCTCAACATACATCGGACTCTACTCTTACCCTCACCAACTCCCCTACCCCATTCCAAACCATTCACAATGACCCAATTTCCCCCAATCCCCCACTCAGTCCCTCTCGACACCTGCTACTATTACCACTCCTACCCACCCCACCACCAATCACGGACCCAGCTATTGACCTAAATAATCCACCCGCACCCGCTGTCAACCAAGACCTAACACCCATACTTTCCAACCCTGACAAGCCGATCAAATCCCACAAAACCAAAACTCAAAATGCTGCAAACCAGACTACCCCAACATGGCTTAAGCCGAAACCACTCATCACCAGGACCCGACCAAACTCTCGTACATCTAGTCACACCACCCTCATGGTTCAGCCACTCATTTCATCCCTTGACTCTCCTGATTCTGCCACCACAGCCCCCTACAGCCCGGAGGCGCACTGTGTTGCGTCTCCGCACCAGATATGAGTATTTTTGGATGGAACTGCCGTGGCATTGGAGGCCCACAGAAAGTTCAGTTCCTACGCGACCTCCTCCTCTCCACCAGATCCCGCATTGCCTTCCTTTCAGAGACTAAAGCCTCTGGGGACAAACTGGAGAGGATTTTACCTACTATGCCGTTACCTAATCATGTTTTTTTCCCCGCTCAAGGCCTTTCAGGGGGAATAGCTTTATTATGGTCTAATACTACTAATATTACTGTCCTAGAAGTTACTAAATATTATATTTGGGCTAAAGTCATAGAACCTACTTATTTTTTGTATATCATTGGTGTATATGGGGATCCTAGTCACAAAAACAATCAAGTTCTTTGGGCCACTCTATCAGAGATCATTAACATTGGCACACCAACTTGTCTACTTGGCGACTTCAATGCCATATCATCATCAGCAGACAGGTATGGTGGGGCACCACGACTTGGTATTGAAAATAGGCGCTTCCAAAACTTCATTTTTGATTCAGGATTGATGGATTTAGGCTTTTCGGGACCAGCTTATACATGGATTGGACGCCAAAATACCACACAACCCATTTATCAGCGCCTAGACCGTTTCCTAGTCACCCATCATGGTTGGCGATCTACCCGCACTCTAATGTCAAGCACCTACCCCGCATTAAGAGCGACCATAGCCCCATCCTACTTCGTACAGATGCTTTCAAACCCACACACAGGAAGTTTCACATTGAGCACATGTGGTACTTGAATAATGATTTTAACAGACTCTGCGAACATTCCTGGATAACAAGTAATCATTCAGATTGGCGAGGCAGGTTACATGACTTAACAAGCCAAATACACAAGTGGGCTAGGAAACAACCATCGTTCAAGACACAACTGGCCACCATCGACCGAGAGTTGCTGACAATCCAAACCCTCCATCCGACCTACCAAAACCGTGCCAGAGAACAAGAACTACTCCTACACAGACAGCAAGTAGAACAACAAGCTGCAGAATACTGGAAACAACGGTCCCGAACTCAATGGGCACAGGACGGTGACCGCAATACAAAATTTTTTCACCTAAAAGCCACCGTCCGCCGCAAGTCAAACCAGATAACTCAAGTGCACACCCAAACTGGAGACATAGTGACCAAGGATGACTTGATTAGGAAAGAATTTATTCAATATTATAAACTATTGTACTCTGATCCCCATGTACCCAATGTTTTTAATGATAATGAAATAAATTTTAACTATGTCTTGACTGATGATGTTATTTCCTCCACTGGTTCGACTATACCTACAATACAAGCTAACAGACTCTGTGTACTACCCACTAAACAAGAAATTAGAGAGTCCCTTTTTAACATGAAACCTGATAGTGCACCTGGCTCGGACGGACTCACTGCCCGATTTTTTCAGAACCTATGGCCTATTATTGGAGATGATCTTACTAAGCAAATACAACACTGTTTTACATCCGGAAAAGCACCACAGGAATGGATCCAATGCAGACTAGTTCTAATTAAAAAACATGATGAGGCACAAACCCCAGCAGACTATCGACCTATAAGTGTTGGCAACATCCTATATAGACTACTTATGAAAATAATTGCCACTCGACTCCAGCCCCACATGAGTTATCTGATTGATCCCTCCCAAAATGCTTTTATAAAAGGCCGATGCATTACAGACAATATTCATCTCATTAAGGAAGTAATGCACTCCCTCACATCGCTGACCTACACCAAAGAAACCTACCTACTCAAAGCTGATATCAGAAAGGCATTTGATGTTCTACAATGGCAATATCTAAACCGAATGATGAAACAATTGGGACTTCCACCTACTCTTCTGGAGCTTATTATCAATTGCCTTAAGGATGGAAAGATATATATTGAAATAAATGGAGATTTTAAAGGAGGCGGATTCATACAACCGTCTAGAGGACTTCGTCAAGGCTGTCCGCTCTCACCTTACTTGTTCGTAATGGCTATGGAGGGCCTCTCAAGGTTACTTAAATGGCAGGTACAACAACACTCTCTCAAAGGTATTCAACTCGCACCTACGGCTCCTATTTTAACTCACTCCTTATACGCGGATGATGTTATACTATTTGCAAATTGTTGCGTTTCTGAGACCCAAGCCCTAAAAGATACCCTAGAGCTTTTTGCGAGTGCATCAGGTCTACATATAAACCCGACGAAATCGAGTCTTTGGTTTAGCAATTCATGTAATGAGATAACAAAACAAGCTTTCACAGAATTATGGCAAGCATCAGAAGGTAGAGGAAAGGAGTTATACCTTGGCATATGCATCTCCCAACCCCCTGAATACAATAAAATTACACACAACAAATTATTACAATCCATTCACAATAAAATAGGGGGTTGGCAAATGCATCTTCTCTCTCATGCAGGCCGACTCACTCTGATCAAGTCCACTCTATCCTCCCTTACTGTGTATCCTTTCTCTATTTCCCTAGCAACCAAAAAAACAATAAATGCTGTAAATTCACTTCTTAGAAGATTTTTCTGGGGGAAAAAGCAAGTAAAATTTCTAACACCTATAGCATGGGAGAAGTTAACCACAGATATGGATAAAGGAGGACTAGCCATTAAAAACCTTGATACCTTCAATAAATCACTGATGCTCAAAGCCGTCTGGGATGTTGCATCTAATAAGCCAAAACCGTGGATTCAGCTTGTCACTGCCAAATATTGCTCTAATAGAGGCATCTGGGAAACTGCAAAGACCAGAGGTACAAGTAAATTATGGAAAGACATTCAACATCTCAAAACATATTTAAAAGATTCCATTTTTTGGCAAATTAATAATGGTACTAAGGTAGCTGTGAAATTCCAACCTTGGTATCCAATATGGCATAGACCTAACAGAAAGCACTTCACTCATAATCCTCCTCTTGCTGAAGTATGGAATATAGAAGATCAATCTTGGAATACACAACTGTTGACCCAAATCTGTAGTGCCAACCACTGTACCAGCATCCTACAACATGCACAGAAACCCACAATTAACTCAACTCTACCTGATAGACTGATTTGGACTTACTCTAAGACTGGCACTTACTCCACAAAAGAGGGATACATTTACCTTACCAACTTGGCTCAAACTCATAATAATCACCCACAATCCCTCTCCCCATTGATGTGGCAGCAGATATGGCTTTCTAAAAACCTGCAACCAAGAGTAAAAACCTTTATATGGAGAGCCTTACATAATGGTCTACTAACAAATCAGAAAATTAACAGAGTTATTCCCCAAATAAGCCCAATATGTCCAATCTGTTCTAATGCCACTGAGACCCTCTCACACACACTACTCCAATGCAATATACCCAGAATTATGTGGTTCTCATCCCCTTTAGCATTAAGAACTGAATTTTTAACATCTGATTTCACCCTTATTTATAAAACCCTCACCACACATATGGATGAACAGCAATTTTCATACTTCTGTAACTTATTGTGGTGCCTCTGGAAAGCAAGGAATGACTTCATTTTCAACAAACAAACCCAAACTCCATCCCAGATCCAACAATCTGTTCAAAGGCTACTACACCCACCCACATTTAATTACTCTATAAACCGAAAGGAAAAGCAAGAAGTAATTCACTTATCTCCAAATTCGTGCACTGTCCTCATTGATGCTTCATGGGACCCATCTAAGAACTCTGGCCTGGCCTTTGTCATCTATGATCAAGTAGGTACCCTCTCCATATTCCATGCCACCCACAGTCATGCTGAATCTCCTTTTCATGCAGAAACCCTAGCTGTATTACAAACAATCAAATATGTCATCAGTCAGCCTACACTACCTAATACAACTTTCACACTTTTTACTGACTGCAAAAACCTATTCCTTGCCATCCAAAATGAACACATTGAGGATTTACCTTGCTGGCACGCTGCTCGACCATTGCAAGAGCTGAGACTACTCTTGAATGCCCACACTAGCCTCCTCTCAGTTCAGTCATGTCTCCGACAGGTGGTTACTTCAGCCCATCATCTCGCCAACACAGTACGTACCTCCAGATTGGAAGTAATAGGCACAATATCTGACGCCTCCCGACTCACTCCCCCCATCTCCGTCACTCTAGATGGCTCCATCTTTCAGCAAACGGATCCACCCACCTCCTAACAGCTATCTATCTGAGAAAGAGGGAAAAGACCAAATTTCTTTAAAACTGAAGCAAAGAAGAGCCAAACAAAGCCAAATAAAGTTAGAATCGGAGCTTGGAAATACCTAAAAAGCTGCTTGGAGTGCTGGATGTGAAACCAATCACCATAACAGAGCTTAGACTGCACGGTGGCCAACAGCGCTTGATAACGGAGAGCGAAAGGGAGGGACGAGCCGATCTACAGCTGAACTACACTGGCTTGAGGAGATGTGACGATCTGGGTGCTCCTATGACTGACTGGTGCTACGACTCAACTCAAACTGTGGGAAGAACTAAGCTTTCCTTTTCTCTCTCAAGAGTGGGCGGAGAAGCCAAAGAAGGCGAAGTGAAAATATCTGGAAGAAGCTTCCAGATCGCCTCTCTTTTATATTTCTTTTTCTTTTTTCTTTTTTATTTTTGTGATTTTGGACTAAGGCCCATGGGCCATATCTGTAATTCAAAAAAAAAAAAAGTAAAATACTAATGTATCTCTTCTTTTTTTTCCTCCATACATCCGTGGTACAATGAGAAAAAAGAACCGAGAAGCCCAACAATCCTTTACATTAGTGTTCATTAAAATGCATAAACCAAGAGTATGTTAAAAACAAATATGAGACCTCTATGATGGGACCCACATAAATATTAGAAATTGCTTAATTTTTTAATTTTAAACTACTAATAGCTTAATTAACAATTAAACAACACGGATCTAGTGCAACAAGCATTCAAACACACCAAAAAGGGAGAAGGAGGAGGAAAAATATACCTCTCTTTGTATTGCAATAAAGAGGCTCGAATTTTTTTTTCTTGGAATTGATGACGTGCCTTCTCCACCACCGCAGCCGCCGCTAGCCGTCTCAAGTTCACCAAGGAGTTAACCACAAACTAAGAGTAAGTATTAGCAAACTCAAAGACTAATTCCCTTTTGAACCTCTTCTTGCAATAAGCTACAACATCTAAGCTCCTCGGATGGAAATCCAACGCTTCAAAAACCTCCGTAGTCACTGTTCATTCACTTTTGACATTACACGGCAAAGATTACATATAAAATAAAATAAAATAGCATTTGCTGAATTCAAAAGCTTGCATTGCTGCGGATTCTCTTTTGTTCCTGTTCTTGGGTAAAATTTATATCCTAATTGCACTCAGCCCGTGAAAGGGTTTGCTCTTTTACATTGGGCCGATTGTTGTTTAGGTATTTCAGTTCAGGAAAGGATTTAAATTTGTCAACGCCTGCTCTAACTCCTATTTACTAGGAAGTACTCAAGATAATGTTATTAATTCAAACTTTTCAGAGTTGGGTGACGTTAGTGCAACTAATTGCCATAATGCCATCTTCTCTTGCAAGGTAAAGCTTGTACCAACAACTTTTATATTCTGAATAAAGGTACAAAAGGCATTAAGAAGATAATATAAGGATGAAGAGGGTCCGGATTGCTCTCAGCGCGCTCCCATTCGTTCGATCTCACAGAAAGGTTAGATGGGCATAATTAATTGATATAGCATGTATCATGACATAACTCCACTTGTTCAGTCTGTACTGTACCTTATCCAGTGGGGCAGGTTATCTTTTTTTTTTTTTTTTTTTTTTTTTTGATAATTACCCTTTAGGGTGGCAGGTTATCTCAAATTAATACGGGGTGTTAACTGGTACATAATTTGGAAAATGCTTTGGTTTTTTATTTCTGTAAATAAAAAGCTATTAAATAAGAATAATATTTTTTAAATTAATGCAACATAAAGTAACTACAAATGTTCAAATAAGTCACATAAAGAAACTTCAACCAATCAAATACATGCTTTGGCTTTTGAAGGGTAATTTCATTAATTTCAAACTCGTTATTCACTAAGTGCAGGTCACGATGTTGAGTACCAACATTGATTTATTTTAAATTTATGCATGATTGTTGCTTAATAAAAGTAGAGCTTTTTTTTTTTGACAATTTCTTTGACTAACTAATACATAATGCCTCGAGCGGTTGTTAACAAGTCTTACGTTAATTAAAACGAAAATTGATGATTTGGATTTGGAAGCCACGATCTGCGCTAATCTAAAATGATTTGAGATCAATCTTCCTCTTCCGGCGAATGCAGTTGGATTGTTTTTCATTTTATGTTAATAGCATGGTCAGATCTGTGGCGTGCTGAGAAGGAGGTGTTAGATATGATCCGAGAGATGTAAACAGTGTCATCAATCAATATTATAAATAAAGATGTGTGGGTGTCGGGATTCTTTTGTTAAATATCATCCGACACTCCAAGCATTGTGAAATAGTTGTGCAATATCATTTTTCTGATTTCTGTAATGTGATACTTTGTAACTAATTGTGTGTCGGGTGTTATTGCTCATAAAACTGACTCGGTTCAACATCAGATAATAATTTGGCAACACATTGTTTTGTTTCTGATTTTTGTGACCCCTTCATATTTTTATTTTCATCATCTATCCATCTTTTTTGTGTTACTTAGAGTCTCTCTCCACCTTAATTTCTCTTCATCACCATTTTTAATTTCGGTTTACAAAATATAAATTAAATTCATTCAATTGAAAATAGAAAAAAATATTAGATTTTTTACGATATATATTTTTTTATTTAAGTCATTTATAAACATATTAAATTTCATGATAATATCAACATAATATAAATCATATTATTTCAGATAACTATAACTATATTTACACACATATATTTTTTTCTTTAAATTGATCAAACTCTTTAAATTTAATCAAATCAAACCTACAATAACTAAACTATATTTCTAAAGATAAATATATCTTAATTATATATCCAAAAATTAACATAATTAAACTATATAGAAACATAATAAAAATATTCTTATTATAGATATCTACATCGAGCGAAGCTCGATATGTCCTTCTAGTTGCAGATAGATGGGGGCAGTCAGGGGTGATGGCTGGTCGCGAGGTGTGGACCACGTTCAAAATAAAAACCTCGTTTACCCGATCTAATCGTTTGTGGTAAAGCTTGAGGGTCGAATCCACAGGGACGGTGTTGGAATATCGGTCTTTTACTTTGCTAAATTAGTTTTGACGGTTCAACTCTTAAGAATTTAAGAATTGCAAGTGGTTCCAAATCCTAAGTCTAGTTTCGAGATCAAAACAAGAATTAATGAGAGAAATTCAACAAGTCATATAGTGTTAGGATTTTTGGTAGTTATTCTTCAGTTTACTCCAGAATCAGCGGCCCGCAGAGATTATCTGCGGCCCGCTGAAACTCAGGTCGCTGACCCCTTAGTGGATCGCTGAAGGCAGAGGGCACAGACAACCCGCAGAAACCTTCTGCGGCCCGCTAGGTTTGGCGCAGACTCAACTTTTTGGTTATTTTAATTGTTACTTTGTGTAGGGAATTAATTCTAACTAAGGCTCCTCAATCCCACTTCCGTTTAAGGCCAGGTTTCCTATAGTTAACCTTATTTCCCTCTAATACAACCTAGATTTCAACTTTCGTTTCTTGGTCTAAGTTATATTAGTTTATGCTTTACGACCTACGACTCCCTATACTTCCGTAATCGGGAAGGGCTTCAACTTCCGTTTCTTGACCCTAGCATAACCTTCCGGCACCAACTCTCGTGTTAACCATACTTTAATCTTGTTACTAAAGAACATTTGGATTTAACCACCTAACAATCAAAAGACGTCTCTTTTAACGGGTGCAAGCAATTCAACTTAAGCAATTCAGTTAAAGTAATCTAAGCAATTCAATCAAAGCATAAAACACAACATGCAAACAAAGAAAATAATCTAAAAGTATATTATCAAACATAAACTAGAAGGTTTACTACCATGGCCCTAGAACAAACAAATCAACAACTAAAAGACATCATACAAACACAAGAGAAAAGGAAAACAAAGAAAGATTACAACCAATTGCTCTTGCGTGTCGAAATCTCCTATCAAACACGTCTATTGCTGTCGCAATCGACTTGCTCGGCGCTGCCACGATCTGGACTTGAGATCAAACTCTCAAATAACTCTATATCTAACCCTAACTTTGACCTTGGATTTGATCCCTCTTCTTGCATATCCCAAAATCTCCTCAAACTGGACTTAAATAGGCATTGGGAAAGTGTAGAAACGCTGAAAATAACTGAAGACACGTCATAGATGCACCTGGAGTCGGTAGAAACCGTCTTCCAAACATAGAAATGCTAAATCGAGCGATTCTGGTATTTCTGGCGGTTCCAGGATCAGCGGGCCGCAGGAGCTTTCAGCGACCCGCTGGAAAAATCCAGCACTGCGTCCTGTCAGTATTTTGGCCATATCTCCTTCATCCGGACTCCGTTTGAGGTGATTCAAAAACCATTGGAAAGCTTGGAACGAGCTCTACAACTTTATGGATTCATCCAAGTCATTTCTTGTCCAAAATCTGCAATAAAATTAGAAACTATGGTAGTAACTCATTCTTTGACACAAAACCCTAATTAAACTAACCTAAATTACCTAAACTATCTAAACTCAAAGCAAATTGGTTTAGTTTGGAGTCAAAACCCTACCAAAATATATATATAAAATCCACTCATCAATGGCGTTTCAGCTGCTTGACATATTTCTCCTTTTATTTGCTGTGTTGTGGCTTTGCTTTGTATGAATTATATTTTGCATTGTTTGTTTTTGCTTTGGGACTCAGGAAATAAGGGTGATAACTGGTCAGGTTCACTGGTACTGAATAGGTATCAAGTGCTTCAGTGTCACACCCCGTATCTGAAATACGAGGCGCGAGGTGATACAATATCTTTCGCATCCATCCGACGGCCCGTCAACCTACGTCACAAGAAATAAAAGCAAACGGAGTCAGCTACAAAGCCAAGTAACCGGTTATTTAACGACGCAGCTTCTCTATAACCAATTTATATAATCAAAATATCAACCGATCGGATTAATCCACACATCAATAACAATAACGAATAAAATATATTTTACAAGATCAACGGGTCTAGATTTTCTCAAATCAGTTTCTCATATCACTTTCACATTAGCGCGAATCCCTCTTAAGGCGATTCCGCTTCACATTCCATATCACTTCACATTCCATTTCAAATCAATCACATCAGAGACCCGTTGACTCGTAAAATATATCAGTCACAATTCACATGTATCAATTCATCAATTCAATCAAATAAACAAACAAAAATTAAATTATAGATAAGTCCGGTTACCTGATTGAGCGATCCTCAAGCATAAACCAATCGAAAGGACTATCCAATAAGACTGCGACGTAGTACTCGAATTCCATATGGCCGACTATCCAAAGCCAAGACGGTATTCAAGATTAGGTAGAGAGAGAGAAATAGTGGGAGAGAGAAATCCAAAATGAAATGAAATGAGGCTAGGTTCTATTTATAGTAGAGGTTTCTTAGTGGCTAAGAAAGAAAATATTAAGTTACTTAATGGCTAAGTAAGTAAAAATGAATTACTTAGCTACTGTTTTTGAAAATATAAATTACTATTTATGAAAATATGAATTACTTAACTAACAGCTAAGAAATCAAATAGATAAAATCAAATGAATATTATATAATATCAAATGGATAAGATCAAATAGATATTTTCAAATAGATAGGGATGAACATTTTTCAAATAGGACCTTAAGACTTTGAAGTATTGCGAACATGTCCTAAAATTCAGGGATGTTACATTCAGCTTGGGCAGTTTTTTATTTTCAGTTTAATATGTAATTTGACTATTACTTTCTGGTAATAGAAAATGGCGGGGCTGATCCCTGCTTGTTTTTCAAAAAAAAAAAAAAAATGTTAATAGCATGGAATTAGATCTTGAAACACCAAAATAAAGTAGCAAGAAACAGCAGCGTTGGAAGTCTAAACCAACCAATTGCAATTATTATATTGTTTTTCCCTCCACAAACATGGAAGAATCATTGGTTACAAACAAACGGCATTGTTTTGTAATATTCGTAAGAAAAGACAGCTCATTGATAAATTTTACTGGAAAGTTGTTATTGAACAATAATTAATATTACGAACGTTCCGGAGAGCTACAATAATTTATAACAAACTGCTTTCAAACAAATGCGCAGAATAAGATTATATGATAAAGATCCGACGCCTGACCTATGCCAATAGCGAATAAAACTTGAGCTGTTTTGATATCGACAGTAATTGAGTTTAATATTATATTGATATAAACTTAATTAGTCTACAAGCATACCCCTAAGAAAAGAGGCTCGTTGATTATGGCAATCGCGTGATTCTATGTTCCAAAAATGACGGGCCAGAACATGCCATGTGTCGCCTTGTTAGAAAAGAATATTCAAAAATGCCATTTCTGGTACTAATTATCTTATTTTCTGTGCCATTATATATTGTTATTTGTTGTTTTCATGTGATTACCAGCTAACCCCTCGATCGTCACTGTGTCGTATGCCGAGAAACATTATCCTTTCAAATTGTAAGAGGTACCCCACCTTTATTTAATCACAAACCTGTTGCAGGTACAACTCTGTATACCTGTTTAAATATTGTTATATCAACATGATTCCACTCTTATTAATTAATCTATCAAGAACACATATTTTTATGACAATATTCAGAATTAGCTTCGTGTGTTATCAAATGACTTACAAATTTTTGGTCATACCTCATAAAACTAACCATTTAATTGTTCTCGAGAAAGTCATCCAAAAATAATAGAATTTGTTCCTTTAATATATTAAAAAAAAATACGTGCATAAATTTTCTAGAGCACTTTCCTTAATTAATATTATTGTTAAAACATTTTCTTGATATATGTGGAAATATGCACCGCTCTTGGTATACGTGGAAGTATGCACCGCTCTTCGTATATGTGGAAATATGGGGGTTATTTTTAATAAAAAAAATTATTTCCTCAGAAATTTTAATAAGAAAAAAGTTATAAAATTTTTTTTAATAAGGAAAAAGTCGCAACGCGGTCCACTATCGCGTTCTGTGCCCGACTCTTAACGCGGTCAACGATCGCGTTAGAGAGCGCTAACGCGGTCAACGACCGCGTTAGGACCCATAACTTTTTGCAGGTTACCGTTTTCGACCGTTTCTAGTTTTCTGCGCGCGTTTTCTTTAAAAGAGGAGGCTGAGGGGGAGTGAGGCAGAACCAGAAGAGAGAAAGGAGAAAAAGAAAGAAAGAAAGAAAGAAAGAGAGAAAAAAAAGAAAGAAAGAGAAGAAAAAAAAGAAGGAAATCTAAGGTTTGAAATTTTTTTATTAAAATTTTTTAATTGATTTTTATTCATTTGTTAAGACCAAAATTAGTAGAAATTTTGTAATGATATTGAATTATAATTATTCATTTATTGTCTTAATTTAGATTTTTTTTTTTAAAAAAATATTGACTTGCTTAGATTTTTAAATTTGAAAAATATTTAAAAATAATATTACTAATTGATATTTGTCAATTTTGATTGAATAGAAATGGATTTGAAACCACGCAAGGTCGTTACCGGTGTGCTGCTAGAGGGGCATACTGAAGTATTCGACCATCACATATTGAGGACACTATACTGGATGTATCCGCACGACAAGTTCTATTTGGAAGATTTGGATGACTTATATGATGAAGACGATGAAGTGTGGGAGGTTAGAGGACCGAAGCACTGGACCGACAAGGTGAAGAGGGAAGGGGGGATGCGCGTCAAGGTGGGCAACAATAGATTCGTTTGGCTTTATTTGAAGAAAGCCTGCCCACCCGGATTTGAAAACCATCCCGTTGCTGCAGGCGACCCTTATCGTGCTTAGTTTTTTTATATTTTATTTTTCCTTTTATGTTCTATGTTTGTAGGTTATGTTAATTTTTTTTTTTATGTTATGTATGTTTTATGTTTTATGTTATGTATGTTTTATGTTTTATGTTATGTAATCATGTTTTATGTTTTATGTTATGTATGTTTTATGCTTAAATAAGTATTGAAAATAGTTCATACATAAATATTACAAATAGTTAAATAAATATTGAAAATAGTTAATACATAAATATTACAAATAGTTAATACATAAATATTACAAATAGTTAATACATAAATATTACAAATAGTTAATACATAAATATTAAAAATAGTTAATACATAAATATTACAAATAGTTCATACATTAATATTACAAATAGTTCATACATTAATATTACAAATAGTTCATAAATTCAAGCATAAATTGTAGCATAAAATATTACAAATAGTCCTTATTGAAATATTACATAAATTGAATTATTTTTTCTTGCCAAAAATATTACGCAATGTTGTTTTCAATCCTTTTCCTTTTGATTTTCCGGAAGCCGTAGATGTGCTTGTTTGGCCCGTCGAGAATCTAGCTGACTCGGATCGTGCATTTCCTGAGGTGGCATTCATGCTCCGCGGATCATTGCTGATTGAAGCACGACGTGGTTGGACTGAATCTGAATCTGTTCTCGTGTTCCTGCTTCGCGGGTCAACATGAAGGGACCTTCTGCCTGGTTGATAAGTCTCTTCAACATCTAGTGTAACGTCCCTTCGTCGACTGTTGGTCCTTGATGGTGGTCTGCTGGTCCGCCGACCAGATTGGAGTGTTTCCATTGGATATGGCGGTTGGGGTTGTCGTGGTTGACTTGTTGAACCCTGCCGTCCTGTACGGCTGGGTTTGGAACCCCCCGGCTTCGACTTTTCCATTTTGTCCATGCCCATCTCACCTCGAATTACCTTGCGCCTACCGCGATTGATCAAGTCCTTATCGGGGATCAACGTCGGACCATTATAAACTGGCCATTCACTCTCGTCTCCGTAAGAATGAAATGGCACTTTTGACCAAATCGTGTGTTGGTGCCATACGCTATACCGATTATCTACATACTCAAACGCATTCCATCTCATCTCCCTGCAAACAGCAATAAAATGTGCACAAGGTATACCTGTCAGTTGCGGTTTCTGGCACTCACATGTGTAACCCACATGAGGTTCCTGGTAAATAACCTCTTCTTCCAATTCAATTTCGTCCGGTACAGGTGGCATAGAAACCCTGAACGTTTCATACTCGTAACCTGAACCATCCCGGTATGGTCCTGGAACTTTTACCTCAAATTCACCAAGATCCAGTCTCACCACAAAAGCGTGCATGGAACCTTAAAATGCAACATTGAAAAGTTATTAATTTGAAACATACATTAAAGATCCAGTCTCACCGGTATCGTACGACCCTTCCCAAGACCCGAACAATTGCTCGAGCGCTCTCTCTCTCCCACGCCAACATTTATTATAAGTTGGTTGAATACGTGGATATCTAGCCCTTATGAGGCCCCCTATGTCGTCAACAGTTTTACTTAGATTTTTTTTCAACTCATCACGAACACATTCTGCAATAAGACTAACTGTTAGGTTTACGTGCCCGAATACACCGGGCGGTCTGTAGCACGTATGGTCTTTAGGATTTGTGGAAATTTTCCACTTAGTGTTCCAACTTTCAACTCTGCCGTATAATCGCCACTCACACCTTGGTTTGTGAATACAACTCATTACGACTCTTTGTTTGTTGCTTGTTTCAGTTCTTACCTCAACATTGTACTTGCAACAAAAATCACAGACTGCCAATATTAGTTGTTTCTTAGACCCAAACGTTTTACCAGGTCCAAGTTCCCCTTCTGACTGCACATTTTGTTCCAACCTACCAGCATAATCGAACATCGAAATATCACACAAATCACTTACAGGATGGTGCATGTCTGTTCTTCCGGAAATGTACGGCTCGTCACATTTTGCATAAAATGGCATGTCTGAGTTTGGTAAGTCGTCTTCATCCGAAAATTCTTCTCCGGTGGGGAGGTCGGAATAACTATCCGGACCATCTTCATCGCCATTATCCTCGACTCGGACATCATCTTCCGAGGACTCGTTCTCGACAACATGCGACAGTCGGGCACCTCGACTATGATCTCCAACATTGTCTCTATACAAAATATTTAACATTAATTCAATTAAAAACACAATTGGTATACTAAATATTATTCGAAAAAATCATAACTATTATACTTACTCGTAAGGATTGGAATGTTCACCATCAAAAACATTTACTGTCGTGTTTGGCTCGCTACTACTGGGCTCATGAATCGGCGTCAAGTTTAGGTCTTGTCCCGTTCCGTATACGGGCATCAAATCGACGAACAATTCAAGAACTGGTATTCCCCTCATCTGGAATGTCTGCTGGTAATAGTACCGCCATTCAGTTTCGGAAATCAAAGGGATAAGTACAGATTCAAATTTACCGTTCACTATATCGTTGTAACGACCTTGAATGTACACTGTATATTGACTCTCATAAATCTGAAGTGTAGAGTATAATTCATTTCGGATATCGGCATAAGTTGTGGAAGGAGTACAATGTAGGTAGAAACAACAACCATTTAAATTTGGAGATGGATTGACAAATACAGAAATCGAAGTCATTTTGTAACGCATATCATATAAGTTTCAGTGAAGCATATCATATATCGTATATATAAGTTCTTCTAACGCGATTACAAACTCAGTTATTCATCGACAGTTATTTGATTGAAATGACAAAAGTTTTGATTTTAGGCGATGAAATGACTAAAGGTGATGGAGGAACACCTAACGCGTTTCAGAAATTCATTAAAGGGCACCTAACGCGTTTCAGAAATTCATTAAAGGGCACCTAACGCGGTTGAATATCGCGTTAACTCTCTGTACTACATCCGCTTTCTCGCTTTGTAAATGGGTCCCTAACGCGATTGTTGACCGCGTTAGGGAGCCCTAACGCGTTTCTGGACCGCGTTAGCTCTCAGCACATTTACTGCGTCCAGAATCGCGTTAGGACTTTTTCCTTATTAAAAAAAAAAATTAACCTTTTTCCTTATTAAAATTTCCGACGAAATAATTTTTTTTATTAAAAATAACCCGAAATATGGACCCCAATCAATATGCTTATTATATATTATACATTGAAAACCAATATTTTATGGAGACATCAAATTAAGTGATGTATATTGTTGCACAAATCTAGAGCTCGCTTTGGAGCCACTTATCCTTAATTTTTTTAATGTCCGAATAAAAAAATTGATCATGCTGTTTTCTGCGGTTGTTGGCTAACATCAAGTTTTGTCGTTTCTTTCGCTCTATCCTTGACTAGAATAACGGACAACAGTATATCTACTTCAACAAAAAAAAAAAAAAAAAAAAAAAAAGATAGAAAAAACAAAGCATATCCGTAATTTATTTTAGAAAAAAAGAAAACAGAATCTTTTACGGTCCAAATAGTGTTCTGATCACTTGCAAGCAACTACAGAACACATTTGCTATTATAGCACATAGTGGCTACATCCAATAATACGCCATAATAATTAATTACACGCAATAAGACTTGCCTAGTTTTAAGATTTCTTGTGTCCTAGATAGTCTTTAATATCTTCTTTAAAAACTAGGGATAAGTACACCAAAGGATTTTGTATATCTCAATTTGAAGAAAATTTTTTTGGTAGTGCAATTTAGTGCACAAGTTCGATTTTCCATATATGGGAAAAAGAGCTCACAGTCTCCCTTTAAGAGCTATAATTGATAGATTCCTCAAAATGGAAGCAACAAAAGTTTTTGCATTTGATCAAATTCAGAGCTTGTTGAGGAAATTGCAATCATTAAAGCACTATAATTGCATTTCTCTTTATACTAGCTACTTTATAAAGTTATCATTAGGAGACCAAGAAAAGTTTACAAAAACCTCGTAAACTATATAATTTGTTTGTTATACAACCATGGAGAGCTTATATCTATTTAGATGCATAGGCATGAGCATGACCAACACTTTATCAAAACATAGTTTGGCATATTGAGTGATAAATTAAAATCACATATAGCTAATGCCTAACTAAGAAGGAACCGAATTATTATTGGAAAGAGTTTGCATATATTCTAACGCAAAGGAATTTTACGTCCGATGGACAGCAGACAGTAAGAAATGTGTAAATTATAACTTCTTAGAAATTTACGATCCATTGACATCATAATTGAAATTATGCCATTAATGAAATATACCTTTTTTGCTTTTATAGGGGTATATCTGAATAATTTGTGTAGTGAAGCGCTTTGATAGGGGTTTGGGTGGTACGTAGTTTTTTTGGTACAGGTTGTGATTAGTAGAGAGTGATTGTGAATTTGTGATGGTGTAGAGGGATCTGATGGGTGTTTTGGTAGTAGGGTGAGATGAGAGTGATTTGAACTGATGTATTGTGTTGCTTTTCTATTGAAAAGTGGTGGGTCAAAATCCACTTGTTTCAAAAAAAGAAAAAAAGAAAAAAAGAAAAAAAGAAATATACCTTTTTTTATCCAATTTATGTGTTATAAATCGACGAAAAGAATATAACATATCTTTATCATTCTATAAACAACAGAACTTTTTAGAATTATAAACTTACAATATTTAATGTAATATTCAAATGAAATTTAAATTATATAAAATTTCTATGATCGTTTTATGTTTAACAATTAATGCATACTCTGGATTTACTTTTCGTTGGGGTTTAAAGCTCTTTTGAATAGATTAAAAATTAAATTGTTAAGTTTTAACTAGTAATTGAACCATAATATAATTATAATAATATAATAAAATTATATAATGGTGCGTATTCGTCTCACATTCTCACTAATAAAGTGTATAATCATATTGTGCTAGCGCCCTTATTATCGTGCGTGCGCACGACCGCGTGTTTTTTAATGTCGTTGTTATTATGGTTATCTTTGAAACGACGACATGGTATCTAGGAAAATAAATTGGTTATTATACTTTATAAAAGCACATATGTCAGAGTTGTTCAGAGTTGCAAAGGATCCCAAGAGCTTTAATTAGTACCTTTGATCATCTACAGTGTGCCCCTATGCTCTTTTACTATTTTTGGTACGATAAAGGTGTTCAAATTAAGAAACCTTGGTCCTTGGATGTGAAGATAAACTAAATATCCTTATAAAAAAAAAGATAAACTAAATAGAACAACAAGGAATATAATAAGAACACAGTTGTTTTAAGGGTTTATCTACAGTCGTTGCTTGAGTTCTGCGCAATAAAAGTGCTATATACAGATACATTACTGTGTACTTGGATGTATCAAAATTCAAAATTCAAAAGTGTGAATTAGATATGTGTTAGCATGGATTTTGATACGTCAAATGTATAAACTATGTTTTAAAAGTGTAAATTATGTTACAAATTTAAATTTACAATACATGATTCACACTCTCTAATGCATCCAAACCAAGCATGCGGTGCATGAAAGTTGTGCCAGTGATTGGATGAAAATCGATGATTTGGCCTTTGGCAAACGATTAATATATTCTTGTTTTTAAATAAAGAAATTTCATTTTATATAAGTCATATCAAGTTTGGTAAAATTTAAAAATCATTTGGTTAAGTAAATCATCATATAAATGGCAATAACAATACAAGATTAAATTTCAATTAGTGAAAATAAATTCTAGCTTGCTACATGATAGTACTGCTACTGATATCATCCATCCAAACGATTCCCTAAATTTAATAATGCCTGGTAAGATAATTTTTGTTTTTCCAAATTCGTTATTACACAAGTAAACATCCTACAATTAATTTTCTCTGTGAACTGCAACACAAATGATCACTGAGCTAACAGAGCAGAAAACCTAGATGCGCAGGAAAGATTAGCAATGGTCTTAATGGATCGAGCCAATCAGGAGCAATTGGCTTTTGAAACATGTAGCAAACTTCTGTTTGAGGTAACTTTACAGTGGTGCATTCCATGTTGGCACTGCTGTCGCACATGATACACGGCTGCATCTACATGCTTTTGTGGCTATAATTCAGTGGCATGCACCACTCTTGCCACTCTTAGGCGTTGGAGCATTATTCATCATGCATTCATGCCTTTTTATTAATTACTTTATTACTGTCTACAGCCTAATGTCGTCATCATAATTACTTCTGTTAAGTGTACGTGTGCATACTTATTAGGTTATTACTGTTGATCGTGCAGAATTTAATTTGGATCTTAGAAAAGATGCTTAGGTTGTTAGAAATGATTAATTTGTTTATGTTTAGGTGCACAATGGTTAGTTGAGCTTCTCCTATATTTAAAAGAAAAATGATTTTCAAACTCATAAGAACTAATTAAGTTCTTTGTATATATGGTACAAGGAAGTGATAGGCAAATTCAGATTTAGTTGTAATTAATCAAAGTCACACTTAATTCAACAACCCCAAAAATTATAGTTATGCTGTCCCCCCCCCGCCCCCTCACCTGTGTTTCTTCCTTCCTTTCTGTTTTCATTTTATTTTAGTTTTCATGGAGAAGTGCAAGTCTCGAGTCTCGACCAAGTTTTCCAAAGAAGAAACAACAACATCTATTAAACACAAAAGCAAAATCATACTTGGAGACTGAAAGTTATCTAGATAAGAACAAATAATATCAAAATACGTCTAATCAGAAAGAAAGTTTCCATAATAGTCATAACGGTTTTCACACGGCCCCACTAGGAGTTCATAGGAACCACTTTTCATGGATCTGCAGCGGAGGTTGCTCTTTATTGATTTCGATTTCCTCTTCAATGAGAAAAAGAAAAACAATTTTACTCGAACGAACTTCATGCACAATTTATGTAGTATTTATATTTATAATTAAAAGCAAAACTACGAAACTATGATTCCAAGTAGTGCTTCGGTTAAGGCTTTTGGAACCAATATTTATTTTTACGTCCGCATTTACCACCAAATATCTAATAAGATATCTATTATCAAAAGGGCACGTATGTGTGAAAAATTTATTCATATCTGCCTTAAAATTCAAATGAAGTACACTTAATTAATGCCAATGTTTTTAGACGCCGAATCGAGCATCAAATTGGTATAGTTACTGTTAGACTAGTGGCAAAATTCATAACTGCTGGAGTTAAGGAATTTGAGTATCCCCCCCCCCCCCCCACCCCCCCCCCCCCCCCCACCCCCACACACACACACACACACACACAAGTTCGAGCAATATAATAATTGAGAGATCGAAGAGGGTGAAGGAGCGTACAGTTCGATTTTTAAGACACAATTTTAAAATAAAAATTTGATGTATTTAATTTAATGTACCTAAAGTGCGAAGTCATATATCATAATTCTATCTGCATTAATTATTGTAATATTAATAATATTGTTATAACTATAAATGTCTTAAGTATTTTTAAAACAAAATACTTATTTGTGCATAAAAGTTTTATTGCTGAAAGCAAATATTTTCTAAAAATCATCTCATTTTAGTATTTTATTTCTTCTTAAAATAAATGAATATTTTCTGAACAAATTGTAGATAATGACCCTAATTAAGTTGAAAAATAATTTGGTCTCGGACTCATCAATCATCACTCACATTAATTGTAGACAATGCACACTTGCTGTTTTAAAACTTTTACATTTGAATTATATATATTTGGTTGTTATGGTGTAATGCATATTTGACTAGTTATTTTGTTCAAATATTTGTCAAAAAATAGCTAAAGGGAAGGGTACTTGAGGACTGTGATTAGAAGTTTTACCCGTAGGTTGATTGTGATTAGAAGTTGAGCATAATACTCATGCGCCACTATGATGTACGACATTTATTAATGTGCTTTTATGATGTAATGACGACTTTTGCCGAATAATCCAGAACCTTATTTTAAAATATCGGTTCAACAAATAGATTAAAAAAAAAAGATAGAAAAAGCAATGTCTGTTTTCTTATTTAATTTATTGTATATCCAAATAAAGAAATGAAAAGGAAGGTAACCTTCCCCTGTGACAGTTGCTATGATTGTCTGCATCTCCTCAAATAGCAACAAACTTTACGGCGGGTCAGCGACAAAGATATTTTTTTCAGGTTCAACCCATCTTTATTATATCTTTCAAGGACCCATTATAAACTTTATGTTTATGTGGAGTTCTCCTACTGGACACAAGCATGGTGGGCTATATGTATTTTAATGGCGAAGATAAGTCTGCCAATGGTCAAACCTTTCCCGCCGTGAAACCAACGTATAAAAAATTAGGAAAACAAACGTAGCAACCGAATCCAACCCTTGCGCGCACGTTAGAGCACCCCACTCTCTTGTTGCAACGTGTCTTCTTGCTTCGATCTCTGCTCCCACGTGTCCAGCTCCTAAGCCTCCTGCACACGTGCTACGCCGCGCAAGTTAGCATGTTTCGTTCTCTATAGGGGTAGGGCTTTGAAATTTTTCCTGCTATTAAGGAGAGGATTATCCTTTCACGAGAAATTAAAGGATCAACCAAAGTAATATTATAAGATATGATATCTCAGGACAATTTTAGGTTTTAATATTTTAAATTTAACAAGCTCTAAGAAAACCACATAAATTTTAAATAACATGAAATTTGATAATTTAAGTTAAATTAAATTGATTTGAGAAATATAGTGAAGTTGTCAATTATCTCTGTTGTCTAGATATCTCGTTTCTAAAAGAGATCAATTTCTTCTCATTGATATCATTCAGTCATTACCACTTATGTTTAAGAACAATAATATTTCCTTCTTACTAAAAAAGATAAAAGGTTTCAAAATAATATATAACTATCAAAATCAATATCAACTCTAATAGAAAAATACACACACGTCAGTGTAGTACTGAAAAATGCAAAGTATTATAACAGATTAACAGATAAAGAAATTTGCACCAAAATTCAGATGGTCAAATCAAATCAGAAAAAACAAAGTTTTCTTTTCTTTTATAGTAACTCGATTGCAAGTTCCAGATACAGAATGTAATGACAAATACAGTAGTTTCAAACTTTATACGCATAAATAGCTTAGGTGTCGATTTGTACACCACACATACTTGTCCTGACTCCTGAGTCCTAAAACAAAAATATAAAATCAGAAAACCAAAAAGCAATTTGCCATAATTCAAGGTCTAGTGCCAAAAGTTCACATTTTTAATTCTGGCACCGCCATCTCCCTCTAAGCTGCCCTTCCCTTGTTATAGCGTGGCAGCACACTCCAAACAATCAAACCCTCCTCTCTCTCTCTCTCTCTCTCTCTATCTCTATCTCTATCTCTCTACATGACTAGATTTTAGATTGTTCCTTTTTTCCTTTTTCACTGGTCACTTTCCAAAGCGCTCTCTCTTTCTCTTTCAAGAGATGCTGTTGGATCCCACCCGCCGTGCACCTCGTGAGGCAAATCTTCGTCACCATGCCTCATCGTATCTGCCATCTCCTCCGCTCTTCTAACCCTGTCTCCTTCTCCGGTCGACCCGATACCGGGGGTGTGCAATTGGTCGATGATGATCAATCCCGACAGCCTCTTTTGCTCGGCGACGATGCTCCTCCTCCCCCTCCTCCTCCTATGGCTGATCTCATGCTGACTGACGACTCGACTGTGGGACCCACGCCGCTTCTTAGGCGGCTCTCCAGTGGTAGCTATGCTGGAAGCCTGTTCACCGTTGAAGGAAATGGGCTTTTGTCTAGTGCAACTGCCACCGTTTCAGGTCAGGGTTTTTTTTATAATTATATTAGATGCTCTGCGTTTGTTCTGGTAATGGAGATGTCCATTTCTTGAGTTTAACTGGAGTGATTGTTGAAATCGGGATCCGAGCGTGCTGCCCAATCATGGCTTCCATTTTAGTTTTTTCAGTGTTGCACTGTTGCTTTAGGAAAGGTAGCTTCGGGATTTTGGTTGTGTCGTCGTTTGAGTTGGTACTGAAACCTCTCTTTGTTGGTATGAAATGGACAGGAGACGGAATGATTGAGAGGCAATGATTAGCAATGCATATCCTGGGGTTTGGTCTTTTAAGTAGCGTTTAAGTCTTCTCTTTTTTTTCTATTTTTGTTGGAGGAATGATTACTTGGAATCCGGATTTATTCCCTCATAAAATATGAATCAGTGTGCTGAATTTTGAAATGGGTTATTATGCTTCCAACTTTCGACCCTTGATTATTGCATTCTTAGTTTGGCTAAACTCGTCCCATTGTTTTTTTCCAGATTGTGCAGTCCTTTTAAATTCATTAAATGCATATTTCTCACAGAAAAAAAGTGTCGATGACAGCCATAACAAGTGCGCATTCTAACCCTGTGTTTTTCTTACTAAGCTTTCTGGTTGAAGCTGTTTATATATGTATGTGCAAGTGTGTATCCTAGTTGGAAAATTATGTATTCTGACTTCCGCAAATGTGTATTAAAATCATGTGTGTATATATTGTCAAACCACACAGATTTGAAGTTATCAACCATTGTCAACAGAACTCTGTCAGATCACGTGGTAGCTATTAAAACTGGATTGTTTTGACTGCTTGATGATGCGTATACAAGTCTGTTCATGTTTAGGGCCATTTGTGGATTTGGATTTAGATAAGCGTTCATCCAATGTAAGGAATCAAGTAAGTGTTAATTAGGAGGAGTTCCAATTTATTGGGGTATGTTTTAACTTATTCACTGTTCAGTGGGATTAATTGGTAGTTAAGGAATAAATTAGGAAGGTATTCTAATAATCTTTGATCAAATTAAGTAACATTAGTGATTGCAATGCTCAAATGATCATTTCAATAATGCAGCAATTTATCGTATAAAGGATTTAATTTAGAGGAATGGGATGACTGCACTGAAATAAGAAAGCTCTTTTAGTGCATGGATTTGAAGGATATGCTATTCCAATGATAATGTAACCAGTAATTAGTTACCATATATATCGGCTTCCCAATTCGCCATGACTTCTAGGAGCCTTTGAAGGTCTTTGATATCTAGTACAAATTTTGTTCCTAGAAGAAAGAGATTAAGCAAGAGAAAATGTGTTTTTTAAAGCTTAATATGTGAATAAATTAGCCGCATGTGTGAGGATAATATGGTAGATAAGATAAGGTGAAAAGATTTGTATACAGATATGGTCCTTGAGGATAGAAACAGCTGTCAGAATTTCTATTGACTTATTTGAAAGTGATAATTTCTTCTTTTCTTTTCTTTTTGTTTCGTATGCTTTACATTAGTTAGCAAACAAAAAAAAAATTATATATACAAGTTATTATCTACTCTGTAATACAAAGTGAGTTGTTATTAGTTAAAATGCTTGTTTTTTTAGTATTCCATGCATTTCTAGTAGTTGCCAATATGATATTTTTTTTCATTAATCAAATTTAATCTGTCAATTATTTAATGTGCCTGTATCGCGGCTACATATCGATTACTGTTATTCACTCCTTATTGGATCTATGGACTTCATTAATTATGCATTTAATAATATTCATATAATATTTATCTGCAGTTAATGTTTTTAACCAATTAATTCACTTAAAGACAGTTAATTTGTGAGAATTGAAAGTGGTAGTAGACTGGTAGGTATATCTTCATTTCTCCAAATGTTTCATTAAATATTGGTCATTAAAAGTTACAATCATGTATGTTCATATTGACATGGTAATAATTAATGATGGTATGTCAACAATATAATCACAAGTTGCAAGTCTCTAGAGTTCAATAATTTCTGGGATACTTACGTTCAGAATCAACAAATTTCATGAAGAATATCTAGATTTCATTTAAGAGCTGGGTCCCTGTATAGAGAGGAATTGAGCCTCCACAATTTGGTTTTTGTATACAGGTGAGAGAAGCGACTTGTCTTCCATCTCGACCCTCTCCGGTCCCATTGGGAAAGAGGAAAAGACCTGGGTACAAAAGGCAAGGGATAGCTACTACTTGCAGTTGACTCTGGCTGCCCGGCTGTCATGGCAAGCATCCTTGGCTGGTCGGCCCGGTGATCGACTTCCAGAAGGAAACAGTCTTCAAGAGATTTGCGGTGTCCAGTCTGATTCTGAGACTGTTTCATACCGTCTCTGGGTACACTTGATCTTCTTCTCTTCTAGATTGTAATTATGCACGAGCAAATCGCATTTCATGTTCTCAAATAATTGCTAACTGATGCATGGGTAATTCACTTCTCGTGTTCCAACTAAATACCATGTGGGATGAAAGAAGAATATTTGAATCGGTGCTTATTTAGTGTTACGCTCTTTTCTCAATTGGGCATTCACGATACTAAATTAAGCTAAAACTTGAAAGAGGAATGCTGAGATTTTTGTTTTTAGTCTCGATGAACTTGTTCATGGTGGGATGAGCAAAATCAGGGAACAATTTAGAATTTTTTTCAGGCGACTAAAGTTTAGTTACAATGTTGTCCTGATGAAATGGAAATGTGAGAATTATAATTTTAACATGGTAAGAGAAAAAAGAGTACTGCTTACAACTGTATGGATATTCACATTTGCTGAAACCTTGTGTACTAGGTGAATGGATGCTTGCCATATTCTGACAAGATTACTGACGGATTTTACAATATAATGGGAATCGACCCATATATGTGGGCCATGTGCAACATGTCAGATGAAAGGAGACAGTTGCCTGCACTGACAGCACTAAGGGAGGTTGACTTTAAAGAATCCTCTCTGGAGGTTGTGCTCATAGACAGGAGAAGTGATCCTAACCTAATGGAGATTGAGACAAAGGCACTTGGGCTGTACCATAGATTAGGAATTGGTTTGGAACTTGTCAGAGAACTTGCTGAGCTTGTCTCCGACTATATGGGGTATGGTTCTAGTTATAATAAATGTAGAACCATAAATTCAAGACTGATTTATTGTAATTTGCAGGGGTGCTTTGGAAATAGAGGATGACGACTTGTATAGGAGATGGAAATCATGTAGCAAGCAACTGAGGAAATCACAAAGATGTGTTGTCATACCAATTGGCTGTTTATCTGTTGGATTTTGCCGACACCGAGCCATCCTTTTTAAGGTACCAGCACTATCTTTAGATCCTTGATGCATGAAAAAATGATAGTCAACCTTAATGTATTTTCATGAAAAATGCAGGAGCTTGCTGATTTAATAGGCTTGCCCTGTAGAATAGCACAAGGATGCAAGTATTGTACTTCAACCCAACGTTCTTCTTGTCTTGTCAAAATTGACAGTGAAAAAAAATTCCAACGGTATGTACTGGCACTAAACCAATGTTATAGGTTACTAGTACATGGAGATAGTGTTTGAAGGATGATCAGAATTCTAATCAAAAACATTATCCATTTGTTGGAAGTGATCAAATGGCTTGATGTTCTTACAATTTTGGCACTTGCAGAGAGTACGTAGTGGATCTAGTTGGCAAACCGGGTTGCATTCGGTTCCCTGATTCATCCATTAATGGGCAGTTACTATCATCAGTTCCCTCACCTTTCCAAGCCAAAAATTTGATAAATGGATCCAAAAACTACCACACCCCTCTTTCAAATCGCAACAATATAGTTGCTAATGGAGAATATAATGGCCTTCCCCTAGCAAAACTACAGTATTCAGGTGCATACCTCTGTACCATAATTCATCTCTTTTACAGAAGTAGAATTAATTTACTAAAATACTATTCTTGTGACAGATACAATTGCAAAATTTTTGGCGAACAACTCTTCGAAGCAACACAATGTCATGCAAGGAGTCTCTCAACAAAATTGCGATAATATGACTCAAGTAGAAATTTCTAGACAAATAAATGCAATAGAGCTCTCTAGTATGAAAGGAAATCAAACAACACAGTCGAGTAATGCTGATATACCAAAGTATTTGAGCCTAGAGCCATCTCTAGCTGTGGATTGGTTAGAGATTTCATGGGATGAATTGGAACTAAAAGAGCGTGTTGGTGCTGGTACTACCTCTCTTCTCTCTCTCTCTTTTCTAAAAAGCATGCAAAGGGCTGCCAAGTATACCTTCCCCGCAAACACGATCTGATGTATATCTTTTTGTTGCATTATTAGGTTCTTTCGGCACTGTCTATCGTGCTGAATGGCATGGATCAGTGAGTACAATTGTTCACTAATTAGCTGTCTCTAAATTAGTTGTTTTTTAATACCAAAAAAATAGTTGCTTTTTTGTAATTCTGTTCTGAATTTTTACAAAAATTTGGCATTTCTTTTTGGCAACAAATGTAATTAGGATGTTGCAGTCAAGGTACTCATGGATCAGGATATTCGTGATGATCAGATGAAGGAATTTCTGAGAGAGGTGAGCTAGTCCCCATAATATTCTCAAATTATTCATAATGAACCTCAATTGAGGTAACTGATAGATGCAGCTGCTCCTTATTTTTTTGTTTTGTAGGTTTCTATAATGAAACGTGTCCGCCATCCAAATCTTGTCCTTTTCATGGGAGCTGTCACAAAGAGTCCACACCTCTCAATAGTAACAGAATATTTACCTAGGTAACCAGATAATCTTTTTTTTCCCTTCTGGCTTAATTGGGGATATTGTTTCATTTGTGTTTATTTTAAGCATTATTTAAATTAATAGGGGAAGTCTTTTCCGACTATTAAGTAAAGCAGCAGCTGCTGAGGGTTTCGATAAGAGGCGCCGGTTGCGTATGGCTTTAGATGTGGTAAGTAACCAATCAAGGTTTAACATACATGCTCTGTTCTGATAAAATACCAGTTTGTTATTATATAAGGTTCTAAGTTGAGTTTTTATTTATTTATTTGAACTGAGATAAACAAAATAGAATCGATTTTGTTCAAGAGTATATCAATATTAGTGCTTGAGGGCATTTCTATTTATGGGTAAGCTGTACTCTAGTTCAAGTGATAGTTTATTTGTTGTTTTATCTTCTGAAGGCAAGAAGCATAAATTATCTACACTGTCTCAACCCCCCAATTGTGCATTGGGATCTAAAATCTCCTAACTTATTGGTGGACAAGAACTGGTCAGTAAAGGTTAGACTTCATAATGCAACAATTGTTTATCTGTCTATGGATATGAGTTAAATTCATGAATGTTTGAATTATTGGTCTCCATTTATCTTTTTCCTCATAGAAGGGTTATCATTTGTTTTGGGTTCAAACTCTTATCTAATATTTAGATTGAAATTAGGTATGTGATTTTGGTTTGTCGAGATTCAAGGCGAACACATTCATCTCCTCAAAATCAGCTGCTGGCACAGTATGTATACTCTTCCTTAATAAGTATTCTAGTTTGTATACTTCTGTGTCTTCTGTACAAGCTTTAGATTATATCATCCTTTTTTTGGCAGCATTGGTTCACAATAATTAGACTAATTTTAATGTTTCATGGTTCAGCCTGAATGGATGGCGCCGGAGTTCCTTCGAGGTGAGCCCTCTAATGAGAAATGTGATGTGTTCAGTTTTGGTGTGATTTTATGGGAGCTTATTACAATGCAACAACCATGGAATGGTCTCAGCCCTGCACAGGTATTTCATTCTTGTTTGCTTGGATTATAGTTATTACTGCGAACGAGAAAAGCTGTTGCACAATATATTAAGAGAGACTTTGACCATGAATAGTGTTGCGATCAACAAGAGCAGTACTGCTTTTGGGCAATATTCCTACATAACTTAGGAAAAAATAATTAAAACAGTGGTTTTTCTTACATTTTATTTCTATATGGTTCTAATCAATGAACTCTTTTTTTTTGTGCCTTTCAACTTCTGTGTTCTACCTTTTCTGTTAGGTTGTTGGAGCTGTAGCATTTCAGAAAAGAAGGCTAACAATCCCTCCGGGCACCAACCCGGAATTAGCTGCTCTTGTGGAGTCCTGCTGGGATGAGTAAGAAACTTTTTCTTTGTTTAAATTGAACCTCTATCTTGTATAGAGTATACTTTGCGCCTCATTGTAAAATGCACAAAGAGAGCTATTGCATCTCGGAAAGTGCAAGCAATGATATGCTATGGATGGTGTCTAGGCTGCATTTAAATATATTTCTTCTTCTAAGCTGGACATTATGTCACTTGCAGTGATCCAAGACAGCGACCTTCTTTTTCAAGTATTGTGGATGCACTGAAACAGCTGTTGAAAGCACCTGTGGAGAGTGCCTGAATTTATTTTGTACTCTCCAGCTCAACATGGCTCGTGGATAATATTATATCTTTTTAATGCTCATGCTCCTATCTTCATGAAATTGTATAATTTGTTTTGCGCGACTTGTCAGATGAAGAATTCAATAGAGATTTATGGAACTGGTTAGAGCGAAATCATGTTACATGAGCATATATTTTGGCCTAATGAAGTATTGAAGTATCTGACCTGTCTTTAAGGTTACTCCGTTGCTGCTGTCGATATGGTTTCTTTGGGGGCATTAACATAGTGTTGATATTCATCATATCTTGTATGTCGGGAAATGTACATAGCAATAGCTGGTATGTCTGGTATCTGTAATTCGATTTGAAGCTCCGTAGGAAACTAACATGATTTTGTACTTCTTTCAACAAAAATAAAAACAAATAAAACATGATTTTGTACTTGAAAACCATTAATCGCATTAGTCTATTACTGCACCGAGCTTAGTTTATTTACTGAGAAATTTATAGATACCATCTAGATATATGACATTCTGTTGCTATATGTTGTAAAGAAATAAATCGACTACCCCCTGATTACCCTGAAAAGGAAAAGGAGGGGGACGAAAACATATACTTGTTGGATGATTTTTTATCGAAGTTTTTATAAATAATGTGATTAACATTAGATCTCCATCTTAAATATTGTGACGAGCATACGAGAGGAAAATGCATACCGAGCTTGATACATAGCATTTGACAAAATATTCCCACAGTTCATTATATAGGAGTTTTAGTTTTAATTAAATTTGATTCCAGTTCACTAGTTCAGACATTTTTACTTTAATTTTACCAAACCGAAGCTCTTACAATAAATTTAGCACATGGAATAATATCTCGGTCGTCGAATGGAACAATAACTAAATCCCGGCTTTTAAAATTAACGGTGTAAAATCACATGAAAAATATAATTTGAATCATTTTTCAGCGTTCAATTTATTTTAATTATCCGGAATCTGTTAAATCCATCTTTTTCCGAAAACACTTAAAAATCAAAGCCTCGATCAGTCCAAAATAACTTTGAACGGTTCAAGCGCCGTATGAGAACAAACCGAACCCCACTTGGTCGCTCCAATTTAGGGACAAGAAGGCAAGCTGCGTTAACAAGCAAGTTACAATGCGTTTCGTAAGAATCATGTAACAAACCTCGAGGGTTGATTGTATAATAATGGCCATGATAATGCAACATTTTACAGTTGAAAATAATGCCTAACTGAAAAAAAAAATGAGCTGCAATTATGTAATCTCGGAGGCATGAAATTCTGAAACAAAGAGCAAAAGACAAACCAACAACTAAAGTGCAAATCCTTAAAGAGATGGACTAAATTTAATTCACCACAATACAGTGACAATAAGACAACAAAATAAATAGAATTAGACGATGCGCTCAAGTTCTCGTGCATAGCTCAGAGTCTGATTGATCAACTGGAGAGACGGTATCTCCTTGCAAGGTTGGGTCTCTTTTGCCTTTTGGAAGAACACACAACCATCCCTTATCTCCCATTCAGGGTGCTCCTGTAATAAAAGCAAACAAAAGAAATATATATTTTTTGAATATTTCAATATATACAGTAAACATATATAGATGTCAGGTAGGTGCCCACGCGACTACTTTAGCTATGTTAATATTTTTGCTCACTAGTGTTCTGAAGTTGAGAAAACTCTTTATTGTTGACAAGGCGAACAAATAGAATAAAGAAGAAATGTGACTTGTAACTAAGGTTTCTAAGCTGTATTTGTATAGGACCAACCATTACTCTTAGTTAGTGGACCGTAAGGTTAGAGAGTCATCTAGCGTTTAGCAAGCTAAAATGGTCAATAAACCATAACAGCAGCATGCCTTTTAAATCAATTTTTCTTTCACATTTTTACAACAATACTTGCGAACACCAAACCATGTTAAATAATATTATGTTCCAGTCATACCATTCAATACCCGGAATTGTATGAAAGAGATAAACAATTTTACCAACTCATATGGGCCAAAAAGAACCCAATATTATTATGTGAGTCTCAAATAATCAGTATGAGAAATCCCAAACTAAAAAAGGCACCACCACATTACTCTATATTGGCAAAATCATCGAAATGCAAATCTGTTTATATTGTGCAGTAGGACTTGAAAGAACGAAAAGGGTGATATCTAGAAGCTTAGTGCTACTATAAGCCTAACAGTTTGATTCCAATCAAATACTTGCTGACCTTTTAAGATATTATAAAAGCATGAAAGATCCTGAGTACTACAAACAGCAAATTTACAATGCTCATTTATGCTATATCTTTTTACTTATTTTTTTGTTCTAAGAAAACAAAAAGGATACCTCTGAAATATACTGAGAAAGCTCTTGATCAGAGGAGAACATTAGCATTTTCTTCGCATCATTTATTGTCAAATAATCATATGCTTTCTCACTGCATCCAGCTATTTCATCCCTACATGAAACAACATAATAAAAAAAATTAAAAAAAAAAAAAGCCTATGTCAAAATGAATAATTGTACTTAAAAAGAAATTTTACATGCAGCACGTCTGAAGCAAGATGTAGAAACTTGTCATAGGCTGCATGTTACTTTTTCTCAAACAAAAGTTCATTATAATCATTTAAACTATGTTAAGTAAACAAAACTAGCTCTTTTTATGTTATTTTGGGTATGTTTGGATGGTTGTTTGAATAAGAGGGTTGAAATAAGCACATGGGCTTCTCTCTCCTCCCACTATTCTATTTTCTTGTTCATCCTTATTCTCTCAAATGGTGGAATTAGAATAAGCCTTTGAATAGGCTTGTTCTGAATAAGAATTTTCCTTATTCCATGTTTGGTTCTCATGCATATATCCTTGTTCCGAATAAGCCTTATTCCACTACAAACCAAACACACCCTTTATATTAGTTAGAAACAATGCTTATTTTGTAATAATTTTCTTAATTCCCAAAATAATGCATTTTCCACATAATATTAACTCCAAGTAAGCCCAAAGTAAGCTTCAAATGACTATGCCCACACTAAACCCAACTGCACATCAACTACCTGAAATTTGCTACATACTCCTGGCTATAAACTAATATTAAGCCTCACTCAATTCACAATTAGTCTCCAACTTTAAACTACAATGAACCAAATGATTACCTGACAGTTTTTGCAAGGAGGTCCATGAAATAAACATATGTTTCATGCGGCACAGCCTGTCTGGCACTCAAAACACGATTATAGGCCCCTTCCATAAAAGATTGCTCCAATTCAACTGCATGTTTAATGCACGGATTTTCCAATGCACTTGGTGGTAACAATTCCAATTCAGTATGGAACTCAGCAATTCTATTCTGTACCAGTAGCCTCAGCAGGTTCAGTCCCAGAATTGGATACTCTTCGGATGATGGTGGTATTATGTTGCTGTAAATGAAACATTTATAAAACCGTAAGAACCTTTTTTTGAAATTGTCGATCATGCCAAGACCTTTGGTATTCCAAAAGTTCCGGACTATACCAAAGACCATGGGTATTTCAAATGTAAGGTAAGTTGGGACATATTTAATGAAACAGATATAAAAAATAGTCCTTTTACTTATATAACTAGATAGAAGTAAGGTTACCATTCTACTGGCGCTTGAAGATGGATACAAGCAATGTTTCCAAAAGATGGTGGAATATCAATTTTAAATCTAATGACTTTCTAAATGGTAATAATAACAACATAAAAATAATAATGCTGGCAGTAACAATTCATTAAACGATATCAATGAATCTAAGACAGCAACTAATTAGCCCAAACCTGAAAAAGAGAGAGAGAGAGAGAAAGAGAGAGAGAGAGTACAGTACCAGGTGTCAGTGTAATACGGCTTCAACTGTGAGAAATCCCTCTCAAATGCTTCTTGATCTTCTATTTTCACACTCAAGACAACTGCATGCTCATATATTTGTCCTGAAATGAAAACCATAACACAACAAATTTAAATTAAACAGCTGGGTAATAATCCATTTGATTCATACAAGAGCTTACTTAATAGAGCAGCCACAAAATAAAATAAAATAAAATAACCAAAAAGGCAATATCTGTACAGAGATGATAAAAGAAGTTCAGACATTACTTGCTAAAGTTAACTCCTCTGAAGCATTTGGCGTAGGTTGGAATGATGGCGGTAGGCTTGGAAATTTTGTTAAGAGAACCTACATACGTAAATTCCCCTCAGTTAGTGAATCAACTAATTATAAGAAAATAGAACCTCTCCCACTTCTTTATGCATGCCTCAAAAATAAATCAAAGCTAGATCAAGTTCAAGTATTGAACAAAGATAAAGGCAAGCTATGGTTAAAACTAAATAAATCAATTAAAGATAAACACTATTATGAAGATACAATACATATCAGGGGTTAACTGAAGTTTGTTTTAAACATATTTACAATGGCGTTGAATTTGGGGCTACCAGTATATTGCGTATTGGCTGTAATTTTGTCTGATAGCACCATAATTGGGATTTAGTCGGTACCAGAAGAAAAAGTTTCACATAATACTACCGAACAAGATTTAATACATTAAACATTGACTTCTCTATTTCAAATTTCAATTATAACCTCAAAGCACACCTCATACATTGTGCTTAGGAAATCCATTATGCAATTGGCCACAAATACTTTCCAAAGGTTTATGTACACCCTCAATTAGCTACGAAATCATAAAAAGTGCAAAACTTAAAACTAAGATCTCTTGCAACTCTCCTTCCTTTCTCAACAAAAGTCAGAGCTAAAACAATAGGTAAAAGAAGAAGAGGGAAAAGACCTTGATCTGAGTGAGAAGAGTAGTGCAAGTATTGTAATCGTTCCTCACGAACGCCGCCTTGAATCGCTCGAAGAGTTGCGCCACCTCTTTCAGCCGTGGATCCATTTCTCTGTCTCGATGGTGTTCAACCTAAGCTCCACTAGGTTTTCTCTCTTCTTTTCTCTTTGCTGCTACTATGTTGCTTGGAGAGAAGGAAAGTTATTGTCGGATTTTGTATATATCGGAGTTTCTATTAAAAAAAATAAAAAAGAGAGAGACATCAGGCCCGTTTACAACTAGCCCGGGCTATATTGGGCCGATCTATTTTCATTTTCTAACTTAAAACTCAACGCCTCGAAAAAGAACAAGAGTCAAGAGAGAACTAAAATATAAAAACTAACGGTAGCTATGTCAAACCCGAACTGCAAAAGCTGGATATGATGTAAGATTTGAATTATTTACAAAGATTCAAATCTACTCACAATTTATGTTAATTTTTGCATATTAGAAGTTCACGTGTTGAATTAACCATTTACACCTTTATTTGTGGTGAATAATGATTGCGAGATTTGCCAAACGTGTTTGTTTGCTCGGTTTGCTCCCACCATCAAATTAACGGTCAACTGTTTAATAGGTCCATAACTATCAAGCCTATGAATGCGATCTAAACCCGTTAACCAGACGTCTGGGGTGCCCCGTGCCCACCAGAAGTCCAGAACCCTTTGTTTGTGTTGTTCTAATAAATTCCCTGCCAATAGTCCCTCCAATTTCCCAAGGTCGATGTTCATTCCATAGTTTATTGTTTATTCCATTGATCACCTTATTGATTAAGCAGGAGATTAGTATATTGTAAAACTCAACATGCAATTCAGACATTCAGTAAGGCATCGAATAATAATACCCTAGCTTCAGTGCAAGTTGGAACACAATAAATTTTAAATAAAATAGTTTATTAATCAAATGTTCATTACCTACAATCGCTAATCCCAAGAGGAACACCTGTAACAATAGGAACCAACAAGGGACCCCCTTCAATGCCAAAATTTAGCAAAGAAAACCCTTTTATCAACTGGTTTCTCTTTGCCACAAATACCATCCATGAATGCATCCATTAATTGTGCAACAAGACTTGCAGGATCATCTATCAGCACATCAATGAATGTGCTGACCACCCGTCTCTCTTGATCACTTGCCTTGACACTAAACCAAGTAAGGAACTTGATCCGTAAGTCCCTTTGCATATAGCCTTCATACTCCAGCCACCTTATAACCTTTACACAGTACTCATACCGCTGCTCTGCTGACTTATTTCTGGGTTCAAAAATAAGTGTATCAGCTTTCTTGGGTTTGTTTGGCACCAATTCGGTTTCCATTACAGAAGAATTTGACTCCATAAGAGGCAATGAAACAACTGACGCATTTTTTCGAGGCAAGTTATTGTCATCACTCGAGTTTGTTGAGCCCTTTTGTGAATGCAGGTCTCGAGTTGGCTCTTTCCTCGAACCAGGAAGATCTGATAACCCAGCAAGGCTCTTTGTCATGCACTTGACCTCCCATGTACCGAATTCCGTTGTGCTACTAAATGGGCATGCTTTGAAGCAGTATTCTGTTGAAGGGGTCAGACCCGAAATGGGAATGTCAGTTTCTTGGTTAAGAATCAAACAATTAGTTTTCTCAGGGTATCCCACAGAATTTAGATTCTGGTACCAAATAGAGCAGCCAAGTGTTTTTTCTTCCAACATCACTTCAGCTGCGAGGAGAGAGATGGTCACTGATGAGTGGGTCACTTCCTTCAACTGGATTTGAAAAGCATGTGATCCTGAAATAGTGGGTCAAAGTTTCAAATAAATCTAAAAAGTTGAAAAGACTGAAACCATGAAATAGAAAATTAGTATAATGTTGAGTGAAAAAAAAAAGAAGCAAATAAACAAACAGAAGAAGAGGTATTAAACAATGAAAAAGGAAAATGCAGCAGAATTATAAATAAAACAAATAATTGCTAAAGATTAATATATTGAATTGATATTTCATGTGTGTACCCCTACAAAGACTGAAAATCGCAATCAAGGTCATGTGCAATTGAGCAATCAGCAATGAAATAAGGAAATATGCATCTTGTCCTCATTCACAATGACAATTAAGTTGATTGATTGAATGATTGCTTGATTGCAGTTAGTAATTACCTAATAAAGGATCTTATGTATATCCTCCAAATCATTGGAGTTTTCATGTTGGGAAAACTCTTCATGTATTTACTTCAAAACAAACTTTAATGTTTCATTATCTGTCTTTGTTTTAAACAATAAAATGGACAATCTTGGAATTGCTTTTTGAGAAATGGGAAATGAAGTTGTCGGATGCATTTGTATTTACTTTAGAATGACATATAATATACAATTCAGAGTATGAATGTTATTGTGATGTGCAAGGGCACAGAAGGAATTATTCCTGTAATAAAATGATAATGTATATCAGTATATCCAAAAAGTAGTACATTATACCAGAAAAATAAAGGCATTTGACACAGATTTGGATTTACAAATAAAAATAAAATACAAGCAAATTATATTAAATAATAAGTAGGTTGCTACCTAGCTGTTTAGGCTTAGAATTTGTGGTATCAATACCTAACTGACAACCAAGCATTTGATCCAATGCCTCCAAGGCTGAAGCACATAGTTTCTGAACATCAGGACCACAGTTCAGTCGGTTAACAATACATCTTGCATTGGCTGCTGAGACATTGTCAAGAGGGCCCACTTCTTTCTTCAGCTTTGCTACCGCTAGACTCACTGCTTTTTCAATTTCTTTGTAACTCTCGGTACCTTTTAGCATCTTGTTGCTGAGGAAGAGCCTTTCACACAGTGCATCTACCCTTCTTGCACTTATTGCAGCTGAGAGTTGTTTCCTCAAGCACCTCCCATAAAGGAAAATGGCATCAGCACACAAAGGAAAGCTTAGCAGTTAGCAGATTAGTACTGAGATGTAACAGAAAATTTATAACACATGACACCAACTATGTATCAGGAAACTTAAAAAATTCTGTTTGGTACTGGCAGGTATGGGTCTATCAAGCCACCCAGTATGTAGCAAACTAGTTGATAAAGATGATGGTACCACACCATATTAGTCAGATTAAAGCTGATGTTACATTAAATACCACTGAAATCTGATGCAACACAATCTGCTATTATTATAAAAATAATAAAACTATGAAAATAAAAAAAATTTTACCCCAATAGGGAGTTGACCTTTCCACAAAAAACACAGTAGAAAGCCCCATCCAATCTCTCACTGCACATACTCTTCTTCCAAACGCAAATTTTTTCATGCTTCAAAGCACACCTCAGGTGACAAGTGGCGCCACATGATTCATCTGTAAAAGGTGGGTCTGAGCTACACACTAACCAGAGGCTCGGGTCCTTGTTTTCATCAAACTTGCAACAGATACAACAAGAGCATCTTTTGCAATACACGTCTCCTATATTAAGTTTGGCTCTACATGCAACATTTTCACACACAAACTGATCAAGTTTTCCATCTTTGCCCCTATAATTTTCTTTATTTGACTTTCGTTTAGGATGATCAGCTTTTGCATCTCTGTTCAAATCTGCTGCCTTTCTTTTGAGTACATTTGGTACATTGGTATCCACTAGTTCAATGAAATCCTGATGTTGGTCAGGATCTTCTGTAACAGGGCCCACAGACTCTCCATGTTTGCATCTTTTACAATAGCAATCGCCTACACTCAATATGGCTCTACAAAATGGATTGTCACAGATTGACCCATCAAATGTTGCATCCTTGGCCCCTGCATTCTCTTCATTTGCATCTTGTTTGTAGTTTCTGGTAATTGATTTTTGTGAAATGAGTTTGAGAAGTTGGTTTATCATTTTGGCTTTAGGCTGGCTGGCGTATTTTCTCTCTTTCCCTGATTCAATACATAACAGTTGAATTAATTCTTTGCGGGTCCATGACTGGAGTAGCTCACGGGCATCATTGGGAACTTTAGACAATTCATAAACTAATTTTCTCTTTTTGTCTAGGCTTAGATCATTACTATATTCAGCTTCACTTGCACTACCTGCATATAAAAAATGAATATTCTTTTTGAAAAAATGAGAAAAAATAATAAAAATGTTACAAAATTTACAAAACTTTGTGGTACAAAATAGTGTTAATTAGCATAATTTATCAATCAATTGTACTCCAGTTTAAGCAAACAAAAGCCCCTACATTTGGTTTGTCAAAATATCTGGTAAAATAACAGTAATGAGGATGGTGAATGGTAAGAAGCTCAGATCATTTGCTTGAAAGTATACAATCTGCAATTTAATTTGCAATATATAGTATGAGTACATGTATGAGTAATTTGCAAATTTCTTCATATAAGAATAATATCGATGGTTATGGCTAATTAAGACGTACTCAAAGTTACAACTGTATTACTGTATATGACGCTTTAAGAAAAGGAAGAGAAAGAACAGATAATATGAGAAAATTAGGCGCATTGTGCCAAATAAACCAAGATTAGATTAGATTAGATGGGGCTGCGAAATTCCAATAATCGAATAGCCCACTTTATTTTATCAGAAAAAAAAAAAAAAAAAAAAAAAAAAAAAAAAGAGGAAGTATATGGTAACACCTGAATAGCTGGATTCCATGATGGTGAAGAGAGAAGAAGGCGCTGGTTTTAAGCCTTCATGGGTCGAAATGTTACCAGAAATAGAAAGTTAAAAGAAAAGCACAAGCAAAGCGAACTTAGATTAGAGAGACAGAGAATCGTAACGATAGAGAGAGAGAAAGCAACTGAGCAAAAGCCGGGTGGAGAGAGATATGAGTTGATACTACTGGTTAAATAAAAAAAAAAAGTTGATACCAGGCACTGGCATGGACCAAAGAGGACCACTGCCATTCCTTTTAGCAATAATAGTGTAGTCTCTTATTAGTTTATATATTTAAATCACAAAATAAATTAATATTATTTGTCAAACTTTTGGTTTTAGCTTCACTGGTGCTAATATTCGATATATTTATTGCAATAGATTCCCACTAGTCAGGCTAGTATATTATTGGAACCGCATCCTCTACCCATCTCTTTAAGATGGGTAGAGTGCCCATCTCATCACGACAGCTGTCTGATTTAATCTCAATGGCTAAAAGGAGCCCCGTGCATTCCACCACTCCCGAAAAAAATTATTGGCCCGAAAAAAATGAACCGTCCAGATTAGATCGGACGGTCGTGATGAGATGGGCACTCTACCCATCTCTATTGAGATGGGTAGAGGATGCTGGTCCGTATATTATTACCCATGTTGACATGTTGACATGTTGTCCACAAAGAATCTTTTTGTAATTGATACATTTGTACACCGGGTGCTTCTAACATTTTTGTAAAGTGAAACAATTAAATACTTCCTTAAACTTGGTTCATAGTCATGGATGGTTTCTCATTGGCTATTTTTATACGGGATGCCTAGGAGTTGGGCAAATTTATATACAGTCACTTTTACGTAGAGACGATGTGTGGGCAAATTTATATACAGTCGCTTTTACGTAGGACTAGATAAAAAAATTGTGATTTAAGAAAAAAATAATTTCTTTAATAAATTGTGAAATGTGAATAATAAGGAAATGAAGATCTGGATTATTATTATTATTATTATTATTATTATTATTATTAATTGAGAGATAGTAAAAGATCTGCTTGATTGACTCTGTGGGCTGTTTTGCTTTTGTTTTTAACTAGTGGCAATATGCTAACGGCCAACCTGATATTTCACAGAAATAGCGACTTAAGACTCTTTAAATTACCATTTTTTCTGAATTATACAATAGATGCAAAGTTCCTTTTTTGTTTTTTCCCCTTTGAAAAGAGAGCGACCACCTAGATGTGGCACCTGCATAACTGCATTTAATTGAAACATTATTTACCCTTCTATTACAACATAGTATAATTTTTTTTTATCACACCAATCAAATTAGGACTCGTCTCGCAACCCAATTCCGATGGCTTTATTTATGCAATATTCATTTCAAAGGTATTATTTACTTCTAATTACAAAGTGGCCATAGCTGGAAGCCTGGAAGATGTTTTTATATGTGGGATCCACAGTCATAGGATCATTTTTATTCGGGTCTTTATCTACCCTGGTCCAACTGTGGACTAACATTACCATTAACTTATTTTGATACGAATTGGTGCTGAAGCAACATGAATTCTGCTAGACACTATGGAATTGAGATGGTCTGAACAGACCAGTCAGTAAACTATATTGCATCAAGGGTCCAATGAAAATTATTATAAAAAAATTACCAGTCCAAAAAGAGTTTAATAGCTCCAAAATCATACAATTAAGTGTCATGCTTGTACAAAAAAATGATAAAAAAAATACATCTTTGTACCTTTTTTAGAGTTACAACTTACAAGTCATTCAGCTAGCAGCCTCTACACGAACTACAATTTTCCTACAACTCTTACATATGAGTATTAATATAATCGTGCCATACCAAGAAGAATGAGGCAATCAATTATCTTAATTTATGTCGAACCTTTCTTCATTGCTGCTACTATAGTTTTTTAGTGAAGATCATGAGATTTCATCCGAAAATACTAAATCTAGTATCGTTTGAACTGCACCAAAAAGGGATTGCAAGTTGGAAGGTACTCTAATCATGCTTAAACTTCAAATATCAATTATAAATGATTGTGTCTTAATGAGTACCTTCATGTTTTGGAATATTTGGCTGGTCTATCAGAAGTCTTCTGAAGTCGGCAATTTCAGCTGAACTGCACCATTATATTCAAAGTAATAATAAATAAACAACTGGACAGATCACAATCAGTTTTACAGTCAGAACGTGGGGATAGTGTTTTGTAACTTACCTAGACTTCCATGACAAAGAGGAAATTATAGCTGATTTAAGAGCAAACCTGCAAAAAGAAAGTTAGTTATGGGATCAATTAAAGTTCTTATATTAAATTGATGCAGAGAGTAAGAGAGAGAGAGAGAGAGAGAGAGAGAGATTGCCAACAAGTCTGTCCTACTGCAACACGTTGTACAGGAGGCTAAGCAGAGGATGTGGTACCACAAAGGGGCTGGTACGGTGTTTTCTTTTGCCAAATGTAATTTTTTTTTTTGGTTCTGTACATGTTTGTGGATTGCTGTTTTGATTGTTTGGCGTTTTATTGTTTCTTCTTTTTAGCTGTATATGGCCAATGGCTGTAACAGATTTGTTTTTGATATAATACATTTGGCAGTATGTGGCTATATGCACATATTTTGGATTAAAAAAAAAAAAAAGGAGAGGAGGGAAGACAAGGGCGAGAGCGAGTGAGAAAGATCAATTATACTCATCCTGGTGCATGTCCCTTATTGATTTGAGACCATCCAAGCAATCCTTGAGACTTGACCAAATACCAACCCGCAATTGCATTTGCTTAGAAGTCGGTGAAGATCCAGACTTGACAATCTGATTAGCATCTCTTGCAATCTTGTCAAGAGATTTTACAATTTCATGAAATTCTTTCCTAAGATACAAATTATATACAAACAGATTAGCATTCGAGGGTTAATTGCAGCAAAAAGTGGGTAACCATAGGCTTAATATAAAAATTCTAGTTCAATTGCAGCACCCAAGTTTGGTCAAATACTTAGTGGTACATTGGGGCAGTAGCAAGTAAAGCATCCTTCATGACAAATGAAGACCAAAGTAGAAAAAAGAAATAGAAAAAATGTATGGTATGATGAAATTAGGAGTAGACTTAAATTAAATTACAGGGAAAGTCTCATCTGAAAGAAATAAGTCTCTAAGCTGTCCAATTGTTTGGCCAGTAGTGCCTCTTTAATTCCAGTAACATTTTGAAGGGACCCATAATTTTTGGACTCTCCAAGGACCTGAAGGCGACCAATGATTGAAGAAGCGTTGGCGAATGAAGAGAGGAGGTACGATTGCTGCTCGTCCCATTTCTCCATCTCCTCTAAGGCTCGCCTATATCTCTGCTGAAGCTTTCTCATTGTGTTCTCCATTTATACACTGATGCACAAGCACATTTTGGATTTAGTTTGGTGGGTAAGAAGATGAGACAGAGAGAGAGAGAATAGGAGTATTCACCTTACCGTTTATAGAGTAGAGAGTATTCGAGGAGGAACTGGGAAGGGGGCCGATGCCGCGAGACACGTGGTGGCCACTGGCCAAGGAGAAGTTACGGTTTAGGGTTTAGAGAGAGAGAGAGAGAGAGAGAGAGAGAGAGGCGGGGAGAAGTAACGGGTACGGTCCTACGGAAACTGAAAATCGCAGAATTTCCGATTTTGGCGTTTTTTTTTTTGAAATCCCGTAGAAATTATGGGGCAATCACCGCAACATGTTGATCGCTTAACGATCACGTGTGACGGACTTTTGTAAATCTATTTGTATTTCAGCCCGAGATTTTTAATAAGAGAAAAAAATATTTTCAGAATTTTAATACGATACAATTTTAATAAGAGCACAATAATAACGCTCTTTTGAAAGACATTATAAGACAAATCGGCGCGTGGTCTCTGCATTTTCTGCATTATAACGGCCTCTTATATCTCCATTGTATTGGATTTCATAAATCTGGAGGCGATAATATAGTTCGTATCTAATCTCCGCATAGGTGGTTTGCGGACTACAAGCTAAACTGAAAAAACATGATCCAGTAGTTAGAGATTGGTTGACATATATGTTAATCAAACACACTATAGAATTTCGTTTTTGAATATGGAGATTGGATTTGTCTATAGTATTGAAATATCAAAACAACACAGGAAGTAGAACTTCGTATTAGAATTGGTTTGGTTTCTGAAGAAGAACTTCAAATCTATATAAACACTCCACTCGACATAAATTAGACATTAAATGACTAAAATGATAAAAGAAAAGCATCGCAATGACGAAAGCAAAAAAAAATAAAACAAGTCGGCCCTATAGCGTCTTTATGAAAGGTGATCGGAGGGTTTCATGCATACATTTCAACCCCATTTAGGCCCCAATTTCAATCGAAAAGTTGTGTTTTTAGTTTGTTTTACGATCTTTTTATGTTAGATTAGAGGTACTGCTATTGCCCTTGATATTTTACAGGTTTTTGGAAGACTTGGCGTTATTTTGGACTTGAAGCGGGCATTGAAGACGAAGAAAACTGCTGCTGCCAGGTTTCAGGCGGACCCGTCAGGATTCAGACGGACCCGACAGAAACAAGCCAGAACTGAAGATGAAGAAAAATGCCTCTGCCAGGTTTCTAGCGAACCCGCCAGAAATGGTCCAGCAAGCAGAAATGGAAGCCAGATTCTTGTTCAGCAAGTCAGGCCAGCTTTGGAAATGTCCTGGCTGGCGCCCAGCACACGCCCCAGGATTGATTGAGCGCCCAGAAGGCTATAAAGGCGAGTTTAGATAGAGAAAAAAATGAGATCTCTCAATTTTTATTCTCTCCAGACCTAACTTGGGAAAGGGGCACAGCAGCAGCAGCCGCCGCGTTCTGGCGGGTCCGACAGAATCATGTCGGATCCGCCCGGACACCAGTTGAGACCGAAAATGAGGGGTTTTGTTGTACTCTTTCTTTAGTTTATTTGTCTTGTTGTTTGATACGATGAAACCTTTGTTTTGAGTTTGTTTAGTTGATTAGGGTTAATTGTAGGGAACCAATACTTGGTAACTATGTGATTTTTACTCTTGTTGACGTTTTATTTGATTTGCTTTGGCTTTCTTGTTTTGCTTGATAAATCTTGTTGATTGTGAATTGCTTTGATTGATGGTTTGTACCCAATAGACGCGGCCCAGTCTAGTTTGATAGGTAATAAGAACCCGAACTCTAAGCCTTTTTACAATCACTTGCTATAGGATTGGTAGTAACCGAGAGGTGAATCCGGGACTTAGTCGAGAGACGTGTCTCTATCTGAGATCGAGAGATAAAGGTTGTCCTTACGGTAAGAAAGTCAAACCTAGAAAACCTAAGTCATGGAACAAGAGTTGAAACTTAGAATTTTTAGGAGGTTCGAAGAGTTGAACTTAGGTGTTTAAGCCAAGAACGAGAGTTAGCGCTGTAAGCCGTGGAACAACTTGAGACCCTGCATGTCAAATAGAACGATTAACTGAGTAAACTGAACGGGCGACGTGTTCGGGCGGATCCGTCTGATTTCAGTCGGACCCGTCCAAACACGGCCAGGAGTAGGAACCCGAAGCAATTGACCCTAACTTTGCCCAATTGTTGAATTTCGTATTTTAATCCTTGTTTGCTATTGTTTGAAACTGTTTTTCTTTATTGATTGCTTAGTTTAATTGTTTTACTTTTAATTATTATTCCAAAACACCAAAAAGATAATCTCAACCCTTATTTTTACCACCGACTTATTTCCGCCAAATTAGATAAATTAGGACTAGATAAAACCCTATAAAAGGAATAGTTCCGTCCCTGTGGATTCGACCCTTAAGCTATCACTGCAAACGATTTACATCGGTGATTCTAAGGACTTGTTTTGATTTGGTTCTCGAGTCGATCAAAAGGCGCTAAATGACAAAAAGCAAAAAAAAAAAAAGGACAAGTCGGCCCTATAGCGCCCTTATGAAAGGTGCTACAAGGAACTGTACATAATAAAAAATGTGTTTTTGTTTTTTTTAAAAAAAATTCCTTACAGCGCCTTTTATAATGGTGCTATAAAGTAAGGTTCTGGTATTTTTTTTCGATTTACTATTTTGTTTTACTTTAAGTTATTTTTTTCCTTTTTTTTTACTTTTTTTCTTTCTCCTTATAGCGGCATTTGGTTAAAAATTCATATTTGTTTGACAATATTCATTTTTTTTCTTTTCCTTTTACTTTTTTTCTATTTAATATTTGTATTGAATCATATGATTTCTCATATTATTTCTTATAGCTACAAATTCATATTTGTTGATTTCATTTCGATTACGTGTCGTAATGCGTTGCATTATTTTTTACCAACTAAAAAAATAAAAGTCCATAATAACAAAAAAAAAATGTATCCATAAACTGCAAATCCATAATAATAACATAATAAAAGTACATACCATAATAATACAAGTCCATCAACGTTGTTTACGTCCAGATAGTGTTAATCTGTTAATTTTTCTAATCGCCCGCCTGCTCCGTCTCTGAGCAAGACATGGAGAACGATCATCATGATCATCGCCCGCCTCCTGATCTCCATCACCGCCGTCATCCCCTGACCGCCGTCATCCCCATCATCCTCGTCATCCCCACCCTGATCCTCCTCGTCCTCCTGCATGTAATCTCCATGACCCTTTTAATCCTCTTGACTGTAATGACCCTACTCATATGATCTGAACTGACCATCCGCAGACATGGCAGTTTGTAAGAGACTAGTAAAGGAGTCTATTCCAGCCGTACTACCCAACGAAGACGACCATGATGGAATGAATCCTTGAACTAGTATCATGCGGATCAATACTGAATGCATGGTATGTTGCTGGCTGAGTACTAGATCCTGGATACTGTGTGAACATGGTATAAGGTGGGGCATACTGTGGGGGATACTAGGGCATGAGTGGGCTGAAAATGGCAGTGGGGTCAACAACTGGAATCTGTGTGAACATAGTATGAGGTGGTGTTGTGGGATACTGCGAACCAGATGCCTGAAAATGGCTAGGTGTAGGACCAGTAGCCGGAATCTGTGTACGAGAGGCATCAGTGTTGAAGCCTTCATCCTTTAATTTCAAAATTCCATAATTTAATATTTACTTAATATTTAGTTAATAGTAAGTAAAAATAAATTAGTTAATATTTACTTAATATTTAGTTAATAGTAAGTAAAATAAAGTTAGTTAATATTTAGTTAATAATAAGTAAAAAAATTTAGTTAATATTTACATATAGGCTGCATCGGATTCTGGGGGGCGTTGGCTCGTGGAGGAGATGTCTCCATATCAAAATCTGCTATTGCATCAATATCTGTTGAAAATTCCTCTTTTTCCAACAAGTTGCCCAACTGGTGTTGCATCGATGCAGATTTTAATTGCGATCGGCAGTTACGAAGAATCTTCTTACCAATTTTTCTAAAACCTTTCTTCGCAAGTAATCCTATGGCCTCCACTATATTAGATAGCGCATTCTTCCCCTACAATATGGAAACAAATAAATTACACAAATAATGTTACTATAGGTGCCACGGGAGTATACTGAAACTGACTAATTGATTGCTGACGGCGGCGAGCCGCCGCCTCCGCTCTCGTCACAGCCAGCTCTGATCCACTTGTCTCCCTCATATACCTCGCATATGCCCTTGCATCAGCATTTGACCATTGCCTCTGGTCTACAGTCTGAGCCCGACTTTGTAAAGCTTCTTGATCCCACAAAGTAATCAAAGGAGCAAAAACAATCCTTCAGTCTGTGTCTCCTGTATAACTACCATGTTGGAACGAGTAGAGACCATGGTGGTCCACGCCTACTGAAAATAAAATTGTCAATTCACCTAAAATCACAATTTCAATTATAAATAAAAATAAAAGTTAACAAACATACAATAGGTAGCGATGGAGGACAGGCGTGCACTAGACCAGACTGAGGCCTACAACGGTCCGGAAATGTACACTTAATTTTACTCAACGAAGGCGCTATCACTATTTTGGGATGCTCTGGTTCAGAAAAAAAAAAAGAAAATAAATTTGAGCATATATTATTTGCAAAATTTGTCAATACATTTTATGAATTTATTATGAAAGGATATTTAATTTTAAAATATTTTGCTCATCGCCTAAATGGCTAAAATCCATCCTTTCTTTGGTTATCATATTATTTTTCTTTTGTTTTTTTGTCATCAGAATAGCGGAAAGGGCTTACTCGCATTACAAAATTCAGACAGCATATTAAAATGGAGGTGCGGGGAATCGAACCCCGTGCCTCTCGCATGCGAAGCGAGCGCTCTACCATATGAGCTACACCCCCGTTGTTGATTTTATTTGATATATATTTTATTAATCGCTTCCTCGGTGATTACAAACAAATCTGTTTTGAACGCCCGATGGTGAAGACTTTGAGACAAAATTAACGTCAGACTATGTTTAATTGTTTATCGTTTGAGAGGGCGCTGTATTCATGAAAACAAAATGCCACGAGTAACTCTAGGGTCATCATAAGTTTACTCCATCCTAGATTCCTAGTAATCAGCCAAAGAGATTCTTGCCAATTGGTGTGCAAAAGGATATATTTGTTTCACCTTTTATCATTGACAGGGCCTGATAGTTGATAAAGTCACATAATCATTGAATTTTCGTCGAAATAAATATTTGTCTTAACTGTATCAAAAACTAAAAGATCGAAAAACAATTGTCATTGTTCCGTTGGTTGGTCTGATAGGTCAATAAAAATAAAAAAAATTGTAGTATGAATTATATCATTGTTTTCAATGCGAAACAAAAAGCATAACAGCTCCTTTGTTGCGTAATTATTTGGATCTAGCAATGGTCCAAGTAGTTTGTCTTTTCCCCATAAAGCACTTTGGGGTAATACGTTGTTTTTCTTTGTACCAAATCAATTGATAGCATAACAAGATGACAATATTAAGAAGTTACATACACTGATCAACTAAATAAAAAAAATCTTGATTTTCGTATCGTGAATTAAAAGTTGTGATTGTTTACACGCTCTTTAGTTCACAAAAATAATACAGCAATAGAAATGCACGTTTCTCTACGTTTCCCAAAAAAAAAAACAAAACCGCCTTCTCGTTATTAAAATTCGCATTGTGAGCATAGTTAAGCGAGTAGGGTCACTAATAAAATGTTGTGTTTTCAAAAGCTGTTGTCTTATTTCTACAGTATAAAACGGGTAGTTAAACATTTAACTGTTCAGTTACATGAAGAAATATTCATGTAACTTGAAAATAAAGCTTATTTAAAACCATCAGTTGGGTGTTTAAGCTATATTTTATTCATTTGACGTCAATTGATCATAATAATCTATATTTAAGCTCCTTAAAATGAAATTCAAATTTTACTTATTAAAAATATTATATTATACATAATGAAATATGCATATAATATGCTAATTAAGTTTATTTCGATCTTCAGTTGAGAATTTAAAGGATTCTTGATTCATTTGACTTCAATTGATCTCAATAATCTATACTTAAATTCTTTACATGGCCTTGAATATAATTTTGATCCAACTTTATTCAATATTGTATTAAGAAAACTAAGCTTTTCTGGAGTTTCAGTCAAGCATTTTATATAATTTTTTTATCCATTCGACATCATTTGATCACAATAATATATTTATTCAAGCTCTTTATATGGTCAAGAATATAAATCATTAACTACATATTCAAAATCTTGTGTCATACATAACAAAATATGCATATAATATAAATAGAAGATTATTTAGAGTATGTGTGGAGAATTTTATGTGACTTCTGAGCATTTCAAGTGATTCTGCATTCATTCATAGTCATTTCATCATAATAATCTATAATTAAGCTCTTTATTTAGCCTAAAATATAATTCAAATCTTACTTATTTAAAAAAATTGGATTATACACAGTAATTACGCATAAAATGTACAAATATTGCATATTCTGAGCATTGTTTGAGCATTTCAAAAGTTCATTCTAATTCATTTAATCATAATAATATATATTTAAGCTCTCTAAACAGTCCAGAATACGATTTAAATCTTACTTATTATTTTTAATATAGGATTATCCATTGCAATTAAGCATACAGTGTACCAATAATTCATATTCTGAGCAGCATTACAGTCTAATATATGATTCAGATCTTACTTGTTCAGAATAGTTGGATTATATATTGTAATAAAGCATACAATGTGCAAATAATGCATGTTCTGAGCACCATTTGAGCATTTGAAGCAATTCTGCATTCATTCTAAGTAATTTGATCACAATAATCTATATTTGAGCTCTATATATAGTGTAAAATATGATTCAGATCTTACTTGTTCAAAAAGATTGGATTATACATATTAATTATGCATAATATGCAAATAATGCATATTCTGAGTATTATTTGTGCATTTGAAGAGATTCTGCATTTTATTCTAAGTAATGATCATAATAATCTACATTTAAGATCTTTATATAGTCTAAAATATGATTCATGCATATAATTTGCAAGAAATGCATATTCTGAGAATCATTCTAGCATTTCAAGCGATTTTGTATTTATTCTTGATTATTTGAACACAATAATCTATATTAAGCTCTCTATTCAGTCTAGACTATAATTCAGATCTTAATTATTAAAATATTGGATCGTACATACTAATTAAGCATATAATGTGCATATAATGCTTATTCTGAGTATCATTTGAGCATTTGAAGTGATTCTGCATTCATTACAAGTCATTTGATCACAATATTCTATATTTGATATCTTTATACGGTTTAAAATATGATACAAATCTGACTTGTTAAAAAATATTGGAGTATACATACTAATTACGCATATAATGTGCAAATAATGCATATTCTGAGAATTATTTGAGCATTTGAAGCGATTCTGCATTCATTTTAAGTCATTTCATCTCAATAATATATATTTAAGTCTTTTATTATGTCTAAAATATGATTCAGATCTTACTTATACAAAATATTGGATTATAAATGTTAATTACGCATATAATGTGCAAATAATATATATTCTGAGTATCATTTGAGCTTTTGAAGTGATTCTGCATTCAATCTAAGTCATTGACACAACACTCTATATTTAACCTCTTTATACAGTTTAAAATATGATTAACACCGTTCTTATTCAAAATGATTGGATTATATATAATGTGCAAATAATGCATATACAGAGCATTATTTTAACATTTCAACCGATTCTGCATTTATTATTGGTCATTTGATCACAATATTCAATATTTAAGCTCTTTATATAGTCTAAAATTTGATTCGGATCTTACTTAGTCTGAACGATTGGATTATACATAGTAATAAAGCATAAAATGTGCAAATAATGCATATTCTGAGCATCATTTGAGCATTTGAAGCGATTCAGCATTCATTCTTAGTTATTTGATCACAATAATCTATATTTAAGCTCTTTATAAAGTCTACAATATAATTCAGATTTTACTTCTTCAAAAAGATTGGATTACACATAGTATTTATGCGTATTATGTGCAAATAATGCATATTCTTAGCATCATTTTTACATTTCAAGGTATTGTGCATTTATTCTAGGTCATTTGATCATAAAATTTTTATTTAAGCTCTTTATATAGTCTAAAATATGATTCAGATCTTACTTATTCAAAAAGATAGGATTATACTTGGCAATTACGCATATAATATACAAATAATGCATATTTGAGCATTTGAAGCGATTTTGTTTTCATTCTTAATCATTTCATCACAAATAATCTATATTTAAGCTTTTTATATAGTTTATAATATATTTCAGATCTTACATATTCAAAAAGATTGTTTTATAAATAGTAAGTACGCATATAATGTGCAAAAAATACATACTCTGAGCATCATTTGAGCATTTGAAGAGATTCTGCATTCAATCTAGGTCATTTGATCACAAAATCTATAATTAAGTTCTTTATATAGTCTAAAATATAAATCAGATCTTATTTATTGAAAATGATTGGATTTGTACATAGTATTTATGCGTATTATGTGCAAATAATGCATATTCTTAGCATCATTTTTACATTTCAAAGTATTCTGCATTTATTCTAAGTCATTTGATCAAAATAAATTGTATTTAAGCTCTTTATATAGTCTAAAATATGATTCAGATCTTACTTATTCAAAAAGATTAGATTATACAAATTAATTACGCATATCATGTGAAAATTATGCATATGTTGATAATCAATTGAGGATTTGAAGCGATTCTGTATTTAATCTAAGTCAATTGATAACAACAATATATATTTAACCTCTTTATATAGTTTAAAATATGATTCAGACTTTACTATTTCATAATGATTAGATGATATATAGTTATTATGCATATAATATGCAAATAATGCATATTGAGAGCATCATTTTAGCATTTCAAGCGATTCTTCTTTTATTATCGGTAATTTGGTCAAAATATTCTATATTAAAGATCTTAGATAGTCTAAAATATAATTCAGATCTGACAGATTCAAAAACATATACTTGGTAATAATACATATTTTGAGCATCGTTTGAGCATTTGAAGCGATTTTGCTCTCATTCTTAATCATTTCATAACACAAATCTATATTTAAGCTCCTTATATATTGCAAATATGATTGAGATCTTACTTATTCAAAATGATTGGATTATAAATAATATTTATGCATATAATATGCAGATAATGTATATCCTGGCATCATTTTACAATTTCAAGGGATTCTGCATTTATTCTAGGTCATTTTATCATAATAATCAATATCTAGGCTCTTTATATAGTCTAAAATGTGATTCAGATCTTACTTATTCAAAATGATTGGATTATAGATAGTAATTATTCATATAATGTGAAAATAATGCATATCCTGAGCATAATTTTAGCATATGAAGCGATTCTGCATTTATTATTGGTCATTTGATGCCAATAGTATATATTTAAGCTCTTTATATAGTCTATCATATGATTCAGATCTTAGTTATTCAAAAAGAATAAATTATACATAGTAGTTAGGCACATAATGTGCAAATAATGCATATTATACTGCATTCATTCTAAGTCATGTCATCACAATAATCTATATTTAACCTCTTTATATACTCTAAATTATGTTTCAGATCATACTTATTCAAAAATATTGGATTATACATAGTAACTAGGCATATAATATGCAAATAATGCATATTCAGGGCGTTATTTTAGCATTTCGAGCAATTCTGCATTCATTCTAAGTCATTTGATCACAATACTATATTTTAACTCTTTATATAGTCTAAAATATGATTCAGATCTTACTTATTCAAAATTATTAGATTTTATAAGGTAATTATGCATATAATGTTCAAACAATGCATATTCTTAGCATCATTTTAGCATTTGAAGCGATTCTATATTTATTATTGGTAATTTGATCATAATAATTTATATAGTCTAAAATATGATTCGGATCTCACTTAGTCAAAAAGATTGGATTATAAATACTAATTACGCATATAATGAGCAAATAATGAATACTCTTCGCATCATCAAAACATTTGAAGAGTTTCTGCATTCATTCTAAATCATTTGATCACAATAATCTATATTTAACCTCTTTATATAGTCTAAAATACGATTCTGAACATACTTACTCAAACCGATTGGATGATACATAGTATTTATGCATAGAATGTGCAAAAAATGCATATTCCGAGCATCATTTTAGCATTTCAAGAGATTCTGCATTTATTCTAGTCCCTTTAATCATAATAATCTATATTAAGCTCTTTATATAGTCTAAAATATGATTCAGATCTTGCTTATTCAAAAAGATTAGATTATACAAAGTATTTATGCATATAATGTGCAAATAATGCATATTTTCGGCATCACTTTAGCATTTCATTGAATTCAGCATTTATTCTAGGTCATTTGATCATAGTAATCAATATTTAAGCTCTTTATATAGTCTAAAATATGATTCAGATCTTAATTTTTCAAAAATATTGGATTATACATATTAATTACGCATATAATGTGCATAATGCATATTTTTTGTGTCCTTTGAGCATTTGAATCGATTCTGCATGCAATCTAAGTCATTTGATCACAATAATCTATATTTAACCTCTTTATATAGTCTAAAATATTATTCAGACCTTACGTATTCAAAATGATTCGATTGTATGCAGTCATTATCCATAAATTGTGCAAATAATGCATATTCAGAACATCATTTTAGCACTTCAAGCGATTCTGCATGTATTATTGATAATTTGATCATAATAATCAATAATAAGCTCTTTGTATATTCTAAAATATGATTCGAATCTTAATTATTCAAAAAGATAGGATTATACATTTAAATTACGCATATAATGTACAAATAATGTATATTTTGATCATCATTTGAGCATTTCAAGTGATTCTGTATTTATTCCTGGTAATTTCAGCACAATAATATATATTTAAGCTCTTTATATATTTTAAAATATGATTCAGATCTTACATATTCAAAAAGATTGGTTTATAAATTGTAATTACGCATATAATACAAATACTGCAGACTATGAGCATCATTTGGACATTTTATGAGATTCTGCAATTATTCTAAGTCATTTGATTAAGATCTTTATATAGTAGAACATTACGATTCAGATCTTACTAATGATTGGGCTATACGTAGTACTTATGCATATAATGTGAAAATAATACATATTCTGAGCATCATTTTAGCGTTTCAATGGATTCTGCATTTATAGAGGTCATTTGATTATAATAGTAAATATTTAAGCTCTTTATATAGTCTAAAATATGATTCAGATCTTATTCAAAATGATTAGATTATATATAGTAATTATGCATGTAATTTGCAAATAATGCCTATTTTTGTACATCATTTTAGCATTTCAAGCGATTTAGAATTTATTATCGTTCATTTGATCAGAATAATTTATATTTAAGCTTTTATATGTCAGAAATATGATTTAAATCTTACTTTTTCAAAAAGATTGGATTATACATAGTAATTAGGCATACAATGTGCAAATAATGCATATTCTGAGCATCATTTTAGAATTTCAACCGACTCTGCATTTATTCTTAGTCATTTGATCACAATAATATACATTTGAACCCTTTATGTAGGCATGATTCAGATTTTAATTATTCAATATAATTGGATTATATATGGCAATTATACATATAATGTTTAAATAATGCATATTCTGAGCATCATTTTAGAATTTGAAGCGATTCGGCATTTATTACTGGTCATTTTATCATAATAATCTATATTTAAGCTTTTTATATAGTCTATAATTGGATTCAGACCTCACTTATTAAAACAATGGGATTATAGATAGTAATTATGCACTTATTGTGAAAATAATGCAAATTATGACATCATTTGAGCATTTGAAGCGGTTCTGAATTCATTTTATGTCATTTGATTACAATAATCTATATTTTTCTCTTTATACAGTCTAAAATATTATTCAGATCTTAGTAATTCAAAACGATAAGATTATACATAGTAATTACGCATATAATGTACAAATAATGAATATTATGAACATTTGAAGCGATTCTGGATTCATTCTTAGTTATTTGATCAAAGTAATCAATATTTAACCTCTTTATGTAGTCTAAACTATGATTCAGATCTTACCTATTCAGAAAAATCGGATTATACATAATAATTGTGCAGATAATGTGCGAATAATTCATATTCTGAGCATCATTTGAGCATTTGAAGCGATTCTGCATTTATTTTTGGTCATTTGATCACACTAGTCAAAATTTAAGATATTTATATAGTATAAAATATGATTCAGATCTTACTCATTCAAAAATACATGGTAATTACGCATATAATGTACAAACAATGCATATTCTGAGCATCACTGGAGCATTTCAAGCGATTCTACATTTATTCTTGGTCATTTGAACACAATAATCTATGTTTCAGCTCTTTACATAGTCTCAAATATGATTCAGATCTTACTTACTAAAAAAAATATATTATAAATATTAATTATGCATATAATGTGGAAATAATAAATATTCTTAGTATCATTTGAGCTTATAAAGTGATTTTGCATTCAATCTAAGTCCTTTGATCACAATAATTTCTATTTAACCTCTTTATATAGTCTAAAATATGATTCAAACCTTATTCAAAATCATTGGATTATATATAATCATTGTACATATAATGTGCAAATAATGCATATTCAGAGCATTATTTTAGCATTACAAGCGATTCTGCATTTATTTTTGGTCATTTGGTCACAACAATCAATATTAAAGCTATATATATATATTCTAAAATATGATTATAATCTTATTTATTCAGAAAGATCGGATTATACTTGGTAATTACCCACATAATATACAAATAAGGCATATTTTGAGCATCTTTTGAGCATCTCAAGTGATTCTGTATTTATTGTTAATAATTTGATCACAATAATCTATTTTTAAGCTCTTTATATAGTCTTAAATATGATTCAGATCATATTCATTCAAAAAGATAGGTATACATGGTAATTACGCTTATAATGTGCAAATAATGCATATATTCTGAGCATCATTTGAGCATTTGAAGCAATTCTACTTTCATTCTTAATAATTTGATCACAATAAAGTATATTTGAGCTCTTTATATAGTCTAAAATATGATTCAGATCTTACATATTCAAAAAGATTGGATTATACATATTAATTATGCATATAATGAGAAAATAATGCATATTTTAGGCATCATTTTAGCATTTCAAGCGATTCTTCATTCATTCTAAGTTATTTGATCACAATAATCTATGTTTAAACTCTTTATATAGTCTAAAATATATTTCAGATCTTACTTATTCAAAATGATTGGATTATATAGTGCAATTATGCATATAATTTTTAAATAGTGCATATTATTAGCATCATTTTGGCATTTGAAGTGATTCTGCATTTATTATTGGTCATTTGAGCACAATAATATATATTTAAAAAATGATTCAGAACTTATTTATTCAAAATTATTGGATTATATATCTATAGTAATTATGCATATAATGTGCAAATAATGCATATTTTTAGCATAATTTTTGCGATTTAATTGATTCTGCATTTATCATTGGTCATTTGATCATAATAATCTAAATTTAAGCTCTTTATATAGTCTAAAATATGATCAAGATCTTCTGTATTCAAAAATATTGGATTATACATAGTAATGACTAATGAGGCATATAACGTGCAGATAATGCATATTCTGAGTTTCATTTGAGACTTTCAAACGATTCTGCATTCATTCTAAGTCATTTGATCACCATAATTTATATTTAACCTTTTTATACAGTCAAAATTATGATTCAGATCTTACTTATTCAAAAATAGTCTCAAATATAATGTGAAAATAATGCATATTATAAGCATCATTTTAGCATTTCAAGCGATTGTGCATTTATTCTTGGTCATTTGATTACAATAATCTATATTTAAACTTTTTTTGTAGTCTCAAATATGATTCAGATCTTACTTATTCAAATAGATTGGATTATACATGGTAATTGCGCATGTAATCTGCAAATAATGTATATTCTGAGCATCATTTGAGCATTTGAAGTGATTCTGCTTTCATTCTTAATCATTTGATTACAATAATCTATATTTAAGCTCTTTATATACTCTAAAATGTGATTCAGATCTTACATATTAAAAAAGTTTGGATTTTACATAGTAATCACGCATATATTGTGCAAATAATGCATATTATGAGCATCATTTGAGCATTTGAAGAGATTTTGCATTTATTCTAAGTCATTTAATCACAATAATCTATATTTAAGGTCTTTATATAGTCTAAATATGTTTCAGATCTTACTTATTCAAAACGGTTTGATTATATATAATAATTATGCATATAATTTGCAAGTAATGCATATGCTGAGCATCATTTTAGCATTTCAATCGATTCTGCATTTATTCTTGGTCATTTATTCACAGTAATCTATATTTAAGCTCTTTATATAGTCTAAAATATGATTCAGATCTTACTTATTGAAAAATATTGGATTAAAAATATTAATTACGCATATAATTTGCAATTAATGCATATTCTGAGCATTATTTGAGCTTTTGAAGCGCTTCTGCATTCATTGTAAGTCATTTGATCACAATAATCTATTTTGAGCCTCTTAATATAGTCTAAAATATGATTGAGATCTTACTTATTTAATATTATTGGATTATGCATTGTTTAGGCATATAATATGCAAATAATTCATATTTCGAGTATCTTTTTAGTGAATTCAGTATAGAAAATGTGAGCAGGAATTTAAAATGGAGGATATTAACAAAAGTTTTCAGCAAAAAATAACGAAGAAATTGATGTACCAATAAATTGAAAGAATTGACTAATTCATCCTTCATGAAAAATGCAAACTAAGGATATGCATCAATATGTGTAAAAATTGTTGTATGATCGAGCATTATATAAGTTTGATAATCTAATACAAATCTTTCAATACTTTTATTTATTGAAAATTTTCTATTTTCTCGCTTGACGGCTGCAGTCAATATTTAAAAAAAAAATATTTTCATCAAACTGTTTTTTTTTTAATGTTCGTGATGACCTGATGCCATAACAAATTGCACAAGACCGACCAACCTATGATTCATATCTTACTTATTCAAAGAGATTGGATTTTACATAGTAATTACGCATATAATAGGCAAATAATGCATATTCTGAGCATCATTTGAGCATTTAAAGCCATTATGCATTCATTCTATGTCATTCTATGTCATTTAAAGCATCATTCTTAGCATTTAAAGTAGTTCTACAGTTATTCTTAGTTATTTGCACAAAATAATCTTTATTTGAGCTCTTTATATAATCTTAAATATGAATCAGATCTTACTTACTAAAAAGGATTGGATTACACATAGTAATTACACATCTTATGTGCAAATAATGCATATACTAAGAATAATTTGAGCATTTGAAGTGATTCTGCATTCATTCTAAGTCATTTGATCATAATAATCTATATTTAATGTGCAAATAATGCATATGCATATTTGAGCATTTGAAGCGTTTCTGCATTCATTCTTAATTATTTGATCAAAATAATCTATATTAAACTCTTTATATAGTCTATAATATGATTCAGATCTTACTTATTGAAAAAGATTGGATCATACATGGTAATTGCGCATAGAATGTACAGATAATGCATATTCTGAGGATAATTTGAGCATTTGAAGCGATTATGCTTTCATTCTTAATCATTTGATCATAATAATTTATATTTAACATATTTATATAGCCTAAAATATGATTCAAATTTACATATTCAAAAAAATTAGATTATACATAGTATTACGTATATAATGTGCAAATAATGCATATTTTGAGCATCATTTGAGCATTTCAAGAGATTCTGCAGTCATTCTAAGCCATTTGATCACAATAATATATATTTAAGCTCTTTATATAGTCTAAAATATTATTCAAATCTTACTTATTCAAAATAACTGGATTATATATAGTTATAACGCATATAATGTGCAAATAATGCATATTCTGAGAATCATTTTAGAATCTCAAGCGATTCTACATTTATTCTTAGTTATTTGATCAAAATAATATATATTTAAACTCTTTTATCGCTACTAGTAAATGAACCCAACTAAATGGGTGGATAAATTACAAATGAGAAAATCTTACATATGTATTTTATTTGTAAAATGAAAATAATTATAAGTTTAATAAAGTTTTCCATGTGTGCCGTGCTGATATCTTTCCAAACATAGTGCAGAATCAATCCAACAATAATTTTCTTTTTATTTTGATAAGAGCACAACCAATCCAGTGAAAAATTTATTTATATTAAAAGTGAAGGGCTGTTAAACTCATATCCATCGTTAATATCCAACTGTTGGTTTAAACAATCAATGGCTAAGTTGCATAAAGTAAACAATTCTTTACACCTTTCGCTTATTTTTTTAATCCCTTGTATACGTGCTTTTATAAGTAGTAAGGTTACAAAACACTGGTCGTGGTAATTTTATAAGTAGTAAGGTTACAAAACACTGATCATGCAAGATCAGAAACTTCATTCAGTTATTCATGTAAAACTTTATTCAGTTATTCATGTAAAACTTTATGGAGGCGTTTGGTTGTGGTATGAAATAATTTAAGTGACATAAATATCTATATACTATACAATATGAGAGGCCTTTTCTACAGCAACTCATTTCCTTCTCTCGATTTTATTTGGTCCATTTGCATATATTTTGGTCTAACAAATGTACTATAAATTTATAATGGTCTCTTTTAACAAGCAACATGAAGATCTACATACAATTATCTATAGAAAAAAAAAGTTAACAACCATGTGAATACACTTCGGATTATTTGTGACAAACTCCCATGTTATTAGTCTCTTCAAACAAGCAATGTGAAAATCTACACGGGATCATCTACAAAAATCGAATTTAAAAAATAGCAGCCCATGTGGATTTCCTTCGGATTGTTTGTGAAGACACCCATATTATTACATGTAAATAAACCTCATATGTCTATTTCTTGTACTAGCAACACGAAAAAATGCACATAGGAATATACATAAAAGTTATAAAGTTAAATCAAAGTAACATCAGCTTCAAAAAAAAATTTCCCCATATGTACGGTACATGTATGGATTAAATTTTCTAATTGTCAGATTTTTAAACTATGAGGTAAATTAGCAGTAATTACAGTTTTCAATTTTTTTTTCATATTAGTATGTTGTATATGGATTCAACCATTCTCTAAAAGGAATAAAAAATATCAATTGAAAATTTGCACTTCAGTGCTATGGTAAAAAAAGGAATTGTATATACTATATGTGAAACAAAACTACTGCTAACTTGGATTAGAGTTTAAATACATTTTTTTTTTCTATTTTTGTGTTTTAAAGGTGCCATTTTTTATATTGTTAACAAATCTATAATTTATCTTACATTATAACTCTATTTTAATAATCCCGACATTGGTTTTGAAATCTGTCATTTTTTAATACATGTCATTTGTTTTAATAATAATAATAATAATCATACTTATGGTATATGTTGATCGTATATTGCAAATGAAATAAAATGTAATCTCTATTTTGGAAAAATAAAAATAAAATAGTGCACGTCCAATTCTATAAATTTTGTTTAAATTTAAATTTTTGCCCTTTATTGTTTCATTTTTTTTGCATACTAAACTTGGTAAAAAAAATATTATTGTTAATAGTAAATTAATAATTACATATCTGATCCGAGTCGAGGTAAGAACATTCCAAAACAGAAAATGTGACTTAACTAAATCCTATAGATAAATCGGAAGGTAGTTTAGTATTTATTCAAATAATTTCATTTATAATTCTAGCACTTCTAATAATTACATGTCAGCTTTAAGACTTGCCTTCATCGCGCGAAGCGCGAGTACAAAGCTAGTTTATGTCAACTTTCAGGGGTGTTTGGTTGTAGAATAAAAAGGAATAATTAAAAGTGAATTAATTGTTTGTTTGTGCATGTTCACATGTATGTTAAAAGCCTAAAATATCTTTCTTATGAGAAGTATATGTTATAAGCAACAGTTAAACAAATTTCATGACGTTTAGGATAACTTATTCCAACATTTGAACTTGCATATATAAAGTAATAATTTTGTAAACTTATTCTTTTTACTCTTAATTTTTAAAAAAAATCCACATCAAATTTCTTCTATAAAAAAAATTGGACTCAATGATGAAATACGAAATATGAAGGCGAAAGAAATTAGATTAAAATAGTGCACACTATTACTACGAAGTATTTTTTTTTGAGTAATTACTAAATTAGATGAAAATTGCATATATATATTTTTAATTTATTAATGTGTACCAATTATCAATGGTTATACATTCGGTGGAACCCAGTAATGGTGGTGGTTTTTTTACATTCGCCGAGGGCAATAGCGGAAGAAATATTGAAAAGTTCATTTTATTTTTGTAATTCCATATGTGGGATCCACTTATATAAGTTATAACACTTTATTCCATGTGTGTTTGGCTACATAAACGAGAAAGAAGTGAGTTATTCCTCCACTATTCTCCAATCAAACGACCCTATAGAATTTATAAATAATTGAAGACTAAAAATATATAAAAATACAATATTTCTTCTTACTTCTCAAAAAAAAAAATTTTTTTTGGACAAATATTTTAGCTAATTTTTGTACTTTCAAAACCTAAATTTTCCCAATAAATAAAAGAAAAATGTAACAGCCGGTCCGACTTAAAAGATTTTGAAACTCATATACGACCACGTAACAATTTATTTTTACCATGGGTCCCACTATTCAGACCCTTCTCTCTCCTTTTTAATTAACGAGAGTACGAGACACACACAAACTTCACGCGACCCCTAGGGTGTGTTTGGCAGCGTTCGGAATAAGGCTATTTCTTATTCCGAATAAGGATTCTCTCTCCTCTCTCCTCTCTCCTCTCTCCTCTCTCCTCTCTCCTCTTATTCCGAATAAGGATTCTAATTCCACCATATAGGTGGTATTAGAATTAGGGGTTGAATAAGCCTTATTCGGAATAAGGCTTATTCGGAAACGTGTTTGGTTTCATCCCGAATAAGCCTTATTCGGAATAAGGCTTATTCCAACCAAACCAAAGGTGTAACAAACACACCCCTAATCTCTCTTTCAATATCCCCCCCCCCCCCCCCCCCGGAATTGCTTTCTGCACGTCTAAAAATTAGAGATGCACTTCCCTTTGCCAAAAATACCCCCGCACTCCTTTTTTTCTTTCATATTTCTTGAATTCCTGAAAGCGCACACCATTGGTACTAGCACCGGCGACGAAAGACAAAAAACGCAAGCACGGAGTCCTACTGTCGGATCCCACTGCAAAGGAAGCATTGTCGCGAATTCTGACGATTGAAGCGACCGTTCTGAGAGTTGGCCGGAGAGCGGCAGTGGCCATGGCCAATGCCAGTCGAAACGGAAGCTCTGGCCTCGAGCTGTTCTCGAAGCTCTTGATGAGGCGATTGCAAATGCTAGATGGGATGCTGCCCAATCTCTTAGGGTCTGCTCCAGGCGGAGCATTTTAAAGGAAGGGAGAGGAGAGTAAGGTGAACCTGCAGTGTTTACTCGCTCCAGTACGAAATGAGAGAGGAACGGAAGGAGAACGTAGGGTAGCCAGTTCCATTAAAATTGGGATTTTTGTTACTCCCAAATCGGAGCGTAGACAGAGTACACTTTCCTTTCCGTCTCTTCCCCTTCCTCTCCTGGCCTCTCCGTCCCCTTCCCTTCCTTTAATGGATGGGTTCTGGAGCACAGCCTTAATTCCATTTGTTTATATGGTTAAGGAAATTGTTGAATTTATCGGTCCAGGCAGTTAGGAGGAGCAAGGCGGAGCTAGGCCGAGCCAGGCGGAGCCAAGGTGGGAGAGTGGGGATTGGGGAAAAGTAAATATTTCATCCAGCCTTAGGGAGAAGGAAATAAAATAAAAAAAAGGAAAGAGGAGGAGTGAGGGGTATTTTTGGTAAAAGGGGTGCATCTAATTTTTAGACGTGTAGAAAGCAATTCCCCCCCTCACCTCCGTGAATTGGTAAAATAAATCAAATATGCTCAAATCAGTCAGTCACAAAATCACTACAAGGAAGAATCAGCGTTACTCGTAAGGTAAGTCTCTTCCTATTCAAGCTTTATTTTGTACCCAAATCGCGTCCAGTCGTGAAAAATTACCTACTAATCAGATCGTGGGTAACTGAGTACTGTTGCTTTCGTTGATCGAAGTTCGTAAATTTTAGTTAGTACTTAAAAAAAAAATAGAATTTATTGGGTGGAAATCTCGGGTACTATTTCTGTAGGAGCAACTTCTGATTCCAATCTTGCTCAATTACCATGTTAGCTGCACAAACACGCTTCCAATTTTGTCAATCCGAGATGCGTCAACTGGAAATTTGCTCGATTTGCTTTAATCATCGTTGTCATATACGGTGCACAGGGGTGCAATATTCTGCAGCTGATATACCTTGAACCTGATCAATTTCAATCGATACTTTTATCACTATTTAGTTGCATTGTTGCAAAGAGGCCTTCACCGCTTCTGTTTTACCAACAAATCACCATACCATGAAACCATTGATTTTCATGTCCATGTTGGCCATTTCTCCTACTTGGACCAACATGCCAAAGACGGTAAATAATTTAAACACTCTCCCCAACCCACACACACACCCCCCATCCCAACAAAAAAAAAAAGGAAGAAGAAGAAATCCTTAGCTAGTCAAAATAATATATAACTATCAGAAGAAGAGTATCAGTCTAGGATGGTATCCTGTTAAATTATTTAATGATCGAACAACATTTATTCGGTGGTTATAATCATTTTTTAAACCAAAAAAATAAGGGCTATTTGCCACCAATTAGTGAGTGTTGGACCATTGTAGTGTTTTACTTTGTGACCTGGTTGCTTTTTGTTCAGTAGCGTCCCTGTTTATTTGTCCTTTTTTTCCTAGTATTGGTCATGTAGCAATTGCTGCCTTATGATTGAGATTGGTGAATTAGCTCAAAAGAAAATAACACATTTTATACGGCAAGGTATGGCAGAAGGTATGTAATTAAATTGAAATTCTAGGTGTGACTTTTTTTTTAATGTTTTCTGCTTATTCACAATATTATACAATTTAGACGTGTTATACAAGTAGGAATACGAGCATTATTCAGAAGACAATCTGATTCTTAGAAGTTTCAGACTTTCAATAAATGTTCAACTAGTGAAGTTCTTGTTGCAAATGAATAAATTGCAGAGCATTTTGCACCTCTGTTTGAGCAAATAGCAAAGCTAGATGAAGCATTGTACAACATACAATTTGAGCAGCATTGGATCGAGGCTCAGACTGATATCAGCAGGCCATCTGTAATCATCCTCTCCTGCTCTCTTTTGCATCCCCCCCCCCCCCCCCCCCCCCCCCAGCCAACCCCTGCACACAACAAAAAAAGAAAAAGAAAATAGAAAAATAAAAATGGGACAGTTTTGTATTGTCCTTGTCATGTCTGATATTGCTTACACTGGTTGGTATGTTAATGATCCATAATAGTAAACCAGAATTGCACATTGTTCATGTCTTTTTTTGAAGATTTAAACACCATTAGGCTTCATTGTTCATGTCTTAATCTCACTTGCATGTGTGTACAAACTTTTGATAACAAGGTTCTATAGTTTGGTACCATATCAAATAAACAAATGAACATGAACCAGAACATTCCATAAGCAAAATAATACTTTGGCTTATGGCTTTATCTGTAATAAACTAATAATCATACTGTATTATCTTCTACGGCCAGTGAATGAAGGAATGAGCAAGAGGGCGATACATAAAGCAATCTTTGAATCCTTGGCACTTATTGGTGCGAGTGTGTTACAGGTGTTCAGTGTTCCTGTTGCGGCACCTTTTCGGGCACAAGCTTGGTACCACTAGGGGTGTAGGACATACTTGCTTTTGTAGCATTTTAATTATCTTTGTACTATTAATAACAATTATTGTTGTAATTTCTTTTTTTGTTTCCTAGAAGAGGTTCTATATTTAAAATGTAGGGACATTTTGGAGAGCTAAAGTTGTTGAGTATCTAATTGACAAAGCTTCCTACTTTGTAAGATTAGACTCGGTGAAGAAAATTTTCTGGTGATGTTACTGTTTGTTATTTGGTTCTTTTAAATTATTCTGGCTTGCATAAATACTTTAGTTATGAGAGAAAGGTTACACTTATTTCTACATTTAGGATGGAAGAGGCTTCAATATACAACGGGCGAATGGGTATGCTTCCATCTTTGATGGTTTGAGTAGTCTAATTACATGACTAGAGACTTATCTCTATTAGGTCCTACCTATGTCGGTTATATGTTTTTTTTTATTGTTTGCATAAAGCATTGTTCACTAAGAAAAGAAAATTTATGTCACAACTTCAGGAAAAACCCCATTATTTACCAAAGTTACGGTTGTCAAAAGAACATATTATAAGCATAATAGCATATATAACTAAAATTCCAGAAAGCTATAAAGGCCTACCAAGTAACCAATCAGCTGAATTCATTCTCATTCTCGAGGAGATTTCTTAATAAGTATGGATTATAAATTCTAATTTGAATAAACAAATAGTCTGTTCTTTTGACCTTTTAAAGTTTTTTTTAAAACATTGTTTGACCTTGTAAGCTCGAATTGGGGTTGCATGATGGCTCAACAAAAGGTTGCCATTGATGCCTTGAGCGGTGTTTACGTAAATTTGGAATCTAGGCTGATATTTTTAACAAACAGAATTCCATCGAAATTAAACTTGTAGGACTTGATGGAACGGAGGGAAAAAAAAATTGTCCCTGCATATTTATTACTTATGTTGCTAAAGAAAATAAATAATTAGGGATGGAATTTATTTTTTCTGTCAATATTTTTTTGAGAATGCTGACAGAGGCAGCCAACAGATTTTTCTGTCAATATTACGGTGGGGGGAATGCATTTTCGCTAGTGTGTCAAAATTTTTTAATCTGATGATTTGAGCGGATCAATCAAACCGAACTTATACGACGACTACATAGGTCGTGTATGAGTCTAAAATTTCTGGATCCATTCGGGGGACGGGTTGGTTCCTATCATGAATTGACCCAACCATATCCAGATATATGTGATTTGTTGGATTAAATTGATATTTATTACAAACTAATTATGATTTAAGTCAATTTTTTTATATTGATTAATGATCAGTTGTATAAATAAAAAATATTTAAATAATTTTAAATCATATTAGAAGGGGTTGGTTGATCAGATTCAGCCGACGCATGATCCGTTCTAGTTAAGATTGGATCGTATCGAAATAAAAAGAATGAATAATAATAATATGTATGATTTTACCCAATCAATTGACACTCTTAATTTTATCCATGCTAGAAATGGCAAAACTGTGCCTATGCAAGGGATGAAACATTATTTTTCAATTCGAGTTGCTTTTAGTTTTTCCGATGAGCTTCCGATGAAAGATACAAGATTAATTTTTTTTGTACATGACTTAATAATTTAATAATATGAGCATTAGGTTGGCCTCTAAGAGATTAAAAAAAATTAAGTCATATGCGCATAAAAAAAAGTTCAATAAATTTGACTACATTTTTGCTAGAATTTTAATTTAAATTAAAATATTATTAATCAATAAAATTTGGAAATTTAAATTTACATGCTTAGAAATTATATCTTTCATATAACATGACAGTAAATGCATTTAAACCTAGTAGAATAGGGAAAAGAAATGGAGAGATCAAGGAAGAGCCTCCAATTTTGACGAGTGTCGGTAAAAACTAAAAACGGTGAGGTATAGCCCTATAGGAAAAGAACTCTCATTTGCTTAACGACAGAATCAATTTTTGTAATTTAACTTCAAATCTTTCAGATTGTTCATCTCCAACGGTTTTGGGCCCATTTAAATGATGCCTTCTTTTTAGGTGGTAGAAGTTGTATCCTCCTTTTGGATTTGTTGGATATTAAATAAAGAAGTTGTCAATATATATGTTAGATTGTTAGTACGATCTTTTGTTGTGTCTCATTTAGATTACGTCTAATCAATCAGTTGAGCTAAGGCAAGAGATAAAAAAAAAAAAAAAGGTTCACCGAAATCACAAGATGTATTATATGTTTTCTAATTTAGAAGGTTTCTGAAGTCACACATTTTTTTTAAAAAAGATTAGATTTGATATTTCAATTTAATTTCTTACATATAAATGATAAAATAAGATTTTGATATAAAATCTTATGTAATATTTATTTATTTATTTTATTATTATTATTATTATTATTTTCTTGTTACAGAGCTCGTGCACCTCGTTTGACAGAACATTTACTTATTTTCTACCAGCTCCCTATGCATTTTATATATCACAATAATATATCTCTCTATTTTCTTTTACTTGTAGTCTGTAAAATCCAATATCTTAGTAATAAGAATGACTGATGCCAATTATAGACGATATTCTGGACAGAACTAATATCATAATATCATGATATATTTTTTTACGTCTTCAAAATATATTTTGACGTCTTTATCTATTTTTTCCCATAAAATAAATAGAATTTTTCACAAGTTTATAATCTCAATTTTAGTTTACAGATTGCTCAAGTAAATATCAACGTTTGTATCCATTAATTTTAGTAGCGTATAAATATTATGAAGTTATTCCGGTCTGGAGGTTTAGTTAGAAAAACTGTGCTTTAAATATATATGTCCCAAAATGATTTCATCTGTACTATTAGCAATAGCATTAAACACATTAGTTGGGAATGCACACCTACGTGGATTATAATTTGTACACAAAATTAGTTTTCACAATGTATACGGCTGGGTACCTAGCTAGCGGTCCAATAAAAATTAGTTTTCATTCTGCCGCGACAATTACTTTTATTTTCGTGCAATTTTCATTCTTTTCCGTATCAACTCAGAACATCATGCACGCGAGTCCTTATTTTAAAATGAAACATTATGGTATCGATAAAAAAATAACTGTGGTCTTTTATAAACTAAGTGAAGTCTGAACTGGTACCATTTATTAGCCGTCAGGTTTATTTGGCTTATATGACTAATATTTTATGTTGGACGATAACCAAAGATGATAAAAAAAATATTATTTGCTTCAAAAATTAACATCCTAATGACAAAATGGTGCTAGCAAATTCATTTATAATATTTCCGGTTTTTGGTGAAAAAAAAAATTAAGCATTTGCGCGTAAATTGGTGTGATACTGATGTATTTAGTTTTGCAACAATATTTTATTTATTTATTTATTTATTTATTAAGAAAGTGTTTAGTTTTGCAAGGTGCACGTGAAATTTCCCTGCTACCAGAAAGTAGAATTCAAATTACACTCCTCAGAGGGAGCAACTAATTAATAAACGCCTACCATATTGTTGGAGATTGGAGAATAGCATATGGATGACATTGCCAATCTGGCAAGTAGCTTTCGTTCATTTATTATCTATTTCCCCCTTATGAAAAGACAAATAAAAGGAGTCATGTATTGCAATTAATAAATAATTTATCAATGACTGCAGATTATATTTTAATTACATTTGCCGAAACAAAATAATTAAATAAAATTCCACTACTTGCTTATTATGTAAATTAACACGAATTGAAATTGGGCTACTGATTTTTTTTTTTTAATATAAAGATGTACCATTTCGGACCATGGGCTAACTCTTTATTCTCTGTGGTCTGGATTGCAAGCTCTGTGATGAAATATTGTATTTTAATTGATATAAGTTGAGAAATTAAAACTATAAAAGTTCCTTTACCCTTTTTTAGTCATCACTTAACCAAAATAAACTTGGTTTCAATATCTTTTCCTCCTTGTATAGTATTGGAGAATGTATTCTGTCATCCCCTACAATTATTTTTGATGTAAAATCCACTGGCAAAAGACTTGGCTTGGCAACACTAATAGTGTTTTCTCAAATGCAATAAAAAATATTAAATATATATAAATTATAAACTTGTTGTTTTTTAAAAAATTTACCCTATGTCATAATAGTGTTTTCTCATGCTCTATCATATTAAATATGAACCATTATAAAATTCAATTTATTTAATTAATGATAAAAATTGGGGAAATTCTTTCATGGATATAAATTCTAAACCGGACTTTAATCATAACTGTTCATTTTATAATGATTTCTTTTAAATAAACAGTTGTGATCAAAGTCCGCTTCACAATTTCTATCCATAGAAGAATTTCTCTGGAAACTCTATTAAAATTTTATCATTTTTCATATGTACGATTAATAGATTACATATCAATTATCATATTTTGAAATTATAAGTTACTAATTCTCTATTAAAAAAATCCCATTTTTTTTATATCACCATGAACTCCAATTTGGAGTATTCTTGTGTCTCTCAATTGTACAAAAAGTGTCAACACAATTCTGGCTGCTTCTGATCATCAAACACCAATCCAACGATATGAGTTGGGTCTAACAAAAGGAAAAGCACAAAACTTGACAACTTCTCCTCTTTTAAAAGTACACCAATACACCATTGAAAACGGGCAGGCAAGGGGGCTTGACCTTCCTATAATACAAAAAATGAATTATCCTTTTTAATGTCATTCTCGTATTAAAATATAATTATGCGTAGTTTTTCTAGCAGATAAAAATTTATGTATAGGTCAAGAAACAAATATATCATTTGCTAATAATGTTGTCTACCTTACATTTTTTTTTTTTTTTTTTTTTTTTTGAGAGTAACTACCTTACATATGACGGTTGCGCCATTAATTCATGTTGACTAAAATGTGATGTCAGATTTTAATCCCACTCTACAGTAATTTTCTGATTCTCTCGTGCATCCATTTTTTTATTCTTATTTTATTTATTTTTTTGAAGTATCTCTAGCATCCATCGTATACTGAATGTGTCCGTACGAATTGGAGAGAATTTAATTGAAAATTCATCCGACCTGACGCACTAGTGGTACTGTGGTAGTAAGACGCAATATCTGTGCGCATCCAACAATTAGTCAGCAGCCATGGTATATTGGAATTTGCATATAGCCATATACTCATATGCAGTACTCTGTACTTCACAGCTCGCACAACAACAATTATCTCCCCATTTAATGCATCCGCCTCAACTGCCCCAAATGTCCAAAACACGCCTCCCTCTTTTGTTGATTTTAGCTTTATAATATTGTGTTCTTTGGTAATACAAAAGGACCGCTTTCGGTGGGAATTGCCTACCATATAATTGGCTAGTTTGTCCCTTTTATTCATGAATTCATATTAACAAATTTTAACGGCCGATATATCTAAATTTTTTATTAAAAAAAACTATCTAGCTAGAGGAATGATGCCTGCTGCTTGAAGGGAAAAAAAAAGAAAAAAAAAAGAAAGAAAGAAAGCTAGAAGCGATATCAAAACTAACAAGCGTGTTACTATAGATGATACACGAGAAATGAGATCGAACGACATAATTCGCTTGTATGAGGAAAAATCACTAGGATGTTACTTAATTCGTAAAATAACTAGGATGTTACTTAATTCGCTTACTTTCAATCCTAGATCTTACTTTTATTGAAAGCATGTCGAATGAGCTTTTGTTCTATTAATTTCATTTAACGTCATACATGCTAAAATAGCTTTGTAAAATAACAAAAGTGATTTTTCTTTATATATATATACACACACACATAATTCACTGATTTCATATCGATACCACCATCGATATCCTAATGATTTTGATGTCAAAAAGATATCATATGAATTGACTGATCAGATCACTGTGAATAGCATTGCATTAAAAAAATTTTAATACCTTTAAAAAAATTTGCATTCTGGAGAAAAAAATTGTCAATAAGATAAAAGTTGCATTCTGGACACCAATTATACATCTTCACTCTGTTTTATTGGCCCTAAAAAAATGTTAATTAAATAATATAGCAATCAAGCAATGTGAATAATAAAGCACTCAAAATAAAAAATATAATAATCAATCAGTTTTATACGTCCTTATCAAGTTGGTACTTTTGTTTCATCGAACGAGTTTCGTACTAAACCAATTAAGCAAAGGTTTTGTTAAAACTAAATTGTTGCCCTGCTGCTGCACACATAGGTACACTTTAAACTACTAACAGAGAATCAATTTGGAAAACTAGATTATTAGGCCCCAAAATAAAGGCATTCAAACCTCCCACCGGTCATGAAAGCTGCTCACCTCCCTTACCTTCTTGCTTTGCTCAGTCAGTCTCTCTATAAATAACTTCCCTCTACTTGGTTGCACCAAAACATATCTGATCCATAAAAAAGAGAAGGAAAAAAAAAAAAAAAAGACAGAGAGAAAAACAACAGAAGGATTAAAATCTAGTGTAGTCCTATTTCTCACTCTCAAGCCATGGTTGTGGAAGGCAACAACAACGGATCGGCTCCCGTCGTGTACGACCACAAGCAATCAACCGTTGTACCTGGCCATGTGACCGGCGAGGTGAACCATGACCTAACCAACATGGACCTAGCCATGAAACTACACTACTTGAGAGGAGTTTACTACTTCAAAAAAAGTGACATACTGGACTCCCTCACAGTGTTCAAAATGAAGGAACCAATGTTCCCTTGGCTAGACATGTACTACCAGATCAGTGGCCGGATCCGGCGGCCCGAGGAGGGTGGCAGCCGACCTTTCGTCAAGTGTAATGATTGTGGCGTGAGAATTGTCGAGGCGAAATGTAACGTGACGCTTGATGAGTGGTTAGGTGACAAGGAATTGCTGTCCCGGTGCAAGCACCTTGTCCCGAGCAAGGTACTCGGTCCCCAATTGTTCTTCTCACCTCTGACATATGTGCAGGTTGTCCTCTCTCTCTTTTATCTGTTTACATGTTTCTTACTATACAAACAAATTCATAGACGTAATACTTGTATATTTTTTCAAGATCGTTTGATTTGTTTATTGTTGGTTACATTAGATAGTGATATAGATGTTTCTGGATTAACTATCATAGGGTGCTCAGAAGGAATATGTTATATGTTTTGATATAATTCTTATGAAAACATGAATACAAAAGAGGAGATATGTACAACGGTACATTTGTAAATGGGAGTTATCATCCGGCTCAAAATTTATCAAAAAATATAACTGTTAAACTATCCAAGTTCTACAACAAAAATTAAATTAGAAGTTTTATAATGGTAAAATAGTTCATATTTGTGATAATACAAAGATTTTTTCAAATTAACAGGCCAAATATATATTCCGAGATGATAGAACTAGATGCCCCATTAATTAATTGCTTGGTACTTTTGACTGCCTCTTTTCTTCTTACAAATCTGCAGTAGGACTTGCGCAGGGAATTCTCGTAACTTCCAAGTAATAATTTATGCCTGGCAACTGAATTTAATGCCCGTTGTTCTAGCATAAATTTGAGCAGAGCCAATTAAATTCAGCAATTGGTCCCATGAACTGATATATGCACACAACAAACAAGAAGTTTTTTAGTTAAATAATTTTTTTGTTTGGTACCATATTAGAACATCCACAGAGTACAAATAGAGAGTCGAAAAGAGATCTCTTCTTGGTTATCTACCATATAAAGCTGGTTTGATTTGTTCCAATAAAACCCTCAACTACCTGTTTAATTATTAAATAGGATGTTGTAATATCTGACAGTGACAGTATATTTTCTAATCCGTCATACAAATTAGATAGATAATTTTAAGTCAACGCTTAGTTTAGGAAGACTTGGTTTTCAAAAAGAAATATATATATCCAATTCTCTATCAGCATTCTTGACTTCTCTCATTCTCTCAGATCCAATTTGGATTTTTTATGGCTGTGGCGCATCTTAGAAATCAATTATGTACTTAATACTCATAAGGGCTGATTCCAAAAGGGAAAAAATTTAACAAATTGTCAAATTTTTAGTAGTTTGTGGTTTCATTAATCAGCTTATTATTATTATATTCTATTTGAGTTTTTTCTGAAAGAAACAGCCTGTATGCACAATTTTCATTGAACAGCTTGTGCAGTTTACATACATCCATTCATACTAACTTTACATTCCATATTCACTGTTCATCACAAAAAAAAAAATATTCACTGTTCCACCGTTTTTCCTACTTATGACTTCGGAAGCGCTTCCACATGTCCGGTCCATATGTTCACAGTTGATATGGCACCTTTTGGTTTTGTTTTTCCTGCCAAATACGGTTGATGCTACGCTGGATTAAAAAACTGTACCTGTTGTAGCCTAGTAGACCTAACAGACTGTTTAATGTTGCAGTAATTACGTGGGACCTCCCACTGTAAGCAAGAAGACAAAGTAAAGAGAGGTTGATTGATATGTATAATTAATAAGGTCTCGTTAGAGGATGGATAACTAGATAAAGTTATGTCCACCTCTTATGAAAAATAACTTTCATTTTTTAGTCATATTTAAATTTTCTTGTTTTAAACAAAACTTATGAGAATGATAATGGTACCTTTGGACGCATGGAAATAGGATGCTTTTAATGACAGCCGTCTTACTAGATTTATTTACTCTTAAAAGAATCAGAAAAATAGTAGGCGGAAGAGGTAGATTTACATCTGGACAAGGAAATAAAGTGCATTTATATTACCAGCATCTTGACACTGAATAAATCATTGCATTCAATAGCTTCTTCAATTTATACCTACAAGTATGAATAAGTCTCAGTCGCAAAAAGGTGAACTGGAATAGAACCACGTAGGCTTCATCATGTTGTTGTCCTTTTCTCATTGAATTATTTAATTTCTCTTTTTAGAATTTCATAAAGTAAAATGAAAAAAGCAGCAGTAATTGCTATTATTTATACATGAATTTTGGTCTCAATAAAAATAAAAGTGTATGCATTCAGCCAACAATATTTCTTCATCACCACATAAATAATTTTTATTTCTTAGTTTGTATAATAAAAAAATTAATATGTTATTTATTAATTATTTTTTTATTGAATTAATAGTTTACAAAATTCACCTGTGGAGGCTTGGCAATTGGACTCAGTTGGTCCCATGTAATAGGGGACCCACAAACTGCCGTGAGCTGCTTCAACAAATGGTCACAGCTGCTCCAAGACATCAAGGCTCCCAGCAAACCAATTCCACCAAACAAAATAGAAAACAATAATATTTCATCCCCTTCTGACGTGGCACCGAGCTCAGTGAAGGAAGTTGAATTGTCGGGGGAAACATGGGTGCTCCCTAGCGATTCAAAGTTGGAAACCATTGCTAATCACTGCGAAGGCAATTACAATTCCACAATGGCCACCTACTCCTTCCAAATCAAAGATCACAAGATCAAGCAATTGCAATCTGGGGGTTCACAAGTTGGTGACTTTGAAATTATCTCAGCCCTTATATGGCAAACAATTGCCAAGGTATTTTACAATTTCAATGTTTATTTTTATTGAAATGTAAGTTCATGCTTTTTGTTCTTCATTTTTATGGCGATAAATCAATTAGAATTAAACATATCTACTCTTTAAAGACTCATGACGAATTGTATTGGGTTATGAATCTCTAGGTCCACTATATTTTGTTATTTATGCACTCATGAATAAGCTAACCATATAGCTCGAATATTTATTATAACTTAGAAAAACTGGGTCAATGTACATATGGCCTACAAATAGACAGGTTAACTACCTTTTAACATATTTTGAGCAAAAACGTTGCACTGATATTGTTTAACAGTTGACATTAATTGTTGCGGATACTTTATTTTAACATTTTTAAAGTAATATGAAGAAGGACAAGGAACGCTAGCTCAACTGCCAATTTAGTGCCAGAACAGAATATTGGTACAATTTATTGGACCCAACAACTACATTTAACCCAACAGTTGAGAACTGTCATTAACATTTTTATATTATTACTTGAAAGAAAGTAGTATATATATGTTTATGTGACACAGCAAAAGCATTAATTGTTATTCCATTTTTCAGGTAATGGAAGGCAAAGAGCTTAACACTGTAACTATCTGCAAGAATAATCCATCTAGAAGCAACAAGAACCTGACCAATGAACAGAGCATCAGCAGTGTGAAAATAGACTCAGCTGTCACTAAACTAGAACTTTCTGAACTTGCCATGGCAATATCCAAACATGCCAAAAATGAGACCCAAGTAGTAGAGGAATATGTTGGTGGAGATAATGGATTCAAGGATTTGGTAGTGTATGGTGCAAATCTCACCTTTGTTGACATGCTGGATTTGGACTTGTATGGTTTAATGTTGAAGGATCAGAAACCCGCAAATGTTGAGTACGCAATTGACGCGGTTGGAGAAGAAGGGGCAGTGTTGATCATGCAAGGAAACGAGAACGATGCAAAGTTGGCGGTTTTGGTTTTACCGGAAAATGAGTTGCAGAAGGTGAGGGAAGTGCTCGACTCCCGCGTTCTGTGAATAAACTAGAATGACATGTATTAGGTTTGCATTTTGTTTTTTTGTTTTTTTTCCAGGCTTCTTATGTCTGCAAGTTTGGTCATGATGTATTGATGTTTGATATGATTGTCGAGTTGTATAATTTGATATATGCATAAGTGTGAAACATGCTTTGTAAGTTAAACCATAAATGCTTGTTCACTATGAGGAAATGTTTGTGATGTGTTGAATATGTGATGTGTTTCACTATGTGATGTGTTGAATATATGAGGAAATGTTTGTAATTAATCAACTTTTCTTTTTTTAGTGACAAGATGGGTCAAACTTCTGAACTATGTACTATCCAAATTAAATGTCCATAAATGGACCTTAGTCGAATTTCGAACTTGCGATCTAGTCTGAGATGGATTTTTATTTCATTTTATGGAGCATAATATTAATATAGAATTTGCGATCTAGTCTGAGATGGATTTTTATTTCATTTTATGGAGCATAATATTAATATAGAATGATACATGTTAGAAAATACGATATTATTCTTAGACAAACAATTATGATGCTGTGACTTATTTTGGAACTCAAAAAGATTCGGAACTAAAAATAAAAAAAATGAGCTAGAATTGTTTTTTTTCGCAAAAATTTGTTGCACGAATGACGAATCCCGTATAAACTGACTTGACATAGCAAATGAAACTACTTAGAAACTATAATACCCTGCTTCTATAGTCAAATTCCATTGTTAATAAGAAAAAGAGCAAATTCCAGTGTCACCATTTTTTGGTGCCACAAGTTGCCACAACATCATATTTTGTCAATATTTAATATTTTTAAAATTCAAACATCAAATCCAAACCGTTGATCTTGTTCAATATAACGAGTGATGCGTTTTGACATAAATTTTATAAAATTTGGAGTCAATTTGATACTCGATCAAGTGGTAAATAAATGAACAAATCTGATTAACTATAACAGATTAATTCTTATACGTTCATTTAATTACCACTTGATCGAGTATCAAATCGACTCCAAATTTTATAAAATTTATGTCAAAATGCATCACTCGTTATATTGAAAAAGATCAACTATTTGAATTCGACGTTTGAATTTTAAAATATTAAATATTGATAAAATATGATGTTGTGACAACTTGTGGCACTGTAGCCTTGCTCTAAAAAAAATGTGTCAAATTCCAGTTGACGGAACCAGCTTTTTTCTTCGGTTAAGCATATTGTTAAACTTTACACAATTACACTCCAAAAAAGAATAACTCGGTCCAGAAAAAAAATAGAACTCTTGAAAATATCACTTACACTAGGCCGGAAACTCACCTCGACGGCCCAATAAGCCCTATTATTCGATACAAATTCTCTCTCTCTACAACTCCGAAGGTTTCCTTTCCAAAACCCTAGAAATCTTCGACTGTGTAGGAAAGAAGCGCGAGAGGTCCGAGCGGCTGTAGGAAAGAATGGCGAAATCGTTACGATCGAAGAAAAAGAAGAGATTGCGAACTCTGAGGAGAGAGATTGCACAGCCTTTCTACGAGAAGAAAGAGGAGGCGAAGTTAGCAGCTCAGGAGGCGGCGCTCGCCGCCGATAAGCTTCCCGTTCGCGTTCCTCCTCAAGCCTCCATGGGTATGTACTTCTCTCTTCCTTTTTCCCTTCCTCTGTATATTTCTTTTTTCTATCAAATTGTTGAAAGATCTGTATAGTTTTAGAACTTAATGATTGAACGATTTTTTATTATAAGATTTACATAGAAATGGTTTCTAATGTCTATACTTTTTACCCACATACACGAATACATTGATGAGTGAACTGAACCTAGCATAAACATTAGACATTTATTTTGGGGGGGAATTTAGGTGTTTATTGTTTATGTTGATGGAATTAGTGATTTTTGTGGTAATAAACGCATTAAATTTTGTATGGTTCATTTTGAAGTTGAAATTGTAATGTCTATACTTATTACACGCACACCAATAAATTGATGAAGGAACTGAACTAGCATAAACATTAGACAAAATTTTTTTGGGAATTTAGGTGTACTATTATTTATATTGATGGAATTTGTAATTTCTGTCGTAATAAACACATATTAAATTTTGTATGGTTCATTTTGGAATTGAAATATAGTTACTCTGCTTTAGAATTCTGTCATATAATTGAATGTTATCTGTCAATTTGGATCAAGCAGATGTGGAGATGGGAGATGGAAGCTCATCCAATTCGTTGTTAAAGCCTGCGGGTGGAATTGGGAAGAAAAGGATAAAGAAGATTTTACAGCTCAAAAAGGAGAAGAGACTTGCTAAAAGAGGGAAGCTCAAGTCGAAGAAGAGCAACAATTTTTAATCTTTCTCTAAGAAAATTACTAGTTATGTAGCTAATATTTGCTATCAATTTTGCCTTTAGTATGTTTTATTACGTTTCTCTTTTGTGTAATGGCTGTATCTTTTTTTTCGATGGTAATGCATCATTTTGGTAGCCATATCTCAACCATGTTATTTAATTACTTGATTACTTCACCATAAATATGTTTTAGGAATTAAAATTAAGGGAAATTACACCAGTGACAAATGAACTGATCCCTTTTTATTTTTTTCTGGTTTTAATTGCTTTCCTCTCCGATTCATTCTTGCTTAACTGCATCATTTCGCTGGGTTGCCAAAAAGGACTTGAATGACTCGGAGAAGGCAAATAAAATCAAGTTCCTTGTCATTGAATAAAGGGAAATGTGATATTATCTTGCGAGTTTGTTTTATTTTTTTTCTCTTACTAAAAATGAATTACTGAATAGTTGTTCAAATAACTTGAATGGGTAGATCATGAGATATTTAACGGGACATTTGTTTTTTCCTCACGTGCTTCGTACTACACCGACTGTCCAAAGGGAACAGCTTATTCTACTCTCCCTCAATTTATTTAAGCAAATAGTGAAATAGATTCGGTGCACAAAATTGGAAAAGCTGTGTTGACGTTGATAATCAGTTAATCACTACAACGTGGTCATGTATTCCGTAGTTCATCCTAAATCGTGCAATTTAGAATATTCCAACATCCAGGGATGTATTATCTCTGAGCTATGTGCAAGACTTTAATTTTATATGACCGTTTGTCGGATATGTTGTTGTTTGTAATTACGATAAGCACATTCTGGCTTTATTTGATATATACACACAACGTTTTCAACATATATTAGTCATTTATATCTTGAGAGAGGACTAGATGTGCACCTTAGGATTTCATCATGCTCTCTTTTTGTTAACACATACCCCATTACACGAGTCATTTATAACTTGATCTAGATTGACGTTGATTTTATAAGTCTAGGATTCATTTCATGCAACAGAAAAATGTGAAAAAGTTAACTCATCGAATTCATTACGATGAATATTCAATTTCTTGATCTAGTTCGAATTAAATTCTAAATTATATAACTTTTTGATACCGATTCATTATTTTAGCGAAACACAATTAATAGTCAACTTTTATTGTTTCAGTGAATGCAACTATGCCTCACAACTCAGGTCAAAACTAAACCAGCAATTTCCCTCTCGGATGCCACTGAGTATACCCGACTTAAATTCTCTTTGGAATCTAGTTCTGACCGGTAACAACAGGGGGCTACCTAATGTTAAGGATGTCATTACGTTAACAGCCACCTGGGCTATTTGGCTAGAAAGAAATAATAGAGTGTTCAATCGTGAAACCAGAAGTGCAGACTCCCTGTTACATTGGATCATCTCACAGCAAGCTCTCTTCCGGAAACACTGATGTTCTTAGCTTTTTGTTTGTTTAGATTTCTTTTCTTTTTTTGCTTTCTTTTTCTCACTTGATAGCCACTATCAAGTCATTCCTATTTTAGTACTTATATTTAGAATTATTTGCCATAAATTATGTAGAACACAAAAAAAATAATAATAAAAAGAAAGAAAAAAAAAAGTTAACATCTGATCTTTCTCCTCACAAATTCATAGGTAGTGTAGATTTGTAACTCTTCGATAATTTATCAATAAAAATAAGTTGTGCAAAATGTAAAAGACTTCCCAAAACTATATAAGTTTTTGATGTTATTGAATTTTATATTTTCCAAAAGTCTATTTCAATAACATTTCACATTATTGTACTAAATAAAACTAATCATGTAAAATGTGCAATTTTAATACATCTCTCACTCAAAATATTCGAAATTACCCCTCCAGCACAACCATGAGATAGAGTTACCAGTGCCATTTCTGTTGAGAAAGTTTGAGTAACTAGATAAGGAGGGAATATATGGGGTTAGCACATGCACTTCTATTGCTTTGTATACAACTATTCTATTTTCAATGGAATAGTATTTTCAATGGAAGAGTGGTGAATATCACTTGTTTTTCTTAAAAGACACATTTACCTTATACTTATGCCCAATAAGCTTCTAACCATTGCATTTTCTCTATTTAAAAAACTAAAAAATTACAACAATTATGAGTAAGATAATTATCTGTAGTATTTATTAGTATGAATTTTTTAGAAAATAAAGTTATTAGTCTATGTTTTATTCCTGTTATTGGTTTTCTCCATTAGCTTATTGCAAAAAAGTTTGTGCATATAATGAATATAGACCGAAGTAGTCTATTTTCTCGTTTTTATCTGTTCTTAGGATTTCTTCGTGTCTGCTGTCTACCCAAGGAGATAATCTTAATTTGCTATTATTAAAGAGTAAATTAAACGAAAAAGAAATAAACAGCCATCATGAATATCTTTTTCACCAAACGCTACTATACTTCAACGATATAGATATGTCATGCATATCGTATGTCAGGATTCACGCCATTTACAGAAAACATATTTTGTGCTCATGCTTTTTTCACATGCACGCTCACTTGTCAAATGTTGGTTATGTGCCTTTTTTTCCTTTATGAATGGCTATGTGCTGAAGGGGGTTACTTGGAAACAATGAGATTCCAATTTGAGGTGTAACTTGTGAGCGGAAATGTGTACCACCGGGCTTGTGTGTGTGTGTGTGTGTGTGTTTTTTTTTTTTTTTGTAAAAATGATTATTTGGGCCTATCTTTATAGCTACCAAATTATTTCTATTTTATTTATCTATGATTATTTCTATTTTATTTATCTATAACTCCATTCTTTTATTTATCTACCAAAAAATAAAGTGATCAAAGTGGGCCGAAGGATGACATTTCTGGATTCTAAAATCTTATCTCTGCAGTATTTGTGAACATGTTCTTGGCACAAGTGTCTCAGTGCCGGTAAATTAGATGAGGGGAGCCGGTACTTCACGTAAGAACAAGGCGATCTTGCCGATAGTAATGAAGCATTAGTTCTTGCAAATTAGAAATCTCCGTTTATTTAATTTTAAGGGTATAATTGTCAATCGTGATGATTTAATATAATTTTACCTTTGTTAAATTGAATCATCCAAACAGGAAAATGGAAGGAATAGTAAAAATTTTCTCTTTCCCTTTCATTAAACATCCAAACAAGCAAAGGTTAAAAAATTTCCTTTCCCATTCCATCCCCTTCGGTATTTCTCGTCCCTTTCCATTCTCCTCCTTGTATCCAAACACAGTGTTAGGGGAAGAAAAATGACCCACTTTTTTCATTAAAAAATGATACTTTAACCTGAAAAGCTTTTCCATTATTTTAATTTGTAACTAAAATGTATCAACATTATGAGCAGACAATTAAAATACTACCTAGTACCGAATCAATGAACAGTTTGAAGAAATTTTAGGAGTCAGCATATGGTATGGAAATATTTATCTTTGAGATTAATTTTTTAATTTCAAAATTTAGTATTCAGAGCAGACTAAACTTGTAAAATTTAAAACATTTTTCAAAATTTCAAAACATTTATTGTTCGTTTAACTTAGAGAGAGATAGTTTCTATTGTGAACCATGATGCATAGAGAGTTATGTGCACCATGATCGTTTTGATCGGTAATTTTACAAATTGATAAATCTAAATCAACCAATCCAATCTATATATTAAAATCTCATAGCAAACAAAATTTTACATTTTTTGAAATTTTTTTTACTATTTTTTCAATTTTTTTAAAACTTCTTATTTTTGGATATTCTACCACTAATTTGTAGCAAAAATGGAAAGTTTTAAAAAATTCGAAAAAAATAGTAAAAAAGTTTTAAAAAATGTAAAATTTTGTTTTCTATGAGATTTCAATAGATAAATTGGATTGGTTAATTTAGATTTGTCAATTAGTAAAATCATCGATCAAAACGATCATCGTGCACGGAACTCTCTATACTATACATTATGGTTCACAATAGAAATATATGAAGATACGATTACCGAACATATACTTTGATTAGCGTGATAAAACGACTAATTTAAAAGAGAGCAAATCGTATAAATTTTAATGACACGAAAATTAATAAATGAAAAATATAATGCTTCTTATTTGATTTATTTACTTATTTTGTGAAAGAGCGTAAGAGTGTAACGTTGTTGGGTTTTCCGTTAGAGGAAGAGTTTAGTACGTAGCAAATTCCCGTTGCTGTTTAAGCGAGTCCGACATACTACTACTAGAAGCCTCTCTGTCTGATCAAAGCATTTCTACCTACCTGTTTGACAACATTGTTCTACAAATATGACAGAGATTTCACTAATATAGTTCATGTAATGCAAATATGTGTTACATACTCACCTCCCAAGTCATAACAAAGACTTGGTTTTCCAAGAGAGAGCCGAACAAGTGTTTCTCAAATAAGAGAGTAATAACTTTTTTATTTGATATACTTAAATTCAAGTAATTATTTTTAAATTATTGTACACAATATATTGGATTTTTTAAAAAATAATTATTGAGATATTACAAATTTTGAAAAAAAAAAAGGGGGGAGGGGGGGGGGGGGGGGGGGGGGGGGGGGGTGGGGTGTTCTAGCCTTGCCCCATGGACAAATATATAGTGAAATTACCAGCTAAGATTTGAAGTATAGTTTTATGACACACCCATGGGTCCTGGGGTATGACCTGCTACTCCGTTTCGAGATGCAAAGAATCCAAAACCGTTTTAAGAATGCAGACTACGTCAAATTAGCCATGGCAGGGTGGTTGACTTTACTATCACTGCACAATTTTTATTTATTATTATTATTTTTTTTAATATCACTATCACTATACAATTAATCTCTAGGAAAAGTTTTTATTTGTTCTCATTTTTTTTTAAATTTTTTTTACAGGTATTAAAACTTTCGATTAGTCCATGGTGAAAATTATTACAATTTAAAAATCGCATCACCATCTTATCATCACAAAATAAAAATAGGATATTAAAAGAAAAGCACATTCAAACCAACCTTTTTTTTTAAAAAAAAAAAAACACGCATACACAAGACCAAAAACTGCACAAATAGGGCATTAAAACAAGGTTAAACATGTGTTATTAGTTCAGAGTCGGACCCAACTTTATTTACAAAATTCGTTATAACAAGATGCAATTACTATTTTGTTAAATTTGGTAGGAGCACGATTTGATGATAATTATTTACGTCTCTATTCGAGAGATATCTCTATCTCTACTACTTATAAATGCACCCAGCGAAAGGTTTTAAACATTCATATAAAAGGAGTTAAACATTCATATAAAAGGTCAGGCTGGGAGATAGTAATTTTTTTCCTCTACCGTTCGATCGGTTTGATCTGTGGTTGGATGTGAATCGCCAGACGAATAAACACTATGGATTGGTTTCTCATCTAATATAGAAACAAATTGAATAGCACATCTATTTGTAACGCTGATAAATTAAGAAACATATTTTTATTGTCTCACATTATTTTATTTCTTTATTTGCCCACATATGAGGGTGTCTCGCACCTTTTTGGACCCTGGTCCTCGGAAGGGGGAAATGACCGGATGCTCCCTAGGGGGAAAAAGATATTGCGGACGAGATACCCCTCGATCGTTTCAAAACTCAGACATCGGCACCCACCTGAAAAGGGATGTGAGTATCGACGTGGTTTCGAACCTTTCGAGAGTTTGATTGTTTACTGCAGGTCCTTTTTTTCCAGTAGGCGCAAGCCCCTACTGTTAATTACCTCTGAACCAAGTCGAGAGCACCTCTAGATCGGGATAATCAATGGATTAGGCATAACAACTAGCATTATAACACTTTACTAAAAGATACTAACATTGAAGAACGCAAACAAATAGCGACATGAATAGAGCGAATGATGCAACCATGAGAGGATTAACATGATGTAAAACATGATGCAAAGGATTTTAGTTTATATTTAGAGTTTCAAAACTTCTGGGGTTTGGTTCTGGGTGATTATCCGTTAACCCTATTTTTATATTTGACGATTTTGGTTTGTTCTCTTCAAACTATACGCATTGTAAGCTCAAAGAGGACGGACATAGACGTGTAAAGTTTTGGTATTCAGACCATATTAAAGCTTTAACTATTTAAAACTTCAATTTATCAACGTTTTAAAACTTAGGTCTGTTTGTTGACATGTTAGAACCAAGGTTATCAGACGTTTCTGGAATCTCAGGCATTAAGGCATGTAGAGGTTCCGGTCCTTGAACGTGTGTCAATTCTGGTCAACTATTGACGTATCGAATTTCTGGCCTTGTGACATGCGAGAATTAGGTTATAAAACGTTTTAAACTCTGGTATTAAGGCGTGTTTAGAAATTCTGGTCACTTTGGACATTTTAAACTTTGGTCTTCATATGTTCTAGAATTTACCAAATTCTGATTTTCAGATGTCTTTAAAGTTTGGTCCCTGGATTCTGGAAGTTTTATATAATTATAGAATTTTGTATATTGCTTTGGATTTAGGTCCGAATCTTGAATCTGGATTTTCTGGATCTTTCTGGATTTGGTTTTGGATTTGGGTTTTCTAGATCTTGAGTTTGGATTTCCTTGGGTTTTAATTGGGTTTGTATTTCTGGATTTTTTTTTGGTCTGATTTGAGTTTGGATTTTTCCGGAGTTAGGCTTGATTTGGGCTTGGATTTTGGATTTGATTTGAGCTTGGATTTGGATTTGACTTGAGTTTAGGTCTTGAGTTTAGGTTTTGGGTTTTAAATTTGAGTTTGGGTTTTGGATTTGACTTGAGTTTGAATTTAAACTGGATTTGAGTTTGGGTTTTATTTCTTGACTTTCCACGAAATTTGTTCTTAACGGTAATTGCTGTTCAATTGTACTTGCTGTCCAGATATTTATTGTCTTGAGGTACCTGCTATCAAAGGGGTTCATACCCTTACATTTTTATAGATTTTGGCACAGTTCATTTTTTTTAGTGTTTTGTGTTTATTAATTTTGACCATTTTTCATGACTTTATTTTTAATTTCCTTTTGGTCGAGAATTTGGATTTGGAGTGTTATAGAAAAATGTTTCTCATAATTTTCTGGACATTTTAGTATTTTATGGAAATTTTCTGGACTTTCTGGCTATTTTTAATACATTTTTGAATTTTATGTGCTTTAGAAAAATCCTTATTGGCTGCAGGGTTTGGTGTTTGTGTTTTGTCTGTCAACAATCCACTACACCCAATTCGCCACAGGAGATCAGTTTTAGATCGCTGGGCTTGAGTTCGTTCAGACGCTTGGTTCACGTTTGGAATCATGCGCCGAGTGCATTCATTTTCTCATTCAAGTAGAACTCGTCTCCCTCCTTCAACCGCGAGTCCATCGTAAACTGAATGCCTCCAGTGGAGAACGTTTGCGCCGCCTTGGCGAGTTTCTGTGACTGAGATCGCATCATAAGGCATCGTAGGAGTATCCTGAGTCTGTCTACCGTGTCAATTTTGAGAATTTCGGCACCATTTGTTTTGGTCTGGTTTAGTTCTGATCAGATGTCCAATCGAATCCAATCAATTTTTAATTGACAACAGCTGTCCCTAATCAACGCATTCTGGGCATGTCTAAACAATCGAGATGGCATGACATATGAACCTGAGTTTACATTGGTTTGGTTCGATGGGGCTACGAGACATCAACTTTGAATTTTTTGGTTTTTTAAATCTTATTCATGGTTTGGTATTGGGCTGAGTTCAAAGTATGCCATGGAACAACTGTAATGCTGTACTCTTCTTTAAATTTTGATCAATACTTGTGAGTTAGATTCGAGGCAGTCCAGTGTCAGTTCATTCTTCATATTTTTTTTGCTCACCTGTTTAGAATTAAGACTTGAAACTTCTAAACCTGAGAGTAGATGTCAAAATGTAAGTATGATAATTTTTACAAGATTTTTAGATGCTTGTTTCAGGGGTTTTGAAGCAGAAACTCCCTGGTGTTTGCTGGCACAGATTTCTGAGGTCCGATTTCAGTCCAATTTCAGAAATTCACGGTAATCAAACTACTTGTCCAAAAATTTTGAAAATTCTATAGGAGTTACACCATATTGCTTGCTATCCACAGTTCAAGTTTCTTTTGGTTCTGTTCAATCGTTTGTGAGATAACAAAGAATTCGTAGGCTGTTAAGAACTGGTTCTGCTGGTACCAGAACTGTCAAATTTTCAGTTTTCTTTTAGCTTTCTCAGATGTTCACTGGTTTCCTTTTTCTTTTGCCAATAAATGTCTGAGCTTAATAACAGAGTCTTGATTTTCTTTAGTTCGGTTTTGCATTTTTATTCAGAGAGACTAATCATCACAGAATCATTTTTTTTTTTTTTTTTTTTTTTTACAAATATGGTTGTAACCTGAGTCAATGTACTTGTGCAGGTGCAATTCATACCATATGGGTCCATTTATTTCCATTTCCTAATCTAACAGTGGGGTATGACTTTGGGTCATAAAGACAGTAGAGTAATCTAATGGTAGAAACATGACCTACGCTTATTCTACAGATCAAATTCTTCTCTCCTCTTTTTTTAATACATGCCACCTTATGCAATATGTAATGTAGTGAAACCATAAATGCAAACATGAGGATATGCAGATTTATGCATGACTGAGAAAGAAAAATACTGGTTTTCAGTCCTAAGACGTGACTTTGTTGCTTTTTTTTATTTATACGCATACACATGAGAAAGTAAATTTTATTCTACATCTCTAAGAAAATATGTTTTTAAAGTATAGTTTCAGACCTTATCAAAACCCAGAAATTTCTCATTTCTATTATTACATACCTATTAAAAGGGACACTATTAGCCAAAACAGCCAACATGATTTTATTTCTAAAAGACTTAGATATATATATTCATGCATATAACTCTATAACCAAAATAACAAACTGACTAAGACCCAAAATTCATTTTGACAACATAACCTATTTTATTCAAACTAAGTACATACATATTTTTTATTTTGGACCATTTAAACTTTTAATTGACTGTCAAATCCATGAATCAAGTTTAGTCATGGGGGCGGAGTCTAAGTCACGCACCCCAATCCTTAGCCCATCCCATGGCTCTGACAAGCCGCAAAAATTTAACTGTTCCTTAGGAACTCTAAAACATGACATGAATGTGAAAATAACGAAAGGAAATTAGTTTTTGACTATAGGACTATACTTATCAGAACAAACTCACTATGCCTGATCTTTAACTATGCTATTAATGTAGAATGAAACTCATAAATGAAACTATACTATATCTCCCTCATGATTCTATACTGGACCGTCATGGGACTTCCAGAGGCGGAGTCTAAGTCACGCACTCTAGAGAACCGGCGATTCCTAGCATAGAAACGCAAGTCAGACGTATCTTACTAAAAAAAATATGCAAGATTTTGAGGAAATAGTCTTTTATTACTCCTTTTCATCAAAGGCATGACCAACACCAGTGGAGACGGAGTCTAAGTCACGCACCCCACTGATATTAATCAAGACCTCTGGAAGAAGGAGCGTAAAATCAGAGAGACTAACATGAACTAGTTTAAGCAAGTATGAACATGCAAGGTTTTAAGAAAATCTCTTTTTTTGTTGCCTTATCTTCTCAAGACATGGCCAGCACCAGTGGAGACGGAGTCTAAGTCACGCACCCCACTGACTTTGATCATAATCTTTAGAAGCATGAGCATGAAATCGTAGAAAGGAACAACCAGACTCATACAAGGAAAGGAGAAAGTAAGCATGAACTTAAAATGCTAGAATGCAATAACATTGTACTAAAAGGATGCCAGATTTATCAAAATAAAAGCATTTTATTAAAACTGAAGGCCATTACAAGAAATTCACCTTTTCTAAAAAAAACGACAGCAATTCACTAAAACAACTAAAATGGCCTCCCCAGCCTTCATCTTCTGAGGGGTATTTGTAGGAGAGGGGTGCTAGGGTTTGTGCCTTACTCTCTGGCCATGTGGCAACATTCTTACCCCTTGGATTTGATCAAGGGCTGAGACATATAGGTGCAGAACCGCCTTGTTTATATCATTATGACATGTGGGGCCTATTCTTCCTTGCTTGGGGAAGGGGTATTTGGCGCCAGTGCATGCATATGACAGTCTCCTAGTACTCATCTTAATCCTCTCCATTTGTACTATGTTTGTTCAATCTGTGACAGTCCCAGTGTAGGTTTGTGTATGGCCAGGTGAGTGTGAGGCCATGTATCATGGGGCCCACCCTCTAATCAGGCTAGGAGGTGTATTGGCCTGAGGGTAATTAGGTCATATACAGGCTATTTTTATTATCTGGTTCAATTCATTATTATGATGAACATTAGGTCTTTTCGATTTTTTCCTTTTTGCCCTTCAAATGCTTCACAATTTATCTTCATTTCATTGTGGGAATCTTTTGCAGGGGCTTCTCTGGCCTAGTTACATCTCATATATTCTTTCAATCAATTTGGTAAGGCACCCAGCAATTCCTTCCTTTTTTCTTTGTCATTATTATTTTTATTTTGGTTCAGGAATTCATATCCCCTTTGATCTTGCATACTCTGAATTTCATGCTACATAGCTTCATGGTGCCTGTATGCAATTGTGAAATAAAAATTTTTGTGTTTTATGCGCCAGCTGGGACTTTCTTCCCTTTTTTGCATCAGAATATGCATATACTTGTGATCCTCTACCATCATACAGTCCCCATGTAGTTTCAATCCAAAACTTTTGGTTAAATTTGAACCCTTGGATTCTTTTTTATTCATTGCCCCAATGATACTCGATGTGCTTCTCTTTTGTAGCACATCCCTGTGCACTGTAATTTGCTTCAGATTGTGACAGAAGGGAGGTACGAGACATGAGAGTCACTATCGTTCCTTTCTGATTCATCAAGATCATCGAACGGCTGATAAACAGCTTTGATTCCACGCTCTCTGTTGAGCCTATAAGTCCCTCAGGTGTAGGCGTCACTTTTGCAGACCTCTGACGCAACAGGAAGGGAAAATTTCTTCTCCATTTGTGATTGGAGCCATGTCTCTCCTCACCGGATGCCTCCAGTGCTACATCTTTACAGGAGCTTTGGCTTTATTCAACTTTCTCGCGCCTTTTGCGTATGTACTCTCATCAGCTCTACCGCAGAAGGCACTGATTGAGAACAGCATTGTCTACTTCTCCTCCATTTTGAGCTCTCACCTGTTTCGAGCTTATCGCCATGGCTGGTGGCACTGTCCCCCCCTTTGCACAAAATTGAGATCTGTCGGCTCATCATTTCCACTTCTACTTCACCAAAGCAGCTATCGAGGTAATATACTTCGCCAATTCCTTACTGTCTCCGCTCAATTACACATTTCCTTTCCCTGGTGTTCGTCCCTAATCTCTTTCCAATTGATCTTCCCCAGCCTTTTCCCTTATCGAGTTTGGTGTCGCTGGACTCAGGAGCTTATCGCCTACAAGACAGTGCATTTAGTTTGGGCTGAGACTGCATAGGACGACGGCGAAGCTCTTCCCCACACCGGCGTACGCAGTGTTCCTATTCGAGTAACTATCCTTCTGTCTCTCTTCTTTTCTTTTGCTTCCGTTAGGAGAATTGTGGGACCCACAAGGATGGGCCAATGATGTGGTGACGCGTGTCGCGTCTGAAGTTAACTCGATCGAACCATTTAAACTTCGCTGGGCTTGTGTTTGGTTTAGGTTGTTTCCGCGTAGGTCGTACGGGCCAAGTTTAATTTAACTTATATGGGCCGAGTCAGTTATTTCATTTGGGCTGGAGTTTAAACAATTATAATTAGTTTAACTGGCCTGTTATGCAAAAGCCAGTTTAACAATGAGCCCAAACAAAATATGCACAATTATTTAGAGGTTTCGGTGTAGAATCACTTGTTCCCGCTGTTGTTCCGAGTCCCATTTGTACTGCTCATTTATCTTATTCATCATCATTTTTTTTTTAGCAGTCTAATCGGGATTGTTTCTTTTTAACCAATTCGGCATAAAACTTGGTATTTAACTTGAGTCCTCTTAGCGAATTCATTCTTAAGGCCTTTCATAATTAGTTAATTAGTTAATTAATTGATTATGTGAGCATTGGCATTTTTACATGATCCAATTAATTAATTAATTAATTAATCATCATTATATGGATTTGGGGTTCTTGTTGCCCGTTTATAGGGTCTTCCATTGTTTGAAACATGAACCATGGTCGTGAATTTTATTTCACGGTGTATTGTCTTTTTTTTTTTTGCAGGTTTCTTCAGATATCTCGTCATCCCTTTAGATGGCAAAATTTGGAGGCAAACAAATGCCCCCCACCAGAGTGGGGTGTAAGGTATGATTCCGAACAGTCTACTCTGGTGCCCCCAGCCTCCTGATTATCATTTCCTGAGCTGAGTTCAAAGTTCGCTTACTTTTGCTGTTTTGCTTTGTAGGTGGCTATGGGACCTGTGGAGGAGATTTACAGCACCATCCCTCGTTTTAGTTTCGTCAGGACTGGTCCTTACGGTCCGTCTGATGAGGCTATCACCGACTATATTGACAGCTACTTAGATCCCGAGAGAGTTCATAAGCATCTTCATGGGAAGTGGAGGAATGCCATAGTTCGCGGGAGAGACAACTTCCACGGGTTGCTGGCTCGTCATAACTGCTCTCCTGTATACTCCCAGCATGCATATCCTCGCTTGAGACCTGACCCTCCTTCTTATACTGAGGTACGTTCTCGTAGTCAGACTTACGATACATTTGTGTCTGGGAGTCAGCGTCGTGTTGCCAGTGGGAGTTCTGTCCGCACTTTCGAGGGTCTTTTCTTGGGCCCTGCTGGCAGGATTGGGTCTCGCCAGGATTATCATTTACTGAGTACTGAGATGATAGAGGGTTATGTCATCCCGTGGTCTCCGGGGGGTTTGAATGTTCAGGGTGAACTCCGCTGTGTTCCCGGACAGACTGAGTGGACCCGCCATGTGTTGGGTCGTATGGGCTCGTTGTTGCACGAGCTAGAGATATTTGGGGGAGTATCATTGGCTCTATTCAGGTACACGTGGGATCCTGTCATTCTTCGGGCCATGGCTACCAATTGGAACTATATAGACAACACGTTTGTCTTGGAGGACCGACAGGCCACTATTGATCTGAACCAGATGGTTCGTTTACTAGGAATCCCAGCTGATGGTTTGTTTTACGAGGAGCGGGTCCCATCTGAGTTGGAGCTTTATGGCATAAATGATTATGGAGATTTCTTCCATAAGGATTCTTTACGAGCCGTTTTCAAGATTTATTATGAGATTGCTATGACCCGGTCTTCTCAGGGTTTGGGTCGAGAGGTTCCTTTTAAGGATTGGGTTGGCTATTTCATTAACAGGGTCCCACCAGAGAAGGCTAAAGGTTTTGCTAAACCTTTAGAGCCTGTCATACCTGGTTCAGACAAGACCTTTGCCCCCAGTCATTATGTCCCATGGGAGGAGTTGAGTTCTCGTGTCCTTGATCAGGATACTATCTTGACGGCATATCTTGCGTGGTGGATATGCTATTTTGTGGTGGTTATGGAGCCTGCATGCGTCATTAGGCCCGGGGTATTTGTCATAGCCGATGCTCTGGTGCGTAAGCGTAAGGTGTCTTTAGCTTCGGCAGCTTTGGTCAACACCTACCGTTCATTACGGGAGCTTACATCTTCCAGAGATCCTTCGAGAGCATACGTGGTTATGCCCCTGCATATTTTGCATGGGTGGTTCAATGTGTATTGGGGCGGGTGTTATGCTCCTTCTACTTCTCGGGGTTTACGTGGGTCGAAGCCAGCTCTCAGTCTTATTGCCGGTTCTTCTGTTCATCCCCCAGATCAGCTTACTGCACACCGATTCTTCTCTCAGAGTAGTCAGTTTATTACTGAGTATCGCCCTAAGGCCTTTTCACAGGGTTGGCCCGCAGCTATTGGTAGACTTTACCGGTTTGAGGATTCCAGGGCATCTCGGGAGGGTGCTTCTCCTGGATTGCTTTCTCGAAGGAACCGACGAGCGCGTGACCACGCTTTTGGGATTCGTGAAGGGTGTTTGATCATTCGCATAGGCGACCGAATTATTTCTGAGGCTTATCTTCCCCAGAAGTGTGCATGGCAGTTCGGATATGACCAGGATGTTCCATCATCTTCACTTCCTGATTCTCCGAGGGACATATCCTTACGGTATTGTGCAGATCAAGCCGCATTTGCATTACGTCTGGGTACCGGGAGCAGATGCGACGTGCCTGATGCTGAGAGAGAGGGTTGTATGACTATAGGCTATGACCGTTGGTTTAGGGGATGGGCTGTGATCCCTCATTCGTATTCCTTTGATCTCATCATGGAACGGGTTTATCCACCCACTCGTGTCATTCCACCGGATCTGGATGCCTCTTTAGGTGGTTTTCGACCTTTGAGAGCTACCCAAGGGGTAGATAGGCAGCTTCCTCTTACTTTCCAGCGTGTTGGCTTCAGTGAGCTACCCTTACCTTCAGATGGCTCTATTCCAGGTATTCTTTTGACTCTATATTTCTTTATCTCTTTTTGTTTCTGCTTTTCTCATCATATATGTTATTGATGTTTCGAACAGGTCTGGGGGAGTGCAATTTGGGCCACTTCCATTTTAGGCTCGAGGGAAGCCTTCCACCAGAGGATGATTTATCTCAGGCGTCTCCATCTGGGCCCAAGAGTTATCTATTCTGGGCCATGTACACAGGTACATGAGGTTCTTTCAACCTTTATATTTGCCTTTTGTATGTGCTTGGTCTCATGAAATCATTATGTTAGGTGGTTCTGCATCTGAACCAGAGTCTGTGCCCGAGCCTGTGTCTGGTCTTTTGGCTCTTGCAGACGATCCGGATTTATCTTCCTGTCCTTCGCCGGAGTATCCCGAGGAGCTTGCAGAGGAGGAGGCTCGCGCAGAGCTGAGGAAGAGATGCCGCGAGGATTCTCCATCTTTGGAGGAGGTATCCCGCTATGAGCTGCGGCCAAGACTGGGAGAGGGATCGTCTGGCATCAGATTCTCTATGGAGCCTCCTTTGCTCATACCTTTCACAGGTTTTCTTTTCTTTCTGTCCTTTTCCATTTTATTATGTTTCCATGAAATTACCTTATATTTGGCTTGTAGGTACTTCATGCTCTGGATTATGGGGTAGTGCTCTTATTGCCGAGTCTAGTGCCGGTGAGACAGAGGTGACGACTTCGCAAGAGACTATAGAGGTAGTTACGGCATCAATTATTGAGCCTGATGCAGAGGCTGCAGAGGCTAGTGAGATTGTGCCTGTTGAGGCTGAGACCGGAGGAGTTGAGGTGGAGATGGTAGGGATAAAGATACTGAAGGTGCCATTTGAGGAGATACTACACCCTCGTTCAGCTATTCCTGCTCCATTTATAGAGGATGAGGACCCGGTCTCGGATGATTCCCTAGCTATTGTTCCAGTGTCAGTATCTGGATGTGAGAGGGCTCATTTACCTCAGATTCCTCCAGTACTTCGAGGGTTAGGTACTGTACTTCCCTTATCAGCTGTATTTTACTTGTTTTGCTCTTCCTGGCATTCATTGTGAGTCAACTACTTTGCAGGGCGACTTCCCCCTTGGCTAGGGGCCTTCGATGTTGATCTCTGGGCTTCCGGCTTACGGCAGCTATGCTGTCAGTATCAGTTCTCAGCTCGTAGCTTCGCTAGCATAGGCGAGCTTTCAGGTGCTATCCCTGGCGTGGAGCTGGAGATTCAAGAGATCGTGGGACCAGAGACTCGGGAGGACGTGGAGCCGGAGACTCAGGAGGATGCTGCTCTTGTTGTTCAGCCTTTCTCAGGTACCCTCAGTTTTATGGCTCGTAATTGTGAGAATAAACATGGTGAAGTTCTTGTTTATTGACCTTTTAGTCCTTTCCCCCTCTTTTTTTTTTTAGGGAAGGATATGATTGACGATCTATTTGATGATCGTGATTTTCAGACTCTTCACGATATCCTCATGACAGATGCGAATATGGGGGCAGTGTCTTTGTCAGAGGTGTTACTGGATTATCCTGAGTGGGCGGCCGTTTTGCTAGGTGTGGACCCCATTGACTTTGTCCCGCCTTTGGATGTTGGGACGAGCTACACTCCTACATCCGGAGTTATGTTGACAAACTTGTCTGACCCTGGGGATGTAGGATTTGTGCCACCCGGTGGGACTGATGATGATGAGTTGATGTCAGAAGACGATGACGTGGAGGGTGCAGCTGTTGATGTCGTGCTAGCCCTCCCTTGTCCTGGGGTCCCCTTTGTGGATAGTCCGGTCGGCAGCGGAGATACAGAGCCGATTTCAGGGGACACTGAGCCACTTTCTAGAGGTAGTGGTGGGACTGAGCCTTATCTTCAGGATGAGCTTGAGGTCGAGTCGCCAGCTTCTTGACATCTTTGAGACAGGATAGAAATTTATGGAGTTGTTGCGCTCCTTGTATCTTCCTTTATCGCATTTTTAGTCTTTAGTTAGCCATGACATTATGCTTGTCTTATTTTGTATGACTATATGAGACCGGATATCTGTAGCGCTTTGCTTATGCTTTTGTGATATCTTTCTGGATTATATCTTTCTATGTTTCTTCATCTTGTATATCTTTTGTGATATTTTCCCCTTAATCACAGAGCGATTAATGTATGAGAATCAAACGTCTTTAGGTCAGAATCCTGGCGTCACTATCTTCTATTCCTTATTTAAACGCCGCGGCGACGCCGCCCTTTCTGCTTTGCTTTTAGGGTTTAGGTTTTGCAGTCTCCTTTCACCATGTATGTCTTGAACCCAAAACGTCTCCGAGACACCTCTAGTTCTTCAGTGGCGAGCCCAGAACCGACTGTTCCCAACTGGTCTTTAGTCCCTGACAACCGCTATCTTTTTCGGGATGCCAAAGCCTTTGATTGTCACATGCATAATACCGGAGGCGATCGGCGCCCAGTGGCCGACTATTTTTTCTTTGCTCCTGACGGCGCCATAGCGGGTCAGCCTAAGAGCCTGCTTGATGGTTGGTTAAATGCTTGGAACCTCAAGGGTTTGACTTTGTTCGATCGCCCTTTTTATCCTTCGATTGTGCGTCTGTTTTATGCCAATCTCAGGGTAACATTTGATCACTTCGGGGTCCCCTCTGCTTCCTCTTATCTATTCGGCAGAGAGTTCCATATAGAGAGAGAGGATTTGGCTGCCCTTATCCAGGCTACCGAGGGTCTAGGTGGCATGGCCGTGTATGCCTATGAGTATTGGCCTCAGGGTTTTGGGACCTTTGGCGCTTGTCGTCGTTGGTTCAAAGCTCATCCTTATGAGAGAGGTGCTGAGGTTGTATCCACCGAGCATTTACCCGCGCTTCACAGGTGTGTTTGAATTTTTCATCTTTCTTTTGCTTGAGCATTGCTAAGTATGCTGAATTTGTTTGCAGGGCTCTTTTCTTAGTTGTGACTCAGATTCTCTTTCCTCAAGGAAGTTTGACCAATCTTTCTCGGCCAGGGGGTTTGTTTTATCTTCGTCCGCTTATTCGCAGACGTGACAAGCCTGATTTGGCTAGTTTGATACTTCAGCACATGCATCAGACTGTAAGGTTCACAAGCGGGTGTTTACCTTACGGTCATCTCATAACGGCTTTAATGCATCGAGCCCAGATCCCAATGCCTGATATGTTGTGGGGAAGACCTGTATCCGAGAGGGACATGGTGTACTGCCGCAATCTCCTGGATGTCTTGCCTTCTTTTGGGTGGGTTGGTGATCAGGACGGTCATTTGGCACCTGACCCCAACCATTTGATCAATGGCTATATTTTGTAGGAAAATGCTGCTGTGAACCAATATAGTCCAATAAGAGAAGCTTCTCCTCCTTCAGATGACGGGTCTGCCATTGGAGATCCTCCACCAGCTCAGGTTCTATTGGACCAGCAGCTTGGGGAGTTGCACGCTCGTTTGGAGGCTATAGAGGTAATGCTCCAGTCATTGTTCGATGCTGTTAACAAGTTGGCAGGGAATATGGCCCTGCCCCCTGCGTAGGCATCCTCTTTTCACTTTTTTTTTATTTTGGTAACGTTGTTTGTTGTTTCGGTCGTTTGATTGACTGTTTGTTCTTGTTACTGGATCTTTTTGCTTATTGATTATGGCTTGTTTGGATAATAGTTTATCTTCTTTAAGACAAATTGCGGGGATATAGTTTGGGACATATTTTTAGGCGTATGAAGCCCTTTTCTCCCTTTTTTTTTTTTTTTTTTTTTTTTTGAGTTATGACTGGAGTACAGTTCATATGGTCGTTGTTTGGATGTGTGTATGCATTATACGGATACGCACATGTATATCAGTTTGAGGCATAGTCTTAAACACAGCTGATGGGATTTGTCATTTGCATGCATTATAGGAATGTGCGTGCACATATAGCTATTTGAGGTATAGCTTTAGGCATGAACCGTGAGATTGTTACTTGAATATACACATATGCTCTGAGAATGTGCATACATGTATAGGTGTTTGGGGGGTAGGACATAGCCCGTGGGACTTGTTGTTTGAATATACGTACACATCATGAGGATATGCACACACATATGGCTATTTGGGGTATGGTTTTAGGCATGGCCCGGAGGTTTATTGTCAGGATACTCACATATGCCATGAGGATATGTGGATACGTATAGCTATTTGAGGTATAGCTTTAAGCATGAACCGTGGTATTGTCGTTTGAATATATGCATATATCATGAAATATACATGTAAGTATAGTTGTTTGAGGTAAGTCTTAAGCATAGCTGGTGGGACTGTTATCTGGATGTATGCGTATGTTATGAGGATATACGCACACGTATAGCTATTTGAGGTATAGCTTTAAACATGAACCGTGGTATATTATTATAGGGATATGTGGCTGTTTGAGGTACAGCTTAGGCATGAACCGTGGTGTTGTCGTTTGGATATATGCATATGTTATAAAATATGCATATAGGTATAGTTGTTTGAGGTACAACTTTGATCATGAACCGTGGGGTTGTTATTGTTATAGGGATATATGGCTGTTTGAGGTACAGCTTAGGCATGAACCGTAGGATTTTGTTGTTATTTGGATATATGGATATATGGCTGTTTGAGGTACAGCTTAAGCGTGAACCGTAGGACTTGTTATCTGGATGTACACATATATTATGAGAATATACGTACATGTATAGCTATTTGAGGTATAGCTTTAGGCATGAACCGTGGGATTGTTATTGTTATAGGGCTATATGGCTGTTTGAGGTACAGCTTAGGCATGAACCGTAGGATTTTGTTGTTATTTGGATATATGGATATATGGCTGTTTGAGGTACAGCTTAAGCGTGAACCGTAGGATTTTGTCGTTTGGATATATTGTTAGGTGTAAAGGTCGACTTATGGGGCCATGAGGCAAATCGCCTTTTTAAGATCCCTACCTTACTAGGGAACATGGTGGGTTGGTGAGGCTCACGTCCTCAGATATGCTTCATGGGGCGTGTCCTCGGTACTTTCAGCTACCACACAGGTTTGAGCCTCCTCAAGTACCTTTTCGCTTTCGGGAACCACGCAGGCTCTTTCATAAAGCGGATTAAGAAATTGTATCGGGTAAATGTTTACAATCAAGGTATTCAGAAGCCACATAGTCTTCCTCAACACAGGTTGGGATTTTAGACTCACGCCCTCAGATAGGCTTCATGGGGAGTGGTCTAGGTATTTTCAGCTTTCCACACAGGTTTTAGCGTCATAAAATACCCTTTTCGCTTTCGGGGGCCACACAGGCTCCTTCATTAAGCGGATTTTAGGGGTAAGTTTCACCATGCTCCACGTATTCAGGAACCACACAGGCTCCCTCAACATGGAGTCTTTGTTTGGTAAATTTCACCGGTAAGTTTCACCAATTTTGCGTTTCACAGTTGTGAGAACAGTTGTGTCATTTCCTCGTGGGCTCCGGCCCAGTTGGCAATGAAGTCTTCGTCAGGGTGCCGTCGAGGCTTTGTGTATTCCGGGAGTTGATTTTGGCTGTAATATTTCTTGAGGTATCTTCCATTTAGGACTGGTAGTGGGTGTTCTCCGTTCTCTGTGGCCAGGAGATAGGCTCCTCCATCATAGACTTGATCGACTATGAAGGGACCTTCCCAATTTGGTGCGAACTTGGGGCCATGATGCCGGCCAGTGATTGGTCGCCTTAATGCCAACACCAACTCACCTTTCTTGAACGCTCTTGGTCTTGCAAGCTTTTCATAGGCCCGCGTCATTCGAGCTTGATATAACTCTAGGTTCTGTTGTGCAATGAGTCTTCTTTCATCCATTCCGTCCAACTCTTGAAATCTGAGCTGCATCTGTTTGGTCATGGGGATTTCTGAGGCCATAGCCACTCTCAATGAGGGTAACTCGATCTCAATGGGGAGAACCGCTTCGGTCCCGTATACTAGAGAGTAGGGCGTGGCTTGAGTAGGAGTTCGATGTGTGATCCTATACGCCCACAATGCTTCTGACAGTTTGTTGTGCCAATCTTTCTGATTATTCCCGACCGTCTTTCGGAGGATTTTGATTAGTGTCTTGTTGAACGCCTCGGCCAAGCCATTGGCTCTGGGATTATACACAGAGGAATATCTCCACTCAATGTTATGTCTCTTGGTGAATTCATCGATTCTGGTATTCTTGAAGGCGGTCCCGTTGTCGGAGATGATCTTCCTGGGGGTGCCATATCTGTAAAGGATGTTTGTAGTGAAAAATTTCACTACATCAGAGGCCTTGACTTCTCTATATGATCGGGCTTCGGCCCATTTCGAGAAATAATCAGTTGCTGCTAAGATGAAGCGGTGCCCATTCGAGGCTGGAGGGTCAATGGGACCTATGATGTCCGTTCCCCATATCTCGAAAGGCCATGACACCACAGTCGGGTGTAACGCATTCGGATGCTGGTGTATGAAGTCTCCATGTATTTGGCACATGTGACATTGTCTGGAGAAGTTTTCGCAATCGGCAATCATTGTGGGCCAGTAATAGCCCAACAATTTGATGTGGACTCGCATCCTGGAACCCGATTGGTGGGATCCGCATGCCCCAGAGTGTACTTCTTTCATGACCCGGTGGCTTTCATCTCTGGTAATGCATCTTAGCCACGCACCATCATATGATCTCCAATATAAAGTATTGTTGACATACACATATCTCAGAGCCCTTTTCCTGATTTGTTCCCTGAGTCCTTTGTTTGTAGGAAGTTTCCCTTGTTGGAAGAACTCGAGAAAGGGTTTTCTCCAGTCTTCGTCTGGAGTATCTTCGATAGTCATGGCTTGAGTAATTTCTCCCCATTCTTGTATGGTTTCCTCTTCCCAAGCTGCTACCTCCATGAACAGTGCGCTTTCTTCATTTTCTTCCATAAGTTTTGGGAAGCAGGGAGAGAGCGCCCTTCTTCTATGAACCAAGATTTGAATCTCGTCTTGGTCGGGGTCACTGAGTTCATTGGCTAGGCGAGCCAAAGCGTCGGCTTTTCCATTCAAAGACCTAGGCACTTTCTCCAGTATAATATCAGTGAACTTGGCCATAAGCTCGAGAGCCTTTTCATGATATTTTACCAATTCTGGTTTTCGTATTTTGAACTGTCCCTCCAACTGACTGAGTATCAACTGGGAATCGCCAAAAACTTTCATCTTTTCAACACCCATATCTAGAGCCATTTCAAGTCCCGCGATGAGGGCTTCATATTCGGCTTCATTGTTGGTGCGTGGTTCTGTCAAACTCAGGGCATATCTGATGATGCCCTTCTCAGGTGTGACAAAGATCAGGCCCACTCCGGCTTGTCGTTTGGGTAAATCTGGTTTCACGGCTGGTTGGATAGAAGAAGAACCATCGAAATACATCTTCCAATATTCTTCTTGGTTGTCTGTATGTAAGGATTCTTCATCTCAAAAGTCGCATGCTAGCGGAGAGTCATCCGGTATGGGATGGGCGGCCAAGAAATCGGCTAACGCCTGCCCTTTGATCGCCTTTTGAGGTGCATAGGTTATGTCGAACTCCATTAATGCGACCGCCCATCTTGCTAATCGGCCTGTGAGCATGGGTCGAGTCATGAGGTATTTCAGGGGGTCAGTTTTGGAGATCAATGTGACCTTGTGCGCTAGCATATAATGTCTGAGTTTCTTGATTGCAAAGACAAGGGCTAGACAATGTTTTTCGATTGGGGTATAGGCATGTTCTGCTCCGACTAGCATTCGACTGAGGTAGTAGAGGGCATTTTCCTTTCCTTCTTCATTTTCTTGGGCCAACAGTGCTCCTAGAGATCCATCCAATGCTGTGGTGTATAGGATGAGAGACTTCCCTGGAATAGGTGCTGCCAAAACTGGTGGGTTTAACAGGTATTGCTTAATATCTTCGAACGCCTTCTGACATTCATCATCCCATTTGAATGGTACATCTTTCTTGGTGAGTCGAGTGAAAGGTTTGATTTTGCCTGAAAGGTTGGCGATAAATCTTCTGATGTACGCCAATCGTCCTTGTAAGGATCTGAGCTGTTTGAGTGTTTTAGGAGGTGGCAGCTCCTGGATAGCTCTGATTTTCTCCGGATCAATTTCTATGCCCCGATGTCGCACTACGAAACCGAGAAATTTGCCGGAAGAGACCATGAAGGCACACTTCAAGGGATTGAGTTTCAACGTGTGAGCTCTCATGAGGTCGAACATTAGCCTGAGGTTGGCTAAATGCTCTTCGTATGAGTGAGATTTCACCACCAAATCATCGACATAGCACTCCACGACTTTATGTATCAGGTCATCGAAAATCTTGGTCATGGCTCTTTGGTATGTGGCACCTGCATTCTTCAACCCAAAAGGCATGACTTTGTAGCAGAAAATGCCAATCGGTGTGCGAAAAGCCGTGTGTTTTTGATCACTTTCATCCATCTTGATTTGGTTATACCCGGAATGTCCATCTACAAACGAGTATACCACATAGGAGGAAGTATGATCCACTATGATTTCTGTCACAGGTAGAGGAAAATCATCTTTTGGGCACGCTTTGTTCAGGTCTCGAAAATCCACACAGACCCGGATTTGTCCATTCTTTTTCTTAACTGGGACAATGTTGGCGACCCAATCAGGAGTTTCTTCTTCTCTTATGAAGCCGGCGTTGATCAATTTCTTGACTTCAGCAATCACTTTTTCTTCAAGTTCAACCCTCATTCTCCGAGGACCTTGCTTTACAGGCTTGACTCCTGGATCTATTTTCAACTTATGAACAGCTACAGCGGGGTCTAGCCCTGGCATTTCACTGTAACTCCAAGCAAAGCAATCCCGATATTCTTTCAGGAGCTCCGTCAGTTTTCCTTCAATGTCTGGGTTGAGAGAGGTACTGATAAAGGTAGGTCGAAGATCTTCCTCGGTGCCCAGATTTACTGACTTGAGTTCATCAATGGTGTTTTGGCCTCCTTCTTCCAATTCTTTCGGGGCATTCTTGACAGCTAAGATAAACTGTTCGCCTTCTGATATTTCAGGTTCAGCCTCGAGGGTTTCTTCTTCCCCCTCGACCTGCGTTATGGTGACCCGATGACAGGTATGCCCTTGATTTCTGGCTCCCTTGTATCGAGACCTACCGGAGTGTGAGCCTTGGTTCCTATCATGTGGCTCTTCTGTTTCTGCTTTCTTTGTATAGGAGTGAGATTTCCCTTTTTGATATCTGCCACTTCGACCTTCTACCCAATGATGCGACATTTGATCCTGCAATTTGAGGATCTCTTGTTGACAGGCGGCCTCGCCTTGTGAACTTCGCCGATATTTTTCTTGGAGTTTGTCGTTTATCTTGCACTCTTTCTCCAGACTATTGGCTGTTTCTTGCCTCAATCGTTCTAAGGTGAGGATTTGATACACATGATGTTGTTCTCTTCTTTGAGAAACTTTCCTTTCTTCCTGGTACCTCTCCCACAGCCTTTCTAGTTGGGTGCGTAGGTCTGATTTTTCGACTATAAGGCGGGACATTTCGCACTCGAGCCTTTTATGGGACTGAATCAGATTCTGAAGAACATCTTGAAAACATTATTTCATTTCTTCAATTGAGATCACCTCTTGTATTGGCAAGCCTCCGTCAGGACCATCTTTCTCATTGCTAGCTTCAGGATTCTCATTCTTTTTTTCTAACATGTCGGATATAGTGACCCTATGGCATGTGTGCGACTGAGTATCTTCCGACTGGACTTGATTTTTAGCAAGAACGAGGGCTTCTTTGGTTTCCCTTACCATTCGGCTGAGTGACTCTATTTCCTTTTGGTGGGACAAGTTCTTTTGAGATACCAGAATTATTCTATCCCTGTCTCTTTCACCAGCATCATGGAGTCGGACGATCTCCTGGCGTAGCTTGTTGACTCGCCGTTGGAGTTCTTTTATCTTCTCTCGGCATGTTTGATTCTCTTGTTCTTTTACTGCTATTTGCCGATAGAGGTCTTGATTTCGGGCAATTAGACGTTCCATGGAGCGCTCAACATCTTGTTGCGAGCGAACCATCTCTTGGAAACGTCTTTGAAGCACATCAAACATCGTTATCTCATTGGATGCCTGTCTCCTGGAGCCACTTCTTCTCCATGTCTCCGTGGAGGAGATGTGTCGGCTTGTGTGCACTTGAGTATTTTTGGATGTTTTGGGTTTTGATGTTCCTGGTTGTGTATCGAAACCAAGGCCCCGGGTGTTAGAAGTCTTTCCATTGAGCTTGGTCACTTCGTTTGAATCACCATTCCAAAGCTTTTGAAACATTTCGACCCGTTTTTTAGAGACTGGCTCCAAGCAATGAGTCCGTTGGAACAGGTCCTTCAAGCGAGCATCGATATTTCTTTGTAACTTGGGAGGCATTTTGGTTTCACTTTCACTTTCTTCTAGCCATCGTTTGCAATCCTCGGAAGGAGTTTGGCCATTCTCTGGGTCAACCTCTCCTATTTTGACAAAGTGAATGCTAGGGTGGATCACGGTCCCGTGTTCCACTTCTTCGATTTTCGGTGGGACGGTGAATGTTTTCAGCTTGGAGATTCTCTCTTTCTCGCGAGGAGTGAGATCTTTGCAATGTTCCATGGGCATGAACTCCACAGCTAAAGAGCTTTGACCTTCTCCTTCGCTTCCTGAGTCTTTACATGGGCGAACTGGGGTATGGACATCATCTTCAGCTTTTTCAGAAGATTCTGGCTCACTATCACTTCCCCACAATATTTGGGTTGTTTGCGACTTGATGGCTGCCTTGAGTACCACCTTCTTCACCGCCTCTCTGACGGCGTCTGACGAAGAGGCATTCTTTGTGGGTGCTGCCCCCTGTTCAACCCTGGGTTGATAATATTTTGCATCATCCAGTTCAGCTTCATGTGCCTCAAAAGGCCGGTCGTCACCTTTGATTACACACTGTTTGCCATCGCGAGTGAACTTGACACATTGATGTAGAGTGGAGGGGACTAAGCCGTTTTCGTGAAGCCATGGTCTCCCTAATAGTGCCTTATAAGTGGTGTCAGCCTCTATGATAAAGAATTTCACAGGCGTGACAATTTCACCAAAATCTATGTCGATGATGGTAGATCCCAAGGCCTTTTGGTATTGATGATTGAACCCATGAATCCGGATTTTATCTTTCTTGGTTTCCCTGATGCTAAGGGAGAGCTGAACCAAGGTTTTCAATAGCATGATGCTGATAGAAGACCCTGGGTCGACCAGAATCTTGTTGATCTTTTTGCCATATATGATGCCGGTGGTGTAGAGAGGCCTGTTGTGGTCTGCTGTTCCGGCCATCAGATCATCATCCGTGAAAGTAATTTGTGGTTCTGGCTCGATTTGTGCTACTGATGAAGGAATAAAACCTAAGTATCAAATAAATTTGTACCTAAGACTTAACCTCACTAGTCGTGGTTGGTAAAGCTTTAGGGTCGAACCCAAGGGACGGATTAATGAATACTAGACTTATTTGTTTTCAAAATCTAGACAGATGAATTTTAGTGAATTTTGGATTAAGAAACAGTAACTAAATAACAAGATAAAAGCGATTGCAATAACAACTAACTAAAAGATATTTTGGGTCTTTTGTTATAAGGATTACTTAACAAACAAAAATAAATTTTTGGGGTTTAATGACAGAATAAAAGGGTGTCTTAGGACTCGGATTTCACTTTAGTTTGGACTTGGAGTTATCGATCAAGTTACTTTCATAACTTAACAAATAAACCAAGCAAATACCCCCTGTTCGACCCGAGTAAGGACTTCACTCGGTCCGAACAGTAAGTGCAGGTGCTCAAACTTGTATACTTTGTTACTCTATAACTCGATCTAGGGCTTGTTTGTTGATCCTAAACTTCTAATCCTCAGCTTTCGCTTGTTGGGCAAGGGTCTGGTCAATCTAAACTCACCCTAATAGGATTAACTAACTCACAACTTTTGGTATAGAAATTAATTAATCTAACTGATCTGTTTGTGTTCTTAGGAATATTTAGATGATCTTTTGAACCTATCTAAACGTTGCACTTTTGATGCTAACTAATCTCCCCTTTCGGATCACAGATTTACTCCAAGTTCTCAATCAAAATAACTTAACCTATTCAACTTTAGACTTAACTAGATGTGGCCATATCTAGAAGTATAATCAAATCAAGCCAAGCAATTTAATCAAGCAATAATCAATAATACAAAACAGATCAATAACAAGTCATATTATAACGAAATATATCAAGTCATAACATCCAAACTTTAAGTTACTTTCCTACTCCTAAGACTACATAAAATCTAGCCTAACATCGTAGCATAAACAACAATAATAAAGTGCAGAAATAAGATACAAGCCATAAGATAGATTATCAAAGTAAGAGAAGAAATAAACAAATACTCCTTCTAGACTTGTTCAATCAATCCTATCGGCTATGGAAGATGGTGGATGCGTGTCTCAACTGGTGCTGCTGCCGTCGCCTCAAAAACAAGAGTAAGAACTAGGGTTTGTGGTGAAATCAAGCGTGAAAAACGTCTCCAAGGGTCCAGCCCCCTTTCTGTCGAAGAGGCTGCCTTATATACTCGTCTCAGGCACTTGGGGAGCAAGTTAGGGCACTAAGTCGGCCAGATCTTGCCAAAAGATGGCATTCCTTTCTTGAAAAGTTGCCAAAACATGCTAAGTCGGCTTACTGTTCGACCCGAGCAGAGGATCTACTCGGTCCGAACGCTAATGTGGAGAGACTTGCTGACTTAAGCAATGTTTGGGTCGAGCATGTGGAGCACTCGGGTCGAGCAGAGGATCCATTCGGTCCGAGTGGTCAAGAAAAGGTGGCGGCTGTGGCTCTGTGTCATGCCAAGTCCAAGCGGAGATCCACTCGGGTCGAACAGAGGGTCGATCAGTCCGAGTGGAGGTTGGACAGAGGTGCCATATGCTAGGAATGAGACATCTAGCGTTGCTCCATGCTAGGAATGAGTCGTCTAGCGTGAGGAAGTGCTGAGAATCATCAAAATACTCGAATATCACCTAAAACCCTGCAAAATGGAAGAAGAAACGACGGCATAGCCAAATCCTGGAAAAACATGATAAATTGTCAAGCATTTTAATGGTTTGAGTATCATTTGAGTGCCAAGTATGGTCCAAATACCTACAAATAATAATGACATCAAATCCCCCCAAACTTAAACTTTGCTTGTCCCCAAGCAACACTCTAAGCTTAGAAATTTGGACAATACTTAAACTTGCAACGAAGAATAAACACTCAATCTATGAAGGTCAAGAAATTAAAAATGTCTATGTCTAGTTCCACACTTCAATCAAATTGCTATTATTCAATTTCCAATAAGCATAAACTCTAGCGTCCCCTTAATCAAGAATTACCTCTCTTAGCCCTAATTAAACCTCTTTAAAGTCCAAGAACTCTAGCCTCACTTCACTAATTCACTTGCAATCTCAATTTCAATCATCCGTTCTTTTCTATAACTTAAAAATTTTTGCAAAAGAAATTTTATCAAGTTGGAAAATATATAATGAATCTAACTCAACGAATTATTTCACCAATTTGATTTGTTCAAGTCGAGTTGTGGTGAATTACATCACTTAGGGTTTTACGCTATTAGGACTTACATTGAGTGTCATGCTAAGGAGATCAAACAGATAATTGCACGACCAAGGCCACGGTACACTTGGGCCAGGGCTCCTAGCAATTTCCGTAATCCTTTCTCCAATTGTTTGTGAAAGATCAAACAGGTAGTCACACGACCAAGGCCACGGTACACTTGGGCCAGGGCTCCTAGTGACTCCGTTATCATGTCTTAATTTGATTTGATTTTATTGAAGTCCTTTCACACCCTCATGCTCACAACTATTTAATTTGTCCGATTAAGCTTGCTTGTTGGTGATTCAAGCGATTAAAACCAAGTCTAGATTCATTTTATACGTTCCAAGTTTGATATAAGACCTTTTAACAAAAACTTTAAGTTACAAATCAGTTCACTCGATGAAAACTTGTGAGAGTTGACTAAAAGTGATTTAACAAATTTAAGCATCCCAAATTCGAGTTCTATCTTTTTAAAGAAACCCAACTTCGGTCTATTGGTGCAAGAATTAATTAAGAGAAGGCTGAGAAGTCTAATGCTTAGTGGAAAATTTTTAACAGCTGAAAATCCTTTAAAACTGTGTGAAATCAGGTGAGGTAAAGTCAAAAATCAAATTCCTAGACATATTCATTCAATTTCTTGTCAATACTTGACGAAATTCTCAAAAACAAACTCACTGCTCGGACCGAACAGTCAGTCACTCGACCCGAACGAAGAGGTAAGAGAGAGAAGACTAGTCTAAGCCGTGTTCCAGTTGATCAGTTGTGCGCTCGGGTCGAATGGGAGTGATATTCGATCCGAACGGTAATTGAAACGCCTATTGCTGGATTGTATTGCTAACAGTGTGCGTTCGACCCGAGCAAATGGTCCGTTCGGGTCGAACAGAGACTCTGAAAAATGACATAACCCCTAAGATTCTAACTCATTTCACTCAAAATTTTGATTTTCTCCTATGTACCCCCCCAAACTTGAATTATGCTATGTCCCAGAGCATGTATTTCACAGAAAAATTAAATAGGAGAAAATAGGGAACTTACAAGCTTATTGGTGAGAAGTTGAGCCCCCGGAGGAGCTGCTAGGCGTGTTGTAGTGCATCTCGGCATCATAAGTGGGGAAGAGGCCGAGGTAAAGATCCTCTCCATGCTGGGTGGGTACCACAGGCTGGTTGGCGAGGTGTGGGTAGAAGGAAGGGTCGGAGAGCGCTGGTTGGGCCGATGGAGGGGCCTCTTGCCATGGATGGGGGCCAGTCGGAGTGGGCAGCGGGTTCTCTTGCCACCGGTAGGCGCCATAGGACTCCCCTTGCTCCTCATTCTCTTCATAGGACAGGTTGGGGTCCTCATATCCACCCGGCCAGTAGCCGAGCTGTTGGGCAAGCTCGTAGTCATCCACAAAGCGCTCCACCCTCTTCAAGCGATGCCCATAGTGCTGTACTTCGGTGGTGAGCTGGCCCAACTGATGGCCATGGGCAACTTGTTGGTCGGTGTTGCGCCGCACTTCATCCCTCGTCTCGGTGGTAAGGGCGGTAAGGCCCGTCATCATGTCCCAGAGTGTGCGGGCCCAAGATGGCGCTCCGGCCATGTCATCTCCTCCCATGTGAGGGGCTGCCTCGGGCTGTGGAGCCTCGAAGTGTGGTGGGGCCTCGTAGTGCGGCGGTGGCTGGGGTGGGTCCACCTCCATCTGGACCGGCATGTGTGCCGGAATGGGCAGCGGCTGCTGGACCGCAACATCCCTACCTGGGGTCACATAGTCATGAGGAATGACCCAAGTAGCGGGGTTAGAGACATCTACCTTATGAGGGTAGGGCAAGAAGAAGTTGCTGCCTTTTTCCCGCAGCCATAAGTACTTGCCTTCAATGTCGGCCCCGCTATGCACTATCTTGATGAAATGGGCCCCACGGAAGCGCTCATCATCATACCGGGAAAACCCGGTGGCATTGCTCTTGGCCGGGACGGGGATCTTCAAATGCTTGGCAAGAATAGTGACGAAGGCCCCCATCGTGATGCTCCCGGTCGCGCCCACCATATCTCTTTGAGCAATCCAATGCTCAATCATCACCTTCACTACATCAATCTTCTCGGGCTGTGGCTGGAGCAAGTGCCAAAGGAAGGCCGTTTCCTTGGCGTTCGTGATGTTTACCGTCTCTCCCCGAGCAAAAATCGTGCCCGCGATGCCCCGGAGAAGGATTCTAAGGACCGGGTGTTGCACAAGGCGGGATTGGTACTTGCAATAGCCTCCGCATAGTGCTGTCCAGACCGACTCCCTTGTGACATTGTCATCCGGGTTCCTTTTCCAATAAAACTCAGTGATGCCCCCGGCCGTAAGACCAAAGACGGGGGCCAGCTCATCAAGAGGAATCCGGAGCCCTCTATTTTGCATCCGGAAGAAGATATACTCTCGCCCATCCCTCTCAAGAAGCTTGAGGGAGGAGAGGAACTCTTGGGTGTATACCCGAAAAGTGATGTCGTGGAGGGACCAAAAGGCGGGGGTGATACCGGCTGCCGCACTGATCTCCAAGAACTGCTCGGCGACCCCAAACTTCTCTAGGGTGGGCATATCCATGAAACGTGTGTGCTCAAGGGGCCGACGCCGGATCTTCATGTAATTCTTGAACATGTAGTCGTAGGGCATGAGAAAATGAGCGTCTTTCTCATATTGGGCAGCTTCTGGGTTCCTTTGCCACTCAGGACTCAGATTAGGGTCCATTGTCCTGGCCCCCTGCTGTTGGGGCTGAGAAGAACTGCCAGCCACGTCCTTCCCTTTGCCTGATCTCGTCTGTCTGTCAGACATAGCCTCTGTCCAAGTCGAGTGATGGCCTTGTTTGGGTCGAACGGTCGATCGAGGCTGGTCAGTGGCAGTGTTCTAGATCTGCCTGGGTCGAACAAAGGAGTGCTCGGACCGAATGAAAGAGCGATCGGGTCGAGCAACTGAGGTCTTGGCTGAGTAAGGGTCTGTCCGGGTCGAGCACAATGGATGCTCGGACCGAACAAGGAAATTGACTAATTTTTCGCTAAGTCCTGAGGTTGCTCGGGTCGAATGGTCTGGTGCTCGGGTCGAACAGTACCTCTGTTCTGGCAAAATGTGCCCTAGTACTGTGCTGGACCCTGGTTTACTGGTAAAAGCTTGGTACAGTCCTCAAATCACTGGTACCATCACTTGCATGCACTCACAAAGTTGATTAAAACTACCAGGAATGACTAAATAATGAGAGAAAAGGGAGAGAGACTTGGTACCAACGGTTTGCACTGTCGTGAGTGGTGGGTAGCAGCGAGAGGGCTCCAATGGCAGAGAAGGCTGTCGACTAGGGCCTTAAGAGAGAGATGTGAGGCGGTGAGAGACTTCCAGTACGCTTGAGAGAAGATGAGAGGTTGTGAAGTGCCCCGTTATGCAAACCGAGAGGAGTGTGTGGGATCGGGTTGTGATGTGCCACGCAATCGATGGAGAGAAGACCACCCAGATGGCCAGAGGGTAATGGAGATCCCTCTGGCGAGAAGAAATCGGAGAAGGGATGGCTCTGTCGCCGAGTGCTAGGGGTGCCTTGGGCCTCGTGCTTCAATTTGTGTGCGATGGAGAAGGGTTTGATCAAGGTCCTGTGAGTAGAAAGAGAGAGAGAGTGGAGAGGAGAGCTAGGGACACTTTAGATCTGTGGAAATGAGTTAGAAATGAGAGAGATTGAGTTTTAAGAGGGATGCTCGGTTTGGAGAGGAGAAACTCGCGCAATAATGGAGGGGTGCGAGTGGGAAGGCGCGACTGTAGGAGGAGGAGTTATTATCCAACGGATACTTGTGGAATTTAAGCCCTCCAGTTCGTCCATTGTTCGGGTCGAGTGAAGCTCCAGTCGGACCGAGTGTCCTGCAGTGGGGTCCCACGGTGTCAGACCAATTTCACTCGGACCGAATGATCCCTTGCCCGGGTCGAGTGGTCAGCAAGTGGGTCCCATGTTGTCAGAAGGTCCGTTCGGGTCGATGAGCACCCCACTCGGGTCGAGTAGCGGATCACTCGGGTCGAGCGCCTTGATGTCCCCCCCCAAACTTGAATTGACCACTCGGGTCGAGTGGAACTTTGCTCGAGTCGACCAGCAAGCACCTCCTATGCTTTTCTGCCCTCAATCTCCACAGTTCTCCAGGATTGGCTCATCTTGCTGCCTTGATCCAACCTTTGCTGCTCGTATGAGGTCGTGCATGGGTTCTCTAACCCTTGGTGCTCTAGCACGAGCAACTTTAATTTGCTTTCAATCCTACAAGGCACACAAGTAAACAAACAAAGATTCTTATCAAATCAAGTCTCATAGAACACATCATCATCAAGGATATATATTTTTTTATTTTCGTTTTAAAATTATATATATATATATATATATATTTTTTTATTATTATTTTCGACTGAAAAATAAACTAAGAATTAGATAAGGTAGGGAATGAGAAATCCTTGGGTTGCCTCCCAAGAAGCGCTTGTTTATATGGTCCCTAGCTTGACCGTTTTGCTCTATTCGGCTTGGTCGGGGTCGGAAAGCGAGATGGCATGAAGTTGCTCTTGGTTCTCTCTAGCAATGTAGTGCTTGAGACGCTGCCCGTTCACCTTGAATGGCTCCGAATTCTTGTCACAAATATCAACGGCGCCAAAAGGATAAACCTTCACTACGCGGAACGGGCCCGACCATCTAGACTTCAACTTGCCCGGGAAAAGTTTGAGCCTTGAGTTGAAAAGAAGCACAAGATCGCCCTCCTTGAACTCTCTTCTTGAAATATGCCTATCATGCACAAATTTTGTTTTCTCTTTGTAAAGTTTAGCATTTTCATAGGAGTTCAAGCGTACCTCATCCAACTCATGTAAGTCAAGAATGCGCTTTTCACCGGCTTTTTGCAAGTCCATGTTGATCACGCGGGTTGCCCAATACGCCTTGTGCTCGATCTCGACCGGGAGGTGACATGGCTTCCCATACACAAGCTTGAAAGGGCTCATGCCAATGGGAGTCTTGAAGGCGGTGCGGTAGGCCCATAGTGCATCATCAAGTTTGTTGGCCCAATCCTTGCGGGTCCTAGCTACCGTCTTCTCTAGAATGCTCTTGATTTCCCGATTAGACACCTCCACTTGCCCACTTGTTTGCGGGTGGTAAGGCGTGGCAACCTTATGTGTGACCCCATGCTTTTTCAATAGACCTTCAAAGTAACGGTTGATAAAGTGTTTCCCACCATCGCTAATTATCGCTCTTGGAACACCAAAACGGGGGAAAATTATCTTGGAAAACAACTTGATGACCGAGCTTGAATCCGCGGCCTTGCACGGGATGGCCTCAACCCATTTAGATACATAGTCCACCGCAACCAAGATATATTGGTAACCGTGAGAGCTCGGGAATGGGCCCATGTAATCTACTCCCCAAACATCAAATATCTCCACTTCAAGGATCGGGTTGAGGGCCATTTCATTTCTTTTGGTGATGTTACCCGTCCTTTGACATTGATCACAAGAAAGAACAAAAGAACGAGCGTCTTTAAAGAGAGAGGGCCAAAAGAAACCTGATTGGAGAACCTTAGCTGCCGTCTTGGAGAATGAAGCATGCCCGCCATAAGCGGAGGAGTGGCAGCTAGAGAGAATTGGCCTAACCTCTTCATAAGGCACGCAACGCCTATAGATGTCATCAATCCCAATCTTGAAAAGGTAAGGCTCGTCCCAAAAGTAATACTTGGCATCAGTTTTCAACTTCTTCCTCTCTTGCCAAGTCATTTCAGGAGGAAGCACCCCACTGGCCAGGTAGTTAGCCAGGTCGGCATACCATGGCTGCTTGTTTTTGATCTGCTGAGCTTCTGCTCGGGTCGAACGGTGGTCTGCTCGGTCCGAATGCCCCTCGACTGAGAGGATATGCATAGCCAGCTGAGTCCAGTCGTCGTCTGTCAGGTCCGTTCGGTCCGATTGGTCAAGTGCTCGACCCGAGTGACAGGTCGGCAGAGTCGGAGAGGGGTCCGAATGGGACGTCGAGTGGTCCGAATGAACGACTGGCTGATCAAAATGGGGTGGCGCTCGGTCCGAATGAACATCTGCTCGGGTCGAACAGTGACTCAGACTCATCAGGTGTTCGTCTGGAAAGGAGTCATCGATGGGAATTTTCGTGCTCTCCTCCTCCTCCCAGCGCAGCCTAGACAGATGATCGGCCACTGAGTTTTCTGTACCCTTCTTGTCCTTGATTTCCAAATCAAATTCTTGGAGGAGAAGGACCCATCTAATTAAGCGTGGCTTGGCATCCTTCTTGCTTAGGAGATACCGGATTGCCGCATGATCCGTATACACGATCACCTTAGATCCCACAAGGTAAGACCTGAACTTGTCAAGTGCAAACACAATGGCCAAAAGCTCCTTTTCGGTGGTCGTGTAGTTGATTTGAGCGGGGTCCAACACCTTGCTGGCGTAGTAGATAGCAACCGGCTTCTTGTCTTTGCGCTGCCCAAGCACCGCTCCGATGGCAAAGTCGCTTGCATCACACATGAGCTCGAAGGGTTGAGACCAATCCGGTGGTTGCAAGATTGGTGCAGAGATCAATGCCTCCTTCAACCTGTTAAATGCATTCAAACAATCTTCGTCAATAACGAAATCATTATCTTTAATTAAAAGATTGCTTAAAGGTTTTGCGATTTTAGAGAAGTCTTTAATGAATCGGCGGTAAAATCCGGCATGTCCTAAGAAGCTCCGAACATCCTTGACGCTTTTGGGAATGCCAAGCTTCTCTATTACTTCAATCTTAGCCTTGTCCACTTCTATCCCGTTGGATGTGATCACATGGCCTAGCACAACGCCCTTTTGCACCATAAAATGGCACTTCTCCCAATTCAACACCAAGTTAACCTCTTTGCATCGCTGCAAGATTTTAGAAAGGTTAGCAAGACAAGAATCAAAACAAGTACCATAAACCGAGAAATCGTCCATAAAAACTTCCATTTCTTTTTCAATAAAGTCCGAAAAAATAGACATCATGGCACGTTGGAAGGTTGCGGGCGCATTGCAAAGACCAAAGGGCATTCTCCTATAGGCAAAAGTACCGTATGGACAAGTAAAAGTGGTCTTTTCTTGGTCATTTGGATGGATTGGTATTTGGAAGAAACCGGAATAACCATCTAAATAACAAAAGTACGAGTGATTAGCAAGTCTTTCTAATAATTGATCAACAAAAGGTAAGGGAAAGTGATCTTTGCGAGTTGCCGCATTGAGCTTGCGGTAATCGATGCACATCCTCCATCCCGTCACCATTCTTGTTTGGATCAGCTCGTCTTTGTCGTTTTTGACCACTGTTGTGCCTCCCTTCTTAGGCACCACGTGCACCGGGCTCACCCACTTGCTATCGGAGATTGCGTAGATGATGCCCGCATCGTGAAGCTTTTGCACTTCTTTTCGGACCACTTCCTTCAGGTTAGGGTTAAGTCTCCTTTGTGCTTCCCTTGACGGCTTGTGGTCATCTTCTAGCAAGATCTTGTGTGTGCAAAATGAGGGGTCTATGCCTTTGAGATCCTCGATCGAGTAGCCAATAGCCCCTTTGTGTTTCTTCAACTCTACCAATAGCTTCTCTGTTTGCCCTGCATCTAGTTCTGAGTTAATAATAACAGGGTATGTTTGATCAGGGCCAAGAAATTCATACCTGAGCGACGCCGGAAGAGCTTTAAGTTCGACCTTGGGTGGTTCTGTTCGGACCGAACACACATCTGCTCGGGTCGAACGCTCCATAGCATGGTCGAGTGGACTGTCGAACGGCCCAGGACTGTTGTCAGGGGACCCTGTTCGGGCCGAGTAAACGACCATTCGGGTCGAGCGTGGGTCAGTCGGGTCGAACAGTGGCTCAAAGTCTTCCTGTCCTGCTGTCTGGACTGGCGTTCGGTCCGAGCAGTCGTCTGCCCAATCCGAGCAGAGGTCTGTTTCCTCGTCTTGACCACCAGCTAGCTCCAGTATGGATTCCTCTACCCCGATAGCCTCTTGAATGTCGTAGAGGAAGCTTTGGTAGTTGATCAGAGCACTCAGATATTGGTCCTCAAGTGTTTCTTCAATTTCGGGTTCAATCCCTTGGACCATAAAGCATGAAAAGGCGGGGTGGGGGTCTGGGCATCTCATAGCATGCTCAATCGAAAATAGGAGCTGCTCCCCCCCAACTCTGACCAAAATTGTCCCGTCTCGGGCATCCATGAGGACACCCGCTGTTCTCAAGAAAGGTCGCCCTAAAATGATGGGCACCTCAAGATCTTCTTCCATATCCATCACAACAAAGTCCCCCGGTACAAAGAAATGGCCAACCTGGACGGGGACGTCTTTCAAAATGCCCAATGGTAGCCGGACGGATGAGTCGGCTAGCTTCAAGGTAATGGGTGTGGGAAGAAGGCCTTCATACCCGACCCGGTCGTACACCGACTTTGGCATGAGACTAACACTCGCCCCCATGTCGCATAGGGCTTGCTTAATCACCGCCTTGCCGATGATGCATGGAAGAGCGAATCGGCCCGGGTCTTCTAGCTTGGGAGGCATTATGCTCTTCAAAGCTTCGCTGCTCTCTCGGGAGAGGGCAACCGTCTTCAAATCCTCCAAGGGCCTCTTTCCTGTACATAACTCTTTAAGAAATTTAGCATAAATTGGAACTTGAGCTACTACATCGGTAAAAGGAATTGTTATCCTCAATTGTTTAAGGATTTCCCAAAAAGCTAGAAAACGTGCATCCTCTCTGGATTTGGCGAGCCTTTGCGGGAAGGGCACTGGCGGTTGATAGCTGCTTGGTTGGGCGGCCTGTGCCTTCCCCTTACCTTGGGCTGTCTCCTTGCTGAGTCGTTCGGACCGAACAGAGGGGCGCTCGGGTCGAACGCCTAGTTGATTGGGTCGAGCGCTGCTCCCTTCGGACTGATCGGACTGCTGCTCGGGTCGAGGCTGTGACAGCTCGGGCTCATCAGGTAGCCGCTCGGGTCGAGCGCTGGACTGCTCGGGTCGAGTGCTCCCTGGATCTGCTGCTTCAGGCAAGGACTGCTGGTCAGCTGGTTGCCTGGTCTGTTGTCCTGGTCGCTGGAGCGGAGGGAATGGCAGGATCTGCTCCAGCACTGGTTCGTCGTCCTGCGATTGGTCTTGCTCGGACCGAGCAGAGGAGCGCTCGGGTCGAACAGTGACCTGTTGTGTCTCCGGTTGAGGCATCGGTGGGTCCTCGTATCTCATTCCGCTCCTTAGGGTGTGTAGAGCCTTGCATTCTGCCCTAGGATTCACTTCTGTCTGGCTCGGTAGCTTCCCTTTTCCTTCACCGGCCTGCCCAAATTGTTGTACCATCATGCGCTCAATCCTTTGCAACGCACTCTGGTTCTCTTTCATCTCATCCAATCCCGCGGCAAACATTTGGTTGAACCGACCCTGCTGGTCCATAAATTCTTGAACCACCTTGGGTACCCCTTCCTTGTTGTAGACTGACTTCATGGGGGCATTGGGGTTGTTCAGGGCCGGCCCGTTTCTAGTGAAGTTCGGCGGAGGTCGATTCCGGTAGTTGTACTTGGGAACATAGGGTCTATCTCGGGTAGAGCCCATGGCGGTGTCCTTGAACACCGGGTCGTTATTATGCTCCCATTGTTCTTGTTCCACCGGGTCGAGAGAATAGCTCCGGCTAAAGATATGGCGAGGGTAGTAAGAAGGCTCGCCATTAAGAGAATTAACTTGAGCCGTGTTGTTTTCGGGCTTAGCAAGCGGGCATTCAAGAGAGGTATGCCCTTCTTCGCCGCAGCACCCGCAATCCTTGCGGTTGAGGTGGGTGCCTAGGGCTGTTTGACACGCGGCCAATTCCGCTTCAAGATCGGCGATCCGATCGTCGACGGAGGGCGGCGCGGAGATGACATTGACTTGCTTATAAGCCCCGCGAGAATTGGTGATGACCGGCATCCAGTGGTATTGCCTTGCGCATTGGTCGAGCTTATCCCTTCCTTCGGCGGGATGAAGACTTTTGAAACATCCACCTGAAATAGAATCCAAGTTAATCTTGATATTATCATATAATCCCTTATAAAAATTTTTCAATAACATCCATTCTTGGATCCCGTGGTGTGGACAAGAATTTTCTAAGTCACGGAACCGTTCCCAAGCCGCGGCCATGGACTCATTGTCCTTTTGGCGAAAGTTATGCAATTCAGATCTAATGCGGTCAGCCCTATCATCGGGGAAGTATTTGTCAAGAAAAGTTTGTGCCATTAGGTCCCATGAATCAATTGACCCCTTTTTAAGTGTTTTGTACCACTTTTGGGCTTTGTCCTTTAGGGTAAACTTAAACAACAAGAGCCTAACAGCAGATTGAGGGACCCCATTCATTTTAATCAATCTAGTGTAATCAACAAAATTATTTAAATGGGCATGAGGATCCTCATGGTCTTCTCCGTGGAAAGGGTATTGTTGGACGGCCGTGACATGGGCGGGCAAGATCTGCATGTTGTTCGCCTCGATGCCGCGGATGACTACCGGGCCCCCGACATACTTGGCTTTGGGAGCGCCATAGTCGTTGAGCGTACGGCCCTGGTTGTTGACCACATCTTCATCATCGGAGTTGCCACCAACGCTCTCGCCTTCCATTGTCCACCGACGGACGTCTTCGTCCAGTTGTGCTCTCTGCATCCTGATCTGGGCCTCTCGCTGCTCCAGTTGGAGCCTTAGAGCATTGAGGCGCTCAGTCTCGGCAGCAAGGTCAACATTCTCGACGTGCTCTGCCATTGCTGGTGTCTGTTCGGGTCGAGCAGAGGGGCGTTCGGTTCGAGTGGTTGATGTGTCGAGTCGAGTGGCTCCGGACAGACGGGTGTCTGAGTGGTGCTCGGATCGACTGGGGGATTGATCGGGTCGAACAGAGCCTGACTGAGGAGATTCTGGCTGCTGCTCGAGTCGAACAATGGGGCGCTCGGTCCCAGTGAGGTGCCTTCGGATCGAGCAGAGGGTCTGGCAGAGATCTGGAGCGGTCTCTGGGTCCTCTTGCAGGTTGCGGAAGAAATATCTTCTGACTATAGGGGGCTGAGATTTGGATCGCGTGCGCCTCCTATCTGCCAGTCCTGCAAAGAGAGAAACGAAAAAGAGAGAAGATTAAATAAAAAGAAAAGTCTAGCCTCTTGATAGTAAAATAAGGATCCAATATCAACACCGTCCCCGGCAACGGCGCCAATTTGATGAAGGAATAAAACCTAAGTATCAAATAAATTTGTACCTAAGACTTAACCTCACTAGTCGTGGTTGGTAAAGCTTTAGGGTCGAACCCAAGGGACGGATTAATGAATACTAGACTTATTTGTTTTCAAAATCTAGACAGATGAATTTTAGTGAATTTTGGATTAAGAAACAGTAACTAAATAACAAGATAAAAGCGATTGCAATAACAACTAACTAAAAGATATTTTGGGTCTTTTGTTATAAGGATTACTTAACAAACAAAAATAAATTTTTGGGGTTTAATGACAGAATAAAAGGGTGTCTTAGGACTCGGATTTCACTTTAGTTTGGACTTGGAGTTATCGATCAAGTTACTTTCATAACTTAACAAATAAACCAAGCAAATACCCCCTGTTCGACCCGAGTAAGGACTTCACTCGGTCCGAACAGTAAGTGCAGGTGCTCAAACTTGTATACTTTGTTACTCTATAACTCGATCTAGGGCTTGTTTGTTGATCCTAAACTTCTAATCCTCAGCTTTCGCTTGTTGGGCAAGGGTCTGGTCAATCTAAACTCACCCTAATAGGATTAACTAACTCACAACTTTTGGTATAGAAATTAATTAATCTAACTGATCTGTTTGTGTTCTTAGGAATATTTAGATGATCTTTTGAACCTATCTAAACGTTGCACTTTTGATGCTAACTAATCTCCCCTTTCGGATCACAGATTTACTCCAAGTTCTCAATCAAAATAACTTAACCTATTCAACTTTAGACTTAACTAGATGTGGCCATATCTAGAAGTATAATCAAATCAAGCCAAGCAATTTAATCAAGCAATAATCAATAATACAAAACAGATCAATAACAAGTCATATTATAACGAAATATATCAAGTCATAACATCCAAACTTTAAGTTACTTTCCTACTCCTAAGACTACATAAAATCTAGCCTAACATCGTAGCATAAACAACAATAATAAAGTGCAGAAATAAGATACAAGCCATAAGATAGATTATCAAAGTAAGAGAAGAAATAAACAAATACTCCTTCTAGACTTGTTCAATCAATCCTATCGGCTATGGAAGATGGTGGATGCGTGTCTCAACTGGTGCTGCTGCCGTCGCCTCAAAAACAAGAGTAAGAACTAGGGTTTGTGGTGAAATCAAGCGTGAAAAACGTCTCCAAGGGTCCAGCCCCCTTTCTGTCGAAGAGGCTGCCTTATATACTCGTCTCAGGCACTTGGGGAGCAAGTTAGGGCACTAAGTCGGCCAGATCTTGCCAAAAGATGGCATTCCTTTCTTGAAAAGTTGCCAAAACATGCTAAGTCGGCTTACTGTTCGACCCGAGCAGAGGATCTACTCGGTCCGAACGCTAATGTGGAGAGACTTGCTGACTTAAGCAATGTTTGGGTCGAGCATGTGGAGCACTCGGGTCGAGCAGAGGATCCATTCGGTCCGAGTGGTCAAGAAAAGGTGGCGGCTGTGGCTCTGTGTCATGCCAAGTCCAAGCGGAGATCCACTCGGGTCGAACAGAGGGTCGATCAGTCCGAGTGGAGGTTGGACAGAGGTGCCATATGCTAGGAATGAGACATCTAGCGTTGCTCCATGCTAGGAATGAGTCGTCTAGCGTGAGGAAGTGCTGAGAATCATCAAAATACTCGAATATCACCTAAAACCCTGCAAAATGGAAGAAGAAACGACGGCATAGCCAAATCCTGGAAAAACATGATAAATTGTCAAGCATTTTAATGGTTTGAGTATCATTTGAGTGCCAAGTATGGTCCAAATACCTACAAATAATAATGACATCAGCTACCTCCTCCCGGACTTCTTGAGCAAAGTATGCTTGGAAGCTGGCGGGATTTTGTAAGGCATAGATGAGAGACTCACGAAGCTCTTGTGACACCATGAGAGCATCAAAGACACTTAGCAAGGCCGGTATTTTGCACAAGTGTGCTACCACGTTGTAATCACCTACGGTCATTCTGGGCCTGCTGCCGTTTGACCTCGCGTCTCCTTCAGTGACTATTTCTTCCGGAGTGTTTCGCCTGTTATGAGGGACTTCCCTTGGGGGTTGCCTTTCAGGTATTCTGGTACCAGACCTCAAGCTGACATTGCATTGTCCCTTTTGCTTTTGTTGGGCTTTGGCTTGGACTTGTTGAGGTGTTGGGTTCGGTTGACTCAGGGAAGACGGCATGATTTCTTCTTCCTCCTCGGTCTCGTTTTCATCAGAATCACTCCCAAAAGGCATGATCGTTACGGGATGAGCCACCATTACAGTTGGTTCTTCCTCCGGGCTGTCATAGTCTGATCTTTCAGATTCTTCCTCTTCCGAATTTTCAGAGTCCGGGTACCAGGTTGTGACGTGGCACTCTTCTTTTTCTGTTTCTTCGTCCGTGGTGCTGTTACCACCATCGGGCCAGGCTAAGCATTCACTTCTGGTGTGGCCCCATTCTTTGTGATGCTCACAATACTTTTCGCATTCTTTGGGTTTCTTTGGTCTATGGGCTCGTTCCACGACATGCTGGTGTTTTTGTGGAGTGCTCTTTTTTGGTTTGTCGGGCTTTGTTTCTCCAGATAGAGGCAATGCAGCCGGTGCAGAGGTCTTCTTTGTATTTCTTTGAAGTTGACCATGGACATGAATCCATTTCGGCATCTTTTCACCTCCAGAGGAAGGTTCTTCCATTCGGCGCATCTTTACATCGATGTAGTATCTCCCTCTACGGGGAGGCCCATCTTTCGCGGCGCTGGCCTCACTTTTAGAGGGTCGGCTACGCGAGCTTTCACCTTTTTCCATCTTGCTGCCATTTGAACCACCGGGTGGAAGGCAAGTTTGAGCCTTGTCGCGCTTCTGTTTCCTTTCCGCAGTTGGCATTGGTGCCTTGCCTTTGCCAACGGGTTTATCAGCTTTGGTTGTGGGTTGACGGCCTTCTTGGATAGAAATGCCTACTTCTCTCCTCCTAGGAGGGAGTTGTGCTTCAGTTGGCTTTTCTTCCTTGTATTGTTTCCGCCGTTCTTTTCTCCGGGTTTTAGCCTCGAGGCGTTGGCCTTCCATAACGCGAGCCAACTTGCGCTCTATTTCCATGAGTGATCTTCGGTTGTCAGCCCATTCTCCTACACTTGTCGCTTGCAGCGTACGGAAGAACTCAAGGATGATGTCATTTTGTCTGAGTACGTTAGCAAGGGCATTTTGCAAAATGCTAAGTTTCCTTTGAATCCTTGCCATTTCGTTTCGGTCATCAACCGGGTCTGGTTGCAATGCCCCCTGTCCATGGGTCGGGACAGGGTTTGGTTGTGCTTGCCGCGATCGAGTGCGAGTGGCAGGGCCGCCTTCTTCCGGTCTCGTGCATTGTTGTTCATCTGGCATTGAGACGGCTTCATGTCGCGAGCTGTCCGCTCGGAGAGGGTAATGTGCTCTCCTGCTTTCAGGTCTGATTGGAACAGGCCTATCTGGGCTAAAAGAGCGTCTGTCCGGAGACTTTCCTTCACCCTCCGAGTCTGATTCCGAGACAGTGATGAAGCGAGAAGTTTCAATTCTCTTTGAGGTGTTCTTGAATTTTCGTGCCTCCGGCAAGGTATCTTTTTGGATGTTCTCCCATATGGCGGGGTCATAGTACCGGTGGAATTCTTCATTTATGTAGTGTCGAACCCATCCTGTCGGAACAGGGTAATGAGGAGATGGTTCATAACCCTCCACTCCTTCGGTGACTGGAGATTGGCGGAACTGTTGGAGAAGCTCTTTCTCAGTCTCTTTCTTTTTAGGCTGACTTGGGTATACCAGTCTTCTGACTCGGCCATATTCCAAGTTGCACACTTCTCGGCGAGACCTATTCCATCTTATTCTTTCTACCCAGGGCAGTGGGGCCGTCCGGATTTCGCTTTCTTGTCTCATTGTTGTTGATTGACGAGTTGTGGGCCATGAATCCAGTATGAATGGCCGGAGGCTGGTCAAGTGTGGATGTTCAGGTTCGAGTTCTTCATCACTGCCTTGCCACCCAACCTGTTCACCTGATTTTTCTATATTTTTTATCAGATGTCCTGTCCACCCAATCGGATCTGACAAGTCATGTTCATAGTTCTCATCTGAAAACTCTTCCCTTTCGGATTCCTCAGTGCATGAATCATCAGAAACGTATATGACTCTGCAAGACGCGGATTCTTGATCTTCTCCCTCTTTTTCTTCCCCTTCTTGAGGAGGATCGGAAGGCGGAGTTGTGTCATTTGGCTGGCTGGTGGATGGAGTTTCAGCTGCCCCCTGTCCTTGGCGGGCGTCCTCTTCTTCCATGATTATAGCTTCCCTTGTTTGGTTGACCAACTGGCGCACAATTTCGCTCAAGTCTTCCAAGGTAAGCTCAGGATGACCAGGGATATTAGAGATGTGTATGTCGAGATTTACTCTTCTGACTTGCTGTCCTTCTAGATCCGCTGGGTTTACTTGGTATTCGGGATTCAATACGAACTCGTAGTCGTACTGGATTCCGTCATCTTCTTCATCTGAACCGTATCCTGCCCCCTGTTGCGACTGAGGGTTTTCAGGGCGCGGGCCGGGAGTTGTTGATTGTGGTTGAGAAGTTTCGGGTTGGGGTTGCGGCACTTCGTGCTGTGGCCGCGGTGCTTCATGTGCAGCAGGCTGAGGCTGAGCATCTCCAGACTGCGGTGGAGGTGATTCTGACCGTGGTTGAGATATTTCGGATCCCTCCTCTTGATCATCACTCGCATCTTCGCAAGTGATTCGGTAGCAAAAGCCAACATTCCGAGAGGATTCACCTTTTGATGCCTTGTTTTTCTTTTGGTTCTTCTTGTTTCTCCTCTGGTAAACCAAGAGAGGTTTGGTTGTACCTTCTTCTTCCGGTAATTCGTTTTCTTCAGAGAGGTAGAAAGCGTCTTCCTCGTCAGTTAGCTGTAGTTCTCGCAAGAGTTCACTTGTTGTCTTCCCTTCGGTGGCGGCTATAAGAGTCGCTAATCCTTCGGGAAACATTTCAATCCATTCGGGTTGTGGCCGGACCGTCATACGAGCATTCCTCTTATGAGTTTTCTTCTCCTTAGTTTTGCTCCGAGACCTGGGAGAAGGTTCATCGTCATCCGTCCATTCTGCTATCTTAGCTGCGCGACGGTTAAATTTTCTTTCCCTGGGGCTCTCAGGTTCATCGCTGCTGATGTACCGAGATGATCCAGAAGGACCAACTCCAGGGTTGTTATCATCATCTAGTCTGAAAATGTGCTGGGCGGCTTCGGCCACTTCTCGCATGCGGATGGCTTTGGCAGGATGATTGCGCACAAATCTTTCACGACTCCTTCTCCATGTAGGATCAGGATCCGTGATGGGATATTCTAAGTATCGCATGAGCATTTGAAAATTTTCTGTTGCGAACCGAAAGAATGCTGGCTCACTATTCTTCAGATCCTGGAGATATGTGTGTAGGTCGATGCCTTGGTGTCTCGTGATTCCAGTGCGGGCCACCGTTTCTTCCACCAAAAGGTTGGTTGGCCTGTGTGGTTGGTTTCGGTTTGGACTAAGAGCATCTCTACCGCTAGCGCCAACGTAGCAAGAAGTGTCAGAAGTACCAGCTTCAGGGTCGTCGCCGCCTTTGCCTATCCCGAAGATATGCCGGGTGGTTTCAGCTACTTCCCGCATGCGAGCAGCTTCAGTAGGGTGTCTGCGTATGAACTTCTCGCGATCCGTACTCCATGTGGGGTCAGGATCGGCCATGGGATACTCTATATACCTTAAGAGCATCGGGAAATGTGCGGTTGCGAACCGGATAAAGACAGGTTCGGTATTCATCAGATTTCGCAGATAACCATCTAAATTAGCGAGTCTATGCCTTGTAATTCCCGCATGTGCTGCTATCTCTTCAGCCAAGAGGTTCAATTGGCTCGCTGACTCAGCTTGATTTGGAGCAGAGTCATCGTTTTGGCCCGGACCCGTGCTTATATGGCGAGAAATGCCAAAAGTATTGGTTGAGCTTTCACCGTCACTGATGTTACCGTTAGAGGGAGTGGAATTCTTCAGATTATCAAAGTTTTCCACAACTTCTCTAATCCGAGCAGCCTCAGCGGGATGATTCCTGGTAAACCTTTCTCGTCTTCTTCTCCAAGCTGGATCAGGCTCGCGGCATGGATACTCTAGACAGCGAGTCCAGATTTGCTCGTGATTTGTCACAATATCCAGAAATTCTGGGTCATTCTGAATCAGATGGTTGATGTACGAAAAAACATCGACAGTTTGATTCATAGAGAGACCATTAAAGGCATCTGAAACATCTTCTACTGGGCATCCAGAGCCAGGGTCTTCATCATAGTATACACGCAGTGGCGGGTCAGTCGATTCGCAATCCCCGGTATAGAACACACTTATTCTTGGGTATCCGTTGCCGGAGGTGGGAGCTCCGGGATTAGGTGTTCTGGGATTGGGAGTGCTTTCATTCTGTGAGGTTTCTCCGGTAGTATTATTCCCGGAACCTGTTCCTTGCTCTTCCTCACTGCTATCGCTTTCTTCCTCGTCGTGAGAAGTTTTATGACAAGAAACCGTAGCAGTGTTGGGTTCATCGCTTGGTGCGTTTGATGTGAAGATGTGCCTTGCAGTTTCGGCAATCTGCCGCACCAATGCGGCTTCAACAGGCTGACTTCGCACAAAATATTCGCGATTTCTGACCCAAATAGGACTCGGGTCGTTGTAAGGGTATTCCAAATACCGCATTATCATCTGGAGATTGGTGTTCGCGAATCTGAAGAAAGAAGCTTCCCTTCTCCTCAAATTTTGCAAGTATCTGTGCAGTTCAACACTCTGACGCCTTGTATCTTCTGTCGAGATAGCAGGAGTTTCGTTCAGAGGATGGGATGGTTCATGAGATTCGCTTTCAGAGTCCGAATCATCGTCCCAATTGATGCTGATGTGGTGTGAAAACCCGGAAGGACCGGCACCTGAATTATCGTCGTCGCTGTCATCATCACTCGCAACAGAAGTCACGATTCTGTGGAAAGTGGCGGCTACCTCTCTCATACGGGCGGCCTCAGCTGGGTGTTTTCTTATAAATTTCTCCCGCCTCCTTCTCCGGGCTCGGTCAGGATCATGTTCGGGGTGTTCCATGAAACTGCCCCATACTTCAGCATTTTCGGTGTTATCCGATATCATGTCGATGAATCCTGGATCATTTTGTTTCAGATGACTGAGGTACGCAACCACCCCAGCCGATTGATGTATAGTGAGGTTTTCGAGCGCAGGGGTTAGATTTAGAATGGGCTCTGAGGAGTTGGGCCCTCCTGTGAAAAATATACGCGCATTTGGGTCTACATCATTGGGACCGAGCTCACCGGGTCTTCGCCTGGGATTCCGCCTAGGGCCAGCTCTTTCTTGTGGCGGTGGCGCTTGTGGCTCATTATTCGATGATTCACCTTTATCTTTGTCGTCATCGCTGTCATCATCGGCAGTAATATGACGACAAGATGCTGAGGGCGCGTCATCATCATTGTCTGAATCGGATACGTACGCGGGAGTCTTTCCATTTCTCAACTCCTTCCGTACTATCTCAACAGCTTCTCTCTCAAAATCCTCAACAAATTCGCTAGCAAACATTGAGTGCACAGGATCCATAACATATTTGAAGGTTCTGGGATCAGAGACCCTTAAATCCTTGAGGTAGGAGACATAGAACTCTACCATTTCATCATGTTTGTATTGCCAAGAGTCGTGTGGTTGTTCCGGCGATCTTTGTTGGCTTGTCTCTACTTGATTGGAGGTTTCCACCATCGGTCTTCCAGTTCTTACTTCCCTTAGGTGCTGCCTATAGCCGTACATCCATGGCTCTTGATTGGCTTCCGGGGAACTGGGTTCTGGGGTGATTTCACCTTCTTCAAGGCCAGTACCTTCAGCCTCTTCTTTGAACATTCTTGCGATAGCCTCCTTTTCATAGTCTTCCAACTCGGAAGAATCTTCCGGATTCAGCATGTTGTGAAACTCTTCAGGGGCTATCATTTTCAAGCTCTTGAGGTACTGGACATATGCATCAATCAACTCTTCTCGGGTGGAGCATCCATTATCACCGGGCTTAGGACGCAACCACCGGCCTAGGCCTCCTTCGAAAAATGGAGTCTCTTGTTGTGGTTTCTCACGTGCATCCAATACCTTGGCATGCTCGTAGGCGATCTGGTCGTTGGTCATGGCACTGACCGCACTCACGCCTATTTTATCCCATCCATTGTTCACAATGATATCAGCGGCCACCTTTTTCACGGCCAAATGCTCAATACCATCACGATCCAAGTCAGTGGCATTATCTATGGCTTCATCCACTTTCAGCTCATCTTGGAATAGGTCAAAGTCTTGGACTTTCAAGTCCATTAAGAAGTCGATGTAATCAGACACCGCTTCGAATGTCACTTCTGGTGGCGACTCATCGTCAGAGTTGTCATTGAAATTGAGAGCAGAGGTTTGAATTATGATCCTTTCGGAATCATTATCGTTTTCTACCTCGGATTCATCAGAAGCACTTAGATGCCGGCAGGTTTCTGTAGTCTCCGTGCTTTGAGGTTTCTTGAGTGACACTCTCAGTTGATATTTGCCAACCAGCCATGCGGCCAGCAACTGATCGATATCATCTCCTTTCATCAATTCGTTGACCCACCACATGGGATCCGCCAAAATTTCCGTTTCTAGCTCGGGGTGAAATATAACCGTGCGGTACCAAGTGGCCAATTCTCGCCACTGTTTTCGTGCTCTTAGAAACATATTCATCCTTTGCCGGGTGGGGAGTTCGCGGGGTTCTACCTCCTGGTAAAAGACACCATTTCTTGCGGTCGACCCCTCACCTCTCAAGAGTGATGACGGAGTCGCAACAGCTGTTTCTTCCATCACATGTTTATCTTCCACCTCTGTTTCTTCAGATGGTTGGACTGCATCATTTTCGGCATTTTCATAGAAATCATCATAATTTTCATTGCCATCTCCTTCACCCTCAGTATCAGAGGTCGCGAAGACATTGCAGCATGCACCGGCGGCACCACCACCTCTTTCTTCGTCACTACTGAAGTGACAATCAAAGTCATAGTTGTTATCCATGTCATCACGGGGAGGACTGGAACCAGGCCATGAATATTCATCTTCGAAGTAGCGTTCTTCCGGCCCTGAAGTTTTAGCTGGAGTTTTGGTTGAAGTGGTTGCCATTTTAGCCGCCGCTGCCTTTCTTTCTCTCCTAAGCTTTGTCGCATTTATGGCTTCACTCATTAGACCAGATACGTGCTGGGCTAGAGTCTGTATCACAGAAGGAGGGAGTTCAGGTTGTCCTGCTTTGTCTTCCACAAGCAAGTTGAAACCCAAATTGTTTAGGTTTAAACCGCCGTCCTCACTTTGACATTCTCTGGGAATTTCCACATATACCCTTCTTTCTTGCCCATTGACGGTTACGGGAAGGATCATTAGCTCTGAATCCGGAGCCCCGGGACCTTGATACCCGGAAGATTCTCCAGGCGTATTTGCCCGAGTGCTGGATTTTCTGTTTCTGCGGCCCCTGTGGGTTTTCTTGGTCTTGGTAGGGGTGGTCTCGGTTTGTGTTCCTCGAGACGATGATGACCCCATTTGACTGTACTGCACAGCCGCGGAGGGTGTCGATGTTTCTTGGGCTTGCTGACTTGACTGGTCAGGGGTTGACTGAGATGCCTTCTTATCAGAGAGATCCTCATTCCCCTGATCATTGCTGGAAATGTGACGACATGAAGCCGTCCAGAACTCTTCAGATTCCGCATTCTCACGTTCCTTTCTTTCTGTCACATCTTTCCAAGCCTTACCAGTAATTTTGGTAAAATCCCTGGGGGACAGAAAGTCAGCCAGGGTGGCTTGCCTTGGTCTTCCTTGAATATATTGTTCTTCGATCTCCTGAGACGCAACTTTCCTCCAGAACGGTCTGTTGTTGTTTGATCGTGCTACCGGGACATAACCGCGTCTCGGTTTGGGAGGCAATCTCGTTGGTATGACAACGTTTCTCGGCACGATGGGGGTGATGGCATTCTTCCATCTGAGCCTGGGTTCAGCTTGAAGCACCTTCAACTTCTTTTTGGTGCTCTTGTTGAGGCTTACACTCCAAGTGGTGGGTGGTCTGCCGTCAGAGCAAGCAGATACGCGATTCGCGCTGGCAACTGGGGTTCTGGTTGGCCCAGCATGAGGTGCCGGCTCTTGCCTAGCGTCATCATGGAGTGGGATTGCTCCTTCTTGGATTCTTTTCTCGATCCAGTCCTTGAAGACATAACAGTCTTCAATACTGTGGCCTAAGACCCGGTGATATGGGCAATAGTTCGGGTGATTGACTTTGTTTTCCTCCTCAGGCCTCTTACACCTTGGAAGTCGTATTTCTAGCACTTTCATTGCTTGCTGGAACAACTTTTTGGTCTTTTCTTTCTTGAAAGAGTACGGTTTGTTTTGTAGCTCCTTCAAAGTCGGTCTTGGGGCACGGGTTTGTGAAGTCCCGTCTTTTTCTTCATCACTTTCTCCCCACTGTACACCACTCGTGCCTTCGACTTGATTGCTGGCCGCTTTTGTTTTCACGGTTTTGCTTTCAGCTTTCTTTGGCCTTTCCTTGGGGAGAGCATACATCAGGTTGATGTCATCCTCCATCCCTTCGAACTCAATGATTTTAGTCACTAAGCCCTCAAAAGTGGCAACGTTATGTCCTGCCAGGAGCACTTTCATAGGTGGACGGATCCCATTCATGAGCATGCGGACCGCCTCCTTTTCAGAGATGTTTGACTGGCATCGCGTGTACATGTTTTCCCACCTCGCGACAAAGTCCGAGGCAGCTTCTCCTTTGTTTTGTTTAGTGTTGACCAAACTGGTCAAAGTGACACGACGAGGTGTGACTCTGAATCGGGTCTTGAAAGCGGCGACCATTTCTTTCCAGTTCTTGATACTGTTTTCCTCCAGCGAGGCATACCATTCAAAGGCTACTCCCGTTAAGCTTTGGGGGAATTGCCTTAACAGCCATTCTTGTCTTCTGGTAGTGTCTCCACAGGATGTCAGAAAGTGAGACAAATGTTGGTCGGGAGTCACTTTGCTGCCGACTCCTTCAAACGGCTTGAACTTCGGCACAACATAGCCTCTTGGGTATTCCACCCTGTCAAACCTCTCAGGATATGGCCTTCCTGTGAAGTTGTTGGGAAATTGAGGTCCGTCAACTCCCAAGTATTGGAACTTCTGTTCCATTTGTTTTCTCATTTCTTCCATGAGGTCAATTGGATCGACCTTGGAAGCATTCTTTTTACCATATGACCCATCATCAGAGGTTTCGCTTGAGTCACGACTGGATTTGTTCTTTCTTTTCTTCTTGCGCTCGGGCACCGAGTGTCGGGCGCTTCCTTGCTTTGAAATGACTGGGTTTGAGCTTGGCCATGCTCCTTTCTTGGCCATGTATTTCTGGATCTCCGCACAGGCTTCAGCTATGCGGACATTGTCGACTTGCAACTGCTTCAACTTCTTGTCTTTTTCTTCTAGCTCCTTGCGGAGCTGGGCAACTTCTCCAAGGACTTCATTTTCCTCGTCTGCACTTCCATCAGAGGCTTCATCTCTGTTTGAACCGGGGTTTTCTCCCCTATCTTCCTCCTCACCAGTAGAGTGATCGCTGGCTTGGTTGACCCTTTCTTCTGTAATGGGCTCGGGAATCCGGGGACGATTGTTTTTCTTTGGTGGGGCGGAGGCAGAAGCTTTGCTTTTCTGGCTCCGGGTTTCAACTGGTATGCTCTCGGACTGTGGGGGTTCCTGAGAGCCAGTTCCAACCATGTGAACTTCAGTGAGGTCATCATCATGATCGACATCAGCATGAACATGGTAAACAGACGCAGATCCTGCACCCTTTCCTTTCTTGGGCACGCGGACCTTCTTTCCTGGGGCTTGCGTCATGTATGACACAACGTCAGACAATTCGGAGGTTTTCTTCCTCCTTTTGTTTTCTCTCGGGAGCTCGGCACCTTCCGTCTGGGAATCGGAAGCGTGTTTGGGCTTCCGGGTTCGAACAGCCTTCCCCTTGGCTTTCATGTCTTTGGAATTGGGCTTGAGGGGAGGGAAAGTAAGCCGGTCGAAGACCGAGGGAGGTGTGGCTCCAACTATCTTCTCTGAGGCGCTGTAATCAGCATCTCCGATCCTGGTATCCTCATAGTAGGGGAAACGAAGGCGCTGAAAGACTGGGAACCGGAGCCTCTCCTTGATTGAGGGCTTTTGGGTATTCTTGGCAGGTATGGCGAAGGCTTTGCGGGCTCCGCGGAGTTTCTTGACTATCTTGTATGCAGCATGGATGGCTTCCACGGCTTGGTGCTTCTTGGGAGTGGAAACCACCTCAACCTTCAGAGGAGCATACTGGGGTAGTTCCCAGTCTTCGCGCAGGCGCGGACCGTTAGCATTCTTCTTCACAATGCGGAGAGGAGCGAACGCATTGTTCAGAGGCAGATCAGTGTCAATTTCCTCTTCCTGGGCCAGGCGGAGGGCTTGAGACCTCGAGAGCCTGACTCGGGTTTCCTTCGCCTTCTTGGGGGCGAGAGAGACCTTGAGACGCTGGGCACCAGCCCCAGCCTTCTTATTGAGAGAGATGGTTGCAGTCACGGGCGCTTCACCAGCAAGCGCAGTTAAGGGCACCTGGACGGGCACAGTGAGAGTCCCGGCCACCGACTTGTTGGTCTTCTTGAGGTGTGCACCGCTCACAATTTCGCTCCAAGTCACCATGTTGATTGTTGGTTGTTGGTTTTGAGTGAGTTTTTTCCTACAAATGGAAAGCACTTAAAGTTAATGTCAGTATCTTTGTATATTTTAAACGTATTTCATGCTACGTTGACATGCTATGCTGATATGCCTGGTCCATTGATTATTCCCTGATGAGAGGAGAAAAATGTCCCACCGGGCGTGCCAGAATCTGTCTCGCACCTTTTTGGACCCTGGTCCTCGGAAGGGGGAAATGACCGGATGCTCCCAAGGGGGAAAAAGATATTGCGGACGAGATACCCCTCGATCGTTTCAAAACTCAGACATCGGCACCCACCTGAAAAGGGATGTGAGTATCGACGTGGTTTCGAACCTTTCGAGAGTTTGATTGTTTACTGCAGGTCCTTTTTTTCCAGTAGGCGCAAGCCCCTACTGTTAATTACCTCTGAACCAAGTCGAGAGCACCTCTAGATCGGGATAATCAATGGATTAGGCATAACAACTAGCATTATAACACTTTACTAAAAGATACTAACATTGAAGAACGCAAACAAATAGCGACATGAATAGAGCGAATGATGCAACCATGAGAGGATTAACATGATGTAAAACATGATGCAAAGGATTTTAGTTTATATTTAGAGTTTCAAAACTTCTGGGGTTTGGTTCTGGGTGATTATCCGTTAACCCTATTTTTATATTTGACGATTTTGGTTTGTTCTCTTCAAACTATACGCATTGTAAGCTCAAAGAGGACGGACATAGACGTGTAAAGTTTTGGTATTCAGACCATATTAAAGCTTTAACTATTTAAAACTTCAATTTATCAACGTTTTAAAACTTAGGTCTGTTTGTTGACATGTTAGAACCAAGGTTATCAGACGTTTCTGGAATCTCAGGCATTAAGGCATGTAGAGGTTCCGGTCCTTGAACGTGTGTCAATTCTGGTCAACTATTGACGTATCGAATTTCTGGCCTTGTGACATGCGAGAATTAGGTTATAAAACGTTTTAAACTCTGGTATTAAGGCGTGTTTAGAAATTCTGGTCACTTTGGACATTTTAAACTTTGGTCTTCATATGTTCTAGAATTTACCAAATTCTGATTTTCAGATGTCTTTAAAGTTTGGTCCCTGGATTCTGGAAGTTTTATATAATTATAGAATTTTGTATATTGCTTTGGATTTAGGTCCGAATCTTGAATCTGGATTTTCTGGATCTTTCTGGATTTGGTTTTGGATTTGGATTTTCTAGATCTTGAGTTTGGATTTCCTTGGGTTTTAATTGGGTTTGTATTTCTGGATTTTTTTTTGGTCTGATTTGAGTTTGGATTTTTCCGGAGTTAGGCTTGATTTGGGCTTGGATTTTGGATTTGATTTGAGCTTGGATTTGGATTTGACTTGAGTTTAGGTCTTGAGTTTAGGTTTTGGGTTTTAAATTTGAGTTTGGGTTTTGGATTTGACTTGAGTTTGAATTTAAACTGGATTTGAGTTTGGGTTTTATTTCTTGACTTTCCACGAAATTTGTTCTTAACGGTAATTGCTGTTCAATTGTACTTGCTGTCCAGATATTTATTGTCTTGAGGTACCTGCTATCAAAGGGGTTCGTACCCTTACATTTTTATAGATTTTGGCACAGTTCATTTTTTTTAGTGTTTTGTGTTTATTAATTTTGACCATTTTTCATGACTTTATTTTTAATTTCCTTTTGGTCGAGAATTTGGATTTGGAGTGTTATAGAAAAATGTTTCTCATAATTTTCTGGACATTTTAGTATTTTATGGAAATTTTCTGGACTTTCTGGCTATTTTTAATACATTTTTGAATTTTATGTGCTTTAGAAAAATCCTTATTGGCTGCAGGGTTTGGTGTTTGTGTTTTGTCTGTCAACAATCCACTACACCCAATTCGCCACAGGAGATCAGTTTTAGATCGCTGGGCTTGAGTTCGTTCAGACGCTTGGTTCACGTTTGGAATCATGCGCCGAGTGCATTCATTTTCTCATTCAAGTAGAACTCGTCTCCCTCCTTCAACCGCGAGTCCATCGTAAACTGAATGCCTCCAGTGGAGAACGTTTGCGCCGCCTTGGCGAGTTTCTGTGACTGAGATCGCATCATAAGGCATCGTAGGAGTATCCTGAGTCTGTCTACCGTGTCAATTTTGAGAATTTCGGCACCATTTGTTTTGGTCTGGTTTAGTTCTGATCAGATGTCCAATCGAATCCAATCAATTTTTAATTGACAACAGCTGTCCCTAATCAACGCATTCTGGGCATGTCTAAACAATCGAGATGGCATGACATATGAACCTGAGTTTACATTGGTTTGGTTCGATGGGGCTACGAGACATCAACTTTGAATTTTTTGGTTTTTTAAATCTTATTCATGGTTTGGTATTGGGCTGAGTTCAAAGTATGCCATGGAACAACTGTAATGCTGTACTCTTCTTTAAATTTTGATCAATACTTGTGAGTTAGATTCGAGGCAGTCCAGTGTCAGTTCATTCTTCATATTTTTTTTGCTCACCTGTTTAGAATTAAGACTTGAAACTTCTAAACCTGAGAGTAGATGTCAAAATGTAAGTATGATAATTTTTACAAGATTTTTAGACGCTTGTTTCAGGGGTTTTGAAGCAGAAACTCCCTGGTGTTTGCTGGCACAGATTTCTGAGGTCCGATTTCAGTCCAATTTCAGAAATTCACGGTAATCAAACTACTTGTCCAAAAATTTTGAAAATTCTATAGGAGTTACACCATATTGCTTGCTATCAACAGTTCAAGTTTCTTTTGGTTCTGTTCAATCGTTTGTGAGATAACAAAGAATTCGTAGGCTGTTAAGAACTGGTTCTGCTGGTACCAGAACTGTCAAATTTTCAGTTTTCTTTTAGCTTTCTCAGATGTTCACTGGTTTCCTTTTTCTTTTGCCAATAAATGTCTGAGCTTAATAACAGAGTCTTGATTTTCTTTAGTTCGGTTTTGCATTTTTATTCAGAGAGACTAATCATCACAGAATCATTTTTTTTTTTTTTTTTTTTTTTTACAAATATGGTTGTAACCTGAGTCAATGTACTTGTGCAGGTGCAATTCATACCATATGGGTCCATTTATTTCCATTTCCTAATCTAACAGTGGGGTATGACTTTGGGTCATAAAGACAGTAGAGTAATCTAATGGTAGAAACATGACCTACGCTTATTCTACAGATCAAATTCTTCTCTCCTCTTTTTTTAATACATGCCACCTTATGCAATATGTAATGTAGTGAAACCATAAATGCAAACATGAGGATATGCAGATTTATGCATGACTGAGAAAGAAAAATACTGGTTTTCAGTCCTAAGACGTGACTTTGTTGCTTTTTTTTATTTATACGCATACACATGAGAAAGTAAATTTTATTCTACATCTCTAAGAAAATATGTTTTTAAAGTATAGTTTCAGACCTTATCAAAACCCAGAAATTTCTCATTTCTATTATTACATACCTATTAAAAGGGACACTATTAGCCAAAACAGCCAACATGATTTTATTTCTAAAAGACTTAGATATATATATTCATGCATATAACTCTATAACCAAAATAACAAACTGACTAAGACCCAAAATTCATTTTGACAACATAACCTATTTTATTCAAACTAAGTACATACATATTTTTTATTTTGGACCATTTAAACTTTTAATTGACTGTCAAATCCATGAATCAAGTTTAGTCATGGGGGCGGAGTCTAAGTCACGCACCCCAATCCTTAGCCCATCCCATGGCTCTGACAAGCCGCAAAAATTTAACTGTTCCTTAGGAACTCTAAAACATGACATGAATGTGAAAATAACGAAAGGAAATTAGTTTTTGACTATAGGACTATACTTATCAGAACAAACTCACTATGCCTGATCTTTAACTATGCTATTAATGTAGAATGAAACTCATAAATGAAACTATACTATATCTCCCTCATGATTCTATACTGGACCGTCATGGGACTTCCAGAGGCGGAGTCTAAGTCACGCACTCTAGAGAACCGGCGATTCCTAGCATAGAAACGCAAGTCAGACGTATCTTACTAAAAAAATATGCAAGATTTTGAGGAAATAGTCTTTTATTACTCCTTCTCATCAAAGGCATGACCAACACCAGTGGAGACGGAGTCTAAGTCACGCACCCCACTGATATTAATCAAGACCTCTGGAAGAAGGAGCGTAAAATCAGAGAGACTAACATGAACTAGTTTAAGCAAGTATGAACATGCAAGGTTTTAAGAAAATCTCTTTTTTTGTTGCCTTATCTTCTCAAGACATGGCCAGCACCAGTGGAGACGGAGTCTAAGTCACGCACCCCACTGACTTTGATCATAATCTTTAGAAGCATGAGCATGAAATCGTAGAAAGGAACAACCAGACTCATACAAGGAAAGGAGAAAGTAAGCATGAACTTAAAATGCTAGAATGCAATAACATTGTACTAAAAGGATGCCAGATTTATCAAAATAAAAGCATTTTATTAAAACTGAAGGCCATTACAAGAAATTCACCTTTTCTAAAAAAAACGACAGCAATTCACTAAAACAACTAAAATGGCCTCCCCAGCCTTCATCTTCTGAGGGGTATTTGTAGGAGAGGGGTGCTAGGGTTTGTGCCTTACTCTCTGGCCATGTGGCAACATTCTTACCCCTTGGATTTGATCAAGGGCTGAGACATATAGGTGCAGAACCGCCTTGTTTATATCATTATGACATGTGGGGCCTATTCTTCCTTGCTTGGGGAAGGGGTATTTGGCGCCAGTGCATGCATATGACAGTCTCCTAGTACTCATCTTAATCCTCTCCATTTGTACTATGTTTGTTCAATCTGTGACAGTCCCAGTGTAGGTTTGTGTATGGCCAGGTGAGTGTGAGGCCATGTATCATGGGGCCCACCCTCTAATCAGGCTAGGAGGTGTATTGGCCTGAGGGTAATTAGGTCATATACAGGCTATTTTTATTATCTGGTTCAATTCATTATTATGATGAACATTAGGTCTTTTCGATTTTTCCTTTTTGCCCTTCAAATGCTTCACAATTTATCTTCATTTCATTGTGGGAATCTTTTGCAGGGGCTTCTCTGGCCTAGTTACATCTCATATATTCTTTCAATCAATTTGGTAAGGCACCCAGCAATTCCTTCCTTTTTTCTTTGTCATTATTATTTTTATTTTGGTTCAGGAATTCATATCCCCTTTGATCTTGCATACTCTGAATTTCATGCTACATAGCTTCATGGTGCCTGTATGCAATTGTGAAATAAAAATTTTTGTGTTTTATGCGCCAGCTGGGGCTTTCTTCCCTTTTTTGCATCAGAATATGCATATACTTGTGATCCTCTACCATCATACAGTCCCCATGTAGTTTCAATCCAAAACTTTTGGTTAAATTTGAACCCTTGGATTCTTTTTTATTCATTGCCCCAATGATACTCGATGTGCTTCTCTTTTGTAGCACATCCCTGTGCACTGTAATTTGCTTCAGATTGTGACAGAAGGGAGGTACGAGACATGAGAGTCACTATCGTTCCTTTCTGATTCATCAAGATCATCGAACGGCTGATAAACAACTTTGATTCCACGCTCTCTGTTGAGCCTATAAGTCCCTCAGGTGTAGGCGTCACTTTTGCAGACCTCTGACGCAACAGGAAGGGAAAATTTCTTCTCCATTTGTGATTGGAGCCATGTCTCTCCTCACCGGATGCCTCCAGTGCTACATCTTTACAGGAGCTTTGGCTTTATTCAACTTTCTCGCGCCTTTTGCGTATGTACTCTCATCAGCTCTACCGCAGAAGGCACTGATTGAGAACAGCATTGTCTACTTCTCCTCCATTTTGAGCTCTCACCTGTTTCGAGCTTATCGCCATGGCTGGTGGCACTGTCCCCCCCTTTGCACAAAATTGAGATATGTCGGCTCATCATTTCCACTTCTACTTCACCAAAGCAGCTATCGAGGTAATATACTTCGCCAATTCCTTACTGTCTCCGCTCAATTACACATTTCCTTTCCCTGGTGTTTGTCCCTAATCTCTTTCCAATTGATCTTCCCCAGCCTTTTCCCTTATCGAGTTTGGTGTCGCTGGACTCAGGAGCTTATCGCCTACAAGACAGTGCATTTAGTTTGGGCTGAGACTGCATAGGACGACGGCGAAGCTCTTCCCCACACCGGCGTACGCAGTGTTCCTATTCGAGTAACTATCCTTCTGTCTCTCTTCTTTTCTTTTGCTTCCGTTAGGAGAATTGTGGGACCCACAAGGATGGGCCAATGATGTGGTGACGCGTGTCGCGTCTGAAGTTAACTCGATCGAACCATTTAAACTTCGCTGGGCTTGTGTTTGGTTTAGGTTGTTTCCGCGTAGGTCGTACGGGCCAAGTTTAATTTAACTTATATGGGCCGAGTCAGTTATTTCATTTGGGCTGGAGTTTAAACAATTATAATTAGTTTAACTGGCCTGTTATGCAAAAGCCAGTTTAACAATGAGCCCAAACAAAATATGCACAATTATTTAGAGGTTTCGGTGTAGAATCACTTGTTCCCGCTGTTGTTCCGAGTCCCATTTGTACTGCTCATTTATCTTATTCATCATCATTTTTTTTTAGCAGTCTAATCGGGATTGTTTCTTTTTAACCAATTCGGCATAAAACTTGGTATTTAACTTGAGTCCTCTTAGCGAATTCATTCTTAAGGCCTTTCATAATTAGTTAATTAGTTAATTAATTGATTATGTGAGCATTGGCATTTTTACATGATCCAATTAATTAATTAATTAATTAATCATCATTTTATGGATTTGGGGTTCTTGTTGCCCGTTTATAGGGTCTTCCATTGTTTGAAACATGAACCATGGTCGTGAATTTTATTTCACGGTGTATTGTCTTTTTTTTTTTTGCAGGTTTCTTCAGATATCTCGTCATCCCTTTAGATGGCAAAATTTGGAGGCAAACAGAGGGCATCTTATGCTAGTATATTCAAAATCCTGCTGCAACATTGTTTATCTCTACTACTTATAAATGCACCCAGCGAAAAGGTTTTAAACATTCATATAAAAGGAGTTAAACATTCATATAAAAGGTCAGGCTGGGAGATTGTAATTTTTTTTCCTCTACCGTTCGATCGGTTTGATATGTGGTTGGATGTGAATCGCCAGACGAATAAACTGGATTGGTTTCTCATCTAATATAGAAACAAATTGAATAACACATCTATTTGTAACGCTGATAAATTAAGAAACATATTTTTATTGTCTCACATTATTTTATTTCTTTATTTGCCCACATATGAGGGCATCTTATGCTAGTATATTCAAAATCCTGCTGCAACATTGTTTATAATTAAAAAGGGAAAACTTGAACCCTTCATCACTTGATGAAAAAAAAGAGGCACGACTAGGCAGTAGACTGTAGTACCCCACTTGAATTTTACTCGGTCTAAGTTAGGATATTTAAAAACCTCAGTTTTTCTTTATTTAAAATAATACACAAATCTATACAATAAGAGAAGGATTCTAGTACCACAAGTTTTTGGTGCCACAAATGTCAAAACTTCTCTTTTTCATTAATATTTCAAAATTTAAAAATTCAATTTTCAAATCCAAACTGTTGATCTTGTTCAGTTTACAAGCAATGCATTTCTATATAATTTTTATAAAATTTGAAGTTTATTTGATATTCGATCAACATGTCAACACATGAACGCATCAATATTATAAATAAAGATGTGTGGGTGTCGGGATTCTTTAGTTAAATATCATCCGACACTCAAAGCATTGTGAAATAGTTGTGCAATAGCATTTTTTCTGATTTCTGTATCGTGATACTTTGTAACAAATTGTGTGTCGAGTGTATATTGCTCATAAAACTGACTCAGTTCAACATCATATAATAATTTGGCAACACATTGTTTTGTTTCTGATTTTTGTGACCCCTTTCTATTTTTATTTTCATCATGTCTCCATTTCTTTTGTGTTGCTTAGAGTCCCCCTCCACCTTAATTTCTCTTCATCACCATTCTTAATTTCGGTTTACAAAATATAAATTAAATTCATTCAATTGAAAATAGAAAAAAACATCAGATCTTTTACGATATATATATATTTTTATTTAAGTCATTTATAAACATATGACATTTCATAAATAATATCAACATAATATAAATCATACAAATCATATTGTTTCAGATAACTATAACTATATTTACACATATATAATTTTTATTTAAATTGATCAAACTCTTTAACTTTAATCAAATCAAATTACCTACAATAACTAAACTATATTTCTAAAGATAAATATATCTTAACCATATATCAAAAAATGAACATAATTAAACTATAGAAACATAATAAAAATATTCTTATTATAGATATCTACATCGAGCAAAGCTCGATATTCCCCTCTAGTTAAAATTAATTTGTTACAATTAAAAACATTCATTTATTTTTTGGCCTCTTGATAGAATATCAAATAAAATAAAAAATTTATAAATAAATATATAAAATGAATCGCTCGTTGAACAAGATCAATGGTTTGGATTTAAAAATTGAATTTTTTAATTTTGAAATATTAATGAAAAAGAGAAATTGTGACGTTTGTGGCACCAAAAATTTGTGACACTAGAACTCTATGCTCTACAAATAATCATTAATCCTTTATTTTTGCATACTCATATTTAAAATGAAAATGTAGGAAATTAAACGAACAATTATCCGAGGCAAGTATTGCTCTATGAAACAGTCCAAGTCAACGGTTGTAAATTTTGGAGCCGGGTCCACTGTCCACGACTCCCCACACTTATCCAAAAAACAAACAAATATCTCTTTGAAAACAAAAGAAAATGTCCATAGTTTATTTTAAATACAAGTATTGCTCGGTTACAACAAATGTCACTTTACAAATTGACGCAAGATATTATATGAAGTTTGTATGATCTTTTTCCAAATTCATACATAATAAAGATACCTTTGTTTGAACATTTCTACAAACTAAAACCGAGTTGTTTTAATATAAAAATTAAGAAATTTAGACCCTTAAACTAGGTGCTAGCATGTGATGTATTATTTTTCTTAAACAAATTGCAAATAGAACTAAATTAATGGTGCATAAAGCCATATTGAGCTGCGCTGGAAGGTGTCAATTATATTTTGGTTGAATTTACTGTCGACTGATGTCAGTGCTAGACAACCCTCTTTTTGGGTAATTTTTTCCAAATGTTTGTTAATTTGGTTCTCTGCAGTCAATCTGACGAGTATTTCCAGGGGCGAAACAAGAAACCTATTCAAATTTTTAATCTACATGATTCCATCTTACAAGCTTATTAAACATGCATGCCGAACAAAATAGTAGTTGGACTGCCAAAAAAATAAAAAGAAAAAAAAGGTAATTGTAGTTGGACTGCAAAAATAATAATAATAATAATAATAATAATAATAATAATAATAATAATAATAATAATAATAATAATAATAATAATAATAATAATCAAAGTTTACTATTTCTTGTGAAGCGATTGATATTATAGATTTTTAATATGATGGACAAATTATAATTTTTCTATTATTATCAACCATTAAAAAAATGATCCTATTTGATATGAAAATATTGACATTTACTTCTTTTTTTCCTATTATTATTATTTTTGTTTTTGCAAAAGTTAAAAACAAGTAGTAAAATTTTGAAGGTAGTAAACTCTGACATACTATGAAAATTTTAATGTGCAAATGACATTCAATTTTTATATTTTAAACATATATCAAAAAATAAACATAATTAAACTATTGAAACATAATAAAAATATTCTTATTATAGATATCTACATCGAGCGAACTCGATATACCCATCTAGATTTTGAATATATTCCAACAAACAATATATATCGATCAAAATAGAAACATTTTAACACTAATTCAACTTGGTTAAAAGTTTTTGCTAATTTTTTTTTATGATTGTTTTGCTAACTTAATTATTACGGTTAGTGGCTGGCTAGGCCTGTAATAAGTAATAACAGATAACGACAAGCTTACACCAAACAGTCAGACACCAACTTACGTTAATACAAACTCCGAATCCTCTAGTATTGTAATTGAAATTCAGAAAACCTGTAGCCGAAAGCAATTTGGATACACAAATTGGACGTGAGGCAAGATCCATGAGCAATTTTTATTTTGTATTAAGAAAAATAGAAAAATAAAATGATATTTCATTGCTATAAGCAGAGTCAAAAGATTTTTTAAACAGAGTCGCACACCATCTTAAGTGCAACATAAATATAATAATACATCAAAATAATAAGATCTTAATTATGAAAATTATTAATAAAATAACTTTCGTAGTTTTATAACGGCGATGAATTATCTTGAGAACAATAATATATGTAGCACTACACATGTGTAATATTTAATAAAAAAAATAACAAACATTATAGCTTAGTTTTGCTTAATAGATCCGCCTATGATCACCACTGCAGGCCGTTAGAAAACACATATCTTTCCAATGAACAGCTTCGCCAAAATTTACCCAATTTTATACTAAAGTAAGCGCTTAACAGCAAAGTCGCTTAGTGCTTAATCAGTAGAGGACATGATGTACAAATGAGATCTATGAGACTATGGCTAATGGAAAAAAAAATCTACCATTTGAAATTTTGAATTGTTCAATTTGACACTAATGCTAATTGCTATGGATGTCAATTAAATTTATTAACAAATATATCTTGTGCGTTTCAAAGTCTCTATTGCGAACATGTAATACGTGTGAAGGTTTAGCTATCGGTCAATTTTAAATTATTATGTTACTTTAGTTAATAAGAATTTAGATTATTCAAATACAACTTTTGTTTTAGTTTAAATATCCAATATACAAATATATTTTAATTTTTTTTGAGTTCTTATTTGCCATATAGAAATAGAAAAATTTAATTGATTTTTTTTATTTCATTAGTATTATAATTATTTAAAAAAAACAAATGAAAGAGTATAAAAAAAAAAGTTTGCTGATGAAAGCAGAAGATTTTTTTCACTTTCAGATTTTATATATTGTGATGAAAATGAAATTTCAGCTTTATTAAATGCTGACATTCAATTAAAGTTTTATAATAATACGGTACTTTTCAGGCCGGTAGTTATCCTTGTAAATCTTTACCTGACAAAATCATCTACCAAAGTATGGTGAATAAGAAAACAATTACCGTGATTCCCTGAATCATCTCAGTAACTCGGCGACATAATTTTCTACACGAACTCATGCTACAGATAAATCAAACGGAAGGAATTTCAGAAGTCGCCTCCCTGCTCTCCCTCTCCTCTTTGGCTCTTTCATCCCTTCCATCTCTTGACCTCAAAGTCACCTCTATCTCTCTCTCTCTCTCTCAAAACGAGTGACAACTACTCTTTAGAAAAAGAAAAAACGACCTCCCTTGATAACCTTCTTAAATAGAAATTGAACAAGTAAATAAAAACAAAGAACAGTTTCCAACTACCACCTCATTTGGCCTCCTCTTTCTCACACTAAAACCTTCTTTCCCAAATGAGGGGCCACCAGACGACTCCTCTCTTACTCTCTCTCCTCCTCGCCACCATCGTGTCCACCGTTACATCTCGATTCATCGTTGAAAAGAACACTGTCAAGGTTATTTCTCCGGAGGAGCTAGCAGGGGAGAGGGAAGGCGCCATCGCCAATTACGGCATTCCGAATTATGGCGGTACGTTGACCGGTGTCATTGTATACCCAGACTCGAAGACGAATGGTTGCGAGGACTTCAATACCAAGTTCAAATCGAATTCGAAGCGTGCTGTGATTCTTCTTGTTGATCGTGGAGGTATGTTATCAAGGTTTTTAACTTTCTCCTGTTTCATCTCTCTTATGTTTTATCTTTTTTATTCCCCTTCATTTTTATTTTTTTATCAAGGTTTTTGTGTACAAAACATAGTTTGTGATCGATGTTTTACGTTTATGACCTTTAGAAAATGATAATTGGCTATAGGAACAATGTTGACCTTAATTAAGTCCTCGATTGCATAAGTCTGCACATGTTTATAGCTAACTCAATAAAATTAATGTATAACATATTCTAAACAAGTTGTTTTTGAGTTGATTTTTTCCAAATGTGCACTCGAGTGAGTTTTTTTATTATTTTAACGCATAAGGACGACGTGTTTGGCAAGGGCACAGAGTTTAAATGTATAAATGTTTCAAATTTAGAACTTCAATAACTTCAAATTTATTCAAATGTTAAAATAAAACTGTAATATATATGTATCACTTGTTTATGCATATATAAAAATACAATGTTCCGCTATTCTATTTTAATTAGCATTAAGAGCTTCAAGAAGACAATAGTATGTGCTAACCTCAAATGTTGACTTTGTCAAGTTCTTAATTCTCATTAAAATGAAGTTAAAATGTTCTAATAATTTATATACAAAAAGAGAAAAAAAATTAATTACATTTCTCAGATTTATTTTCTTACTAGAGTTTTAATGTTGTTGTTAAAGATTATAAAATAACATTATGAAGACACAAAAATAAAGATACTGGAATATCTATTCCAAAAAGTTTATTACAAAAAAATGTATATTGATGTGAGCATCTTTTAGTTCAACATTCTCTCGCACTTGGGGCAATTTACATTCAGTTATATGATGTGAGAGTCTGTTATTAACAATGGATTAAATTTCACTGTTATATGGCATCTACCAAATTTACTCAGGGTTCAATTGAATTAGTCGATGCCTGTCAGCCTGTGCAGTTTAGTGTTATTGAAGGTCATATCTTCAAATGAAACACTATATGCTGATTAGCTGCTCCTTTTTTTTCTTTTTTTTCCCTATTTGTTTACAGTTCACGTTGATTCCTGCTATCTTATTGCATCCGTTTAATACAACCGTTGACTGTGCTTCTCTCCTCTGTATATTCTAATTACTGTTTACAAGTCATGCTATTGGCGAAAAACTATAAATTAACATTTTTATGAGGTTTACCTAAAACTTTAGGTCCTTTTTTCTAAGTAAGATAACAGAGGTTCATTTACACCGGGCGACTAGCTAGTTGACTAGTTTGTAAGGACGTCTCAAGTTTATTTTCTAATGGAGAGTTCTTGATAGAGGTCCCCATTTCTTCGTCTCCTATCTTGCAAGCAACTCAATCTTTCCTTCTAAACAATGTCTTAGTTCTTAGCTGAATTGAGTTCTTTTTGGCCTTTAGTTACTAATATTGATTGCTATCTGATGTGATATCTATAGTTAGCATGCATATAGAAATATTTGTTGGATTTATGTATGGTGTGATGATGATGATAATAATTAATTAATTATTATTATAAAATGCTCAATAAAAGATAACTTCTCAGCTCCTACTGAAATATTATCTTGTGAAACATGAATTTCAAAATAAGCACAAAGTTAAGCAACCTATAACATTTTTTTACCACTTGACATAATAATGAAGAACTCAAAAAGTTCTACAGAGAGTTGACATGTAATGCATATCTCACTATGTAAGTCAGTTTGTACTATTTGGATTTTTTTTGTTAATCCAATTTAATGAACTAAGAAAATATGTTCATGAATCGCCTTGATGGGTCAACTATCTTTTTTTAAAAAATCGGATAATTGTCAAATATCAGGTTTTTGAACAGTCTATCAAAGATGCAAACAGAGTCCACCAGAATCAACATTTAACTTATCAAACTAACCTTGAATTCTCAAATTCTTGCGCACAGACTGCTACTTCGCTCTAAAATCATGGAATGCTCAAAATGCTGGCGCAGCAGCTGTTCTTGTAGGCGACAATGTAGATGAGCCACTCCTAACCATGGACACACCCGAAGAATCATTCGAGACAGAGTATGTGGAAAATATCACCATCCCATCTGCTTTTATCACTCGTGCCTTCACCGAGGACTTGAAAAAGCAGCTCAAAAAATCAAACCAAGAAATCGTTGTGAAAATTGACTGGACAGAGTCAATGCCACACCCGGATGAGAGAGTCGAGTACGAGTTTTGGACAAATAGTAATGATGAGTGTGGTACCCGGTGTGATGAGCAGATGGATTTTGTAAAAAATTTTAAAGGGCATGCACAGCTGCTTGAGAAAGGCGGGTATACATTGTTCACTCCACATTATATCACTTGGTATTGTCCCGAGGCTTTCATTCTCAGCAAGCAATGCAAGTCCCAGTGCATCAACAATGGAAGGTTTGTTATATTGGTTCTCTCTCTCTCTTTTTTTCCCCTCTCTTTTGGGGTGATAAATTAAAAATTAAATTATTTCCCAATTGATTATATGTAACATTTCCACAAAACTGAAATAATCTGGCCATATGTAATTGTTTTATTACAGTATAAAGTGGTAGGCAGACATACTATGATATGGAATATGAAATTTTTTATAGATGTTGAGATTAATGCATCACTAACTTATCATGTCCATGTCAAATATCATATTGACTTATTTCTTAAAATAAGGTATTGTGCGCCAGATCCTGAGCAAGATTTTGACTCCGGGTATGATGGGAAGGATGTTGTTATTGAGAACTTGAGACAGTTATGTGTTCACCGTGTGGCAAACACGTTAGGCCGGTCATGGGTTTGGTGGGACTTTGTCACAGATTATCATATTAGATGTTCAATGAAAAATCAGAAGTATAGCAAGGACTGTGCTGAGGAAGTCATCAAATCTCTCAGTAAGTTCTGAAGATAGAACAGTTTTAGTTGTAGGTTAATTTTGAGGATACAAGTATACAAAATATTAATTAAAAACATGAGCATAGACACATTAACTTATTTACGGACTCTTATGAAAACACAGCTACGAAGATTGTAGGTCGTTTTATAAATTTCTTAAGAAGAAGAAGGCACATTCCTTTGCTTTTGGTACAAAAGTTTAAGCAGGACTAAATTAATGTATATATGGACTGTTGGACTTATTACTTTCGTATATACTCAATGAATATATACTCCCCAAGCCAATCCCTGCTGGGATTTGGTACAAAGAAAAGATATTTTGCTAGTTTTGGTTCAATATAAAGATCATTGCAATTGAGGACATGGATTTAAGTCTTGTGCATTTCATTATTAGGATGCAAAAATGTAATGACACCAGGCCATGCTATTTTATCATGTGCACCAGAATGATGTTGCTTTGTGCCTTTTTCTTTTATTGAATATTATTATGATATGAAATCTATACCATCATCTACATATGTAAAGGCATTCTAAGAGAAGATATGGATGTGGACAATTTATACCCGGATTTTGAAAGGCATTATTGATTTGGTATTGGAGATTTTGCTGTACTGATGACTATTATTCTACAACAGATCAGTTTTATATATTCAGTACTTGTTAGCTCTGTATTTATTTTTAATTTCATATTATTAGATTTGCCACTTGACAAGATTGGTGAATGCATGGGGGATACCAGTGCCGACAATGATAACGATGTGTTGAAAACTGAACAACTTGTACAGGTAAGTCAGTCATTAATCCTTCCATTTAAATAATTGTTATTATTGTTATATTCTCAATTGCTTTTGGAGCATTTTTCTTATCCAAAAAAATATATATAGTAATATTTACTGTCAAGTTTTCATTATAGGTTGGACATGGAGGTCGTGGTGATGTCACCATATTGCCTACTCTTGTTATAAATGATATCCAATACCGAGGTTTGAGCACTCCCACTTCAAAATTTAAGTACTACTTATGAGTATTTTATCACAAAAAATCTATGGAAATTTGGGAAACATTTTGTTTATTTTCTTGCCCGTGATAGGAAAATTGGAGAGCACAGCTGTACTTAGAGCAATCTGTGCTGGATTTAAGGAGTCGACGGAGCCTCATGTGTGTCTAACCCCAGGTTATTGATTTAACCCAAAAAATACTTTATTTTTGTCTAGACCGTCTTCCTCTCCAATATTTGTATCCAAATGATATTTGTCTCCTGTTCCCTGTATTTCCAGATATGGAAACAAATGAATGCCAGGATAACAATGGTGGCTGTTGGCAAGATAACAAGTCAAATGCGACTGCTTGCCAGGTAATTAGATGAGATATAATTTATTATTTCCTTTCATCTTAATCTAATGCTGTATCACATACTTATGACAAGTACTATTTTATTTTATTTTTTTATGTTCTTTACTTGTTATTTTTCTTATCTCTAGGATACATATAGGGGAAGAATATGCAAGTGCCCCTTGATAAAAGGTGTGCAGTGGGAAGGAGATGGATATTCTTCTTGTAAAGGTGTGCTCCTACAATTTTTTATGCCAGTTTCAGATAATTAATTGAAGGATCAATAGTAGTGTTTAAATTTTAAAATGCCAAAGTCCATATAAAGATAGGATGAGGAATAAAAAAACACAATCTGAATATCAATATATACAAAACAAGATTTGCACGATGTACCTACTCATTTTTTTTGGCACTTTGTCGTCATATTCCATACACCGGACTAGTCTATATACATATCATTATATTAGCTTTTGGAAGACAAAAAAACATTATGTCAACATACTATTTCTTTTTTTTTTTTTCTTCTGAAACTAATACATCATTAATTTTTTTTTTCAGCTGTGGGTCCTGGAAGGTGTTCAGTGAACAATGGTGGTTGCTGGTCTGATATCAAAGATGGAAAAACTTTCTCTGCTTGCTCAGTACACCATCTAAACCTCAATTTCAATTATACAAAACATTCCATTTCCAGATAGCACAAAATCTCACAAGTACTTCAGTTTGAAAGAAATAATAAATAGAATAGAAATAGAGAGGGAGAATGTATTTCTATAAAATATGTCATGCCCTTTTTACTGTATGAATCTCACTGATACCAGCCATGATCTGACTGGCATGAATTTAACTTACATAGTATTTTTCCCCCCTCGTTAACAGGATTCAAATGTGAATGGATGCAAGTGCCCAGTTGGATTTAATGGTGATGGTTACACCTGTGTAGGTAATGAATTGCTTATGCAAACGCCAAGAAAATGAGATTTTATTTGCCTAATGCATTGCAATTTTACCATAAATAATAAATCTTTTACCTTTTAATGTGCGTCAGATATTGATGAATGCAAGGAGAGAACAGCATGTCAATGTAATGGCTGTTCTTGTAAGAACACATGGGGCGGGTATGACTGCAAGTGCAAGGGTAATCTCGTCTACATCAAAGGAGAAGATACTTGCATAGGTAAGAATTGGTTTATTGCCTCAACACAGCCCCAAATACTCATCTTTGCTGAGAACACGGCACTGCTTTTGTGGGAGTAACAGACTATTCAAAGAAATTTAAATAACTTTGAAGGCATAGTTCTTATACAACTGACTTCAACAAAAACCCAAAAGAAAGAAAAAAAAATTAACTATATTTAAGTACAGTACCAATGAATACTGTTTTTTTTCAACTAATACAGTTAACTTTTTTGTTGATATTTTCTCAATTTCAGCAAAGAATATGTCAACATTTGGGTGGTTTCTCACTATTTTGCTTATCTCTTGCGTGATTGGTGTTGGCGTAGCAGGATTCATTTTCTACAAGTACCGGCTTAGGGTTCGTACTTTTTAAACCATTCCTGGAATTATCATTCAATAATTTATTCTTATATTTAAATCAACTATCAGTCTGAATTAACAAAATACTTGGCTAACATATATAGCAACTGAAATATTATATTATAATCATCACTATAGTTTTTTTTCTCTGACTTTGTGTCTCGTTTTCTGGTTTGAAGTCTTACATGGACTCAGAGATCATGGCTATCATGTCGCAATACATGCCTATTGATAACCAGAACATAGAGATCAATACTGTACGAGAAGATGCCCATGCATAAATTTCACGGTACTTCAAGTATTCTTAGTCTTTTTGCATATTTTACCACATTTAAATTTTATACGATATGCTTTTTATTTTTAAAATTATTTGAAGAAGAAAACGAGGTCTGATTTCCCTTCTTTTCTTTTTAAAGCTACAGGTGATGGAAGTTAGCATTTTGTTCAAACTTCAAAGAGACACATGTACACTTCACCATAATTACAAAGTGTTTAGAATGTATACAAAAGAAATTTTTTTAATTCTTGCATGAGAATTATAGTTTGTTAGAATTGGTTGTGGGAAAGCAAATCTTCATACACAACAAAGGAACCATTCTATCGAAACAAACAGGACTGTAATTTGAACCTTTCTCCAGCGTCCTTTTCATTTTAAAATTTATAGCTTGGTGACTTGTAAATTCGAGAAACATTGTGTTACAGAGATTTTGTGTAGCAAGTCAATTATAGTTTTTTAGTTAGCCGTACATCTGTGTCCTTACTCCTTGAGCTGTGCTATGCGGCTGGTGGTTTCTATTTTCTTCTCTTAGAAAGCGAAACGTTTTTTTTTTTTTGGACAAAAAAAGTGCAGCAAATTTTTAAATAGATATAAAGATTTTTATTTATTATTCTAGAAACTATTAAACGAAAGGTTTTAATTGATTGCACTACTGTAACTTTTTCAACCTTAATCACTTCCGTTTTGTACACCGAAAGTGAAAAATAAGGAGCTATTCCATTAATTCTTAGATGTTTACATTTAAACAAAATCTTTTATGATTATTTATTTTTTTGATACTGTATAAATTATAAATATTTAGAAAAATCTAAGGTTGAATTACACAATGTGCCGTGGACAAGTGTCCATTCAAACAAAACTAAATTTTTATTGATTTGAATAAATACAAAACCAAGCCGATCAAAAAATTTGATAAATTGAATTCTGATTTGATTAATTCGCTTAGATAGTATTCATATAAAAACTTAATTTATAACCATATATATATATACTAACTTGATAAATAATGTTAATACCCCTAATATTACAATGCTCAATACAAGATCTTTTGGATGAGACAAAGGATATCTCAATCAGAGAAGAGAACGGATAAATCCATATAATAATGCCATAATGTTTGAAAAGTCGTATTAATATATTGTTTATATAATATTGATTCATTTTGTCTTTTGATTTATTTTATTTTTTTATTTCCTCAAAAGCAAACTATAAATTAATGAAAGTTTAAATTTTCATAATTTTTAAATTGAATCGAACTAAATAAATAAACAAAACAAAATCATTTATGCAAAATAAATTTGATTCCGTCGAAACAATCTTTTGCGGACCGTTTGGCACTTGACAAGTACCTAACCCAGACCATGATCCAGGATCCGTGTGCGGTTCAACCGGCTCTTATTGATTCAGGCCTAACTGTTCATGGGCTCTGAGATCTCCATTTTCAATCGCAGGAGCTCAAGTCTTCAATCTCTCCGCTAAAACCCTTCCCTTCTCTTCAGTCCGAGAGCTGAAGCTGCGCATCGAACGAGTTAGTTCTCTCTCTCTCTCTCTCCTTCCTTGCTTTAGCGATAAACCTTGCGAGTTTCTCTCTCTCTCACTCTCCTTCCTTATCTCTCTCTCTCTCTCTCTCTCACTAATTTATTCATTCAATGGATAAAAAGCTGTGTGTTTCGAAGAAACGCCTTTGGAGCTAGCCTGGTGCAATCGATAACAACCTTTTGATCAATTAGTTTGATCTCTTCTCTGATGTTGGCCGCTTTTCTGGTTTTTTCTTTTTCCACTGTACCAATAATCAGAAATTGCAAAATAAAGCTACCTCTATTATGGAGGTTTAGTCTTGATTTAATTGATTTCATTTTGTTTAGGAGTTATTGGAAGGTTAATCGATTCTAGCAAACAAAAATTCCTTGAATTAAGTAATTAATGATTTATTATCTGCTTAGGTTCTGTGATTTGGAATTATGGTGATTTGGAGAAGATGTATGAAGTCTGTAATGCGTCAGCTCAGCAGTGGTTTTGAGCAAAAATACCAAGCAGGCATTAGGCCATTTTTATGGCAAGGTATATGCATATAGAATATTGTAAACTAGTGTTTTTCCCTGTCTTATTGGATTTAGTTCTGGTGTATAAATTACAATGGTTTGTTTGTTTATACAGGAGAGTTCACAAACTTGGGAAGGGCAATGCCATTGTCCTCCGGCCGAACTGCAACTCCATACCATCAATTTCTCCAACAATTTGTAATATTCTTTATCCTTTGGTTGACAAAAATTGACTAGTTAATTTGGGACCAGTATTGTAGTGCTGAAGTTATTAGAAGAGATAGTTTGCAAGTTGCACCAGAATTTGCTATGCTATGAGAATTTTGAATTCTCTCATATTTAACTGGCATTGGAATGTTGAGAACTATTTGAAAATGGCGCCATTTGTTATATGTTGGGTGGAATGGTTTAACTCCATTGTCAAGATCTGTTGTAATAATTACTTGTGGTAATACTTGTTAAGACTCACTCTCTCCCTCTCTCGCTATCCTAGAATATTTCTAGTACAATCAATTTGCTGGCTGAAGACACAAGCATGGTACCAGTCTCTTCTCCATTGACACTGCCAACTGGAGAGGATCCTAAAACCAGCAAAAAAGATGGTACAATTGCTCCCTCAAGGGTTCAAGCTGTTAAGAAAGATATTAGAATGGTATTAACAGTTATCAAGCTCTCTTTACAATTTCTAGAAATTAACTACTTATGTTTCTAGTAATATTTAATTTGTGTTTGCCTTTTAGAGCCCCAAAAAGCTCAATTTAGTGGCTGCACTTGTACGGGGTATGCGAGTAGAGGATGCACTCTTGCAACTACAAGTAACTGTGAAACGAGCTGCAAAGACAGTATACCAGGTAGAGTTCATGAGGTTGTGCTAGTATTGCATATATCATTTCATATCCTATACTGATAGCAGCAAAAGTTAAACGTAATAATAATAATTATGAATAAATAATTAATAATTAAAAATACACTATAATGTATGGACTGTGCTATATCTCTCAAGTATCCTATTGTTCATGATTATTATTGTGCTACAATTTCCATGCTTCTGGTCTTAAATTCTGACTATCCTCAGGTAATCCATTCGGCCCGTGCCAATGCTTCTCACAATCATGGTCTTGACCCTGATCGACTTATTGTTGGTATTTTTATTTTTCTTTTTACCTTCTTTTTTCTGAGGAACTTTGTTGTGTGTTCATGGCAACTTGATGATTTGTCAAACATAAACCTGACATGAAGGAAATATCAATGTTCACAACTCTTTAATTATTAACCAAACATCATACATCCTTTGTTTATATTAATAAGTATATAAAAGTATGTTGGGCTACTTTTATTAATACAAAGATGGGATTATGGAGGATATAATGATATAAACGATGTTTAAACTCCTTCATTTTGAGGGTCTCCTGGTCATTTTTTTTTAACTTTTGGGACCTTGATACTTTGTACATTTTCTTGAGAATCATGAAAATGATCATAGCTATGTAACTAATTGGGTTGGCATTTAAAATTTAGTTTGCTTTTCTAAAGAAATCCCTTTCAAGCAACTTGAGCTACATGAATTAGCTGATTTGGTTGGATTTAAATTTTAGTTTGCTTTGTCTAAAGAAATCTTTTTCAAAATCCCTCAGGCTACATGAAATAGTAAAGTTATCTTTTCATTTAAAAATATAATTTAGGTCTAAATGAAGTGTTCCCAAAAATAACACAAAGTCCAAATTCTTTATAAAGACAGTTTAAAACAGGAACTGAAAGTGTAAGACAGACCAAAATCCATTACTATTACTATTCTGTGGTGACTTTGATCTTGTTGGGTTTCATTTCTAGCCTACCCCAACTTGTTTAGGACTAAAGGATTTGTTGTTGTAGTTGTTGATTTTGCATACTATGCTTGAATATGCTTGGGATGAGTAAAGTGGGTTGTTATGTTATTTCTATGTCGAATTCATGCCATCATATCTATACTGCCTCTTATGCACTACCATTTGTCTGTCCATGAGGAAGAATGGGTAAAGTAGGTGGTTTAAGTTATATCTCCTATAATTACTCTCACATGGGATAAAGAGTTAATTCTCTTTCCCTTCCTCTTTGTCATGCTCCCACACATCGCCATGGTGAGGTGTAAACAGGATTCATGATTGTCATCCTCTCTTTAAATCTAACCTCAAATATTGTGTATGCTGAAAGCATACGATGGAAGTGCACATACTCTTTTAGAAATCAAAATTTCTACTTGCACCTCTTGTTTTCGATTGCATGGCATCATATCTGCCCCTCATGCACTGCCATTTGTATGTCCATGAGGATGGATGGTTGAGTTGCAGGTTTCCAGTGCATTATGTAACGACTTATCACATGAAGAACATTTCTCAACTCTCTTTATTATGAGGCAGCCCAAACCTACCTCTTCTTCCTCAGTAGTTTGCTCTACAAATTGTTCTAGGAAAATGGCTTCTCTTCCCATATGTTTCAGTTGTATTTTGTAAATGTTAGGTCAGACTCTTTGTAATAAGTTGATCAATTTCACATCAGCCAGTTTTAACCATTTAAGATTACTCTGGCATGAGGTCATTCAGTCAACCAGATTAAGTACTCAGTGATCAATATTTAAAAATTTTAGATTAGTTCTACTTTGGGCTAAAGGTTGGCCAGATTTTGTATGCTTGGTATAGGTGAATTTCTGCATTTTTACTGGGTTGAATTAAATAATTTCTATTATAAATCCATGTGCACCATTTTTAATTTTTTGTTTAGTTATTATTCTTTCTTTTGGTAGTGAATAACAGTTTCTCAAGCACCATAGTTTCTACATTTTGGCATAGTGTTTTCACTTACTCGTGTTTTATTTTCTGCTAGATGAAGCCTTTGTAGGCAAAGGTCTCTATCTGAAGAGGCTATCTTACCATTCAAAAGGAAGGAGTGGTATAATGGTAAGGCCTTATTGCCGCCTTACAGTTGTAGTAAGAGAAATTACCCCAGAAGAAGAGGCCAAAATTGCCAAACTAAGGGTTAGTAACTACAAGAAGCTGACAAGAAAGGAGAGGCAGTTAATGCCACATCAGCTTATAGAGGTCAAACCCAGGTGGGGCCACAAAAATAAATCAGCAGCTTCAACTGCTTAGTATAATGCAAGTTTTTTTTTTTTTTTTCCTTGTTTTCTTTTTGCTAAATCATATTGAATAACTCAGCAGCAAACTTTGGTGCTATTTTTATTTGATAGTTTTCTTCATTTCTGTTATGGATTGGACTACTGGGGAAAATTCACATTTTTTTTTTTTGTTATTTCTAATGCATTTTGACGATCTTAGAATGTATAAACATGTTGAATTTCAAACTAATTGGTTGAGGAACCCTTATTTTGTACTTGGTTGGACCAAGAAAAAAACTTAGCATCTGACATAGGAACAAGGAAGCACTGCTGAAATCATTAGATCATTAGATAGTTATTTCCATTGATAAAAGTCGTGAAAGAACATCCTTTATGAAAACTTGTCCGAATATGATATACAAAAAGTGCCTTACATGTTACTTTTTACGGAATTCAAAGTACAAATTTTGTAACCCGTTATTACATTTGATTTAGTCGGAAAATACTTATGAACATGTACAGCTGTTTACACTTCAAATAAAGATTAAGCATTAACCGCTGTCCCAATTTTTTTTTTTTTCTTTCTTGCAACAGAAACGATTAAAGCATTGATCTATACAACGACAAATATAAACTAGATTTTTGAAGCTACGAATTATTTAAGGGCAAAGAAAGAACAACACATGGCGCCAACAAAAAAGAGCGCAAGATAAATGAAAAAAAAAAAAACAAATATACTAAAAAAAAAAAAGCTAATATACATCTAAAACAAAAGGCGGTCTTGGTAAACCTCCAAAGCTTCAATAATCTTTTCCATCAACAATTTCCGGTGCAATCTGTACCTGTCAGTTCAGCCACGGTTAAAAACACGAGTAAAGGTATAAATTAATTTCTTTTGGTCACATAGGAAATTATCTTACTTGATGACTACTTCTCTTGTTTTGCTAATACTTGCATCTGTATCTGAAGATCCACGAATAAAAAATTTATTACTGGTCAAGCGAACATAAAAATGAATAGGCAACTTCATGCATGAATAAATATTGAATGATGAAAAATATGACTCACACACAATTCCATACCATCACATAAGCACTTACTACTCACACACAAATCCATACCATCACATAAGCACTAATTAAAACCGCCACAGGCCCCACACACAAAGTAAATGACCCCAAATCCACCCTCTAGTGCTTACATGCTCTGCTATCAGATGATGCAGATTTCACAAAACATAGGTAACCATTATCATTTCAACAAACTTACCTAACACAAGCTGATCTTGTTTAGAGGTGGTAGGAAACTCTCCTAGAATTTTGTGGCACTCTTCTTGCAATTCCCTTGCAGCCTTTCTCTCCATGCTCGGGATCATTGGTACATCTTTCTTTGACCATGTTGGTAAGGTTCTTGCAGCCGCTATTACCGCTCCATCCACAAAGTTTCTATCCTCTTCACTTGACACTTTATCTAAATAAATTGAACAATAAAAAAATAAAACAAAAATGACTATGATGGCTGTCTATCTGATTCTTAACATTAAGAGTATCCAAACAGATATTTGGTTAAACTAGGTAATGGTATTTGATATGTGCTGCTGGTACAAAACTATGGGCAGCTTTGGGACCAATTGTTTTTTGTTTTTGCAAATTAATTTAACAGTATACAGTGTTTGGAATAGTAAACATTTTCATACTTTCACCATCACTCAATATTACAAATTACAAGTTCTAAGGAAAGCAAGTTTGAATCAAGTGAAAAATAACTTGATAGGATTTTAAAGGGCCTTAGATACCTCACAAAAAGTAATAAAATTCAAAATCTTGATATATTCAACATTATATTTTCTTGACATGAATTAATAGTTATTAAAAAAAAACTTACAATTGTGATAATACTCATCTTGCAAGCCAGAAATGTTGAAAACAGATAGGAAGGTGTCCAAGTGTATTTTAGCTGGACTCGAGAACTTTATCACATCCCATGGATTCTACATTTTATAATTAATTGTTTCCTAAACAATAAGGAAAGAAAAATTTCACAAAAAAAAAGCCAAAAGTGAAAATGCAATCAGACTAGGAAGGGGTACCACTGGAGATGAAAAACCGTATCTTTCCATTAGAACATTGTTCATGGCTCCATCCAAGTAATTGAGTGTCATCTATCATTAATTAAGAAATATTCATGTGTTATGGATGCTCTTGGATGCATACATTGATGTACTAAATGCATGTCTCTCACAATACCTCATCTCCTTCCCTGATGTGTTGACCAGCATTAATCATGACCTCAAGCATGCGGTCCTTGAACCGCCAATGAAGGAAACAGTTCGGCTGAAATGAGTGATTCAACATATCTGTAAATTTCAACTTATTTCTGTCACAAGATAATAAACAAAACATATAGAACAATATGAAAAATGAAAAATGAAAAATGCTCTTGCTTTATCAATTAATATAAACTGTTTATAATAATGCAGATATCAGAAAAGTAGAATTTTGAAGTTGAATTTCTCATAAAGTAAATAAGTAATATACCAGCATAAGGGACTAGCAAGTTTGTGTCTTGAACAAGAGCTCCAAGCCGGATTTTCATGCTAACAGCTCGAGACTGTGCCATACTAACTGCCCAAAGAAACCTTTCAGGATCATGTGCAAGCCGCCTAATTTTCAAAGGTGCAGCTGGATACTGAAAACAAAAATGAGTGCAATTGATTCATCAACCTTATACAACTTCATAGCCACCATTAAGAAAGTTTGACACAATTCACACTGCATACATGATTACTTGATCTACTGTGGCTGGCCTTACTCAGGTGCTGATGTAATATTAATCCGGTCAAGAGGAAAGTTTGAGACCAGTTCTCTAGGGTGGCAAAACATTTTACGAGAGCTCTATTATTGAAATTTCATAAAACTATGCACATACCCAATGCTTTTCCCAAAATTCTACTGCTCTTTTCTGATATTGTTCTATTCTTGAAGCGAGATCTGGGTCTTGCAATTCAACCAGGTCCTCCTGTAGAAACAGTGTAATAACTTAATCAAATTATTTTCAGAAACTATGCAAAGTGAAGCTACATTTTGAGCAGAAGTTCACCTTTGAAGCAAGAAGCAAATTCGTGCATTGATCAGTACCCGGTAAGAAATCTCCATATGACTGCCAAAAATTACCTCGAACATCCAATCCATAAAGTAGTAGACATGCTAGCCTGAAATCCTCATCTGTCTGTTAGAGATAAACATGCATGAATTGATAATTAAGTGAGGCCTAGATGGAGTTCAATATGAAAAAAAGGTTTAACTTTAGATTGGTAGTGGACTAGTGCTAATATGGTTAGGTCAATTGGAAGCATTCCTTTGGTATTGCAACAGATAGTCTTCTGTCTCATATTTTTCAAAAAGACAATAGAAAGAGCCTAGTTCTTTTAAACATTGACAAGCAAGATACAGGCCAATGAAATACATATTTTTAGGTCATCAAAACTGAAAAAGAAGGAAGCTCATTATTACTTATTATTGTTACCTCAGGATCAGTGGAGTTGATAATATCAAAAATAGGATGGCCGATTGGAATAACATCAGGAAAGAACATCCATGGTTTCTTCTGGGTTATTGTAAGCATCAATTCTAGCGGTATCTCCATGATCACCTACACATGAATTTGAAAAGATGTAAATAAGTGGTTTATTATGCAACAACTGAAGTATATTCTTAACAGCTGCTGTCAAGGTTTTTGAAAAAAACTAGTAATATTTTATTTTTTCACAAGGATATTAAAGCAACATTCAAAACAGCCCAATTTCTATTATTATATACCCTAGCTCTTGTATGTATAGCCCTAATCATAGAAGATCACTTTTTCTATTTTAGTACATAGACTCATTGTTCACATTGCCAGTACCATACCTATGCTCGACCGATGTTCACTATTGTTAATTGTTATATGCACTGTATGAAATTTTATACTGCTAACTGTTGATGTTAAACTCAGTTTTTGGATGAATTCAAGGTAATTCATTGGAGAATTATATCAGCTACAATACTATATAAATAAACCAGTACAATGTTGATTTCTGTTAAAATATACTGTTTCAAATAAAATTAATTAATCTCACTCTAGCTCGCCGCAATGGCTCAACATCTCTAGAAGCATAGACTCCGAACCCATCAGGTCCTTCCATGAATTCAACTCCATATGCCCGCATATTTCTCATATACCCAATCCGGTAAAAATCAGGATCAGCTGGCTCTATCTGCAGTAAAATTAAAATTTTACCATTATGTACAAATAGCAGTAATGAAGTTGTAGGCCTGAATCCAAAACCAACACTATCCCAATCTAAGAATTCTGATAAATCAAAATACCAGAACAGCTGAATCAAACCAAGCCTGATCGGTCTAAAAGGGAAACATCCCAGCCCTAATGACTTAAGTCAACAAATATTTCAAAATGAAATGAACCATACAGAAGAAGTCAGTAAAATTTGATCGAACACAAAGGTCGTTACCCCTCCCCACCCTCCCAATTTAACCTGAACTCGTAAACTTCGAATGTCAGCTGACTGAAACCCAGTCAACCGCAAACAACTGAACGCAAAATAAACAGACTTTTGGCTTAGCTCCAACATGCAGCAACTCCTCCCCCTCAAATTAACACCTCTAATAGCCCAGTATTGTAATTTGCAATAGATACCAATAAAAAAACTGAAGGCTTAATCTACCTCTGGTAGCATTGGCACTATGTCATGAGGCTCAGACAATTTCAATCCAGCTGGAGCCGAGGCAGTAACAGAAGCTCTAATTTGGAGTCGTCTCTTTCGCAAGGGTGATAGCAAGGCTGCACCATTATGGCACTTCCGCTGACAAAATAGAAAAAAAAAAAAAAAAAAAAAAAAAAAAAAAAAAGTAGCTGCATCAGAGCTCATATCAGTTAAAATCAAACAGATAGAGAGAGAGAGAGAGAGAGAGAGAGAGAGAGAGAGTACCGTGCCAACAGAGAAATGAGAAGGGAAAGGTAGGAGAAGAGAAGCAGCTGATGCCATTTTTGCTGCTAGTGAGAAAAGGAAAGGAAGTAAGGGAGGGAAGGACTTTCCCACTGGGAATGTTATCAGTTATCCCGCTGCTTTCCTTATAACTAATAATGGGCTGGGCCGGGCCGGACCGGGCCTAACTCTGGCCCACTCTAATTTAAACTCTGCTTATACAAAACCCGAAAAAATTATAACTAAACTTAATTAATTAAGAAATTATAAAATAATCCGATTTTAATCCGAATTTTAATAATATACTTGCAGTATCGATTCCGATACAAATTCAACCTAGTATCGGAATCCCGGAATCCGATACTAGCTAGTACACAGACTATTTTAATATTTGTATATTTTACATAAAAAAAATAACATGTAAGGTTTAATTAACTGAGCAATTAATTTTTATTAACTCAACTATTTTCTTCCTTTTAACTTATATCCACATGTACTTAACTAATGTCCAAAGATAATTAATTGATGTGCTTTTGAAATCATTCGAGTGTGTTTGATTGAAGTACTACCAAGAGGTTATAGATTAAGGATATCCATGTATGTCAAATAAAATGAAAATTGTATTGCTCAAAACAATTTTTTTAGAAAATTCTCATTTAAAAAAAAAAAAATTTCTATTCCATAAGAAGTCTAAATATCAACTTGTTATCAAAATTATACTTGCTCAAAAATTTTCTATTCTCATTTTTTTGCCTATCTCACATTATACTTTTTCCTCCAATTTTGTATAAATAGTCTAATATTTTGTATACATATGATCTTTTATGAATTTAAAAAATTACATAACAACTTGTTATCAAAATTCTTAATTTTAAACTCTTATCTGTCAGTAAAATATATGTCGATTGCCTTTTTTTTTTTTTTGGGTATCCATACTGTTGTAATTTAGATGTAATTTGACGATCAACGTTCATTTAATATTTTAGCATTACCTGCTTTGTGCCAATTATGTCTACATATCTAACTTGAACAATGGAGCTACCCAGAAAAATTTCAAACTAAGAGTACTTTTTAGATTAATTCATACTTCAAATTATCAAATTAAGGGATATATACGTAATATTATTCTTTTGTGACAAAGCTCCACGTGTGGAAAAAATCATGAAGTTTCAATCAAGTAGTTAAAATTTTGGCACCACTTATGGGGATTGACATTCTTCTTGTGCTCGCAACTTGACGATTTTTTAGTACCACATAAGAAACTTAGACAAACTCCAAAACCAATCCGGTCCAGGGTTGAAATCCAAGTTTTCGGTATTGCAGGTAGGTGCAGTTTCTTAATAAGAAAAAAAAATAAAAAATAGAACTATAACCTTTTGACCTTTAAATGGACACTACTAGCCAGAAAAATATTATGACCATCATCACCACCATAATAGAAAGCTTCCATAAATAATTATACTCAAATCTAAAGTTCAATAGTTGCCATTATCTGCTAGGTTAATGAAAGATTGCAATTTTATGCTTGTTAGCGCACATACACCCCCATAAAAATACTTGTATGTTTATACGGTTATATACTTGTATTCTAGTATTCGACAATGCAACTCTAAACCCCAAAATCTGACATGCGAAAAACGCAAATCAAAGTATGGCTGATAAATTTTCAGCAAATAAACAACGAAATTTCAAAAATAATATATAGGTTACTTATAACTTGTATCAATTAATCTCAAGCAATACATTCATTTGATATTTTGGAAAAATCATACTTTAAAAATTACTACTTTAGTTCGGTTGCCCATCATTTACATTATAGAGAGATAATATCGAATTTGAGTTAATAAAAAATTAGTTGCTCAGTTAATTAAACTTTAAATGCTAGTTTTTTTATGTAAGATGTACGAATATTAAAATAGTCTGTGTACATGAGCTTGTTCCATTCAATTTTGCAAAAACATCGGGTGTAATGAAAACAATTGGGTACCAACCAGAAGTAAATACAAACTTTGGTTTCAATCAGAAGCATACAAACGAGTACGGACGAAACCATTAATTAAAAAACCGGTAAAACTTAGTATCGGATTCTTAGTTAGTATCGGATTCCGAGATCCCGAAACTAGATTGAATTTGTATCGGAATCCCGAATTCCGATACTGTGAGTATATTTTTTTAAATTCGGATTAAAACCGGATTATTTTAAAATTCCTTAATCATCAATTAAGGTTAGTTATAATTTTTTCGGATACAAAAACTTCAAACTTATAATGAGAGAGAGAGACCGAATTCTGGGTTGAGAACTGAACTCCCTAGTCTGTAGTTCGAGATTCACTCTCAAATGACCAAAATACCCTCACGTTCCTCCATCTTTTCTTCTTCTCGTGCTGAAAAACTGAGGGTATTTTGATCATTCGGAGGGTGAATCTCAATTTAGAAGAGTGAGCAATGCACAGCAATTCCCAAACTAAACCCCACCAAATGAGAATTAGACACAGCCATGCCTTTCTCTCCACCACCGGCGCCACCGCCGCTAGTCTCTCTCCATCCGATCTGACCTCAATCTCGACTCTCCTCCCTCGTCTAATCACCTCCGGCCAACTCCCCGTGGCCTCCCGCCTTCTATCCGCGTCTCTCCTCCTCCCACCTCCACATCCCTCCTTCCATCCTCTCTCCTCCCTCCTCTCCTCCCTCCCCGACCTCGCTCCCACTTTCTCCCTCCTCAACTCCGTCCGCTACCACCCTCTCAAACCCTCGCCTCTCCCTCTCTTCCCGCCGCTCCTCTCCTCCTTCCTCGCCTCTCGCTCTCACAAAGACTCCTCCAAAGTCTTCTTCTGGCTCTGTCGGCCCGATTCCGCGCACCGGCCTGATGAAAATCTCTACCACCTGGCCGTTCGTGGGTTTTGTAAACTGGAGAGGATGTTGGAGGTGCTGAGAGTCATGAGAGAAATGGCGAGCGATGAGGTGGTTGTGGGAGAGGAAGTGAGAGGACTTGTGTATACGGGATTGTTGCAAGAGGCCAGGGTTGATGAGGCGAAGGAATTGGATTTGGTGTTCAGAAGTTTGGAGGAGGATCGGAGTGGAGATGGATTCGAGAAGGCGTCGAAATTACTGGATCGGTTGATTAGTGAATGGGAAGATCGATAATAGATTCATTTTGTTTGTGTCTTTCCGTTTTCCAATTTGGTTAACAGAAATGGTTTTTGTTCTGCACTGTGTTTCTCTTTCTGCTATTTCTTATTTTTATTTTTCTTTCCTTTACTTCCCTGATTGTAGTGTGTATCAAATCGAACTATTTTTTTTTTAACTTTCTATTACAGCATGACTTGTGCATATAATAACAGTAAGTAAAAGAGAAACGAAAATGTTGCTTTCTGGCCTGTGCAAATAAATTAATAAACTGTTTAGATAAACAATATTCAAAAAATAAGAATTTTACATTACTACACATCAATTCTGACCCTTTCTATAGTTCTATACACAGTAATTATTGAACACTACTTTTTTAATGTGACCAATAATATTTTGACGAGCTACCAGTTTTCTATAGTTCAAATTATAGACAAATTATTAAGTTCCCTTTCTATATAGTTCAAATACACAGTAATCTCAAACTCTTTCTATAGTTCATATTATTAAGTTCCATCCCAATTTTCTAGACAATTGATCTCTCCTCTGTATTGTTTTCTGATCTCCTATCTGTATCGCTTTGATGGCGCCCATCTTGTTTCTTTCCCCAAAGGAAAAGGTACAGCGATCCAATAATCACGATCGTACCTAAGATACTGCAATATTAAGGTGAAAGGTAAGAAGAAGAAAAGAAAGAAATTTTTTTAATGAAAGCTTTTTGTATTAATTTTCCTAAGTAAACTTCATTTAGCGAGGTGATAGAAAAAAAAAACATGCAAATACATATTTATGATTAGTCAAATAAGATTAAAAATGCAACTCCATCTAGCAGCTAGCGAAGCACTTTATTCCTTTCGAATCTGTGTTTCTTTTAGTCAATATTTTTTACTTTATTTATCTATGTTCGAAGCAGCACTGCAGGTCTGCAGCAGACTGTAGTACGTAGCACAGTATGCAAGTAGTTGACTTCTGTAAGCGCAAACGCAGAATAGATATATACATTGTATAATATACAGTAGGATATACAGATAACATATGCAGATAAATATTCTATTACTCTTAAAAATAACTTGAATACTAGATGTAATTTTTTAATAGAACTTCAGTCGAGAAAAATAGAATGACATTAATGTTAATCTCATTTTAAATTCAATAAAGAATTGTAGATTGAGCTTAATTTTTGGATGCCTAACTAAAAGAAACCCAAGTTTTTGATTGAATATATATTTTTAAAAAAATATTATCTATGGAATCTATTTGCCGCTTAGTCGCATAGAATGTGTAGATTGGTTGATATACAATTGTACTGTTTTATATACAATGGATAATGTTTATTGTAGATTTTAATATGAAATGATACTGACCTTCCAATTGTGAGATTATCACCCAACAAGAGAGAGCCGAGGAAAGTAGTGAATACAAGTGAGAGCGCATTAAATATTGGAGGATAACTAGGTCCTCGTTTTTCAACAGCGTATGAGTTCAAGCTATATTTAGCCGCAGTACTCAAAGCACCCTAAAATTAATTGGAAACAATAAAAATGTTATTTGTATCTTGCATATGATTAGCTAAAATAATATTGTATCAATCTAATAGTTTTTCAAGTTAATATTTGGACAGAAGTTTCCCTGCATATGATACCTGACATTCTTATAATTCATACCTGACATTCTCACGTTTTTTTTCTTTTAGTTTTAAAATTTTAAAAGTTTTTGGTTTTCTTACTTTTACTACTGCATTTGTAATTAGCCTCTGGCTAATTTTTAAATTTCAATATAGAAAGATGGGGGCTTCGACCCTCGTTTTTGCTTAAAAAAAAAAAAAAAGGAAAAAAGTGATGAGGCTCTAAAGCGAAATTCCATTAAATTGAAACAGCTAATTAAATGTGTTTACCGAGTACATAATGGTCAGCAATTGTAGATCCCATCCTAAATTCCATGACTTATGATCTCGCTTCAAAATTATTCCCACCAATCCAGTTTGAATGCCCCCAATGAAGCAAGTCATCATTGATGACCAATACTTGTACGGGTATACGGCTAGAACTTTGGACTGTCATACAGCAATAATAGTTAGAGTCTTACAGAGCTTTCACCCAATATATATATATAACAGTTAGAAGAGTCCATCCCAGATAATAAAAAAATAAGTTTCTCTGCAATTAATTATTAATATAATAAGAAAGATGATATCATGCCCCGGTTTTTAAATGAACTTTTACTTTCTTTGATTTGTGCAGCTCTTCTGGATGACTGGATTTATGACTTTGCCTGAGAGTCGACGGACTTTAGCTCATATTTTCATGTTTGATTACTTCAGCGATGAGATGATATAGTAATGATACAAAATCCCTTCCTATTTTGGCATTTTATATTGGCTGTAATTACTGGTTCAAATTCATGTACTTTTGGATAATGACATGGAATTTAGTTTTCATTCATTACCTTAATATTAACCGTCTGGTGTGGCCAAACCAAACTAAAAATAAAAAAAATAAAAAAATGGATCAGGACTCTTTTTTTTTTTTGAATGGTGGATTAGGACTCATTTACGACTAATCAATTTGGCAACCCTGCACAATTATGACAAATTAATTTTGAAAATAAGATTAAAATTTTATAAACAGAGTACCAAGTAAATGCACCTGAATTAAATACCAACAAGCAAATGCAAAACAACTTCCTAGAAGCAACAGAGTACCAAGTAAATGATTTGCACTGGACACACTTCTCTGCACTGCTTCTGGGTGATTTCTGATCATAGCATGCCACAGATGTAAGACTTTTCCTTTGTAAAGGCTAACCAGTAGTGTCCCTCCAAGACACCCCAATGTGCCTATGATTCTCATGTTTCCAGGTAAACTGCAGAGGCCTAATTTTTCCATTCTACGAAAATTAAGAACGATCTAGTTAGTTTGTGTATACAAAAGTGCAATAATAATAATAATAATAATAAAATACTAGTGTCCCGCCAAAACAACCTATATTATACTTTGCCTTTGTGTATGGCTGTATGCAAAAGTACAATTAATTAATGTTTTTTTTTTTATTTTGAAGAAAACAATTAATGTTTGTTGTCCGCAATATTATTCGCCCGCCACAACCCCCCCCCCCCCCCCCCCCCCCCCCCCCCCCCAACCCCCCCCCACCCCCCCAGGCTTGTAGGCAAGTTGCCAACAGCTTGTAGGACTAATATATAAAAGGTTAGCTAAGTTTACAAAACTAGAAAAATAATAACATAAAAACAGCTAACTAACAGCCATCGAATAATAACTATGCGCCTAGTGCCTGGAGACTGGAGAGAACTAAGGCACGAGGCCAGCTGCGAACCACAGGCACGAGTCCGCAATTTTTTAATCCAGGATCGCTAGGATACTAAGCGTAGCACGGATTGACACGGGCTACTTATTGAAATTTTAAATTTTATGTTTCAAATAATCAATTCAAACCGTTTAATCCATTCATCATATTGAAATTTCATTAGTGATCAAATTTTATAATCTTTTTCATTTTTTTACTATTTTTTTATTTATAATAACAGATATTATTGGATGTTCAGAACTAATTAGATTAATAAATTTCTAAGTTTAAAAAGAATTGTAAAAATTTTGAAAAAAATATATAAAATTTGATTTTTTTTTTCTTAATAGATTTCAATACAATAAATAGATTGAGCAGTTTGGATTAGTCATTTGAAATATAAAATTTGAGAACGAATGTGTAGTATGGGACCCATTCCTACTACGCGTATCATTCTAGCAATCCTCATTTTATTCACTGCATGGTTATGAATTTTACACTTGTTGTATTTAGGAATTGGACGAATCACAAAAAAAAAATAATAATAAATAAAAATAATAAAATAGAGAAGAAAAAGACGCTTATGTAGTATGGGACGTATGATATGTCACATATCTTGTTTATTTCCTATTGTTTTTTTTTTTTTTTTACTTGAATCCGTATAATCAGTTTGCTACATATGTCTGATATATAAACAGTATGTTAAATTGGTAAATGCTAATCAAAGTATCTATTAACAGTAAGTTGCGTTCCATAAGAGACGAAAATTTAAAAGCATATGCACTGATTAATAAAAAAGTACCTGAAAATTAGAGATAGAATATATGTTGCGATGGGTACGATATTTATGAAAATGACAGAATAGGAAGAGGTTGTATAGTGTAGCCCGTAGTAATATAAGCCCATTGGAACTGCATATCTGCAAAAAAGGGAGAGAATTTAGCTTAATGAAAAATATTTGAGGGAAAAAAAACGAAATATCACAAGACTCGATTAAAATAAGAAAAAATGTAATAATTATATACAACATATTTCAGATAGATATATTGTAGAATTAAATGCAATTTTAACTTTCTAGGAACAAATTTGTCTGGATATTTTAAGTCACCGAAAGAGTTTAATTGAAAGTTTTTTTTTTTCGAGAGCTAAGAGTTTAGTAAAGTTGTCAACCTTTTTCATTTGGAATTGAATGGTACGGCTTATGAGCTTGATGTATTTCGAATTGTACATGCTACAATTCCTAAATAGTTGGGCAGGGTTCGAATCCCCCCCCCCCCCCCCCCCCCCCCCCCCCCCCACCACCACCACCACCACAAGCTTCACGATATCATATGTATGGTGCATAACAATAATATAAAGAGAATTCCGTTCTATGAATTGTGACACAATATCTAGGTCTAACATATAGTGGGTAAATATCGAAATTATATTTATCATCATATATTTTCAAATTTCAAATTGAAAAAAAGCCAGTTTAAAAATAAATAAGCAGTTTGAGGGGAAAAATACAAAACTTTGCACACTCTTATTTTTCTGACACTAGAAGAACGGAAAAGTATAGTAACATCTAAAACAAAGAATGCATTGCAGACAGATAAACATGGAACCAATTGTTCCAGCGTGGACTCGCAACTAGAAAATAACATATAGTGGGTAAATATCGAAATTATATTTATCAATCTGCTTATTTATTTTTAAACTGACTTTTAATATATCATCATATATTTCAAATTGAAAAAAAGTCAGTTTACAAAAAAACTACACTTTTCCACACTCTTATTTTTTCTAACACCAGCAGAGAGGAAAAAGTATAGTAACATCTAAAACAATGAATGCATTGCAGACAGATAAACTTGGAACCAATTGTTCCAGCATGGACTCGCAAGTCGCAACTAGAAATGACCTGCCTGGAATAGGACAGGTGAATAAAAAGAAGCTTTATAATTAATAATTCGATTTTTTTTTAATCATTGGTGTCAGAAAAATCTGTTGGGATTGGTTCTGTGTAAATCTGTCATTTTGTTTTTTTATAAAACAAAATAGATTAATATTCTCATTTTAATTATGAACAGAAATATCACTAAATAGAAATTGCGGCAATAAGTGTCTTACAAATCCTTTTTTATTCTTTTGATTAGTAGCACTCACCCAAGAAATGCGTTTATGAAGATCCAACAGAAGGGCTTCAGTTGCATCTTTCTCCAAGCACCCCTGCATTTGTTTTAATAAAATTAACAATGAATTAAAAATTTTAAATCATAATATCTACAATTTGTCAGAATTCAGGAAATGCAGACTACTCTTTTTTTTTTCATTTTTTTTAATAAGACCATTTATTAATGGAGGCATAGTCCACTTTATTCACTTTATGAAATACGGTTTATCCTTCTTCCGTGTCTAACGAGAATTGAATATGTTATCCTCTAGAATAATGGCAGAATCACTGACCATATGTGTTGGACTCCCATGTTTACTTTTTTTTTTCATTTATTCAATATACAAAAACCATTTAACACGCTTCATAATCTTTCCCATGTTATGTGTGACCCATCGCATTCAACATTGCATGTAAAAAAGTAGGAATAATTAGATATGCCAAGAGATATGTCACTCTTGTAAATTAATTTTATATTATTAAGTTTTGTCAAAATTAGAGATATTTCTCACTCTAGTTTTTTAAAATGTCAAAATTTTCCTCGTCAGATTAAATCATAAAGAAATAAAAAATGTTGACAATAAATATATTTTAAAAATAGAAAAATTTAACATTTAAAATTTTAGATTCCAAATTTTAAATTTTCAAATTTCAAATATTAAATTTTAGAATTTAGAATTTTTCAAATTTTCAAATTTCAAATATTAAATTTTAGAATTTAGAATTTAGAAATTTTCAAATTTAGAATTTGGATTTCAAATTTCTAATTTGATTTTAAGATTGGCAATTTTGAAATATAAACATTTGAATTTTGAAAATTTTAAATTTCAATTTTGTAAATTTAAATTTTTTATTTTTTATTGTTGGTGGCATAAGATCAATTATTTATTTGACAATAAAATATTTTTAATTTTAGTATTAAAGATTTTAGGCATATATCTAATTTTAGTATATGATAGTAGCATATTTAAAAGAGCAGATGGTCAAATAAATAAACTGATTGTATAAATCAATTTTTGTCATAAAATAATATGTCATTTAGTGATTACATATCTCTAATTTTTAACTTTTATGGTGGCATCAACCTAATTAATTACCCAGAAAAAAATATTCGACACTAATTATTACTACTCACTATTTAGAATTCTGAAATTACAGAGAGACAAATAAGGATCAATTTTTCTAAGTACGTACGGATAATAATAAAAACTAAATTAAACTATCTAAATAAGTCAGAGGGGTGATGATTACACAATTCTTGTTTTGACAATTTCAACAATAATTAATTTTCCAAATACACGTTCAAATCAAGTTAATAAAAACTAAACTTATGTTTATATTATTGGACAGATGAATAAAGTAATATTAAAAGTTTTATAAAATTTAAGTATTGTCTCATGATACATTAAGCGCGTTAACTAACCTCTCGAACCAGAGAGCGAAGGGCAAAATAATAATAGCGCCGAACAGACTCCGATATGTTAGCAAAGAGAATACAAACATGCCATCGCTGATGACAACTTTTGAGAGAATGATCATGCCTGTGGTGAAAATCTGCACTAGAACCATGCATATAGCTGGTTTCCATCTCTCTAACCTTCCTTCACTTTCTCCTTCAGCCATCGACGAGAAAAAAGATCAGAGAGAGGGAGGTAGGAGAGAGTATGAACTAGTTTGCTCGTGCAATGCAATATTTTGGTGTGTTGGGAAGCAATACTTAACATGAGCAAAACTAATGTGATCAACTTCTAACTTTCAAATAAAAGTCACACCAAATGAACATGCATAGGATCCGTTTTGGAGAATCACAAAACTTCCCTGCAAACAAGTATCTGGGAATAATATATGTAGGAAATTAACGGTATATATAAATAAGTAATGCATTTTATTTTTTATTTTTTTTCAAATAGAATTCTATAAATAAATAAGAACAAGCAATATTGGAGCTGATGATATATGCTTTACATTTATGTGTCTTAAATCAGTATCCTAAATAAAGAGTTTCTATATTAGAGGTTGCATTTGTGGTTGTTGAACTGTGTATTTATGATATGGTAAGGTCAACTATATTGTGTTAGTTATCTATGTATAATCAATACCTGAGTTTTAAGCAAGTATATTTCAGTCGTGATTTAAATATTTAAATTTCTAAGGTATTTTCAGATTTAATCTAATAAATGAAAGCTTTTAAAGATGTTTGAAGGTATACTTAAAAGCAGCTTCATAAATAAAGAAAAATTTACATCATCAAAACTTTCATTTTAAAATTAGGACCATTAGGTACTTAAAAAATGAGCACAGAAAATTCCACAATTATACTGTTCAATTTAATGAGAAGTTTGATGAATTAAGGCAAGCTACATGTTCCGATAAAAAAAACTCCCAGATCAAAATTCTTATTTTTTTTAAAAATATTTAATTTCATTTCATTAATTTTTTTTTATCAAATTAAAGAGATTTGGTGTCATTTGATTGGAATTTTTATGTTGTTAGATCCAACGAAATTCTAAATCAATTTAAATGAAATGAAATGCCGCGTAAAAATTATTTTGATCAAAGCCTTAGTGAGACCAAAATTTAAATGATCTTGTGGATTGGGCCTCTCGCTGGAAACAATAACCTGCTGGCTGCTGCAAGTTATGCAGTTATGCTACGAAGCTGATCTTCTAGGGGTATAAATGCATTCTTAATTTTGTCATGAATATATATTTTTTAATTTTACTAATGGCTGGTAATCATCAGTAACAATGTTGAAGTTGTTATCTACAATGTCTAATGTAGCTATTCAATGTTTTTTTATTTTTTCTGTAAAAAGTGCACCTTTTGTTGACTTATGAGAAAATAACGTACAATAGTTTTCTAGTACTGGGTCGGCACCGCTCAGCGTTGGCAAAGTTCCAAAATTTTGACACATTGAATTGGATTTTGTAAGAGATATTTTTGTTGGTTTCGAGTATTGAATTGGGTCATAGGCAAGGTTTTTTAATACCCTACCGGGTATCAGAAATTTCAGATAAAACCGGCTATCGGATCAAGCTCTTCCTTTCGGGTTTGAAAGTGAACCCTCTGAAACAGGAAGTAGTCACTCTCAACACTGATGTTGCGATATCCTCACAATTGGCCAATATAATTGGCTGTAACCTCACATCCTTCCCTATCAACTACCAAGGGTAGCCTAATTTTCAAAGGCGCAGCTGGATACTGAAAACAAAAATCAGAACAATTGATTCATTATACAATTTCATAGCCACCATTAAGCAAGTTTAACACCAATTATCTATTGTGGTTGGCCTTAGTCCTGAGGTGCTGATGTAATATTGATCTAGTTAAGAGGAAAGTTTGAGACGATTTCTCTAGGTTTGCAAAACATTCTAGAAGAGCTCTATTTTTGAAATATCATAAAACTAATTAGCACATACCCAATGCTTTTCCCAAAATTCTACTGCTTTTTTTTTTTCTGATGTTGTTCTATTCTTGAAGCGAGATCTGGATCTTGCAATTCAACCAGGTCGTCCCGTAGAAGCAGTGTAATAACTTGATCAAATTATTTTCAGAAACTATGCCAAGTGAAGCTATATTTTTTAGCAGAAGTTCACCTTTGAAGCAAGAAACAAATTAGTACATTGATCGTATCCGGTAAGAAATCGCCATATGACTGGCAAAAATTACCTTGAACATTCATTCCATAAAGTAATAGACATGCTAGCCTGAAATCTTCCTCTGTCTGTTAGTAATAGACATCCAGTACAACGTTGATTTCTGTTAAAAATAATGTTTCAAATAAATAACATTAATCTCTAATCTCCTCCCTCGTCTGATCTCCTCCGACCAACTCCCCATGGCCTCCCGCCTCCTCCGCTCCTCTCCTCCTTCCTCACCTCTCGCTCTTATAAAGACTCCTCCAAAGTCTTCTTCTGGCTCTGTCAGCCCGATTCGGCGCACCAGCCTGATGAGGATCTTTACCACCTGGCCATCCGGTGGTTTTGTAAACTGGAGAGGATGTTGGAGGTGTTGAGAGTCGTAAGAGGAATGGCGAGCGATGAGGTTGTTGTGGGAGAAGAGGTGAGAGGACTTGTGTATACGGGATTGTTGCAAGAGGCCAGGATTGATGAGGCGAAAGAATAGGATTTGGTGTCGAGAAGTTTGGAGGAGAACTGCAGCGCTGATGGATTCGACAAGGCTCCGAGATTATTGGATCGGTTGATTAGTGAATGGGAAGATTGATAAGAAATTCACTTTTTGTTAATGTGTCTTTCCAATTTATTTCTCTCCTTTAATTATTAATATAATCACGAGATTGGCTTAAAATGCTTTAGAAAGCATAGGGCCTTCGTGCTTTAGAATTTTGGACAGTCGGATCGCTTCAAAATACGTGCAATGATTGTTTTGGATGGTTTCGATTGAGAGCGTTGCCTCATTCGTCTCTCTGTTAATTTTAAATTGTCCTTCTGTTTCTTCCGTTTCTCTATTAAACTTCTACTATGACTATAGCACAGATTCAAACCCCATGACCTTCTCTCCCTTCCTCAGACAAAAGGAAAAAATCCTAGGCGAGCCACTTTCTCTGCCACTAGATCAGCACCTCACACTGTGCCTCTCCCCTTCTCGTGGATCTCCCCACCTCCCCATCTCGCGACTCTCTCTCTCTGCCTCTGGCCTCCCCTTTTCGAGAAAAACCCTAGACGGCCCCTAACTTTGTGGCAGCCTTGTAATCAATTGTGACAGATATTTTTGACCCTTTGTGTCTCGATTTCTTGCCACATTTTTCATTTTCTTGGTACTAATTGTCTCAATTTCTTGATATGAATGAGAGAATCTAATATGACCTGATTTGGTCTCCTTCGTTACCCTCATTATTGCTCACTAGTGCTTCGATGTCTCCCACGTACAATAAATAAGCATATTTTAAACAACATCAACTACAAATATGGAAGAAATTTGGGTCGCTACCTTGTTCAATTAACATATTTTCACTAAATTTGGCTTTGCCAAGGAAAAAATTACACTAATTGGAGAATTTTTAACAAAACCACAAAAAAATTGTGAAAAAATGAAAATGTTGATTTGCACAGAGGATAACACATGGAATTTGGGGTGGGAAAAAAGGATATTTTTGCTTTATGTCCACGTATTAGGATAGCGAATAAAATTTGGGCAAAAAAAATGAAAATTTTGTCTTTATGTTGACACACCAGGATAGCGAACAGAATTTGAGGAAATAAATGAAAATTTTGTCTTTTATGTTGACACACCAGGATAGCGCACGAAAATTTGTGGGAGGGGGAGGAATAAAATTTTTTACTGTGCCACACTAACCAGATAGCGCACGAAAACAACATAGTTTGGTCAGTGCCATTGAAGTAAAAGAGCGGAAGAGAAGGGATCGTAACTCGCAAGTAGACGATTAGATTTTTTGAAGAAGTGTGCTTCAACGTTAAGCGTTAATAACTAACGGAAGAAAAACTTTAAATTAACGGATAAATGAAGAAGCAGCGGCCTCAATCCAAGCCGTCTAAATCGATCCGCGCACAAATCTTCATTAGATCAGACGATCAAAAAGTTTAAAGCATGGACCTCCTATGCTTTGAAAAGCATTTTAGTCAATCTCATATAATCACAATGTTAGTCGTTAATGCAGACGTTTTTTTTTCCCTTCTGATTATGGACCCAATATGTACCGAACTAACGTGGAATTGATATGGCCATATGGTTGAGTTTCTAATTGTTGAAACATAATTATTAGTTTTTAGGAGCTGAAATTTATTATTATTTTCTTTTTCATACAAATGTGTTTTTCTATATTCATTTCGTAAATATAAATGAATGGATGCCAAATTATTTCGTAAACAAGCTCAAAATCTATTAGTTTTGTAATTAATTTCTTAACGACTACCAAAGTAGCAAGTTTATTTGTTGAATGTAAAAATATATTTATAAGTAGAAAAGTTCCAAAACTTATACGCAATTTTTATAACGAAATTCATGCCCACAATTTATAGCAAGGATATTGTATCTTGAGACTATTGAATGCAATGTCCTATGACTACTAAGCAAGTTCAATAGATAGTAGCATAAGTGCTAATTCAACTATTTTACCACTTAATTGTAAATATGAATCCTCAACGAGGAAATGAATAGTGCATCATGTGCTTTATAAGTTAGAGGTGTGTGGATTTGTTGCGGCTAAACTTTTATTAGCAAATGAATAATAGTTAGTTAAATTTTTATTTAAAGCATCAGTTTGTATTAAGCTAATGCAATTGAAAGTGAATAAATAAGGCAAAATATCAATTATAAACATGTCATAAAAGAATCTAGCGGTAAAATAAAATAGCCAAAAGCATAATTATTGATTCAAGCAAAAAACACAATAATACATTTAACAACATCGATTAACAAAAAAAATTATAGTTGTGCTTGTAATAATTAATTGCAATTAATATAGTTATCACAAAAAAATTTTTAGCAATATGAAAACAATAAAATATCGTTCATGGTAGAGCCGCGATGAAAAATTTAGTTTTTACACAACTCTAATCTCGATTTTCAGGTTAAACAACTGTTTAATTATAGTTTTTAAGTATCTTGAGTTTTTTCTGAAGTTACTCTTATTTTAACGGCTTCCTTAAATCTATTTTTTTTATTTTTAATTTTATTGTTTAAATTAATGAAAAAATCGGGACTAGATCTTGCTTTTTCATCAAAACAATCGAGGAAATATCTTTGAATTATATTTTGATTTATAATTATATATTTTATATTTATATGTTGAAAATTGCCGAACTGATTGAAATCTAATACAAATAAATGATTTTCACTGGTTTCTTATAAGGTAGTACGTACACTTGCTGCTTGTTGTGCTCAAGGCATAATGTTTCAAGAGTGCTACAGGTCGAGAAATCTTGGCTTAATATTGTGCAAGGTATAAAAGTTGTCAATTTACAAAATTGAATAAAATGAGAACTTCATGAGTAATATTATCAATTAAGCATGAGTACACATGCAGGACAGATGAAGTACCAAAAAAGCTACTCTTTCACTAAGAAGAATTTAAATTAAAAGAAAAATCATAATATATAATGCCATGGTTTGTTAATTGTATTATTAAAAAAAAGTCATGAAACGTAGCTTCTTAATATTCATTTTTTTTTATTTATATCAGAAGCCGATAGAAGTAGGATTTTTTTTTTTAACTTGTATTACACATGGAAGAACCCCCAAAAAAAATTTTGTTTTTCCTAGACATTGGTTATGATATTTAAATAGAAAGTTAAAAAAAATAATTAGATTCGTTAAGGGTTCCAATTGCAACCTTCAGGTCCATCACCAAAGTCGAAATAGAATTTGAGCCCATAGCACTACAACACAAATTATTTTTAGAGACGCCATTTTTAAAGGCGGTTTTCCATAAACCCGTCTCTAAAAATTACCAGTGGCATTTTAGAAATTTTTGTCAATTATTTTTAGAGGCGGTTTTTAACAAAAACCGTTTCTAAACTTTTTATTCCAAAAATTAAAAAAATAAAATAAAGGCTGTTTATATTTAGAGGCGGTTATTATAAATAACCGCCTCTAAAATTGTAAATTTTTTTGAATTTTTTTCGTATTTTTAGAGGCGGTTTTTAACAAAAAACCGCCTCTAAAAATGCTGAATTTGATTTTAATTTAATTTGATTTTAAAAAATAAATTGAATTTGATTTTAATTTAATTTGATTTTAAAAAATAAATTAAAAATCAAAAATTGATTTTTAGAGGTGGTTTTTAACTAAAAACCGCCTCTAATAATCATAATCTGATTTTTAAAAAATTTTAGATGATAAAATATATTCAATTATGTAAAATAGTAATAATATAAAATGTTAAAAAATATTTAACTATTATAAATAGTGAAAATAATTGATGTGAAAAAATATTTGATGTTAAAAATAGTTCAAATATAAATTATTTAAGTAATTAAAAAAAATAGTAAATAAAAAAATAAATTAAAAATCAGAAATTGATTTTTAGAGGCGGTTTTTTAAAATCAAAAATCAGAAAACCGCCTCTAATAATCATAATCCGATTTTTAAAAAATTTTTGATGATAAAAAATATTCAATTATGTAAAATAGTAATAATATAAAATGTTAAAAAATATTTAATTATTATAAATAGTGAAAATATTTGATGTCCAAAAATATTTGATGTTAAAAATAGTTCAAATATAAATTATTTAACTAATTTAAAAAACAGAAAATAAAAAGAATAAATTGAAAATCAGATATTAATCTTTAGAGGCGGTTTTAACTAAAAAACCGCCTCTAATAATCATATCCGATTTTTTAAAAAAAATTTATGATAAAAAATATTCAAATATGTAAAACAGTAATAATGTAAAATGTTAAAAAATATTTCACTATTATAAATAGTGAAAATATATGATGTCAAAAAATTTTTATGATAAAAATATTTTAGAAAGAAAAAATCCCAGAAAACCAAAAAAAAATCTGATCTTTAGAGGCGGTTATTAGAGAAAAAACCGCCTCTAATGTTAAGATTCATTTGAAAAAACATGTATAATATTTTTGAATAATATTTTTATAATATTTTTGTACATGTAAAAATTAAAAATCCGAAATTATTAATAGAGACGGTTATTTGTTTAAAACCAGCCTCTAATAATAGCATGGAAATTATCCGATTTTTTAAAAAAATTTTATGATAAAAAATATTTTAGAAAGTAAAAATCCAGAAAAACCAAAAAAAAAATCTGATCTTTAGAGGCGGTTATTAGAGAAAAAACAGCCTCTAATGTTAAGATTCCGTTTGAAAAAACATGTATAATATTTTTGAATAATATTTTTGTAATATTTTTGTATAATATTTTAGTACATGTAAAAATTAAAAATCTGAAATTATTAATAGAGACGGTTATTTGTTTAAAACCCGCCTCTAATAATAGCATGGAAATTATCCGATTTTTTAGAAAATTTTTATGATAAAAAATATTTTAGAAAGAAAAAATTGAAAAAACCCAAAAAAAAATATGATCTTTAGAGGCGGTTATTAGAGAAAAAACCGCCTCTAATGTTAAGATTCCGTTTGATTTTTCATTTAGATAAGATTTGTAAGTTTTGGTGCTTTTTTCTAGACAACCACCCTGCTCGCAAAACTCAAGAACTTGAATTTCTTATATAAGTTTCATAAATCAGTTGAATTTATAAATTAGATGTATACTAGAATTTATTTTTTTGGTAGAAGTCTACTGATACAGATCATACTTGGATGTTGATATATATTCTGGTCTCCGTTCTCGCTGAAAACATGTCAAATGTTGTAGTTCTCCATGGATTGTAGGAAAAGCAAAATATATAATACAAAAATTCATTTCAAGATTTATTTTTTAAGTGTTATCGTATGTATGATTTTAATATATTTTAGAATTTTAAAGGACGTCAAAGCGATGCCACATTATTGTTTTAGTTCATTTTGTGACAAGATATTAGTACCTCTGAACATATAGTAAGAAACTCCTTATATCTTCCTCAATTTTTGTACATGTAAAAATAAAAAATCGGAAATTATTAATAGAGACGGTTATTTGTTTAAAACCCGCCTCTAATAATAGCTTACACGTAAGGATTTTGTTTTTAGCCTCTAAAAATAAGCATTTTTAGAGACGGTTTTTTAGTAAAAACCGGCTCTAAAAATACAGTTCTCTTAGTTAATATCCCTTCTCCCTCTTTCTTCTCCCCCAATCCGACATTTCTCTCTAGTTCTATTCGCTACCATTATTTTTTCCTCCCAAACCGAGATTTCCTGCACTGATCAAAACCACCTATTTAAATTAGCTAAAATTTTAGAAAAAATTGGAAAAATTGAAAAATAGGAAGAGGAAGTCAAGGAGAGCAAACAGAAGTTAAAAAAATAGCATTTGAGGTATATTCTTTAATTATTATTGATGATTTAATTATTTATTTAAATTAATTTTTTGTATTTGTAATTTATTTTTTCATTGACACTCAAAAATTAGGTTGATAAAGGCAAAGGAGATTGTATTAAAGCAAGTCAATCATCGATAATTTCGGTAATTTTATATTTTAACCCTCGACAATTTTAATTTCTTAAAATAGTCAATGTAGCTTGCATTATTAATTAATTAAATGTTTGGCATTTGCATATATTAGTGTATTGTCATATAGGACCATATTGCCGGAATTTGAACTATTTTAGGTCGTGCCCGTCCGAAATTAATCCATTAGGGATTAATCTCGGATAGTCCCCATTTTTTGGGACTGCTCTTTGGATATTCTGTCTCATTTAGGATAGCGAGTGGTACGCTAGATGCAATCTGTTGTTTGGGAAAGATTCGGCAACATTTCCCCTTATGTTCCCACGGATGCGTCCTCACGAGCAATCGTGTGTTGGTGCATTCAGGGAACATAAGAGGAAATGCTGCCGAATTTTTCTCAGACAACAGATTGCATCTAGCGTCGCTCGCTAATGAGACAGAGTATCCAAAGAGTGGGTTAGGATGGTAACCGGCCCGAAAACCTCATGTGATCGTACATTGAACCTACAAACTCTAAACCCTGACTTTTGGATATATATTATGATATTCACAGATGGATCAAAGGGAGAAGTACATGTTCAGTTCACGTATCTCTTATGATTTTGTTGAAGTTCTTGAGGAATTCATACATTGTGCGGAAGAACATCGAAAGTCAACAGGAAAGCCAAAAATTCTTTGTCCTTGTAAGCGTTGTGTTAACATGCAGAGCCATGATATTAAAACTGTTAGAGCCTATTTGATTCAGCGTGGATGGATGACAACACCAAAATACCTCCGGTGGGTTTATCATGGGGAAAAGTTGGAAGATCAGGCTGAAGTTGGGACTAGTATTAATGTATCAGATTCAGAAAATAGAGATAATAGAGATGATGTATTTGTGGGTGTGAATATAGAAAATAGAGAAAATGTAAGTCAACAACAATGTGGTGATGATAATAGAGATAATGATTTGGATGAAATGATGAACGAAATACCAGATGGTTTTATTGATGATCATGTTCCTGAGATTTTTCAACAATTTGATGAAAACTGTAATGCACCTCTATATCCCGGTTGTGATAAGGATAAATTCTCAAAAATTATAACGGTTTTCAAACTGTATAACCTAAAAGTCAAGAATAATTGGAGCGATAAAAGTTTCACATCTTTGCTCGGTCTTTTATGAGAAATGCTTCCGGTAGAAAATACTTTGCCAGATACATGTTATAAGGCTAAAAAATTACTGTGTCCTCTGAACTTGGAAATAAAGAAGATTTCAGCATGTCCGAATGATTGCATACTATTTCGGAATGAGTACGAGAATCTTCATAAATGCCCAATGTGCAATGCATCAAGGTACAAGCTAAGGGACGATGATTTGGAGGATGATGAAGAGAGTTGTAAAACGAGGCCAGCTGCAAAAAAAATATGGTATTTTCCGATAATACCAAGGTTTGAGCGTCTATTTGGTAATTCAAGAGATGCTAAACTGCTGAGATGGCACGCGGAAGACAGAAAGAAAGATAGAATGATCAGACATCCCGCGGACTCGACCCAGTGGAACAACATAAACAGTCATTTCCCAGATTTCGGCAGCGAACCTAGGAATTTGAGATTGGGACTATGCACGGATGGAATGAATCCTTACGGTCTCATGAGCAGCAATCGCAGCGTATGGCCAGTTCTAATGGTTATTTACAATCTTCCTTCCTGGTTATGCATGAAAAGAAGATATATGATGATGCCGTTGCTCATTTCTGGTCCAAAACAACCGGGCAATGATATAGATGTGTACTTGGCTCCATTAATAGAAGACCTTGAGATGTTGTGGAAGAAAGGGGTGAGGGTATTTGATGCTTATTCAAAAAATTATTTTACCCTACGTGCGATGATTTTTTGCACGATTAATGATTTTCCCGCGTACGGGAACTTGTCGGGTTACAGGAACAAAGGAGAAAAGGCATGTCCTATTTGCGAAGAGGAAACACATTCTCAATGGTTAACAAATTGTAGAAAAACTGTTTACTTGGGACATCGTAGGTTCCTTAACCGTAATCACCCTTACCGCCGGGCTAATTACAAAACCAAATTTGATGGCAAAATCGAGACCCGTAGGGCACGGATACCAAGAAACGGAAGGCAGGTATACGAGGAGGTGAAGGATCTTAAAATCAAATTGGGGAAACCATTTGCGAAAAAAATCCCGGATGGTAATTGGAAGAAGAAGTCTATATTCTGGAAACTCGAATACTGGGCGTATTTGGATGTTAGGCATTGCTTGGATGCGATGCACATCATTAAGAACATTTGTGAAGCTTTGATTGCTTTGATTTTAAATGCTCAAGGAAAAGTAGACAATTCTAATGTGAGAAAAGACATGGTCGAAATGGGGATCCGACTGGACCTAGCTGCGGTGCAAGATACTAATAAGAGACGGGATTGGTTGCCCGATGCAGTTTATACTTTGACCAAAAATGAGAAAATGAGTTTGTTGAATTGCTTAAAGTTTACTAGGGTTCCGACCGGTTATTCCTCCAATATCTCAAGGAAGGTATCGTTGAAGGATATGAAATTGATTGGAATGAAGTCGCACGACTATCATGTATTGTTAACCCAGTTGCTCCCGGTTGCGATTCGAGGATGTTTTAAGGAAAAAGTTCGGAACTCTATCACTAAGTTGTGCTACTTCTTCAATGAAATTTGCTCCAAAGTGATTAATCCTGAAAAATTGACAGAGTTAGAATCCGGTGTTCAGACCATGTGCGAGCTAGAGATGTACTTTCCTCCGTCATTCTTTGTGATAATGGTGCATTTGACCGTTCATTTAGTCAGGGAGATAAGTTCGTGCGGTCCGATATTTTTGCGGTACATGTACCCATTCGAAAGAGCGATGGGCCAATTGAAAAGGTTAGTCAGAAGTAGATCTCGACCCGAAGGGAGCATAGTTCAAGGATATGTAGTGATGCAAAGCTATTAATACCCAAAAGTGACCTAAAAATAACCGCAAGCGTACGGTAGTTCGTTGGTACAGTCGGGGTCGAATCCACAGGGACGGACTATCAAGTACCGGACTCATAAGTTCACAAAGTCTAAATCTAGCAATTCAAGAGGGAATCAAACAAACTTGGCTTAACAATTACTAAAAACTGAGACAAATAACAAATAACAGGGGAATAAATTATTTTTGGGAGTAGTCTGGTTGCAAATTTGGTATAAAAATGTCCTAGGGGTTCGGTTCCACCTTGGTTAGGCTTCGGGCTGTCAACGGGCGTCGCTCTCGCGCCGCACCATTGACTCGTGCGTGCCCGGAGATCCTGTGCGACCGCACAGGGATCCCGTGCGACCGCACGGCCCTAGGTTAATGCTAAAATGACATGAAAACTCGGTTTCTGACTTGTGTGGGACAGATCTAGCCATACCTAATCTCCTGAACCTCAACTCTCGTAATTTTGGTCACAGAACCTGGTATGGAACCTAGTCTAAAGCCCCCATTAGGTAATTAACCCTCAACTCTCGTTATGTTGGCTTAAATACCTAAGTCCACTTGTTGGTTCTCTAAGGCATCTACTAGACTCTCGCCTAAGCAGAAATTTGTCCCTCTCGGGCTTAAATTGGTCACCTCTCGGCTCCTAACCTACCTTGAGCACTTATTTGGTTCAACTAAACAATCTACACCCTTTGCCTAGATTAGATGCGGCCGTTCACCTAATAGGAGGTTCGATCAATTAATTCAAACACAAACAAGCATAAACATTAAGAAACCAAGCAAGTAATACACAATAGAAACCAAGTATCAAGTCAATTCAACAAACCTAACCTCGGTTTCATCTAACCCTAGAACATAACTAAATTTAGCCTAACATAATGCTAAAACAAACAACTAAATCAAGAGAAACAAAAGATACAATCTCCATGAAAAATCAAAAGGAAAGAGGAAGGCGAAAGCCCCTTCTCGAGCCTCTTCTGTCTTCTGGATCACAAGGAGACGGCTTGGGGTGAAAGGATGAGGAAATGGGAGTCGAATCGGTGGTATCCAAGGCGGCGGAGAGGCGGTGCGGTCGCACAGAGAGGTGGTGCGGTCGCACGGGTGACTGGATCTGGATCTGGGTTGGTTTCGGATTGCGGCGCCGCCTTAGAATGGGATGGAATGAATGATGCCCTAATTTCGGCACTTGGGGCGCCTTAAATAGGGGTCGGGGTAGGGTTTGGAGCTCTGTGCGGTCGCACCGAAGGCCCGTGCGGTCGCACCCAAGTCATCGGCCCAAGATTGAGTCACATGCGCACCATCCAAGCCCAATATGGGCCTGTGCGGTCGCATGGCATTCCTGTGCGGTCGCACAGGGTCATTTAAGGCCCGATTGGTGCGTTGGTTCGTGCCGCATTGAGTCGTTTTCGCTGCAAATTCGCTCCAAGTCCCTACAAATCAAAATAAAACCCAAGCAGTACCAAATTTCTACAAAAATAAACAGAAAACAAGTAAAACTAAATAGAATCAAGGGTTTTGAGTTAAAGTTTGGGTAAAAGTCCGGCCTAAAACCATATATAAATACGAGATATCAAATCCCCCCAAGCTAAAACCTTGCTTGTCCTCAAGCAACAATTCTAAATCGAGAGGTTAGACAATACCTAAACCTTAACTTAATCTCCTTGAAGGCCTACAAGTTGCAAGGTTGATTTAACCAATTTGGCTCAAGTTTCATACATGAGTTACAAGGAGAGTGGTTGTGAAATTTAGCTCAAGAATTTATACTCAAAATTTTCTAACAATTGGTTTATGCCACACTTGGTCCTCAAAGGCCGAATTTTCAATCTCAATGACCCTAGCTCCTCTATGATAAACAACATGCAAGACCAAGGTTGTTTGCCCGTTCTTTTCCATACACTACACAATTTTGTAAGAAATATCTCTAGCGTGTCAAAGCGTGGGGAGTCTTTAAGAAATAGAAGAGAAAAGAAATAAAAGAGAGAGAAAAGATAGAAGAATACATTGCCTTGAGATTTTTCTTTTTGTTTTTCGTTTTGTTTTTGTTTTGTTTTTGTTTTTTTGTTTTTTTTTTTTTTTTTTTTTTTTTGAATTTACAAGATACAATTTGCCATTGTGGCAGCCAAGAATTTACATAAAAGAAAAGAAAAAGAAGAAGATAGCAAGAAGACTCAAAATACACGCTAAAGATACCCTTTTGAACAAATCCATGTAGAGCACAAATCCGTTCACTCGGCAAAATTTTATGGTCTCGTCTAATAGCATTTACCACTGTAAAAGCAACCAATTTTTGGGTTTTATCCATTTGAATTCAAACCTCTTTTGGACCGTTTGTTTCAAAAACCAATTAGGAGAACACCTCAAGTTTAAATTCTTGCAATAAATCTCACAACCAAATTCAGTTTAAATCATGTATCAAAACTCAGACCAAATCAACAAATTACCTTTCAACTTATTTACATGCAAATTATATGAAGTTAAATGCAACTAAAATGATGCAACCACGTGCCAGGAGGGCTGTGCGGTCGCACAGGGTTGTTTGGGTACAAAGTCAAGTGGCAGTGGGCTGTCAGAGGTGTTGTGCGACCGCACAGGGACTTGGTGCGACCGTACAGGCCCTCTGACAAGCGAAAATATGCCATGATGCAGTCCTAGATACAAGTTTCCACGAAATTTCTTCAAATCTCCCCCCCAAGCTAAGTATTGCAGTGTCCCCAATGCAAATACATCACAGAAAAGGAAAAAGAGAAGGAATTTGGAAACATACCGGATCGGCCGGCAGCGGATAAACCGCCACCGGCCATCTATTGACGACGGCGGCGGTGAGGGCGCACGAGCTCGTCCACCACATACTCAACATTATCAAACCTCGTGTTGGTATCTTGGCGATGTGCTCGAATTTCTTCTTGATTCTCCAAGGTCAAGTCGGTGAGGTGGCCCAAAGATTGAGTGACGTCTGTGTACCATTGTTGCGGCGGGTAGTATGGCATGGCGGCATTGCTAGGGCCCGCTTGGTAAGGATCGGCTGCGGGTTGAAAGGGGGCAGCGTGCGGTTGTGGGGGTGCGGCAATGGCCGGTGCATAGTCGAGGGGAACGGTCCATGTGTTGACATCTTCCTTGATCAAAGGTGCCAAGTAGGGGAATTCGAACTCTAAACGACCCTCCATGCGCCATATGACTCTATTGGGCCGCTTGAGCTTGATGAAGTTGGCGCGCTTGAGGTAGTCAAGGTCGATTTTTCGTGTGCCCGCGCAAATCTCGTCCATGGAGCTATCAAACTCATACCCCAAGGACTCGCAAAGATGGGTGACATATGATCCAATTGTGACCTCGCCACCCGATTTGGCTTGGTCACGCACATCTTCCCAATGGATCGCCATGAGAAGGGCAAGGTCGGGTTTCATTGGGTGGCGTTGGAGCATCATGTCCATGAGCTGCAACTCGAGATCGGTGGCGTGAGTCGCGGTCTCGCCCTTGGCAAAGATTGTGCTTGCAAGGAGGCGGTGCAAGATGCGGAGTTGCGGGACTTGAATGAAACGCACCTTGTTGCCGTAGGGCCCGTCAAGACCTGTAATTGCATGCCAAAAATCTTGTTTTGTCCACCCTTCACGATGGAAGTGGAACTCAATATGGGGTGAGGTATGAAAACCAAAAATTGGCCGCAACTCTTCAACAAGCATTTTGTGCAACGTGGTTTACCATACGGAAAGTAATGCAAGGCTTAAGGGTTATAGCACAAATTCTCAACTTATAAGAGGACAAGAATTGCATGGTGCGAGTTTTGAAAGAGGGCCGGTCAATATCCCAAAATTTCTTGTGAAAACCAACTTTTCGTGTAAGATCATAGATGTCTTGGTCAATTTCAAGATGTTCTAAGGTAGGCCAATCAACAAGTCTAGTGTGGTTAATTTCCCGTTTGGACAACCGAACCATACGCAAGTACATGAGGCGGGTTGGGATTTCAATACCATAAAGCTCTTCCAATTCACGTGACCGTGGGTCATATTGGTTGTTTGGGTCCTCGGGGTCGGAATCGGGGTCGATGGGAAAGCGATATTGTGGTCGTTGGGTTGGGGGTGGTGGTGGGATATGGTGGCGGTCATCATGGGAGGTGGACCTACGCCTATGGGAAGTTTCGGGGTGGTGAGAAGTGGAATGGTGTGGTGGGTCTAGGTTTCGGGCCCTGTGGGAAGTGGAACGGCGTAATGGTTCGGGGTTCTGGTTCTGGTTACGGTCTCTACGGGACGATTCAGATTTCTTTTTCTGGGTTTGGCCGGAAATACTACGTGTTATGCGGCGAAAAATGTTGTCCATGGTTGTCTGAAAGGTTGGTGCGACCGCACAGAGGAGTTGTGCGACCGCACAGGGGTGAATTTGGTGGATTTTGGCTACGGTCCGGTCGGATGGGTAGGTAATACCGTCAAATGGTCAAGACAGATCACAAATCAAACCCCTAACCTATTCCAAAGATGTAAATAAGAGAGATAGAGCGTTACAACCTTGTTTTGTTGAGAAGCGGTGCTATGCGGCGCTGAGTCGGTGCAGATTCATTGGTGCGGCGGGTGACGAGCGGCGGCGGTGGAGCGGTGCGGCGACGGTCGGCTGAACTTGCGGCGGCCTTCGGCAGGGGCTACGATTTTCCGATCAACTCCAAATTTGGACAGAAGGTGCAAGGAGAGATGCTTGACAATTGTGCCGAAACAGTTTTGGATTTGGCCGGCAAAAATTTGAAAATGCGGCGGCGGGACAGCAGCTGGTTGGGTATGGATGGGGTGGGGAAAATGGCTAAGTAGTGAAAGAGATGGTGAGGGAGAGTTGTGAGGTGGGGTGAGTGAAATGAGGCAGTGGAGGGGTGTATTTATAGGGGGAAATGGGGCTGGGGGGGAGGGAAATTCGAATTTGAATGCAAGTGGGTAGTGGGGGACATGTGGGGGCCATGGGGAGCTGCTGTCGGCTTGGTGCGGTCGCATCCAAGTCCGTGCGGTCGCACATGGGGCGTGGGAGACAGGCGGGGTCAGGCGTGGGGGTGCTGCAACCGAGGGGGGAGCGTGGCCGACCAGGTGGGGTGCGGTCGCACGGACCCACGGTACGGTCGCACTGGGCGGGGAGCGTGGCAGACAGCGCGTGCGGTGGGGCCCGGAGGGGGAGACAGCGCGTGGGATGGGGCCAGGCGCCTGCTGGTGCGGTCGCACGGCTTTCGGTGCGGTCGGATGGGTGGCCGACAGACGTGGGAAGGTGGGATCGAGCGTGGCCGACAGCCCCTGGTGCGGTCGCACGGACTTACGGTACGGTCGCACCAGTGATGGGAGTGTGGCCGATCGGCTTGTCAGAGTGGGGCGAGGCCTGGGAAAATGTTTTGGTGCGCCCGCACCGTGTCTTGCGGCCCTGGGACAGTGATTTTCAACTTTGTTTTACCATTCCCAAGCTTGTTTCAACAATGATTCGGCTGGGTTAGTCGTGGCAGAGCAGCATGTGCTGACCATGGTTCGTGGTGCGGTCGAGCGGCTTGCATGAGGTCGTGCCGAGTCGAGTGTCCCTTTTTCTTGACTCATGGTGCTCTTGCGCAAGCCGTCCGTGGGACATCCGCAACCATTAAATCTGAAATACCACAACAAACCATAACCAAATAGGCATTAAAATTTCTCAACATACTTTTTTTTTATTTCATTTTCGATTTTTCAACTTTTTATGTGATTTTCAATTTTCTAAAAACAGAAAATAAATCCTAAAAATCCTAAATTAACCTACGTTTTTGTTTCTTTTTCCATTTTTTCAGATTTTTATGTGCTTTTTGAAATTTTCGAAAAATAAGAAAATAAAAGGAGAAGGGTAAGAGATCCTTGGGTTGCCTCCCAAGAAGCGCTTGTTTAAGGTCCTTAGCTAGACCGTATGGCGCTAGTTTTCGGGTGGAGATGGGTCGACAAGGGTGTACGCCATGATGTGTCCCTCGTCATAGTTGGCGATGTAGTGCTTGAGCCGCTGCCCATTCACCTTGAATGGCTCCTCATCCTTGCTACAAATGTCGACGGCTCCAAACGGGTACACCTTAACTACACGGAACGGCCCCGACCATCTTGAGCGCAACTTGCCCGGGAAAAGCCGAAACCGTGAGTTGAACAAAAGAACCAAGTCTCCCTCCTTGAACTCTCTCCTAGTGATGTTCTTGTCATGCAACCGCTTGGTCTTTTCCTTGTAAAGCCTTGCATTTTCATAGGAGTCAAGCCTCAACTCCTCCAACTCATGCAAATCCAAGATGCGTTTTTCACCCGCCTCTTTCATGTCCATGTTGAGGACTCTTGTTGCCCAATAAGCCTTGTGTTCTATCTCCACGGGCAGATGGCAAGGCTTTCCATACACAAGCTTAAACGGGCTCATGCCAATCGGCGTCTTGTATGCGGTGCGGTACGCCCAAAGTGCATCATCCAATTTTTGAGACCAATCCTTTCTTGAGCGAGCCACGGTCTTCTCTAGAATTGATTTAATCTCTCTATTGGAGACCTCAACTTGCCCACTTGTTTGTGGGTGATAGGCGGTGGCGACCTTGTGGGTCACGCCATGCTTCTTCAAGAGTCCATCAAATTGGCGATTAATAAAGTGTTTTCCCCCATCACTAATCACAGCCCTTGGCACTCCAAATCTGGGGAATATCACCTTAGAAAACAATCCAATCACCGCTTTGGCATCGGCCGCCTTGCATGCGACCGCCTCAACCCACTTTGAGACATAGTCCACAGCCACTAATATGTATTCAAACCCATTGGAATTAGGGAATGGCCCCATGAAATCAACTCCCCACACATCAAAGATCTCAACCTCCAAAATTGGGTTTAATGGCATTTCATTTCTCTTTGATATGTTGCCGGTCCTTTGACATTGATCACAAGACAACACAAATGATCTTGCATCCTTGAAAAGAGAAGGCCAAAAGAGACCGGATTGAAGTACCTTAGCCACTGTTTTTGAGAAGGATGCATGGCCGCCATATGCGGAGGAATGGCAATGGGAGAGTATAGACCGCACCTCTTCATAGGGCACACATCGGCGGTATATGTTATCAATCCCCAACTTGAACAAGAAAGGTTCGTCCCAATAATAGTGCTTGGCATCAGTTCTGAGCTTCTTCCTCTGCTGGGGTGTCATGTCAGATGGTAAGTACCCATTGGCCAGAAAATTTGCCAAGTCGGCATACCAAGGCAGCGCATGTGTGGGAGCCTGGAACCTCGGTACGGTCGCATGGGACCATGGTGCGGTCGCATAGGCAAGTTTAGAGCTCTCTGGAATTGCATTTTGCATGGCCTGGGGGCCCTGTGCGGTCGCACAGAAGGTTGGTGCGGTCGCACAGGTGCCTGTGGTGTTCTCTGGTGCTCTCTGGAGTGTTGCTGAGGCTGTCTCTGGGGGCTGTGCGACCGCACAGGGGTAGTGTGCGACCGCACAGAGTACCTTGACTAGTATTGACATGAGCTGCTCGTCGGGAAATGAGTCATCAATCGGCCGGTCTGACTGGTCTTGCTGCCGCAGCCTTGACAGGTGGTCGGCCACTGAGTTTTCTGTGCCTTTCTTATCCCTAATTTCCAAATCAAACTCTTGCAAAAGAAGGACCCATCTTAGCAATCTTGGCTTGGCATCTTTCTTACTCATGAGATAACGAACCGCGGCATGGTCGGTGTAAACTATCACTTTGGACCCGACAAGGTAAGATCTGAACTTGTCGAGTGCAAACACCACGGCAAGGAGCTCTTTCTCGGTGGTGGTGTAGTTGACTTGTGCCGGGTCGAGGACTTTGCTTGCATAATAGATAGCGACCGGTTTCTTGTCCTTTTTCTGCCCAAGAACGGCCCCGACCGCATAATCACTTGCGTCGCACATGAGCTCAAAAGGTTGAGTCCAATCGGGCGGTTGCAAGATCGGTGCCGACACTAGAGCCTCTTTGAGCCTTTGGAAGGATTGAATGCACTCTTCATTGATGTGGAACTCGCTGTCCTTGATCAAGAGGTTGGTAAGTGGCTTGGCAATTTTTGAGAAATCCTTGATGAAGCGGCGGTAGAACCCGGCATGCCCCAAGAAACTTCGCACATCCTTCACCCTTGAGGGCAGCCCGAGTTTCTCTATTACTTCCACCTTGGCCTTGTCAACTTCAATCCCATTGGCGGTGATCACATGACCAAGCACCACGCCCCGTTGCACCATGAAATGGCACTTTTCCCAATTCAACACCAAATTGACTTCTTCGCAGCGCTTCAAAACTCAAGAAAGATTAGTTAGACAAGCATCAAAGGAAGTACCATAAACTGAAAAGTCATCCATAAAAACTTCCATCTCTTTCTCAAGAAAATCGGAAAAAATGGCCATCATGGCCCTTTGAAACGTGGCAGGGGCATTGCATAAACCAAACGGCATCCTACGGTACGCGTACGTACCGTAGGGACATGTAAATGTGGTCTTTTCTTGGTCAAGTGGGTGTATGGGTATTTGGAAAAAACCGAAAAAACCATCTAAATAACAGAAAAAGGAGTGATTTGCAAGCCTCTCAAGTAGTTGATCAACAAACGGCAGCGGGAAATGGTCCTTGCGCGTGACCGCGTTGAGCTTCCGATAGTCAATGCACATTCGCCACCCGGTCGCCACTCGGGTTTGTATCTCCTCCTCCTTGTCATTCTTCACAACTGTGGTTCCTCCTTTCTTGGGAACAACATGAATCGGGCTCACCCATTTGCTGTTCGAGATTGGATAGATTATGCCCGCATCAAGCAACTTGAGTATCTCCTTCTTGACTACCTCCTTCAAGTTGGGGTTAAGCCTTCGCTGCCCCTCAACACTAGGTTTGTGGTTATCTTCTAGGAGAATGCGGTGTGTGCAAATGGACGGGTGAATCCCCTTCAAGTCCCCAATCGAATACCCAATAGCCTTGCGGCGGGCCCTCAACTCAACAAGCAACTTCTCAGTTTGTTCGGGCCCCAATTCAGCATTCACAATCACGGGGCATGTCTCAGCAGGGCCCAGGAACTCATACCTCAAGTTGTCAGGCAGCGGCTTGAGCTCCACCGCTTTCGGGGCCGAATCGGCCGTGTCTCGCGCTGTTTCGGCAGCGAAAACTGTACCCTGGGGCTCCTGTGCGACCGCACAGGGTTGTGGTGCGACCGCACAGCCATCCAACTTTTCAAAGGTGCTCTCGGGTTCATGCATTTTGTCCACATTAGGGTCCTGTGCGACCGCACAGAGGTCTTGTGCGACCGTACAGGGTTGCCTGACCATGATTTGGCCACCCATTGCATCACTCATCAAGTCATTCACTTCATGTGGCTCTTGCACTTCAGAAAGAAAGGTCTGGAGATACCTGAGAACTTCATCATACTGGTTTCCCAACATTCCATCATCTTGTTGTTCTAACCCCTCAATCTTGCAACATGTGTCAAGTTGGTTTGGGTATTTCATTGCCTTATCAATGGGGAATTCAATTGTCTCTCCCCCAATCCTGAGAATTAGCTTTCCATCTCTCGCATCCATCAAGGCACCGGCCGTTCTAAGGAAAGGTCTCCCCAAGATAATTGGCACTTCCTTATCTTCCTCCATCTCCATCACCACAAAATCACCGGGCACATAGAACTTGCCTACCTGGACCGGCACATCTTCAATCACACCAATTGGAAGTCTCACGGATGAGTCGGCTAGTTGTAAAGTCATACGGGTATTCTTCAACTCTCCAACCCCAATTTTCTCAAAGACGGTTCTTGGCATAAGGCTCACACTAGCTCCCATGTCACAAAGAGCCTTCTTGATTGTGGCTTTCCCAATGGTGCAAGGAATGGTGTATTTGCCCGGGTCATCCATCTTTGCCGGCATCTCACTTCTTAGGACAGCGCTGCATTGCTCAGTTAATCGCACAGTTTTAAGGTCCTCCAATGGCCTTTTGTTGGAAATGATGTCCTTGAGGTACTTGGCATAAGTAGGAATTTGGGTAATGGCATCGGTGAATGGAATGGTGATTTGTAGTTGTTTCAGCATCTGAAGGAAGCTTTTAAAGCCTTGATCTGCCTTATTCTTGGCCAACCTCTGAGGAAATGGTAAAGGGTGCATAAACCGAGGATCGGGCTCCACTGGACCACGCTTTTCAGGCCTTTTCTGCCCCTGTGCGGTCGCACAAGGCTTGGTGCGGTCGCACAAAGGTCCAGCTTCCTCTGTTGCAAGGCCTGGAGTCACAGGAGGCGCAATTTGAGGGCCAACAGCCTTGGTACGGTCGCACAGAGGGTCTGTGCGGTCGCACAGGGGTTCGGTCTCAGTCGGATCGACCGGCATTTGCGGTCCTTCATAGCTGCTTCCGCTCCTGAGTGTTATTGCCTTCACCTCTCCCCTGGGGTTCACTTCTGGCTGACTAGGGATCTGCCCGAGGGGCCTTTGACTTGGTACGGCCGGAGCGAAGTGAGCTTCAATCATTTGCTCTAGCCTTGTCATAGAGCTCAACCTATCATCAATCTTGTCCAATTTCTCGGCCACCGATTGGTTCCACTTGCCTTGCTCATGCATGAAATTCTCAACAACGGGTGCAACATAAGGCACAAATGGCTTTCTTTGGAAGTTTGGGCCCCGATTGTTGTCAAATGTGGCATTGTGGAAGTTCGTGGCATTGTTGGGCTGCCGGCCTTGAGCGGGTTGTTGGGGCCTCTTGGGATAGAAAGGTACCAACATTTTCCCATTTTGAATGTTGTCCTTGAAGTTGGGGTTGTTCATATGGTGCCACCCTTGTCTTTCTTTCTCATCCTTGGAATAAGAGGAGGTGAAGGGCGGATTGGGAAAATAGGATGGCTCGTTGTTGATGGAGTTGACGTGCTCGAACTCGCCATCTATTTGAGGTCCCGGGCAATTGAGAGAAGTGTGCCCTTCTTCGCCGCATGCACCACATGGGTTGGGTTGTTGGTGGGGGATTGCCTTGTCGGTGTTTTTCTTGGCCGCATCGGCTTCCAATTGAGCAATCCTTGCATAAAGAGCGGTGACTTCACTAACTTCATACTTTCCCCCGCGTCTCTCATTGTCTCGCACCGACCATTGTTGGTTGCGCGCCAATTCATCGATCAAGTCGAAAGCGGCTTGCGCATCACGATCCATGAGGCTTCCACCTGAAACGGCATCAAGATTCATGCGAGTACTATCGGTTAACCCATCATAGAAAGATTGAATAACAACCCAAATAGGCAACCCATGGTGTGGACACGAAAATTCTGAGTCCCTAAACCTTTCCCAAGCTTCACTAAGGGTTTCGTTCGACCTTTGCTTGAAACTAGAGATTTGGGTTCTTATTTTGGCCGTTCTCTTGTGAGGAAAGTACTTGGTCAAGAAAGTTTGGGCCATTTCTTCCCATGTCCTTATGGACCCCTTTTTCAAGGTACCATACCATTTTCTAGCCCTATCTTTGAGAGAAAAAGGAAATAGCAGCAATCTAATTGCAGACGGTGTAACCCCATTCATTTTGATTGTCAAACAAACTTCCTCAAACAATAGAAGGTGCTCATGCGGGTCTTCATTTTCGCCACCATGGAAGGTGTTTTGTTGCACAAGCCCAATGTGGTTTGGAGTGATGTTGAGGTTGTTTGCTGCGACACCGGGCACTCGAATGGCTGCTCCAATGTTGCTCGACTTTGGTGCGGCGAGTTGCCTCAAGGTTCGGGGTGGTTGCGGCGGGTCGTTCTCATCCGATTCGCCATGTGTGCTTGCTGCCTCCTCTGCAGCGCGGGGCCCTCCATTTGCCCTTCCCCGCCTCTCCAACTCGAACGCTGCACGCTCAGCTTCCATCTGCAGCCGTTGTTCCTCCAATTGGCGACGCAATTCTTCAATCGTGGCCATTGTATCACCACTAGAAGGGTCGGTGCGGTCGCACAGAGGTCCTGTGCGGTCGCACAGGGGGTTTGACAGGGGTTTTGGGGGTTGTCTCCTCTCGGGTGGCTCTCTGGAACCCTCTGTACGGTCGCACAAGGGAGTGGTGCGGTCGCACAGGGGATTCAGGGGTGAATCGGGCTTGCCGGAGGTGGCCTGAGCGGGTGGAACTGAGCTTGATGACCCTGGGGTGTTTTCTGACAGTGGATTGGGATCACAGAGAATAGTGTGTGCTGATTGCACCTTCTTGATTGGGGCTGGTTGGTCGGTTGATAGGGAGCTCAAGGTTTCGGTGGACCTACTCCTCAAGAGATACTCTCGGCTTGGGGCCCACTTGGTCTTGAGTCTTCTTCCGGCCAGCTCTTGTCACTGCAATCACAAGAAAACACAAGCAAAAACAAAAAGTAAGTATAAAAAGAAATAATCTAGGCCCTTGTTACTAAAGTAAGGATCCGATAATGTCACTGTCCCCGGCAACGGCGCCAAAAAGCTTGATGCAAAGCTATTAATACCCAAAAGTGACCTAAAAATAACCGCAAGCGTACGGTAGTTCGTTGGTACAGTCGGGGTCGAATCCACAGGGACGGACTATCAAGTACCGGACTCACAAGTTCACAAAGTCTAAATCTAGCAATTCAAGAGGGAATCAAACAAACTTGGCTTAACAATTACTAAAAACTGAGACAAATAACAAATAACAGGGGAATAAATTGTTTTTGGGAGTAGTCTGGTTGCAAATTTGGTATAAAAATGTCCTAGGGGTTCGGTTCCACCTTGGTTAGGCTTCGGGCTGTCAACGGGCGTCGCTCTCGCGCCGCACCATTGACTCGTGCGTGCCCGGAGATCCTGTGCGACCGCACAGGGATCCCGTGCGACCGCACGGCCCTAGGTTAATGCTAAAATGACATGAAAACTCGGTTTCTGACTTGTGTGGGACAGATCTAGCCATACCTAATCTCCTGAACCTCAACTCTCGTAATTTTGGTCACAGAACCTGGTATGGAACCTAGTCTAAAGCCCCCATTAGGTAATTAACCCTCAACTCTCGTTATGTTGGCTTAAATACCTAAGTCCACTTGTTGGTTCTCTAAGGCATCTACTAGACTCTCGCCTAAGCAGAAATTTGTCCCTCTCGGGCTTAAATTGGTCACCTCTCGGCTCCTAACCTACCTTGAGCACTTATTTGGTTCAACTAAACAATCTACACCCTTTGCCTAGATTAGATGCGGCCGTTCACCTAATAGGAGGTTCGATCAATTAATTCAAACACAAACAAGCATAAACATTAAGAAACCAAGCAAGTAATACACAATAGAAACCAAGTATCAAGTCAATTCAACAAACCTAACCTCGGTTTCATCTAACCCTAGAACATAACTAAATTTAGCCTAACATAATGCTAAAACAAACAACTAAATCAAGAGAAACAAAAGATACAATCTCCATGAAAAACCAAAAGGAAAGAGGAAGGCGAAAGCCCCTTCTCGAGCCTCTTCTGTCTTCTGGATCACAAGGAGACGGCTTGGGGTGAAAGGATGAGGAAATGGGAGTCGAATCGGTGGTATCCAAGGCGGCGGAGAGGCGGTGCGGTCGCACAGAGAGGTGGTGCGGTCGCACGGGTGACTGGATCTGGATCTGGGTTGGTTTCGGATTGCGGTGCCGCCTTAGAATGGGATGGAATGAATGATGCCCTAATTTCGGCACTTGGGGCGCCTTAAATAGGGGTCGGGGTAGGGTTTGGAGCTCTGTGCGGTCGCACCGAAGGCCCGTGCGGTCGCACCCAAGTCATCGGCCCAAGATTGAGTCACATGCGCACCATCCAAGCCCAATATGGGCCTGTGCGGTCGCATGGCATTCCTGTGCGGTCGCACAGGGTCATTTAAGGCCCGATTGGTGCGTTGGTTCGTGCCGCATTTAGTCGTTTTCGCTGCAAATTCGCTCCAAGTCCCTACAAATCAAAATAAAACCCAAGCAGTACCAAATTTCTACAAAAATAAACAGAAAACAAGTAAAACTAAATAGAATCAAGGGTTTTGAGTTAAAGTTTGGGTAAAAGTCCGGCCTAAAACCATATATAAATACGAGATATCATGTAGCTGAAGAGGTTATTGAATTTTATACTGACTATGTTGATGGACTTCAACCTATTGGCCTGCCGAAGAATCGGCACGACGGAAGACTTCTGGGGAAAAGTATACTTGGTTTGAAAATAATTACAGTGGAACTTGAAAGGAGAGAAAAAGCCCATCGTAAAATTCTACAACAAGTAGCCGTTGTGGCCCCCTATGTGGATGAACACATAGCAGAGTTGCGAGAGAATAATCCTCAGAAAAGTGAAAATTGGATCACCAAGGAGCACGACAAAAGCTTTGTAAAATGGTTTAGAAACAAAGTGCGACTATGCCCGTCTGAGAATGAAACTGTGAAATACCTTGCGAATGGTCCCAATGCGAATGTATACACATATCAAGGGTATGACCTGAATGGATTTACTTGGTATACTAAGAAACAAGATGGCAAAAGCACGGTACAAAACAGTGGAGTCAAAATAGAAGCCATATCAAGTGATGGAAAGTCATCGGAGCCGTACTACGGTTGGATTGAAGAAATATGGGAACTTGATTATAATGCATTCAAGATACCTGTGTTTGATTGTAAATGGATTATACAAAGTGCGGTTAAAAAAGAAAAAGTGTCTCAAATGACAACCGTTGATTTGAGAAAGTTGGGATATGCATATGACTCATTTATACTTGCAAACAAACAAGCAATGCAAGTTTTTTATATTTCTGATCCGGCCGACAGCTCACGACATGTGGTACTCCAGGGAAAAAGACGCATTGTTGGCGTTGAAGATGTCGTAGACGAAGAAGAATATGACCAATTTGATGAAATAGCGCCATTCTCCACAGGTATTTTTTTCTAATTAATAACAATTACATGATGGAATTAATTTGGTACCATATATACACATAATTATAATATTACTATTTTTCACAGGTATTGATGGAACACCGTTACAAGCCGAAGAGTTAGAATCTAATTTGCGTTCCAATCGCCAAGAAGCAGGCACATGGGTAAACCGACCAAAGTCACCACAAAAGAATAGCAATTAAGTTAACATAATTTATTTTATTTTTAAGACTTTTTTTTGTTAGAACTTCCAAAAGGCTAGTTAAATATTGAACTATTTGAGAGTAGTTAAAGTTCGTATTATTTAACTATTACAACTTCCAAACTCGGGCCCAATCATAAAATCTGTTAGAACTCATCGCGAGCTTTCCAGATTATGGTCATACGCCCTAAACAGACATTTATGTTAAATTTTTGACCAATTTGAAGTTTTATTGTACAATCATATCGATTTTTAAAAAATTATTGATGATAAAAAATATTGAAATATATAAAATAGTAATAATGTAAAATGTTAAAAAATATTTCACTATTATAAATAGTGAAAATATTTGATGTCAAAAAATATTTGATGTTAAAAATAGTTCAAATATAAATTATTTATCTAATTTAAAAAACAGAAAATAAAAAAAAATAAATTAGAAAAACTTATCTTGGGGAAATAAATAAATTCCATGCTCAAATAAATAATGCTGAAATAAAATTAATGTGTACATGACACAAAATATTATGGCTAAACTAATATTAAATAATGCTCAAATAAATTCCATGCTCAAATAAATTCGTGCAAATTAATGTGTACATGACACAAAATATTATGGCTAAACTAATATTAAACGCTAACAACTGATCAATTGAGCTGAATTAAATTAATTCCTCAAACAAAATAAGTAGCAGCAATAATTAATACTAAAACTAGTTTTATGCATCTCAGAACAATTTAACTATTTTAATTAGTGAAAATATTTGATGTCAAAAAATATTTGACGTTTAAAATAGTTCAAATATAAATTATTTATCTAATTTAAAAAACAGAAAATAAAAAAAATAAATTAGAAATGCAAAATTGATCTTTAGAGGCGGTTTTTAACTAAAAAACCGCCTCTAATAATCATAAATGATTTTAAAAAATTTTTTTATGATAAATAATATTCAAATATGTAAAATAGTAATTATGTAAAATGTTAAAAAATATTTAACTATTATAAATAGTGAAAATATTTGATGTCAAAAAATATTTGATGTTTAAAATAGTTCAAATATAAATTATTTATCTAATTTAAAAAACAGAAAATAAAAAAAATAAATTAGAAATGCAAAATTGATCTTTAGAGGCGGTTTTTAACTAAAAAACCGCCTCTAATAATCATAAATGATTTTTAAAATTTTTTTTATGATAAATAATATTCAAATATGTAAAATAGTAATAATGTAAAATGTTAAAAAATATTTAACTATTTTAAATAGTGAAAATATTTGATGTCAAAAAATATTTGATGTTTAAAATAGTTCAAATATAAATTATTTATCTAATTTAAAAAACAGAAAATAAAAAAAAATAAATTAGAAATGCAAAATTGATCTTTAGAGGCGGTTTTTAACTAAAAAACCGCCTCTAATAATCATAAATGATTTTAAAAAAAATTTTTATGATAAATAATATTCAAATATGTAAAATAGTAATTATGTAAAATGTTAAAAAATATTTAACTATTATAAATAGTGAAAATATTTGATGTCAAAAAATATTTGATGTTTAAAATAGTTCAAATATAAATTATTTATCTAATTTAAAAAACAGAAAATAAAAAAAATAAATTAGAAATGCAAAATTGATCTTTAGAGGCGGTTTTTAACTAAAAAACCGCCTCTAATAATCATAAATGATTTTTAAAATTTTTTTTATGATAAATAATATTCAAATATGTAAAATAGTAATAATGTAAAATGTTAAAAAATATTTAACTATTATAAATAGTGAAAATATTTGATGTCAAAAAATTTTGATGTTTAATATTTTTGAAAAAACATGTATAATATTTTTGAATAATATTTTTTGAATATTTTTGTATAATATTTTAGTACATGTAAAAATTTAAAAATCCGAAATTATTAATAGAGGCGGTTATTTGTTTAAAACCCGCCTCTAATAATAGCATGGAAATTATCCGATTTTTTAAAAAAATTTTATGATAAAAAATATTTTAGAAAGAAAAAATTCCAGAAAAAACCCAAAAAAAAATCTGATCTTTAGAGGCGGTTATTAGAGAAAAAACCGCCTCTAATGTTAAAAACATGTATAATATTTTTGAATAATATTTTTGTAATATTTTTGTATAATATTTTTGTACATGTAAAAATTAAAAATCGGAAATTATTAATAGAGACGGTTATTTGTTTAAAACCCGCCTTTAATAATACATGGGTTGTTTTTTTAGAATACACCCGAGAAAAATAAAAAACAACCTAATCTATTTTTAGAGGCGGGTTTTAGAGTAAAAACCGCCTCTAATGGAATGATTTTGTTTTTTTTGTTGATTTAGATAGCATTTAAACTATTCAATGTGTCAATCGACGCACATGCATCTAACATCACATGTTCCTATAAATCTAACATGAATTCGAACCCACTACAGACTTAATTGATCAATATTTTTTTTACCACATTAATTGATTAATATTTATAATTTAGTGAAATATCATTTGGCTGATGTTGCAAAAGAATGACCTATCCTCCTCCCTTTGCACAATCTTTAATTAATCTATACAGCTTGAAAAATATGGCCAAATGCATTCAAATTGTGTGGATACATTTTACCTGGCATGCAAACCATAGTGCTCTTCTTATTTTGAGATACAAAGCAGCTTAATTTTTTTATGTATATGAAAAGAAAATTATATATAATTTGTTAGATAGAAGATTAATTAATGTCATCTTATCAATATTCAAAATTTTCAATGGATAAATATGTTGGTTTCCGAAGTATAAGACGTCAAGATAATAAAGTAATATTGTAATGATGATTATTAAACCGCATTTCTATCTATATACGCATATAAAAGAGATTTTTAAAACAAAAAGAAGTTCAATGTTCTCATAAGCTTTTTCTGGTTTTCATAGTTGACGCATGGTAGTTATGACACATCCCAGAAAAACCAAAAAAAAAAAAAAAGATCTTTAGAGGCGGTTATTAGAGAAAAAACCGCCTCTAATGTTAAGATTCCGATTTTCATTTGAGACAACCATGTATAACATTCAAAATATGAAACGTTTGAAAAAACCATGTATAATATTTTGAGTCTAAAACCCTAATTTATTTTTAGAGGCGGGTTTTAGAGTAAAAACCGCCTCTAATGGAATGATTTTGTTTTTTTTTTAAACGTTCAAAACCCACCTCACTCACCGTATCTCTAGCTCACTCTGTCGTTCTCTCTAGCTCACTCACTCAACTCAAAAACACTTCACTCTAGCTCACTCACTTGCGCAACCCCTCTCTCCGCCTCGTCTCTCCGCCGCTACACTCCTCTCTCTCGGAAATCACCCTCTCTCCGCCGCTACACTCCTCTCTCTCGGAAACCACCCTCTCTCCGCCTCATCTCTCCGCCGAAACCGCTCACGCACGAAATTCACTCCGGCCTCCACCTTCTTCTTCGTAAGCTCCTCTCTCTCTCTCTTCAATGTAAGCATATAACTTGGTTAATGTAAGCATATAACTTGGTTAGCAGAAATTATCCATAATTGTCCATAATTAATGTAAGCTCCTCTCTCTCTCTCTTCGTAGGCAGTTGTCCATGTTTATGTAATTGTCCATAATTAAGAATGAAATTATTTATGTAATTGTCCATGTTTTTATCTCATAATATTCGATTATAATTCTGTTTGTTTATTCACGGATCCATTTTCGTAATCTAAAAACAATTAATATTAAATGGGGTTGGTTTATTATATGATTATTATCCAATCTGGTGAATCATATGAATTTCTCATTTTTGTGCTTTGGTACGTAGTTGAATAATTTGTACATGCTGTTGCTAAAACCAATAAGTAAATTGAAGAGCTAGGCCTTTAGTTTAGTGGGCAGTTGATTTTCAAAAAAAAAAAGGACTTGACAAAATGATTAGTACAAAATGATTCATGTGTGTATGCTTACATTGGTGTGTATATATGCTTGGTTTAGCTTGGTGTGTATAAAATGATTCATGTGTGTATATATATCATTAATTGGTGGGTATTGTGTATGATAACAGGACTTGACAAAATTCGCCCTTCCTCTCTGACTCCACTGCCGAAACCACCTCAATCAAGGTTAGTACAACCTTCTTCTTGATTCTCAACTATCATGTGTGTATATATATCATGTGTGAATGAATTATAATTGGGTAATTGCGTAATTATGGGTATGATATGTGAATTATAATTGGGTATTGATATGGGAATTGAAATTGGGTGGTTATTGATATTTGAATTTTGGTAAAATACTCATATTTAGGGGAGGTTATGCCGAATTTTTTAAAAAAATTAATGAAATACTAGAATTTATGTAGATGATTTTTTAAAAATGGGTTAAATTACAAATTATATGTAGTGATCGTGCTAATTATTGTCTTAATCTTTGTGTTAATAATTCTGATATGATTGCAGCAATGTCGAATCCGGATGAGATTCCCCAATCGAATATGGACGACGATAATGTAGTGAATGAGGATGACGAATTGATGCCAAATCTTAATGTGCCATCGGGTAGCAAAAGGGGAAAAAGATCAACGGCAAAGTGCAACAAGACGGCAAGGAAGATAGCTAATGGTATTGACTTGACTGTCGATTTCGACAATGAAGGGGCGCCTACCGGTGATAATGCCCATGAGTTCACGAGTTATGTGGCAATGAAAACAAGACAGATGATTCCTATCAAGTATAAATATATAAATATAAATATAAATATAAATATATGAATGTGAATGCTTGATAATGATATTAATTGGTTGTAATGTAGTTATAAAAAGTGGCTAGATGTGCCAAAAGAGATGAGATGTGGCTTGATCCTCGCTATAGCCAACACGTGGAATTTTTCGGATGACATTTCACCATTAATTTATAAAAAGATTATGTCTTTGTGTGCCATACGATGGAGGGCTCATAAATACAGATTGGTAAGATAATATATTTTTAACATTAGTTTTAATCATAATTGCTTGATTGACTTTAATTATAACGCGTCTTTCTTCTTATTGTAGAATAAGAAATATAGGTCAAATCCCACAGAAAATGTAGGGAACCCTTTGGATGAACATAATATCGCACAGGAAGAATGGTCTGAATTCGATGAATATTATGAAACCCCTGAGTTTGCGGTATGAAACAAGTCTTTTGTCTATTTTAATAGCTTATTATTTTTTGCTATACTTATAACTCATTTGAATTTGCTAATAGGAATTGAGTAGAAAAGGACGAGAAAATGCTGCCAGGAAGGACATGCCTCACACTCTAGGATCAGGCGGATACATAAGTGCAGAAAAGACTTGGAAAAAAGGAGAAGTGGTCCATGGTGCGACATCCTTCATTAGCGAGGAAGTAGACAGCAGGTCTTATAAATGGAGCAGGGCACGCGCAAGGAAAAATGAAAAGGGTGAGCTTACTGCTACAAATGAACGGGTTGCGCAAGTTGTTGACAAAATGGTACGTATGATAAGTCCAATAAATATGGAATTGATGTATCCAACGAATTCAACTTAGACTTACTTGAATTTTTTTTTTGGACAGGTTGAACTAGCTGAACTAGCTAAGTCCGGTGGTTTTAAAGCGAATCGTCAGAATGACATCTTGACGGCTTCAATTGGGACCAAAGAGCACTCTGGACGGTTGAGAGGATACCCTCATTTTTTCGGCGTGAAACAAGTATATGGCAAGGGTACAAGGACACGCAAGACCTACACCAAAGAGGAAGTCGATCAGATGGTAAGGGAGCAAGTGCAGCAGGAAGTAGCTAGACAAGTAGAGCTGAGCTTCTCTCGGATGTGGTCGCAGGGGGGGCAGCAATCAATACCACCGCTAGGGCTCGATCCAGTTTTTAATCAAGCCCTCATAATGCTATCACAGGGTAGCAACAATCAGCCACATCCGATGCCTAGCCCATTTATTCAGGTATACATAATATTGATTGCAATTATTTAGAATTTATGATTTAGCATATGTAATTAATATGTCTCGTATTTGCTTATAATTGCAGGGTTCTATGGAAGCCTTGCTCTTCCTCGCAGGAAATAATTTTACTACGGTGTACGTCGCAAGAGCTATGGTGTTTGCACGTACTTCCATGCCTGAGACGGTCCACGGAGAGCCATTGGGTGATGGGGAGTTTAGGGTACAGCTCTTAGAAGTCTTTCCTCATGCGAGTAATTTGGAGCCACCTTTTCCACCTCCCAATGGAGACGATCGTCTCGGCATGCTCCAGAACTCATTTCTAAGGTGGCCGAGTCATCTTGTGGATTCCGATTTATCGAAATTGGTAAATCTTACAAACTTTTCTAACTTAGATATTAATTAATTTGAGAAATATTGATTTATGACTTATGTATTGATTTCAAGGGGAGTTTGAGGCAAATACCGCAACAACATCCATCTTTTGAGAAATCTCCGGCCAAAAAGAAAGCAAAACACCACGAGGAAGAGCAAGCGAATGAGGAATCGGATGAAGTCGACGAAGATTACCAAGCGGGTGCGTACTTAGTGGACGAAGTATTGAAAATGCGCGATCCGTTTTGCTCCGAGGAGGAATTGAGCCGGCTTGGGCCCAATGCATTAGAATTGCACAGCTATATGATGATGACGGACCCTACTCAGACGTACTTCCAGATACCGGCTAAGTTTGAAGACGTAGAGTTAGAACATTGCATTGTTGATTTCAATGTCATCAACGGTGTCTTCAAAAGAAAACCGCTTGAAATTCCAATCCTGAAAGTTTGGACCATGTAAGTATTTTTCCAACTTAACAATAATCAATTGATATTGATATTGTGTATGAAATTGATATTGTGAAATTGTGTATGAAATGCTTGATGTGAATAAATGAATATTGGGTAGATGTGTGAAATTGTGTATGATATGTAAAATGCTTGATTGTGATTGTCAATTCAAATGGGAATTGAAATTGGGTGGTTATTGATATTTGAATTTTGGTAAAATACTCATATTTAGGTGAGGTTATGCCGAATTTTTTAAAAAAATTAATGAAATATATTAATACTTGAATATTTTTACAATATGCATATAAAGAATTGTATATATATATTTACAATATGCAGGTGGGCTAGAGATTATTGCAAGGAGATGAAAATAAATGATTTCAAGTTTTTCGATCCTGAAAGAAGCTCGGGAGCTGATATTATTAGAAATGTGAAAGGATCAATGGCCTACTTCATAAACGCCTTCGCCAAAAGGAAATCATGTTATCATGTTGCGATACATCAGAATGTGTTAGTTACAAATTCTTAACTTTGACTTAAGATTTGTAATTTGCGATTTAATGTTACAAATGTCAACAAGGTTTAAATATGTAATTGCAGGAATCATTATGTGGTTCTTATCGCACTTCCCGTCCAAAAAAAAATGTGGATTGTGGATTCTCTAAATGACGATATGTATGATTCTCCAATCATAAAGGCGTGCAACACGTAAGTTGTTTTAGTCAACATATTTATTATCTACTAATCAATTCTTCTAACTTCATATTTTAATGTTGCAGTGCTTTAAAAAGAATTAGAATTGCTGATCATTTCGATATTGACTTCATTCCGGTACACAACTAGACTAATATATAGTTTCATTTAATTTCTCATTTATTAGATTTAATATTAATTGTAACAATTTTTGTTATTACTTGTAGTGTCCACGTCAACCGAACGGAACAGATTGCGGGTATTATGCCATGAGAAACTTGCAGTTGATCCTTTTTTATTACATGGGATACAGGACGATTCCAAAGGTATATATGAATTAATTAGGATTTAGTTATTAATTAGTTTAATTGAATTACTTTGAAACTAACTAGTTATATTTTTACCGATTGAATATGTTTAATTGAATATAGGTTTTGAAGCCGGTAGGTGAACCCTATAAGGACGAAGATCTCAACTTGACTTTGAATGACTTTTATGCATATTTTCGTAGACTTGTTAATTGAACGACTTTTATGCATGTATTACTTTGAATGACTGTTATGAATTGTTGTATGAATTGTTTGTATGATTGTTAATTATGAATTGTTTATGCTGGTACCAATGGGTAAAAAATGTTACTATTTCTGGCTAGCAAAAAATGGGGCTAGCCCCAAAATTTGAAATTATTTTTTTTAATTTTGATCTATTATTAGAGGCGGTTTTTAACAAAAAAACCGCCTCTAAAGATCATGGAATTTATTTTTATTTTTTATTTTTTGGAATCTGCTAGAGGCGGTTTTTTATTAAAAACCGCCTCTAAAGATTCATTTAATAATATTTAATTTATTTAATTATTTTAAATATTTAGTTCATTTAAATTATTAAATTTATTTAATTATTTTAAATATTTATTCATTTATATCTTTAGAGGCGGTTTTTAACAAAAAACCGCCTCTAAAGATCATGGAATTTATTTTTATTTTTTATTTTTTCGAATCTGCTATCTTTAGAGGCGGTTTTTTATTAAAAACCGCCTCTAAAGATTCATTTAATAATATTTAATTTATTTAATTATTTTAAATATTTAATTCATTTAAATTATTAAATTCATTTAATTATTTTAAATATTTAATTCATTTAATTAATATATGAATTATATCTTTAGAGGCGGTTTTTAACAAAAAACCGCCTCTAAAGATCATGGAATTTATTTTTATTTTTTTTTTTTCGAATCTGCTATCTTTAGAGGCGGTTTTTTATTAAAAACCGCCTCTAAAGATTCATTTAATAATATTTAATTTATTTAATTATTTTAAATATTTAATTCATTTAATTATTTATTTAAATGAATATATGAATTATATCTTTAGAGGCGGTTTTTAAGAAAAAACCGCCTCTAAAAATCATGGAATTTATTTTTATTTTATTTTTTCGAATCTGCTATCTTTAGAGGCGGTTTTTATTAAAAACCGCCTCTAAAGATTCATTTAATAATATTTAATTTATTTAATTATTTTAAATATTTTATTCATTTAAATTATTAAATTCATTTAATTATTTTAATTATTTAATTCATTTCGAAATTGCAGTATCTTTAGAGGCTGTTTTTTATAAAAAACAGCCTCTAAAGATACACAGATTTTTGAAAAAAATTCATATCTTTAGAGGTGGTTTTTAATAAAAAACAGCCTCTAAAAATGTATTTTTAGAGGCGGTTTTGCGGTTTTTTATTAAAAACCGCCTCTAAAAATATAGAATTTTTTTTTCCAAATCTGCTTATTTTTAGCCACGCCATTTTTAGAGACGGTTTATTAGCCATTTTTAACGCCTCCTATTTTTAGTGACGGTCCAAAACCGGCTCTAAAAATACTTAAAAAACCGCCTCTAAAAATGTTATGTGGTGTAGTGTAGGCTTTGACTAATAAACTGACAAAGACAAAATTGGTTGGATCGATGAAAAATAAGAGATCTCTCTGTCCAACCAATTGGAGATGCACTCCCGTTTTTTTGAATAATTCACTAGATCTCTCTGTCCTGCTGAGATTAAGTGGAGAATACACTCCCATTTTTAAAACTAGCAGCAGTGCCCGCTTAATGTGCGGGCGGACTTTAATATGTAAACATATTATTTGACGTAGATATGTTGTTTATTTTCAATATCTAAGATCAACGTTTTCATGATTGGTGTTGAAGATAGCAGTATTCAATATAGAGAAAGACTTCAGTGTAAAAATTAAGATAATTTTATACATTGAGTGCATGTGAGAGTGTGATATGAGAGCAATTAATATTTTTGAAATGAAATTTTATTACCTTAATCATTTCGCAGAACACTTCGGTATACAACTTTTTTTTGTGAATGTTTCCTGATTTTATCAGCAACTTAGTTATTTGTCAGGACATACCATCATTAATGTCCATTAAACATAATATAATGACAATTTAAGACACTAAAATTGACCTTAAAAAAAATTAAGTCACTAAAATTTGTGGCAAAGTGACAATATACCATTTCTAATTAATAATTAAAATTTTTATACTTAATAATTTAAATTTAAAATAAATTAAATCATAAGACAATACCAATTACAAAGCACAAATAATGTTAAATTAATTGATTGGCAACTCTCCATTTTTACTAACTTAAGGTACGCCCTATGCCTCTCAGTTTATATGGTTCGTTCGCATTTAATAATGACCAAAAAAAAATGTTGCGACTTTGCAAAAAAAAATATATGAACGACATACTATCTTGTATCTTTTCATAGAAAAATGTCAAATCTGAAAATGCAACTCTAAATATAAAGGCTCTAAAGATTTTCATTATTAATTAGGCTCTAAAAATGTTAAGTGCGCTGCGTCTTATTTCTCAATTAGACGGAAAACCAAATAACACTGTTATTTCGTCTAGCAATACACATCCAACCATAGATCAAGTCGATCCAAAGGCAAAAAAAATTGTTTACTACTTAGATCTAAAATATAACACCTATGCGTTACGTACATTTATAAGTATAAGTAGTAGAGATAATGAACAAAATATTTCTGATTTATTTACATCTGCTATGTAAGATTTTTTTAGAGAATTTTGATCATTAATATAAATTTTGGAGTGTATCTCCGAGATTCGGAGTGAGGAAAGGAAAGCAATTCTCGGTTATGTTTATCCACGTCCCAAGATAAGGAGAAAAGAAAATACGAAGAGATCTCTGTGTCCTGGTGGTGAGACACGTGAGCTGTGATGAGAGTAGCACGTGACAAAAGTAGAATGATAAACAAACAAGTACCAGTCGGATGTTGCCAACGAGGAAGACGACAAAAACGCGGCGTGTGGGTTGTGGGGTATCGGGTATGACGCTGGACCCCTCTAACATTCCTTTTTGGCTTTTTTGTTTCGACTTTCGACAATCGACAGCGGGCACTGAGATATGTATAAAGCCGCATCTCGGGAGTTGCTTTTCACACGGCTCTAATTTACAATTCACGATAAATTTTGCTATCATGACTAAACTACCCTTGTGTCATATTACGCAATCTGATGCCTATGACTCTATGAGTATGAGTAGCTCAGATCTAATTAAAAGTGGGTATGACCCGACCGTATGAGACCGATTGCTCAAGTCTTTCAATCGGCTCCTTGGATTGTAACAAAGGTTCGGCCCATAGCAAAAGGAACTAGTCGCGACTTGAAAGCTATTGGAATCATCTTCGTTCGTCGGTACGCTAGGCTAGACGAGCTTCAATTAGCACGAGGGGAGGAAGGGAACAAATAATGATGATGAATCTGCTGGTGGAGAACGAATGTTGATCAAGCTGTCGAGACTCAAGAAGAAGGCGAACGAAGAAGAAAGAAGAAAGTTGGGTTGGACTGGTGAGGAATAAGGGGAGAGAGAAACTTTGGTCGGAACTGAACTGAAGTTTGTAGAGGCGGAGGTTCAAGGCAGGGGTATTTTTGTCATTAATTAGAATTTGGCGTGAATTGTTAAATGGTGTCGTGGGGAAAGTAGCGCCCCCGCATCTCTTACTCCCGTCCTTTCATCTCTCTTTCCACCATCCTTTGCCGATCTTTTCCAATTTTCCTTCTTCTTCGTCGATGTTGCTTTGGTACTCTCTCTCCCTCTCTCCTCTCCTCATCTCTCTCCCTCTCTCCCTCTTACCTTTGAATCCAACTCTTTGTTTTTTATTGTTTGTAGTGCCACCTTTAACTTGCCAGCACTTTGGTTCCAGGACTTGAAAATTGTGAAGTTCCATGTTAGCCCACTGAACATGTAGAATTGCAGTCCCATTATTACCTTTTCTTTGTAAATTTCCTTTCTACTGCAAGGCCAATGTAGAACTTAAAAAACAAATCTTTTAATCACTTTTCAATGGTATAAAAGCAACTATCATGTTCAAAATGGTTTATATAGGCCTTGATTTTGGTGTCATTTGGTTAGAATTTCCATATAATTATATCCAATGAAATCCCACAAAATCAATTCAATTGAAATGAAATGAAATGAAATCCCATGTAAAAAACATTTTGATCAGGGCCATACAAAATTATTTGTCCAATCATGTTTTCAATTTATTGGTACAAAATTTGGGAGACTGGTTTTTTTTTTTTTTCTTGTACAAGTGGTTTTGGTTTCATCTGTCTTGACGCAGTAAATCATGGGGGACAAGCATTTGTAGTCATCGTAAATTGAGAGTTTCAAGAAAACCATCAGTGCAAGGATATCTCAGAGGGACTACATCAGGTAAAACAATTATCTTGTTGCTAATTAATTTGAATAGGGACAAAGGATCGTTGATAGCAAGGTATCACTCTTTAGCTTTCTGACCTGGTCAGCATTTAAATCTTTTCGTTAGGTGTTCAATCTTTGAAGGACAGAGAGAGCTCAGAACTTCTCATGACAGTATAAAGCCATCAATCATATCACATTTAATATTTGCAATATTTATTTCAATATTTATCAATGGTTGTTGTAATTTCTTTTATCAATATTAATCAATGGTTGTTGTAATTCTTTTATGTAATGGTATTGATCTTTATAGGATTCAATTGAAAAAATCAAAAGAGAACTGAAGGATGTTTGCACGACAACTTCTCCTTATGATACTGCATGGGTCGCCATGGTACCAGACCCAAATTCACATCAAAATCCATGCTTTCATCAATGCATTGATTGGATATTTCAAAGTCAACATGAAAATGGGTCGTGGGGAAATTTTAATCTTAGTTCTTCTTTTGTAAAAGATACACTAACTTCAACTTTGGCATGTGTTCTTGCTCTCAAGAGGTGGAGCTATGGCGAAGATCATATCAAAAAGGGTAATTTTAGAATTTCATTTGTTCCTTTTCAGTTACATGTACAAGAATTAACTAGATGCTGTTAATGCAGGGGTTCACTACATTGTGTCTAATATTGGCAGTGTTTTTGATGAGCAATTGACTTCTCCCATTGGATTTAATATTATTTTTCCTGGAATGCTGCAATTGGCAACTGAAGTGGGATTGAATGTTCCTTTAGGTGAAACTGCTATGGGTGAAATAATTTCCCTTCACAATTTGGAATTACAAAGGTCAAATATGTTACTAATTTAACATATCTACTTACATTAGGTTCTGTAAACTTTATTTTTTTCGTTTCAACATTTTCTGCATTTTTTTTTTTCTCTTTAGTTTTGTAAAATTCTTTTGTTTTTATAGACATGGATGCAGGGTTTTGAGCCTGCTCTGTTCATCCAAATAAACAACTAAATAAAAGATAATTTAATTGTCATCAGCTTAATGGCCTTTTTTCTTTTATTGTCTCCTTATTTTTTCTAGTAACAGCAGTCTAGAATACATTATTTAGCCGTCTAACATTTCATAGGAATTCTACAAACAAGTCTAGAGGGAGAAAAGAGTACATGGCTTACATTGCTGAAGGATTAGGAAGTTCTCAGGACTTGAATGAAATTATGAAATTTCAGAGGGCAAATGGGTCAGTATTAAATTCTCCTTCCACCACTGCTTTTATAGTAACCCAATATCATGATGATAGAGCTTTTGACTACTTGAGTTCACTTTTACAGCAAGTTGGCTCTTCAGGTACATTTATGTTCTTCCTTTCTCTTGAAACTATTGTTTAAAAGAATGGTATTTGCAAAGGTATTATTTATTTATTTAATTATTTATTTTATACATCCTTTTTGTCAGTGCCTGCTGCATACCCTGTGGAGATACATTCTCACCTTTGCATGGTTGATTCACTTCAAAACGTTGGGATAGCTCGTTATTTCTCAGATGAAATAAAGAGAATTTTAGATAGAGCATATAGGTACTGATTTAATCCGAGCTTCTTCTTTCTTTTCTTTTTTTTGAAAGGTAAAGTGGTGATAGACACATTATGAAAATTATAATTAAACAAAAATAGAGGATTTACACAGTTTATTTACAAGGCTGCAGAAAGTAAATTTATATCAAGGCTAGAAAACAAAACCAAAACAAAAGACTACATAACGTACTATGCAATAAATTAACCAAATTCCGTCCAAAGCGAGGCATCTTGCATGGCTCTCCCTACAATTATTTGAGTATTTGGTTGTTTGCCTTCAAATATTGTACTATTCCTAGCTTTCCAAATATTCCAAATTGCAGCCGCCCATTGTGTATCACCCCAGGCAAATCGTTTGCTTTTCATTGTAGCCTAATCCGAGCTTCTTTTGTTATTTGTATAGTAAGCTGTATAAAACTTTATATTATTGATTTGGCCTTGTAGATGTTGGTTAGAGAGAGATGAACAGATAATTTCAGATATGGCTACATGTGCCATGGCCTTCCGCCTTTTGAGAATGAATGGATATGACATCTCTTCAGGTATTGCTTAAGCTAACTATTACCAATGAAGGATTTTACTTGGGTCAATGCAGAATAGATAAATGTCATACGTGCCTTTGGAGTATCAGAAAGTATAGTCAATGCCCACTACTGTATACTGATATTTCTGTTTCCCCGGAAAATTAATTTTGATTGGTGCTGATGGCTTCACTCTGGCCCTCGAATGTTGTATTTGCTTACAGATTTGTTAATGAAATTCGTGGAGGCAAATAGTTTCCATGATTCCATGCAAGGTTATTTGAGAGATATGAGGCCGGTTATAGAACTATACAAAGCTTCACAAACAAGACTATTTCAAAATGAAGAAGTCCTTGACAAAATAAACTCGTGGTCAAGCATTTTACTTCAAGAAGAAACTTCTATGGGACCAAACTCTCAAGAGGTACCAGCATATTTTACGAATAATAGTCTTGATATTCATATTTCTTTTATCTGCATCGTTTGTGTGCATATTCCTTTTCAGGTGAAATTTGCTCTGCAATTTCCATTCTTTGCTGATTTGGATCGTCTTGAGCATAAGAGAAGCATAGAGAGGTTTAATTTTGGAAAAGTTCAGATGCTCAAAGTCTCACATATGTAAGTCTTTACTTTACATTTTTAGAAATTATCATTAAGTAGCACCAGTATCATTAAACAAAGTTAGGACTTTTCGAATATCCATGTTTACAACCTCTTAACTTATCTTCAGTATTTCTATATTTTGCATGTGCATCTGATGAGTTGGCAAGAATATATAGCTTATTAGAACTTAATATTAAATTACTGCATTGTGGGTCTGATAGTTATTTAGCCTTGTTGGGATATAGCAGTTTTGTTCTGTTAATTTTTACTTTTCTCAAGGTAATGCAGGAAGACTCACTTTGAGAATGAGATACTTTTATCTAATTATAGAGGTATTCATATCAAAGAAATGCAATATTATTTAATGTATGCTATGCTTAGAAAAAGGGCTTACTCGATTCAATTCCGCGCCCCTTCTCCTCCATAGATATATTGAAAGTTAATAACATAATTATCTATTAACAAATAACTCTTTATCTCTAAACAGGTCTTGCAGCGTCAACGAGGAAATTCTCAAATTAGCCGTTTGGGACTTCAACAATTGTCAATCTATTTACCAAGAGGAACTAAAGGGCCTCCATAGGTACCATACCTATCAGTTTGTATCCCAGAGTACCCCACCAGCTATTGGCAATAAAATGAACTAAACAGACAAACCCAAGTAAGAATGGCCAACTAGGTTTCTATTTGCTAGACTTTTAATGTTCTATGTTATCTTGTTGACAGCTGGGTAAAGCAGTGCAAGTTGGATCAGCTTCAATTTGCACGCCAGAAGCTGACATACTGTTACCTATCTGGTGCAGCAACAATATTCTCACCAGATTTGTCAGATGCACGTATTTCGTGGTCTAAAAATGGGGTTTTAACCACTGTAGTTGATGACTTTTTTGATGTCGGAGGATCTATTGAAGAACTAGAGAATCTTATTGCTTTGTTTGAAAAGTAAGTCACCACTTGCATTATTGGTACAAAAAATTTTCAGGCTTAACCAATGGCAGGATTTGGCACCTTTTCCCTTCTCTCTCTTCTATAAAAGCCTAGAACTGACACAAACAGAAATGAAACTCAAAATAAAATATAATACAAGCTTTTGTTATAAAATAAACTGACATGTTTTATTGCTGTATTAGTCTTGCATTAAATCAGCAATTCAGTACTTATTTTCAATACCAATCTATCTTGGTCATTTATCAATTATCGCCCATTAACCTGCGTTAACAACCAGGTCTTTCTTTCCAGGAGCAGAACTTACAAGAACAGGCATTGAGAGAACCCAACCCCAACCCCTCACCCAAAAAAAAAGACCAAACAAAAAAGAATAATAATAATAATAAATAAATAAATTTTGAAGTATGCTGTGCTATTTATAGTGTTTTCTATAACCATGTTCCTTACAAAACCGAGCTTATAATGAACCAAGAATTGCTATTTCTTTGTTGCATCCTAATTATTAAAGCCCTAAGTTTGCAGATAAAATTAAACGATATTCTATTTTTAATTGTTGTAAAGGTGGGATGGGAAATGCGAAAAAGAATTCTACAGCGAGCATGTACAGATCATTTATACGGCTATTCATGGAAATATAAATGAGCTTGCAACCAAGGCTTTCGCAATTCAGAATCGAGACATCACAGATCATCTAGTCAAAATAGTGAGATATTATATTCTAATATATATTTTATAACATATTGTTATTTAAAATGTTGTTGCTACCTGTAATATATCTGTACTTGTAGTGGTTGAGTCTTCTAAGATCTATGATGGTTGAGTCAAGGTGGCAAGGAAATAAATCAATACCTACAGCGGAAGAATATATGACAAATGGTACTATATCCTTTGCACTTGGGCCCATAATTCTCCCAGCTCTCTATTTTGTGGGTCCGGAGATTTCTGAAGAAGTTATAACACATGAAGAGTACCATCGGTTGTTTAGACTTGTTAGCACGTGTGGTCGTCTCCTAAATGATCTCCGTGGTTTTGAGGTATCTCTTTTTCTCTCCTTTTTTTTTTGTTTGTTCTGTTTTTCCAAATGTGAAATAGTAGTTGGTTATATTGATTGTCTTTCCATTTTGATTCCCCTAGTATTGAATTTTTTTTTTTTTCATCTAGAGAGAAGGCAAAGAAGGGAAATTAAACAGTGTATCTATACGTGTTGCAAATTCTGGTTCTTCCCTTTCGATAAAAGAGGCCGAAAATGATGTGAAGAAGTCAATTGAGAACATTAGGACAGAGTTACTGCAACTGGTGCTCAGGGAGGGAACTGCTGTTCCAAAGCCTTGCAAAGAGCTATTCTGGAAGATGTCTAAAATTCTTCACCTTTTTTATATGAATAATGACGGGTTTAGCTCACCCAAAGAAATGATGAGTGCAGTTAATGCAGTTATTCATGATTCACTTAATATTTAACGACTGGAATACAGAAGTTTCAATCTTACAATAATCAGGTACTAATACTTTGTATGTACTATTCAACTCGGTCATTAATCTTATCTCGTGCAAAAATTATGATATCAATCTTGCAAAGTATGGTCCTATCTGATTTGGATAAGAAAATTTTCTGATATTGTTGGAAGCTTAAATCTTTATGGACCTTTATTCTCATAAATTTGCTTTTTTATCTATCCTTGTTACAAGCAACCAGATTAGAAACAGCTCTGTTGGGGCTGGGACACCTCCAGAGGAGTATTTGTTATTTCGTTGATACTGTTTTTTTCAGCAAAAAAATATATGAGAATATGATGCATTTTTTTTTTGGCAGTCTTTCAGTTATAATTAAAACAAAGAAGAACAGGAAATACAGCAAAATAACTACGAACATAGTCACAGTATCTAATATCTCCACCTTCCTATACACACAAGCTGTTAATTACAAAATTACATTTTTGATTATCTTAAAAAGTTGCTAAAAAGCAGTTGGGCTTCTTCAATCCATCCATCTATTCTGTGGACCAACAAACGCTCTGCTATATCTTGGATTCATACTTACGCAAGCTTGAAATGGCAACTATCATAACCTAATGACAGAAAAAAGGAGTAAGAGTTTAATCGATAACGTACTGCAAATTTATGAAAATTATCTTTAAATTCAATTTTCCATTTTTCATCATTTTGAGCCATATTTTTTGCAAATGGGAAAACTTTCGAGTCTAGACAGCATGAAGATTGAAGAATTGCATATATGTTGGCTCATAATCTTTGCATACTAATTGCATTAGAAGGCTAAGTAGTAATATAAAATCTCTAGTTAGAGAGCAAGTTTAAGAATACCTTCTAATACCAAACACGTTAAGTAAATTAAAAACAGAATAAACTTACTTGGATCTTTGGTGATAAGCACAGCTGCTCCACCAAAATCACATGTTGCACCAGTCTCCTTGAGGTTTTGCCAGTAGCTATTGAATGCATATGAAGCATGTGAGATAACTGTATCGGGTTGATAACATGGTCCATTTGTCTTGATTGGGCTGCAGTCTGCACCAGACCCACAAGCATAGTCCATTGCCTCCTGTAGTATCGGATCAGGAACTGATGGTTTGGCAACACACCAAAGTACCTGTTTTGATCTTGGCGGTGGAGGTCCAAAAGGAGGTGGGTAAACTATGGGAGGTAGAAAAATTGGGGGTCCTGGTGTAAATGTCGGTGGTGCTGGTACAGTAATGGGAGTGTTTGGGGTGCTCTTCGGAGGGCTTGGAGTAACTTTTGGAGGGGGAAATAGAGGTTGAGTTGGAGTAGTAGGAGTTGGAGTTACAGGGGCTGGAGTTACTGTTGGTGGCAGAGGTGTAACTAGGGGATTGATACAGAAGGGTGAAGTTGTTGAAGCGTCGGTGGGATCCATTACATTTTCATAATTAATATGGTAGTCTAGCATGCTTAATGATCTTGGTTTTGCTGTGGCTTTATTTGAAGAATGTTTATTTGCATGGTTTATACGTCTTGCTTCTGTATCAGTAAAGAATAAATGGACAAGTAAATAAATAAATTGTTGGAAGAGTGTCAAGAATATGGTTTCTGGAACAAAAGGCATATGCCAAGGTATTGTTTTTCAGAAGCCTTAAAAAGTAATAATTATTAGATACAAATGGTACGATTGGATAGCTTGTTTTTATATATAAATACTCAAGCAATTCTAAAAATTTAAGAAAAGACATCCCTAGTTTTAGTTCTGAATGGTAAGCTCTTCGCAACAAAATGCACTGAAAAAACCTTTTTTGGGGCAAAGAAAAGGTGAACTTACCAATTTGAATGGAGAACTGTGAAGAAATCAAGAGAAATAGCAATAGCACATTGAGTACTTGTAAGTAAAACATCCTTTGTTCCATTTGGTCTTAGAGCGCCACTCAACCCTCTATAACACTAACAGATAGCCTCTGATTAAATCTAGAGTGGCATAACAAAATGTTAATAGACAATAGGTAAGAAAGAGAAGGTGGCTACAATAGGAGATATAGAGGGATTAAAGAAGTGTGTATTCGCCATTCTAAAGCTAAGCAATAAGAACACTAGTTTGGGCGGCACTAAAGCGACATGCAAGTGTTCAAAGTTCAAAAAAAAATGCAAGTTTTCTAAACTTCTAAATTCTAATTAATAAATTTTAGGAAATTTTGTGAAATACCCTTTCTCTATGCACAAATTGCAAAACGAACCGTCGAAGATGCAAATTCTATCGTTGAAAATAGTTGTTACCCCTTACCGTTCCTTAGCCTTACCATCATTACCAATTATAAACAGAATTATCATCTATAAACTATGAAAAATGCTTTCCTAGAAGTAACTAACATGTTTATGTAAGATTGACTATCAATTGATGAAAATCTGAATTATCTAAGTAAAAAATAATGGTAATTAAAAAGAATGTAATTTTGATAAGATATGTCCAGGTTGAACTGCCATCATACGATTCTAATATTATTACTTTTTTCAATAACGTATAATTGCTTAGGGGTTCTTTTGCAAGGCACAGATGATGCACTGCTTGTTTGCAAGTTCTCTTTTAAATTATTTTTCAACTTTTCCATAGCTCCTTTTGTATGTTAAAGTGGTAGCTAGACATGAAATGATGAAAAGGAATATTAGGGTCACTTGAACGGTTTAATATTGGAGAAGTCTAGGTAAGATGAGTTGTCCATGGATATTATTTGTTTTTCTTCGTTGCTTTTGTCGCGCAAAAAAGTATCTGATATGTAAAAAAATTGTCTGATTTTCTTTTTCCCTGGAAAAAGGATAAAAGTGTCCTGTATCTGTATGGACTATGGAGCGTCTGATCTAGATTGTCTATGCATATGTGGCTAAAAATTTTACTACCCAACTACATTTCTCCATAACTTCAAATCTCTAAATCTTGTACGGTACCCGAATTTAATATTAGTATAATCTTAAATACTTGCCAGGGTTACCTCCCAAAGGAGGGAAGAAAAAAACAGTGAATTGAGAAGCATTCTTTAGTTCTTTTATCACCCTTTTCGGAGATTGAGCATCTATGCTTGCTTGTGGGAAGAGAAATTGTAAAAGGCTACAGATTTGTATTTTCAGACTCATGTAAGAGTCTTGCTCAAGGAAAGCACCCTAATACTTAGCTACATCAGAGGTTTATTGTGTTGCTTTATGTGACAAATGAATCACATGATCAATCAAAGGTTCATTAGCTAACAATCTGCGAGCCTGAGACCATGGGTCCATAAATGAATATCAGCTGGTTCACCCAATGACCAAGGGTTAGTACAGTTGTACCATGACTTGCCCCGTTTCCGAATTCAAGCTTAATGATGAGTGAATTTTATATATATATTTTGGTAGGGTTTTGACTCCAAACTAAACCAATTTGCTTTGAGTTTAGATAGTTTAGGTAATTTAGGTTAGTTTAATTAGGGTTTTGTGTCAAAGAATGAGTTACTACCATAGTTTCTAATTTTATTGCAGATTTAGGACAAGAAATGGCTTGGATGAATCCATGAAGTTGTAGAGCTCGTTCCAAGCTTTCCAATGGTTTTTGAATCACCTCAAACGGAGTCCGGATGAAGGAGATATGGCCAAAATACTGACAGGACGCAGTGCTGGATTTTTCCAGCGGGTCGCTGAAAGCTCCTGCGGCCCGCTGAACCTGAAACAGCCAGAAATACCAGAATCGCCCGATTTAGCATTTCTATGTTTGGGAAGACGGTTTCTACCGACTCCAGGTGCATCTAGAACGTGTCTTCAGTTATTTCCAGCGTTTCTACACCTTCCCAACGCCTATTTAAGACTACTTTGAGGAGATTTTGAGAGATACAACAAGAGGGATCAAATCCAAGGTCAAAGTTAGGGTTAGATATAGAGTTATTTGAGAGTTTGGTCTCAAGTCCAGATCGTGGCAGCGCCGAGCAAGTCGATTGCGACAGCAATAGACGTGTTTGATAGGAGATTTCGACACGCAAGAGCAATCGGTTGTAATCTTTCTTTGTTTTCCTTTTCTCTTGTGTTTGTATGATGTCTATTAGTTGTTGATTTGTTTGTTCTAGGGCCATGGTAGTAAACCTTCTAGTTTATGTTTGATAATATACTTTTAGATTATTTTCTTTGTTTGCATGTTGTGTTTTATGCTTTGATTGAATTGCTTAGATTACTTTAACTGAATTGCTTAAGTTGAATTGCTTGCACCCGTTAAGAGAGACGTCTTTTGATTGCTAGGTGGTTAAATCCAAACGTTCTTAAGTAATTAGGTTAAAGTATGGTTAACACGAGAGTTGGTGCCGGAAAGTTATGCTAGGGTCAAGAAACGGAAGTTGAAGCCCTTCCCGATTACGGAAGTATAGGGAGTCGTAGGTCGTAAAGCATAAACTAATATAACTTAGACCAAGAAACGGAAGTTGAAATCTAGGTTGTATTAGAGAGAAATAAGGTTAACTATAGGAAACCTGGCCTTAAACGGAAGTTGGATTGAGGAGCCTTAGTTAGAATTAATTCCCTACACAAAGTAACAATCAAAATAACCAAAAAGTTGAGTCTGCGCCAAATCTAGCGGGTCGCAGGAAGATCCTGCGGGTTGTCTATGATCCCAGCCTTCAGCGACCCACTTAGGGGTCAGCGACCTGAGTTTCAGCAGGCCGCAGATAATCTCTGCGGGCCGCTGATTCTGGAGTAAACTGAAGAATAACTACCAAAAACCCTAGAACTATATGACTTGTTGAATTTCTCTCATTAATTCTTGTTTTGATCTCGAAACTAGACTTAGGATTTGGAACCACTTGCAATTCTTAAATTCTTAAGAGTTGAACCGTCAAAACTAATTTAGCAAAGTAAAAGACCGATATTCCAACACCGTCCCTGTGGATTCGACCCTCAAGCTTTACCACAAACGATTAGATCGGGTAAACGAGGTTTTTATTTTGAACGTGGTCCACACCTCGCGATCAAAATTGGCGAGTAAACTGAAAAGTATTAACTACTAGTCAACCCCTAATTCTTAATTAGTGTTTTAATCCTTTTAACTCATTGAACTGTTTAATTTAGGACTTTTATTTAACTGCAAACCATTACTTTAGATTTGTTCCAAACATTATTTCTTTATACCTTTAATCTAGTTAATCAATAGATTAATTTACTTAATTAATTGAATATTCCGTCCCTGTGGTTCGACCCCGATAATACTTAGACGATTGTTGTACGCTTGCAACTGATTTTAGGTAGAATTGGGTAATAATTTAAGTATTGATATATTACATCAAGCTTTTTGGCGAATTTCGGTGGGTAGCAGAAAATTTCGGTGGGTAGCTGAAACTGGAACTGATAGTTAAAATTATGTATTTTCATTTAGGAATTGTATATATTGCATAATAATTTCATATAGTTGCATCTAGATAAGTTAGAACGTTAGTAACCTGTAAATAAATGATGACTTGAGTGTTTTAAGAGCATTAACGAAAATTTTCAAAATTTGGATGAATTTGATCGATGAAACCAAATGACAAATTAGGATAAGAGTTATAATTATTCATGAAATATCTTAACTAGTCCTAAGTTTAATGAATTTGATAGATTAAAATGATTGATTGAATCAAATGAATGGGTAGATCAATTAGACTGAATTAAAAGTATGTCAATTAAGGAAGTGAATAATTAGGTCGAGAGCCAAATAGCCGTTTATTGTTTTCAAGCTTATTAAAAGTCGAAGATGTAATTAAACACCTTGTAAATAAATAATATTGAAAATAAAATAAAAAGGGGAACTAAAAAGCGGTGCTTTGATAGATGACCACTGCGGAAGGTAATAGCTAGAGTCCTAGGGAGAGTTCGATATGAATCATGAGATCATCAAAGAAATTTTATTGCAAAATCTAATGTGAAGTTTGAAAATTTGATTTTGAAAATTGCTCAAGTCATTGTTTAGTTATTTTAGTGATATTTTCTTAGACTTTGTAGAATATGCATGTGGTTAATTGTTGTTAAGTCTTGAAACAGACCTTTAAGTATGAGCTTTGCTTGGGGACAAGCAACGTTTAAGCTTGGGGGATTTGATAAGCGGAAATTATGCATATAAATACCGCTTATATTAGGACTTAATTTCATTAATTATGTGTGTTTCTAATGTTTTAATTGTTAATTTAGGTTAGAAGCAAGGTACTGCTATGGCTACTTTTATTTTGTACAGGATCTGTGTGATTTTGCCACTCTTGAAGCGAGGAAACTGAAGTCTGATCATGATCTGCGGCCCACCGAAGGTTTGTGCGACCCACAGGAAGACCCAGCGTGTAGCAGGTGAGACTTGGCAGCATAGAAGATTTCTGCGACCCGCAGGACTTGACAAGCGGGCCGCAGAAGAAGTAACCGACAGCCCAAAATAGCCTGACCAAGTTCTGCACCCACCTCTACACCGACATATCTATTTCCGGCGCCTCAAAACCACGTCTCCGACAGTTTTAGAGCCATCCCACGTCTATATAAACACCAGAGCAGATCAGAAAAGGGGGTTCGTGAGTTTTAGGGTAAATTCTGCTAAGTTAAGAGAGCATCAAGGGTTTTCAGCGGGCCGCAGGGAGCATCAGCAACCCGCTGAAAGAGTGGCAGAGAAGGCAGAAAGAGGGAAAACTGGGTTTCAATTGTTGTAATCTTGTTTCTTTCTCTATGTTTTCTTATTATTCAGATACCTTTTGTTGTTTTATGATGTATACTCGTGAGTAGTCGTATATTAGGGGCCATAGTAGTGAACCTTTTTAAGTTTATGATTGATAATATGCTTTAAGTTATATTTTCTTTGTTTGTATGTTGTGTTTTATGCTTTGTTTGAATTGCTTAGATTATTCTATCTGAATTGCTTAAGTCGAATTGCTTGCACCCATTAAAAGAGATGTCTTTTGATTGTTAGGTGGTTAAGTCCAAAAGTTCTTAAGTAATTAGGATAAAGTATGGTAAACACGATAGTTAGTGCCGGAAGGTCAAACTAGGGTTAAGAAACGGAACTTGAAACCCTTCCCAATTACGGAAGTATAGGGAGTCGTAGGTCGTAAAGCATAAACTAGTTTAACTTAGACCAAGAAACGGAAGTTGAAATCTAGGTTGAATTAGAGAGAATTAATGTTAACTTTAGGTAACCTGGCCTTAAACGAAAGTGGGACTTAGGAACCTTAGTTAGGATTAATTATCTACACAAAACAACAATTAAAATATGCAAAGAGTTGAGTCTGCGCCAAACCTAGCGGGCCGCAGGAGGTTTCTGCGGGTTGTCTATGACCCCAGGCTTCTGCGACCTTCTCAGGGGTCAGCGACCTGAGTTTCAGCGGGCCGCAGATGATCTTTGCGGGCCGCTGATTCTGGAGTAAACTGAAAAGTATTAACTACTAGTCAACCCCTAATTCTTAATTAGTGTTTTAATCCTTTTAACTCATTGAACTGTTTAATTTAGGACTTTTATTTAACTGCAAACCATTACTTTAGATTTGTTCCAAACATTATTTCTTTATACCTTTAATCTAGTTAATCAATAGATTAATTTACTTAATTAATTGAATATTCCGTCCCTGTGGTTCGACCCCGATAATACTTAGACGATTGTTGTACGCTTGCAACTGATTTTAGGTAGAATTGGGTAATAATTTAAGTATTGATATATTACATCAAGCTTTTTGCCGCTGATTCTGGAGTAAACTGAAGAATAACTACCAAAAACCCTAGAACTATATGACTTGTTGAATTTCTCTCATTAATTCTTGTTTTGATCTCGAAACTAGACTTAGGATTTGGAACCACTTGCAATTCTTAAATTCTTAAGAGTTGAACCGTCAAAACTAATTTAGCAAAGTAAAAGACCGATATTCCAACACCGTCCCTGTGGATTCGACCCTCAAGCTTTACCACAAACGATTAGATCGGGTAAACGAGGTTTTTATTTTGAACGTGGTCCCCACCTCGCGATCACTTAACTAACCAAATTGGTAATTGCATGGGGCCTAGTGGCTCGGTGGTAAGAACACTAGGCTGGCCTTCAAGAGGTCAAAGATTCAAGTCCCCCATACACACTTTTAATTTCAGAAAAAAATTGGATGACAAATAACTCCCTCTTTCTTCGAAAAAAACCAAATTGGTAATTAATAATAGAATTTGCAAGGTCATATAATCATATATAATTCACTTAATTAATCACCGATTTCACTAAAAAGAGAAACGAACATCATTCGTTGTCAAATATAGCTTGACTAGTCAACATTATAAATTAATTATTTTTTTTTTGCCTTGCATAAATTCCTTGGGTAGTGTAGCAAATTATCTGGCGGGCAGCGAACTTCTGTTTTCGTCCGATTAACTTTTTGGAAATAGCCTGTGGTTGAGGTTAAAGAGATTACTTTTATATTTCAAATGATTTACTATTTTGTTGTATGTTTGCTTTTGCTGGAGTTTGTCAAAAGTTAATCGGAGTACTACTGAAGTTGAATTTAAACTAGCGTTGTATACGCGCTTCGCGCGTGAGGTGTTATTGATGTCTGGCCAGTTAAGTTTGGAGGTGGAAAAGGGAAAAATAATACACGAAGGATGAACTTGATTAACATGATACATGTATCAATGAATATCATTTAAATTATGTAAATATTGATAGATAAATTAATATATTAAAACTCTAAAAAACATTAATTTATTTACGTAATTTTTGAAGACAATCCACAAAATTTAATACAAACAAATCTAGAAAAATCTTATAAACAACCAAACAAAAGTGGAAAGAAATGTATAAAAGAAAAACCAATATCACTTTGATTTCATATAATTTTTGTTGATTCATATAATATCATAAGAATATATTATTATAAGATAATTATAATTACTAATAATCATATTTAAATATTTCAGGAAAAATGTTGTGTTAAAAATAATTTGTGTCTCGAAATAGAAAAAAAATAAAATATTTACAATTTAGATGAAAAAAATTAGCATTTTGTTACGCGCTTCGCGCGTGATGTTTTGTTATGTTAATTAAGGAGGAGAAAAAAAATTAGATTGGTTTTCTTACGTATATAAAATTTTATAAATCAACAAATTTTGGAAAGGTTTAGAAACAATGAAAAATAAAATTATATTTATGAAACAATAAAATTGAGTAATCAGATTTAGAAATTTGACAAAAATATGTTAGAACTCTTTAACTATGAAATTTTATATTGCAGGATATTTCATTTTTTTTTTTTTTGATGAAGGATATAAAATTTTATGGTCAATTGAATTAATAAATGTCTTCAAATAATTTTAAAAGCACCAACCATATTCCATATTTCATATAATTATATGATTAAATTAGAAATAGCTCAATGGCATGATTGGATTTGTTATAATCTTCACATCATTTATATAAAATTTCATACACTAATAAAGTTGTAAATATCTTAGAATAATTAAAAACCTAATGACATTTATGAAATTACGGAAATTCAATTTTTGTGAGATTCAAAAAATTATTTAAAATATTTATAGGTTTATAACTTTAAAATTTTACATCAATTAATTGTTCATATATTTTTGAGCAAGTACATAAATTTTCATAGCCAAATGATTTATTCAAGGCCTCCAAACAATTTTAGAAACTTTTATACATATTAAATTTTATGAGATTCATAAAATTATTTAAAATATTTTCTAAGTCTATAATTAAAAAAATTACATCTTTAAATCCTTTACATTTTTATGAGCACACACATAATTTTTCATAGTCAAATGAATTTTTAAATGTAGCTAAACAATTTAAAAACTAAACTATATTTAATCTGAAATTTCTGAAATGGAGGTGTCCATTGTTTTTTCAAAATGGAGATATGACTTCATCCAAAGTTACTGTAGATAATGTACCCAACATTGTAGTATTGTTTGATATTAAATATTTTAGTGTTCCTTCTGTGTATGCTTTATTTATTCGGGTTCAGTATGTAAGCTTATTTTATTCAGGTTAGTGCTTTAGTATATGGTTTGTGTGCTTTATGATTCAATTTAAATTTATCTTATGGTTTAATCTAAATGTTTTTAATATGCAGTATATGTACTTTGTGCTTTGTGGTTTTAGTTAAATGCCATATTATTGAGTTTAATTTTGTTTAGTTAGTCTGTATAACTGTATGCTTTGTTATTTAATTTATATATATATACTTTAGTGTATAACCGTTCTGCTTTATTGTTTAATTAGTGTCCAGTCTAAATAATTTACTATGCATTCGGTTTGTTCTATCATTTAATTTGAGTAAATTTATTGAAAATTCGTTGAAGCTCCACCGGTGATTTATTAGAGATTCTTGAGAAAAAAATTAATAAATGTATTAACTAGTTGAAAAAAATAATTGATTGGTTCAATAAATTATAGTTACTACACTAGTATTATGGGAAAATACTTACTACCATCTCACTAATTTGACATCCTGCCATCCGCTATCGTGCAAAAAAACCCAATATTTTATTCATATCATCATATGCACGTGCATCTCACGTGAGTTCCTCTCTCTCCCATTCACACTCTGTCTCCCTCCCTCCCTCCCTCTATTCCAGATCAAAATCTTTTTTTTTCTCTTACTCTCTCCTCTTCTCCTATACCTAGAATTAAAGTTGTTTCGATTGCAATTTGAATCTAGATCTATTCTCTTATCTCTTTCTCACTCACTCTTCTCTCACTTCTTGCCGTTCTACTTTCTCGTTCAGATGAGAAGAAAGCACTCGTACTAAAACAAAAGCAAAGATCGAGATCGACATCGTCTTCAGGTATTTATTGATTTACTTCTCTTCATTTGCGAAATTAGACTTTTTGTTTTATAATTTCTCGATTTTGCCACTGGTTTCGGTTTAATTTTGTCAATATGTGCAATGGCACGGGTAGAAAGCAACGTCACCTTTATGTATTAATCGATTTATCCTTTTATCTTGGTGAAATTAGAATTTTTATTGTGTAATTTCTCAATTTACAACTAGGTTTAGATTTCTTTTTGACAATGTGTGCTTACTGTTTCAAGGTATTGATCTTAATTCTCATGAATTTTGCTTTGACATTTGAAATAGATTCTCAATTTTTTGAATTGTTCATATTCGATCTAGGATTTCTTAGTGTAGTTATCTTACAATTATACAGATCAGATCCGATTTATTTTTTAATTTTGTTTTTCCTAGTGTAGTTATGTTAGTATAAGGGAGTACATATATACTATAAGAGAGTACATTTCAAGATGGTAGATTATTAGTCAGTCATATATGTATCTTGCACAAGCGTAGTTCATCTAATTAATTAAGGGAGTAAAATATTAACTTTAAAGGGAGTATATACTGAGCGTAGTTAATCTAGTCTTTCAAATTTCTCTGGAAATCAATTGTTCAGAATCAGATCTAGATTTTTACATTTCGTTTGAAATCAATTATTTGAATAAGTTTGATGAAATTTGTATCATGAATGTTTATTTGAACCCCTTATGAAGAAGTTTATACTCCCTTATTAAGAAGTATATACTCCCTTAGTATATTGAATGCTTATTTGAAGAATCTTGGTTGTTCCTTGAATGCTTATTTGAAACTTTTGTGAAGAAATATATACTTACTTATGAAGAAGTATATACTTCCTTAGTATCATGAATGCTTATTTGAGGAATTTTAAAGTATATACTCCCTTATCTTGAATATTTTAATCCCTTATGAAGAAGTATATACTCTATTATGAATAAGTATATACTTCCTTAGTATCTTCAATACTTATTTGATTATGTATCAGCTAATGTTATTAAGGGAGTATATTCATCAATATAGTGGATTAAATATATTGATTAAGAGAGTATATATCTAAGTATGCTGAATAAGGAACACGTGTTGGCTAATTTTATTAAGGGAATATATTTATCAATGTGAGGATTAAATATATTGACTAAGGGAGTATATATATAAGTATGATGAATAAGGAACAATGTTAGCCTTTTTTTTTATTAAGGTAGTATTTCATTAATGCAGGGAACTAAATATATTGATAAGGCAGTATGCACTCTAAAATTGTACATTTTTTCTTTTGCAGATTGATGTTGGTGATGACAATCGTGTGGTTGCTTACTGTTTGTTATTAGACCCTACAAATCAAGTGAAGTCTAAATTCCAGAATGTGAGCGAATGTGTTCTCCTTGACTTTGACTGAGATGATTGAAGTTTGTTGTTGCGTTGTATATTAAATTTGTTAGCATGTTTGAACTTAGTTGTAATGATTTTATGTTTGGTTTGAATGAATAGTAATTTGAACTTGAATTTACTATTATGATTGATATACTGTTAATTTGGTTTGAATGTTGGTGGCTTATTTGAATAAGCTTGGTGGAATTTGTATTTTGAATGCTTATTTTAACCTCTTATGAAGAGCTTTATACTCCCTTATTAAGAAGTATATACTCCCTTATTATATTGAATGCTTATTTGAAGAAATCTTAGTTGTTTCTTGAATGTTTATTTGAACATCTTATGAAGAACTATATACTCCCTTATGAAGAAATATATACTTCCTTAATATTTTGAATGCTCAAGAGGATCTTGGCTGAAATTTGTATCTTGAATATTTGAACCTTATGAAGAAGTATATACTCCCTTCGTAAAAAATATATACACCTTTATGAAAAAATATATACTCTCCTAAGAAACACATTTATATACTCCCTTACATCAACTTAAATACTCTCAATATCTAGATGACGTCAGCGTCCGCGCTATGATGACGTCAGCATACATACAAATGGTGTCATAACCCAACATCTAGCGTCCAGATTGCAAAGCGCATCATGTATGGACCAGACTTTTCTGTATAGATTTGTGGAATGTCAGGATGGCAGAATTAGTGGGATGCCCCATATCAGAACTGAGTATTATGTATTCATGAAAACCACCGTATATCAACTCGGGCTGTCGGGCATGGATCCTATATTAGGCCACTGGACAGTTTTGTACAGCACGGCCCATTTGATACCTCACTGACTGTCGTAGCATGTTTCGTTTTTGATCCGAGCCGTTGAGATTAAGATTAAGATTTAATCTCAACGGTTCATTTTTCGGATCTATCAATTCTGGTATTATGCATTGAGCATCCTTAACGGTTGAGATTAAATCAGACGGCCCGAATCGAAAATGACCAGTTGGTCTGCCGATCAGAGGATGAGGATCTCGTTCCCGTATCATGTTTACTTCCCAAAATAAATCTCTATTTCTTCTCCCTTGATATTTTTTCACCGTTCATGCTAAAGCGTTCATTGTTCTTCAATTAAGTAAATGTATATTTTTTTTCAGCTAAACTGTACATCTTTTGAACTATAATAATAAACATGTATATATTTTACTTACAAAGCATTTTGACTTCGACATACCATCACTTCAAATTATTATCCGAATTTTTTTTTAAATATAATTCTTACAAAACTGAATATTGTTTTAGTACGCTAAACACTTAGGTGTGTTTGGCACCAGTCACGAACTAGCTGTTCGCGAACCAAACGATGAACAAGAATTCACGAACAGGGAACAAACTCCTTGTTTCCAGTTCCTTCTTTTTGGCGAACTTGGGAGTGAACTTGGGATTGAATAACTGTCCCTTGTTCCTTGTTCCTCCCACGTGTTCCCGTGTGATCCAAATTTAGTAACTATTATAAATTATGGAGAAATACCGGATAATATCTTACGTACCTCCATAAGTATGGAAGGCTTTATAATATTCACTAATAATGCATTCTACATGTATCATTTAGTGATGCATCAAATGTCATTTTTTTAAAAGTCTTAAAAAGGTTTGAATCACTTGACAAATAAAAAATATGTATAAAATCTCAAATTTTTCATAGACATTATATATATGCCATATATATTAGCTTGGTAATGTTGGATTTGAATTTAAACTTCAAAATAATCGTCAAATATCTAAAAATATATATTTTCAAAATGATTCTTTCTCCTATAAATTTCTAATCCTATAAACTGTTATAGAACTAGATAATGAGGGTTATCTTGGACAATCTCCGACAGGCGTTTTCTGCCAGACAATCTTTGTGGGCCATGTGGTTTGTACATCTGTAATCCCTCAAACTAGTAGATAGTATGCTTGACTAAATGGAAAAAGACAATATTCTTTAATGATAGAAAAGTAGGTGTTCAAAGGGTAAGCATTACCTTCACGACTTTAATCTCCCATAAAAAGAATAAATATGTACCTGAGCAAATGTAAAATAGCTGTAGCGGGCTCTCGTAGTCGTAGCCTGCACAGAGGAGCGAACTTGTAATTTCAATTGACATGCCATGTCGGAACAGACTATTTTAATCTGAATGATTGCGTTTATATCTACCGATTTGATTATATAATACAATAAATTGTGATATACAGTTCAACAAATTTGAAGCTAAGGAGCAAGGTCATAAGATAAGGCTACTTCTTTGCTTCTACCAATTTTGGTGCACCATTTTGCATTCTGGTTTCTACATTGGAGTAAGTGAAATTAAGAACGAAATTGACGACCATTTGAGCTTGATTGGTAATGAGGAAAAAAATAAAAAGGAAATTTAACAAGTCTTCAGATATATTTTCTTATAAAAGAAGATATTATGATGGGGGAACGAATACGATTCAAACGGTATCTCTTTTTATTTGTGATTTCATCTTTATAAAAATTATATTATTTGAAGTAAAAGATTCAATTAGCATGTTAACATGGTGATACCCATAATTTTGTCCTCAACCCCTAAAGCAGTTATTTTTTACCAACTTTTTAAAAGTAGTGTATATTAACGCAATACTCAAATGTGTATTGTGCAATAACCAAGTATATATGTATTTTGGAGGGTTTAAAAATGAGTTCAAATAATTAAAATAGTTAATTCATTTGGAAAATTTTTGTTATAATTTGGTCAAAATATCATCAAAATTATTAAAATATGTGTAATAGTTTTTTTTTTTAGAATTAATGAAATTGGTTTATAGAGGCATATCACGATAGCTAAAGAACTTTTTCTTTTTTCGCATTCAGCGGAAGTTAAACTACAAACCAGCACATGTGTTTTAATTGAAATAGATAGATTTCCTGGTTTTTTCTCAATAATAGATTTCGATTTTTTAAAACTTATTACAAAAGAGCAGCACATGTGGTTTAATTGAAATAGATACATATGCATCAATACAAATAAGTAAATATGAATATTAACAAACTCAACATACGAAACATTTTGGCTTTCTGTCGGTCAGATTTCCTACGTTTTTCTCAATAATCCATATTGATTTATGAAGTTTTTTTTTTAAATTTTACAAAAGAGCGACAGAGGAGGAATTGCATATTATAAGATAGGTATATTAAGACCCTTCCATTCTGTTTTTTAAAATCCGTGAGTTTTTAGATAAATATCGCAATTAAACCTTCTAACTTTAAATATTTATAAACATTTTTAGTTAGATTTTGATCACGCAACATTTAATCAAAAGTGATGCTTTTAATGTACCAGATTTATACAAGTACAGATTCCAGAGATTGGTTATTTAATATTCTATCTTGTTGTTGTATACTACCTTTTTTTCTTTTCCTGTTGTGAGGACATATTTTGTAGATATTAAGAGCAATAGGTCTGGAGAATTTCTCACTTCCAAATTAAACGAGAGAAGAAAAAGAAAATGTAAAGAGATTCATATGATGTCGGCCGGAAAACGATAAAAACAATGAAATGACAAAAGCCACAAGAAAGAAGAAATCGAAGAATAGACCCATGCCCAAACATCAGTTACAAAAATAATTATTATCTTACTTTAAGAAAATAAAATTTTCTTAAAATACTGCTATCCTGCAAGGAGGGCCGCACAAATTTGCCTTAGCAATGCATTGACCTCGTCAATAGACCAAGATCTCTCATAATAGTCTCAGCAAGCCTCGCTGAATATCGTCCAGAATATTTTCTATCTCCATATTTGAATCCTAATTCTCCCAAATATTTGTGAATAGATAAAATCTTACACGTAACCAGCCATTTACCACAAATAGAAGGAATTCGACAAGGAAAACAAGGAAAAGAAAAAGCACCCGGCTACTAATCAGCAATTTGAAAAGACAGCCCTTATATTTTAGTATTCTCCAAAACACCATTACAAATAAAGATTAGAGGGGTTTATATCCGATTTTGCTTTAGTATCTAAATAAAATAAATAAGAATGATCATTTTCCTTCTAGTTCAGTAATCCAAACATACTGGTAACTGTTCTTAGCTATCTAATCGGTGCCCAATGAAAATGAACTTTCTCCTATACATTACATTCATCCTTCTCTATTTAATTCTTTCTCTAAACCCTTCATATACCATGAAAGCAAAATTGTGGGTACAATTAAAAGACGTGATATTTTTGGGAAAAGACCATGCCAAATATAAGAAACAAAAGGTCCTTTTTTGGGGTTCTTCAAAGATTGAGAAGTTTGATGACAGATACTGCCAGCATGTATTTATTGGTGAAAATTACCCTGAACCTCATAGATGCTCACCTTCCCAGTACCATTAGCAGTAGATTTTGAACATTGAACAGTTCCATATCAACCTGATCTTCCATTATGAAAGGTGACAAAAGCACAATCAATGCTGCAAACTTGACTAAAATATATTCCCGATTATTTAATTGATCATTTCTGATACATAATTAGTTAATCCAGGTGAAAGTACCTACTTTGTTGTATTAATTTTCTGTACTAAATCTTTCGATCAAGTTCATCTAAGTCACTTTAACCCATACATTTCAGATTAAAATTAACAAAGTGTATGGAAGAAAAGTAATTGTTCTAATGTTACAGGATGAACCAACCCAGTAAATAGTGCAATAAAATGGGACCATCTGTCAATGAAGTCAAAGAAAAAATCATACCAAACTAGAGGCTCACGCTTATTGAAGCACTGACTTCAATGGACTAAAGACGAGAGTCCAATATCATTGACACTTTTGTCTGATAACCTAAAATTGAGTAGTCAATACACCTTCGATGAATTCCTTAGGATTTGTCTATAAAAAGCTCATACTTTAACCTCAGTTAACCCCACCACCACCACCTAAAATCAACACTAGCCATGAAGAACCACCTCCGAGTTAGCATCTTACCACTAACCCTAACTGTGGTTCTCTTCTCACTACTTATCAGTTCCAATGCATGCCCATATTGCCCCACCCCAGTGCCCCCCAAGAAACCATCGCATCCACCACCTTCCCCAAAACCACATCCGCCCCCACCACCTCCACCATCGCCACCACCACCATCCCCAAAACCTTGCCCGCCCCCGCCGCCACCACCGTCACCGCCGCCACCATCCCCAAAACCCTGTCCACCCCCTCCACCTCCTTCATCTCCACCGCCACCTTCAGTACCAACGCCCTGCCCACCACCACCACCTACAAATAACCAGGGTTCATGCCCTATAAATGCACTAAAACTTGATGCATGTGTGGACTTATTAGGAGGGCTGGTGCACATTGGCATCGGCAGCCAGGTGAAAGATACCTGCTGCCCAGTGCTAGAGGGAATTGCCGATTTGGATGCAGCTGCATGCCTTTGCACAGCCATTCAGGCAGAAGCACTTAATCTAAAAGTTATCCTGCCAATTGCACTGGAAGTGCTGGTGGATTGTGGGAAGCACGTGCCATCTGACTACCAGTGTCCCTCTTAAGGACTGCAACTGTGAGCTTTTGTTTCTGTTTCTGACTATGCATGCATCAACATTTTATATATGTGATATGGACTGTGCCTGGAAATATGTGTGTTTGACTATGCATAATGTCTCGTGTACACCCTTGTTTAATGTTTTCTGTCCATGACAGGTCTTTTTGTTGACAAAAATAAGCAAACTGTATGTATCAAGTTTATTGAAACAGCGAGGAGTTTATGAATATTAAGCAATTGACAGTTAAACTCAATCTACCACTGCTATGTGCAAAGTCCAAACAACTGTATCCCGTCCCTTTTATTTTCTGTTCCTCTTTCTATTTCTATATTTTTATTTGTTTCCTAATTATTTTAAGTTTTTTTCTTCGGGGAAATGTGCGGTATAAATGGAGAATTTCTATTCTTAGCTCAACTTTACTTAAAAAATTAAGGTAACAGTAACTAAAACTAATATAACACAATTTTTAAGAATAACATAGATTGCATAACAAATAACAGACTAAAGGGTTCCGACTTCAGCGGTAACAAAATATAGCAAATGCTGCCCTCTACAAATACATGAAGTACGTATTGATTTGGTATCGGTACATGCAGCTATGTTTTAAAATTTTTTGTGTGTTGTATGGGTTGATATACCAGTGCGGATGTTTGTAATTTTTTTTATACCTTGTAATGTTTGTTTTTACTAATGAAAATTGCTGATTTATCGACCTTCAAAAAAAAAAAAAAAATACATGAAATAAAGAACTTGTGGCAGCTGTAGAAAATCAAACTAAATTAAGGTCTTGTACTCAAGCTTGTCAGCCTTACAAAAATTAATATCCAGCAGAAGGAAACAATGCAAATATTATTCTGATCTGGATTTCTAGTTCTGATAGGCTAAAAGAAGATAGAAAAAAAATAAATTTAACTTAACATGCAATTCCAATTGGTTAATTGCAGCGAACCTAGTTATCTGTAAACATTGGTCATACAATACAGTACTCACAGTAGAGATATGTTGGCAAAATTTTGCCTAGCCATTGTCGACGTACAACTTGTGTTACAATTGTCTTCATCTTTTGCAAGCTCTAATTATGATATCAGGAAAAGATACAAAAAAAAAAAAAAAAAAAAAAAACACACACACACACACACACATTTGAACTTTCAAGAGACCTGCACTTACCAAGTAATGTATGTAATTTGAGTTATGTATAATTTTATCATGTAATTACTTCTTGTGTGCACAGAAATAAATTAGTAATGCACAGGAATTGCTTCCTGCAAATAATGTTATCTAATTTTGGGTTATAACCTTATCATGAAATAAATTAAACAAAAACCATAAAAATGTCCTTTAGAATGCATAGGGGAAGCAATGCAAAAAAAAAAAAAAAAGAGTATACTTTTATCTTCTATATGCTGCATGATTCATAATAGTTATTGTCCATGGACCATGGCCTAATTGGTGCATATTTATGTAAATTTGGCATTCGTTGTGTTGATAAGAAACAAATTAAATATACATACATTGCATGAGCGAAAACAATAGAAAAAAAAATGGAACAAAAAAAATCAGCAACTACAAAAAAGACAGTTACTAGATTGCCATCTATGAGAATAATTGTGGCTTAAATGTTAACAACAAATTGCTGTTTTTTTTTGCTCAAGGGAAAAAGATCATTCAAGGTTCAACAGAGGTTATCTGCATTTTTTTTTTTTCAATTTGTCACTGTACAGTCTGTACCAGTATATTCCTAGAATGAAGAAAGCCAACTGGAACTAACACAACCAATCAGTACCAAGGTCCTTGGTTCAATGGTTCTGGACTTCTCCTAGTAGATTTGTTAACTTACATATCATTGCTCACAACAAACGCCTCTTGCAAATTGCACCACAATTCAAGTCGATTAAAACTGGTAGGAGAACAATAGAAAACTTACACTTCTAATTAGCACAGAATTGTTTCAACCATTTCTTGGGAGTTGATACTGCATCTTCAAAATAGTAAAATAAATATAAAAAAAATTAAATCAGCAGATTAGGAGGGCTCCGACTCGAAGGGCTACCCGTAGCGGTGGCCGGAGAAGGCTACGACTGATTTTAGAAGGACGAGACGAGATCGCCATCCCATCAATGCGCCGTCCAAGTGCTACGCGTTCTGTGTAGCGAGTTTCTGAATTCTGACAGATCTCTATGTCATTGAGATGTTCTTATGGCCCATTGGGTTGAAGAGAATCCAAATTAAAAATTTCAATTGAAGCCCAATTACCCCTTGATACGAAGTAACGAGAACCGAAAAAATTATAACTAACCTTAATTAATTAAGAAATTTTAAAATAATTCGTTTTTAATCAAAAATTTAAAATGACTTCGCAGTATCGGAATCTGAGATTCCGAAACTAATTCTGCTTAGTTTCGGAATCTCAAATTCCGAAACTAGCTAGTTTAGGAATCTGAGATTCTTAAACTAGCTAGTTTCGAAATTTTGGATTCCAAAACTAAACCTGCAGACATTTCATCCACTTTTTGAGCGAAAATATATATATTTTTTTAATTAGTATCGGAATTTAGAATTCCGATACTAGTGATTTCACCTCGTACTTGGTGTGATTTTATATATCTCGTATTGTGGTTTTTATATTTCATATTTTTCATTTCTTTAGTTTTATGCTTACAAAAAATTGAAAAAAATAACTTCATGTAAACAAAAAAATACAAATCGTAAAATAAATAATATATGAATTAATTGCACGTCATGTGAAAAAAAATAAAGTCATGTAAAAAAATAACGTCATGTAAAACAATATGATTGATGACATGATTTTATAAGCATCAATCCTTATATTACAAAATAATAAAACTAATGTTTTGACAATATTACAAAACATTCATACAAAATATTACAAAATATTCATCATATTATTACATAAACGTTCATAAAAATAGTAGGAACTAATGTTTTGACAATATTACAACATTCATACAAATATTATTACAAATATTAATGTCTTCCCCATCCTGGCATATTGTTACGGATTCGCGCACCGAGCCTGACAATTCCTCTTCGTATTCCTCTTTCCCCAGCACTGCTTGTACTTTCTGTTGGCCCCCGCCCTCCTTGTTGGAGTTATGTCCTAGAAGTCAATATTTAATGACTTAATTATTTAGTTTATGTTATTAATGATATTTGATCATTTGTTCCTGGATTTTATTATTGACAGTTCATTTAGGTTGAGGATCTGAATTGTAGATCACTGTATTTCATTTAATAGTAAATAACAATAATAAATCGAAACTGTCCATAGTCTTGATAATTAACAAGGAACATTAATTATCATATAAGACTAGTATGCAAGTTAAGCGATGATTAAGTTCTACAAATCATAAGTAAAGAGTTACTAACTTAATTGCATATGTATATGTTACTAGAACATAGTACAGGATATGACCCCGATGAAATAAATATATGGATTGTGTTAAGTGTCATTATTTATTTTATCAGTGTTTAATTCCAAGTTTGAAATGGTTCAGTTTTCCACATGAGAATAGGTTCTATAAATATCGTCTACCGCTGATTCCTGATAAGGGCTGCTATACGGACTTTATTTATGTCCTCTTGAATTGTGCGGGGAAAAACTGTTCATCAAGATAACTGTATGTCCATCATTAGTTCACCTGATGAGCGATGATATCTACTGGGCCCCTTGATAGAGATGGATTGCTTGCTAGCAACTTGTGCAATCATCTCTAGATCAAGAAACATATAATCTGCAAGAATGACACATTCCTTTCTTGACAAGGATATCATGTGACACAGGAATCAAAGCAATAAGATACTCATTTCTTATGTAGGATTGAAATATTGTATTAGTACAATATTTATTTATACGAATTAGGAATCATAACGTGTTGCTAGATACCGCTTATGATTAATGGAAATAAATGATGATTTATTTTCATGGCCAACATAGCATAAATCCTCAAAGGGTCACACAAATAGGACTTTAACCATACATGCATTATTTGTTTATTTGCAGTAGCGAGTACTGCGAAAATATGATAGGTTGATTAATTAATTATATACCGTTATGAACCGTTATAATTAATTAACTCAAATGGATCATATAGAAATAATATTATGCATATGCTAATTCCAAATTAATTATTAATATGTTAATAATTAAATTCGTTCAACATATATTTATTATACTGAGCTAGTCGGTCTTTTATTTAATCAGTTAATTAAAAGCCTGATTTGAGATTAATTAATGGAGTTGATTAATAGGCTAATATAATATGTTATATAGCCTATAATCATACACAAAATTTCAGCAATGAAGGGATAATTTTGTCAAGACAAAATTATGGAAAGAGAGCAAGATTTAGAAATAACAAAATATGGCAACGTTGTTTATGGAAACACCGAGCCCTAGATCTTTTGTCTCTCTCTTCTTATTCCCTTGCGCAAGAAATAAATGAGCAGAATTTTTTCTGCCCTAGGCGCCTCCATCTCTCTCTCAATAGCTCATGTGTTGAGCGTTAATTTTTCTTCTATGAAAAATAGTTAATCGCGCGAAGAAAAATCAAAAGAGAATTAGCTATCGTCTCAAAACAAGCTAGCACTTGTTTATAGACTTTGGTTAATCTTCTAGGTGGACTAGAGGCAGCGAAAGTGCGCATCCATCGACTCCTAAACAAAGGTCGAGCCTTCTAGTTACGATACTAGAAGAGGTATAATCTTTTACACGTTCTCTTTTATATATTAATTGCTTGAATAACTAGATCTGTTAATCGTGCATGTTAATTGCTTATTAAATGTTAATAAAATTTAAAATTGCACAAGGACTTGAGTTCCTAACACTCCTCTGCTACTTGATGCCTGCTGACTTGGATATCGTGCTGAAACGGATCGTGGGTCCGAGCTTATTTTGATGGTCTGTTGCCCCATGTAAAAGGATACGCGTGCTCTGATGAGTTCTGAAAAGTTAAGCTTATTTTGATGGTCTTTTTTTTTTGACAATTTCAATAGTAAGCAACAAAAAACATACCTCAAATATAAAATTATATAATTTAAAAATACGAATAAACACAACAAACCATACAATACAACATAACATCACACGAATAATTAAAAACCATACAATACAACAAACCATATAATAAGCATACAATATAACAAACCATACAATACTACATTTACTGAAGATGTATGCTATTTTGAGCTGACGGATGATTTTCAAAACCAGGTGAAACTATTGGTACGTAACTGAACCACTTGCCTTGAAGATCAATACCTCGATTTCTCTCCACCGTATCGGTAAAAAACGTTGGGCCTCTAACATGAAATTGATTTTCTTCTAGTTTCTTGACTTTAAAAGTTTCACGGGGGTGATGAAGCAACAATAATGAAATTAAACCACCTTCAGTGGTATGTTAATCTCCTAACAAAATAATTCCCGAAGACACGGAACGTGGTTTAGGACCCATTAACACCTAAAATAAAATTTCAATTTCACAACTCAATTAGCCAATTACCATATATTTACATTTTGTAAATAAAATAAATTAAATAAAAAAATATAAGGTAACGTTACCGGATGTGATATGAACTTCTAAAAACTTATTTTGAGCAAAGAATAGAATGAGAAGTGAATGGTGGGAAGAGAATGAATCTTGGGGGTTTATATAAAACGGAAAGCGAAAATTATAATGGTGGACCAACACTCAATTTATTAATACTAATAATTAAAAAAAATTCAAAACTTTAAAAAATTTAAAAAAATTAAATTAAAAAAATTAAAGTGCGCTGAAAAGTAGGTGAAATATAGGTGAAATCACTAGTATCGGAATTCTAAATTCCGATACTTATTAAAAAAAATTTAAAAATATATTTTCGCTCAAAAAGGGGATGAAATGTCGGCAGGTTTAGTTTCGGAATCCGAAATTCCGAAACTAAGCAGAATTAGTTTCGGAATCTCAGATTCCGATACTGCGAAGTCATTTTTTAATTTTTGATTTAAAACAAATTATTTTAAAATTTCTTAATTAATTAAGGTTAGTTATAATTTTTTCGGGTAACGAGAATATTTCTTTTTTTTTGCAAAAAAAAAAAAAAAAACTCTTAGTGTTGTTGTGAAATTTCTTTTAGCAGAAGGCTGTTTGTTTGACATAGTAAGTTTATAAATTTCAAGGTATATCGAAGTTTAAAATAAACAAATTTCTCATAACGTACTGAAAGTGCAAAATGTCTGCCAATGCTAGCTTAACTAAAATAAACAGATAGAATTTGAGGGTTTTTTTTGTAGTACAAGTCCGTAGATTTTTTAGTACTGCTGGAATTTTATTTTATAGATATTTTACATTGACTTTTTGTTTTTTGTTTTTTTGAAAAACAGATCCCAAGAAAGGGATCCTGCATTGACTTTTTTCCTTTTTTTTTATTGTCGACTTTTTGTTAATCACTGTAACTTTTCGACTAATTAAATTAGAATGGTGGCTAGATTAAGACCGCCCATTGATTGCCAAACCACTGCCAATCTTATCTTACAAATAGGAAAGATATCCATATACAACAAAAGGTACTCTAGTTGTTTCGATAATTTTCAGGCAGCTTGCGTTTATTTTATTTCCTTTCGTGTGGCTTGTAAGTTGTAACATGTCCAACAAAGGTTGTTTATGTTATCGTTGTCTTAATGGAATCAACCAAACACATACCATAAATGTCATATGGTCCCCGATGCTGATGCGTTATCAAGAGACTGTATTCAGCCTTAACAAGTTTCCATTTCCACTTATCTAAATACTAACATCAACTCAAGATCAATGTTTTAACTAGTTTCCATTTCCACTTATCTAAATACTAACATCAACTCAAGATCAATGTTTCTTGTCCAGCGTGAATCACGTGATACTGGGTAACCTCTAATTGATTAACTAATTATTGACAGGATCAAATCGGCTCAACAATTCAACATGTGTATTTGGAAATAGAATTACTTAAAGGTCATTCAAGATTTCGACATCCAGCCTCATTCAGAGGAGCGCTCATTTCTTCTCTTTCATGTCTTCCCTCTCTCCTTCTCCTTCCTTCCTTTTTGATATGTTACGTGTCTCACGTCTCCCTCTCCTTTCATTCATCCCCTCCCTCCCTTAAGCATGTCCCCATTCCTCCCTTTCGTATCTCTCATCCCTCCCTTCTATACTTTCATCTAGATCCATTTTCTTTTTCCTTCATTCATCCCCTCCCTCCTTTAAGCATTACCTTCTTTGATTTATGTGATTTGATATGATCTATGATCTAGATGTTAATTTTATATAAAAGGTCAAACTTTTTGATAGAAAATGGTCAGGTTGTTAAATAGTGTTTAAAGTGAGCGATTAAATTTTTTTGAAAGGTAATATATCTATTTGTATCGCTCATAAATTGAGTCATTTATCTTTATTAACTGATATGCACAGTTTTATATCAAACAATAATAATTTAATTTTTTTTGTGTCCTTATTTGCTTCTATATAGAAGACATCTTTTCCTATTTCTTTCAATAGAAATTAGAAATAAAAATGGATATAATCCCGAACTATTTGCCAATTGGAATAACCCGTAAACTATAAAATCGGAAATAACCCTCTAATCAGTTTAAAATATAACTCCCTCTTGTAATTTTAAATTGCATTTTTAATTTTTAAAAACGTTTTTAAACCATAGATGACGAAAAATACCCTCATATCTGCTTAATCTTTTATCCATTGTCCTCTCAGCTTCTTTGTTCTCCTGTGATATGTCGATGTAAGAACATTTAATTGAATATATTCATGTTATAGAATTCTTAATTTTCACCCATCATGCACTCTGCCTCAATAACGCACTAAACTAAATAAATTGTATAAAGGTATAGACGAATGAGAGAGCAAAACTGAAACAACAAGGGAGATCAAGTCATGGTAAAAAAACTCTAAATTTTACTAGTTGGGTTTTTATATAATTTTCTCACATTTACAAGCTTCAAATTGGAATCTCGATTCGGTTTACTGACAAGACATTTATAGAACTGATCGAATACTTTTTATGGTTCTGTCTTGAAGTTTTTTCTGATCTGGATACATCAAAATTTATTTTGCAACTAGCTGCAATGAGCCAAGAAATAAATTGAAAATTTATAAAATTTCAAAGAGGCGAGCTATAGACACAAATTGGGCATCAGTTTTTAAAAGATAAGTTTGCCCATTTTCACACATTAATTGAAAGCTAGAAAAACTCATTTATTTATCAAAGGTTTTGCGTTATCAAACATAGTGATGTATCAGTATTAATAAAGAGAAAAAGGAGAGTGAACGGTAATGAATCTTGCTTTAGTATTAAAGGACTTTCGGCAAAAAGATTGGTTTGAAGAGATAAGGGCAGTTTCGTCCACATATGTAAAAAATGAATTTTTAAATTTAAAATAGAATTAAAATTAACGAAATAAGGATCTATATTCTGGACTAACAAGATTAGAGGGAGAATTATTTCCAATTGACAAATATTACGGGGTTATATCAAATTTTCACTAGAAATTGATGCTTAATAATTCCCGAAATATATTTTTACGTTGTCAATGCTAAATTTCTAATTGTGTTGGTAAATTGTATTGACGGTCGCTGTAGATCCTTTATGAAAATCTATGGTACATATTTTTTTTATATAAGAATATGTATGGGCAGATTATTATTGCATTTGTTACGTAGTTATATTTATTTTTTTTATTTTTAAGTTATGAGTGTAGCTTTTCGGGGCTGATAAGGATCATCTCCAATATTCCTTATCTTCATCAATCTCTGGAAAATGCATTTCTAATTTTGGAATATAATTAATTAAGCTCTAATTATCTTTCTATTTTCGCACTATCCTCTCATCCCTAGATTTCTTATTTTTGCGTCATCCTCTCATCCCTTTGGATTTCTATTTTTGTGAGCTCATCCTCCAGTCCCAGCGTCCTACACTCCTTTATTTCCCTCCCTCTCCCTCCCCCAACATCATGTTTACCCCATATCTCACCCACTCCCTCCTAATTGTTCTAGTTTTAGAACCTAATTGTTCTGGAAAATTACTTGTTCTATTTTCAGAACATAATTGTTCTAATTAATATGCTTAATCCGGATGGATGGATTTGGTGTTCTAGCCAAGGTCACGTAGAAAAGAAAGAAAAAGCACCATAAAAAAAGCCTGTGAGTTGTTCACTTGTCTGTAGTGACGGAGCCAAAAAATTTTATAATGGAGTTCACTAGTTTTTAGTGCTAGCAACACAAGTTGAGGTCGAGCGAGTTAACCGTGCTAGATTTGAAATACATCGAATTTTGTCAAATCAAGTTTAATCGAACACGAGCCACAATCGAGAGCCTATGCGCCACAGATTATTATACTTTTTATATATATTTCATACATTTTTAAGCAAGAAAAGTACAAACTAATCAATATCTATTATCTTCTAGATTATTTATTATATATAAACTATTTTTATTTTTTGCAATGATATATATATATTTTTAAAAAATTAGTATTTATATCTGAAAAATAAATATATTATATACAAAATTAGATATTGAATGTTATAAATAAGATCATAAAATTACATATTTAGTTATTTCAAGTAAAATTCGAGTGAGTCAAGTTAATTTCGAGCCAAAATCGATTGAGTCAATTTCTAACAAAAATTGAATCGATCTCAAGCAAGTCATGAGCATAATATTTTTCCACCTCTACTATTTTTTTCAAAAAAAATTCACAAACAATTGCATCAAAAAAATATGTATGGAGTTCAACAATAGAAAATCACATAAATATTTATGGGGTTCAAATAGATTATACATATAATAAATTTGTATTTTATAACTATCAATAGTCATCTTAAGTGTGTTACTGCCCGCGCTAGTGATAAATGCAATGCTTTCTCAATCTACTCGATGATTAGAAGAAATAAAACTATATTATTATTGAATATGGCACTTTATATTTAATATGAATATGAAGTACGACAAGTAGAAAACATCATGAAAAATTTGGAAGGAAGCAATCTCGTAAGATTTTATGTAAAACCTTACTCGTAAGCTAATAAAACTGGTATACGTGCCTCATTTATATGGAAACCCGAGGCACACTAACTGTTCTAGTTGTGAAAATTGATTTTTCTAGTGTCAAAATCTAATTGTTCTAGTTAATATATTCTGGAAAACTTATTGTTCTAGTTTCAGAACCTAATTGTTCTAGTCCTGAAAATATTTTATGAAAACTAAAGAAATTACTTTAACTAAACAATTATGAAATAATATGTGGGGAGGGAGGGTGTGAGGTATGAGTTGGAGGGGGGAGGGGGGGGGGGGGGGGCAGTAGGGAAACATAGGGGAGGGGGGAGGGGGGGGGGGGGGGGGGGGGGCAGTAGGGAAACATAGGGGAGGGTGAGGCGTTAGAAAATTGATGAGCGGAGCTGATAAGAATCATTCCCAAGATTCATCATCTCTATCATCCTCATATCTAAGATGTTGGATAACTAATGATGACGCATTTAAATTTTTTCCATCTCTGGAATATATTTTCAATGTAATTCATCCCTTCTTGTTTCTGATTCTATCTCTCCCATCCTTTCTATTTTTGGTCTCTTTTATTTCCCTCCCTCCCATCAATTTTGTTCATGGTACCCTTTGTTTTCTAAATATTTTTTTCTAGAACATTTGTATCTAAAAACTAGAACAATTAGATTTTTTTTTTCCAGAACAATTAGTTTTTTTTTTTCTAGAACATTTGAAAGAGGGATGAGGGAATTAACAAGGTGTTGTGGGGATGAGGGATGAGACAATTATTAACATATTTTTAAAGAAATTAGAATTAAACGGAAAGAAATTAAATATTTGGAGATGCATTATTTATGAAATGATAGAATGATAAAATTTTTGGGATGATGCTAAGTAATTTCCTTATCTTTCAGTGTGAGGAGCATTATTTTTTTAAAACAAATTTTCTTACAAATCTTTCAAATTTATTTGCTTTTTATGTGCAAATGACAACGCGACTTCCTTTATCTGCTTGGCCTCAATAGTATGTCTAATTGAAAGGAAATAATAAGGCCAAAACTTTTTGGAAGCATCTACAATTTACTTCCTTTTACCCGAAAATCTTAGTAGTTAGTAGATACCACGCGTAATGCGGGAACCATCAAATATAACCACGTGGACGTTTATAGTAATATCAATGATTATACCAACTTTTTTTTTTGCATAAAGTTCTTAGGATGTTTGTAAGTTGAAATCAAATCCTGTGCCGCGCGGTACATGTGCCGCGCACCTCTGTGGGCTGTCTGATCAAAATCTGATGGATAAAGGAGTCCCGTGAATCTAATAGGCCCGAAAAAAATGAACCGCTCGGATCAAATCGAACGGCTCGGATGGTGCGCGGCACGCTTGCCGCGCGGCACGGGATAAGGATTCTTGTAAGTTTAATTCTACGCATCACAACTCGGTTCAATCAAATTATAGTTTAAACATAAATTTATTTTAATATTAGACCATGCTAGTATTTTTTTTCTAAAGAAAAAAATTCCACTTGATAAAATAATTGTCCAACCCTAACAAATATGTTCATTTTGTTATTCCATTATTTTAATTACAAAATACCAATTCTAAATTAAACTATAACGAGTAAAGGAAAATAATTTAGTTACTATCAGCGATAGGGAACACAATTAACTCTACAAAATGCTTTCGAACTGCAGTACCGTTGTTAAACATATTCATTAATAAGTTGATTTTTTTTGTTAGGTTACTAAGCCTTATTGTGAATGAGAAACTCTTTTCCAAATTTTGATTTATCTCAGAAATTACGGAACTTGTAGCGTGGTATTTTGTTTCAATTTACACATTCTATGAACCTTTTTCATTTTATAAATTAGGAAAGTACTAAAGTCACTATCGAGTATATATCTCCATTATCAAAGAATTATTCAAATAAAGTTTTATACTTGTCATTATTTCTCCATTGCAATAGAAGATGGTTACATCCCAACAATAGGTTTTTCTACTTCACTAGTTCACAAAAATCTCTCTCCAGGATTATCTTTTTATTTAATAATAGAAGCTGGGCATATTCAGGATAGATCCTAAAAGAAACAAATATTATCACGAGGAAGTTCATTGTACATATTATGATGCGTAGACCTTTTTGTGAATAATGACTATTTTCGTCGGTATTTTATGTAAATTATCAAATATAAATTAATCAATTTAATCTACATATTGAAATCTCATACAAAATCAAATTTAACATTTTAAAAAAATTAGCTACTTTTTTCAAACTTTTTAAAACTTGTCATTTTTTTCTACAAACTAACATGAAGACATTTCAAAAATAGCAAGTATAAAAAATTTAAAAAACTATAAACCTTGGTTGGTATGATATTCCAATATGCAGATTAGATTGATTAAATTAAATTTATTAATTTACAAAAATATCGACAAAAATTATCATTATGGACAACAGAGCAGATGCATCATGATGCACAATAAATTATCTCGTATTATCAGTAACCTAAACGTTTCTAGCAAATATAGGTCAAATAAACCAAACTGACAACCTCCTTTTTTTTTCTGAAATAAGGTCATTTATTTATAAAGGCATAGTCCACTATGTGAAATAGAGTTTATCCCTCTTTTGCGTCCAGTAGAAATTGAACCCATTACCTTAGAATGACGATGAAACTACTAACCATTTGTGCTCCCACGTTCAATTGACAACCTCCTTAAAACTCTCAAATACTCTGTTGGGATTAATAAATGTATATGTACAGATTTCTATTAATAGTTCGGTTTTCAAAATAAAAACTAAATTAATCAAAATATTCGTATATACTATATAAGTGTTATAAGATCACCCACTTTCATATACAATTTACTAAAATAATACACGTGTTAGAGATCATAAATTGAAAAATTCATACCAACTTATTCAATGAAAGAAAATTTCAGTTTATAATTCGATTTAGGGGTTTATTATTTAATCAGTTCTGTTTATAATTAGACAAACTGAATAACAATTTGGTTGGACCAATTTAGTTTAATCGACGGTTTAAACATCCCTAAATGCTACATGTAGAGCAGCTTTCAGAAACTGTACTCGAGTTTCTTCATTTGTCATATTTTTTATTTTTCCACTTGCTTTGACCTGAATTTTTTTCATATGGTTCGAATTAATCGAGCCGAAAAGAGAAAACGATACATATGGGAACACGTGTCTGGTTGTCGTAGCTGCTCTCCGATCCGTTAATATCAACTCGTGATTCTCGCTCGGGCTCGGAGTCGGAGGTATTGAGTTATGCGTTTACGTGTATTTTTATTTTAGTTATAAATAATTTTTATATTTGATAATTTAACAAAAGTTATAAATGATTTATAGTTATATATTTGAGACTTAAAAATCGACACCATATATATACTATACAATTGAAAATTTGATAAAATTTAATACAAGTTTTACTGTATCAAACGAGTTTAAAATTTAATTGTCCATATTATACAATTAATCTCTGATTAAATATCAAATAACATTTAAATTACACATCTAATATACAACTAATTTACAAGACTAACAATATGTTCATAAACTACTTTCTATATATTAAATTTTTTTTTACTTGATTTGGAAAAAAATTGCATTTTTTTTTCTAAATAAAAGATGAGGCCAAATACTCTAAATTTTTCAATTTAATTATTCACAAAAGATCCTTCAGACTTCAGTCAGATTCCCATCTGCAATCTTGGAGTTGCTTTTCAACCAGATCAAGAATTATTTCTTGATACTAGCAAAAGATGTCCTCAATATGTGGACAAATAAAAAAAATAAAATTTTGATATTATTTTTGTTTCATATAAAACTTTGCATGTTAGACAATAAAGATACGGTAAAATCAATAATTTAGTCTTTCGTTTTAAATAAATAGCTAATTTGGTAGTAACTTAATTTTTTTCTATAAAACGTCTGACATTAATCTAGACCACTGATCAAATCAAATTACACAAATCAATGGTCCATAATTGATATAAGAATTGTTTAACACCCTTTTATATGACATGTTTACTCCTTTTATATGAATTGTTTACACCTTTCGTGTGCGTGCATTTATAAGTAAGTAAAAAATAAAGATAGAGATAGAGATGAAATGAAATGAAAAAATATTATAAAAATTGTCTATATAAACTATTATCAATGAATCGTAATTCATAAAAAATACCCTTAATACAGTATCTCCACAAAATTGATATCATCAAACTTCAGTATAATACTACTATGTATAAGAAATATTATTATATATACTTTTAGGCCAATTTCTCTCTGCTTCATTGAAACATCAACATGCAATTTCGGGAGATTCCGTTTAATTCATGATGGTAATTATAACAAAATGCAGTTAATATTGATGTGTCAAACAATACTAATAAACCCACGGTCACAATTGTTATCTATAACAATGTGGCGACTCCCCAATATAAAGTTTTGTAATACAAAATTTTAGGCGGTTATAATCGTTACATAATATAAAAAGATCTCCAATAATATTTGAAACGGTGTTTGGACATTGGAGGGGTCTTTCTGGTTCAAAAAAAAATATAAAATATACAATAAAAATGAAAGTAAGGGGTGACGTCAGCGATGATGGGCTCCTCTCCGCTATTTAAGCACTCGTGACCAGTGTGTTCTCTCCGTCTCTCCTCTCTTCTCCTTTGCATATATCTCTGCATTAATTGTTCCAGCTAATCAAATCAATTAAATCCTTCTCTTAAACCCCTCCTTTCTCTCTTTTCCTCTCAAAAAAGCTTCTAATAGATGGCGACTGAGATGACAAACGGGAAAAAGGTGGCGCCGGAAGCAGAGCACCCACGCAAGGCCTTTGGTCTCGCTGCTCATGACAACTCTGGCGTTCTCTCTCCTTTCGCCTTTTCTAGAAGGTTCATCTCTCTCTCTCGATAGGTTCATAATTCGTGAAAAAATATGTTACCGATTTCTATCAACTAAAATCTCGTGTCTAGATACCCGATTTGACTGATTTGACTAGAACTGGACATCATCTTAACAGATCTGCTAACATTTTCAACAAAAAAAAAAAATTTGCTAAAAAATAGGTATGGGAATTCGTGTCTACTGTCTACGGAATATCTTGCGTTTGTTTTGTTTGCCTTTTTTTTTTTTTTTTTTTTTTTTTTTTGTTGATTGGTTTGCTTACTAGTAAGAAAACTAATTAATAATTAATTGAAATAAATCAAAAGGTTGATAAACTTCTCTTCTTCACTATCTTTTATTAATATTCTGGTTTTCTTAATATAAAATTTTGCGTAGGAAACACGGTTGGAAAGTTATTTTTGGAGAAAAAGTAATAATTAACAAAGTCTCGAATAAATATAGCCAAAATATAATAATGGGGGCGTTTGGCAACATGACCAACATCAAAGAATATAAGTGAAGTTAAGGTTTAAAGTTAGCATTTTTCGATTAATATCTAAGGTTAAAGTTAGAAAAAGTTATTGCTAATTTAAAATTAATAAATGTTGTGAGGTAGTGCTAATCCTGTTGACTCCAATTAAATATATTTGGCGATTTCATTAAGGTCCACAGATTAGTTCGTTGACATGGGAGTTAAGACAAAACCCAACGTTGCCAACCCCCCCCCCCCCCCCCCCCCCCCCCCCCCCACCCCCCCAAGTGGAAAATCTGTTCAAATATGTTTTTCCGTCGTTAATCCTTTTCAATTTTAAGTATTTTTGAAAGTAACCTTCCTGATGAAAGTTATACTCAGCCAAGATGTACTATTTGGTACTCCCCTTTGGTCAGATTTTGGGTGAAGTATTAGTAAGTAATTGTTAGATTTATATAACAAACAATGATACTTTTTTTTTATTTCCTGGAGTACCAATTATATTTAACCATGGAATTTTTTCTAATTTTTTTTTTTCCTGAGCTTACGATCATGGATCTTCTTACATGAAAGAATGAACAGAAAGGAAAAGAAAATAAAAGGAGAATTTATTATTTTGTTATTAAGTTGCCTGGCAGCACATATAATATTCACCGTAAGTCCCTTTTTGATATGTTGACTTTAATCCATCCATTTAGTGGCCTAACCCTTTATATTAATGAATTATATTTTAGTTTTCTTACTTTAATAGCATATTAATACCATCAGAAGTTCAGAACTATCCTTTTAAATGAGAAATGACAATAAGGAAAAACTGACATAAATTGACTCAGAAAATGACGCCAGTTCCTACAACTTAGTTTTCCTGTGGCTTTCGTGAGGCTTTAATCCTTGTAGTTGTCTTGTAAATAAAGCCAACATCCTAGCCACACACGTGGATTCGGGACTAGATGCTACGAGGAATCACATTATGGACTGTTCTCTTGTTGCTATCCAGCTTTTCTTGGTGGAAAATTAATGTTTGGTTCTTTCTTCTTTTTGGTATTAAATGTTGCATATCAGAATTTGGTAATAAATACACTGTACAGTAAATAAATGTACTGGAAATCTATTATATTATTCTAAGCATCATTCAAACAAAAGTACCATTTCTTTTTTTTTTTTTAATATTTACAATGTTAAAATCCTTGTTAATTGAAACATAAATAAAAGAAATTGACATTTATTAACAAGAATATAACCAGGGTTATGTACTCGTAGTTGCAAGTATACGACTCGAAGTCCCTTATTCAAATTTGACTATACTTTCGACTGAATAAATGAACTGTGAAAATTTTTTACAAACCCTTCCTTTAAATTAAAAAAAAAAAATTGTTTCAAGAGCACATATTGGAACGAATGCTGTAAACTTTATGCCAACGTCTATTAAAAGTGATTCACAGTAGATTAAAGAATTGAATGAAGTCATGGTCAATATATAGAACTTTACCCCACTGATTTAGGGAAATGTCTTGATATGATGCTGAGTAATAAATTGTCAATTTATTGCGGGGAGCGGCATCCATCCTTTTTTTGGTTTCTCACATTGAAGTTCTTCACATGTATTTGCAGATGCCAAATCGCCACTCTGTTCATTTTTCTGTCCTTTGAGTAGTAATTGTCAACTCTCAACTACTAACAGAAACTCAGAAAGTAATACAATAAATAATATATTTTTCGCCTCTCTTTAATCCATGTAGTGAAACGATTATGTAGGAATTTATTTTGAAAAAAGGACCTCGGTAAATAAGTTTTAAGGTTCATATTTGATTTGTCACTAAGCTAGACATTAGCTAAAGCTCAAGCAAAAAGTTCCTATCTTACTAGTTATTATTATATAAGTAACATAATTCAATTAGGTTCACTTTCAATATAAAAGATTACAAGTCAGTTCTAACGAATATTCCATTCTTTAGACGTGACATGAGATAATCTTGAAATTTTAACACCATCTTTTTATATTTGTTAGACTGATTTTTAGATTCCAAGCTGACACTAGTTTTTTTGTTTTTTTTTTTAATACTTGAATTCGTAATGATAAATAACTCATTATTTTTCAAAATCGACAGGAACAATAGAGACAGTGATGTGACGATAAAGATACTGTATTGCGGTATCTGCCACTCTGATTTGCACAGCATAAAAAATGAATGGAAGAACACCATCTACCCCATCGTCCCTGGGTAAACCTCAAAAAAACAACGATCAAATAAATGAATTTGAACAATAGTTTCTTCAGTTATTGTTGTTTAACCTCATAAAGCTTTCTTTTGGCAGACATGAGATCGTTGGTGAAGTCGCAGAGGTCGGTTCCAAGGTCGAAAAGTTCAAAGTAGGGGACAAAGTTGGGGTAGGTTGCTTGGTCGGCTCATGCCGCTCTTGCGCCGGTTGCACAACTGGCTTTGAAAACTACTGCCCATTACCAATTTTCACCTATAACTCAAAGGACCCAGAAGATGGTACTGTAACTTATGGTGGCTACTCTGACATGATAGTTGTCGACCAGGATTTTGTGATCAGTATGCCTGAGAATCTGCCCCTGGACAAGGCAGCACCATTGCTCTGTGCCGGTATCACTGTTTATGCACCAATGAAGTACCATGGGCTTAATACGCCAGGTAAGCACTTGGGGATTGTCGGTCTTGGTGGGCTGGGCCATGTCGCGGTTAAGTTTGGAAAGGCATTTGGGATGAAAGTGACAGTGATTAGCTCCAGTCCAAGTAAAGAAAAGGAGGCAATTGAGAGGTTGGGTGCTGATGCATTCCTAGTTAGTAGCAACCCTGAACAAATGAAGGTAATTAGATTCTTTTTTTTAAAAAAAAAAAAAAAATAGCATGCTTCACTGGTATTTAATTATGTCACACCAATTCTATTAAATCAAACATATTGTTTGTGATGTTCATTTGTTCTTTTTTGCCTATGGGCTTAAAAACCAAGATAATTTTTTTTTTTTTCATCTCTCGTATTATTTTGCTTATAGGCTGCAGTGTTCAGCATGGATGGAATAATTGACACAGTCTCTGCTTCACACCCCGTCGCCTCACTTCTCGCACTTCTCAAACCAAATGGCAAGATGATAATGCTTGGTTTACCAGAGAAGCCCATGGAGATCCCTGCTTTCTCTCTGGTTTTCGGTATGTAATTATATAAGTATTTATTTCTTTAATCAATTGTTAATTTTACCTTTCCACATTTCCATTGATATATAATAGGAAGCAACAATTTCTTTGTTTTTCAATCTCTTATAAAATTATTTTGCCATGTTTCCTACTTGTCATAAAAACCAATTGAGTGCTAATGAAACTATGTTGTGCAGGAGGGAAGATGCTCGCTGGAAGCTGTATTGGAGGGCTAAAGGATACACAAGAAATGATTGATTTTGCAGGGAAACATAATCTGACGGCTGACATCGAATTGATTAGTGCTGATTATGTGAACAAGGCAATAGAGCGACTTATCAAAGCAGACGTGAGATATCGCTTTGTTATTGATATTGCCAACACTTTGAAGTCTAATATTTGATTTTGTTAAGCTAATGGAGTTGAAATGACTAAATGGTTGTAATGTGTTTTGGACAATGGCATGTGCTTGTAATAATACATTTGAGTCTGATCATAAGAATAAAACTCTTTTTATATATATATATCTCAGTTTTCATCAATAACTTAAAACTTTCTTTTTACATCATTTCAAGCGAGAACGATTTGGATGGTTTGAAAGACTGTTAGTTCCTACAAATTTATCTGCACACATAATTGAATTAATGATTCGAATCGTATAAGTTATCATTTTACCCGACAAGTGTATCTCATCAGAGGATATATTATATCTTTTAGAGTATTGTTTTTACATTCTAGCATTTCTATTTCTTACATAGCTAGAATATAAATTATACTTTTTTATCGTTTAAAAACACTAATAATATGATTTATGAAAAGTCACATCTCTAATGTTTTTCTATCACACTATTATCGTTCACTTTGCATTTTGGTTTTATTCGTAAAAAAATGCGAAGTCGCATCCAAAATCTTGTATTTGCTATCGCATCCAAAATCGTTCGTTCTGCATTATTCCCTTCAATTTTTATTTAAAAACAAACGAAGTGACATAAAAAAATATAAAGTAGATGGCAATTGACAATCAACGTTGATTTTTTTTTTTTCTTTGAGCTTTAGATGAGTGTTGAAGTTCTCAAATCATCTCCCATAAAAATATTGAATTTTGAATGCACACATTTTTCACAATAGATTAACAAAACTGTACTAGATCTACATAGCAAAAAAATTTCAAAATTTTGTACATATAAAGTTTAATAATATCATCCATCCATATGGGAATAACATTTTTTTAATTAAGTAGAGAGAAACCCTGCTTTTTTTTAATTAGCGTTAATGGAAAGCTCATACATCACTTTTTTTTTTAACCAATATCTAAAATTTTTAATAAAAAAAAAAAACAGCATCCCAATTGTATCCCTTGTAAAAGGGAAAAAAAAAACTATTGATACAAATATATTTGCAAAGACCAAAAAAAATAAATTATAACCAATTAAAGCTAGTAAGCTCTTTCTAAGAATATGTAAAAAAAATATCATTTAGAGATTATTGCATTACATATATTTTATTTCATATCTCAGAATTGAAAGAATTAGTAGCTAAAAGAATCGCAACATTATCAAAGGGAAAATAGATTTTTAAGGAAGTAGAAGTAGAGGATGGCAAGAAAAAAAAAAAAAAAAAAAGAAACGTGAGAATGTGATAATGTTGCAAATGATTATGGTTCATAAAGAAGAAATATGAGAATGTGATAATGTTGCAAATGATGATGGTTCAAAAAGAAGAAATATGAAAATATGATAATTTTGCAAATAGTGATAATTCCGAAACTATCAAATGATCAATATTAAGGTTCAATAGAAAGTGTATAGACAAATGACATTAAGAAGAAATTGTAGATGAGTACTTACGGCGTTAATAATGAATTTTATTTTTTCACTACAAAACACATTATTGTCGCATTATCGCTGTGTGGACTTTTTCGTCATTTCTCGAAGAATGATCGGGTTTCCTCAAGAACGGGAATAAGTCTTAGACTCACCCCTCACGAGCTTAAATTCAAGTGTAAAATGTCTCTTGATAACAAGAAAACATTAACGAGAATCTATTCTCATGAGGGTTTATTAATTTTGTGGATCATTTCTTTCCAATAGGCGCAAGCCCCTATTGTTAATTACCCCGTGAAGAATCACGAGAACCTCTGATTAAGGGATTCGAGAAATTATATGTCGTAGGCTAGAAAAGTTGTTATCTCAATTTATTCAAAGTTTATTCTTTTGGGCTTAAACTAGGCTCAATTGATGATACCAAACCTAGTTGACGGGCCACAATTGAGGATTTATTTCTTTTGACTTAAGCTTGACTCAATTGACGGTACCAGTCCTAATTAACGGAACCCAATTGAGGACATTTGTTTTATCGGGTAGGTTTTTAACGGTAGCTTGATTTCGACGGTTTGTAAAAAATTAGTTCTTGACCACTTGATGACTTGTAAGGACAAAAGATTTTGGATTTTATTCCTGGGACTGTGTGAGTCGCTGTAGGAACAAGGAAGGATTTAATTTCTGAGACTGTGTGAGTCGCTGTAGGAACAAGGAAGGATTTAATTCCTGGGACTGTGTGAGTCGCTGTAGGAATTGGTTCCTGGGACTGTGTGGGTCGCTGTAGGAATTGGTTCCTGGGACTGTGTGGGTCGCTGTAGGAACAAAGAGAGATTTAATTCCTGGGACTGTGTGAGTCGCTGTAGGAATTGGTTCCTGGGACTGTGTGGGTCGCTATAGGAACAAAATATTTAATTCCTGGGACTGTGTGAGTCGCTGTAGGAATTGGTTCCTGGGACTGTGTGGGTCGCTGTAGGAACAAAGATGTATTTAATTCCTGGGACTGTGTGAGTCGCTATAGGAATTAGTTCTTGGGACTGTGTGGGTCGCTATAGGAACAAAGGGGGATTTAATTCTTGGGACTGTGTGAGTCGCTGTAGGAATTGGTTCCTGGGACCGTGTGGGTCGCTGTAGGAACGAAGGAGATTTGGATTCCAAGGGCTATGTTGGGCCGCTGTAGGAATTGGTTTATGAAAAGATGATTTGACTTTGCGTTAGCGTTGATTTTGATCTCGGGGAATGAATTTTCCTCAACTAAAGAGGTTTTGGCTTTGACTTTGGGTATCGTATTTGGACTTTAAATTTTCTAATGTTTGTTTTGGGCTTTAGTGATTTTTATAATTCCTCCTTATTTTGATTTTAGAAATCTATAGGTTTTAAAATTCACTTTTACATTTTTGAAAATACTAATTTGAAAGTACTTAATTGAAAATAGCCCTTTGAAGATTGTTTTAATATCGAAATTATTTAATTTTGTTTCGAAATTCTATAGAAAATTTATCTAAGATTTATTGTGTTCATTATTTTTGTAAAATTCATTTTTATAACGAAAATACTTCGAAAATGTAAAAGGCTAATATTTTGAAAGATTTCAATATCAAAGTATCAGTAAATTTGGTCTCTACGGATTTTTAGGATTTTAGGGATGTTTTATTTAGATTTTGTGAGCTTCCTACTAATTTTAGTGAATTTTCAAAGTTTCTGCTGATTTGGCAACCGCTGGTTGGTCCACGTGTGCAACATGGGCCACGATGAGATTTAATTGATATTTTTTTTCGCAATAGGCCTAGCCAATGTCTGCTCTGGGCTTTGCTTTCCATTGGGCCATAGTCTCTTTTTTGTTCAATTTTGTTTAATTAAAGGGACTTTGCGTAACGAGTGATTGACGAATTACATAACTCATTTGTCACAGAAAATCCATGAGGTCTCGGCGCTGAAAAATCAATTGAAGAAGACGGGTTTGTTTTCCTATTAACGGGCTCGCATATGGACAGGTACGGATCCGACATCGATTCCGGCCACCGCAATGTAATGGAAAAGGTTGCACGGCGTCGTGAGGTGACGAGTAAAACGGTGATGTGCTTGGTTTCTGTTGCGTCGGCCTCCAATGGCGGGAGAACCACGATCAGACACGGGGGTGCAATGATGGTCGTTAATGGGGCTTGACGAGCCAAGTCGTGCCAGAGATGAGCTTTATTGGATCACGTGTTCAAGGAGAGAGGGTTAATGATTTCAATTTTGTTTGCGTTTACTCAATTTGGTGTTAAAATCGGGTGCTGGTACTGTGAGATATGGGAGTGATATCGAAAAATTACTGAGGGATTTGGTTCGGTTTGTGTTAGGTACAAGATTTCACTTTTGACTTATTTTGTTTAATTTTATGCATACACACGTTAATTACCACCAAGGCATACTAATTTGGCACTATATTTAACAACCTTGGACATCGTACTATCTTTCTTGGGCTCATTGTTATGCTACACGTATAGCTAGCTATGGCTGAGAATGCTGCCCAAAGTTCTACACACACTATCTTGAGCTTGTAACGGTTTTGGTGTTATCATTTAAACTTGCTTCTTAATTTTATACTCATACTATATGTGGCCAGGTACAAGGAAGTTCCCACGGCTTGTAATTGGTACAAATCTTAACAAGTGAAATCACCTCAACTTCTTGGCACCACTAGTTTCCATCTTTTACTTGTATAATAATAAGTGACCATGAAGAAACATTATTTGCTATGTCCTCTTGAATACTATCAAGCAACAATGATAATAGTCTTATAATTAAAATACTGTTTTTATAGCAATTCACTGTTATTGAAATAAGTAGGGAAGTTCAATTAATTTTGCACATGAACCTGTAATTTCATTAGAGAAGGGTCAGCCACAAATAACAAATCAAAAGTATAATTGAGTATGTAGTATGCATCACACGTGTACATTCTGGTACAGGATTATGATACCAAAGGGAATTTCTGACACCTATGGCATTTATTTACAGTCTGACAATACATTTTTTTTTTTTTAAAACCACAAGCCCATTACTTTCTGGTTGTTACTAAATATATATAGCTAGAAGCGCTGTATTGGTTGGTTTCTCAATAAGTTAAACATGGGAACATCAATTATTAACCCAACTTCCTAATTTCTACGTTTTACTTACTCAATTTTGCGCCTAATGTGGTCTGGTACAAAGAGCTCTGAGTTGTACAGTTAATATGATTCACAGATAGGTCATATGTTTGATGTAGATAGTAATATATGGTTCTACTCTAATTTATCTATATCACCAATTAACATTTCACATGCAGCCATTAACCATAATATACTGCCTCAGTGACACAATAAACAATAAAAAGAATTCAAGGTTCAGTTTCCTTCCTTTCTTTTACGCAAGAACTTGTGACTTCATTTTTTAAAAGAAATGTGAATAACAGTCAGCACACAAGAAATTGAATTGTCAATAAACGCAACCTCACAGGGATTCTTAGCTACCAAAAGGAATTCACTATGTGGTTCACCCAAGATTTGACCATGATTCTTTTGACAAGAGAAGTTAACTCACTCCTCAACTTTTAATCACCATGAAATATACAAGGCTGAGGGTATTGTGCTGTGCTTCCTATAATCTGAACTTTAAACAACTTATTATTCGGAGCAGATCAAAACTCGATTAAAGCTACCTATACATACTTTACTGGATTACAAAGAGGTGTAACAATTAAGTGCAACTTTGATAGACATCAAAGTTCAGACCCAAGATGAAACTTCACTAGAGTTCAATAAACCTTATATACTACAACTCATTTCTATTGTTTAACCATTTAAAGATCAAACTCAACTGTCTTACAGACCTATTGACCATAAACAATTCAACTACTGCAATTTCACACAAAGACCTTTATGAACATCACAATTATGCAATTCAGTTTAGATCTTTACAGATTTTACAGAAAGTACTAATCTGGAAACAAATGGGCAGCATTTCCCCTCTTAAATGGCTCTCAATTCATCTTTAGTCATGGCTAAAGCCAGATAAAGACGAGCTACCAGGAGCTGGAGATACTCCAGTCGAGGTAAAGAAGCTAGGAGCTGAGTAAAACCCAGTCGAAGCGAAGTTGAAGATCAGGATCAGGAGAAACTCCAGTCGAGATCGATTAAAGAACCATAGATTGTTCAATTGGAGCTTAAACGAACAATGATTGAAGAGAAAAAGGGGAAAAAAACAAGATGCTATTCAACTCAAGAACTTCAATTGAGAGAATATCAAACTAAATTAAGCAATCCAGAACAGAATTGATTATTAGAATAACCAGATCAAGAGATGGCCGACAAAAAGTGCAATTCAATACCTAGAGATCTCAAATTTCTTCACTTAGCTTCAAATTGAGTTTACAACTCCAAATCTTACCTTGTTTCTCACCTTTTTCTTCACTTACAATCGATCGATTGATCTCAAAATCACTCAAATAATCTCTTCTTTTCACGTTCTTAACTTGTTTGTTAAAATGCTCTCTCTCTCTCTCTCTCTCCCTGTCTAATCTAATTTCCTCTCCCTTTTCCCCCAATTTCTCCTGCCCCAAGAAGCTCCCTCTCTCTCCTTTAACTGCTATATTTATAGACCAAGTCCCGGCCTCATTTCCGTCCAGGTTCGGTGAATCCATCTTCCGAGCCCGGCAGTTTCTGCGTAACAGACTCGCTTCAACGAGTTTCCGTTAGAGCTCTCTCTCCCTTTTCTTTTCTTATTTTGGTTAGTCTCGGCGCATGATACACCATGGGATCTCTACGTTGGTCGAGAAATTTCCTTCTCTCACGGCTTATCTGTTCCGAGTGCACTCAAATCCTATTCGCGAAGGGATCAAACTCGTGAAGAGAACATCCAGCGACATTCTCTTTTGTTCACTTTGCGTGATCTTGGCTCACGATACACCATTCAGTGTTAAACTTCCCTCTACGCATGGTTTACACGAAACAGGTGCATGCATCTTTCCTTCTGTGGGAGGGAGTTTTGATTTTCGTCCCCTTCTCTTTTCTCCATTTCGGATCCAATGGATTCGTCCATTTACATCATTTATTGGATTTTTCATGGGCTGCTGAAATTGAATAAATTGTTTGAAGCACCTCCCAATCAAATTTCCACATGAAATTTTGTATGTAGACTTACAAAATTATATAGAATTTTGTGGTATCAAGAATTTTCTGAAGACACCCATCCAATTATTTTATATATTTTTCGCAAGTTTAGTGGCTTTCTTGCATATTTTCAGGGTTTTGGATGAGGTTTGGATATTTTGAGGCAACCATAATTTTCTATACCCTTTCTTGGATTTTTGACTAATTTTTGGTAATTTTCGGAGGCTGTTTGGTATTTTTCGAGAATTTCTGAAATTCCTTGCAAATTAGTCTACTCCACCAATCGTAAAAATTTTAGGGTCAAACAATCGCAAATAAAATTTAAATTTAACCAAAACTATATTTTTTATTAGAATATATGATAAAAATGATCATTATTAGTTATGGCCCAAATGCAAACCCTATATACTGATATTTATTCTAACTAATTTTAGTTCCCACCAATATTTCATTATTAATTAGCCACTAATATTTTATCAAGAAGTTTTCCAATGATCTTGTCGATCCTAAATAATGAGTTAAATAATTAGACTGCCTTGTGTTTATTTGTAAATCTAGAACTTTTTACCAACACTGTATAAACTAAGTTATTTCTCGTTCGAAACAAAATAAAATGAATTAACTTGGACTATATACCATATATCGCATTCCTATTTGCATGACCCTGTCACACAAACTTGGTGCGAAATAAAAGTGTCACCATTCATGTCTGAACATAGCGGTTTCAATTTCCAGGAACAATCAGAATCTTCGTGACTTAAACCTCAAGATGGTTAACATCTTAGTTCTGCATTTGAAAAATGAATTGGTTCAAGTCATACACTCCCATAATCCATCCTTTCGTTGCAAGATTTAGAGAGATGTACGGTTGAATGCGGCTATTATGAAATATTTACTCGTGGATGGGGAGAATTTTCTGCTAGGGATTTGACCAAATAGGATCGTCCAAATTCAACCAACTTCATGGGCCTCCATAGTCTGAGTCGATCGTTATCAGCTGGCCTAATGTAGCCTTGTGCAGTCCTACTTCGTGTAAAATTTTGAGAAGTGATCTGATAGAAATATGTTCGGTCCTGTACTCGTCTCCGTAAAATAATAACAATAAATAAAAGACTTGAATTTAATGTATCTAAACTATCAAATATTGATCTCATAGTTCCAATATTGTTTCGCTCTCTTCCTGCCAATGGTGGTACTATTGGCATCTCCATCCTTAATTTGTTTGGTGAAAATTATGGAATGCTAATCCTGTACTTAATCCGATCATTTGTTATAGTCAGACTCCATAAGAAAATTATGGAACCATCTCAAAAATGGGACAATTAGCAGAAGAAAATTATCAAGTATAGCCCGCTTACAAATGGAACCATCTCAAAAATGCATGTTGATTGTGCTTGTTAATCAAGTTGCTAGCATCACTTGAACAAGTATTAGAAATTTTAAAAATATATAAGATTTTTTTATGCAGACTCGTATGACCTAAAATAAACAAGATTAATTAATTGAAATTGATATTTGAGTTTTGAATTTGAAAATATATTACATCTCTCTTCAATAAAAGGCAAAATTGGATAATTTTTACATACAATATACTTGGTTTTGGAAACGCCCGTAGGCCATCTTTAGCATTCTTGAAGGGAAAATACTCCAAACATTAGAAAAAGAAACTCGAACACCACCTCAATCTAGCAAGTTCAATTTGATTCTTCTCCTTCATCTTCTTCTTTTCTTTTTTTTTTAAAAAAAAAAATTGGTAAAACAACCTACTATTAGAAACAAACGATTGAGGTTTTAAACTAGGCCTAAATTCCATCTCAAAATATAGACTAAATAGTATGACACCAATTCATAGATTTTAGCTCTCATAATTTATTTATACTATAATACAAACCTAATAAAAAAGAATGAGAGATCTACATGTTATTTTGTTACTACAGTCTACAGTTGCTTATGAACATCTTTCAGAGCACACGCTTTTACATCTTAGAGAGAGCATAAAATTCAATTTCAAATGTACAGTACATGCTTTACCGCAATACAACAAAGAGATTACTCATCAAAATTTCTCATTAATTACACCACGTCTCCTAAAGAACCAACAAACTTGGAAAAAAATTACCAAATCAAACAAAATTAGTTTCCTATTACTTCCCCATGGAGAAAGGTTTAGGAGGTGACAATGCCCTAACCTCAGGCGCCGAGCTAGGAAACAACACATTGAGCTTATGCATCAACACATCCCCTTTAGACGGTATCTCATTTAACAAAAACTGTTGTACAATTGGTTTCTTAAACCATTCCAGAACTGCATCACCTGGCGCTCGCAAAACCACCTTACTAACCTCAAATGGCGACTCGAGAGATTCCAAAACTTGCGCTACGACCATCTTGAGTGTAGGCCCAGTGACCAGCTTAATCCTACGTGGCACCACCCCATAGTATAACATCCTCTTCCTAAACCTATGCAAGGTATGCACCACAGATACTAAAGCAGCACCTACTGATAGATTCCTTACATCCAAAGACCATGCAATATGTTGGTCAAAAACTATGGCTTTCGGGAATAACTTGCTTTCATATGCCACTTTCCATACACACCTAGCACGGTTCATCTGTCCCATTAAAACTAAATAATTCAATAGGACATTAACAAAATACCGAGCTGCATTTTCTTCCGATTCATAGTCTATCCCTTGAAAGAACTCTCGAACAAAAGTCAAAACCGGTTTTTTCCTCTGTTCAGGGCCTGTGAACAAGTCACACAAAAACTCATGTGCCTTGTGTTTGGTGATGCTTAGTATCTCCATGATGGCACGCTCATTAGCCTCCGCTTGGCATCGCACTAGATGTGCAAGGATTGAGGTATAGAGAATCCAATCAACCTTCCCAGCAGACCCCACATAGGTTTCAAGTAGGGGCCGGGCTGATTCATACATACCAGTCTTCATGCAAGATTCAAATAGTTGCCTAATTATGAAATTGTTGGTACGGATGCCAGCTGAGTCCATAAAGCGAAGCCATTTTAAGGCTAATTCAGTCGACCCCTCTTTAATGTAAACCATTAACATGTCACTTGCATTTACTTCTACAGGAAAACCACTTGCTTTCATTTCAAGTAAAATCTTTGCAGCCAGATCAATCAACTTTTTCTTGGCCAAGAGAGTTAGTAAAGAGGTGAAGGTACCTAGACCGGGTCGTACACCAGCATTGAGCATCGACCCATAAGCCCGCATAGCAGGATCCACCTGACCAGCAGCCGAGTGCATCTCAATCAAACAAGCATATGTGGCAGGTGTAGGGAAAAATCCAGCTTTCTCCATCTCATTGAATAAAGAGGCAGCAGTATCTAACTTCCCTGATTTTGCATTGGCCTCTACTATCATGGTGTAAAGACTGAAATTGGGTCGAAACCCTACCCGCTTCATCTCTTCCCAGAGTTCCATGCCTGCATCCAACTTCCCAGCTTTGACCAAAGCCTCGATTATAGATGCATTTGTGGCATTGGTTGGCTTATAACCCAAATTTTGCATCTCTCTATAAAGCCCCGTTGCTGCATCTAATCTCCCAGCCTTTCCCAAACTGTCAACTAAAGATTGATAAATACCAAAACATGGTCTATTTTTGTTGTCCTCTCTCAATTTCATATCACTGAATAATTTCAAAGCAGAATCAAGCCTGCCGGACTTAGCAAGAGCCGGGACCATCAATTCATAAGTCTCTGAATCGAGACTACACTGACTCGTCTCCATTGATTCATATATCTCAAAAGCCTTATAAGGAAGCCCCTTTGTAAGAAACAGAGTAATCATAGAATTAAAAGTCTGCGTAGTGAAATGCGTAAAGCCGTGATCTTTCAACTTCTTAAAGCACGCAAAAGAAGGTTCCAGCAATGAACCACTAGCAAGCAACTGCACGGCAAGATTTAGGGAAGGAGAAAACTGAGCCAACAGCTCCTGATCCTTCTCTCCCAACGAAAGCATTTCATCAAACAGCTTAAGGACATGCTCAGAATGTTCGGACCCCTTCAACCTCTGCAAAACTAAATTGAACATGGGTTCAGACTGGCTTGGTTCGCACCAGCTTTGCCTCTTTGCCCAGTTAAAGAGGGACAAAGAAGGGGTGGGGTCAGAGGAAGGCAAGGAGGAGATGGAAGTGAGGAGTACGGAGAAAGAAGGAGGGGAAGGGAGAGAGTCGAGGCGGGAGAGGAGGTCGGGGCCCCAGGGGTGGCGGAGGGCGAGAGAGGCGAGACGCGCCGCGGCGACTGGGTGGGACACGGGAAGAGGCACGGACCCGGCGAGAAAGGTGGAGTCTTGTTTGGGAATAGCGGGTCGGGCGCCAGGAGAGGTGGAGATTACCGAACCCGATTCGTCTAGGTAGTCTACGGTCTCTGTCCAGGGAGGAGGAGTGGTGGAGAAGGGTTTGGAAAGGAGGAGGGTTCTGTTGGGGATGATGGAGGTCAGGTGGCGCGCGCGCAGGAGGCGAAGCATGGTGTGGGAAGCGTCTCACCTGTTCTGTAATGTAGAGAGCAGCGAGAAGAGAGAAAAAATTCAAATACCAAAACACCGAAACTTGAATGATCTTTGACTTGACCTTTTTTTTTCCCTCTGTTTTTTTGACTCTTCAAGTAATGAGGTGGATATTAATTATTTTATCATAATTAATAATAGTGTGAATAGAAGAAGGTTTTTTTTTTTTGGGTTTTGGGGGGGGGGGGGGGCTAACACTGCTAGATCATATTAATCCATATAAACAAAGATGCATCATCAACATTTTAGTACCCCCGCCAAAATTCCCAATATTTCTGTACTGTACGCAAAATTAAAAGAGGGAGCGAAAGAAAGATAATAATAAAAAAAAAAGATGAAAATAATAACAAAGATGTTGATTGTCATCCGACCCTCAAAAAAATTATTTAATAATAATAAAAGAGATGCATTCGTTTTCTCTAATTTTAATTTGAAAAGGATATATTATATTGGCAAATTCTATGATAGATCAAACTTTTTAAAGGAGTTGAAAATCTCATAATTCCGTTAAAATTATAAATGAATGTGATTTAGCATGATCAAATCGGACTAAAATTAAATAATCGATCAAAGAACAAAATTAATCTACCACAAAAAGATAAGAGACATGAAACCTAAACCTATTGAACTAGTGCTAGTTCCTGTAAGAAAGGTACATAGTGACATAATTTTACTGAACCAAATTGCACACTTATTACATACATCACACGAAATGGGATGCAACTGCAAAATTTAACCCAATGTTTTTATCGCAGTTATGGCTTTGTATTTTCGTGAAAGTTTGTTGTTTCCTGCTCTCTTTTCACAAAACAAACCTACATCTTTGCCGAAATCTAGTATGTGTACGTACACATGCATTATTTAATTTTAAAAAAATAATAAAAAAAAGAATAGCGAAATAAACCTGTAAAAAACTGGACAACAGAAAAGACTGCGCCCATCGGATTGAAGCACCTTTCTTTTCGTTTCTCCTCTTCTCTTTTCTTCTTTCTGTTGATTGAATCGTGTATTTTTAGTTTGTCATATGACTTTAGCAGGTCATCCTTTGCTAACCACAAACCCACCCGGAACGCAAGGATCTTTTTGGAGAGGTCAGAGGTTAGATAATTTTTGTTTTTTGTTTTTTTTTTGATGAATATTACATAATATTTTACTGATGAGACATTTTGGGCATCTGTCATCTACTCATCTGAGAGTAGGATTTTATTTTGTTTTATCTTGACTTCTCTCTTTGCTTTTTCGCACTGGCCTGTGCTGATGTCAGGTGTTGTTTTTTTATGCATTTAATTTTGTGTTTTTTCTCTTAATTTGGTTTTCGTAATAGACTTTTCTGATGTAACACTTAGTTAATTTTATGCATGTTGGCTCTTCTGATGTAAGATTTAGTTTAATTAATAAAGCATGGCCCCCTTGCACTTTAACACAAAAAGGACGAAAAATCCTAGTACATACAGGTAAAGATTAAAAATTACTACTTAACAAGAAAGAATTGACCCGTTTACGACTACAATTTTGTTCCTTCCATTGGACTTTGCTTGAACACCTCTTAACTAAATTCTTTCTGTGTGCCATCCAGCTCCATATAAACAATAAAAAGTATTTTTGTCATACGCTCATTATGTGATTAAAACCATTGAATGTATCATAGAAAGGATGTACATAAGTTATCTCTCTTGCGTATTTCTATTTTTGAACTTCCCTCCAGGAAAAAAAAAAAAAAAAAAAAAAAAAGAGAGAGAGAGAGAGAGAACAATTTATTATTGTGAGAGAGCTTGGAAATTCTGCATTTCTTTCTTACTGTTCCTTCTTCATTTCTTCCCCAACACCGCTGTGAAGCCATAATAAAGACATTTACTCCCCGAATAGCTTCAGTTTTTACATCAGTCTGTTCCATGCTCTTTCTGCATATGTAAACAAAAAAGAAACTTAAAGAGGTTCTCTCTATCTCCTCCTCTTCCCGAAATAAATGGCCATTCACATACAAATTGATCTTGGGTTTCAAGCCAGCATTTTCTACTCTTTCTCAGTTTCACTTCATGTAGTATTCCTCCTCTTTCTCTCTCTTGTTTGGCTTTCTAATAGGTGCAGAGAGGGAAGGTCCATGGAAACAGTTGACCACAACAATTTCTTATATCACAAATTGACCTTTCGCACCTCTGTTGCTCTTGGTTTGTTCAATCTTCTCTTCTTTATTTTCAGTTATATATGGTCTAATTCGGATTTTCTAATTGAACTGGATGTGGGGGTTAGAACCGTCTTTTGGTTTTTCTTCTCTTGCTACATGCAATTTGAATTTGGAAGATTAGGAGAAGAGAGATTCCCTGTCCTACTTAGGGTGCTGTTTGGTCTTTTTCTACTCATATCTCTGTGTTCCCCTGTATTACATCTCCTCTCAATGCAAAAGAGTGGACCTGTTGGAGCACATTTGTGGGTTCTCGATATCGGGTCAGTTTTCATGGCACTTTTGCTTAATTATGCTGGCTGTTTTGGTATGCGAACAAATGAAGAACCTGATTCACTTCTCCAAGAACCTCTCCTAAATGGAACTGGCACAAACGCAAGCAGCAGTACCAGTAACAGTTGCCAAAATGCTTCTCTGTACGCCAATGCTGGAGTCTTCAGCTTTCTCACATTCTCTTGGATTGGCCCCTTGCTCTCTCTCGGCTATAGAAAAACTTTGGACCTAGAAGACATACCAATGATGGATTCCAAAGATTCAGCAAACAGTGTCTTACCTATCTTCAAAACCAAGCTAGACTCGCAAACAGGTGCTAATGGTAGAGTCACAGCCATTAAACTCGCTAAAGCTTTGATACTCACATGTTTGTCAGAAATTCTCACAACAGCTATTTATGAGATTATCGACAACCTCTCATCCTTTGTGGGCCCATACCTGATTAAGTCCTTTGTGCAATACCTAAATAGTACAAATCGGTCTCCAAAACAAGGTTACTTCTTGGCATTTTCATTTATCACTGCCAAGATTGTTGAATGTCTCGCCATGAGGCATTGTGCCTTTCAGTTGCAACAAGCCAGGGTCCGGCTACGAGCAGCTCTTGTTGGTACCATATACCAAAAGGGGCTCTCTCTATCCAGTCAATCAAGAAAAAGCCGTACAGTTGGTGAGATGATTAACATAATGAGTATAGATGCTAACCAAGTCACCAGCTTCACTTGGTATATGCATAATTTTTGGTTGGTGCCCATACAAATCAGTCTTTCTTTGACCATATTGTACACGAGTCTTGGTATTGCCTCAGTATTTGCACTAGTTGCAACTATTGTGATCATGTTAGTTAACATTCCATTCAGCCGTATGCAAGAAAATTTTCAAGAGAAAATTATGGAGGCTAAAGATGTACGTCTGAAAGCCATGTCAGAAGTGCTGCGCAACATGAAAAGCCTAAAGCTCCAGGGATGGGAAATGAAATTTCTACAAAAGATCTGCAATTTGAGGAAAACTGAGACGAGCTGGATAAAGAAATTTGTCTACACAAATGCTGGTGTGATGGCTATCTTGTGGGGAGCGCCAACTATTGTAGCTTTCGTCACTTTTGGGACTTGCACGCTCTTCGGTATACCACTATCTACTGGTAAGGTTCTCTCAGCCTTGGCTACATTCGGGTTACTGCATGGGCCAATTTATAGCCTTCCCGACTTCATTTCCTCTCTAATTCAAACTAAAGTTTCCCTTGATAGAATAAGTTCTTTCTTATGTTTACAGGACTTGCCAAATGATGTGGTACATAGAGCCCCCAAAGGGAGTTCTGAGGTGGCAGTTGAGGTCCAGAATGGTACCTTCTCATGGGATATGGACAGTGTGGAACCGACATTGAAAGATTTGAATTTTAGGGCGTTGCATGGAATAAGTGTTGCGGTATGTGGTACAGTGGGGTCTGGTAAATCGAGCTTGCTGTCATGTATACTCGGTGAAATGCCAAAAATGTCTGGTGAAGTGAAAGTGTGTGGTTCAACTGCTTATGTAAGCCAGTCACCTTGGATACAAAGTGGCACGATCGAGGATAATATTTTGTTTGGAAACGAGATGGAAAGAAACTGGTATGAGAAGGTGCTTGAGGCATGTAGCTTGATCAAGGATTTGGAGATTTTGCCACATGGAGATCAGACAGTAATTGGTGAGAGAGGGATTAATTTGAGTGGGGGTCAGAAGCAGAGAATCCAGATAGCTCGAGCTCTATATCAGGACGCAGATATTTACCTTTTTGATGATCCCTTTAGTGCTCTTGATGTGCATACTGGGTCACAAGTCTTTAAAGTAAATTGTTTCTTAATTTCTTTTTGTATTTACAGAAACTTCTATACACTATGATAATCAGAAAATAACCAAAGAAGTGTTTGATCTTGGCAGTTTTGGTCAACACCGATGGCATGCCTGTGATACTGTATTTTGTATCGTATCTTGGTAGCTTTTGAACAAGTTTTTTCGGATAGTTCTTAGTATACCACTTTATGGCATTATCACTATTCTGTTTCAATGAAACAGATCGACTCTGTCCACTATTTCTGAAAAAAATGAAGATGCCTAACATGCTCTTTTTTATTTAAGTTCATCCTTTAGTTTTAACTTTTTTGGATGAAGATTTCAATTTTCCAAAATTCATATGAACTTATAGGAATGCATATTGGGGCTTTTAGCGTCAAAAACCGTGATTTATGTCACACACCAAGTCGAATTCCTACCGACTGCTGACCTCATCCTGGTAAATTTTATTTTAAAATTTCTTTGTTTAGGATGTTTCCTTCAAAGCATACCAAAGAACTGACATTTTTTTCTTAAAAGGTGATGAGAGGGGGGGAAATAGCACAAGCAGGCAAATACCAAGAGATAATTGAATCCAGCAACGAGTTTATGGAACTCGTATGTGCCCACAAAAATGCCTTGTCAGCACTTGATTCCATTTCGGTGAATAAAGTCGATGCATCCAGCTTAAATCAGAAAACCAAGATTGCTGAATCAGCACAAGAGACGAACACAACCATACCACAGGGACAACTAGTACAAGAAGAAGAGAGAGAGAGAGGGAAGGTAGGATTTTGGGTTTACTGGAACTACATCACAACGGCATACAATGGCGCACTAGTACCTTTAGTCCTCCTTGCACAAATTTTTATTCAGGTTCTTGAAATAGCAAGTAATTACTGGATGGTATGGGCTGCCCCAGTGTCAGAGGATATGGCCCCACCTGTTAGTAGCATGGTGCTCATCATGGTGTTTGCGGCAATGGCACTTGGGAGCTCTCTGTGCACTCTAGCATGGGCTCTGCTTCTAGTCACAGCTGGCTATAAAACTGCAACCATTTTATTTGAGAAGATGCACATGAGTATATTTCGTGCGCCTATGTCATTTTTCGATTCTACTCCAAGTGGTCGGATCCTGAATCGGGTAACTCCTGCATCACAATTAGTTGTTTCAATGTCATATAAATAAAATAAAATAGTTATGGAAGCGAAAACAATAAATAGGAATCATCGGTAGCAAAAATAATTGGATGTCTTCTTCATATTGTGGTAGTAATAAGATTGGAGCCGGCAGTTATTGCATTTCTGACAAATCAATACAATATGAAATTGAAAAGATACTACATTAATTTGTAGTGTGGTAAATTGCTGGACATAACAATGAATCCTTTTCATTAATTCATGCAGGCATCAGAAGATCAAAGTGAGATTGATATTAGTGTGCCATATCTGATTGGTTCTTATACATATACAATCATACAACTTCCAGCTACCATAGTCATTATGTCACAAGTTACATGGCAAGTGTTTGTTCTGTTCTTCCCTGTAACTGCGCTATGCATCTGGTACCAGGTATCATGTATTTTCCTTTTCGGATTTGGCAAACAGTTCTTCCATAATGGAAAGAAAAGGTTTCATTATCTGTTTCATTAGATTTATTATTTAAGATGAACTTTAATTTCTACTTTACTAAAACTGTTGTAACATATGTAAGCATTTAGCATAATCGGCACTTGTTAAAGCTTTATTAGGCGCTTTTAAGTTGTTTTCCTAAATTTGTCATTTCAGAGAGACGGGTGTCTGGTTATTATTTCAAATTTATGTTTTTCTCATATAGGTTGACAATTTACTATTTTACTAGCACAGTAAGTTTTAAAGATCTAAATATGGGATCAAATTTAAGTACAATGTATGGATATATACTCTTAGGAAATGATGATAGCTCTTGTAATTCATTAATTGATCTATGCAGCGATATTACATTGAAACTGCAAGGGAATTGTCGAGGCTAATAGGAGTGTGCTGGGCTCCAATAATACAACAATTTACGGAGACTTTAACTGGTTCAACCACTATTAGAAGTTTTGGCAAGGAAGTGGATTTCAAAGGCAGAAATGGGAGATTAATGGATGATTACTCAAGGCCAAATATCTATAGTACGGCGGCCATGCAGTGGCTCTCTCTGCGGCTTGAAATGCTTTCTTCCCTCATCTTTGCCTTATGTCTGTTGTTCTTGGTAACAATACCAGCCGGTCTAATTGATCCAGGCATGCACACTTTTTTAAGTTATAATTGAAACTTAAAACCTTTTGCTATAGGAAATCTGGAATTAAATTTAATCTCAAGACATCAAAAGATTCTTCCCTCCTTCTGTCTGCTAAATGACGGTATTGTTCCAAAATTGAATTGAATTAACTGAAAAATGGTAAAGACACATAGCACGTAGTTGCAGTAGTTTCACATGAAGGTAGATATCATCACTTGTTTAATATAAAATATTACACTGCAGGTGTTTATCTCACATCAGTCTTTTAGTCAAAGAACAAATTTCTGACTCGATATAAGGATTAATTTGACCTAATATATAGAGATATTTTTCTTTTTTTTTTTCATTTTTCATCAAATATAGGGCTTTCTGGTCTTGCTGTGATGTATGGCCTTAGTTTGAGCATGGAGCAATCGTACATTATAAGGTCTTTCTGCGAACTTGAAATAAGCATGATTTCTGTTGAGAGGATATCCCAATATACAAGCATTACTAGTGAACCCCCTCTTTTGACTCAGAAAGACGTGTTATTAGATGATTCGTGGCCAGTACAAGGAGAAATTGTGCTTGAAAATCTACAAGTAATCTTCTGTTCTTTTCTATGCATTTCCCATATGAATAAATTATTTGGTACTTTTATGCCTGAAAATAATGTTCAAGACAAAAAATATTTAAGCTCAGTAAGACTCAAATATGCTGTAGCTCAAGAACTCATAAGCCTCATCCCAAAAAAATGTATTAAAAGGTTAATTCATGCTTATTAGCAAAACTTCTGTAAGAGGAACTTCCATTCAATGAGAAAAACTTGATTTTTAAGTCAAACAACCTGGATCACTTAAAAGTTTAATCGAAATAAATTGTGCACCAGAAACACTATACCTGAAGGTGCAAAAACTAAATTGACGTGATCCGAAATGACTGAAACGTTATAATGACCTAACTTGAACAATCAAAATGGATTCTGTGCCTTTTAAGCCAATCAGAGAGTATGCTTACTTTGTGGCAAACATAGCAATACTTAAAAATCCAATTGTTATTTATATTTATTTATTTCCAAAGGTACGATATGCGCCACAACTGCCATTTGTACTGAGAGGTATCTCATGCACCTTTCCTGGTGGCATGAAAACTGGTATTGTTGGGAGAACCGGAAGTGGCAAGTCCACTTTGATCCAGGCACTCTTTCGCATAGTCGATCCCACTGTAGGCCGGATACTGATCGATAATGTAGACATCTGCACCATTGGATTGCATGATCTAAGGTCCAGATTGAGCATCATACCCCAAGACCCCACTATGTATGAAGGAACAATTAGAAACAACCTTGACCCTCTTGAGGAGTATACTGATACTCAGATTTGGGAGGTATACCATTTTAATAATAGTTTACAATGCACACGTTTCAGGATGTTAAAAAGAGGGAGAGGATAAAAAATATCATTATTATTGGCCTTTCTCGTATCTCCTTCCAAACAAAATCCATATAGTTTCTATTTTTAAAAAAGAAAATATTGAAACTTGTGGCATGCTTGCAATTTAATTTGTATTTGTTTCTTTCACCTCTTCGTCTAGGTGCTGGACTGTTGCCAGCTTGGAGATGAAGTTAGGAATAAAGAACTCAAGATTGACTCTCCAGGTATAAAACCCGTTATAATTTTTCTTACCCTACATTGTCAACTTGCTGTTTCCAATATCAAGAACAATATCTTGCGATATTTGAAATATATGTAAATAACTAAATATGAAGCCAAATCAGCATGTACCTTAATTAAATATCGTTCATCTTATTATCTTTGCAACCCTCGATTTGTAGTTACTGAGAATGGGGAGAATTGGAGTATGGGCCAGCGCCAGCTGCTGTGTTTGGGGCGTGTGATTCTTAAAAAGAGCAAGATATTGGTTCTTGATGAAGCAACGGCTTCAGTTGACACAGCAACAGACAGCCTGATTCAAAAGACCTTGAGAGAGCATTTCTCAGATTCAACTGTGATAACGGTCGCCCATCGAATCACCTCAGTGCTTGATAGTGATGTGATCTTACTTCTTGACAACGGTTAGCGTTCTCACAATGTCATTTTTCTTTTGTCACAGGTTGAACTGATTTTTCATATGATTTACTTGAAAAAGTTTATGTCCTTGAAAACAGCTTTTATTATACTTAGCTCATGGAAAACTTTTATATTTTATAGTTTCAGCAAGAGATGTTCATTGAAAACAGCTTTTATAATACTTAGCTCTGAATTTTATGTCCTTGAAGTTGCTGCACAATTTTTTTAGAGAAGAGCTCTATGCCACAATATGCCACAACATCATCAATTTAAACTTTTTATTTATATTTTAAAATTTTAAAAATAAAATGCTGAATTTAAACTGTTGATCTTACTCAATATCACGATAGATGCATTTTCATAAAAAGTTTGCAATTTTTGGAAAAGGTTTTATATTTTATTCTTTTTTACTGTTGACAGGTATTGCTGTCGAATATGATACGCCAACGAAGTTGTTGGAAGATAAGTCATCGAAGTTTTCACAACTTATCTTGGAATATATGGCCAGAACTGTATAGTTGGACAAATTTTACTTGATGAATCTTTGATCTTATTCGAGTAACCTATATGCGTGCAATTTGATGATGATTAAGCTCTAGCATGAAATATGCATTGATGGTTCTGGTGGAATGCAATTTATCAGGAATTTAAAGTTTTTGGAGTTTTAAGATTGTATTTTGCTTGTGGGTTTAAGTAAAATCTATTTGAGTAATTAATCGAGGTGGGATCACAACAGTTACGGTGAATGTTATCGACTTATTGCAGTTATTGCTTGCTGCTGCTGCTGCATTTCATTTCATTGTTTTTCTCTGCTTAATTTTAATGAAAGCCTCACTCAAATATTGCAGGGAAGCTACATGCCAATGCACCTATGATCACAGACTGCGTCTGTTCTTAATCTTTTTATTTTTTTTATTTTATTTTTAAGTGAGACATCTGTATTCAGATTTAGACAGATTTTTTTTCTATTTATTTGTCTCGAGGCTTATCGAAGATCTTCACTGAAAATTTATTTCAATATTTTTATCTCCCTGTTTGTCTCTTTTCTATCCAAACTGACGGATACAACTCTGCAATGGATATCTTATGGTGGACTCAGTATACATGGATAGAGTTTGGTGGCAATAATTACATTACATAATATACATCTAGATGGCAGGCTCCAACCTTGGAAAGTGATAGACTTCTTTTTTGCTGTTTAAAAAGAGTAAAAAAGGAATCTTACCAGGGTTTGCTTACTAAGATAGGCTATCGAGGTCCTTTATTTTGCAACAATCTATAGAAACATATCACTCGGACTTTATTTCTTTTTTCTCTGATAACCTGTAGTGACATAATCCTTTTTCTATTCCCCTTATTTTGTACATCTTAAGCTATGGAAGAAAACACAGATTAATTATATTAAAACTCACCCAACTATTAATTTGGCTCAATTATACAAAATAATTGTTCATAAGAGAATCTGCATTGATATTATTATGCCTCTGAAAAAAAATTAAAGAATTTTCCACAATAATTTTAGAATGCAGTATTCGTGAATGCTCAATTGCACATCCCATCATAACAATTCCTGTGTTCCCACGAGCATGCTTTCCAGTGAAATGGTTCATGGTATACTATCCTGCTCAATTCCAGATGAACCTAAAAGACCCTAAAGTAAATCATTCTATTTTGCACAAATAATACAAAAGAAGATACAGTGTGAATAAAAAATAAACCCGCATGAATATACAATTTCTCGTTGACTCCAGGTTTAAATAACCAACTGTTGAAGGGTTTCACTGTGTCCTTGCAAAATCTCATACATATTTGGAATTAGCTGATTCAAATTTGCTTCAAAATTTCTGTAGGATTCGAGCTACAATTGGGAAAAAACAGAAATGTACAAAAAAAAAAAGATCAAAAAATATATTTATTTCAAGAGAAAATTCTTCTTTTCTGCTTGTATGTCTGGAACTGTGCCTTGCAGGAACTACCAACTGCTGCATTTTGCTACTGGAAATGTATCAAGTACTTGCTGCACCGTACCTGTCATTTCTGGTAGAAAATGGGTACTTCAGTATCTTTTAATCAACAAATTACTGACCTGACCCCCCTCATCAAAGCTGTTCACCCATTTCAAAACCAGTGTGAATCTCAAGGCAGACAGAGGTTCAGTATGTGTCAGCTATAGCCGGGTACTTAGGACATGGATGCATGTGCTATGGTATCCACGAGCACTGTACCTACTAGCTAAAGTCTATATGAAATCTAGGAAGAAATTGAAAGAGTACTAGCTAAGAACTGCCACAGAAGAGATGCCGCAATAAAATTCAATCTAAGCGCCCTTCCTTTTAGCAACTCTGACTTGGAGGATTAGATGGACATCTCTCTTAAATATGGATCGCAATTCTTGGTTTGCCTCGATCCCAATTCTCCTACAATAGCAAAAATTAAAAAAATGATGACAACAACAACAATAATTAAAATATCAATGATTACGATTACAACAAAAAATTGTGTCCACTTATGAAATGAAAATTAATTTTCTGTATACTACAAAAGTTTCTCAAATCAAAATTGCTCTACAAATAGACATATCTTGACATCAAACGTAGTTCTCCAAACCAAATTCTATGAACCATGCACAAAGTAATCTCAAATTTGCGTAAGTTTGGATGGTCGAAGGAATAGTGCAAGAATTGTGACTCTGGTCATTGTGCTAAAATAGTGCAACCGAAATGTCGATCCAAAAGATCGGGATAAATGCTAACCAGTACCATATAGAAGAGTGCAAAGCTTTTGGGTTGTATATGTCATAAGTTATAACCCGTTCTGAAGCATTTTAATTTCCAGTGGAAATGAATTTTCCATAATCCAAACATACCAACAACAACAACAACAACAAAACATGCCCCTTTAAGTAAATACGTGAAATACACATAACAGAAAAAAAAATTTATACTGATTTCGTAATTCAACAAGGAATCGGCATAATGAACACTTTGGATTTTCAATTTCAGATTTTAATATTTTAGAGAGGACAAATCATATATACAACATATAGGAGAAAGATTTGTGTACCCAATTTTAGATCCATTCTTTCCAACAAGAATTTGGCGTTGGCTTTGTTTTTGTGTTATAAAGTGTTGCTCTATTCTAATAGATCCATCTCTCAACTCCTTCCATCCCATCAGCTTATGTTCAATCACATAGGGTATTTCCTGAAAATAAACAGGAGAGATTCCTATAAGGAAAACAGATGAAAGAATGCAACAATACATTTGAAGTACATGAACAATTTTAGTACCTGGTGAATATGATCAAGCATCCGTTCCCTAACAACCTCCAATGATATATTTTTCATTACCTCTTCTGTCATAACCTTCGGTTCTTCTTCCCATGGCCTTTTTACTGCCTATAATTTGAAGAGAAAGAACAATAGCAAGTTACTATATTTCTATAAAGAAATAGAAGGGGTGTGTTTGGCAACAGCTTTGAATAAGCTATTCGCCGAACTACCTGTTCGTGCAGATTCCAAACACAGAACGAATAAGCAATTCAGAACCAAATAAGCTGTTTGCTTGTTCTAGGTTTTTTGGGAACAAGGGGGGACAAGGGGGAACGAATAAGCTATGCGTTCCTTGTTCACCCCTCTTGCAGACACATCCTTAATAATGAACATATCGGCTCTACTCTCACCCAAAACTGACAACATCTAGAGACTAGAGTTTCCCCATGGTGCCAGCGACTATGATAAAATCACATCTTACTTTTTACTTGATTTTTGCTAAAGAAAAAAAAAATGTAGCTTCTTTCCAGCATGCATCCAATGGTTTACTACAATTTTATTTTGTATGCAGCAATAACTGAATAACCACACATGAATTCAAGACAAGTATTGCAATTGCACATCTTTGTGTAAAAAAGCACCACTTTTTTATGAACATACCTGGTCCATCAAGTATTGCTCAAGATCTTTTACACCAGAACCTTTTAGTCCAGATATCATGAAGTACCTGCACTCCAAATGACCACCCAATATATCAAATTTTTAGAACTTCAAACCACACAATTATGTAAATAAACAAATAAAGAAAGCACATGTAATCATGTATACATGATAAACACAAATTAACTAAAACATGCAATCACACAGATGGGCACTAATTAATTGAAAAATACTTCAAAGATGCATCCAGACATGGAAAAAGAATTATATGTCATGTACCGGTCATATCCAGGGAGATCATTGAATTCATTTGCAACTTTCAACAAATCTTTCTTATCTGTTACCAAATCAACCTTGTTCATGCATAGTATCCTCTTTTGTTCAGGCTGCTTCTCCTTGCCAAGTAATCTTATTAACTTTATCACCCTTCTATCTGGGCTATATACATGAAAGCAAGACAAACACTTAAACATACAAGAAGATTCTTAGATCTCTGTAATTTGTTTAGTTCAATAATAATTTTGATATATGATGTCATTTACATCACTGGGTACAAAAAGTTAATAATAACATTTATTAGTTAAGAGGACTTTCAATATCCACCCTGCAAAGTACAAACTTTGCATGTGAATACCAGAAGTAACCTCGATAACACCAAAGACAATTAATAACATCTTTACCTGGAAGTAAAGTTAACATAACCGTTCAGAACACTCCCTTAACATTTTCTTAGATACATTATTTATTTACTTGGGTTGGGGGTTGGGGGGTTGAGCCCATAAGGGCCACAGAGCCCATGAAGTATCACCAAATTGCAAAATTTGACATAAAAGAATTATCAGAGCTCTCAACTTGGTTCTCAGCCTACCAAATATCAATAGGGTAGACTTTTAGGAAAAAAAAAGATATGGATATAAATCATAGTCCTTGGCTCAATGCTGACATGGCATGAGGCATTTTATTTAAAAAAAGTATCATACCAAAATAATTTTTTTGTAAATCAGCGCAGACTAAAGTTTTCATCCATGCTTTTTACATAAAAAAAAATCTAGGGAAACAAAGCGGTACAACTCTACAAGAAACACTTATCACCAAAAGTAGAATAATGTATTGGATGCTTCAGCAGAGGTGTGTCATCTATACTTAAAAAGAAAAAGCATATGCAAAATTGAGAACTTACGTGGTTAAATGCCTATGTACATCAAAAATCACAATTAAGATGTCATATAGATTAATTGTATTCCAAGCGCTCTCCACTCGAACTCTAACATCAGTTGCTGCCGGGTACCCATGGTGTCCTATCATCAGCCCTGGTGTATCAAAGAAACACTGCAGAAGTAAAATACAAAGATCAGATGGAAATCGCACAACTCTACAAAGACATAACTTATTAACATGCACCCATGCCAGCTTGTACAAGGTCAAGGTGTTATCTAACTCATAACAATATTATGTATTTTTTCGATTTCATTTTTTTTTTCACTTCCTTTGTTTACTGATGCTGAATTGATCAAATTTAAGTACAAAGTCTACTCCAGGGTCAATGCTTAATTAAATAAATATACTACTAAACTGTTTTATTTTTTTATTTTTTTTTACCCAACTGTTTTATGTACTGTACCAGGTTATGGAACTTACAATTTGTGTATTCCCTTTGGTCATGACTCCCAAAATTTCTTGTGTAGTTGTATTAGTCTTTCTTGATACAGCTGCAACTTTTGTTCCAACCTAAAATTAATACAATAAAAAAGAGAAAGGACATTAGTACCGTAATCTGTATTACGTAACTTCACCAGGTAAATAAAGAACTAGCCATATGATTTCTCCCAGAACAAGAAGATAAGCGACCCCAAAAATGTTGTGAATCACAAGCTACCTCACTACATGAAAGCAGAAACCAAAGACAGACTCAAATATGAGTCTAGTATTGGGTAAATTACATCAGGTGCAAATGATTCAGGATCAGCCCTTTACATGAAGACAGACTCAAATGAAATTGGATTCAGGAACAACCCTCAATGCTTTCAATAGACAGGTTTAAATTTGGAATTGACTGAAGTGATACTCAGAAACCAAGTCCCCTACCAAAAATAGAACTAATGAAGTAACTTACCATAAAATTAGTCAGAGAAGATTTGCCCGCATTAGGCGCACCAATAATCCCCACTGAGAGAGACATTTGGTCTTCTTCTCTGACCACCATATCGTCCTCTTCTGCCACGTCATCAGGCGGTTCAAGCGCAGCTTCTAAGAGCGATCTGGCAAGCCTAGTCGCTCTCTCCCTCTCTTCCTCCTCTTGCAACGGGGACTGCATCTTCTTCCCGAACAAAGCTTCATCAGCTCTCGCTCGATAGTACGGATCCAATTTTGGGTTCGATTGGGCAGGGGTGGAAGGAAGGGTGTAATCCGAGCTGTCGAAATCGGGGTTTGGAGGGGAGTCGGAGTCAGAGGCTGTCTCGGCGGAGAAGAGGCGGAGAGGAAGAGAGAAGAAAGGTTGGATGTGTGAAGAGGTGGCTGTGGAGGTGGCGCCTCTGGCGGCGGAGGTGAGGCGGAGAGCTCGAAAGGAGGCTCTCATGGCGGGCGCGAATGAGAGGCGACGAAGGTCAGTTATGTGAAGAAAGGGTTTTAGGAAGGGTTTTCTGTGAAGTGAAGGGTTTCTACATGCACGCAAGTAGTTTACGCTATTGCACTATGGGACTAGAACTTTGCGTGTCATTGAGTGATTGGTTGGTATTAGTTATTTGTTAAGATTTCTGCTCCTGGGCTTTGGCGACGATATGAGTTTAGATCCGCTTAGTATCGTCTACTGGAGCCGCACCCGTTCGGCCCGAATCCTAAAGATGGCCATTTTCGGAAATCAATCTTCATGTCAATCCAACGATCCAAATTGTATCTCGAATCACTTCGTATACAAGAAAGTGCTGTCATAGGATAATTTGGAGTAAAAATAATTCTCTTTGGACATGGATCCGATATTCCGATCTATTGTATACACACCTTGAAATCAAGGATAATGATATGAAAAAAAAAAAAGAACCACAATTACAATTAAAATTTTGTACAATCAAATAATCGATGATTTAAGATTTTAACCATTTTGTCCTTAATAAATGCGGGAAAAAACAAATATGTTTTTCTCTGAATTGTTAATTGCTCAAAATATTTAGTTATTAGTTTTAGAGAAAAGATCCTATTTCAAATTATAAAACTAGATTACTTGAATAATGAATTGGTGAATATTAAACAATCACCATACTACAGCGGATATAAATATTTATGATCGGACATAATTTTACCTCATAGATCTGTCATTTCTTTCTGTCATTTATTTGTTCCTTATTTCTATTCATTTCAATATTTTAACCAATTCCCATTTGATGTTAAAATATCTGTCCAGTTTAGCTATTTTTCAGTTATTTTCTCTTATACATGTATAATGTATGAGTAAATTTTTTCGGAGGTCCTTAAAGTTCATCTATAATTCAAATTCAGTCATTCAACTTTGATTTGTCCCTCTAGAGCCATCAACGTTTGCAATAATTCAGTTTTAGTCCCTCCGTTATAGTTGGGAATTTGGATGCTCACGCCTCTTCTGAGAGATTCACTCCCATTTTCTTTTTTTCTGACTAAAATATCCCCGTAGTCTTCACTATAGTTTGACTGGAGTTCGATCTCTGATGCAAACTTGAGGGGTATTTTAGTCATACGGGAGTGGATCTCTAAGAATAGGCGTGAGCATCCAAATTCCCGTTATAGTTCTATGTAAATTATACGTTTGGGGTAAATATTGGAATCGTGAATCGGCCCTTTTTTTCTTTTCTCATCTATTTTCCCAGGAGAGAGATCGATAATTTTTTTTCTAATCCCTTAATCTCCTTTCAGCTCTAAAGTAACACATCTCTCCAAAGCAAGCAACGTCTCTCTCTCTCTCAGCTTATCCAGCTTCTCATTTAATCACCCATTTTCCTTCACCTCTCCACAGAAGCAACGATTTTGATTCTAGGGTTTAAAGAATTTCATTATTGACAAAGATGAGATATCGGAAGTACCCTCACGTGAGGCCAATTTACGGTAAGTAGATAAACTCAAATATTTTTTAATTTTTTATGGCGATATTGGTAAAGACAATTAGGCATTTGTTTCAAAAAAATAATAATAATAATTCACATTATTTTCATTATGCGTGTGTTGGTGAGGTTGGTAAACGGATCCACACTTTAATTTTTGTTAATGAGTTTGATTTGAATTATTATTTGGGTTAAGCTTTAATTAGTATGTATGGAAAATGTGGATTTACAGAGGTTGCACATGCAGTGTTTGATAGAATGCCAGAGAGAAATGTGGTTTGATAGGGTGCATTAATGAAGGGAGGTATATACATCCGTATTGTGATATCCATGGACTAGGCAACAGGCTCTTTGTGAAAAATGCATTAATTGATATGTACTAAAAATGTGGTGATGCAAAGAAGAATACAGTGTATTTTTAGAGCTAACTACACGTGATGTTTTCTCTTGGAGTAGTATGATATCAGGTTTGACCATTAAAAAAAATTATTGAATAATTAATTATCCTTCATGAGTGTCGCGTAATTAAATAAAATGCATTAGATTTTGAGTTGGTTATTTGTTTTGGGGCACAGATTCCAATTTGTATGCATTTTGGAACTTAACTTATGAATAAACGTATAACTCTATGATTGTGTTGTTACCATTTCAAATTATACATGTTACTTCTCTTTTGTCCCTTGTTGACTTTTATAATTGTTATAATAACCTTCTTTCAGATTATGTACATATTAATTTTATGCATATATGTGTCTTTTACTTTTTTCTGTAGGTCCTAGTGATCAAAATTTGTTTACATGTGAGATACATCATGGTGGAATTATGTATATGGAACATAGGAAATTTGGCTGTACTGGTGGCAAAACATATTACTTTGACTATGTAGATTCTGATCAACTATCTTTACTTGAGTTTGAAACAGTAGCTGAGCAATTGGGTTGTTGTAATTTTAGTGTGTTTATGATATTTATTTTTTGAATTAAGATGTTTGCTTGAATATGGTAAAAGATTGGTTTTGTTAGTAACTTTGTTTGAGGTTGTAGAATCTGGGTAAAATATTACTTTTGAATGTTATTTCTTGAAACAATACTGCAATGAGAGATTTGCTCAAACTTTAGCATACTACATCGATTTGAGCATATATGTAAAATAAGTTTGAAAGTTTGCTTTGTTTCTGGGTGTTGTCTTTCAACGCCATCAAACAATAATGACAACCTTGTAATATGATCTAACGTGAAAGGAGGAGAAGTAAGAGAGGTAATATGATCAAATAAATAAGTTCGATTTTAGCATATTTGAAGCTTCCATGGTGACTGGAGAAAGAGACAGACTAAGACGGTAGGGCTTGGTAGAGGGAGGGTTGAAAGAAGGAGAAGTAACATAGGGATTGAGAGGATTGACTTGAGAGAGATCGTGTCTCGACAGTGCTCGAGAGATCCAGAGTGGGAGCTAGTGTTTTGGTCAAAGGAGATGAAGATTGTTTTGAGAGAGACAGAGAGTCGGAAAGAGATAAGTAGAAAAAGATATGGATTTGATTCCCTCCCAATTTTTGCACCAACTGTGAGTAATCAAACGGACTAGGCTGGAAGAATGACGGAGGGACTAAAATTGGACTATTGCAAACGTTGATGGCTCTGGAGAGACAAATTTGGATTATAGATGAATTTTAAGGACTTCCGAAAAAATTTACTCTATAATGTATAGAGCAAACAAAACTGATCCTAAGCGTAACTCTTTTCTTAGTTTGGTCCTTGAAGTTTAAAGTTATCATGTGTCACGTTGAGAGTTTTCAATTTGTATCAAATTGGTCCTGTTATTATCATCCGTTAAAAAAGTTAGATGAAAACCCATATTGGCATCCATGTAATTGTTAGAAAGTGTTTAATTTCAATTTTAATGCCAACAATTAGCAATAAACAACAACCAAACACAATAGATCTAGGCTTAAAGCCATTCGCACGCATTTTATGAGAAAAGGGTAGGAGAAATGATTTTACCTCTCACAAATAGTTCTTGTGAGGCTCGATCCAAATCGTTTGAAGCCGGTGGCGTGCTCTCTCACGTCTCCTTCCTTCTAGCCTCGAGTTCACCAAAAGAATTAACCAATTCCTCTAAGTCTATGCTAGTAAACAAGAGGAGAAAGCTAATCCTTTGTTGCTTGCCTTCCTTCTAATTAATCTCTATTAAATGAAGATGGCTAATGCTCAACTCATGAGCTCCTAATGCAATTAATAAGAGAAATTTTCAGATCTGAAAATTCTCTTTCAACAGAGGAAATGGCGGCTAGAAAGAGAGGAGAGAGAACTAGGGTAGGTGAGCCTCCATCGAAGGTCCTTATATAGAGCTCAAACCCTACCAACTCCTCATGGGTATTTACCCTTTTGCCATCCCTAAGGCCAACCACGAAATGGGCCTTTATGGGCTCCATTTATTTCCATATTAGCATATTAATTCCATTAATTAATGGGCTAATTCAATTGCATTCAAAACGGGCTCAATTTGGCTTAATAAATTAAAGCTTATGTACTTAATATAATTCATATAATCATATTAAATATCATTGAACATAAATAATTATCTACTTATGGATAATTATTAACGAATTAGCATATGCATTAATTTATTTTAACATGATCATTTTGATATAATTAATTATAATGGTTCATAACGGTATATAATTAATTAATCAACTCATCAAGTTTCGTATTCTCCAATACTAATAAATAATGCACTGTATGGTTAAAGCTTTATTTGTGTGACCCTTTGAGAATTTATACTATGTTGGCCATGGAAATAAATCGTTATTTATTTCCAATAATCATAAGCGGTATCTAGCAACACGTTATGACTCCCAATTCGTATAAATAATGTACTGTTACAATATCTCAATCCTGCATAAGAAATAATAGTATTTCCTTGTCTGATTCTTATGTCACATGATATCATTGTATAATCCAAGATAGGAATGTGTCATTCTTGCAGATTATACATTTCTTGATCTAGAGTTGATTGTACAAGTTGGCCAAACAATCCAAACTCCATCAAGGGGTCCAAACAGATATCATCACTCACTAAGTATATTAATGAGGGACATACGGTTTTCTTGATGAACAACTTTTCCCCGCACAATTCAAGAGAACATAAATAAAGTCCGTATAGCAGTCTTTATCAGGAATCAACATTAGACGATATTTATAGAACCTATACTCATGTGGAAAAGTTGAACATCTCAAACATAGAATCAAACTCATCAATATTATAAATAAAGATGTGTGGGTGTCGATCCCTGTTTTAGTTAGTATTAGTGCGACACACCATCAAGACCATTGATTTTTCTACTCCGACTTAATCTGGTCCGTTTCTTTAGATGTATGTTAATTTTTTATGTGGTACTTATTGTGTTGTCATATGTGTTGCTTAAAGTTGTGTTTTCTTTATGTTACATTATTGAGATCCATTTTGATTATAATTGCGTCATTTTTGTCACATAATTTATTTCAACCTCTGTTAGTTGCTTCTATGAGAAATGATGGAACAACATTATTTATTTGTGATAGTTAATTATAAAATATTTCAACATATGAAGATATAATTTATTATTTCCATCCTACCAGTTATTACACTTTAAATTAATTACAAACATAACAACCTAATTACAATCAACATTTATTAAATAATAACATACTTAATTTTTATTACTATGTCAAATATCGAGCGAAGCTCGATTTACCTCTCTAGTATGAAATAAACAATGACACATAACACAATTCATATGTTTATTTCATTGGGTCAAGTCCTGTACTATGTTCCAATAACATACACATATGCAATTAAGTTGGTAACTCCTTACCTATGATTTGTAGAACTTAATTATCACTTAACTTGCATACTAATCTTTTATGATAATTAATGTTCCTTGTTAATTATCAAGATTATGGACGATTTAGATTTATTATTGTCATTCTAATGAATGATCCACAGAGATCTACAATTCAGATCATCAACCTGAATGATCTGTCAATAATAAACTCTAGGAACAAATGATTAAAATCATCATTAACATAAACTAAGAAAATAAGTCATTAAATATTGACTTCTAGGACATAACTCCAACAGTAATTACGATATTCATGGTGATATTTATATAAATATTATTTTTAATTGACACTGACATAGATGTTTTAATCAATAATCAATATGTGGAACCATAGAAAGCAATGTTAATATTCACACCATTGATTACTTCCACGACTACATCAACATTATTTGCAATGCTGAACTGACGGTGAGATGGGTGAAACTAGTACCTTTTTTTTATAGTGCATGTTAAATGCAGGATCAGTTGAGGACTAAAAATGATACTTTCAAACTTGAAGGAGCAAAACAGAAAACTACTGTTACAGACATTTGTGTAATTAACTCTAAATTGCATCTTTATGGCATCCAATATGCCTTCTGTTAAAGCAAAATACAGTCTTCCTAAGGCTGTGCGCAGAGCACGCCTTCCAATTTTGAGGTGTACGATATTAGTATTTTTTTGCTGCTGGCAATAAGAAATTAGACCACTATGAACAGTATGAGTATGAAAATTGTATCAGGATTCAGATATATATGACTGATTTAATACTGGTATGTCAAAGATGGTACTTTGATCAGACCATAATTCAAATTTTTTCAAGGCCGTCTGACAAAGTGCCAATGGCAGAATTTTATTAATGAAAATTAGTTACAAAATATGAACAAAAAAAGAATGGCCAGGCCTAAAAGGAGGAACCCCCCCCCCCCCCCCCCCCCCCTCAAGCTCGACCTAAATTCAATTTTACAAGTTACTACTTAATACAGTTTGAAAACACTGTAACAAACAAAAGGAGCAAAATATTTTTATAACCTTACCTGATAAAGGAGTGTATGAAAGAAAAAAGTGGACATTTGTTGCCCTTTTTGGTTATGTTTAACAATTTCTCATACAAATACACTATTTAACATTTTATCAACAGGTGTGTGCCAGCTATCAGCTGAGAACAAAACCTTAATTACTGGTTTTATTGCGGTTTTATCAGTGAACTTGGTTCCTGGATTTTACATCTGCATGCCATTGAAGGAGTCTCCAACTAGTATTGACCCTCAAACTTACCCAAATTTACTAGCAGAAGCCAAAGCCAGCGTCAATCGATCACAAACAGCTGCCCTGCATCAACTGTCACTGACTAAGTCAAAAAAAAAAAAAAAAAATGGAGTGAGAATCAGGGTCATGTTATATGCAATTTTTTGTTTTCTGCTTTTCCCTGTTCCTTCATTAAATTGATTTAGGAAATTAGTACTGGCTCCAATCTGGTAATTGTTTACTGGTGATTAAGAATGTTGAATTCAGCTTATTTCACGAGAGCTCATGTCACAAGAAGTTTTGTAGTGACGCCTGTATTTGTAAGTCAAAAGAGAGTTGCTATTTTTCAACCTTCATAGTGGATTGAAATGATTTACAATAATGGTATATTTTGCAGATTGTTTGTGTTTACTGGTGCTATATTTGCAGGTCAATATGTCTGTTGTATATCCATTTCCTTATTTAAGCAGATATATAAGAACTGGTTTCTAAATGAAGTTCTCATTCCAGATTTTGGGATAGGCAGCCTACTACTTTATTTTGGCTAGTTAAAGATGATCTTGCAAAGTAAATATCTTTTGTTGCCAGCTGAGAGCTGACTGAAGGTGCTCTCTAAAGATATTTGTAGGATTGTAGTTGCATGTGAATGTAAAAGTTTTAATTGCTTGATTGACAAATTCACTCTTCATAGCTGCAGATTGTTAGTGTGTTGCCCGTTGATTGTTAGTATCGGAAAATGCTGGTACAATGTTTCGGTTACTTTGTCTGGACCTTTTTATGTGCTTGAAGCACAGGTTTTTAAGTCATGACAGGTAACTCAGAAGCTTAGATTGAACTTACCAGTTGACTAAATCGTGTGCTTCAATCATGTCCTACTCGTTACTTTCTGGTACGAGTGGTACTCGTTATGGAAATGGTCCCCAGGTTTGTCTTGTTCTCTGGCTTTTATCCAAGACCACAAAATTAAAGCATCTGGTCTCCGTTCATAAATAGTTGTGATAATAATTGATGCTAACCTTTTCCTTATTTTATTACTGGAAAAAATGAAACAAAACAACATGGATTCATAAAACAAAAGATAACATACAAAGTTATTCTATACTTCAACAAACATGCACTTTTAAGAACAAAAGCATGGTCTTCTAAGAATCAATAGGGTACAGATCTCTCTCTCTCTCTCTCTCTCTTCTCAAGAAGCAACGGTGGATAATAAGCAAAGGCGCGTCAAGGCACCTTCAATCCCCAACCACACTTTCTGGACTAATAATTGCAACTTAGTAGCCCACTTAAGGGAATGTCCCCATGCTGGTAAACACATAGCTGATGTGTCAAGCTTAAAACGGAATATTACACAAGTTTGGGAGATATAGCATCGCAAACAGATTCTTCTTTAGAGGTAACCAACTAGTTTGCAAAGGTACAAGCACGTGCGTACCAATCTGGAGCAAATAAGATAATTTCTCCAGACCATATAATATTTAGAGCGATGAGAAACAAAGAACATTTATCTTCATTAATAAAGCGGGCTAATACCAATCAAGAGATACAGATATCCTCCTTCAAAACATGCATCTTCCCCTAGATGCACTTCCCAATCCTATCTTTCATAAGGCTCGAGAATATGATATTACAAATATAAGGGAAGAAAATACTTCAAATTATTCTGTCCCTTGATTCTCAAATGGCAAGACAAAACCCTTTTTATGCAATTCTTTTCTTTTTTGTAGGGTTCAATTTACTTAGAAATCTAAGATCCATCCAAGACCCAAAAAAAAACATCTTGGATTCAACCATTCGCATTTCCGTCCTTAAAACTAGTTAATGACTATAGTGATATACCTCTCCCTCTACAAGTTCAGGACCATCTTGCAAGAAGAGACATAAGACCAGCACCAAGTAAGAGCGTGATGTGTGTCCCAATTTGCAGTCTCAAATTAGTTTGAACTCTTGGGTGCATGAAATCAGCAGCCAAGAGGTCGACAAGTGCCATATAAATTAAAATACCAGCTGCAGCTGCATTAAACACACCCTCTACTACTAATGCAGTTGAACTGTGCTGGTCATAGATTGATGATACACCGATGCCCATTGCAATCCCCACAGGAGTTGTAAGTGAGAAAAATATCGCCATTATTACTGTTGCTTTTGCCTTGAAATTAGCCTACACTTGAAGATAGAGGAATTGAGTGTTAAATGTTACAAATTAATAATATTTTGGTGCCGTAACTAAGTATGATCAAGTTTTGGTGCTATGAAGTTTGTGATGCTTTAATTCTCCTTATCACATTATTCTCAACAATTTAGAAAACTTGCAAAAAGCATTTCCATCTTAAATTACTATCCAGTATATACTATTCAGTGAGTAAAAGAGATTTGACTAAGGGATTAAGATGCATCTCAAATTTCTGGCGTGCCTTTTAAGTTGCAGAACAAGAGGCATGCGAATGATGCAACTCAAACTTGTCCGCCCTGATCATAGGTGCTCAAGCAGGTAGAGTACCACAGTTTATATAGCTGTATGTGATAAAGATATAGAAGTACCTGAACAATGCAACCCCCAAGTCCAATGCCTTCGAAAAATTGATGGAAGCTAAGTGCACCAACAAGAGGCCTAATAGTGCTTGGCCTCATAGAAGCCCCCAAAGAGACTCCAATTATCACAGAATGTACCAATATTCCCAATTCTAGTACCTGCATTTATAACGAATTTCGTCATCATTGACTAAAAGTAATCAAGCAAAAAAAAACAAAAATAGAGAGTCAAAATGCAACTATAATTAATGCAGGGCTCAACAAGGATTTGTACTGAAGCAATCAGTCTTGCAGCAAAAACATACAATAACAGTAACAATGTCTGCAATATCTGATTTTTTAATTGAACAAAGACCAAAAGTTGGCTCAACTGATACACTTCGCCAAAGGGAGACATTTTGGTTCAATGCTATCCTTTTCGCAATAAATGGATGGACCACAACAGACGTGCATAATAATCTTTAGAAAGGAAGCTGCAATTACGTCAAGCAATAGTTACATGCCAACCACTTCAAGAACAGTCTCTATTTGGAATTGTTTGATTAGGTACTTGTGTCCCTACACCTTATAAGAAACCATAATTGAAACATACAAAAGTGATGCAAAAGAGAGTAAAGATGAGCAGAACTGTCCAAGTGATCTTGAGTTCTTGACTATAAATTTTTCAATTGTTGCTGAAAAAATCGAAGCCCAACCCAATATAGTTTTTCAGGGTATGCAAGCACACTCCAGAACATACAATCTCTTTGAGTACTGTTCTATCTTATCTTGGGACTATGTCTGCAATATCCGATTTTTCAGGTTGTTGGGTCTGTGATAATGACCAAAAACAAGTTATGACCGATTTTAATGTGACTTGACTACCGAAAGATAAGAATTCCATATTTCGAACCATGAGATATGTGCGCCACTGAATGTGCTAAACAATGACATTGGGAAACGAGATGCATTCAAATTGTGTGCCTAAGATTTAAAAAGTGAATAATTAAACCTACTAGTATTCTGGAAAGATAAGGTATGTGTGATTGGAGTCCAGCAACATATAGGTATCATCTATCAAATGTAATACATATTCTATGCAAACTGGGCCAAATAGAGATATTTAGAAGAATTCACAATTTTTGTCCAAGCCAGAATGATATAATGCCAAGTCCAAATCATGTGTTGGGACCAATTGCTGAAACAGATTACCACAAAGGGCACCTTTTGTACAAAGTGGGTCCAAACAAATAAAATATATGGAACTTATTAATTAAAAAGAAGCCTTGAATGACTCATATGGAATAATGTCCTGCTCAAATTATATGTTAGAAGCATTTCTGAAACTATTAATCACATTCGATTAAGCCCTTTTTGTCCTGTTTCCATGCAAAAATGACAAAAATAGACTACTAGGCTTCAAAATTCTACGATCCTAATGAAAATACAAAGACCAACTCCTCTCAAGATCTAATTTTAGATTGAGAATTAACTTTCGAAGTTCCAGAAGGATTGTAAAAGCAAGAATTCAATCACTTTTTTTTTTAAAAGACAACGTTCTTACTGTTAGTACCAAATTATTGAGTATGGTATTGGACAATTGCTTCACAATACATTTTGATGCATCTGTTCTGGACTTCTGGGCTATCTGGACGTACCTACATGAACTTCACTGCTTTTGCATCACTCACATTGTCTAATGGAAGTAAAAATTTTAGAAAAAATGCATTAGCAATCTCACACATCGGGGGAATGAAGTGAATAAGGAAAATCACATTTTGTCTCGTTATCAAGGAATCAAGGATTGGTAAATAATGTTTAGGCTGCTAGTTGGTGTGATATTTTGCAAAGAAATATGAAGATAGCCTAAAAAACAACATCTGCTTCAACTTTTAACTTATTTTTTTTTTAATCTTTTATTCCTTCCATTTGTCCAGTTTCTCACTTTCACTTTCTTGAAGATATTGATAATACATGTTTTCTGAGCATGGTGGGCCCAAATTAGATTCCCAAAAGAACCATGTAACCTAATAATGGGTAGAAGAAGAAATTGTACATTACCCCACAAAATAGTTCCGGACTGAATTTGTACAACAGCCAACCCAATGCACTTAGATTATTCTTCCTTTTTTTCTTTCTAAATTATATTGGATAAGGCCACAAAGTCCTCCATCTGATTTTGTGAAATTTCGTGACCACTGGAAAGTGCGGTGCTTTGAGATGTTATTCTGCCTATACAAGAAAAGTACTGTTCTCACTGAATAGCTTTGGTCCAATCAATTAAAGAAAAATCTTTAGAAAAATAAGTAACAAATGAAAGAAAATTTTGCTAATTCTAGATAAGAATTTGGATTCCTCCTTTGTTATTACTTTAGATTAGAAAACCAAAGTTAAAGCCAAGACGAACACAGAACTCAGAACCAGCCAAGGACCCAAATTTAGAGAGTGACAACATTTTACCTGAGAGACAACTCGGTGCCGCAATGTTTCAGATGCCAACCCTTCTGAGAGTGACCCCGCCGTTATTTCAGATTGACCATGTCCATGTACATGCCCGTGTGAATGCCCGTGTGTCGCATGCACGTGCACGTGCACATGGCCAGCATGGGACCCTCCAGCTGGGCCTTCCTCCATCTCCTCTTCATCCAACGGCCTTGCTTTGCTGAAATGAGACCTCTTGTAATAACTCGTTGCAGCTGAGTCAATCATCATTGTTGCTATTGCTGATGCCATGGCCACAAAGCCTGCCACAGGGAACTTGTGCCATGGGCCAGTCCTTAAAAAAGACAATTCACTTGTCATTTTTATTTCATTATCTTTTCCATAAACTTAAAAGGAAATTTAGATTATGACTAATTTTATGAATTTTGGGTACCTATTTGTACAATTTAGTTTTTTTTTATAGTTTCTCATATTAATTCAGTTACCAAGATTAAGGATTTTTATATCACCTGGGGTTAGTCTTTTACTGATAAACCCACTGAACCAAATATTAGATGAGAGTTCAGTCAACACCCAAGTGTTCCCACAAAAGAAAATTGGGTTCTTTAGAAAATTAGAAAAATTATTCTTTTGTCTAGTTTCTCCTCAATTGAACTTGCAAACCACATATATAATTCAACTATTCAAGAATTTTGCACATCTTGAGCATCACCATTTATTCTATTTCAACAATAAACCAAACAAGAAGAAATGTCCAATTGCTATTAGATACGACAAATTTTATTTATTTTTATTTTTATTTTATTTTATTTTATTTTTTTTATTTTTTTTATTTTTTTTTTTTTGTAGCAGGCTGCATTTATGGACTCCACTCGATTATTCAATACATGGGCTATTTACTAAATTAATATCATTATAATCATGGTAAATAAATTATGTCATGCAGTATAATACCTCCCATCTTTGACAAGACAATGTGAAGTCAGCCCATCGAATGCGTCCGGGAGAATATGTACCATCCCTGTGGACAAAATAACACCAGCAGCAAAGGATTTCACCATGAAGAAAATGTCGTTTTCGGGATTTAGTGCTCGTACCGATCGTCCGAGAATAGGAATCAAAACCCCAATTGCTCCAGCGCATAGAATCGAGGCTATGGATATCAGTTTCAATTCCAGAGCCCGTTGGGAATCTCTTCCCTCAGTGTGTTTGGTACAATCACAAGAGGAGAGAGCTTGGAGAGGAACAAAAGAGAGAAACAAAGCGAGGGAGAATAGGAGTGCATGTGTGCCTCTCATGGCGAACAAGGAAAGAGAGGCAAGGAGCAGAGAGAAGGTGAGGGATTGTGAGGGAACCGTGAGAGATGCTTAAATAGTGGGGAGGTAAGAGTGTGGAAACTGTGAGCTCATCAAAGGAGGTTTGGAAAGCGAATAAAAAAACAATTCATAGGTGTTAAATATCTCCTGATTTTCTCCTCTTAATAATTCAATTGAATCATCCATAATTGACAACCGATGTTGTCTTTTTTTTTCAATTGCCAATAATTGTTGAGTGAAACTTTAAAATTTATTTAAACACCACCGGTTATGAGTTATGACCAGTTGTAAGAAAATTATAATTATTTAATGTAATCATGATGAATTTATGGAGTTGAATGGAAAAGTATTTGTCATATTGAGGAATAGATGCGGTAAGGTGCTATGTGCTTTTATGGAAGTGTGGTATAAGACACTTGCTAAAAAGAGAAAATTAAATAGCCTTATTGCATTTTAATTTGCTAGTGGAAGGCATAAAAGAACAAAGGGGTTCCTTTTCATATATCAATTTAATTAACAATTAGATAAATTGAGTTTTCGACAAAAAAAAAAACATCAAGATGTGCAAACAATCTTTTTTATTATCCTATCCACGTAAATAAATTAAAATTTCCATCAATAACTCAATTTGTTATTTGTGCGTACATACAATATGAGCATATTTTTAAATAAAAGGCATTTCTTGACATATTAATTAGGATAGAAAGTATAGTGCAATCGTGTATTGAATTTTTAAGATTTTATTTTTTTAAAACACAAAACTCTAAATCTTTAAACATTTTAGATATGCAATATAGTGAAAATTTAAAATTGTATGTATATCCACATAATTTATTTAAATTTAAAAATTACAATTAATTATTAATATTTAAATGGAAACATAAATAATAATTAAATATTAAATTTTCAGGGCACTTCACTCATTTATCTATGGGTGCATGTAGGGATGAAAACGGTGCGGATAAACCCCGCTCCAAACCGTATCCGTATCCGTATCCGTATCCGACAAAAAAAATATGGATACGGATATGGTTTTGACATTATCCGATCTGTATCCGTATCCGACAAAAAAATATGGATATTATCCGTATCCAATAGATATTTATCCGTTTATCCGTATTTTTAACGGCACGAGATGATAATATATTTACTTCTCTACATTAGAGAGAAGACTTTTATTAGATATATCCTCTTACAATAATATTTTGATTTGAACTAGTAATATAAAATTAATTTTATTTTCTATTATCAATATGATTATATATGATAACAATATTAAAAGTTAATTTTTTTTCTATTCTCTATTTTTTTTAGTTAATTCCATAGTAGTCATAAAAAAAAAGTAAACATTACACTCTCTTCCTATTGAATATTGTCTTTTGTTTAATAAAATAAATTGAGCAAAATATTATCTGTATCCGACAAAATATATCCGTATTAGTATCCATATCGTATCCGTTTAACATCCGCGCCGTATCCGAATCCGAACATATCCGTATCTGAAAAAAAATATGGATACGGATATGGTATGAGCACTATCCGCTCCGTATCCGTCCCGTTTTCACCCCTAGGTGCATGTCGTTTTCATATTAATAGTTTAGTATCATGTAAAACTCCTACTAGTTTCTTGAACTAGTATAAGTGACGCAAGATAGAAATATCATTTTCATGAAGTTAAGATACGACTAAAAGTTTATTGAAATCATGATGACTAATATCAGATAACCTCCTTTTAAACAAGAAAAATTACAAGTGTTGACATAATGTCATCATCATGGAGTAACTCTCTTTCCAGTATAATTCTTTGTTAGGTTAGAATCTAGGTTAGAATCTTCATTCAACAAAGAAGATCACAAAATAGTCATTTTAGTTAGAAGATCGCTTTGTTAAATTTATCCACGTCAAGTCTATTAACTTATTATTTTTATTATTTTATAATTATGATATTCTTTTGATTAGGCTTAACCTATATAATATTAAAAATCTTATCTCCTAAATACCTTTGATATTTTGGTCCAATTTTTTCGTTAAAAAAAAATACTATTGGTTCAATTTATTTCTATAGAGAAAGAAAAACCGAAAAAGTATGTGCGCATGTATTCGAATAGTAAGTGTATAGTTTGTAAGTTCAAAAGATCAAAGTAGTCATCTAGCTGCTATCAGCACTAGTAGCAAAGTGTGTCTCTTTTAATAATAGTGAGAGTACGCATTGTAAGATGCATAAACTATTACAGGAGATATTTAGGGTAGTCATTTATGGCAGTCTTTATCATATCTGCCTATAATTAAAAAAGACAATTGGCGATTTGTTTTTTGCAAACGATATTAGTTTAGTTAGACTGTAGAGTGGGCCTCGAATGCTTTGGAGTAGTAGAGTGTCCATGCAATGTCGTCATGATGTAGTTAAGCTGGTACAGGTTTGACTTCGGTCTTACGTCTGTGGGCCCGATTGAAAAGAAAGTAAGAGGACCCAGACCGATCCATTAACATCATCCTAATAAAAAACTAGCGCTAATCTCGCGCTTGCGCCGTTCATTCCTATATGAATATATTGTTAAATGGTTGTATGAATTATTTTACGCTATTCAAATATTACATGAAAACTGCCACATAAAATTCTAAATACTATTTTGCCTCACAAGATCCGGAGCACTGTGCTTACACAGTGCCCCACGCTTCCCTCATGCTTCCCCAACTTTATATATTTATAATGAGCCATTACCGGTCGTGGAAGATTTGCTACCAGACTGAACCCAATAAGCCGACTCGAGATCTAAATTTCAAAATTTTGAATCAAACCAAATTCGATTATTGAAATTAGATTGATTAGAATTTTAATTTGAATGAGTTTGAGATATATATATTTTTCTAAGTAATTTACTTTTTTATTTCAAATTATTTTGAACAATTAAAATGTCAAATAACAAATAAGCATTGTTGGCTAATGTATTACTCTCTTCAGGAGAGGTTGCGGTTTCAAATATTAGTATAAATTAAAGGAGGATGATTTAGACATTTAAATCACACTCTTGAACTATATTTAATTTTGTTCAATCAAATGAGCTAACGACAAATAAACAGACTGTGTAATTGATCCATTTACGTGGCCTATATAGGTCACAATTTTCGGATTCGTAATTGATCCATTTACGTGGCCTATATAGGTCACAATTTTCGGATTCGTAATTGATCCATTTACCTATTTGGTAAGTCACACGTTTCCAGTTGGCGATCAGACTAAGTTCGTTTTGGACCGGTCATGAATTTGTGCCTACACGGGCGGCTTTTTGCTTGGTACAAGTCCTATATTTCGCCGAGACGTGGTACAAAATGATGTTTGGAGATTAAGTTAGAATTGCAATGTTACTTATTGTAGACGAAACTAAATCTAAAGTCGAAGTCGCTTTGATTATTATTAAATAATAAAACATGCAAACTTAATATAAACTATTTTTCGGTTGTATTCTATATTTTATTATTTATTGTTATACTTGATGTTTTTTTAATGATGCATTGTTGATACTACTAGAAAATGTTTGTAGATAGTTTTTTATTTCGCAATATCCCGTATGACATATCTGGAATGCATGATTTTAAATTATATAAAATGAACAGTTGTTATTTTTAGCAACACTGGACTCCGCTGAACCAAATCAGACATAAAAAAAACAGAACTCTCATGGGGTGCATTGAACTTGAATATTTAAATCCATCGTCTTAAACAGGACAAAGCTAAATCAAAATTTTAAAATGATAGACAGTTCCTAACTGCATGAGGCACTGAAAAAAAGAGTCACCAACAGTCCGAAGGGGTATGGTGCTCACTATTTTTTATTTTTATATCCGGTGCTTCTTATAAGATTTTTCCGGATTTACAGAGCATGGCGAATTGGGTAGTTTTGAGAGGTTGTACACTGTTTTTTTTTTAAAAAAAAAAAGAAAAAGAAAATTAGACTTAAGAAAATTAGAGTTCAAGTCCCATAACTTTAAATTAAGAGGCTGTACACTGGTAACCTTGCAGGGATACTTTTCTTTATAAAGGACATGATAGAACATCATATTAGGAAAAAATGTACTTTCTATAAAATATCCACAAACCGTAGAGACCTTAACTTCTTTCAATAATTGTAACAAAAGATAAATTACTGCAAAACGTGGGAAGAAAGATTCTACCGTTTCCTAAACCTCAATAACCTTAATTATTACTGCTGATTGCTGAAAAAACTTTTCTTTCCATATTTAGAGTGAAATATTTTAAATTTACAACACATGATATAATTAATTAGATTCACTAGAATTTAAATTAAAAAAATATAGCATCTTGATAATTGTTATCTTTTATCAAATTATCATCAGCATCCTGTAGTAATGGATAGTACTAACGGTTCTAGCTAGAATCTAATCGAGTATGAGCTTTTTGGGATTTCACCAATAATGGAAGTGTGCTTTTGCAATTTACCAGTAAAAGAGAGACTTTTGCTTGCATATAAGGAACCGGAGAACACAAAAAGAAGTTCGTGGGGAACCGAAACCTATATTTCCCGTCTTTCTTTTTTTTTTTTTTTTTTCTTTATTAAGTGCTCGCGATCAGAATGTAACGGCCACGAAAGCTTTGGAATAAATTACATAATTAAGCACTTCTGTTATTCCTTAACAGGTGCTAGAAAGAGGTTACATCAATTTTATAGAAAATTTAAATTTATTTACAATCAGTATTTGTTAGCGAAAATACGTGATAACGTGACACGCGTTGACTGGTAAATAATCCAGCAAAATGATCCAGTGACCACTGGCACCTCTCACAAGTTACATTCGAATATATACTTGACTAAATACCTCAATCACTTTTAAAGGAAATAATAAAAAATCCTAGTTGAAAAAATATACAATCAATCATTTTACTTTGATGAATGCATCTAATTTCTTCTCGTGTAATTAACTAAAAAAACGAAAAGAAAAAAGAGAACCAAAACAAAGATAACATTATGAATTTGTGATACATCTTATCGAAAGGAGAAAGGTACAATGGTACATTGAGGAGGACCATCTAAATGGAATCGAATTCGATCTTTCGTACAATTGACCTAAATAAAGGAGACCCACAACAAGAGTAGTGTGAAGCGAAGTGAACTGGTGAGTGGTGAGTAAGACTAGACCTTGAGATAGTGAAATTTGGTTAAATCGTGATTCGTGAGTGGTTTTTTACTATATACCACTTTGATTGGTGACTACTCGTAATTGAATTTTGCACGTTTCTTAGGCATGCTCCAATAATGTGGTTGGCCAGATGCTTACAGTTACCTTTATTAGTGATTGATGTCAATTGTGTCTTCATTTTTATTCTGACCTGATCCAGTTGACTTGAATAAATATTTGATGATAAAAATGATTTTAAATAGACGCCCGCAAATTTAAAATCCAACCAAAAAGTTTTTTATAAATAGTTGTAATTAAAAAGTTTGACTTCGACTTAATTCGAAAATACTTTGAATAATTTATGATTAGATCACTAAATTGTTTTTGTGATACCACAATCGCTTAAAATTTTGATTTGCTTGTCAAATCGTGAAATTTTATGTTTTCATAATCAAGTTGTTTTGTTGAATTTTCTATTGAAAAGTTAATGATTATAACCTTCACTTTCATAATAGCACAAAATTATATTGCATAAAGAATGTCGATGTCATTAATAATTATATCGATATCGATCAATACTATAATATTCAATATAAATTATATTACCGCATTTCAATAACTTTTTTGCTGTTTATGGGGTGATCGATTGGCACAAAACAACTAATTAATATGTCAATTCTGTATATCATTAATACTGATTTAGATTTATAAATTTGTGTATGAATCACATTTGGTCTGTATAAAAATATATATATTTGTACATAATTTTCTCTTATGACTTATCAAAATTCATGCTTAATTGCATCTAATCACAGATAATTTTAGTGCCAGCAATAGATTTATTTTCTCAATAGAAAATCCATTTGCGACGGGTAACATAGACTCGCCGACTGCCAGTCGGCGATCGGTCAGGTCGATCCGTCGATGCCTTATAGCAGAGTCTCTGGTTCTACTTCTAGGTCTGAACTAGAATTAGAATTAGAGAGACCCTAGTTCTAGTTCTAGTTCCCCAAATTAATCACTAGAACAGTATGTTGAGAATAATAGGGATTAGGGACTAAATAGCCTCAGAATAATTACCATCATAGGCTAATTTAGGTTGCCATCCAATCTTTTTTAATTATATAAAAAAGGGTTGCAACTTTTTCTATTTTTAGAAATTAGAACGTTAGGGACCAAACGGAAAACTTTTCCGTACAATTTTACCGTTATTGTTCTCAGCTTATTTATAAGCTTGTACAGTGCTTGTAAAGAAATGAGAATAATAAGAAAATATTATTCATCATCAAAAGCTCACAAAATCAACATGGTATCAGAGCGCTAAAATCCTTCCGCAAATTTCAGTAAACCCCATCAGTAAACATTTCCTGCTCTAATGTCAAAGGATCGAGAGAAGCTGCACTCAACTGAGGCCTCTTCTTCTCAACCCATGGCAGCCAAATCAAAAGAGAGAAGTGCACCGTCATGGGCACAAATCATAATCAAATCCGTCAAGGAAAAACAACAAAATGCCACAAGCATAATCCAACCGAAATCAAAGAATTTATCATCACGAATGCTGGCAGAACAAGGAGGAAGAATCGAGCGTAGTACCAGAAATGGTTACCTTGGTTCAAGCTCCGACAAGTCCCAAAATCAGTTACCTAATTCCAATATCCTCAGCCCCTCGAGCCATTCTGCTATTGATGCTAAGGAACTGGCTGATCGAAACCCTAACCTTGGTCAACATCGGTGTAAAGAAGAAAGGGGGAGCTCCAACATCGAACTCGGACAGTGTGAGCGCCGCAAAAAAGTGGGTCGCACGCGATATGCTTTCTGTTCTCTCCATCCTGAACTTCGTCCGACCAAGGAAACGGGAGGATTGAGCCATGGCGGCGATGAAAATGGAAAAGCACGGGAGAATGTCTCGAGAAAGGGGGAGGAAGAAACTGCTTCGACTAAAGCGGTGAGAAAAAGGCTCGACAGAATTGAGGAGGCTTTAATCTCGCTCTTGGGCCACGAAGGTTCAAAATTTTTCTCATCTCACATTGGGTTTGGTATAGCCCAGAAACCTGACATTAATTTTTTAAATATTCCAAAAGAAAATGGTACAAAATTAGGAAGGTTCGGGTCCAATATAAGCCCAGGTTATAATAATGTAATTAATACAAATAAGTCTATTTTAAGAATGGATGATTCAAATTCGGTGAGGTCTAAACCTAGTCCAATATTGATAAATGATCCAAATTTCTTTAAGCCTAATGTAGGAAACCCGATTGAAAATAGATGTTTAACCATAGGATCAACCATTATAAATGCACAAAATAATTGTACCAAATGGGTCCTTGACTCCGGTGCTACCGATCACATGACGGGAAACAAAAATTTGTTAAAAAATTACCGTCCAATTAGTGGTGACCAATATTTTACCGTAGCAAATGATGAAAAAATTAAAATTAAAGGATGGGGCATGATTAGTATTTTACCAAAAAATTTTTTGCAAGATGTGTTTTATGTTGAAAATTGTTCCGTTAATTTGTTGTCCATTAGCAAACTTTCTAGAGATTTGAATTGCGAAATAATTTTTAAAGAAAAAAGTGTTATTTTTCAAGATTTATTTTCAAAAGAAAAAATTGGTGAAGGTTTTTTTGAAAACGGTCTTTATTTTTTAAATAGCAATAAATTTGTTTTCAAAACTAGTAAAAATGAAGATTTGAGTCAACTTTGGCACAAGCGCGTTGGGCATCCTTCCGATAGAATTTTAAACAAAATTTTTAATTTCTCTAATTTAGATTGTAGCAATTGCGAAACTTGTAAGCTTGCGAAACATACTAGACCCCCTTTTCCTATTTCCAATTCTAAAAGTAACGATTTTTTTGAACTTATTCACTCCGATGTTTGGGGTCCGGCCCCTATAACATCCTACAGTGACTTTAGATATTTTGTTATCTTTATTGATGATTTTTCGAAAATCACTTGGTTATATTTGATGAAAAATAAAAATGAGGTTTTTTCTCATTTTCAAACTTTTGTGAATTTTGTTGAAAACCAATTTGAGAAAAAAATAAAATTTTTTAGAACGGATAATGGTACCGAATATGTTAATCAAACTTTTTCTAATTTTCTTAAACAAAAAGGTATTTTACACCAAACTACTTGTGTTTATACCCCTCAACAAAACGGTGTTTCCGAAAGGAAAAATCGTCACCTTTTAGAAGTTACTAGATCTCTTTTGTTTCAAAATAATGTTCCTAAATTTTTTTGGTCGGATGCCGTTTTAACCGCAACTTATTTGATAAATAGGTTGCCAAGTGCTATCTTGGATTTTAAAAGTCCTTTAGAAATTCTTTATGGTAGAAAATTAGATATTAGTCATTTAAAAGTTTTTGGTTGCAAATGTTTTGTGCACAACCAAAAAGGTGACAAACTTGATTTTACTTCAATCAAAACTATTTTTGTTGGGTACTCTTCCGAAAAAAAAGGGTATAAATGCTATGACCCTAAAAATAAAAAACTTTACATTTCTAGAGATGTAAGTTTTTTTGAAAATGAACCTTTTTATGAAAATTGTAATGGAAATAATGTTGAAATTATTCTTCCAAATGACTTTATTTATCCATGTGTTACTAATGTCGAAACAAGTGAGTTTCGAAGAGAATCACGAAATATTGTAGGTGAAGAATCACAAGAAGAAAGTGAAAGAAGCTTACAAAATGAAGAATTTGAAGAGATCGAACACGAAGAACACGTTGAGGAAGATGACGAAGCTCAAGAGCAATTGATGCCATTGAGAAGATCAAGTCGACAACCTCAACCTTCCACAAGATTAAGGGATTTTGTCACTTATTCGGTACAATATCCTATTCAAGATTATATTTCTTACAAGAATGTTTCTAGTGAGCATTATGCCTTCTTGAATTCCTTATCCAAAATTGAAGAACCAACCAATTATGAGGTAGCAAAAAAGGACCCAAAATGGTGTAAGGCAATGGAAGAAGAACTTCATGCCTTAGAAAAAAATCAAACTTGGGTACTTTGTGAATTACCAAAAAAGAAAAAACCGGTTGGTTGTAAGTGGGTGTACAAAATTAAATATCATAGCGATGGTACCATAGAACGGTACAAAGCTAGATTAGTGGCTAAAGGATATACCCAAACTTATGGTATCGATTACCATGAAACCTTTGCACCGGTGGCCAAAATGAATACCGTTAGGATACTTTTTTCCATAGCGGTAAATAATAATTGGACACTACATCAAATGGACGTTAAAAATGCATTCCTTCAAGGAAATCTTGAAGAAGAGGTATACATGTCCATACCACCCGGTCACAAAAAGGAAGGCATTACTAACCTCGTTTGTAGGCTAAAAAAATCCATTTATGGATTAAAGCAATCTCCAAGAGCTTGGTATGGCAAACTTTCTCATTTTTTATTATCTTGTAATTTTAAAATTAGTGGAGCCAATAATTCATTATTTGTTAGGCACAACACCAACGGTACCACCGCGGTTTTAGTTTATGTCGATGACATAATAATAACCGGTAATGACCTATCGGAAATTGAAAAAATTAAAACGAGCCTAAAACAAAAATTTGACATTAAGGATTTAGGCAAATTAAAATATTTTCTTGGAATAGAAATAGCTCATTCTTCCAAAGGGCTATTTATATCTCAAAGAAAATATGTCCTTGATTTGCTTAAAGAGACCGGTAAATTAGGATGTAAGCCGGCCAAAACACCAATATAAGCAAATGAAAAACTTGATAATGAAAAAGGTGAACAATTAAAAGACATAAGCCATTTTCAAAGACTTGTTGGTAAATTAATTTACCTAACCGTTACGAGACCGGACCTATCTTTTGCCGTAAGCCAAATTAGTAAATTTATGCATGCACCTAGAACACCTCATTTAGATGCCATTAATAGAATATTAAGGTATCTAAAAGGTACTCCCGGAAAGGGAATTTGGATGAGGAAAAATGGCACTAATGCAATATGTGGCTTACGGCCGGGAGCTTCGATAGAAAATCGACAACCGGTTATTGCACATTTGTAGGCGGAAATATAGTCACATGGAAAAGCAAGAAACAAAATGTCGTGGCACGATCAAGCGCGGAAGCGGAGTATTGAGCTATGGCATCCACCGCATGTGAGTTGATATGGATAAAGCAATTACTAGCCGACTTGAATATCAAGCACGAAGCACCAATGAAGATGTTTTGTGATAATCAAGCGGCAAGACACATTGCGGCGAATCCCGTCTTTCACGAGCGGACTAAACACATAGAAGTAGATTGTCACTTCATTAGAGAAAGAGTTCAAGCTAAAGAGATCGAGACTCCATATGTCAAGAGCAAGGATCAATTGGCGGATATCTTTACGAAAGGATTGAGCATAAAAAGCTTTGAAGATATCTCATACAAGCTAGGATTGTATGATATCTACAAACCTAGCTTGAGGGGGAGTGTTGAGAATAATAGGGATTAGGGACTAAATAGCCTCAGAATAATTACCATCATAGGCTAATTTAGGTTGCCATCCAATCTTTTTTAATTATATAAAAAAGGGTTGCAACTTTTTCTATTTTTAGAAATTAGAACGTTAGGGACCAAACGGAAAACTTTTCCGTACAATTTTACCGTTATTGTTCTCAGCTTATTTATAAGCTTGTACAGTGCTTGTAAAGAAATGAGAATAATAAGAAAATATTATTCATCATCAAAAGCTCACAAAATCAACACAGTAGAACTAGAACTAGAATTAGAATATGAATTAGCAGTTCACCCTATCCGTTCCTTCATCCTTGTTTAGCTTCCGCTAGTTCACCCTAGTTCGTGAATAAGCAAGCAGTTCACCGGTTCACCCTCTGTGCCAAACACTATTGAATATTGTCCGATTTAGATCGACCCACCTTGCAAACCGCATGCTCCATAGTCCTTTCTTAAGTCTTTGGTCTATGTCTCGAGTAGGGGCCGTCGGAGCGTGCAATTATTGAATTTATGACTTAGGAGTCGGTCTCCTCTCAACAACTGAATGCATTGTGCATTGGTAAACCCAGTAGGCCAGTACACGCGGCTAGTTGACAGTATGTCCATTATAGGATGCACGAACAGCGACTCATCAGGAACTAGCTTCGTCAAGTCGTTTCTGTTATTATTTCATTATCTGAAATCTACTTAATTTGATTCCTCACTTATTGGCAAATGATGGAAGAAAGCATAATAAACTAGATGGAAGTCATGGAAGTGGTGGATACTTTCCTATGATTTTTCTCTTTTTTTTTTTTTTTCTTTTTGGTTGGCCCGGGTGTATGAACATTGTAAACCAAAAAGGAAATAAAGGCAAAAAGTTGCGCATAGAATCAAACTCTAATGGTGGTCAGGGAACTCACGGTGGAGCGATTGGCAGGGTACATGTCAATTAAAACCGTTTATTTATTGATCTAATGGCCGATAAGAATCGTATTCACTAACATGTGCAGTAAAATTATTTCTTTTTCTATATATCTTGATTATTGCATAGGTGAATATTATTTTTCATTAGCCCATATGACCCATAAGGCAAGGCTTTTTCCATGCCTTATAATATATACTTGATTAAAATTTTTTGTATATGTATGCTAAGTCTCCAGCTCTTTGGGATATTAGATATATTTCGCTAAAAGCACCAGTATTTTGCACCACAATTTATGAATTCAATTTATTTTAATTAATGATTTATTATTCTTTTAAACAATGAGATAAGCAACAATATAATCATTTGTGTACTTCAGATTTTCTGAACATGCCATCGCTTTTTTAAGCGTACAACTCGATGTTATTTATTTGCACCTAGGGATCGATCGCTAGCGCTTGGAAATATTTTATTTTGACGATTCATAATATTTTTAAATCAATTTTTATAAGATTAATAGTAAATAATGAACTGTAAGTATATTGTTGGATATGTCAATCGTAATATTTATCTATCATTTTTAAAGTGGATCGTGTTTGTGTTCATATAAATCATTATCATGGTGAATTTAAAATTAAAATTTTATTTTTAAAATCATTTAATATTATGGAAAATAATTAATGATATACTTCTAATATAGATAAAATTTATTTTCTTATTCCATTATTATTTGTTAGATAACCGATAATATTTTAGGGTACGTTTGGCAACCCAAGTTTAGAGGGGTTAGAGGGATTTTGGGGTTAGTTGGAGCTACCTCGAAAATCCCATCCCCTCACTATTCTACCTCGAAATTCCAAAAAGTACCTCGAAAATTTCAAAAAGTACTAACCTTACACCACTAAACCCACTAACCTCACCCATGCCAAAAGTGCCCTTATAGTATAAAAAACAATTGTTGTCAAGGTAAGTATAAATATTTGACAACTAAGAACAGATTATAAGATGATATGAGTTTATTTTAAGCTGTTGAGAAAATAACAAATTTACTAGTAGAAGTAATACTTCATCCTTTTATCGCATTGGGCGTACCCGCTGAACAGAGGTTTGTTGGACACATTATACAAAAGTGATTCATGCGATAAGAAATTTCTAAATTGACCCGTCTGATTTAAAGTGACATATCGATGTCCTATTTGTAGCTCCGATTCAAATTCATGGTGGAATTCTGTTGCAACAGTCAATTAAAATTGATCCTTATCATTTTTATCATAATTTAGATGGTCCAAAAAACCACGCAGTCCACGCTAGTTTTGCTTTCAGTGGCAACAAAAGCGGTGGACCAGAAACAGACCTATCGGAACAAACTTAGAAAGGCATCAGCGATTTTATTTTAGATGATGTTCTAATCGAGGGATATTTAAGATTGCTTTTTGAGAGAAGGATTTTCAAATCAATTAGTCTAGTCTAAGCCTAGAAGACGCATAACAGAAGTATGTTCTTTTGCTTTATATCGAATTGAATTTGTCTAACTAATTTATTATTTGGCATGCATAAATATGAACAACCTAAAAAAATCTCCTCAACTGAATTATTACCTGTATAATTCACGTCGCCATATCTATCAACGGAACTCTTAAGACCTAACACTAAAAATCTTTATGCAAGGTAGAACAAGCATCTACAAACGAAAAAAAATCATAGCATATTTAATATTGATCATCTAGAAAGCGAGTCTCGATAGCTACCAAAGAAAGTCTTAAGCACCACATAATAGTCCTTATTATTGTAGAAATATAAAATAAACCTTATAACCGCAAATATATAACAAATTTGATATTATTTAATGAGAAAGCTGGACTCAATATCTAAGAAAAAATAAGCCTTAATAGTTAATACCTATCAAGAGGCTGTACCAAAAATAGAGAATATGAGAGAGGCAAGAGGAAATAAGCCGTAAGTCAGTTTTCCTCTTTCCTCTTTCCATGGAGAGGTTGTATAAGGATAGTATTCTTAACCCCTCTTTCCTCCCCCTCCTCTTTATTTTTAGATCAACCGAGCACACCCTCATACTACAATATCCTGAAAATGTTATTGCTTTATAGGATCAGTGTTATTTATTTGGATCACGGGATTACTGATAAATGAGATATTGTGCTAAACTGCTAATAATTTATACAACAAATTATGATCTTAATTAATTTAGCAGCCGCAAGGATAATTGCTGCCTCGACAGAAAAATATGTTAGTATCTTTTAGATACTTCATTTAACTTCTGAACTAGTTAATTTTTTTTTACTGACATTGCCTCTGTAATTACGCCGAACTAAAAATAATCAAACAATAGTGGTGACCATATGATCTTTCTTAAAAAAACTCAAACATGAGCAAATGGCAACAAATATTAGGCTTTCAAACTTACGCAAATAAGGATTGGTTGCGTTTAAGTGTGGTCGGACAACACGAATGAACAAATTGCATTTTGTTGATATTGGTTTGAATGGGGTCTTGAGAAATGTTGCGCGTCACATGCATTCATATACCAAATAATATTGGTTGTGCAAGTAGACCCACTAGAGGACTTAATAAGCAAAATAATTGTAGGCCTGACTAAACGGATTGTACTCTTGAGCCTGTGAAGCACTGAATTGCTTGATTAGTAAAATTGTTTTATTAGCTCATGAGATGGCCCATTACAGACAATCGAGTACTTCCGCACCGACCTAAGTTCTAAACAGATAAAAGATGTTCCTTTTCCCCATTGCTGTTCTTGCTAATGTCACATTGTTTCTAAATTTTGGTTTCTCGAACAATATGTCAGACATCTTTTATGATATTAACCTTATCAGTGTATAATGATACATCCATGCATGAGTAGCATTTCGACCCTTTCATTTATCATCATCATGGTCTAACATACCTGTTGGAAAATGATTTCTGTGAACTGTCATATTATGAATGACATCGAACTATCGAAGTCGATCTGTTACACCCACAGTACTGATTACATTTGCTCTCTGTAGAAAAACAAATGTCATCTCTCCATTATCGGGCTAAAGCGCATAGGCCCAATAAGAAACACATTATGAAAAAAAAATAAACCTAAAGCCCAACTGTTATTGGATCCTTACTTCAATTCACGGCACTCTGACAGCTTGGTCCATTGGTCCCTGTTTCACTTCAATTCACTTGTCTTTACACAAGTAGCTTCCAGTCAGGAGAGAAGGCAAGGGCCTACCTCAAGAGGAAAAGTTTTCAACATTTGAAGGTACTATTATTATGAGTCTCTGTTAAAACCTAAGCGCCTATTATCTACTTAGCAAAAATCAGCAACAAAAAATAATAAGGTAACCTAGCTAGCGCTCAAATATTTATGCTCTCAAAAGTCAGATTGGAAGGAAATATTATCTCTCTCACGCCCAAAAAAGTTTCAATAATTTTAATATCCTTTAGAAATATACAAGTCCATTTTACAATATAGAGATATTTTATAGTGTAGAAATAAATCTATCCGACAAAACACAGGAAAGGGTTCTCTCGAAGGTAAGAAAAAAGTTTGAAATTTTCAGTATAGTTGTTTTTAATGATATTTTAACGGATAGTTGAATTTGATATCATATTTAATCGTTGAACAATGTTTTTAAAAGTTTATTTTCTTCTCAGAACAATTCTATAAAAAGAAAACATTGCAAGATAAATTACGCTACGACTTATATTGTAAGATAAATTACGCTACAACGTAACATTGTATCGATACATTCATCATATTGCATTAATTTGCTTTCTAAATCAAAGAATTGACATCCTTCACGTCAAAATTCATTGGCATCCGATACATTGTATCGATACATCTCTTGCAACTACTTCTGGCGCATTATTATGAGAAATTGCTTCCTACACTCTTAAAAATTGGAAATACACTCCTATTGGATAAAAATACCCTTCGTATTTTCAACTTATTTCAAACTGGGATGAATTGAAAGATGTAAATTGAAAGAATAAGAATGATACTTTTGTCTAAGAGGAATGCATCTCTAATTTTTGAAAGCGTAAGAAGCAATTCCCACTATTATGGCGGTCTCAGTAGACCTTATAAATCTTTATTGTTGTTTAATGAGCTGAGAAGGAAGTTTGTACTAGGTTACTAGCTAGAACTTTTGGATCATTCGATTTGGGCATCATGTGCTTGTGACAGTTGTGCGTGGATTTTGAAATTATAAGAGTAAAGCAGAGAAAAGAGAAAAGAGGAAAATAAAAAAAAAAAAAAGTAGGCGAAAAGACTAAGAACACTGGCAACTCTTTTCCTTAGGAAGAATAAAACCCAGAATTGAAAATATACAAAAATAAAAGCATTTGATTTGATTTTTCCGACCACTTTGCTTTTGAGAAAAGATCTGATTGTTCCGCTACCTCTGCGCCAAGTGGTTCGATATTTCTGGCCATTGCATCACAAATTAAAGATTTAAAGTCATCTCAAAAGGGCAAGTGAAAGGCATCCAAAGGAAACAAACAAAAGAGGAACAGTTCAGCTTATTCCCCAGCATTTCCTACAAAGAGTTGGAGATTTCCGTTTATCCTGAGCATTTGTGCTAACATAACATTAGGACAAATTTTTTTCAAAGTATTTATACTTAAGCTTATAAGTTGTAAACTTGTAATGTATAAATTCACATTTATTTATATATCTATAGTCTAGTATGAAAAGTGTTTGAAACTTCTTTTTTTCTAATAGCAAGGAAGTTTAAATAAATTATTCTGTTAATAGATAAATATATTATTTCTAGTATATTATTTCTAAAAATTCAATTAAATTCTTCATTAATTATGAACATTATACACAATAAATATAAATATTTTTAAAATTACAGATAAATAATGCAAATAAAAGTTGTAGCTATCACTTTTTCTAATATTTATAAAATTATAATATATACTTTATCGACAACAAATGAATTTGGCAACTGTAACAAACAGATAAAAACTTATAAAAAACTAAAATAGTAAAATTGCATATATATACTAGATAGTTTAGATATTGGTTGATAGAAAGCAGTTTAAAATTATATAGAATATTTCAAATTGCATCGAATTGATAAATGAGTTATCTAAATTATATAGAATATTTGTACAATTTTATTGTTTCAAATTTATGTTTGTTTAATTAAGTATTGTAGTTAGCACTACATTTTTGTTCGGACATATAAAACCATGTACTGAAAAAATTTATGGTCAATGTTTCCAAAAAGGAGGCATACATCGCTAGAACTTTGTACCGTAGGATAGTATCTTCTTTATTGTGTTTTTTTTTGGGGTAATTTTACAAGCTTGACAGTGGCTGTGAAGTATTTTCTTCGGTAATTTCATCTTTTTTTTTCTTTATACTCGGTAATTTTATCTTCTTTACAATGCTGATCCGCATATGGGACATCTCCACTTCGAAAGTGGAACGGATGATATTTTCATGGAATGCACGCCTTTACACTTTCTCCTAGGCCTAGAACCTTGACCACTGCTATTAAACTTCTCCTACCATCTGCACAAGACCCGATAATTGTAGTTAATATGGACTGAATCTTCTTTACTTTCGAAATGGAACATCCGAAGCAAATTGCATCAGCTCGGGCTGTCCGGGCTACAACTGACTATGCACCGAACGGGGCCTGAGGTGAAATCTGGACTGCTGAGTGATTATGTAATTTAAAAAATAATTATAGAATTTGTTGATCAAATTAACTCTTTGACCTTTACTATTTATTTACGAATTACGACTTTTAGTACTTTTGAAATATATATATGATATCACACTATAATTGATTCTTAGAGGAATGAAGTAAATAAGAGGATAAAAATATGATCTCATCTCAGGGGAAATAAAAAATGATTTATTATTTATCGTTTCGTCTGTATGCCTAACAAAGGCAATAAATATAACATAACATTATATATGTAATTATTAGCTTTCTAGTAACAATCATTACCTTTTGAAGTTAGCATATTGATACTGCACTAACTTACACATGTATGTTTCAATCAATATAGTTGAGAATTTACGTTATTATAAATTTTGTACAGTTTCATTTCCAATTATTGCTGAAAGAACCATAAAATCATGAAATCCTCGAGAAGGATTTTTAGAAGTTGGTATCATCCCTGGAGAATTTACTACATTATCAGTTGCGTTAGCCATAATACTTGATTGAACTGTAAAGTGTATGCATCTTGCTTCTTTTATTCTGATAGATTTTAACAAATTGCCTTGTTTTTCCTCTCCCCCTGGGCGCGGATCCTCTGGACGTTTTCCAGTGGTAGTTTTTTATCGGAGCCATCCGATTTAATCTCGACGGTTCATTTTTTTCGGGCCAATAATTTTTTTCGGGAGTGTTAGAATTCACGGGGCTCCTTTTAGCCATTGAGATTAAATCAGACGGTCCATATCTAAAAAACGTCCACTGGATGGCCATCCAGAGGATCTCGTCCCCCCCCCCCCCCCCCCCCCTTTTTTTTTTCGGAAATTCTTCGTCAGAGGCAGAGCCATATTGAACAAATCAGGGGTCAATTGACCCCGCTTTTTTTTGAAAAAAAAAAAGGGTTCCTGTATATGAAAAAGTATATTTATTGCATGAACTTTTGTATGAGTAACACTCGATTGAATGCATGAATAATCATATGATATTTATTGTTAAACTTCATTTGTTCTTAATCATTCAATTTAGTATGATAACATTAATATTATAAAATTATTGAACTCCATTAAAAAATTTTCTGGCTCCGCCTAGCGACGCCTTGTTTCAATGTCTTACGCTAATGATTATTATTGCCGATAGTTAAATGGCAGGAATATATATTTTTTCCTACAACCATGATATTCAAATCAAATTTTGTTTGCGTATATCAATATGACCTTAACTTAGTATATTAATGATATTGATTATTCGCATATGTCATAAATTTAAGGAAATAAAAAAAAAAGAAACGAAAAATCTTTTTGAAACCGAGAGAATTACAGGTTTTGTTTTGCCTATTGTCCTTTTTTCATAAAAAAAAAATGAAGCCTTTTTCACAGGACACAACACAAGTATTGTTTGGTGTCTAATCAAAGGGTGCCTTACGTCCGCATTAATGTCAGGGGATATATTATTGATTATCTTTATTTGGTAAGCACGACAATCGATAAAATTATTTCACAAATATAAAAAAATTATATATATTTTTTCTATAATTAAATAGATTGTGTATAGAATTTAATGCAATTTGAAAATCATCTGGCAATTGATGCAAGCTCCACATATACTGAACAATTATATTTTCAAATCACTCGATAGATGTTCAATTGATTTCCAAATTATGTCAAATTTAATACACAATCTATTTAAAATATAACACATAATTTTATTAGATAATATTAATAATTGAAATGGATCGTCAAATAAAAAAAAAAATATAACATAATCTCTCTCTATTGGATTCTACGAAAATGCCACGTATGTGTGTACCTGACATAGGCAGCGACAAGTGTCCCAAGTCCTGTACCTTCTTCCTTTGGTAGACCGTTGCAAGAGAAAGATTACTTAACCTCTTAACTATTATTCGGTGAACGCATGAAAGATGACACATGGACCCCACATCCGACCAAACCTCCTACCTTAAGACATGGTTAACTTTTGCCTCCTGCCAAATTGCCAATAATAACTTGAAATAAAGGTATCGTTAACTTTCGTTTAGGAATTTTTTACTTTCGGTACCCTCCCCCCACGCCATGCAATCTTCCTATGGTATATTCTACAACCATTAAACCACGCTCCAGTTCACATCATTTCATGACCTTTATATGCAACCAACATATTCTCCGTCGACCATTTCCCCTTCATCCCAAAACAAAACCAATGCATAAATATAAAGATAGTGGCAACTTGAGAGAGAGAAATAATTATTGAAAAAACCCATAAAATATATTTTCATGATGGTGTTTAGGAAAAGAGGTGGTGGGTTAGAGATAAAGATGGCACCAATTGGGCTAGTGGCGTTCTTGGTTTTCTTGGCACTGGGTAGTGCCAGTGCGGTACCGGCGGTGATGGGTGGTGGGCCTTACAATTCAGGCCACCGACACCTCATCGAGCGTAGATTGGATAATTTGAAGGCCTCATTAGCTGCCGTACCATCTTCTTCGCCCGGCTCCAGCCCAAAGGTTACACTCTCTCTCTCTCCACGCATTTACACAAGTGCAACACTTGCAAATTGCAATCTTACGTAGTTATGGTGGTTGCTTTGTGCATTTCTGAGCTCCGAACTTCATTTACCAACTTTCTTTCCCTCCTTTTTTTTTTCTTTTTTTTTTTGGCCAGAACTAGGCAAAAGAATGCCTGTTCTCTAATTTGTTGCGATTGAAATACGAATTTTTCAAACTCCAAACTTTGCAATTTGTGCGTTTGAATTTGTTTCGATCGTGAAATAATTAACCTTCTCCAAGAGGCCATGGCACTTCTTTAATTTTAATATTTACTTTCTCCAAGATAAGAAGCGTTGAATAAACCCCAATGCCGTTACCCAACATTTTTCTATATTTTAATTTTGCACCATTTCTGAAGTTCTGAACTTCTTTCTGTCTCTAATTTTTTTTTTTTCAATTTAAATTGATTACTTTACATTCTCAACATAAAAGCAGGGATCTACAGAAGCATCGAACGCACGTGTGTATCACGTGACATCGTACGGCGCGGATCCTACGGGAAGCACCGACTCCACTGACGCCATAAATAAAGCCATTTCTGACGCCTTTAAAGCACCGTCCGATCGTACATTGATGGCTGGGATTGCAGACCTCGGTGGGGCCGAGGTGCACTTAGATGGCGGGACCTACTTGATCAACTCTCCACTAACACTCCCCTCCAGTGGTGGGGGCAATTTCCGGGTATTTATTTTACAAGATTTATTATTATTATTTTTTTTTGAAGTATACGAGGATTCATTAATTATACATAAATAATCTTTAAAATATACGTATATCAGTAAGGAAAAAGAAAATTGAACTTTGAGATATCTATGTAGTAACAAAAGTTGAAAAGCGAATTGGAATTGACCCATTAAATCTTTTTATTTATTTTTTTAACATTTTCACCTTGAAACTTTCTTTTAGTGGTTGGTATTAACCCATCGTTTTCGAGTTATCAACATTTCCGGATCAATAACTGATCTTTACTTTATATTTGTTTAGCGAGACTTTTTACTTATTCTAATCCAACAGATCATCTATCCTCTACCAAACAAGAAAGGTAGAAAAGTTGGTACATGATTTTCAAATTTGCCAACATCCCCTTTAACGGTTGGACAGGAACCAATTTCCAAGACTTCATTAATTACAACTCTTTTCTAAAAAATCTACAGAAGAATGTGTGTTGAAGGAAAAAAGGCTTACATGGAGGATTTTTATCTCATATACATTAATTTAACCTAAGATAAAATTGGTATAGAGTAAAAAGAGAAATTTAAAAAAGCAGCTATAATTGAACTACCTCTCTTATCTGTCTCATATGCTTGTTTGGTCATTACTTTGCACTAAGTCGACAATCACTAATTAAATTCCCTAAATGAATCAGATAACTGGTGGTTCTTTACGTGCATCGGATGACTTTCCAACTGATCGATACCTCATCGAGCTGAACTCCGATTCATCCAGCTCGAGCTTCTTATATGAGTACATAACCCTCAAAGACCTCTTGCTCGACTCCAACTACAGAGGCGGTGGCATTGCCGTAGTTAACTCTTTACGCACGACAATTGACAATTGCTATATTGCACATTTTATGTCAGATGGCATCAAGGTGCAAGGTGGACATGAGACATACATTAGAAACTGTTTTCTGGGACAACACATTACGACTGGTCATGACCCCGTCGAACGAAATTTCACCGGGACGGGAATCAACCTTATGGGACCTGACAATGCAGTCACAGATACCGTGATATTTTCAGCTGCTACCGGAATTATGGTGACGGGCCAGGCAAACACCATTTCAGGTGTGCATTGCTACAACAAAGCAACTGGGTTTGGTGGTGTTGGGATCCACTTGAAAACGCCGGGTCTGATCCAGACTCGCATCATCAATTGTTACATGGACTACACCTCCATTGTCTCAGAGGATCCTGTGCTTCTCCATATCTCTGGTTGTTACTTCCTGGCAGATGCCAATGTGGTGCTTAGGTCCGTGAAAGGTGTCATAAAGGCGGTAAATATCGTGGATAATATTTTTAGCGGGCAAGGCGGTGGGGTTGATATTGTGCAATTAGATGAGTCAGCTGGTAAATTTACAACTGTGGATCAGGTTATTGTGCAAGGAAATGTGGCTCAAGGAATGGTTGTTAAATCAACATCTGCGATAAGTTCCATAGAGGGGAATGGAACGACGACATGGACTGTTGATTTTTCGTCAATGTTGTTGTTTCCTGATAGAATAGGTCATGTACAATATTCATTTCATGCTGACTCGTCCTTTCCTAGCCATGCTTTGAGAAATACAACCGGCAATCAGGTTACCATTGTGTCTGATATACCAGTTTCAGCTAAAGTACATGTGGCTGTTGATCAAAACGGTGGTTGAAATCAGCGAAACAATTGGCTCGATTTTTTTTTTAATAAATTTTTTTATTAGAAAATTGACAGAAAGGGTTTAGATAAGGTAACATTTCAAGAGGATTGATTCAAAGGAATCAAGCGAATGAGATTATTTTTATTCAACGGAAAGTTCCTTTATGTCCATTTTATCTTTTGCTGTTGTTTTCTTACAGGATACTAAAATCATTGTTGCGTAAACATAGCAATTGTCTTAAATAAGTCTATGTAGAAATTTGGTAAAGTTTGGTTTAATGTCACAATCAATACGCATATGATGATATTGAACGCATCTGATTCTCTGAATCTGAGATTTCAAGTTCAACGAGTTATTTGGGTTAATAATTCAAAAGATGAATTTGGAATTCAAATATAGTGTTCTGTTTGAATACTTCCAAGTGTATTATGATATCACTTTTGAGATGACCAATGTATTTTTTAGAATTTTGGAATCCTTTAAGGCTATGATTTGCTTTTGCTCCAACATAGTTATTTTGTAATTTAATTCGTTTGGTAGGATTCAAGCTTTTCCGGGTTTAACAAGCACAGGGAAAGTGGGTTCAACCAACTAGCTTTTAATTGTCACTACAATCATGCAATACATAATGAACAAACGAGTGAAATAGGGAAAAAAGGACAAAAGAGACAACCGAAGAAATTACACAAAAGTGTCGATTAAAATTATTGAACTTCTGGGGACCTGTCTTTGGAACCGAGTCTTCTTCATGAAGTCATGTTTGGAATAAATAGAGAATATGTAGAAAGGAACGACAACCAAAAGATGATGTACTTCTACTATACAGTAGTAGCCTACCAAAATCCTATGGATTTCAACTCGTAGCAGGTTCTCCTGGTCCTGGTACACCTAATTAACTGCTTTATCTTGAGTCATCACACTTTTTATCAAAAATTACCGCTATATCTGATTAACCACTCCACAAAATCAGTTTTAATGTGGCTAACATTAACATCACCCATCTTACAGTTGTCAAATTCTAACACTATTTTGCAAATAGGTGTACATTGACATGTACACTCTCCAATAATCAGATGGAAGATGCATGACAAGTATAGTAACTTGCCCAGTTATTCTAGAAATAGAGAAAAATAAAACAACTTGCCAATTGCCATGTTAACTTGTGAGTGGTTGACAGCATAAAGTTACAAAAAGGAATCGGTACGGAAGCACATGTACCATCCACATTTCATGATGATTATAGTTGGTGAGCTACCACAGAATAGTATATTTATCTGAAAGAAAAAAGGTTACATTAATCATAAATTTGTGTCACACATGAACTCATTGGTGAGGAAAGGACCAACAGTTCTTTCATTAGATTTCGTTTTCACTTTTTTAATTCCATTTCTGCTTAAAAATACTTTTTTCATAACAAACCATTATGATTGTTTTTTTTTTGTTTTTTTGTTTTTGGTTTCGTAAGGGCTATCACAGATGAGCATCTAAATCACTAAGCGGTATAATTTTTAGAAATGTCGAAAGCAAATTAATAGTTTGCTATAATCCTGGTTGGTCTTTTCAAGCTTTAGAATGTAGGTGTTTCCATATCAGAAATCGGTTAAAGAATCTTAACGGATACTAAGACAAATTAACATGGGTGTGAAAAAAATTCTTTGACCAGATCAAAAGTAAAATCTTAAAGGCATCTAAATTCAAAACCAGAAAATACTTTGTATGGGTGAAATGGCACGGTTGAGTTATATAACCTGCATAGATGTCAAATTTCTTGAACATTTTACTAGGAATTGCATACAATGAACCTCAAGGATTAAACCCACATGTCGACGATACTGGACCATGTTTCGGTCCAGTATGTTTTTAAAATGGTCCAACGAATAAAAATTGGTCTGATCAGCAAAAGCAAAGAAGAAAATATGAAAAAAGAGGGAAACACAGTGTGGCCATAAGGCGGCAAGGGATTTGGAACTGGAAAATGGGCTCTGCAGCCCACCTTGAATGGATCAACAACAACCAAACTAAATCTCCAAGCTGTTGTTTGGATAGCTTGGGAATAGGCCTATTCCTGGTAGAAAATTTTCATTCAAACGCAATTACCAATTCCAGGAATAGCACTATTTCCAATAACACTCTTCCCAACAACACTTTTCTCTCTACTTTTCATCCCAATAACACTCTTCCCAACGCTATTCCTAATTCATCATCCAAACAACATTCCTATTCCCGAAATAGCACTCTTTCCACGCTTCCCGAAATCTCACTTTTTTCTTAAATTTAGTCCCGGAATTGCTATTCCTAGCCTATTCCCCACCCATCCAAACGACCCCCAAAGTTCGAACTATGTTGTTTGGATCCAGTGCTGGTATGAGCTGATCAGCTGACAATACCAGACCTATACTAGTCCCTGCAAAACTGATATCTCTCCGCGACTCCGCTTCTTTCTGGGTCCATTGAAGTTCCATGTCTAGTCAAGCCTTAAATTTAGGATTTTTTTTTTTTTGAAATGATTAAATTTAAGATTATATTGTTAGATAAGATTAGATAAGCCGAGTCGTATTACCTCCTAGTATCCTACTGATGCATCATTTTGATACCATACCGGTCAGATGTGGTACTTGCACTGCTGTACATATCATGGTTGAATCAACAAAGCAGGGAGCACACGACAGTATAATCTGAAAGGCATACTCTTTATTCAAACCTTTTGGACGTCTCTCCACCATTAAGTTCAAACTTATTTTTCTATTTTTATATTTCTCAAAATAAACTATCAAATTGTTCAAAAAGTAACATAGCTAAATCAGTGATACCTATATCATGTATATAACATTGTAAAAAATCATCACTGCTAAGTGCTATATACACTTCTATCTAAGAACAGCTAAGCAACCCCTCTATTCTCATTCCAACTGGATGCTTACCTTTGCCTTCTAGAGTTCCCTTAACCTTCCTATAAAGCTCCATCCAAGTACAACCCTCCAGCCAATCCCCTTCATTCAGAAAACCCAAAGTGGGCCCCGCAGGGCATGTGACAGGCTTTGCTGTCACCAGATCTAACACAGCAGCAGGGTCTGGTACTGCTGCTTTTGGAAAATTGAAGGCTAAATTATCAACCTTATGCTCATATATCTTCCCATTTCGGTCTAGCTTGTACCTGGAGGTTCCTTCGAAGGTACCATGAGCTTCCCAGGGAACACGTGGCGTTCCATGAAGCTTCCACCTGATCACTATGGTGTTCTCGGACAGCTGCCAGATGCGGGTAATGTCAAAGCCGATGTCATGAAAGAGAATTTTTCCATGAAAACGAAGAGCCCAGAAGATAAGTTTGTAGTTCTCTATTCCTTGAAATGTGTTCAATGGATCCACAAAGGTTATGTCATCACTGGAGAAAGCAGGAGGAATTATACTATAAGTGATACTATTTCTGATTTCTGTTTTTCATTAAACTATATTTACGTTTTTAGTAAGAGATCAGAGAAGTCAGCAAATAATTAAATTTTATTTTTCTTCTTAACATTGGCATTTGGGAATAGTAACATAAGCCTAACTTATTAGCACCAAACCATAGTAGACAGTAGACAAAGTTAATGGTTTTGACAATTTCATTTTTTATCGCAAATAAGTTTCAATTTAGACTAAAGGCAGAGTAGGGAGAAAAATATATATCTATGATAATTGGCTGCGCATCATCTGGAACAACCAAGTGCTACATATTCAATGCGGGGAGGTATCATGGATAACTATTATAATCTGATATTGGTATACATATATACAAATTATAAACAATTATAAACAAAAGCTGATGTCAAAATGGTCATATTACCAGTAACAGAAGTAATCTGTCAATTTTGAATTTTCTTATAGTAACATTATGCAAAATCGTACATTGAACATCAAATTGATATGTCGAGTTCGTACCGATAAATATCATAGTTGAGGTCTCTTACAAAAAGAGAAGGAAGATCATCTCTCAAGGTCCTCACTGCTATACCAAGGTTGAGATAAAAATCATCCTTTTGATTCTTGTTATTTCCCTGATTGTTTATTTTCTCTGGTGACTGAGTGAGATGAGGTTTCTCTTGCAAAGCCGTCAGCTTTGTTTGTAGATACAGCGAGGAAGAGAAGGATGAAGATGGAATTGTTGGATTTGTCAGGGGGGTCTGTGAAAACTTTGTATGGTGGGAAAGGAGAGACGAAGTAGATAACTTTGGAAGAAGAAAAGACATTTTCTTCACGGTCTCTATGTTTCTCTCCTTATTCACTACTAGGAAGGAGAAGCCATGAGAGAGAAAGTGGGAGAGAGAGAGAGATGAGAAAAGGGGGAATGTTTGAGTGGTATTGAATGGTACACGAATGGTTTGTGGATTCTTCTGTTCGGACTTGATCTTTTGCCTTGGAAATTTATGGTATTCTTTTTGAAAGAGAGTATTTTTGTATGGTGCGTATTGCATCGTAGACCAGTGAGTATTTTCTTTGGTACGGGTTGTTCTGTGGAAATCACATTTGTAAATACTATGCAAAATTTTGCTATCATAAATTGGCAATTACGCATTTTTTATTGCTTAATCTGATAATTATTCTCGTATCCATCTACACTTTTATTATGTATATATAAATAGGGTTAACAAGACTCAACAACTTGAAAACAGACAAGTAGTACTATATTGTTTATTTTAAAAAAAAATTTATCACGTGCGCTTAAATGAAAGATGAATTATGGTATGTTTGGATGGAGTCAGAATAGGGAATTTGAATAGAGACATCCTTATTCCTTATTCCATATTCTAATATCAAGATTTTGTTGGAATATGAATAATGGCCCGAATAAGCCCAAATTTTTTATTCTTGTGTTGTTTGGTTTTCACCGGAATAAGAAATAAGAGACTTATTCCTTAAAAAATGACCGAGTGACTTTCAGTGTAGCGTGAGATCAAAATTAATCACAATTAAATCATCTTGCGTCAAAAGTGCTTTTGAGGGAAATTGGAACCAGGGTTGGACCTTTTTTAAAAAAAAAAAAAAAAAAATGGGCATTACACAGTAACAATTTGGGATTAATTGTCAATTTCTTTGGTCTTCAATTATTCCTATAATTAAATGTTAATGAAATATCCTGCCACGATCTATGGCGCCCAATATATAAAAGAACCTGTATGCACAATTCTTACTATCATAGTAACTAGCTACAATCATTTTGGAGGTGTTAGTTTTACTTTTTTTTTTCTCTTTTTTCTTTTGTTGCCCAAAAACCTTATTTTCTACATTTTTTTAATAAATGATTATCATTTATTGTGAAAAAATTTGGCTTTGGAAAAGCCTTAAGAGCAAAAAGGCAACTAATATCACCCCGCTAAATAATAAATTAATAATCACACAACAGTAAAACATGATTGGATATATAGATATTCTAACCTTCCAAATCATCATATTATCATCTTTTACATCGTAGTCTCTTTGTTTCGTCATCTAGCTTATATTCTTCATGTAGCATTCATATCGAACGACTCTATCAAATTAAGTTGATACTTCCACATTACCATTTTAGTTATAAAAAATAGCGTCTGTTCCTCACCCATTCAATCATGTTCTAATTTAGAAAGGGACAATTCTTAAGAAAAATAAATAGACTTTTCAATTTTCTCCGGTTGCCTTCTAAAATTAAAACTCCTAGAAAGGTGGCATTCATATCGAACGATTAAAATGACATGCTCCCTGATTTGAATTTGAAAAAAGAAATAAATGGGAAAAAAACGAGGGCTGATTTTACACCCAATTTTTTTTTTTTTTTTTTTTTTTTGAAAGAACAGATTCCCAAGCATTTTTACACCCAAATTAGAAGATGATAATTTAAAACAAAGAACATTTACCTTCCCACATTTTATCCTCTTCTGTTCATTTTCTGAAGATTGAAGTGCACACGTGAAGGCCCAATGTGTCCTCGTGTCTATTTGGGCCGAGATACACAGGCTTAACAGGCTGAGCATTATGGCTTTAACGAGGGCTTATTTTAAGCCCGTTACGTGAGCACAGACCGAGCAAAGTTCCCTTAAGTGATATATATATAGATTGTCTCTTGCGGCAGTAGGGTTTTTGTTAGTCTCTTCCTCCATCCAGGCGCCGCCGCTTCTTCTTCATCTCGAGCTCGCGTCGGATCTCTCCTCTTCATAACCATGGCGGAACAGGTAATAACTAATTCTATAGAGCGTCATTGAATCCGTGTTATCTAGAGTTGAGACCAGCCTTTTCAAATTCAGACCAGAGTGATGATGGCGGGGTTTATTAAATTTTTTACAAATTGAATTTGATTTCCTTCGTTTACTTTTGAGGAAAAGAGATCTTTAGTAGAGAAACACTTGTGCATAGTGCAGTTTTATCGATGCCAATTAGTTTCTGATAGTATAACCTAGATTTAATGCTGCTTGTCTTTGTTATAGCTAACAAATGATGTTGTAAGCATGGTCTATTGTTGTACTTAGAATATAGTAACTGGATATTATTATTTCCCCTATGTACTATACTTTTTCTTGTCACATTGGTTTAGATGCATTTTTCATGCTCAAAATTTGATAATGTGCCCAACTTAAGAGCATAGGTTTTGCGTCAGCTTGATTTGTATCAATTGATCTGATATAGTTGTATTTATTTTTCTTTGCTATAGACTGAGAAGGCTTTCCTCAAGCAGCCGAAGGTTTTCCTTTGGTGAGAATTTTTATCCGCACTTTGTTTCAGTTTCTTTAGTCTGTATTATTATTTTCTCATATAATGAGATAATGTTAATGGCGCAGCTCGAAGAAATCTGGAAAGGGTAAGAGGCCAGGTAAAGGTGGAAACCGCTACTGGAAGAGTATTGGCCTGGGTTTCAAGACTCCCAGAGAGGCAATTGAAGGTATATCTGTTGGAAACTTCACTGTCTTAATTTTAATGTATGAAGTTCGGAGGGAAATCACTTGGATGTTAGGTCGTTAATTTTGCAGTTATCACTGGTTCAATTAGACAGATGATTACAAATTTTCCTTTTTTAAGTTGTAAATTACTGAACTATAAGCTGATTATGTAGTTTGCAGTTGATATTGTCATATTAATAACTATCTTTGGGCCTCATCAAATATTCTGTCATGATAAATATAATTTTTCATAGTTGTAGCCTTGGTATTAAGTAATTACTGTCTTCTCTGTATAGGAACTTACATTGACAAGAAGTGTCCCTTCACCGGAAGCGTGTCAATCAGAGGTCGCATCTTGGCTGGTACATGCCACAGTGCCAAAATGAACCGTACCATAATTGTTAGAAGGAATTATCTCCACTTCGTTAAGAAATACCAAAGGTCTGTATTGCAAGATGTATATCTAAGTTAAACATCATGTTTATTTTTTTAATCAGTTAAACATCATGTTTATTTTTTAATCAGTAAATTATGTTGGTAACCTTATCATCTCTTACATTTGTCTTTTTAATAATATTAGGTATGAGAAGAGGCACTCAAATATCCCAGCTCACATTTCACCGTGCTTTCGTGTGAAGGAAGGTGACCATGTCATCATTGGCCAGTGCAGGTTTGTTCTTTAAATTTGTGTTGTTTGGTACCAGTCTTGTCCATGTCAGGATACCTAATATATCTAGTAGTGGATTCTTTTGGTGTGTTCTTTTTGCCCAATTTGAATTTGTGATAGAGTGTCAATTTAATGGTGTACCTGACCCAATGCTGAAATATTTATTACAGGCCCTTGTCAAAGACAGTGAGGTTTAATGTCTTGAAGGTCATCCCGGCTGGATCGGCCAGTGGTGGTGGCAAGAAGGCTTTTACTGCTGTCTAGAAATTAGAAATTATGCTGAAGAGAGTTAATTGGTAGTTTGTACCTTGATAAAAAAAAGTTTTGCTCTTAGTAATGGAACATCAAATGTGATTTTAGCTGTGTTGTTTGTTTATTCAGTGTTTTGTTGAAGTCAGGTGGCATTTTGATATGAATATTTGCTTTTTGGCAGATCTGTTCAAGTACTTGAATTTTTTCAGTAAATCGTTCTTTGTGAGATGTTGGTTTTGCTTTTACCTACATTGGACAGAAAAAGAAAGGGAAAAAGGGCCCTATTAGGCTTATTTTATTAGAGCTTGCATGCAACAATTATAGGCGCTGGTATCTGTGGTTGCTTTCGGAAGCATTTATTACTGATCTATGTTAGTTGTGGGATTTATGATGCTGCAAAATTGCAAATTTGAGCTCTCAATGACTGATCAATGTCTTACCAATATCCCGAAAATTAGAGTTCATTATCTTATCTTTTCTTTTTGCCCAATGTTGTTAAAAACTTTAAATTAAAATTAAATACAGCAGTCTTGTTTTGAGATAACGGGATAAAGACATGCGTCCAATATTTATTCTACCAGAAACCAAACAGAAGCATGTTACGTTGTTAGGTTGACTGACATTCCATCCTTCAAGGTTTAAGAAAGTTTTTCTCTCGTTTGCAAGGCATGCTACAATAACCTTCCTTTTCAAGTTTTTCAGATACTGCAATTTGAGGCTTCATGATCCCCCAACTCCCCTATATCTCTGATCTCTCTATCTATTCATTACCCATCTCTCTATTACTGCCCTTAACTCTCCTCCTAACCCCAACCAAAAGAGGAGAGACAAAAAACATGCCCAGAGTTCTCACAATACTTTCTCCCTTGGTTGCTATTTTAGCTTTTGCCTCACAGCTAATAGTGCAAAATCCAATATTTTCCCCTTCTTCAATGAAACAGAGCTTCACGTCAACAATTGTACTTCCAAAAGGTATTAGATTGTTTTCTCACCGCAACTACTGCCACCGTTATGGTCACCGCTGCCCCCACCACCACCACCACCATCATCACCATCACCATCACAATATTTCCATTTGTGATGATTTTGCACCTGATCTGCCTCCAGCAGACCCAGAAACTGACGTCTTATGTGTCGATCAAAATGGATGTTGCAACTTCACAACGGTCCAATCTGCTGTTGACAGTATTGAAAGTTTTAGCCTGAAGAGGAGTATCATATGGATTAATGCTGGAATTTATTTGTAAGTTTATTGATCTTAAAAATATACAACTGTTGGCTTTGACTCCAAGTAGCCTATTGTACATTGATCTGCTTGTAGTACAAATGCTTCCTACTTTACTTGAAAGTCTTAAAAAATAAAAATAAAATAAAATATCTTCAATTGTTAAACTGGCTATCTCATTCTGATCTCGCTCGTAATCATAAGTTGTCTGAATGTAGTGAGAAGGTGACTGTTCCAAGGACAAAACCAAACATCACATTTCAAGGGCAAGGATTCGAAATAACTGCAATTGCATGGAATGACACCGCAAATTCATCCCATGGCACATTTTACAGTGCATCTGTCTCTGTGTTCTCAACCAACTTCATCGCAAAGAACATAAGCTTCATTGTATCCAAATTTCTCTTTTAAAAGACAATGATTTGATGCATTGCAATAGGGATAGAGAGACGTGGCCAACAAATAGATATACATTCTTCCCAATAGAACCACAAAAGAAAAAGAGAACATATAATGTATTTGTCATGGAAAATCCAAGTCTTATCTATTACCAACTGGCATGGCAACTGAGTCCTGATGGCATGCGAATGCTTAATTGTTAATTTTGATATTTCACACAGAATGTCGCACCAATACCAAACCCTGGAGATGTGGGAGGACAAGCAGTGGCGATGAGAGTCGGTGCTGACCAAGCTGCCTTTTGGGGATGTGGTTTTTTTGGTGCACAAGATACACTTCACGATGACAGTGGGAGACATTATTTTAAAGAGTGCTTGATTCAAGGGTCTATAGATTTCATCTTTGGAGATGCTACTTCCTTTTATGAGGTGAGTGGTTCTTCATGAAAGAAGGCCTATTAAGAAAGCTACTTCCAAGCTAAAAAAAAACCCAAGCTACTTGAAATCTAAGATCGAACTTCTTTGTTCTTATGTATGATATTTATTATAGTTTTTAATTGCATGTTCACCTCTATTTTGTTTTTTTAATATTTGATAAATTTTATGCTGATTGGAGCCTAGTGTCAGCTCACAGTACTCCTTTTCAGCATACTATGTGGAAAACTGGATAAGTAATCTACACATACAAGATGTCACATTGTAAAAAATTTTGTTTCAAAAAACGCATTTATATTAAAAAGTTGTGAGAGCAATTTCTATGAGCATACAAAAGAAAAATAATAAAATAAAAACTAATTTTATGGTGATTTAAGTGGCATGCTTAGTCTTATCTCCGATTTGGCCAAATTCTGTTCTCTTTTTCACTGTTTTAGTGTACATGTTTGTACCATGTTTATTGAATAATCCTGTTCGATCTTCTAAAGAAAAATCATTGTTTATCTGGTACAGTAGCTTTGAAATACTGAATTTGTTGGCTTAGCTCTTTGCTTGTGACTGACATAAAAATCTATGCCAGCACTTGGTTCATGATGTTATAATACTACTGTGGTATAAATGTTATAGTAATTTAGTATAAATGATGAAATTTTGATTCACAGTTTATACGCCTTTTTCTATGAAGTTTTAAAACATTTTCTAGACATTATTTCATTTGTTGCTTGACCAATATTAGCATGTCTGTTAACATTACTTATTCTTTACAAGGACTGTAGCATAATTTCAATAGCTGCTCCCATGCAACCTGGAGCAAGATTTATAAATGGTGTGGTAACTGCACAAGGACGGCCTAACGGAATTGAAGGCACCGGGTTTGCATTTGTGAATTGCAACATTGGTGGGACAGGTCAAATCTGGTTGGGCCGGGCATGGCGATCCTATTCACGTGTCATTTTTGCTTACACATCAATGTCTGATATCATCTCCCCTGAAGGCTGGAACGACTGGAATGATTCTAGTAGAGATCAGTAAGTAACTAAGCATCTTTACTGAAAACTGACGATACATATTAGAAATTTAGTTATTATACCACAACTGAAAATTCTTTCTATAGAATTACAAGAAAAACTTAACAACGGGTTGGTGCTAGGGAATCCAGTGCCTGAGTATTTGTCATCAATACTATGCCAATGGCATTTACTTCCGTATCAGTAGTATTTGGGCCTTTCTCGATAGACCATACTAACTAATTTATCACATCAATATAGCATCAATTATGCCCTTAATCGAAAGCTGTCTATATCTTGCATTTTTCTTCTTTTTCTTTCTCATTTTTTTGTGCTGTTATAGGACAATATTTTACGGGGAATACAAGTGCACTGGACCTGGTGCGAACATGACTTCCAGAGCGCCTTATGTGCACAGTTTAAATGATACAGAAGCAGCTCCATTTCTCAGTACTTCTTTCATTGATGGAGATGACTGGTTGAAGCCTTACAGCTAGCTATTGATCTCAGCTCCATGTCTTTTTTTTGTTTAAAATATATTTGTTCTATTGTTATTTGTTAATTTGACTTTATTGACAATACCAATTGCATCTTGCCCATATCGTATGAACCTATCGTTTGGTTCATAGAAGCTGCTATACAACGTATTTTATAATGAAAAGAGCATAGATAGATAAAACAATGTACTCAAAAAATTACAAATAAAAGAGTTCCATAAGTATAGTCTGGTGTTACTTTTGTGATGGCAAGCTGCGATTCAAAGGCGATACGAATCTGATATTACATGAAGGCTTAGGTCTCTATAAAATACGAACAGTATGACTTCTTGCATTTTTTATTGGCAGTAGATGTAAAAGTTCCAAAAGCTATACCGCCACTAGTAATTACAAGTATCTTAGACCTGAACGTACAAATCTGCATTATTCAGAAACTGAACATGAAACTCAAGGTATGGAACAATGATCTCTTCTATTCAAGTAAACAAACCAGACAAGAAACTCGTACACTAATCCACAGCTAAATAAACAACAACACTTGGAATTGTATGCAAAAGCTGAAACATGTGAAAGAGGCCACTCCTCCACAAAACGGAGCAAAGGGATCTGATCAATCAGCCAATGAGAATAAGCATAGAGTGTGTCAAATAAATGTACAGGATAAGACCAGGAGAGAGCAGAATGCAGGCAATGATATGAGAGAGCTGAGTTAATCAGGGGAACCAGCCCTTGCGGGGCTGAATCATGTCTCCGCCAGCACCTTCATTCATCAGCTTATCCAAGACCACATTCAGATCCACGTTCTGGCCATTCTCCGTCAGCTTCCTGACGGTTGCTCTGACCTGCTCCCTCGAGAACCCCATCATAGAGACCTTCTCCACCACATCGTCCAGTGGCACTCGATTTCCCGACCCTGCACTCGAGCCCACTGGAGTCGCCTGGGGCAATATCTTTGCTGTTGGTAGGTTCTCGTATTTGCCTCCGCCACTGCCAACACTGCCTGATGCAAAAGGTGAATTAGGTTTCATCCCTCCAGCTCCTCTATATGATGGGGAACCTGCACCATATGGGTATGAATCCACTGGTGGTCCATAGCCAGGTCGATTGGTTGGGGGTGGTTCATTGTACATGCCCCCACTAGACGGAGGACCATAGAAAGGTGGGGGCAGGGGCCCGCTGGGAGGAGATTGTTGCATGTAAGGGGGAGGTGCGGGCCCACGTGGGGGGTAGTGCTGGGCAGGGGGGGTACCATATGGGAGATTGGTCTCTTCAGCAGGAGGCTGGGATGTGGGGTTTGGGGCGTATGGCGCATACTGAGAGGGAGGTGGTGGCTGGGCTTGTGGCTGAGGATGTGGTGGGCTTTGCTGGTAGCCCCCCATCCCTTGCTGAGGTGGGTGCTGGGGTTGGGGCTGAGATTGAGGCGGCTGGTGGTATGGCTGCTGATGTGCAGGGTCCACTTGCTGGGGCTGAGAAGGGAAATAGGGGGGCACTGATGGGGGCGCAGATTGGGCCATTTGAGGGGGATATTGAGGCGCATTTGGGGCTGGGAGGGCAGGGACAGAGGGATTCTGGTTTTGAGGTGGGTATTGGATTTGGGGCGGGGGAGGGGCATTCGGGGTAGGGAGAGAGGGATTTTGGGATGAAGGAGCTTGAGGAGGGGGTGGTGGGACCTGGAGTGGAAGCTGGTGAGGTTGCGAGGTTAGAGCGAGAGATGTGTCTGGGGCAGGGGCAGTAGGAGTGCTTTCAGAAGATGGCTTGGATTGGTGTTGGGTTTGCTGTTCTGGCTGCTGTTGCAGTTTAGAGAGATGGAGTTGTGTCTCCATTATCTCTTGCTTGTCCCGGAGTATCTGCACCCCTGATTGTACCTGACCCAAACCAAAAAAAAAAAAAAAAAAAGAAAGAAAACATCACACAACTGTTATTTTACTTTAAACCATTATTATTGTACTATACCAGGAGTTAGCTGGTTCAAAAACACATGGCAACAACTAACAAGTAACAACTGATCAGTATGGTTGCAGTATGAACAAGAAACATATAAGCAATATTTTAAACATGTGGTGAAGTGACCTCGCGCAAGATATTCTCAAATTGCCGCAGTTTCCCATCTGTGGAGCCAGTATAATTCCCAACAACAAGTTTCAGATCATCAACAGAGTTCTCCATGTGGTGGGTCCGGCTCTCCAACTGTGACAGACGTGCACTCACCCCTTCCAGTGCATGCAACAAGTTGTCGGCGTACTTCTTCACAGTGCGATCAATTTCAGCCAAAGAGGCAGCCCCATAAGAAGGTGCCGCTGACCTTTCTTCTTTGTGCGTTACTTCCGTTAGCACTTGAGGTTCCATTATTCCAGCACTCTGTTCAAGATCCCAAGTACAGAAGTGTCAGATTATATCAAACAGCATCAAACCAAATAAATATGAATATACAATAATTGTTGACTTGGTTTCAAAACGAGAATCTCCATAGTTCTGAATTAATTTTCGGATGCTATTCAGTTCATGCACCAATTGACTTGTCAGGATAATGAAGAAAACTGTCACCAATTCACCATATACGCTACTAGAAGCACCAATCTCAGTGAGAGAGTGCGGCCACATGAAGTCTCCTTGAACTTCACATTACATTCAGTATTAGTAATAATTCAACCAACCATTGTAGTCCTGAATACTCAGAACGCTAGCAAAAAGCACAGCAGAATCCTAGACTTATCTAGCAATCAGAAGAAGAGAAAATTGTACTAAAATCAAGTCAGGCAGGATGAGCACAAGCCTCTAATTATAACTAGGATTGGTCCTTGGCAGTATAATTCTCTTTAATCACTCCAAGGTGAGGTGTATTAATACTATTAATACTATTACAATTTCGATTATGTCCTTATTAACCCTGACGCCTAATTTACAATCAGAGATATTTAATTAATAACTACCTTGAGATTAGATGAGGCCATCCTGGAATCGAGAGATCCCCAAGTAGAACCGGACCCAGCAGAAGTAACTGGAACTGTACCAGTACCAGAACTGGTACGAGGAGGGGAGAATCCGACGGTGCGGATGGGCTGGAAATCGTAGCTAGCGAGGATCTCCTCTTTGGTGGTGGGAGTGTCGCCATTGCTGTGGCGACCCAAGCTCTCCTCTTCCTCCTGAGACTGGTGCTGATGCTGAGGCGGTTGTTGGTGGTTCATCAGATCCAGTATCTGCTTGTCCATGAACTGCGACGTGTTCATCTTCGATTTCTCCTCCTCCAATCTCTTCTATTGGGTTCGATTTCGATCTCGGTTATGTTGTAGAGAGACAGAGGTTTTGATTGCTTGATCGATCGAGAGAGAGGAGATAGAGGTGAAGCGATGATAACTATAAATTAATTGAAGGGAAATAATAATAACTTGGTAAGAAAGGAAAAGAGGACGAAACGGATGCCTCCAGTTTCTACAATAGTAGAAATAGAAATAGATAGATATATCTGGACCGCGTCGAGTCTTTAATAAATTAATTGAATATGTGGCACCGTGTTAGCTTTATTTCAGGATTATGTCGGTTTGGTCGGTCCCATTTGTCAGCGACAGACATTTGAAATTGCACGTCTCCGTTTCCCATTCGAGTACCATTTTTAGTTAAAATAAATATAAATTGATTTTTTATATTTAAGTTGGAAATTTTCCATGATAAGGTAATTTTTGTTGTCTTTAAAGTTTTAGTATATCATTTTAATTTTTTCTATATATTTAAACTTCTGTCTCTGGAAATCCGCTGCATTTTAGTGATGCCAATCAAAAGAAGTAAAGAACTCGACGGACATCTATAATTTGAAACTGTTGTTTATAGTTTCTTGAAAATAAATTGATTTTCCCATTTCAGTGGGCTTATTTTAATGATAGGGCACTTTGATATAAAGCATAATTTTTATCCTTGTTTTCATATATCATTTTTGTTCAAACTTCTGTCTCCTACTTTCATTTTTCTCTCCCCGAGTTCCCAAATTTTGTCCGAATTTTTTTGCGGGCATGGAAAATTTTGACATAAATTTTTAATAATTTTATCATTTTATTTATTTATTTTATGTTAAAAAAGTTTAGGACATTAATAGTTGATATAGGAAGAAATAAATGTTATTATGGAAAAAGTACTACCTTGAATTAATGTGTAAAAAATTATCATTCAACTAAATTAATTAAACACCATCTGGATTGTTGTCCCTAAGTACGGCCTAGAGGGGGGTGAATAGGCACAAATACAAATAGTATACCGGTTTGGTCAATTTTGCGGAAATGTACAAACAATTGGTTCACACAAACAAATATCTAATCAAGTAAATAAAGAGGAGAAGAGTAAGAGAAATTGACACGCGATATGATTACGGAGTTCCGACCCGCTAGATGAATGGCTAGCCTTAGTCGTACGTCTCCGGGAGTTTCGCAACCACCAAAGGGCGCGCTCCGTTCAATTCCACAAAGAACGTGTCTACAACTTCGAACCGAATCGCCTCGTCACAATGACACTCGAGGTGGATCGGCCTAACATCTAAATATCCAAAGAACAACTCTAGATTGATGCTCTCAATCAAAACACTCAAAGATCTAGCTATATGGAACTTGGGTTTGATTGATGCTAACTAATCTCAATGGTTTTGCTCAAGTTAGTGAGAGAAGCAAGAGGAGTTGTTTGGAGCTCAAAGACAGGGATTTTGCAAGAGTTTCAATCAGTTATTTCAACTGGAAAGGGGCTGATGTTTATAGAGGGCGTCAAGAGCACGCTCATCATTCTCAAGCCTTTGTTTGTTGAACTTTCCCTCAAAGACCATGATGGCTCAAAACATCTTTGAGAGAATGGCTCCTTGCTTGTCTTCATCAAGGTCGACAATGCCCTTGAGCTTGTCATTCGAGTTGCGGTTTCTCCCTTGATGGTTGTCATTTTGGCGGTTCTTGGAGGGTGACTCCTTGTCATCACTTGCCGACAATGCTATTGACTTGCCATCATACTTCAACTTGCCTTGTTGCTTAAGTTTCTCTTCCACACATCGAAGGTGAGTATAGATGATCTCGGGAGTGAGGTTGTTGTGAGATCGTTGTTGAGTCTCAAGGTTGGAGACTAGATTGTCAAATCCCGGTCTTGTCTCCACGGACCTAAGCAAAACACCTATAACCCGATTGTTAGAAGGAGTCTCTCCAATGTTGGTGAACTCATCGAGAAGTTGTATAAACCGGGTATACATCTCCTCGATGGGTTCATTTTCCTTTATGCGGAATTTGTCTAATTTAGACTCCATCTCATATTGACGGGAGTTCTTAATTAGAGAATTTCCCTCATAACGGTTCAAAAGAGAAACCCACATATCATAAGCAATAGAGAAACTACCAAAGATAGGAGAAATGGACTCATGAACCGAGTTAAGCAAGACATTTACGGCATTGTCATTCTTGGTTTTCTCAAGCTTGGACTCATTGGTTTGTACATTCTCGACATACTTTGGAGTATATCCTTTTTCTACAATATCCCAAAGGTCAATTAGTCTAAGGTAGACAACCATACATCTTTTCCAATAAGAAAAGTTTTTGCAAGCGGAACCAAATTTTTCTGATTTTTCTATAACCCTCGAAGCCATAGGAAACCGATGTTATCACAATTAAGTTGGTCTTAATCTAAATAACCCCTGCTCTGATACCACTTTGTTGTCCCTAAGTACGGCCTAGAGGGGGGTGAATAGGCACAAATACAAATAGTATATCGGTTTGGTTAATTTTGCGGAAAGGTACAAACAATTGGTTCACACAAACAAATATCTAATCAAGTAAATAAAGAGGAGAAGAGTAAGAGAAATTGACACGCGATATGATTACGGAGTTCCGACCCGCTAGATGAATGGCTAGCCTTAGTCGTACGTCTCCGGGAGTTTCGCAACCACCAAAGGGCACGCTCCGTTCAATTCCACAAAGAACGTGTCTACAACTTCGAACCGAATCAACTCGTCACAATGACACTCGAGGTGGATCGGCCTAACCTCTAAATATCCAAAGAACAACTCTAGATTGATGCTCTCCATCAAAACACTCAAAGATCTAGCTATATGAAACTTGGGTTTGATTGATGCTAACTAATCTCAATGATTTTGCTCAAGTTAGTGAGAGAAGCAAGAGGAGTTGTTTGGAGCTCAAAGACAGAGATTTTGCAAGAGTTTCAATCAGTTATTTCAGCTGGAAAGGGGCTGATATTTATAGAGAGCGTCAAGAGCTCCAAAACAAAATAAAGTCTGGCGAAACGTTATACAACGCTTCAAAGTGTTATACAACGTTTGAAAAATAGCAGTTAAATAAGACAAAAACTGATAATGCTGTTGGATTTAGTCAGAAGCATTACACAACGTTTCAACACGTTATGCAATGCTTCAGATCTAATGGTCAAATTCAAACAAACCTTTAGACAAAGTCAGAAACGTTATACAACGTTTCAAAATGTTATGCAACGTTTTGACAAAAGGTGTCAGAAACGATTTACGACATTATGAAACGTCAAAAAAATCTGAGCCTGACAAGGCTTCTTGGTTCTAAAAAACTAATCGAAACTTCCAGTGCTCTAACGTCATAAGACGGAAGGCAAACGTTATACAATGCTAGATTTTTCAATCATTATACAACGCAAAGGAAACGTTGTACAACGCAAGTCAGCGTTCAAACGCATGGACTTGAGTCTGGCTTCTGATAGTCTTGCCATAACGTTGTGTAACGTTACAGAACGATACACAACGTTATGCCAAGCGTTACACATCAGAAGAGAAACGATGTGTAACGTTAGACAACAGATTTTGTAGGTAAAATAAAAAATGAGAACTGTATGTAACGTTATATAACATTTCATAGCGTTATACAACGTTTATATCAGAAAACTCAACAGAACTTGAGCAAAACGATTTTGATGAGTTTGAGAGCAAATTAAACCTATTTCTATGACCTTTTGAGACTAAAACTAAGTCTTCTAAGTCTTCGATACTTGAATGTATAGTCCGATATCCATTTCTTGAAATATGGCCTAATAAATCACTTTGGAAATCGAAATGTTACTAGAGAGGAGTTTATTTTGCAAATCGACAAATCAAGAGTTAATTTTTTAGTCCAACATGGATTAATTAGTAGGATATTTTCAACTATTAGTTTTGAAACCTCCAAAAACTGGAGAAAAAATAAAGTGGGATATTCCATCAATTTTTCGACGGAAAAGATATCAGCTTGTACTTCCCATTAGTTTGATTGACATTTGACAAACGTTTGAGGCTTTCAGCTAGTTTGCATGATACGATGACATGTAATCTTATGATATTTTAATGATGTGCCGGCAACAATCAACTAGGTAAGATGTCTTGTATCAGTCCGTTTAGTTAGTCATCTGTGTTTAAGAGTATGGATTATTAGAAACTCCACACTAGAATGGTTTAAAATCATATATTTTTTTAATATAGTGATGCAAATATTACCGCATGAAATTCAGATGGAACCAATACTCGTTCCTATATGAAACAATTTGGAAGTGTAAAAAGCATATTGCAGATATCAAGTGCACTCTGACTTATCTTATAGAGTTACATTCTTACAAATGATTAAGTACATATTACAAGGAGGAGAAAAAAAAAAGAAACTTTCATACAATACAAGCAAACCAAACAGAAAATGACTATTAATTTGCACAAACAAAGGGCAAAAGTATTAAACAAAAAAGTACATTTAAATTGAGATTTCGCTCGGAGCATGGAATGTCCTGCCACGACAAATCGACTCTAGGTTCTCCCCAGCATATGAACAAAGTGGAGATACTTCCACACCTTTTTCATTAGATAAATGAAAGAACAAATGAAAATTTGATAGGTAAAATCTGTAGAGAATTATATTTTTGTTTTGTAATTCATACTATAGTTCATGAACAACAGATTGCTCAAGTTGACAATACCACATCGAACATGCCCATGTGGTAAATGGGACAACTAAGCAATCTGCAATTTATAAATTATCGATCCACGCTATATTGTGGTGTCTCAGGTGCCAGCCATGAATACATGACGACATAGAGAAAATTAGTAACACTAATATACGAGCAAATGAGAAGTAGGAAATATACCGGTTAAATAAAGTGGTACAGAGTGGGTTAAAAAGCCCCCTGCTGCCACAACCCAACGGCTATGAAGGCGAAGGAGCATTAATTTGGCAGTATCAGGTGTGTCATAGCTTGCCCCATTAGCATTCTTAACTGGTGCAAATTCCTCTTCCCGTAGTATCTGTTTAATTTTCAAGCAACAGTTAGAATTTTAAATACAGGGGTAAAATGGGGAGCAAAGGAGAAAAAGGAGAACCTCAAAGAGAGCCATAGATGGAGCATATGTAAACGCATCAAAAATGAACTGCTCTAATTTTATCCCCATTGTGAAGCCATGGATTGATGGGATCTTTTTCTCTGCTATGTGATAGCTGCTCAAAAAGAATAACAATAACAGTAATCACTATCAGAAGAATAAATACGGTATTATTGTCCAGAAACTCAATTGTCACGTGTTTTCCAGCATATCATGAAAATTTTTATGTGCAACCCTATAAAATAGAGGAAAACTGAATCTCAACAGCATGAAGGAAAGCAAAAGAAGCAATATTTTCTCATTGCTTTTAAGGTCAAAATGGGAATATTTTTTCATTCGTGTATGCTGGAAAAATGGATGATATTTATCACATTTACAAATAAAAGTCAAAATTTTGCCTCAAAAGAATTATCCGAAAAACAAGTAATTTAAGTAAAATCAGATGAATAGAAAACTTACATGCTATCTTTTTCAAGACTGTTTGCCACATGATTTAGAAAATCCAGTGTGAAAAGGTGCAGGCAGACCTGTGCAATATGAGGGTGAAAAAAAGTAAGAGATGATTTTTTTTTTTTTTAATGCATCTCTATATTATAAGCACAATACATGATTAGAAAGAAAAAAAGAGCAGAAAAACATGAATAGCAAAGGCGCGTACAATATATAAATGTTTTTCAACAGTTACATTATGGGTGGGGTGGAGCTATTTACAAACTCGTACTTAATAATTAGATTTGCCCGTACCCTACCCTTACCTGTTAAGTCTAACCCTTATCTTATTATCCTTACCTGTTAAGCTTTTTGGATAATGACCTGATAATGGCAAGTACTGAAAATAATGGTAGTTTATATACCCTCTCTCTCTCTAACACACAAACAGAAGATAAATCAAAATTCTACTTGAAATATATATCATTAAATACACAGAAAATTATGTATTTGTGGCTCTCATAATTTGACAAAAAAATTGTAAAATACTCATAATATGAAACTATGAAATGCTTTATAAATAAATTTTGTCAGAAATATAAATATTACATTAAATGAATATTTAATAAATTATCATATATGATTTTTTGTTTGTTAATTACCCCTACCCGGTAAGTTAGACGAAATATTTTCTTTTATCATATCTTAATCCTAAGGAAAAAAAAATTAAAAAGTAACATACATTACTCCAGCAATAACGAAGGCGCCCAGTAGTTTGATTGATTTCAGAACACATGTTTTGATCCATCTCACTATACTCTAGCACAGAAAGGGGTCCACCTTTACCTCTTTGCACAAACACCCCTACTTTCTCTTGAGGATACCCCTTGAATAAAAACGCCAATAAACACTTGAGTTAGAATACTTAATAGCAAATAGAATTAGAATATTATAAATCTAAAAAAAAAAATTAGAATATTATTTATTCTCTGCAAATTTAGAAGAGAGAAGATAAAAATAAGGTAATGGGAATAAATTATTACATTAAGATATTGGAAAGAAACTAAAATTTCAAATTGTCCTTCAATGAAGAGAATTTTGACAAAAGATTTGAAAAGATGGAGAAAATGATAATTTATGAAAAAAAGGAGAACATCATTTTACCTTACGCACGACTTTAGCAGAAGCAGCAACACCTTTCTCAATAAAGTACCCCAAAAAAGTGGGATCTGCAACACGCACCTGCCCTGGGGAGATCATAATTAGAAAGAAGAAAAGAGAGAAAGCAAGACAAGAAAGAGCAGTTTGATAATATGTACGTAATTACCAGAGCATTATCAACACCATAACAATCTACATATTTCACCCCTCTCATGGCCATATCTTCGAGCAACTTGTGTGATTTTAGAGCTAAAAAGGAGAACAAGAATTTAGTCATGTTTTTACCACCACATGAATAGAATGTACTGAATAAAAAATATATCTAATTGTAAAATTTTAAATTGATACCAGCATATACGCCGCCATTTCCATCAGGAGCCTTTGCTACCTGGTTTTTACAATACAATCAATCACTTGTAAAAACAATTCTATCATTTTGGTTCTGTTAATTTACTTTTATATGCATGGAGGGTGGAGAGGGAGTTTAGCAGGGTGCTTACCTTGAAAGGAGTTTCCATGATAAATTTACCATCAGGAGAAACACAAGGAAGCGTGCCTTGTTGGAAGAAAGTTACCTGTGTCAAGTCAATACCTCAGTAAGCAAAGAGTATATGGAGTACGTGCACTTCTATGACAAGTACAAATAAGACTTTGTGTAGTATTTTTTTTACTTGGTCTGGATCCAAGCCAAAATACTTGCGGCTTTGAAAATACTTCCGGGTTGCTTCATCTGTGAAAGGGCTGGTCATTATGTACCAGTGAATAGGTACAGTACTAGTAGAACCTGCACATAACATCACAATACACTAAATAGAAAATTATTAAATTATAAGTATCTAACAAGGTGTAAAAAGAAAGAAAATATTACCTTCAGTTGATTGAGCTGCCAGCTTTTGAACGGAGAGTATTTTCTCGGCTTGGAGTTGAAAAAGTGACTTGTTAGATGGCAGGCCTATACCTGACAAATATATAACGAGATTTTGTTGGATGACTCAGAAGCAGTATATCCCACTAATTCAAAATTGCAAAATTTAATACTATGAAAATATAAAATAGATAAAGAGGAAGTCTACTTACTGAAACAACCCTTGGGATCTGAACTGCCAAGACGGGTACCCTATCAGAAGGTAAATCAAAACATCATATAAATAGAAATCTACTATCTAAGCAAAAGACTATAGCATATGAAGATGGGGAAACATAACCAGAAGAACTTTGGAACTAACACGGTAACTTCAGTAGGAAAAATCTGGAGAGTATGGTTTACAGAACAATAATTATGGAACTAAAACAGTAATTAGCAGTGTCTAGAAGTGCTAGCTATTTTCTTCTATCAATACATCTCCTTTCTGTAGAGTTCTTTATTAGATGGTCAAGTGTCTATGAGAAAAACTAAGATACAAAGAACAAGAATGAAGCAAATATTAAATAAATACCATACCTGACCACCAGCTAACAGGACAACAGCTAACTTCCCTTCAGAAATAGCCTTTAAACCTCTTTTCCACCACCTCTCTTTCTCTTCAGCTGTTCTCTCTTCTACAGTTGATACACTTGACTCTGGTACTGGCTCAATTGACGGTACCGGCACTCCTAGATATAGTATTTTTCAACATGCTGAGAAATATTTCACAGCAACAATATTTCCTATAACATAATAGATATGTAAGGTTAGAATAAAAAGTATACCTCGTGATCCAAGCGACCGTCTTATGATCCGATCAATTCTGGGAAGATCAATGCTCTGTTTAATTTAAACAAAAGAATTCTTAGTTATTTTGAAAAATCAGAAAGGTAAAAATCCCTCATTAAATTTTACAACAGACCTTTCTATTCTGTACCCATCATGGCAAGTAACAAACCTCATGTATATTACAGTCTGATCGAGTAAGTTCAAAATTTCAAATCATACTGAATGCCATTCATGGTTGGTACTAAATGTGCACTGGTACAACAATTTTAATTATTTATACTTTTTCACAATAAAATATCCTGACAAACAATTGAACGAAAACCAAAAAGTAATTTTGCCAGCTCATATCTTCAACCAACGATCAGGTAATACCAGAGAATAGTACAACTTAAATAACAAAAAAGAGCAGTATACCAACTTGCCATTAAAAAAAATTAAATAAAGAAAATATATTAAATACAATTACTGTCTTTTCAGATCTAAAATGGGAAAAGATCAACTTTTTTTGCAGTATTTCTAAGCATTCTAAAAATGGAGTGTAACAATTGGAACTTAAAAACTTATTATAATTATTATATAAAGAGTTTTGCTAATGAGATAACATAACAATAAAATGGAAGAAATTTAACAGTACCACGAGCTCACTTTAGAAAAAGTGAAAAACTGATTGAAATGATGTTATTTCTAAAGCAACCACTAAGGATCCATAAAGTTGAAAGCTCATGTCACTTAAAACAAAAGAGATTTTAAAAATCACAAAAATCTCCACCTTTGAATTGTAAACAAACGACAAGTTGACCTTAAAAGATCTACATAGCTGAAATGCAATTATATATCAAGCCACAAGAAATCAGTGTAATAAATAGGAGAATTCAACAAGAGTTCACTCTAGATAAGTCTAGATTAATTTCGATCAAACAAATACCCCAATTTCAACCCAGCACTATACAATTCAGTACATTAATACCTCCCAAGCATATTTCAGTCACCAACATTCCATCAATAAAACAAAAAAACCAAAAAGAACAAATTAACCAAATGTCAAACCAAATAGATCAATATCCCACAAAAGGTCATCCTATAACAGCAAAACAACAGATCTCGACACAATTTCCCAAATCAATCACTCTTCAATTATTCAACTCACCTCGATATCTCTGACGAGGAGCTCTCTCTCCTCGGGCAAGATCTCGTCCCAGAGAGAGAACGACCCTTCCTGGCCGTAATCCTTGAGCCTCTCCACCATATCCTGCGGCGGCGTCGGTCCAAGCGCCACGACCTCCGGTGGCGACGCCGACCCCTGCCTCTCGCTCTCGCTTCCGGCCAGAGGCATCACCGAATCAGTCCTCGGTCCCACCAATATTATCTCCTTCATCTCTCTCTCTCTCTCTCTCTCTAACTAGCAAGCAGTCAAGCACACAACACACTCCTCGGTATAGAGCTCACCAGTAGAGAGAGATAGTGAGATGGGATAAACTCGATAGCGAAGAACGAGATCGAGGCACAAAACAATGGAGGTTGCTTCAAGTGCATTTGTATGGAATAATTATTTAGTAGCTAGACCATTACATGGACCAAATAACTGAACGTGGGGTCCACTTTGAATGTAAGGCGTGGAGCGGGCCCAGACTCATGAACTGATAATTTAATTAGACCATTTTAAATTAGTAGACCCGGTCTAGGTAGACAGTGCATGACATGCCACCAGATTCACGAACAAACGGAGGTTGTGATGATTCAGTTCCTCTGCCTCTTCGTCTACAACTAAAAGAATGTAACGAGTTGATGAATAGTAATTGAATGACTCGTTGTATATTTTCTTACAGAGATGAGTTTAGAGGAGATTTGGTGCGAGACAGGTGGGAGATGTCGGCGATATCGAGGCTGATTTGCCTGTAATTCTAATCTGATGAGAGTAATTATAGCAAGTCACTGCGTAGGGGCATTACTGTATGTAATAATACATACAAGGACCCGCCAAATTAATTTAGATATAAAATTGTTATTAGGAAATGCATGTTGCGACTGTACAGTACACCAGAAATCGAGTTGCCCCGTCTCGGAAGCAAAGGGAAAGCGACTACTGTTGCAATGGCAAAATAATGAAAAAGGGGTAAATGGTTTTGATGCATCACATGGTCACGTGGAATTGGATCGGTCATTAGCCAGGTATAATAAATCTACAGGTCAGATAACTACGGTACCGGTCATATTTGGATCCTGACCGTTTATCGCACGACACTTACCGGTCATATGCGCACAAAAATGTGTACTTTTTTGGGGAGGATTTCAATGCGAATTTTAGAAACAGCCCAAAATTTGAAGAAAAATCTATACCGTATATACCGGTGCCACAGAATTTAAATCCGGCATATTCCATTTCAGTATAAAATTTAGCACGTGAAAATCTCATGAAGTGATAGCTACATTAACGGAACTAGAAAATAGAGTATGCAATGTGGAAATTTTTTTGTTTTTTATTTCTTCTATATATTTGGTGGTACGTAAAATATGTAATATGTGATTGTATAATAGAAAATAATAAGGTTATGTACAAGGATATATATTTAGGAGGGTTGATGAATGTTCGTAATTTAAAATCGGTTCAAATTTTCAATCAATTCCATATGTGGATGTAAAATTTATATACAGTAGTTTGTGAATTCCCTATGGAATTTAAAAAACAATCATGTTATCAATTAAACTTGTTTGTTTTATCTAGGTTGCTTTGATTGAATGAAAATTCAATATGCATGAATTGAATAAATGTTTTATTAAATTTTTATTTTTATTTATAACTTATTACGACCCATAAATATGATTTAATTAACCAAAACAATTTTTATTTGCTTATATTTGGAATAGTTAATTCACCTTATCATTTAAATTAGCTTAATATTAATGATAGTCTTGCACTTAAGTGATGTACATATCTTATTCGTCTGATGATGAATGATGATGCATTTAGTTATTTAAAATACTTTCGTAGAAGACCCACAAATATTTTAAGGTAATCTAAAGTATTAATAAAAGCTGATGCCGCTTTTTTTTTGCAGTATCAGAGCCATCTATTTTTCACGATCAATCTGGTCCATTCAGTTTATTTAGCGACTTTTTTTATTTTGAATTAAAAATAGTCGTACCAATTAAAAATAGTGTACCAATCATTAATAATAGCAAGACTTTTTAAAATAGTAGTACCAATTAAAAATAGTCGTACCAATCATTAATAATAGCAAGATTTTTTTGGAAAGAAAATATGTCAAGTTTATTTTGCGACTTTCTAATTTTGAACTTACAAATTTTTGTCTACAAATTTTGACAATTTTTTTACGACATATTTTTTATTTTTTACATTAAAATTTTTTATATTTTACATAGCGCAGCGAAGCTGCGACTACCATATCTAGTACATAAGAAATTACGAATCCACATTATAATTCTAATTATAACTTTAAATAGGTACGTATTAGTATTATGCATGCATCCTTTACAATAAATCTTCATTCAAATTTTGTCAAATATCATCGGTTGATAATCCTACAAATTCTGCTGTACAACAAAAAATTCCATAACAAAAGAATGGCATGGAATTTCCATTAAAATTAAAATAGAATTTGTCTATTTCCATAAGTCAATGTAGTCAACTCAACAAACTTCCAGGTACATAATTTTGCGTATATTAGGGACATTTTGGATGTATTCATACCATGCTTCGCTATGCAAGGTAAAATATATTTTTCTATCTCTACTACTTATAAATGCACGTAACGTATAGGTGTTACACTCTAGATCTAAATAGTAAACAAGCGTTTTTGCCATTGGATCGATTTGATCTGTGGTTGGATATCAATCGCCAGACGAAGCAACACTATTATTTGGTTTTCCATCTAATATAGAAACAAATTGAATAATAAATCTATTCGTATCGCTGGTAAATCAAGCAATAATTTTTTATTGTCTAATATTATTTTGTTTGTTTATTTGCCCTGAGGGCATTCTATGCTAGTAATAAGAAAGCAATGATTGGTTTCATAGTTAATTAAGATACCTTTTGAAGATATACTTTTTAAAAATTTAAACATATGGTTTCGAACAAAGTAATCAGTACTTCAATCAAGCTAATCAGTTATTCATAATTAGTGTACAAACAGAATAATTGCGCCATGCCATTGGCTCATCGTCTCTCAGCCTTAGGATCTGTACGGATCCTACCTGAAGATCCAAACTAGAGGATCCTGTTGGTGAGTCGGTAACGGATTTTGGGCTTAACGGGTTAAAGGGAATCATAAAGTACATCTGTTGATATTGTTGTTTTTATTAATTATAATTTTGATCTTTTGGATATGAAATTGATTTAATGCAACAACCACTTTAATGTGGCTATTCACGAGCTATTTTTTTCTTTTTCCAATATGTTTTGATCTTATGCGGCTGTCGGCTTGGAGCCTTGGACTAACATTATATGCAATTAAGCAACATTATTATTATTATTATTATTATTATTATTATTATTATTATTATTATTATTATTATTATTATTATTATATATTTTTTTAAAGAAATCGGAGTACTACAGAGAGAAGAAATATGACAATAACGGAAACGTATAGATAATTTTTTCATAGAAAGTCCCTATATAAACTTAGACAAATTTTTTGGACAACATCTTGCTAATATTAATAATTGGTGCAATTATTTTTAATTTATCTAAAAAATTATAAAAAAAACTAATTTTGACCGCTTTCTATAGCGGCCACGGCTTTTAATTAATACTATAGATTTCGTTTTGATTGGTATTTCATTAATCTATCATATACAAGCTCATAGATCGAATAATCAATGGTCTAACTTTCTTTTTTTTTAATGTTCACTTCATTCGCGTGAGATGTCATATTAATTGAATGATATTTCACTTCATATGCAAAACTTCACACTGTTCTACAAGAATTTCACACCTCAAATTGTGGTTGAAACTATTTGTTCTTACACGAGCTTGATATCAAACATAACTTATCTATATTTCATGTATGCAATCACAGAGCACTGGCAACACTTCGCTTTTAATAAAAAACAAGACCATACAAATAATGATTAATGATGTGATTGATAAAACATTAGAGGAAACTAATAGCAACTAATATTATAAATCTCTTTTCAAATATAGCACCATAGGTAAATTAATCAATCAATAAATCTATCTATTTTCTCTCATTTTGCCAAAGAGCTAGCCGATATCCTTCATTGTAAAATTGGTTGTTTACCAATCAAATATTTAGGAGCCCTCCTACATTAGAAAAATCCTACTAGATCTGATTGGAATGCTGTAATTCTCAAAATCAAAGCCAAGTCAGCTGGCTGGAAGAAGAACGTGCATTTTTTATGTGGTAGACTGGTTCTTATCAATTTAGTTCTCTCTTCTCTTCTCCTTTATCTTATGTCTTTCCACTAAATGCCCAAATGGGTAATTCAACAGTTGGATAGAGTTAGGAGGGATTTTTTGTGGGGTAAATTGGATAATTCAGAATATAATAAAAATATAATCTAGTAAGTTGGAGTAGAATCTGCAGACCTAAAGAGGAAGGTAGATGGAGAATTTTAATTTTAGAGTCAATGAATAAGACTTTAATCGAAAAATGGCTTTGGAAGTTGCATAATATTGATTGTAAGGACATTTGGAAAGAAATTATTATTAAGAAATATAGGAGAAGAGCCCCTTCCTCCTTTTCAGCATTTTGGAAGCATGTTTCATCACTTTAACAAGTGATGAGGATGGGGTACTCCAAAACAGTTAACAACGGAGCCATGACCAGTTTTTAGTATGATAACTGGTCTGGCATGGGCAGTTTTGCAAGGGAATTTCCTAACTTATTTAAGAAAAACAAAAAAATCAGAGGCCACGGTAGATCAAGTTTGGAACTTAGGTAATATTAATCTCTTTTTGAAAAAGGGTGTGAGTATGAGTAGCAAGAACTTTAAACTTTTACTCATTTGTTATTATGATTCGTGTAAAACGAAAATGAGAATAAAGTGCAAAAAGAAAATGTGTCTTCCTTTTATTCTTAGGCCTTGCTCCAGAAGAGGGGAATGGAAGGAAATGGGGAGAGGGTGAACTGACCATACCCTGCCCAAGAGTTGTTCCTTGCTCCAAAACTTAATTTTTGAAGAAGAATGGAGGGAAACGGGGGAGAATGGAAGTAAACTTCTATATATAAAAGAGGAGAAAGGAGAAAAGCTTGTTACACCCCAAATTTGGGGAGTAACACTAACACAATTTCCATACTCTCCTCTTCCATCCATTCCTCTTCCTTTCCAAGCTCAGTTCTGGAGCAAAGCCTTAGGATAAATATTAAAAGAAAACTAACAACTTCTATTTACATAGTTTTTTTGTCGCATCATAAGCATAAGCTTGAATAGATAATTCACAAAATGTCATTTTATATTATTATTTCACAAAGAATAATATTTAGCAGCTACAAACTTACGGTTCATTATAAAAAAAAAAAAAATTATAATCTATTCGATAGACTGGTTATTCATTCTAAAGTGAGTGGTTTTTTTGGTTAATGATTAAAAACAATATTCTTTACCGTATGATATAAATGTCGCAAATTCAGTACACAATTAGAAGTTCTCTTATGAAAATTAATATTAAAAAGATTTTGCTACATCTGTATCTTAAAAGGAACTAATTATAAAGTGAGGAAATGAGGGAATCTCTGTCGTAACAACTCCAGTCAAAGAGGAATACCACACGATTAGTCGCACTGAAGCAACACTAGAAGATCACGGTTTTTGGGGCAGATCCAAAACCCGACGACACACCATCTCAGGACACAGCAGGGTACACTATTAGGATCCGATAGCAACGGTGCCTGTTTGGTGGCAAAGTACATATTCCACTCATGATGATGTAGATGTTGCATCTTACATTGCTTAAGGCTCCAAAAACGAGTTTATACCCTCTACCTAATAATTGGTTATGTTGTGGCAACTTGCTGGTTAAAATGCTGCTTACAAAAGAATGTGCTGAAAATTTCCATAGAAGAATCCGGATATATTTCAGCAAATTCCTTGCTAGTTGGTATTCTTATTAGTCATATTATTCGACATTTTTTTTTTTCGAGAAAGCCGATAGGCATATTCGACATTTTTCTGCGGCCACAGGAATGATGTTATTTTTTTTGGTATAATAGGAAAATAATCTTATAAACGAAACTGAATATTCGAAATTACTTTATTTTAAGCAGTGGTCTGAAGGTTTAACGGGTTTGATCCAGAATTCACTACGCATTAAGCAGAGTCCATTGAGGACCACTAATTAGTTCTGACTCATTGACATGATTTGGCAATTGGCAAGAAGATTATACCAAGGCACCTACTAAAGGTACACCAAAAGGCTACACATTCTCTACATCAGTCTAAACGCACTCCCTAGCGCAATAACACTTGCGCCAAAATCCTCTGCAGCAGACTCCCATGAATCCTTCTGTATAGCATATCCCTGCACAGTTACTATCATTCAAGCAGGTTCCTTTGAACTAGTGGATTTGCAATTCTCACAGCCTTGCATCAGTCTTCAGCAAAGCATGGTCCTTTAAAGCCCCATCTCGCACGCCGGCGCATTTTCTGCCTCGCTAAGTCACCGAGATGCCTCCTTTTGTGTGCATAACAATTTATTATATCATTATATGGTTCATACTTCATAGGGTTTCATTTGAGATGCTATATAGTTACTTATGCGGGCCATATTGAAAACGCCGTAATCATCCATTTAGTTCTTTATGTTTGAAGGGGGACTGTGATTAAGTCATTATGAGTTTGTTTCGAGTACTAATTTTGTTGTGAGCGAAGAAAGACAAGTAAAATATTGGTCATGACAGGTACTTTCTTACAATTGATTTTCCTTCTAAATTTAATTGTCCAAAAAAAAAAAAAAACATGCATGAAGCGCATGGATTGAATTGTCAGCGATACCAATCAAACTAGAAATTTACATAAATGATGTCATATGAGGTAATTATATATATAAAAAATATGATAAATGTACAATTTAAACATAAAATGTATGATCCAAAAATAATTTATTGTTCCATTTACAAAAGAACATATCAATATCGATATCTGATAAATTTAATATTATAAAATAGAATGTTTCAGTTCAGAAAAAAGAAGTCCCAAATATTCTAAAGGAATATATGAATGTATACAAATATTAACTTTGTTACAACGCTGGGTTGTTTGGCCTGGTGATTTCACTCTATTCCGCCAACCAAGTGGTCCTTGATTCGATTCACGGAGAGAGCATTTATTTTCAAATTTCATATAACAAAATCGTTGGAAGCTGAAGGTGCCACCAAGAGTCGTTACCTTTACTTGGTTGATGCTACAAGATAAGCTGCCAACGATTAACAATCTTCAAAAAAGAGGGATGATACTGGTAAATCGGTGTTCGCTATGTCAGGTTGCATGTGAATCCTCTTCTCACCTCTTTACTACTTGCACTTTCTTCACCTCGACTCTTTTACTGGTCCTCAACCAATCTGGAATGCAATATCAATCACTGCCATCCTTGCTTGAAATACTGACCAACAAGAGCTTTCCAAACAAGGTTGCTGATTTATATGATTTATCCTGTTTCTGGCTTGGAAGGAACGATGCTCCAGGATTTTTAAAAATCATGCTACTCCCTCTTGCTCAATTGCTTCTCTGGTATGGGATGATTGGAGGTTTTATCAAGTTTCAAGGCGATAAGTAGTTGTTACCTCCTATCTTTGTGTTTTGTTATTTCTTCTCTCTTCTCCTCTGTCACCTGAACTCTCTTTTGAGCTTTTTTAGAGATAGTTTGGTTCAGCTTTTTTGTTTTTTTATGTACGTTTTTTTTTTTTTACTTTCATAGCTTCTCGTTATACTTGTAAATTTTATTTTATCAATGAAAAAGTTTGGGGCCTGACCCTTTCTTTTATTCAAAAAAAAAATCGTTGGTTTCAAACCAACCTCAGAAAAAAAAATTAGTATTATTATTGCAACAATGACATAGTTCTTTCCTAAGATCCTCTGAAGAGCAAATTATTGGTCATAGCCTGTCCTGAAATAAGTTCAAAAAACTGAACAACGTGTTCAATATAGAAATTAAATCTCACTGGAAGCCAAGAGCAGGCATTCTATTGGTAAACAGCTACACAAGCGGCTTCCTCGACTCCATTACTTGGAGGCCAAAATAACACTAAAGCCTTAAAAATTATCAAACAGCAAGTGGTACAATCCAAAGTGGGAGCGTACAATTTTGACCTGCTATCCGATAAAGTGAAATATTTTGACAAGTTAATGGCGTTATCTTTCTTAGCTGGGATGCAAATATGCCATACAGACATACATTGTGTATCTGGTGAAGTGATTGATAGTTAATGAGGTCAATGCTTGCTGGCTGAATAGGGTTCTGCCAGGAAAAAAAATCGGAGAGTTAAAAATAAGGCATTTTCGTTTTCTAGCGTTGCTGGTAGTTTTAGATGCATAATTGTTGTAATCATAAGATGGAAATAGAGGTTTGTATAGTGCAATGAAAATTCAATTTATACAAGTATCTGATAACTTATTGATGTCCATCTCAAACTTACACAAGTTATTACAGTATTTCCATGTTATAAAATCAAAATTGTTAATGCATTGTACTAGAATATTTTACTTGAAAACTCAAGTTTAAGTTAATTAGAATCATTTTTATTCAAATCAACTTTTAGTTTTGAGGTTTGGAAATTTAAGCTATTTGGGAGCTCAATTTGAGTTTGATCTGATCTTTTTTTTTTTTCCAATTTGAATTGATTTGAATTCAAATCATAATTTTTCACTTTTGAGTTTTGATGTGACAAACAGGTTTGGCTTTGGGTTTGAAGTTTTTCAGAATTTTCCAAGTATTCCATGAATTCTATTTGAATTTCTCAAATTCACTTTCGATAACCAGATCCCTGCATTAAAGCCTTTAGTTGTAGGTGGTGGCACACCACTGCGCATTGCTACATATTTAACATTATTGAAACTTGCAATTGAAATAGTGTGGGAGAGAAACAGAAATGTAATAAAAAATAACAGAGAAATGGTCATATTATAAAAAAGCACTTTTCTGAGGGCTATATATATGGTTGATGGTCGAAAGGAAATGAATTAGTGATACTATGAGCCGTTTTTTTGTTGTGAATATAAATTGAATTAAAGCAACTATGTTTTTATATTCTGAAGCTTTTGTTCTTTGAAATGGAGGTTTTCGTTTTTTGAATATGCTGATGAGATGCGGATATTTTGTGGTGATGTGCAATGTGCTACACTAATTTTATAAATGTATTATGTATATGATGGGCTAAAATTTTGACAGATTGCCACTTGGACACAATAACCATTCCCTAAGAATAAGAAAATATTAAAGGCGTATTTCTTTTTTCACTAAAGACAGACTTAAGGACAAATTTTACCAGATTTTTATCAAGGCAAGTCGATTGGGCTTCTTTTGCAAAATCTTGGACCTAATAATAAGGATATATCTGGCAGTTTTAAAGCAAATATAGAGTGGCTGGGCTTCCTTTGCAAGGTGCCTTGGGCCTTTCTCTTTTTTCTTCATCTTTCCAAACACAGCGCTCAACGAATCGCTTCCTTCTCTTTCGTTTTTATATCTCACTGATATGCTCCTCCAAGAAAATCTAATAGCTATTTCGAAAAATATTAAAGTTTAGTAGCTGATCCGCATCCATCACATTTTCCTTCTCGCAGAGGTGGCTGATTTTAAGGATTTGAATTCCTTGCCACGCTGATTGGCACGAAAGACAGATAAACTTATCGTTGAAAGCTTGAATTTCTTAGCTATGATGGCACCAAAGACAAATAAATTAGTATTTGAAAATAGAGATGGACAAGTTGAGTACCAGTCATCATTGTTGTCGTTAAATTTATTATTATTGTTATTATATTATTGGTAGGATTATTAATTTTTATACTCAATTTGTTTTGCTGCAGGAAAAGTAAATAAGAGGATAGGCCTCTTACCAACAAATGTAAGAGGTATGTTTATTTCAAAGGAATTGAAAAAGAAAAAAAAAAAAAGGTCTTTTGCTGAAAAGAAAAACTACTGAACAAAACAAGGTGCTACTTTCAGAAAGACAGACGATCATTTTTCTTATACCAAGAAGCTCATATATCCAGCCTTATTATTGAAAACACGATGTTTTTTTTAGCAAGGTTTATAGCACATGCAACGGCGCCTCAAGCCATGGCAGCTGCCGCCACCCCATCCTTCGCTCATGCACACCTGAGCACAGTTGGTGTCGGCAAAGCATAGTCCTTTGAAGCCCCTGCTCGCCTGCCGGCACATTCTCTTCCCTGCCTCAGCTCCTTTAGATGCTTCCTCTGTGTAACATAAAAATTCAATTAATTATGGTCATAATTAAGTTTGCACTTGCTGCATTTTGATTTAGAATTGCTGAATGATTACATTTGTCATGGTGAAGAGCAGTAATTCTGCATTTCTAATTTCTCCCTCTCTTTTCTCTCTTTTTTTTTATTATTTATTATTATTATTTTTTTGCATTTAGTCTTTTTGAGTTGTTTCAAGTACCATCTAAAGTTTTGCGTTTAGCATATACTTCCTAATTTCCTTCTGATATTTGATCTTACAAAGAGAAAAACGAAAAAAGGACTGTATGCAGTTGCTAGAGACATTATTGCAAACTTGAAATGATAATAAATTGGTTAGATAAGGTAGTTACGACTATCGTGATAAGCTAGTAGTTCGAAAATAAGGTAGATGTAAAGTTTGAAAACATGTTTTATTAAAAATATTATAAAATATCATAAAAATTAATATATAAATTTCATAGATCATTTAATAGAGCGTAATATTAATTGTTCGTATGATTTGACGGTTCGGAAATACTTCCACAAAGACCTAATAAAATTATTATACAAATATAATACAGCATATTATTTAAAAATGAATATTATTATCATAAGTACTTTCTTTTCCTTGGATCCTCTGAAGAGCAACAAACTGTTGCTCACAGCCCATCTGAGACTTACAAAAATTTAAAAAATATAATAATGCATTAATATAGAAATTGAATCTCACTTGAAGCCAAGATTAGAAGAACCATAAAAAGAAGGTACACAAGGAGCTTCCTCAAGTCCATCACTTGGAAGGCTTGAAGCAAAGTATTCAATGCGAGCAACAGAGCAAGGGTAAACCTTTTCTAGAAAAGTAAGAGGTACTGAGGTACAAGGCGTTATGCTTATGCGTGGGGTGTAGATAGCACCCGCTAATATTTTATGCCAGGCATAAGCGGTGTCAGGGGCCACGTCTCCAAGGAAACTTTACACGTGGAAGTGCTCAGGCGCCCAGCGAGACGTGTCAGTTGACGAATTTGTCCAGGATGCAAATATGCCAGTGTATATCTGATAAGGTTATAATTAATGTTATAACTAAGTGATAGTGTTTGGAAATAACCATAGTAGCTGCTAATTTTTGCTGTACTGTAACAGTTGCTCGATAATTTGATCTATTCCGGTCGAAAGTAAGCGATCTCTTGTACAAAAAGGACAACTCTAAAAGAAGAAAAAGAAGTTAGAAAATGTAACAGAAAATTAGCAACAAAACAAAATACTTCTGGGTTTTGCATAAATTTTCGGACGACTAAATATGATGTATTTTCGTTTTCTAGTGTGCTATAGTTTAAAATGCACAATTGTTATAATCTTCCCGACTCCCGAGGTTGCCATTCGGCCCTCGAACGGATCAAAGAAGAGTGGGGATGTAAATTGAGGTTTATATATATGCGTACTGATACATCATACATGATAATATTTCATGCTGTAATAGGAAAGATGACACAGGTTTTTTTAATGTTTATCTCAAAATTATGAGAAATTAAACAAAATTTCTATTTTATTAAATCAAAATCCTCAATGTGTTCACGTATTAGAAGATTTAGCACAAAACTGTAGGCGTACATTTCTTGATTACAATCGAATTTTCCTGATATCTATATTGATTATTGAATTTTTATAGGAAGGGAACACCATTTCTGATTTAAAGATAACATCAAATCTGAATAATTAAATCGATTTTAATATGCATCTGTCTAATAGTTTTGGCTTTAATTATGCACGCCGATTATTAAAAAAAAGTCATACATCCCGAATATTCAGAGTTTTCGTTATTTATAGATGTTGATGGTCATACAATTCTAACTTTATTATCAATGTGAAATTGTGAAATGTGAATGCATGTGTTCAGCAAGTTTTGTATTAAGAAAATATATGCTCAGATTTGTATTATCTTTAAAATAACGATAGTGTTATTTTTTTTTGTAAATTACAAAAACTGTTGTAATTTGCGAAAAACGGGTGAAAAACGGGAGGATCAGGATTAAGTTTTATATCCGCATATCAATGTCTAAAGAAAGTTCCGGTGCTCTATTTTTGGAGTTCAACATTTCGGACATAATAGAACATGATCAAGTCAGATCATGACAGAAAAAATCAGTTCTAATTTGACAACTAAAATTGTTGGATTTGAAATTACATTCAAACTTTTTATCATTGAAAAAACTTGATCGCTCTTTATCCAAAGAGTCATTTGATAAAAAAGAAATCAACATTCCATCTTTATCTAAAAGCATTTTATGAGACCCGGACAAGTAATTTCAGTAAAATTGAATATGAGGTCATATAAAGGGATTTGAATCACTTGTAAACATTTCCTTTTCTAAGTAAGAATCCTTGGCAATCATGCACACCAAATATCATACTATTATGTCATTCACACTATCTGAGTCATTACAAAGCACATTTATTTAGCAAAACCAGAGTTATTAGGCATCAACAAAAGAACACCAAATGCCAAACTTCACTGCCACAACCTTAAAACCACCGAAATAGAACAACGATACAACGCCTGACATTAACATACATGTAATGTAAGCTTCATCTAACACTGTTTTTGGCACATGCAACGCCGGCGTACGCCGTGACAATCGCCGCCACCAAATCCTTCCTTGATGCATTTGTCAGCACAGTGGGAGTCTCTGACGCATGGGCCCCAGAAGGTGCTGCTAGGGTACCTGCACAGCTTTGCTTCTGTACCTGGCACCGTTTCCCCTTCAATGACAAATTGCATCACATTGTTACAAAACTTGGTTTATATGATATAAAAAAAAAAGTTAACCATAATGAGCGAAGAAATCCAATACAAATCAGGTTAAAGAATGTAACAGAATATGTACCAAAAAAGAAAACTACTTATTAAAAAAAACAAGAATGACATGAGACTAATTGAATGGAATTAACTGATTATACTGAGTTTTTAACATAAATCAGAAATATAAATTATCTGAACCAAATTACCAAGCTGAAGCAATGTATGCTATCAGAAAAGCATACTGTCACAACAGTTTGACCAGTTTACAGAGAATTTTCTGGAGGCTGGCAGCATTTACCAATAAAACCACACACATAAGAGGTCATTTGCCAATGAATGTACACACAAAGAGATCGTGTATATATAAATGTTCTTACGGGAGGCTAATAGAAGGAGAACAGCAAAAAGGACACATAGAGAAGCCTTCTTCAGCCCCATTGTTTCCAACAAACAAAATGCTGTTTTACTTTTTGAGAGCAATGCCGTTTAGGTGGAATAGTAGTTTTCTATTTGCAAGGTGTTCCTATATAAGATGAGGAAAATAATGCTAGCATGCTACGTGTCTAGCTTGGAGCATTTGTAGACGACACGTGCAGACATATTGCCTAGTTGATTATAGACTGAGAGAGAGAGAGAGAGAGAGAGGATACACTTCGACGAGGTTTGGCGAGATAGTATCAAACAAAAGAACATGCAACAGCGGCAACACTTGTATTCTATTTGGTAGGTTCTATTAACAAACTATTTTACCGTCAAGAGTGCAAGAGCATATAACTATTTTACCATTAAGTGTAAGAATATATAATATACTGATCCTCTGTTTACTTGTCATTTTGTTTAGTACAGGTGGGCTTGGGATAGATAGTTTCAGTGCCGATTAACACGGACAAAGTAAATATGGTGAGAGTAAATTAAAGGTGCCATTTGCAACTACAGATTACACTTGTGCCCAGAAGTAGTTTGATGTTGTTCAAGCACTTCAGTATATCGAGGACTTCTCAACAATAGAGAAAGGGAGAGAGCGACTGGGATCGCCAGTTGCAGATCAATTTGTTACCAGTATGTTCTGGATTGGCATTTACCAGCATTGTGGTTAAAAAAAATTAGTCAGTTTAGCTCCTAACAATAAAGGGAGAATACAACATTTTAAACACTGAAGCTCACAACCAACCCAAGGAAAAATAAAAAATTAAACGAGTCATTAGAATGTACCATGATCTTAAACAAATGGTTAAACTTGAATCTCCTAGCAAGCAAAGTTCAGAGAAAACAAAGATTAAAAGGCATATGCTCTCTCTGCATCAATCTCTCATTATACAGTACACACAACAACCATGTCTGTAAAATTAGCGCCTCCGGTACACTACTACAAGCATCCAAGCTTACTACAACAAAATTGTAAGCTTCATCCTCTTTATTTTTCAGACTCTCAATACTTCAAATCGGTACCTCATTTTCATACTTTATTTTGTTCTCCGATTACATAGTCCAATTCTTTAATTAATGCCTGAAGTGCCTAATGTCAGTGAATAAAAGAGAAACCCCGTATTTATTGCAACAATCGATTGCGTCATTGTCTCTCATGCCACCTCCTGGCTCGGCTATCACCCCTATACCGTTCTGACAAGCCTCTTCAACTGCATCTTTCCAAGCTGCAATTTACAAATTAAACAGTAAGAATATTGGAGCACAATATCAAGCACAATTTTCTGAATCAAAATTTGGTTAATGTAAACAATATTGCCTCAAAAGGTAAAACTATATTCATCAGCATATACAAATCACAAATGATTTCTCTTACTTTCAGAACATTCACTAACATTAAGTAGGTCATTTTGCAATACAATGAAACTGCTTCCAGAATATATGGATAAATAGTGTCTTTTGTAAATTAAGAGATCGGTAATAATAAAATGATAAAGAAGTACCAAAGGGGAAGAATGCATCACTAGCCAAAGCAGCTCCTTTGGCTTCTTCACCAGCTTTTTTAAATGCGATGCGCAAGCTTTCCACTCGGTTTGGTTGACCACTTCCCATTCCCAACATACAGTTATTCTACAAAATTTGCAAAATTACCGGCATCAGTACATTTATATTCTATAAAAGCAGCAATTTCTCATTTTCCATTACTGTAGACAGAAAGCAGAGTGACTGTAACTAAGGTTTTTCCTCTTGAGAAGTAGAAAGGTTTACCAATGAAAGTTTATGGACCATGCAGCAGTATGCTGATTTTTCTTGTTTCACGTTACAATAGTACACATAAAAATTGGCCCTTTTGTCTTTTTCAACTACCAATTAAAAAAAGAAGATAAAAGAAACGAGTGAGCAAACCTTCGCAATGACAATGGCATTGCTCTTGACATGCTTCACACAGAGCCATGCAAACTTGGCATCAGATAATTCTTTCTCCTCCGGGGCCCGCTGGGACTTGACCTTAAAGGAGATGTCTTGTGGGGTCACATCATCAGACTCCTGAACAAGCCAACCACCTCCAACCTGCCTCAGAGATTGCAATCCCTTGCCAGTTTTTTTCGCCTCAAGAATTCTGAGTGCCTTTGATTTGCCTTTTAGGATTTCCAGTCCCTTTGGGGTATAACTTGGTGCTACAACAATTTCATAGAACATCCGGGTCTCACCATCTGTCGGGCTACGGAATTCACGGATTTCTCTTGCAAGATCCTGTATGAGCGTTAATGTATTAGACAAGAATAAGTTGGTCATTTTCCCTCCCTTCGAAGGTTCATTTTAAGGTGGAAATTTATTGATCTAAAGCAATGGTTTTAGTTTCGCAATACAATATGGCACCAGATCTAGGCTCTTTAATTTTAATACCAACATAGGCATTTAATTGTGGTTTGGGTTTGGGACACAGAAGCATTTCGAGAGAATCCATGGGTCTCTGGCTATGTGTGAGAGGGGGAGATAGCGAGAGAGAGATTGGGGGGAGAGAGAAAGAAACAGAGAGTACAATCTTTTGTAGTCCTTGTGCTATTGCAAGAAGCAATTTCCCATAGGTTCAATGTGGTACCCCAAGATGCATTATTTTCCTTAATTTTGCTTCTCAATGAACAATTGGTGTAGATGCCTTAACTAAAAAAAAAGACATACCTCGTCTATGGTAGTATTAAATGCGACTATACCACCAAAAGCACTAACAGGATCAGCCTTGACAGCTAGCCTGTAAGCTTCAAGAATGTTCTCTCTCAAAGCGACCCCGCATGGGTTAGTGTGCTTCACAATCACACACGTGGGTCCATCAAACTCTGACACGCAATTCCACGCCGCATCAGCATCCAAGTAATTGTTATATGACATCTCCTAAATTAAATATTAACAGAGATAAAGAAAAATATTAAGTTTTGAAAGACAAAACTCCCTACCGATAGACAACAACATTATTTGCAGCATTATACAGATATCCTATTGGAAAATGCAAACATTTCAAATATTTTCTACATCAAAAACTTACAAAATAAAAATGTAGTCCTTATTCTTTGAAAGGTCTTACCTCAGGAGGAAAAAAAAGGATGAAGTCCTTTTTTGACTTGTTAGCAAAATTTATGTTCTAGGGATCTTCTCGAACAATAAGAAGGTTTTTCTGATATTTTGATGGAAATAAAATATCTAATCCTCTCGGGAACAAAGGTTATGGGACTAACACTCTCACATAGAAAAGCAGAAAAGTATGTCCCCCAATAAAACCATTAGTGCTTCAAAAAAAAAAAAAAATAATAATAAATAATGATGTTTCGACAAAAGAGAATACACATGAACTTTAGAATTTTAAAGAATAAACCTTGCCATGGTGTTTAATAGCAGTTGCAATGCCACCAGCATTTACCAAAGACAGGCTCTTATCAATATAAAACGCAGCCTTTTGGTGCGGATTTTCTCCATATCTAAGTGTTGAATTTAGAGACAGAGGAACCGTAAAGCTAGGTGGAAAGATGTTCCCTAAAAATAAAAATTGGTACATATAGAATTTTCAATTCAAGGATTACTTTCATTAACATCAAGTAGAAGAATATACATGCTAAAAAGAGAGATTATGTGCCGTCTTAAACTTTAGGCAGTATCAAATTCCTTATGCTGAATTGTGCAATACAAGAAACATGAGGACTAGCCCAATTAAAATATATGAAATATCAGACATTACAACCACCGGATATTAAAGGAACTTCATTTTTATAATTACTCTATAATCAGCCTGTTCACTATGAATTCACGCAACCTGCGATCCTTCTTCACTTTTGATCAGCATTATGCACACTACTTTGAGTTTCTATATATTCTTATCCCACAAAAGAAAAAAAAAAAAAGTTATTTACCTTCACTTGTTTGCTTCCAAAGCCACTCAGAAACAGCCGCATCATATGAAGCAACATGCTGAAATGCTTTCCATGCAAGCTTTTTACGAAATTGACCACCATCACTTTGGTCTCCTTTCAGAAATTCCAAAAGGGCAGGATAGTCATTATGGTCAACTACCACCAATACGTCTCTATGATTCTGTAAGATGGAGAAGCTATGAGAATTCAAGAAAATATTTTGTTTTTAACTACTTCATGTGCCAAAGAATCTGCAAAAGGTAAATATCGAGAGAGTTATAAAATAACCTTGGCGGCAGCTCGAATCATGGTGGGTCCACCAATATCAATATTTTCAACTCCATCCTCAAAAGAAACATTATCAGATGAAGTAACCTTGTCATAGAAGGGATACAAGTTCACCACCACCACGTCAAATGTCCCTATAAAAAATAAAATAGTAGCAATATGAGTCCATTATGACTATTTTATTACTATTTTCCTATTTTTTGGATGACTTTCATCTTGCTGGGTTTCTTTTCTAGCCTACCTAACTTGTTTGGGACAAAAGGCTTAGTTGTTGTAGGTATAATTTTCAGCAAGTACCAATCCCATGAGCAATAAACTAAGGAAAAATGCCAAGTTGAAGCAATAAACTAAGAAAAATGGAGAATGGCCCAAAAATTTTTAAATACCCAGAAACCAAAACATAGTTCTGTATAGTATAGCTGTTGGTGCGTACCAATCCCATGAGCATTTAAAGCTTCCATGTGATGATTTTGATCTCTTCTAGCGAGAATGCCACCATGTATGCTTGGATGAAGTGTTTTTACTCTTCCATCTAGCTGTAAAATGACAACAATCATCAATACAACAAAATAACTATAATATTACTAGTAGCAGCATATTTTTGCATGTGAGACGTACAAATTCATAAAATATTACCATTTCAGGGAAATTCGTAATTTGCTCAACTTTAGTGACAGGGACTCCAGCTTTTTCAAGAGCAGAAGCAGTTCCACCAGTTGATACAATAGTATACCTATATACAAGTAAACCATGCCAATCAGAGCAAATACGTAGATTACCAGCAGCACTGGCTACCAGCCACCTTGTAACTTATTTCCCATCATATTTTGGATTAGTTGAAGCAAGGTAAGAATAACAATGAATAATAATTATGCACAGCAAAACAGAATATCGATGCACCCAAGATACTTAACATTCAATATGTTAACCGTTGTGTTGCCAAATCATGATCAATATCAAGGACAAGCTCACTACTCTCAGCATTAATCAAACATGTATTTCACAAATTAGTAAATTACCCTAATTCTTGTAGGCCATTTGCAATGAGTGTAAGATCTCTCTTATCCGACAGTGATATCAAAGCCTGTTTTGTACCTGAGAAAACATAAGTGAACAACAAATAATAATCATGGACAAATAATTTTGTTAAAAAGAGAAACTTACATGCAGTGCCAAAAAGAAAAGGAAAATCAGTATTTTCCTTAAACCACTAACCTGAATTTTCTTTAAACCACTAACCTGAAATTTTACCAGTATGTAATCATCTAAAAGAATTATCTGCATTTGAAATTTATCCATTTCAAAATTATAATTGCAAATTGCATTCTCTACTCAACGAAAGGCCCAAAACGTAGCAGAGAGATTTAGACTTTCAAATAAAAATAAAAAAAGTAATAAAGTACAGTAATTATTACCAGTGGGTGTAGAACCGGTTGCTGCTCCAGCCATAGCTCTAACCGAAACCAAAGAACCACGAGAAGGAACTTGAGGTAATGCACAAGCAACAGACAACCGATTCTGCAGTAATATTTAATAAAACGAGTAAGACCCATAAACTAAATTGAAATTGAAACATCGGATAATAAATAACAAGCGATGGAGAGAGAGAGAGACGGAAATGTCGACGCGGTGGTGGAGGAAGCGACGCGGAGAAAAGAGGCTGCGGAGAGAGGTTGCGGCGGCTGTGGCGGCTGCGGGAGTGGGAGAGCTCAGAAGATAAATAGGCATCCTAAAAGTGTTTTAGTGCTGGTGTGGGGGTTAATACACTAAAGCCAAGGTTTTATTGGAGGGGGATATAAAGTTATAAAACTCAGCGGCTGGCTCTCTTTCCTATGACAAAAAAATATATTTGTCGCCGTATAATGCGTTCTGTGTTATTAGTTTAATCAACGGTTTACATAAAGAGCTGTGCTAATTTAGAAATATATCAGTTTTTAGATACTCGCTGTTAGATACTGGTTGTTTTTCTTTACTGTTTTTAGATACTTGTTGTGTGGAGTGGAGTGGTTTCCTGGGTACTCCTTTGATTGCAGTTGTTATTTCTGGATTCTTGTGACTTTGTTTTTGCTGATTAATGAAATGGGGAGCTTTAGTTCAAAAAAAAATTTTAGAAATATGTAAGTTTTTCTATTTCCAAAAAATTTTTTGCTCTGTTTTATGATTCTCTTGAATTATTCTAAATTACCCTATTTTATATGCAAATATATATTTATTGCTTTAGAATCATCTTTACAAATTAAAAAACAAAAATAAATTCTAAATATAATAATACAGAGTGTCTACATAATTTTGATATGTAAATCGTATTAACCATTCAAATATAAAAAGAATAATATATATTATAGATATTTAATATTTTGGCTGAAGTGCTAAATTTTAATTTTTAAAAAAGTATTAATGTGATTTAATAAGAGTTTTTAGTCGGCTTGTGATTTAGTAAAATATTTTAAATAAAAAGGTAATATTTGATAGAGGATGGTAAGGTTTCGAATTGAAATCATAAATCAATTGTTATTGCAACTAGTGCTAATATCGCGCGTTCATTCCTATACTAATATATTATTAAATGATTTTTTTATGAAATTAGCAATCGTGTGGTCAAGATTGATAACTATAGAGCGAACATCACTGTAACATTAGTGGCTGACGTATGGTAAACCAAGTTCCGAAATTATCCGATAAATAAATTAGGATTGTTTATTGTTGATATTTCTATAAATAAATTCAATCTGACAGTAAAATTTGTGGAAAAATTCTGTTTGGAAATATTTAGTCTGAAATTTAGTAATTTTCTGTATAATTGCCACGAAGAATTAATAATGGGAAATGCTTGATTTAATCAAGGAAATAGCTAATTTACAAATTAGGCTATTTAATCAGTGCTACACGCATAGCCACATAGATCTGGCCACAGAAAATCTGAAGGAGATTAATAAAAGAAAAGGACGAAATTTCTTTCGTCTCTTTCTCTCTGATTTGTCCGCCTCTTTTCTTCTTCTTCTTCTCTTCTTCTCGAGATGTGCTCGAGGCCATCTCCTCTCTGTCTCGCTGTTACTCTTTGAGTGGTCGAGATGTGAGGCGCCGTAGTGATGTCTTCTGTCTCCTTTGACACCTCCTGCTTCTTTCCCTGTGCTCGCACGGGAAGGCAATCGCTCCTTCTCCTCTCTCGATGGCGACTGTCAGAGGAGTAATGGAGGTGGAATACGTGGCAAGCATGCGTCTCTCCACCGCATCTCTCCGTCCTGTCTTCTTCCTCTTCCCTCTGCTAACAGGTAAGTTGAGTTTTTCTATAAGTTAGGGTTTCGGATTTGGAGGAAAGTAGGAGGAAGAAGCAGGTGGATCGAGGTGGCGCTGGAGAACGGTAACATGCTTTCCAACTTTAATTTGTGAATTTCTAATATCAATTTTAGGAATTGATATCGATTTGGTTTGGTTGCCGTGAGTGTTAGGTTTATGGAAGTTGTTTTGTTCTTGATTAGCTTGACGTTGATTCTATCATTAGTTGTGCTCGAATTTCTGAGGAGATTCCTCAACGATCATAAGCAAGGTATAATTTTCTAACTGTGGCTATGGTTAATTCGATTTAGGGTTTATATATACGGTTATGTGCTATGTTGTGGGAACTTGTTTCGTATTATCTGTGCTTATGCTATGATTGATTGATCTGTAATGATATTGATGGGTATTTTCTGTTAATTGGAACTGATGTGGTGATTATTGGATACTGACAAGGACTTAGCTACTGATATTAGATGTTAGGGGTAATTAACTGTTCTGAGGATCATTGTTCATACTTATATTACACTGGGATTTGTTATAAATGTGTTGATAGAGGTTAATTGGGGTTCTGTGGTATTAATCGATGAGTAATTGGGGGTTATTTGGGGTTGATGCTTACTGTTAGGAATACTGATACTTAGTAAAAGGGATCTGAGCCCATAAATGCTGTATTGATGTTGTATTTCATGAATAGATCGACTATGTGCATTAATATACTCAGTATTGAGTTAAAGAAAGGGTATATAGGTATTATTGTGATATATATATGCATAATTCAGAGCATTTGAGTTTCATATTGTGTGAGATTTTTCGTCATTCTCGCTGAACAAAGGATTTCAACGGGAGAGAAATACCCCACGAGATTCACCCTTCACGGAACTGAATTCTGGCGCAGAAATGCCTCTTGACAACAAGGGACATTAGCGAGAAATCGCCTCTATGAAGGTTTATTATTTGTGTATGGGTCCAACTTTCCAATGGGCGCAAGCCCCCATTGTTAATTACATCGGGACGAACCACGAAAACCTTTGATTAAAGGGCTAAAAGAAGTATGCTAGGAATAAAGTCGTAAAATGGCTTAGGTCGGACTCGATTGACGGTACCAGACCTAATTGACGGGACTCAATCGAGGAGACAACACCCGGAGTCGATTGAAGAGAAGAGGTTTTGACTTTGGGTTTCGTGCTATGACTTTTATTTTATGAAAATTTCTCTTTGGAATTAGTAGTTTTTATTTATTTATTTATTTATATTTTTGGCTCTTAAAACAAATCCTTTGATATTTATACATTTTAAGAAGAATTTATTTTAAAGAAAATAGTTAGTTTGAAAGTATTCTTGTGGAATTCTTTTTATTTGAAAATACTTAAGTTTTCTTTTATCTATTATTTTCTAGGGAATTTTGTGAAATATATTTTTATAAAGAAATTACTTCAAAGTGAGAAAATTGGATATTTTAACTCTATTATAATTATTATTTTTATAACTTACAACCTAAGTCCTATTCTAAAATCTAAATCCTATCTAAGTCCTACCGCATTTTTGAATATACTTATTTGAAAATATGTGATCATGGAAAATAATTCTTCTTTCAAAAATTGTTTAGTTTGGAATTTACTTAGGTTTTATTTCAAATGAGATTTGTTTCGAAAATATTTATTATAAAAGATTTTCTTTATTTGTTATTAGTACTTAGTATTTGTGTAGAATTTCGAAACTATGGATTATAACGAAATTACTTCAAATTAGACGATCGCTAATCCTATTAATTATCCTATGATATTGTAGCGACTTTTTCGTCATTTCTCGAAGAATGATTGGGTTTCCTCAAGAACGAGAACAAGTCTTAGATTCACCCCTCACGAGCCTGAGTTCAAGTGCTGATGCCTCTTAACGACCATAGAACATCGACTAGAATCCGTTCTCGTAAGGGTTTATTAATTTGTGGATCCTTTCTTTCCAATAGGCGCAAGCCCCTATTGTTAATTACCCCGTGGTTTCCCACGAGAACCTCTGATTAAGAGATTCGAGGAATTAAATGTAATAGGCTAGAAAAATCGTCTTTCAAGTGATTTTTGGTATTTAACAAGGAGTTTATTTCTTTTGACTTAAACAGGGTTCAATTGAGGCACCAGACCTCATTGACGGGGCCCAATTGAAGATTTTTAAAATGCATCTAAAACTAAGAATACCGAATTTTAAGAATGCCTAAAACCAAAGCTAAAACTAAAGCTAAAACCATTTATTTTGAAATTTATATATGCATTTTTACTAGGAAGGTGATTTGATTTCATGATCCTAGGCCATTTAGGGGCTCAAAGAATCGGTTTTCAGCCATTTATGGGCTTGTGAAAACAAAGGGATTTGAGATTCTCAGCCATTGAGGGGCTTGTGAGAACAAAGGATTTGGGATTCTCGGCCATTTAGGGGCTTGTGAGAACAAAGGATTTGGGATTCTCGGCCATTTAGGGGCTTGTGAGAACAAAGGATTTGGGATTCTCGGCCATTTAGGGGCCTGTGAGAACAAAGGATTATTTGATTTCGATGACTTAATTTGGTTTGATTTGTTTTGCCTTTGATTTGATTTCATTTAACTTGATTTGAGTTATTTTGACTTATTTAATTTATTTTGTCTTGATTAAGATTGATTTATTTCATTTAAATTATATTTGATTTGAGTTTAATTTGAATTAATTTGATTTAGTCTCATTTAATGTGATTTATTTGATTATGTTTTATGTTATTTATTAATTTATTTGCTTATTTATTATTTATTTGCTATTCATTCCTTCATTTATTGAATTATGTGTTTATTATTTATTTCATGATTTATTTATTTAGTATTTATGATTTATTTAACATTTATTATTTGTTATTTATTTATGATTTATTGTTTATTTATGATTATTAAGTTACTTATTATTTACAATTTAAGACTTATTTGTAGTAACTTGTTCATTTATTATTTAATCATTTACTCTTTATTGTTTAAAATTTATTTATTATTTATTTATTCATCATATTGGGATTTATTTATTATTTAATATTCATAATGATATTATTTATTATTTGATGATTTATTTGTGATTTATTATAATTATTATTATTATTATTATTTTTATTTATTTTATTTCTTATATTATCTAAAATAAAAGGAAAATTTCTAAATATTACCAAATTTATCTTTAAATTTTGATTATACTTAACAAGAAAGTGATAAAATTACTTAGAAAATTTATTAAAATATTTGACCATATTTCTAGGATTTATAAAATTAGATTTTTATAAGAAAAATACTTCAAAAATAAGAAAATATTTATTTTGACAAAATAACATATGAAAATAATATTAGATTTGGTTTATTTAGATTTTTAGAAATTTTTGGGTAGTTTATTTGGATTTTTCTGAGATTTCTACTAATTTTGGTGGATTTTTAAAGTTTTGACAATTTATAAAATTCATTTTTAATGAGAAAATACTTTGAAAATACAAAAGAGGCACAAATTGCCATAATTTCATATCAAAATATCAGTAAATCTTAGATTCTACAGATTTTTAGGATTTTATGAATATTTTATTTGAATTTTTCAGAGTTGTATACTATTTTTAATAAATTTTTGAAAATTTTTAATGACTTGGAAATTTTCGATTGGTCCACGTGGGCGTTGACTGGGCTGACTTTCTCCAGAATTTCGTGTAGTGAGCGGCGCAACCTGCCACACGCTTTCCGCCACAAAAGATCCGCGAAAATCGCGAATTGAACTCTTCCTTCTCCGACGACAGTTGGTCTTTTTGCAGATTAGTCCTCAGTTCTTCTTCGGCAAAATTACGGCGACTCCGGCAACCTTCTCTGTCGAGATTAGGTCCGTTGGAATCGTAGAGCTGAGGAGAAGATTTTGGTAGGCTTCAATCGTGCTGGAGAAGCCTGTATCGCCATGTGGCAACTGAGAGAGCTCGAGAAGCCATTAATGGCGCTCGAAGCTCTCTGACGCTCCATTTCTGCCAGCAGGAGGTTTCGTGTACTCATGAAGGTGCTTAGAGGACACTGGTGACGCTAATATTGCGTGGAAGAGCCTGGAAGAAGATGCCTTGGACTGAGGCAAGTTGACCTGGTTCTGATCTGATTTGGGATTCCGTCGTGGGGCCCACAGAAGGTCCTTTTGATGCCAGTCATCGTTTAAGTAGCTTCAGAAGTTCCATTATAGTCGGTTTAAGTTGTTAATTTGATTTGAGGTTTTATAATTTGGTGAGAGGGACACATAGGCAGAAAGGAAGTGTTTTTACTCTTTTGTTTCACCTTCAACTCGCATGTAAGTCAATTTACAGTAGCTGAGTTTGATCTGATGCTCCCTTTGAGCCCATTTGGATTTGTTTTAGGTGTTCAAATCACTACAGAGAGTTAGAACAGCTTATTTTACACTTTTCCTAATTTTCAGATTTTTTATTTTATGCAATTATGTCACTGTTTTGGTGATTTTCACTTTCCCTTGCTCAAATGCAGTAATGCTAGTTATAGGTGATCAATATGTAATTAGCTTGTCAAATTTGCAGAAAAGGGGTTAATTAAAATTGATATGTCATTAGCCCAATATGGCTTCTACAGTTTTGACATTTTTCAGTCCTTTGAACATGGCTGGACCAAAGCCAAGCTCTGGATCCATGCCAAGTCAAGCTAAAGGCCACCACTAGAGGATTGAGCTAAGCTACAAGCCCTCCAGTGGCAGCCATGGCTGGTCTCACGTGAAACACGAGAGCATCACATGAAGCGAAGAGCTAAGCTCTAAACCTTCATGTGACATCTCCAATAACCATCCTAGAGTCATGACTGAGCTAAGCTTCAGACCATGACTCAAAGGAGCTTCAAAGCACGTACTCAAGCACACCATTATTTGGTGACCGAGATAAAGATGGAGGAAGAAGAACCACACACAAATAATACTTCAATTTGATTTATTTCATCTTTTTACAGAACATTACATGGCCAATTTTCTTAATTTCTCACCTCTCTTCCCTCTTTCACACTGTTTGATCAAATGCCTCACTTTCCTCTTTACTGCCTACACCTAATTGAACTAATTAAATTTGTCTAAACCTAATACAAGATTGTGGCTACCTTCCTCCTTTTCTCTGTCGCTTTAATTTGGGGTTTAAATAGGCTAGGCCCTAGGGTTTCACCTCTTGGCCGAGAGCTAATCACCATCGTTCAATCCCATCGATGGTGGAGATGCAACGGTTATTAGGGCTTGGTTTTGGAAAACCATGGGCGAAGTAACGTGGTTTTGACATGTGTGGGGATGGAGATGGCCACGTCGACGGGGAACGTCGGATTCACCATTTACCGGCTTCCTCGCGGTAAGAATCGGATTTCTATCTTTTACCCAGGGGAGAAGGAAGAGCTGACAAGTGGGGGCCCACAGGTCAGGGTTAATGAGAAACATGGTGATGGGTGGATTCGTTCTTCCGTGCACCAGTGAATAATCAATCACTCCAACACCTTTCGGTCCATGCAACAGGTCCAGGCAAAACTTGAGGCGGGAGAAGAAAGTTTAAATCCCAGCGACGTCGCATCCCCCCGGATCGTCTGCAATGGGCTGGACGCGCCAAAATCCATGGATTTTTGTAGGATTTTTCTGGAAATTGATTTATTTAATATTTTTTAATTGCTGCCAAACTTGGATAATTCATTTGAAGGCCTTCCCAAAGTCATTTTGAGATGAAATTTTATGGGTAGGCTTAGAAAAATATAAGGGATTTTTTGGTTCAAATAGATTTGTGAAATTCTTTATGGATTTATTTTTGGAAATTTTTGTGGAATTTAGGAGTTTCTTTGAGAATTTTGGGGTTTCTGTAGATAATTTTTGGGTTTTAGAACCATGATAATTCATAATAATTCATGGGAGATTTTTGGATATTTTTTGGGAATTTTTGGAGTTGGTTTGGTATTTTTTGTGGATTTTTGAGCTTCCTTGGATTTATTTGTCATAAAATGGGCTATTTAATTCATGCAATTTGGCATCATATTTTTGGGTTAAACAGATATATACTTTATTTATATTTCTAGTATTCAATATCTAATTTGTATTTTTGCGGGGCGTTGTATTAAATAAAATAAATTTCTAAAGGTTAGAGCTCATCTGGCGTCATCGGGTTCGTCCACATCAACAGGTTGAGTGAGATGGCAGTGTGTTGGTCTCCACGTCAGCGTTATCGTTGAGACATGTTAGCAAGAAGGTCATGAATTGGCAACGAGATTCGCACCTTCATCTTATTTTCTTCTTATTCCTGCTAGTAGGCTCATCAGTGTGACTGGGCTGGCGCATTTGGGCTTGGGTCCCTAGGCATCTAATTAATATTTCCTCACACGATAATTAGTGGGGTTTTGAATAAGCGTTGATATCAACCTAGAATTAAACTCGACATAGCGCAGGAAATTAAGCTAGTCAATTTACAGCACCTACTCATGTTTACAAACGTTTTTAATTTAAAACAATTTTTGTAAGAAGCATAGGGTAAGAGAAGTCAAGTCCAAAAGCTATGTGGTATACATATCGTTCTTGTACCTGTATGTATATCATTTTAAATTGGCACAATGCCTCTTCTAATATCATTTGAGTATCATGTACCTAATTTTGGTCAGAATTATCATCATATCACTATAAGTGCCATATTTGCACAGCCCAATGATATTAACCATCATTATTACAACGCTATGTTCAAATGGTCAAGAAGTTATTACAATAAATGGGTTATGCTTATAGCACAAAATATGATATAAAACCTTTTATTTCTTCCTTCAAAAATGAACCTGTATCGAGAAAGAAATGAACTCAGTATGAAAGAAATACAATATAAACAATATTATTCAACATTTTTAGTCTTTCTATTCATTCGTCAAGTTCTGGTAACAAAGCACAGAAGTTTCTGTTTTTCTTCACTTCAGTCCTTGCATTTTTAATAATCAGGTCAGCCATTTCAGTTATTGTTATTCACATGAGGTTATACAACATCATCTGGTTCCCTATTTCTAATAGCTCACAGTTCTTCACCCTTTACATCTTTGGTCCCTACATTTCCAGCAATTTCAAATTAGTGCAGCCAGGAGTATATGACAGCATGAGTACAGGTTAACACTACCACAGTTCTATAGACAAGTATCTCAAATAAATTTCTATAAAATAGACCTTGGGGTTTCTATTTCATTACAGGTATAGATTAAACTTTAAATGACCTATGTATATACATATACACCCATTTTTACGAGAGATAATAACAGTTCAATAAACATTATCCTATATATTAACAACCCACAGTATTTTGCTGATTTATAGAAAGGAGATTTGGACATTAGGACCTCATGTAAGCTGTATTCAGCTCGATATGAGTTCTGACACGGGAAGAAACACTCAAGCTGTAGTCAGCTTCAGTATCTAGACCCTTATGGAATGGCACTCTATGTTGTAATCAACATGGTGCAGGAACTAAAAGAAGAAGCGATAGATTTTCACTACAAATATATGCACAGTAAATATTCTATAAGCATTTTATCATCAAGACTCACTATAATTAATAACATGCGCATTTTATCATATAAAGTCAATATCATTCCAGAGTAGGCAAGATTATTCATATTTGCAAGGAATCATTCAAGAAAGTATGTAAATTATTCTTATACTTACTAAATCCCTTTTCACTGCATCAAAATGCAATATGACATCATTAAACTAATCTGTGCAGAGAGAATTTGGGCATTATGACCCCATATGAGCTGTGTTCAGCTCGATATTGATTCTTAATAAGAAGGAAGATACATAAGCTGTAGTCAGCTCAGTATCTAAACTTCCATGGAAGGCTCAAAGAGTTGTATTCAACTCTGAGCAATGTTCACAGGAAAGAAGGATCCACTGGTTGTAATCAATCAGCGATCAAGATCGGGACAAAAGAGAGCTCAGCAAGCTGTATTCAGCTTGGAGCAAGAATTCAAGAAAGGAGATACACAGAGTCAAATTCAGTATGTAATGCGAAAATGAAATCCTGCTCAAAGAGTTGTAGTCAACTCTGAGCATTACACATAGAAATAGAAAGCTTGCTGGTTGTAATCAAATCAGAATTGAAGAGCTAGACAAGTTGTAATCAACTCGTAGTAGAGAAGTTAGAAGAAAACGAAAGAGAATTCAAGCAGATATAACAAGAATCATCAATTTCATTCATAAATCGACTCAAGTACAAAGATTCTACCTTTTCTTCTTTTATAAAGTTTCCTTCTTGCTACTTCTTTTCACTTTGCTTCTGAAATCAAGAAAGCTTCAACCACCAGCCAACAATGGCAATCCTCTTCTCTCTCTCTCTCTTTCTCTCTATTCTATTCTCTGTCTAAACTATTACAACACATGTACTACTCCCTATCGGAATCAATCTCTACTGATTCGAACCCCCAATTCTGAGCTCCTACCCCCTATTTATAGGAAATGAGATGGGGTACCTCTATGTAGAACTCAGGCGCTAGCTGGCCATCACTGACATCACTTTGGTTGACTGACTTTGACCCAACCAAATTGTAACCGTCGATCCTTCTAGAAGCGGCTAACATCAACTGTTGACTGTCTGTTGACCAACACGATGCCATATCAGCTTGCTCTCGTCACAATCGCTGGATTGGTAGATTGAACCCAGCCCGACATCTGACGGCCCACTTTCATTTTTTTCACTTGGCCCAGTAAGCAGTGACTTGGCCACCGAGACCACTGTTCCGATGGTCTTCATTTTCTCTTCCTCTTTATTTCTATGACAGGTGGGACCCGCTATCAGCCCCCTTATCTTCCGCCTCACTGCATTCCGACAGCTCATCTCTTTTTCTCCGCACTGCCTCGCTCAATTTCCGCTTCCTCCTTGCTCGATTAGAGATTTAGGGTTTCGGATTGGGTAAATAGGAACGAGAGATAGAGGTGGAGATAGGTGGTGGGATGTGGTTCTCGGCTGCCATCTCTCTTCCCCGATGATCTCTCCTTCTCTCTTTCGCCATTTTTCTTCCTCGATCTCTCTTTCTCTCCTTCTCTTTTCTTTTCTGTGTCAGCTGCGCCGAGAGAGAGGTGAAGAGGATAAGTGAAGGAGAGGGGTTCAATATCCATCCATTGAATCAAGATCCAACGGCTATAATCGATCCAATTCGATTAAACCATTTGGTGTACGCATTTAATGGTGAGCCACGGATCAGTTTTGAGCTCGAGTCTGGTTTAACTTGAATACATGAGCCACATGTGAACCAACAACCTTGTATTTAGTATATTGTGCTCAATTTGTATCTGTTTTGTGTATATGATATGTCGTCGGAATCCTTAGAGAATTTTACACCATATTCTGAGTACTTTCAACCCACATCTCATTCATAAGTTGAGATTTTCCATGATTCGCAACTTCTCCAGAAATTGATCATCTTCACTCGGTCGTAATATTTTCGGGTCAAACACATATATAATATATGTGTTATATTTCTATACTTTCAACAGTACACCAGTTATGATACTTAAGTAATTTGCATAATTACTTCATGTTAGGCACTGTATACTCATTCTTAAGCATTGATAGTATTTTAGGGAAGTATTAAGTACATGATTGAATGTTTGCATGTATATCTGCAATCTGGACATAGGTATTTTGCATAGTTTGAACATATATGTATACTCTAGTATATCTATGCAGCTACTGTACACAGTTTGAGTTAGCATATATGCATATTTCAAATACATGTTCCTATATAAACTCTGTTGATATATTTTTCTAAGGAAGAAGCATAATATTAGAGGTTATAAGTTGAAAGAAATGTTTGGTTTTGAGAGTTGCATGATTTTTTGGCTTATGTAATTGTAAGATTATGTTTCATATACTTATAATCCATATTGTTTCGGGTTATGGCTTTATACTTTGCAAAATCTTATAATTTAGGTGTATACTGAGTAATAGCTAGTATATAGGGGGTTCTGGACTTATGATAGATGTGATTAAATGAAAACATGAAAGATTAATACCATACTGGTACAAGTTGCATGGTTCAGGGGTAAATTTGTAAAAAGAAAGTGTATTTTGGGTTTTTCTGTAAAATTCTGAGGATTTGTTTCTAACATAGGAGGTATTCATGAATATTTCTGGGCTTAGATGTAAAAATTAGGGGTTTGTAATAAATCTGTGGACTTATATGTATAAATTGGGTGGCTAATGGATCGGGTTGATTAACTGTAGGATTTCGGATCCATTTTTGGAACTCTGACGGACCCGTTACACATCGACCCAGTCAACTGGGTCAGGTTGCTGTTTGATCATTTGAATAAGTCGGACTATAATAAAAGACTGGAATGGCTCTGTAAACTGACTTAATTGCATGAAGATCCTTTTGATAGAAAAATCGGACTTGAATTAAATCGGACCATTCTTATTCAGTCTGCATAGCATAACTATGATGAGTATCGCTCTCCGGAGTATGGTTTGGCCACCTGCCCTGCCGGATTATTAGCGCTTTTAATTACTGGAAATTCCCTCTGAAATCTGGACCTAGGGTTGGACCTATGGTGTGGGAAGAGTTCTTTCTGATTCTGTTGGGCCGATAAAAGAACTTGAGTGCATACTAAATTCTGTTGAAATTCTGTGATTAATGAGTTATGCTTGATTTGAATTTATGCATATTTCATGTTGCAGTATGCCTGTTATCGGACCGTTGCGGCTTGTGCCTACGGTATAAATCATTTATGATTTATGATTAAATATGTTCTGAAATGTGATTTGAAAAATTGATTATTGATTTCAAAATTTGGTTTTAAATAAAAAAGGTATTAATTCTGTTACCGGTTCGTACCAAGAATCCGCGTACTGGAACTAAAATCCGCACTGAGATTAAATTCTCATCCGAAATTTTGTATTGCCTCATTTGAGGGTTCCAGGAGCGTAGGAACGGTGCTAGGCGAAGGTCCATAGCTACAGTTGAGTGCTCTCGTCTCCAGTTTGCTGTTCATATCCCGAGTTTAAATTGTAATGCTACTTTAGCTCTGTATCTCGATGAACTTCCCGATGTTTTGGCGTATCTGTATCTTGAGATTCCTCCTCCGAATCCGTCGCGTGAGATGGAGGTCGAACCTGAGTCCGAGGATCACTCCGCGGAAGCGTAAACGCGGGGAGCGTTAGTGTATGGTTGTGGTTGTTGTGGTATTGTCGTGATGTTGTCTTGTGTCCGGTTTTGTCAGGAAAAGTTTTATGTCTTGTGATGGTTTTGTATTATATTTGTTAGGTCTTAATCGGGCTTGTGGAAATCGGCAGCAAGTGGTAAGTGGGGTGGTTGTCAAATATGTATATATGTATATAGAGTGAGACGAGTGAACCAGACTTAGGTTAGTGAATAAATAATAAGCCTAAGCCTAAGTGTGCTTTTATCTTTCCTTGGTGTGCCAAAACTTTGTATAATATTATATGTGTGCAATCAAATAAATTTGGTTTGTTCATCTGTATGTTGTGTAATTTTCTGGGCCGAAATCAAGGAAATGGAATAATAAATTGAAAAAAAATTTGACTGTTTGTCTGTAGCCTTACGGGAATGACTTGTCATTCTCGTGGCGGAGAAGACGTCAGCATTCCAAGTCGGGGTGTGACAATCACGCATATAATTTTTTTTATGAAATTCATAACACTATATAAAAAAACCATAAAATTTGAGTATACTATTGAAATATTATACGGAAACTGTCATAGAAAATCCACACCAAAAAATTACGCCGCACCAAAAATCCAGCAACTCGGCAACAGAGGATCCGTGTGAGTTGCTGTGCTTACCACAGTAATCCACGCCTCTCTCACGCCGGCCCAAGTGCATATATTTATAATATTCATAATTTTGGACCAATATTGGATTTAGTTAAAGCAATAAAAGTGATGGACTAGTGCAGTGCAGTCGTGCAGATTGGCATTATTTTAGATATATGGCAGATAGGGATGAAAAAGGATCGGATAATATCCGCTCCGATCCGCATTCGTATTCGAAAAGTTGCGGATTCGGATATTAATATCCGGATCCGTTCGGATACGGATGCATATTCGAATTTTTTTAAACGAATACGGATGCAGATATGAGAACTAGGGATGTAGAACCCAATTATACCGGGTTAAAAAAAATTTAGTTGACTCACCCGTAACCCAACCCAACCCATATAAATTTTTATCTACGTGTTTATACGGTTTTCCGGGTTAAACGAGTTATGACTTACATGGTACATAAATAAAATTGACAATATTAATTAAATAAAAACAACTTAACATTTAATTATTTTTGACAAAAATATAAGGATAATAAAAACATTAATTCAGAGACCAATGAGATCAAGGGAAAAATATAGTATGTAATTTTGCCTTTGATCAAGGAAACAAATGAGATCAGTGAGATACTCATATACATAAGGATAGAACATTAAATAAAAATAACTTTACTTATAAAATATGTTATGTAATTTCGCCTTTGATCGAATTTACACGAATTTTGATAATAACCCTAGATTGATTTAAATCAAATAAATTAAAAAGCGTAAGTCATGATATTTATTATCACAAGTTTACAATTAGGACAACGCATATATACTAACAATTATTCCTACAGTTATTACTGACTTCTCAAATCTTTCAAAATCGATGGTTTAATTCTTAACATTAACATTACTGTAGAAACTTAACATATAAAACTTCGCCGACTCAGCGTGTGCAGTGGGAAAGAAAAAATAGTAAATGACAGTAAATGAGATATTGATACAGATGATATCTCTAAACCTTAAACGGGTCGAGTTACAAACCAGATTATCAAAAAAAAATATAACCCGACCCAATAAAACCGATTAATAAGATTAGAACCCGACCCAACCCGAATAATGCTTGAACCCGTTATAATACGGGTCGGGTTGGACGGACTAAACGGGTCGGGCGGATTTTTATTTTTCATGTACAGCCCTATTGAGAACACATTTTGGTTCGAATACGCATCCGGATAAAAATCCGCATCCGCAACTATTTGTCAAACGGATATCCGAATTCTTGGCCATATATAAAGTCCAGACCAGCATATGCCTTTGATGGATTGACCTCTTTTGAAAGTGCTAAGTGTTAATAAAATAAATAGAAAGCTTACCACAGGGAATCGAACCCAGGTTGTCTCCACAACAACCCAGCGCCTCAACCACCAGAACACTTAACTCTTGTCGATAAAATTGGTTTTATATTTACATGTACTTAAGCAATATAATTTGGAAATTTGGATGCATATTAATATCGATTATAAATTATAAATAATGATTAATAGTATTAATAATAATTAAATTTATACATATTATTTATTGTATGTTGATGCAATTTTGGATTGATTGATTGAATGAATGAAGTCCGAGCACTACTTAACTAATTAGTGTACAATTTATATTGTCAAAACATAACTCATTACATGACGTAAATATATTCCTTTATGTTTATGCTCCTCTCATACGCTGCAAACTTTTATATGCACTATGAATTTTACAAAATGTGCTAAAAAAATGAATAAAAATAATCGCTAAAAAATGTAATCCGTATCCGACAAAATATATTCGTATTCGACTCCGTATCCGACAATATCCGAACTGTATCCGTATCCGTTTAATATCCGAACCATATTCGTATCCGAAAGCATCTGTATTCGTTTTCGTATCTAAAAAAAAATATGGATGCGGATTTGGGAAGACCAACATCCGCTCCATATCCGATTCGTTTTCATCCCTAATGGCAGATCATTTGTAATTCGTGAGAGAAAGGCGAAGTGCTTTTGAGCTGATATTTTGGGTCAATTGTGTAGATTTCGGCTGATGATTTGAGGGCTGTTGGGTAGATTTTAGCATATTCAGGGACATAGAAATGTTCAAGTTTTGTATATATGGACTTTAATGGTTTATTATATTTCTGCTGAAGCCGAGATGTGAAACAAAGGACCAGAGAGAACGAATGTGTCTTTGGGCCGAAGTTAAAGTAATCAAACTTAAAACTTAGAATTGACAAAGCTAACTGGTTCCAGATCCTTTCGTCATTACAATTTCCTGGATAGTGGTTAAGGACATTTCTCTATCTATTTCTTCGGTTCTAGTCCAGTTCAAATTAAATTGAATTCAAATATGGTTAAAGTGAATCCTAAGAATGTATATCATTTCGTATCAATGATGGCATTGTTGACTCTATTAGTGGTACCAGCTTCTTTTTAATGCAAACTATATTGGTTATGTTGGGTCAGTTGTGTACGTTCGACATGAAAGAGTTGTTGAATTATGAGTCGGGTTGGGTCCGATTTTGGATCATTTAGTTCTAGATTATGTCCTGGTCTTTGGTCGGATCAGTAAGTTTATAAAATGTTTCATATCATACCAAATTGAATTATATCAGTTTGATTTTTAAAAAAGAAAGAAAAAACCTTGGATCAAGTAGAGTTTGAGTTGATTCTGATATATATTTTAGGTCGAGAAAACTTTTAGAAAGGGCAATTAGACATGTCAAAATGGATCCGTCTAATTTTGAAAATTCCTCCAATCATGAAGCAGAATAGTTCAAATAAACTTGGACAGACTCTAATCAATTAAACTTTTTCTTTAAAAAAAATTCAAGATCAAACCTTATTAAATTTGAATCAGATAAAAAATTGTCATTTCTATTTATTAATATATAAAGATATGTTTAACATTATAACGATCACGAATATACATATTTTCATAATCGTTTTGTTTATGGAATGAAATAAGATTTATCTTCGTTAACCGTTCCATTGTTTGAACGCAAGTAATCTACAAATGCAATTGAATATTATCAACTAAACAAGTATCTTTAGCAATACACAAAACAACTTCATAAAAACACATCTGAATATTACATTGAATATTTCATCAAAATTTGTTCATAAATACTTAAGAAAATATATAAAAAATACATCGAAAATAAACGAAACGAAAGATGTCAGTTTCTTTAATTATTTCGTTTATGTCATCAAATTAAATTGATTTTCGTTGATCCTTTCATTTTGAAAACAAAACAGAAAATAGTTTTGCTAATCATTTCGAAGAGATAAAATAAAATAATTTAACAAAAATTTTGTTCCGTTTGTAGGCGTGAATATATATTAGCCCTCTTTTCATTTATTAAGAGCCATAAAGGCAACATAATCACGCCATTAGGAATTCGTCAAGTTGGTCACAGTTGGCCACCAACAATGGAAGCGAGCTAACCTTATACAAACTAAAGTCACGAAATAATAAAGCATCTCTCAGCGCTTTTAATAAACCACATCTCCCAACATGTCATAACTCGCTGAATATTTCTAGTTTGAGGATTGGTAAACGACAACACCCATTTAGGAGCTGCGCTTTTGCAGTCAAATTATAATAATCTATACTACTTATAAAAGCGCCAATTCAAGAGTGTAAAACTTCAAACTAAGAGTGTATCCACCTCTTCGATTTTTTATCTGAACCGTTGATAACTCAATTTGTGTATCAGATTTTGCCAAATGAAGGGTTAAATTATCTGTTGACCTTTCGTTTGTTTGGAGCAGAAATTATTTAGCACGATGGCTCGTATGCGGGTTCGATTCCTCTGTTAAAAATATTAAATTTTAAACTATCCAACAACCTTTTTGTTTGTCCCACTCTATTCGCATCTCTTCATCTTCAGTCGCCCCTCTCCTTCAAGATTCGAAATATTTTAAGATGGCACGTTTATTTTCTTTGAACTATCAAAAAATATTCATACCAAAAATGATATTTTTTTTGTATATTGAAGTATGCCCACACATTGTGTGGGTCTGCTTTGCTAGTCAACTTAAAAGTTGAGGAGAAATAAACTCATTCCGGAGTTGCAAATTCGCCAAAAATCTTTGAAAGAAATATAAAAAATTAGGTAAAGTGGGGGCTTAAAATTAGTTAAATGATTACGAGAAATTGTCACTCAGTATTCAGTAAAAGTATATTTTTTAAGTATGATAATAATAGTTTTATTCATTTACAAAATATAAGTATTTTTTTGAAGATAATATGGAATTCAAGTTATCCAACTTATTTCGAAACTATAAACGTTAAGGACCCTTTGGTCGAATTTCGAACATGTGACATCCACCGAAGTTGCGTTGTTCTTTATCACTAGACCAAAATTTGGTTCTCAAATATAAACCTCTTTTGTTGCATTATTCACTACAGAATCAAATGAAAGACGAGATTTTACATCCAAATAACTCTACTTAATCCTTCTACAGTTATACCAAAAAAAATGCAATGCTGAATTGACACAACAGTACAAACTTCCCTCCGGATTTTGTATATAGTTTTTATTGTGACATGCGAAAATTTTATACAATTTTCATTAGCGTGAATCCTATAAACATTAAAAGTTATAACTATATATTTGATTCATATTTTAGAGAGAATGATGCAACATAATGAACGTGGGAGTCCAGCACAGTTGGTCAGTGGCTCCGTCGTTATCCTAGAGGTAATGAGTTCAATTCCCGCTGAGCGTGGAAGAGGGATAAACTCTATTTAATAGGGTGGGCTATGCCTCTGCCTTGTTTCAAAAAAAAAAAAAAAATGCAACATAATACAATTAAATACGGTATGAAATTTTTTCAGCATGTACATATTCCATTCGTACCTTTAATTTATCCCACTAGTTTCAAGTGATGTGCAACCTTGATCGTTGGTTTGTATAAGTTTAGATCAGTTAAAGTTGCAATGCACATCAATAACAGTCTATTTATTTATTTTCTTAAACTATTTGACATGCCATGAACTAAATGGGAGAAGAAAAAAAGAATCTCCCAACTGTAATTTTTATATGTTACAATATTTGTGGTCCGCATGTAAATCTCCACATGGTTTGGTGCACATAATCGTTCCAGAGAATATGGATTCTTGCAGCAACTACTCAAGTTGTATTTTATTAATTTGTGCTTAAAGAATAAACATGTTATCAATATAATATATTTAAATATGCACTAATCTGAGATTAGGTGCTAGCTAGAATTCTGGAACAGTATAGGCACAGCGCGGCATCACGTTACTGTTTGTTCATTATATGCTTCAATCAAAATTAAATAATAGTAAATTTCTAACTAATCTCAAGCGCAATAAGCTCATTTGACAGTAACGTTATTTGTTTTCATGTTCAAAACTTTCATTATTATTATTTTTGGAACAAGTTCCGACACCTACTGTCCTACATGTAGGTTTCTTTTAATAAAAATGATAACCCGTACAGTTCTTTTATATATCTATTATGAAATTATTTTTTAAGGTTGGGTTGGGTGGATCAAAAAAATTTCTTGGAAACATTTAACAAATTAGAAAGTTGAGAATAAATCTTTAAGCCGTGACCAACTGACCATAGAGTACTTTCCAATGAAGTTCACGGTTCAAATTGTCCAGAGAATACTAGTGATATTTAATATCGAAAAGTTTGTATTGTATTTCGTTGCATATGTTGTGTAAATTATCGTGTCATTTTATTGTGAATGTTTTATCATTTCAAAAAAGAATTTAATCTTGTCCAATTAAGTTTTTCTTTGAAAATTTTTATTTTTAATTGTTTTTTTTTTAAATAATAATTTGTGGGGCGTAAATATTAGAAACATAAAAAAGTTCATAAAAACAATAGAAGATATCTATAATGATGAACCCCATTAGAAACAATAATAAAACTATCTTAATTTTTCTTTCCAACTCATATATGTATGTCTTATCTGTTCGGAGAAACTCAAATATCTTCAAGATTATACCCAAAAAACTTTGGCGTGAATTTTCGCTGGCTGACAAAAACATTTCTTCAAGTGGAATTGCAAGAACAAGCTAAAAAAATGGAAAATGAAATACAAAAAACACACAACTGCCCTTCTCGAGGGTCCCATTTACAGAAAATTCCAGCCTCCTCCGGTCCATATATTTAACTAGTGATGATCTTTGCATCCATTCGTGCGCTCGCACTAAAATATTTACCCAATCGAGCTTAACAGCACAAATTCAGAAAATGCTTTCATCAAAACTATCATATGGGAAAACAACGGCCGATCCTACAAATAGTTAAATAATTGACCAATGACATGCAAGTCAAATCCGACTTGCCTCCCCCACTTCGCCTCCATATTCTCACTTTGTACGGATGGACCAGGTGGATTCAACAAATTATTTTCTCGTTCATCCGACTCCGACCCGTTAGCCACGCGTCTAGTTCACAGTATTCCTCACTCCCCTCAATTTTGTTCCTTACACCCGGTGTACAAGTTGGCGTACCAAAATTCAGAACTCTCTCAAATCTATAACTCACGGAGTTTCAACGGGATAAGAAAAACATTTCTATACAACATATTTCTTAGGCCATCCTCTGAACCAACAATAACACGCCACGTGGAAAGTGAGTGTAGGGACCACAACACACGTGGCAAGTCGAACCTGATTCTCCCCACCAACGCGACCTTTTTCTGGCCTCTCTCTTTCTGGTATTTTTCTTTTCTAGGGTTTTCTCTCACTGGTCAGGCCGCTGTCGCTCTCTCTCTCTCTTTTCTCGCATCTCTCCTCTCCCTCCCTTTCTCTCTCAGGTAAGGTACTATCTACTAAAAGGTCAAATTTTGTTTACTGATATTTAGATTTACGATCTGAGTTTTTCGTCTTGGTAGATTGAAATTGTCCTGACAATTTTCTTCTGGGTTACTGTTTAGTCTTTTGTGGGACAAAGAATAAGAATTTTTTACTCGAACCTTGAGGGGTAAATCTTATGGGCTAGATTTTTTTTTTTTTTTTTTTGGGTTTTTGTAATTTAACTTCGAGCTTCTCTCTCTTTTTTTTTTTTATCGTAGAAATTTAGTTGAAAAGTCAGCAATAAAAAGGTCGAGAGGTTGAGAGACTTGTTTGTTTTCATGTATCTCGTAGTTCTATGTTGTAAATAAAGTGTTGCGTTTGTGAATTTTAGTTACATGCCCTTGTTCTTGTCAAGTTGTATTTCTCTTGACAACGGGACTGGAAGGGTTTTGGGTGTTTTTAAGATGCAAAAGTTCTAGATAGTAAGAAGACCATTGTAGGAATTTGTTTCCTGTATAAAGTTAGTTGAAATATATCAGGTAATTTGGTGTAAATATGGAAAATATTATCAGATTTTCAGATCAGTTTGGTGGTATGATGGGTAGATTTCCTGGAAGATAAAAATAAATAAATAAATAAATAAACTGCATGTTTGTAGGTCTTGTTGGTCTATTTCAATATGTTTATGTTAATTCTGTCTTATTTGCTCTTAACTGTGTTTGGAATTTTTAAGCTTGACAATAAGCTTCAGTTTTCCTTATAGGTTCTCTAGGTTAGATCCATAGTATTTCAAAATGCATGCATTCAACCAGGTTTTATTTGGTGTTTGCTGAAGGAAAAAAAAAATCAGTAAATTTGAGCTTGCATATACCCCCCTTCTCAAGTATGTCAGAATTTTAGATTAAGGTTATGGATGCAAATTAATAACATGTAGGAGTTGCAAAAGTGACGTATATCGCTAGCATGTCACTCGGGCCATCTGGATTAGTTTGTTTAGATTTTGTTGGGGAAAACATTCATGGAATTCTGTATTAGAAGTTCAAGCGCATGTAATCAATCAAGAGTAATGCTCTGTTACTGAAATGTGATTGGGGCATATATAGATAGTTAATATTAATTGAAATTCAAGTCGAGAGCCTTTTGTGGAACTCGAAGAAAACTAAAGTATTGCATCAAATTAGTTGCGACAAGCACCCCATAGTTTGTTTGTCTGCTTAATGGCTGTTAGAAAATTGATTAACAAGATACACTTAAATTTAAGTGCTTTATGTTGTTATACTTTATTTTGTAGTAGTAGAATATAGCAGTCTTGATCTTTGTACTAATTAATCTAATACTCATTTCCGTGCTCTTCAAGTTACAGAAATAGAAATTCGAAAATTCTACTGTCATGTGTGCCTACTCTTTCTATATTCATTCATTTTGGCTTGTTCATCCATATATCTTCTGGCCATTCCATTTTCTCTTCATATCACTCAATCAGATCTGAGTCTCCTCAATTCATTAGCCCGTATCAGATATTATTTGCTTCTGGTTTCAGGATGGGTGCCTGTGGATGCATTATTCAGTGCCATTTGTTGTGGATATTCTACTTATGATGCATATTATCTGTCAATGTTTTCTGTAAATTGCAAGGTCAATTGTTGCATTAGCAAAACAATCAAATGAAAATGACACCTGTAGATGCATTATCCACTACCGAATCAAATTATACGTTGATTGAAAAGTTTCGTAATCCTTTTAATAGGAAGGTCAAATGCTCTGTTTTTAAAGCCGGCACTTTATAAATCCTATATAACAAAAGATCTAAAAACTCGAAATTTCAAAATAAAATCATTAGATATGATCTGCATTAATTTCTCAATGTGAATATAAAACATTGTGGCATGCTGGTATCATTATGATGGACATCAAGCAGTTTGTAAATGGTAAATGATGTGGACCATTACGAGTGTTGATATTTCATGTTTATAATGTCCATCAATATGCAGTTAAAATGCCATGAAAATATTACATGCATGTAATGTAAATCACATCTGGCAGTTCTATTTTGCCATTTAAGTTTTACATTTTTTTTTTTTTTTTTGAAGAAATTTTAAATGAAGGTTGAAGCACTTTGTAACAAAATTGCTACAAAAGAACCTAGTTTGTATAGGGAGAGGAGGGGATGGGGCAGAAGGTTTGTTTTGGGGGGTGGGGACTGGGATTGCCCAAAACAATAATGGGTGTGTTTGGATACACGGTAGAATAGGGAATAGGGATAAGGATTCTCGGAAAGTGTGCTTGTCCCAATTCCTTATTCCTATACCACGGTTTTGTTGGTATAGGAATAAGGGCCCGAATTCCTTATTCCATGGTTGTTTGTGTTGCACAAGAATAAGGAATAAGGATATTGGTTTCTGGGGTTGTAGCTGTTATGCTTGAAGCTTGTCCTTGGTCGAAGTTTGGGAGATGACACGAGTAGGTTTTCTTTTTCACCTTGGTGCATTCTATCTTCGTTAGATACCTAAATAATGCATCATTTTCCCTTCTAAATCTGGCCTATTGAATTTTTTCCCATCTCTTCTTCTTTTATGATGTTCTTAGGAGGATTAATATTAGAAACAATTGGTTCTGGTTAGTTGAAATGGCTGCTTCATATTTACATGAATGTTGTCTTCAGTACAAAAGCCTGTCACATTTTTTATTTATAATATAAAATTGAATATTGCTTCTTTTTAATTAAAATCAACTCCTTTGAACTATTATATTAATAGTTTCTTGTTTTTTCTTTCAGGAAAGAAGAGGGTAGAATTCCCATTTAATGGAATTTGGATCACATAGTTTATAAATTACTCTTTGGAAAATTCAGAACAATACTTTTGAAGGGAAAATATGGACCAAGCACCTCAGCCAAGTCAACCTGTCATGGGCATGGTAACAGCTGGCCCTGCCCAAATGCCGTACCCCATACCAACATACTCACCAGCCTCCATGGTGACTGGAGCCCCAGCCGTCATGGGAGCCCACCCATCAGCTACTCAGGCAGGCGTTAACATGGCCGGGCTCCCTACTGGTGGGGCCCAACATCACCACCAGCTGGCTTTCCAGCAGGTGCAGCAGTTCCACCAGCAGCAACAGCAGCACCAACAACAGCAGTTGCAGGCAAGTCTCTCCTTTTTTTGTACCACCAGCAATAATCAAATAACTATGACATTGGCACTTGGGAAAAAACTATTACCAATGTACTAATTAGTTTCTGTTCAATTGTAATGCTTTTTTTTTGTTTTAAACTAAAACACCCCGTAGGGTTGTTCAATTGTAATGCTAAATGACTAATCATGACAAGTCTGTCACAGAATCTGTGCTTTGTGGTACTTGTGCCATATGCATACTCCATGCACCCCACATTAGTTATAAAAATTTCAGTGAATAGATATGGTAAATGTAATGACGTTGTCATGCTGGACGGGTGCTAAGCAAAGATGCTTTTTTTGCACTAATAATCTGTCAACATCCTGTTACCTATACCAAGCTCATGCCAAGGTACTTTTCTGACGCCAGTTCAATTTTATGTGCAGTCTTTCTGGGCAACTCAAATGGCTGAGATCGACCAAACAAGTGACTTTAAGAACCACAGCTTGCCCCTGGCCCGCATCAAGAAAATAATGAAGGCTGATGAGGACGTTCGCATGATCTCGGCTGAGGCCCCAGTTGTTTTTGCCAAGGCATGCGAGCTCTTCATCCTTGAGCTCACACTCCGTGCCTGGATTCACACTGAAGAAAACAAGCGCCGCACTCTCCAGAAGAATGACATAGCCGCAGCCATTTCGCGCACTGACATATTTGATTTCCTTGTAGATATTGTACCTAGAGATGAGCTGAAGGATGAGGGGCTGGGCATGCCTAGGGGTGCTCTACCGGGGATGGTTGCTGGTGCTGCTGAAGCTGGGATGCCTTGCTATTATGTGCCGGTGCAACCTGGGAGTGTGGGCTCAGCAGTGGGGTCGGGAGTTTATGGGCAAGGACAGATGGCTGCTTATATGTGGCCACAGGGGATGCCGGGTGGGCCCCAGGGACATGCACAAGGCCAGGATGCTGAGCAGTCAGAGGATTGAGGGGCTGGGATAGGGATTTAGATTTACTTAATTTAAATTAGGAAGCGTTGGAGGAGTGGTGTTTGTTTGAATTGTGCAACTTGTTCGTTGTTGATTTTTGTTAAAAATACTTTTGGATGTGTGATAGGTGTTCGAAAGAATTTGGGTTGACAAAGATGGGGTCTTTTATGCACTTTTGACCGTCCTTTTATGAAACGTCTGGTAGAGGCGTCTGCTTGTAAAAAGGTGGGGTCATGTTGGGTTCTCTTCCCTCTCATATTCTGGGATCGATAGCTGATAGTTTCTCGTTTTTGTTTTCCTATCTTTTCCTTCTATCTATGATTTCCTTGATGGTAGCAAGACAGCTGCCGACCTATTTTCAATATATGTCGGACTCTTTGCAACTGTGTATGTGGTTACAAAACATTCTCACTTTCTCAGCTTGTTGCCTCGTTATCACCGAATCCTTTTGCTGGCTAGCGGGTGCATTTGCACAACTCGCATCATATAAAGCGGAGAAATGAAATTCGCACTGAATTCGAAGAATAGAGCTCTGTTTGTCCCAATTTTTTTTTTTAAATAAGTCATTTATTTATTTACAGAAGTATAGAGTATAGTTCACTATGTGAAATAGAGTTTATTTCTTTTTCCCGTCAGCAAAAATTGAACCCATAACGGTGAAGCCATTTGTCTGATTCTCACCTTCTTCAAATTGCGTTTTAAGTTCTTAGCCAAAACAATGAAATGCAACGAGAATTGAACTTCTGCGTCCCCATGAGCGATTCCAATGGTTAACAATGAATTGAACATTTGAACTCCATTCTCCTCATTAGCCAATTTCATTGCTCGTCTTTTTACTATTTGAGTATTGACTTGCATTGAATTTGATTCTCCTCATAGAGAATCTAATTGTTCTAATTAGAGTATTAGACAGGGTATGATTGAAGATTGATTTATAAATTAATTTAGAGGTGAGCTGACTGCTATAAACAAAGACCATGTCAGAAAGGAAAAAAAATGTAATCTTTAGATGCAACAATTATCTTTCTATTGTACTTTTGCTTGTACATTTGAACATGCTACCTACACTCAGATATACAGAGTTGGAAAGGAAGCTAAGTCTATCAACCAAAATCTATAACAAAAAAAAAAAAGAGGACAAGACTACAAAAGAGAGGACAGAAATAGATAAGAGAGAACAATCTTAGATATAATATATTTGCCCAACATTTAACAGGCTCTCATGAGGCACATAGAACATGACGCTATTCTCCCTACATATCCTCCTCAAAAAGGCGTACACATAATCCACTGCAAACTTTTTCAGTATACTTGAGTCCCTTCTAGCTCTCACAATTGTATTCCCTAAAATATGCACAACACCTGCATCCTTGCAGCGATTCAAGAATTCAATCTCATCTCCTACTGTCTGGCTCGTCTGACCTGATTCCATGAACAAACCGGCATTGGTACCCCTTAATGGGGACTGTGCCGGAACGATTGAATCGTGTGAAGTATAACTTAAACCTGACATGTTGGTACCATTATTTGTCATAGTCATATCTGCCACACTATACTCTGAATCAGAATAACCTTCCATCATACTATCTAGTCGCACGAAGGATAAAAGGCTATCCAACAACAACTTTTCAAAGTTGTCATCTTTCTTGTGCAGGTCTTTATACCCATATCTAGCCACACAACGAAACATGTGAAAATTTTTCGGGCCGATACGCTTCACCAGAAACCGCTCATCAGGAGGAACAGTGTACACTGGCAGATACTTAACACAGACGAAAACCACAACAGAATGAATAGCTGGTAAATTTGTTATGAAATGGGAGAAAATGTGAGGTACGCCACTTGCCAGCTCGGTGTAAACAAAGCCAATGCCAGGTACACGTACCAACCCAAGGCTGGGGCCAAGACCAAGAATCCAGGCCATGGAGACCTTGGAATGCATTTCAAACTCGTATCGCTTGACTGTACAGTAGTGCCAAACATACATGATGAGCATGAAAGCCACAGCTATGACAAGTGGGACCCACCCACCCTGGTCAATTTTAAAAATGATGGCCGAGAAGTAGGGGAGTTCTACTAGTAGGGATAAAGTTGTGAAAATGAGTACGAGTATCCAGTGGCTGCGCCATACCAGTAGCATTACTGGCACCATGAGAAACGTCGTTACTAGCATTACAACTACTACAGCAGTTCCTGTTAATAAATGAAAAGAGGGCAAGTTTAGAGAAGATTCAATTTATTATACTAAAAAAGAAAAGAAGAAAATTATCATAATGATGTATGTAAGAATTGCCATTATTGTACAGGTCTCTACTGGATTTTACAACTATTTTCTACCTTTTTTTATCTAAACAGATAATAAAGAATAACTGCAGAAGCAATAATGGTGAAACAATGAAAGACAATAAAAACATAGTAACAAATGTAAGATTCATATGCTTGTGCAGTGATCGTCCTTTCAGTTGGTATTTGGTTTTTTGTTTTTGGGCTTTTGTAGCAAGACATGGTCATCGAGTATCGGTTTCACAAATACCCTGCAACATCTCATCATGCTACTTATATACCCTCCAAGAGATGAATAAACCCATTCACTCGTCAGTTCTAAAATAATACAAGAAATACTTTCCCTCCTGTATTGCTTTCTAATTGAATGTGGTACGATTGTACTTATTGTTTTTTTAACATATGATATGCTAATCGTTTCTCGAGATAGAAATTAGAGATGAAATTACAAATTATACCATATGCATTTCCAATCTGGCTTTGATTTTTGAAGCCAGCAGTGACGGCTATGCAGAGAACCATAAGAACCCAATTTATATCTGGTATGTATATTTGACCTAGAAATTTCTTTGATGTATGCACCACCTTTACTCTAGGAAAACAACCAAGTGCTAATGCTTGCTTTATTATAGAATATGTCGCTGATATTGTTGCCTGACTTGCCACAACAGCAGCAGCTGTCGCTATTACGAATGCTGGCCAATATATCTGATCTGTATTTTAGAAAAGGAAAGAATAGATGTCATCACAAGCGCCTAGGAGATGCGAATTCTATTGCCAAATAGGTAACCAAAAAATGCCCAATGGAGCATATGGTAACTCTACAAACAAGTTCAATATGTCTGTTAGAATTTCTGGATAAAGAGCTAAATTTGTTTTGAGATACAAACTTTCCTTATGTTTTGAGGGAAAAATAGATTAAAAGGATGGGATCGACTTTCCATTCCTCGATAAACAAGAGATTATTTTTGAAGTAGAAGTAATGATAAGGGGCTTCTCTGCATTTCGCAACAGAAGTTGTGACCTTTTTTTTCCATCGATCCAGAATAGAGCTTGTATTAAAAAAAAAAAAGAACTAAAAAATAACTACGTGATCAAAGAGAGAAGATAGAAGTGATTTGAAAAAAAAAAAAAAAAACCTGGAATTGAACGATAGAAAGCATCCTCAACATGATTTTTATGAGAAATAATGTAGCAAGCTTGTCCAGTATATGCCAATAATAGACATGGGAACACTACCATAGTAAATGCTATCTGCATATAAGAGAACAACAATGATAGATGAAGAATAAAGAACTAGACAAACAACCAAATGGTTGGAAGTAGCAAGAAATAAAAACATATCAATGGGACTTGTAATAAATATGATATACCTGGATAGCCAATACAGGAAAATGACATAGATCAGCATATAGCGCTTCAGTCCCTAGTAGAAAACAGAAAAGAAAACATTCTGACAAACTTCTGGCAATCTCTAAGTATACAATAGCAAAAGCACAGAATGTTACTTCTGACAAGCTTCTATTACAAAGTTAACAGGTACATGCATAGGTCTTAATGTACAACTGTAATGAGTTCATTTAGCATACAAATCTATGTTGAAATCATGTTGTGATAACTATTGCAATTATCATTTAAGCAAGAGACCTTGACCAAAATTAATTGAACAAGCAAAATCTTTGGTCAGCAGAACTAGATTTGTGGAGTTGACACAAGTGGTTAGTTAAATATGAAATAACAAAATCAAGGTTTTCTTTTTTGAAAGATGCATACCAGTGATACAAAGCATTATTCCGCCAAGAGAGGTCCAGCTGGTATACTTGCCCCTTTTAAAATACCGATATATGTGTACTGGGTTAAATGCTTTGAGAGCTGAACTGTTATATCTCCATATATTTAGTGCACCAACCGATCCAATTAGTATAAACCAAAGTAGCACTACTGGTGCAAACAGCCAACCGACTTTATCAGTACCATAGTGTTGCATGCAGAATAAACCAATCAGTATTATCACTGCCACTACTACAACAACATCTGGAAACAAAATAAAATATTAATACATTAAAGATGGAGTAGAATGCTATAGATTACAAGTTTCAGTAGATATTGAAAAAATAGTTGGGATGATAGTAATGTACTGTTGCTCATTTTGGGGTTCTCTTCTCTGATACCACCAGATGCTGAAAGAACTGCACGGTATTTAATAATAACATGTAAGTGACAAATTATAAGCATTAGCAAATGCAACATTGTTAGTTACTTCCACTTAATATTTCTCTTTCGCAAACTTCAGTGATCTATATAGCACACATTTAATCATCCACCTAGAGCTATACATCAAAATGTTTGACAAAACCTGAGAAACGCACGAAACTTAAGTGTTGAAAAGTCAATGACTCGATCCTGACCTGAACTTATCTGCCTACAGTCAAAATTCAACAGGACCCGGTCAGCAATCCAAAACCTGACTCAGAACCTGACCAGTCTGATACAGTACACCATACCATGTAACCTAACATAAACTCGAAAAAGCTCAGACACACCAGCTATGAATTCTTCAGAATAACATCCAACATAAACTGAGTAACTAAGCAAACAAATCTAAACCATAAACTGCAGAAACCAGATACAAACTGAAGTGAGAAAATCTCAAAGGACACAAATGACACGAACTGAGATGCATGTTTACCGCTTCTACCTAGATCCATCAAACCTACAAATTTACCACACCCAGACAGGCATAAAATCAGTATGAACCAGAAAGCATGCAGGTCCTTGCCATATAATTGAAATGAACAAGAACCGCACATGAACTTATGTATCACTAGAGCATACCAATGATCTATCAGTACCCATGTACGTACCAACGGGCAAACTTAAGCTGGCTATGGCAGTAAAGCAAAAACATAAGAAATTGACAGTTACTGAACCACTCATAGCTTACCAGAAATTGCAGGGGTGAGAATACCATCTCCTATGGCCATGCAGGTACCAATAAGCACAACAAAAAGAAGTGCATTTTTCTTGTAAGCGTGTGCCTCCAGCCACCGCTTCACCTTTGCGGCAAGTGAATTCACCTCATGGGTCTGACGGCTATATGTTGTCAGCTCCTCGTCAGTACGGTGCTGGTTTGGTATTGTGTTTATTTTAGCGTGACGACAAAGCAGTGAATAAAGTGCAAATGTACCACCTGGAATTTTTTTTAGTTTAATTATTGGAATTTAATATTGCGCATATCATTAACAGATAATATCAACACAATGCAGCCATGCTACACATCAACACTAAAGGAAACAAACAATTTGAATACAGTAAAATTTAGAATATCAATAGTCATAATAATTACAACATAATTATTTTTACACTCTAAAAAAAAAAACACTATAGTAGACATCTTTCAAACATAGAGACAAGTCTAATTAAAAGCATTTGGATGCCTATATTGCTTATTACAACAAAAGTCTTCCCAGATGCCCTTGCAATATATAATCATTAACAAGTATAGATTTGTTGTTCCATATTTTCTCAAAATATGACAAGATTACCCCTCTGTCTTAACTTCATAGTTAGGCAAGCAAGAGAACATGTCTAACCAAATTATTTTCTTACTATGCGTTCTATATGTGTCATGAAGTTCTCACGGTAAACATAAATACAAAACAAACAACAACATTAAAAAACAAAATTTCTTACCTTGACCATTGTCATTTGCACGAAGAACCACAAAAACATACTTGAGTAGAGGGATCAGAGTGAGAGAATAAATAATCAACGAAAGAGCACCAATTATATCTTCATCATCTTCTACCCCATTTGGAAATATATTGTAAAATACATACAATGGTGAGGTACCCAGATCTCCAAATACCACCCCAAGACTTTGGTAAGCAAGCCTCAATAGTAACATTGCTGAGAATTTCTGCAACAAAATATGAACAATTAGAAGTAATCAAAGGCTCACAATTTTGTTTCTATCTCAAAACTTTTATGTTATTTGTTGTCTCCATCAGAACGTACACAGAACATGGCTACTGGTTTTCTTTTTCTTTTCCCTCTCAACTTATTTGTAACTATTGAATATGTGAAACTAATACAATCTAGATTTATCACTTTCTGCACTGGACACAAGTCTATCTCATCAGTACAAGAACATAGAATAATAATACTAAAATCATAAAATATTTGTAAAAAAAGAAGATCACTAAAACAGTAACAACAACAATGCAATTATAGTAATACATTAACATTCATGGTAAAAAGACGGTAATAGCATTAATTATGCTGACAAAAAAATATTTAAAATTGATTTTGATTGCAGTAAATTTATCCAAAGAGAATGTGCTTATAGAAACAAAAGCAACCATAAAAATTTTGCACATCATATAGGTAAGAATTGGTAGGCAAGATCAACGACTATTGTGGCCGCAATTTTTTTACACAAATCTCATAGGAAATTCATTAAACAATAAGTCCAAATTAAAAGAAAACCAACTGAAAAAAGAGCAAGGAAGTTCATAGAAAAAGAAAAAAAAAATGGCTAATAGTTGTTTGGTACTGACAGTAGAAATGTTTGTTAATATTACTGATACAAGTTGTTCTTATATAATTAATCACGAGGGAAAGAGATGGGAGCTTAAATGACATTTCCAAAGTTAGCTTACTAACAAACTATCTCAGGAATTTCCCTTTTACTAAAAGAAAAAAGGTAAACCAAGTTGCCCAATTTGCCAAAAAAAAATCAATAAAAAAAGACCTTTTCCCTGTACATATTTCTTAGTCGTCCTGCCTCTTCGTCCATGGGTTGATCAAGGTTTTGATCCAATTCCCACATCATCCCTCTACCCGTGCCCTCATCTCTGGTGGCTGAATCCATTAAAACCACGCCAATTTGTACCTCAACTCCCAAAAATCTTCAAAATTGCACTTCAGTTCTTCTTTGTTTCATCAAAAGGAATCCAAAATTGTCCACAATCAAGCTCAATAAAGGAAACCAAATTGGGTTTGCAGAGCACATATGCATGCACTTCCTACAATTTCCTAGTCTACGTATGATATGTTCTGATTACAGATTCAACCTAAACAAGTGTTCACCTCTGTTTGAGAAAATGGTTATTCCTTTACTTGTTTTCAGAATACCCAACAAGAAAGAACCTCTGCTAATTGATCTCTTGTAAAAAAAAAATAAACTCTGGAGGAACAATACAGGGTGTATGGTAACTAAACTAAATGGATAAAAGTTGATTCAAAAGGCCCAAATGAGCTTCAAATGTTACTCAAAGCAGAAAGTAACTGATTACCCAGTATAATCACCCAAAACCAATAATCCTATATATCACAATTTGGAAAGAAACCAAAAAAAGGAATAATATTTCCGGCTCAGGTGCTAAAATAGGAAGAAAAGAAACTTGGGTCTGTTTGCAAATTGCGCAGACAGAAGAGAGTGAGAGACAGGACGAATAAGACAGAGGAACAGAGAGAAATGCGAGGCATGAGGTTTGGAGAGGGAAGGAGGTAGAGTAGAGAGAGACGGGAAGTGGGCCTGAAAATGGAGAGGCGATAAGAGGAAGAGGCAACAGTGGAAACAGAAAAAGAGGTGAAGATTTTGTTGGATTTGGTGCACAGTAATGTAAAAACACCGAAATAAGCCATATTAAAAAAAGGTTTTTTAGAGAAGTCTATTATTATTATTTTATTTTATTTTTTGAAAAGAAAGCCCGTAGGCGAGAAGTCTATAATTTTGAGAGAGAGCGAGAGGTCCTAGAGTACGAGTATTCAATGCGTCCCAAAAATTTCACATCACAAATGAGTAATAACCCACAAATCTCCATATTTTTCGCTCAAAAACTTTTTTATTTTGGACATAATTTGGAGCTGATTGGTTGATATAGATGTATAACCAAGGTTAAAATTCAGATAATTATATTGACACGTGATTTATTTGAAAATTGCAACAATAGATAAAGTAGTTTGAAATCAAAAGTAAAATTTCATAAGTGTTCTCTGTAATTTAAATAAATTATTTAATGAATTTGGAGTAATTTGAAATTTACTTGGTTGCTCATAAGAAAATAAAAAAAATAATTTGATCTTTAGCCAAGATTATCAACCAAGTAATTTGATCTTTAGCCAAGAATTTTTTGTCATAAGAAAATAAAAAAATAATTTGATTTAATGTATAGATTTTTTCCCAAGAATTACTTGGTTGCTCATAAGCATTTAAATTTTAAAAGATTTATAAGATATATAGGTTTGAGGCGAAGATATATAACACCTAATTTGAGGTTGACAATAGATAACGGACACGAGTGATTAATGCCTTCGGGGGACAACATATGCATCAGTTTACGTTGTTGTTGTGTTAAAATGGATAATGACCCATATATTTCCACCGTATAAAGTTTAAACAGTGCATAACTCGTTTCGCAATGAGAGCATAAAGATGATAAAAAATGGTACAGTACATAATATAACAAAACAGTCTCAAGAACATATTCTAAAGCTGAGTCAATTATATTATGACGTGCAGTGCAGATCATCATGCAAACAATAAAGTATACTAAATTAATGATGTTTTTGACCAACTTTCAAAATCATGGGCAGATCTAGGGAATAATTTTTACCGGAACAAATCTACCCTGATCAATTATCATAGCGACACGCACAAACGAATTAGTAGAATATTAAATCCATCCAATTAAATCATAAAACAAGTTCCTGGAATAAATTCTACAAAGAGATAAAAATATTTGACTTGCGTGATGTGATAATAACAAACTAACAGCAATTATATCAGTCACCGCCCAGCGATGATAAACTACGTACCCATAAAACAATGGCAAAATGTCCACTGAATAATTTCCTTTTGTACAAAGCTCGATTAGCATTTTTTTAAAGTCATAACGTGTGATAATTTGAATATTGTATGGACGAAAAAAAAAATGCCACAATGGTATAGTTGGTGATTCTAGTTATAAGAAACATTCAAATTTTCATGCTGAAGTATTTCTTTCTTTCTTTCTTTTTGAGACCGCATACAAACATTGGAACACGTAATAATTATGATATAATTATTTATAAGTGAATATAAATCTCTAAAATAAATAAATAACTAATTTAGAGTAGAATAATGAAAAAAATCTATCTTCTGAAAAAAAAAAAAAATTGCACTAGGATTTCTTTGGCTGAACAAATTCTTTTTTAGCTCCGACTGAGAGATATTCTTTGACTGGGATTAAGTAGGCTTAACAATAAAATCACTGCTGGTGATTCGAAACTTTTACTTTGTTTTGCATCAGTAAAGTATGCTGGCCTTTGGCTTTTTTCAAAAAAAAAAAGTAGGCTTAACAATAAAAGTAAATAATAAGCAACTTAAGCTGGTCAGTTCGCTATTCGATCAAAAATCAAACCAGACCGATTGGTTTCTATCACATGGGTTTACAGTTATTTTTGGATCGACCTATTGACCGATTCTCAATCGAACGATTGGATCAACCGATTTGGTATGTTTTCTAAACCGATTTGGTATTTTTTTTTTTTTTTCTAAACACTGCTCGTTATAATGACAAGATCCAATATTTTTGGGTTCAAACCAATACATCCAAGAATAATGAAAAATTCAAATTTTAAATCATATTAAATTTATGCTAAGTATAATGATTGATGTCCATCTTAATTAACAATAAAAATTAGTCAACTGCTCTTGAATAAGTGTTTCAACCAATTAATAATAAACTATGACTATAACTTCGCCGCTATACTCTCGCACTTTTGAAATTGCTAGCCATGCTGTCTAGTGTCTACATAGGGATCTCTCCATGTCAGTGAAATAAATGACGAATTAATGGACAGGAATTCAGCAAGTGAGTTTGATTATAACTATACAATGGGCTTTTTCTTTTAAAGTAAAATTATACAATGGGTTTAGCAACGCCAATTTCACTCTATGGAGAAAGGCACTATACATAACCTCTGTATAGTTTTAGTTATTTAAGTCATTTATTAGTTTCCAATCCGTGATTAATAATCCACTAGATCGGTGATTATATTTAATGCCAATAACATGCATTATATCATCGACAGTTTGAGAAAAAAAATAATAACTTGGCAATGCACTATGCTAGGGACCTGATATACCTTCAAGATTGAATTAATTGTTTTACACTCAGGGCAAACTGCTACATTTTGACTTCAACGCACCTTAAAAATAATTAATTTAATGCTCATAAGATGCCTGCAATTTTTTTTAAAATTTTTTTGTGTTGAGTGATGGATGTAAGAATATGCTTATCTATACATTCTGGAAATAATAAACAATATATGTAGTACAAAGTATGATTTCAAACAACATGACCGCTCAACAACCTTAGAGTCAAAATTATTAATAGCGATTAAAATACCAGCTTAGTACATTGGCATGTCATGTTGTATGCCATTATAAATGATTGATTATGAGATAAATTATGCACACCCGATTACATAATTATCTCGGAAAAGCCCCCAAAAAAGTGACTCTTAATAAGCGAACGTATTAGCATCCGTACAGCATGCGCCTGGTCCATGCACAATTTTTAAACAATAGGGGAGGCCATGACCAGGGGAGGGAAGTGATACATCTAAATTGTCCTTTCTGGGGTAATAAAATTCTAGACATGTCAGGGTCGTTGAGAAGAACTATTTATATATTAGTTGCACTTTGGAAGATTGGATTTCTTAAACCTTGTTTAATGAGATCATCAAGTAGTTATCTACCGTATAGTTATGAATTAAATAGTCATTCTATGTAGGATTTCAGAATCAACTTGGTACTCCGTGCTTACCAGACCGGGTGCAAGTATCGTATTCGTTTATTTTTAATTAGATTCTGCAAAATTTACAAAAGGAACCCTATCATTTTTATTTTGCATATTATGAAGACGGTAAAGTAAATTAGCCCTTGCATATTGAAGTATTGAACAAAAAAATAAAAATAAAAATCCCAGATGGCCAGATCTGAATTTTCTTTTTTATTTGTATACATCAAAAAGCAACAATTAAAAATGATCATATAATATATACAGTATTAGTATCACTATTGTTAGTCATATGCTAAAGACAGTGTATGAGCTTGAATAATTATTGGGTGTCAATTTTAAGATGTAATTTTCAAAATCTGTTTTTTAGTGTTGAAATGAAGGGTTTAAACGAGCTAATTTCTACGAGTCATTGGCTTCTCATTACTCAAATGTTGTCGTTTAATTGTGAAAACAGCGCAGTCCATGTTGACTATTCTTCTAATTTTTTTTTTTTTTTTTAACAAACCATCGGATAAGAATTTTTCACTTTGATTTTTTTTTTTTATCTTCGATTTTACAGTGGTGATATAGGAAAATAGAATGCGATAGGCGATTACGAGAAGAGATAATGTGCTTAGGTAGTAAGCAATGTTAAATTAGAATATTAGCATCTCCGAAATTGCCTCATATGAAGTCTGTCTCCTCTTTATTTTTTTTTTTTAATTTGTAATCGAACTAAGTTTTTCTCGAATCTCAACTTTATTCCATGATGATATTATACACCAAGTTGAGGCGTACTTGCTGCCTGTGGCACCCAAAAACATTCGGATATACAATATAGTGCAGTAAAATAACCTCAATATTTAAAAAGATTTCTTTTTAATATTAATGCAGTCGTTGCCCAGTAGAATGCTATATTGATGCTTATTCTCTCTATCATGAACTGTTGTAAAGTTAATTATAAATAAAATATGCCGATCTGTGTGCACAGATCGTGCGCATGCACATTAGAATTAAGATGTAGATAAGATATACGTAAATAGATAAATATACGCGTTATTACTCGTACTTTTAACATTATATAAGAGTGCAATCGAATTAAATGTCAGATGATTTTTTAATTTAAATTACCTTTTAGTAAAGAAAAATCACTGGAATAGTTACGATTGGTTCTTCTAAAATAATATAACATGCGCGGGTGACAAAAATTGAAAAAAATCGATAATTTTTTTTTAGAAAAAAATAATTAGGTTAGAAATCTCTCTATTGTGTATGTGGTCAAGGTAATGTGGTGTCAAAAAGACGGCCTTTCGTGGATAGACACGTCACCTAACAGCTATAAACCCAATTCAATTAAAATTAACTAAATTATACTAGAGGTTTCCCTTTCCTTGTCAAATATTTATGACAAAACCCACGTGTACCATGGATCTAATATCTTATTATTCCTAAATGTCATTTAATCAAGGTTGCTAAATTAATTAAAAGAAACGTCATCGCTAATATTTTGTTTCCTTTCTTTTTTTTAGTCTTTTTTTTGGTGGGGACTGAGGGGAAGTTGGCGTTGCTTCTTCGGTGGAAGCAACAAAAGCAATACTGATTTTAAATTAACAACCTGAGTGCTGCCCTGGTTTGTGGGTTTAGTGCGATTCTTTAATTGAGGACATCAACAATTGGATGCTGTATTAATCTAAATTATTCATATCAAATTGGACGGTCTAAATTGAATTTGATCTCTTATTCTTAAATTGGTAATAATTAATTTTTTTTTTTAAAAAAAACTAAGATCTCAAGCAACGCAAATTAAGCCCCTTTAGCGATTGAATAATGTATATTGGAATTGCAGGCTATTTTTTAACTTGTGTATAAATTAATTCAGAGGTCATGCATCTAGTTTGTATTATCATAAATTGGTCAGTAACCTTTGATTTCGTTAATCTTCAGAAGTCGACACAGAGATCTACTGAGAATTTGTGATTGGATTATGGCGGAAGGAATGCTGTTCCTGCGATTCTGCTGAGACTGAGATAGTTGGTGTTTTCTTAGCGTAGCGAAGTTTTTTGGTTTTTTTGTTTGTTTTTTCTTTCACTCCTTTTTTTGTTTTTTCTTTCTTTCCTCCTTTGACAGCCGCTGTCAATGTTTCTAAAAAAAAAAAACCTTTGATTTCGTTCATGTAAGCGATCAAGTTGTCAACTCGTTGTAATCAGGATACTCTATCAATTTAATTTGTTCAAAACTCTTAGGTTAATAAATCGTGTCGTTATTGTCCAAAAAAAGCTTATAATTAACAAAAGTATGTCCATATATATCAGCAAATAAATTGACCACGTTGGTAGGAAAGTGATAGAAACTTTGTTTTGGTAAACTAAAATGTCTTTGCTAGCACATTATTAATTTTCCGTGCTTTCATTTATTTATTTTCGAATTGAGGTCATGGTGATCTAATCAAAATAATTTAAAATATTCTGTGGTCTTAGGAACACCAAGTTCAGTGATCAATAATTATTTGATTAATAATAGCAAAAATATTGGGATGTTACTTCAGAGTGAGATTATTAATATTTTTTTTTCATGAGAGCACGTATTACCACAGTTAGTCAAACGAACATTAAAAAAGTTTCTTCTTTAAAGTCAAATGAAATTTCTTTTTCCTTTTCCTTTAATTCGAGTTCGCGACTGCATTATCTCTGGAGAAAGGAGTCAAAAGAAAATTATTAATGAGGTTTGCACCTTATAATAAGACAAAATGTTTTAAGCTATTTTAACTTATGTCCAATTATGCACGCAAACTCAATTAGTCTCCATCAAGAAAAAATAGAACTTTGTTTAAAAAAATCACCTCTGTGACTTTTTGCCTAGCGTGATAAACAAAATATACAGCAGGCAAATCAATATTGCAATATTTATAATCGTAGTCTTGCTAATGCATTAATTATTTCATTCGATCAAATACTATGGTTCAAATATAATTTTTCATGGCCGAACGGTCGATAAAAGATGATCAATATACACATTCACACCTGATTCGGACAGGAAAAATAGAGTTTTAAATATTAGTATATTGCATGACGTGTCTACTTGTGAGCAAAAGAGCCAAGCAAACCCATGATCAAAATCTCTCCTCTTTGTAGAACTTGGGTAGACAGGTTGAGGCTTGAGAACAACAGATACACTTACAACACATATTTTACTAAATCTTATCGTTCAGTCATTAAAAGTTAACGGCAGTAATCTATTTCTTTGATCTGACTTGAATGGTATAGACCAATTTGGGCTCTACACAGCCTACTTTTCCCAATAGTGAGATTTTTTGGTGGGACCTACCAGGTAATACCAGTGGTCCACAGCCAGCTTTTTGCAATAGTGAGATTTTGGTGGAAGAGTTAGGTTTTACCTTTTCACAATTTCAAAAAAAAAAAAAAAAAAATTTAGCTTTTCAGCTCATCTCATTTAGTACTCTACGAATTGTAAGACTTTGAACCGCAAAGTTAGGTTTTATTTACCTTTATATTGACCTGAGCAAGTGGATAAGCTGGAAAAGTTGTGTAAGTGAGGCTGAGCCGCTGAGGCGCATATCTCTTGGTCTTGTGTAGGAGCTAGAGCTTATCGGATTGCACCAAGACAAGATAAATGATCTAAGCTATCATGTCCATCTGTAAAGAGAGAGACTTCAATTTTAATTGATCAATTGTTCTTTTGGATTTTACATCCGTATCTTTTACACCTTTTCTATTTGAATCATGGTCCCTAAAATACATGGTACGGGTAGAATATATGTTGAATCTCTACTCTATATTCCAACGAATTGGTTGTTTGTGACAATTTTGATATGTGCGGATTGACAATCCCCATTGTTAATACAACATATAGATGTTCACTAGCCGGATCATTCTTAATTATATTTATATATAAATAGGACAGTCTTGTCATACGTGAACCATGCAAGCAAACGTACCATTCATCCCAGTATTTTTTATTTATTTGGAAATCTTTTTAATTTTTTTATGTGACTAAAAGATACACAAAATCGACATGAGATTGTGCTCATTAAGACTTGAGTTAAAATCTTTTGAAATTATTTTAATATTAATCAATGAACTATTTCTTCGATTTGTTTGATAACATATTGTTCTAAACTCTTATGCTAAGTTTAATATTTCTTGTTAAGAGAATGTCGATTCTCTTAAACATATATCCACTTTTAAGGAATCGCACGGATCAAACCTCCGAATACGAAATAATATAGTGGGGCAACATGTCATGAACCACCGTCACAAGTTCCAGATGTATATATAAGTATAATTCTTATTCAGCTCAAGTAATTCTGCTTTTGTAAGGGTTGTTTAATCCTAATGTTAAAATACAGGAAATTGTAGAGGCAGTCTGGGCAAAAATCAGCTCCAGTAGTATATATAAACATGTATCCAAATCTTGGGGTTTTCTCTCTGTGATTTTTAATTTTTTTAAATTGTCTTTGAAATTTTATTTCAGAAATCTTGACCTTAACCCTGCTTGATTGATGAAGATTCTAATTTACACATGCTTAGCATAGTTTGCACCAAATGTACCAAAATGTGCGTACTTCGGAGGGTTATAAATTAATAAGTTAGGCCTTGGGCCCTGGACCATGTGGCCATGTGGTATGCTGTGTGCATGATTAATTAGAGTATTTAGATGAAGACGTGGAGTTATTCTTAACTGTTTTTTTTTTTTTTTTTATTGGACATATCTATACGATTGTATATAAAAATTATTAGTATCCTTTTCCAATAGAACTTATTCTTCTTCATGATCCAAAGTGTCAAAAACAAAAAAATGGAAATATAATCAGTGACTTTATAATATGACACTTTAGAAGAAAAAATGTTTTATTTTAGGAAGATCCATTAAATTCCTTATTTAGCTTTTTAATGCCACATCATCTCACCATATCACTTGATCATTACCACTAAAAAGATATAAATTGTAAGATCAGCTTGCATGTTAATCTTATTTAACATCACAGGTTATGTGGATACATAAAAATTATATATTTACAAGTATATTTGTACAACATCAACTATCAAGATGGGATTTTTAAAAAAAATTAATGCATCCGACTAATTGCAAAAATATTTTGTTTTCACTCTCGAGCAAAGTAAAAAAAAAATGAAAATTTATAAAATTTTAAAATTCCATATTGTTTGCGAAATAGACCGACAATAATCCGCGTTTTGTTGTTTTGAAATTACAGTACGTATTAACTTTTTTTTTAGCAACAATTTATTTTTTTTCTTTTATTACCATCCAAGCACAAAACTTCAGTGGACCCCACGTGACAGGTGAATTTCTGCACTACTGGAAAGCCAACAGAGCAATTTTCACGGTTTTTAAGCACGTGCTTTTCCACCCAAATGATGAATATACTAGTTGGTTTATTCAACACACACAGTGAATACAATTAGATAGTTGATAAGTCAATGGCGACAAAGCGCTTTGAAAACATCAGATTTAGTATATGCTAAGCCATCTTCGGCATATGCTTATACAAAAACTCCCTTGAGAGAGATGTGGAAAAGAGTTAATAAATGCCATGTACTTATCTATAGTTGAAATTTGAAACATACAACCTGGAGGTCAGGAGGTGTCCAATGGTCCCTGAAAGCAGGTGTTAAACGGAATTTCCTGTGTGAATTTTAAATTATCATTTTGGAAATGACAGTTTTAAGTTAGTACGCTTGACTAAGACAATGATATTATCCTGATCTTATTAGTTTTTAAGAGAACGATGCTTTTATTATTTTTTTTAGAATTGAATTAACGGTAAGAGACGCTTATTATTATTCAAACATCAAATTAACTATTTAGTATATATATGATCTTGTAAAAATTAAAATAATATGGTAAATTACGATTTTGATAATTAACTTTCCTTAAAATTTAACTAAGTCAAACTTCTATTCACACGACAAATTAGTCACTAAAAAAAATTAAAATTTGAACCTAACACAGCTAGTTCTTAAAGTTGTAAGAACTTCCATATTCATTAAGTTGGTTCTGAACTTTTTAGGATTCGAGGATGATTAATTAATTAAATAACAAACATCTTTATCTCTGAGGTTTAAATAGAGAAGTTGAAAGACTAATTTATTTTTAACCATTTTCAAAAGTCCAGGTATCAATTTAGTACGAAGAAAAATAAAAAAAACGAACATAAACATTTTTCACAAAGTTGAAAAATAGAAAAATTTATTGGACTTTACATTACAAGAAGTATCTATTGAAGGCACTTCTTTAGTGCGACAACCTATTCTTATAAACCCACTTATCTGCTGCAATTACTGACTATATATATATATATATATATAAAATATGCTATTACATGAAATTGTGAACATTCTGTGTTAGCCAGACGAAACTAGAAATTCATTAAAAGTAGGACGACCACTTGTGTATTTGAACAAACAACGAATTAATTAAGAAAAAAATATATATATTATAAATAAAATTGCAACAAGAGATATAAATATACTATATGATGAATTTATTAGAATTAAGGAGTTGAGATACATAAATATTTTACTGCAATGGGGGAAAAAGCGATTGTTTGATTCATCAGGAGTAACATGTTTGTTAGATAATATAAGGCAGAATTAAGTTCGAAATAAACACTTGATAATGAGGTATCTCGAAGAAGGCAAAGTTTAGAAACTTAGAACTACTCGATAACTCTGAAATACTTCCAAAAATTGTTAAATTTTAATAGAGGCTACAAGCCTAAAAGGTCAAAAAGTTATGGCAACAATTGTCCCTATCTTTCTCCATCATATCCAGAGTTTCTCGTAATTTAGAAACGATATGCATCATTAATTTATATTCGTGCAACAGATGTTGATTATAAAATCTTATCTTATTTGGTTAGCTTTATACAAAAGTCATGTTCACTCAGTTTTGCTAAAATATTTTACTTCTGTTCCGTTTGTAATCGTATATATCTTAATTATTTATGTTCGTCGGCGAATGGCGATGGACTGTCATTTCCGCTATTTATTTATTCTAGTTAGCTTTGGCCGGGGTATTTAATTCCTTTTGAAATGCGTATGCGATGTATTTTCTTTACTTTTTAGCAGGCGAAGGTTCGTTGACATCATGTGCATTGATGAAAGTTTGTAACATTTTATGCCTTTAAATTTAAGCACCGTAGTCCTTTATGTTAATTTCAGGAAACAGGATATGGTTTTCTCTTTCATTTTGTAGAATTTTCACTTTTAATTTATTTAAATTAAGTCGTACGTAATTTTGAGGCGCTTGACAGTTGATTCTGTACCAAATAACATTTTTTTATATAATTTTTTTATTTCCTTTTTTTTATGCCATACATTAATCTTGCTTATGTCACAGATGCATGTATTTGTATGTATGTGCACCTGCACAAATGCACACGCATACAGGTACAAAGATCTCGACATCACGAACTACAAAAAGCACGAGTACGATAGTAGAGAATATCTATTGTGAACCTTGGTTCATAGAGCCTTCCGTGAATCATGACCGTTTGATCAATGGTTTTGCAAATTGACAAATCTAAATTTACCAATCCAATCTATATATTGAAATCTCATAGAAACCAAATTTTACAATTTTTGAAATTTTTTTACTATTTTTTTTGAATTTTTTAAAACTTGCCATTTTTAGACGATAATTTACTAATTATTGTCTAAAAATGGCAAGTTTTAAAAAATTCGAAAAAAATAGTAAAAAAAATTTCAAAAATTGTAAAATTTGGTTTGCTATGAGATTTCAATATATATATTGGATTGGTTAATTTAGATTTGTCAATTTGCAAAATCATTGATCAAACGGTCATGGTTCACGGAGCCTTAAATGAACCATGGTTCACAATAGATATTCTCACGATAGTATAAGAGGAAAACAAGAAAAGGATGAGATAGACAATCCAGTCTCTATTTCAGGACAAATAGATCAACACAACAGCTACTTGTAGAAAATTTCATTCTTGCCTTTATGACGAGCAAAAGTCACTCAAATTATACATATATAAATTTGTTGTGTCATGCATTGCACGTGAGAGCCCCCTTTCACTGTAGTAAGAACAGTGATTTTGATTTTCTGTGGCGCGTGATCTTTTGTGGCAAAATAGTATTTAGGATTTTATTTGACAGTTTTCATATAATATTTGAATAGTATTTCCAATTTTTTATGTCATTTTTTTATATAACGTCAAATAAATCGCACAACTATTTAATAACATATTCGTATAGGAATGAATCGCGCAACGCGCGAGATTAACACTAGTTGGTATAGACTAATGCCACCAGACCATTAATTGGCCTATACTTTTATTAAGAGAATGAGTGAATGAGGGATACATGGATTTAATACAATTTCAGTATTATTGTTATGGCCCTAAAATATGGAATTGTAATGAAAAATTAGTTTCTATTTTTTATGATCTTTGAGTTGTCTGAAGGCAGAAAAAATATAGATGGAAAAAAAATCAAACATTCAAATAAAGAAGGCGGATGCGAGAACGAAGGATGAGACACCATGTCGTCGTTGTATATGGTTCGTTTTTAGTGGTTTCATTTGCTAAGTTTTCTGATTTATTAGAAAAATAATTATTTCAATGCAAACATATATATCATAAGAATGTCTCTTAGTTACATCCAATTTTACTGTTATGGCTCATGGATAAATTTGATTAAATATGTCAGAACCTCAATCTAATTTTCTTATTATTCTTTAATTTTGCATTATATTATGTATACACACACATATATATTTAACTGAACTTTATGATGTATGTATATACACATATTTCTAAGAGAGCCATTGAATTTTGGATTCGGCAGTCCAAACAATTATTGATTTTTAATATATCTTTAAAGAATAATTAAATGATTTTAGAAACCAAAGAGTCATGACGATTCATGTTTTTCTAATTTAATTTAATATATTTTTATGCTTTGGAAGCCTTAATATTAATATATATGTTTCCGGTGTCGTGAGTTGCACATGAGGGGGTTCGGCACTATAGTTAGAACAATCCCTTCATCTCGGCCGTTGATTCGTGTCTCTCCATCTCAGCCGTTCAGTCCGTGGGTATAGTTTGACTGTGTTGATCCTTTTCTCTAGGCGTGTTTGTTAGCTGCATCGCACAATTCAGCGCCTTTGTCTGGGGTAGTTCAGTACGATGTCGAGCGGCTTTAAAAAAAATACTATATTGACATATCTGCACTCATTAGGAAACTGTTTCATAACACTTTCAGATTGGGATGAATCGCGCAGCGCGCAAGATTAGAACTAGTTTCATATGTTTCTGAAGTATTTTTATTATTATTTTTTTATCAACGATTATATGTTAACTATGACAATACATTATACACGCTGTAAGTGCAACATTAAGCGTAATTAATATGGTTTGGGTCCGTCTGTACATTTAATGGCTCAGCCGGTTGCTGTTATGGGTCAACATAAATAATATTTCTATATCACATTTTTTTTTTTGCATTATATAATATATATGCTTAATTGGATTCTTGGAGAATTAAACAATTTAATTAGAAATCCAAAGCACCATGTGTTGACATGTCAAAAATGTCTTTTATTAGGTCCCCACTTACGTATTTAAGAAAAAAAGAAAAACACTTTTTTTTTGTTGGTTTTTTGACATCAAGCCTATATACGATTTTTTTTCCTTTTGTGTCCGTTTTTTTTTGAAGAAGACACAAATACCATTCTTAAAGAAAAAAGCTTCTTTATCTTAATTAAGAAAACTACAGGAAAATAAGATATTGATAATATCGGAACTTTGCTTTCCCAATTCAACCATGTTATGTTACAGGCCTACATTAATCTCTGATCAAAGTTCAAAAACAGAAGTCATAATTATCTGTGAGCAAGCATATAAGAGGTTTAGATATAAAGCCCATAACTCATTTAATTAATTGGGCTTGGATAAAAGGCCCATAGCTGCTTTAATAATGTGTGTCCAGCGTCCTTTGACTAAACATTGGTTCATTTTATTTTTGACGGATTTCTAGTTTTAATTAACGGATGTGGTATGTATGGACCAGTTAATTAAGCACATAATAAGTTCGTTAATTGAACAATGAAGACCTGTTAGTACTTATTGAACCGGTTTTGGCTGGATAGACATCAAATTCCCTCTTATTTTCCTAATTATACTACCTAGCAATAACAAACGACACACCAATGTACCTGTTCAATTTCCAACGTGCAGATAGTACTCTATACAGTTTTTGTGTTTCAAAAACTGCTTGCTTGCTTACTTCTGGTACAAAAGCCAGAGCCAAATGTTGACCACACTCAAGATCTTAGAGGAACTTAGATGCTTAGATGGGCTTTCTGACTGATGACTGGAAATCTGGAATGAAGGCTTGCTGAAGCCTGAAGTAGTAACTCTTTGGACTTGTTTTGATGCCTAGATGGACATCTGCCTCTAGAACTTTGTGGCTGTGTTAAATTGTTTATTATTATAATTATTATTATTTTTGTGTTTATTTTTTAGTGTTGTCTGGCCTTTAGGCTTATTTTGTATTAAGTGACTTTTGTGACTATTACTTTGTTACTTCTCATACTTAGTTTACTCAAGCCAAATTTTTTTGATGCTTTTAATTAAGAACAAAATTGAACACTTGGCAGTTTTAAAACTAAACAATTTGAACGCCGGACTTGGTCAAGCAAAGATATGATTATGTGAATGCGAACTAATGGATATTTCTGGTCAGTGGTATAGCTTATAATAGAGAAGTACCGTTTTATTGTACTTCCACGAGTCCCAACTACCTCTCTCCCTCAAAGCCGAAATTACTTTCTTCCTACCTCTCTCCACACCTTAAACTATTCGTTTTCAAACTCCAACACACCCACGCACCAACTCGCGCGCACACTCAGAAACGAGCAATGGGGTCGCCGTTCAAAGCGGATATACTCAAGGGACAGGTGGCGCTGGTTACTGGTGGCGGATCAGGGATAGGCTTCGAGATAACCAGACAGTTGGGTCTTCACGGCGCCTCCGTTGCCGTTATGGGACGGCGCCGTCAGGTCCTTGACGCCGCCGTCTCGGCTCTGTCCAAAGAGGGTATAAAGGTCAGACAAACGGCTCCTTGCTGTTACATTTTAAATTATGAGAATACAAATGGGTGAATTTGTAAAAGTAGCTACCAGAACTTTAAATTTTATTAAGAAAGTAAAACTAATAATATGTGTGTATATGAATGGTAGGCAATTGGTTTGGAGGGAGATGTGCGAAAGCAAGAAGATGCCCGGAGAGTTATGGATGCAACTGTGGCTTATTTCGGGCGGCTTGACATACTTGTCAATGGGGCTGCTGGTAACTTCCTTGCATCTCCTGAGGATCTATCTCCGAAGGGCTTCCGCACAGGTAATATGCTGATTTTGGTATAAATTTAACGTGATTAGGTACCGGTACATGTCGGGGAATTCATGTTTTCTAATCCAAGGTACCTGAACAAGATTGGTATATAAAATGGTCTTTCTGTCCAAATTGGTTGATCAGAAAGGATAAGAATTAACCATGGAAGTTGAATTGATGGGAGTTCGCTCCCCTCAAATCTCATTTTGAAATTCTATCAAGAAGGAAGAAATTTGGCGAGAATTGATGGAGAATGTCCGATCATCCTTATTTGTGATTACGGATGAACTCCTGTCAATTCTCCTCGTCACTCATCCGATCAATTAATTTCATTTCAAAATCAAATCATTTCTTTTCCTCTGAAATTGATTCCAATCAAATCAGCTTTAAACTCTTTTCCGGCCAGAGCCAGTCTTCTGCTAACAACAAGCTTCACTGTCAGTGGTTTTACAAACCGTACCAGTGCCCTTTTCACATCTGACGGATTCATTTATTTAAACTTTACGTATATCAATGCATAATTTCATTGGTACAGAACTACATGAACTGAAGACCTAGAGTAACTAATCACTATAAGTATTCCTCACAGCCTCGACATTACTGCAAATCTTGACTACTGATACAGTCTCATAAATTAGATACAAAAGTTTGATCACAATCATAAGATACCTCACTTGTCTTCTGTCATCTTCAATTGTACTGGGCATTATCAATTGTTGATTGCAGTTTTCGCTCTTGTCCTTTCAACTATTAATAATGTGCCAAAAACCTAAGAATTTACAATCATATTCTGTTTTATCTGATTCTTCTTAACTTTATTGGTTATATTCTCTTAATTTAATTGGTTTTCTTCAGTTGTTGATATTGATGCTGTTGGCACATACACCATGAGTTATGAGGCATTGAAGTATCTAAAGAAAGGTGGGCCTGGAAGAGATCCATCTAAGGGCGGCATCATAATCAATATAAGTGCAACTTTGCATTATGGGGCAGCTTGGTACCAGCTTAATGTAGCCGCTGCCAAGGTTGTTATGTACAACTTTTCACTACTTTTTTGCATTGTTACTCCAAAAAACTCCTTATATGTTTCCCTGTTTTTGGTGCTTGTGGTGTGATAGATAAAGTGTGCAGGCATACAAAATTTTGAGATGTCACATGTGCACTTAGCAGAAAACGTAGGAATCATTCACTAAGACAACATGGACAATATGGAAACCTAAAAGTATCCTGAATAGCCCTCTCTTCTTTATTTATTTGTTTTAAAAATACATCAAATTGCATCTGCTTTCTTATTCTTTATCAATGCATCAATCATTAGGGGCTAGTGGGGTGATTTGAATAGTTGGAGAACCTACGAGGGTACAGTTGATGTATCCATGTCATAAGCAACAGTCAACATTGTTAAATAATAAATTAATTACGGAATATTGTTTTGTATTTTAATTTTTTTATCTTCTTTATTTTTTAAAAAATTAGGCTGCGGTAGATAGTATAACAAGAAACTTAGCACTTGAATGGGGCACTGATTATGACATACGGGTTAACTCGATTGCACCTGGTCCAATTGGGGACACGCCTGGCATGAGAAAACTTGCACCAGAAGAAATGGGCCCCACAATAAGAGAGAATATGCCTCTTTTCAAATTGGGTGAGAAAATTGACATTGCCAATGCAGCTCTGTACCTTGCCTCTGAAGCAGGTCTGACGATGCTCTCTCTTTGTAATTTTCATTACAATCCTCAATTACAAGTTATAACTCTTGGGCCACTTTAAATGTCTCTGGTTTCCTATTTATGCAATTATGTAAGCATACCTAGATTGGCTTCATTACTCGAATCATACAAAGCACTTGTACTGATCGAGATGACAAAAAGTTGTACAATTTTGTACTCCTAATGTGCTTTTTGTTGGTCAATTGGATTATTATGTTAATTATAATCATTTTTACTTGCACATTTAAATAGGTAAGTACGTGAATGGTACGACGATTGTAGTAGATGGGGGGTTATGGCTGAGCCGGCCCCGGTTTATCGGAAAAGAGGAAGTGAAGGCTCTCTCTCGGGTTGTAGAGCAAAAAGTCAGAAAGAGTAATGTAGGTGTTCCATCTAGCAAGCTCTAAAGCATTTGAATCATTGTTGTATTTTCAAATGATTATTTCGATTATACATTGTATTAAAATAATTGAGGAGAGATGCTTGTATCCTTTGTTTATATTGAAATTTCTGATTAGAATTTGTAAATCAGAGATTATGGTTTGTTCTTTGTAGGATAAGGGTTAAATTTTGGAAGTAAAGGAACACCCAAATAGAAAGACAGTTTCTCTTATTAATACTATTTACAGATGACAAAAAAAAGAAAGTCACAGGATTTGAATTTCACCAAAAAATGATGGGTCTGGAGACCGTTAGCAGAACAATTGTGCATCGATTTATTTGTTACCAGCACAATTGATGGTTAAGTTTGGTTCTGGTAAACGGTCACTCAATTATGGCATACTTTAATTGTAGTATCTCTATATTAATCTATTCGTACATGGTTTCAATAAATCATGGCAGGTATCATGGATCGACTCTAATTTCTGTCAGTCTAACTGGGCAATGTATTATTTCCATTGAGTAAAATTATAAGCATAGTTTTGTGGTTGTACTTTGTACTTTAGTTTCTTATTTTACTTGATATTTATTCATACGGTTATATCCAGGCTTCCAGGTTTTGATCAGAAATAAAAATTCCCTTCTCCACTTGTATTATATCCTGATTGCCCCCACTATTGGAGATACCACCTTGCTGGTATGGGAATTTTTTTTTTTTTTTTTTTTTTTTTTTTGTACCATTAAAGGACCTTAAAAATATCACGTACATGCCTGTAAATACTCTTAACATTTGAAATATCTAATAGGCAAAATCAGCCGTATACCCCTCTATTCTTCTTCAATCAGTCATATACCCTTCTAATTTTTAATATTAGTCATATACCCTCCTAATCATGGTTTGTATTGGTATTTACCCTTTTTGTTAATTTCAATGAAAATTTAATTTTAAACAATCAATTTTTGAAATTTAAGGACAAAAATGCCCCTGGCCCTTTCTCTCTCAACTTTGCCGTAGAGAAAAAAATGACAAAACGATTCGCATTTGTTTTATATTAGCAAAAATCTTGGCCATATATTGCAATCAAGTTATGCGCATTGATATATCATTATAATACATTCCAATACTAAACAACAAATGATGCCCATAATTTATAGTCTCGTGCACAGCTAGGTAAACTAATTGTATATTTAATAATTTCACAACAAGTGATGTAGAATACCATAAATCCTCTAATTCCAGAGGAAACAGCTTATATTTATTTTGCCCCAATTTCCTCCAATCTCTGATTTATCAAGCAGCCAATGATACATGGAGTAGAGAAGAATTCGCTGGAGTAAGAGTGCTTTTGAAAGGAACTGACTAAACTTTTGAGGAAATAGTCTTACGAATCGTTCTTGCTATAATTTTGTTATTGCAAATATAAAAAGTATTGAGATGTAATGTTAAAGAGGAAGGTCTCGTAGTGGTTTTGATAATTAATCTGAATCTGTACTCGTGCATATCGCATTTGAAGTTTGTTTCGCGAGAAGAAAAAAACATTTTTTTCCTAAATGACCAAAGTAAGAGAAAAGGTCAGGTATTTTTGTCCTAAACTTTAAAATTGATTTTTTAACTTAAAAATTTTATTTAAATTATTGAAAAGGGTAAATACCAATATGAATCATGATTAGAGGGGTATATGACTAATATTAAACAATAGAAGGGTATATGGCTGATTGGAGAAGAATTGAGGGGTATATGACTAATTTTGCCTATCTAATATATATGAGAGAAGCCGGGAGTAGGGCGACGCTTGCTTGTCTGGTCCTACCTTTCTTTTATGTTTTATTTAGTGTTTCAAAAAAAAAAAAAAAAAAAATCTGAGGATTTAGAGGCTTTTCATGAAATTTTCTCCTCAGATTTGTCTAATTTTTCGGATCACTATCTTGAAATTAATTTAATAAGGTGAAACTGAGGAAGAGTTTGCTACTCGATTGGTAAAAAAACTTGGAGAATCTTATCCTTAAAGGAAGGGCCTGACACTGTAAATCAAACTGCCAATTACAATTTTACTCTTGTGGCATATATTAAAAGAGGAGTTTTGCTACGGTGAGTTGCAACTCACATAGCCTTCCATGAGTCGCGATTAAAATTCTTGAATCTGATTCGAAATGATCGATCCAAACCATCCAATATGATCTCCATATTGAAATCTCTTTGCAGACCAAATTTTATATTTTTTTTTCAAAATTTTTAAGTATTTTTTTTGGATTTTAAAAAACTAATATTTTTGAACGGTACATAATTAATTAGATAGCAATATTTTAAAATTTCAAAAAAAATACTTGAAATTTTCGAAAAAATATAAAATTTGGTCTACAAAGAGATTTCAATATGGAAATCATATTGGACGGTTTAGATCGGTCATTTTGAATCAGATCTAAGAGTTTTGATCGTGACTCACAAAAGGTTATGTTGTTTGGCAAAACTCTTAAAAGAGTATAATTTTCCGATCAAAGGTGCAAATTGTATATTGTTTGGCCAAATTAAGTGATTTGTTTTCTTCAGTGGTTTCACTTAATCAGAAATAGGCCATAGTTGAAATCTGGAAGCATGACAGCAGAATTTCCTTTCACTGCATTTAACTTCTTATTTTGCTCTATGTATTTCAGATCGCAGCTTTTATTGGGTAGCCAGTTATGGGTGCTGGAGGTGTAATCCCTCCCCCAAATCCTATTTTGAAAAGGTGAGGGAGATCTTCTAAAATTCCCTTCTTCTTGAGCAAATTTTCTCGGTACTCTTTAGTTTCCATTTTTATGTCGCATGTAATTAATTTCTTTTTGGAATATTTGGAATCTTGACTTTAACAGATGCAAGCTGCGGTAAAGAAAAACAATATTCCTTTCATTGCAGATGAGGTACAGAATTTATACAAGTTATCAATGGGAATCCAGAATTTATACAGAATGTACAGTATTGTTGTAGTAATGTATATTAATTTTCTTTTTTGTTTTGAAATTTAGGTAATCGCAGGATTTGGAAATAACTACATACTACATACTATATATATATCAATATAATATATTCTTATAAATTAATGAAGCTAACTAGTTGTATGAGCTAAATAAGTATGTAGCTTAAAAATAAAACTTATATACTTAGATGAATTGTATAACAACTATACTGAATTCTAAGTACGTGAAAGATAATTTCAAACAAGTTCACGCCTAGAGTTTATTAATGGACTGCTGGAGGTTATATGAGATGTAGAGGTTGGTTCACTTGGTTGTTTAATGAATGGACTGGTCAAATAGTCTATACACAGCAATGATGATATTCTTATATAGTGAAAATTCCCCATGACAAAAAATCAAATTAAAATTGCTCAAGTCATGAGTCTGTACAGCTGTGTTGTAGTGTAAAACATTTCCAAAATTGGAAATCCACTTGTCAGGGGTTGTTACCTGTCCACTATGCGTTTGTTCTTTGAGACCAGATTCATGCGGTAAGGAGGATTCGATAACTGAAACTACTAGAAAGAAATGACTTCTTATGAATATAAGGAAATCTCCAGTTATTTTTATTCTTGCTGCTAGGCGTAAATTTCAGTTTTTCAATTACTCGCAGCCTATATATTGCAGTCTGCTTAATTAGCTGCACTAGGAAAAATATAACTCGATCAATTAGAAGTTTAGAACCCTTTCTTTATTCATCAATTAATTAGAATCTAGATTCACTGAACACCGCAAAGTACAAATCACCTCAAAACTCATTTATAGCATCATTTTTGTTATTAATTACAGTCTACAGATGACACTGATAACAAATTCTAGATAGGTTTTACAAATTCAATTATTGGCTGTTTCCGGAAGGATTTATTTGGGAAAAAAAAAAAAAACACTAGCAGTACTGAAGTACTTTTGAAAATTAAGAATTAGCAATATTTTTGGATTCTTCTATCAAGGCATGCAGGGTATATACTATATACTGTAGCAATACAATTATGATTAAGTAAAGCTTGTTGAAAGATTATGCTTTTCAGTAATATTAATTAGCTAGTAATATTAAGCTGTTTTTGGGAGCATGTGTTCCTTTTTTCAAGAAATGAAAAAAATGAATGCAAGGTTGATTTGTTTCGCTCTATACCCACGTACAGCAGTGAATATGATAAATAATTAACCATTGCTCTATCATTTGCTTTCGGACAACCAGTAGATGATTACTATAAAAGGTGGTGTTTAGCAATCATTTATAAATTAGAATTTAAATTTTTAAACTTGACAGGATTTAAAATTTATTTAGTACTAGCTAAATTTAAACTAAATTCAGTTTCTAATTTTTTGTAACTAAATTTAAAATTTATTTGGTGACAGGATTTCAACGGTTTAAATTCCTTATTTGGGGCTAGCAGTGAATATGATATATAGAATTAAACGTGACAGGATTTAATTAAATTTCGCACCCATTCAATCAATTAATTAATTAGAACTAGATTTACTGAGCACCACAAGAGTCTCAAAAAAAAAAAAAAAAAAAGAAAAAAAAGAAAAATAGAACTAGATTTACTGAGCACCCGAAAGTACGAATCGCCTCAGAAACTCATTGATAGCATGCATCATATTTGCCATTCATTACAGATGGAACTGAGAACAAATTCTATAGTTTTTACTAATTACATCATTGGTTGTTTCCGGCAGGATTAGTTGCAAAAAAAAAAAAAAAAATACTAGCTAGCGCCAAATAAGTTTGAAAATTAAGAATTAGCCATAATTTTGGAATACTAAAAACTGTAGAAACTGATGTTGGCCGGGTGAAAAAGAAGCACATGCTATCATTCGGGTAGAAAGAGACAGGTTATCCCACAATGTGTTTCTCTCACTGACCGTCGCAATAAAAAATAAAAATAAAAATTCTAAAATTGGATATAAAAGGGGTTGATCAACGCCACAAGCACATGGTATCATTCATACACAAAGCGTAGGATGTCTTTACAACCTTATTGTCTCTACTTCGATTAGAAACTTCAATAGTTTGTGATTTAATATTCTTTCATAGACTATCAAACAACTCCGATTGCAAAAATTCTCTAGGTAAGCCATTAAGTACTGTAGTACGCTAATTCAGGACTTGTCTTTTTTTTTGAGGATTTCGGCCTTCATTTGTAAGATGTTTATTTCCCCAATTTCATGACAAGGCAACGTCAGGCGTTGAAGTTGAAGTTTTGTTGAACAATTATTAAAGTAAGCTGAATTATTAGATAATTAACTAAGTTGAATTTGTATAAGTATAACTTAAGCCAGATGCTTTTATTTAATTATGAGCTCAATATCTATATATAGAAACAAACTACCTACTTACCATTTTAACTGAATTCTTGTATATAAATTAAGCTGAATACCTATATAGAAATAAATGGCATATTTATATCATTAAACTGAATCGTTGTAAACATAAGCTAAATTCTCATATAATTAAAACCTAAATAGTTAAATAAATTTAATTAATCTAACAATTTGGATGAGCTATCCATAAGTATATATGTAAATTAAATATATTAGATACTTAAGATGAATCATGTAAGATTTAAACTCTAAATTGTTGTGAATTCTAAATACGCGAGATAAATTTCTGACACGTTCAAGCCTACAGTGCACATCTCTCCTTGCTTTGATTTTGTGCCATTTTTTTGCTCTTACAGATTAATTTGTTGGCTTTTTTCTGGTTAAGTTGTGCGCAAGGTTCTTAAATCAGTTCTAAGAATGATACTATGCCATTTTTGAGAACGATAATGAATTATAAAGAGAAATTAATTTTATTAACTCTTTTGTTCTAAATTTACAAGTTCTTTTTTCATCTCTTTTTATAAATAGATTCAGTACTGTTTCCTTATACTTATAACGGTAACTTTCTAAATAAAAAAAAGTGCTTTCTCCTGAAATAACAAAGACTAAAATGAAGCCAAGTACAATTAGCCTATGATGATTGATGACACAGCTATAAGCTCTGAAGTTAATTCCTTTCTCGAGGCTTATTCCTTTCTTAATATTTCTTTTCTTTCTCTAATATTCTCAGCAGTTGGTGCAAAGCGTAGGTGAAAACCAGGAGTATAGTCATAAATATCTGACATCATTTATGGGGACAAAGAAAAAGAACATGCCCCTTGACAAATCGGGGAAGTGTTCGAGTCAGTCTGTGTACAGCTGTGTTGTAGTGTAAAACATTCCCAAAAATGGAAAATCCCTTGCTTCTAGGTTTGAATTAGGGTTTCCAAAGATGAGAAAATGGTATGCAGAAGGAGGGTCCACACAAGTCAGGGGTTGTTATCTGTCCACTACTCCGTTTGCTCTCATTTTCACGCAGATGTACAAGGTAGAGATTAAGATATATACTTGAGACTTCTCTTTATTTTCTCCCTCTATCTCTCTTCTTCTTCCTCCATCTAGCTAGGTTCAAGATAGCATAGAAAGACTCTGGTGAGTGGTGACTGATCTCTCTCTCTCTCTCTCTCTCTCTCTCTCTCTCTCTCTCTCTCTCTCTCTCTTAAGCTCTCTCTTCCGCTAGCTCTATGCATCCAGTGCATGCATATGTTTCCTTTTGTTCTTAATTAGAAGGAGCCCAAAATAAAATCAAGGATAAATAGAAAAAAAAACAGTATACTTCTGTAAAGGTTATGTATATATATAGCGTTGTTTGTACTACACTACTACCAATTAATCTCTAGTCTAAATGGAAACTTAAGGGGGTATTTGTATATCAGTATATGGATTTGATATACATCTTTTAATTGAATTTGTAGGGTCTCTACCCATATCACTGGATTAATTATTTCAACACAGATGAAATTTTGATATTGTATGCATATGTAGACTTTTCCTACCTGGGCATCTTAGTCCAAAGCACCCGCAATTGTTTCATTTTGAATTTGTCAATTTCAGTCTAATTGGCATAACCTTTGACCATTAAAAAGTTTAATTAATCTACAAATAGTTATATGTAAGCTTTTTGTATGAATGATTTTAGGGCAAAATGGGCAGAGGGAAGATAGAGATAAAGAGGATTGAAAACACATCGAGCCGCCAAGTCACTTTCTCCAAGCGGCGTGGTGGACTCCTTAAGAAAGCTAATGAGCTCGCAGTACTTTGTGATGCTCAAGTAGGGGTCATCATCTTCTCTAGCACCGGGAAAATGTTTGAATTTTGCTCTCCACCTAATAAGTATGTATATCTAACTGTACTTTCACAATATTTAGCTTATTACTTCGATCCTATAATTGTTTGGTCCTCTCCTAAAAAAGAAAAACATAACTTTTTCATGCCATGTACCCTTTTTCTTATGTATCTTTTTACTTTTTGTTTTACGAAGCAGATATATATATAGAAGATAATAATTCTTTCAAAGTATACTTTTGTCGACTATTTTCTCATGTAAAGAAGATTAAAGCTTGCATAGCATTGAAATATCTCTAAATTGCTCTTGTTTCTGTCCTTCTTGTCCTTTGGATTTTTAATTAAAGATGTCATTCATGAATGAAGTGTGACAATTATCTATAAACTGACTCCACAGTGGAGGTTCAGAATATGTCCATTTTAGGGTTTCATAATTTGCATGCTGTCTTTGCTATGATAACCTCCAACTAAAGTGATGATGTGGAATGATTGCCTTTGACTTCAAGGATTTACAAGAGACTACTATAACAAGTATAATTTAGAAAGGATATAATTTTTTTATCATATACTGATCTTACAACATCTATAATATGATAGTAAACAACTAATAAATTTAAATGATCATCCTATGGCCTAACTTGCATTGGTAACGATTAAAAAATTATTAATCATCCCATTTGCGATGTGAATTAAGAAACAGTTCCTTGGCTACGTATATACGTACAGATAAATTTATATTCTAAATTATAAATACAAAATTTTATTAAAAAAAAGGAAGAAAATGAAGGTCCTCAACTCGATTCATATCTTAATTAGGCTTTATTGTTCACAGAAATTTACAAGCTTCCTAATTAATCCAGTTTACTCTTTTTTTACAGCTTGCAGTGCCTCATTGACAAGTACCAGAAGCATGTGTGTGTGCAGGGCGAAGGTTTTGGTGCCCGTCAGGTATGCCTTTTATCTTTTCCTTTTTCAGATCATATTGCACATTTGTTAATACTTGATAGTTAGTATCAATTTATTTGGCTACCACTGAGCTGAGGCGCTATTATTGACATTGTTGAAACCAATAAAACGATCAACCATGTATTCAATAAAATTTATTAACTAAGGAACTTTATAAAGTATAAAAGAAAATTGAGTAAAATTGTACATTAGATAAAGTACTTCTCATATTGATCTCTGAATGAAGCAATTGTGGTAAGTTATATTTACATGATTTTTTTTTTCCTAAAATTATGCTTACATATTAAATTACTTCTATATGATATAAGTATGAAAAATGAACATACAGTGCCATTGCCAAATTTATTTATCATGCATGAACCTAAAAGGAAACTTTTCAGCTGGCTTGCCGGTATAAAATTAAGCTTGTTGAAATCTTGAAATAATACCAATACATTTTATATTTCATTACCAGAAGAAGTTAACAAAAAGTTTCATAAAACATCTTACAATGCAGGTTAATTATCAGTTAATTTGTACAATGGTAAAATTTTAAATCTGAAATGGTTGTTGTTAAATAAGAATTCGTCATTAAAGAAATGACTTTGATTGATATATTTTATTTCAATTAATACTGCAGCAGTTGATGTACGAGATGAAAAGAATGGAAGCAGAAAATGACAAGCTCGAGGTATTCATCAGGCAATATCTTGGCAAAGATTTGACATCCTTTAGTTTGAATGATATGATACAACTTGAACAACAGCTGCAGTCCTCAATCGACAAAGTTAGAAAGAGAAAGGTCAAAGCCCTTTCTTTGTTTTTGTTAATACTGAAAACTCTACATATCCCCTTTTGAACTTGTTAAACTTTTCTGTCAGAAAAGATTTATATTGTTTATCTCGCCAGTATGTAATATTATTTTGGTTATGTTCTAAATAATTATTCTTTATTGTGACAGGAAGAAGTAATAAGTCAGCAGCTGACCAACCTCCGTCGCAAGGTGCAGTCTTTCAATTAATTCTCTCTCTTATATGTGTATTCACATAAAAAATTGCAATGTAAATTAATTGTATCTAACACATTACTGAAGTCCATACGGCTTTCTATATGACATTATGCAGGAGAATATCTTAGAAGATCAGAACTACTTGTACCGCATGGTACGCACCAACTTATTTTTGAAGAGTGCATGCATACTTTTGTTTCATTGTTTAATGTTGGAGGTTAGAACAAAAGTGATGCTTGTTAGTGAATTATTGGTAAATTACCAACTATGCACATAGAGCGAAGAATGAATTGGTGTCCAATCTAGAATAAATCATGAATGAGACTGAATTAACAGAATAAAATGACTCCTATTTATTTTGATGGCTAAAATGCGGTTAAGTATCTATACAAATATCCAGAACTGAATATATACCTTACACGATAGATGCCCGACAACCATGCAATGGTGGCAGTAGACCAAAAACCTGGGCAGTCTGCAATGATGGATCTCTTTGGAGGTGTGTATCAGCAGGATGGTGCAAGCGAGTTTCCTGCATATAGGCTGCAACCAATGCAGCCCAACTTACAGCAAGTCAGCTTCATGAGCCATGATCTCCAGCTCTGGTAATGATCAACAGAAATGATTTATCTGAATTGTGACAGAACTGATATTTGATTATCAAAAATGAAAAAGATAATTCAGGTGTTATATATCTATATATGACTTAAATAATTTATATATCAAAGTTTTAACTTGAATATCAATTTGCCATATTATTAAGCAATTTCAATATTTAATAGTTTAGTTCCATCCGCTTATATTTTATGTATGGGAGTGATATACACAGCTTACAGGGTACAAAACTAACTTCAACGGATTTAGTAAAGTAACATTCTTTATGTTTGTTTTGATTGATAAATTGATAAACTTGAAGTCATATATTGCTATCTTTTGCTGATCTTTTTTTTGTACAGATTAGTACTCATGCAGAAAAGTGGACAAGTGAGTTTCATCCTGGGATCACTCCTCTTATCTTTAAATATATTTACGTGTGCTTTGGAATTTATGGCTGAGTACTTCTATCAACTCAAATAAATTTGTGAAGTTAATTAATTTGTGTGCTTAATGACTCGGTTAAAGTTCTTTTGGTTTTGTGTATATTGATTAAGAGTTGTTTCTATCTAGGCATGGTGGGTTTTTACCATAAATACAATTATTATTAAGCTAAGCTTGTTGAGAGGTTATGCTTTTCAGTATAAATTAAGTAGTTTTTGGCAGCATCTATTCCTTTTTTGTTTAAGAAAAAAAAAATAATGCGAGGTTGAATTGTTTTCGCCCTATACCCACGTACTAAATTACATAAATAATATTAATCCTTGTTCTATCATTTGCTTTCGGACCACTAGTAGTTCATTAATATATTTATATAACTGCTGTTTAGCAATCATTCTTAATTACTTTCAACTCTTAAGTAGAGAACACATCAAGGTACATTTAATACAGTTGCGCTAATTTGCTCCACCAAGCAACTAGGCAAAGTGGACGAACAGATCGAGTCGTTGAATTGCTTTGTCCCACTGCACTAACTTCAATTAAATTGTATTTTAAATTGTTTTTTTTTTAATTTTACCGTTACTATTTTTGAATCTCAGCATTGATGAAAATCAGAACTTCTAATCTTATTTTCCATCGCATCTAAAAAATAACGTTACCATGAGAATATGTAAATTTTGAGTTCGATGATAGATATATCATGATTAAGAAAAAAAAAACGGTTTGGTTATGACCAACTTACTGTGTTGATTTTTTTTTTTAAAATATCAGAAGAAGTAAAATCAAAATTAATTTATAACATAAATATATATATGCTCCTGATGGAATTTAAGTATAGATTTTTTTCTTTTTACTATCAATTTGTAAATGAGCATGACGAGGCATAATATAAGAACCTAAAACGTGAACATTATTAACACTCACCCCCCCCCCCCCCCCCCCCCCCAAAGAAAAAAAAAAGGAAAATAAAAATAATAACAGATAATTAAATAAACCGCTAATTGAGAACATGTTGTAAAATTATTTAAGGTTAGATTTTATTTGAAATTTGAAAATTTAGAAGTTGAACTCTTTTGTATTATTATACTTATCTTTTGTTAGATCAACCAAAGTGGGAAAATTCTAGTCACATGCATTTGAGGGATCCTTATTAATTTCAAAGTGGGAAAATTCTAGTGGCGATTTCCATTAATAAACAGAAGTACAAAAAATGCAGAATGATTTAGCTTATTTCCTGATAGAAGTTAGTCACAACTTGCCAAAAACGAGCTAATGAGTTTCCTTTTGGAGACTTTTTGGGAGCACAATAACAAGTTGCTCTGTCTTGGGTATATTGATTTATTCAGAAGCTTAGTGTCTAGCGCCAAGTTGGTGATTAGTTTGCGTTCATTAATTCTTGAACAAATAACCACCACACATCCGCTAAATTACAATTTATTGAAACATTTTCCTAATTTCGTTGTTTCAATATGCAGTATCCACTAATAACCAATCAATTTTAAACTTATAGAAAATCTCGTGTACAAATTCTTATATGAATTGTGTTCTCAAAATTATTAACGGCTGTTACAAATCAGGACTCAAATTGGACTGGAAAAACTAATTTATGATATAATGTCCCTATGAAATATATCTATGATTTGTAAATATTTAATTTGATTAGGGATGTGTTAGCTGTCATTCTTGTCAGTCTAATACATCACTCTTAAAGTAAATTTAGAGACGAATTTCAATTTATTTCAAGGAAAGGGAAGTTTTTTTATGAAACAAAAATATCAAACAAGAATTACCATATATTTACGGCTTGTTCTGTCACAAGATGCAATTATATATTAACATTAAGGAATTAAACGAGGTCAATTTAAGTGGTTTAAATAAATAGCTCTGGAATCATCTAGAACATTTCAAGTGGAGCTTTCAAAAACAAAGGCAGAGTTGTATTCAAATAGATTATTTGTGACTTTCTGCACAGAAAAAAGAGTTATTTTGAACTGGAAAATTTTGAATCTGCAAATTAATATATGTGAAGTACCGAATGACATATCTATTTCTACACATTGTCTACATAGAAAAAAACAAGGATAGGAAATTGTATTTTGAGAAAACTCCATTGTTAATAATTATGGATTATGGATGTTTTTGGAAGCAAAAACGATGCAATAAAGGAGCTTAACAGTCAGTGGTCAAGCTCAATTATTCATATGCACAACTGCGCATTTTAAAATAAAAAGTCTGGGTTCCTCTTTTGGCTAAGAAATGACCAGATAAACTCCCCCTTCCAGACCGGAGATATCCAGTGTTATTGGTGTACCCCACTAACACACTATACTCGCATTTTAGGGCACTTTTGGCATGGGTGAGGTTAGTGGGTTTAGTGGTGTAAGGTTAGTACTTTTTGGGATTTTCGAGGTACTTTTTGGAATTTCGAGGTAGAATAGTGAGGGGATGGGATTTTCGAGGGAATCCAACTAAACCCTCAAAATCCACTAAACTCACTAACCTTGGTATGCCAAACGTACCCTTATTGCAAGTGGCGCGCAGCGACGGAGTGTATGAACAACTGGAGATGCAGTGTCAAGGAGTTCCCAAACTATATCACGGAATCATAGGAAGGTGTTTTATTTTTCTGAAATGTTTGGTGTCTACGGCTCTACGCTCTATACTCTATAGTCCTTTAGATGCTTCGATTAATTATTAGACAACCTCTCCCTCGTTTCAAAAAAAAAAAGAAAAGAAGACAACCTCCCCTTTTGCTCACTACTCGTATTGAAAAAAAAAACGACATTTCATTTTAAATTTTTTTCCTCTGGACAATTCTTATCTTATTACAATCATTTTTATTTGTAATTTTATCAATAATTTTAAATTTCAGGTATTATGATGTGATCCCAAAAAAAAAAATTAAATAAATGAAGAAATCTAAATTTAGCTTTAAATAAATATGGTTTCTTAACTTGAGCTTTTGTTGGATACAGTTGAAGATTTAAAAGATAGCATTAGTTATGTATTATGTCGAGTATTGTTGGAAAAAATGATGTGTTGTGAATTTTGTGATATTTTTAAGGGTTTCAAGTTGTGACGGTTCCTGGGGTTTAATTTGGAGGGGATCAGAAGTTCAGAACAATATCAAGTCACCCAAATGAGAAACATTATTTTTCAATCTCTCTAACATAAATATAACTTTTTTGTGTATCAAATTCACAAAAATGCAATTTGCCGATGATTAACTGATCTTTAGACAAAATGCATGAAAATAGCTAATAACCATTTTTCAATAAATAAATTCACAATATTAAAATTTATACAAAAGGAATGTAAGAACATATATTTAATTTCTTCTTCTTTCTTCTAAAACTAAACCAAATTGGTCAATTGCCTAATATATATTCTTATTTAAGTGAAAATGAGTGAAAAAATTATAACTTTGAAACTTATTATGGAAGAGGCAAAAAAGAGATTGCCTTCTTTTTTCTTAGGGAATATTTACTTACTTGTTTATATTTATCGTTTGTCATATATGATGATAATTAGAAAAATACTCCCCCTAATGGAGATGCTTTAGCTGCCAGGTCAGCAAGAAGATTCATTAATCGGAATAAAATCGGGGGACCCCTCGCAATCCTTTTACTTTTCTCGTATAAATCATCCCATTCAAGCTCTCCATTTTGCTTCTCTCTCTCTCTCTCTCTCTCTCGCTCTCTCTCAACAACAGATCTCTGTGCAGGCAACAAAATGATAGCATCAAGTGTTCTCCGATCCAAAGCCTGTCAGAAGGTTTTTCCTTTTGTTTTCCAATTTATTTTGAATTTCTAGTTCGCATGATACCAGCTGTCGCTCGTATATACTGTTATTGTTCCCACTTTTTAGCTAATCACAATGAATTGTCCTTTCTCGAATTAGCACTACTTTACGAACACCTGATTGCAATAAATTTTACTAGCTTTGTTCGTACTTTATAATTCGTCGTCTGATACGACAAACTGTTTTTATAATTGAGGATGATGATCTGCGCTATATTCTGTTTATATGTATTATTTGATCGGAATGGGCTAGATAAAAGGTTGAAGTTCTATTTATCTTTAATTCTCTTCAGAATAGATAATTGCATTAAGCTTTTGTAAGGAATATTATAAATATTTGCTCACCTTTTTTTTTTTTAATTAAAATGGTCCAACTGGAGTGGCATCCTTATCAACTAAGTTGGTTTTGACTTCTCTATACACAAAGTTTCTCTCACTCTCTATAGTCATCTAATCAACCTTAAGTTGCATGTACAAGTAAGAGCAGCTTGTAATAATTATTATTTTATTGTGAACCTTTGCTTTCAGAAAGCATGACTAATTGTTATATATTCGAGTATTTTTGGACAGAGGCAAACTATTTGCAAAATCTATTGTAATTATATTTCTAAATTTTTGTTTATGTTTCGTTTATACATTTTGTAGGCTGGTAGTCTGACAAGATACTTAGTGGGTGCGGCCTTGTCTCAAAATGAGGCAATTAATTGTACTGGTACAATTGCGAGGCATTTCAGTTCACAACCTTCTGTGCAACCTGAGATACCAGAAGAAAAAGGGTATAAAGGGATCACTTTTGTGTTCTTTCTTGTATGGTTTTATTTTAGCTTTAATGAAATTTTGGCTTATGGGGGGGTCTCGACCCATGTTCGCCAGCCAGCCAATTGAATTTTGACATTTGCACAGCAATGTAAAAAGTGTATAGCGAAACACTTAATTTATACAAGGTGCACTGTGGACAAGCCACAGGCAAAATTTTCCATGGGCATAGTTAGGAGGTCACTCATATTTTTATAATAATATTGTACCTATCAAATGTATGGGGCATCTGATAATGGTCTTATTTTGTCTAATGGGGTTTCAGTAAACTTAAGTGTTTTATGTTGGTTAATTCCACTGTTCTGATATAAATAGATTCAAGGGCCATGGAATGCTGGCACCATTTACTGCAGGATGGCAATCGACTGATTTACACCCCTTAGTTATTGAGAAATCTGAGGTTATTTTCTTTTTAAATTTAGTTAAATAGTAAATAGTACACTCTGATTCTTTGTTGAGTTCAACTAATACTGGCTTCACCTTCAGGGTATTTATGTATATGACATAGAGGGGAAGAAGTACCTTGATTCTCTTGCTGGATTATGGTGCACTGCTCTAGGTAAAAAAATTTAAACAAAAAAGATTAGTCAACAGTTGCACTTTCTCAATTTAGTTTTTTGATTTATGTATATTTACTTTTGTGAATAATAATTATAAAAAATTGTCAGGTGGTAACGAGCCTCGGCTGATCAAAGCTGCAACTGATCAACTAAACACTCTTCCTTTTTACCACTCTTTCTGGAACCGTACAACTAGGCCATCACTGGTAGGTGCCAATTATTTTTTCAGCTCTCCCACTCGGAAAAAAAATGCTATTGAACAAATAAACCATATAATTAATAAATACAGAAATGAAGCTTCCCACAACATGGTAATTCATAAAATACTAAAATGATCTGTATTTAGAGCAATCCATAAGGTTGACTGTTTTGTATGGTTTATCTCCTGCTTAGTTATTCATTAACTTGTTAATTTTTTTTAGGATCTTGCTAAGGAGCTTTTAGACCTTTTCACGGCAAAAAAGATGAGTAAAGTGTTCTTCACCAACAGTGGCTCTGAAGCCAATGACTCTCAGGTTATTTATGTTTTTTACTGAACAATTTCACATATGCTCTTTAAAACATCATAAAGATATCATGTGTATTACTGCCAAGCAAGGGATAAAGGAAATTCATACATGATTCCAAGTACAGGCAATATCACTTAAATATCTTCTCTCTACATTACTTCAATAGGAGGAAATCCCAAATTGCTTTCTTCCTCATCTGTCTGGAGAAGCATGACAAAGGGGCAGTCTGTACATTTCTCATGTGAAATGGGAAACAGATGACACTCATGACTTAGTTTGGTGTTTTAGAGGGATAAAATCAACTGTGTTTGCATTTGTCATAATTATTGGTTCATTGCATCAACAATCGGATCTTTGTTAAAGAAAATGTGTTCCTTTCTAGGTAAAACTTGTGTGGTACTACAACAACGCATTGGGGAGACCAAATAAGAAGAAATTCATTGCCCGTTCAAAGGCGTAAGTTTTATTTACATATGTCCTTATAAAAAGCTGGCAACAGTCTTGGGAGATCTCATTTTTCTGTCAGCTCAAATGTGCTCACTGTGACATCAAAGTCATCAAGGGATTTAGGCCAAAGCTATTGCCATTTTATTTCTTTGTTTCATTTATTATTCCTTTTTTTTTGGGGTAAAGAGGTATCCTTTCTCAGGAACGGGTATCGTTATAAATTGTGCATCAATTTATATGTTACCAGCACAATAGGTGGTTAAGTTTAGTTCTGGTAAACAGTTACTCAACTATGGCATACTTTGCATTATTTTGTTCATTAATTTATTCACCTATGCTTTCAATGAATCATGGCAGATATCATGGATCGACTCTAATTTCTGCCAGTCTCACTGGGTAATGTGCTGTTTCCATTGAGTAAAATTACGAGTAACTTTTGTTGTTTTACTTAGCACTTATTATTTCCGTTACTGTAGTTGATATTTGTAAAGTTGTTCATATGCAGGCTTCCAGCTTTGCATCAGAAATTTGATCTCCCTGCTCCATTTGTATTACATACTGATTGCCCCCACTATTGGAGATACCACCTTCCTGGTATGATAAAGATATTACTTGAATAATTATGAATCAGTATATGGGAAGACTTTTATTGTGACTTTAAAGGACTTAAAAAGATATAATGTATATGTTTGCATACTCTTAACATCTGAATTGTTCCAATTACGGATTACCGAGATGTTGGCTTGTTTGATCCTACCCTCTGTCGATAAAATTCTTCTTAATAATATATGAAACATACTTCGTTGCAAATGACCTAGTAGCTCAAGTAGTAAGTTACTGGGATGGCTTCTGGCAGGTCAATTGTTGAAGCCCCCGTGTTGGTATTAAATGTGGATATGAGACATGCGATCCTTGTCCATTATATTAATGGGAAAAAAGGAACGTTCTAAATTGTATAAGCTTAGCCCATGGGCTTATCATAAAAAATAAAGGACGTAATTGCCCTCCAACTTTACTTGAATTATGTCGTAAGGTGATTTAAAATGAGTGCAGTTTGACATTCTGAGGAAATGAGGAAACATTTGATTTGTTCTGTATTTTGCAATGACATCTTGATTGTTCAAATGGTTTGCATAGAGTATATTATGATATTTCTTTTTTTTTAAAAAAAAAGCAACATCTGATGATTTAGAGAGTTTCATGAAATTGTCTCCCCATATTTATATAATTTGTTGATTAATTAATTTGGAATTAATTTGTTTAGGTGAAACTGAGGAAGAATTTGCTACTAGATTAGCAAACAACTTGGAGAATCTTATCCTTAAGGAAGGGCCTGACACTGTAAGTCAAGCTGCCAAGTACAATTTCATTTGTATGAGATATATTTTAAGATTCTAATTTGCTGATTTAAGGTGCAAATTGTGTGTTTTTTGGGACATATTAAACGAATGTTTTCTATCGGTGGTTTCACTTTCTGAGAAATTGCAGCCCCAGGCCATTGTTGATATCTGAAATCATGACAAAAAAAATTTCATTCACTGCATATGACTTCTTATTTTGCTTTATGTTTTTCAGATTGCAGCTTTTATTGCAGAGCCAGTTATGGGTGCTGGAGGTGTGATCCCTCCCCCGAAAACCTATTTTGAAAAGGTGAGAGAGATTTCCTAAAAGTCTGCTCTTCTTGAGCAAATTCTTTCGGTACATCATAATTTTCTGTTTTTATGTCGCTTTTGATTAATTTCTTTTTGAAATATTTGGAATCCTGACTTCAACAGATACAAGCTGTGGTAAAGAAATACGACATTCTTTTCATTGCAGATGAGGTACTGAATTTATGAAATTATCAATATGAATCCAGTGTATTTACAATATTATCATAGTAATGTATTTTAATTTTCTTTTTTCATTTTGAAATTTAGGTTATCACAGCATTTGGAAGGTTAGGCACAATGTTCGGGTGTGATAAATTTGATATTAAACCTGATCTTGTTTCTATTGCAAAAGTAAGCACAATGTATTTTTATTGTTAAAAGAACTATCTATATATTTTATATAATAATATATTCATCCGTATGTATGCATTCTTTTGATTAATATAGGCTCTTTCATCTGCATATGTGCCTATTGGTGCAACTCTGGTCAGCCCAGAAATTTCTGATGTTATTCATTCTCAGAGCAATAAACTTGGTAAGTTCTTCTGTGTTTTGAGAAACATTTAAAAATTATTATATCTAGAAGACAGGAAGTGTTTAATGCCTCTTTTATATAGGTTCTTTTGCACATGGATTTACATACTCGGGACATCCTGTGTCCTGTGCTGTGGCTATTGAAGCACTTAAGATTTACAAGTAAGCCTGTTCGAACTGACTAATTTGTTTTTCCTAGTTTTTTTTCTTTTCTGTTTGTTTGAGAAAATTTTAAATTTTGAAATATTTACCGTAATTCAGGGAAAGAGATATTCCAGGGCATGTTAAAGAAGTCTCAGGAAGATTCCAGGAGGGACTAAAAGCCTTCTCAGATAGTCCCATTGTTGGAGAGGTCTGTTTGTTAAACTCTTCTTCTTTTTGGCTTTCTCATAGATTCCCTCCATGTTGTGCAGTCTGTATTTTAATGCATAGACGGATAGCACATGAACTTGCACATGTAGTTACCATGTGATATGACTATCCTTCATAGCTTTATGTGCAAATTGTATGTTCTAAAAGATTTATCATATAATATATTCAGATCCGTGGAGACGGTTTGGTGCTTGCTACAGAATTCACAAACAACAAATCTCCGACAGATCTATTCCCTCCTGAATGGGGTAAATCATTCATTATATGTTAATTCAGTTCTCTATGCATAAGCTGTGGATAGTTGACTGGAGTTTCTACCTTAATAAAATTCAGGAGTAGGATCAATATTTGGAGCAGAATGCCAAAAGAGAGGGATGCTTGTTCGGATTGCTGGTGACACGATCATGATGTCACCACCTCTTGTCATTACACCTTCTGAAATTGACGAAGTAAGATTAACGCAGATATAAAATTATTACTAATAATTTTTGTAGAAATTATGGGTTACTTTTTGGTTCGACGCTAATAACCTCTCTCTCTCTCTTCATTAGTTGATAAGCATCTATGGAGATGCTCTAAAGAGTACAGAGGAAAAGGTGATGGAGCTCAAGTCTAAGCAAAAGAGCAACTAATTTAGGGAATCCCTTGTATTATAGAATGTATAGGGACTACATCCTCCTATTGCTCAATAAATGCTCGTCTATACTTCTTCCAAGAATAAGCGTCTTGCGTCTAGCAACTACCCCAGGAGTGCCTGTTTATATCTTTCTACTAAGAGTGAACCACTTTGTTGTTCCTGAATATGTGCATGTTGTAATTTTGTTAGCACCGGAGTAGATAATCTTTGATGGACATATTGTCAGGTTGAGGTGTAATTGGAATAAGTGGGTATTATTGTGAATCTGTTTTAGTTAAAAGTTGCATTCTTATGATATTGTTTTGACCGAACATTTTGGTACCCAAGTTTCCAAGAATTGAACATTTTGACGTAATGTAAAACCTTCATTTTTGCATGATAACATTAGAAAACCAATAAGAAGATCATCGACCTTTCAGAATTGCCTGCTATTCTCAAGATTAGTTAAAAGTAAAATTTAGTAGTGTATTTAAAAAAAAAAAAAAATAGGTAAGAGTACAAGGCTGTAAGTACAGATAGAAGGTCCAAATGGGTGCGCAATTGCGTATACACGAGTGAAGGTCGTGACAGAATTCGATTATTTAGGAATAGGAACAAAAATAGGTCATTCCATTGTAACTGGGGAGAACATTTGAGGTAATGGGCCGAAATGGTGAGAGTGCATCACATACAGTTTCTGTTTCTCCGGCAAGGCGCTGAAGAAGAATGAAGTATGCTCACGAAATCAGAATAGAGGCGAAGGTCAGAGGATAATGATGCTTCTGATTTGAATTTGGGGAATTTTAACTCCGAAAGGAGGAATCAGTGTATATTCCTGTTTTTCTTCGCGGAGAGGCTAGTTGTTTAATGGTTGTGAAAATATTGTTTTGTAGAGTATATATGAGAATGGAAGCAAGCAATGATTTCATTTTCATTTTCTTTTTTAACTTCAGGATTACTGTTCAACTGAAACAAGTTCGTATATCTAAATACGAAAAATCCTCTTTTTTTTCCCCCTTTAATAATATGCGATAGAGAAGTTCAGCTTGGACATTGGATTGACACAATTGTAGAAGGAATATTGTCTTTTGGATTAGTGATTCAAACTGGTAGATTTCTTTTCAGGAGAAGAATAATGCTATTTTTAGAATGGCAAAAGTAATGGCATAACTTTCTTTTCTCTTAAACTGAATCCAAACAAAATTGCAAAATCTTCTATAAAGTGACGTGTTTCTACGCAACAAATAGACAAATATACTATGGCGTATTTGTTAATAAAAGATTTCCAGTTGAGTCCTTGTAGAGGGTAAATTTGACATATCCTTGCTTAATATAGCTCGATGGCCTACTCTTGTTTTGCTTCTTTGTATATCTGATGACAGCTCATATGCTTAACAAAGCTTTATGCCTTTACTCCTGTCTATTTAGTTAGGTTTGTTCTACAACTACATGTCTGCTATCTTATCTAATTTGAGGACGACAGCAAAAGGAAAAAATCGAAGGAAAAAAATATCGCTTCTAGTTGAGATTTTAAAAATTAAAAGAGAAAATAAGAATTGTAAGACGACATTTATAACATAAATTTTACATGCTGCACATTTTGATCGAATTAACAGATATAGCTTACTAAAAGTGCTCGAGGCTTATGCTTAGCCAAGTACGGTCGTCATACATATACTAACATTAAATAGATACACTATTTATTATATATACACGTCAACATACCTACTATATACATGTTGTCCTAGCCAACTAATCCAACAGTACATACGAATTGACCTACAATTAAGGCCTTATTTAAAAGATTAAATGAACCTATCAAGCCACTGCTCAATCACTGACCTCTATTGCTCTGAGCTCCACATGTTTACCAGAGTCTGTTTGGACAACCACAGTGGCGTGGGCCTCATCTGTCAGGCCATCCTTGCCCTCACTTGAAACAGACAGGGAACCCACCATGGCCAGTAAATCATCATTATCATTACCCTGACAATTTTTCTGGGATAGTAATTGCCAATCCTCTTTTACTGAGGTCACATGGATGTCAGTATCTTTATTATCATTACCCACTTCAAATGCAGTTGGTAGAATTACAAAATCATTTAATGGATTGTAAAATGGGTCAGGTTCACCCGCCTTTAACCAGTGCTTTAGGATCCGAAACACATGTCTGTTGCAAATTATGCCTCGGTGGTCAGCTGGAACCCCTACCCTTGCAATTGCATCCAGGCCATCAGCCTGAAAAAAGAGATAGCAAAGAAAATGATCTTTAAATAAAATAGGAAGAAAAGAAACACTGATCTTTTGGCTATACAGACATGGGGAGATCAACATGGATACCAATCTACCTTAGCTGACTCAACTGGAACAGTTCCGTCGCCATTGACGTAAATGTATTTTGGCTGAAAACAAACAAAAAGTCGTTCAATTACAATGACTCTGTCACACAAATAATACTTTAAGAGAAAACTATCTTACAATACTTTGGTAAATGGTACCTACCTCCATAAATAACAATTGCTTGAGATCCAAAACAGGATCACCTTGACCCCCATAGCTGCACAAAAAAATAATAATAATAATAATTAGCATCCTGAGAGGGAGAAGGAAGGGAAGGGGGAAAAGGGGAGGGAGAGACTACCAAACACTATGAGGTGTGCCACAATTAGTTCCATAAATATTGTAGAATCTCACTGAAGAAGGGAGCTTAGCACTAGCCAGAAGCTCATGAGTTTTATTTGCCCATTTCAAGATTTCTGAGTTAAGAGGCAAAGGAATTTGCAGACCACCAAGTTCAACCTGAAATTACATATGCACGAGCATTATTGTGATTTTATACCCAAATATTTCTGAAAAATGCACATTCTTTACATGTGGAGATAGTTCCAACAATTGTTGGAATTATTTTAATGCCCCTCGGCATTCTCTGAGGGAAATTCATGCTTTTACAATTACTGATTCTTGGAAGACAGAAGCAAAAGCATTTAGCTTTATATCTCTTTTTGAATATTTTAGATTTCAACACAACATGAGTCACGATAGTAGTCCACTGCCTAAATAATACTTTCTTTGTCTAAAGTGAAACTAAATAAGAAATGAAACACAGAAAATACTAACCGCATTGTTTGAAAGAGCTTTAACCATCAGAGGAAGTGATTTAGACGGGTCATAAGATTCAAGTAAGATGCTAGATTTACCACTCTCGCTATCTTTCTTCTCAGTCCACAGTTGCAAAAGGGGTATATTTTCCCATTTATAACTCGGGGCAGCCATCAATTCATATATAGATGGGCACTCCAACAACTAAAAGAGACAACCTAAAAAAATTAATTTCTCAATAATATAATAATAACATTGCCTATTGAAAAAAGAAAGAAAATGATACCAGTTGTTGCATGCTCCATTTGGAAATAAAAAAGTAGGCTTCTAATCCTTCAACAAAAGAGCATCCATTTAATAGGCTTGATGTTATATAGCCCGGTGCACCTACACAAATACACAACAAGAACCATTAGAGAGAGCTTTGTACTTTTCTTTTTTTGTGTCTTTGTTTGTTGGAAGGGGGGGGGGGGGGGGGGGGGGGAATAAGGATATACGATTCTACCTTGAAAAGGTGCCGCAATTGCAATCCAGCATTTCACATACTTCTCAAAAACCTGATGACAAATACTTTACTCAGTACCATATCAAAGACATAATAATATGTAGTATTCTGCAAGTGCCAAAAGGAAACCTACTTACATCAGTATGTAAAGCCATGAAACACTTGACTAGCAACCCACCCATTGAATGTGTAACAACATTAATCTTCTTTCCACCAGAAGAGGCATATGCTAATTCTAATTTTGATGCAAATCTGTCTAAGGTTTCTTGAAGTCTACAATCAAAAATGAAAGAATTAATGGGATTAAATGGCATACTGTGGTTATAAGTCATTCTTTGGTCCAAATTCAAATTTCACTCAACAATAATGTTTTCTTATCACCTAGGTTAGTTCAACTACTTGCATCTGTTAAGATTTATTGACTTCAAATTAAAATTAGCGAAGCACATCAAAGAGGTTATACTGGTCTATGCAATATTATAGAAGGAGAATATTTTACCATATCTTTATTCAGAGAAGATATCATGCAGTTTATTTATACGAAGCATCAGGTAAATGTACGGCAAGTTATTTAGGAACAACATGTTGATATATTACCTATTACTTTGGCGGAAATCATATCCAAAACCGAACAATGTTTTACCCTCTTCATAGCCCCATTTTATCATCTCCACTATCATGTCATGGTAATAGCATACTCCCTCACTCTCTATAATCTACAATTATTTTGAAAAAATAAATGATATACATGATTAACATTAAGACTTGAGTGTGACCATCTATGCCAATAACTGTAATTTCAAAGTTTTTTGTACAGTTTTGGAAGTATACTACATGTATGTACCAGTAGTAGTGTAGAACTTTTTTTAAATTGCCTTCTGAGCAAAGTTGTAAGATTACAACAAAAATAAGGTCATGTATGGAATAAGAGCTAAAACATAATTAAAGGCTACTTATGCAAAACTAAAATAAGGCTAATTCAGGGAATGTGAAATTACATATAGTCTCCTGTGCTGTTTTTGGCGAAATTGGTACCAGAATAAAGTAAACCAGTCAAAATTTAGCCTAACTATTCAGATGAAAAATCTTAACAAGATAAGAGTATTTACCATGTCTGGATCAAGCACGTCAATGGCATACAACCCATGTCTATCCTCTGGCACTTCAATTTTAACTTTCTCATCTACTGAAATAGTTTCACCTGCAAGGAGTACATAAGTAAAAGTAAACTTTCTTAATTGACTAATTGTCTAAAAAATAAAGAAAAAAATAACAGTATTCTCGAAAATGCCAGAATTTGTTCTACTTCTTTCAACATAAACAATTAAAATCATCTGCATTTTTCACTAATCAAAGTAGACATCCAACATTAGGCTATAACATGATGCAATTAAAACAATAAGCTAAATTATCATAGAAAAAAAGGCATAAACTACTACCGGAGGAAGGATCAAAGCGAGGCCACAATTTAGTCCGAAACTCATGATCCGCACCCAAAATCCGAACCCAGACCCGCTCCGTCTTTCCATTTTCATCGATAGCGTTGAGCATCGACCCACCGATACCGGGTACGAGAAGAACGGGGTCGAGCTCCGGATTTGCCTCATGCGCTTCGTGCTTTCTGGAGGCCCGAACCCACAACTGGATTGATCGGATTAGCTCGTCTAGAACCGCCATTAATGGTGGAATTTGAGAACTTCGATTGTTGTTTGATTGCAGAGAAGAGAAGGGTTCCGTGCAAATGGGAGAAAGAGAGACTGAAGACGAGATTTTGCAATACCAAAGCTACAAGGGAGGAAAATGATTAATTGAGTTAAGCAAATAAAAAATTATAGAAGCTTCATAAAATAATGGAGAGATTAAGTGCACCGCCTGTATGTACGACTTTTTACTTTATTTGATGCACGTTCGACACGTAATCGGAAAAAGAAACCGCTCGACATGCTGTATTATTTCAGTTAGGAGTTAGGACGAATTTATATTGAGCAGGATAAATCGATTTTTTTTTCAATTATACTAGAGAAGTATTCTTATAAACTGTTGTGATTTTTTAATTTGTTTTATATTATATCGAGAAATTAAGAATTAATTTATTACAATTATTTTTATTTGAGAGCGAACTGAAAACGAAATTTCCATGTAGAAAAGTGAGTTTGAAATCTGACTAGAAACTTTTGGTATTATCTAAAGTTAGGAGGCTATTAAAAATTTATAAAATAAAGACCGTCTTATCTAAATCTTAATTGATACTTCTATTGTTTTTGGTCGTCAATTCATTTATTTCTATGCTGACAAGTCCGCTTGTGCGCTTTGAAAGTTCAACACATCATTTAATTCGTACGACGCATTCTGACTAAATATTGTATCAAGTTACTACTAGAGAATTCATCAAAAAAAAAAAGTTACTACTAGAGAAATACTTGATGAAACAAATAATGCCTCTGCCACGTTTCATGACCACGTTCTGGAATTGAATGGATCAATAGTAACTATAGCAACATTGATTGGTGGCATTTACAATTGTGCCCGAGAAAATGAATTGATTATTTTAATGTATGGGACGTCCAGTGCTTAGTCACAGATTCCACATAATTGAATATACATGTCATCATTCCTTATCTGTTCTATATTTCATAACACGCTATATGAAAACTCAAAAGTCAACTAATGAAACCTCAAAACAAAAAAAGGAAAGTTCCGATGCCACACTTTTTGTGGTGCCATAAATACAACATTTTACTTTTTTATTTTAAATTTCAAAATTTAAAATTTAATCATCCGATCTAAACCGTTGATCTTGTTTATTTTAAGGATGGATGTATTGTCATAAAATTTTATAATTTTTGAAGTTTATTTGATACTTAATCAAGAGGTAAAAAACGAACGAATCAAAATAACTGTAATAGATTCATTCTAATATGTTCATTTTTCGACCTCTTTATCAAGTATCAAATTAATTTCAAAAATTATAAAATTTTATGACAATGCATCCGTCGTTAAAATAAACAAGATCAACAGTTCGGATCAGATGATTATATTTTAATTTTTTAAAATTTTAAAAAAATAAATAAAATGTGACATTTGTGGCACCAAAAAATGTGGCACGGAACCTTGCTCAAACAAAAAATGAAACTTAAAAAACACACATGCCTATCTTGGAAGGAGACAAAACATAAACCAATAGATGCGTCGTAAAAATGTAAAATTGACGTGAATTAAAAATAATACTAATAATAAATGTGAAACTGACACAAGCTCTTTGTTTATTCAAGGTTAGCTGACGATTATCAGCCAACAATATATCAATTTGACAGAAAAATAACTGCCTACAATATATTAAATTGACAAAAGGTTTACTAAGGGAAGGATATAAAATAGTAAGCAAATGATAGCTTGAAGCAATTTGACAAATATACCCTGCGTATCCTCTACAGTCTACATCAAATCAATTACAGCATGCAAAAATTTGCAGGGTAGCGTACCGTCTATTCTAACATTTTATCCCTGAATAAGAAGATATCACTTGGAACGGCCACAAGTGGTAACATATAAAATAATTAAAATGTCCCTTCATAAACTGGTTTTCCTAATTCTAAACTCATGGAAAGGCCGAAAAGCAATTGTATATTTAACCTAATTACTTGTCCAAATCTATATCAGGTTTTGAGTCACATCGCTGCCGCTTGGGTTCTCTATCACCCAAATGAAGCGACACTGAGAGGTCCTCATCAGACAAGTTATTCATATCCAAATTCGCACCTGCTTCTTCACCAGGCCGCACTGGGGAAAGAAAGTTGGAGATAAATTGATGCTCCTCCACTGCTTTATTGCTACTGTTCTCCACTGTTTCTACACGAAACTCAGGCTCATGATGAGGTGGTAATTGTTCAATGTTCATGTCGAGTGGCTCGTAAATCTCACCGACTCGTTCTTCTGGTACACTAGGGCCTACTGGAGAGGATTCGCCAATTATTGAATTGGCTACTATAGCGAGCAAACTTTTTTGTTCCTCCACAGAAGCTTCAATTCAAAAATAATAACAGAATTGAATTTAGTAGAGAAAGTACTTATTCTTCTATTCAAACTAGTCAGGACGGAATTACTTTAGCATGGAAAGGTTAGGGGGCAATTAGGTCAAATATATTTTGGATTTGACATCATCTTTAGTGGTTTGGTGTCATATACACAATATGCATTGGAAAAACACACAATGGAGGGGTGGGGTTGGGGGGGGTGGGGGGGGGGGGGGGGGGGGGGGGGGGGTGGTACAAACAGAACTTACATTATTTACTATTAATTCCAATCCTATTTGGTTCAGTTAAAGCTGCAATAAGTCATTAAAAGGTTGGGAGATTGCACCATCATGAGTTTTATTTAAATTCCTCCTCTCAAATTTAAAGATGTTGAATCTTGTACCCAAAAGAGTAAAGGTTTTATGTATGATTCAAAATAATAAAAGAAACCTCGAAATCCTTCATTAGAAGTAATAATGTTGAGCTCCAAACGGTCAAGAAGCCGTCCCAAATCAACACCGCTGGTCCAATTCTCAGGTCCATGATCAGTCTTCAACTTCAACCTCCCCCTGTTAGCCGTGCCACCCCAAATGATCCCAATTGGCCTGGGCAGTTCTCCATTCTGACCAGTCAAAATTATCAGGCTGCCACTATCCCCCTCCAAATCGAAGGTCTGCTGATTCTCCCCAACAACCAATAAATCGGTGAAGAAACAGATACCTTTTTCATCATTATATTCCAATGCGTATGCCATGATGGTACCATTAGTAAGCCCAGAACTCCGGCCTACCTTAGATACTTGGCAACCAATCACTGAGCTGATTGTGGACTGAAGGTCAATTGCTTTTACATCACCGACTTCACCCACGCCTTTTACATGGGTGGTTATGGTAGAGAGGTCGAAATCATCAGCAAAGGGGATAAAAGCACCATCGGCTCGCACAAATGTCTCTACGTATGCATCAGGAGACGCAGAGCATGTTTGGGATTCAGAATAATTGCAATGCCCATAACACAAAGACCAGGGTAAAAAAAAAAGCAAATGATTTTGTGTGGAAAATTAAAGCTTGATGAATTACAATGCTATGTATCCAATATAAAGTTAAACATTTTTTTATACATCCTACCTTTTTTTCTCCACTTGTTTAGGGTTTAAACAGGTTTTTAGTAAGTATTTCATTTACCAGTCATGACAGATACTGCTATAATTGGTAATTAGGCATGCTTAATTTCTAATTTCCTTTCTTTGCAATTTTAATATTAGTCTGCTAAAATAGGGAGGATAGGTGACTGGTTCTGGTATGATATAGTACGATTTATGCAAGATTACTGTATTCCTGAATAGCGAACAAAGAAAAACTAAGAACCTAATGTACCTGGGTTAGTACCGGCATAGATCCCATACCAGACGTCATCAGTGATGAAGGAGGTGGCCCTCTCGACTGCCCCAAGATATACACCAGGTCCAAGGTTAGGCGGTAAAGGGTGGTACATTTTTTGGTTTGGGTAGTCTAGGTCTACTGCCACATGGCGGTTCGTCAGAAACCCAACCTGTTTGTTTCCTGTTCGCCTCTTCACTATTGCTCCTAGTGTGCCATATGTTTCTTGGCTTGCCACCTTGATAATTTTTTAATATTTAAATTTAAATATGAAAAAAAAAAGGCTTGGAAAAAGCTGACAGGATACTTAAAACCAGATGGGTTCAGTAACAGTATGAAACAGCACATAAGCCCAATAATGTTAGAATTATTACAGTCATTACCTCAGTACTGACATATCCTGGACCTACTAATCATACTTCACCAGTAGTAACTAGCTTGTACTGGTCAGTTTCAAACCAGTATTACATGATATCAGTTATAAATTTTTGGTTAGTTTCAGCAAAATCCCTGCATACCTGAGATCCAGGACCAATGCTAGGATCACTGCCCCGCAATCCATCAAGTAAATCATCATACAATTGTTCTTTAGGTGTCGCTGCTGGTACCCCATAATATGAAAATTCCACTACATCTACATCACACCACACTCCCCCTGGTCCCTGATAAATGTAAAACACAAGATTAGCGAGTACCCACAAAAATAAAATAATAAGGTGAAATTTGAAAATTTGAACCAAAGAAAAATTTTGGTTCAGCAGCTGTGGGTCGTAGTTGGCATTCTGCATTTTTATAATTGTTACAAATTATAGTAACTACTTAAAAAACTACAGGCTAAGTAGCCTTGTATATTGTCCTCACCCCCAATGCTATATTACACAGATGCAAAAGAGTGAATCTGATAGGGTATAAATACAGCGATATGGCATGTGTCAGAAGATTAGGATGTAATATGCCCATGTATAATCATTTTACTACTTTTTCTACCTAAGAAAACCTTTTTTTCCCAAAAAAAAAAAAAGTAATGTATGACTTTTCTAATTTAAGTTAAAGGGTGTAGAACATATAAATCCTAGAAATACAATAATAATTACTAAGCCTTTTGTCCCAAACAAGTTGGGGTAGGCTTATATAAATCCTAGAAATAAAAATGTAAAATTTTATGTATTTTAAATAATTGTAGAATATAAATGCATAGGAAAGGCCAGAGTGTTTTAAGAGAATACAGAAAAAGTTAGAAACGCAATAACAAAATTTGGCAATTCAAATAAACACAAACTACCAAAAATGTATGTAAAAATTTTGTAAAGAAATGCATAATTTTGAAGGGCTATATTGTAAAGCTGTTGAACATGAGCTGTTTTTCTATATTGAGGTGCTTAGGTGGCAGTCCAGATTTTGGCACTGCACGAGTACCACAACAACTAAAGTATTTAACTAAATTGTTTCTTTTTGAGCAGAGTTCCTCTGTATGAATTCAAGGCATCTTCACAGTAAGGAAACAGCTGTAGGGTTACGATGAGGCTGCTTTATGTAGCCATCCATATGAACATATGCATATCAGAATATATCTATAATAGTATTCAGTTAAAATTAAATATATTAGAAACACCATTTAGGATAACTTATACGTATGGTATGCATATCAATATCAGCTCATGTCAGATACATATGGGAAATCTTAGCAGAACATTTGGGTTAAAAAACCCAAGAAAAATCTACTATAGTCACAAAAAAATAATAGCAAAAACATGGTACGGCAACAATTGTCAAAAATAAAAAAAATAAAAATCAAAAGATGATAAATACCTCAAGGGCAGCAGGAAGGCATTGGCTCTGGGTTAGCCACTTCCTATGGACCTTTCTGGCCACAAAAACAAGAATAGCAGGTATATCAGTAAGAGACCCCTTCCTGATTCGGAAACCCACAGCTGTTCCCAGACTGTAACGCCTCAAGATCTTGCTATGAAATGCTCTTATTGTCATCAAATCAAGTAATGTTGTTGCCTAATCAGAAAATCAAAAGGTATATGATCAGAGAAGATAAGATCCGATTAGGAGCCATTATAAATGAGTCAAGGAAAGGACAGATATTTGGAATTGTTGCAAATTGGTAAATTCAAGGAAGATAGCCTGAACTCTATATATTAATTTTAACTCTCATGATTACATTTGTATACGCTCTAGATTGATCAGAAATTAGAATGAAAAAATTATGAAATTGCCATTTGATGCAATTCTCTATGCAAGATATCTGTTGTGATGGTTGAAGAGCTTAAAGAATAAATAACCTGAGCATAGTATTTATGTGAATGTATACTGTTATAAATGAATACTGCACAATATAATTTTATTCATATTTGATATCCAAATATGGAGTGTAATAAACAATGGGTAATAGAAATTACTGTAACCACTATAAGGCTGTACCTGCTGACCCTTAGGCAAGCGGCCTAAGTGCACTGGCAAGACTCCCTTTTGGAGGTTGCCAAAGTAATTTGCACGTCCTTCAGCTGCCCCATGACGAAGAGTAGAGGTAGGCCATGAGAAATAGGCAGCACTACTTTCTGACAGCTGTCCCCCTGATGCAACAGGTTGGAGGGCTGATGATGTAGGGCAAGTGTATAGGTGTTCTTGTTGGTGGTGATGGTGGTGGTGATTGTGGTTATTGTTTTTGGAATTGGAGTTGGAGTTCCCCTCCATATCTAAAACTGACTCTTCTGATTGGGCAGAGTACCTGTCGTGCGACTGCCTCATCATGTAAAATATATTTTATTTTACTGACATTGTGGATTTGAATAGACCTACAATAGAAGAACATAAAAATGAATATATTTTAACAAATAATAATGACCAACACATTTAATGACTGAAAAAATTAAGGAGAACAAACATTAGTATCAAATAAGTTGCCAGAAGTATCCTTCAATTTATACAAGCAGCAGTGTACTACCTAAGCAGCTCCAACCACCTCATCATGTAAAACTAAAACTACTTTGTGCTGTCTTTTGGCTTAAAACTATCTACAGGAACCTATAGATTAACAGTGATGAGTACCAGTTCATCAAGTATTTTCAACTTTTAAGTGGGTCCTTGAGATTTTAACCAAAAGCTCATAGCCATCATGTGAGTTGAAAATTAGTTCAATTTGGAGCTATCACATGTACGACTCCAAGTTGCATTTAAATAAAATCGAGGAATTTAACAATCATAGCAAAATATTGTGGGAAGAAATACAAAGAATGAATTATCTATCAAAGTGTACTAAATATAACAAAGGACGGGAACAATATTATCAAAAGATTTATTCGGGGAATTGTCTTTTCATAAAAGAGAAAACTTGTGTGGATATTCTGCCCCTCAACTTTGCATAATAAAAAGAAGAATATTCTTTCCAAAATATGCAATTTCTGAAAATAAGAATAAAGGGAAGAAAAAGTGCAAATGCAGATACAGGAAGAACAGAATTTATTGTTTTGTAACAAATCAACCAGTTTGCACTATGATACTATGTTAGTATAAAAGGGTGAAAGTGTGTTTCACGTATTGTAGATGTCTCACCAAATAAAATTTAAAAGCTGTCTAATTTGTCATCAATTTTAAAAGCTCCTCCAAATTAGCCTTCAATGGTAAGAGCATACCAAGTAACGAACATGCTGCTTTAAGTAAAAGCTAGTAATTAGCAAATCTTTAAAAACTAAAGTTGAAAAAGTTTATTTCTCAAACGAAGAAGAAGTGACCAAAACGCTCATCCTGAGAAAATGAAACATAATTTGCAAAGGTTATTTATACTCAGCTAGCTGTTTGGCATGGAATACTAGTTAACATTGCAGAACTCTATTTGAAAAGGCTTATTAAATTGTCTTCCAACTATGTTTTTATATGTAGCTTATTTTCAATTTTTAACAAGGAAATGCAATAACTGCATTATTGGTCAGAGGAAATTGAGAAAAGGTAACTACCAAAGAGCTAAAACCAAACATTTTCTACTGAACAAAAAAAACACCCAAATTTGTGTACCCTAAAATGGGAAACCGAAGAAAAAGAAAAGAGAGCCGAGCTAAGACGAGCAGGGTTTTTGGTTAGCATTAAACCCTACCAAAGGTTGTGCCTTTTGCTAATCAAACCAAATGGGTCCTTCAAAGTTTCTAATTTCGGATTGAGTAACTCAAAATCGATTGAGATGAGTAGCACTGAAAGCTTACCCAAAATCATAAGCAATGGAGAAGGGAGCGCCTAGAGAAGAGACTAGCTCTTAGTACCTCAACCATGTTATTTCTGCAAGAGATCTCTGTGAAAGGATTTAGGGGTTCAGAGAGAGAGATGGAGAGAGAAGGGAGAGAGAGAACAACTTGACCAAATTGGAGCAGGAATCTTTCACTGTAGTGAGAGATCAACAGATGGTACTGACAACTTGCACGGATAGAGAGAAAGGAGTGTTGAGAGAAATTATTTGAGAAAATTAGAGCTCTTTTTTTCTAAAATGCCTGTCAACTGTGGCCCTGTGGGCTAAGACCAGAGCTTTTTCTGAGCAATTCAAGTGGGGGATAAATGGGAATGACTGTCTGCTGCTGAATAATTTTTTTCAAATTGGAGACAAATTAATAATTATTGAGTACTATCGATTTATCCTTTGGTAAATATTTTTTTTACAGAGTAACATTGTAAGAGACATACTGTTATGTTCAAGCTTCAAATTAAGTGGCTAATTTGACAGTCAAGCTACATCTTCCTTAATCTTTACAATCATTTTAGTACTGAAGTTAAAAATTAATTAAATGAATTAAACTTTAACTAACTGATTAAAAAATATATACATGAATAACTAAAATAAATTAGCCAATTGTATTTTCTGCATTGTCAAATGTGCCTTCTATAATAGTGAAGTGTTATTATGAAATTATTAAATTGACATTTTATAAGACAATTGGACTAAGTATGAAAATTAAAATATATATAATATAGTATGTATTTTTAGTAACTTATTTGTATAAAAAAATTTGAAAAAAATCTTTTCACTATATCTATTATAGTTTATAAGTTCGAAGGTTTAATATGGCTACTATATTTTAACTTGATCAAAAGTTCTTCAATTTTTAAAACTTTGTCTAAAATAAAATAAGAAAATATATATTGCATAATAATTTATAGTTTTACCTAACAATACACAATACATAAAAATGCATAACGAAGACCAAAGATATTTTATATTTTTTACTAATGATTATCCTACCTAACAATAAATATTAAAGCAAATGGTGAGTACTACGTCCAAGTCAAAAGTCAAAAGATTCCATTGCAAAACGTTCATTCATTGTTAACTTTATGGAATGATGTATATTGATGTATAGTGATATATTAAATTACTCAGTGACGACTATAATTCTTACGTGAGCGGTTCTGTGATAGAATCGTAATTTTATAGGTTCATATTTATGGCAAAACGCATTACTCAAAATTATTTGGTAGTGTGCAAGCGGCACATATAACTTAGCTCCTCCATTTTGTTCTTCAAAACTTAATTTTAAATTCGCAGACACTATGCAGAAATGCACAATACAAAGTTGTAACTCGATGCTTGAGAAAGTAATATGGTCCTCATATAATCAATATAGTTATCCTTTTCTACAGGTGTTTTTTTTTTTTCAGATTTTAGAATTTAGTCGCTATTTTCAATTTGACATTTACTAACGTTTCATTTTCATCCACAGTCCACAGAGTGCGCATAGCTCAACGTCATCATGATCATTTTTTTTTTTTTTTAGGCGTTGATAAGGCTGGCGAGGTCTGAGGCGTTCAAAAGTTATAATGTACCCCGTGGCATCGTACTGATGCAGAGGTGGAGACTGACAGCGATTCGACGTGTCCCTACGGAATGGACATACGATCCTTTTTTTCTTTTCCCGTGTGTTTTCTGTTTAGTATTGGCAACTTGGAATCAAGAAGACAATTCAACAAATTCCATGAATTCCCAAAGTAGTCAAGAAGATAATAAGGCATTTTGGCCGGTCAAAACAAAAAAGAAAAATTTCATTTTGCAACAACTTGCTCTAGTGCTAGAAAGATATACGCATCATAAATGCAGCACAAAGACGCATCATCAATTTTCAAGCAGCAGAGTTTAATTATTGACAATGACATGGGGTTCTCAAATGATTGATAAGGATAAAAGGAACTCTTGGCATATTACTAATATAGTGGTGAATTATCCACAATTTCCAACCAAACCAAGCTATAGACAGTAACATTCAATCAACTTAGCACAACTGTGCTAATTTTTTTTTACAAAATACTACATAATTCAATAGCAAATCCTATTTGAAAACCAAATCCAACATCGGCATTTCCGCTTGACAATCTCTGTCAAGACTTTCTATTAAAAAAAAAAAAAACAAACTTAAGGAAGGAATATCCAAAACGCAAAATTCCCGCCCAAAGAGTTAATAGGAAATCAAAAAAAAAAAAAAACAACAACACAATTATATAATCCATCATATATAATTTTCAATGAAAGCCAAAGCTACAATAATGGATTTACTTTACGCTAGGGCTCTAAAACTTGAAGACATTAACGGCAAAAACAGAACTATTCAATAGGATTAGTATTTCTTTCCAAGAAATATACCAATAATAATGGAGATAGCTGCAACTGCAATTATGAACCGGAAAGCCATTATTCCAGAAGGTTCTTTTGGTGCTTGAAGTGCTTGATTTGTAGTTGGTTTAATGCCACCAATATCCCGTGATCTAATCTCTGTTTGCTCAGTTGCCTATCAAAAAACCAAGAGCGCTATTTTAACCATTTTGTTCTTTAATTGCATTCGGTTAAAAAAATAAGAGCCCAAGCAAGGTACCAATGTACAGGTACTATACCCACCACTCAATAGTAAAAATAGTGATGGACACCTAGACATTTAGCTAAATGAGAGTCCCCTTATCATAGTACATGCAAAATGTTGATGTACCCAGTCACAATAGATTTATAGAAATAGTAAAAGGAGACGTGGTAAAAATTGGTAATGGAGAAAAGAAACTAGGTCAAAAACTAAATTAAAAGAAGCTGTATCATATCTGAAGTACCTATTTGTGCCGGAAGCCTGAAATATTGTTAAAACTTCAAACCAATTATTTGTTTACTTATTAATTAATGTTATATTATTATCAGCATCATTATCATTATTATTATTATCATTACTACTACTATTCTTATGCGTAAATTGGTAATGATTCATGACAATACTTTATTTTAACAGCCTTGACAGCGGTTTCTTAAATTAAATCGATAAAATTGAAACATAGAACAAAAAAAGTTTACAATATGTTTTATTAGCTTTAGACATTAGTTGTTTAATAAATTTCATTAATGTAAGTATTATTTCGATATTATGTCAAAGGGTTTAAAAATATGGACCATTGCAATTTTCATGTCCTTTGATGAACAGTAGATTTTACATCAATTTCATCATTTTTCATGTGTATGGTGTGCATATATTATAAAACCTAGATTATATTTTAAGAGCAGATTTTTATGCTAGAAGTTACTTTTAATAGTTGCCAAAATAATAGTTTGTCGATGGATCTATTATTTTAGTTATGTAACATTTTTTTTTTTTGCTTTAAGAAAATAAGGCTCTTAAATAGAACTGGCGTGGTTACTTTTTATTAGCAGATATCCAACGGGACCAAGTTCAGAATCTGAATAATTCTGATTTCTTGTCCCCTCTGCCCCACATTGAATTGCAATTAATGAAAGGATGAGGGATTGCTTGCCTGAGACTGTAGCTTCTGCTCAAGGTCCAGAATCTTCGTCTTCATTTCTGATATTAGGCTCTGGTTTTGGGTCACTTCTTCTAGCTCAAGATCCTATAAAAGGGGAAATAATTAATAAATTAGGTCAAATTTAAATAATGGTCAGAAGTCGCCCCGAATTGAGTGAACACCTACTAATGAACAACTGGATACATTTTCCAAATAAATAAATGTTCATTTGCAAACCATACCCATGCTTTATAGTTATTTGCAAATAAGTATAAGTGATAAAAGTAAAACTAATACTCAAGTATAAGAAGTTGATCAGTGTGTATGGGCAAGACCTGTGCTACTGGACCTTTTCAACACACAACTATCCTTTTGATGTAATTTCAAGCATTTAAATAAGATCAGTTTCCAAACGTAAGAATTTTGGTATATTTGCAGATACAGCTTAATAATAAAATTAAAAAGAAATGAAAAGTAGCATGGTGTAACCTTATCTTTAAGCTGTTTGTTGGCCTTTTGTAATTGCTCTTTAAGGGACTCGACTTGTTTTTCCAGCTCAGATAGAGAATCTTTCTTAGATGTCTCCCATTTTATCTCCCTAAATGAAGCTTCTTCCTCCTGTACGCAAATGATTTGAAAAATAAATTTAAAAATAAAACCGAACCTATTATCTAGGGCTATTTTCCATTTTAAACGACATTTTAATTTTGAAGGGCTTCCAACATTGCAAAAGGAGAAGAATGAATTCAGCCAAAGCAGAATTAGAATTGGATAATGAAAATGTGTACTATAGACCAGATAAAGGTTGTACTGAAGCTAACCAGCAACAGTTGCCAAGTGTCCAAATCAAGATGATCACCTTGATAAGATGATAGTTGTAAAGCAGTCCCCAACACTATTTTGATAGATTAAATGCACAGTTACAAATTTTAACCCTCCATCCATATTTTCAAAACTCAGGGCAGATGAGCAAGGTTCTCTCTAATGTTTTCATACCAACAAACTTTTTTCTTCTTATCACCTCCCAATAAACCTTTTGAAGCAGATTCATAAGATACAATCTTCCCATTTAAGGAAAGTGTCCGTTTATGCCTATTTAGCAATTCAGAGGCAAGTTGTCCTAAAAACAATGCTTACTCTGAAAAAACACATTTATGTTCCTGTAAATTCCTGAATACCTATACAAAAGCAGTTATTACTGCAACCCCTCTCCTCCCATACTTACTATTCAAAAATGATTCCCTGGGGTTGCTATTAGCAAGAGAGTGAGTGATACACGAGAAGTAAATTGGTCAGATTATGGGGGGAAAAAGATTTTAAGAGAGGAATGTGGATTTCTGATGTTTTGTAGGACATTTTTCAATGTAAGACCATAAAGACAGACCCTGTAGGTTGTAAAGACTTAAAAAATTTTCATCTCTGCAAGTAAAAGAAGTAAACCTTTTGTTTGATGGCCTCATAAGCAAGATCAAGCTTTTTTTTAACTTCAGCTAACTCAGAAGCTAAAGTTTCCTTCTCAAGAATTATGCTTTCATGCTCCTTCAGCTGGGCAGTCAGTCCCTCTTCCTTTTCGGCAGTTAAAATTTGCATACTTTTAATCTAAATGTTGAATAAATGAAGCACTGATTACTCTCAAATGAAAAGCTAAGAGGATAACAGAGGCAATTTCTTGTCATTTTTAAGGTGTACACAGAATATCTACAATGTATGAGTATGCACTGGATATTTCTCAATTCGCAAACAGGTATAATTTACAGAGGTGATTAAATAATGCAAAATATACACATTTAAGAATATTTTTACTCATACATGCTATGTAAAGAAACAGGTAACCAAAGTTCACATTTTCTCCGAAATTTTTTACTATTTATTTCCTATTTTTAAAAACTGTTGTTATTGGACGTTCCATATAAGATCTAAGAGTGGTTTTTTAAAAAATAGGAAATAAATAGTAAAAAAATTCGGAAAAATGTAAAATTTGGTTTCAATGTTTCATACAAGTTTTCAATATGAAGATTCAACTTAACGGTTTGTATCGGTGATTTGAAATTTGATTACGTGAATACGATCATGTTGGATGGACCACATCCGTCCTACGCGTAGGACCTTAGCATTCCTCATATAATTACCTCTTCCATGAATTTTTGCTCAGACAAAGTGCTCTGCTTCTCAAGCTTAGAGATATGTAGCTGTGTCTCTGATCTTTGTGCATTAACCTCTTCATTCAATTTCTCAATTGCTTCTTCAAGCTCTTCTTTTGTCTTTTCATATTTCCTAAGTAGATCTTCATTCTCTCCTTTGTAATGTTCCACCTGAAACAATAAATAAATAAACAAAGTGACAAGCCAGCACTATTAGATAAATTAGGAATATTTTCACCCTAAAGGGAGGTAGCACCCAAGCATGGTTATTGTTGACTTCTATACTAGCTTTTGGTCCCGCATAGATAAACCTTTTTATATATTATATCTTTCCAATGTACTCCTTTGGTCTCATTTGTACCTAGTATGGCTATCAGTTGACTCGGACTGGCATTCTCAAACAGAATGCCATGTATCCACCATGTGTGATATTACGCTAATTCTAGTACAATGTTATATGAAGAAAGAAAAAGTGAAAAAACTATAAACTGACCTGAGAGTGGAGATTTCCAGTTCTCTCAATCAACTCCTCTTTCTCTGCCATAACTGCACCAAAGGCCGTCTCCAGTTCACCGAGCTTCTTTGTACACTCTCTTAACTCCTCTGACAAGTTACTGTTGACACCCTTCAGATCTTCACTCTTTTCCAAATGGGTCCTTGACTCCACCTCGAGTGCTATGATTTTTTCATTTAAGCTCTTCGCCTCAACTTCTCTCTCATTCAGGCCTCTCTCATGACCCTCTAGAGTCACATGAAGTTCACTTAACTTATTCTCATGCAAACCCAGTTCCTCTCTCAGTTGGGTATTAGTCGCAGCCAAAATCTCTATTTGGGAAAAATTGGCCTCCAGTTCAGCCTTCAAGGACTCAACCTTCTCCTCCAGTTGTGCACATTCCACCTCCTTGGAAGTCAAGTTATCCCCCACATTTCGTAGTTTCTCTTCTGACTCTTTCACTACAGACTCATACAAACCCTCCAAATCAAGTTTTTTTGAAGTAATATCCTCTAAGACCCTTTCTTTATGCTCTAGGTCCTCTTTCAAAGTTCTTTTCTCTTCACTCACTTGAGATAGCATATCCTTGTACGATGCTATCTCTTGCTCCATGTCTTGCAACTGTAATTCCAGCTCCGCAATTCGTTTCTCTGCAATTTCTACATTAGATTGCGATGAGTGGAGAGAACCTTCCAGATGAAGGTTTTTCTCTTGCACAGATTGGGCCCACAACTGGTACTCCGAAAATTTTGCCGAAAGGTTCTCCTTTTCTGATTCTGACTCGGTTGCTCGGTAGAGAGCTTCATGAAGGGATGCCTCCAGTTCCTTGATTTTATTCTCACACTCATGCAACTTGATTTCCAATGTTGCAACCTCCTCTTTTAAATGTATGTTCTCTCTTTCAGCATTTTCCAATTTTGTTCCTGACTCGCATAGCTCGAGGTCCCTTTTTTGATGCGACTCCTTGAGAGAACTCAAGTGCAGTTCTAGTTCATCCTTCTCTGCCAGCTTCTCATTTAGTGCACTTATGGTACTTTCCAGACTAGTTTTTTCTTCCCTAATATTACTTAGAGTTAACTCCAACTCTGCAATTTTCTGATCTGCTATTTCTTGTGCTGATTGTGCCAACAAGTGATGCTCGGCAAGATTTTTAGAGAGTCCCTCCAATTCCTTCTCCAAATGTGAAACCATAGATTGGGATGAATGGAGAGAGGACTCCAGCTCTCTTGCCTCGGCCTGATACTGATGCAACTGCTTTTGTATTAGTTCAATCTCCTGTTCTCTCTCTACTACTAACGATTTTGCTCCTCCAACTTGCTCCTTCAGCTCACTTATCTCTCTCTCAGCAATTTCCAATTTCGCTTCTGCCGCCTCTCTTTCACTTGAAATTAGGGTTTCAAGCTCAAGGCTTCTTTGACCGTGAGTCTCCTCCAGAGATTTTACATGCGACTCAAGTTGCTCTCTATGAGATAATGCCTCTGACAGAAGAGACCTTGCTTTTACATGATCATCCTCCTTTTCTAACAATTTTACATCGAGACCCCTTTTTTCTTCTTTTAATTTGTTCAACTCCTCAATTAACCCCGTGACCTCAATTTCAAGCCTCCCCTTTTCTTCTGTTACTTGACTGACAGTTTCTTGCAACTCTTTTTCCTTATCAGCTAGAGTTTGCAGAGACATTTCAAGCTCAGACACCCTAGAGACAGATTTTTCAAGCGATTCTTCTAGAATTGCCCTGTTCTCTTGTACTGATAGGGCCCAGGTTTGGTTTTCAGCGAGTTTATCAGAAAGGTCTCCCAACTGTTGCTCTAATTGTGAAACTTTGGATTGTGACGCATCAAGTGATGCCTCCAGCTCTTGAATTTTACTCTCATAACCCTCTATCTTGCCTTGAAATGCTGCATTTTCTCTCTGAGCTGACTCAAGTTTCAATTCAGTATTTTGAACCAGTGACTTGAGAACCTCCTCATTTGCATTTAATGCCTGGACCAGGTTCTCGAGCTCTGCTACTCTCTGTGCTGCAGTCTCAGCAGTTACTTTGGCCTCCCCATGTTGTTCAGTAAGTGATCCTATCTGAAATTCGAACTCCTCTTTATGGGAAAGTGCCTCTGAGAGAAGAGACCTAGTTTTTGTATGCTGTTCTTTTTCTTGGGTCCAGTTATCTTCTAAATGACCATGGATCTCCTCTTTTTGGGATAATTCCGATTTTAGACCATCGATTGTGCTCTCTAGAGTTTCATTCTCTCCTTTTAAATCCAAAATTTGCTTCTGTAGTTCAGCAACATTCTCTCTTAAATTATCTTCATTGGATTTATGGAGAGCGATTTCTTTATTAAGCCCCTCAATGGTGACCTCTTTTTCAATGATTTTCTCATTCAAATTTGCAGACTCGATTTTGGAGACCTCTAAGGTCTCTTTAATGGATTCAAGCTCTGACAGGGTTGTTTTGAGAGACTCTTCAATTTGTTCTTTTTCCATGACCGTACCATGAAATTCTGAAACTTTGCTCTCCAGTTCTTTCAGACTTGAATTTGCCAATTCAAGCATCCTTTCCAGTTCAGACGCCTTCTTTGCCTCTTCCTCCGCCTTCTTCGTTGAGTTCTTGTGTTCAATTTGTATCGCATTAAACAACTCCTTCACCTCATGTAACTCAGCTTCCTTCTTTTCTAGGGTATTCAAGGCCTCCTTTAAAGACTCGGCATTTAGGTTATGCTTGGTTTCAGCCTCTATTATCTGGTTTCTAAGTGTGTTTCTCTCCGATTCGAGCTCTTGGATTAACTTGGCCAATTTCTCCTGTTCATCATTTTCTGCTTTTAGTGCCATTTCAGTAGATGAAATGGTGTGCATTTCTCTGGATTGATCTATGAGCTCCTTGTCCACCTTTATGAATTCATCATCTTCTTCTTTGCCTTTTGAATCGCCATTACTTAAAGTTGGCTTCTCCTCTACCTCCACCTGAAATTTTGAAATTTCAATTTGTTATATGGCTTATCTGATTTCCAGAAATATAAAATTAACTGACAAGCAATAGAGTTCTGAATTGGATCTGTACTTCACTATTACAACATTTTTTTGGTATTGTTAGATGACTAAATCCCTTTTCATGTTTCAAACAAAAGAAAATGTATTTCGGTTGTCAATTTTAGTCTGTCAATGATCTAAACCTTTTTCGTCTGATGCTGACATCTTTCAACTCAATTCGGGATCTTCGAAATTACATGAATTCTAGTGCATGGATTAATAGTAGGGTGGTCATAACAATAATAAATAAAAGGTTAGCAAGGGTTGTACAAAAGTACGAGAAAACAGAATTGGCAGAAACATACTGAGTTATAGGAAAGTAGGTAGAAGAAATAACAGCCATATTGTAATTTATTCAGATACACAGTTTATGGACCTGAGTTGGTCTGAACAGTGACACTGATAATGGTGTCGTCGACTGTAAACTTAAGCATCAAGACATCCAAGGTTTCTTAAGAAAGAATACATATAATGCAAGTTGATGTTTTTCTTTTTTTTCTTATAGCTATTATATGAAATAAGAATTGTAGTATGGTATATATGAAAAAGCGTTTACATAACAAAAATGATTTGGGTTTAAAGTTGGTACCACCAGTGGCTTATCAGATGCCTTGGAATTGACCTCTTCAGTGCTCGTCAGGATTTCTTCCTCCATTTTGGTCAGAAACTAAAAGATTCTTCTGAAAATTTTTAATCTGAAATAAGATCAAGCTGAAATTAACAATAATAATTTGTTGAAGCAGATTTAAATACAAACAGCATATATAAGATTACAAATGCTGGACCTGCAGATGAGCAAAATTGACAACTTTCACTTATCTGTCCCTCAAATTATTGAAATTGTACAAGATACATGTATAAGTATAAACTTCTGACGATCTGACCTATAATTTTCCATAATTAATATAATTATCATGTATCAAGAAGCTACCTACCTCTTAAAAAAATCTCAAGTTAATACTTAAGATGAATCTATAAAAATTGCTTCGTGAAAGTAGCAATCTGATCAACCTTCACTTGTCAAAAGGATACAACTAAAATTAAACTATGCTTAAATTCAGATACTAATTGTAAGTATTTAATGTTTTCAGCTGACATCAGGATCAGCCATGTCTAACCCACATGTAGAACGTTGAGATCGATTAGAGAAAAAGTATCATACATACAAGATCAAAATTGGATGAGAAAATTATTTTAAGTTTTTAACTAGTCCGATCACTTATGACTTGAATAAAAAATCATTTCTAAATACACAAGATCAAAATTATTGCAGAAAATAGAAAAAAGTAGTAAACATGAAAAGTTTTCCAGACGACGGCGCTGGAAAGGAAGCAACAATCACACGAATGATTCAACAAACAAACGATCAGCGATTAACGAACGAACAAATCGGAGAAATAATAGCTCAAATCGAAACCTCACCTTAAAATCAAATACACCACTTCAGTGTTGTTGATCTCTTGCTTTTGGTTTATTTGATTTTCTCTACTGGTGTTTTTGTTTGAAATAAAATAGGAGAGAGGTAGGAGGGAATCTCTACTTTATACTACTCACTCTCCGTCCGAGTTGGTGGTGAACTGTAAAGAATGGATGAACTTGGTTTACCATTATGTCATACGCTGAAGGCGTTGCTGCGAGTTGACTAGGAATGGGGCGGCGATATAACTACACTATAATTGCAATAGAATAGGTCCATATGTCATTTTCTGGCTTGTAAATGGGTCCGGACGAGCTGGAGCTGATGCGTCCAAAAAACAGAAGTTTTGAATTCTCTCCAGTCGAGATTAACGTTGATTCAGGTCAATTTTAAATTCGATCGGGACCGTTCAAATGACAAAATGAGAGCTCCGATGAGGGTTAATAGATCGAGGCTGTCAACAGTTTTCACTAGAATGGAGAAGATTATAGAATGATACTAATACGGAAATTTTACAAACCAAAGGCGTAACAGGCGCTCTCAGTGGGCGAGGTGAGGTTACCGGAGTACGGAAAGACCTAATTTTGACGGCCTGGTCACTTATTTCCGGTTTTGCCCCTCGCGTGTCGCCTCAGTTCCCTATGAAAATGTTCTTTCCTTTTCCATCTATACCCTGCGAAATTGCTTTTCAACCTACTCGTTTTCATCTGTTTGAGGATCAAAACTCTACTGCTTTAAACCAAAAAAAAAAAAAAAAAACTCTGCTGTCCCTATTTATTTTTAATATGATAATTTTTAGTAAAATAAAGACATAAATTATATATTTTTTTAATTACACCAAACTAGCATTAATTTTGATCATCATAAGTATCTTAAGTTACGAGGCATGAATTCTTCATAGGGTACTATACTTTTTACTAGAAAAATAATATGCATTGACTAAATAAAATTTACATTGTTACATGTAAGAACATCTTGAGTTGTAAATTATTTTTTAAATAGAAAAAAAACTTTTTATTTTCATAATGCTTATTAAATGTTTATTCTGTTTATGAATTGTATGAAGCTAATATTTCAATAACAACTATTTATGTTGATATGATATATAAAAGAAAAATGAGTAAGAAACGACAAAATACTAATTAATTATAAAATCATTAGAAAAGTTTCAAAAGTTTTTTGAATTACAAATGTATCGATATACTTGTAACAGTCACACCCTGATCAAAATGGATAAAGTCGTCTAGGATTTGGAACCGAATTTTTTTTTATTAGAAATTTTTCTCAATTTTCTGATCAGAAGCGAGAAGGAAACGGAGAGAAGTTTCAAGCGATGGAATCTCTTATGGAAAATTTTGTCAAAATGTTGAAATTTGATTGAATTTTGTCTCTGTAGTTGTATCTATCCGATCGAAGTGTGATGGATCAAGGATGAGCGCTAAAATTAAATCATCTCTTTTCACTTCCTTCTTTTTTTTTTTATCAACATTTGGATTTAAAAATGATCTTCTTTCGACTCCACTGATATCAAATTGAGTCTCTTCCTTTTATGTCAGGGCCTTAACAATGCAAACAATATTTTATTGATTAGAAAACAAATTAACATTTTTTTCGAGCCGTTAAAATAAGTAAGCTTCAATAGAGATGGTTGGGTAGAATTTTGAAATATTTATTGCGTTTAATATAAATAAGGATGAGAAGTGAACACAAATGTATATAATATCAAAATAATAACAGTTTTGTTAAGGTAGGGTCAAGTTCGGTATTTCAGTAATGCAGGAGTAACCTGTCTGTCGCGGTCTTGGCCATGTCACCAAAGCTACTCGCAAAACAAAAATTGGGTGCTTTTGTTTAGGTTTCGGACAAGGAATTGGAGAGTGGGGCCCTAGTGAAGGAGAAAGAGCATGGTAGCTTTTTGGGCTGCGGAAGTGGGACCCAATGCGGGACCGACCAAACCGACCACCGCATGCCTTCGCGAGTTGGTGTTACTCCTCTCCATTTTAGTATCCCAGCGACGGTTTTCTGACCTTCGCAAATCGGACATAAATGTCAATTGTGAACTTCTAAAAAAATATGAGTACCATTGTACCAATTATGATACATCGGAAAAAGAAAAAAAGACAGACACGTACACAGATTGTTGCTAAACATGACGTTTTCTTCTGTAAAGTAGAATCAAATGGTTCAGGTATAACTAGTTGTAAATATCAATAAGCTAGATTTATCTCATATTTTATTTTATTCAAGAAAGAGATAAGATTAAGAAGTTATCGAAATTATCCAGATCTCAATATTATCTTACATTGAATTGTTAGTCGTCAATTAGTATTCACAATGAAAAGAAATATATATTATCTATTTAGTATTTATATAACATATTTATGACATATCTAAAACTTAAAAAGGTTTGTGCTATGCATTTTGTTTATAAACAATTCAATGTAATTTCTTGTCTTTGTAGTTTTAAAACTCGTTAGTAATTATTTTTTTAGATACACCATACATTTAAGAGGCCAGGCATGCATATAGAAAATATCTTATGGCATATAGTTCATTTACTTTTGAAAAAACATTTTTGCAATCGTAGTGATGCTGATAACATGTAATTTTTTATTAATAGAAAATTAATCTCAAACTGGAACGTCCGGAAGTTATTATCGGTTCCAAAAAAAAAAAAAAAGATTGAATTAGTTTTATTTCTTTTCATAAATTAATTTTGCGTGTATGCGCATACTAAATAGCATTAGAACTGATTAATGATTACATATGTGCATCTTCTATCAGGTAGTATCAAAAGTTGTTACATCAGTGCTTATATGCATATATAAAAAAACAATATTAAATTACTCATGTGGCAAAAAGTTGATTTTTGTATTGCAAACCCAGATGTTCTTGTGTTTTCATCCTTCCATCTTTTATTAAAGACTGGATACCTCCATTTTATGGAACTGGCGAACAGACTCATAGATAGAGATACCGCTGACGAGGTCCCGCCACCCAAGCTGCCGTCTTCACCCGCTTCTCTCCTATTTTTTGCCTCCTTTTAGTTTTGTATTTTTCTTCCCTTTCAGATATACGCATTCAATTCAATTGACAGCTCAATTTAATTCGTTACAATCGGCTTTTGCAAATCTCAGCACCGGTGGCGGGTCTAACTCAGGACCTTTCCGCTGACTGTCTGGTAGCATAGTATTAGAAAGGAAATATTCCATTTTCATTGGCTTGAAATTTCTTTCTGACCTTTAAAAATTTGAACATTTCAAACTGATTGGCTTGAATTTTCTTTCCGGCCTTTAAAAATTTGAACATTCAAATTGATTGGCTTTACGTATTAACCGTATTTTTTATTTTCATAACTCGCTTGGATGCTTATTTGAGACTTAAAAAATAATATTAAATTTGATTATCTGCCAAATTTCAATATGAAGTCACGTTGAACTATTTAGTTTTATTATTAATCGTTTAAAAATTAAGATTAAAACAATCGAGATCGGGTGCATTGTACAAGAATTTTAGCTTTATACACATTTATGTGTGTGTTATATTAATAGTCCAGATTTGAGGTGACGATGTGTTCTTTCTCTACTAAAATGACATAAAACATCAATTAAATAAAGCTCGAAGAAAGTTGCTTTAAAATGGGAAAATTGAAAAATGGCACTTTGGAACAGAGCTGGCAAAAAAAAAAAAAAAAAAAAAAATTTGAAACTCGTAACTTACTCGAATTCAATTCATTAATCAATCGTAATTAGCTCAATCGAAATTAATTCGAATTAAATTATGTGTCTAATTCGATCTTGACTGAGCTTCTTGCTATTGGCTTGCGAGTTAAAGTTTGAAATTCTTCTTCAATTTGGTGAGATTTTCATTATGATCTTGTGATCTTAGAAGCCAGATCAAGATCCAATGTTCGAATTTTATCGTTTATTTTTTAGAAATACAAAAAAAAATCGAGCTTTAAAATCGAGCTTTAATTGTATCGTTTAATTGTTCATTTAATTCGAGAATTTTATCATAAAATCGAGAATTTTATCGTTTAATTGTTCATTTATTTAAAATCGAGCTTTTAACACATCAATTACAGCTCGAATTAATTTTGAACCAAATTCAAGCTAAGTACACTTAGAAATTCTTAACAAATTGAATCAAGCTAGCTCAAATTCATTTCAATTCGAAAAATCGACCTAGACCTAGCTCGCTCGAGCTCCACTTGTTTTTTTTTTCGATAAACTAGATAGCTACTATCTAGTGGAAACTCAAGCTCCACTTGTTGTCAGCCCTATTTGGAACACATGTTCGTGCAAGCTTGCAATCTCCTTCTTAAAGATCAGTATAAATAATAAATATTTCACTTCCATAGCATATAAAGGTAAGAAGATATTTGTTTCACATGCCAATATTTAATTCAATGGAAATTTCACAAATTTGTCGCAAGAGACATTAAAATAAACGGGGAAAATTAAGTACTTATTGAAACTTGAAAGTGAGGGAAAAATAATTGCTTCTGATATGGACAGTTGCAGATTTTCTTTGCTCCAAGTTTCCCACACAGGACAAAAGTAATTTTTCCATGACAAATAAATGCAGTTATAGATAAAATTATTAATATAATTATTGAAGTTGAAATATAAATTTTACAATATAAGGTTTCTAACTATGAGCTGTACAATTTTAATTGCTTAATTGTGACTCGACTCTACTCCACCATGTAAAATTCATTTCGTAATCGATTTCAAACACAGCCACACATCTGCAAAAATAATTTATTATTATTATTTTTTTTGAAATCTTGACAGAATCTATCAAGAGAATCAGCAAAAATAAATCACCAGCTTGAACGTTATTAACGAGCCATAGATACCTTGATGGCAGAGAGAATACCATCGGATACGACAAAGTAGAAACCTGGTTATGCTCAGGTTGACCCAAAAAAAAAAAAAAAGATAATTCATAATTCAGATTAGCGATTATTTTAGAACATCATTAAGGGTGTGAAGCGGTATCTGTCTAGAATAATTGCTTCTTTTAGTTAAAAACTTAAATTAACGACTATTTTGAAATTTTAAATTAAATACGTAAACTTCGTTAATCCCACTTATTATGATCCAAACATATCCATCTAATTAATCAGTGTTCCTAATTTCCAGCTCATCACAAGGTACAAAAAGGAAAGAAACAATATATTTTTCTAGTATGTCTTTTTTTTTTTTTAAAAAAAAATACCATTCTAGTACATCTGGAAAACATGACAGTGTTCTAAGCAGAAATCGCCTCAGAAGCGACAAATATGGTCCAAAAAATGTACTATCGTTGTAATGATTTAATCATATCTTTTTCCTATAAGCTACAAGGAAAAGCCATTTGCAAGGAATATAATTTGTTAATAACTAACGCTCTGGACAGGTGCCCTGTTGTACAATATATAATTAATAAACATAGTTTTAAATTTGTTGGATCTGAAATCTTGGCTTTATCTTCCCTATTAAATGATGACAAAGAATGAAAGCGGGCGCGCATCTCAATGTGATCCTCTGCTGCTGTCTGCTTGTTGACTGAAATAGTGCAGAAAAATAATTTAATAATAACGAGAGTTAATATGCAAAAAATACGAGGTTGAGAAAAGTCAATAAACTATACTTAATAATTATAATTAGAGGCAACAAAATCTGATTTGGTCCAGAAAACCCATCCAAATCAGTTCGAGTCTAGTCTGATACTCTGATTCATTCAGAAATTTACGATAAATCAGAGATAATCAACCGAAATTAAATCGATCCTACCTGTCTTATTGCTCTGTGTGCTCGTCTCTGTTCTGTTCTCAAACAACCATGCGTCCATGCGATTGTGTGGGTTGTAAAGGAGAAGTTTAGCCTCTCTACAGTGGTAAGTTATGGGCTTTTTATCTGTCAAGTTAGGCCTAAAATATAAATATGTTTTCTAGTGGGCCCTATAGAAAGTTGTTCAATCCTTTCATTTGTCTCCTGAAAGTCATGGGCACTGTCGCACTGGTCTGGCTTTGGTATGCACAAATGCACATTTTACTTTTACAAAGGCTATTATTGCTCATGAGATAATTTCCACCCACCTTTATTTTCTTGTCATTTTTTTCCCCTACAATAATTTAAGTTTTCTGTTCATATCAAAATTATCCATAAATAAATAAAATTATTTCTGTAAGAAATGAGAAAACTTTACTACTTGGTTATCCTCTTCAAAATAAGGTATAGAAACTTTTTCTTTGATTTTTATTAGAAAAAGTGAATAGTAGAAATTATATAAAATACTAAAGTTACATCAAAGGGCAAAGGCACTAGAGTAATAGAGAGATTAATATTTATAGAATAGTCCTCTTACATTGTAACACTGTATAACCTGTAAAATCATTGCAGGCGGCAGCATGCTGGCAAATCTCACAATATTTGTCAGTAGGATAAAATAGATATATCATATATCGCATGATACCTCTATTAACATGTATAGGAGAATACAGAGATGGAGATGAATTTTCCAAATGGATAAATATTTTGGTTTATATATTTTAAGTAGATATGTTTACATAATTTCTAAAGTGTCTAAACTATTTTTTGTAGAAGCACTGGTCAATGTTATGGATCTCTAACTTGCATCATAAAAATCGCTGATGAATCTCAAATAATAGTAACGTCAAAAAATTGAAAAGAAATAGAAGAAAACTATCTATATGCACAAAACTTTATTTATACATACAACTATATAAAGCAACGTTAACAACTAACAAGATAAGTTCTAACGCAACTAATTGATAAATAAGAAGCTTCAAAGAAATATATATATATATGAACATCAGAAAAAAGCAGCAATAATTAAACAAAATAACTAGATATGATGAATCCCGGTCCAGCCAGTGCCAACTCTTCTACCTAATCAGAAGCACATATCAACCAAGCAGCAACAACACAAAGCCGCACAGCTGCATTACACAAAAAAAAAAATAAATAAATAATAAAAAATAAAAAATAACAAAGTTAACATACAATCAGGAAAAAAAAAAAACTTAAAAAGTACAATAAACCATTCACATAGGGCCTTCAGACCACAAATCTTGTGTATTTGGTGAAACTGACACTAAGCTGGTATCACTACTTTTAATCATTCCTTTTTAGGAAAATGCTTTTGCTCTAATGAAAGTACAATATTGCTCAAGTAGTAAAGCATGTTGCCGTTTTTCTTACTAATTGCGCATTACTATTATGTAGTAGGCTATTTTTTTTTAATTGTACAGACTGAACACTGAAGAGTTCATCTCTACTACTTATAAATGCACGCATGCGAACAGGTGTTACACGCTAGGTCTAGCGCGTAAACAGGTGTTTTTACCGTTCGATCGATTTGATCCATGGTTAGATGTGAATCGCGAGACGAAGCAACACTATTATTTGGTTTTTCATCTAATATAGAAACGAATTGAATAACACATCTATTTGTATCACTGGTAAATTAAGCAATATTTTTTTATTGTCTAACATTATTTTATTTCTTTATTTGCCCACATATGAGGACATCTTACGCTAGTAATTTCAAATCAGAGGCTATTACTCTGGCTTCTTATAGTTTCATTATCCTTTTCTGCTTGCATTTTTTTTTTTTTTTTTTTTACTTCTCTGTTTGCTTGAACATTTTGCTGGCGAATATATGCTCGATTGATTCAACACTGGCCGGTTTGTTACTAACAATAATATAATATTATAGAACCATGACAGTACTTTATCAGTCTGACATTTCATTGGTACCCAATTCAAGAGATATGTGAAATGGAACAATAAACAAAAGAATTGATCAGTACTAATTACAATAAAAACAGTTTTGATAAAAAAGAACAATAAATGACAACGTACCATCCTTTCCAAAAGCCATCTCCACGGCTTGTGGTCTGAGTAGGAACTTGTTGAACATGAACGGTTTCATTTGTTGGATAACCAGCTGGAGGTGGTGCTGTGTAGGCAGAGGCGTGCATAGCTTGGACAGGATAACTCTGCGCCAATGTAGGATATGTACCTTGAGCTGGTGGTGCGGTGACTGTACATATTGTAAATTGATATTAGGCTCCCAGAATTACCATTATTTCTTTTTCGTTATTAATTAGTTCCATAAATATGACCCAAAACGGTGCAGTTGTTGATTTTTTTAGAATGACCTTTATCCTAAAAAACCTTTTTAAAGAATAAAGCGAATAATTCTTTTGTAATTTATTTTACGGCAGAGTTCCTTCAAACAATCAAAAGTATATCAATATATGCACCTCAGCTCAAAGTTTAATGTGTAGTGCTTTTCAATTTCAATATTAAAATAAAACGAATCTTGAAAATTGGTGAAAAAAACTAATAAGGAAAGAAAAGATCATATATAAAAAGTTTTTAACATTTAATAGGTCAAATTCTACCGCATAATAAAATGAAAAAAAAAAAACTAATAGTTTTCTGAAAATTGGAGAAAAAGCCATGATAGGATTCAGCAAAGAAAAAAACAGAGTACAAATATACTAAGAATCTAGTAGCTGAAATTCTTCAAAATTATGAAGCCAATTCTACAAAATACACGTTGTTCAATCATTCTCGAGAATAATTCATGAACCTAACCAAGACTCGTACTGTATTTTTAATTTTACTACGAGGACATCTATTGCGGAATGGCAAAAAGTGGCTTACAACAGCAGAAAATGGTTATCGAGAATAAATTTGATAAACAAAATGCAATTATAAATGCACCAATGTACGCCTTAAAAAGTTACCTGGAGGAGATTGATGCTGATAGTAGTTGCTCATACTGATAAATATCAACTTTGAAGAAGCAGAATTACTTAGGACAGAGAGGGGACTAGGGGAGAGAAAGAAAATACTTCAAAATAGTGGAACGGAAAGAATTGATGAAGACAAGGCAATGCTCTTGGTTTCCCTTTTATAGCAAATATTTGCAATCGGCAATGTGCAATGTACGCGTTTATACGCGTAATTTATGGATTGCTTAGTCGTGGTGAAGTTCTATATCTTGCCTAGAGACAAAAGTCGGGTCTATTTTCAACGCGCTCTTTTAAAAAAAAACATACACACAATTTATGACATATTTCATGAAGGTTCCAAGTTTGTGTGCTGTAGTTGGCTCTTCATGACCCATTCGTACATATTTACAAGACCCCATATTTTATAATGCTTCGAGAAATATAAATTAGTCAGCCATCCATATTTGGATTTTAATGATTCCAATCGGGCAAAATGCAAGTGAAGATAAACATTTTCCTAACAATTGAAAAAGTATTTTTTTTGTCCTCCAAACTTTTTAACAAGATTTATTTATTTATTTATTTATTTTTTGTTGCGTTTCTGAAGGCCGGTTGGCAAATTGTCAATTCAGCACTTCTATTTAAAAAAAAAAAAAAAGCTCTTACAAAATCACGAGGCTTAATTCATCAAAATATATTCCAAATAGTAGTACTCAATTAACTAAACCTGGTGCAATTACCCATACATGGTACTTTATTTACAGGGTGCATCCACATGATAAATATTTACTTTTAGTATCTTAGGGTCCGCTCCAGAGGGGAGTACTCGGAGCGGAAGGGAAGGGACTCGGTACTCCCTGATTTTGGGAGTAACCGAGCTCTTCCTCTTTCTGTCTCTCTGGTACCCTAGGTTTCCGTCGATTCTCCCTTTCTGGAGCGAGTAACCGATATCCTCTCTCCCTTCCCTTTACTCCGAATACTCCCCTTTGGAGCGGACCTTTATAGATATCGTGACTTACATGAATATTAATTGAAATTAATCCCACAAACAATTCGGCTTACCGATTTATTTGCTTTTAGTGTCTTATAGATATCATAACCCCCAGCCCCATGAATATTAACTGCAATTAATCCCACTAGATATTCGCCTATAGGGCTTACCAATTTTGTCATTCCATGTGAAGGTGATCAGAAAGGCCGCTTCGGCTCCGTCATTTCTCTAACTGCTCCACCTAATCGCATAAATACAAACAGAACCAACATTAAAGTTCGATCTACTTGATGCCTGCTTTGACCTCGTTTCACAAATCAAAATTATCAAATCGAGTGCACTTAATTCTTTCGATATACTACCCAATAGAATTTATTTTCTTATTCATAAAGTACAGAAATGCTGCCCAATATAATGACCAATGAATTTGATTCAATTCCACAAAGCGCTCAAAGCATGCATAATTGTAATTGACACAATAATTTCCAATGTTTTAAAGGTTGTATCAAACCTTGACACAGCAAACACTTTTTTTTTTCTTTTTTTTTAAAAAAAAAATGGGGAGAGGAACATGGTACACGATACAAGTCGATCGGACGGTTAACAATATAGATGATGAGGTATAAAAAAGAAAAAATTGAGGCAAAATGCTTTTATGCATTGATGAAGACGTATATTAAAATGCTTATAAAGTAAAGATGCAGCAATATTGATTTCGATAAAGCATAAGCGACATCTTATGACTCGAGCTATAACAAGCAATGGCTAATAGGATTCTTCATCTTAGAACATTACAAAATTCAAGAAGTTTTCAGCATCTTTTATTCAAGAATTCACATAATAACATATAGCTTAGAAATCAAGAATACAGATTACATAGAGTTGATTAGAAAAGTATCAGAAATCAAGAATACAGAATACATCTTTAATTCAAGAATACAAAAAGCTTAGAAAAGTATCCAAACACAGATTACATAGAGTTGATTAGAAATCAAAGAGGTACAAACACAGATATCCATTGCATTTTCAACATGTCATCACGCCAAAAGAACATTTTTAAATTAAAAAAATTTATCAAGCCAAAACATATTTTATGTAATCATATCATATTTCAAACTCAATATCTTTATCGTTATAACATTAACATCTATTAGCCTTATTTGAATCTTTAGTCACCTCATTATAGTGAAACAATCGACAAACTAAATGTCATGTATCATTCTCTATAATAACAAATGACTTTTAGGTTTCCCATGATCTTTAATTGAGACATCTTCCCTCTCATATAATAGTCATAATTGTAAATTTTAAGAGACTACATGACTTCATATATCGTGTATAAATATGAAGACGCACAAAACGTAACCACAACAAACTTTTCTCTCCCATTAATTTTTAACAAACTACCAATGACAATATCGAAAATTGACATAAAAGAACAACTTATTAAGATGACATTTTACAAAGAGCAGAGAAAAAAAAAAATTCAATGATTCCAATGTAAACACCACAAATAAAGGAACGCTCAGAAGTAGCTTACAACATTATTTACCAAACAAAGTCAGGACTACATCGGATTGCAAAATAGTAGTATATCTGACAAATGATATCGACGATCCAACGACCCAATTCATCTACGCACCATGAGAGAAAAATGACGAGCAAACAAAACAAGTCGCCGACCGACTAACAGCCCAAATCCTCTAAAAGTTGGTTCATCGATGATTTTAGTTTTCAAAACAAAATTATAGAAATTTTTTAAAGTGGGGTTTCCTGAAATCTGACATAAGCAAAAAAAAAAAAAAAAAAAAAAAAAAAAAAAACAAAGAGAATAATACCACTTCTAAAAATTTTAAGAAAATTTACAAAGAATAATACCAACTTCGACTTTGTTCATGAAATTAGATGGAAATTACTAGGTGCTAAAGATTCCTTTACTACAAACTCCTTATATCAAATTACATCCAGCCTTTGCTTCACCTCTGAAAGCAATTTGGAAGATGAAGAGCCCTCTCAGGTTCAAAGTTTTCAGTTAGCAAATGTCCCTAAATAAAATTACTACAATTGATAATCTGCAAAAAAGGGACTGGAGCATGGTAAATAGGTGTTGCCTCTGTAAGATGGATTGTGAATCTGTTCATCAGCTCTTCAATTTTTGTGCTTATTTCAATCTGCTAAAAGCTGATTTACTCGTTAATACCATAATGAGTTGTGCTATTTTGGCTACACCCATCCCCCAGATACACTCATTCCAAGAATATAATTCAGAACTTATTTAAAATATTGTGTTATACATAAATAAATAAGCCTATATATAATATGCAAATGAAGTTTAATAAAGCTTCAATTGAGTATTTTAAGTGATTCTTGATTCATTCGACATCAATAGATAACAATATTTCAGAGCTATATGGTGTAGAATATAATTCAGATCTAATTTGGTCAAAACATTGCGTTATAGAAGAAGAAATATTCATATAATTCACAAATAAAGCTCATTTAAGACATCAGTTGATCATTTTAAGGTATACTTGTTTCATTCGACATCAATTTATCACAATAATCTATATTTAAGCTCTTTAATATGATCTAAAATACAATTCAGATCTTAACTATTTAAAATATTGCGTTATAGATACAGAAACTAGCCCACAATATGTGAATGAAGCATATATCGAGATTGAGTTGAGTGTTTTAAGTGATTTTTGTCTCATTCGACGTGAAATGATAACAATATTTAAGAGATTATATTGTCTAGAATATAATTAAGATTTAGTGAATATATTGCATTATACAAGAAGAACTATTCAAATAATGCACAAATGAAGAGCATCATTGAGTATTTTAAGCTATTTAAGATTCATTAGACGTCATTTGATCACAATAATCTGTAGTTAAGCTCTTTATATGGCCTAGAAAATAATTTTGATCATACATATTTAAACTATTGCATTATACATAAAAACAAAATATGCATATAATGTGGCAAATGAAGCTTATTTTCAGCTTCATTTGAGCATTTTAAGCAATACTTGATTCATTAAACGTCATTTGATCACAATAATCTATATTTAAACACTTCATATGGTCTAGAATATAATTCAAAACTTATTAATAATATTACGTTGCACATTAAAAAAATATCCTTATAATGTGCAATTGAAGCTTATTTGGGGCTTCAGTTATGCATTTAAAGCGATTCATGATTCACTAAACATCATTCAATCACAATAATCTATATTTGAGCTATTTATATAGTCTATATTCAGATCTTATTCAAAAGATTATGTTATACTTAAAGAAATATTTATATAATGTGAAAATAAAGCTTATTTAATAAATCAGTTGAATATTTTAAGCTATACTAGATTCATTCGACGTCAATTTATCACAATAATCTATATTTAAGGTCCTTATATAGTCTAGAATGAAATTCAGATTGTACTTATTAAAAAAATTTCATTATACATGTCACGCCGCAAACCAAGCCATAATTCAAGACGTGTATACACTCTACTGAACACACGTAAGGCTATATACAGTGTCGTAGATACAAATATCATAAATAATAATCATATACTAATAACATCATTTGTTTTATTGTTCATATTACAAAAGGCTGGTAAAACATTCTCATATCAAAAGATCGAGCCAAATGATAAATAAATATTACGATATAACTTATAATTAGTTATTCCAGCTTGACTTGTTCTAATGAATTGTCTTCCGTTATGTCCACCAACCTGAACCTGTCTCCACAAATCAAAGTTTTGTGGGATGAGTATACATAAAAAAAAAAATGCATATAATGTTCTAATGAAGCTTATTTGGAGCTTCAGTTGAGCATTTTATGCGATTTTTTATTCAATTGACGTCAAATGAACACAATAATCTATATTTAAGCTTTCTGTTTGGTCCAGAATATGATCAAGATCTTACTTAATCAAAATTGTGCATTAAACTTAAAAATATACATATAACATGCAAAGAAAACTTAATTGGAAGTTTCAGTTCAGCATTTTATGTGATTCATTCAACGTAATCTGATCACAATAATCTTTATTTGAGCACTTTATATGGTCTAGAATATAATTCAGATGTTATTTACTCAAAAGTTATACATGAAGAAATAATCATACAGTGGTTAAATGAAACTTATTTAGAGCATCAATTGAGTATTTTTTAAGCTATTCATGATTTATTAGGCGTCATTTGATCACAATAATCTATATTTAAGCTTTTTAAATGGTCTAGAATATTATCTTTGATCATACTTATTCAGAATATTGAGTTACACATATTAAAATATGCATATAATGTTCAAATGGAGCTTATTTGTATAGCTTCAGTTGACCATTTTATGCATTTCTTGGTTCATCCGACGTCATTTGATCACAAGAATCATTATTTAAGCAATTAACATGGTCTAGAATATAATTCAAATCTAATTTCTTCAAAATATTGCATTATAAACGAATAAATATGCATATAATGTAAAAATGAAGTTTCTTTGGAGCTTCACTTGATCAATTTAAGCTATTCTCGATTCATTCGACGTCAATTGATCACACTATCCGATACTTAAGTACTTTATACGGTCTATGTTATAATTCAGAACTTTCTTATTCAAAATATATGCATTACACAACAAGAAATATGCATATAATATACAGATGAAGCTAATTTAGTGCTTCAGTCTAGCATTTAAAGTGATTCAAGACTAAATAGACGTCATTTTGGTCACAATAATCTTTATTTGAGCTCTTTATTTGGTCTAGAATATAATTCAGATCTCACTTATTCAAAACATTCAGTCTATACACAAAGTAATTCATATAATGTGCAAATAAAGCTTACTTAAAACATCAGTTGAGTATTTTAAGCTACACTTTTTTCATTCGACGTAAATTTATCACAATAATCTATATTTAAGGTCTTTATATGATCCAAAATACAATTTAGATCTTTACTATTAAAATTATTGCGTTTTACATAAAGAAATAAGCATATAATATAAAATGAAACTTATATGGAGCTTCTGAGTATTTTAAGCGAATCTTGGTTCATTCAACATCAATTTATCACAATAATCTATATTTAAGCTGTAGTATTCTGTCTATAGAATGGACTGGTTCAGTCAATACGGTGCACCTGGACAGAATGCTGTGAACATCGCACCCTTTCATTAAACATTGCAATTTGCATCTTCTGAGCATTTTGAACCCTCTATTTATATATCTCTATGATGGAGAGAGTATGGCAGAGGACTTCTTTCAGTTCTAACATTAGTTTAGACAAGAGAGAGAGAAGATTAGGAATTTCTTGAGGGAACGAGTCAAGGCCGACTAACTCCTGTTAAACACCATCAGTTGGGGTTGCGATATCGGCTTTGTAGTGATTCTCTCACTGCAGAACGTGGAGAAAATCAGAGACTAAGGAGACGAGCTTGGTTTGCGTGTTTCAAGTTCATCCGCTCAACACTCGATTTCAATTAGCGATGGCACGAGGTATTTTACGATTCTGGGTTATTTTCGCATTCTAGAATTGTTGTAACACTTACAGTTGGTATCAGAGCGGCTTATGCCGCTGGATAGCCTTTATTGAAATAGGATTTCATAACGGTTTATCAGAAATTCTGTTGTAAGTGTTGAGTGGATTGAGTTTTTGTCTGATTTTCTTGATTGTCTGAATTCGTGGAGCATTATCTCAAGATCTGCTTATCCAATTTGAGTGAGGTTTTTGGAATTGGAAAGATCTCTGAGTCTACTTTCCAACGAGACCAATATCTTAAAAATCCAGTGGGTATACAGTGAGATAATCAAGTCGCAACCAGCAGTGGTCAGACAGTCGGGGTTCTGAATTTTCTGACCTTTCAGTATTACGGGCCAGATTTCTCTCAATTGGTAATTCGGTTTTGCATGAAATTTTACTGGAATGTAGATATTTCAGAATCTTTCCATAGAGTGTAAATTTGAAAAATTCCGATAAAGTATGAGTGAGATATGCTGTCTGTAAGATAGGTCATCCTGACAGTTTGTCATGTTTTGTCTGTGATAGTCTGTCTTTCGAAGGACATAGCTTTTGATCTGTAAAATTGTTTTTGATGAAACTTACGTCATAAGAAAGATCTTTGAATCTAGTTTCTATAATGACTAAGAACACAGAAAACAAATAAATATAGAGAAAATTATTGTCAGTTTACCAGAAAGTGTTCAGACTGTCAGAAAGTTTCTGGATGAACTTTGGACGCACCCTTTCGTATGGGGCGATCCGTTTGGAGTTGGAACGACCCATTCCAATAGAGTTTGGTCCAAAAATAAATTTTAAGATGAAAATTAAGGTATAATCAGACATATGATGGTTCTCCATTGTTAATTAAAGCTTGTAGATTACTTAACTACTATGGAATTCTATAGAATAGTCACAGTTTGTCATAAATACTAAATTTGTAAAGATGGTTGGCATTTTTTGTTAAGATTGGTTAGTCAAGTAATGATATGCTTGAATATACTATAGTAATAAAGTATTGATGTAGTCCACAGACCATCATACTATCTGGTATTCATTAGTATTGGCGTTACAAGCATTATATTGATTAAACAAACTTGAAGAACTATACGTGTGGTATAGTAATACACAAATTGTATTTATAAAGGATATGACAGTAATTGTGCATATGATAATTATGTAGATATAGATAATTATAGTTAGATGATCTATGAAAGTTTAGTAAACCCTAACTGTTATATAATCTAAATACCAGTGAATTAGGGTTTCAGATGCAAATTGAAATGGATTCTGGGCTTAGAACGTACCGTTCCAGATTAAATTTGCATAAAGTTTCTGTTTGCATTACTCAGCACATTGGAACAAATAGTCTAGTTTTAGGACGAACAGTTCTGAATGAAGTTGCATGAGGATACGTCTGGGTATTGATAGATTCAAACTGGGACAAACCGTCAGGTTCTGGAATGGATTGTCTGGAAAAGTTTGAATAAAGTTTTGTCTGATATTATTGTTAGATTAATTAGACAAATAAATTGATTAAGGATCAATTAATCAAGAAAGTTAGATAACTATGCTAGTTATTGAGCATATACATATATATTAGTTATCTAACTATAATATATTATGTCTAGTTGATTAATATATGTTAATTAGTTGAAGAGTAGCCACAGCATCTTCAATTACATTAAGGTATATATATTATATAGTGTATCTATAAATCACATTAGGAAGAAAGGACATAGCTTGTGTCTAGTGATGAATATATATATTAATATATTAAGGAGTAGCCACAGCATCCTTAGTTGGATTAAAGTTATGTATATATAAAGTTTATAAAATCACATTTGGATTAAACAGACACAAGATTGTAATAGATTAAGTTAACGAAGTTAGTATCGTCCCACAGGACTATTGACATAGTTAACTTAATATATTAGGATATAATAGTTAAATTATGAATATTTAATTTGCCCACAGGGATTAAGGATAGGAATATAATTAATTAGTTATATCATAAAGTATGAAGAATCAAATCATAGTATTTAGACTGGGTGAGAAATTGATTCATATAGTTGTAATGTTTAATTACATAAAGAGTTATAGCATGATATTTAGCCCACAGGTAATATTATGCAAGAATTGACTCATAAAGATACATCACTTAGTTTGCATTGGTAAATTAAAGTATAAAGTTAAGTCTCGATATAAAGATAAGCATGTATCGGTTTTACTTTCATAAGGATAGCAGATTCCCTTTAGAAATGATAAGTGTCAAAGTTCCTGGGTTGAGGATAATAGTTATAAGGTCTAGAAGGATACTGTTCTCCTTCATTTAAGTTGTAAGGATATTAAATTTATCAACCAGTAGGATCCACTTTTGAGGTTGAACTTATGAACATAAGTTATAATGAATAGTGGGAGCAGTTTAACTGCTTATGTTTCATTTTTATAAAGAATAAGTTCTTTCAATGTAAAGTGATTTGGTTGATGTGCATATTAATGTAAAGTTCTTACATAAGACATTAGATGAGTAGTTGGCCTCTTAGGTTAAGGCTAATGTAATAATACTCATCATAAAAGTTTATCTTTTAGGCTTATTACCATTATAGGTGCGAGAGCACATAATGAGGAATATAGTTGTTCAACAAAAGAGTCTATATCATATTTCTGAGTCATTACTTGTATATTTTATTTTGAATACTTGTCCAGTTTAATATAGTCTTATCAAGATTTCCTATAAGGTTATAACACATATAAAGATAAATGACCAGTTTGGTGTTTTTGACCATATGTGTTTAATAGGAGAATAGACATATTATGGATAAAGTTGAGAGTGTTCATATGGTTGAGATATGATTAACAAGTAAGAAAATGACTAGTTGGCATCAAGCGTATAGCTGCATTTATCTCTTTATTTGATGGTTATTCACAATATATGTATTTCTACATACCTGTAAAGTTTTAAGGTGGAAGTAGAGAAACAATACGATAAGCAAATAAAGATTGTGAGATCAGAAAATGGTAAAGAGATTAGAAATATGAAATATGACTAGGATATGAATCTAGAAATATTAAGTTCTAGAGAATGTTCAGATTAGTGGGAGTGATCAGTTTTAGGTCGTACAAAAACTCCCTCTAATTCATAATTGGATATATTATTAAGGATCAACAAATATTGATAATCCAATTATTGACATTCGTTAATCGATATATAATACAATAATAGATCAAGTTGAATATTTAATATTCAATATCAAGGTGATCTAATAAAGCAATAGGTCGGTTATCCTAGTAATAATATGTAGTTTATCTACGAGACTCTTATAAAAGTATTATTGTTGAATAAGATTCTAAAATTTTCCAAGATAATGAATTGCAGTGAGTCCATATTATAGTATAATGCCAAGTAAAATCTGTAAGAGTCAATGGTGTGCAATGAAGTCTGAAATTTGGTTAAGTTAATTATGGTTTAAACCTATTGGTTGTAATGGATTTCTTAAAACCAAAAGGATTCATAAGTAAACATAAAGTAATACCAAATTAGACTTCTCACCAATTGATTCATTTAGGAGAAGTAGTGAATTACATGAAGGCTTTCTCACATGTATTAAAGAAGATTCACTTCACATGATTATGACATTAGTAGCTCATTCTGGTTTGGAGTTACATTAAATGGATATAAATGTTGCAACTCTTAATGGTGATCTAGAGGAGAAGGTTATATTAAATAACCATAAAAGTTTCTTCTTTAGAGGTAATAAGTATTTAGTTAATAAGTTAAAGTATTCTATATAAGAATTAAAACAAGTATTTCACTAATGATATTAATAGTTTCATAAGGTTATTTCTTCATACGTTTTGAAGAAATATAAGATGAACTATTGCATATATGAGGAGATCAGTGGGAGTTGATTTTATCTACTTGTTTTATATATAGATAATGTTCTACTTGTAACTAATGATAAAAGATGATTATATAAGGTGAATAATTTCTTTCTAAAATATTGATATGAAGGATATGAGTGAAGTTTTGTTTGTGATAGAAATAAAAGCCCGTGTAGATAGGAATCAAGATATTCTTGATCTATCTCAACAAGCATATATCAATAAGATATTAGAAAGATTCCAGAAGGAATGATATTCACCGCGTCCAGTATCTATTAATATAGGTGATAGATTCATTTTGAATCGGTATCCTTAGTATAACTCAGAAAGGGAACAAATAGTAAATACTTCAAGTATTTAGGCAATTTGAAAGCATAAAGTATGATCAGGTTTGTGCACAAGAACTGACATAGCTTTTGCCATTTGTATATTTGGACTGATATCATAATAATTAGGGAATAGACCACAGTTAAATTGCTAAGAAAGTAATGATATATCTTCAGGTACTTAAGAAAGTGTGCTTATGTCTCAACAGATTAATGAGTTGAAGTTATTTTGGTACACAAACTGGTTGTGTCGATTCTAGTAAATCGAATTAAGGATACATGTTACTAGTGGAGTTGTGTTATAAAGAAATGTCTAACTGACATTATTCGTTAGTTCAACATAAAGTATAGTTTGTTGTGTGAAGATTACCCTCGATGGTGTTTGAAGAGTTTTATTGTGAGACTTAGAGTCATTGGTTTTATATCTAAGTCATTAAGGATTTTGTATGATAATTCTGTCGCAGTCTTTTTAGTCAAGAACAATAAAGATAAAGGTCGAGGTATCGACATTAAGTATTTGACTTTGAAAGAGCGCATTAAGAAGAATTAAGTGGTTAATAAAGGTGTTCATACAGAATAGAAGCTGACCGATTCTTTGAATAAATACTGCAGCTAAAGGAATTCAAAGATCATGTAGCGGGCATATATAGGAATTGATCCTATGGTTAATAATAATCGTACGATTGTGTATAAACTCTTCATAAAAGTATAGATGTTTTCTCGTGTTGATTGTGCGCACATATATGGAATATATTTGATCATAAGGTTGAGAATTACATCATAAAGATTGACTTGGAATAGACGTTGGGTTTATTCATAAAGGAATTCAAGATCGCATAAAAGGTTGAATTATTAGTTGTGTAGCATATTGTAATTGTAGAAAGTAATATTCGCATTTACTAGTAGTTCAAAACTCTAGTAACGATAAGATGACTTACTGCTACAGTTCATGTGTTACCTTTCTAATGTTTAACATAAAGAAAACAGAAGGTATTTATATACAAAGGATGCAAGTTCAAGTGGGAGAATGTAGTATTCTGTCTATAGAATGGACTGGTTCAGTCAATACGGTGCACCTGGACAGAATGCTGTGAACATCGCACCCTTTCATTAAACATTGCAATTTGCATCTTCTGAGCATTTTGAACCCTCTATTTATATATCTCTATGATGGAGAGAGTATGGCAGAGGACTTCTTTCAGTTCTAACATTAGTTTAGACAAGAGAGAGAGAAGATTAGGAATTTCTTGAGGGAACGAGTCAAGGCCGACTAACTCCTGTTAAACACCATCAGTTGGGGTTGCGATATCGGCTTTGTAGTGATTCTCTCACTGCAGAACGTGGAGAAAATCAGAGACTAAGGAGACGAGCTTGGTTTGCGTGTTTCAAGTTCATCCGCTCAACACTCGATTTCAATTAGCGATGGCACGAGGTATTTTACGATTCTGGGTTATTTTCGCATTCTAGAATTGTTGTAACACTTACATAAGCTCGTTATATGATCTTTAATACATTCAGATCTTAACTATATAAAATATTGCGTTATACATACAAAAATAAGCCCATAATATGCAAATGAAACTTGTACTGAGCTTCAGTTCAGTATTTTAAGCGATTCTGATTCATTCGACGTGAAATGATAACAATATTTGAGAGATATAATTCAGATTTAATTTAGTGAATATATTGCGTTATACGAGAAGAACTATTCATATAATGCACAAATGAAACTTATTTAGAACACCAATTGAGTATTTTAAGCTATTTAAGATTCATTAGACATCATTTGATCACAAAATCTGTAGTTAAGCTCTTTATATGGCCTAGAAAATAATGTTGATCATACATATTCAAAATATTGCATTATATATCAAATAATATGCATATAATGTTCAAATGAAGCTTATTTGCATCTTCAGTTTAGCATTTTAATCAATAATTGATTCATTCAGTGTTATTTGATTACAATAATCTTTATTTAAGCACTTTATATGATCTAGAATTTAATTCAAATGTTATTTACTCTAAATATTGCGCTATACATGAAGAAATATTCATATAGTGCCTAAATGCAGTTTTAGAGCATCAATTGAATATTTTAAACTATTGATGATCCATTAGACGTCATTTGATCATGATAATCTATATTTAACTCTTTATACGGTCTAGAATATTATTTCGATCCAACTGAATCAAAATATGGAGTTATACATATACAAATATGCATGGAATGTTCAAACTAAGCTTACTTGTAGCTTCAGTTGACCATTTTATGCGGTTCTTGATTAATCCGACGTTATTTAATCACAAGAATCTAATATAAGCAATTTACATGGTCTAGAAAAAAATTCGAATCCAACTTATTCTAAAAATATTTCATTATACACGAATATTTATTCATATAATGGGTAAATGAAGTTAATTTAGAACTTTACATGTTCAATTTAAGCTATGCTCGATTCAATCGATGTCAATTGATCACAATAATTATATTTAAATACTTTATATGGTTTAGAATATAATACTTATTCTAAATATTGCGTTACACGACCAGAAATTTGCATATAATGTGCATATGAAGCAAATTTGGAGACTCAGTACAGCATTTAAAGCGATTCACGATTAATTAGACGTCATTTTGTCACAATAATCTATATTTGGGTACTTTCTATGGTTCAGAATATAATTCAGATCTTACTAATTCGAAATATAGTGTTATACACAAAGATATATTCATATCATGTGCAAATAAGGCTTATTTAAAACATCAGTTGAGTATTTTAAGCTATACTTGATTCACTCGACGTCAATTTATCACAATATCTATATTTAAGCTCTTTATATGATCATACAATTCAGATCTTAACTATTTAAAATATTGCGATATACATACAGAAACAAGCCCATAATATGCAAATGAAGCTTGTATTGAGGTTCAGTTTAGTATTTTAAGCAATTCTGATTCATTTGACATGAAATGATAACAATATTTAAGAGATTTTACTGTCTAGAATATAATTGAGATTTAATTTAGTGAACATATCGCATTATACAAGAAGAAAGTATTCATATAATGCACAAATGAAGCTTATTTAGAGCATCGATTAAGTATTTTCTGCTAGTTAAGATTCATTAGACGTCGTTTGATCACAATAATCTGTAGTTAAGCTCTTTATATGGTCTAGAAAAGAATTTTGATCATAAATATTCAAAATATTGCATTATACATCAAATAATAAGCATATAATGTACAAATGAATCTTAATTTCATGTTCAGTTTCGCATTGTAAGCAATACTTGATTCATTCAGCGTTATGTGATCACAATAATCTTTATTTAAGCACTTTATATGGTCTAGAATATAATTTAGATTTTATTTACTCAAAATATTGCGCTATACATGAAGAAATATTTATATAGTGTGTAAATAATATTTAGAGCATCAATTGAGTATTCATGATTCATTAGACGTGATTTGATCACAATAATATATATTTAAGCACTTTATATGTTCTAAAATATTATTTTGATCATACTGATTCAAAATATCGAGTTATAGATATAAAAATATGCATGGAATGTTCAAATGGAGCTTATTTGCAGCTTCAGTTGACCATTTTATGCGGTTCTTGATTAATCCGACATTATTTAATCAATAGAATCAATATTTAAGCAATTTACATGGTCTAGAATATAATAAAAATCTATCTTATTAAAAATATTTCATTATAATCGAATAAATATGCAAATAATGTTTAAATGAAGTTGATTTAAATCTATACTTGGACAATTTAAGCTATTCTCAATTCAATCGATGTCAATTGGTCACAATAATCTATATATAAGTACTTTATATGGTCTAGAATATAATTCAGAACTTCTTTATTCAAAATATTTTGTTACAAAACAAAAAAAAAATTGTATATGATGTACAGATGAAGCTAATTTGGAGCTTCAGTACAGCATTTAAAGCGATTCACGGTTATTTATATGTCATTTTGTCACGACAATCTATACTTGAATTCTTTATATGGTCTAGAATATAACTTAGATCTTATTTATTCGAAATATTGTGTTATACACAAAGAAATATTCATATCCTTTGCAAATAAAGCTTATTTAAAACATCAGTTAAGCATTTTAAGCTATACTTTATTCATTCGATGTCATTTTATCACAATAATCTATATTTAAGCTCTTTATATGATCTAAAATACAATTCAGACCTTAAATATTTAAAATATTGCGTTATACATACAGAACAATCCCACAATATGCGAATGAAGCATATATCAAGATTCAGTTGAGTGTTTTAAGCGATTCTTGACTCATTCGACGTGAAACGACAACAATATTTAAGAGATTATATTAATTTAGTGAATATATTGCATTATACAAGAAGAACTATCCATATAATGCACAAATGAATCTTATTTAGAGCATCAAATTGAGTATTTTAAGTTATTTCAGATTCATTAGACGTCATTTGATCTCAATAATCTGTAGTTAAGATCTTTTCAAAATATTGCATTAAACATCAAATAATATGCATATAATGTTCAAATAATACTTATTTTCATTTTTGTTTACCATTTTAAGCAATACTTGATTCATTCAGCATTATTTGATCATGATAATCTTTATTCTAAGCACTTTATTATATAGTCTAGAAAATAATTAAGATGTTATTTACTCAAAACATTGCTCTATATATGAAGAAACATTCACATAGTGCGTAAATGAAGCTTATTTTGAGTATCAATTGAGTATTTTAAAATTTTCATAATTCATTAGACGTCATTTGATCACAATAATCTATATTTAAGCTCTTTATATATATGGTCTAGAGTATTATTTTGATCATAATGATTTAGATTATGAAGTTATACGTATAAAAAATATGCATGGAATGTTCAAATGGAGCTTATTTGTATCTTCAGTTAACCATTTTATACGGTTCTTGATTAATCCGACTTTATTTATTCAAAGAATCAATATTTAAGCAATTTACATGGCCTAGAATATAATTAAATCTAACTTATTAAAATAATTCATTATACACGAATAAATAAGCAAATAATTTGTGAATGAAGTTGATTTAAGGCTACACTTTGGCAATTTAAGCTATTCTCGATTCAATCGACGTCAGTTGGTCACAATAATCTATTTTGTCTAGAATATAATTCAAAACTTTGTTATTCAAAATATTGTGTTACACAACAAAATATTTGCATATAATGTACAGATGAAGCTAATTCCGAGCTTCAGTACAGCATTTAAAGGGATTCATGATTAATTAGACGTCATTTTGTCACAATAATCGTCATTATATGGTAGAGAATATAATTCAGATCTTACTTATTCGAAATAGTGTGCTATACACAGAAATATACATATCATGTGCAAATAAAGCTTATTTAAAACATAAGTTGAGCATTTGAAGCTATAGTTGATTCATTTGACGTCAATTTATCACAGTAATCTATATTGACACCGATCAGGTTGCCATGTCATGTGCAGAATCAGCCAAAGATCCATGTCATCCATTCAAAGAACAGTCAAGGCAATTAAGTGTGTTTTGGTATTAGAAAAATTAGTTGAGAACATGTATTAATTGTTAGTAGCTTTTAATTGTAGTAGAATGTTATTTAAGCTGAATTGGAAGATGTAATATGAAGATTATTGAATTATTACGAATTTTACTGTTGAGTTGAGTTTATCTCCTCTTTTATCCACTGTTGGGTTGAGTTTTTACTCCTCTTCAAGTGATGTATCTGTACGCTTGTTGGTTCTTCTAAGTCTCCCGATCCGAACGGCGTCATATATTAAGCTCTTTAAATGATCTAAAATACAATTCAGATCTTAAATATTTAAAATATTACGTTATACATACAGAAACAAGCCCATAATATGCGAACAAAGCTTATATCGAGCTTCAGTTGAGTGTTTTAAGCGATTCTTGATTCATTCGAAGTGAAATGATAACAATTTATAAGAGATTATATTGTCTAGAATATAATTTAGATTTAATTTAGTGTAAATTGCGTTATAGATGAAGAACTATTCATATAATGCACAAATGAAGCATATTTAGAGCATCAATTGAGTATTTTAAGCTATTTAAGATTCTTTGGCCGTCATTTGATCGCCATAATCTGTAGTTAAGCTCTTTATATTGTCTAGAAAATAATTTCGATCATACATATTCAAAATATAGCATCATACATCAAACAATATGCATATAATGTTCAAATGAAGCTTATTTGCATCTTTAGTTTAGCATTTTAAGAAATTCTTGATTTATTTAGCGTTATTTGATCACAATAATTCTTTTTAACCACTTTAGATGGGCTAGACCATAATTCAGATGTTATTTCCTCAATATTTTGAAATATTCATATAGTGCGTAAATGAAACTTATTTAGAGCATCAATTAAGTACTTTAAACTTTTCATAATTTATTAGACCTCATTTGATCACAATAATCTATATTTAAGCTCTTTATATGGTCTAGAGTAATCATACCGATTCAAAATATCGTGTTATACATATAAAAAACATATGCATGGAATATTCAAATGGAGCTTATTTGTAGCTTCAATTGACCATTTTACGCGGTTCGTGATTATTCCGATGTCATTTAATCACATGAATCAATATTTTAGCAATTTAAATTGTCTATAATATGATTAAAATCTAACTTATTAAAAATATTTCATTATACACGAAAAAATATGAAATAATGAGTAAATGAAGTTAATTTAAAGCTACATGGGAAATTTAAGCTATTCTCGATTCAAACGGCGTCAGTTAGTCATAATAATCTATATTTAATAACTTTATTTGGTCTAGAATATAATTCAGAACTTCCTTATTCAAAATATTATGTTAAACAACAAAATATTTGCATATAATGTACAGATGAAGCTAATTTGGAGCTTCAGTACAGTAATTAAAGCGATTCATGATTAATTAGATGTCATTTTGTTACAATAATTTATATTTGAGCTCTTTATATGGTCGATAATATAATTCAGATCTTACTTATTCGAAATAGTGTGTTATGCACAAGGAAATATACATATCATGTGCAAATAAAGTTTTTTAAAGCATCAGTTGAGCATTTGAAGCTATACTTGATCATTCGACGTCAATTTATCATACTAATCTATATTTAAGCTATTGATATGATTTAAAATACAATCCAGATCTTAACTATTTGAAATGTTGTGTTATACATACATAAACAAGCCCATAATATGCGGATGAAGTATTGAGCATCAGTTAAGTGTTTTAAGCGATCCTTGATTCATTCAATGTGAAATTGTAATAATATTTAAGAGATTATATTGTCTAGAATATAATTCAGGTTTAATTTAGAGAATATATTGCGTTATACAAGAAGAACTATTAATATAATGCACAATTGAAGCTTATTTAGAGCATCAATTGAGTATTTTAAGCTATTTAAGATTCATTAGGCGCTATTTGATCATAATAATCTCAGATATATTTGGGCTCTTTATATAGTCTAGAAAATAATTTTGTTCATGAAAATTAAAAATATTATATTATACATCAAATAATATGCATATAATGTTCAAATGAAGCTTATTTGCATCTTCAGTTTGGTAATTTAAGCAATACATGATTCATTCAGTGTTATTTGATCACAATAATATTTTTCTAAGCACTTTATATGGTCTAGAACATAATTCAGATGTTATTTACTCAAAATATTGCGCTATACATTAAGAAATATTCGTATAATGCGTAAATGAAGCTTATTTAGAGCATCGATTCAGTATTTTAAACTTTTCATAATTCATTAGACGTCATTTGATCACAATAATCTATATTTAAGCTTTTATATGGTCTAGAATATAATTCAGAACTTCCTTATTCAAAATATCTTGTTACACAACAAAATATTTGCATATAATGTACAGATGAAGCTAATTGAGCTTCAGTACAGCATTTAAAGCGATTCACGATTAATTAGACGTCATTTTGTCACAATAATCTATATTTGAGCTCTTTATATGATTTAAAATATAATTCAGATCTTCATTATTCGAAATATTGTGTTATACACAAAGAAATGTTCATATCATGTGCAAGTAAATATTATTTAAAACATCAGTTGAGCATTTTAAGCTATACTTGATTCATTCGACATCAATTTATCACAATAATCTATATTTAAGATATTTATATGATTTAAAATGCAGTTTAGATCTTATCAAGCTATATGCAAATGAAGCTCATATCGAGTTTCAGTTGAGTGTTTTAAGCGATTCTTGATTCATTCAACGTGAAATGACTTAATTTAGTGAATATATTGTGTTATACAAGAAGAACTATTCATATAATGCAGAAATGAAACTTATTTTTGGCATCAATTGAGTATTTTATGCTATTTAAGATTCATTATACGTCATGTGATCACAATAATCTGTAGTTAAGCTCTTTATATTGTCTAGAAAATAATTTTGATCATAAAAATTCAAAATATTGTATTATACATCAAATGATATGCACATAATGTTCAAATGAAGCTTATTTGCATCTTCAGTTTAGAATTTTAAGCAATACTTGATTCATTCAGCGTTATTTGATCACAATAATCATTATTTAAGAACTTTATATGGTCTAAAATATAATTCGGATGTTATTTACTCAAAATATTGCGCTGTGCATGAAGAAATATTCATGGTGCGCAAATGAAGCACTTTAAATGAAGCTTATTTGATCACAATAATCCATATTTAAGCACTTTATTTGTTCTTACATGTAATTCAATACTTATTGAAAATATTGTGTTGCACATTAACAAATATAATGTGCAAGTGAAACTTATTCGGATGTTCAGTTCTGCATTTAAAGCGATTCATGATCCATTAGACATCATTCAATCATAATAAGCTCTACTCTGAGATACATATGTAGTCTATAATATAATTCAGATCTTATTTATTGAAATATTATTTTATACGTAAAGAAATATTCATATAAATTTAAAATAAAGCCTATTTAAAAAAATCAATTGAGTGTTTTAAGCTATACCTCATTCATTCGACGTCAATTTATCTCAATAATCTATATTTAAGGTCCTTATATGGTCTAGAATGAAATTAATATTGTGCTAAAAAAAATATTGCGTGATACATAAAAAAATATGCATATAATGTGCTAATGAAATTCAATAGTTCTTAGCATTGTATATCTAAAAAAAAAAAAAAACTTATTTAGAGCTTCAGTTGAGCATTATACATACAAATATCGCATTCTATGCATAAATGAAGCTTACTTATAGCATTAATTGAGTTATTTAAGCTATTTATGATTCATTAGACGTCATTTGATCACAATATTCTATATTTAAGCTCTTTACATGGTCTAGAATATTATTTTGATCATACTTATTCAAACTATTGAGTTATATAATATTCATAGAATGTTTAAATGGAGCTTATATTATTTTGATCATACTAGGTTAAGTTGACCATATTATGCGGTCCTTGGTTCATCTGACGTCCTTTACTAAAAAAAAATCAATATTTAAGCAATTAAAATGGTCTAGAATATAATTCAAATCTAACTTTTTCAAAATATAATGTGTAAATGAAGTTTATTTGGAGCTTCATTTGAGCAATTTAATCTATACTCTTGATTCATTCGACGTTAATTGTTCACAGTAATTTATATTTAAGTAATTTATATGGTTTAGAATGTAATTCAGAACTTTTCTTTTTAAAATATCGCGTTACACAACAAAAATATGCATATAATGTATATATGAAGCTAATTTGGAGCTTCAGTCCTGCATTTAAAGCGATTCACGATTAATTAGACATCATTTGGTCATAATAATCTATATTTGAGCTCTTTATGTGGTCTAGAATATAATTCAGATCTTACTTATTCAAAATATTATTTAAACACAAAGAAATATTCATATAATGTGGAGATAAAGCTTATTTAATATATCAGTTGAGTATTTTGAGCTATACTTGATTCATTCGACGTCAAGTTATCAGAATAATCTATATTTAAGCTCTTTATATGATTTAGAATATTATTCAGATCTTAAATATTAAAAACATTGTGTTATATATAGAGAAATAAGTTTATAATATGAAAATGAAGCTTATATGGAGTTTCAGTTGAGTATGTTAAGCGATTCTTGATTATTTCGGCGTCAGTGGATAATAATATTGACGAGGTTATATGGTCTAGAATATAATTCAGATCTAATTTAGTTAAAATATTGCTTTATACAAGAAGAAATATTCATACAATGCACAAATGAAGCTTATTTAGAGCATCAATTGAATATTTAAGCTGTTTAAGACAGATAAGTATAAGAGAAGAATCTAGCCAACAGAATGTTTGCCTTTTTTTTTTTTTTTCTTTTTCTTTTTAAAAAAAATTATATTCACTTATAATGGATGAGTTGTAACATGCTAACTAGATGAAAGTTCGATTTACTAAAGACCATAACATGCTAATAGGCGTGAGACTTTAAGAGTAATGAAAAGAAATATAACTTCAGTATTTCAATTATTATTGCAACGTCAATTCTGTCCACCTACCGTTTGTAAAAACTTCCATTTATCAACTAGAAAAAAAATATAGAGTCATAACTGATAAAACATAAAATATGAGGGTTAGCCACGGCTTCGGCGCGGCAATATGTTCAGCTAGTTATGAAAACAAGTGAAACGGCTATAACTCGTCGATCGACCTAAATGTCTTTAATTTTGAGTGAAGTTTTTGTGAAATACAAGTTTAGTGGTTATTAATTACTGAAACTTGAGCCAACAGTAACCAACAAATTTTTTCCATATGTTTAATCAACAAAATATAATTGTTAAGAACTTATTTAAAACAAAAATGAAAAATAATATATTATTATCATCTAAAGCAATAACGACCCCAATACTCGTATGAGTTATATATGATCTACACTAGCGAAGTTAATATTAGGGACCTGTTTTTGTCTCAAATAGATGATGCGAATTATTTTTGTCTATCAAGTAATTAAGAACAAAGTATTCAGAACACTTACTTAACCCGACAAAGTATCAAAACTATGTTTTGTTTAATAATAAGATATTCTACACATAATAAATTAAGTCATAAACTCATAATCCTAACATAAATGCAGCTACAAATAAACATAAAACTAGAGGCATGCAATATTCTTTTTCCTTCTTAAGATCAAAATTCCTAATGGACCTAAAAATCTTAGTTTAATCTTAATACCTTAATACAGTAATCTAACATCTACCATATAATAAAATTTCGTCCGTGTTAGTGTTTGTTGGGATAATATGTAACGAGGAGGGGTTCTAGTGCCCACCTTTTATGTGTCCCAAATGCCCCCAAACTTACTTTATTGTTATTTTTTTAAAATCTTAAAATTCAAACGTCGAATTCAAATCGTTGATCTTATTTAATTTAACGAGTGATGGTTTCTATATAATTTTTATAAATTTTTGAGTTCATTTGATACTTGATCAAGAAGCAAAAACATGAACGTATTAAAATTAATCTATCATACTTAACAAGATTCGTTCATTATTCAATCTCTTGATCAAGTATCAAATGAACTCGAAAATTTATATAGGAACGAATTGTTCATTAAATTGAACAAAATCAACGGTTTAGATTTGATGTTTGAACTTTAATTTTGTAAAAAATAATAAAGTGAGTTTGGGACATTTGGGGGCTTACAAAAATGTGGGCATTGAAACTCTCCTCACATCTAACATATAATATTTTTTCAATCGTTCTTTTTGTTTGGAAATTTTTTTTACGTGTCACTTAAAACTCAGGAAATTGAGGATTTGTCATCCAAAACTAACATTTTCTGTTTTTTTTTTCCATCCTAAAATCAAATTTCTCTCTAATCGTCACTTTGTCCTATTTAATAATATAAATAATATTGAAATATTATAAATATAATTTTGTGACCATTATACCCCTAAGTCGAATCTAACAAGTTGATTAGAATCCCGTGCAAAACAACAGCTGCAATTTTGTCAAGGTCGAATGAATCTGGGACAGAGATGGACAAAGTGCAGTTCCGATGAGGCCGATCAATCTATAGATGGACAGCATTAGTGATGAAGATATTGATCTAGTGTTCATCCTCAAAGAAGAAGAGACGATAAGAAAGAGATCAACGGGGTATGATTTGATTTCTAATCGACTGGGTAGCATCCGACTGAGGGTATAATGGTCACAAAGTTATATCTTTAATCTACTTGGTTGCATCCTTTCATTTTAGCCATTGATGTCTCTCTAAAATCGTGCAAAACACCTCTAATCACACACTCTACACTAGACGGTGACATTGGATAATTATTTCCTTAAAACTGAAGAGACGGAATCAAAACGCTTCGCAATTGCAAATTGACAACTGCACGCTTCAACAAGCGACTAAGTAGGACAATTGATCATTATCATTAGATGTTTCATTGGATCATCATTTGGGTTGCTTTTTTCAGAGATTTCTAGCATTCCAGTTTCAGGTATAAGAAGGGTTATTCTAGAATGCCGATTGAAAATTTGGGTAGCAGTGGCACTTAACATGGGCTTCTTCATGGGCTGAAGGACTTTTTTAGACTACAGACGCTCTTTCTGCAGGTTGGTTATAATATTATGGACTTAGTTTAGTCAGAACACAGAATTGTAAAAGTAAAAGTAATCTTGGTCCAGTCCACTAATTAATTTGCTTATTGAAGGGGGCGAACAATTAATTACAGTCTTCATATTCTTTCAGATTCAATCCCTAGAAGTGTAGATTGTAAGATTATTTGGAAACAATCTTGGGCAAATTTTGCTTGGTTTCCAAGTCAATTAAGATATGGTAATATGCTAAACGTGGCTGTAAATAAAAGCAAGATTGATGTGCATAATGAAAAGTCTAAGTTTAGGTATACTTTAAGTCCAATATAAAGGTATTTGAGTTGTATTTAGGCGTTGAGCCAGCTGTAATGTCATCCCACCAAAGTGGGCTCTCACATTAATGGTTGTCTCAAGTGCCCAAATACAAGTGTATTAAGGTGCATGTAACTTTTAAATCATGGATCGGCCCAAAGGAAGGACATGATTTAAAGGGCTACATATACAATGTTTTGGTAGTATCAAAGGGGTAATGATTATAAGGTTTTACGTGTAATCAATTAATCGGCCCAAAGGAAGATTATTTGATTGACATGTTCTGAATCGTTACATTTGGCACTACACCTAGTCAATTGAAGTTTGCTCGGAGACTCCAAAGAGCACTTGCAAATGAATAAAGACTAGTATGTTCTGAATCGGATTTGAACCTTTATATTATGATTTATTGCTATACAATTTAAGATTAATGTAAGTGCATATATTAAATATCAAGCATCTTTAACATTCCAACTTAAAATTTAAATCTCTCAATTTGATATGATCTTGACCATGTATTAAGGACTAATAATCCCATTAAGGTCAAAAACACATGTGTCTTATGATCATTCTTGAGAGAATTAAGGGACATTGTTTCTAATTTCATTAAGGCTAAAAGATTCATATGAGGAATTACTGTTTTGCATGAATGAGATAATAATCAATTGAAATCTGTCAGGAGACTCCAAAGAGCACTTACAGATGGATAGTGATTACATTTGTGTATTTCATGGCAAAACGTTTAAGTCTCTCAATATGGTTAATAATTCTTGGAGAAAATTTAAAAAAATGTATCTGCTAAGAAGAAGTAGGTATTTGAAGTCTGTAAGGAGACTCCAAAGAGCACTTGCAGATGGACAATAGTTACATTTAGACATTCATTGCAGAAACACTTTAGGTATCTAAATAAATATAAAATCAACATAAGGGAGTACATTTGGAGATATTATGTTTATGCTTCAAAATTATAAGCACTAAAATATATCGCAAGATAATAAGGTTATTTAGTGCTTATTTTTCTTCCTATTTGGTTCAAGATGAGTTATGCAACCCTCATTAACCTCAACTTGCATATGGTGAAGGAAGAAAATAAAATTGAAGATAATACATATGATACTCAGGTTGATTTTGAATCCAAGAATATAAGAAAATTAGAAACATAAAATTTAAGAATAAAACTGCAATTTGAATCATAAAAGAATCCCAATAAAGTTAAGGCTCAAAACCTGATTGAAAAGTCAGAATCTGAGGGGTATTTCTTCTATGAAAATAAGAGCATTTAAGAAAATATTATACTTGGGGTACCAAGAATAATATTGTGCTCCTTGCTAAAGTCTATGCATAAGTTGTTTATATATAGATAGTGGATTGATTCGGATGAAACTTCCCACATTTGTATTTCTAGAATTTCCTATGATTGTTTGAAGTCAAATTGATGTTGAAAGATACATTCATATAGCGGTGACAACAAGACAATCAATTTTGGAAGCTATAATGTCCATATTTTGTTATTTAGTAATGGATCATATTTGGACATACATGAGATATTTATAATTTCATTTTAATGAAATTTCAACTCTATCTCAAATCAACAAATAAGAATTTATTTGTTCATTTAAGAATAGAAATTTGGTTTTGTCTCATTGTCCAAAATCAGATAGATTCATTTCTTCTTCAGTATACAACAATCTTATATGGAAATAATAGCTTATATATAAGGAAAATCTATAAAAGATACTAAAGTTTTATGCATAAAATTGAGAATTTATGAATACTTTGGTACAAAAGGTTAAGTTATATCTCTAAAGGAGATAATATATTTTTGTACAAAATTAAAAAAAATTCTCACGAATAGCAGTTTGTATTCTATATCAACTAAAGGCAACTATTATAAAACTCATATAATATGTAGACTGGAATGTCCATAATATTATATTTGGGATATCTAACAAAACTCGGCATAAGCCACATGAGTAGTTGGATGAAAGGATAATTAGTTGTTTTGTTAATTATGCCAAAAGATCCAGGAATATCAAAATTATTATATCCCACAGTTTAAGATTGAGTTTTTAGAGATAAATAAAGATAAGTTCTTTGAGGATGTTTTGGTTGTGGGGGGATATGACACATCGGGATATTATCTTCAAATAAGAAACTGAGAACACTGACCTTCAAACGGACCGCGACAGGACTGAAACAGACCGTTTGATCATATATACAGTGTCCAGGGTTGATCCTGAAAATGATAATGATCCTTTGTGGACTCAAACGGATCGTTTGATTTAGGAAACAGATCTTGTTCCAGATCCTATGGACTTAGACTCTGGAAATAATTAAGTTGAAGATAACAGTGTCATTGAACAACTACAACCACCTCAAGAACTCGTGCTTGCAAGATCTATAAGGGAAAAAAAGACAAACAATATCGGATGATTATGTTGTCTATCTTCATGAACATGAGTTTGAAACTCATAAAAGTTGATTGATGCCATATGAATTTCATGTGTGACAATGATATTTGAGACTTAGTAATATTGCCATGAGGTAAAAAACTCATTTGTTGCAAATGGACGTTTAATACCAAAAGGGATTCTAAAGGCAATGTGAAAAGTCATAAGGTACATCTTGTCACTGAGAACTTCACCTGAAAGGAATGAATTTACCATAAAGAGACTTTCCTTCTAGTTTTACTGAAAGACTCTTTTAGGTTAATCATGGCACTTGTAGCACAATTTTGGATTTCGAGTTTCATCAAATAGATGTTAGGACTGTGTTCTTCTATGGTGACTTTGATGAAACAATCTATACGGTGCAACCACACCACTTTGAATCGGATGATACAAATAAAATGGTTGCAAATTTAAATCTATATATGAACTCAAAATAGGCGTCTCAACAGTGATATTACAAATTTCATCAAGTGATTATCGCATTTGGTTTCGAGATTAACTTGGTTAATAGTTGTATATATCACAGGTTCAGTGGGAGTAACGTTTTGCATTAGATGATTTACTACTTGAAATGATATTATCATGTGTACTTGGCCTCAAGGTTCTTGAGCCTTTAAACAAATGATAAGCATCAATTAGACTCTCAAGTAGTATGATAAGATAAAGCAAACTACTGGATATTCTGTGATTGAGGTATATTTATATTTTGTTTTTAGTATACCCCATATATGTTGATTAAGTTGGAAATAAAAGTGCTCCTTATGATTCAGTTATAAGGAATTTGATCTAAGTTCGTATACATGTGGATATTGTATACATAATAAAGATGCAAAGTCAATATCTACATGAGTGTAGAATTATGGAATGTAGTCAAATTTAGTTATTTGATACAATTATGCACTTACAGTTCGGATGTCAGAAATAGGCTGAGGTCTTTTTTGGTGTTCTGATTTCGATTTCAGTGGATGTCATGATAACATCCTAAAAAAATAATTCCATTTTATGAAGAATGTTAAACGGGTGTGTATTAACATCTCTCGCAATGGAAATAAAGTTTATAGTATGTTATAAGCATTCAAATTTAGAAGTATGACTATGAATTTTGTCACTAGGCTGCACATGATGGATGTTGTTTAACATCACTATGGATATATTGTGACAATAATCATATACTCCAACAACAGAAACTTCAATAAGTTAAAGCACATAAAACTTTAAGTTTCTGGTTGTAAATAAAAGAGTCCAGAATGATTTAATGTCAATCTAGCACATTAGAACAAAACTCCATAATTGCAGATCTGCTCATAAAACTTGAAACACCCAATTTGGTCACAGAAGCATGTCGCTCTTGTGGGTGCTAATTCAAGCTGAGGGTTTAAGACTTGAGTGGGAGTTTGTGTTCAGTGGGAGTGCATGATTGGACATATATTCAGTTTTCAGTTTATTAAGCATGTGAATAATTTCTGCAGAAATGATTCAGTTTTTAGCTTGCAGTTCTCATTCTGACTCTAAATTAAGTTGACCTCACTTCAGTTTTGGGTGACCAATAAAAGTTGGAAATAGACACGTGGCAGTCACACTTGCGTGTATTTTCCACACCACTTACACACATCTAAATTCAATGTCATTCATTTATGAAGGTATTGTGATCATTGTGGGTTTAGTTGCGACGGCTTTACAGGATTAGAAGCCTGTAATGGCTATAATGTAACGAAAGCTTCAATGGTCTTTTATCGTTATGAATGATGGACGGAATTAGAGGCACAAAATTTATTACCATGGAAATATGAGCTCATAAGTTAAGGACTTTGGATAACACTAAGCATAATAGCCCAAGTGGGAGATTGTAAGATTATTTGGAAACAATCTTGGGCAAATTTTGCTTGGTTTCCAAGTCAATTAAGATATGGTAATATGCTAAACGTGGCTGTAAATAAAAGCAAGATTTTTGTGCATAGATGTGTTGTCTTTTGTACGTGGTTATGTTTGGAAACAAATCTATATTGATGATGGACCAATATGGAATTGTTTGGGTGCCAAGAAGCCCTTGGTACTATATATACGGGGTTGGTCCCCAAGGGACAAGACAACAACGAGCACTGCTGTATACATGCGTTGATAGCAGCATCTCTGCCCCTCTTTCTAATACTTCCATCAATTAGAGAGAGATAGTGCTTTGCTTTAGGCGTAAGGCATCAAATGGCGTGTCTTGATCCTTTGGAAGATCTTTTCCCCAACCTTGGTGCGTGTATAGATATTGTTATGGTGTTGCTGGAGCATAGAAGATATTCAAGATCATTAAATAACCAGATGGAACCAGGTAACGCTTCCGCTTAGTTTATGTTAAAGTTTCACATGAGTCGTTCCTAGGTTTTAAAACCCAACATAGATATATATAGTGTCTTTCTTCTTCTTTTTTGAAGGGGCGTTTATGCGATCAATCAAGGTTAAAGTTAGTATTTTAGACAATTATAAGTTGATAAATTAGTTTATTAACCTAGAAATTAGACTAACTTCATGCATGCCAAATGCCCCCGAAGATAAAATAATTCAACAGTTGCTGTCCTTTGATTACTTCTTTATTTATTTATTTTTTTAAGAAAAATTCAATTGTTACTGTTGCCATGATATCTATATTTTTGTGTAATTTGAGGGTAACGATGTCTCTTTTTGGTGGTGAAGTAAAAGTAGATTTATAATTATCGTCTTAGAAAAATCACCCCAATCAGTGTTCAGGTGCTGGAATACAATTACTGTGCGCGTGCACTGATTTTGATATCTTACAAAAAATGTAAATAGTGCACAAATATAAATTTGTATATTGATTAGTACTTAATGTAATCTATCAATTTATACAGGGCTTATATTTAATCTTAATCTATAAATTATTGACGTTTATGATTCACATTTACTCTATATTAAATAAATATAACAGAATTCACACTTTAACAAGGTAACGTGTCATACAAAAATCACACTTTCTGCATCTTGATAAAACCTTTATTGTCATATTTCACAATTTTTGTCGAGGGAATAATAACTTTCCCCTTGGGTCCATCTCTTATCAAATAATGCGGATGGAAATCTTTATTTACAAAAGGTGGATATGATCGCTCAAGCTGCCACTTGCTCCACGGAGACAACAAGCAAAGAATCTCTTTACGTAACAAATGTTAATCCGTAATTGAGTTTCAACCTGGTCATTATTAGAACACATCTCCACAGAGATACAACAAACACGCACAAACACACAGAGACAGAGATGAGCCACCAAGAGCATTCTGATCATCCCCACTGGACAGCTGACTTGGATGATCATGTAAGTAATAATCTATTTCCCCAAAACGATTAGTATCATGGAGTTGATGTATAATTATACTATCAACTTTAGAAACAAAACATGTATAATTGGAGTTTTATGTGCAAATGTGCAGGAAAAATGGGTGGCGAGCAGTAATGGCGCGGTGCACATATCAGCTAAGGCGATGAATATAATTTGGGGAAATGATCCCAGGTTCTGGCACTGGGTTGATCTTCCTGAATCTGAATCATGGTACACCAATTTAAACTTCTTACTTCAAATTTTGATTAAAGTTACCCAAAAGGTGCAATTTTTCACACAATTCTTTTTTCCTTTTGATATTTGTTGGTGGTGGCAAAAATATAGCTGTGGTAAGATCCCAGCCAAAATAGAGGAAAACACACACACACACACACACACACATCCTCGGTACAAGTTCAATCTCATCCAAAACTCTCCCCAGTCACAAAAAAAAAATAATAAAAATAAAAATAAATAAAAAATGAAGAAGAGAAGACAAGAAAAACCAGAACATTAAATAAAGAAACGATATACATGACTCCAAGTGGTTAAGATTTTTCTTTTTGTAGCTTTAAAGTTGGTGCAGAGTTAGTTCAGGTAAGCTGGATTGAAGTAGCTGGGGCACTAGAATTAGCCAAACTCAGACCATCTCAACCTAAATGGTACGAAATAATTTTCCTGGTCAAGTTCAAGGCTGATTCCTTTGGGTGGGATCAGGTGCCAATCACTTTTGAGGTCGGCACATCCGTCACCGCCAAGCAAAAGAAAAGTATTTTGCTTGCAAAATACAGAGAAAAGTTAGACGAGTGGCACGAGGTGAGTGGTGGATGTGTGGAGGTAAAGCCTGACATGGCCGGGTACATGGAATTTCGGATGTTAGAGGTGGAAACACGATGGTGGAAAGGTGGCATGCTGTTTGAAGGTGTCAAAATAAGACCCCTAGTTAAATAGTTTAGTTGAAGAGGTCATCACAGTAAATTGATGCATTTGAATGCTTGCCTGCTTGCTATATAATAATGTTTTCGCTATATTGTTATGAGATAATTATGTTTTTGGCGTGCTTGTATTACTCTATGTACTTTCTCAGTGAGTTTGTTTTGATACAAGTTTAATTGGCATTATCTTCACTACAGATTGGGTATTTCTTTGAAATGTACTTGGTTTGGGTTGCATATTTCAATATGTATCAGGACAGCGTTTTATCTGAAGAAAATTAAAGAGAATTGCCAATGGATGCTTCACTTTGAATGAAGTTTGTCCTTGAATAATTTTCTTCTCGGTTCTGTGCCTTCTATGCATATGTTGAATTTAATTACTAATGTGAGTTTTCCCTCCATTACATATTTAAGCCGGCCAATGGCTTGCAGCATGAATAGTTTAATAATAAATGTTTCAAGTTGCATATCCATCAAATCAAATAGTCCCATGCAGCAACCTCCACTCAGAATTGATTCTGGGTCAGGCTAGCTGCTGTGTTATACAATCAGCAAGGTTTCCAGGCTTCCAGCTATCCCCAAGTCATATATTGCAAGTTTGCAACACAACCTAATTTGTGGCTTGACCTCCGTAACTCTGCAGGCTTGGCAGTGTTTCTCTTCTGAAATTCTAAACTACTGCGTGTCTTTGGTTTACTGGTACAGCAATGAGGCTTGCTCAACTCAAACTGCTCTTACCTATGACGACACATCACATTGTTATTGATTTTCCCTCGTCACACGTCCTGCACTAATTTCTAGTAGTTTCTAGTATTGTTACAAGCAAGTACGGAAGTAGTACCGGTGTCTGTTCGGTATGAACTTCCCTGCAACGCTACAGAAGGGTAGATATGGCATCGCACATCATTGAACTGTGTATACTGTATAGTAAGGTTCCCAATTGGGTTGGGGTGGAGGAGCAACTGTGGGAAATGGTACTAGTCATTGGTAACAAATATTGCATCTATTTAGATGAGAAGTGCAACTAGTTAGTGATTGGTTTCCTTTTTTTTTTTTCCCAAAAATTTTTAATTAATTCAAATTGTTGCCGCGGTATTTTGTCACCAGTTTTTTTTTTAAAAAAAATAAAAAAACTTTCGGATACCCTGTGAATTAAATCGGAGGAGCAAACTAATTTCCATAATTCCATAATCGATGTGCCTGCAGCAAGTTATCATAATTAGACATGAAAAGTCTGAACTCTGAACACTTATTTGTGGTCTTGAAGCTTCATATGCTCTCGGCCCATGGAATTTTGTTTCTTTATTCTTGCAATCTTGCTACAAAAGATAAAGAGGAAGGATTTGGGAGAGGCAAAGCAACAGGACCAGTACTCAGTCTTGCTGGAGAAGACGAAGAATTCAAAAATCAGAGTCATATGAAGCTCGTACTAAACAGGACAAGTACTCAGTCTTGTGTGTTTGTCTTGCTATTGTTTTTTTGGCGTATGATATTTTGGGTAAACGTTTTAGAGAGCATTTCTTTTAGATGGAAGTAGTATTTTAGTTTTTCATAGTTTGGAAGAAATACATCTGATCCTTTAGATCTAATGTATTTACCTTCCTTTTATTGCACTTGTATGAACTCATGTAATGCTCTTTATGTTCAATGGTCCAATAGATGCCCAGCTCGGGCCCCTTTAGATCAAAAAAAAAAAAGAAAGTTAGAAAAGTAAATTCTGTTTCGATCTTTTTTAGCGGTGAATTAATTAAAGGAGCCTTACGGCCTACGGGCTATTTGGCTTTAAAAAAAAAAGTAAATTAAAGGAAAAGAATAGGTATTGCTTTTACAAGTTGCGGATACATATTAAAACCTCTAACACTACATAGCTAATTACTTTATTTTTTAAAACATTAATGCCTAACTTTATCATCATGTCCAATTTTGTTATTGTTTGACTTTCCCATTAGCGGACGTGACAAAAATGAGCCCTCGAAACTGTCAGAAAGACAACGACTGCTTTACTATCTTTGTTTTATGTTAAAACACGATTCCATAGCAATTTTTTTGTCTGCGGGTGTGTTTAAACTTTAGACCGAGTATTGAAATAGCAAAACTATATCGGGATAATGTTAATTGCTTTTTTCCAGACGGATTCGCAAAACAAAAATATTCCCAATATTTTTTTTCTTTGTGTTCGGACGTCAAATCGAGCTTAAATAAAATTTGCTAATTTTGGAAATAAACTATTTCTCTTTGACCTATCCAAACGTAGTAGTTCAACGAAAATATTTGTCTTTATTCTAGTTTTTTTAGCTTCAACAGAAAACTGCATTATGATTTTCTAATTAACTCAGTTCCGGCTCTGATAAAGAATTCAAGTGATTAATAATGCTAATACTCTTCATTGAGTCAAAGAGCATTCTATAATCTTGTCTAGAAAATATTGAATCATAGGACAATTGGCGTTGCACTTCATTAAATCCCACAATCAATCAAATATCCCAAAAAGGCCGGAAAAAAATGGCAGAAGACGATTGATATTGGGCCAGCAATGACCAATCAATCAATAAAATTCCCAGTAACATGATTAATAATAACAGCTACATTCAATTTCTCGAACAATTGAAGACGTGATTAAAAGAAGTTACTTTCGTCTTGTTATTTCCTTCAATTAAACAAGAATTCTCAAATTATTTTCTTCTTAAACTTAAATGACTTTGACAATTAAAATTATAAAAGCACAGAAATTAAATAAGTTATAAATGAACATTACTTTGTAAAAACACTCAATTATTATTCATAACTATAAAAATTACAGTAATTGTTTGAACAACCCAAGAAAAAAGAATTTAGTGTAAACTGGAAACCCTTTATTCTTTCTTTATTCACTGCACATTTATGAGAAACTTAATAATACCAAAAACAACGTCAGCATTTACGCAAAACCACCCAAATCTTCTTTATTATTATTATTATTATTATTATTATTATTATTATTATTATTATATATTTCTTTCAGCGACAGGCGGAAATGACAACATCCTCAATTATCAGCCCACCCTTCCATCTTCCTCTCCAGACCTCATAAAGTCCAAATATTAGTTTCTCATCCCTGTTTTGTCGATCAAACCTGAACTTGAGGGGATTTTTGCCATTGGGTGCAAGGAAAGTCTCTCCTTGACTGTTTTGTCTGAGATAAGCGCTCCTCCAAGTTGGCTTGCCATTTTTACCAACCTTCACCATGAAATAAACCGGGCTTTCGTCCCACCCAAATGCATCTGGTTTAAGTTTCAGCTTGAAATGTAATGTGTAGTCTGTGTTTGGATTGAGTGCTCTAAGACTGATCGATCCATTGACCTCTAACCAACACACCTGTAACAGCTCAGCTGGCCCCCTGTATTAAATTAATAACATAGAGTGATTTAATATATATATCTTCAAATCTATGACATCGGTAAGAAAAATTATTTGTTCTTGTTATCTTGTAGTTTCGTTTTAAAACAGAACTGCAGACAAAAGTGAAATTCTGTTTAGTTACCTCGGTTTATCGTGTAAGCGCCAGTACCGTGGGTCATTTCCCCAAGTGATGTCAAGAGCTTGAGGATTTATTATCACCTTATTATTTCCATCTTTAGCCTGTTAAATATAAAAGATTGTTAACCATGAAGCTTTAGAAAGCAATCTTCACATGTCACATAGAATTCCTCAGTAAATTTCTTTGAATGGTGTATTGAACTATTAATCATTTGTCGACAATCAGACATTTGTTTTGCATCACATAAATCAGGAAAGAAGAAATAATTGCTGTGAAACATAATTAACTAACATGAAAAACTTAATGTAAAATTTTGTACTTATTATCCTAATTACGATAAAACTTAGATTGCTTGTAACATTACACATTATCCTTGTTGAAACTCATTTAAATCTTACAGAAGGTGGATTGCATTACCTGAATAAGCTGAGAATAAGCAGAATTTTCTGATCCTTTGTAGTGAGGTTGCATTTTCTTAATTACTAGGCACTAGTAGGTATAAAAGTTTCTCTGTTGATTGAATACGAGACTATCAATGCAAGAAGAAAAGAATGTTTATGATCAATGGTTATGAAAATTATGGCATAGTTGTCACCTTTTTATAAGGATATAAAGGAGAGTCATAGACACAACGAATAATCAACGTGGCCGCAGGGAATCAACTTTTGAAACAGGTGTGCGTGTACTTTATGCGGAAGAGAAATTCAGAAGAGTGCTGCTTGAGATAAATATTTTTCTAGAAAAATTTTACAGTGGATATGAACAAAATTCAAATTCTAGGTTCTCGTTCGGATATGCATGAAACGAAAAGAAATGTTGCTAGACAATTTGTCCATGTCTTCTACCACCGAAGAAAAAAAAAAACAGATAACGCTAAACAAATTATTTTTATCCTTTCAAGGCTAACCACGAGTTCTTAATGCTTATATAAATATATCTCAATTTCTTAATTTATGTTCAAAACTTTTAATTGACAAAATAAACGTAATTATAATTAAATTTAAAGGGAAGGAAATAATAATAAGATGAATCAAAATGAATAAATTGAAATTTCATTATTCAGAACGTGAGTAATATCCTTAAGGTACATTATTATATCCTCATCTTGCAAGATATTGGGACCTTAATAAAAAATAAATCGAAGTAAAAATGAAAAATATTACCGGCGAAAAATAAATCTATTGTATCCATCACTTGATTTGTTGATTTAGTCTAGTTGAAGTTAAAATGAAAAATGAAAGATTAAATGTGAGAGGGTCACTTTCTCTGTGAAGTGAATTAAGGAAAAAAAAATTTGTTTTGTTTGAAAAACAGAGAGATACAGTGAAATGGAGGCTAAATTATTGAACAAGCAACTGAGGGCATAAGATGGAACTAAGTACTCATATCCGAATCGAGAAGACAGCAATATAGTTAGAAACACCACAAAACTGGATTAAGACTACTATGGAAACTAACAGGAGAAACTCAGTCCGTCAAAATCTGAAATTTAATTTTCATCTTAATCCTCGAACTTTCAAATATTTCGAATAGGTCCAAAATATATAAAAATTGACACTAAAAAAATGGATATAACTCAAATATAATATATACTTTCAAGTTACAAGAGATGAGAATTACTTTATATTCCAGTTATTCCTCTTCCGTATAAAACCTACATCTTAACCTATATATAAATTTCAATAAAATAATTAGTATTAAATTCTAATTAATAATTAGATATGACATTTGCATTGTTTGTGGAATTAGATAAGGTTAAAAGCTTATTTTATTCGTTTAAAATTATATAAGTAATTTATTTTATGTCACAAAAACTATTTTTCATGGCGTGTCACTAGCATAACAAGTAAATAATCTCTCTCGCGCCCTATAAAATATATAATCACGAACTACATATGAGAACATTTTTTTTCTATTGCAGGTATGTCAATTGACACTTTACAAAATTCTGAGAGATGATATTCCTTGTAGACATTTGAAGAAGGGTTGGTCATATTAGGAAGGAAAAGAAACTAATGGATAAAAAAGGTGCAGTGGCCGCGTATCTTGAATGAAACAACCGGCGGCACCAACACGCCAAGCAAAGCATCTGATTGAAAGTTTTGAACCGCAAACAGATTTTCTTTGGATCAGCTTTGTCTTTTAATTTGTCAAGTGCAAATAAAAAAGTTGTGATAGTAGTAGAATGTATTCCAAAGGCACCGGCCATTTATGTACGGTCTATTCTTTTTCCATCAGTGTCAAATAAAATATTAGATAAATTATGCACCGACATATGCAAGGAAACACGCAGAAAGTCCATTAACTAAATGAGATATATCGTCGTCTACTACTTTCAAGAGCAAATAATAATAATAATAATAATGATAGTGGTGATGATGATGATCATGATGACGATGACGACGACGACGTATCGACATTGGATGGTTGGGATGGAGAAATTTATGAAAGTATTCAATCATATATATGCCCCTAAGTAATCCGAATAGCAGTAAAATTTTATATTTGTTCATTTATACCGCATTGAAATTTTATACTGGAAACAATTATGCCATGAATGGAAATTACTTTACTAGTTTTAGCGGTACATCGATCAAACAAAAAAAATCAGTACCGTCTTATTCTTCTCAACTTATCATCCAAATAACATTTCTTCTTTCCAGAATAACACTCTTCTTGAAAAAACAGTCTTTCTAATTTTTCTTTTCGAAATAGTTCTAAAGTTGTGCTCCATAACGTGAAGGTGGAGATGAGATTAGGGGAGACGAGGCGAAAGAGTAAATATCCGACCTGTCTGACACGAGCTTACTCACTCCACAACGAAGGATGAGACATGATGAAAATGGATGAGACGAGGCGAGATAAGAGACAAATCGACGAAGACTTTACTCGCGATCGCTAATCCCTAATTAGAGGTGAGCTTTACCAGGCACCCCTAATCTCCTCTCGCCTTGTCTCCCCTCCGCTTTCGTGTTTTGAAGCACAGCCTAAGTGTCTTCTTTCTAATACAAAACGTTCATTAATATGTGCAAGCAGTGTTCTAATTAACGGGTCATGCCCGAATTATGTGTCATGTCATATTGTCAGAAACATAATTCTCTTTATATATGTATAGTTTTTTTTTTTGTCTAATTTTATTAGGAAAAAAAGCTGTCTAGATTTGCACAATCGATCTAATATGAATAAAACGGTCCAGATCTATTTGACATAATCCACGAATTCTGTACTACTGGAGAATATAATATTTCGGAAAGCGGTATTAAAAAGACGTTGACATTTTTGAAATTAACTAGATAAAGTAAACCTAGAGAATCTTGAAAATAGATTTTATCCGCACCTACTCTAAAGTAATCGATTAGCATCGCCAACAACATGTCTTAATAAATCTCCAAATCTCGAAACATATATTGCATTTTATTTTGTTCTATTTAAAATTTAAATATTTCAGGATTAATTAATATAAGTAACGAAATGTTCCAGAAGCAATAAACGTTAGTAAAATGTGAATAAGAATAAAATTTTTTTGAGGTTCACATGCCAATCATCAGTTCACCACACCGAATAATTAAGAATAAATTAAATACTATAATAATATTTTTTCTAAACAATATTTCTCTATTCATATTCATGAATAGACTATTCTTCACCATTCTCTATTCACAATCCTTATTCCCATCCCACAATCCAAAATATTTTTCTACTCATTCTTAGATTATTTTTCACCATTCTCTATTCACAATTCTTATTCACGAATAGGCTTATTCACATCTATTCATGGCATATCCAAATAGACTTGTGAATAGCATGAATTTCCTATTCATGAGCTAATTCTGATTCCAATTAGAAGGCAAATATGCAATGAGATTGCACAAGAGTGGAGAGGGGAGAGGAGAGAGGAGAAAGAATATATTATTATTATATATTATTATTATTATTATGATCATCATCATCATCATTATCATCATCATCATCATTGTTGGAATTGGAACTATACTCGATATTTTTTGTTTGAAAGTTCATGGAATAACTTGTTCTTGAATTAAATTGGTTCATTTTTTATTCCAACAAAACCTTGGAACTAGGGAAAAAAAAAAAAACAAAAAACAAACAAGCCCCATGGCAACAATTCTCATATGCGTGAGGCATCTTTATTATCCCAAATGAAACTTTCCCTTAAAACAATAGAACAGATGGTCAATAATTCTCAAGTGTATGTGTGAAGCATCTGTGTATACTCGATATATCGCATATGCATGAAAAATATCAAAGTTTGCAAATAAATTACTTTCGTAGAAGATACTAGCGAACCTAGCATGAGTTTTTATAGACTCGTGAGAAGTGCCTGAATTGTGTGAATCATGTGACCATTTGCAAGTCGTATTGTGGTTTTTGCAAGAGAAATAGGGACCTCTCTCCAGTTTTCCTGACCTGAGATTGTCATAAATAGAATTCGCTTTTCTGTTTTCTTTTTTTGGAGATTGCTTTGTGTAATCTAATACTGGCACCGAAGCATCCATTCCTTTCGTTTTTTCCCCCATTTGTTTTTTCTGATTTTGTTTTATACACGCTTTAGCAGGTGTGAAAGGAAATAAGGCCCCTTTGTTTGAAAAAAAAAATGTTTAAAAAAATAGAAAAAATTGGATATAACCCCCTCAGATTTTCTCCAATTGGATATAACCCCTCTAATCTTTAAAATTAGATATAAGTATATAACCCCCTATAATCATATCAGTTATGGATATAACCCCTTTTGAATAGTTTTAATTAAATTTTAAATTAGAAAATCATATTCATAAAATTAAGACAAAAATACCTCATCCCCTCCAAGCCCTTGCGCGCCCTTTCGTATCTCTTAACGAAAGCAATATTTTTTTTGCACAGAGATCTAGAATTCAATCTCTTTGATTTTTTTTTTTCCTCAAACGATATTATGAATGCTGAATTATTGACTAGTTCAAACCAATGCTCTCTCAATTCTCTCTCACTAATCACTATTATATCCGTTTGGTTTGAACTTTGAACATCATGTTGGATTATCTTTTTTTTTTTTGTTATTTCCCCCTTCTTTCTTTCTGCATAAAGTGAAAGCAAAAAAACGTTCTAAACAAAAAATGTTTAGGACCAGCATACAATCTTCATTAGTTATGAATTAGAAATTGCTCTTTAAATAGTACTTTTTTTTTTCTCAGAAAGATGCATGTCTCCTTCCATGGAAATATTTTTAATTACAGATCTTATTAGAAATATTTTCCTGATTCGTTGATTGACTTGATTCAACTATGCTCAAGAGGGGCATTTTTGTCTTAATCATATAAATCTGAATTTTATTATTTAAAATTTGATTAAAAGTAATTAAAAGGGTTATATCCATAACTGATATGATTATAGGGGGTTATATCCAATTTTAAAGATTAGAGGGGTTATATCCAATTGGAGAAGATTTGAGGGGGTTATATCCAATTTTGCCAAAAAAATAATAGTGGTCTAATTTTATCTTGGTAATTGATTTTCATCTACTTTTACTTTTTCATACTTACTGCTAAACTCCTTTTCATCACCCTATCCTACTTCATTAATTTTTTCGGGAAAGCTCTAGTGGCCTTTAACTTTTAGTTCAAAGATTCGACTAGTTCTCCTATGTTAGGAACTATTTTTTGAGTTTTTGATATTTATATAATTTTTGTTAATTGAAAGGCTGATTGAAATTCCGTTGAAGGATCATGTTACTGACAAGTCAATATCGTAGAAGATTAAAATTAGTATATCAACTGGATGAGATGTAGTCCTATCTCGTAATTAGATTGACGATGACCCTCAGAAAAAAAAAGGAAAGATTTAACGTAATGATGTTTACTGTTCATAAGACTAAACCTTTTATGAACTAGCTATGAGCCTATGATCATTGATTTTCTTGACTGCCATAGTATCATTCACTGGTTGCTCAAGGGTAATAGAATTATAGCTGTTGCAATATAAAAAGGCTTTTACTGGGCAAATGCACTCTGAGCTAATGAATAATCTTGTCTACTAAGGTTAAAGACTTAAAAGTTCTTCCAAATAAAGATGGTTGCAACTACCGGTAATCAATTACTTGACAGCTGCTGTAAAATTCTCGGGGGAAAAAAAATATCGGTAATCAATATTGCTTCTGTCAACACTCAGTTTGCATTTCTGAATATCTTTTATTTGAGTATGTTTAGATGTATCATAATATTACTAATCCAAACTAACAATGCTGTCATTCTTATTCGGATGCAATCTACATCTAAATATACTTGCCTTTTTCCTAGAACTATAATAATACCAAGTTAGCGCCATTCCAGCTAGTTTAGCATTTTATTATAGATAATAGCGCAAAATCCTTATCCAGATTTATACAGTCCTAACTCCTAACAAGTTTGAACTATTCTGAATTAACACAACATTGTAATCTTTCTCACACTAGTACACCACTAGATTTAGTACTTTTACATACCATCCTCACATACTAACCAAATAAACACTACTCGGTTGACGATTCAAGCAAGAATATTGCAAAAAGAATGCACATAATGAGGGAGCTAGGAACAAAAGGTCATAAATCCTACATGAAATACGCTAATACCCACAATAAATAGGAAGGGGTTCTACTGCCTTAAATAAGCAATATAAAAACATTTTTACTACATTACACACAAAATATACGCTCACAAACATTCTTGAAAAAAAATACACATACTCAAACACTATATTATAAGATCCAATAAACATAAGTTAAACAAACGAACACCAATTTCACAAAGCTTAAGAGCAATTATTTGGCAACTAAATACTACTCAAACTCGCCGAAATAAAAAAAAGTTTGAACCAAGTGCTTTAATTGTTATTTTCCATATGGTCCACATGAGTGCACTCAAAGTCTCTATAAGAAGGAGTCTTTTCCTCGCTTTGCATCACAATCGTCTCGATGTACTCTGGCAGGATTGGATGATATCCCAATAATTCTTCATCTGTAGCTTCTCCGCTTGGCTTGAGTTGTTGAAATAATAAAATATAAAAATACACTAATTAGCTAGCTGATCAAAACAATGAAACATTTATATGGCAGGTGTAAGTAGATGGCGCAGATAAAAAGGGAGCCAGTTTTTCTTACCAGTACCACACTTGCCTTTTATGCTATATAAATTGATAAATTGTACAGCATATATACTACAATTAAACTTCCATGTTGAGGTGCTTAAAAAATCAACTTCAAGTTGTGTTAATTTCTACTGCAGAAAGATAAATCTTTAACTCTGTGAGTCAGGGCTAGCTGGATAAAAGATACACCAAATGATAGAAACACGCAAAGAGGAGAAAAAGTAATATACTGATTTCATATCAAACAAGGGCCAAACTTCAACTAAAGAGACAGACAGAGATAGATACCTGACCTAGTTATAATAGAAAACTGCAATTTATTTCCTTTCTTAAATAAAAATGGCATGCAAATGATTTGTTAGTTTAAATTTACATGTCGAAAAATCATTATCATAGCCTTAAAATAGATGGACATGGGGAGAGAGAGAGAGAGAGATTACTGTGATGAGATGCAAGATGACCTTCTTTAGATTGGGGGCTTGCTGGAGGAAGCGCAGTAAATCAAAGTCGGACGTCATATCAAATCTTTGAAGTTCCAAGATCCTTAAGTTTTCGAAAGCTTGAAACTTCGGAACATGTGCTACCAGTAATACCTACACAAAAACAAAAGTAATAATTTTTTTTAATTATTGCAACTAGAAACAATAACACACTTTTGAAATATGTAAATGAAATCAGAAGAGCACTTCTTTTGCTATGGAAAATTCATATATAAAATCAACAATTGTCATACAGGCCGAGTTATAACTAAAACTCGTTTCAAGGAAAAGTAAGTTTATTCTAATGATAATGCATGTCACCAAGGGGAGGGAGGGGGGATGGTTAAATGAATAGCCAAAATACTAGTTCACTAGTCAATTTTTTCAAAACAACTACGAAGTAAAAAATAAAGTAAAATAAAATAACAAACTATAAATTTGATATGCTTGAAGTGGTTATATATAATGGCCCTCTCAGATAAAACATATCAACTACATGTCGAAAACTCATATAGTATATTTAATAACATGTCTTTTAATATAAATTAAATGATGAATGTAAAAGATGAACATATAAGTATTGGATCATAATGTTTAGCTTCTGGAGAGCTCAACATGTACCTGAAGTGCAAGACAAGTCGTATGAAGCCTTAGACTTGCAATATTTGGGAGGTCTCTAAGAAGATTTACATATATGCTAATTGCATATTCATCAAATAGTTTATCTTCAAAACAAATGTCAACCCGAGCTAGAGGTGACACATTGTTCAATCTAATTCCTGCTTCTCTGGGATACTTGATAATCAAAGAAACAGCAGCAGGGCAAGATATATGAACTTCCTCCAATTGAACACACATATTTAAAACAAGCTTCTTCAGCGTAACAGAGGAAATCTCATAAATATCCAAAATACAACAATTCATGACCAATTCTTCTAGGCTGGGGCATCCTGATAAAATTGCACTTATGAAATTGTCATACACACTTAGACATGTCAGCTCTAGTTTTTTGAGGGATGGAAGGTTCACTATTTCAGGCGCAACAAAAGTGTCAGGAGCATCAAAAGACAGTGACATTTCCTCTATTGATGCACAACTGAAAATTGAACGAGGCGGTTGGATATATTCAACCGTTGAGACATCGATAGATGTTACTCGAGGCCCGCACTTAGCTGCGCGATCAAGAATCTCAATGAAATGAGGAATATCACTGCTTTTTACCTCCTCAAATGACAAACCAAATCTTTCTAAGGGTATTGCCTCACGGTGGTCAAATACACCTTTGACAAATTGCAGAAATTTTGTGTGATCCTGATCTCCAAGCCATAAATTGTTTTGCTCGAACTGGTTACTACGAAAATCTAGGACTGGTACACAAGCCCAAAGTTTTGTCCATCGTTTGGATAAAATACAAGTATTTACAGTTTCTTTAGTAGTAACAAGGGATAGGATATCAGTAAGGAGTAAGTCGGGCAGGTCACTAATCCTATCCACTAAAGAATCTGTACTCTCCATTACAGGTACTCAGAAAAGGTAATTTCTTAAATAATTGGCTGGCTTCAGAGATCTGCATTCAATTTTGAAAAAAACATACAAACCAAAATGTTATTTCAAGTTAAGGTCAACAAAAATAGAAATAAGAAGAAATTAAATTCAATTGATCTAATTTCTTTTGGCTAAAGAAAAAGGATAACTGAGAGTGAGTCAAGTAAACCAATTTTTTAATTAATACGTACCAATTAAACTTATTTACAATATAACTCAGCAGAAGAGCGAGCAATTGATTGCAAAATTTCTCACTTATATCTTTCGTAATCTATCCTAGCATCAATTTATTTCATAACACCAATTGAACAAGGTTATGGAGAGAACAATAGGAAAAAGTACCTAGAATAAAAGGAATTCTCCAAAGAGATCGCTCATCGAAAGATCAAAATCTTCTCAAAACAAGGATAAATGGGGAAATCAAAGGGGAATATTAAACTTGCCGATGGATAGGCACAGGGGGGTCGGGTGGGAGAAGTGAGAGAGAGAGAGAGAGAGAGATTTCGATATAGTAAGAAATAGAGTGTTTAGGGTTTCATTTTTTTTTGGGTATAAAATCATACCAAAACCTATCCCTATATCTTTCCAGGAGATAGTGGGAAAGGTCTTACAGAAGAGACAAAGGAAATAAAAGGATCGACTCCCGGAGGAGAAGGTCCATCCTGAAATCCAGCCGATCCTAAGCCTAAGGTTTTAGTGGAGTTTTAATGTGAAGAGAACTATATGATGATAATAAATATGGATGTCTAAAAATTTTCGATTTCACTTGCAAAAAAAGATAATGGATATTTAATCAACAATTTGTCTAAGCCAAATTAATTTATTTGGAGTAGAAGGTTTGTAATCTAAAGTGCAATTAACAATAAACAAGGAAATCTCCTCTATTGATCCATAAGTAAAAATTGAATCAGGAAAGTCAAGAACTTAGCTGTAGAATGTTGTTACACGAATGAGTTGTGGCATGCAGCATTGTCATGAGGAATTTCATGAACATAAGAAAGGCCAGTGCTTCTCTTACCAAAATACAGAAAACCAAAGTATTCAAGGGCGTGAGGTTTACAGTCATCATTGACAAACTTAACCACATTCTTCCCTCTCATTGTATCAATAATTGAAGTCACAAAAATTGAAGAACTCGTTGTCTCTTAATTATTATTTTTTTCTTTTGATGAAAGATGGTAGCCCAATCCTCCCAAGTCCCAACATTTTCAATTTAACTATCCAAAACATACTCTCAACCATGTTTAAACCTCATGCCATCAGAACTCATCATCTCGTTGGGGTCAAATCGAAAACAATACAAAGAAAAAACATTTCACCATCCTTTCGGACAAAGTTCAAGCGTTCAAGCCCTCTTTAGTACTTGATAAAGGTGGGATATGAGTCATATGGCTTTGAAGCCAGTCAGACAAATCGCTGATCTCATCAACCAGAGAGTCTAATTTGTCCACTACTCACACTTTAAAAGAGGCAATATCTCAAACACCTAGCAAGCAAGATCAGCAGTAGGATATAAGAAGAAACCAAGCAACACCATATACTATCTGAAATTAAGGCTTAACTTAAACAACAAGAGTGTGATTAAAAACCTTAATAATTTAAGTCAGAGTTTTAAATCTAACTGTTGTAACATTTCTCTCTGAAAAAAGAGAGAGAAATAGGATGGTGAAGCCAAAGAAACCAAATTTTCAATTACACTAGCCTATGAACAATATAAATCCGCCAAAAGGGGTACTTAATTGTAATATATTCTCATCAATTTCATGATCCATCCTACCATGAACTATCTTAAATGAACAAGTTTGTGGTATAGGATTTTTTAAAAAAAAAAAAAAAAAAAAATTGGCGAGCCAGAGAGAAAAGGGAAGGGAGAGAACTAACTCTACTTATACCGGAAGAATTAGTTAGGTATATCGCTTTTGAGATCATCGCAAGCGAGAGAGGCTACAAATAGGATAAATACAGTAGAATTGAATTGGGTATTTAGGTTTCAAGCGGCTGGTACTGAGATGTAACCTATTCATAATTAATAAAGAAAAGGGAAAATTGGATATAACCCCCTCAAATCTTCTCAATTTGGATATAACCCCTTCTAATCTTCAAAATTGGATATAACCCCTTCTAATCTTGTTAAAATTGGATATAAACCCTTTTGATTAATTCTAATAATACTTTTAATAAAAACACATAAATATTTAATTTTATGACTGAATTACCCTTCTTCTTAATTGTTTCATTTGGAAAGTACGTGTTTTCTATCCCAAATTAATGAAGCAATTGTTTTTTTTTTTTGGATGGCACAATAAGCATTGGGAAAGAAATGATTTTTTTAATAAACCAGGAGCTTGTATGCTTTGAAGTTAATGGTTCTTTTTTAATGAATTTTTCCCTGGAATGCTCATCGCAAAAGTACTTTTTTTCTGCTCGTTCACGACTCACATCACCTATAATCTACCTCTTTTTTCTTTTTCATATTAGTTCCGTTTATTCTATTTGTTTCAACTAAGTACTGCTTATTGTGATTTGTGACATCCAAATCATTGAGATGATTCCTTAGAATCCGCTTGTTGTTATTGGACAGAACACTATTTACTCAAATTCCTTTACCAAAGAATTTTTCTAATGATCTCGATCGTAGGTTTTGTCTTTCGTATTTTAATGCTTAGAAAAGTTTTAATTATTAATAAATTAGTGCTTAATAGCTGGTGATAGGTAACGGATGGGTTCAATTAGACAATGGGTGCTATTTTTTTTTTCAATAACTCTGGAACGAAACGGTTGAGAGAGACAAGGGTATTTCGGTCATATAGCTAAACAGCTGAATTTTTCTATTTAAAATATTATTAAAATTAATCAAATGGGCTTATATCCCATTTTAACAAGATTAGAGGGGGTTATATCCAATTTTGAAGATTAGAGGGGGTTATATCCAAATGGAGAAGATTTGAGGGGGTTATATCCAATTTTTTCTAAAGAAAAATGATGAGAGAAATATTGGTGGGAAGTGGGAACTGGAAAGTCATTCCGAAAATATGCGGACTTAATCTGACTGGTTCGATGGAAGTAATTTCTTTTTTGTTTTGAAAAAAAATGAGAAACTTAAACAGAATTAAATTAGAATTTTTGGAATTAAGAGTCAGATGAAAAACTAATATCATTAGTTCATAATAAGTAATTAACTAATTTTATGTAAAATTATGTTGCCAAACAGAATCTTTGTTTATTTGGACATACCATATAGACACTAAATTTATTTGAGACCCGCGACATTTAATCAAAATATTATTAATCAAGAAATAAAATTACGTATCTTATTTATAATTCAGATAAATTATGTATCAAATTTGGTGCAATAGAGTCATAGAGAATCAACTGACTATTTTTGTCGATGATTTGAAAATTAATGTCTATCCAATCAATTGGGTCAATCTTTATTACAAAATGTATTTTCTCATCTTTATGGACAGAATAATGTTTATTTTTAAAACTGATACGTATGATTTAAATTATTTTGTTATTTTCCAGAAATTCGTTTGTTCATAATATTCACACATATTGGCGTTCATGATACAAAAGTTGATAGATGTTATTATTTTCTTTGGGACATCAAAATATTTTAGAGTAAGGCTGATATCCTATCATTGAATGAAGGGGTCCCGCCTAATGCGCTCGTTCTCATATTTTGTATCTCAAATTATCAATCTAAGGCATTTAATGTGATATTCGTACTGAAATCTAATACAAAACCAAATTTTACATTTTTTTTTTACTATTTTTTCACATTTTTAGAAAATCATTGATCTAAAAATTATAAACAATTTATAACGATTTAAAAAAATATATTTAAAAAAGTAGTAAAAAAACTAAAAAAAAATGTAAAATTCGGTTTTACACTAGATTTCAATATAAAATACATATTTAACAGTTTGAATCGGTTGTTTGAACTTCAAATTCCGAGAACAAACACATTGGATGGGACCCTCCGTCCAACGCAGTGGAGATTAGCCTAACTCAAATTTTTAATATAATTTTGCTGATGTACAGATGCGGAAACAGAAAAAAAAAAATTAATTTTCTCCTTTTAATTTTAAGAGTAAGACGCTATTGAAAAATAACATACGTATTTAACTTTCTTGGAATTGCAAATTGTGGAAAAGGGGATACAAAATTATAATTTGTTACCACTGAAATAGGTAAATGTTATTATTATTTTTGTGGCCTTTCCGTGTTGTAAAAATTGTCATACATAGCACTTAATTGTTTTCTAAAGAAGAGATCATGTAATTATAATATTTTATTAAAGTTGGAGAACATAATTACTAATTATTTTCTAATACGGGGGCCATAAACTACTTACTACTGTAATAATAGTGTAAACAGTAAAGTGTCCCCGGTCAAGTGTCAACATCGAGTCCGTCCGGCACATTTCTCATTCTAAATTCAAAACATTACAGAACAAATAATAAAAAACAGGAGAGAAAAAACGAGACAAAAAAAAAGGAAGAATTTAAAAGAGAGAAGAGGGAATGTCAGTGTGGGGAGAGACGAACTGGGGAGGCGGTGGCAGGAAGGCGCCGCCGGTGAAGCGCCAGGCCGGAGGCATGGCGGAGGCGCTCTCCATCGCCTCCGATCTCGGTTTTTCCATTCCCACCCCCCAGGTTTCCCATATTTTCCAATTCTACCCCCCTTTTCTCCCTTATGTAATTAGGAGTATACTTAAGTTCACTAGATCTTTCTCAAATTCAGTTTAGTTCTGTCCACAGTTCACAGTTACCCTTTTCAGATCTGTTTCTCGGAATTGAACTGTTTATAGAGCGGAGTATACGTCCAATTTTAAAACTGTTCCTTTTGCATCCCTTTCTAATGTGTTCAATTTAAAAAATGTGGCTATTTCTATTCACCAATAGGAAGACCAAGCTAATCTTGACAAAGGTGATGAATTGGTGAAAATCTTAAGGGAATTAACTTCTGTCCAACGCAATCTCGCCAATATGCAAGTTGAGCTACAAGGGAGAAAGGTTCCATTTTGTATGCAATCACCATTTTCAAATTGAATATTTTATTACTTAGGGGTCATCTGGTATGGACTTAATTCTGGGTCAGTAAACATGACAGTGTTCCTGTTTTACTTGGCTAAATTTTTTATCTGCTATTGTTATATTTGCTGGTACTGGTATACTGACTTACCTGCACTAATTATGTACCAATGCACACTGATAGGTAGGGACGAACGTCAACATGATATCAATACACTGGTACATTCTGCCCTATATTACCACAGTACATAAGGTGAATTAGGCTCTTTGAATTACTGAAAATTATAACTAACTACATCATAAATCTTACAGGATGATAAAAACATTGCGCACCTCACGCATGTCGGTGAAATGGAGAAAAAATGTGAATCCCTGGCTAGAATAACCTCTATTCTCAAGGATGTGATTCAGAATAAGGTGACTGTACTATCTGAATTAAGTTTACTTATTTATCTTTCTAATCACTTTACTTTTCATGGATATTCTACTTTGATAAGACTGCAATGTAATTATTATTTTTCTTATAGGATCGAATAATTGCTCGGCTTCAACAGCCATACTCAATTGACTGCATTCCAGTGGAAGCTGAGTATCAGGTAACTTCACTTACACTAATTAATTGATTAACTGTTCTTTTTTCAAAGCAGATATTAGATATGCCACTTTACACTGTCTGCCAGGAACATGTGTTTTAATTCAACTTGTATCACATATAATTGTAACCTTATTCTAGTCTAGTTGTCCAAGCCATGTTACAATGACAGTTCTTTTGTTTTATTGTTTAAACAAAATCATTTTTTTTGTTTGTTTGCTTATACATGTCTTTCGTTTGAAATGTGGCATAGAAACAATTCTCTGAGTTATTGCTGAAGGCAGCTAGCGATTACGAGGCATTAACAGCATCAGTTGGTGATTTTCAGTGGAGTCAAAATTTCAGAAAATCCCCATCTATTTGGGCTGTAAGTTTCCAAACTGCGTCTTGTTGTAATTCTTTTATTTATCTACCATTTACCTAGAACTACATATGATTCTCAATATAAGTTATAACTGCAAATGTTCTTATTCCAATGAATTCTCTGTTCTTGAAGAGTATTTATGGCTTGGAATATCAATATATTATTATTCTTTTTATGACTATTTGACCCCAGTACCCATATCTTAGGTAGGATACTTGAAACCCAAGCTCAAGTAGCTTTAGCATAGTAATAACTTGTAAAGTAATTCCCTCTATAGGTAAACTATAAGATCGTTATCATCACAACTCTAGTTTTTTGCACAAACAAAGAGCAATGCATTGGATGTTGCAATGTTACAAGTGTTTTAACATTTGCTTGATAACTTTGCTTATTGTCTCATTTTGGGCAACATAAAGGAAATGTTGCGTCCAATCCCGGCGGCACTTTCATCATGCACACGCTTTTTTGAGGCAATGTTTGCCATGCGAGAATCTTTTGCGACCCTTCAGCAGCTTCGTGTGGGTCCCCATGACCCATCTTCAGCATCTCCCAAGACACCTGCTGATCTTTCTGATAGAGACTCAAGCTTTCTGTCACCAGCTGAAAGTTTCATGATTGATGGTTTCAATGAGGCCAAGGATGGAGCAATTGATCACAGGAAGCTTTCTTGGCCTAAGAGAGGAATTTAAAATTTCATGTTATTTTTCTTTTACTTTGTTGTGTTCTTTTTATGTGCTGTCGTTATCATCATCATATAATTAAAAGTGCTTAACATATCTTTAGGTTTATTTAGCTGTTTTCTTTTGGATGGCATCATGTTATTTATTTTCTCACTGCAGTGTCATGCAAGGTAGAAACTAATACCCCTTACGTTCTAAAAAAATAAAAAGTGAAATTGACGAGTGTAATTTATGGTCATCCAAAACATTTCCACCGGATTTACCATCTAAGGAAACAAACTTCACTTTGATTGTTCATCTTTTCAATGGATTTGCTTTGACATATGAATATATGATTGCAGCTTCTATCCTTTACATTACCCAAACATAACAAGAAAATTTGGAATACAACACAAAAAGGATAATGTTAAATAAAATACAACTGACTCAAAAGTGCAAAAATCTCATTACAATTTACACGGAGTCAAAGACCATAAAAGATCACTGCCTATCTCTATCTTGCACCTCTCGAAGAAACTACTGCTCTTTATGTTACATATTTACAATTCAACCTATCAGACTAAATGAAGTTATTTAGAACAGATACAGAGGTACAGAACCCATTTTGTTAATACAAACTTCCAGCGAACTTCCTAAACATCCAAAATTTGCTTCAATCAGAAGCTGCAAATTTTCAATTGGATTATTAATGCGCTAAACTAGATACAGTTCAACCTCCTGTCTGTAATTCCTTCTGGAAACAATTTTCATGCACCATTTGAAAACCCGAGAGTTTCTGTATTATCCTTGCAAAATACCAGCATATACCACCTTAAGCAACCATCATCTTGCTTTTAAGACACGACAATTAATTCTTCCCACTTCACACCTACAAGGCAACAGGGGATCCTCATTTTGCCACATTCTGCAGTAGTCAGGAAGATGACCATTGGATTAGTACTTACGGGTCTCCACTTTTCTCATGTTGTCATCAGAGAGGAGGGGCATGTTCACTGGCTAGTCTGAGGCACAGAGTGGACATGCCAACTTAAGGCTATAGGAAATCCCACACAGGAACGGAGCCCTGTGGTTGATTGGTGCGCTGTGGATTGGAACCAACAAATTGTAATGCTTGCATATCAGCTGCCGTGTAACTCTGTATACATGTTGTACATCACTCACATTCAGTATGGGAAATTTTTTTATGCATATTAGGTAACCCAAGAAAGTTAAGCTCGAAAACATAAGAATAACAGGCATGATCCTCAAATGGGTGATGTTTTGACATTTCATAGGAGCATGCATGATATTTTTACATGTGAAAATTGAGATGGCATTTATATGTTTCAAATGCAAAAAAAATTTTTTGCAGGTATAAACGTTTTTTCATCAGAACCTACATTACATAAAGGAACTGATCATTAGAGACATAACTTAGCTCAGTAAAAGAGATTACCTGAGACAAGTGACTACTAGGATGTAAATGCGGTTGCTGCAATGAGGGAAGTGAAGCGCCCTGGCAAAATTAAAATAATAATGTGAGTTAGCCATTGAAATGAAAACTAGAGTCTTGATGAGACATAGCTTGATAGAAGCAGAACATACCTGACCAAATTGGGAAATATTATTTATGGTTTGTGCTGTACCAACACCAAATCGAGGCGCAAGCAAAAATTGTCCCTGAAAATAACATATTTTTTATTAATCAATTTATTTTTATATATTTATTTATTTAATCATTTGCTTGCAAGTATAGATTCATCAATTGAGCAACACCTTAATTGTCTTATTAGCTGTTATACCTCAAGATGTTATCTCTAGCATTATTTATTCAATTTTGAAAGGAGTGCAAGGAGAAAACCATTTTTTTCCCTTTCATTTAGAGAGAAGGGAAGCAATGGAGGGTAGTTGAATAATTCTTGAAGAAAGTTGCAATGGTATTTCAAAGTTTTATAAGCATCCTGTAGAGAGGAGCACACTTTTACTTTAAAAGGGAATGCTGGCATGACATGTGAAGTCTCAAGACATCTTCCTCCTCCATACAGCTATATATATTTAACTCCATAATACAATGATCTTCCAAACTACCACCTCACCAATTCAGAGAGACAGAGAGATTGTAAAGAAGGGTGGTTCTAGTAATTTTAAGGGACTTCCTAGTTTAATAAACATCCTTAGGGTCTATCTAAACACTCCTTGAAATAATGAAATGGAAAAACAAATAACCTGTATAAGATGAGCAGGATTAAGAAACTGGTTGTTATTAGCAGCAGCATTTTGAGAATTTGAGGCTCCAATTATACCCATCCCATCTTCTCTTGTTTGATATTGAACTTGAGTCTCCATTTCTTCACTCCGTCCTGCATGTGATAGAGAGATATTAAGCAATTCAAACATAATCAGAAAGCAAGAATTACAAATATGTATTGATTTAATAACAAACATCTAATGTTTGAAACTTACCGGTGTTTGTATCAGAACTGGTAATATATTAGTGTAATGGCTTTTCAAAATTATACATGAACAGGTTGAGAGAGTATATTGAGTTAATGTTTACACCTCAAGGTGTTGAGTGACTCAAATTAGCAAATTTGAAAATATGTTAAATGCACCTCAGACCTAGATTGTGTGAGCAATACACAAAATTTGAAAGACAAAAGGGTAGAAGTACAATAAAAAAGAATCAAATCCAAACGAACCTTTTCTCCTTTTATTTCCCTCAAATTCAGGTTGACCTTTTTTCCTCTTTACCTTTCCAATTTCACCAACACTTCTACCAATAATCAAATTCTCATTAGGCTCCAAACCAGTTCGCACCTCCTTTGTCAAATTTCCAATATTCTGTTTCTCACTGGCGCCTGCCAGTGAGATCCTCTCTACTTGCTCAAACATATGATCTGTCTGGTTCACTACTAGAGAGAAGATTTCATCATTTTCAGAGGCCTTTAAAGCAATTTTGTACAAAATTTGGAACAGTGAGACATATTGGTCTTGTGCAGACAAAACCAAATTCATATTCTCGCTATTATTATCTAAACCCCTTGCTTTTGCATCCTTCCTCCATCGACTCAAGATTAAATTTGCAGGAATTTCTTTCATATTTCTCAATTCAAATACCTTTAGCACATGGCAACATATCATACCAGTGCGTTCAAATCTCTTACAGGTACACAAAACCGTACCATCTGATGAGTCAAACCTGACAAGGTGCTCCTTGGGTACACCTTTCAGCGTCACCACATACTCAGACAGAGACCCAAAGTCATCACATGTATATGCAATGCAGTCTATTAATTTTTCGTATTCTCCCCTGAAATTTCCAAGAATTGCAGGTGTATACACATGTGCTGCACACCATAGAATTTGAATCGGAGGTAGTCTTGGTGGGTTGTGATTTGATTCATAATCAGCTTGTTCTTCTTTTTGGCGCCTCTCTTCTGACAAAATTTCGAAAAAGCCCAGAAATATTGAAAAACTCTTTTCAGGTTCCAAGGGCCCTCTCAGTAAATCACACAAATTTTCATCCCTTAGAGAGGTTTCTATATCAGCCGAAAATACATGCTGGTTGTACGGAGGGGCCCACTTTGCTCTGTCTTCAAATAATTTACACAACCATACATTATCTTTGAGATTTTCCCTCTCTAACATGGAATTCCAAGTGGATATAAACTCTTCTTCTTCTTCCAAATGGAATAAGCACTGCACTAAATCGCGTGATAAATTCTCTGATGCCTCAGTAACAAACCCTAGCTCCTTGACAGCAGCCTTATATATCTGATACGTGCAAAAAAGCTGCACTGAGCTAGTCCAGATGGCTGTCACTATTTGATTAATGTTTTCACACCTCTCAGTTAGAACTGTCTTAGGAATCTTTCCACCCATAGATGCAGCAAATGTCTCAAAAAGCCATCTGATGGACTCACTTGAATTATCGTACAACAATGCTGTACCAAAAATTACAATTTGCTTATGGTGGTTTTGACCTAAAAACAAGGCCAAGGGCCTCCCAAAATTTAAAACCCTAAATGTCGTATCAAGACACACTACGTCACCAAAGTATCTATAATCTATCATATTTTTCGAATTAGCCCAAAAGAAGTTTGTCATTTGGTCAGATTCATCCACTTGCACTGCATAATAAAACAATGGATCTTCACCTTTCATCCTTCGAAAATATTCTAATAATGCCTCTGAGTCCCCTTTTACTATACTTGTTGACCGTTTCACCCTTATGTAGTTCTTGTACTCTGCAGGGATCAGGCTTGCAGTGTTGTCCGATCCAGGTCTGACTTCAGCCTTAATCAAACTCATTTGTGAATTTAACAGCTGCATATCTAATGGAGCAGACAATGGATGGTTGTGATCGGGTATGAATTCAGAAACCCGGTACCTGCCCCTTGAATCAGTTTTTATAGCCATGCGGGCCTGGCAACCGGTACGGGTCTCAGGCCGCACCCGCTTTGATTCATTTTTGGGCTTGAAGCCCTCACGGGAGCAGACAAATGTGCGGGACCGAGTTGTATTTTTTGATGTTTTATCCCACCATCCTTTACGCACGGTAAATCCAATATTGCTTGCATAATTAATATAATATTCATAAGCTTTTTCTTCTGATTCAAAGGCCATGCCAACTAATGGAAAACCGCTTGCAACTGCCTCGTCGAGTGCTTCTGCAGGTAAGTTGGGTTCATCTCCTTCTTCAATTTCACCTTGTTGTGATTGATCAGTTGTTTTATCATCTTCTTGATGTGAGGTCTGAAAGCGGATTATGAAATTTATGTAATTTTGCATATCACCACCAAAATTCAAAAGTTATTGACTATGTGTCATGGAAAATTAATCATTATGCCAATATGTTCATAGAAGACCTCTTTTGTAAAAAATAGTATAAATCAACAGTATACTTTTGGTAAATGCACATTTGTTCAAGGAACTAATATGTGCATGAAGCACACATGGATAACCTGACTGGTACTACCAATGTGGGAAGTGTATGTACTGTGATGATATTTACAGGCCTCACCAGTGCAGATCAGGATCTAATATCATACAAATTACCGGGTACCAATCAGCTTTCCAGTTCCAAGCATAATTGAAAACATAACACCTAATAAAAACAAGTGCAACTTCCTACATTCTATTCTACAATGGAAATAATTTTCACCTGAATTTCTTCTTTACTAAGAAACTTCCCTCCAACGCCTCTTAGTCGTCTTTCAGCAAGCGCTTGCCGAGATGGTATCTACAAAAAAAAAAGTTAACAGGATTTCAGTCCAGGAAATTTTTTTAAGAGAATCTCTTGGATTAGTTCAAATCAGTAAACCACCTTAGTAGTCCTATTGACAACTTGACGGCTATTCCTCTTTTGCATGTACTTGAATATTATATCCCTCCTTTCTTCATGTGTATATCTCGAAACCCGAATTCCAAGCTCCCTCAAAAGCTTCGAATGTCCGGGGTTATTCACCAATGGCACCTTATCTCCTCTTCCCCTCAACAAATCCAATTTCTCACCGTCCTCACAGTCATCATTGTTACTGATACTACCTTCATTGACCATATCCAAATCAATCTCATTTTGATCTCTCTTTTTATAAGTGCCCCGTTTCCTCTTTGCATTTTCACCCTCGTCACATTTTCCCTTTTCGCAAATAAACCCTAGCATCACCAATACTCGGGAACCTTGCGATCTTTTACCATTTCCCATTTTAACCTTAAACCCCAATCTCTCGCTATAAGCACTGTAGTAAGATTTAGCAGCCGAGACAGAATCGAACTCCATACCAACAGTTGGGAGAATCCCTTCAGTGGGACCCACTTCCAGTGAGAGTAGGTCGTCGTGGGAATGTTCCAAAACCACCTTGGACACGGTCCAGCGCCCGTCGTCGGTGCGCACCACCTCCATTCCCGCCTGGCACTGGACGGGTCCAGTTCCATCGGAGGAGGCCGGTTCTACTTCTACATCCAAGTGCTTGCTTCGGTCTTCTATCGTGGGTTCGGCCGGATCATCAAACGGATTCGGGTCTGGATCAGGGGGCTCGTTAGTGAATTCGGGTGTTGCTTCTGAATCTGAGATCTGTACCATTGGAATCGGATTCGGGTTTGATCGGAGAATTTTTGGGAGGTGGCGGCGGTAGAGAGGAGGTTGGGGGATTGGGGATCCGGGGTCGAACAAGGGAGAGGGGATGAGAGGCGCGTGGATAAGCGACACGTAAGGAGGGGCACTGATGTGGGGTCCGGATGAGAGTAGGTGGCGTGTTTTGATTGGGTGAATCTTGTGTTAATGTAGGACACAGTGACAGGGCTAAGAAAAGTTGTTGATTCTCAAGTTAAGAAAAAACAGGAGATGTCCCTGATAGGGGAATCTGTCTGTTTCTGTAGAGCACTGCTATGTAAGGCTGTGCTCCAGAACACCAAATCGGAGGGAGAGGAGAGGAGAGTAAGGGAAGTCCGTACCGTTTACTCGCTCCACTACGAAGACGAGAGAGTAACGAAGAGGGGAGTAAGGTGCGCCAGTTACTCCAGTTACTCCCGAATCGGGGTGTACACAGAGTAACAGCGATTTAATCGCTGGTTTCGCTGGTTACTCTGGCCATCACCGGAGCGAGTAAACTTCGTAACTTTACTCCTTTCCGCACCTTCTTCTTCCTCTCCCGCCCTCTCCGTCCCTTCCCCTTCCTTTAATACACGGTTCTGGAGCACAGCCTAAAGTTCCTACAGACTCTGAGACGATCCAGAACAGGTCGCTAAGCTTTCTATTACTTTGCTAACTTGCTAAGCATTGCATGATTACTTATAAAGTATTAATTAGTAAACGCTCGTTAAATACTTCCAAAACTTGGAAATAAAAACAACAAGGCAGCTATCTATACTCTCTAATATCCCAAATGTACTTTTTCTTTATTGGGGGAAAAAAAAGAAAGCTTTTTTATCTATACTCTCAAACAGCCCGAACAAACTTTTTTTTTTCTTTTTCGTTGACATTAACTTCGGGGAAAAGTTTATATCGAAGTTCTATACTTCTATGTATTTCTAAAGTCATGATTAATGAAACGGGAGAAAATCGATGCCATAATGTGTCAATTATGGATCATGGTTTTAATTTGAAAACCATAATAAGAAAATTTGTAACATTTAAGTAATAACAAAATAGTTGGATAATAAATGCAATATTTATTGCTTTCACTACTCAGACAAAAATTCTAATATTTTAAGTTTATTTTTAAATACAACAAGTACTTGAAAAACACATATTAAAACATGAGAAAACATATGGTGCATACTAATGTATCGGAGCTTCGGTGCATACTGATCCGAACTCTTCGATCTGCTTCAAAATGACCGATCCAAACCGTCTAATATGATCTCCCTATTGAAATCTCCTTTCCAACTAAATTTTATAATTTTTTCGGATTTTTAAAAGCTGCTATTTTTTAACGGTTCAGAATAAAAGTGAGATTAGTAATTTTCAAAAATTCCAAAAAAATAGTAAAAAAATTCAAAAAAATATAAATTTTGGTCAGCAAGGATATTATAATAGCGAAATCATATTGGACGGTTTGAATAGATCATTTTGAGGCAGATCAAAAAAATTGAATTAGTATGCACGTACATTAGTATCCACCTCATAAATGTCTAGGAAAAATTTGGTATCTATGAAAATAAATAAAAAGTATCATCGTTTTTTGTATGTTTACCACTTCAAACATGAAAATAGGATAGAACAAATCTAATATATTTGATATTGAAATTTTAAATTCTATTGTTATTAACTTGTAATGTAAACATAATGAAAACACAAAAAAAAATCATTAAATGAAAATATAAATTTTCCACTTATATTTAGACATGCTCTTTTTAAGTGTTTTTACATTGAATGCAATAGCCGTCTGATTAGAATCATGCAGCAGAGGACTATGAACTTTTCTGGATAAGATAATTAATGCATGTAATTTCAAATCATATTCATTTACTTACTACTAATATTTTGTTATTTTATCATAAACTTTGAAAAAAAAATACATATATATATAAAGGTTTTTAAGTTTCATTTGTTACATTATTGTGTAAAAACTCCAAATTAAAAATTTAAGTAATATCAAATTAGTTCAAGTTCGAAATCTAGTAAATCGGTGTTCCTCCGTACAATTGACAGTACAACATCTACGCCTGCCTAAAGGTAATACACTCACTATGCATCGGTGATACAAGTTTTTGACATATAGGGCATGTTTGGTTAGCTTCTTTAAGCTTCTTTAGTGTGGAATAAGGAGTTATTCCTCATATTTCCTACCAAACAAGAAATAAGTTATGTAGTTTAAATAAGGAATAAGCTTCTTTAGCCTATGACACCAAAATGGGTGAAATAAAATTTGTCAAGAGGACCCACATGAGGAATAGAATTAAAAACTATTTTTCTTTCTAACCTTTCTCATTACTGCCCCCAGCCCCTAGCTACCACGCATGGTCATTACTCCCCACAGCCCCCAGCTACCATTCTCATTAAAATTTGTCCAATGCTCATTACTGCCCCCAGTTTTATTGCGCATGCGCATTGTCATTACTCCCCAGTTTTTATTGCGCAGCTACCAGTACCTCTCTTCTTTATTTCTACGCAGCTACCACCTCTCTTCTTTTATAAATGCCTCCAGTATGCCTCTTTTCTTTAACCTAGCCGCCATGGTTTCCATTCTGTGAAGAGAAGAGAGAGCGACAAAGAGGTGAAGAGAGAACAGTTTTCCCTTATTATTTCAATCCAATCCGATTTTGTGAGTAATTTTCACTAATTGTTTTCTTTGATTTCAGATCCATTCTTGTTACTTTATTCATATACGATTTAGCTTTGCTTGCTGGTAGAAAGTGCTTTGAATATCAGGTAATATCAAATTATTTGAAGTTTCATATAGTTCTAGCTTTGCTTGTTTCAATTTCACTTGGTAGATCTAGCTAGTATGAAATGTGCATTGCTTTCTGTTCATGAAACAAAAGTATAAATCCTAAAATTAAGAGACAAAACTAAAATTTAGCATGGATTCCTTAGCAGAAAATTTAACAAAATTAAAATTTGGTCAAGCTAGCATTGTATTTTGAGCAAGTCAGTTTACATTTCAGCCAAATTTAGCATGGATCCCTCAGCAGAAAACCCCTCAAACAAATCAAAGAGATCTCGAAACCGTAAACAGAATTGGGAGAAAGAGCAAACAACCATCATGTTACACCTGATGAGGGAAGAGCAAGTTCATGGTAGAATTGGCAGTCCAGGTTCCTTCACCCAGCAATTTTGGAATAGATTAACCCCTCTTTTGAATGCCCAAACTCATCCAGATCGTGAAGCCTATGAACTGGTTGGTCGGTGGAAAACGATCAAAACTGAATTCTCAAATTACAAGCAGTGTGTCAGCAAAACTGGGTGGGGTTGGCATCCTGACTGTTGTTGGCCTGTTGCTCCAGATGATCAAGCTTGGGAGGAGTTAAGACAGGTATTTTTCCATTATTACTTGTTTGTTTGTGTCACTGCAATAGAATGTGGATTCTACTAAGTATGACTAATATGTTTCATTTTGTGTTTTCTGTTGCAGAATAATTCAAAACTGTACAACTGCAAGAATAAGCCCTTTGTTTGGTATGACATAATTAATGAAATATGTGGAAGTAGAGTGGCAAGAGGAAATTGTGGAGTGCCTAGCAGACCCGGTGTACAAGTTGAAAATCTAGTTAGCCTGAGTGATAGTTCAGACAGTGATCACAAAGCCTCTCAAGAGTTGAAGGATTTTGATCTCAGTGAGTTTAAAAACAGCATTTTGGGGGTCGATTTTAACCTCACAAGTGGAGGTTGTAGCTCTGACTTCCCTATGGAGGATTCACCAACATCACGCTACCATCCTGTCCAAAGTGCAATATCAGGTGCTGCTTCAGGTACTTCATCTGGTAAGCGAGCAAGAGAGGGTTCTGTTGGCAATGAGTATGACAGTCAAGGTAGGGTTTCTTCTGGTAAGAAATCAAAAGGGGAAACATGTTGGAATTGTGTTCTAAAAGTTATCTTATAGTGATTACTTTTATATGTTATATTTATGAATTGGATGTTATTACATTTTGTTCCATGAGTTTATATTCATATTTAGAAGTGTTCAAGAAGATGCTCTTGGTCTTGAACCGTAGAACTCTAAATAAAATGAATATATATCTCTAAAATGTTCACAGGTCTTGGATATTAGCAGGAACACTAATATGCCATATAAGACTGTCGTGTTGATTAAAAGTACGTTGTAGTTCTGTAAACGTTGATAAAGGATTATCATTTAATAACACGAGTATATGAAAAGTTTCATATATTGAACAGACCTAATTGATAAAAATATTATATGGATTGTGTTTGTGTCATTAATATTTTTATCGTGTCGTTAATTCTAAGATTGATATGATATATTTTTCACATAAGGAATATGCAACGTAATTATTATTAAAAGCCATTTGAAGCAAGTGGTGATAAAAGTAATAGTTCTTTGTATGTAACTTGTGTAGGAGGAAAATATATATGTCAATAGCTAATTGCCACTCATTAATTGAGGAATGATATTATAAAGGGCCCCTTGGTAAAGTGAGATTATAAATGGATCCAATATAACTGAAGTGCAGTTATAATTATATAATCCTACTTGTTAGAGATCAAGAAAAGATTATAATACAAAGATGACACAGCCCTACTTTGTATAATAGTCATAATATCATATGGCAAGGAATAGACACAAGTAATGATAATAACATTACTAGAAGGATCGTGTTTCGTGAAAGGATTTGCTAAACATCTATATTATTTGGGTAACTGTAATGTATGCTAGAGTACCGCTTATAGTTTATGGAATAAAATATTTATTCCATTGCCAACATAATATGGATCCTCAATATAGGTCACACCAACTGAATGGGAAACGAGAAATAAATTTTCTATGTACAAGGTTTCATGTTGTATGAAATAAAGTACAAATAGAAAATTATATCACATGACGTGATTAACTAGCAAAGAATAAATTTATTAATATGTGCATATTATGAGAATAATATAAGTTTCACATATTATAATAATATATGAATATTATTATGAAATGTATAAATTTATTTGAAGCCCAAGCCCAATTATTTTAACAAATGAAGAAGAAAGAAGGCCTTAAATTCGTGTCAGAATTTGAGCCAACTTTAAACAGAAAATTAGTATAGCAAACGATAACCATTTTGGGCAAATGATATATGAAAATTGTAGCCCTTGAAGTGTAGAATCCAATGGTCCAAGTTTCAGGACGTTTGGAGTTTCCTACAGAGAGTTATCAAGGTTTTAGTGCTGCAACGTCAGAAATTAAAGTGCTGTTTTAATTTATGCTTAGTGGCTTTAAATGCTATATGAAATTGAAAGGTTTCTTCTTGTGTTTTAAAGGTAAAACAGATCAGAAAATTTGTGTACAAGTAAGTCTTCATGTGTTGAAGCTTTGTTCTTATTTTCTTCTAGATATTTGTTAAAATATTCTATCGATTAAGCAATCGATTAAGATACGGGTAACGGAGCTAGGTGTTGATGGAAATTCGCTAGCACGGATTCAACTGTCGTTCTTGTTTTGGATTCAAGGTGAACCGAAGAGGAATAGAGCTTCGTTAAAGACCATAGGTATGGTTCTACAATCCTTCTTATAGGAATATATTTGATTGCGATGCAAATGAATAAAGAAAGTTAGCAATAGTAAGAACGATCCTAGATGTTATCGGTTAATAAAATTTTAAAAATTACCCGATTAGCATCATGAAATCCTTCAATTGGTATCAGAGCATAGGTTCTTTATTATTGCTGATTAGACTATTTTATTATGTAATTTTAATTACATAAGTGCTTAGTTAATTGTTCTTTTGTTTTGCGGTTCTAAATTCGTGCTGAATTTTTGTTACACGTTTTGCAATATTGTAATATGATAACTGGTTAATTATTTTTGTATTTTCTAAAATTCTTACTATATTAGAAGAAGTTTAGAATAGGATAATTATATAGATCAAGGTTTTTGGACAGATCTATGAGATTAAACAAAAATAAAGAAAATAGTGCGCTGCTGGAATTTTTCAGCAACAGTAGCAGTTTTTGCTGAAATCAAAATAACGTTTTCTCTCAAATGGATTAACATATTTTGATGAAACCAGTTTCTAAATTTAGATATTGAAGTCTAGTTTTGAAATAATAAAACTTTCCTATACAAAAGTTTTATGGAATTTCGTCACAAAGGCAAAACAGCAACAGTGCGCAGTTTTTCTGTGACAAAACACAATAACGGTTTGTATTTTCTTTTAAATGATTAAAAGATTATTTTTCAAACTATGGTGCAAATTGTAACAGAGAATTATAAATCATGTTAGGGATTTAAATGATTTAGAGAACCGCAATTACTTAAGAAATAGAAATTAATTAAAAGGTACAAAATAGTGCATCGGTATGCAATTCCTATTATAATGTTTTGCAGGGAATCGAGTTTGTATGTCTCATTCCAATGCCTTGTGTGATGTAAATTTTATGTGATGTGCATGTTTGATTGTAAGCAATTTTAATAAGCGTTTATTAATTAGGCACAAAAGGCAATTTATGTATAGGATGTCTTTATTTATTTTTTACATCATATGCATTGTGAGAATGAGATGGGTTCCTAATACTTGCACTTAGCAAATTTTATTTTTGAAAGGATTCATAATAAAGTTTGGGGCAACATATTTATTTTTATGCAATTTTTCATCCAATGGTGCAAGAAGACAAAGCAGTGGATGAAGAGAAGCGCAAGAGGCATACAAACTCGCAAATGTTTTGTGATTGTTTTATGTTATGTGCTTTATGATTATATGTGAATGATATGTTAGGATAGGTATGGGTGTATGAAAACAGGACCTACCAAACTATAGTCACATTTGAAATGTCCAATGAAAAATTAAGTATTTTTCCTTCTTATTTTATCCACTTTAAGCTAAAGATTATTAAGATGCATGAGTGTAATTTCTAATCTTTAGAAATCGTGGAATGTGTTAGGACATATTATCTGGCCATTGATAAATGGATTAAATGTGAGGCATTTGGTACATTTATTTTATGGAGATAATTAGCCAAACATATTGACCAATAAAATAAGTTTGCTTAAAGGGAATTCAAGATCTAGGCTTGAGGTCTCGGAAAAATCGTTTAATAAGAAAAATTTCTTAATAAACAACAAGAGTCATAAAGTTTAGAAAATTGCAAACGATTGCAAAAGTTTTTCTAAAAGGTTATGATTAGTAAAAGATTACTTACCTTGATTTTATAATTCGGATGAGTTCGCTTTATTTATGATAGGATCTTGAATATGCTGCATAATGGACAAATTTAAATATGTAGTATGAAATGTTACATAAATATTAACATGAAATCCTTTAATTTTATTTCTATAGAATGACAAACAACGTACTTATCCAATCCATAACTCGAAAAGTGCTTGTTGGAAAATGTTAGTTCCAATTTTCTAGATTAGAAAGTAAAACTCCAACGTATCATCAGATAGGAGGATCTTGTAAATGTATTGGAGCACGATGCACCAATACTAAGTACGGAACCCTCTGATGAAGAATAATGTTTGGCGTGAAAGTATTGCAGAATGAACTGGATGTTCAAGGTCTCATGTTGGCAAGTATAGTAATTGAATTTACTAGAAAGTTCATAAACCATACTCCAAAAGAGATAATGGAACTTCATTCAAGATGTTCTTGCAATAGCAAGAAAGTTCAAAAGAAAGGCAAAAAGAAGATGCCTAAAGGGAACAAGGGGAAAGGAGAAGCTCAAGCGAGCACCTCCAAAAGCAAGAGAAAAAAAAAACTTGCTAACTCCGCAAACTGAGATTGTCATGAGTAAGGACGTTTCAAGGTGAATTGTCCAAAGTACAAGGCTGACTTAGACTCGGGCAAAATAGAGCGGAAGCGTCCCAAGGTTCCAAACGGTATCTATGTTATTGAAATTAATTTAACCACATCTATTCACGATTGAGTAACTGATACTAGATCGTGTGCTCATATTTGTGTAAATATGAAGACACTAATGAATAGAAGACATCTCAAGTGAGGTGGAGTCACTTTGAAGGTGAGCGATGATGTTAGTATCTCGGCAATGGCCATTTACTCAATAAACCTTCATTTATCTAGTGGTTTATTAATTAATTAATTTGGATAATGTTTATTATGTTCCATCTATATGTAAGAACATTATATCTGTGTCGTGTTTGGACAAAGATGGTTATGTATTTACTATTTCAAACTCGTGTATGAGTATTGCAAAAGATGGAATTTTCTATGCAAATGCTACTGTTCATGATGGTTTATATTTGCTAGAAGTGAATGATAAACATGTTCTAAATGTCAATAACAAAAGACTCAAAATATCTCATGAAAATAACACTCTCTTATGGCACTATCGTCTTGGTCATATAAACGAGAAACGCATTAAGAAATTACAAGATAGTAATCTTCTTGGTCTCATGGATTGCGATGCAATAGAGACATGTGAATCTTGTTTAGTTGGTAAAATGACTAAGAAACCTTTCAAGAAGAAAGGTTCAAGGGCAAAAGACTTGTTGGAATTGATACATTCTGATGTATGTGGTCCAATGAGAACTAGTGCACGAGATGGTTTTAGGTACTTCATTACGTTCATAGATGACTATAGTCGTTTTGGCTATGTTTATCTAATGAAGAACAAGAGTGAATCTTTTGACAAGTTCAAAGAATTCAAGAATGAAGTCGAAAATCAACTTAATAAGAGAATTAAGATTTTGCGAACTGATCGTGGAGGAGAATACTTGAGTAATGAATTTGGTACATATCTGAAGGAGTGTGGTACCATACCACAATTGACTCCACCAGGAACACCTCAGTGGAATGGTGTATCTGAGAGGAGAAACAGAACACTGCTTGATATGGTTCGATCAATGATGTGCCAAACAGAATTGCATCTTTATTTTTGGGGACATGCATTGCTAACTGCGGCTTACACATTGAATATTGTTCCATCCAAATCTGTCGAGAAAACTCCATACGAGTTGTGGACAGGAAAAACTCCTGAATTATCTTTTCTCAAAATTTGGGAATGTGAGGCTTACATCAAACGATTGATGTCAACCAAACTAGAACCCCAAGCGGAAAAATGCTTTTTTATAGGTTATCCAAAAGAAACAAAAGGATACTACTTTTGGCACAAGTCAACAAATAGAATATTAGTTGAAAGGGGTGCAATTTTCTTAGAGAAAGAGTTTCTCGAAAGAATCAAAAGTAGTGGGAGTAGTGTAACGCTTGAGGAAATTCAAGAAACATTACAAGACCTCGATCAAGTCATGAATGACACACATGTAGATCGAAATAACCCAACCATAGTTCCGACGGCTAGTGGGAGCATTAGTGTACAGGTTCCTCAACCTATTGAGGAAGAGGTTCACGCATCACCACATAGTGTTCAATCGAGTATTGAACTAATTCCACAAGAAATTGTGCAAAAGGTTCAAGATACTCAAGATGAGCATAAAGAGCTACAAGAACTAAGAAGGTCAACAAGATCTAGAAAGAAACCTTATGTATATATCTAGGACTTTATGAGATCTTGATAATGGATATGAAAGATCCAAAGACCTTTGAAGAAGCAATGAAAAGAGAAGATTCAAAATCATGGTATGAAACCATTAAATCTGAAATGAAATCCATGTATGATAACCAAGTGTGGATCTTGGTAACCTTCCTCAAGGAAAGAAAGTTGTTCAAAGCAAATAGGTTTTCAAGAGGAAGATGGACATGGATGGAAACATGACAACATACAAGACAAGGCTTGTAGTGAAAGAGTTTAGTCAAGTTCAAGGGATTGATTATGACGAAACTTTCTCGCCTGTTGCAATGTTTAAGTCAATTCGGATATTACTAGCCATTATCGTATTTTATGATTATGAAATATGACAAATGGATGTCAAAATAACATTCCTTAATGGGAATTTGAAAGAGGATGTGTACATGGTACAACCTCTAGGTTTTGAAGATCCAAATAATGATAGTAAAGTATGCAAACTTCAAAGGTCTATTTATGGACTGAAGCAAGCATTGAGGAGTTGGAATAAGCGCTTTGATGAAGAGGTTAAATGCCTTGGATTTATTCAAAGTAAGGAAGTTTCTTGTCTATACAAGATGGTCAGTGGGAGTTGTATAACCTTGTACATACAAGATGGTCAGTGGGAGCTATATACTTTTTGGTTTTGTATGTTGATGACATACTATTGATAGGCAACTTTGTTCTCTTAATGGAGCAAACAAAAACTTCATTGAAAGAGATTTTCTCAATGAAAGACTTGGGTGAAGCCCAATATATCTTAGGAATCAAGATATGTAGAGACAGGTCACGTAGACTAATTGGTTTTAATCAATGTACATACATTGGCAAAATGTTGAAATGATTCGACATGCAAAATTTCAAGAAAGGAAATGTACCAATAAGTCAAGGTGTAACACTTAGCAAGTCTCAACGTGCTGTGACACGTAAAGACATTGAAATCATGAAGAATGTAGAATATGCTTCTGCAATTGGTTCTATCATGTATGCTATGGTTTGTACACGATCTGATGTCACATATGCTCTAAGTATGACAAATCGTCATTAAGCCCATGCAGGTTCTGCACATTGGAGTGTAGTCAAGAATATCCTTAAGTATCATAACAGAACTAAGGATAAATTTCTTGTGTATGGAGGAAAACGAGAACTCGTTGTAGAAGGCTACACCGATGTGAGTTTTGCAACCTATTATGATGATAAAAGGTCGCAATTTGGATATGTATTTAGTCTGAATAGATGTGCTGTTAGTTTGAAAAGATTCAAACAATTAGCAAACAGCTGACTCAAGCATCCAATCAGAAGTGATGGTTGTTGCTAAAGCCAACAAAGTAAATGTTTGATCAAGGAGTTCATTGAAGAACTTGACGTGGTTTACACCACAAGATCAAACATATGGATAGAAAAATAATTTGTCATTCAATACTTCATTAAAGAAGATAGATTAAAATTATTAAAGGTGAACACGGATAATAACACAACATATCCACCAACAAAGCCTTATTCTCAAGCTAATGGCAAAGTCCACTTTGATTCCACGTGTTCGAAGATGCATGGAAAGTGGATAGAGATAACAGAATGAGTCAAAAGGCAACCCAAGTTTTAGAGTTAATACATAAGTATGTATAAGAAGTAACTTTAAGAACAAGTGGGAGATTGTTGGAATTGTGTTCTAAAAGTTATCTTATAGTGATTACTTTTATATGTTATATTTATGAATTGGATGTTATTACATTTTGTTCCATGAGTTTATATTCATATTTAGAAGTGTTCAAGAAGATGCTCTTGGTCTTGAACCGCAGAACTCTAAATAAAATGAATATATATCTCTAAAATGTTCACAGGTCTTGGATATTAGCAGGAACACTAATATGCCATATAAGACTGTCGTGTTGATTAAAAGTACGTTGTAGTTCTGTAAACGTTGATAAAGGATTATCATTTAATAACACGAGTATATGAAAAGTTTCATATATTGAACAGACCTAATTGATAAAAATATTATATGGATTGTGTTTGTGTCATTAATATTTTTATCGTGTCGTTAATTCTAAGATTGATATGATATATTTTTCACATAAGGAATATGCAACGTAATTATTATTAAAAGCCATTTGAAGCAAGTGGTGATAAAAGTAATAGTTCTTTGTATGTAACTTGTGTAGGAGGAAAATATATATGTCAATAGTTAATTGCCACTCATTAATTGAGGAATGATATTATAAAGGGCCCCTTGGTAAAGTGAGATTATAAATGGATCCAATATAACTGAAGTGCAGTTATAATTATATAATCCTACTTGTTAGAGATCAAGAAAAGATTATAATACAAAGATGACACAGCCCTACTTTGTATAATAGTCATAATATCATATGGCAAGGAATAGACACAAGTAATGATAATAACATTACTAGAAGGATCGTGTTTCGTGAAAGGATTTGCTAAACATCTATATTATTTGGGTAACTGTAATGTATGCTAGAGTACCGCTTATAGTTTATGGAATAAAATATTTATTCCATTGCCAACATAATATGGATCCTCAATATAGGTCACACCAACTGAATGGGAAACGATAAATAAATTTTCTATGTACAAGGTTTCATGTTGTATGAAATAAAGTACAAATAGAAAATTATATCACATGACGTGATTAACTAGCAAAGAATAAATTTATTAATATGTGCATATTATGAGAATAATATAAGTTTCACATATTATAATAATATATGAATATTATTATGAAATGTATAAATTTATTTGAAGCCCAAGCCCAATTATTTTAACAAATGAAGAAGAAAGAAGGCCTTAAATTCGTGTCAGAATTTGAGCCAACTTTAAACAGAAAATTAGTATAGCAAACGATAACCATTTTGGGCAAATGATATATGAAAATTGTAGCCCTTGAAGTGTAGAATCCAATGGTCCAAGATTCAGGACGTTTGGAGTTTCCTACAGAGAGTTATCAAGGTTTTAGTGCTGCAACGTCAGAAATTAAAGTGCTGTTTTAATTTCTGCTTAGTGGCTTTAAATGCTATATGAAATTGAAAGGTTTCTTCTTGTGTTTTAAAGGTAAAACAGATCAGAAAATTTGTGTACAAGTAAGTCTTCATGTGTTGAAGCTTTGTTCTTATTTTCTTCTAGATATTTGTTAAAATATTCTATCGATTAAGCAATCGATTAAGATACGGGTAACGGAGCTAGGTGTTGATGGAAATTCGCTAGCACGGATTCAACTGTCGTTCTTGTTTTGGATTCAAGGTGAACCGAAGAGGAATAGAGCTTCGTTAAAGACCATAGGTATGGTTCTACAATCCTTCTTATAGGAATATATTTGATTGCGATGCAAATGAATAAAGAAAGTTAGCAATAGTAAGAACGATCCTAGATGTTATCGGTTAATAAAATTTTAAAAATTACCCGATTAGCATCATGAAATCCTTCAAAACAAATAAGAGCAAGGGATCAAAAAATGATGACAGAATTGATGTACTTATTACTGAATCGAGGGAGCGTCGTAATTCATATGAGGAGGTGAAGAATGTTTTATTTTCATTTTATTCTTGGCAGGTTCTACATTGTAAATTGGTGCTTTAGTTGTTGCTACTCCACTGCACCTCATGGTGATTTCTAGAGGTTTTATACACTTTCATGCATTTCTTTATTTATAACTTTAGTTCAGAAATTACATACAACTGACATTCAATTTTTTATTGTCTACAGAAGCGAAGAAGAAATTACTTCTTCTATTTATGGAGGATGAATTGTGGTTTTCAGAAGAAGTCGATTCATTATTAGTTGAGATGCTTGAAGATTCAAGTGCAACCTTGCATACCAAACAGCTGCAAAACACTAGAAAATTCACAGGCCAACAAATTGTCCATGATATTTTAACTGGTCACCCAATCCGATGCTATAATATATTTCGGCTGACTACTACAAATTTTCATATCCTGTGCCAAAAAATATCCACAAAACTTGATACAAAAAGAACAACTGCTGAAGAACAACTAGCCATTTTCTTACTATGTGTCGGCCATGGTGTTAGATTCCGAAAATTGCAAGAAGACTTCCAACACTCTACTGAAACTATTTATAGATTTTTCAAGGATGTATTGAAGGCCATTCTTTCTTTGAAGGACGAATACATAAAGCTACCTGATTCTACAGCTGGCATACATCCCTTAGTTGGACCGAACAGTAGAAATTATGTGTTCAAGGTAATTAAAATAAATATAATATGTTTTTATATTATCACACTTACTTGGACCTGAGTTGAACTTCTGAAATGTAATATGCTTTGTGATATTATGTAGGATGCCTTGGGTGCGATTGATGGAACACATATACCGGCTCTTGTGAAAAAGAGAAAGATGGAAAGGTTTCGTAATAGAAAGGGGTTTTTGTCACAAAATGTACTTGCCGCATGTTCATTTGATATGATATTCCAATATGTTGCTACCGGATGGGAAGGATCAGCAGCAGATATGAGGGTGTTGCGTTGGGCAATAGAGGAGGGTGGCTTCACTGTCCCTAATGGCAGGTATTATCTTGCAGATTTAGGTTATGCAAATACTTCAAAGTTTCTTTGCCCGTACCGAAACCATGATTACCATCTTGCCCAATTTAATCGTCTTCCGAGGGCCTCACGTTATAAGTCCCCTGAGGATTTATATAATCATCGTCATGCACAACTTCGAAATGTGATAGAGAGAACTTTTGGGGTCTTAAAAATGCGGTTTAAAATTCTTCAGAATATGCCACGTTTTAAGTATAGGAAACAGACTTTGATTGTTATGGCATGCTGCATTCTTCACAATTTTATAAAAATGCAAAATTCACCAGATTTTCTATTGGATGCAACGTTAAATTTAGAGGTTGAACATGAAAATGAGAGTTCGGTTGGTACAGAACAAGTGTCTGGTACTAATGAGACAGCTGCAGGAGAAATTATTAGAAGGAACATTAAAAATGCTTTGTGGAGAAAGAGGCAGCGTAGAAACTAGTATGTTTGGTGTTTTAGTTTGTTTGATTTGAAGAGTACTATGTTTATTTTAGTGTATTTGATTTTATATTTGTTGTATTTGGATATTAGCACTGTGTTTGTAATGTTGTACTAAGCTTGTTTGATTTGAACGATTTGAGTGTTTTGTCATATTAGCACAATATTTGTTGGATTATGACATTATCTTATATGCTTTGTCATATAATTTGGATATTACTAGTTATGATGCTTATAGTATGATACTAGTTAATTGTTAATTGGCTCTAGAACCATAAATCATTCAACACTATTATTTGTTATAAGGAGAAGGCTATTATTGTCTTTTCATATTTTAGCTTTAAATAATTTTTTTGTTTCTTTTCTTATACCTCAATATGCATAACCAAACATAAATAAGTTCTTCCTCCTTAACATAGACATAACTTGTCATAAGTTCTACCTCTTAATTTCTTCCTCTTAAGTTATTCCTTTACCAAACACCACCATAAGTCATTAGCATTGATGATCGTGTACGTTGTTGGCTAAATGCCGAGCTCGATCTATCAGATCCCTAATAATGTCTGAAATAACTCAATTGGGTTAAAATAAAAGCCATGACAACTGACAAGTCCTTCAAGGTAAGGCATGCTCAGATGCTCTGGCAGGGAAGCAACACATGCTAGGCGCGCTCTTTTTTTTTTTTTTTTTTTTGCTCTTTATTTATTTATTACTTACGTGCTTGCCAAAGGCCCAAAATTAGGCGGCATAAGTTCACCACGACCTACTGTTAGACATGGCACGACTATTGAAACGGTTAGACGAAGCAGGAATTTTCAATTAGAATAGCTGGCATGCGCAGTTTCGTGGTACAGCATGGTTTCGGAACGGCATAAAACTTGATACAGGCAAATCGGCCACACGAAACCACTTATCCTCGTAACATCTCTCCATTAATTACACGTTCCCACTTCTCTTTATGGGCCTCTCTCCATTAATTACACACGCTCTACATCTATACTTGGCAAACGTGACAAACGATCACGGTTTTGGTAGTAACCGTTTTCGTGCCGTTTGATCAAACGATCAAAAAAATGTTTTCGTTTCCATTTTGTTTAGCAAACGGCTCAGATTTTTATCTCGTTTTTGTATTGTTTACAAATACGAGCAAAACGGCAAAATATTTTTCAAATATTTTTATAACAAAATTTCAGATTACTATGAAAGAACTCGGTGCACCAACGTTCAAATGTTGACAAGTGGAGTCCACTGACCGAAACCAAGTACGACTCGAACCCTGTTTGGTCCACATACGCGGGTGTGAACCAATTGACTTGATCAACTCTAACCCAGCGCCATTGCTTTATCTTTTGTGACCTTTATGATGCATAAAACGTTGTGGAACAACCAAACCCCTCCTCTAGCTGATGTGGATCACTCAGAAAGGGACACCTCACCTCTTCTGGATGACATGGACTAACCCTTATTTCTCGCTACTATTGAATAATTCTACCTTTGTAGAATATGAAACGGCAAACGAAATGGTATGATTCCATTTTTGTTTCGTTTTATAAAACGCAAATCATATGAATTCCGTCATCGTTTCAGAAATGATAAATTGGTGCCACATTCCGTTTCGTTTTTAAAAATGGAACGGCATCACATTTTTTTTTTTATTTATATCGTTTTGCCAGGCCTATCTACATCTCTCATTTCTTTGGCTATGGACGTGCATTTTTATCCTGTTATCTTGTTAACTCTTCTTGTTGGTTCAATAAAATATCTAACTAGGCTATTCTCCTATTATATTTTGAAAAGAAAGAAGAAGAAAATAAAAAAATAACAGACAAGGTGGAAGAAGCTACAGGGACAATAGAACAGACAAAAGTTGGCCACCTCAAACATATCCGTGCTGAGTGCTAACTACAAGAACAATAGAACAGACAAAAGTTGGCCACTTCAAACATATCCGTGCTAAGTGCTAACTACAATAAAATTTCTTGATTTCAGTACTGTTAATTGATCTACATACAAAATTTCTTGGTGATTTATTTTCAGCTGAATCTCTTTTGCAAATGCTGCTATTGTCAGCCAGCAACCAAATTATTAACAAATATGAAGAATTGCCACTGCATCTATACAATACACTGCTATAGTGTTTGCCAATTTATCAGGAATTACCTGCACTATTAGAAAGTTATGCTTGACTTTGATCATTTGTCGAACTACTTGCCTACAACAGTGATAAATAGGTTGCGAAGAACTAACTAGGCAGGAAACATTACCCTCAAGGTTGGTCTCGATTAATCATGTTCTGGAAGGAGATAAATAGATCCTTATTTTCAGATCCAAATATCTCCTCTGCCTTTTGCAATGTCTCCTGTACAAAATTAAGATGTGTAAGTCCCAATTTACATTCATTTGCTACTTGATCCATTCTATTGCACTTTCTTTTTCTTATTTTGAATACTTACCTCCTTTGATTGTTTACGGGAGTTGAACTCCTTGATGTTAGCCAAGAAGGCACCAAATTGCTCATAAGAGAGGCGACTCCTGAAAAGACCAACCGATTAAATAGAAGTTTAACATGGCTACTAAATTATCAACAACAACTACAACTAAGCCTTTTGTCCCAGACCAGTTAGGGTAGGCATGGGTACTAAATTCTCGCTTTGTTTAAATAATATAAAGAAAACAGTATGAGTAGCTTATTTGGTAGGAACTAGCAAGAATATTAAAAAGGAAAAAAAAGCAACAAGTATTGGGAAATGAATGCAAAGTGGCAAACCTGGCTTGGCGAAAGAACTCCTTTCCATCCATGCGAGGGCGTTCTGTAATTACATATGCTATTATAAGCTTCCCATGTCAAGCCAAGTTGAGTAAAACACAATAATAAAATAATTTAGTCCCACTGTTTCAAAAACTAGGTCTGCATAAGTCAGCATAGGCTCACTAAGACATTAGCCTGATCCAAACCAAAAAAAGCAAACAAATCTTTTTTTTTACCTTACGATTCAATCTGATCTTTTTACAAAGCTGGCGATTTATAAAAATGGTTGGTAAACGAGAGCTGACAAGAAAAAGGTTGGTACTAGTTGGGCCAATCATAATAAATGAGCACCTCATTAGTACAAAAGTAGAGACCGGTTGCAGTCTTTGCAAGAACAGCAAAGATGAAAAATGAAATGTAGAAGTAGAATATTTAGGTTAGATACAACTTTACAAAATGAAAAGATTTTAGAGAAAAGACAAACAGCAGAAACATCAAGAGTATATCATGTATACCCCTTTAGGAGTTTTAAATATATTATGAACCTTTGAGGACCAATAGATATCAAATTAAAAAAACCCCATCTAAACATGGGCCAATATCACCTAGTTCACATTTCACAATTAATTAAAAATACCCAAACTATCCACTCTGAATTTATAATTTATTAAGCACAAATACTACAATGAAAGGATAAAGTTGGTATTTGTCATACATTGGATGAAGCAGGAATTATGTGTTTTACAAGGGCGCATATATGTTTCTGTGTTTTGGGGAGCCTACAAGATATTTTACAATATCCACTACTTGCAAAATATTTTGAGGATTTTAAGGCATAAATTTTGGACCTGAGAAGGGGCGCCTCTTTGGAGGGGACACTGGTGCGGAGACAGGTTGACTCGACCGTGAGTAAGATGCTGATATAGCGTTCACATCTAAACTAGACTTCCTTGGTGATGTGTTGCCTGATAAGGTTCTTGGAGATGATCCTGTGGTGGAGAATCCTCCTCTTTGAGATGATCCAAAGGTGGCTGCAGGAGCACTGTACTTTGTGATGGAGAACTCGTTACCTGACCAACAGTGTTGTTTTATTATTAGGAAATATAATTTTGACCCCACAAATATAAAAAAATGGTATATATTCCTGAGAATGCAAAATTACAGCACATAAGACTGGAATACAGACTCTCTGTCTATTCTCATTCTCCAAGAAGCACAAAAATAAACTCTTCTCTTTGACTTCACCAAGTCAAAATGAAGACGAGATTACTTTAAGAATTTTTTTTTTTAAAGAAATGTAATATGAAATTTTTCTTTATAACATAAATACAAATAAATCCTTGCAAAAGTTGCATGTTAAAATCATTGATTACCATTTTGAGTTGAGCCCCATGTTGCTGTAGATCCACTAGCAATATCTGACACGGCATGGCTGCTTGTGCTTTCCTCTTCATTTCAGATTATCAAAGAACAAAATAAGAAAAGATATATTCATTATATAAAAGAAATCTCATACTAAACTTATTTATAACAATGGAAAACTCTTAAGTCACCTTCCCATGAAGGATTTCGGGAAACCATATTCTGATAAGCATCACGCCATGAAGGAATTCGGGCTACCAAATTGTCAGAGTTGTCTTCAGCAGCTATTTCTGACAGTTGCTGTGCATGCCCAAAAGAAATATCTATTAACTATTTTTGGCTGGTGCAAATTTTTCTATTTCTGCTAAGGAAGAATATTCAAGAAGGGCTTTGCTCACATTTAAATTATCTTCGCTTAATGTCTGCATCAGCTGTCTCTTGAATGTCTCCAGCTACAAAGCACAGGTGAAACAAAAGGTATGTTGCTAGTTAGTAACAGGTTATGCTTGTCAGGACAAAAGACAAGAAAAATAACTAATAATTTTAAGTTCCATGCGGCACTTGAGGTGTTGGTTTAGTTGTTATTTTATTTGAAGGAAGCAATTATTCGAGGCTTAGTTCAGGCAATAAATTGAAATATTGGCTTAAACACCAGTGAGACATCTAAAGGTGTTGCTATTTGTTAAGATAATTTTGGCGTTACAACAGTATAGAAGCAAACTGTTTCCAACTTATCACAAGTTTATGTGAAAATATGTCCCTATTTCAATATGCAAGCAATATAGTACCTTAGCCAAATTCCTCGCCAATTTCTTGGCTGTAACAGAGAGCATATCCCTTTCTCTTACAAGCTTAGCCTACATAACATCAACAAATGGTATATACACTAAGTAAAACAGATTAAAAAGTTCAAGAGGTCACAAATTTATGCTTTAGGTTTGTTAATTTGACTTTTATTAGAAAATATATAAACAGATAAATTAGGAACTTATGGCATGCACATTGGCGAATGAAAATTAACCAACGTGATCATATATAAAGAAAAAAAAGAGAAATTCAAGGACTTGTTACCACGTATTAATTGGTACAAATTGTTCATGGTCGTATTCAATCTCCAATTCTCCACTCTCAAAAGCCATACTCAGGTAACTTTTATTGGACATCATTCGTTATTTGCTTCTTGTGAAATATAATTAGCCAAAATAAGATTATCATCGGTATGATTTTATAGTCTGTTTATGCCAAAGGAACCTATCCAAGTTCAAAATTAATCAAAAAAAATTCTCACGTTTTCCTCCAGTGAACCCTTCAACTTGGCACTATACTCTTGCACCACGCGATCCAATCTCGCCACCTTCTCGTGCAATTCTTCAATTGTACGGTCGCGATCGGCGATCTGTTGCCTGAGGCGCGCCGAGTCGGACTCGAGGCGGGTCACGCGGGAGGCGAGCGCCATGGAGGTGATCTTGCGCGCCACATCGAGCTGGTCGTACGGATCGGTGGGAATCACGGCTAGTATCTCGTCGGGTAGATGGAAATCAACGCCGTCGCGCTGCGCCATCTACGGTGGCGCAAGGGAAGGAAGGCGGGTTGTTCGCCGGAGTTGGTTTGGAAACTTTGGAGAGAGAGAGAGAGAGAGAGACTTGTAATGGGTACACGAGAGTAGCACCTCTAGCTACTTACATGTGTCACTGAACAAGGGACCTACACCGAAACGGTTGCTGTTGGGATTCTTGAATTGCATTTGATTGTGACAGGTAGAGGTGTTAAATGTTAATTAAATATACTCATTTAATATATCCGTATGTATTCGACGAGAAAAATATAAAACAAAAGTTTTTTCATTGGTTTGTGTTGGATAAGACAAGGGAACTTTTATTGAATTAATCAAATAAAGTAATAAAGCTACATCGTACTGTTATCAAATAATAAGTTTATATGAAACATTGAAATAATGAAATGTTAATATGCCATAGAAATAAATTAATTAATTTATTAAAATAAAATTGTCTCCAACGAGAACCACATTAAGATTTAAGAATGATCACTTGGTAGGTATGCCCCACCTACCCACCTAAATTTCTCGGAGAGTGGTATATTCCTCTCAAAAGAAGACCCCACATATAAGTGACTCATTAAAAAATTAGCAACGTGGCGAGCCTCCAACGAGGACCACAAGCGAGCTCTCTAGAGCTAGAATGACCGACAAGTGGGATCCACAAAAAATAACGTACAAAGAAATGACACGTCAAAGATCCTCAAGTCCGGTTTTCAAAGGAAGCCTGTGCGGAGTTGCGCTTTATTAGTCCCACAATACTTGAGCATTGCGGAAGGAGTTCCAGGCTCCGCTATAAAGCAAGCGGACTAAGTTGGGTTCAAATCACGCAGCTGCGTGGTGAGCACAGAGCGAACTATTCTTTCGCCTTTTACTAAAGAATACCGTGTGCGCGCCACTTTTAAGCAGCATACGCCAATTTTTGGAGGGCGCTTTTCTTACTGGAAGGCCCCTACAATGTTTAAATATAAGAATTTTGTTTACCTCTTTATTTAATATATTTTCAACTTTTAATGTTTTAAATTTATTTTTAAATAAAAGAATTTTTCTTACGTTCTTTTATTTTTATCTATTATTAATATTTTAAACTTTGGGGTAAAATTGGTGCTATATGGGTTGTTGTTGGTTTAGGTTCTATTGGATAGTCATTAGTCGCGACCAAAAAAAAATGTTAAATTTTAAGAAATGAATGTAGAAAAATAATTATTCAAAATAAAATTATAAAAAAAAGTATACTTGTGATTGTTTATCTAAATAACTTGTACAATTAAATTTTTTTGGTCATTAATCTATTATTATAATAAGATCGAAGTTTAATTAATTGATTCTAAATTGCTTAAAATAATCTAACTAACCTTTATAGAATATGCTTGTTATTGAAAACTTTAATTTTATTAATAATTTAGAATGTAACACTCGTTTCATGCCGCAAAAAAAAGTGCATTCTGCATTCTGGATATGAACTTTATTTACATGGTTGAATTTTCCCTTGATAATTTAATGCCTAAAAAGTAAGTGTTCTCTTTTTAGAGTGTCTTTTACTAGTACTAGCAAATAGAATCACTCGATGCTTACATATGAACAAATGCATGAGAGGTTGCAAAATTGGATACTACCGACCAAATCTAGAAAGGGTGAACATGTTGCACATGGCTTAACATATTATATACTTATCGACATATGAAATAATAATGCAAAATCATGGAGAATCATTGTAATCCAGATAAGAAACACAACTAATTACAAAATCATCTCAAACATATATATTTATTTTTAAAAAAGAAGTCAGAAGCGTTGAAGCCACATTAAATGATACGCAACAGGGATATAACACTATACATGTATAACAAAAGAATGTAAATGCACTCTTAAAACCCTTGATCACTCCATTGAGCATAGAGATCAACGATCGTGTCACCTTCCCTCTTGAATGATTGAATCAAGCAACACCTGCGACGACTCAGAGTGCGAAATGCCAGTCTGCACACCTCTGGTTCCGGAGTTTTGTGAGGTGGGCCCAGAGAACTCTTCAGTTGTGAAATTATTATTTGTCATTTCTTTAAACTGCCAATCAGTTAGGTAACTTGGTCTAGAGGTAACTTTGATGACTTCTGAATCACCAGTCAACATTGATACGACACGGGACATGGATGGGCGTTGCAGAGGAGATGCATGGGTGCACAATAAAGAGACCCCAATCAGCCTCAAAGCTTGGTCCTTATCATATGAGGTAAGCTTCGGATCCAGCAACTCGAGTGCACGATTTTGCTCATATAAGCTCCAAGCCTGGGAGAACAGGTTGTTAGTCTTTTAGTACCAGTACTACATGTCGGTATACAATACCCAGTATATGAATGTAGGATCCTTCCTTAGTTCCTTTCCTATAAAAACTTTCTCCTTTTGTTTTAATTCTCCTCTCAGTTTGGAACTTGATGCTAAATGAAAGTTTCATTGAAAAACTAGTTTGGATACGGCAGTAATAGCAAGTTGTAAAAAGGTCTGTATGGGCCAGGTCAGACGGGAAGTCAGGGATCGTCCAACTCAAGTCTGTTACTTTTATTGGTCCTTTGGTTATGAAAAGCTTAAATTATTTTGCCAACAAGCCCTCAAAAAAAAAAAAATCAAGAAGAAAAATAGCAAGAATAATAAATGTGTAATACCCATTCAAAAAGATATATTTGATCAGGTCTTAGTGTCTGGTCCGAATTTGAGCGACCTGCTACAGCCTCTAGGACAACAACACCAAATGCAAACACATCCGTTTTTTCTGTCAAATGGCCTCTCATTGCATACTCTGGCGCAAGATACCCTCTGTATAATATAAAAATAAACAGGGATGAAAGAGATGCATATTATGTCCATCAATCATTGGAAATTCTTTTTTAGGATCTTTATTATGTTTACTGATTGTTGCTTCAATCTGTATGAAAACAAAACCTAAAATATCTTTAATTTTCATTGGTTTGCTCGTCCCAAATTTTGATGTCTTGCTTGTAATTTCTGGAGCAAATGCAGAATTCAGTCACTGATCAGTGAATACACAAAATGCTTATGGCTTATGTATTTGTTTCTTAAGTTTGTGCGATATTTAGTATGAAATTGTAAAGTCGACACGACATGGATAAATGGAACGGGGTTAATTGTGCAAACAACAAGTGAAATATTATCTAGTTTTTCTGAAGCCCATGGAAAATTTCAAATTTGATTTTAAAAGGATAGGCAAGTTAATGGAGGTGAAACCGGACAAGACAAAGAGACAGACTCTTACATTGTGCCAGCCACCCTTGTGCTGATATGGGTCTTCTTGTCATCATAAAGCTTGGCCAACCCAAAATCCGAGATTTTGGGGTTAAGATCTCTATCAAGTAGTATATTGCTTGCTTTAATGTCTCTATGCACAATTCTTACACTAGATTCCTCGTGCAGATATGCTAGGCCTCTTGCCACACCAAGACATATCTCAAAGCGAGTCGCCCAATCAAGGTACAGAGTATGCTTTCCTGAAAAGAAAAGTTCCAACATAGTCATTAAAAAAATATGTATATGATAATAAGATGGGTCACAATTAGATAATTGCAGATAAGCAGATGGAAAATTTGTGCTAAGAGGTTTACTGAATAATCAGAAATTTCTTTCCCTGTAATTGGATTAAACTGAAATTTAGTTGCAGAATTAAGAAACATGGAATGGTTGGGTTGATGGTGACAGCCCTAAGTTAGGGTGTACATTGCACACAGTAGGTTAGCTGAAGAGAATTACTTAAATCAAGCATAAAAGTGAAATGCAGATTCAATCGAGGGTCATCTACCGACTGATATTTATAAAAGCATTTATTACGCACCAAAGAGGGCCTGGTCAAGACTTCCATGCTCCAAGTATTCGTAGACTAAAAGAGGTTTATTTCCTTCAATGCAACAACCATACAATTTAACTAGGTTTCTATGCTGCACAGCTGATATGGTGGCTATTTCTGTCAAGAATTCTCGCTTTCCTTGGTGTGATGTAACTGCTAATTGCTTAACTGCAACAATACGGCCATCATACAATTTTCCCTACAAAAAGAATAAAATTACTTATACAAAAGAAACAATACGATTCCCCCATTCCTCACAAGCATAAATTTAAAATTGTAGACAAAAGGATAAAGTACCTTATAAACAGCGCCATATCCTCCTTCCCCAAGAATATTACTAGCATTAAATGCTTCAGTAGCAGTTCTTAGCTCAGCATAGCTAAAGACATCTGGTCTATCCACAATCCCCAATAAATCTGACAGAATACAAGAAAAACTTTTTTTATCAAAACCCCAGCAAAATCAGCCCGGATCCAAACCAATATTGTTGATTCATCCAAACATAAATATGATATTACAGTATCAAGTGCAACCATCCATACCTTCGTCTATTTCTGACATTCTTTTCTTGTGCCTCCAATATAAAACAGCGAGTACTGCAATTAGCCCAAATACTGCGACTCCTACTACAACTCCCACAATGAGACCAGTTTTACTCTTACTAGCACCTGGTTCTCTATTTGACACGGTAGGAGTGAAGTCTGGAAAAGTAAATAATTGAAAAATTAAGAAATTCGGGTACAAATATTCTATAAGTATTCCTTTGTAATTTAAAGGACTATCTTAAAGGTGAAGTAGGGAAATAGAGAGAAAGGTACCAAAAGGAGAAACACTGATAGCTGAGATGGATGGGCCATAATAACCTTGGCTTGGTACGCAACAAGTGCCTTTACCAGCCCAAAAGAAATGAATCTCAATGAAATTGTTTGTTACTGGTACGGTGTAGTTTCTCACAACTGCTACAAAGGAGCTTCCGCCAGCCTCTTTCCTTATATCAAAGTCCTTCTCTTTTAAAGCTCCCTATAAATTAGTGAAAAATTGTGAAAAATTCAATTGGTTAAAAATAAAAATATTTGTACCTGGGATCAACAGAAGAATTTCTACAATAACCAAAACTGAATGCCTTTGAACAAGAATCCGCTGGCTTATTCTGCTATATCTAAGTTAATCTATGTACTTATACAAACAAGGCTGCTTTAATAGTTTTCTGTAATTTAAATTATAATTTTAGGTTACATAAAACTCTTAAAACATCAGTCGAACCCACATCACACCAAAGTGATATAGTAAATATAAATGTATGTATGAGGAGTACTTTGAGGTATGTGTTATCATCATCGCAGAATTTACACGAAGGAGACGAGATTTAACCCCCAATTACTCTTTGTTTTGTTATTTGTTAACTTTTGTTGCAAAATTTTGTTTACAGTTTGTTATCATTCAGGCACGTATCAGTTATGTACTAATACCGGGTGTCACAGTAATATTTAGGGGAAAAAAATCATATTGCAGACACCTGGATAAAGATGTCAAAAACCCTTCTTCCAGTACTCTTCCATCCAAAAGGTGGTGGGTCAGGGTATGCAATTTCAGCAAATTGGAGCTTAACAGTATAGTTTCCGTTTTGAAGCCCAAACCCATAATATCTCAAGGAGGAAGGTGACATTCGTGAATTCTGAAATAACTCAGAATCAAGCGTATTTTGAAATTGAGATAGACTTCCAATTATGTAATTGTTACTACTTGCATCTAGAAATGAACCCACGTTGCTCACCCCCCATCGTGTTGCGTCTGAAACAAAAGAAAGTAGAAAAAAAAAAGAACACGGGAAATGTAGATAAGGTCTATTTTTTAGATGAATTTGTTTATTTTTTTTTGTGTATGACAAGTAAATAACTGAAGGTACCAACAAGCAAGAAAATAAGAATGTAAGTCTTGTATTTCAAATACCAAATGTCTACCAATTACAATATTTGGATTTTGATTTTCATATCGAAGTATTTCATATTGTGTTTACGGGCATCATTTTACAACTGTACTTATTTGTTTGTTAATGGACATGCCCAGTATGGAAAGTTGGAAACAGACAATGGCAGCATATGGGTATAATGCTCATACCTGTAACATAATAAGAAGCAGCTGACAGGTTGACATTATCTGATTGGTACACTGTCCCATCTTGAGCAGTCAAGGATCTAGCCCCACCACATTTTATTGCAAAGGATGCATCTGAAATTATTTAGTCTCTTCTTTACAAGTTGCTTACTAGCATTATGAAAAAACTATGATCATGCTAACTTCTTTATTTTATTAGTATTAGTATTTATTTATTTTAAGGAGAGGGTAAGAGAGGATTACAAATAGGAGACCCCTTGTAACAGGGAATATCTCTCTGAAGGCATTCTAGACCAGATGGCAATACACTGTAATTGTAATTGTGGAAAAATATTAAAACATTGAAACAAAACGACAAAATTTCAGTTTTAGAAATAACAAGAGTCAATTAATTATATGAAAAATTTGAAAATAAATGAATATGCCAAGCACCTGCTATTGGAGCTCTGTATGATGAAGTTGTTTGCCACCAAGTTCCTAAAAAAAAGAACAAAGAAATAATGAGTTATGACTTATGAGTCTTTAAGTTTTTCACAAGGCGTCGGATACAGAGCATGTGCGCCACAATCTTACAGAAAATACATGGGGCAGAGCTGGAAAATTATACAGGATGGGACACAAGCTTGCAATTTCTTTGAATCAGAAGTATATTTTCCCAATTTTTTTTCAGAAAAGTACACTAAATATAGGCATCTACTTTTAAAAATTTTTGAGCCAGGTGGTAGCAAGTGGCTCCCTCTATCTAACATAATTTGTCCCCGTATCACCGAGCACTGTTCTGATTTATAGGAGGGGCTCTTTTGTCAGTGAGATGGGAGGCAACACGTGCCCCTAGGGACACAATATATATATTCACTTTTAATTAATAATAACCGTTGAATGACTAAAATGGTTAAAGGAGGAACGAACAAGGTCTTGTTGAGTCCTGAAATTTCCTAAGTGCAGGGCTTGATATTGTAAGCAACTGGAATTCCTTGGATAATATTTATAATAAAAAGAAGCCTTTTGAGATATAACAATACTTTTTTTTTTTTTTTTAGAAAAACGATATAACAATACTTACAATTGTAAATTGCCATTTTGACCAACCCAGGAAGGAAAGGCTCCTGAGAGCTGATTGTATGACAAATCTCTATATACAAAAAAAAAAAAAAAAAAAAAAAAGTGATAATAAAACAATACTAATATATCAATAAAGAGGAAGATTCTAATACCATACAACAAAATGCCACAACCTCATTTTGTTATTAATATTTCAATTTAATGAAGTAAGCTTTTCTATTAAATTTTGTGATATTTTAAGTTCTTTCTTTTGATAACAGATGAAGAGGTAAGGAAATTTATGGTAATGCATCTCTTATGTTGTTGAACAAGATCGATGGTTTGGATTTGATGGTTCAGTTTTTAAATTTAAATTATTAATGGAAACATTAAGTTGTGACATTTTGTTGCACTAAAAAAATTTATGACAGTTGAATCCTCCCCATCAATAAATCTAAGTATATTTTTATTAATGACGAAGCCAAAAAGAGAAAAAATACAAATACAAATAAAAAATGGCATACATGTTTAGAAGTGAAGTGCTTTTCTGAGATGGCAAGCTACCACTAAGGCTATTATTCCCTAGAAATCTGCATTAAAAATCAAGAAACATAACAATAAAAATAATAAACAATAAATCTACTTTAAATTTATACAATGAAACAGGAAAAATGATTTCTCACAAGTATCTTAAAGAGCTTAAGCTGAAAAGAGACTGCGGCACCCCTCCTGTTATGTTGTTGAAACTCAGATCTCTACATGATGGATTATAAATAATGAAATTAGTAGATGTACAACAGAAGTTTAATCTTTATTTGAAGAATAGAAAACATTGCTGAAATTCATACAATAGTTGTAAATTTTTTAGCTTAGAGAAGTCTATTGAGAGAGTATCGGATATCTTGCAATTCCTTAAGACTCTACAATGTAAATTTCACAATCAGTATACAGGATCAGCAGCATTTACAATGTAAATTTCACAATCAGTATACAGGATCAGCATCATTTGTAAAGATATAAGGCATGAAATGTAGATTGATCGGTTTGAATTTAAATTAGGCATACAAAGTGCTCAAGGATGTCATGTTGCTTATAAAATTCAGTGTAGAGCTGCCGTTGGTTATTTCCCCAATCCGTCTTGATTCAAATACATGCAAAAGAACACCAAAGTCAAATTTTGTACTTTTATGATATTCATAACAAGAAAATATAATATTAAAGAAACTATATCCTAGCAGAAACTTACAAGTTGGTTAACCTGACAAGGTTTGAAAAACTAGATGGAATTGGCCCTTGAAAAGAATTTCCTTGAAATTTCCTGAAAATTTAATACTTGTGTTGTTAAAAGAATCACAAGGACACCCACAAAGAGAAAGATAGTATTCTGTTGCACTCATGGCTGGTAGTTGTCCCACTAGTTTTGAACTTTTGGGCGTGCTTGCAAAACTGCTTAGCAAAGGTGGCACACAGTGGGTCAAATTTCACTAACGTCAGCTTGAATCTGGTTCACCTGTCTAAATTGTTTTGGATCTGGTTTCTCATTTTTTATTTTTTATGTTTTCTTAATTTGGTGGTTTTTTGAAGTCTGAGGTTTCAGATCAATTCCATATTTAGGTTCATTTTGGATCACAGGGCACAACAATCTCAGCTTGAGTTTAAATGTGTTTCTTTTCCAAGATTATCGGATAATATTTGACAGAGGTGATCCATTTCGAGTTCGGTCAATCACAGTAGACACTTCTGCCTATTTGGAAACATTAAAGGTTCAGCTTTCATCTAGTATTCCCAATTACATTTGTCAAAATTATCGAGTCATGCTCAAATTCAGATTATTCAGCATTTCTTTCTATAGAAAGCATAACCTGGTTATGTGTTCTTTTCAGAGACTACATTATTTGCTTTATAAACATATTACTACCCCAGTTTGCTGAGGAGTATAGTAGGTGCCTTAAAGTGGAATTTTACCAGTACAGTTTTTTTGAAAGTTGATTGAACCAGTTAAATTAAAGTAGTGGGTAGGTGCTTTAAACTTGAAATACCATATCTAACCTTTTAGACCCTCGTTTACCCACACTATAACATCTTTCTAACAAAATACATAAGGGTATATTTGGAATATAGTGTGAACAAGCCATGAAGCAGCTGTTCTAATTCTTATTTTTGTGGGAATAAGAACTAGACCAAGAAATGCTTGTTCTTGCCTAGTTCACGATAGTTCACAGATCTAGTTGGTGTTTGGACAGCTAGTTCTAGCCTACCTCGTGAACTGCTTGTTCACATAGGAATTAAACACACCCCTACTTAATACAACTTGCTACACACTAATTGCTTTAGATTGAAGTAATTATCCCTCCTCCTCACATTTACTTCACTTCCTGAAAGGAAGGATAGAAACAATATACACAGAGAGAATGCAGAGAGAGAGAGAGAGCATACAGGTCTGTTAAACCAGTCCAGGTACCGATATAATCAGGAATTTTACCAGTGAAAGCATTGTCTGATGCCCCCCTGACCAAAAGAAATAAATTATTAAATCACATACAATAATACAATTAGACATAAATTATAAGAAAGAAAACTTGAGAATACTTACAGGATTTTCATGTTTTTAAGTTTGGATAATGATTGTGGTAATTCACCACTAAGACCAGAGCTATCAATGTAACTGCAAAATAAAAAAATATTTATTAGCTTATTACTTTTGTTTTAATTTCTAATAGTATAAAATTTTTAAGTACAAAACATAACAGTTGTTGAAGACTCGTCAAGTTCCCAAACTCATCAGGTATCGACCCACTGAAATTGTTAGTTCCCAATCCCCTGCAACATGAAGCGATGGACCCCAAAAATATGTTTAGTCTTAAAATTTATTATATTGTTGCAGAGTTTTATATCTGAATCTGAAGGAGAAATCTCACAGAGAAACAAGGTTTCCAAGATTCCCCAATTCCTTCGGAACTGGACCTGATAATGCATTGATGCCAAAAGTCCTAAATTTTTTAACATCAGTAGGAAACAATATTATGTTAGTAGAATGGACTCAAAATATTATTTTTTTTTTCATTCAAAATTATTAAGGAAGATGACATTACATGTATTGCATTCGAGACAAATTCCCAATGAATGCAGGTAGAGGACCCGTTAAATAGTTTTGTCCCAAGTCCCTGAAACAATCAGCGAAGATGAAATCTTACAGAAGTATAAGAGGTAATAAATAGCTAAGAAGACACACGATCAGAATAATTAATGAGTGTATGGTGTGCTATACTGTATTCTTCCATGCAATAATTCAGTAATAAAAGAAAACAGCTACAGAAATTTAGATCAAAAGACAATTCAAAGTATTGTACTGCAGTTAACTAGCAGATTTAGTCTGGCACGGTGTCAGGATTTTATACATCATTGCTTTGATTCGGTGTAATATTATTGTATCAAGCATTAGTGTATGAAGACAATTTTAGGATGGAAATTGCATGTTGGTGAGATCAAAGAAAAACTAGAGGCTTGACAGATAAATTATTACAAGTTAGTAAGATAAGTAAGGTTTTGGAGCTCATCTGGTATACTTCCCACCACATCCAATGCATATACCCTCCTGTGTTGATTCCAAATGCAGAACAAAAAAAGTAAAAGTTATTAAACAAATAAAATCTAGTGCATAAGCAAAAGATGAAACATGAACAAATGAAAAGGGCACTCGAAGAGAAACTTTAATACATTATACATCTACAGTTGCACAAAATGATAATATGGAAAAACCATATATCCTGTGTGTCAGCCAAATGCAATATCTTGATTGATCAGGACTAACCGTCTTAGATCCGTCCTTTAATCCTTTTAGATTTAACTGATCAGATCATGCCTAACCAATGCCACTTGAAACAAGACAGTTTGTATAAGGTCTAGGTTCAACTTTGTTCTGACCCATCATACCAAAAAGTGCCTCCAAATCTACTGGAGCTCACCAAACATGTACCGGTTTCAATTTTTTTTCCCTGCTTTTTAATTCTTTTAATTATTTCCGTGTCGCCAAAAATATAACAAGCGGTGATAGATGTCATTAGTAAATGTAATTCTGATGAAAAGAAAATACATGTCCAAATTTCCAAAACACATATAATCAGTAACTGTGACATGCGAGTTTTTATCTTTACAATCCCAAATCTTTTAAAAATCCAAAAAATAGTTAAAAATTTTCCAAAATTAAACTAAGTTTTTAATAAAATTATGATATGTATGTCGCCTTGAAATTCTTAGATCAACCATGCAAACATAAAAACCTAAATTTTAGATTATTAGCATTCCATTCAATAGGTTACACATTAGCACAATTGCATACATAAAAAGGCTCCATTTTTAAACTCTTAAAAGAAATTAGAAATTCAAATAATAATTTAAACCGTTTATGTGATCTATATTATTCTGAAGATTTTATAGAACTCTTAATGCAATAAAAAAGAAGACAAAATGTCAAAAATTTTAGTGCATAAAAAAGAACAAAGATCACAAATAATGATGTTATTTTGAAATTTAAATTTTAAACTTGACGAATTACAATAGAAACGGAGAGATAATGAAGATTGTGGGTTTTTAACCAGACTAGTCAATTTCTTGTGGATATTTAAATTTGAAAAAAAAAATGCTGGGAGGTTTGACCCATTCTTTCTTAAAAATAGAGAGACATTGGTTTTTCTATATGCATATTTAACTTACAACTTGTAAATGTGACAAGTCGTGTTGGAGTTATAGGAGCAGTCACACTTGATTCCGGGGTTGAAGTCCGGGTTGTTGTCAAGGTTTGTGGAGTCTATAGCCCACCCGCTACACGGTTCGCCACTTAAGTTCCAATGCGAATTAGCACTCTTTCCCCACCTCCCAAGTATGGTATTCAATGCAACCACTGCAGGAAATATAATAAACATATGATATTTGCAAGGATTTTTTTTTTTTTTTTGAAATAAACCCGCAGGTTTATTTTGCAAGGATTTTAACAGTAGCAAACTTTTATTTATCTAATTAGAGCATGCCACACTTTTTCCCCCTACATTAGAGCATGCCACACTTTTATTTATTTTTTTGCACCGCTGTTTATTAACTAATCCTCAATTGTACACAATCCTTTGCGTGCTTCCTGAAATATGAACCGTTCATCTTCAGCTGAGTCGGTACAGATTAAAGCTGACTAATTACCTTCCTGAGCTAATCAATTTTAAATAAATTCAATAAATTTTAAAAGGACTGTCTGTAGGCTGCTAGGAGATATTGAGGTCGGCAACTAGCAATTATTAAAGAGGATATGCTCTTTCTTGATAAGGGCACATGCTAATTTAAGAACATGGGGAGGTTTCACACTTTTACAATATTGTCAACTTGTCTTATCACAAGATGACAGATACAGTGATGTATTCATGATTTGGGAAAAAATGGAACCAACCGTTTATTAATAAATAACAAGAATAAATTGGGACCCGCGATATGGCTTTGACAAAAGAAGAGTCAAACGCAAACTTTAAAAAATGCTCTCTCGAGTCGAGAATTAGAGGAAAAAAAAAAGTCCATGAATAATTAACTTTGCACATTAAATAAAAATAACGTAGACCAACATCTGATAGGTGTCTATGCAATTAGCATAACATTTTAAAAATACTGTGGAAGTTTATTAAAATCTCTCGGAGAAAACAAAATAAAGTATTTAATTTGGGGCCCTTTATGGACAATTTTGTATCAAACGAAGGTTTCTGACATGCAACCAGCCTTTATGCATTCCAGAGTTGTACAAACCCACAGAGATAATTAAACTAATGAATTATAAAATATATTAGGCGCCAGATTTTATCGCAACTCATAATCTTTACTTGCCAGATTGCCAGAATATATATAGAATTAAAGATTGTACAATACAGTGTTTAATTTCTTTATTGAACTTCACAGTAAAAGGTGAAAGCTCTCGTATTAATTTAAATTGGAAAGGACATGCATCATGTATGCCCCAAGGATCATTCTTTATGTATTGTTTATCTTGTTTAAAAGAGGATATATATTAAAAAGAAAAATTTTTAATGACAAAAAGGGATCATCTTTTACTTCTATAGTAAATTAATAAAAAAATCGGAATTCCCAATGGAACCTATTAAGTTGCTTTGCAAAATATCTCAATAGAATCAAATAAAAAGAAAATACAAAATTTAAGACTTTAGAGGAAAAGAAGGGGGGCGGGCATGAAAAATTAGCTGCCCTCATCGTTAGTTACAAGTGGGGAGAGCTTTTTCTCGACGAATAAAAACAAAAAGGAACTGAGACAGGAGAAAACATAAACATGTATTATTTTCTAATAGGTACTTGGTACTGGATACATCAATGCGTACCTTCTGACGGGGCTGTCTTAGCTTGAGCTGATGCTGTTCCAGCATTAGATATAACTAAGAGGCATACTATTAGTAACACCCCAATGCCTCTCATCAATGGCGATTCAGGCGCCATCATCATCACCATCTCTCTCTCTCTCTCTCTCTCTCTCTCTAAATACAAACTCGTGCCACTCTCCAAATAGTTAGAAGAAGCACCAGGAGACGGGAGTCACCTTCTCCTTTTGGCAAGAAGGAGGAGATGGGAAGGGAACGTAAGAAGAAATTTTGTGCGTGTATGTGAAAAATATCCCTGATAAAAAGGGTGAGAAATTAATTCAATTGGTCAAACCACGAGTTTTGCTGATTTTTTTTTAATAAATATGAAAATCAAACGGCAAGTTTTGTTGATGTCATCGTTGGAGAGTGGATTTTTTTTTTTTTTTATTATTATTATTTTTTTTTTGATGAGATGGAGAGTGGATTAGGAGTGGTTACTGCCTTACTGGTGACTTGGTGAGTATAATAGTATTGTTCAATAGTGGATGTCAGGGGTTCAGATTCTGTATGGCTTGTGCTGGCACGTCCTATCGTGTGGCTATCATTGACTTAGCCTCTAACACATTATCCAGCTAATTATTTGTTCAAATTAAGTAATTCTGGCCCTCCTAAGATAAATACTGCACTCTGTCCCTATTCTCTGATTTTTTTTAAATTATTTTTTGAAAAAAAAATTTGGGATCAAACACGTTCTAGTTATATAACTAAGACTAGAGTGATTACTTCTAAAAGATAAATGAAACTTCCAAAACTGTTTTTATTGAAGGTAAGGGTCATGTAGGAAGTCAAAGCAAGATTCTCGTAAAAAAATTATAAATATATCATTAAACTTTCTTTAACCATTATATATTAGGAATTTAAATATAGAGTTATTATAAATGATGCTATCATTAATCAAATATATAAATTTATAGATGCCCCCACAATCTTTTATTGTTTACAATTTAATTTTGTATAATTTAGAAGAAAATTGTTTAGTTGACTATAAAATGCATCAAAGTTAAAAAAAAAGTTAAATTTAGTGTTTGTTTTTATATATGAGGATGATTAATTAGTGTATAAATTACAGTGAGTTTGATAAAGTTACATAAAAAATAATTTAACATTCCAATGAAAATGCTTTTTCTTTATACGGTATATTTATTGTCAACTTTATAATTCTGTGGTTAATTAATATATCATATCCCATAACAAAATAGGGTCGGGGGTGACTATTTGTAACAATATACATAGCCACATGTACAGGTCCACGTCCATATTGCAAATTGGCCGCTCTCTTAATAAATAGTCTTTGAGGTCTGCGTCCACATGGAAGGTCGGAAACCCAAATTGCCAAGTTGAGCTTATTCGAATTGATTTTTGGTCCCGAGACAGCGTACGGCCGTACCTGTCCATTTCCGCTTGTACCGTACATTTCTGAGTTTTTCCATATAAAATTGAAATAGTATAAAGATTTAAAAAGATGTTTATGAAATTGTAATGACTCTAAACTCTAAAGACAAGGGTAATTAGTTATTACGTACAACGAACAGCGTAGAAATTTGCCGACTTATTTTAATAATAAATTAATAATCAATCTCTCAGTAATTAATTCATTTATGATCTAGGTTTGTTACTAATTTTTTGTTTTATATGCTAAGCCTATACCGCCACCAAAGAGGGCGACAAAAGTAGGGGAAGTGATTTGCACACCCCCTTGCTTAGTCCGGACACCCCTATATTTCATAAAATGACAAAAATAACCTCAGTTGAATCCTCCGCTCCAAACTAAATATCAATTTTCTCATCTCTCGATTCCACTTCGCTAAGGCATATGAATTATAAACAAATTTTTCTCCTCAGACCCTTCTCTTGGATAATACTTTACTGTTGCCTCGTCACTTGTAAGCACCCCAATAGAATTTCGCACTGGTACTTTGCTCGAATTAGTTGAAACTTAGATCCACGAAAGTTGATTCCTCCCCTTGCTTCCCCAAACCCACCCAATGCTTAAATTGAATTTCTTTACAATTTCTTGCAGTTCAGCAGTGTTACTATTCCCTCACATTCTTCCACTTAAGTCAAAGTGATTATTGATCATTAGCGTCCATTTTCTTCTTCAAGTTGGTTTCATGCCACTGCCAGTAATGCGAAATGTGTATGTGTTATCACTAAATTATACCTAATGTATCGAATTGCATTCTAAAAACAAAAAGGATCTCATATTGAGAACTGGATGGCGATGATACGAGGTCCTCTGCGATTTTTTTTTTCTCGTTAAACATGAAAGGTTAATTTAGTCTTAAAATATTTTTTGGAGTGATCGGACTAAATCAGGGGGTGTCCAAATCAATTTCCCAAAAGTAGAAGAGTAGTAGGGGTTGAATGGTCAGGTCAGCGATGTCGCCGTCAAACAGGCAGCAATCCTTTCTTGTCTATTCAACAACCTGTTTTTCCTTTGCGCTGACAATAAATAAAGCGATGAAAAATTGTAGCTTGACGATGTCAGATTCGGCCCTTCTGGACAATTAGTTAACGATGCTGATGGCGCTCAAAAGATAAGACCATAAGGGCGCAGGAATACCGGACATGACAAATATCGGATTTAATCAAGTCACGGCTCTGTACCGTACGTCCTAGATGTCTAGTTTTGATAGTGAGATGTTAAAATTATCTTCAAAAAATCAAACTGTTAAGACTGATAAGTTGAATGTTAGAAAATCGGTAAGTCATACGGAATGCGAAAACGTGTCAGAATCTCTACTTTATTCGGGTTTCGTCCGCACTAAACTCGCTACGCCACAGCTCCGTCTTCAACTATCGCCAGTGGGGATTGATTGCAAATCCGCACTATTCACAGTCTAAATGCCAGACTTGACTCTCTTCTCTACACCGAAAGCATGAATTATGTGCGAAGAGAATAATCCTCTCTCTAATGGTGTTTTACACTTAAAAGACAAGTGCAAAACATGTGGAGTCTCTCTAATCTGTCTCCCTTAGTCTTCCTGTGTATCCCCAATTTTAGAAATGACCAGAGACCATATATTTATAAGAGAGAATGCACCTTTCCCCAAAAGATGCGAATGACCAGATGTCAAATTGCTAAAAGGTCGCAGTCCGCGGTTGATTGCTGCATTCCACAATTGGACCTGCAACATCTCAACTATTCCTCCATTGAATATATCTGGATCGATATTTTATTCCAAATTAATATCTTTTGTGTGTATTTAACAGGAGAATCATTATTTGTTCTTGTGGCTATAGTCCGTATCTTCTTATTTAAATTAGGGAAGTTTTCTAAGAGACAAATAGTGTTTTTTTTTAAAAAAAAAAAAAATTCATGCTGACCGGATTAATTTTTATCTTTCTTATGAATTACTTAATTTGACAAGTCATGCAGGTTATATCTTAGATTGAACGGATCACTTAAAGTTATATTTTAGCCGCTCTGACAAATTTTGACCTTGTGAATTACTTCATTTTATACTTCATGCCGAGCGGATTAATAATATTAAATTTAATTTATTTTCTATTATTATCGAGATGATTACATTACAGAAGATGACAACATTAAAATTAACTAGCGTTGTATACGCTATTCGCGCGTGAGGTGTTATTGATGTCTGGCCAGTTAAGTTTGGAGGTGGGAAAGTGAAAAATAATACACGAAGGATGAACTTGATTAACATGATACATCTATCAATGAATATCATTTAAATTATGTAAATATTGATAGATAAATTAATATATTAAAACTCTAAAAAATATTAATTTATTTACGTAATTTTTGAAGACAATCCACAAAATTTAATACAAACAAATCTAGAAAAATCTTATAAACAACTAAACAAAAGTGGAAAGAAATATATAAAAGAAAAACCTATATCACTTTGATTTCATGTAATTTTTGTTGATTCATATAATATCATAAGAATATATTATTATAAGATAATTATAATTACTAATAGTCATATTTAAATATTTCAGGAAAAATGTTGTGTTAAAAATAATTTGTGTCTCGAAATAGAAAAAAAAAATAAAATATTTACAATTTAGATGAAAAAAAATTAGCATTTTGTTACGCGCTTCGCGCGTGATGTTTTGTTATGTTAATTAAGGAGGAGTAAAAAAATTAGATTGGTTTTCTTACGTATATAAAATTTTATAAATCAATAAATTTTGGAAAGGTTTAGAAACAATGAAAAACAAAATTACATTTATGAAACAATAGAATTGAGTAATCAGATTTAGAAATTTGACAAAAATATGTTAGAACTCTTTAACTATGAAATTTTATATTGCAGGGTATTTCATTTTTTTTTATGAAGGATATAAAATTTTATTGTCAATTGAATTAATAAATGTCCTCAAATAATTTTAAAAGCACTAACCATATTCCATATTTCATATAATTATATGATTAAATTAAAAATAGCTCAATGGCACGATTGAATTTGTTATAATCTTCACATCATTTATATAAAATTTCATACACTAATAAAGTTGTAAATATCTTAGAATAATTAAAAACCTAATGACATTTATGGAATTACGGAAATTCAATTTTTGTGATATTCAAAAAATTATTTAAAATATTTATAGGTTTGTAACTTTAAAATTTTACATCAATTAATTGTTCATATATTTTTGAGCAAGTACATAAATTTTCATAGCCAAATGATTTTTTCAAGGCCTCCAAACAATTTTAGAAACTTTTATGCATATTAAATTTTATGAGATTCATAAAATTATTTAAAATATTTTCTAAGTCTATAATTAAAAAAATTTATATCTTTAAATCCTTTATATTTTTATGAGCACACACATAATTTTTCATAGTCAAATGAATTTTTAAATGTAGCTAAACAATTTAAAAACTAAACTATATTTAATCTGAAATTTCTGAAATGGAGGTGTCCATTGTTTTTTCAAAATGGAGATATGACTTCATCCAAAGTTACTGTAGATAATGTACCCAACATTGTAGTATTGTTTGATGATTTTTATTTCTCTTATTGTGATAGTTACATATTGATTAATATAATATTTTGATGTATGATGACATATCAATATTATTAATTTGTTGATTTATGGATATCTAATTTAATATTCGAAATATATTGTATTTGTATCCTTATTCGAAAATATCTTACTTGTATACGAAACCATTTAATATTCAAACCATATTCATATCTAAATATATTCGTATTTGTATTTATATTCGATAAAAAATATAGATACATATATGATTTCATAACTATTCGATCCGTATCGGCTCTCTGTAGTCGGCATGATCTTAATGACAAACGAGACGAGTCCAGAACGAGCCGGATTGTGGAACATTATTGACTCGTCTCTATTTTTTTTTTTTTCCCTCTGAAGGCGGTTGGTCTTTTGTAAAATTGAAAGTAAAATGCTTCGCTTGCAAAAGTCAAGGTCTTTCCCAAAATTAAATCCTCTGCTGTTGTCAAAACGACAGCAAGATTTGACGACGGCAAGAATGTTATCCTTGTTAAAGTTTATTAGTATTTAAAATTTAAAAAATTTGAATTGTTGATCTTGTTCAATTTAACGAGCGATGTGTTTTCATATAAATTTTATAAATTTTGGAGCTGATTTGATACTAGATCAAGTGGTCAACAAATGAACGAATATAGTTAAGTATTACTGATTAATTCTAATACGTTCATAGTTTGGTCACTTAATCGAGTATTAATCGGCTCTAAATTTTATGAAATTTATATGAAAACGCACCGCTCGTAAAATTGAACAAGATCAACTGTTTGACTTCAACATTTAGAATTTAAAAATTTTATAATTTTAATAAAATTTTCTATGACAGCACTTAGATGCTGGTCCGGTCTTTCCCTAGCACGTGCAACTGTGCAGTCCTAAGTCGTCCGTTTAGAAGGATCATTATTATTTTATTTTTGGGTATAAAAAGATAAGATGTCTACAAGAGTTTAGTTTTTTTTTTTTTTTTTCCTCTTTCTTCAAAAGTAAAGTTTAATTATTTTGTTCAAATAGCCTCATGCAGCGAATGTTACGTGCAGGATGGACGCATTTTCACCCATGATTAATAGCATAAGTGAATGATTTTGGGGCCGTACTGATTGCATATGGTTTAATCGAACTTCTTTATTTTTTTTAAAGATAAATCGGGTCAGGTTTCGTAATTTATTTTTAAATTAAAAAGATCCATAAAGTACTTTTAGCTGGATTTCAAATTTGTGGTCTTTTTTAATGTTATGGTTGTTGTTGTTGTTTATTTATTTATTGTTTTAAATCAGATTTTCTCTTTTTTCGTACGTAATAGTAAATATATTTTATGGACAGGAAGCAAAGGTAGAATCTCATATGTAATATTGCAACTATTTTTTGAAATAAAAGCAACCCAAGCAGGATTACCAGCTTCATTAAGCAAAGAAAGTCAGTAATATTGCAACTATAATGCTTGCTTGAATGAGACATCAATGATATGAATTTAATCCGTTTATCTAGATCAGACGGACAAAAAGACTCGTTGAGATTTGTTAAAAAAATATAAAAGAAAAAGGATCCATATGCTTTATAAAAATTTGAATAATTGGATTTAAAGAAGAGAGAGAGGAGAAATGAAACAAGTATTATGAACTTTGAATTCAATCACAACTAAACTAAAGCACGTGTGAAACCATGTCGAGTTTGTGGATTCTAATCGCTAACATCTTCAACCATTATTATCCTTCTGACCGTACAAAAGGAAAAAGAAAGAAAAGGATTGAATTTTCGTTTTTATTTTTGCAAAAAGATATCTCAACATCGGCAAACGAAAACAGAGTTGAGGAGGATGTTATACAATTTCTAAAAATTTATAAAATCTGAATGGAATATTCTTGAAAATAAATTAATTTTACAATCATAAAAATAATGAAAAATATTTAGTAATTCTATATTATTAAGCACATAAGTCGTAAGCTTAGTCAGAATGAACATTTTTAATTCTTCTTTTTTTTTTTTTTCAAAGAACATGCACTCCCCTTGGCCATCGAGAACTCCGCCTCCTTCACCAACTATCTCGTTCAAATCTGATGGAGCAACTACGGTTCCAACTTCCAAGAAACGTGAACTTGCGGTCTCCTGATTTTGCATGGTCCAACCGAAGGTCAATGGGGTAAGTTGACAGTGGCTGTCAAATAAAATAAATAAATGTATTAGTTTAAGGGTCATAGTTATAGCTCCTCTTTCATACATAGAAAAAGAGATGAATAAATATGAAAAAGAATCAATTGATATTTGCTGAATAGTGTTAGCATTTTGTCTATCCAATGACTTGCAATTCCTAGTTGATAAAAATATATGGGTGCTCAGGAAAATTTAAGCCAAATTGGGCTCCTCTCAATTACCATTTAATACTGTTTGATCCACTATATATTATTCTTTTCTTATTTTCAGATTCACTTAACTTTTAATTAGGGCTGTATACGAGTCGAGTTCGAGCGAGTTGGGTACAATCCAAACTCAACTCGATAGTAACTCGAGTTGTCCCGAGTCGAGTTAGAAATACTTTCGAGTTATTTAAGCTAGCTTAAACTCAACTCGCTCCAACTCGAGTTGGTTCACGAGTCACAAACGAGTTGGATATAAACAATTGTACTTCGAAAATTTTTTTTGAATCATATAATTGTAGCGACTTTTTCGTCATTTCTCGAAGAATAATCGGATTTCCTCAAGAACGAGAATTAGTCTTAGATTCACCCCTCACGAGCCTAGGTTCAAGTGCTGATGCCTCTTAACGACCAGAGAACATCGACTAGAATCTATTCTCATGAGGGTTTATTAATTTGTGGATCCTTTCTTTCCAATAGACGCAAGTCCCTATTGTTAATTACCCCGTGGTTTCCCACGAGAACCTCTGATTAAGAGATTCAAGGAATTATATGTAATAGGCTAGAAAAATCGTTACTTAAATGATTTTTGGTGTTTAACAAGCAGTTTATTTCTTTTGGTTTGAACAAGGCTCAATTGATGGCACCAGACCTAATTTGACGGGGCACAATTGAGGGTATTAATGATTTATTTCTTTTGGGCTTAGACCGAATTCAATTTATGGCACCAGACTTAATTGACGGGGCCCAATTGAGAGTATCTAAAATGCATATAAAACTAAGACTATCTAAAACTAAGAATATTTAAAGTTAAGGATAACTAAAACTAAAATTAAAACTAAACCGTCTATTTGAAATTTTATTATGAGGGTGATTTTGATTTTACGATCCTTGGCCATTTGGGGGCTTGTAAGAATCGGTTCTCGGCCATTTAGGGGCTTGTGAGAACAAAGGGATTTGGAATTCTCGGCCATTTAGGGGCTTGAGAGAACAAAAGGATTTGGGGTTCTCGGCCATTTAGGGGCTTGAGAGAACAAAAGGATTTGGGGTTCTCGGCCATTTAGGGGCTTGAGAGAACAAAAGGATTTGGGTTTCAACTCAATTTAATTTGATTTAACTTGATTTTTATTTGGTTTGATTTGATTTATTTCAACTTATTTTGATTTAGTTTGATCTTTTATTTGATAAGATTTAAATTGGTTTATTGAACTTGATTTGGATTTAATTTGAGTTAATTGATTCAGTCACATTTAAAGTGATTTATTTGATTATGTTTTATGTTATTCACTAATTTGTTATCCATTTATTTATTTATTTGTTTATTGTTTATTATTTACTATGTATTTATTGTTTATTTATTTATTATTGCTTAAAATTTACCTACCATTTGTTATTTATTTATCTCTTAATTACTTATTTAGTTATTTATTATTTAATTATTTTTGTTTATTTATCTCCTTAAGATTTACTTACTATTTATGATTTTTTTGATGTTATTATTTATTATTTGATGGTTCACTTATGGTTTATTATAATTATTATTTTTTATTTTTATTTCTTATATTATTCATTATTATTTTTCTTTTTAGAAATCTTATTAAATAAAAGGAAACTTCTTTTGCCCAATTTATTTTTAAACTTGATTATAAGGTGATAAAATTACTTAGAAAATTTATTAGAGTACTTGACCATTTTTCTAGGATTTATAAAATTGAATTTTTATAATAGAAATACTTCAAAAATAAGAAACTATTTATTTAAACAAAATATCATATAAAAATAATATTGGAAATAGTTTACTTATATTTTTAGAAATTTTTGGATAGTTTATTTAGATTTTTCTGAGATTCCTACTAATTTTGGTGGATTTTTAAAGTTTTAACAATTTATAAAACTAAATTTTAATTAGAAAATACTTTGAAAATACAAAAGAGGCACAAAATGACATAATTTTATACCAAAATATCAGTAAATCTAGATTCTACAGATTTTTAGGATTTTATAGATATTTTATTTGAATTTTTCTGAGTTGTATACTATTTTTAATTAATTTTTGAAAATTTTTGATGACTTGGAAATTTTCGATTGGTCCACGTAAGCAAAGAAGGCTGATTGGGCCTTCGCGTGGACGCTGACCACTCTTTGGTCTTCGTGTAGTGAATGGTGTGAACTGCCACACCAAAATAGCCACAGAAGATCAAGGGAAAATCGAATTCGTCTCCCTCCACCAGCGACGAGTCTGGTTCTTTTGCAAATAAGCCCCTGATCTTTCTCCGATCGAATTGTGGCGACTCCGACCACCGCAGCAGTCGATATTAGGTTATTTAGAATCGTGGTGGATAGGAGAATACGTTGGTAGGTTCCAATCGTGTGATGGATGCTTGTGCTATCATGTACCATCTGAGGATGTTCGAGTGGCCATTAATGGCGTTCAAAGTTCTCCGGCCACCTTCCTTTGCCATATTTTGGTTCTTTGCACTCGTGAAAATGTATAGAAGTCTATTCTGAGATCAATTTGACATGGAAAAGCTTAGAGGAAGGTTATTGCAGCTGAGTCATTTCGGCCTGGAATTGTTCTGATTTGAATTCTTTTGATGGGGCCCACAGAGCTATCTCTTGTGCCAGAAACCGTATGGATAGGTTCAGGGACTCAAATACATCGTTTTCATGCATTCAGTTCAGCTTAAAGCAACACCATTTGATGTGAGAAGCAAGGGGGCAGAGATTGATCCTTTTGAGGACTCTTGAAAAGCATGCAAGTCAATTTACAGCGACTGAGTTTGATTTGGTGTTTGATTTAGGCCCATTTAGATTTGTTTTGAATGTTTAAAACAGTACAGATGACAAGAGCAAGTCTTTTTGCGTTTTTCTCAATTTTCAGTTTTTGTTTTTATGCTATTTATCTACTGTTTTTGAGGAATTTTGGTTTTATTTGCCTAAATGCAGTAAATCCACTTGCAGTGAGCTTCTTGTGGCAGTTAAGTATACAGGAGGCATGACTTTCAAATATTTGATCCATATACCTATTGTTACCCTCTTTGAAAATAAAATGAAACATACTCTTATACTTATTCAAAAAAAATCATGAAAATTGGCAGAGCAAACCATTAAAGATATTGGAAATTTTGGTTCAGACGGATTATCATAAAAGTCCAGAAATCATTAAACAAAATTTTATTTCTCCAAATGCCCTTGTAACCTTCTAAAATTCATAGAAAATCGTATAAAATTCCAAAAATGGAAAAAAACAATTCCCTGCTGTCCCTAAGATCAAGTACCTGCTGTCCATACTCAATTTCATATTTTTATGCAAAGATAACCTTGCTTTTCTTATTTTTCAATTGCTGGCCAGATTTGAATATATTCACAAATGCATTTTTATTTCATGGAAATGAAAAGATAACTTAAAGAACACATAACATGTCTTATTTTATGCATTTAGGTCCAGCATTTTGGGTGGATTATGTACAAAGGGGGGGGGGGGGGGGGGGGCTGGTTAGAATATTACACCATCACTATACTTGTTCTTTACTGTTTTTGCGTTTTGGTAATGCTTTGAACATGGCAAGGTCAGAGCTATGCTCTGAACCTTAAACCAAGTCAAATTGAACCTTCCATAGGAGAATTGAGCTATGCTACAAGCTCTCCCATGGTGGCCACGGCTGGTTCTAACTTGAACCAAAGGATACCTCATGAAACGAAGAGCTACGCTACAAACTTTCATGAGGCACCTACTCAACCATCTTATGGTCATGACTGAGCTATGCTGCATACCATGACCCATAAGACGTGTTTCAAATGCTCAAAAAAAAAAGATGGTTTTGGTGGCTGAGTTTAGACAAGGCAAAGAGAAAAAGAAAGATACTAAATTGAAGCTCTAAATCAATTTACTTTATTCATGATTCATCAATTACACATAAGAACCCCCATTCTATCTTCAAATTTACCTATGTTTCTTCTTTTCCTCACTGTTCGACCTATTGCTTCCCTCTTTTTTTTTTACTGACTTTGCTCAATGGAGCTCAATTGAATAGTCTAACCTAACACCCCTTTGCGGCTGCCTATCTTCCTCTTTTTTCTGCTCCAATTTGGGGGTTTAAATAGGCTTAGGGGCTAGGGTTTCCATCCTTCAGCCGAGAGGGATCCATACCATCCAATCTTCATCAACGGCGGAGATGCATCGACTTCTAGGGCTTGGTTTTCGAAAGCCATGTGCTGGAGACCATGGTTTCGACATCTGTGGTCGAGGAGGAGGCCACGTCAACGAATTCCATCAGTTTCACCATTTACCCGGCGTTGGCGCGGTTAAACTCTCGATTTTCTTCTTTTTACCACGGAAGAAGAAGGCTCTGACGAGTGGGGGCCCATTGTCATATTTAATAAGAGAGAAAAAGATAGGTGCAGGCGTTTCTTTGTGAGCCAATGAAGAGATCAATTATTTCAGCTTTTGGTCTATGCACCGGGTGTAAGCAAACTTCCAGGCGGGATGGAGAATTTTAAACGCAGCGACGTCGCACCCCCTCTGGAATCCGCTGCAATTGGTTGCACGCGACAGATTTCCAGGAGTTTTCTGGGATTTTCTGATATTTCATTTAAAATAAACCATTTCTTTTGCTACCAAGTGAAAATAAACCATTTAAGGGCCTTCCCTTGGGTATTTTTGGATGAAATTTTATGGGTAGGTTCAGAAAAATATGAGGGATTTTTTGGTTCAAATAGATTTGTGAAATTATTTATGGATTTATTTTGGAAATTTTGTGAAACTTTGGGGTTTCTTTGCAAAATGGAGATATTCTGTTGATATTTTTGGCATTTTGAAACTATGATAATTCATCATAATTCCTAAGGGATTTTTGGGTAATTTTTGGGAATTTTTGGAGTTTGTTTGGTATTTTTCGTGGATTTTTGGATTTCCTGCATTTATTTGTCCTAAAATGGACTATTTATTCCATGCATTTTGGCATAATATTTTTGGGTCAAACAATAATATTTTAATATTAAAATTAATTTATATATATAATATTACAAATAATAAAATTTATCGTCAATTTTATTCTTTCTATTGATTTGAAGCAAAAATATGTCTTGAAACTTAAAATTTTGTATTTTATAACTATCTAAAAAAATACAATAAAATAATTATTTTGTTATTTTTTACTTTTTTTATTACTCATAAGTCATAAATCATGTTGAAAACATTACTTAAATTTAATATTTATTATGTCACGAGTCAGTTCACGAGTTGATGAGTCGAGTTAAGCCCAACTCAAACTCGACTCGTTAGTTAACCGAGTTGATACAACTCGAGTTATTCAGGCTCAAGTTACAATCGAGCTTTTACGAGTCGAGTTCGAGTAAACTCACGAGTTACGAGTTTTTTGCTCGCCCCCACTTTTAATGATTGAAATTTTTTTTTTTTAGTTATCCCGTTAGAAAAATCACATCAGTTTTTCAATTTCAACAAATTTTATTTTATTTTTCCAAAAATAATCTTAATCTCTACTACTTACAAATGCACCTAAAGAAAGGAGTAAACATTTAATATAAAAAGAGTAAACATGTCATATAAAAAGATGTAAATAATTCTTATATCAATTATGGACCATTGGTTTGTGCAATTTGATATGATCAATGATTTAGATCTTAATTTCAAATTAAAAAATCAAGATTTTTTATTAGAAAAATTAAATTACTACCAAATTAACTATTTATTTAAAAAGAAAGACTAATAAATTATTGATTTTACCATATCTTTATTGCCCACATGTAAAATTTTGTATGAAACAAAAATTATCAATATTTTTTTTTCTTATTTGCACACGTATTGAGGGCATCTTTAGCTAGTGTCATAAAATAAGGCATAAAGTCATAGTCCTCATTCATTGCATATGGTGATAATTCCATAATTTAAGTCTTGAGGGAAAAAAAAATCTACGCCAAATCAAGCAAGAACAAAATTCCATAAGAGCCCATTTTCCAAGCGCTACACGAAGTATAAATTAATCAGGGCTCCGAAAAAGAAAATCTACCAAAACAAATTACAAAAAAATAAAATAAAAACTCAAGTGTCCTAACTTATATCGCTTGTGAGGTGCAACTAAATAATTTGTAATCAACTGTTCCAATGATGCCCCTAAATAGTAAACTAAACGTCCAAAATTCTTATCCGCTCAAAATCTGGCAACAATTAAATTATCTTCTTTGATTTTCTCCAAGCATACAATATTTCATGCAGTCTTTTGTTTGACTGAAGTAGAGGCAAGATACGACAGTGTTCTGTGGCCCACGAAGAGTAGAAACACACCAAGAAAACCTAGTGCCTTCAAAGTTGTAAACAGGTCCAACTGGAAACCAAAACCACGTATTAGCAGACAAACAAAACAATCTAAAAGAAATCATTTTTTTTATTTGAATATGTACCAGTTCCTTGTGTAAGAAACCACAAATGTCATGCACTGAGTTACATCTAAAGATCAGGCACAAGGTTGCAATTGGGATAAATTTTAATGCCTTCAAAAGATATTTACCTGCCTAATCCTAGTTTTAAAAAAAAACTAACCAAATTACCCATTTTCTCTTCATCATTTATGAAGGGACAATGCAGGACGGCAATAGGGACCATATGCAGGCTACTTGAGAATAGGGACCATATGCAGGCTACTTGAGAATAGGGACTAAACGATAGTTTCCAATACTTTTGCAAGGTTAAATTAAAACTTATTTTATGATTTGTAGGCATAGATGGAATCCCATAGTTTTCAGAGCATACAGATATATTATGATATCAGGAGGGTAAATTAAAGCAACTTGTGATAATTTTTTGTAAGCATGAGGTAAGGGGCCAATTAGGACATGGGTTTTGAACTTGTATCTTCCACTTGTACCAGGCCACTTTTTTGCCTTTTTTATTTTTATTTTTGAAGATGAATGAACAATAGTATATGCAATGGAGAAACAAACCTTAAGCCAGAAAAGCACATATAGCAGCAAAACAGCACCGATGCCTCCATGGAATAGAGTGGCAAACATAGCTGGCACAGCTGAAGTTGGGAAACCCTTGAAGTTCACTCCAATACGCAGAAGCTGTCAAATTTCCCATTGCAAATAAAACCTCAGAATTTCTCTCATACCATTAATCATTAGTAAACAATTATTTTCTATTTATTTGTCTCTTCAGGTCAAAAGTTATCTACAGATCAGCCATCAAAACCATCTTAGAACCAAAGATAAAATATACATATAAAAATAAGAGCAGAGTTCCAGTACCACAAGCTTTTTGGTGCCACAGGTTGCCACTCTTATTTTTTTTTTAATTACATTTCAAAATTTAAAATTCAAGTGTCGAATTGAACGGTTGATCTTGTTCAATTTATGAGAGATGTACTCCCATTAATTTTTATAATTCCTGAATCCTTTTTTTTTTAGCAAAATTCTTGAAGCCAATTTGATATTAACATAAGGACAAAAATGAAAGAATCAAACTAGCTATGATAGATTAATTCAAATATGTTCAATTTTTGGTCTGTTGATCTAGCATCAAATGAGCTAATAAAATTACAAAATTTATAGGAATATCTCTTATGAAATTGAACAAGCTCAGTGGTTTCGATCTGGCATCTGAAATTAAATATTCGAAATATAAATAACAAGTAAGGTTACACTTGTGCTATTATTTTTAGATGGCTCCAATGCCTAAGGTTGTAACAACTCCCTTTAATTTTTATATGGCACCAAATAGACATTGGAGCCATCTAAAAAAATAATAACATATGCACAAGAAACACGGACTCGCATCCTCAGCAGTCCTTAAAAGGACTGCTTGGGACAGCCGTTCCCTTTTTTATTTAATATGTAAAAATTTTAAAATTGAAATGTCGAATCCAAACCGTTGATCTTGTTCAATTTAACGGGCGATGCGTTTTCATATAAGTTTTATAAAATTTGGAGTTGATTTGATACTTGATTAAATGCTCAACAAATGAACGAACCTGGTTTAAATAATTCTAATACGTTCATAATTTGAGCACTTAATCAAGTATCAAATCAACTCCAAATTTTATAAAACTTATATGAAAACGCATCGCCCGTTAAATTGAACAAGATCAACGGATTGGATTCGACATTTCAATTTTAAAATTTTTATATATTAAATCAAAAAAGAAACGACTGTCCAAGCAGTCCTTAAAAGGACTGCCGAGGATTTCGTTCCCAAGAAACACATCCTAAACTGATGATGACATGACAATAGATTACTTTTAACATAAAAAAAAAAGACAATTTCCTTTTTGAATTCCTTCTTAAATTAAGAGGGAAACAAAGCAAGATAATCATACCCCGATCAAGAAAGCTAGGAGAGGGAGAAGAGTGAGGCCCATAAAGCCAAGAGAAAGCTCCTGAGGCGGTCTCTTTTCAGGTGCGCGGAAGATGTGGGATATCTCCTCCTTCGGCCCAAATCGAGATAGCGGGTCAACAGGCTGAGCAGGTGGTTTAGCTGCCTTCTCTGGTGCCTCAGGTAGGTCGAGCTCAATTGAACCAATGGACCTCAAGAATGAATTTTCCTATTAGATTAAACAAGACATTGACTTATGTTCAGAAGAAAAGAACAACAAAATTATATGACTACCAGCATCTAATGAGATTGATGCCAGAAGCCCTAGTATAAACCAATAAAAGATAAGAACAGAACATATCAGTAAGGAAAACACACCATAACAGCATCACCAACTGCTAGCTCAATCTCATATCTCCCTGACAGATAATAAAATTTCTCCACCAGTCCAAGAAAGTTCTGTACATAAACAAACAAGGAGAAGAAAAGAAAATGACTAAGCATAATCTAATCAATTCATAAGTAAAAGATGTTAAGCAAAGGTGCATATTTTTGTGTGGACACTCCTGCTTTATCAAACTAGGGTTAAGTTAACTACTGACATTTGTTCTTTTGAATGCAAGACAAACTGAAAATTTTGTTTTCTATTAACACAGTGATTACATCAATGAGTAATACCTTTTTGCAAATTATTACAAATGACCAGCCTTTTTAGAAGTTACAACAGATCAGTATGCTTCGATAACTACTGACAATGTGAAACACTACTGTGAATTTTTATTTTCTAACAGTTTGTATTGGATTTTAAGACATCCATATTTCATATGGGTAATATATTTATATTCAACAGATTGAACATCAGCAAAGAAAATAAACAAAGTCAATCAGTGGCGAACATATGAAAGAATATGGCATAAGAGAGTTTACAAGAACAAGCTTGTACTGCCTTGAAGAAGTCTCTGGAACAAACAGGTGCTCGACCTTGGATTCATGTCGAAGTTTCACAACCATCTGCAAATAAATAACCCATTTTTGTATGTTAGAAGATGAAATAGTATATTGCTTTGAACTTAGAGAAAGACAGATGATCAAAATAAAAAAACCTGATGCGGCTTAAAACTGTGTCCCAGTGGGGTTGTTAACTGGAGAGAAAGTCTCATCTTCTGTAAATGGTTTGCAGACAGAGAAATCAAAGAATCTTTTGATAGATCCAATCTGAAAGAAAAATAAATAATTCACAAAAATTAGTAGTTTCCTTTTCGTACCTTACAAGACTGATCATATGTATACTTTCACATATGAACACATGTATGATCAGTCTTCTATAAACAAACATATGACAGTATCTTGAGCAACGGTCTATTATATTTATTTCATTTGGCTAATACTGTGGAGTTCAGGGTCTGTCTATCATTTTGATGTCTCAATTAAATATTGCAGAAAACTATAAATAGCGATTCTGAGCCTCGATATGGTGGGTTAATGGGATCAATTCAGGATAGAACTTGTTTGCAAATATATTATTAATTTTTTAAAAAAATATAAGGTTCCATATCTGACTTGGTCAAATCTATTTCATGTAAAAATATAACAGAAAAAAAAAAAAATCCACAAATGTATGCATAATCTGTACCCCAGTAAGGCATAAGCAAATTGGTTTACACAAGCCTTACACAATAATTGCCACCCTAAGAACTCCAACAAAAATACCTAATAAAAGTAAAGTAACCAATTGAAGGTAATATATTCAAAGAGATTACTTCTGTACAGATTCGGAGGTTGCATCACTATCAGAGACAGCAATCTCTGCCTTGTCAACTTTGATAAATCCAGTAAAAAATGCTGTCACAATAATCTGATCCCCTGTGGCATAGATATCAGAACCTTCTGGATCATTCACTGAAACCTATAAGGCAAAGTAGAATAAATAAATATTGCACTAAACGAGAAGGAACTGGATGGAGGCAAAATATATTGACATCCTACCTTAAAGATCAAGGAGTACTTGCCGACATCTATCTTCAATGGAGAGAGATCCAAGAAATGGATCCTATTTTCAGGGTCATATTCCAGTTCCTGTGATTAATAAAAAGGGGAAAAAGGTCAGATAAAACTAGTTCACATAAAGGGTGTTAGTAGCAACTATATCTTTCCTATTTCTTTGTTTGCATAACAAGATATCTTTTTCTGGAACATATTACAACAATGATACTAGTTTCTATTCATCTCCTGTACCTCCTAATAAACCCAAATAACAGAAGTTTATTATTCTTTATTCATAAGTCATAACACGCAAATAAGAAAACAAACAAATTGTCCACAAAGCCTTCATCATGCAACTACCTCTAATCCCTCAATAACTGGTAGAGTTGCCCAGACTTAACGAGATCTTGTACAGCTTTCTAAGAATTCCTATGCACCATGCCACTCAAAGATCTTTAGAGTAACATAAACTCCACTCATGTCACTTTTCAACAGCATCAAAATATGTATGTCATTACATATAGCTTTCCACTGATTATTAATCTTGACTCTACCATCAGGGTGAACACTGAACATGATGAGTACTTTTAAGTTAATTATAATTGTTTCAAGTCATTAGCTTCTCTTTGTCCTGACTTTGTAAGAATTCCACTTTGACAGATCTTGGTCAGTTACTCTTAACTACAGTCATACTTAATTCTTAACGTTAGAAGAATAATGCAGCATGAGAGAGAGAGAGAGAGAGAGACTCAGCTTTACCTTCTTTTCAAAAGAAGTGACTTCCTTCGAGTCTGGGGTCAAAACTTTCAGCAGACTCACAGCAAGAGGAGGTGCACGAGAACCAAACACTGTTGTTACTTCAACCTGAACAGCAGTAAAAACACAATAGAACAATTATACAAGATTCTATGACTTATGTAAAATCACTATTAAACAAAAACATCGGAAGCATCTTGAGATATCTACCTTGAGTTGATCTTTTGAGGTAAGAGAAAGAACTGTAGCAGGGAGAGAGAGAACCAAGGGAATTGATATCCTGTAAAATATGCATAAAGAAGACTAATTTTTCAACAGTCCATCCAGTACAAAACACAATAAAAAAATTAAATCGAACATTAATGCACCATCGTTCTCTTTAATCTTTCTACAGAAACAAAGTTGATGACTTGATGCTACAATTTCATGTAATAAAAACATAAGCAAAATACCTATGCCAGAAAGAATTTGAGCAACTACCTGTTGTTTTCCAAGGAAGCCAAGGAATTGATCTGATAAAAGAAATCCTTAGCAGTACCAGGAATACCTATGCTCAGAAAGAACTTGGCCAAACCCAATATTTTCTCACCACCAATCTACATCAACAAATAATGTACATCAGGATTTCAAAAAGTAGAAAAACTCTATATGTTATCTTTACAGAACCTTAAAAATTAACAACCAACAGATACCTCAGATTCAACAATCACAAAGAGCCATCTATAGCTCTCATCCCCTAATTTTGTTCTATGCACCAAACCCACCATAAAATTTCCTAATATTTGAAGGCAAGTAATAATGAAGAGGAAGAAGAAAGTTCAAAATCTCTTAGGAGCCATTGGGACTGCGGGAAAAGAAGATATTTGATGTAATGCAAAATCCAGATGACACCATGGAGTTGGATGCTAGGGAATAAAGATACAGTAGCTGCGACTTCAATGTTTGGACTAGGTGGAGGAGCGGGAGGGAGGCAAGGGTGGGGGGGAAGATAGATGGAACGATAGATATTAAGCTTCGAGCTTGACCGACTTGTAGACAACCACAGTTAGAAAACCTCCTCCATTTTGTTGGATTGAGATTGAAAACCACTATAATTTACCATTTCTTACTACCCTCAGTGTTTGCAAATGGCTTATACGAGAAGAAATAAAATAAAGGACCGACGGCATTTTTCATACTTAGGAAGGATGCACAGCATTATCCTATGCAAGGTCGAGACTCATTTTGATTAAAAGGACAGTAAATAGGCTTTGAACTTGTGTCAAAAACATGCAAGATAGCAATTGCTTTATGCAAAGCTGTTTGTTTATTATATTTTAAGCAGAAAAGAAAGATACATTAATATTTGTAATATGAAAGGAAAGGGAATGACATTACTGACATTCAGTTTCTCAGAGGAAACAGCTGCAAATGCAGTAACTCCACTTGTAATAGAAGCGGAGGTTGCAAGAGGCCCCTTATATTGATCAGGGTCGACGTTTTTCTCATCAAAGTACAAAGTACCATCACCTAAATACAGAAATTCAAACAAGATTAGATGTTAGGATATTATCAATCAAAGTAAATCATAGGATGTTCAAGCTGTAGAAATTACCATAGCGCTTAATTCTGTCAAACAACTTTGTAATATCCTTCCTTACAACTGCAATCTGCCAAAAAAAAAGGAAGATATGTAACAAAGAAGCAAAATGCAAGACATTGCAAAACTGAAAGATACATATATAATATAAACAAGTGGCATACCTTTGACTGATCTATATCAGATCCAGCCAATGAAACAACAGATGCAAGTGCTTCCAGAGCTATACCTGTAGCAATAACCATCACAAACATCAGTACAGAATACAGATGAATAGCACTCATCTCAGTAAACCACAAGATACCAAAACTGTTCCAGTTAGGTATCACCTCAAAACTCTAATTTGATTTATCCTATTTCTATTGTTAAATTCAGAATTTTGTTTTGCTAATGGATAACTCTAAATCAGTATGCCACTGTCCTCGGTGGCGTTAATGGGGGTCACTCCAATAATAACAATTAAATAATTAGTTTTTATCAATATCAGTATATAAAAATTAAAAAATTCTACTATGGGGTCAACAATGGAATTACATTTGCATTTTATGGGGTTCAAATAGTATTTTCTCAACAAATTATCCGTATAACAATACAATTATATATAAAAATATTTGATTGGAAAAAAAATATAGGTGACATTGCACCCCATTCCTTCTATATACCCTGACTGTCCTAGTCATAATTTAGTAGTGAGGATAAGTAACATTTTCCATGTTTTACAAAAAAAAATAATAATAATAATTATGAAGTACCAGCTGCAAATGTACTGGATCCAGTACTGTCTTTATCGTACCGCCATCTCCCATCACTCTGACTAAGCGCCTGTAAATTGCATTAAATCAAGCTATGGTATTGGAAATAAGACTGTCAACTAATACTAAGTCTAACAATTAAAGAGAAAAGGATGATAAATATTTTACCTTTATGGCTTGAAAGGTACCATCAGCATCAGATAAAATGACATCTTTGCCTTGTTCCTGGAAATGAGAGAGCATATTGAAAATATATAAGAAAGGTTGCAGGAGATGAAAATAATTCAAATATGATTTTGGCAACATGAAGAAATCCAGTAAAAAGAAAAATTAAAAGTTAAATAAATAAATTGCAAATGTTACCTTGACACTAAGTAACCCTCCTAGAGAATAATATAATTCTAGCAGTGAGCTTGCATCCTTTACCGCAGCTTGAAGCCGTGATGTAATACCCTGAAAAATGGTTAGGGAAAGAATTTAATCCAAAGTACTGCTTTGTTTTCATTAATCCTAAGGTTTGATGGAAGATCATTAATGGCTTACATCAAACTCAATTGACTCTGTTCGGCAACCCAAGATTCCTGTAATCTTTAGTGCATGATAAAGGTCTTTTGTAGTAGAAGTCGGGGAACTTAGTTTCTCAGAAACAGTTTTACAAGTTCCTTCGAATTTGGCACCGGTTCTGTCTACTCCAAGTATTTGAAATGCTCTCAGAGCCTCAAAAGTTTCTTCTAAGCTGCAAATATTCAATTCGAGAACTACTTGTTAAATTCATAATTTTAAGACATTAGAAAAATGGTTCAATTTTAGATAATGTAGGACCCTTTTCAGGGTCCTTTCTGTTGTGAATCCTTACTTGCACTTCTAAATATCCATGCTATAATACCAAATTAACTCAATGCTTTACTGATTAGTCAAATTTTGAGCATGGATCGTTTTTGCAAAACAAAAACAAGTAACCATTATCCATTTCTCAATGCTAAACTTAAAATTCAGATATCGAGCGAAATTTAAATTATAACAAATTGCAAATTAACGAAATTCCATGAACACCATTGAAGATTCCATACAAACTCAGCGTCCATATCATTCTCGAAAGATCTGAAGAAACAGAAAATTGACAAATCAATCACCTTCCGAATGATCCATCAGCAGCGGGAACAAACAGCTCCGTAGCAGCAGATCGATGCGCATCAGAGATCGGGTGGATAACGGATCCACTGGACAGAAGAGCAGATCCACAGATCAGAAGGAGCAAGAGATGCAATACGAGGGGTTTCGCCATGGGAATGGTCCAAGGCTCAGAGCTCCAGATGGACCCCTTGATTTGGAAATGGAGAGTCGATTTGAATCGTCGCTCGCCAGAGATTAGCGAGAATTCCTTCGGATCGCCACCGGAACCTACGAGTGGAGAGAGAGAGGTGAAGGAAGGAAAGGGTTTGAGAAAATGAGAGAGAGATTAGTAGGGTTTTATTCGAGACCGACGAGCGACGAGATGAGGAGACGACTCTTGACTTATCAGAGTTTTAACTCTACTTTTTAAGTCTAAATTCTCTGTAGCATACGCTGTGGTCTTATGCTGGTCGACGGGACCCACTTCGATTCCCCGAACTATATAAACAGAGTAATTTTTTATGTCACTTTAAAATTGAGGAATTAAAAATTATCATTCTAAAATTGAAAATTTGAAAATTTCTATCCTAAATTTAATTTGATAAGAAAATTATCACATTTATTTATTGTATAAATCGTGCCTCTGTACACACACACACACTTGCACATAATTGGTCTATTTGTGTTGGTTTCATTATGCAGATCTATATAAATGAGAGTCCGAGACGCTGCTGTTAGCCTGACATCGTCCGCGAGTTCTGCCTCTGTTCTTTTGCCCAACAAATTTGCTTTTCATGTCATGAACATCGTCTATAGACTATCATTCATTGCATCCATATATTCTCGAGAAAACTCTGTTCGAACCTTTCATGAACTGATGAACACCGTGGCTTGGCATGCATTGATTTCCAACAGTTTTACTTCTAGCCTTGCTATGGACATAATACCACTACTGCGACCAAAATCAGTACAGATCACGTAAGTTGTACAATCAATACACTTGGACAGGCTACACTAGAATATATCAAGAACATAATAGAATAGTAAATCTGTTACTATTTTCAACATCTGCAATAGTAAAGTTCCAGACTCTGTTACAACCAAAGAAAAATATGCACAAGAAAGTGGGAGAACATCTCAAAACAAAGATGTCATATTATAAAAAGCTAGACTGCCTTCATTCACTTCTGAATCAAAATTCACATGAAATAGCAACTATATCACTGCTCACAACTCCGCACTGAATGAAGCATCAGAAAATATAATTCCCAACTTTGTCATAGAACATCCATTCACGAATGTCATCATCATCCATACCACCAAAATATTCATTATAGACAGCAAGGATGTGCTCAACAACATCATCATAAAAACAAGGAATGCCATCTTCATCATCGTCATAGAACTCTTCCACATCAGAACTATCATCTTGATCGGCATCTGCTTCAAACTCATAGTCATCCACAGGGTCACCTAGGAGCCTTATGGTTTTGAGCCTGGCACAGCGGGCCTGCATGGCAGCATTATTATGCAACACAATAACACTCAGTCCACTCGAGACATTGTCACAGAAGATCAATAGAAAATTAGTGTAACAGACTCAATTAGTTCAGTTAGTTAAGAGAACTGTTAGCTGTAATCATTACTACTAACTCAGTTAGTTAGCAATACTAATCATTGTACACTTATTACTTTCTGTTACAGCTGTACTGTTAGTAGCGCTTATATATATACTCTAGCGCATTACATTGTAAAGAATAGATGAGATTATTTCAATACATTTCACATTTTGTTCCATTCTCTCTATTCTCTCTATTCTTGATATTCTTCATGGTACCAGAGCTCATATTTCGCCATTAATGGCGACTATATCAAATCCCGATCCAACTCCTTCTTCTTCTCCTCTCTCTTCTGCTACTACTATCTCAATGACCCCCACAAATGATTCAATTACACCAATTACTATCCCCATTACAACAAAACTCAACGACAACAATTATCTTCCATGGCGAGCTCAGATCTATCCGCTTCTCCATGGATACAACTTGCTAAAATACATTGAATCACCTCCTCCGAGCACTACAGTTCAGTCGTCTGATGGTCAACTTCAGATCAATCCTGAATACACACCATGGCTTCGTCAAGATCAGCTCCTCTTGGGATGGCTCAGATCATCACTGTCTGATTCAATTCAAGCTCAATTCGTCTCCGCCACCTCATCTATGGAGCTTTGGTCTTCGATTCAAACTGTCTACTCTGCTACCTCCAGATCCAGAGTGACAGATCTCAAGACAAAAGTTCAAATCGCATCCAAGGGCTCTCTCTCCTGCGTTGAATACATCCAACACATGCGATGCCTAGCTGATGAGCTGGCGTTTGCTGGATCGCCTCTCTCTGAAGAAGAACTTGTCTCAGCTACTATTCGAGGTCTTGGATCTGACTATCTCCAGTTTGTGACAGCTATTAATACCTCATTTCGTCAAACTCGCCTTTCCTTTTCTGAGCTCCATGGAATGCTTCTCTCACATGAGTCGATGCTCAGGACTCACAGCTCCAATTCCGCCATGAATACTCCTTCAGCTTTTCAAACGGGTCGAATCTCATATGCAAACAACAAGACCCGCAACAACAACTACAACACTTCTACTTCCACAGCTGATGCTAGCAGGCCTACTTCTTCCGCTTCTCGGCCCAACAACAATTCTCAGCCTGTCAAATCCAATCAGGCTATCTCTGGCCCGTGCCAGATCTGCACAAAACCAAGTCATACTGCTAAGATGTGTTACTTCCGCTATGAACCTGATCCCAACTGGAAACCCAGACCCACACATCAGGCTCTCACTGCTCAAGTTCAGTCACCTCCCACCTCTTCATCGGAGTAGGTGATTGATTCTGGTGCAACCAATCATGTCACAGGCGATCTAAACAATCTATCAGCATCCTTTGCCTATAAAGGGACTGATACACTTCAAATAGGTAATGGTGTTGGACTCAAAATTGTTAACATTGGTTCTACCCAACTTGTTGTGTCCAATATATCCTTCAATTTGACTGATGTACTGCATGTTCCAACCTTTTCAAAGAATCTGATCAGTCTCTCAAAAGTACTCTCTGATAACCCCCAACTTACTGTCACTTTTTCTAAATCTGTATGTGAAATCAAGGAGCACCTCACCAAGATTTCAATACCTCTTCATAGTCATCATGGTTTATTCACTCTTCATGCTTGCACTCCATTTGCCTTTTTGGGTGTGCGTGTTTCTGCAAAGATTTGGCATGACAGGCTGGGTCATCCATCCAACACAACAACTCTATATGTTCTTAACAAAAATAGTTTACCATGCAGTTCAAATAAACTTGATGTTTGTCATAACTGTGCCTTAGCAAAATCACATGAACTTCCTTATTCTTTATCTACTCATTCTTCTAATTCTCCCCTGGAGATTGTGTATACTGATGTATGGGGCCCATCACCCACTGTTTCAAATAATGGATATCGTTTTTACATCATATTTGTGGATGAGTTTTCCAGATTTACTTGGATATATTTTTTAAAACAGAAGAGTGAAGTTGTACATGTATTCAGTCAGTTTAAATTGCAAGTTGAAAATTTACTAGGGCATTCAATCAAGATTTTGCGCTCTGACAATGGCACTGAGTTTAAACCGATTGCAGCACAATTTCCCCAAATCACTCATCAGACCACCTGTCCCTATACACCCCAACAGAACGGTTTAGCTGAACGCAAGCACCGTCACATTGTTGAGCTGTCATTGGCTGTTATGTCCAAAGCCTCCATTCCATCAAACTACTGGGATGAAACTTTTTCAAGTGTGGTGTATTTAATTAACAGACTTCCTTGTTCTTCAACATCTTATGTCCCTTACACAACATTATTTCATAAACAACCTGATTACTCCCTTCTTCGCATCATTGGCTGCCTGTGTTTCCCTCATACAAGACCATACAATGTCACTAAACTCGAATTTCGAGCATTACCTTGTGTTTTTCTCGGATATGCTATATCTCAAAAAGGCTACAGATGTTTACACATACCTTCTGGCAAGATAATCATCTCAAGGAATGTCAGATTTGATGAGAGTGTGTTTCTCTTCCAAGAAAAATCGAATCAACAAGAGTTGAGTTCATCATCAGCTCCAGATGTCGTTTCTCCTCTGTTTCTCATGCCACAGACCGCCTCAAATTCAAATTCTGACCCATCTACTAATGGCGCTGACCAGTCTGCCCTAATTTCAAATGAAGAGCTGCCCGCTTCAAATACTATCATCTCTTCTTCCGCTGACCGTCCTGTCTCGCCTAACCCAAATTCAAATTTGATTTCTCCCCTGCCCGACACTGCCCAACTCATTGTTTCACCTTCAAACAACCAAAATACTGCTGTTTCTTCTCCAATCCAGCTACCATCTGACATGTCTGCTCCTTCTCATACCATGACCACTCGAACCAGGGACACTCGTCGAACTCGTCATTTTCCAGACTATGTGGCCTATACAACCATGGTTACATCTGAGCCAACATGTTTCACACAAGCCAATCCAATTAAGGAGTGGAGAGAAGCCATGGCAATAGAAATTAATGCCTTGGCAAACAACAAAACTTGGGTATTGGTTCCACCACCCTCAAATCAGAAAGTAATAGGTTGCAAATGGGTTTATAAACTCAAACAAAGACCAGATGGATCCATTGAAAGGCATAAAGCCCGGCTAGTAGCCAAAGGGTTCAACCAGGAAGAAGGCATCGATTTCTTGGAAACATTCAGTCCAGTGGTGCGCCCCACAACAATCAGACTTGTTTTATCCTTGGCTGTTTCTTCAAAGTGGATGATTATGCAGCTTGATGTTCATAACGCCTTCCTCCATGGCGATTTAGATGAGCAAGTATACATGGCGCAACCACCGGGCTTCATTGACCCTTCCTTCCCTAATCATGTATGTCTTCTAACTAAATCTCTCTATGGTCTTAAACAAGCTCCTCGTGCATGGTTTCAGAAGCTTAGCTCAGCATTACTTACAATTGGGTTTGTTGCATCCAATTACGATCCATCATTGTTCATTGCCAGGCACAACAATCATACACTCTTCATATTAGTATATGTAGATGATATCTTAGTTACAGGAAGTGATTCACAGATGGTCAATACATGCATTGAAAAGTTGCAACAGCATTTTGCACTCAAAGATCTGGGGCAACTGAGTTTCTTTCTTGGCATAGAGGCTACACATAAATCAGATGGTATTCTTTTGACTCAAACAAAGTATATCACTGACCTACTACACAGAACAAAAATGTTCAATGCAAAGCCTTGCACTACTCCAATTGCAACTCATATTACTCTCTCCAAGGAAGATGGTGACCCATTCTCTGAACCACATTTATATAGGAGTGTTGTGGGTGCACTGCAATATGCAACACTCACTCGTCCAGACATTGCCTTTGCAGTCAACAAAGTGTCCCAATTCATGCACAACCCGACAGAGACTCAATGGATTGCTGTTAAAAGGATCCTAAGATACTTATGTGGCACTCTACAGCATGGTCTATTTCTACATGCAAACTCTCCACACACCATACATGCGTACAGTGATGCTGATTGGGCTGGTTGCCCGGATGATAGGAGATCAACTTCTAGTTTTTGCATTTACTTTGGTCGAAATTTGATCTCGTGGAGTGCAAAGAAACAACCAACAGTGTCAAGGTCTAGCACAGAAGCTGAGTACAGGAGTTTAGCTGTTACATGCACTGAAATTCTATGGTTGCAGTTCTTACTTCAAGAGTTACATGTTCAACTAACTCACCCACCAGTGCTTTGGTGTGATAACATTGGTGCCACCTTTTTGGCTGCCAATCCAATGTTCCATGCTAGAACCAAGCATGTCGAAATCGACTATCATTTCGTGAGGGAGCGTGTGGTAGCCAAGCAACTGTGTGTCAGATTTCTTTGCTCTAAAGACCAACTTGCAGATGTGATGACCAAGCCCTTGGGTACTGCTCGATTCTCATTTTTGCGCACCAAACTCAATGTGCTCTCTTCTACATTGGTTTTGGGGGGGGGGGGGTATTATGCAACACAATAACACTCAGTCCACTCGAGACATTGTCACAGAAGATCAATAGGAAATTAGTGTAACAGACTCAATTAGTTCAGTTAGTTAAGAGAACTGTTAGCTGTAATCATTACTACTAACTCAGTTAGTTAGCAATACTAATCATTGTACACTTATTACAATCTGTTACAGCTGTACTGTTAGTAGTGCTTATATATATACTCTAGCGCATTACATTGTAAAGAATAGATGAGATTATTTCAATACATTTCACATTTTGTTCCATTCTCTCTACTCTCTCTATTCTTGATATTCTTCAAGCATCCATGTTCACATTGTAGCACCGACGTATGTCAAGTGTCTCCATATGAGGGCACCCGTCAAGAATTGCTTTCAGACCCTCATTTGTCATCCTAATGTAGCAACACAACAAAGTAACGCACAAATTTTATTAGAACATAAATGCCAGAAATACCATGTCAAAAACAAGATAGGAAAAGAAAAAAAAATAACTAAGCATAATCTAATAATCTCATAAGTAATAGATGTTAAGCAAAGGCGCAGATTTTTGTGTGGACACTCCTGCTTTATCAAACTAGGGTTAAGACAACTACTGACATTTGTTCTTTTGAATGCAAGACAAACTGAAAATTTTGTTTTCTATTAACACTGGCCACATCAATGATGAATACCTTTTTGCAAATTATTACAAATGACCAGCCTTGTTAGAAGTTACAACAGATCAATATGCTTCGATGACTACTGACAATGTGAAAAACTTAATGGGAAATTTTCTTTTCTAACTCTTTATATTGGATTTTAAGACATCCAAGCTTGTGCTGCCTTGAAGAAGTCTCTGGAACAAACAGGTGCTCAACCTTGGATTCATGTCAAAGTTTCACAACCATCTGCAAATAAATAACCTATTTTTGTATGTTAGAAGATGAGATAGCATATTGCTTTGAACATAGAGAAAGACAGATAATGAAATCGAAAACCTGATGCGGCTTAAAACTGTGTTTGAGTGGGGTTGTTAACTGGAGAGAAAGTCTCATCTTCTGTAAATGGTTTGCAGACAGAGAAATCAAAGAATCCTTTGATAGATCCAATCTGAAAAAAAAATAAATAATTGGCAAAATAAGTAGTACTTCTGTTTACATAACTTGCAAGACTGATCTTATGTATACTTTCACATATGAAAACATATGTACAATCAGTCTTCCATAAACAAACATATGACGGTATCTTGAGCTATGCTCTATTAGATTTATTTCATTTGGCCAATACTGTGGAGTTCAGGGTCTGTCTATCATTTTGATGTCTCAATAAAATATTGCAGAAAACTATAAATAGCGATTCTGAGCCTCGATATGGTGGGTTAATGGGGCCAATTTAGGTTAGAAACTTGCTTGCAAATATATTATTAAATTTTGAAGAAAATATAAGGTTCCATATCTGACCTGGTCAAATCTTTTTAATATAAAAAAATAACAGAAAAGAAAAGACCCACTAATGCATGCATAACCTGTTCCCAAGTACAATTATCAACAACCTGAGGAGATAGCCAATTGGTTTAACACAAGCCTTACCAATAATTGCCACCCTAAGAACTCCAACGTAAATACCTAATAAAAGTACCAAATTGAAGGTAATATATTCAAAGAGAAGGGATTACTTTTGTGCAGATTTGGAGGCTGCATCACTATCAGAGACAGTAATCTTTGCCTTGTCAACTTTAATAAATCCAGTCAAAAATGCTGTAACAATAATCTGATCACTTGTGGCATAGAGATCAGCACCTTCTGGATCATTCACTGAAACCTATCAGGCAAAGTAGAATAAATAAATATTGCACTAAAAGTAAAGGAACTGGATGGAGGCAAGAGTATATTACCTCTAAGATCAAGGAGTGCTTGACCAAGAAATGGATCCTGTTTCAGGGTCATATTCCAGTTCCTGTGATTAGTAAAAGGGGAAAAAAGGTCAGATAAAACTAGTTCACAGAAAGGGTGTTAGTAGCAACTATATCTTTCCTATTTCTTTGTTGCATTACAAGTTATTTTCTTTCTGGAACATATTACAACAAGGAAACTAGTTTCTATTCATCCTCTGTACCTCCCAATAAACCCAAATAATAAAAGTTTTTTTATTCTTTATTCATAACGCACTAATAAGAAAAACAACATATTGTCAACAAAACCTTCATCATGCTACTACCTCTAATCCCTCAATAACTGGTAGAAATAAAATAAAGGACCATCGGTATTTTTCATACTTGGGAAGGATGCACATACAACATTATTCTATGCAGTGTTGAGATGCATTTTGATTTAAATGACAGTATTATGCCTTGAACTTGTGTCAAAAACATGCAAGATTGCAATTGCTTTATGCATCGCTGTTCGTTTATTATATTTTAAGCAGAAAAGATAGTTACATTTAATATCTGTAATATGAAAGGAAAGGGAATGACATTACTTACATTCAGTTTCTCAGAGGAAACAGCTCCAAATGCAGTAACTCCACTTGTAATAGAAGCAGAGGTTGCAAGAGGCCCCTTATATTGATCGGGGTCGACGTTCTTCTCATCAAAGTACAAAGTACCATATCTAAATACAGAGATTCAAACAAGATGAGATTTTAGGATGTTCAAGCTGTAGAAATTATCATAGCGCTTAATTCTGTCAAACAACTTGATAATATATTTCCTTACAACTGCAATCTGCCCAAAAAAGGAAGATATGTAATAAAGAAGCAATGAAACAACAGGTCTATATAATATACATAAACAAGTGTCATACCTTTGACTGATCTATATCAGATCCAGCCAATGAAATAACAGGTGCTAGAGCTTCCAGAGCTATACCTGTAGCAATAACCATCACAAACATCAGTACAGATGAAAAGCACTCGTCTCAGTAAACCACAAGATACCAAAACCGTTCCAGTTAGGTATCACCTCAAACTTCTAATTTGATTTATCCTATTTCTATTATTAAGTTCAGAGTTTGTTTTGCTAATGGATAACTCGAAATCAGTATGCCACTGTCCTAGTCATAATTTAGTAGTCAGGATAAGAGAAAATTTTCATGTTTTACAAAAAAAAAAAAAAAAAATCATAATTATGAAGTACCAGCTGCAAGTGTACTGGACCGTCATCTCCCGTCACTTTGACTAAGTGCCAGTAAATTGCATTAAATCAAGCTATGATATTGGAAATAAGACTGTCAACTACAACTAAGTCTAACAATTAAAGAGAAAAGAATGATAAATACTTTACTTTTATTATGGAGTAACTAAGTCTAACAATTATGGAGTAACCAAGTTAACAACTAAGTCAACTACAACTAAGTACTGCTTTGTTTTCATTAATCCTAAGGTTTGATGGAAAATCATTAATGGCTTACATCAAACTCAATTGACTCTGTTCGGCAACCCAAGATTCCTGTAATCTTTAGTGCATGATAAAGGTCTTTTGTAGTAGAAGTCGGGGAACTTAGTTTCTCAGAAACAGTTTTACAAGTTCCTCCGAACTTGGCACCACTTCTGTCTACTCCAAGTATTTGAAATGATCTCAGAGCCTCGTAGGTTTCTTCCAAGCTGTGAATATTCAATTTGAGAACTAATTGTCAAATCATAATTTTTAAGACATTAGAAAAATGGTTCAATTTTAGACAAGTAGGACCTTTCCAGGGTTCTTTCTTTGTGAATCCTTGCACTTCTAAGAAAAGAAAAACAGAACTGAGCTAAAATATCCATGCTACAATACCACATCAACTCAATGCTTCACTGATTGGTCAAATTTTGAGCATTTATCGTTTTTGCACAAAAAAAAAAAAAAAAAAAAAAAAAAACAGCAACCGATAACCATTTCTCAATGCTAAACTTAAAATTCAGACATAAACCAAGGTTTAAATTATAATAATTAAATTCCAAATTAACGAAATTCAAACACCTATTGTTTCATACAAACTTAACTTCCATCTCTTTCTCCAGAGATCTGAATATCTGAATAAACAAAAAATTGACAAATCAATCACCTTCCCATGGATCCATCAGCAGTGGGAACAAACAGCTCCGTGGCATCAGATCGATGCGCATCAGAGATCGGGTGGAGAGTGTTACTCTTTTTACAGCAGCATTAATTGTGCTTGAATATTTCTGTGTAATTTATTTATTTTTTAAGAATTTAATTTCTACTTGATATTATCTGGACAATTGCTAAGGTAGAACTTGATTTCATGCAATTGTGTATAAATTCTTTTTCCCTTTTCATTTTTCTTGTTTTGTGTGTGTGTGTGTATGGGAAATGATTGCCATGTACTTCCACCTTGCACAATGCACTATCGCTAATTTTCAAATGCCACAGATAATTTAATTTCATTGGATTCTGAAAAGAAAATTTTCATATTTGGTGTAGTTCTTTTGGTACATAAAATTTAGGGGTGCTACCATTTTCAGTAGATGTTACTGGTCTGACATTGCATGGATTGAAATAAACAAAGAACTGCAATGGCACTAGGTTGGTACGTCAGAATTTCACAAGTTCAATTTTATGCAAAATTACACAACAACAACAACTAAGCCTTTTGTCCCAAACAAGTTGGGGTAGGCAATTTTATGCAAAATTATTTATTCAAAATATCAATTTTCATCAAATTACTTTTTTAGTACAGAACTATTGTTTCCTACAAAATAAGATTTGCCCACACATTGTGTGGGCCTTGTTACTAGTTATATAGCAGACACATCTTACAAGTGTTACATAGCAGACACAGACCACAAGTAGGCTTCCTGCTCTGTGGCACGCTTCTCTATCTGCCGCTTGATCATTTCTTCCTCAAATCCTAGTAACATTAAAATTATTTTAATACAATCTGGTGTTTTGAAAGGAACGTCTTTTAACAAATGAAACATGAAAGAGGTAAACAAAGGAGCATACCACTACTTCTGTCGACACCATCCCAGTGCCGGCCTGGCCTTATCCCATACCGATTTGGAGGGAAATCAAGCCCCCTGTTCAGCCAACTGTGGCTTGGAATAGTCTGCGGAATTATGAACCCCAATTCCTTCATTTTCTCACCATCTCCCAAATCTTCAAGTATTGGATCCGTATTCTTTCTCTGAGATTTATATATAAAAGCAACCACAACATAAGACCACATATCCAAAGTACTAAATACATGGAAATAAGTTTTAACTACTGATGAGTACCTTGACCAGATGAGCCATGGGATCCCCCCATCTAAATGTTTCCTTCAACATTTTATCAAGTTCCGGATCGTCCCTATATACAAAAATTTCAAGTAAACTGTTAACAATTTTTCTGCTTACCGCTGTAAAAAAAATCCTAAAAAACCACTTATTTCCCTACAAAGTCACTTTGCAGGGAAACTTCAAGCATAGCAATCAAAAGAATCAATAACACAACTCACTCTCTGCTTCCAATTTGACAAATTAAGGAAAAAGTGAGGAGCAGTTTTTAGAAAAGAAATCTCATGTCTGAAAGAGAGGGGGTCCAACTCTTACCCTTAAGGGGTGTACGTGATCTTTTAAAAATTCAGCATGGTTGGATTGCACATAATAATACTAACAAATAGTTACAAACTATCATTCCTTGTAAGTGCTAACAACTAGGTTGGTACCATACCAGTGCATCTGGTATGGCATACAGGTATAGGAAAGGTATGATAGTTCTTGAATCAGACTTACCTGGATCGTGCAAAAGGTTTGTTCTTCTCACTTTCAATCTCTAATGCTCTTGCCTTGGCTTCTCTTTTCTGGGCCAATCCTTTGCCCCATTCCAGTGGCTTTTCCTGGTAACACCCAAAATAAATGTGTAATAATTTTAGTGTTGTCACACAAATATACTAATTGAATCAAAAGCCAGGTAAAACTTCACACTGAACCCACAAAAAAAGAAGGAAAGGTAATAGATCAACCTTAGGTTTCTCCTTTTCTTTTGACTTTATCATATCCTCCCTTGATACACGTTTCCCTGCATAAATCACAATAAATCACATTAGATCAGTTATCATGTGAGGTCATCATACATATTGTCTCATAAAAATTGGTTGAAAGACATACCATTTATACGGAAAACTGCCTCTGCATCTTTGGCGCCAATGAAGGCTTCAGTATTTAGAAGCCTGTCAAAACATAAACCACACAATTAGTTAAAAATACCAACTGACATAATAGCAGCCCATGAAAAAAAGACAAAAAATAAAATAAATATATGCGAAACACCAGCTTCTTATATAGGTCACCCACACATCAGCTTGGGTATCTATGATTCGGGCAGGTAGGATTCTGGTTTCAGATGTTTCAGATTTAGGTCAAATTCAGCTGTCAAATTATTCAGGTCATGCCCTTTGTTATCAAGTCAATGGGGCTCAAGTACAGGTTCAACAGAGGGGTGGCATTGTGTAGTGGTACCGGCCCAAGATATCAAACTTTCAAAAAGGAAAAAGAAAAGACAAGGCAGACCAGAATTTAAGATTACATCAGATTTAACAATGCTAGGAAATTTTAAGATAATAGTGTTCGGTTTATAGAAAAATCACCTCGACTCATGCTCTCTCATCTTTTTGTTTTGCTCCCATATCTCCTGAGACGAAAAGAGACCCGTCTGGGTTGGTGGTCTTGGATGGGCCTTACGTGGTGGGGACAGATCATCTGATGGCCCCCCCTTTCTGTTTTTCCTTGGAGGAGAGAGGTCATCCTCCTCCCTCTCTCGCCCTTCTGATTCTCTCTTTCTACTTCTTCTAGGAGGTGACAGGTCACCAGCCTCCAATGAGCCAAAACCTGTTTTTCCAAGTTTTGTATTCAGTACAAAAACAATGCAGTAAGATGTGTATTTGCAATTTTATATTCAATGCTGCATGGACCTATCTGCAAAATTTCCAAATGACTGACACCCTTCTTGCTAACATCTATTACTGTTGCAGACTTCGTAGTAATTGTTTTAGTGCATAGATGTGTATGAAATAATAGCAATAGAAACCGTTAGCTGAAAAAATTTTGGTAAATTTTGGTTTTTAGTTGCATTGTTTATTTTTTTTCTAGTATATTCATTAATAATAATATAGATGTTATGCTTGTATATTGTAATTAATTGATAATAATTTGTATCGTATTATTCATATGTCAGGAGCACGAATTCCTAACTGTGCTATTCATTACAATATACTTACTGAATTGAAAAGGAGAAGCAGCTCATTGAAAGAATATAACTTAATTAATACTAATAAATAGCACAGTTAGGATATGTAATAAAATATTTGTTCACATTTCATTGCTTACGTTTTTCTTTTCAATGAGGCAACTTTAGCATACTATAAAGCATGTTGTCATAACAGTACCAAGTTGCAAGGCAACAAAAAACTTAGAAAAAACATATGAAAGGAAGAGAATCAAACCATGGGCCAGAATCTTGCTTCCAGTTACGCTCTTAACTTGGGCAAAGTCACCAAGATGGGATGGGGTCGTACCCTTCTTTGCAAACTTGCAAATATCTTCATCGACCTAAATATTGTTAACAAAACAAATGAATATTACAATCCATGTTCCACTTGAACACCTTATGTTTCAACTTTTGATTGGATGCAATCATGCAAAGCTTAATAATTTAATCCAATCCACAGTTTGGGGAAAAAAATACATAAAGTAAAGATTGGTTCTCCAACATACCGCACAATACCACTAGTTTCAATAAGGGTTTTAATTTAGAACAATTCAAAAGTTTTCAGAGAAACTGATGTTCCCAATACCCCGAATTGCTAAATCAAAGAACTTCAAACAAACGACGGAACAAACAAATCGATCTGAGAAAGAGGGAGAGAGATCATCCATCTTGAGAGCCGATCTTGGGCCAGCTAGGAGTCCTAGCTGTCCTCTTGTCCGGAAGAGCAGAGGCGGAGATACCCTTAACACGAATGTGCATAGGATCCGTGGCCATGGCTGCGCGTTGGTTGTAGAGGAGGCGACGAGCTCAAGAGGCGGCGGCGCGACAAAGAGGTCTTGAAGCGAAACAGCGAATACCTAGCGGAGAGGCAGATGGCTAGGGTTTTGGAGATTCTCGAAGCGAAACAGCGAATACCAAGCGGAGAGGCAGACGGGGCTACGGTCTACGGACCAGATCCTCGGCAGTCGAGGGCAGTCATTTAGTTTTTTTCATAATATTTAACAATTTTAAAATTCAATTGTCTAATTCAAACCGTTAATTTTGTTCAATTTTATGGGTGATGCATTTTCATATAAGTTTTATAAAATTTTGAGTTGATTTGTTACTCGATTAAGTACTCAACAAATGAACGAACCTGGTTTGATTAATTCTAATACGTTCATTTGTTGAGCACTTAATCGAATATCAAATCAACTCAAAATTTTATAAAACTTATATGAAAATACATCGTCCGTAAAATTGAACAAAATTAACGGTTTGAATTGGACAATTAAATTTTAAAATTGTTAAATTTTATGAAAAAACACCAAGGACTGCTCTCGGCAGTCATTTTTTGACTGCCGAGGATCCTGGTCGTCGGCTAGGGGTTTTGGAGTTGGACTCGCAGCAGCGCGGTTTTAGAACTCAAAGGTATCTATGTTGAACTGGAGCCGACAGTGCACGTGAAATACCGATTGTGCCCCAGAGGGCCATGAGATGATCGCGAGGTGTGTTCTGGGTTTTATTTGGGCTGCTATCTGTGAGGTTTATTGGGCCTAGTTTTTCTTGTATGTCTATCTGAAACGATGGGCAGTCTTTGCGAACTTTTTAGAAAGTGTTTATTGCATCCCATCCCTAAGGGTATTGATTTGGTCACCACCAAAATTTGATACAACACCACAAATAAATTTTAATGACCAAATTACCCTTCCTAACCATAATAGATGTACCCCAATTGTGCACCTTAATTAATCTCCCCTCAAACTTGGTATTTTCTGCTTAATTTTAGAGTTCTCTCACATCACCGTATTAACCCGCGATCTTCTCTCACTCTTAGGTACTGTACGGTAGGGTGATTCTTTTGATTTTTTCTAAAAATTTTAGATATCCCCAAACTTCAGGTTAATAAACATTATCGTTATTTTCAAGCTATAAACATTTTATGTGATTTAGTATAATCTTTCCTAATTTGCTAACCTAGAATATATAAAAACTTAGAAAGCCATGAATAATATTAAGAAACAAACCTCGCTCTGATACCAGGGATTGCGAATAGCGAATAGGGGGCGTCCCAGGGAATTCAGAACCTACTACTGATTACTGAGAATGCGGAGTAAGAACTGAAAATTTTATTGATATTTGCGGAATTATACAAGAGGAAGATTTCGGTGTGTGAGGAGATGCCTTACATTGATATCTTCGATACTATATATAGAACCCCCGAGGAGACTAGAATTATTAGTGCGGGTGCTCATTGGGCCCCATCATCCACTAAATGATTCTGCTTTCCACAAGTGGGTGTCCTATTACACACTTATTGGAGCATCTTTTAGTACAATAATTGCTCTAAAACAAACTAACAGATTCCTGCACCCATGTGCCACGGAATAAAGAAAAGAAAAGAGATGCGCACTATCCCAGTAGTGGCACCGAAAGTAAACAAAAGCAAATCACACTAAGAGGTACCCATGTGATTGTGGGTCCTCAATAAAAATAGCCTTGGCGTATTTGATTAAGCTGTCAGTAGAGGTCCAGAAGATGCCGGATCTTATTATTGACAGGTCCTAGAGCGTCCCTGTACTAGTTGTCCCTACCACCTGCATGTTGTTCAAGCCTTAATTTCTTAATGTAGCTCATAGTGATGAGCCTCCCCAGTTCCTCAATTATTTTAGTGATTTGTGTTTCATGCATTTCTTGAAGGTGGGCGTACATGGCCTGTTGTAACTGAAAAGATATAGGAGATATTGTTAAGTAATCAACTGTAACTATCTCATAATCTGCCAGTAACCTATTGTTGCCACATAATGAAGCCCATCGTTTAGCTTGAGTTAACGTCAATCTTGTGCTTGATCTTGCGGGAAAGGTTGATGATTCGCCATGAATCATGTTATGCAAGTAGCTAAGCACCATCGTTCCTGAAAACAAACAAATTATTTTGCAAAGAAAATCAACAAAATTACAAAAATAACGAAAATCTAAAAATGTCAACAGTTTTCCTTAGATCCCTGTCAGACAATCCATAAGATACAAGGTTATAGTGGGTTTTTCCAGCAGTCCACTATGCCTGCTCATCTTCTTCCAAAGGAATTAGAGTCTTTTATTGAGATTATCAATAATCCCAATTAACTCTTGCTTTGTTGGCTTCGGTGCATCTTGCAGCTCAATGAGTGCACCTTCTAAATCTGCTAAATGTTCTTCTATTAAACAACAATTAATGGTCTGCACCATTTTTGCTATTAATCTCGACAGTGAATCAGCAAGAACATTTAATTTTCCATCTATGTGCTCGAAATGAACCTGCACTCCTGTTCCTGTAACAAAATCAGCAAAGTTTATCCATCGAACCCTTGAGGGTTTGTTTTGTGCTGATTTGTTGTAGAAACTGATGATAGCTTGGCAAACAGTTCTGAGAGTTATCTCTTTCTGATCCAAGTAATGAATCTTGAGTGCTGTCATGGTTTCCATACAAGCATGAATCTCTGCATCAATAGTTGACTTGAGATTGGGGAATTTCCCGCTTGCATAAGCACATACTTTCTCAGTACTGCGAGGGTCTGATTTTGCCTTTTTCCATTTACAGACTCCTCTCCAACCTTCCATACATCCATCTGTCTCCAGAATGATGTAGGCTCCTTCCGGTGGAATTTCCAAATCTGGGAGATTTTGCACTGCGGCTTTAATTTTTCGAATTATTTCATAATCCGAACTCTTCAATCTCTTATCCCCATGCTCACTGGTTTTTTAATAAAGGGGGCCTAAGAGTGTTCCCAATTTTGGAATGTAAGACCTGGCATAATTAAGTATACCAAGCCACGATCGCAAACCTGATTTTTCCTTCAGCTTCTCTTCATCAAAGGTGATGATCTTCTTGATTATGTGTGGCTGAAGTTTGATTTTTCTGTTCCCAATTATAGCTCCTAGGAATTCAATTTCGGGAACTGCGATCTTCATTTTTGTTAGAGATAATACCAATCCCCATCTTTCACAAATTTCGAGCATCTTGGTGAGGTGCTCAGCGTGTTGCTCTTCATTCTCAGAAAACACCAGTATATCATCAATATAAACTGCTATAAATTCTTCCGTTCCTTTAAAGCAGTTATCCATTTTTCGCTGAAAAACAGCTGGTGCGTTCTTCAATCTGAATGGCATTACAAGCCACTCATACAATCCATTTGGAACGACAAAAGCCGTCCATTCAATTGATTCAGGATCCATTGCCACCTAATGGAACTCGCTTTTCAAGTCGAACTTTGAGTAAATTCGACTTTTACCGACCTTCTTCAGTATAGTATTGATGCCTGGTAAACTATACTGGTCTTTGTGGGTGTTGTCGTTCAGAGTACGGTAGTTGAATACCATACGTACCTTGCCTTTTGTCTCAACACCAGTTTTTGGGTCGATTGTTGTGCCTGAGTTGACCATGATTGCCATAGTCCTGTGGCGACTCTTGCTTGGTCTGATCACAACAATTTTTAACAAAGCATTTACATGCCTGTCAAATTGTTCCTTCATGAGTGGAGTGACATGTTTCAATGGTTTATCCTGAATTGTGACATCTGGATTGATGATGTCAAGCTTGCATGTTACTTGGTTTCGTGACCAGTGTTGGGTAGGATTTTCTCCAATAAACCCTTGTTTTCTCAGTCTCTCAAGCACTGGTTGAAATCTTGCTTTAAATGTTTGAGACTGCTCACCGACAGAGTATGCGGTGATTCTGATTTCAAGGTATTCATTTTCAATTAGATCTAGTTCTGGTATTTCTGCCATAGACACGACTTCTGTATCTACCTTGGTGACTATTGATGTAACATTTTTGTAAAATGTCACCGTTTGACCTTTAATTCTGAGCCCTCCTTGCATGGCCCGGATGAAATTGCATCCAAGAAGCATATGGATCCCATCTCTTTGTAACATTGGGAATGCATAGGTGAATGGGATACGAAACTTATTTTCTTCGATGGACATGGTTCCACCTTTGAGCTTCTTGCTGGCAGTTTGCTGGGAGTTTACACCATTGATTTGGATTGGGTATGCACTTGGCTCCATTGCATCTGCTGGTATGACATGTTCGTCAATACAGCATACTATTGCACCTGTATCCAAAATAGCTTGTACTATTTCCATGATAAGCTCAATATTGTAGAGTTTATTTAGAACTCTACGGCCATGTCTGGGATCTGGAACTTGCGTAGAGGCAAATTCCTCATTCATCATCTTGATTACTATCCCTTTATTGTTATGTTGTGGTGGTGGCTCAAAATCAGAATCTGAGTCCTCATTTCTGACAATTGGTTCCTCCATGAGACTCTTTCCTTTTAAGCTAGAGAGTCTGAGATCTCTCTCTAACTCAAGCTCTTCAAGTCTTTCCTTAAGCTGCTGATTTTCAGCTAAAAGGAACTTCGTGTAATCAATGAGCTCTTCGATCAACTTGTCTTTATTGTCATGATGCAGAGTCGATCTTCTGATCACCAGTTTTCTTCCAAGTTCGAATCTCGAGCACATAGGGCAAACTGTGATCTTACAAAAACCACAATGCGCTCTCATGTTGGGGTTGGTCAGCTTCTTGCAGAACCAACATCTGATGTAATCAGCAGGGACTGGTTGATTGTCCTCCCACTGATGTCTGCAATCCTTCATACTTTGTGGCAATTGTTTTACCACTCTCCATGTGTTTGATTTTGGATTGACTGAGGTCGTCATCATTGAAATGTTTTCGTATGGGACCTCTGATAGTCTGGCCGTTAATGAATGACCAGCTCCTCCTCCCTCTCCCTCGGAAAATGAGCAGATTGCATCGCTATCTGGCTCATTTTGATCAACTGAGAGTACATCCCAGTCATCATCCAGATCGAGGTTCTCCACAATTGCTGCTCGTGCAATGTTTCCTTTCTGTTTTCTACATTCTCGAGCAAAATGGCCTTCTTCTCCACAGATAAAGCACTTGCACTTTCTGACTTTGTCGGCATGCTTCTTTTTGAATACTCTGATGTGAGTATATGTGGTTTTTCTCTGTATGTCCTCGATTTTCGAAGACCATACTTTTTATTCTTCTGATAGTACCCAGGGATAAATCCTTGAGACTCTTCTGTAAGGCAGCTCGCTTGCACTGCTCTGCCAAATACTGATAGGTGAAGTGTATTCTGGGAATTACACCTATAATATTGCCTTGATACTTTTCTGTGAATACCCTTTCAATCTCGCTGCCAATGATAGGAGGCATCTTCCTAAAGAACTTCACTGACAGTTCTGGCGAGATATACATCTGCCCTGATTTCGCTGCCAAGACCTTATAATCGTTGATATAATCAAACAGGTCTTTGACATGATTGCAAGATAGCCTTTCCAGGTCGTTGTAGGCTCGATCTTGCTCTTCTGTTGAACCCGTTGTTGGGTCCTCCAATAGAAACATTCTTCTGACTTGAGATAACAAATTTTGAGGGTCGTCAGAGATGTTTACCAATTCATCATATTCAGTGGGATAGGCCATCCGCCACTGAATCCATATTTTCTTCTCTGTTTCTCCGAGAAGATTCTCCACATAATTGGCCCTGGCTTTGTTGTCTGTCCAATTTCTTTCATTTAAGAGGTTTAGAGTTATGGACTCCCATCTGGAAATAACCTCTGAATAAAGGCCAATATCTTCAGGAAGCACCAAAATTGCTCCCTGTCCAGCTTGTGCGGTAGGCAGATCGAATCTTTCATTCATCTAATGAGAATATCCTCCTCGAATATTGTCTAGGCGTGCTTTGATTTCTGGCACGTTGTACTGCTGTGGTTGCCTAGAACTGCTTGTTGGTGGGTACATTGCTGGACCCATGACAGGCTCTTGTGGTAGCCTTGTCAGTGATGACTCGGCCGTCGAGAAGGCTGATTCCTTCATTTTTCTCAAAATTGGATAATCCATCTCGGCATCACCCATCATGAATACATTTTCTTCATCCCAAATTGTTTCACATTGGTGGGATGTTTCTTCATGATCTCCTGTGGCTAGGAGTTTGAATAAGTCTTCTTCTTCTGGGCCTTCTTGGACTGCCCTTTCTCTTACTAAGTATTGGAAAAAATCAGATTCATCGTCTGACTCATCCCAATTGCAGGTCATCATGAGTGCTTGTTCATCATGCCAGTATTGATCATTATCAATTAGATCTGACCAGCTAATTTCATCTGAGATAAACTGAATGATTGGATCTTCATCATTTAATTGATCTGTCCATTCATAATGATACATAGGTTCTAGCATTTCTATTGTTGGTTCAGATTGCTCAGCCTTTAGTATTGTAACGAACCATTTGTCAAGTATGTAATCATCATCTTGTTCTGTACTATCGACCTCGCTGTGCTCATCAGGTTCTGGGAATTCATCATCGGTGATGGATTGGAAATCTACATCTCCTTCCTATGGCCAGTACTCATCTAATGTCAATAAATTGACAAATTCTTGCTCAATTTCTTCCTCATCAGCCTCCCCTCGTGATACTTCATTGTTGGGGGCTATGGTTGAATAACCTGAGGATCTAATGGATAGAGATCCATCAGTTCTTGAATGAATGTTCGCAACTTGGGGGATCTGGACCCTTGAGATTATCGCAGGTCTCACAATCCATTGTCTCGCCTGTAGTTCTTCCGTTGTTCTTGGTGTGCCTGGGATAGCACGAACTCCTCGGCTTGCCAAATGATCAGCCACGTTCTGAACATTGTATCTGAAGTTAGTGTGGCTTGTATTGGACAATCGTCCAATTAGAGATCTAGAAAGCAAGAGATTGCTTTCTCCAGCTTGCCATCCTTCATATACGTGAGTTTGGATCACTAATTGAATGTGATCTCTAAAGTCACGAATAGAGAGTGTCATATCAGGAGCATTGTATGCCAACTGTGTTTCAGATGACAAGTCCATTTCCATAGAGCTAATAACAGCTCTACTGTCTCTCCATCTAGTGTCACGAAGTAACACTAGAGCATTAACACCCGCACTCCGCCTGTGCAGTGTGTATAGCCTGACCATAATCATGCCTATGTGTAGGTGTTGCAGGCCTTCTTGCTGTAGAGTTTGAAAACTCCTCTCATTTATGAACGGTAGTTCAACTTGTTGTCCTTCTGTAACCATCACCCGTTCGTCAGAGTAGTGCTGGTTCTCTGACCATCCTGCCCGATAAAGTGTCTCTGCGGGCACTTGTTGAGTTCGCCTATACTGAGATATGTTTATCTCAGCATCTGGGCTCATCTAAGATTCAAGTGTACGTTGGTACGACCTTGATCTTCGTCCTGATAGTCGGCGTTGTGCTTCATACCATAATCTAGATCCTAAGCGGTAGCCTCGGATCTGATCTTCAATTGTAGGGGTTGTAGTGTCAGGGCCCCTGCCTGAAACTGAGGGTCTCTGTGGCTCAGCTTCCACTTGAGTCCGGGTATGACTCATGTTGCCTTCTTTTTCTCTGCTTCAAAGATAAGCTTGGGATCTTTGAAAACAAAAAGCTTGCCTCGTGATTTGGCAACTGCTGGCTTATTGGGCTCACCTAAGCTCAGCTTCTGAAGTTGCGTCTGGATTTGCTCAAGAGCTTGCTCTACACCTTCCGGTTGTGTGGCTGTGCTCCTTTTAGACTTTAGCTCCTTAACTGCAACTTTTAAATCTTCGACCTCTTCGGTTAATTTAAGCAATAATTGAATAATTGTGTTATTCTGCTTAAACTGGACTTCAGTTGCTCTACCAGTTATATCCTGAGGTCTTACAAAACCAACAGTCGGTGGTTGTATTGATGTTTGACCCCAAAATATTGTGCCAAATTGCATGAAATAAATACCCAGTTTATGGTGAATAAATGCAAGAAAGCTCAAAAAACCCACGGAAAATACCAAACAAACTCCAAAAATTCCCAAAAAATACCCAAAAATCCCTCATGAATTATGATGAATTATCATGGTTCTAAAACCCAAAAATTATCTACAGAAACCTGAAAATTTGCAAAGAAACCCCAAAATTCCATAAATTTTCCAAAATAAATCCATGAGGAATTTCACAAAAATATTTAAACCACTAAACTCTCCATATTTTTCTGAACCTACCCACAAAATTTCATCCAAAAATACCCTTGGGAAGACCCTCAAATGGTTTGTTTACACTTGGCAGCAAAAATAAATTATTTATCTTAAAGAAATCGGATGGAAATCCCACAAAAATCAGAAAATCTTGGCGCGTGCGTACGATTGCAGGGGATCCAAGGGGGAGGAGAAAGGCGCTGGATTTAAAATTACCGCACCAAGCGGAGATTTTTGCCTGCACCTGTTCCATACGCCGAAAGAAGCTATTTCCTTCGCTGGTTCACTGGCTCACAGAAGAACAGACGCATCTATCTCCCTCTTTCTCATTGAACCTTACAGGTGGGACCCGAACGAAGAGTCTTCTTCCTCGTTGGTAAAAAGGAATTTCCGCGATTTTACTGCGCGAAGCCAGGGAAGAGAGGTGAATCCAGCGCTCCCCGTCGACGTGGCCTCCTCCTCGTCCACATACAGCAAAACCACGTCTCCCGGCCCATGGTTTCCGAAAACTAAACCCTAAACCAGCTAAATCTGAGCCATTGATGAAGGTTGGAGGGTGGTGATTAGCTCTCGGCCATGGCAATGAAACCCTAGTCCTCAGCCTATATAAAGCCCAATTAAATGAAGCAAAAAAGAGAGGAGAGGTAGCCGCAGCTAGGGTTAGGTTTAGACATTAAAATTAGAGAGAAATTAGAGAAGAAAAGAAAGGCATTTCGTCGAATAGTTGAGAAAAGATAGAGAAAGGTAGAAATGGTGTTCTGTATGCTTGTAATCGAGAGTTTGGAAATGAAATAAACACATTTGAATGGTTAATTGAATTGGAGATAGCTTCTGCGTCTCTCTTTCTCCCTCTTTCCTTTTCTTATTAATTCTATCTGGTTACTAGCTTCGCCTGAGGTTTTGCTCAGGTCTAGCTCTCTACACTTTGGTTGAGGTCTCCTCAATCCTAGTTCTTTACCTCGGCTGGTGTATCATCAGTTCTCGGTAGCATCTCCCTCTCTATGGCTTCGGCCATGGACAGGAGACCCCATGAAACAAGGAAGAGGGGGAGGTGCTGCCCTTTTTTTTTTTTTGTTAGAACATGGACTTTAGTGTTTAGTATGTCATTTCTAATGGAAAATACATTAGTACATAAATGTTCAAATCTGACCAGTAAGGGAAAAATTAAAAATACAGGATTTTATTTACATGAAAACATAAAATTGCATATGGACATCAAGTACTAAGTTTCATCGACATCAGGGAGTACATTTTTCTATTTTAGGAATTTTATGTGATCTTATATGATTTTATCAAGCAGCAGGGGTATTCAGGGAATAAAAGTGAAAATAATAGAGTTTTGGGTTTTTCTGGAAAAGTGTTTGAACCAAAGGTTTCATACACTTCAGTGGGTATTTCTAAAAATTTGCATAATCTTTGGACAAGTACAATGCCATATTTCAGTTTATGGACAGAAGTCACATTAAACAAACCAATGTTTGACATAAAAATTGCCTTTTATAATCTTAAGTGCCTTTATTTCGCTTGTTGTGACTGTTACAAGTCATGTTACCTCATTTACAGCAACTCAAAGTAGAAATCATCAAAAACAGTGGCAAAAATGCTTGAAAATAAAATCTGAAAATATAGAAAGTATAAAAAAAGATTGCACTCACTCTCTGTGTTGATTTGAACACTAATAACAAACCTAAATGGACTTAATTTGAGCATCTAATAGAATCCAGCTGCTGTAGCTCATCTTACATGCAATTAGAAATCAAGTAAAGAATCCATAAAATCGATGCTTCTGCCCCTATGTCCCTCATACCAAATTGCAATGCTTCAAACCAAATTGAATCCACAAACAAGCTAAATTTGACCCCCTGAATCTATCTATTTGATGACTGGCATCAGTAGATTGCTCTGTGGGCCCCACTGCAGAAGCTCAGATCAGACAAAGCTAGGTCAATCTACCTCAGTTGAATCGATCTACTTACGGATTCCTAAAATATCAATTAACTTCACCATTGTCTTCAGTACACTCTCTCGAGTACAGGAAACCTAATACTGGCAGAGGGGATAGTCAAAATACTCCAATCGCCATTAATGGAGGCTCAAGCCTTCCCAAGTTCTACCGCCCGATACAAGCTTTCGCAGGGAAATTTAAGTGCACCCACCTCTTCCTCTCACCTTCACGATCCTATTGCAACCAAAATCGACTGACACGGTTGCCTGAGTCATCGCATTCCCATCGGAGAAAAGACAGGGACCAATTTGCAAAAACACCACCCCTGTCGGAGAAGAAAGCATTCAAACGCGAGTTCTCACGGATTTTCTGTGACGAACAACGTGTGGCAAATCAATCCACTCGCTATACGAAGGCCAGAACAGAGTCAGCCCAGTCAACGCCCACGTGGGCCAATCAGAAAATTCCAAATGGGTTAAAATTTCAGAAATTAATTAAAAATAGTATACAACTCAGAAAATTTCAAATAAAATATCCATAAAATCCTAAAAATCTGTAGAAACTAGATTTACTGATATTTTGATATGATATTATGGCAATTTGTGCCTCTTTTGTATTTTCAAAATATTTTCTCATTAAAAATGAATTTTATAAATTGTTAAAATCTTCAAAAACTCACCAAAATTAGTAGGAATCTCAGAAAAATCCGAATAAACTATCCAAAAATTTCTAAAAATCTAAATAAACCAAATCCAACATTATTTTCATATGATATTTTGTCAAAATAAATAGTTTCCTATTTTTGAAGTTTTGTTATTATGAAAACCCAATTTTATAAATCCTATAAAAAAAGATCAAATACTTTAATAAATTTTCTAAGTAATTTTATCAACTTTCTAATCAATTATTGTCAAAATTAAAAATAAATTGGCAATATTTAGAGTTTTCTCTTCATTTTAATAAGACTTTCTAAAAATCTAAATAGTAATTACAATAAACCATAAATAAATTATCAAATAATAAATAATATCATTATGAATATTAAATAATAAATAAATCCCAATATGATAAATAAATAAATAATAAATAAATTTTAAACAATAAAGAGTAAATGATTAAGTGATAAATGAACAAGTTATTACAAATAAGTCTTAAATTGTAAATAATAAGTAACTTAATAATCATACATAAACAATAAATCATAAATAAATAATAAATAATAAATGTTAAATAAATCATAAATATTAAATAAATAAATCATAAAATAAATAATAAACACATAATTCAATAAATGAAGGAATGAATAGTAGATAACTAATAAATAAATTAATTAATAAACGACATAAAATATAATTAGATAAATCACATTAAATGAGACTAAATCAAGTTAAACTCAAATCAAGTGTAATTTAAATGAAATAAATCTTTCTAAATCAAATCAAGCTAAATCAAATTAAATCAAGTCAAATCAAATTAAATCAAATCAAGCCAAATTAAATCAAATCCTGTCAAGTTGGATCAAATCAAACCAAGTGAAGTCAAAAATCCTCCCCAAATCCTTTGTTCTCACAAGCCCCTAAATGGCCGAGAATCCCAAATCCTTTGTTCTCTCAAGCCCCTAAATGGCCGAGAATCCCAAATCCTTTGTTCTCACAAGCCCCTAAATGGCCGAGAATCTCAAATCCTTTTGTTCTCTCAAGCCCCTAAATGGCCGAGAACTCCAAATCCTCTTATTCTCTCAAGCCCCTAAATGGCCGAGAATCCAAAATCCTTTGTTCTCATAAGCCCCTAAATGTCCTTTGTTCTCACAAGCCCCTAAATGGCCGAGAATTTCAAATCCCTTTGTTTTCACAAGCCCCTAAATGGCCGAAAACTGATTCTTTGAGCCCCCAAATGGCCCAGGACCATGAAATCAAATCACCTTCCTAGTAAAAATGCATATATAAATTTCAAAATAAGTGGTTTTAGCTTTAGTGTTAGCTTTGGTTTTAGGCATTCTTAAAATTTGGTATTCTTAGTTTTAGATGCATTTTAAGATCTTCAATTGGGCCCCGTCAATTAGGTCTGGTGCCATCAATTGAATCCAGCCTAAACCCCAAAATAAATAAACCACTTATACCTTCAATTGCGCCCCGTCAATGAGGTCTGGTGCCTCAATTGAACCCTGAAAATAAACTTCTTGTTAAAATACCAAAAATCACCTGAAAGACGGTTTTTCTAGCCTATTACATTTAATTCCTCGAATCTCTTAATCAGAGGTTCTCGTGGGAAACCACGGGGTAATTAACAATAGGGGCTTGCGCCTATTGGAAAGAAAGGATCCACAAATTAATAAACCCTCATGAGAATGGATTCTAGTCGATGTTATCTGGTCGTTAAGAGGCATCAGCACTCGAACCCAAGCTCGTGAGGGGTGAATCTAAGGCTTATTCTCGTTCTTGAGGAAACCCAATCATTCTTCGAGAAATGACGAAAAAGTCCACACAGATTCTCTGGCACGCCCGGTGGGACCTCTTTCTCCTCTCATCTTTGAGATTTGAGGGATTAAATGTATAAGGCTAGGAAATTGTTTTGTAAATACATTAAGTAAACATTGCTAACCATAACATTTCGAGGTGTTCTCTTGCAGGAAATGGCGTTTACACCAGTTGACATGAGCAAGCCTTCGGGAATGTTCAGGATTGGAGGAGTACCGATCGTTTACCAGCATGAGTACATGTTTGGGACCATGCCGTATGGGCACTCTTTTGTGCCAATAGTGCAAGTAAAGGATGGTAGCTTTCAACTTGCTCATGTTGTTGAAGAACCTCAAGATGAACCAGTGGTGGTTTCTCGGGTTCTTGAAACTCCTACTGAGATTACCATTGAAGAAAAGGAATGGGCTCTTGTACCTCAAAAGAGGGCCCACCCAGGATCAACATCTTCTCCCAGGAGGCACCGTCGTCGTCAGTCTCCTCAAAAGAACGCAACAGTGAGAAAAGTGTATGTGCCAGTCTCCCAAGGCACAAGGACTATCAAGAAAGTACAGAGAGCGTATAAGAATGAGTTGGAGGTAAGGCCTAACCTCCCAGTCAGCAATCCATTTGCACCTCTCAGGCTGGTTCGGAAGAATTCTCCTAAGGCTGTGTTGAAGACAATGGAGGAATTTCCTCATGAATACCAGGTCCAGTTCCGGGGCAGAAATCCTCAAAGGAGACAATCGGTAAAAGAAAGACTTGTGTTCCCCCGTGTACCAGTCCATGAAAGATTGGGACCAAAAGGGCAAAGAAGAGAATCAACCCCTGTGAAAGAGAGATTGGGGCAGAAAGGAGGTGAAAGAGCTACCACTCCTGTAAAGGAACGTTTAGGACCTTTGAGGAATGAAAAGAGGCCCAAGAAAATGTGGGTACCCAAGGTTGAAGCTCGTTTGGTTGTTGGAGTGGCTAGTCAAGAGTCACAATCCAAAAGGAGACGCTTAGTTTGGCGTGAGAAGGAGCCGGTGGTTCATGCTTATGTAAACATGATTAGAACAAGTGGAGAAAATGAGATGCATGCCTTTGTAAATATGGCCGGTGACGAAGAAGTCATTTTGACCAAAAAGGATGGCAAAGATAAGAAAGATCACACGTCTTCAAGTCACAATATTCCCCAAGGAGAAGAGGTGCTAATTGAGAGCGCTCAAGAAAGTGATGATGATAAAAACCGATGGATGGAAGGGAAGGATACTCGATTGATGAGTATATTGGAGAAAAATGAAAGGAAGATGTCTCAACTAATGGATGAAAGAGAGAAAGATAAGGAATTGCTTAAGAAAATGTATAAACTTTTGGAAAAGAAAAATTTGCTCGGAGAGCTTGAGAAAGAATACTCCTCCTCTTCAGAAGAAGAGAACAAACATAAGAAAAAAACTTCAAAAGAAAGGAAGAATAGGAATAAATATGGGTCTTCTGATGAAGGAGAAGAAAAGGGCAAGAAGAAAATGGTAAAAGAAAGAAAGGGTAAGAACAGATATGAGACTTCTGATGAAGAAGAGGAGAAAAGTAAGAGAAAATCATCCAAAACAAAGAAAAATAAGATCAAGTATGAGTCTTCAGAAGAAGAAGAAGAAAGAGGATATAAAAGGCATTCTAAAGAAAAGAAGAGTAAGTCTAAATATGAGTCCGAGGAAGATGAAGTTCCTGGGGCACGATCTCGGACAGGGGCAAGAAAATCAGAGCCGACCAAGCAAATCATTCAAGATATGATAAATCAGCAGCTCCAAGCATCAGGAGCGGGCCGTTTGGTTAACATTCGAAAGAGGTGTGGAAGGCCTTACCCAAGAGAATACGAGCAAATTGCTTATCCTTCTAATTACCAAGTGCCAAAGTTCAATCTCTTTGATGGCACAGGAAAAGAGGGTATTACTCCTGATCAGCATTTGGTGCAGTTTAGGAATGCGTGTGGCAATACCTCTTGTGATGAAGCTCTCCTTTTTAGGCAATTCTCTCAAAGTTTGACGGGTGCCGCATTTGAATGGTACTCTTCCCTTGAAAATGATTCAATTGAAACATGGGATGAAATGGAAGAGATATTTAGATCTAAGTTTGCTATGGTGACCCAAAGAATTAGTATGGCCGACCTAGCTTCTGAAAAGCCGAAACAAGGAGAGAAAGCACTGGATTACATCAATCGGTGGAGGAACATGAATATAAGGTGCACGCACCAGATGCCCGAAGCGGAGGCCGTAGAGTTTTTGATAAGAAATTTGGATGATTGGATTCGGAGGCCGTTATCTGGAAGTGACATTTATACCTATGAAGATCTTGTGACTCGTGTGGCGCGAGTAGTGCATATTGGGCCACCTAGAGAGGCCCGATTCAACAATAATAATAGAAATGATCAAGGCAATAGAACGCAAGGTCCTCTTAAGATAGCCGGGGCCAATGAAGCTTCCACTAATCGAGATGGTGGTTTTAAAGGAAATAAAAACAACAATAGTGGAGGAAATAATGGAAGTACTTGGGTTCGAACACCTTTGAATGAGCGCTTGAGTAAGCCCTATTCATTCAAGAAAGAAAAGACGGCGGCCTTGCTCAAACAAGTGTTGGAGGGGAAGGCTATAGAGTTGCCTATTTGCAAAAGGCCAGAAGAGCAAAATAAGGTGAATGACCCAACTTATTGTGCCTACCATAGGGTCTTGGGGCACCCTGTTGGAGATTGCTATGTCTTTAAGGATATTCTCGAGAGGATGATCAAGGAAGGGGACCTTATCATACCCCAAAGTTTCAAGCAAGAACCAGCTCCTCATGCTCAAGCCAATGCGGTATTTCAAAAGAGGAATGAAAGGCGTAATGTGGAGTGCAATGCCATTATAGTGGTAACTGAAGAATCTGATCATGAAGAGTGCCAAGTGCAAAAGCTAGTGAAGCAAATTAATCAAGAAGAAACAAAAGGAGAAGAATTAAAGGGGACAGGAAAAGAAGAAGAACTTGTCGTTTATTATTATGATTCTGAGGAAGAAGAAGATGATGTGTTGTATCAAGGTCTTTTTGCCAAAGGCATGTTTGAAGAAAAGGAGTGTCACATAAACCTTCGGTCTGGCACCAACATCCCTGAAAGGCAAGCGCCCAAGGAGAATGAAAAGGTGAAAGGTAAAGGCAAAGGGCAAGAAACCGTTGAAGAGCCGGGGCCAAGTCAAAAGGCAAGAGAAAATGTTGGAGAGTACAACATCTTGGCTCATTTGAGACGCACCCCTGCACTGATCAGTGTATTTGAGGCGTTAATGATGTCGAAAGAGCTTAGAGAAACAATGATGGAGGCGTTGCAAGAGCCCGAGAAGTTCCAAGCCTATTTAGCGGAGAAACATATGACTGAGGCCCTTTATGTGGAGCCAAAAAGTCAAATCACATTCACAGAGGTGGACCTTATGATGGGAAAGGCTCAGCATAACCAACCACTCTATATTACAGGCAAAACCAATGGAAATCAACTAAGCCGAATGTTGGTGGATCCAGGGTCCTCCATCAACATCTTGCCTTTGAGATCATTGAATCAATTGGCTTTGGGAGGAAGACGTTTGTTGGATGAAAACGTCTATATTCATGGGTTCAACCAAAACTCTGAACGAGCATTGGGATCAATCACTCTTCCTATGAAGTTTGGAGAGCTCGAAACCTTGGTAAAATTTTATGTAATTGATGCCGATACATCATACAAGGCTTTGTTAGGAAGACCATGGTTGCATGAGAATTACCTTGTGCCATCCACCCTCCACCAATGTGTCAAATACATACATGACGGTGAGCAAAAGACAATCAAGGGAGATCCACAATATTATGGAGCACATGAAGTGGAATTAGAAGAGATTGAGCGGTTTTACGCTCCAACTTCGCAAAGGAGTACCTCCCCCCGAATGAGATGGCGAGCTGAAAAAGAAGATGAAGGTGATAATAAAAAAGTAATTTCGAAAGGAAAGGCCAAGACCTCATGTGCCGTCAAGACTCCGCTCTATATAAAAGATGAAGAAAGTGATCGAAGTGGAAGTCCTTGCGGCACGAAGGATTTTGAAGGAAAAAATGATCAAAAGCAAAGAAAAGTGATCTATGCATACGATACCGACTCTGATGAGGGGTTTGGTAGAAGTGAAGACTCGATGGCCATAGAGCAAATCCCACTAGGTTATTTTAAAGAGCTTACCCCGAGAGAAGTGAACCAAATAAAGAATTTGGAAACTTTCTATGTTCCTCCTAAAGTGGAAAAAGTTCAAAAAAGGATGGTGTTTCATAAAGGAATTTTATTCTACAAAGCCGAAAGTGTGGAGCCATCAGATGGGGCAACTTGCTCTGATGATTGGGAGAAATGGCTAGAAGAGGAAGACGATGAGTGTGAAAGAATAGAGGTGATGGGTCACTATAACAAGAAGTTGATAAGTTTGTTTCAAAAGGCCCGTTGTTTGGAGCCAATTTCGAGGCGAAGTGCAAAGGCATTTCAAGGGTTGTGGAGTGAAAAGTCTATGTGGGTCAAGGGACTAGATGGAAAGCTCAAGAAGACTAAAGGACTAGGTTTTCAAGTGCCTCAAGAAGAGGTCTTATTCGTTGAGTGCCACATGGTGGGTATAACGCCCATTGAATCACGACCAGAAGAAGAAGAGGAAGAGTTCATACAGGTGGCAAAGAATGCACCTCGAGAGTTAGAGGAAGGAGGCCAAAACACAATTGATGAGCTCTTGGAAATAGATTTGGGTACCAAGGATGATCCAAGGCCAACGTTCATAAGTGCATCGCTTCCCCCTGAGAAGCAAGAACAATTGAAAGCACTCTTGGTGGAATATAAGGATTGTTTTGCATGGAACTACACCGAAATGCCTGGTCTTGATCCCAATCTAGCCTCTCACAAATTGAAGATAGATCCCAGTGTGAAACCTGTTAAGCAAGCTCCAAGGCGCATGCGAGTCGAGCTTGAAGAGAAAGTTATTGAAGAAGTGAAGAAGTTGATTGATGCGGGTTTCATTAGGGAGGAAGAAAATCCCATTTGGGTTGCCAACATTGTGCCGGTGAAGAAGAAAAATGGTCAAATTCGAGTGTGTGTGGATTTCAGAGACTTGAATAAGGCATGCCCAAAAGATGACTTTCCGTTGCCCGTGACTGAATTGATAGTCGACTACACTTCGTCTTTTGTGGTGTATTCCTTCATGGATGGGTCATCAGGCTATAATCAGATTCCTATGGATGAAGAAGACCAAAGGCACACATCCTTTCGAACGCCAATAGGTATCTTTTGTTACAAGGTAATGCCATTTGGATTGAAAAACGCAGGGGCAACTTACCAAAGGGCAATGACCAAGATATTTGATGATTTAATTCACAAAATAGTTGAGTGCTATGTGGATGACTTGGTAGTTAAGGCCCGATCAATTGATGAACACTTTGAGCACTTAAGAGTTGTGTTTGAAAGATTGAGAAAATATTCTTTAAAGATGAATCCTTTGAAGTGTGCATTCATGGTGTCTTCTGGAAAGTTTCTGGGATTCGTGGTGAGACACAGGGGCATTGAAATTGATCCCGCAAAAATCAAGGCGATTAGGGAAATGCCTCCCCCAAAGACTCTCAAGCAACTCCGCTCTCTGCAGGGGCAGTTGGCTTACGTCAGGAGGTTTATTGCTAATCTTTCTGGAAGAATTAAGCCGTTCACTCACCTGACCAAAAAAGATGTACCTTTCAAATGGGATGCAAAGTGTCAGAAGGCTTTCGAGGACATAAAAGAGTACCTCCTGAAACCACCTGTCCTCGCTGCACCCATTCAAGGGAAGCCATTGATCCTCTATACCACAGCCTTGGATGGATCTTTGGGTGCACTTTTGGCTCAAGAGAACGAAGAAGGGAAGGAAAATGCTCTATACTACTTGAGTCGTATGTTGGTTGGGGCCGAGCAATTTTATAGTCCAATTGAAAAGCATTGCCTAGCTTTGGTGTTTGCCACTAAGAAGCTAAGGCACTACATGTTGTCTCACAAGGTCACGTTGATATCAAAGGTGGACCCGTTGAAATATCTCATGACTAGGCCCATGTTAACGGGAAGGTTGGCAAGGTGGGCTATTGCTCTCATGGAATTCGACATTACTTATGCCCCTCAAAAGGCTATAAAAGGACAAGCGATGGCCGACTTTTTGGCAGCACATCCTGTCCCCGACGACTCCCCTTTGAATTGTGAGTTTCCAGATGAACAAAGCCTATGTTTGGAGGAGAAAGAAGCAGGTTGGGTAATGTTCTTTGATGGGTCATCTGCTATACAACCTTCCAAGAGGCCCGAGCTACCTCGAGTTCGAGCGGGGGTTGGTTTGGTTTTTGTTACACCTCAAGGAGGTATCCTTCGCCACTCGATAGCATTGACTGAGCCATGCACAAACAATGAAGCGGAGTATGAGGCGTTGATTGCGGGATTGGAGCTTGCAATTGGCATGAATATAAGGGAGATGAAGGTGTGTGGAGATTCTCAATTGATCCTTAATCAAGTTGAAGGAGTATTTGATGTGAAGAAACCTGAATTAGTGAAATACCATGAAAGAGCTCAAGAGTTAATGGCCAAATTCTCAAAGATCACTTTTGAAAAGGTGTCAAGAGCTTCCAATGGCATGGCTGATGCTTTGGCTCGAGTAGCTACTCAATTGAGTAAGCCTGATGGGGAGGAAGTGCAAATCATCATAAGAAATCGACGCTCCCTTGCACCTTACCTTTTGGAAATTGAAAAAGAAATGAATACCAACCTTTTTGTGGATTTAGAGGAATGGGAAGCGGATTTGTTGATGGATCCAGATGAAACCATGGAAATAGAAATAGATGAAACGGAAGATTGGAGGAAACCTTTTGTGGATTACTTCAAGTATCAAGTTCTTCCTACAGAAAAAGCTGAAAAAGAACAATTGAAGCGGAGAATTCTCCGATATGTCTATGTGAATGACACGTTGTATAGACGGTCTTATGATCAGTTATGGTTGAGATGTGTGTCATATGACGAAGCTCAAAGGATTGTGAAAGAAGTGCATTCGGGTTTTTGTGGAGCTCATCAATCAGGTCCTAAAATGAGGCTCCATATCAAAAGGATGGGATATTATTGGCCAACAATGATTGTGGATTGCGAAAATCAAGCAAAGAAGTGCCACATGTGTCAAGTACACGGTGATTTCATACATCAACATCCTAATCCGTTACATCCAACGGTGGCTTCTTGGCCGTTTGATATGTGGGGAATGGATGTGATCGGACTCATTGATCCACCATCTTCGAAAGGGCATAAGTTCATTTTAGCAATCACCGATTATTTCTCTAAATGGGCCGAGGCGGTTCCTTTGAAAGAGGTGAGAAGTAGGGATGTCATTCAGTTTCTAAAGAACCATGTGCTATACCGTTTTGGTACACCAAGGGAGATCACATCTGATAATGGCACCGCTTTCAAGAGTGGCGAGATTTACGCTTTTGCAAGGCAACACAAAATAAAGTGGAAATATTCTTCTATTTATAATCCGAGAGCTAATGGATTAGCAGAAGCCTTCAACAAAGTTCTGATTAAACTCTTGAGGAAGACAGTGGGGAATAATCATCGGAATTGGGATGAAAAACTCCAAGAAGCGCTTTGGGCGTATCGCACGACCTACAGAACCCCTACTCAAGCAACTCCCTACTCGTTGGCATTTGGGACGGAAGCGGTGTTACCGTTGGAAATTGAATTACCATCTCTCAGGGTAGCCATGCATGCAGGTTTACCTATGGATAAGCGGGCCCGCTTAAGGCTCGAAGAATTGGATGCCATGGATGAGAAAAGGTTAATGGCTTAACAAAGCCTGGAGCTGTATAGAACACAAATGGCCAAGGCCTATGACAAGATGGTAAGGCCTCGTGCTTTCAAGGAAGGAGATTTGGTGTTGGTCCTACGGAGGCCCATCTTGGGGCGACATCATGGTCCAAAATTTGCCCCAAATTGGGAAGGGCCTTATATCATCAAGGAGGTATATGAAGGAGGGTCCTACAAACTGGTGGATAAGGAAGGAAAGTGTGTAATTCCACCAATCAATGGCCGATACTTGAAGAAGTACTACGCATGAGGATGATCTTCTAAAAAAAAAAAAAAGAGAAATGATAAAATGTATATATATTAGGCCCAATAAATTTAATCCTAAATCCAAAATTTCAATGATACCTTAAAGACCCAAAAAAAAAAAAAGCCTCTTATAAACCTTAGCCAATAAATTTCCAACAAAATCTAAAATTCCACCATAAATAAATCTAGTTTCCAAAATAAACCCAAAATGTTAGTCAATAAAAGGGGTAGGTTTTTGAAAAGAGACTTGCCCCGTTTTATGAAAATTTACCCTTAGGTCATAATCCGCGGTCGATGATGAGACTTTCGAGTCTTGGAGAACGCGAAGCCGTGTTAAGGAAAGCCTTTGTGGTATTCCAAGACACCTATGCCTAATGAAGATTAAGCCTATGTGGCGTCTGAAGGCATTAAGGCACCGCCCTATGAAGCTATCTGAGGGCACCAAACCCCACATCAACCACGCCCATGCCGTGTCAATGTCGATTGAGTGCCATTATGATGAGTGCCTATACCTAACGAGAGGGTGAGCATGAGAGGGTAAGGAAAATAAAAGGATGGCTTGCCTTTTATGGCCCCATAAGTCATTCCTTCCACCAAAATGTTCCCAACTCCACAGAATCCACCAGCCAAAATATAGTATAGGAATTTTCTTTTACAGGTTACGATTTATGATGGAATTTTGTGACTCTTGAAGGGGTGAAATTGTCAATTGCCTTGATAAAGGTGCAAGGAAAGCCAAAAACGCTCAAGGTTGATGTCAGAAGAGAAACGAAATGGAATTTGGAAGCAAAGTCCTTATCCAAACCCGAGGAAATACAGGTGTGAGCTAAACTTCCTCAGCCTAAATCGTGGTGAGGGTAAACCCAAGTAAACAAACATAGAATGTGGGCCAAAATACCCACCCAAATTAAAGGAAAGCATGTGAAATTCATGGAAAAGCCTTGAGCATGGAAAGTTGACCAAGCACAAGTTCGACGAGTACCAAAGGAATGGAACCCCATGATCCAAGAAAGATGGCTGCAAGAAAACGGTCAAGAGAAGCCACTAGAATCGCTTGTTCCCATTTCAGAATTGTCACAAGCAATTCTAGTGGGGGGCATTTGTTTGACCCCAAAATATTGTGCCAAATTGCATGAAATAAATACCCAGTTTATGGTGAATAAATGCAAGAAAGCTCAAAAAACCCACGGAAAATACCAAACAAACTCCAAAAATTCCCAAAAAATACCCAAAAATCCCTCATGAATTATGATGAATTATCATGGTTCTAAAACCCAAAAATTATCTACAGAAACCTGAAAATTTGCAAAGAAACCCCAAAATTCCATAAATTTTCCAAAATAAATCCATGAGGAATTTCACAAAAATATTTAAACCACTAAACTCTCCATATTTTTCTGAACCTACCCACAAAATTTCATCCAAAAATACCCTTGGGAAGACCCTCAAATGGTTTGTTTACACTTGGCAGCAAAAATAAATTATTTATCTTAAAGAAATCGGATGGAAATCCCACAAAAATCAGAAAATCTTGGCGCGTGCGTACGATTGCAGGGGATCCAAGGGGGAGGAGAAAGGCGCTGGATTTAAAATTACCGCACCAAGCGGAGATTTTTGCCTGCACCTGTTCCATACGCCGAAAGAAGCTATTTCCTTCGCTGGTTCACTGGCTCACAGAAGAACAGACGCATCTATCTCCCTCTTTCTCATTGAACCTTACAGGTGGGACCCGAACGAAGAGTCTTCTTCCTCGTTGGTAAAAAGGAATTTCCGCGATTTTACTACGCGAAGCCAGGGAAGAGAGGTGAATCCAGCGCTCCCCGTCGACGTGGCCTCCTCCTCGTCCACATACAGCAAAACCACGTCTCCCGGCCCATGGTTTCCGAAAACTAAACCCTAAACCAGCTAAATCTGAGCCATTGATGAAGGTTGGAGGGTGGTGATTAGCTCTCGGCCATGGCAATGAAACCCTAGTCCTCAGCCTATATAAAGCCCAATTAAATGAAGCAAAAAAGAGAGGAGAGGTAGCCGCAGCTAGGGTTAGGTTTAGACATTAAAATTAGAGAGAAATTAGAGAAGAAAAGAAAGGCATTTCGTCGAATAGTTGAGAAAAGATAGAGAAAGGTAGAAATGGTGTTCTGTATGCTTGTAATCGAGAGTTTGGAAATGAAATAAACACATTTGAATGGTTAATTGAATTGGAGATAGCTTCTGCGTCTCTCTTTCTCCCTCTTTCCTTTTCTTATTAATTCTATCTGGTTACTAGCTTCGCCTGAGGTTTTGCTCAGGTCTAGCTCTCTACACTTCGGTTGAGGTCTCCTCAATCCTAGTTCTTTACCTCGGCTGGTGTATCATCAGTTCTCGGTAGCATCTCCCTCTCTATGGCTTCGGCCATGGACAGGAGACCCCATGAAACAAGGAAGAGGGGGAGGTGCTGCCCTTTTTTTTTTTTTGTTAGAACATGGACTTTAGTGTTTAGTATGTCATTTCTAATGGAAAATACATTAGTACATAAATGTTCAAATCTGACCAGTAAGGGAAAAATTAAAAATGCAGGATTTTATTTACATGAAAACATAAAATTGCATATGGACATCAAGTACTAAGTTTCATCGACATCAGGGAGTACATTTTTCTATTTTAGGAATTTTATGTGATCTTATATGATTTTATCAAGCAGCAGGGGTATTCAGGGAATAAAAGTGAAAATAATAGAGTTTTGGGTTTTTCTGGAAAAGTGTTTGAACCAAAGGTTTCATACACTTCAGTGGGTATTTCTAAAAATTTGCATAATCTTTGGACAAGTACAATGCCATATTTCAGTTTATGGACAGAAGTCACATTAAACAAACCAATGTTTGACATAAAAATTGCCTTTTATAATCTTAAGTGCCTTTATTTCGCTTGTTGTGACTGTTACAAGTCATGTTACCTCATTTACAGCAACTCAAAGTAGAAATCATCAAAAACAGTGGCAAAAATGCTTGAAAATAAAATCTGAAAATATAGAAAGTATAAAAAAAGATTGCACTCACTCTCTGTGTTGATTTGAACACTAATAACAAACCTAAATGGACTTAATTTGAGCATCTAATAGAATCCAGCTGCTGTAGCTCATCTTACATGCAATTAGAAATCAAGTAAAGAATCCATAAAATCGATGCTTCTGCCCCTATGTCCCTCATACCAAATTGCAATGCTTCAAACCAAATTGAATCCACAAACAAGCTAAATTTGACCCCCTGAATCTATCTATTTGATGACTGGCATCAGTAGATTGCTCTGTGGGCCCCACTGCAGAAGCTCAGATCAGACAAAGCTAGGTCAATCTACCTCAGTTGAATCGATCTACTTACGGATTCCTAAAATATCAATTAACTTCACCATTGTCTTCAGTACACTCTCTCGAGTACAGGAAACCTAATACTGGCAGAGGGGATAGTCAAAATACTCCAATCGCCATTAATGGAGGCTCAAGCCTTCCCAAGTTCTACCGCCCGATACAAGCTTTCGCAGGGAAATTTAAGTGCACCCACCTCTTCCTCTCACCTTCACGATCCTATTGCAACCAAAATCGACTGACACGGTTGCCTGAGTCATCGCATTCCCATCGGAGAAAAGACAGGGACCAATTTGCAAAAACACCACCCCTGTCGGAGAAGAAAGCATTCAAACGCGAGTTCTCACGGATTTTCTGTGACGAACTGTTAGGAAATGCTCATATTTTAATTTTAGATCAATTACAACTAATTAATCACCATTAACAACAAGCAAATCAAGAGATCTAGTGCTAAAGCAATCACACGTCAAATCAAGAGAGAAAGTAGGAGAAAGTTATACCTCTCATGAAATCGCATTCATGAGGCTCGAATCCATGGCATGGGAGTCGATAGGGTGCTCTCCTACGCCTCTTCTTCTCCATGGATGGCGCCGGCCTCGAGTCCACCAAGGAGATTAACCACGTTCTCAAGGTATGTGCTAGCACACCCAAGAACAAAGCCTAATCCCATTAGCTTTCTCTCTTCTAGCAATTAAATCTTTCATTTAAATGGAGAAGAGAGCTCAACACATGAGCAAAAGAAGGAGAAAAGAGGAGGTTTGTGGCAGCCACAAAGGGGAGAAAGAGAGGAGAGAGAAGGCTAGCTCTTGGAGCCTCCAAAGGGGTCCTTTTATAGAGCTCAAACCCTAGGGAAAACTTCCCCAAAATTACACCTCTTGCCACCCTATGGCTGGCCACGAATTGGGCCTATATGGGCCACCTCAAAATCTCATTTGGATCTTTAATTCACCTAATTAAAGTCCCATTAGTTTGCTCTATAATTGGGCTATATATTTTCCTATTAAATAACGGCCCGATTAATCAATATAACCATTTATATTAAAATGTGTTGATCTAAAATTAATTATTAACTCATTAATAATTATTTTGGGATTAGATAATGCATTAATTTATTTCTATATGATCTCTTTGAGTTAATTAATTATAACGGTTCATAACGGTATATAATTAATTAATCAACTTATCATATTTCCGCAATACTCACTGTTGCGAATAAATAGATAATGCATTGTGTGGTCAAGGTCCTATTTGTGTGACCCTTTGAGGATTTATGCTATGTTGGCCATGGAGAATAAATCATTATTTATTTCCAATAATCATAAGCGGTATCTAGCAACACGTTATGATTCCCAATTCGCATAAATAGTGTACGTTACAATATCTCAATCCTGCATAAGAAATATAAGTATTTCCTTGTCTGATTCTTATGTCACATGATATCATTGTATAATCCAAGATAGGAATGTGTCATTCTTGCAGATTATACATTTCTTGATCTAGAGTTGATCGTCTAGTTTGCATGCATACGATCCAACTCCATCAAGGGGCCCAAACAGATATCATCACTCACTAGGTATACTAATGAGGGACATACGATTTTCTTGATGAACAACTTTTCCCCGCACAATTCAAGAGAACATAAATAAAGTCCTTATAGCAGCCTTTATCAGGAATCAACGTTAGACGATATTTATTGAACCTATCCTCATGTGGAAAAGGTGAACATCTCAAACTTAGAATCAAACTCATATGAAATAAACAATGACACATAACACAATCCATATGTTTATTTCAATGGGTCAAGTCCTGTACTATGTTCCAATAACATACACATATGCAATTAAGTCGGTAACTCCTTACCTATGATTTGTAGAACTTAATCATCACTTAACTTGCATACTAATCTTTTATGATAATTAATGTTCCTTGTTAATTATCAAGATTATGGACGATTTAGATTTATTATTGTCATTCTAATGAATGATCCACAGAGATCTACAATTCAGATCCTCAACCTGAATGATCTGTCAATAATAAACTCTAGGAACAAATGATCAAATATCATCATTAACATAAACTAAGAAAATAAGTCATTAAATATTGACTTCTAGGACATAACTCCAACAATAAATGGAGAAGAGAGCTCAACACATGAGCAAAAGAAGGAGAAAAGAGGAGGTTTGTGGCAGCCACAAAGGGGAGAAAGAGAGGAGAGAGAAGGCTAGCTCTTGGAGCCTCCAAAGGGGTCCTTTTATAGAGCTCAAACCCTAGGGAAAACTTCCCCAAAATTACACCTCTTGCCACCCTATGGCTGGCCACGAATTGGGCCTATATGGGCCACCTCAAAATCTCATTTGGATCTTTAATTCACCTAATTAAAGTCCCATTAGTTTGCTCTATAATTGGGCTATATATTTTCCTATTAAATAACGGCCCGATTAATCAATATAACCATTTATATTAAAATGTGTTGATCTAAAATTAATTATTAACTCATTAATAATTATTTTGGGATTAGATAATGCATTAATTTATTTCTATATGATCTCTTTGAGTTAATTAATTATAACGGTTCATAACGGTATATAATTAATTAATCAACTTATCATATTTCCGCAATACTCACTGTTGCGAATAAATAGATAATGCATTGTGTGGTCAAGGTCCTATTTGTGTGACCCTTTGAGGATTTATGCTATGTTGGCCATGGAGAATAAATCATTATTTATTTCCAATAATCATAAGCGGTATCTAGCAACACGTTATGATTCCCAATTCGCATAAATAGTGTACGTTACAATATCTCAATCCTGCATAAGAAATATAAGTATTTCCTTGTCTGATTCTTATGTCACATGATATCATTGTATAATCCAAGATAGGAATGTGTCATTCTTGCAGATTATACATTTCTTGATCTAGAGTTGATCGTCTAGTTTGCATGCATACGATCCAACTCCATCAAGGGGCCCAAACAGATATCATCACTCACTAGGTATACTAATGAGGGACATACGATTTTCTTGATGAACAACTTTTCCCCGCACAATTCAAGAGAACATAAATAAAGTCCTTATAGCAGCCTTTATCAGGAATCAACGTTAGACGATATTTATTGAACCTATCCTCATGTGGAAAAGGTGAACATCTCAAACTTAGAATCAAACTCATATGAAATAAACAATGACACATAACACAATCCATATGTTTATTTCAATGGGTCAAGTCCTGTACTATGTTCCAATAACATACACATATGCAATTAAGTCGGTAACTCCTTACCTATGATTTGTAGAACTTAATCATCACTTAACTTGCATACTAATCTTTTATGATAATTAATGTTCCTTGTTAATTATCAAGATTATGGACGATTTAGATTTATTATTGTCATTCTAATGAATGATCCACAGAGATCTACAATTCAGATCCTCAACCTGAATGATCTGTCAATAATAAACTCTAGGAACAAATGATCAAATATCATCATTAACATAAACTAAGAAAATAAGTCATTAAATATTGACTTCTAGGACATAACTCCAACAATCTCCCACTTGGCCTAGAGTCAATCAATAGTGACTTCTAGCCAGTGAAGAATTTAGAACAATGTTATATATCCATGTATATACATGTTCGAACCTCAAAATAAGATACACTTAAAGCAAGTTACTCATACGTCCATCACGTATGGATGCACAACTGCATCTCGTATACCGCTTAAGGTAGAGGTTAAGTTAGAGTGTTCGCTGTGTCCGCGAACCTATCCAATTTTGTTTGACCCTATATACATATATACTCCTATATATGTGTTCTTGATCATCATCATGTGAGATCAAGTGACATCGTCATAGATCTTAGTTGGATCACCAATTTAATATTGGGTTCTTCAAGTTTAAGCTATGGTTCGAGATGCATAGAACCATATTAGCTTGACTGAGAACTTCACGATCCTTACTACATTCTTTCATTGCTTCACAAGTTGCTATATATTTTGTTTTGGTGACGGAAACGGTTGTAATATCCCATTTAGAACACCTTCTAAACTTACAACACCACATTTAAACAAAATATGTAGCTCAATTGTATTTATATCAATCTTTCGAAAACTAGCATCAATATATCAATTTATATGAGCTTTCTTTTATCTTATCAGATGGAAAAACATATCATTCTTTCTCATAAGATACTCGAAGATATTCTCGATTATTGTCCAAACGTGTTTTTCTTTGTATCCAGTTGACAACTGCTTGTCATACTCCTTGGTTACAACACATAGGGGCATGTGCATAAATATGGCATCCGTTATGAAACTCATAACAGAAGGATGCTCGAAATATATCGTGCACTCTTTTCGAATTGAGTTACAACACACCGAGTAGAACTCAAGTGTATGCCATACAACTTGGTTAGACATCCTTTCTAGGAGTCTATCTTTTCATGTTACTAGAACACTTTGTCATTATATGCACGTTTTCTCAAACCTGAAATCCATCATAATCTATCTCCATAGATTTTGTTTCCTTGAATTTAGGTGACTTACCCAAGTTCTCTATTGAGAAAACATTCTCCAATGAGATCTTGACAATATTCATTTCTTTAATTTTATTCCCAATTAATGTCTTGTATCTTGTACAATACATGTAACATAATAATGCTCCCACTGAATATCTTGTCTATACAAGATACTTTTGACGAAGTGCAACTCCTTGACTTCTTTGTCAAAATATTTATTCCAATTTCCACAATTCTTGCTTCAATTCATCAATTGACCCTTGAAGCACATATACATTTCTAGCAATACAACAAATCCTCAGTTTGTGTCAAATTCACAACAACTTCCTTCATTCAATCGAAGAAGGCGGTTTTGATGTATCTTTTCATATATCTATATATACGAAATATAACTATTGCTAGAATGATCTTTATTGACTTATACACAGCTACAAGCGAGAAGCCGTGCTTTGTACATGGTCAACTTGTTATCGATTTAGACATAGCATCAATCATGAAATTGTGCTTTGTACAGAGTCGACTTGCTATCCATATCTATCTTTCTTATTAAACATCTAAATGTTCTAGATGGATCGCTCCTTCTTGAACATCAATCAAGGTCTATACCTTGTTAATATATATATGGATTGCACTTAAAGATTATATAGATTCAAACCATACTTGTGGAATCAGGTCTTTCCATCGCTTCTTTATTTATCAACGGATCCTCACATGTCAAGTATGAGGATGTTGTGAAACCTATGTACTTTTCAGTTTAGGCAATTCACTCTCGTTGATCTTTGTAGGATTGGTGCTTGAGGTCTACGAACTACTTCTACAACATCTTGTAGAATAGATTCTTGATCCTAATGTATTGCACGAGTTTCTCTAACATCATCCATTCGTGAGATGTTTGAGTACTCTTTAGAAGCGAGCGTGCTTATAAACTTCTTCCTTTCACAACTGCTTGTGAGTCAAGTTCCGCTCAACTCCCACTAAGCACCATATATGGAGTGACAAGTTCCCTATAAAGGTACTTCTTGTAGTGACGCATAAACTCCTTTAATGCTCACTTTACTCCCACTACTTCTTCTTGAGAATATCATTCTTTAAGATTACGTTATGATGAGCAACAACTACCTTGTTCTTATCATGTTCATAGAAGTAGTACCTTTTGGCTAATTCAAGATATCCTACAAAATAATAAGCGTCTTATTTGGGTCCAAGCTTATCAATCAATCGAACCTTGAAATAAGCTTCTCAACACCAAATCTTGAGAAACAATATACCTAGAGATCGAATCTCGTAAGATATCTTTCTCAATAGACTTCGATGGAATTTTTATTCAGTGTAAACAATATTGTCCTCAAAACACAAATCCCTTACATGAGTCGAACAAGTCAATTTGATTTATTACCGATCGAACTATATCAAACAATGTTCGATACCTTCATCCTTGGATACATTTTTCCAAATGTTCCTCATGGAGCGAGTAGTGAAACGTCTTTCATACTCTTTAGGCAATATATCAAACTACATGACTTAACTATTTACCATGATCCATCTTAAGACTTTTTGCTTTTATTGAATAGTTTTTCAACTTTACTCTTGAGATCATTTTGATCTTGTCAAAAGATTCATACTTATACCATATCAAATAGATACGTTAATATCTACAATGATCGTTGGTCAAGTGGTAAAGTGTCAACAACCTTTCAATTGCACAAGTCCTATAAGTCTATATACATCAATATGTATAAGTCTTAATAAGGTTACTTGTCCTTTAAACCTTCGTAGGTCAAAGGCGCTTTTGTCTTTTAACAAACACGATTCGCATGAATTTCAATTGATTTGCAATCGAATTGATTTACGAGCTCCACGTTACGTAGACTCTCATAATGCGATTCTTTGCAATCGAATTGATTTACGAGCTCCACGTTACGTAGACTCTCATAATGCGATTCTTTGCAATCGAATTGATTTACGAGCTCCACGTTACGTAGACTCTCATAATGCGATTCTTGTTTATATTCGACTAAGCAACTATTTTACATAAAAGTCAAATACTTCATGCGAAGTCTTACATATTTGTCATTCAAAATTTGTTAATCTATTTCAAGCAAATTCAATTAAGATGCATGAAATCTTATACACAAATTTATAAAAATAAGAGAACGACATTTCTCTATTACAAAACATGATCATCCATCATCAAATATGAAATGGAGATAAGGTTTTATGGGATGTTTGGAATAAGGTATACAACCTCAAATTCCTAAACAAACTCTTTATTTAGTAAAGATAACTCTACGTATTCAATGGTAGCGGCTTAGACGTATAAGCCATTTCCAAAACGGAGTTTACTTTACTTATCTCGAACTTTCTCTTATTCATCATTGCCTACACATTTCGTTAAATGCGAGCACATGAACTAGCACCTAATTACTAGTGTGAATTAGAGATAGTGAGATAATTTGAACGACAAATATCTTAAGGTTTAGAACATCATGGTATTCCGGACAACCTTTCAAATGCCTCCCATAAATGGCAAATGAAACATCTCATGTGACACACGGTCACTAGTGAGGGTCTCAAAGTCTCAACTCATATATTGGTGGAGTATTCCTTTAATACTTAACCAATCATTTTTAGCACTAACAAGTGTGCGAATAATACATCCTTTATCCATAGAAAGAGTTTTTATGACAATATCAACAATCCTTGATATTGGAGATCTTAGTATCTCTAGTTGTCAATTAGCTACTCAAACCTTTCGGTTTGCAAGCTAATGAAACATTTATCTTCTTATAAGAAGAGTCTCTTGGTTAACTCACATTTCATTACTCGATCATAAATGATTGAGTATATCTTTACTTTCTCTAAGACCGTCTTCTTGAGTAAGTGGATGAGAGTATAGAAGTCTTAGTATAGTCCTTATGAATTCTCCAATTCAAAGGTCTAGAACTTCTAAAAGGATATAAGCATTCGCTTTATTGAATAATTTTCGTCGAAACTAATCAATCATAGCGAAGCTATTGTTCGGGAAGTCGAGGAACGTTTTTGGGATTAAACTTGCTCAAGTTTCTCATTTCCAAGAACATGTCTTAGAAATCGGTATTTCTTCTCCAAGTAAATACCTTAGAAACGAGCTTGTCGTTTTCCAAAGATTGATCGCAACGAAATTAACATATTTAATATCTATAACAATTTCAATTTAAGGTCATTTAGTTTATGCAATGTTTTGTTTATGGAATGATAAACAAAAACTTCCACTACATTTAATTAATGTCCCTAAATGTAATGGATTCCAAGATCCCCATTTTCGTCAAGTAGAGCCTGCTATGGCACGACACCCTACTTAACTAGACAAGGTAGGTTCTCCAACCAATCATATCAACCATATGACTCTTGGTTTGTGAATATCTAAGTATATTTACAAACTTCGCCCCGATGTCCAAGAAAACTTGTTGGGTCCATCGATAAGCAACCTCTCTCTATTTGCTCCTAACAAATCTTTTCATTTGTACCCCGACTATCAAGGTTGACAACCATGACGTCCGCTATGGCGGACCGCGCCATGATTGGCTATTGACGTGAAGGGGATAGAGAGAAGAAAGGCGGTCGACTTAATCAATTTAGTTTGGGACAAAAAAAGTGACTCTTGTTTGGTGGTCGTGTAAGCATACACCCATACCTACCTATGACAATTCAAGGCATTCACAAACAATCACATAACATAAGCATCTCAAGCATTGCCGTGGGTTTGTATGGCTCCCGCTTGCATTAATCTTCGTCGCATCTCCATGTAACGAGACTAATCTAATCAAGCCCTCCCACTAATTACTAAGATCCTATCTAATAATTAAGGGAAATAAATACATGTGATAAAATTCCTAAAACCCCGCCTAGGCCTTAGGGGCATGCAAGCCTCACAAGTTACATCAAAAATTAACCACTTAATTATCAAGGCACCTTAGGCCACTTTACAAGCAATCACATGCATTCACAACATTTTACAACACACAAGGCATTGACATCTTGAGCCATATCAAACCCACATCCTCCTACAAAACAAAGTTAGCACATATACAATATACATGATTCACTTGTTCTTAATTAATTTCATTAATTAGAATCTTTGTGCATACTTGTTGCTCAAGTTTTTCGAATGCAAAGAAGGCTTAACCTTAACAACTAATTGTTTAAGCCCTTTTAAATTAAATCCAACTATCAAAACAGAAAGGAGGGTATTTAAGGAGTCTTCTAATTAACATTTCAATAAATTGATTAATTAGAAACTATTTTAACTAATTAAAATACGAAATTCGGGACCCGAAAAATTCAAAATAATTCGGTCTCCAAAAAATCTGAAATAAATCCAGAGAACTCCTTACAAAGATTGTGATTACCTGTAAAAATCTCAAGGAGAGATCAATTACCATCAGGGAGAACCAAAAAAGACAAATCCTCAGATTGTGCGCGAAGCACCGTTAGAGAAAATTCTGTTATGGGTCTCAACCTTTTGATCTGTATGATCATCCCCTTGATATTTTTCCAGCAAACAATTTACATAGAAAAATACTACATACAATAGGCTATCATTCCATGAAAAGAAAATCCACAAGTTATATTCAAGATCAACGAGATAACAAGCATTTAAGCAAGGTATCCTGTTCTGGAACAGACCGTCGACCAAAAAGGTTTCACTCGGTTGAGGTATCAAATCTCAATGAAAATCTATGAAATTAATTTTCACAGATTCCAGACTTAAAGGAGAACATTTCCATTTCAACACTTTTCCATAAAAGTTTCTCAATAAGTACAGTTTTTCAAAACAATCAGTTTGTTTGAAAAAACAGATCTGATAACTTCATCACTTTTCATCCTTGAACGCCCACATAATATCCGAAATATGCAACAAAATTTACATATTCAGAAAGAGCATCAAGTTTAGAATAATCCTATCTAAAAGTTACAGGTACTTTGTATACAAACTTATTTGTTACCAACCACACCAACAGAACTGTGCAGCAGAATAACAGATCTGCGCACCGTTACCGTTTAAATCACTAAAAAATCATTTTACATCGAATTTCAATGATTCCAGTGGGAAAACAACCACAACTCAAAGGGCTACAACCTCCAATAAGAAGGAAAAAATTTCAGAGAGCTTTACACCACGAAAAACAAGCAACAAGACAGAAAACAGCCTTTCCAGGGCCAGCAAGCATGCACATCACTAATTAACTTAATTAATTACGAATTCTCACTTAATTAAGTGTGAAAAACCTTAAGCACGACCATAGCTCTGATACCACGAACAACGTGTGGCAAATCAATCCACTCGCTATACGAAGGCCAGAACAGAGTCAGCCCAGTCAACGCCCACGTGGGCCAATCAGAAAATTCCAAATGGGTTAAAATTTCAGAAATTAATTAAAAATAGTATACAACTCAGAAAATTTCAAATAAAATATCCATAAAATCCTAAAAATCTGTAGAAACTAGATTTACTGATATTTTGATATGATATTATGGCAATTTGTGCCTCTTTTGTATTTTCAAAATATTTTCTCATTAAAAATGAATTTTATAAATTGTTAAAATCTTCAAAAACTCACCAAAATTAGTAGGAATCTCAGAAAAATCCGAATAAACTATCCAAAAATTTCTAAAAATCTAAATAAACCAAATCCAACATTATTTTCATATGATATTTTGTCAAAATAAATAGTTTCCTATTTTTGAAGTTTTGTTATTATGAAAACCCAATTTTATAAATCCTATAAAAAAAGATCAAATACTTTAATAAATTTTCTAAGTAATTTTATCAACTTTCTAATCAATTATTGTCAAAATTAAAAATAAATTGGCAATATTTAGAGTTTTCTCTTCATTTTAATAAGACTTTCTAAAAATCTAAATAGTAATTACAATAAACCATAAATAAATTATCAAATAATAAATAATATCATTATGAATATTAAATAATAAATAAATCCCAATATGATAAATAAATAAATAATAAATAAATTTTAAACAATAAAGAGTAAATGATTAAGTGATAAATGAACAAGTTATTACAAATAAGTCTTAAATTGTAAATAATAAGTAACTTAATAATCATACATAAACAATAAATCATAAATAAATAATAAATAATAAATGTTAAATAAATCATAAATATTAAATAAATAAATCATAAAATAAATAATAAACACATAATTCAATAAATGAAGGAATGAATAGTAGATAACTAATAAATAAATTAATTAATAAACGACATAAAATATAATTAGATAAATCACATTAAATGAGACTAAATCAAGTTAAACTCAAATCAAGTGTAATTTAAATGAAATAAATCTTTCTAAATCAAATCAAGCTAAATCAAATTAAATCAAGTCAAATCAAATTAAATCAAATCAAGCCAAATTAAATCAAATCCTGTCAAGTTGGATCAAATCAAACCAAGTGAAGTCAAAAATCCTCCCCAAATCCTTTGTTCTCACAAGCCCCTAAATGGCCGAGAATCCCAAATCCTTTGTTCTCTCAAGCCCCTAAATGGCCGAGAATCCCAAATCCTTTGTTCTCACAAGCCCCTAAATGGCCGAGAATCTCAAATCCTTTTGTTCTCTCAAGCCCCTAAATGGCCGAGAACCCCAAATCCTCTTATTCTCTCAAGCCCCTAAATGGCCGAGAATCCAAAATCCTTTGTTCTCATAAGCCCCTAAATGTCCTTTGTTCTCACAAGCCCCTAAATGGCCGAGAATTTCAAATCCCTTTGTTTTCACAAGCCCCTAAATGGCCGAAAACCGATTCTTTGAGCCCCCAAATGGCCCAGGACCATGAAATCAAATCACCTTCCTAGTAAAAATGCATATATAAATTTCAAAATAAGTGGTTTTAGCTTTAGTGTTAGCTTTGGTTTTAGGCATTCTTAAAATTTGGTATTCTTAGTTTTAGATGCATTTTAAGATCTTCAATTGGGCCCCGTCAATTAGGTCTGGTGCCATCAATTGAATCCAGCCTAAACCCCAAAATAAATAAACCACTTATACCTTCAATTGCGCCCCGTCAATGAGGTCTGGTGCCTCAATTGAACCCTGAAAATAAACTTCTTGTTAAAATACCAAAAATCACCTGAAAGACGGTTTTTCTAGCCTATTACATTTAATTCCTCGAATCTCTTAATCAGAGGTTCTCGTGGGAAACCACGGGGTAATTAACAATAGGGGCTTACGCCTATTGGAAAGAAAGGATCCACAAATTAATAAACCCTCATGAGAATGGATTCTAGTCGATGTTATCTGGTCGTTAAGAGGCATCAGCACTCGAACCCAAGCTCGTGAGGGGTGAATCTAAGGCTTATTCTCGTTCTTGAGGAAACCCAATCATTCTTCGAGAAATGACGAAAAAGTCCACACAATTGACTCAGTAGATTTAAGTGCTTCTTTATAAATGGTTGAGTCTGCACTTGATAAACGGGTTTTATACATATAAATACCGTTTATATTAGGACTTAATTTCATTGAAATATATGTGTTTCTAACTAGTTAATTGTAATTTAGGGTAGAAACTAGGTACTGCTATGGTTTCCTTTATTTTGTACAGGATCTACGTGATATGGCTACTCAAAACGATGAAAAGACCAAGTTCTGGTCATGATCGGCGACCCACCGAACACATCCGCGACCCACAGAAGAGCTCCGCGGGTAGCAGGTGAGACTGGCAACACAGACAATTTCGGCAGGCCGCAGGAGGTTTCAGCGGGCCGCTGAAGAAGAAACCGACATCCAGAAATAGATTGCCCAGTTCTGCATCCACCTCTACACCGACTTACCTATTTCCAGCGCCTCAACTCACACGTTTTCGATAATTCTGGAGTTTCCATGCCTATATAAGCACCAGAAGACATCAGAAAGGGGGGGAAGAAGGGAGTTCGTGAGTTGAAAGCCGATTCTGCTAATTGAGAGCACAGCCGAGGGTTTTCGGCGGGTCGCCGGAAGCATCCGCGACCCGCTGAAAGAGCAGCAGAGAGCAGAAAAGGAGGAGATTTGGATACAAACCGGTTGTAATCTGATTTCTTTCTTTATGTTCTTTATTTACTTAGATACCTTTGTTTGTTTTGTTATGTATACTCGTGAGTAGTTATATATTAGGGGCCATAGTAGTGAACCTTTTTAAGTTTATGATTGATAATATGCTTTAAGTTTATTTTCTTTGTTTGCATGTTGTGTTTTATGCTTTAATTGAATTGATTAGATTGCTTTAACTGAATTGCTTAAGTTGAATTGCTTGCACCCGTTAAGAGAGACGTCTTTTGATTGCTAGGTGGTTAAATCCAAACGTTCTTAAGTAATAAGGTTAAAGTATGGTAAACACGATAGTAAGTGCCGGAAGGTCATGCTAGGGTTAAGAAACGGAAGTTGAAACCCTTCCCGATTACGGAAGTATAGGGAGTCGTAGGTCGTAAAGCATAAACTAGTTTAACTTAGACCAAGAAACGGAAGTTGAAATCTAGGTTGAATTAGAGAGAATTAATGTTAACTTTAGGTAACCTTGCCTTAAACGGAAGTGGGACTTAGGAACCTTAGTTAGGATTAATTATCTACACAAAACAACAATTAAAATATGCTAAAAGTTGAGTCTGCGCCAAACCTAGCGGGCCGCAGGTGATTTCTGCGGGTTGTCTATGACCCCAGGCTTCTGCGACCCACTAAGGGGTCAGCGACCTGAGTTTCAGCGGGCCGCAGATAATCTCTGCGGGCCGCTGATTCTGGAGTAAACTGAAAAGTGTTAGCTACTAGTCAACCCCTAATTCTTAATTAGTATTTTAATCTTTTTAACTCATTGAACTGCTTAATTTAGGACATTTATTTAACTGCAAACCTTTACTTTAGATCTGCTACAAATAATTATTTCTACATACTTTTAATCTAGTTAATCAATAGTTTAATTTACTTAGTTGTTGAATATTCCGTCCCTGTGGTTCGACCCCGATAATACTTAGACGATTGTTGTACGCTTGCAACTGAATTTGGGTATAATTGGGTATAAATTTAAGAGTTGATAATCCACATCAGCACTTAAGCGTCAATCGCTCATAAAGAAAAATTAATTTCTATGAGTATTTTTCTAATTTATTATGGATTTATTCTTAATTTCTAAATGACTTTTTTACTTCAAATATTCTAGGTTATGCGTTTCGATCCGATTATACCTTATGTGTTTGTTTTGCTTATTAAGCTTGAATTTCAAATTATACATGTGGTTTTTCTTTGGGTATTTTAGTAACTAGTACTTGTTTGGTGGTGTGGAATCACTTTTGAGTGTCCGAATCAATTCCCCATCCCTAATTATAAATTGCTTGCCGTCGATTCCGATCAACTCGCTCTCCAACCCCTCTCACAGTCCCTCCTCCCTCCTCCCTCCTCCCTCCTCCCACATCCCGTTACTCATGGCCAGGAAGAAAAGAACGACGGTGACGAGATCTCATCTCCACGACGAAAGTCCTAGCCCTGACGCTAGCGCTAGCCCTGACCCTAACCCTGACCTTGTCGGGGAAAGCGAGAACCACCGCCGACAGGGAAAGAAGGAGAAAGGTCAGAGCAGCTGTTCTGAGATAGAACTCGGGGCCTCATCTGCAGAATGGGGCGGAGGCGACAACCCCCAAAACCAAATCCCAACCCAGGTCGCTGACACAACCCGGCCAGGGCATCTCGAGAATAAGCGACGGGCTAAGCGGAAGAGAAGGAGGAGAAGTCCTCTGGCCAAACAGGGAAGATCACTGGTTGGTAAGGGTCTGCAAGCCGATGCACCGGAAGGGAGTGGGAGTCCTCAAAAGGCATCCTTAGCATCATATCCATGGCTGTGGTTTATAAGTAGGAAGTGTTTATGGTATCCTTTTTGGCTGAACTTTCAAGGGAAGAGACAAAAGAGTAGTCAAGTTATCCTTTCTAAGAGAGGAAACATATTCACCAAAAAGTTCCAGACTGATAGCCGTCGCTCCAGCAGCAAGTTGGACACATTGAAGAAGGATGCAGGTGTAAGTATCAGCTGTCTCCCGAAGGATCTCATAACAGCTGAGAACAAGAAGTTTAAGGTGAATTTTTTTTTTTTACCTTCTTTATTACTGAAATTTTGGATATTCACAATTAAAATGACTCTGAGAAATTCCAGGTTGTTCATGTCCTCTATTTTTGTTGATCTTCTACTGCTGATAACAGGGATTAATATAATGTAGATGGCCTATGGTGTATCAAAATGAGATTGATAGTAATGAATACACCAAAAACAGACCTGTCCTGGTTCGTTTGTTACACATCTTATGAGTGCTCAATTTAAGCTGTTGTACATAAAATGAGTTCTTATTTGGTGTTTCTTTAAGAAAGTGTTAACAACATATAAATAGTACCTTCACCCTAGTATGTAATTAAGCTGCTCGTCTGTTTCGCAACTTTGCATAATCCATCATTATAGTAAGCAGAAGAGCCTGTTTATCCTGTTTCTTTTTTTTTTTTTTAATTTGAAGTTCTCTTTTAAGGGTTCCCACGAATTTGATCATTTTTATTATGATTTTCAGCCTTCTTATTATATTGCTTTAAGGTTGTTGAGCTTTTTTTATATCTTTAGGATTATCACAAAGCAGCGTACTTACAGCCTTCATGGAGACCTCCAATTCCCGTAGAAGATGGCATTTGGGTACCAAATCCTGTGGAGATAAATGGCGAAGGTAGGAAGAGACTCCTTCTGGGATGGGGTGATCCATTGGTAGAGGTTTTTGACATAAAGGTGGACCTGCGTGGGAGGAAAAAGACGTTCGGCCGCATCCATGGCAACATCACAATGGACTGCACTGTCTACCGGATAGTCCTCTTTGATTGCGACAAGGAAAGTGCTATGATGGTGGAACAGAAGGTCAGGTTCATTATACACTGATAATATGTTGTAATTTCCCCAACAAATTAAAAAAAAAATGATCTCTCAGCATTTTTTTTTCCCATTCTTGTAGAGTTCCTTGCCATTGAAGGGTTCAGATATAGCCCCTTTGGGTTATGATCCCATTTGTTTTATTGTTAAATTGAAGATTGACGACGACGAACTTTGTGATGATATTCTAGTTTGGAATCCTAGTTATCATTGTACCAATGCATGGTTGTGCGATACATTAAAGGGGAAAAAAGGTTCTGTGCATGTGACCTATGCTGTGGTGTCACAATCTTGGCTCGCAGAGCTAGATGTGAGGTTAATCACATCAACACAAAAAAATGGTTCAAAGATTTATGGTGATATTGTTGTTTATATTAGTGGTATGAGCTACCTGAGTTACTTCATATTTAGGAAGAAAAGAGATGACATCTTCGTTGTCGAGCCTATGCAACCCATCCCATTGTCCAGGTCTTTATTTGTTTGTCCTCATGGCTCTTCGCTTGTGGTTAAGATTAATCTTTGGGATTCTGATGCAAACATGCCCCTTGCACACGGCGCATTGCTTTTTCCAACTGATTATTATGGTGACTCAGTGGGGGAACTGCATGATATTGTTCAAGTAAAAGTTAATTGGGGACGCTACTTGGCTCATTCAAAAACACGCGAAACCATAGCCCTTGTGAAACCAAATAGGCCCTTGTAATCCTAATTAAATTACTCTTTTATCTACTATCAAATTAGTTATTTGCCCTTCTGTAATTTTGTTAGTACAAATTGCTCTGCTAGAATGAGATCGCATGTTGAGAGTTGGGATGCTGCTGGCATCTGGTTTTAGTGTGTTTAAGATTAACTTTTTGTAGAAAAAAGAAGTAACAATTGAAATTGCAATTTCTGATGTTCCTATGGTGTGCTTTTTGGAACTTCATCTTTTTTTGATGTGCTTGTATTAATTATTGACGCTGAGTGTAGGAATAGTATGTAAACAGGGACTGTTTTGATCCCTGGATGATGTTAAACTTAGCAGATCTAATGTTTATAATTTTATTTTAGGTGATGCTTTTGAGATATATATATTTCGGACGGGTTTTTATAAAATTCGTATAGGCTGTCAGGAAGTCAAATTGGCTTTTATAATTTACATATTATTTCTCGTCAGGTTCCTTAAGCTGTGGTGTAGAATCAAATTTTGGAGGGGAGATGAAGGGAAGGAGGGATTTTAGATGTAACTTTAGTCCTTTCCTTCACAATTTTAAAGAAAAAGTGGTGAATACAACAAGAGTAACGATCTCACCTCCAAATAATTAATTTTGGTAACCCAAAATTGAAGTGTAGAAATTTATTTTACACAGTTTTTTCTTACTTTTCTTTGTTTTCCCCTCTAAAATTTTAGTACTTACGTTACTTCACAATTTTAAAGAAAGAGCGGTGAATACAAGAAGAGTAACTATGTCATCTCAAATTAATTAATTTTAGTAACCCAAAGTTGGAGTGCAGAAGTTTATTTTACCCTGTTTTTTCTCACTTTTCTTTATTTTCCTCTCTAAAAATTTTACTAGAGCACATCCTAAAGGTTACAAGTGTTAGGGTTCTCTGATCGTGCATGTCGTGTCAAACACGATTGTGTTGGAGTCTCGTGTTGTATCTTGTTGACACGAACTACTTCTTTAATCGTGTCATGTCGTGCTAAATGGTGAAAGGAGCCAACACGACACAATTAATGCATCGTGTCGTGTCATGTTGGCACGTCCTGTTGGTCGTGTCAAGTCGGTATCATATTATTTTATTATTTTTAAAATAAAAAAATATTAAAAAATCATAAGTAAAGGAAAATATTTTACTAAACCGAAATTATTTATTATTTTCTTAAGTTTGAACTTCTTATTAATATTTTTTTATAAAAATAATAATTAGATAAGAACAATGAGTTAAATGATGGTAAATAATATAATATTATAAATTGAATTTAAATTATTATTTTTTAAAATAATCAACATTAATGATTAAATTTGTGTTGATGTGTCGTGTTAATTCGTGTCATGTTGAGTGTCGAATCATGTTGTGTCGGATGGTGTCAAATTTTCTAATTTTCCAACACAATACGATAATGTCACGACACGATAACACGATCGTATCGTGCCAATTCTGTATTTGTATCGTATTGTGCCAATTTTATATTCATATCGTGTTGTGCCATGTCAACATGTACACTGTGTCATATCATTTCGGAGAACACTAAGTGTATAACTATTTATTTTTATTTCTCTTTCTCATGGCACACGCTACCACTTCAATGTAGATCGCGCTTGGGCGGAACACAGCTACAGTGAACCGGAAAAAAAAAAGAAAAAAAAAAACACAGCTCATGGTGGATTAGATGTTAAAGCTTGTCTGGAACAGACACAGACGCAGGTCTTCCCGAAACGAATAACCCCAATTTGACTATTACTTAGTTGATACATTTGAGCTGATCGGTGACATCTTTTGATATAAAAAGAATCAACATTGACGAACTTTATTGTATCAATTCCATTTGAAACCTTGGAATATTACCTCTTCGTTATTTCCTCATTGAGCATGATAATCTTTATGTTATTTTAGCTCACTACATGAAAGATGAAAAAAATGAATGTACTCCAGAAACGCCCGTATTATATCCAGCATATGCCAAACCAGCTGCGATTGATAAAGCATGCCTATCAAGTTTACAAACAGGAAATATTGAAAAAAAAAAAGAGATTGAAGTAAAAGAAGAAACACAATATAAATATCGTTAAATATAAGAAAACAGCAACAAAACCAAAAGATAACGACTGTAACGCTAACAATTACGATGTGAACCAAATAAGTTCGGAATCCTTTTACAGATTCAAAATCTAATTCTAATGTCCTGACTCATGAAATAGTCCTGAAATAATTTTGATTAGTTAATGTTTGCCTTTATTAAATTTGGGATCAGTTCGGGTCATTTGGGTGCCCTTCTCAGGTGATTTTACTTTATTGAGCACGATATAATCACCCTCGCTTTTACTCATTTTCATATATACTTTTATATAGAATTTTCCATCTTCCATAGGTTAATCAGCCCACCTAATATATTTTATTCATCCGTCATCTCTCAACTTAGTAGTCAGATCATGAACTAAGAGTTTAAGACTAACACTTTCCCTTTTGAGTTTTGGTCTCATTAAGTAAATCGACATCTATACATGTTTAACTAGGGCTAATCGAGTTTCGCTCGATATTTGACTTACAAATAAATATAAAATATATTAGCAATGACAAATGGAGATTGACTAAAGTAGACTCCAGCACACAGATCGAATACGTATGCTTGAGTTATTTTCGAAAACTAAAATTCAAACAGTCGATCTAAACTGTTCAAGTTGTTCTACATATTAAAATATCCTCGGAGACCAAATTTTTTCTTTTTTTTTTGTCATACCGTGTATCTGATATACGAGGCATGAGGTCATACAATATCTTTCGCATCCATCTGACGGCCCGTCAACCTACGTCACAAGAAATAAATGCAAAACAGAGTCAGCTTCAAAGCCGAGTAACCAGTTATTTAACGACGCAGCTTCTCTATAATCAATTTATATAACGAAAATATTAACTGATCTGATTTTTTCACATATCAATAACAATAACAAATGAATAAAATATATTTTACAAGATCAATGGGTCTAGGTTTTCTCAAATCAATTTTCTCATATCACTTTCACAGTAGCGCGAATCCCTCTCTAGGCGATTTCGCTTCACATTCCATTTCACTTTTCCATTCAATTCAAATCACATCAGAGACCCGTTGACTCACAAAATACACCAGTCACAATTCTCATATATCAATTCAATTCAATCAAATAAACCAAACGATATTTAAATCAATCAATATGAAAATTAAATTATAGAGAAGTCTAGTTACCCGATGAGCGATAAAATGACAACAATCGTGACATAGAATTCGAATTTCAATTGGATGGATGATCAAGTATCACTTAGTATTCAAACAGGACGTTTCTTAAAACGCTGATGAATATGAGAAATGAAATAAAAATGGGAAATGAGATTTCTTTCTCATATGAGACAGATGGGGATTAAGGAAGTAATAAGGTGGGGGATACATGGGCTACAAGCCGAAATTTAAAAGTTTCCTTCAATAATCGGTGATACAGAGCAAAGGGTAAAAATAATCGGACTTGAATGAAAACAAATAAATCTCATTTGAAATGGTTAATGAGGTTATCATAATACAGTTATCAAAATAGTAATTAAGTATTTAAACCAGATGGGAAAGGATATCTCGCTAATGGCAAAATAGGAAGCAGAATGTGCGTGGGCTCCCAGCACGATTAAAATCGGATATTCAAGAGATATAATAGAATTAAAAAGGTAGTTAATACTAAGGCAATAGTTTAAAAATAAATGGTGCATGTTTGTCGGGAAGAGAAATAATTCGGTAGAATGAAAGGAAATAAAAATCAAATAAATTACTTGAGGTAAATAGGAATTGTTGGCAAGATGACAAAATGACCTGGGCTTCATGATTTTAGGCGTGACATTCATTTATTGTTTTTCCAGATCGGTCAAATAAGTGGTCAAAAGGAGAAATAGATAGTAAAATACACTACGAAAATATACAATAAATTTAGCAATTTCAAACTAATATTTTAGTACCTTCCATTACGAAACATATAATGAAATTAAATCGTACGACAAATAATTTTTTTTTCAAGGATTGAAATACGTATAACAAAAATAGGGGTGTTACATTTTTAATTTTTTTTGCTATATATTTAACTATTTTCAAATTGGATGGCCTGAAATACTCCTTTATAGTCTTTTTAAAAATAGCATAATATATAGTAAACAAATTCGAAAAAAATATAAAATTTAATTTCCTATAATATTTTAATACGGAGAACAACTTGAATGGTTCAGATCGACTATTTGAACTTTAGATTTTGAAAAAAGACTCCGGCATACGGGACGATCCGTGTGCTGGAGTCAAATTTAGCCAATCTCATGTGAAATGTATTGATTTTTTTTTTTAATTTCTTATGGAAAAAGAGACGAATGAGAAAAAAAAATTGAAATTCAATAATCTAATACGAACTAAAATGATGAAATATGAAAACATATATTGGTGATATATAACATAAGATATTTTAATTTATATAGCTAATATTTATCATCATATATACTCTTAGAGGGGGTCTTCCCCATCATCAGCATAGTATCTTTCATCTTCAATTTCGTAATCATGAAATTCAGTTGTATTGTCTATTGGGGTAAATTCAAATAAATCGGATAATAAGAAAACAAATGAAAGGAATGAAAGGAACAAAGTTATCTGAACCGCGCTAGGTGTTGTTCTTAAGTGTATTCTGTCTCAACGTGCGACAAGAACCGCAACCAAGATAATTCGAGATTGTCACCTTTTAGGGCACGCCATAAAAGTGACTGATGAAAACCTCCAAAAAATATCCTTGAATAACGAAATCGAGATTTGGAATATCAAATATTATCAAGAGGAATATGAAAAATAAGACAAGTTGTATAGCTGTTTTTTTATATCTCAATTATTAGCGAAATGGGCTGCTTATATAGTGGTTTAATTAACTGCTAATAGAGCCTTAATCAATATCCAAATTAATTGCTTCAGCCAATGTTAAGAAATACATGGCAAATATAGGCATTTATGTACCAAATATTACTTCAACGGTAAAGTAACTTACTGGTATAGGAATGGTCTCCAACGGAAATAAATGAATTAACATTATTAGTCAATTGAATGATTCAACGGACAAAAGAGTAAATTCTTTGATTGAATAATTTATAGAAACTGATAAGTGTGACAAATGAAGTTCATACATATGATATCAATTTTAAGTTCAGCAGAAGAAATTTTCATAGAATAATATTAATGAATTTTAAGTTTTTCAAACTATATTTCCAGCTTTGTCGTCATGGATATATCGAGTACGTGGGTACCTAAAAATAAAGTGTGAAATGTGAAAAATATTATAATCAGAAGTAATCCAAATCTAATTGTACAGGCAGCAATATATAATTGTCATAGACTCATATGTAAAGATTTGTTTCTATAATGAAACAGGTGGGATATATGACCATTATATATAACTGGAGACCGGAGTATCTCAGGAGAAAAAAATTTCAGCAAAAATCTAGCAAATGTGACAAAAATTAAAATGCATGTGTATGATCTAGTGACAATTTTGTCCATATATATAACTGGAGTATTTCAGGAGAAAAAAACTTTCAGCCAAAATCTAGCAAATGTGACAAGAAAATACACGTATATAATCAAGTGACAATTTTGTCCTTACATTTATTTATCAAGTCTTTACATTAAGCAGCAAAACATAACGAGTTAAACTAACTCATTTTTTGGCTTCTTATCTGTGTTTGAGTAGGGAAAAAAAAAATTCTATATGAAACCTCAATTTTGGTTGAGTATGTAGCGTCATCTCTACTACTTATAAATGCACCCAGCGAAAGATTTTAAACATTCATATAAAAGGAGTTAAACATTCATATAAAAGGTCAGGCTGAGAGATTGTAAGTTTTTTTTTTACCGTTCGATCGGTTTGATCTGTGGTTGGATGTGAATCGCCAGACGAATAAACACTATGGATTGGTTTCTCATCTGATATAGAAACAAATTGAATAGCATATCTATTTGTATTTGTAACGCTGATAAATTAAGAAACATATTTTTATTGTCTCACATTATTTTATTTCTTTATTTGCCCACATATGAGGCCATCTTGTGCTAGTGTTAACCAATAGCACTCTACTGAGCTTTAAAATATTCTAATTATCTAAGTTAACATAACAAAAATAGACAAATTAAGCTTCTAACAAAATACCCATGAGAGATCACAAGAAGCAGTAACAAAATCTAAAATAGAGACAGAGTGCCTAACATTTAAAGTCTGGAATTTACGAAACCAAGCTCCATGGGATCATTAGGACGAAGCAGCAGAGGAACACTGGGTACAAGCGTGAGAGAAGCGGGGAATCAAATCGCCTGGTTTTCGAAGCTATGGAAAGGGAGGGCGGGTGCAGGGAATTACTTTTGAAAACATCATTTGGGCGCAAGTGCCCAACATATTTTATTTCCAAATGACTAAACTATTTTGTTATTGCTGGAATGGTAGTTGAATAGTGGACTTTCTTAAAGTAATCCTAACGAATAACGATAATATAGTCAAATTATGTTTCATGAAGGAAATATGTCGTCGCCAAAATAATCCCCGCTGGTGTTGCGCGACAGGGGTTTCGAATTTTCGAAGGGTGTGACTCGTGTGAGATAAAGGAGTTTAGATATTTTCTCATGCCTCCGGATTCCATAAAAGAGACGAACCCGGTTTGAATGAAAACTGATCAGCGACAATCGTGCACGGATATTAAAGTTGATCCAAGAGTCCCTATTACAATACATAAGAGGAGCTGTGTAATTTATTAGATTTTCGCATTCCTCTGTATTATAACTAGAGTAGATCATCGAGCTTCGCTCGATACATGAATTTTTATTGTATTAATATTATAAATGATAGAAAAATACTAATAAAATAATAAACTTTAATTTAAGCCTAAAGAAAAAATGAGATTGCACATAAACTAAAATTTTAAATGAGATATTACGAAGGAACAATGAGATGGCACACCATTATAACTATTGATCAGCAACAAAATATATTAAAAAATATAGAGAGAGAGAAGACATGGAAAAAAATATTATTCTCAAATAATCATTTGTGTTTCAAAAGAAAATTACAATATTTTCTAAATATACTGTGTTTTAAAAGGAAATATTTACAGTTTATATCTGAGGAAAAAAAGCTAACCCAATTATAAATTATAAATATCAATCAATCAACATCAACATAAAAAAAATAAAAGAGAAAAATATGATTACAACATGGTATCTTTTAAGAAATGATAGTTGTCAACAAAACAAAGCACCATATATATATGTACTCTTAGTCCAAATATATATTTTATGCTCGTGTGTATTCGGATGTAATTTATTTTCTTAAACCACCATACTTTTAAGTTTAGTTATTTTATATTGTTGGCGCAAATTCAAAAAAATCGGATAATATCAAAATAAAAAAAATAAATGAAAGGAATCGAGTTATTTAGACAACGCTAAGCGTTGTCCTTAAGTGTATTCTGTCTCAATGTGTAACATAAATTACAACTAAGATAATTTGGGATCTGTCACGTTTTATGATACGACCATGAAGCAACATATGAAAGCCTCCAAAAATGTCTATAAAAAATAATTTAATTATTGAGAATAGATTTTGGAATAGAACTATAAGAAATATTGGAATAGAATTTTTCAAATAGAATATTTTCTTATTGCTTGATCACTTTTCATGTTAATTCTATTTTGACGAATGAACTTCAACTCCCAAAAGGCTAATGGCGCCCAAATAACTTCATGATTTAATTGGCATAATAAATCACATCAATGATATTATAACGACAAAAAAGACAATGAATATTTACTTATTAGTGTATTGATAGACCAAAGCATCAACGGTAAATAATTAATTAATAATATTATTAGGTGAGTGATAAATACAAAGAAAAACAAATAAATTGAATGAATAGATTGTAAGAACAGACAACTGATTTTTTTTAATATTCATATCTTATTGATATGATCATGATATTTATTCATATTGCTCGGAGAAAATTCTCATAGAATGAATTTTGAGTTTTCCAAATATATGTCCAACATAAATTACAATATTTTTAGCTTAACTATTACAAATTGACAATGAAAATGAAAATAGGAAGGGGTCAAAAAAATCAGAAACAAAATAATGTACTACCAAATTATTGTCTGCTGGTGAAGCGGGTCATTTTTATGAGGAATAATACCTAGTACACAAATAGTTATAGAGCATCATGTTACAGAAATAGTAACAATGCTCTTTCACAATACTTGGAGTGTCGAACTACATTTAACTAAACAATCCCGACACCCACACATCTTTATTTATAATATTGATTTGTTCAGAATATATGACTATATTCTTAAATTTGCGAGTTCATTTATCGACAACAAACATTTAAATAATGTCCGGAAAATATATGTAATTAACGATATAACACTATGCCTCAGGTTTTAAATGGTAAAATATAAGCAAATTATATATTTTTAATCGTCCTCTAATAATATTGTTATTTATATCATTATAAATTATAGAAATGTCGGTTTTCAAATCTTTGCTCTGCAGCACAACTTTAATGGAACCGAAAATATCGAAGATCATTATGCTTCTATAGGAGATTAGTCAAAATTTGAGCATGCGTTAGGATAAATATAAATCGAGCTGAAGCTGACGGATAACAACCACCTATCTTTTTACCCCAAATTGACTTGACTAGGGCTAAGTATCCCTCTTTTTTTTTTTATTTATTTTTATCTATTTGCTCTTTACAATTTTGGTTTTAAACTGAGATCAATATGCAGGCTTGATAGAGCAGCATAGGCACTCAGTTTATCTATAGCCGTCCAACTTTTGCACATTTTTATCATTTCCATATTTTACAATACTATTATTATCTTCTGAGACCAAACCATGCATCACATCATCCCCTAGATATGTTTGCCTCGTCATCCAGATCTTTCCATATATTGCTCGTAATTTTTCACCCCAACAGATTTCGACTACAAATTTAAAAGTCAAAGAGTATGGATCACAAGGTTTTCTCCAAATAGTGGCCCCAGCTCTATTCCACCCAATTTTTTGTTATCCCACGAGCAAAAACTCACGACTAGTAGCTGCTGCAGCCACACAAAAATAAAGACAGAGCTTGATTCAAGATGTTAATGTAACTTGCTTCTTAAACTTCTTCCTGTCCTGTCAGAAACCAAACTCTTTAACTTATATTATCAGTTCTGCACCTATTACCAGCCATAGCAATTGTCATCCAATGAGCGCAGGCTTACCATCACTTAAAGCAATCTACATTAAGAAAACCTTTGTTGGTAGACTCCTATACAAACCGCTAGTAACTTATTTTAGTGTACACAATTCTGCTGTTCCCATCAGTTCCAGTTTTTGGTAATATATAGTCTCATTTGCACCAGCTTTAGTACAGCAAAACCAAAATAAAGTACACAAAATAACATCAATCAGTTCATGAATAACCCATGATAAGCACCTATGTATCATTTTTAGAGGCTGGTATAACATCCTAACCGCAAATACATCTAATTAAACAAGTATGACAAAAAGAGTACTTGTACCATCCAGACAACATTAGACAATAAAAAGCCATAAAAGTTATGGTTAATTGGTATATTTCTCTGTAACCATGTTACTCCTCCATAGGCCTTAGTTCGCCCTTCACATCATCTGGTGCCACTGCATTCTTACCTTGAGGGACTCCACCCTCTGCACCATCTTCGACTATCATTGCCTCATTTTCAACGTCAACTGTCCTTGTATCCAAACCATCATCAACTTTCTGTACCTTAGCCCCTATACCATCTTTAACTTGTGGTGATTCGTTTTTAACCTCAGAGTTCAAGCATTTCCATAAATGCTCATTGCTGGGCCCCAGGGTCATGCACAACTGTCTTGTTGCCTTCTTGACCTTTACCAACCTCACACAAGCATTTTTGTCTCCCATATGTGCCTGCACTGCATTAGCATCATGTTCTAGCACTATCCTGGTTCATTAAAGGAGGGGCTAAAAATTAATTTATCAAGAGTAAATTTTCCTTTTCAGTTCAAATTTGTTTATTACCTGATTACAAAGTTTGACAGCTTCAGCCCACTTGTATTTCGTACCAGAAGAAGGGCCCCCAATATCTGGGAATAAAAGTCAAAATCAATTTATTATTTTATTTATAATATCATATCAAGTTGTATCAAATAGAAAATGCCAAGAAAATGTCAATGAATTCCTCAAAGTTAGGTTCAATAACACGCAACTCACTGACCAGAAAAATGGTGCTAACAGATGGAGGCTGGAAATGCACCTGAAGAGTCTCTGGCTCAGGTATCAGTATCTTTGCTGAAACCTGTGAAAGGCCACAGAAAAGTTATGATGAGAAAGAATACATCCGGTATATTATTGTCAAGTAAAATTAACAGTAAATTTAAGAAATTGACATATGCAGAAGATAAAAAGGTGTTGGCTTTTATGTTTGGTTCCAGGGGAACGGGTGGAGTTGGACAGAGAGAAAACAATACCACAGCATATTCTAGGGTCACTGCTTTCTCTAAGATTTGGTACCGCCTTACTAATGAAGTCAACCATCTTTCTCTCTGGACATAATGATACTGATAATGATGCTTTGGTCCCACTTGGTAAACCACAAAAACGCATGACATAACAAATTATATACTTCAACCCACAAATAAATATGTGGAAGTAATACTTGCACCAACATTGGAAAAGAGCATGCATCATCTCCAGACTGGGCCCCGCTAGCATATTAGTCGAGTTCTTTCTTATCTCCTCAGCTATCTCATTCTCTTTATCGTCCACAATAGGTACATATATATCTTGCATACCTATGCCTGTAATAATCAGTTGCAACTCTCACTAAAATGTGTAACAAACAGTTGAATTTGTCATTTGAGCATTTGTAAGATGTGTGACAAACAGTTGTTTTGTATTGAAAAGAACGAGGCACATCTACAAATGATATTGATCTTTGTGGGTCAAATCTATTGCAGAGAATAAAAATATTGCAACAAAAATATGTCATGAACCTGAGCTTTAATTACCAGATAAAATAGGTGAACCATTCAATGATTTAAGGTGCTGGATAACAAATGCTCCATAATTGTTGAGAACAACGTCGCGGAGCAGTATGATTTGTTGTATTGTAACCAAAAATAGTAGTGCTGAGAGCTTAAAAGAAACATAATCATTGATCTCGCTTGCTGTTTTAACCATACTCAGAGGAATAACTTCTCGCCACAGAAGTCTTCAAAGCCAAATCTATAAAGAAGAGAGTGTTATTATGCAATACTCTTAAATAAATTACAATCGGCTTCTACAACAAACTGGTGTTGAATAATAATTTAATCATGTTACAGAGTCCATGACAAACCAACACCGTTAAACTCGATTAAACCAAAACCATGTTTTATATAAGAAATAAAGATATGTACTAAGAACACGTACCGCTAGAAAGAAATCGGGGCATTCTTCAAGTGAGTGCATGTCACGAGTTAAAGGCTTGGTTTTGTTAGAGGATTTCTTCTTGCATGGGACTGAATCAGTTGAAATAGTAAGTTCATTGGAATTCATACTCCTCTGAGAATGGTTTCAATAATTTTATATTGCTTTTGTAATCTTCAATTTCTTCTCTTGTCAGTGGTTTGGAGATATCCAAAATTAAACGGGACCATTGGGACCACATGCGTATATCTTCATCGAGACCCACAGATCCTAGTGTTTTGGGTTCATACTCATTCAATTGATTTGACACAAATGTAGCCACTCTTTCAAATCGAATGGCTTCACTAATACATATAACTAACTTAGCAATTTCCTTTTTAATGTATGATTCATCATACACATTTGAAGCATTTACACCACCACCTTCTTTTTTTCTAGTACCAGCTTTACAGGCTTTCTTTCGATCATTCTTAGATTTGTACTTGGACAATAAGTTAATTGATTCTCTCATGGTGCCTTCACTGAAACTCAATTGACCCAAGTTAGGTGCTAGCCGATTTTAATTCCCTGAAAACCACAACGGATTGGATTGAATGGAGCTCGGAATCACAGTTGTGTTGTTCTCTACAAATTCGTAGTACACTTCACTGTTTTCAGACTTGAAACCCACGACATAAGCGTTGTCTCTCCTAATTAAAAGAACCACACCACCCTCCTCGGTTTGAAGATGTGCCTCGATGAAGTCATCTGGGCCATTTGGGGCCGTTTCTTCGGGTAGTACGGGAATGCCATGTTTTTCTTGATTGGAAACAAACTGTTCCCGCAGTAAGTAGATAAACTCTTTATAACCAGTTTTATTGGTTACCTTAAATGGAAATCTTTCGATTCTAGTTTTTGAACTTGAACTTCTTGAGCTACTACATTCTCCCACTTTAGTCTTCTTGGATCTTTTAGGCGGCGCCATTGGAGTAGAGCGCGGGAGAGAGAGAGAGAGAGAGAGTGAAAGAGAGGAACAGAGCGAATCGGGGGGTGGGGGGGTGGGTTTTGGGGGAGACTTGGCACAGTTTTGCAAAACCCTCTCTCTTTTCATTAAATGCCCAAAATGTTTGTAAGTTATGCGTGCTGAAAAAGGTCGCGAGAAAAATAGAGAGTAAAAATAGGGGTGCTGTGGTCATTTTTTAGTTAGATAGGAGTGTATTGCAAATGTAAGGAGTGTTTAAACTTTAAAGTAATTCCCTTGTTTAACATCAGGAACGATCACAAAACTAGATATTTTTATTGATTGATGATTGTTTATGGTATAAAACTATATTAATTTTTGTTAACCGTTTCCGTTTCATTGTTAGAAGGAAAGCAAAAATGATGTTGATCGTTTCGTTTCCAAAAATGATTGATACTTTGACACTACTCAATTTTAGTGTTGAATCATAAAACAAATTCAAATGCTCATGTTTTGTAGGGCAAGCACATGATTCCAATCTTGTCTATTTGAACAGAAAGTGTACCTTTTATCTATGGTTGTATATCGATTGATAGTTGTTTACCCCTAAATTACGATGTAAGAAATTTCAAATTCGTAAAGCGTGAAAAATGCGGCCCATAAAAACTTGCCAAATTAAATTAAATTCAGGTCATTTTTTTAAGCAGAAAATGAGTTTGGATTGAGAAATTGCATGATATTGATATAATTATTAATATTAATGTATGCATTTTATAATTACATTTATTTGATATTTAATATTCATCCTTCTTGAAAAATGTACATTGATAATTTTGGTAAAGATAAAAGTTGGAATGTGCGCATGATGTCATGGGAAATTTTGGCAAGATGAGAAGGTAGAATGTGCACAAATCATGCTCGAATCATATGAATTATTCAATGGATATTAGAAAATTCGTTCATTAATTTTGGGGTTCGGTAATTAGTAAAAGAGCATCATCTGAGTTCTAAACATTTTATGAACACGTTTGGCGGGCGGTCAAATGAGCTAAGGAAAGCTTTTAATTAATTTTGAAAGTTTGAGCATAATATAAAATCGGGTATAATGGAAAATTCCATTTGAATGATGTAGACGAAAAGAAAGGGCGAGATGTCATTGATTCAAGTGAATGAAATTCTCCAAGTAAAATGATAGGGAGAAAATAATGCAAGCCAATCGGATTACAATGATATATTGCATTATTTATAGCTTGATCATTTCATTAGCAAAACAACAGAAAAAATTAAAAAGAATATTAAAATATTATTATATTTCGAAAATATTACTAAAATAATCAGAATTTAAAAGTCCGATATGAACTAGTATTGGACTTTGTAGGCTGGGATGTCACAATAGTGTTCTAAATAAGTGATGTGTCGTGTCAAACACGTCATGTTCGAATCCTCTGTCGTATCGTGTTGTACCTAAATATTTCACGTGTCGTACTGTGCCGTGTCTAAATTCTAAGGGTGGACATGACACGCCTTGTGTCTTCTGTCGTGTCGTGTTCAAACACGTTTGAATTTTATTAAACAAAGTTATATACTTATGTTTACAAATAAATTGCACATTTAAATTATGAACTTATCCTTAAAAATAGACAATATAAAAGATTTTTCCTGTTATTTCATAAAATTTACCATTTTTAATCCTCATTATAAGCATGTTGTATCTCTCGCGTTGTGTCTCATGCCATGTCATGCCGTGTGTCGTATCGTATCGTGTATGGAGAATTTACGTGCTGTGCCGTGTCGTGTCTATGCCATCAAAGTTGAACACGACACATGCACAACACGTACGCTTAAGTTCTCGTGCCGTGTTATGTCGTGTCGTGTTTTACCGTGTTCATGCCTTCTTTTTTTTTTGTCGCACCGTATTTTTTTAGAACGCTAGTCATAAATAAACAATACCCTTCCAAACACCAAAGCTCAATCTCAACCATCCATGAACTCAGGTCCATTATGATGCTGCCAACACGTCCCTTCTTTTTGGCGCCAAGAGCATCTTTCAGGGAGCAATTGCACATTAGAGAAATGCAGCAATTGCATGTTTCCAAGTAGAAATTTTACTTTAAAAAAATGGTGCGAAAGGAATCAAGAGAAGAAGTAATTGAATTTTCAAATGAGAAGGCAGCAACCCAAAATCACCTAATGCCAAAACACACAGCCGAAGTGGCACAAGTGAGAAATAGTAAATGCACATCAGCATGCCATCTCCAAGTACATAATAAACCTCAACCAACACATGTTAGATTATCATTAGAGAGTAAATTCAATAGTAGAAAAATGAAGTGCACAAAAGTTGCAAAAACCAAGTTGGCCATCAAACTTCACATCTCAGCCACCAATGAAACTTCGAAAATCTGAGATGTTACTATGAGTCGAGCTCTTTTAGGTTATAAATCCTAATCGACAGCAATCGAAGGACCCTCTCAAGAAGCAAAAGAGAACTCCAAACCCTCACTGTTAGGTTCAGAGAAAGAAATAAATTAGGATTTAGCACAGAAATTTCATCAAACACCTTGTAAGCACACATTACATTGAGAAAATAGAAGAAGAGAGGTGATAACCAGTTAGTAGCCATCTTCTACCATATAATAAAGTTGTTTTTTAAAGTTTAATTGCTGTTTTGAGGTTATTTATTCTAGCTGAGCCACTAAGCCATGGTGTGCCCGAGCTTACACATGCACAGCATCGTATACACAGCATATAAATTTTGTTCATTTCAGTAGTATAATGCACATCTAAACTTTTGAAACTTTTTTGAAGTTGTGTCTCTGCTCACGAGATATATGGCCCTGGAGGCTGGAGCTACCCTCAGGGACATTATACATGATTTCGTCAAATCAAATGAACTTGCGAAACAAAATTTTGGGTTTTGTTGCATAAAAGTAGAAATAGGTTTGGAAATGGCTTTGGAAATTAAAACATGAACCATCTTCTGTCTGGGTATCAACAATACAAACCCTCTACGGAACAATCGACTTCAACTTGCTAGAATCTGTTAGTGTCACACCTCGAGGAGTATATATTTTTTTTTCTCGGAATGTACACAACTTAACAACAATCATAATAAAATGAGCATCATTAAAATAATAAAGTCTCAAAATATTGATACAAAGTCTCAAATACAAAATTGGGTTCATTCGACCCTATACGAGTTTATAATCTCTCAGCGAAAGACATACTTGAATACTAAACTTTAAATAACATCTAATAAATATTCTTAAACTACTCATAAATAAAAACTAAAATACTTCTATATAAACCCCACGCAGCGACTCCAGCTATTAGCAAAAAATCTTACTCCTTAATGATCTCTGTGGGTTAAAAACGGGGGTGAGTATAATTTTCAACTCAGTCGAGACAACCTCTGGAAGTCAACCGGTGATACAATTCAAAAGATTATAAAATCAAATAATTCAACTTAGTCAAATGCATCAAAATCCAAACAATTATCAACATGATAAAATACTTACTTTCTTTATGGAATATATCAAAATCCAATTAATAATCATCATAAAAAGTACTTTTCTTTGGGGAACCAACATCATCAACATACTTTGGCCACACTTTGGAATGGATCCAAACTACGTCAGTAAGGAACCATTTCGCACTCCCAACAGCAGATGGAGTTGTATTTCCACCTGCCATAGTGGAAATACATTCCTTCTCACACCTCAAAGGAACTGACTTCCGCCACGTCTGACGGACTACTAATCCCGAAGGACTCGCCAACCAGGTACCGGTCAAATATAATCAATTCTCCTCGTGTGTAAATTAATCATCAACTTACTTGACTTCCCCATAAAATTTATTTTTAACGTCATAAATTCCTCAAATCACCAATTAAAATCATACTGTCAATATTATAAAGTTTTGTACCAACAATATAATATCCAATTATTTAACGAAATATATAGAAAACATTATTCTAATATTAAAAATACGTATAACATAATTTAAATCAATTATGAAAACTTTCTAATGTACAAATTTCTCTCAAAATATAATACTAATGGAAAGATTGAATATTCAAAGTAAGATACATTATTAGTTTGATGAATAACACATCATTATATTCTTGATTTTCAAAATAAAAACTGACATTTATTGAAAATATATTGACTCATAAATTCATAATAAAGTTGTAGAACTTTTTATAACCTTTCCAACGAACTAAAGTTTGTAAAATTCGGATTCAAATTGAAAGAGTTATGATATTTCAAAGTGAGCATGGAAACCAAAACGAATTTCAGAAATTTCCAAAAAATATGTGTTGCTGGGAATCGAACCCTTATATTGCAACACCAAGTTCTTAACAACGCAGGAACGACCAACTGCGCTACCTTTATAACCTCTATTTATAACCAAATTTTTCACCTACCATATTTTCATATTTTACACATGTATTTTGAACCGAATTTCGACTTCTACCACTTCACACTTCATAGTATAAAAGTTTTACTAAATTTTCCAAGCATTTATTGCAATGTCTAATCACGTTTTATCATGAACACCATATGTTTGTTGAATGCCTGAGAGAAGGCCGAGATTTTTGACCATTTTAAGCCCATTATTTCATGTGAATTCAGTAGCCCATACTTCTATCATGGCTATGCATTAGGTTTGCAACTATTTTATGTTTTTATCACGTGTGTATGATGACTATAATGCATTTAGACATGTATCAGCCACCAATTATATGATGAAATGTCTAAATGAATTGTAAAATGATATTTGTTTGTATTATTAGAAGTTACATGGCCGATATAATTTATGATATTAAATTTCAGTTATAACAGTTAGAGTCTCTGATGGTCTTACTGATATTCTCCAACTTAGACACTTCTTCGATCTCTCCACTATTTCCTCTAATGGAAACACTTCTATTATTTGAAAATGGACCTCAGATGGAATGTTCTCGTCTTCCAGTGCTTATCAATGTATCTCTAACTCTAGTGTTCTTTCTAAATTTAACCCTTTCCTTTGTAAAATTAAGTGCCCTCCTAGAATAAAAACCTTTCTCTGGCTTCTTCTGCAAGACCGTCTCCTCACACAACAAAATCTAATCCTCAGAGGATGGTCGTCATAATTCGGTTGAAACAACAGCTCACCTCTTTCTGCACTGCCACTACGCAACCTCTGCTTGGACACACATATAGTTACACTTTACGCTGCCACTACTTGACTTCACACAAGACTTGGGTGACTTCTGGCTAGTACTGAGGAAAGATGTACCAAATTCTTGGGATATCATTTGGGCAGCTACCTCTTGGAACTTAGGGAAGACTCGCAATAGGAAAATCTTCTCAAACATAGACACTCCACTAGGCTTTCTACTCAAGGACATTCACGCCTGTGTAGACTCTTGGAAGAAGCATGCTTAGTGTTTAGTTTTTTAGTGTTTAGTTATTTATTTATTTTTTTCTTGTGTATAGTTAGGCTTTTTCTTTCGCTTTTCTTTTTCTTTTTCATTGTATATACTCTGTAATTATTTTTTAATTTTAATAAATTTGTCGGTGTGGCGATTGCCACCTGCCCTAAAAAAAAAGTAGAAATAGATTCATGTTATTTTTCTGGAAGTTTTGTCTCTGCTCATGAGGAATATGGACTCGAAGTCTAAACTCATGAACGTTGTACCTGCTTCTGTTGCATCAAAACAAAGGATCATTTCATAGCTGTTAAGTTTGCAGGTTGCATAAAAATAGATTTTACTAAGATAAAACTGCATCCATGAGCATCGGGTAGGACTTTTTTGCCTAGATAAGTTAGATTACATGGTTTTCTCTGCATCTGTCATACTAGCATCTCATGTTCCATATGAAATTTTGCATACCCAGTTTCATACTTCATAAAGAGATTAAATCTGAACTTATGATTACTAGGTATAATTATTAGGTATACCCAGTTTCATACTTCATAGAAATGATTATTAGGTATAATTACTTTCTTTTATTTTACGTTTAGCAAAATAATTTGAAGTCTAACTGAAAATCGATTTATGATTCAACAAGTCAAACTAACCAAACCACTAACAGATCAGACCATCCTTATTTCTTCTATGTAGCTGACTCGATTTTATTGGGAAAAATAGATAAAAAGTATACTAATACAATTATGTAATTGAGTTGTACTTCTTATCTTTTATCTAATCTTAATGAACAAAAAGGAATCAATTTGCTGATGTATGAACAAGTAAATACTTAAAATGGAGAGAAGGAAATTCAATAGATTTTGGGTCATTCATTCTATTGATCTGAATAAAATTGGGTTTGGGCCGTTTGGCCTAGTTATTACTTTCCAATAATAGAACATAAAAGGAATCAGTTTGCTAAACCAAATTGGTCCGTTTGGAGATAGGTGCACTCTCCCATGAATGATGGCGTTTAACTGTTTAAGCTTAGAATCACCGCTCCCACTTCTGCAAGGAGACACGGCCTTGTATTCCCCCTCTCTCTCCTCCCTACTCCTCTTTCTAGTTTCTAATCCATTCCATTATTTTCTAAGGTGTTGTTTGGATGAGTTAGGACTTAGGAATAAGGAAGGAAGAAGGATTCCGGACGAAAAAATTAGAAAGAGTGTTATTCCGGGAAGAGTGGGAAGAATGTTATTCTGAAAAGAAGAAATGTTGTTTGGATGGTGAGTTAGGAATAAGGAATGGAAGAGTTGAATTAAAATAACCATTTATCTTTATTTTATCTATTTATAGTTTATTCATTTGTCCTTTCTTATTGTTATAGTTTATTTATTAATAATGTTAATAATTAGAATAATAAAATAAGAAATAATAATAATAATAATAGAAATAATGAATAATGTAATATTATAATAAAAATGAAAGATAAAAATAAAATAATAATTCATTTTAATTTTTTTCAAAACCAATTTATGTAATATTATTTTTTCCTTATTTATTTTAATATTTGAATATTATAATTATATTTTAAAAAATAATTAATTTTGTAATATTATAATATTTTAAAATGTTGTTTAGATTATGAGTTGAGAATAAAAATAGAAAAAATAAAATAATTATTTATTTTATTTTATTACAACCAATTTTATTTATTTTTCTTTCCTTATTTATTAAAATAAAATAATTATGAATAATAATTTTATTATAATAAATTTTTATTATGAAATACAAATAATTAGACTAATAAAATAATAATATATATAAAATAATTAATATTGTCATATTATAATAATATAATATTATTATCAAAATAAAATAATCAATAATATTATTATTCTATTCTTATTATAATTAGATAATAATAATATTATAAAAATATTATAATATTAATCTATGTACCCATCTACCCAACTCTCATTCACGAGATAGAAAAAAAAAAGAATATTTTATTACCCATCTACCCACTTCTCCCATCTTCCCACTTCTCCAACCCTTCTTCCAGCACAATGTCGGAAGAAGATCTTCCCAAAAATCCAAGCTCTTCCGCCTTCTTCCCAAGCTGTTTGGATGGTTCCTTCTTCCGAGAAGAAGGATCTTCCAGGAATATCCTTCTTCCTACCCCATCCAAACACGCCCTAAGATTGCAGCAGATGACAGGAAATCAAGGACGGTACATAACATTCTAGTAGGATTTACTGTTTAGTGTTTACTCTTTTTTTTTTTTTTTTTTTTGGGGGGGGGGGTTTGTTTACTGTTTACTTGAACAGTCTTCTGTCGATCGATACAATAGTGTTAGAGTTATGTCCTAGAAGTCAATATTTAATGACTTATTTTCTTAGTTTATGTTAATGATGATATTTGATCATTTGTTCCTAGAGTTTATTATTGACAGATCATTCAGGTTGAGGATCTGAATTGTAGATCTCTGTGGATCATTCATTAGAATGACAATAATAAACCTAAATCGTCCATAATCTTGATAATTAACAAGGAACATTAATTATCATAAAAGATTAGTATGCAAGTTAAGTAATGATTAAGTTCTACAAATCATACGTAAGGAGTTACCAACTTAATTGCATATGTGTATGTTATTGGAACATAGTACATGACTTGACCCAATGAAATAAACATATGGATTGTGTTAAGTGTCATTGTTTATTTCATATAAGTTTGATTCTAAGTTTGAGATGTTCACCTTTTCCACATGAGGATAGGTTCAATAAATATCGTCTAACGTTGATTCCTGATAAAGGCTGCTATAAGGACTTTATTTATGTTCTCTTGAATTGTGCGGGGAAAAATTGTTCATCAAGAAAACCGTATGTCCCTCATTAGTATACCTAGTGAGTGATGATATCTGTTTGGGCCCCTTGATGGAGTTGGATCGTATGCATGCAAACTAGACGATCAACTCTAGATCAAGAAATGTATAATCTGCAAGAATGACACACTCCTATCTTGGATTATACAATGATATCATGTGACATAAGAATCAGACAAGGAAATACTATTATTTCTTATGCAGGATTGAAATATTGTAACGGTACATTATTTATGCGAATTGGGAATCATAACGTGTTGCTAGATATCGCTTATGATTATTGGAAATAAATAGTGATTTATTCTCCATGACCAACATAGCATAAATCCTCAAAGGGTCACACAAATAGGACCTTGACCACACAATGCATTATCTATTTATTCGCAACAGTGAGTATTGCGGAAATATGATGAGTTGATTAATTAATTATATACCGTTATGAACCGTTATAATTAATTAAGTCAAAGAGATCATATAGAAATAAATTAATGCATTATCTAATCCCAAAATAATTATTAATGAGTTAATAATTAATTTTAGATCAACACATTTCAATATAAATGGTTATATTGATTAATTGGACCGTTATTTAATAGGAAAATATATAGCCCAATTATAGAGCAACCTAATGGGACTTTAATTAGGTGAATTAAAGACCCAAATGAGATTGTGAGGTGGCCCATATAGGCCCAATTCGTGGCCAGCCATAGGGTGGCAAGAGGTGTAATTTTGGGGAAGTTTTCCCTAGGGTTTGAGCTCTATAAAAGGACCCCTTTGGAGGCTCCACAAACCTCCTCTTTTCTCTCCTCTCTTCCTTCCCTTTGTGGCTGCCACAGACCTCCTCTTTTCTCCCTCTTTTGCTCATGTGTTGAGCTCTCTTCTCCATTTAAATGAAAGATTTAATTGCTAGAAGAGAGAAAGCTAATGGGATTAGGCTTGTTATTGGGTGTGCTAGCACATACCTTGAGAACGTGGTTAATCTCCTTGGTGGACTCGAGGCCGGCGGCACAACCATGGTGGTGGTGGTGGAGAAGGCACGCCATCGACTCCCATGCCATGGATTCGAGCCTCATGAATGCGATTTCATGAGAGGTATAATTCTTCCTACTCTCATCTTGAAATGCTTGTGAATGATGTTGAAACCTAGATCCCTTGTGTTTAGTTGTTGTTTCTTGCTATTTGATGGCACAAAAATGGAATTAAACACTTCCTAACAAATAGATGACTCCTAATGTACCGAATTTCCTTCTATCCCGTTCTATTTTTTAAGTCTTTACTTGTTCATATATCAGCAATATTATTTTCATCAATTATTTTTTAAATATCGGAAGAGAGTTAGTTTTTTTTTTTTCAAATCGCTCCACTGATATGTATTAAATTTAAAACCGGCGTCTTTCGTACGAAGAGTAATGAAATCACCATAACAACTATGAAAAGTTCATTTGGTAAATAAGACATTTTATTATTGGTCAAGTAAAGGCCAAAATCTTTTTCCTCACAAATAAATTATCATATATTTTCTAGTATGGATTTAAATTATCTACTTAGTTAATTATGCGTTTATCTAATATATGTTTTAGCCGGTAACGATTGATATTGAGGCTTGTAAAACTGGTACAGTTCGCTTTCTTTTTTTTTTTTGAAGAAAGCAAGGGGTCAAGCCCAAAACTTTAAATTAAAGTAAAAGTTGAAAGATATAAGCCATAACAGAATTCAGAAAAAGTGAAAAAGGGTTCAGAGAGTGAACCCGCCCAAAAAAACAGGAAAGTAAAAAAAAGAAAAAAGAAAAAAGAAAAAGAGAAGCCTAGACTAATAACATCACTATGTAAGTGGAGTCCCTGAGCTATTCAGGGGACTCCATTCAAGAAAAACTTCTTCAAGAAGGGTCAGAGGAGGCTTGAACTTTGCAGTAAAAATTCTGTTGCATTTTTCCTCCACAAAACAAAGCAGAAAATTAGTAGTAGCTCCTTCTGCTTTGAGTCACAAAGAGAAGTCTGCAGCAAAGTGAAAGTGTCTGCTGTCACAGGAGAAGAAATATTCCCACGCTAGTAAACCTGCAGCGAGAGTAGTTTGAAGAGAGAGCAGTAGGAGGAGAGGTGCAACGCACTTTCTTCATCAGCAGCACATAAGATACACATGTTTGGCATTTGCTAACTCATTTTTTTTTAGATTGTCAATTGTGGGGAGCTTGTGTTGTAAAAGTTGTCATCCAAATGTCTTGATTCTAAGGGTCACCCTGAGCTTCCAAATCGATTTAATCGGGGAGAGTTGCGGGGAAAGGATTTGAGAAGTGAGTAGAGAGAGGAGGAGGATAAAGAGGGAGGCTTAAATTTCCATGAGGGAGAGTCAGAGAGTGAAAGCTAAGAAGAAGCAAAGATGAAGGCATTATCAGTAAGAAGTTGAAGGAGCTGAGAAAGCTGTGTTGAAGGTAGAGAGGTAGAGAACATGGACGACATGAAAAGATTATAAGGGGAGGACCAATGAAGAAGGAACTGAGCTACAAAGATGAACTCTAGTGTTGCAAAAGAGAACGCTCAGGAAACTTGAACTTGAGCACACCCAAGCCTCAGTCATGATGCCAAAAGAGAACTTGGTTACCAGAATTGATGGAGAAAGATAAACCAACCGAGAAAGCTGGCCAAATAAGCAAGAAGGCTTTTTTGAGAGCAAGAATGGGAGGAAGAAGGAGGTTGTCACCATGGTTAAGGAGTGAGAGAAGGTGGGGCAGAAAGGCAGTAGGGAAAGCAAGAGAGCGCCAAAGCCATTTAGCAAGGAGGGACAAGTTAAAACTGTGTAATTCAGGCACTCCAAGACCTCCCATCTTTTTAGGCTTGCAGATAGTGTCCCAAGATACCATAATTAGCTTTTTATCTTGCCCCAAAGAACCTTTTCCAGAGAAAAGAACGCCTAATCCTATCAATTTTTTCAATTACCCACTTTGGCAAAGAAAAAACTGACATAAAGAAGATTGACAGAGAAGTAAGAGAAGCGTTTAACAAGACCAATCTACCAGCAAAAGCGAGAAGAGAATTCGACCAGCCCGTTAACTTAGAAGAAAACTTGTTAAGCAGCGGCAAATAGTCAGATTTGCGCAACTTTTTATCAGAAAGAGGAAGACCAAGGTAAGTGATAGGGAAAGATGAAGCTTGGCACCCTAGCTGCTGCGCAAGCTGAGAATGCAGTAGGTTGCTTTGAGAAACAAGCATCAGGTCGGACTTTTGTGAGTTAACAGCAAGGCCAGAGACCGCGTGAAAACCCAAGAGGACTGTACCTAACAGTTGACACTACTGCAAGCTTGGTTGAAGGAAAAAAAGCACATCATCAGCATAAAGAAGGCAAGGCTTGAGACCATGGTTCTGAAACTCGGAATCGGACTCGGACTCGGACTCGGAGTGTTGGATTAAGGAGTCGAATCAGGTGACTCGGATCGAAAACTCGGATTTGCATAAAAAAATTATTTTAAGCTCTAAAAAATTTTAAAAAATATATGAAAAAATAGAAAAAATATTTTAATGAAGATAACTTCGTTAAAACGCCTTAATATATCAGTTAGGATCGTAGAGAATAAAATTTCCAATTTTTTCATGTTCTTGGATCTATTTTTTGATCAATTATTTATTTTCTGAAAATTATTTCTTGTCCTGAATAATTTAGACTGTCTGATCTGATTTATATTAAAAAATAAAAAAAAGGAGCGGAAATGGAGGCCTCCAGTCTGATCCCTTCCCCTTCCTTTCTTCTTTCCCGTTCCCACTCTCCTCCATCTTCTCTTTTTGCGATGGAGCACCAAGAGAGGTCGAAAACCCTCACAAGAAACACCACCGAGAGCTTTTTCGGGACTCCTGTCGCGATTCTCCGTTCTAGCAACCTCTTCCATCGTTTTTCCTTGCTCCTTCACCTCTCTCCAAGAATAAATGCCACCATTAATTGTGATCTGAACCGAATCCGACCCAACTCGCCAAAACTCGAATCGTTGGCCGCCGAGTCCGAGTTGAATCGCCGAGTTTTCAAATCATGCTTGAGACCAGTCAAAGGTAAGGTCAGCACGCCTGAGTCAACTAGTTTGACTGGCCATCTGGAAAGGTAATCCATGGCGAGGATAAAAAGGTAGGGGGAAAGGGGGTCTCCCTACCTGACTCCCCTTCTTAGAATAAGACTCTTACCGACAACTCCATTGACTATCACCTTTGAAGAACCTGGTAGCACACATTGCAACATCCAATCAGCCCAGACTTGAGGGAAGCCCAAAGCTAACAAAACTGAATGAATAAATCTCCAACTAAGGGTATCAAAGGCCTTGTGAATATCCGCTTTGAACAAAGCCAAGGGCAAATGTGTCCTTCTAGCAAACTGAGTAACAGTTTGAGCATAGAGAAAATTTTCCGAGATCAATCTCCCTTGCACAAAGCCAGACTAAGCATCAGAAATAAGGGAAGGGAGAAATGGCTGCAGCCTATTTGCCAGAATCTTGGAGGTGATTCTTTGTATAGAGTTAACCACACTGATAGGCCTGAAATCACATAGAGCAGTTGGGTCCGTTTTCTTTGGGATTAAAGCAATGAAAGAGTTGTTGAGCGGGTAAAGCGAACCATGCGCTAGAGCCTAATTTATGGTGAGAAGCAAGTCAGGAAACAATTCTGGAAGGAAGAATTTGAAGAATTCTCCAGTAAAACCATCAGGACCTGGCGATTTATTTGTCGGCCAAGTTTTAATAACAGCTGTCAATTCCTCCTCAGTGACTGGGCTAACTAGGGAAGCAGACAAAGACGGCTGATGCAGGTAAAGAAGAGAGAAGTCTTGCACTGGAATAGCAGTACACTGCGCCCCCATCAAGTTGGAAAAGAAGGAAAAGTAAGCCCAACAAGTTCGGGGCTCATATCTTCTTCATGATCGTATTTAAAAGTTTTTATCTTTCTCTTTACTCTTTTTTCGTAGTACAGTTCGCTTTCTGATCGTGTGTTTTTTGTTGTACCAGCGTAGCAGTACCAGACATGTCACATGACTCACATGTGTTGCAAAGCACTCTAGGTGCATCACAAAATCCTACTGTGGATTTTACCGAACCCAGACTTGACCCGAGCACTTTTATTTCAACTAGAACATGATATATGCATGTATTTTCTATATTCTATCGGATGGCAATTTATTCGCATTTCTCATCCTTCCTATTTACCTATTTTCTCAATATAAAGATTTTCTCAATAATTTATCATCTCATCAACTATAGTAGAATTCTCTGAGATAGAATTCCTTGACACAGGAAAAATGGCAACACTGACAATTAAGGAAATATAGGAGGGAAGGTACAAGTACACAGAAAATGACTCTAGTTCGTACTTCCTAATTATAACAAGAGATCATCACTTCACAAGCATCAATATGTATGATCCTTATTCAAAAACGAAATAAGAAAAACAAGGAGGCAGATAAGAGAGGAGAAAAGAAGCTGCTAGCAACATGACCTATAAATTGTTTTATCTCGATCTCCTTTTACGTCTCCAGACAGACACCATTTACCGGTCACCGGTCTTCTTAATTTCTTCATTTTATGCCACTTCCTGAATAAAATGAAAAATTAATGTAGTCTCTTAATTTCACATGAAACCAAGAAACCAATGGTAAATTAGCTAGCGCGAGTTGCATGAACACATACCTTCATTATAAGGCATCTTTGCTCTTTTCATAACACCACTTCCTAAGAAAAATACAAAGGTTAGTATATTTCAGTTCAGAAAACTGTGAGATGTATCATTAAATTGAAAAAGATGTGCAACCTACCGTTGCCTTGGTTTTTGTTTAAAGCTATTTGCATAGTGTTTGATCTGCCACTAGCTAGTATCTGTTATTAATGGTGATAGGAGCAGCATTGCTCTTTTGAACTTTGAAGTATTTATATTAGGGAACTTCATAGGCTTTTATAATATAGTAAATGATGAACAGGTGGTGTGGACCCCACTTAAGACCTTTTGAAATATTTGTATTTTCCTTTTTTTTTTTTCTTTTCATTTGAGTAACTTGTGATGTTTTTCTTTAATGGAGATACTATTTCCATTACAATACACAATTGTATCATACCACGGAGTTAACGTTATTTCGTTAAATTTAGCTTGCTAATTTTGAATTTTATTGGTAACAAGCTACTAAAATCATTATCAATAGTCCATAAAAGTGGTGACGTTTCCAAGCATGTCAGCCATGCCATCTTGTTAACTAAGTTCATGCATAACTACATTGCTCTTTTCATTTAAAACATAATATATTTGACATGCAAGATACAATGAAGCTCTTAAAAGGAGTATAAATGCCAACGAGGGGTAAGCATAATATTTGAATATGGCATAAATAATTCTAAACTTTTGCTTAGTAGAAATATAATATTTATCTCTTTCAGATAAAGTATTCAATACCGCAAGGGGGTGCAGTGAAACAAATAGGGGTCATTGACACCAATTATTATTATTTTTAATTGCAGCAGATTTTAAATCGTTTTATTTTACTTCTGAAAAAATAGTAAATGGATACATTATTTATTCTCAAATTATTTCCAAAGTTTATATTAAATCTCGATAATTATGAAATATAATAAAGTTACAACTTTGATCATAATAGAATTGTGGCCTCCATCTTAACTGCAAGAGTCTTTGTAGTCGAATCAATTTTTATTTCAAAGAGAAATTTGGGAACAGATTTTAAAATGCATTCCAAGTGCCACATTTAAGAACCAAATTGATATGACATAATATATGTGAATAGAGAAAGGCAATCAATTTTTTTTGTTAATCAATATATGCATTTCTTTATACCCAAGTTGTATGATAATAGTAGTAGTAGTAGTAATAAAACCTTATATCAGCATTAAGAATGGGATGAGAAAATTGCAGACCTAAATGCATCTAACAAATAAAAAAAAACTTTTAAATCGATTGCTTTCTTTTCCCTCTTTAAATCGACGTGTGGTATGGGTTTCCATATACCTCGGCACTGAATTTGAGGATCTCTAAAAGAAAACCTTTTCTCTGTCTGGCAACTGCAACTGATATGAGAGCTTATTGGAAAAGAAAGAAAGAGAAAGGAAAGCAAAGTAAACGGAACTCGTTCCATCAAAGAATAATCGAGAGGTACGGCACCTTTTTAAATGCGGTACAGACTACCAGTCACTAGATGGGGCAGATCATTAACTATGTATCGGGTGTTCTACTCCTTTAATTTTTGTTGTACCATTTTTGTTGGTACAGTGAATGTCTTTAATCATTAATTATTAATAAATCGTTTTATTGTCCTTTGATTTTCGGACCATGAACCGTTGCCTCAAAAAGCGTGGTCGGAAGTTCCTAAAAATTTCGACATAACGTAACTTTCGCGAGGTAATATTTTTTTTTAAAAAGAAAAGAGAAACAAAAGAATAGGTAAAGGTATGTACTTGTACGGATTTAACAAACACATATACGGATTTATTTTATAACGAAGTTCACAAATTTAATTTATAAATGTTCAGACAGTACAATTGGTCACATAAATTCGACCTATTCTTCTGAACTTATTTTTTCAATTTAACTATATATATCTTTCTGTAAAGAAAATTAAAGTAGTCAATTTTGATCTGATAATATTATTTTCAATGTAGATAATTGTGTTTATCTACAAAACTCTTCTTAAAGTGATCAGATGAAAGAATATATGAGTGACTCAGCTGTTTACCTAACTATCTAACATTAACGGTCCAATTTCGCTAGACATGGAAGTGGAATAAAGTCAAAATATTGATTGAGTTATGCCTCTCTAAATAAATAGTCTTAAAAAAAGCTGAAAAGATAAAAAAATAAGGAAACGGTGCATTATTTTCAAAATTGCACAGGGTTCGAGCACCTAATTTATACTTTATAATAAACAAAATTTGCAACATACAAAAGAAAAAATGTGTAGCTTAACAACATTTATTGTGCTAAGTACTGATGGAATATTCTCATTTAAACAAACAGACAGTACCCTGATTAAATCAACGTAGAGTTCACGACCCGGAACATAATTTAATAATAATAGTCTTCTGGGGACTTCTCTGAAACCCTAAATCTCTCTTTGACTGACACAGAGGGCACCATAACCCAGAAATTGTTTGATTTTACTTATTGGGAAGGAACAACAAGAACAGTATTTAACGAGGGATGTATGAGCTCATGTTGTAAATTGGTGCGAGGAGCATATTCTAATAGGTGAAGAAACATGCAGAGACATGTCGTATCATATAATCCAGAGACTTCATTTGTTAAATATTCACGAGTTCCTTCAAAACCATACTAGCCCATGCCTGCAATAAAATACATTGCCAGTTTATTATACGGTGTTCCATTATTCAGTACTGCATCTTGTTTTCTGAAAAATATACGAAATATATTTGAATTACCGATAAACAGCCATAACATGTTATTTATACGGCGTCGTTTGTAAAAAGGCATACCCGAAATAAATGAGCAAAACACTGTAGTTAAAGTTTAATTTAACAGCCAATTGAATTAGTTTAGTGGAAATTTAACTCTGCCAGGCTAATTAACAGTTTGAACTATTTTAGCAAGCTGATCAATTGATTTGATAGCCAGCTTACCGTTTTGATGTCAATTGATCGTTCAAATCAGCAAAAAATCAAACGAATATAGTATATACGACAGTTCGACCACTGCCAACATTTAACCACCCAATTCTTTAATCGCAGCAATCATTTTTACACAATATATCGCTGAGCGATAGAAAGAGTTTAACAAAAAAAAAAAAAAAAATGCATTCATCTAGCAAAATTAATGTCGTTAAGGAGATAGCTGGAGGAAAAGAAGGCTTTACATCAATAGCTGAGGTCCTAACAACAATATGCAAGCAACAGGATGATCATAAAAATTTTACAGGTAACCAGTTACATACAAGGTGCTTTTCACACATTTTCTAAAACCCGGCAGGAGAACAATCTGGAAATGTTCCCTCACTTTACATCTACTGTTATATAATAGAACTATTTAAATTTTTCAAAAAAAAAGGGAACTATTTAAGAAATACTTCAATCTCAAGAATGAACAAAAAGAATGCCATTGAAGCAAGCAAAATCAGGCAAAAAATTTCGACTTTACAAAGAATATGAAGTTTACAAGTTATTAACCAAGCTTTCTCCAAATGCCTTTGGGTGCAGCAAGGCATTTGACTTTTCCAAACAGGAATCCGGCTTTTGAAGGGTTGCCATCCACAAGAGAGTTCTCATAAATCTCTTTGCATTCGTGCACCACCTAACCCCAAAAATGCAAAAAAAAAAAAATCCGTCAATTAATTACGACTCAAGTGTACTTCTAGTTCCCAAAAAAATTGCCTAATTGCTTTTACTAAAAAAAAAAGAATTCACAAATAATTTAAATCATTGATTTCAATTAATCTCACCCCTCCCCACCTATATATGCTTTAGAAAATAACTATTGTCGCCAAAAAATTAAAGAGGCTTTAAATGCTACCTTACCTAAATTTGAACACATCTACAGGTTAAGTTTATTTTAAAGATGGAGGCATAATGGAGGCACCAAAACTGAAAACAGGTACTTGGACCATTCTCAAAATAAGAACCATCTTTTAGCAAAATAATCATTCCATTTATTTGTTAAAGAGTAGGAACTTAATAACCATTACCTCTTTTGCTTCCTTTCGTGGTATACCCTCACGCAAAGCTACAAGCTTCTCGACAACCTCAGGCTAAAATAGTACAAAACAACGTCAATATCTTGTTTCATATATACTCCAAAAAGAAAAGAGAATATAATGTATGAAAAAAATTCACAAAAATGTACAACAACAACAAAGTCCCAAACATTAAAAAATGCATCAATAAAGGGAAGAAGAATTACAGGGCAATCAGGTTGATGTTCAAGAATGTTTGTGTAAACAAGAGTGAAGCTGTCGAGGCTCTCAGCTGAGGCGAGCTCCCTTAAATCTGCCATTATTCTTAATCTACTTTCTACTTTCTGTAATTAAAATAATTGTGTGTGTGAAAGTGAGAGAGAGAACCAGATATATTTGTCTGAACTCAAATGAATATAATATTAGAGGAAATAAATTCACAAAATAGTACTTACTGTCACGTTTATATGCTCTCTAAAGAAATCAACAAGAACTTCTTCATCAAGCCTCATTCGCTCAATAGTTTCCTCTCTGATGTAGTTTTTCTGCATGTATGAGAGCTCACAATTAATTTGTATTAGCAAAAAAATAAAAAGAAAAGGAAGCTAATGCATTCTAATACATAAAATGGCATTGTGACTTAAATAGGTACGCACCTGAGTAAGGAGGTGTTCCACATAACAAACAATTGTTTCCTCAAGACAAGCTTCCACAAACCTTCTGAATGATCTCTCCTCAATATAGCTGAAGGGAACTCAATAATAAGCAATCAATCTCTTGTCCCTCCCATATAGATTAAGTGAAATTAATAAGAAAAGTAACCCAGAGTGTTTGGCAAGCAAACTATATACTTTCAAATATATTATGTAAATTAAAACATTAAAGAATGTTCACGCGAGGTGGCTTATGCCCATTTTTCTTAAGTTTTATAAAATTAAGCTCAAAACATAGTAGAGATGACGAACTCACTGAAAAGAAAACTTACACTTTCACATCTGCAAAATAATCCGCAAATGTAGCAACAAGATATTCAGTTACCCCACCATCATACCATTCTGGAAGGATGAAAGAAGCAAGTTAGATGGGCTATAAATCATCAGTGCAGAAAGTAACAAAACGCAAGGATTAGTAATCAATAGTTTAATACAAAACAATATTGAAATGCACGGACCCAGAAGTAAAAGAACCATATCGGTCAGTATACCCATCCACTGTAAATTAGCATACATGGTGTAGCCCAAATACCACATGGCATATGAGAATATTATAAATCTAAAAGTTTCTACCTGGCGACACTCACGAGTGACCTAAAAGGAGATACAACCCAACTCTATATTGCCTTATGATGACATGTGATCACTTTTGTATTTTTCAAGTTGTTCTTTTAACATCCTCACAATGCAGGCTAAATTCAGTAAGATATTTTACAAATTTTGGAGAAATCAACTTTCAACCTGCTTATATTTCATTTATCTTCAATTGCTCCCTCGCAGCTATTCCTTGGTGCTTTTGCAGCAGCACCCACCATATTTAATGGGTTTTACAAGGCTATGCATTACAACCCACCTTTTTAGAAGCAGAAGTTCTATGTGCATAATTTTTAAACTAGTCTATTCTATCTTAGAAAACAAAAAGTTGACTATCATAATTTTACTAGAAGATATCTATTTTTGTGAGAACAAAACTAAACCTTTGGATTTAGAAAGTTTCCAGGTCAGCAAATACACCTCCAGTACCAAAACTTGCACAATATGTACCCATGAAACATATAGGATATCCAAAGATACAATAAGAATGAACCCCAAAAGTAAGTGGATACTCATTTTTTGTTACCAACCTCATTCTTGTGAGGGGCAAAAAGAATTTATTAATTCCCAAGTTGGGTATATATTAAGATATACAGGTCTTTCAACAAACATCAAGATAAACAGAGGAATTAAATGAAAGAAGCTACCTTTTTGGTAAATTTTGGCAATAAGTTCCTGCACACCAGGGTCTTCAAAGATAACCGTGACTGTTTGAATAACTGCTTCCTGCATTTATAAAGAAATAAAAGTAACAAAAAAAAGGTCAAATTTAATACTCCTCAATCACTTCCTTTCTAGTATCTATAAAATATTTTTGTTGGTGTATATCTATATATAGTAATATACATAAGAAGTGACTATGTTGATCCAAGTTTAAGAGGCCAACCTTGGCAATTTCAAGAAAGCCTTTGCAGGTATCTTCGAAATTAACCTGAAAGTTATTTTAGTCAATTAAAAGATAACAGTTAGCCAGAAAAGTATGTATATGGTGCCAAGTATGAATTATACATGGAACAAGATAAGTGACTGGCACAATAGAACTGAAAGGAGAAGTCCGATTCAATACTCGCAGTAAACTTTTGTTACTGATCATAGCAAATAAAGGAAAAAAAATTACAAAATATGTGAAAAAACTAAAAACAGACCTGTTCAGCATAGTTCGGCGGGAGAGATTCCATCGTACTATTACTCAGCTCTGTGGACAGCTCATAGCAACGCAGATTGTTATTTATCTGGGCAAATCAAACAATGTTGAATGCAATGGATGTAGATGAAAAAAATATAATGTATAAACAATTCTTCAAAGAGAGTAATATTTACTAACCATTGCACAAAGAGGCTCCAAACCAACATCAGAAGCTGGTTCGTCAAGCCTCTTTCTTTCAGCTGCTTGGAATTCAATCATCACCTATAGATGCAAATACATTAAAAACAAAATAAAGAGGACAAAAGAAAACAATAATTATTGTTTTAACTTCAGAGTAATAATAACTCAGATACTTACCTGAATAATTGCAAGGGCAATGCGATACAGCATGACCTCAGTACTGTTTTCCCTTACAATCTGCACTTGCTCAGTCAAGATCCTGAATACTTCTACAGGAGCAGGCGTATATAGCCTTCCATCTTCAGTCTTCTTCGGTTGTTGTGTTTTGTCAGCCTCCAGAATATTCATGTACCATTTCTACATAAGCAAGAATCACTCATAAATTATTAAACCTCTTTATCTTGAAGATTGTGTTCTTCCATAAATCAACGGAGTACCACTCCAGAATTGGATGGCATGTCTAAAGGACCTGCATGTACCAGCGTGGGCAGCTGGACCTCTATGCCATCTCAATAATGTCTTTTTTTTTGTGGTATTTCAGTTATTCTACGTCTCCCTTCACTTTTTTGTTCTCATCTTCATTGCATTTCAGAATCGGGATCAAGTCAAGGTTTCTCAGCTAAAAAGTTTAGTATACATTCCCTGTACAATGTACAGTCAGATCTACAACTGCTCATACATCTTAGCATCCTTGGCAAGATAACAATACTTGGTCCAGATAAGACACAAACCTTAGTCGTTGCTTGCATTCTTTCTACATATGCATTCATGAGGGGATCCATTGCACCGCTCTCAGAGCAAACTTGGGCTAATGACTCATCAACACCTAGTCCGATAAGATTTTCCTGATATTCCACTACCCAACCAGTTACCTACATAGAGTAACACTCGATAAATATACAAAAATAGCACACTAATGTTTTACTTTTCATCATGAGCTTTATCTACCTTCAAGATTTCTATGTTGGTCAAAGCAGTTGCTCTGTCACTAAGCAATCTGAGCATCTGGATAAATCTCTCTGTGTAGAGATTCACCATGAGTTGGAAAATCTCATATCTGTAGAAAAAGTCACCAAATTGGCAATTGTAGTTAGTACAAGGTACAAATTCTCAACTATAAGAGATGTGATTCTGTCAGTAAAAGAATAGAAAAAGAATCAAGGCTTACATCCTATGAAATTCAGATAAAATTATTAATCATGGGGTGTGTTTGGATGCACATGAATAAGGCTTTATTCCTAGAAGAAATGTTCTTCTTGATAAACAAACAATCCAAACACATCAGGAAGAGGCCAGATTTATTCCTAAAAGAACTCTTCCTAGATTTATTCTCAATCTGTCCAAACACAACCATAATGCTCTAGTTTGTAACACGCCAAGGAACAACATGCATGAAACCCAAAAATGCCAAACTTAACAGATCTTGATCTTTGTAGAGAGAACATAAGCAAGTGTTAATATTAAAGGGAAAAGAAATGTGGTTTACAGGCTAGTAATTATTCCTTGCAGAACACTGGTAAGCCACTTTCCAGTTTATCTAAAAAAAATTATTCCTTGCAGAAAATATCAAAGAACAGAAAATTTAATCATTAGTTACATACCTAGGTGGGAAACAAGGAGCCACATAATCATATATGTCAGCAAGCTCATCGCCAATCTATACCATAAGATAAACAATCAAATAACAAACAATACAAAGCATGGACAGCTCTCGATGGTAATAGACTAAACATACCGCCTTAGCTTCTTCTAAAGCTGCTTTTAAATCCTCAAACACAAACTACAAGACAAAAAGATCCAAGAGAGAACACATAAGAAAATAATGCTTTAGAATAAAAAAGAAAAGACTAATCAGTGGAGCAAATTTTCTCAAAAAAATCAGTCGAGCAAATTGAAATCACCTGACTAAGCAACTTATCAAAACGAGCTTCGACAGATTTTCTGATGCATTCATAACACTTGTCCTTGTAGGATTTTCCCTTTGATTTATCTTGAGTCCCAGCTTTGGGCGATGGTGTTGCTCCAGCACCCTTTTTGCTAATTTTGGAGCATATATGATATAAACTATCAGCAATTTATCTTGCATAATAGGGTTAGCAGTTAGCACATCATTGGTCATTGCACACTTGTGTCTTTTTCAAAATTGGGCCAGCACACCCCTGCCAGCACTTCAACAGATTTCTGATGCAGAGTTTGCTGCTTTGTTAATATTTCTTTCCAACCAAATGTGGTTGTTGTCAGCCAGGAAAATGTTTTTATAGTAGGTTATCTACAGTTTTTTTTTTTTTTTTTTTTTTCCTCTTCTCCCTGTTATCAGTATGAGTAAAGAACTCATTCTGGTCCTTGCCATCAAGCCCCCACTTTTTGGCTGGCATGCTTTAGCAAATTGGAAACAATTTGACACTCTTTCTGTTTAGTTTTTGGCTTTGTATCCCAGTGCTTTCTAAATTTCAATTTTTGCCTAAGGTATCAAAGTCCAAGAAAACAAAAACAATATATGAAAAAAGAGAAACCATTTAATTAACTTAATTTTGACCAGCATTGTTCAAGTTACATGAAAAATGGTAATGCCCTTTACCAGTCCTGGAATTCTGTATTATAGTGTTGCTTGAACTAACAAAAAGGGATAATTTACTTGGCAGATCTACGTGGATTCGCAATAGTTGCCATGGCACCACCACCTTCAGCTTCTGCTGCCTCCTCAGCAAGCTGCTGATCCAAAATCTCTTGCATCTCTATCACTCTATAAGAAGAGAAGATTTTTCAGCATTTATCTGATGCAATAAAGTAGTCTTTCTCACAAAATAGGTGAGCAAATGATAGCAGGATCAAAACATACCTTAAAGCCCGCACAAGCGTCTGTGGGCTACATGTTGGAGCAGAGAAAAATTAAAGATGTTAAAAAAAGTGCACAACAAAACTTTAGAATTGGAAATCAGAAAAAAAAATATTAGTATATAGCAAATACAAGTAGTATATGAAAGGAAGTAAATGTACCTCTCTTTAGATAGCTTATAGAAGTTGTAAATATGATCCCACAATTTTTTCTCAAATGTCTCCCAAGTTCTGTCAACATCTTCAAAATATTCTCTACAAACAACCAATGAGATGTTATTACTTTCCAAAGAATCTCAAATAAAAAAATATTCAAATTTGCTACACAAGAAACCCAAATGAATATAATATTTTTCCGAGCTTTTTGTTTTCTGGAAATCAATAAATTAGCCCCAGCACTTCTATTTAACAACAGAAACAAACAAAGTTTTTATATCCTATCTCATATAGTATGCAGAATCTAAGCAACGCCCTAGATTTTCATCCTATACACATATACTCTGAGATTACACCGATATACGCGTACAACCCATCTCCATACCTGTTCTCCTTTATTATCTTCACAACAATACTTCTATCTTTTTACTATTACAAAAAACCAACTGGACAGCACAATAAAAGGGAAAACAAAACATGACATTTTACTATGTACCATGCAAATTAGTAAAAAAAAAAAGAAATAGAAAAAAAATGAACCACCTGAGCCGGCCAACTTCTTCCTTATGAGATGCAGCTGCTGCCAAAGCAAATCTCCTCTTACCATCCAAAGCTGTTAACCTCTATATCCAAGCATGGTTAAACGAGCAACATAAAAGTCAAATCATGGCATAAAGAAACTCGAATAAGGCTTGGGGCATTGTTAATAGCCAAATTATAATGAAAAATCAAACCTCATAAGTATGGATCAGTTCCTTATCATCAGTTAAAGAATCACGTGCTGCGGCCGCTTCTACAGAGATAGACATCATGCCTCCAATGTCCTGTTAAGTAAATTCAAAAACAAGAAATTTACCACAAGGACTTGCAAATTCCTCTGAAGAAGTTTTAAGAATGAACTAAGAAAGCATGTCAGACCTTTAGAGTAGTGTTCAAGTTGTTCCTAGCATTGCTAAGAAGCTTTATCTTGTCATGGTTTTCAATTAAAGTTTGGCACTCGTTGCACAACCTATTTCAAAAAAAAAAAAAAAAAAAAAAATTCAAGCTTTCTAACAACAAAAAAGAACAATAATACAAGCAAGTAAGCAACTATCAAGAAGAAATAAATTGTACAGTAAAAAAGAATTAATAAGTGCATACTTTTCAATTTCTATAAAATTTCCACGCAGCATATTTATTGTTTTTTGTGATAATGACAAGGCATTTATGCCAGCACGAGCCTGCTCAACCTGTATAAAAGGTAATATGACAAAATGAGGGCTAACACTTAATCAGGAAAAAAAATGATTAAAAATACTTTTAAAGTCTTGTCAAGCAAGACAAAGAAATAATAACTGAAACTATCAATACTTGAAGAAAATGTAGAGTACCTGCTCAGCAACCATAGTACTCAGTTGTGCATCATTTGTCTGGAGACAACAACAAAATTGCATTGTCAATTATCAGTATTACCAGAAAAATAAAAATCTCGCATTCTACAAACAGAGAAATTATACCCAGTAATTTTTGAAACTCTCATACTTCCCATAATTTTTTAAAAAAAATTATATCCTTGCATATTTACAAGGGAGAAGACATAAAGACTCAAAAGAGGTTCGGAAACGAGGTGATGTAAATCAACATTATCCACTTCATCACCTCTGACTGTATCAGATAAACCTGAAATTGTATTTTAGGGGCACCACAACTATTACGGTTGCAAACACATTTCCAATTGGTTTACTAATCACAACTACAGAGGCAAACTCAATGTAACCAGACTCCATTTCCAACATAACCAGGATTTCAATCTGACTTAGCTCAAAACCTCGCTTCTGATCCCAAATTCCCCCAATTCAAACTCTTTTACAACTTAACACACAGCTCAAGATCACGAGCAGATCACGCTCTAGATCCCTAAACCCAGACGAAACAGCCAGACAAAATTGAGGAGAAAACAAGGGGCTAATTGGAAACCTGTTGACGGGAGAGATAATCAGCCTTGACGGAGGCGATGGAGGCGAGCAGCTCGGGCAACGGCAGCAGCTTGGCCACCTCGCGCACCGCTGCCTCTTTCGCCTCGATGCCGAGATCTTCCATCATCATCTCCGAGCCGCGAATCTGGAGAGAGAGAACACCTCTAGAGGGAAGGAAGGAGGGAACGGAAGAGGTAAAAACGGGAATTAATTATTTTCTGTTTTTGATTGTGTTTAAGAAATTAAGGAGGATTTAGTGAACCTTTATTAATGTCAGGTTGGAATGTACGAGTAACGGGTAACGGGATCAATTATGGTTTGTTTTTGCCTTTTTGGAGGTCGGTCGGATGCGGATAAAAGCGGTCAAAGTTGGTTTGGGAACTTGGGATTCAGTGCCGCGTTTTACAAGTCGCAGGAGGAGACTAGTATACTGTACAGCTATGGCAAGATTTATACTACTTTTCGTTAGAACAAGGAGGCGTAAATTTGCATGTCCAATCTTTAAGTTTATTTTTGTTTTATTAATTTAATAAAATTTCAGGCCTATTTTTTTTTTTTTTTTTATCGATAAGTTGAAAGGTGAAGAAGAGTCACATTATTATTATCACTCTCAAACAAATATAAAATGAAGTATTAGAATAGCATAAGAATACACTTTGCTGTACTGATATTCCATCATTTTGATGAAAGAGTTTCAAAAGTCATCTCACTAGAATATTATTAGCAAGTGAACACAAAACACCACAACAAGACCTAACATAAAGGGGCCGTTCACACGACCTGGCGACCTCTTTTACTGCCTACCAGCAAGCATAAATTACTGTTATTTCTTCAAAAAATAAATTGGTGCTATAATTTTGTTGATCTTTAACAAGAAGCAAATCATTGAGACTCTCTAGTAATGTACGACAAAGCAAAAAAGCAAATGAGGATCAGAGACTCAGAGTACACTTTGAAAGATGAAAACTCAACTCCACAAGCTTGTCTAAAAAAAAAAAAAAAATCAATTCCAAGGTTTGAATTGATTTTTCAGTATCCCTTTGTATACCATATAAGCAGCATGTGCTATAATTTATCGTAATTCTTCACATAACTGATGAAAATTTTAGTTTGCTAATTGAGCCTTAATTGGGACAGGGCTGATAATGTAGGTCATGTTAATCGGTAGAACTTTATTATATCAGACAGTATGAAAATTAACCGCTTATAAATAAACAATTAGAAGTCCCGAAATTAGAGACTAAAAGAAAATTGAAATTGGGTCTAAAGATCTTAGTATTTTTTTAAAAAAAAACAATGAAAAATAATTGAAGAAATGCAACCAATTTGTCACTTATTTCATGCCTTTATTACTCCCGAGACAAAATGTTTAAGAGCTCCAAACCTGTAATATGTGTCACAGAGATATAACAACCACTATATATATTTAGCCAACACAAATATTGAAATATATGTATGTGTTCTAAACAAGGTTTTAACAAGCAATCAACCTACAACCATTTCACCTTCCATCTTCTATAATTGAATCCAATAACACCTCTGACGAATTAGGCTGTGATGAGCCAGCCTGCTCAGCTGCTCTTCCAGAGTGTTTTGTGGGGGCCCCAGAAAGTTCTCTAAATTGCCACTCTGTTAGGTAACTTGGCTTTGAAGTTACTTCGCCGACTTCCACGTCACCACTAAGAATTGACACAACACGTGACATTGATGGCCTTTGCAGGGGAGATGCCTGGGTGCACAGTAGGGATACACCTATCAGCCTAAGCGCTTGATCTTTATCATATGATGATGCAAGCTCTGGGTCAATTAACTCGAGTACCCTATTTTTCTCATATAAGTTCCATGCCTGCATATGTAGGAAATGTGTATTTGAATAATTTAGTTATGGAATTTATGAATAAAATTAGATACAATAAATATTATACTTGGAAAATTGAGTTTATTTTCACTTGCTTGATAATTCTCAAGAAAATTAACTTGTGAACAGTTGCTGCTTTTAAGCTGGGAAAGTGATACCATTATTTCCAAAAAAAAATTACAGTTCTCAAGCTAACAAAAATCAGTTCGTATTAGTTCACCACAGTGCTATACCTACTGCACAATGATTACTCAAGAGATCCTTCCTTTTAAAGCACTTGTTTGACTTCTTGCTAATATTTTCTTTGAAAAAAAATGCAAGATAGCACTCTGATAACCTGGGATTAGGCCATGTATAAATGAGTCAAGCCGGGTCATGCCAGTTAATTTGACCCAAGTTTTGCAGACCTTATTCTTTCTGTTTCTGAGTTTATGAAAAGCAAGAATTACATGAAACATACCCAGTCAAGGAGGTATACTTGATCCGGGTTTCGGGTCACATCTGAATTTGAACGACCTGCCACAACCTCTAGTGCAACCACGCCAAATGCAAAGACGTCTGTTTTTTCTGTAAGATGGCCCATCATTGCATATTCTGGTGCCAGATATCCTCTGTATATATTAAACAGGAAATGAATATTATTAATTTAAATCGATCAAATTGAATTTTCAAAGATCTTTTACATTTTTACAGCTTTTGCCCATTTTATATGGAAAATCATATTGACACTTGCCTCTATTCCTTTCTTCAATTTTATGCTTGCTCTTCATTTTCAAGAGGAAAACTGAATAAATTGTGGGAGAATAATATGAGTATCTGCCAATAAGACAAATAATCCTAATGTAGTATCATTGTATATATTTGTTTAACTTCTTGTTGTGTTCTCAAGCATGTATCTCTATCTGGTAATATGCTTCTCTACAGGCCTGTACGTATGTGTTGACGAGAATAATGATATAAATGTGATCAACAAAGAAATCGTTCTATTGTAATGAGAGCTATGACAAAATATTGTGATTTTGAAAGACTAAAGAGAAGTAAATACTAGTATTTTGTGTGCAAAAATAGATTATTCTGACATTGTGCCGGCTACTCTTGTGTTGATATGGGTCTTCTTGTCATCATATAGCTTGGCCAAACCAAAATCAGAGATTTTGGGGTTAAGATCCACATCTAGTAGTATATTACTCGCTTTAATATCCCTGTGCACAATTCTGACATTTGACCCCTCATGCAGATAAGTTAGTCCCCGTGCCACCCCAAGGCATATCTCAAACCGAGTCGCCCAATTGAGGAACAAACCATGTTCACCTGAATTTTGTGAGGAGAAACATTAAGAAGAATATGTTACTTAAGAAATGTGTTTGTGTGTAAATGGATGCCATAACTAGATAACTGAAGGCAACCAGAGGCAAATTTAGTCAAGCGGTTGACTTCCGGGAACATTAGGTTAAACTGAGATTGAATTGAAACAAGTGAGAATGAGGAAAGTTTTGTTATTAGATGCTGAATTATACAAATGGCGATTAAGGAAGGAAAATTTGGGTCAATTGAGGTCGAGGTTAAGTGCAAATTATAGGATTAATTAGGTTAAGTTGCATACTAGGATACATGAGGACATTAGTTAGGTTCAAGCTGAATTTATGATTGAAATTTTTAATCTTTAATCGAGTTAAATGCTGGTTGAAAATTAGTAAATTCCATTTCATACCAAAGAGGGCTTGATCTAGGCTTCCATTTTCCAAGTATTCATAGACTAAAAGGGGATTGTTCCCTTCAATGCAACAACCAAACAACTTTACTAGGTTTTTCTGCTGTACAGTTGATATGGTGGCTATTTCTGTAACAAATTGCTCTTTTCCTTGCTGTGATGTCACGGATAACTGCTTAACTGCCACAATGCGGCCGTCAGATAATTTTCCCTATAAATTGTTTAATAGAACAAATCAAAACATAAACAAAAAAAAGTTAGAAATGTTAATTTTCTCATTTCAAAAATAGGTAAACAAATAGATACCTTGTAAACAGGGCCATATCCACCTTTTCCAAGAATATTAGCTGTATTAAACGCATCAGTGGCAGCTCTCATCTCGGCATAACTAAACATGTCAGGTCTATCCATGATCCCCAATAATTCTGTCAAACACAGAAAATGTAAAGGGAAGAAGGTCTTAAACTCTTAATGAACTCCTACAGACAATAGCATCCAAATTTTGTTGGCCAATATAAACATAATATGAAAATTAGAAATAGTATACCTTCATCTATTTTTGCCATTTTCTTCTTGTGTCTCCAAAATAAAGTTGAAATTGCTGCTATAAGCCCTAAAACTACTACTATCCCAGCTACAACCCCTACAATTATACCTGTTTTTCTCTTTCCCTTTCCAGAACCTGGTTCCCTGTTGGAAACTGTGGGTATGAAATCTGAAAATTTTAAACAATTGCAGAGTGAAGAGCTCAAGAAATTATGTTCTGATTGCTTTTCTAAATTTTAAAGGATGATGTTTCTTCATAAATTTTGAATCAACAATTACTAATCTTTACAGTTGATTTTGATATTCTGTGCTTAATATTTTATCTGACTTAAATGAAAGGAAGGAGGGAAGAGGGGGAGAAATAGAGACCGAAAGGAGAAACACTAATAGCTGAAATGGCGGGACCATAATAGCCTTGGGTTGGTACACAACAAGTGCCTTTGCCAGCCCAAAATAAATGAATCTCCATAAAATTGTCTCGAACTGGTACGGTATAGTTTCTCACAACTGTCACAAAGGAGTTCCCACCAGCCTCTTTTCTTATATTAAAGTCCTTTTCTTTTAGAGCTCCCTACAATAATTAGTTTAAACTGCATAAAATACGTTGGTAAAAGTAAAATAGTATGTGATTCGAGAGCAGTTTCATGACTTTTCTCCATTCCAAAATTATTAGAACTGGCTTACTTTTGTACATGTATGTGGGGGCTTATACTTTTATATCTAAATGAACTAGTCTCTGCATAGGCACAGCTGGGATGAGGATAATAAGACTGTGTCTAAACAAATACCAATTAAAAACTAAGTATTTTGATGCAATATGGTCGTGCGCACACTTCAAAAAAAGAGGTGTCACTTTTGATCCGACCGATGGATCGAGCAGCTGAAATTTTGATAGGAGATCCGTGACCCAGTGCCTGAGCAAATCGTTAGCTCAGATTCGCGATTGAGTCTTCTTTCATGCCTTTTGCGCCTTTCTTTACAATTTTAGCAATTTTTAGGGTTGTTTCAGAAATTTTTATGTATTATGTCGTGTCTTTCGACAGTTTAATTATGTTTGAGAATAAAATTTTATAAAAAAATTAAGAATCTATGTGATCTCAAAATTCTAAATCTCTCTTATTCGTAATTTCTCCGTTATCTTTCTCTTTAATTGTTCATGAATCATACACACGAATGGAAAATCTTTGCACACACGTCAACCTTAAAATAAAACTACAAATAATCAAACATTTAAGGTATGGGTACGTGGAGGAGCTGTCCTGCTAGCAGCGTGCCATTTACAGATCTTTTCGTCTATTTAGTTGTAATTTAATGTTGCAGCTATAGAAGAAGTTATCAAATCATTATATTTCTCAAAAAGTTAAATTGCACAAACCTGGATATAGATATCAAAAACCCTTCGCCCTACAGTCTGCCAAACAGGTGGAGGTGGGTTTGGGTACGCAATCTCAGCAAATTGAAGCTTAACGGTATAATTTCCATTTTCGAGACCGAAACCATAATACCTCAAAGAAGAGGGTGACATTCGTGAATTCTGAAATAAGGAATCTAGCTTATTTTGATCTTCTGATTTAACTCCAATTATGTAAGTATTGTTGGGTGCTTCTGCAAATGCACCCACAGTACTAACCCCCCATCGAGTTGCACCTGAAAGAAATAATAAAAAAAATTAGAGCGAGCATGTTTGCTTTTGTTCGCGTGAGCACATTGTCATTATTAAAATTCGCCTATGAGGACATTCTGGCTACAGACAGTTGATATGAAGCAGCTGATAAGTTTGCATTAATTATCCAGTCAAGAAAACATACGTGTTACATAATATGAAGCAGCTGATAGGTTTGCATTATCTGGTTGGTACACGGTTCCATCTTGAGTTGTCAAGGATGTAGCTCCGCCACATCTTATTGCGAAAGATGAATCTGAATTGCAGTTTTTTCATATAAGTTTGATGTATTTTTGAAAAATTCCAAAAATATGTATACGACAATCATTCTTACAGAGGGAGGCTTACAAATGGGAGAGCCCTTGTGGCAAGGAATATTTCGCTGAAGGCATTCTAAGCCAGAAGGCAGGATACTATATATGATTTATTGCAATTTTTCAAGAACGTAGTAAATGTCAAACAAATGAATGAAACATAGAAATTCAATCAATCAATCAATCATATAAATTTTGGAAAACGACAGACTATTGGAGATACCTACTATTGGAGCTCCCTATGATGAAGTTGTTTGCCACCAAATTCCTTTGAAGAAAATACAAAAATATGTTGTCCTTTAATAAACATTGTGACCAACTACATAACTAAAGTTCTATTACAGATAGAGACATATTGAATGGTTGTTTGTAATTAAGCCACGGGAATTGGCAACAATCATAACTTGGATATATAATGAAAGTTTTGATTATAGGATCCAAATGTCAGTAAACTTACAGCTGTAAATTATCATTTTGAGTAACCCAAGAAGGGAAATTTCCTGAGAGTTGATTGTATGACAAATCTCTGCGAAGAAGAATAAGCAAGAATATTGAAATCTATATCTAAATATATCTATTTTCAATTTTTCATGTTAAAGCAAAGTAAATAAAAAACCAAAATAGCTTACATGTTGAGTAGGGAAGTGCTTTTTGAAGATGGCAAGCTGCCGGTGAGGCTATTGTTCCCTAGAAATCTGCCTCCAAACAAACAAACAAACATAAATGAACATGTAGTTAAGATGAACTAAATGAACTCTTAAAATAAACAGGGAGCTCTTACAAGTAGTTAAGAGAGCTTAAACTGAAAAGAGACTGTGGTAGCTCGCCAGATACATTGTTAAAACTCAAATCTCTAAAAGAACAATGAAAAACACGACACTATAGCAATTGTACAACCAAAAACTGTAAAAGTTCACTTTTATTAGAAGATTTAACAAATATTAATTTCATACAATTTCTGCAATTTTTGGTACATAGAGAAATCTGTCGGGAGAGTATCCAATATCTTGCAGTTCCTTAAAATTCTGCAAGGTAATATTTGAAATTAATGGCTAAAGGAATTGCATAGTCATAACAAAAAAAAAAAAAAGTATGAGTTTTTTGAATTCGAAATGAAATGTATACAATGTGTTCAAAGATGTCATGTTGCTAATAAAATCCAACTTTGAGCTAGCGCCGCTTGTTATGTCGCCAATCCGTCTTCATTGAAACACACATATTTACACACAAAAATAAGTAAATAAAGCATTGTTTTTGTCATTGGTACTTATTAAAAAATATTTGTTGGTAAAAATAAGGAGCACACAAGACATACAGGCTAGTTAACTCGACCAGGTTTGAAAGACTCAATGGAATTGGCCCTTCAAAAGAATTTCCTTGGAACCGCCTGAGATTTTAACACATATTAATTTGTTAGAACACTTTATTACAATATTTATACAGATTATTCAGGTTTTATAAGTTTCAGGTGCAATCTACTTGCATACAGGTCCAATTCAGTCTGTTTTCATTACTCGATTAGTAACATAGGGTTGGCTTAATGTTCAATTTTAGACCAAGGACCATACATATCTTTCGTAAGCTTACCTGAATGCATTGTTAACCATTCATGATATCAAACCTTTGCTTAATGTACTACTTAATACACCAACACACAAGAATTTCAATTCAGAGTTAGAGAGTGAGAGCATACAATTCTTGCATTGATGTCCAGATGGTACCGAAGTAATCAGGTATTTTACCAGTAAAAGCACAATCATTAGCCCACCTAGCAAAATAAATTGAATTAATAATACAATAAAAAAAACAAATAAAAATGGTAAAATATGTTAGAGAAATTACAGGATCTTCATGTTCTTAAGATTGGATAGAGTTTCTGGTAATTTACCACTGAGACCGGAACTACCCATATAGCTGAAACACAAAGAAATTACATTATCTATTATTTATTTTTTTCATTTTAACGTGGTTAGATTAAAATATGCAAGGTATCATAAGAAATATATATAAAAATATAATAACAGTTTTTGAAGACTTGTTAAATTCCCGAATTCGGCTGGCACTGAGCCGCTGAAGTTGTTAGTTCCTATTCCCCTGAAATAGGGAAAAAGAAGATAATTAATGGAGTTAAATATAACATTTAATTGTAGGCCTTTAGATTCTTTTTTGCTGCGGTTTTTTTTTTTCACCAGGAAAGAGAAATCTTACAATGATATGAGGTTTTGAAGATTGCCTAATTCCTTGGGAATTGGACCCGATAATGCATTAGTACCAAAAGTTCTGGTTATTTTTGGGATGTCAAGAGAAACATATTAGATGAAAAGAAGTGTATTGTTTTTTGTAAAATACATTCTTAATTTATCGAAATAAAAATATTATTTACAAGTATTGCATTGCAGTCAAGTTCCCCACAAATGCGGGTATGGAACCCGTTAAGTAATTTTGAGCGAAGTTCCTGAAACATCAACGAAGATGAACTCTTACAACAAAATAAGGAATAAATACCTGTATCGATACAATTATAATTTAATATCTTTTACTATACTTTTGTATTCTTTAGAAAAAAAGAAGGTTAAAATTTAGAACAAATGATAATTCCAGAAAAATATTAGATATGCATCTGGTTCCTACCAGTCTACCACCAAGTTTAATATTGAACTATCTTTGATTTTGTTCCATGTTGGTTTGCATAATAGATCCTTAAGACTAAAGCATAATCAAGCCCAAGGCTTTCAAATACTCTACCATGACTTATGGGCCGGTCCAAGAATACCTGTAAGATAGCCCCATATAAAGATGACCTAATCTGTGAGAAACACGAGCTAGTAAGTAGTAACTAGTAACTAGGCACTATTCACATTCAGACATTTAAGAAACGCAATTGGCAGAAGAAAATTTTGTTTCATGGATGTTAAATTGAATTTTCGAATGAAGAGAACTAGAAAAAAAAATAAGGGGTAATTAGCAAACTTTATTACAAGTTAGCAAGGTAGGTAAGATTTTGGAGCTCATCTGGTATTGTTCCCACCACATTCAATGCATACACTCTCCTAACATAAAATAAGCAAAAAATTAAAATATAATTATTCTTTGCAGATGTATAAGTGAACAAAAGAATTCAGCATAAAAACCTAAATGTTTAATATAAATACAACTGCGCTGTAGCTTTTATATGTGCAACGGGCTTTGCAATTACTAACAGATTCCAATATGAGCAATCTCAAATGAAGCAGAGACTAGGGGATGGAGTGTCTAAAGGAATATAAATATTCTAATCCAAATAGACATTTAATTGACTACGAACTTACAACTTGACAATGTGGCATGTTGTGCCATTATCATATTTGCAGTCGCACTTGATTCCCGGGTTGAAATCCCAATTGTTGTCCAGCTCTGTTGAGTCTGTGGCCCACCCGCTGCATGGTTCGCCGCTTATGTTCCATTTGGAGTTGGCCTTCTTTCCGAACCGCCCCAATATGGCATTCAACGCAGCCACTGTTGCAGGATATAAATTATCGAAAAGAATCAGATAATTAATTGATAATTTGATATATATGGGTCAAGATTATCCAGAACGCTGGAAAATAATTTCAGGATTAATCATTAAGAAGTCAAAATAAAAAAAAATATTATTCTTAGACAATCGAGAATAATTTTTTGAATTAAGAGTGTTATTTTTAAGTAGCTTTGAATTCGGAATTTTTTTTATTATTTGTATGTATGGATTATCTTTAAATGCGAAGTAAATAGTAGACTCTAATGACATTTTAATTTTGATAAAAAAGATGGTCTAAAAGCATAGGAATAAAAATTTTTCCGAATTAAAAATCATTTATTCTCGACCTTCTAGGAATAATTATTTTTATTCTGAATAATTAATCTAATTATTTTTCCGAGAGATCTAAATGCACTATAGGCCCTGATCACAATCCTTTTTTTTTAACGTAGGATTTCAATTCATTTCATTTCATTGGAAAATTCTTGATCACAATGAGCAGATTTGGTGTCATTTGGTTGGGATTCCTATGTAATTAGGTCTAACGAAATCCTATGAAATCTTACGAAATCAATTCAAATGAAATGAAATCCCGAGTAAAAATCATTGTGATCAGGGCAATAGAGTGTGTTTGATTGTATGAGGATAAAATTAGGAACAGTTATTTAAGATTAAGAGTGTTATTTCTAAATGGTTAAAATAAAATAAAATTGTTTGGATTATATAAAAGATATTATTTCTAAATGGTCCTCAAATCAAAATATATACATTTAATCAATATTTTTTTAATCAAAAGTGGGGGAATTTTTTTGATCAAAATTTGTTCGGATCATTTTTTTTTTTTACATGGATTAAGAGTTAAATTTGTAATAACCATGATACAGGTGTACTTGACCTCAGACCTTTAAATGTAGTTCTTTGTTGAAACGGTGGTGGTGCCAACGTCAAATTAGATAGACGGGTCAATGTAATTGTGCCTTACCCTACCTGCCCCTATCATTTCTGTGTGTTAGTGTGTATACTCAACTTTATGATTCCTTTGCAGAGTGTTATCCAATCTTAAGGGGTCATTTTAGAACTTTCGAGAGACATTTTGTGGAATTCTAGGACAGGAATGACGGGAATTACTGAATTTAATCAACAATAATCCATCTTTAATTAATGAAGAGGATAAGATAAAGTAGAGATGTAAAATCATGGTCATTTTACAACCAATCCATTTACAAAGGCGGTAGAAAAACAGATACACAGCAACAGTGGGCCGGCTTGTACGTGTTTCAGGAGCTGGGGTGATGATGAAATAAGTGACTGAATGCATTAGTCTCCACTCTCCAGTTTCGGTTCCTGGCATCGACAGATACGTACGCTCCAAATGAGGATGTGGATGTCAGCGCAGTTGAGGCTACGATGCACTAGATTTTTTTCTATTTGGACAATTCGAGGGGTTCGTTTTAATGCAGCATGCATTATCCTTTTTTTTTAAGTAGTATAAAAAGCTTTTGTTTTGGTTAATGCGACAGGCAGTTTTTCCTTAAAAAAAAAAAAAAAGAAAATTTAGCAGAATATTAAATATAATTGAGCTCTTCTGAGCACTTTAATATGTTTCATTTCTTTCTAAAAATCTAAAGGTAATGGAAAATGGTCACCTAGCTAGTTCAGCATTTACGTTCTTAATTTACTTTTTCATTTAAGGGGAACTTTTGCAAAACTTAATTTGACCAATGTAATTTTTATTGGCAGTACCTTACAAAAATTAAAATATTATAATCCTGTTTTGCATGGCAAACGAGTTTTGTAGGTAAGGTATATATGATATAAGTGTAACTTCTATGAATTATAATATTATTCTAAAATAGAAATAATAAAATATTCATTTTTTTAATTACATGGCAATTTAGTACTGCCATAAGCCCATACAAAACAGGATATTATGTGTGTTGGTTTTAGGGTGCTTATTTTTGTAATATTCTGTGTATTATTTAGCACTGTTGCGAAAATGGATTGCAGGTATGTTCAAGTCTTCAAGAGTAATTAAGACTTTATTCGATTGCCCAGATAAATGTAAACCTTTTTAATTTAAATTACACGTACGTTTTAATTAGCTAAACCAGAGCTGAATAAAGAACATTAATTTTAAGAAATCTAGTCTGATTAGATAAGCTAACTTTTCAACCTCGTTGGTAAATAAAATGAAGTCAAGTTGGTCTAAATTTAATAATAAATGGGACCATGTAATTGTAATATTTATTCCATCCTAATTAAAAAATATATACGGGTAGTTCCTATGTCATTGACGCGAATAAAACAAAGTCAAATTTGTTTGAATGCTATGGTCCTTGCCTAAAGTTAGAGAAGTTCCGAGTTCGTATATCGTAATTGCTTAAAATAAAAATAAAAAATCAATTCGACCTATATAGTACTAATCAATGTACCAGAAGAGACAAAACTAGTGATGTAGCAGTAAATTAAATAAGGGATAGGTGTAGGTGACGGAATATTAAAGCATAAACAAGAGTTTTTCTTTTTATCACTATCATTACCCCCTTAGGAAACAACAATTATAAAAATTTGAAAGGCTATTTTATAATGCAATCTCAAAGACAACCGCAGAACTTAGGTACATTGTACGAGCCCTTCATAAAAAGGTACAAAACAATTGGAGCTGTCGTTCTCCTTAGGAAAAAGGGGGAAAAAGAAAGAAATCAAGATGGTGAAGGTTTCCAAAAAACAAAAAAAGAAATATACCCCTCATTAATATTTTTTTAGGAGAAATTCAGTTCCATCACCTCTTCTTGGTGCAGGATTTGATAACTTTTTTTTTTAAATTTTCCAAAATAAATTGATCATGCATTACAAAATGAACAAGTTATCGGTATCCAATAGATATGTTAAAAAAAAAAAAAAACAAAAAGAAAAGCCAGAGGCAAATAGTGCAAATTTGCTTACTGGAGATGGAATAAGTTGGTGGGATAAGTATTCAAAAAAAAGTATCTGTAATATGTTTCAACAATTCCATTTATGTTTGAAAGCAGTGGGGGGAGTTGCTTTGGGCAACTTATTTTTTACCTCGAGCAACATCAATTTTTTCTAAATAACTAAATTACCCCTCCGAAATCTATTCATGTTCTTTTTTTTTTTTTCGTTAACTTGGCAAACCTTCCTATGTACGGTTCTCTTCACCAATTTTTTATTGTAAATCATTTTGTGAAAAACGACATGGCATGAACATAACACATCTGAGCATCAAGGGTTATAAAAAAGAATTTAGAGAATTTAGATAGCAAGTTCAGTTCTATGATGAAACATTACTTTTATTTGTATTGAGATAATTATTTCATGATGGTTTTAGTACTAATAAGCCCTTGACTTCTATTAAGAAAAATAAAAATTTAGTGTACAAAAAAAAAGAAAAGAACTATTGGCCTCAAAATTTAAGATTAGATGTACCAATAAATTCAATTGGAGAATGATTAAATTTTAACATGTAATAAACTAGATGAACTCAAATCAATTGTTTTGGCGGCTAGGTTTGGATGTACTGTACAATATATCCCGCAGTGGGGATATATTGATAATGATTAGTTTAATAATTTTGACGATTTTTTCCATATTAAATAAAAAAACAATACTACAAGTTTGTAGATTTATTGTTGGCATTATATAATATATACTTTTATATAAAATTTTACATAATACTGGCCTTCGATATTCTATATATCAAAGCCATATATATCTATTCTATTGCAAGTAAAATTTATGGTTTTGATAAAATATCTTCGTTCCATTTACAAGCAAAAAAAAAAAAAAAAAAAAAAGAGCGTTCTTATGTCATTGGGGTGAATAAAACAAAGCCAAATTTGTTTAAATACTATAAAAAATTGAAAGAGTTGTCATAAAATTAATATAAAAAAGAAAATTAATACAAAAGAGGAAAATTAATATAAAAAAGAAGTCTGCGTAATTTATAAATCATAAAAGTGATGATCAGGAAACTATTAAGTATTATCACTTCCAAAATTTAAAAGTCCTTTGCATCAATATGCACTTAAAGAGAATTTGCTCCAGGCAAGAGTAATTCACGAGTTTTAGCCTTTTTACAAAATGATATAAGATACATCATAGGTTCTCAAGTAACAAAAGCAAAAGGCAACTGTGGTAAGAAAATTTGAGAAATTAAAGAGCTATCAAACTTCCAATGTTTTCTTGTCTAGATAGTTCGATTTATTCTTTTACGGTTTTACCTATCAGTTATTTTGTTTCGTAAACATCTAATCCAAATTTGTTCCTCCTGTAAGAAAATTTTCAGTACATATGAATACAAACTGATTATGTACAGTTTCATGTCAGTTTCTTTTTCAAAAGAAGTTATTCAATTCAAATTTCTCGATCAGAGTACAAGCAGAATACTCCCCACTTTCATACATATCTTTTTATTGTTTTTCTTTTTATCCTTTTATTAGATTTTTATTTGAATTTTGCTTTGTTTCGTTTAATTGGTACTTTATGATTCAACAAAAAGGAGGCATGACCTCCATTTTTGTTTCACACAAAAAGAAATCTAGAATACATATGTGTTCGAAATATATAGATATATAGACGCGTAGATGTATAAATGTATAACATACCTTCAGTTTGGGGCGTAGCTTGAGCAGTTGCTAATATTCCAGCGTTAGATACTAGGACACATAGTACTAGCAACAACCGAACGACACTGATCAATGGAGACTCCAATATTATTACCATCTCGCTCGCTCTTGCTCTCTCTCTGTGTGCTTGTACCTGTGTGTATGTGGTCACTACAACTTTCTACATAAATATCAGCTTAGAGGGAGAGCTTAATTAATTAACCAGGTCAATATCCCACGTTATCAGGCGTACACACTAGAGTTCAGATATTCAAATTCTGGACTGTCCTATCTATAACGATGGGAGAGGATCAGAGGATTTAACACGGAGCCTCTCTCTCTTATACATACACACAGCGGCTTACTCCTGATATTCAACTCTGGATCGTTCGATGTATTGAAGATGGAGAAGTTCTTATCTAGGCCATAAGTATCTATGAAGGTAGTTAATTAATCTGAAGAATACATAAAATTTCAAATGTAAACGTCTTTTTTCAAATTGGAATATTCAAACTGAACAGCAGGGCGGCTATAAAGCACCAAGATTCCATTCCAATATCATATAATTATTAACGAGTGGTGAGATTTGTTTTTTTTTTTTGTGTTTCATCTTTATTGAAGTTTCGTATCGAAATTTGAGAAATTTATCATTTTAGGATGAATTGTATCGTTTTAAAAATAAATTTAGAATTAGATATTCAAGATTTAAAATATTATTTCTAAATTATTAAAAATAAGTTTGTTTGTATTGAGATTGTTATTTCTAAATAATTTTCAATTAGGAATAAAGAGTTAATATGAATTTATTTAGATTAAAATTTATGGAATAAATTTTTATTCAGTACATCAAAACGTATTTTTAATAATTATAGATTTTGTTATAACAAAAACAGATTTGTTGGAGTTAGTGTGTGAGCTGGGGTCACAAAATTATACTGATTATAGATTTTGTTATGACAAATTCAGATTTGTTGGAGCTAATGTGTGAATTGGAGTTATAAAATTGTACTGAGGCCCCATGAGTACTATCAATATAGTTTGACCCAAACTAGGGTTAAGATAGTTTATTTATATAAACATTTGGAAAGCTTCCGATAATTAAGACGAAGGAGAGAGCTCCTTTATGGCGTCATCTTCTTTTTTTTTGTAGGTTTATGCCGTCATCTTTGTAGTTAGTGCAATGGCAAATGTAAGAATGACGTGCGATTTAACTAATCAGATCCAAATTAAATAATAGACCGTCAAAATTTCATCATGTCGCTTTTTTAGTCCGAAAGAATGTTTTTTGCACTCATATATATATATTTGACGGGAGTTTATATGCGCACATTCCTCTGCAGTTTAGGCCCAAATTACTATTGAATTGGTAAATTAGTAAAAAATCTTGTTTGACTTTCTAACATGTCCTCTATTATTATCGCGTTTTTTTTTTTTCTTTAAAAATATTCGGCCCTTTCGCTATCAACCAGACTTCAAAATCTTCGAGACAGTTGACATTCTGGCCGGTGTATGGTGGTAATGAGCAAGGCTATTAATGGTAGCTAGGCTAGGATCTTATCCAGATACAGTGAATCTTAAGTCTCAAATAATATTATTGAATATTAATTTTATTCCTAACGATAAGAGAGTAACAAAATGTTCAAATGTTTTATAGATATGGTTTGACAGCCGCTGTCAAATTTTCGAAAAAAAAAATGTTTTATAGATATTCTCTTGAACTTTTTTCATTCTTTGAATTTCCTCGAAAGCTTTTCTTCCTGCATACATGATGGAGAATAAACTAAATAGCAGCCGCCAGGATTTCTCTATTTACGTTTATATATGTTGACCTCTATTTCGCAGGACAACACTGGTAATCTCTAATGAAACAATCTCATTTTTTTTTTTTAATTAGTAGTCCTTGACATGTTAAAACGAACCATATTCACATGGTAACGAAAAGTTGACCTCTTCATGGATTCTCCTATCCAGTCCATGGACTAAGTAACAGTCCAGTACTCCGCTGATAAATAAAAGTATAAAAGTATGAAACCGCTAAGGCGCTGACTGAAGGTCTAAAATGTAGTACAAGACCGCGCCTCTAAAATAAATAAATAAAGAGGAAAAAACATTTCATGATTTGTAGTGATAGAAAACTTAATTAGGGCGTGGCGCTTTAATTAGCTGGTATTTGTTAGGATGCTTGATCATTAATTTAATTTCTCTTTTTAATTATTCAGATATAATATATTATAGTTGCTCCTGCCAACTAATAATTCAAGAAGACTTCCATGTTTTTTTCTTTTTCTTTTCTTTTTTTTTTTAGTTAGACGTCCATGATTTACTGTTGAATTGAGAAGGTCAGAAGGATCAAATATCATTTTTTTTTTATTTCTTAAATTAATTTCTTTAGACAAATTAGGAAGTGTGTGTGTGAATGGCCAGGTCAACCATCTGCGTCAAACAAATTAAAATATAGCAAACCCAACGACAATTGTTTAATCACCAGTTACATTGTGATTAACTTCTCTCTCAATCTGTCATTCGCATACGAGACATTTTTTTGGGTTCAGTCTCCTTCAGACTGTACGGGAATGTTAGACTAATGCATTATAATGAACATGGGACAGTTGAAAGTTTCATCGGAGCCAAAAATAACTAAATATCAGAAAAATAAACCAGTATTTATCCCGGCCCTCTCCAAAAACAATTAAAAAGATCAGATCTATTTGAATTTTGAAGTGAGGCAACTAACTTGTACTATTTTTTTAAAAAAGAAAAAAGGTTAGATCCGTTAATTTGATATTTCCTTTAATTTGATATTTCCGTATAAAGCTGCTCACAAAAACGCTGTACTGTTAAATTTATTTTTGTAATGCTTAATTTTTAGTTTTAGATTCAATGAGATATTTAAAGACTTGAAAATGGATCGCACAAGTGCACAACTAGAGCGAGACCTTCCGCTTCGAGAAAAGAAACTATATAGAGCAGCCGATCGATACCCTCAGCAGTCAGTAGCAAGACATAACAATTCAGAAACGTGTAGTGGTCACGCTAAGCATAATAGCAAAAATAATTGAATTTTCTCCTAGGGTCTGCTCCAGAATGTAGTCTCGGAGGGAGAGGAAAGGAATTAAAGTAACAGAATTCTTATTCTGTCCGGACTGTTTATTACTCGCTCCAGTAGGAAGCTTATGGATGGAAAGGAAGAGAAGGGGAAGTGAAAGATAGAGAGAAATAAAGCTTATTTATAAAGTAAACTTCTACACTCCGATTTGGGAGTAAACAAATCTGGACAATCTTTCCTTTCCGTTTCCTTCCTTTCCATTAATATGTTGTGTCCGGAGCACAACCTTAGTATTTCTAACCTTAAAGTTAACATTATCGAGTCCCAAATGAATTATACCAATGGAACAAGAATTTATTTTCTAAAATTACTAACTAATTATACTTACAATAAAATAATTGAACTTTATCTTGATTTCCCGTCATTTGCTAAATGGAATAAGGATAAACTAACTGCTTATCCGATTTTGTAATGCACAAAACATATATTATTTAATTCATATCATTTCTATTAGGATAGATGTAGGGACTCAAATCCAGCTAGAGTTGGAAGATATTTTAACCTGATCCTTTTCTAGATAGATTAATTAATTGTTGATAAATTATATTTTTATTTAGTTATACAGTGAAATCTTAATCTTAATTATCATAAGATTTCCAAAATAAATCCAACACATTAGAATAACTTTTGATGGGGTAAGTCCATCGATGGCCAACCATGCTACCGCAAATTTAGGGTGTGTTTGGCAGTTGCCCCACATGGGATGTTAGAAAATCGTGGGTAAACACATACCGCAGCGGAAATCGATTTTCCAGGATCTCTCTCTCCCTCTATTCTCTGTCTCTCTCTCAAGAGAAAATGACTCACTTGCATCCAGAATCCATTCTGTTCAGAGAATATATAGAGATAAGGACCAGAACACCAAAAGGTGCGTCCTGTTCAGCGGCCCGCTGAAATTTCCTGCGACCCGCAGAAAATGTCTCCACTTCAAAATTCCAACATCTCCCTCTTAGAGACATTTGTTGAAAGCAGTCATTGTCTTCATACGGCCATAGACCGTGCGACTAGCGCATATACCTGCATGCGGGAGCTACAAAAATACACTTTAACATAAAGTTAAAGCCACTCAGGAGCCTCGACCCTTTTCTAAAAGAATAAGCAGTTTATATGTATATACTCATACCCTAGATTATTTCAAGATCAAGCACTAGACATACACATCGCCAACCGCACTTACGTGGCCACTATGTGTTATCCTTTTCAATCTAATTTGCTCAAATGTTCCCAATTATGTCCATATGACAAAAAATTGGTGGGCCCGAACACAAGCAAATTCCCTTGTGCGATCTGAAATTAATCTTCCTTTTGCACTCATGTCAATCCAAGTAAAATCAACCGCTTTCCGAGTAATGCACCGGTAGACCGAATCATACATAGCCATGGGTAACATACCACAGTAGACAGAACATTGACCTACTCTTCATGACATAGTCAATAGTCATGAGGGTACGTATTTGGAACTCACACAATGAGGAGACAGCGGTATTAGTCCTGAGACTACTCAACTCATTTTCCAACGTCGCCAAGCACACGTGGTATGAACACGTGCTACAATGAACCATCTATCAAACAGACGTATGTTAGTTCATTGTACGAGCCTAGGTCTAGTTGCAAACCAAGCGTCTATGGTCTAGACCGCATACATTGCAACTCACCCTGAAAGTCTCTACAAGTCCGCTACCTCGAGCGACAAGGAAACTCTCACCTCGGCTAGCTATAGGCTACATGAATTGTGGGGGGCAATTCATGTCGACTCGCCTAAAAGAAGACAAATCTCATCTTAGTCTCAACACTAAGGCGACAACGAGCTTCGACTGCCATAAGCAGCTCCTTAGTCCTCCTCGACTAAGCGCACATAGCTCGATAAAGTCTCATCTCTGCCCACCCCAGGTGTCAGAGGCGATTGGTCGTGTGAGCGACCCCAATCTTAGCCTATTAACATACTACCATATAGTGCTAACATATACTTGAAGAACAATAAAATCATCTATATGTTCAAAGTTCAAGTATATACCCAAGCAAGGATCTGATCTCCAAACAGATTGTTTAAAAACAAACCGTATAACATCTCTGGCAAAACCTCAGAGAATATTGTATATCCTGAAATGGTCGATTAGCATCCTAAGAAACCATTCCATATAGAAATACACTCATATCAGATCAACTCTGTGCTATCATGTCTCTAATTAATATCTGAGTGTTTGGTTTAGTCCATGTCCCCACAATATGCATCACAAACATACTGTTACAATGAATTGTTATCGACTCATTCGAAGTCACAACAACTACCAATTGTATAGACTATCTCAACCAAACTCCCTCTGACATGATTATCCATCATGTCAAGTTGCTCAATCTCGCAAATGAGAGAATATGTATGAGTCATACTCCATTTCTAAACCGAAAGAGTATATGATTTACTCAAATCTCCATAACGAGAGAGTAAACTTGTTTCTTATCACAAAGAAATAATATTTTATCAAGTTAACTTTATCCACAAAGTATACTTGCACTCATATGAATTACCTATCCAGAGGTAAATCAATTACAAGTATTTAAACTTGATACTTAGTATGTCATTTGTCATACTATTCAGATATATATAACTCACATACCTACACAAATAGGTATTTTGTTCGACTCAATTTAATGTCAAACTCCAAGCTGAACTTGGATGACTTATCTCAATCATGTATGAGGGAAACATCTAATTATAGGAATTACATTTTGGATGACAATGTGCCACAACGCACAATTTCCAATAATGCTCATCAAACCCTTTATCATACAGATATCTTGGTAGCTTTCTTTATGGACTTATATCAAAAACTTATTACAAGTTTTATCTCACAATTAAACAAGAGTCTCTCAGCTTATTCATCCAGCCAATAGTGCACCACATGTGCTATGCTGATCAGGCATATCTATTGTTTAGAATAAGCTTGGTGAGGCAAACTCATCCATCTTTTAACAAGAGAATTTCCTCAAATTAAACTCCCTCTGTTGTGTGCCATACGAATTGTTTAACCACGAAACAAATCATTTCACATAATCAACAGAGTCTCTGTTGCTAATCAGTGTCATACGAATCGTTGAACCCTCAAACAGATCGTTACACACTTACAACAGAAAATTGTTTAATATCTCACAATTGATTTATCAACCCTCATTAATCTCAAGAACCCAAGTGTTCTTCAAAGATTAATATGACAAATCAAATAAGTCCAATCATATTATTACTTCATTTACTCTATCTCATCTTATATATATATATAGTATCTTCTCATAAGCTTTACTGTATCTGAACTTGTGCGAGGATGTGAGGAAGAACCTATTTCATTTCTCCCTCTCTTACTCAGCAACCGAGTCAAGTTCACAGTAAGGAAGCTTGCATAAGAAACTATAAGTGATCCTCTTACATGGCACTACTATGGTTTCTTCTCCAATAAATTTCCAAAATTTATGAGAAGGTGCACTTCCTCATGTGCAACTGAACCTATGATCACAAAAAAATCCATCCAAGGAGTTATAGTAAACCATAGTTCAAACCATAGACATGGAGATTTCAAATCTGCCACTGACTAGCTCTAGCGGTCCACTTGGCAACCCAGTGATCCGCCTGCAGTGGAAGCAACCCGCTTGCCCAGCAAGCGGCCCGCTTAAATATTCGAGCAGAAATTCCATAAATGAAAATTCTCTCTACTGTGTATCTATTGTTGCATACTGTATGACCAGTTTGCAGATCACAGTAACTGCCACTTAGCCTTATAAGAACCATGCCAAAATAGTCCTTCAACTCTATCACGCAACACCATATGTCATGTGATATAAGAAATAGTGAATCATCCAACTATTTCTATTTTGTCACAACTCTTAAATTTGTCAAGCTGGTCCAAATAACCGCGACATATTTAAAGAGATTTCATAGATTTCAAGACTGAATTAAGCCTAGTCATGAATGTGACAAAATAAGGCTTCAAGTGCAGCGCACATGATAAATCTCCATAACTCGAATTACTTATCCAACAAGCAATCAAGTTGTCTCAAAATACTTACTATCTCTCTAAGTTGGCAAAATTGAATTGAAAATCTGATTAAAATCAAATTCAATCAATTACCCTCAACTTACATAGTAAAGTGTGCCAAATAATCACTAATGAGATTATGTATCCATGAATCAAATAATAGAAAGAAAGCTCATTTAGTATCTTAAACCACAACATTTAAGTACTAAGAATCATCATACACATTTTCAATGATGAAATCTAACACCAAAAGAATAACAATAAGTACTATACTTTGTCAAAATTTGAAGTATATAAAGTATTATGGAGTTAAGGTGTGTGTCTCCCTCATGGAAACATCAATTGCATGTGCCAATCCCCAGGATTGCACCATCACAATCTCCATTTGATAACTTTACTTCATGTTATGACAAGTAACTCACATCTAAACCATAAGCAAAATGCTATGTAACTTAAACCACATTAAGATACAATGAATAAGCATTTGCGGTTTCAGATTATAGTACTTTTAATCAAGTCCAGAAACATTTGCATTTAAGTTCACAACTATAATCTCTTAGTATGTCAATCAATTACTTGACTTGTCATCAAATATAACCATATGAGTAATGTCCGTTTATAAAACGAGCAACACCAACAGTGAGATTTACTTGCAATCAAGTAAATACCATCACTTAATACTCAAGTGTTAATTTATGACATTTATTATGCAACTCAAAATTTAATTGACTTAATTCCAAGATGCTACCTCATTGTGCTCCTTGTACTTGTCAAAATTTTATTGAGCTTACAACCCTCAGTCAATGATTGATTATACTATTAAATAGAGATTACAAAAGTTGTAACTTAACAAACTACTCAGCAACACAAAGCGAGTAGAATTGTTGCAAATCTATAACCCTAGAGGCCCGCTTGAAAGTCAGGCGACCCGCTAGATTACACTCCCTCAGTTTCTGACTACTCATACTTTTGGGATTTCACATTAAATATGATGATCTCACGTTCATCCTGATCCTCTATAAGACAATAAGATATTGTAATGCCCAGCAATACATGTACATCAATGTCTTTTTCACTAGAGATCAGCGACTACTTATAATTAAGCCAAAACCACATAGAGACAAGCACTATGTTAGCACTCTCATAAGTCATAACATCTCAGTTATAACTATAAAGCCTCGCAGCACAATTCTAAGTCATGAAAGATATATATAGCTTAGCCTATATAACCAAAAGAAAGTCTAGGACAATCAATCAAATCACAAGAACTAAGCATCAATACCCTCACATAACTCAAATCGGCGCAAGAATCAGAATCTAGATGAGATCTCAATAGTCTACCAATCTAGATTCACCCAGTGTGTGTCATCACACATTGCTAGCAAACACCAACATGTGTTATGCAAGCCATCACAATTAGGTGAGATTGTACCACATGTACCATCCATCACCATCAACAAGCAAATAATAGAGGGTTATTGATGAAATTATCGAACGGATAACTTCAATCACAATTTACAATTTATTATGCTTGTTCTGGTTAAAGTATATGATAATCAGAAATATTTCAAATGATCTATTTGAGCCACCAAATAGTTTATTACCAAATGAAATGTCTATAGATTTGTTTGAAAAATCAAACAATCTATTCAGATATCATAAAGACACACCAGCAATTGGTTGTCTACCCTCGAACTTTGTCACGGTTCGTTTCGACACGAAACGATCTATCTCACACAAAGTATATTGATATCTTGATTCTGGCATTCTATCTCCCTCAGAATCAATATCTGATTATCATCAAACTTTCTAGACCTTGATAACAGCACTCAACTGCGTCATCAAGTCTAGATGGGACAACACCAATAGATGATATCTCCCATTTCGGTACTTGGTCCGGCATAAAGTCATATACACTACAAGAACCGTTTGATTATCACTGAGATAATCTTTAAAACAAGTGTGGTTTATACTCTATATGATCTCTGGTATTCATGTGTCTCAATTTCTGATCACTTATATGGTGTTTTACTCACTTATACTGTCCAACAGTCATTTTGGCTCTCAGCCAGCAGTTTCAGCGGCCCACTGGCAAATCCAGCGACCCACTGAAAAATCAGCGGCCCGCCGGCAATTCTAGCGACCCGCCAGAACTGGGCAGAATTACAGAGTCGACAGAAATCAGATTCTGCACCCTGATTTCAAACCCGCGATATCTCGATCATACTTCGATGAAAAATTATGTTCCATATATCACTGGAAAGTACACTCAATGCTCTATCCAATCATGGCAATCATTATTTTTCAATAATTTCAGAAGTATGAAAAATATCCTTTGAAAATCAGATCTAAAACACCAAGTTCTGATTCTTACCAGAACAGACCTGACTTGCGAGCGCGATTTCTCACTCACCGTTTATTCAAAAATTGCAAACTTAGACTTTCTGGAAAGATCTCTAAAAGCTCTATCTCCAGTCCAAATTTGACAGAAAAACGAATTACGATGTGATCACAAATCCACTCGCACTACAGAAAGGTCAGAAATTCCAGAAACCAGACAGACTGACATCCTCTGATTGCGAGGCCATTATCTCTCTAAATACTTGCTTGTTTTTCGAGTTCTTAGACTCTCTGGAAACTAGACTTCAAGCCCGTTCCAACACCATAAGTTTCACTCGAAACAAGTTAACAGATCTCGAGATATACCTCCGCGAAGTCAGGCAATCAAATCTTAAATTCTGTTTCTGGACAGAACTTAGGGTTCCCCCTAATTCTCTCTCAAATCACGAAATTAGACACACAAAATCACTCAATAACAACCAGAAATCATAGAGAAGAGGCTTAGGTATCAATTCCTACCGAAAAGAAACCTAACGGCTCTGATACCACTGTTAGAAAATCGTGGGTAAACACATACCGCAGCGGAAATCGATTTTCCAGGATCTCTCTCTCCCTCTATTCTCTGTCTCTCTCTCAAGAGAAAATGACTCACTTGCATCCAGAATCCATTCTGTTCAGAGAATATATAGAGATAAGGACCAGAACACCAAAAGGTGCGTCCTGTTCAGCGGCCCGCTGAAATTTCCTGCGACCCGCAGAAAATGTCTCCACTTCAAAATTCCAACATGGGATGAATAAGCTATTCGAATAGTGACCCACGTGAGATGCTCCCCATGTGCTTATTCATTTTTTTTGTTCTCTCTTATTCAACCATATAGGTGAAATAAGAATAAGGACTGAATAAGCTAATTCTAGAATTAGCTTTTTGCTAGTTCTATGTTTGGTTTCGTGGGAACAACGCAAATTCTAAAATTAGCTATTCGGTTCGCGTTCCAAACACACCCTTACTCACCTACAGTTCATGTCTGTACTCACGCTGAAATTTCAAAAAAAAGAAAAACAAATGGTCTGTATCATGCTATTCAATTCCTGAGTCCTGACCGTTCGATCTATTACGGACGGACAGTTTTTAATCTAGTGCATATAAGTATTTATGGATGCTTGGATAGTAATTAATCTGAACAATACATAAAAATTTCAAATCGAACCGTCCTTGTTCAAATTGTTATATTAAAATTGAATAGGAGGCAGTGATCTTTTGCGGACCCAGCAAGACTAATTACATAATACCCGTAATCATTGATGAGCAGTGAGATTTCTTTTTTTTTTTCCATCCTTAATGAAGTCTTGTATGGATATTAAAAAAAATGAAGTCTTGTATGAGAGAATTGAGATTTTATGTAAAATGAAGTCTTGTATGCATTTGTTTGAAAATAAGACAAGAATTAGTTATTTAAAATTAAAATTCTTAAATAGTTTTAAAAATAATTAAATTTATTTTTAAATTGTCTCTAATTCAAAATAAATTTTGAATGAGAAAATAGATCATTCTTATAATTTTGCATCCAAACGCAGCTTTGTGAACGTAGATTTTCTTACGGCGGCAATTCATATATAGTTGGAGCTTGTGTGAACTGGAGTACTGTCACATGTCATAGTTGTTTGACCCAACTATGGTCAAGATATTTTATTTTGCATAAACATTTGCGAGGCTGAATATAAGATGAATAAAAGAGCTTTAATATGCTGTCGTATTGTAGTATTTGCAATGGCAACGTAAGTATGACGTACGTACGATTAAACTAATTCCGATTCCAATTAAATATACACATTAACGCAAATTTTAAATACATTTCGTTTTTTTTTTTGCTCCTAAAGATAATTATTTTTATGCACTAATATTTTCACATTATAACAAAGTTTAAAATGATTTTTAAAACATAGAATTTATGTAAATGCGTCTTCCACAAATTTAAACAAAATCAACAGTTTGAATTTAACATTTAGAATAAATTTGTATAAAGTATTAACAGAAAAAAGGTAGATTATGTGACATTTGATCTGTACGTAGCACAGATATGTTGAAGTCTTCTCATGAATTTCATTAGCTAGCACATAAGTTTTTGAACCAACTGATGTAGGATTTTCATGCACACATTTCAATCCAATTTAGGCCCTAAATTATCTTTGAATAGTTGTATTTTTAGTTGAATAAGCTAATTTTAGGTTAGTTTAATTAGTTTTTGTGTCAAGAATGAGTTACTACCATAGTTTCTAATTTTATTGTAGATTTTGGACAATAAAAGACTTGGATGAATCCATAAAGTTATAGAGCTCATTGCAAGCTTTCCAACGGTTCTTGAATCACCTCAAACGGAGTCCGGATGAAGGAAATATGGCCAAAATACGGACAGGACCCAATGCTGAATTTTTGGAACGGACCGTCCCAAATCAAAACGGTCCGCCCCAACAGAATTCGCCAGAATTTCCAGAAATAGTCCAGAGTTGCCAAATTTAAAGTTCTATTATGTTATGACGGTTCCAAACTATTTCCAGCACTTCCAGAACGTGTTTTCTGCTATTTCCATCATCTCTACACATTCCGAATGCCTATTTAAACATAGTTTGAGGCGATTATGAGATATACAAGAGAGGAGTTCCATCCTAGGTCCAAGTTAGGGTTAGACATAGATTTATTTGAGAGTTTAGTCTCAAGTCCAGATTGTGGCAGCGCCGAAACGACCGGTTTGTAGCAGAAATTGGGTGTTTCGATAGGAGGCTTCGACATACAAGAGGAAGCAAGAGAGTATTCGGTTTTATTCTTCCTTTATTTTCTATTTCTCTCTTGTTTTGCATGATGCCTTTTAGTTGTTGAGTTGATTGTTCTAGGGCTATGGTTGTAAACTTTTCTATTTAGTTGTTTGTGAATCTTTAGTTATTAATTAAGTTAAGTTTATGTTTTATTTCTTGTGCTTTAATTGATTTATTTGTTGTTTTGCTTGATTAATTGCTTAATTGATTATCTCGTCAAGCAAAGTACACGTTTGATAGTTGGAATTTAAAATCAATTGAATTAACTCAAAGCTTTTCAATGAAACTCTTAGGTAGGTAATAGACCGAGAGGTTGAACCAAATCTTGAGTAATCAAGATTTTACTTAAGATCGAAAGATAACAAGTTTACCAAGACCTAAGAAAAAAACTAAATTTCCTAAATCGAGGAACGAAAGTTGAAGTTTAGGAGTTTTAGGAGTTAATTAATTAAACCAAAAGATTTGACCTGAACGAAAGTTAGAGTACAAGTTTATTGGTTAGGAATTAATTTAACTTGCATAAACACTTAATTAATAATTAAATATCATGATCAAACAAGAGGTAGAATTGTTTGAACCATAAACCCTAGAATTATTTGACTTGTTGATTTTCTCTTATTTAGTTCTTGTTTTAGCCTTAATACTAGACTTAGGATTAGAACTCATCTTCAACCTTTAATTCTTAAAAGATTTGAACTCGTCTAGCTAGTTTAGTAAAGTAAAACACTAATATTCTACACCGTCCCTGTGATTCGACCCTCAAGCTTTACCACAAACGATTAGATCGGGTAAACGAGGTTTTTATTTTGAGCGTGGTTCCCCCTAGATCAAAATTGGTGCCGTTGCCGGGGACGGTTTGCTAGAATATTGGTATTTTGCTTTAGTAAATTAGTTTTGACACCCTTGTATCTTGTATCTTACTTATTTTATCTTATCTTTTAAAAATCCAAAAATATTTTCTATCACCATGTTTGATTCTTTTCAGCAAGAGATGGAAGATGGTGATGCAAAGAAGATCGTCGCATCCGACAAGAAGAACGAAGAGTTTGACCAAATTCACTTGAGCACGCTTAGAAGATGTTTGGAGAAATTGGATGTGATGGAAGGTAACAAACCTCAAATCAGATATCACATCCAATTCGAGCCAAGAAAGATGACATCCAAAGAAGAACATTCCAAGCATGTTTCAAGACAACCGCTCAAGCACTTTTGGGAGAACTATGATGCGTTGCAAGGGAAAAAAGTGAAGATAAGATAAACACGATGCAAGGTGGTCGAGCTAGCGACCTAAAACAAGCGCTTCTTGGGAGGCAACCCAAGGCCAAAAATTTCAATTCCTTTCATTAGTTTAATTTAGTTTAGTTTAGTTTAGATTTAGTTAGATAGAACTCATGGATCGTTGTTGTTGTTTCAGGTATTAAGAAGTCATGCAAGTGTCAAAAAGGTCAAATGAACTTCAACGCAACATCATGACACATGGAAGAAGGATGTGGGTTGTTGAAAAGTCGTACCATATGCAAGAACTCAAGTTTGGGGGAATACACCATGAAGGAGCATAATGAATCGTCTCAACCCAACTAGTCTCAACATAGTGGAGAAACCATCTTGTTCCATATCAAAACCGAGACCATTCACCTCAACCTAACCCTCAAACGGTCCGTCTCAACATTCAAACGGACCGTTTGACATCCAACCAAGACCCAACCTAATCCGTATAATGACTAAATTTTGAGTTTTCATTGGTTAGTCGAACGAACCAAAATTTTTTTTGCTCAATTTAGTCATTCACCAAACCTTCACCTAACCCAAATCCAAGGGTAAAATCACACCAACCCCTATGCGATTTATACCTTGAACCAAAACCTCCATCTCCACTACATGCAAGACACACATTCTCCAATGAGACGAACCTAAAGGCACCACAAAGCACATTGACATATCAAAGCAAGCAAGACTCATGTTGCGCGGCTCGACCCTTCACAATTTCGACATTGATTTGATGAGTTTCTCTTTTCCTTTCTCTCCTTTAATTTTTGTTTTCCTTGCATTGAGGACAATGCAAAGTTTTAAGCTTGGGGGGGAGAATAGGAATTTGTATCTAGGAATTGCATCATGCCATGTAGGTCTCAAAATTTGCATTCATATAATATTTGCATGTTAAGTTCATATAGAGTTGCATTTAGGTAAGTTCTAAAAATAGAATGACAAGAATTGAAAGTTGTGACATAAAAATTTGAGCTAATTTAAAGAAAAATAAATTTTACTTAAAATTTTTTCGAAAATAAATTTTACACAAAATTTTTCAAAAATGAAGTTTACTCAAAATTTTTCAAAATTGAATTTTATCGAAAAATTTTCAAAAATGAATTTTACTCAAAACAAATTTTTTCTCAAAAAGTAATTTTATTTAAAAAATTTTCAAAAATAAATTTGACAAAACCGACTCTTTCAACCTAAGGATAGGAGTAAGTATTGCCCATGATAGATCTTTTCTTAATTTTAGGAAGATTAATTTGATAAGTAGTAAATTAATTTTGTCAAGTAGAAATCGGTAATTAAGGCAACCACCCAAAATAAATAATTTCCATATCTTGCTATAGATCAATTCTTGCGACTCGAAAGTCTTTCCAAGTCTAGGTAATGAAATACATGTTAGATCAATTAAAGCACTATTTTTCAAGTTTAACTTAGTCATTTAAATTTAATTAAAAAAAACAAAAAAAAATCACAAAAAATAAATAAAAGAAAACTCAAAAATAAATAAAAAGGGGAACTAAAAAGCGGCGCTTTGATGGTGGCCACTGCGGAAGGTTATAGGACAATGTGGTTAAAAAAGTGCCATCTTTGAAATAAGGACAAGAGAAGAGTGCAAGGTGGGTCGTAGGTTTGTACCTTATTTTTGCCTACGATTTTTACACCCCATGCTCCAACGAACTCCTTCCATATTACTTCTGGCCGACCTTCCCACCGCGGAAAAACTCCTTGCCCCGGGAAAATTTAATTAATTAATCAACCCAAAAACTTTGGAGAGGATGGGTGAGGTGTTGTACCTTTATTTTTGCCTCACTTTAGTCTAAACTCCAATGTGTTTTAAAAAATCAATAAAGTGGTTTAAAAGATCAAAGACATGCGCATCATAATCTAAAACTAAGTCATATTATTCGAGTTGGAAGGGTTCGATCCCGGGTCTTCTTGTTGAAAAATAATTCTTTACTTAGAAAAATTAATAGACTTAACATTTGATAAGGTAAATCATCGACAATAAACTGCAATTATCATTAGAATTGAATTGAGGAAGGTTAGTCACAAAAAAAAAAATGGTTTGCATTTATAAAAAAAAATATTTTAACCAAATTGCCCAATTGAAGTCACAATTATTGATTCTTGTTAAGAAATTCTTAGAACTTGTTAGATTGCAATTATCCAAACATAATTTAGGTCCAAAACCATCTTCTAGACTTAGAGTTTTGCTTGGGGACAAGCAATGTTCAAGTTTGGGGGGTTTTGATGTAGGATTTTCATGCACACATTTCAATCCAATTTAGGCCCTAAATTATCTTTGAATAGTTGTATTTTTAGTTGAATAAGCTAATTTTAGGTTAGTTTAATTAGTTTTTGTGTCAAGAATGAGTTACTACCATAGTTTCTAATTTTATTGTAGATTTTGGACAATAAAAGACTTGGATGAATCCATAAAGTTATAGAGCTCATTGCAAGCTTTCCAACGGTTCTTGAATCACCTCAAACGGAGTCCGGATGAAGGAGATATGACCAAAATACGGACAGGACGCAATGCTGAATTTTTGGAACGGACCGTCCCAAATCAGAACGGTCCGCCCCAACAGAATTCGCCAGAATTTCCAGAAATAGTCCAGAGTTTCCAAATTTAAAGTTCTATTATGTTACGACGGTTCCAAACTATTTCCAGCACTTCCAGAACGTGTTTTCTGCTATTTCCATCATCTCTACACATTCCCAATGCCTATTTAAACATAGTTTGAGGCGATTATGAGATATACAAGAGAGGATTCCATCCTAGGTCCAAGTTAGGGTTAGACATAGATTTATTTGAGAGTTTAGTCTCAAGTCCAGATTGTGGCAGCGCCGAAACGACCGGTTTGTGGCAGAAATTGGGTGTTTCGATAGGAGGCTTCGACATACAAGAGGAAGCAAGGGAGTATTCGGTTTTATTCTTCCTTTATTTCTTATTTCTCTCTTGTTTTGCATGATGCCTTTTAGTTGTTGAGTTGATTGTTCTAGGCTATGGTTATAAACTTTTCTATTTAGTTGTTTGTGAATCTTTAGTTATTAATTAAGTTTGTTTTGAGGGTCAGGTGGCAATCACCACACCGACAGGAATTTTATTAATAAAAAAACCGTTACAAGGGGATTACAAAGAAGGGTTGAAAAGAAAAGAAAAGAAAGAAGAAAAAAGAAAGAAAGAAAAGAAAAGGAAGAAAAGAAAAAAAATTAAAAGTAAAAACCTATACAGAGAGCTATGTACAAGAGAAGTGTCCACCACGAGCAAGCAGCTAAGCCGAGGTTAACCAGGCAACAACAGAAGCACAAATTTCCGCCATCAGCATAGTTAGGGGCAAGGACTTATTGGTGAAAATTCTCCGATTTCTTTCTTTCCATATAGCCCAGGTAGTGGCCGCCCAAATGATGTCCCACACTGGACCAATCATGGTCCTATTATGGAGCCAGAATAGTTGTAAGTCAGGATGAAAGGTCAGTAGCGGTAAGGAGAAGTGGACCTGAAGCAAAGTCCAAGTTTGTGTTGCATAATCACAGAGTGAGAAGAGGTGGGGGGCGGTTTCAATTATGCCCAGAGAACAACACTTACAAGCGGTGATGGTTGGCCAGTTCCTGGCTAACAAGTTTTGTTGTGTGAGCACTCTATCCAGAAGTACCAACCAAATGAAAATTTTGACCTTAGGCGGTATCCGCATTTTCCAGAGTAAGTTGTGATACGGCGACCGAATGCCTGGGTCCGCAAGGATCGCGTAGGCACTTGCTGAGGTGTATAGCCCCGTAGAGGACCATTTCCATAAAAAACGTTGGACACTTGTATCCCAGATCATAGATGCAGTGAAGAAAACCCTATAAGAAAGGATGTCCTTGAAGGCTAGGGAAATTCTTGGGTTGCCTGCGAGTAGATAGAGGTCGGTTGTGCCATAGAGGAGCTGGATTGAAGTAGACCAAGTGGATTCAGGGAGATGTTGCAGTTTCCAAAGCCACTTCATGAGCAACGCTTGGTTCTGGTCAGGTAGATTTAGGATTCCAAGACCGCCACATTTCTTAGGGAGACAACATTTGGCCCAATTAACAAGACAGTGCCCTCCGAGGCACTTTTCTTTCCCCTTCCAGAAGAATCTTCGCCTGATTCTATCCAAGTGTTTAATTAGCCAGGCAGGCAGCTTCATAACCTGCATGTAGTGCAGAGGCAGTGTCGTAAGTACTGCCTTAACAAGAGTCAGACGCCCCCCTAAGGAAAGAAACTTCGTTTGCCAGCCATCAAGTTTGCGTTGAAACGCATCAATGAGAGGTTTGAAATGAATTTTCTTTGGCCGGCGAATTGTAAGGGGGAGACCCAGGTAGGTAATGGGCATCTCCTTCGGTTCACAAAGAAGGATTTGAGATAGCCCCTGAAGTGAGGCCGAGGGGATTGCCACCGGCAAGAAGGAGCACTTGGAATTGTTAATATGCAAGCCCGAGATTGAAGCAAAGTTGGAAAGAATATACTTAACAATTGTCAAGTTGCGGGGTATAGCCTCCATAAGTAGGATTGTGTCGTCGGCATATTGTAGGGCTCTTGGAGGGATAATTACCTGTCCGGTCAGTAATGGTGCAGCATTCGATATAAAGGATTGTAGGGCATCAACAGTGAGAATGAAGAGCATTGGAGATAGAGGATCTCCTTGCCTAAGACCTTTCTTATGAAAGAACAGGTCAGTAGTAACCCCATTTACTTTGACATTGGAGGAGGACGATCTTAGTATATTAATTACCCATGAAATCCAAGCCGGGGGAAATCCTCGTTCAATCAGGACATTTGTGAGAAAGGTCCAAGAAACGGAGTCAAAGGCTTTGGAGAAGTCCACCTTGTACATTAACGCTGGGATCTTGGCCTTATGGTAGAAGGACAGGAACTCCCTGGCTATCATGAAGGATTCCATAATTGTCCTTCCCTTTGTAAAAGCTGTCTGAAGCGGACTCACAAGCAGGGGGATGAAGGGCTGTAGTCTATTGGCCAAGACTTTAGAGATGATTTTGGAGAAGGTATTGATGACGCTTATGGGCCTGTAATCACTGAAAACTAAGGGATTTGCCTTTTGGGGGACAAGAGTGATGGTGGCTTGGTTGAGTTTGTTCAGATTTAGTGAACCTTGGTGAAAGTCAAGGAACGCTTGTAGGATGTCGACTCTTATCGTGTCCCAGGAAGTTTTGAAGAACTCAATCGGGAAGCCATCAGGCCCTGAGGACTTTCCGGACGAGAGACCATTGATTGCCGCCAAAATTTCAGTTTCGGTGAAAGGTAAGTCCAAGCTAGAGAGGTCTAGCCTTGGTCCTAGCTTGCCAGTAAGATCAAAAGGGGGGGGGCTAGCAGGAGGAGTGCCGAGAACAGATTGGTAATGATGAAAAAAGGCATTTCGAATATCCCCATCTGAAGTAAGGACCTGAGCTGGGAGGGAGAGAGAGGAGATTTTATTTGTCACCTGGCGCATCGAAGCAACCGCATGGAAATACTTAGTATTTTTATCGCCCAGTTTAAGCCAAGTGACCCCCACTCCGTTGCTTCCACTTACGTTCTTGTAATTGAATGAGCTTGTATTTGTTGCTTTGCTTCCACTTAAGTTTATGTTTTATTTCTTGTGCTTTAATTAATTTATTTGTTGCTTTGCTTGATTAATTGCTTAATTGATTATCTCGTCAAGCAAAGTACACGTTTGATAGTTGGAATTTAAAATCAATTGAATTAACTCAAAGCTTTTCAGTGAAACTCTTAGGTAGGTAATAGACCGAGAGGTTGAACCAAATCTTGAGTAATCAAGATTTTACTTAAGATCGAAAGATAACAAGTTTACCAAGACCCAAGAAAAAAACTAAATTTCCTAAATCGAGGAACGAAAGTTGAAGTTTAGGAGTTTTAGGAGTTAATTAATTAAACCAAAAGATTTGACCTGAACGAAAGTTAGAGTACAAGTTTATTGGTTAGGAATTAATTTAACTTGCATAAACACTTAATTAATAATTAAATATCATGATCAAACAAGAGGTAGAATTGTTTGAACCATAAACCCTAGAATTATTTGACTTGTTGGATTTCTCTTATTTAGTTCTTGTTTTAGCCTTAATACTAGACTTAGGATTAGAACTCACCTTCAACCTTTAATTCTTAAAAGAGTTGAACTCGTCTAGCTAGTTTAGTAAAGTAAAACACTAATATTCCACACCGTCCCTGTGATTCGACCCTCAAGCTTTACCACAAACGATTAGATCGGGTAAACGAGGTTTTTATTTTGAGCGTGGTTCCCCCTAGATCACCAACCAAATTTTAATGAAGATATTATGCTGCCAATCTTATATATGTACGTACGTATACAATATGTACGTATTCATCTTACTGATGTGACTTTAATAACTTCATTTTAATATCCTAATTATTGTTGTATTCGTTTATTATTCAATTCAAATCAGTATTCCATTTATTTTCAATTTGTATCTATAATCAATACCATTCGACATTCCGCATTCGTATAGGCATCCAAAAGGTATATTAATATGGATATGTGATGTGATCATTATTAATCCGTATCTAATTAATCCATTTATATTATTGCATGAAATTTCTAACGGGTACTAACAGACCGTAGAGGTGTTACACGTTAGGTCTAGCTTGTAAACACGTGTTTCCGTTGTTCGATCGATTTGACTGTGGTTGGATATCAATTGCTAAATAAAACAACAATATATTTTGATTTTATGTCTAATAAAGAAACAAAATGAATAACATATCTACTTGTGGGTAAATTGAGTAACAAATATTTATTTTTTAATATTATTTTATTTCTTTATCTGCCCATATATGATGGCATCTTTTTTGCTAGTTATTATCAAAATATAAATAAAAAAGAAATATATGAAATATTATATTAATATTTTTAATATGTATTTTTCTTATAGTTTTATTTTTTTTGGAAATTGAAATGAGATATTTGGAAAAAACAATCCCAACAATTATGGAAGGAAATAAAATTAAATATGGTTCATTCTTTCAAACAAGTGCGAAAAGTAAAAACGGTAAACAAATGCTACAGACATATGATTCATCCTTTTTTTTTTTCCTTTGAAATCATCTATTATTCCTCAAATCATTTCACGTGTGTCCTGTCCCAAATCTCAGCAAATTAATGCCTTTTCAAGCAACTTTGGAAATGGAAATCAGGTTATCCTCGATTTCTAGTTTCTTTCCGGCACCAAACGCACCATAAGTGGCTAAAATGAAGCAAAAGGCTTTCTTTCTAGTTTTTTTTTTTTTTCTTGGTAAAGGCCTTCTTGGGCCCGTTACAGTACATTGCCGTGCTCACTTATAGGAATGCGGCCCATGCGGGGAATAGAAAATTTCCAACTTGAGCTCGCAGAGTCGCAGTACATTGCGATGCTCGATAGGAATCATTATCTTTTCTGGCACCGGCAAAATGTTTGATAATATTTATCTCCGCTGAATAAGTACGTATATGATATATCTAACTTCTGTACTTTCAGAAATTATAATGAACCCTACTTGAGCATGGGAAAGTACTGCGAGCTCCTTTGCCTTCTTCACGAGTCCATCGCGTCGCTGGTACCGGAGAAGTTAGACAACTGTTGGTACCTGAGAAGAAGTGGAAGGGTGCAAATTTGGGTGCATCCTTTTCATTCTTGTGGTATTTCATCTTTGACACCATGGTATAATAAGCTTATAAATAAACATAGATGTAGGGACTACAGTGCAATTTGGATGCACTTTTATGTCTTTTGTCAAACCATGTTCAACGGATGAGAATTCCTGATCATTACTGTACTCCGTGAGTTTAAATATTTAATTGTCAGACGAAATTTTGAGATTGTTCATTTGTGTGTTTTAGTCATTTCGTTTTAAATGAAGATGACATCCTACGAACGTTTTATTGCTCACAAGTTGATGGTTGCTATAATAAAAATAAATTCTGCAAATTTCTCTGCAAAATTTCCTGGTCCATTTTATTGCAACGTTTTTAAATTCCTACCGGGTACCGGTAATTTCCGGTAAAACCGGGTTTCGGGTAAGGACCCGGTAGGAAAAGATATTTAAAACCCGTTGGTCAATAACCGGAGAAAACCGGTCAAAAACCGGAAAATTCCGAAATTACCAGCTTAACCGGTTTCTTCCTTTCCCCTTTCGCAAGAATAAATCCTCAAAATTAATTGTGCATTGGGGGAATCGAACCCAGATACACATTACAGGAGACAACACCTCCAACCACTGGGCCTAGAGGCCTTTTATGCTTGTTACACTTGTTAAATAAACATATTATATTATAACCAATGCCAACCAATGCCAACCAATGCCAACCAATACAAACCGGTACAAACCGGTACTAACCGGCACAAACCGGTAAAATCGGTAAAAACCGCATACCGCCGTTCTGGCCGGTTTGATGGCCGGTAGGGTATTAAAAACATTGTTTTATTGTACAATTTCTACTATTATTTTCTTAACCATGATATTACCACTCAACAGAAGTAATGCAATGGCAGTTTTTTTTTTAGTTATAAATGTATTCCTAAAACAAACATGAGTTTCTGTTCCACGACTCCTCTCTTAAATACAACAATTATTTTCCGATCCTCATCAACTCTCAAGTTGGCAAAGATATTGTGAAGTTCACCCTTTTTTTTATTTTATTAATAAGAAAGTTCTTCCCTGTTATGTCAGGCTCTCGGTTTTCCAATTATTTTCCCCCCTTATTATTAAAAATCTTCTTCATTTCCTTACTTACAAAAGTCTGTCAATAACTTTTGAAATATTCATCTTTGTTTAACCAATAAATCCTCGATCTCATCTTTGTTTGCAGCGGCTGTCTGGAAAAATATCATGAGTCATAAGGTTTGATATGTCCAAGCACAAGGAAGGGGTGTGCATGTTTTCCGCAAGGAAAAAAAGGCAAGATAGATCATGGGAAGTTCTTTGGCGGTTGCGTGGACATTATTGAATGTCTTTTAAAACAAAATGTGGTGACACATGAATACCTCGAGGGAAAACAATGGCAGTTTGTGTGTGTGTGTGTGTGTTTTTTTTTAATCCTTCCATTGAGTAACAATAATGTGTTTGCGTGGACATTATTGAATGTTTTTTTTTTAATCCTTCCATGTGGTGACACATAGTAGCTAACTTAAGATTAACCTTCTTCCCTCTTTGTATTTAAAGCAAAAACGGAAATCGACTGTGTCCCAACTCTTTCGACCCGCCCTCCTAGTAAACGTTCACATAATCACATTCGTAATCGTAGGTTCTCTGATGCATATATAAGGCCAGGTGCAACAAGGGCTCTTTGGATCTATAATGGGCCTAATGATTTGATCAAGGGCCTTCTTCCCCACGCCTTTATAAGGCTAATAATTAAATTATGAAGAAGAAAAAGTAACCAAAGCCCAATACAATCTATCAGTTCGACACCACAGTACAACACTAGTACAAAAAGAATTCAAGCAGTCTACACGAGAGAAAAATAATTCGCATTCCAAACATCAATTAATTATTTACAAACACAAAAATGATCAAAAGGCTATAAATAAATAAGGTTCTTTTCCGTATTTACCCTTGCAAGGTTGAAATTTACATGTATGCCAACCTCCCAATAAAAAAGTATTCCAGCAAAAGAAAAACAGAAAATCTCATCCCATAAGGCCATCACTTCTAGAATTGCAAAGTTCCACACTCAAGAGACGCTATAATGCAAGCGTATCAGAATGAACAATACAATCTGGTTTTCAGAGTAATTTTTTTTTTTTTTCATGTAATATACCATCACCATGAAACCTAGGAACGGAATTACAAAATTTTTGTTGTAGACAAAACCAATTAGACTTAAGAAACGCATTCTTTTAACATATTTTCTGGTTCTAAATCGCATTCATAGGTATGCTCATGTCAAGCCTCAATTTTAGCAATAATATTAATAGCCATTACAACCTGATCGAGTTCCTAAATTAATTAATATATATACTCTTTCAAATTAAACCTCTTGCCATTGCAAGCTGCTACCACTAACCAAAAAATAAATCTAGATCTTACTCTCTAATTCTTCAAATTTAAGTCTAAGACTTCAAATTATTTTCTGCATCTCATAATGTTCAATATTTGCACATGATCCATCCCTTAATTTTGCCTACATTGCCTGGTGACAGCTTTCTTCGCAAAATGCTGGAACTAAATGGGAAAATGGCAAGTAAATACCAACATTTTCCGGGTAAATTCGGAAAAGCAAAACCTATACTGCTATACTAGAGATCAGAACCAAAAGAAAAACAAAAAAAAAAAAAGACATCCTCCACATAAATAAAGGGGGGTCAATTTTCAAGAAAACGTAGCAAGAAAAGAACCCTAATTTGCAAGTATCTCGCCGGAGAAGATCTCAGCAGCGACGGCGCCACCATCTCCGCCGGAAGATAGGGCCAGAAGGAGGCGTTGAAAGACTGAAACGGCGCACAGGATACGAAGTGCGCCGGTTTGTTGGAACCCGAGCTCTTGAGCAGTTCTTTCGAGCAACCCAACAAAAATTGGCCGGTTTAGCATCTCGGCTCGAATGGTGAACCGCTGCGGCGGCTCCGTGACCTCTCCGACGTGGACTGGCACGTGTCCTGGCGGCACCTTGCTTGTACCGGGTGTGTGGTGGGTCGCGTGTGCGACTCTGGAGGTGTAGCAGATCTTGAGCTTCATGAGGATAGTGCTAGGGTTAGGGTTACGGTTGGGGAAAGGAAGAGAGGAAGAGGCTAAATTTTAGTGGGTTGAGTGAGTGGAGGTTGATATTTGGTGGTGGGAAAAGAGAGAGAGAGAGAGAGAGAGAGAGAGAAGGAGAGAGGGTACAAAGGAGGACAACTGGAGTACATGGAAGAAAGGAAATACCATGAAGTTGGTGGTTTTTGGATATATTGTGGGCGTTGCTGCAACTGCAATGCTGTTACTTGAATGTTTTGGCTTTTTGTTACAGAATTCAAATTTACCAGTACTGTCAGAAAAAATAATTTTTATGTCTACGTGGATGTTGTATAGTGATGCTAATTCTGACTATATAGTGCTTTCTGGTTTGTTGTATTCTACCTATTATTATCTTTGATTAATACCTGAATTTAAATGAATTATAAATAAATATAGTAAATTTTTAGACCTATTTTTTCTGAGGAGGTTCGAGTTGACCGTCTAGTCATACGTCTTAAACAGTTTAAAACAAAAACTCTAAGATTTAAACAACAAAATTACTAGACATGGTCTATATCATATCACCATTTATGCACGCACACAAGAATTTATAGAATTTCTACTTTATTTTGTTGAAGATGAAATATTTAAAAAATCAGTCTTGGGATAATATTAAACACATCGATAGATATTTACAAGTTCTTGGCATCAGTCGAATTCATAAGTAATTTCATAAATATGGCAAAAAATAATATTTAATAATTTATTTTGGTAATTTAGCTTTAATTTTCAAGTTATTATTTTTTTATAGACCACACAAAAGTTTACAAAGGTAAGGAAAACAGACAAGAGGAGGGTCTTATTTGGGGCGGATATAACGGACTGCGAGAAATTGGAGGTTTGTTGAGGCACTCGCACGATATGGAGATCAACAAAGGGCACGTGTCCTTCTCGATTCCGTAGTCCGGGCTTGTACGGTGAGTGAAAAAGTAAGGAAAAGGAAAAGTAAAGAGGAGGACAGAGGGTGGGTCCCACCCTCTTCTTTCTTGTTTAATGGCAGTAATTCCGACATGGCAGCGGTGTTTGGGACATTAAATTCGGAGAAGAAAATGCTGCCCATGTCTACCTCCGATTTCCTACGGCTCTCTACTAAACAGAACAAGAGAGAAAATTTTCTGTTAGGTTGAGTATCAATTTGTTTCAAGCTTTTAAAATGCTCCGTTTTATCACCGATTAAACTGAATTATCTATTTTTTTAATCATACCGCATAACCGTTTATCACCGTTTTATCACCGCATAACCGTTTTATTAACGTTTTATCACCGTTTTATCATGAATTATCACATGACCGCTAAACCGCACAAATCGCATTTTAAAACCTTGATTTGTTTAGATAATTTTGACCGTTCTTTCAAATTATCAATGGCTTGATATTTTTTTGTTCGAAGTCAGTGTATATCTTTTGAGAAGTATCACGTTCATTCAATTTTGTTAAAGAATATTTCAATCAAAGGTGGAATATTAGAATTCGCTTCTATTTTGTTTCAAATAACAAAACATGCACAAACCAGAAAATATTTTTTTTTCACAGTACATAATTGGATCAATAATACAAGTATTGCAAAGCAAAACTTTCATTAAAATATTGAGGACCGTTTAGCGTTATCATATGTTTTTATAGTTTTCCATGTTTGCCTTATAAAATTAGGGAATTCATATCCTTAATAAAACTAATCTAAATAATTAATTTGGTCAGTGGCGAAGCTAGGATTTCGCATCAGCAGGGTCCGTAATTTTTTTTCTGAAAATATATATTTGATGTAACATCTAATATAAACATAGTATAATAATAATTTTTAATTAAGTAACTCTAAAATAATGCAACATAAAAAATTCATGAGAAATCAAATATATGTTATAATAACAATATAAAATCTAAAATAATATATTCAATATACAAAATAATAATTCAAAAGTTGAGACAATAAAAATACAACAATTTGCTATGAATTTTTATTTTTTCAGAATTTTATATAATAGGTCCATTAGAAATCTTATTGAACACTTCTTTTTCTATATTATAAATATATAAAGATGGGATGCGTACTGAGGAGTTCAGCCACTATATTTAAACCATAGTATTTCAAATTTTTCGTGCTGCTTGGAAATTTTTTTACAGGTGTTTAGAATTTTTAGTTCATGTTTTTACATAATATCCAAATAGTATTTTTAATCTTTTGTGATAACTTTTATTTATTATGTCCTAAAATTTATGAAATATTAAATAGACAAATCACGCAATGCGTGAGATTAACGCTAGTGCATATATATATACTATAAATAATCATTCATCCAAACAAATTTCATTTTATTCTAAATTTTGTCTTAATAAGATTTATTGCGGAAGAAGAATGAAGGTGATTCATCAAGTACAAATACAACCTGGGTCCTATGTGATTTTTTCACGAGTCGTTATGCAATTCAAATCAAACACAAAATGTTCAGCTGGGTCCTTCAAAATCTTGGGATGGGTCCATGACTTCTTGTATATATATATATTTTTTTTTACATAAATGTGTAATGTCTATATTTTTTTTTTTTGAGGTGGGTCCATGGACCCACCAAAATGCACATAGCTTCGCCTCTGAATTTGGTTGCCATCAGTTAATATCTTTTTTCTTGATAGGTTTATAAAGTGTTGTATGTATTGCATAGGCAGATCCAAGAAAATTATTGAATGTTATTGCTTATTGATTTTTATGAGATCTTATATAATTAACGTGTTATATATATTAGATTTTTAAGTGTAAACTAATTTCTTCGATTTAAAACCCCTGATAATTATCCATGAAACTAGATCGTTTTAAGAAATTCTTCATATTATCCATGATAAATTTGATTTTAAACTATATCACATAAGTATTCAATTTAAAAATGATTTCACATTTAAATGTCTAGAGTCTTAGCATAACATATTCTAACTGAAAGATCTCCAAGCAACTAAATTTTTCGTATTCTCATGTTAATAACAAATCATAAAGTATATATATTATTTTTTTAACATATTGGAACATGCAAAGACAATTCAAACTGTGAAAGCTTGCAATTTTTAAATCATTCTATATTTCTTAATCATCTTATAAGATCTCAATTTTTGTGGAAATGTTGGCAGACGTTTTTATTGTGTAGTTCAATTTTTATTGTCGAAGTAGAAAGTAGTACAAGTATTGGGGCTTAATACTTGGAAGGACTAAAACAAAACTGGATTTTCAACAAAAATGACGAATGAGGAGGTACAGGTAATAGATGGGGACGGTCCTATGTCCTTTTAAACACGGAAAATATCTAAACACACTCAATTACTACGAAATACTAATTTACACATAGGACACCACCTAGTATTAAATTCCCATTGGATGTTTTAAGATCCGAAGTGTACGGTCGTCGTTATTTAACACAGTGCTGTTTATTTCTCAATTCTCATACTACAGTTTTGCTTTAACTAGGTAGGTCGGTCCCTCTCTTGCCCCCATCCACGTGCCATGCTGTGAGAAACTATTACATTGCTACCCCCTTAATAATGCATTGCTACCCCCTTTTAATAATTGAAATCTACCACCATTGCTTAAAGAAAAAATAGAGAAAAATAAGGGAAATTTACCATTTAGCTTGTGCTGTGTGAGGCCTTTTAATTAGTTATGGCATTGGCTGCTGTTGTGTTGGTTCCTTTTATGTTGTTGCTAGCTAGAAAGAATGTTTCTATAGCTTGATGTCTTAATAATTAATAATTGGGTTTTTAAACCGATGAGATCTTATTGTGAGATTGATAGCTTAAAAATTACCGGAAAGCACCTTACAACGTAAGCATGTAAATGAACTTTTTGAAAAATCTGATACATAGATATGAAGATTAGTGAATTTCGTAGATATGATCGTACGAAATTCCAATTTTCTTAGTTATTACTTATTAGTATTCATTATTTTTTTCCCTTACATGTACTGCCTCATACATGATTGTGCATTGTGATCACAATCAAGATACCTATTGTACAACACAATTTGTACTACGATAGCTTCTTTTGTTCTAGAAAAAAAAAATCTTAGATAAGGCCGTTGAAAAAATTTTAATAGTATAATAAAACAAGGGTAATTTTATGGTGCATATATATAAATTATAAACTACACTTGCAATCTAATCGTTCAACTCTGTTCATAATTTTAAATGGGCGATCTGGATTTAAATCTGGTTATAAAATATAGTCCACAACAGAATTTACTATAAGATATTTTAGTATCACTCCCTTAGAATTCTATCTAAAAATTTCGGTTTCAAATTAAATTCCTTTAACCAAAATGTGCATAGAAAGAAATACCATGCATAATCAAAAAGCCTTTTTTGGCAAACACACACACACACACACACATTTGATCTCCAGAAAACTGTATTCTCTTTAATTCATTAAACAGCATCTAACATTATTCATGATATATACATCTAACATATCTTCCTATGGAGATCACATATTTCAAATTTAGCTTCATCTAGAATTTGTGGAGAAAAAAAAGTTTTCAATTTTACAACATCATGAAGATTTATTTTTTTATATATACTTGCAAGTCTGTTACGATCGAAGAAAAAAAATATATATATATATGGATGTTCATCATGGCATGAATGTGGTTGGTTATCTGAAGGACAAATTTGCAGACGAAACTTTGAATGAGCCTTGCTGTCTTACTCAAGAATATTGAACATTGAATATTCGACAAAAAAGAATTACGATCCGGAGCAGAAATATGGAACCGGCGTCAATATATGTGACATACAATATATATTTGACAGCAATTGGGAGACAAACATCCCTGCCATGAGCCCATGACTAGTCAATGGCTTAGAAACCGAGTGGTAGAAAATTGAATTCAGTTAGAAGAGAAGTCAATATCAGACTTGTCAGCCATTAATTAACTGCCAAAAACTTGAGAAGTTTATATGGTCCCCCTTTCCGTATACTCCGCATCACGGGCCTTGTACCCTTCTGTCCTTTCCCTTTCCCTTTCATCTTTTTAATAATTATTTTTTTGCAACATGATTACTTACCCAGATGGATTTCTATGTTTTATTATTATTTTTTTTGTATACTACAATAATGGCCTCCAGATTTTTTTTATTTTTGTTTGTTTTACTAATACAAAGACCAATGAAGTATTAGATTGCTTTCAAACCAACGAGTAATTTTCATTATTTATTATGGCATGTTATACTAAAAAATATAGCCTGCTTGTGGGACAACTTGACAAAATGCACTTACCAACATTTTTCAAACAATTTTCTAAACACTTGACGGGAGCAAATCTAAATAAAGCTCCGAATTTCCAAGAATGCAGCATGTAGCATAGTATATACCAAATTGTGGTGAGAGATGTTCTTCTAGACCAATAAGTAAAAGAAGCAACTTTCAATAGAAAGAAAAGAAACATTAATCAATTGCACTTTGACAAAGCAGACTAGATGTGGACTTAAATAATTCAATGGGTTTGTACGATTTGTCTTCGTGTACGGAATGACGGTGTCTATGACATGGACATGTTAGACTATCATCTCCCGTGGGAACGCAGGAGATTCCACCAACAAATCGTGGAATTAAAATTATTCAAACGGCCCTTGTAGGAAAATTTTTGCATTCCGTAATAAGGCGCCCGTTTACCAAGATGTGCATCCTCAATATGGCAACAACGATTCATGAGGTCTTCTAGTTAGGTAATTGTTAAAAGATTCGGTATTTTTAACAACAATTTTATTTAATAATTTTTACTAAATTTTATTGTTAGAAAGATCAAACAATTATTATTTTTTTTTTTTTTAAAAAAAAAAATTTTCCGCTCTCTCTAGGACTCGTCCACTCAAATCTGTTAGGTCTTGCCTCGTTCCGGCTCATTGCCTTATTGGAAATGCAGAGCACATCCTTCTGCCTTCTGATTGTTAGAAAATTTTCATGCACATGACTTAGAAAAACAAAACAAATTTTAAAACATTAAATTTGCTCTCCTGTAGAAATCAGGAAAAAAGTGCTAAAAAAAATTTGTACAATCGAAATAACAAGTTCTGCTTTGGAAATGTTTTCCCTTATGTCGATATTTTTTTTAGAAAAGATATGTAACATTTCTGATTTCGAAATTATATTATCAGTCAAAAATAATTTATTTTTAATAGAATAATTTCTTTACGATGTCTGAAGAGAAGAAAGGCTCCCTGCGGATCATTGAACGTTACAATTTTAAATAGGAGAGGAGCTGGAGGGAAATTGGTGAGCTCCGTTAGTGCGGTGGTAATAAATCCAGGTTAAGGACTGATCAGTTAATTGCGAAGACAAAACAAGATTTTTTTTTTTTTTAAAAAAAATTGAAAATTAGGTTTATTTGAGATGCAGGAAGTCGAAAGAATTTTTGCGAACAACTTCACTGGAGAAGCCTATTGGGTCCAAACACAGCCAATTACTTCGAAGTTCTCAAATATATCCAAAAGTAATAATGGAGCAAACAAACGTCTTCCAATAACGTACATAATGAATGAATGATTTCAATAAAATGCTAAAATATTATCGCAGAAGAAACTTGCATAAACGTGCAGCGATAGCAATCAACTGTTTGGCAAAAATTCGAACCTTTTATCACTACCAAAATTTTTGAAAAGTTGCATAAACTCATTTATATAGTACCATTTAGTTTTTTTAAACAAAAAAAACATAAAAGATAGCAATAACAATATTTTTCTATTTCATAAAACATATTTCAAAATATGTTTTTCAATCTGTGAATCCATGAACAAAGAAACACAAAACTCCATAACATACCATATATATATTTTTATTCTAATATTCAGTCAATCAATGCTTCAAAAGGAGAGAATACGGGTTTATGCCCTACATCTACATTTCCTTACCCAAAAAAGCCAACTCAAAGAAAGTTAGCTTAACGCATGACAAAACATCCATGTAACTTCCCATACAGCATGTAAATACTTAAGTAACTAAGAAGCTATACAGAACACATAGATTCTAGGGCCTAAAAGATCTTCTAGATACTAATTTATTGTTCTCAAAAAAAAAAACAAAGAAACTAACTTATGGTACGCTTATTGGCCAAACCAATCCGTACAGGGACCCGCATGTAATGATATAATCAATTTAATATAAATTTGAAATTAAAAATCAAAATGATACTTCCTAAGAAGCAAAATAGAAGACAAATCATCAAAGTGACATTTAACGACTATTGTTCTATTTTCGTATTAATTAGTTGCTAGAAGTCAAACAATTAAATGCTAGAAGTCTTAAAATATGTCTGTAATTAATTGCTATCTTCATATAATACATTCAACAAAAAGACAGATATGGGTGTAAGTTCATCCAAGAGAAAGGCCAAGAAAAGTACTGAGATGGAGAAATCCTTGATGAATCATTTCGAGTATAGAAGTGATAGCCATAACAGGGTGCCACCAGGGTGTGTACCAGTCCTTGTTGGCACAGGTGATGAACCAGTAGAGAGAAGTGTTATAGATCTGAGATTGCTACAAGAGCCACGCATACAGGCGCTGTTAGACATGGGGGCTAACATGTATGGGTACGATCCACGAGGGCTCATCAGAATCCACTGTGAAGCTGATCACTTTAATAGGATAATTGGTGAAATTGCTCAATCTAGGTTGAGAAGGTCTGTTTGCTGATTTGCTCCCTTTAATTTGATAGTTTCAATTGATTAATTAAATGAATTTGAGTCTTTACTCTCCTTAACCCTCTTCTATCTTTCTATTCATTATATCCTCCTAACTTTTATTTATTGCTTATTAGTATTATTCTGTCGAGCAAATATGAAAGATCAGATTTAACGAATTTAAGTTTTCTATTCCTAATTACCTCATTTGTCATGTTCAGGTTACCAACACCTCCAATTTCTGGTAACAACACAAAAAATATATTGTAAACCCCTTCCAAACACAGAAGAATAATGCAACATGCAAGTTCATATCGATAACCAATAAACCAGCATTATAAAGGCCTGTACTTTGCTTTAATGACACTAAAAAGTAAACAAACATTATAACATGTTTCTAACAGTTTCATGCTAAGTACCAGAGAGGTGAAGCCAAAATCAAACAATTCTAATTGTGCCTGCTGAGTGCTGACACTTAAAAGGCCTGTATTTAACAGTTACTTGAGATGACAATCTGTGCAAAAACAAACTATCTAAAAATCATCACCCAATTTACGTAACAGCTTTACTTACCATTGAAACAATAACATACCTTATTTTAACACAAACAGACTACAAAACTGCATAATTGCTCATCAAGTCTTCTCCGGTGACAACGACAGTACTGGTAAGGGTTTAATAACTACACATAATTCAACCAATCTATTATCCAATGCACGAAGTAACCTGTCTATGTTTGATAACAATTAGCTTGAATCAAGTACCGTAACATGCTGACATGTCTATAATTTGGTCCTCTTCAGGTTAATTAGGCTCTAAATTTAGATTCAATTAACTAAATGAACAAAGCGAAACTAAGGCGATTTTTATACTTCTTTTAAGCAATTAATATATGCTGGATGATAGTAACAAAACTAATAGAAAGAGTTACAAATGAAACTTGTAAAGTATGGGTGTGTTTGGAATCGTACGCGAACAGCTTGTTCGCGAATAGCAGCTGTTCATGCGAACCAAACGAGATGCGAACAAGCACGAACAAAGAACTACCCCCTTGTTCGCTGTTCCCCCTTTTTCCACGAACTACGAACAAGAACAGGGAACAAGCCTTGTCCCTGTTCGTCCCCTGTTCCCACCCAACCCAAACATACCCTATACCTTCTTCATGGCCTGTCATGTGCAGTGCTGGTAACATATCAGTATCCAGCACATATCATGTGCAGTGCTGGTAACTCAAACTTGCATTTGGTAACATATCATGTGCAGTGCTTGTAAAGTATACACATTTTAATTTCTGGTTACTCGATTTTTCTTGTTCGAGTTATAAATTTCCCTTGGCTCAAAGAGTATCGTCTGCCAAATAAAATGATAAAAGAGAGGTTCAAAACAAAAACAATTCAAATGTAAAGAGAGATGTATAAAAAACAGAACATTGGATGGCTAGATATCTACGCAGTGCTTAGCTTGTAGCACAGGCAGTGATACATATCATGCTCAGCACCAGGAAATGCCAGAATGAACACAACTGCATGACAAAAATCTTTAACCAAATGCAAAATTATGCATGCAAAGCATCATATAATATTGGGATTGCTGCACAAACTGAATAGGATTGAAACTAACCGCACAGACATGAAAACCACTGCCTGTCTGGGCCCGTCCACCCATCCGGGTCTCTTCTGCACCCATCAGCCCATCTGAAGGTCTGCTGTCTGTTGATTGCAATTTGTACAAGTACATCACATTGTACACTGCCAAACAATTAGCTTCAATTAAGTACTATAACATGCTGAAATGCTTATGTTTTCCTTTTATTATTGTGTTGCTAAAAACAAAGATAAGAAAATCTATTATATACCCAATAGGTACCAATATGCATGGGAATTGCAAAATTGGGGAATAAATGGAGACAGTTACTATCACGCATTGGGAAGATGGCATTACCGGGGAACAAATGGATACTCATTAACCATTTGAATATGACCAATCCCTTCATTACAATTTTTCTTTCTATGTGTTTTTTGTTTGCCCTGAAAAGTGAAAACATTCCATCTTACTCGGATAAATAAGTCATCAAGTCTATGTATCACGAAGGAATGAAGTAAACACCTACAAAAGCTTTCAGAACTTAATTGAGAATGAAACTGAAAAGAAAAGGAACTACCTCTTGGGATAAGATGGATTGGTATTAACTCTAGCATAAAGAAGTTTTTCGAGAAAACCAGGGCAGAGAAGAGCCAGGTTGGTTAGCTCTGGTCCTTTGATTACCAGTTATAGACAGATTCTTCGAGGGGAGAGAAGCACAAATTTTAGAAATGAACACCAAATATATTCTTATTAACAACATGTGGTGTCAGGCAGGGTGGAGTGGGCGGGGGTAGGTAGAGAGACCTGACTACAGTCATTTGGAAAATCAATTTCTCCAAAACCAAACTATGTGTCAGCCAGTGCAGTGATTATGCAAGCAGTAAATTCAGGATGCAAATTAAAACCAGAGAAAATTTACTCTGCTGCTCTCCGACTTCCGACTCCCTCCTCTCTGGCCTATACTCTCACCTCTGCACCTACACTACACAGGACCCTCCATTCCCCTCCCTTGTCTCTACTTCGGTGTCCTCTCCCTGTCCTCCATACACAACCTCTCAAGTTTGATCGGCCACTTCAGCGAAGCCATCCCTTGTTCCCTCAATTTTCCTAACTCTTTCTAGTTTTCTCTCCTTTGCTCCCTCTGGCATCTCTCTTTTTCTCTCTATTCTTTGTTCCCAACGTTATCTCAAATTTGAAATAGAAATGTATGAAACCACAGCTCAGCATAGGCCAGAATTGAACTGTCTCAGATTTTCTTTTATTTCTCACAGAATTTTGTTTTGTTTTGTTTTTATTTTTGTTTTTTTATCTTAACTTAATAGTTTGCAAGTAATTCAACTGCAAAACCCTAGTTTGCTTCTGTACCAGTGGTATAATTTGGTACTGACTATACATGTTGACAAACATATCATATCCCTTCTATCAATGTATAATTCATATGAACAATAGTCCACATTCACCAAAATACATGTTGAAATTTATTGTGTATATGTTCATTTCCTTTTTATGATTTCATTGTGACATTGTTCTCTGTACTGTAATTTTAGCAGAAGTAGAACACGATTTAGGTGAGTTCATGTGTTTCGTGCCATTATAAAGTGCTGAATTACATACACATTAGGGGAAACTGAGGCAAAATTAGACTAATAAGTGATAAACGTAGAGATAGTAGCACATCAGAGAATTTATTAGGCTCGTCATGACTTATAATGAGTTCCTTTTTTGTTGGGTTTTTCTTACTGAAAACCCAAAATGTTTTCAAACAACTCAAAGTAAGCCTGACCTTACTCCTTAGTCAGCAATTAGAAATAAAAAAGCTGTACACTAAACAATTAAACCTTAGGAACTGAATGGCCACGATTGCCTCCACTAAGGAAGCGGCCTTTCTCTCCAGCAGCTTACTGTTCTTGCTCAGGTTCCTCATCTCTATCCTCGGCCCCACCGCTGTGCTGACTCCAATGGGCCCCCTTTGTGCAGAGAAGAGTTTTGGAGATAGAGAGAGAGACCGATAGCTACCAGGTCAGAGAAGAGTGTTGCCGACTCTGTGCTTCCTATTGGAGGAGGAGGTAATTAAGTTGGCGACTGTGGTCCGAATTCCGATGGAGATGGAGAAAAATACGCTGTTCTGCTATGGACCGGATCGTTATTGGTTTAGTTAGTAAGGGTCTTTCTGAAATTTTCATTTTCCACTTCTCTTTCTAATTTCTTTTACAAATTCATGAATAGATCATTATTTGTAGGGATAGGACCATAAACAATAAGTAAGGATGATGAAAAGTCAATTGTTTTTCTTTTTGTTATTTTCAAGCTGAAATTGGTACTTCCGAGAATCCGAGTAGATGTATAATGGATATGTGGCCGTTAAAAAAAAAAATCAAGAAAAAGATGGACGTTTTAATTCCTGATTTATGCATATACAATAAAAAACAAAGATGTAAAATGGATAGGATGGCCATTTCAAAAAAAAAAAAAAAATCAAGAAAAAGATTGACGTTTTAATTTCCTGATTTATGCATATACACTAAAAAAAAGATGTTTGATATCGATTTGTGCACCTTTGTTGTGCTTTGACAATGGTAAATTGGTAATTCCTTCAGTGCACTGCACTTCATTGACTTCAACATTAGTAATGGGCCTCTTTTAGTGTTTTAATAATATCAACGGGCCTCGTTTTGCCTATAGTATTACGTTTTGGACTTTTGGTACATAATAGTGAGCCCAATGAAGTCTACTGGAATAAGAATTCATATTACATCGATATTTTATATGAAATAATTGAAAACTCGAACTAAATAAATTAGGAAAATCACACTCAAGTTTCGATATATGGGAGGAAGAGAAACTTTTAGTACATGATAGTTTACTTTATCATGTGGGCTTACAAGAATGTGAGCTTACATTTCTATGTACTGGCAGCAGTGCCCGCTCAATGTGCGGACGGACTTTAATATGTAAACATATTATTTGACATAGATATGTTGTCTATTTTCAATATCTAAGATCAACGTTGTCATGACTGGTGTTGAAGGTAGCAGTATTCAATACAGAGAAAGACTTCAGTGTAAAAATTAAGATAATTTTATACATTGAGTGCATGTGTGAGTGTGATATGAGAGCAATTAATAATTTTGAAATAAAATTTTATTACCTTAATCATTTCGCAAACTACTTTGGTATACAACTTTTTTTGTGAATGTTTCATGGTTTTATCAGCAACTTGGTTGTTTGTCAGGACATACCATCATTAATGTCCATTAAACATAATATAATGACAATTTAAGACACTAAAACTGACCTTCAAAAAAAAATTAAGTCACTAAAATTTGTGACAAAGTGACGGTATACTATTTCTAATTAATAATTAAAATTTTATACTTAATAATTTAAATTTAAAATAAATTAAATCATAAGAAAATACCAATTACAAAGCACAAATAATGTTAAATTAATTGATTGGCAACTCTCTATTTTTACTAACTTAAGGTACGCCCTATGCCTCTCAGTTTATATGGTTCGTTCGCATTTAATAATGACACAAAAAAATGTTGCGACTTTGCAAAAAAAAAAAAAAAAAAAAAAAAAAATACATGCACGGCATACTATCTTGTATATTTTCATAGAAAAATGTCAAATATGAAGATGCAACTCTAAATAGAAAGGCTCTAAAGATTTTCATTATTAATTAGGCTCTAAAAGTGTCAAGTGCGCTGTGTCTTGTTTCTTAATTAGATGGAAAACCAAATAGCACTGTTATTTCATCTAGCAATACAAATCCAACCATAGATCAAGTCGATCCAATGGCAGAAAAAATTGTTTACTACTTAGACCTAGAGTGTAACACCTATGCATTACGTGTATTTATAAGTAGTAGAGATGACAAAAAATATTAATTAATTTCAATGTTCGAGGCAGTTGGGCAATAACAAGGGATAGAACAACAAAATATATCTAGGGGGTGGGGGGGTTGGGTGTGTAAACATTTTGACACATTAGAAAATTTCTTGTTCCTCCTATATACCAAAATCGATTGCATGCAACTTAATTCCTAAATAACCACGTTCGAAGTATACTCTTCAATTGGATGTGTGTTTGGCTAACATTTTTGTCTTAGGTTGTTTTTTTGTACCTAGGTCTTTACTTTTTATTTCCATTTTTATTCCTAATTATTGGTGCAATGTACAAGCTTAAAGCATTATGGAAATTTTAATTTAAATATATTTCCTAATTAAATTAAGATATTCTTTCCTCCGCTGTGGCCAACTGAACAGTCGTAAATTTAAAATCTCAAAGATAACCCATAACCTAAGCTTGCTTGCTTGCCTTTATTGATCATATAATATTATTTATTCCTTGGATACATGTCATTCATGATTGCAGGTTTCAAGCTTTCATGCATGACTTATATGGAAAAGCATGCATGCTCTTTCTTATACTACCATTAAACACGTCTATTCTTATAAATACAATCACTCTAATTAAGGATAGGAACCCCAAAACTGGGACTGTAGAAAATCCACAGTTTTCTTGTCCAGCATGAAGGCCTTGGCAAGGATGTCATCTGAGATGGGTGGTTTTGACCCGAAAACAGCATTTGCAATTGTGATCACGCCTGGATTTTGGCTGCTCAGACCAGACAACGCCACCGCTGGCACAAGGCCGTTGTTAAACTGGAAATGTATCAGCCCCTCAGGAAACACAAACACATCTCCCTTCTGAAGTATCTGCAAAAACAAGTATAATTGTTCAATATTAGTTATACCGCAGACTATGATGATGGCGCTGTCTTATGCCCTATCAAATATTATATTACAATTGACAAAAGTATTTTTGCATTTTGATTTAATAATTTTAACTATTTACTAGATTAAAATAGATTAATATTGTCAATTGTCATATCCTTGAAGTCTATATACCTTGGCAAAGAGCTTGTTGTCAGGATTAGACGTCACAAATCCAACTGATAGGGTACCTTCAAGCACAACAAGAATCTCGGTGGCACGTGGATGAGTGTGTGGTGGGTTCAGACCATTGGGTGCAAAATCTATACGAGCCAGGGATATGCCAAGTGTATTTAGACCAGCGATCTGGGCTACATTAACTGGAGTTACTGCTGAACCCACTGGATTCATCGTGTTACCAGGCTTGTCTAGGCCAGGGAAGAAGAAATCATTAGCCGTCGCGAGTTTTGGGTCTTTGCACACAAAACCATTGACAAACACTGCATTAAAACAAAGAAAGAAAAGAAAAGAGTAAACATGAAAATTTGTCAACTTTTCAAAAAAGTTTAGAACCATTACCTCAACAACTTAATTATATTATTTACGTACATTGTATACTTATCCAATGTTTATATGGTAAACAACAACTAATATTACTACTCACTAGAAACATGTTTATATGGAATTACATTACTAGATTTTATATAATGAACTTAAGAATATATATAAAATCTAAAATTACTACCTAGTACCTACACTATCATGCATCATAAAAATTACAGAACAGTTGATTTGTACGGCAATGAGTATCAAAACTACTCGGTTACAATGAAGAGAGTGGCCTAAACATGTTAATTAATTACCAGCTGACATCCTGTCAGCAACACAGAAATCTTGGAGCGGGCTGGGATCAGAAGCTAGTGTAATAGGGAAAGTGGTTGCTAGCGCTAAAATTGCAAATATGAGACGCAAGGCCATCTTTTTGTATTGAGAAAAATATCTCTCCTGAATTTGGAATGAGGATATTAATGTTTCTTGCTGGTGTACATAAACAACTGCTAGAGGGCTATTTATAGATCAGTGGCAAAGGTAATAGTTACTTTTCCAGAAATGATACGAGTCACCAAGATAATAACCAAACATAGTGTCAATAACAAATGGATGTATGCGCCAGAGTAAGGATCTAATAGAACAAACCGATGGTGTTAATACAAAACGTAAGTTTCAATCGAATAATATAAGAAATAACAAAAATAATTTTTGGCTTTAATTAGCTGTTAGATAAATATAATAAATACAAATGAACAGAACGACCATCCAACTTTATACATCACCAATTGCAAAAATAAGCAAAAACTTGCTGGTATAATTCTAGCCCAGAAGATAATTATTATGAAATTATAGAATTTTCTAAGACAACACTTGTTGGCATATGTACTTCTTGTACAATTTCGCTAAAAAATTATTCACTCACTTATATCGTGTAACGCATTAAATTAATTAGAATTCAACAGTTACTACTTTTTTTGGAGATGATTAGCATCGCTCAGCTTCTTTTATCCATTAGCACCAACCCAATCAAGTTTTCCCCCTAAAGAATTATTTGTCAGTGATTCAGGTGTAGTAATCCTCTGCAATTTCTCCTTAAATATTTTTCTTTGAAAACCTGGTTCTTTCATGCTTCAAAACTACAATCATTCTAGATTGTTAACTCTTGGTCTGAAGTCTAAACTCAGAGCTGAACTTATTCTGTCTTACTGGTCATTTGCATCGAATTCCAAAAACTTATTGCATCATTTATTACAGAGTACAAGTTTTCTCAGTGCATATTTACTGTCCCACTACCATGTAGATCGTAAAATCGAAGCCCACTAATGCTTACTTGGGTTGATGCATGTGGGCGGTTTTGTTTTTCTTTCTCAATAAGTTGACGCATGCTAGCTATTGAATACGTATTATCAGCATATTTATTGGAATAAGCGTTGATATACATTATTTCTTGTGCATAATGGAATTATGTCATCAAACCATTTACCATAGTGCTTATCCTTGGAACTTTTTTTGCTATAATAGTGCTTATCCTTGGTTGAAGCAGCAGCGCTGTTGGAAAATACTAAGAAAGGCTGCGCACCTCATATAATTATTTCTTAGAATACGCTGATTTTCTATGACACATCTGTGACCGGATTTATAGTTAAATGACCATATAAAAATTACTCATCATAATTAATTATTGCCTTTAATTGAGGATAAGAACTTCCTGAATTGTAGAGGAATTAATTAGATGTCTGAATTTGTTTTTACCTTTAGTGAAAAAAAACCCGGAAAAGTTATGATCACTGAATCAGACACAGTTAGGACGTACAATAGTTTACAGTTCAGTGCCACAGAGGAAATAAAAGATACATCAGAATTTTGTCTTTAGCGGCGGCGGCGACTTTGGACCTAATTAAAGAAATATAATTTGACTTGTAGTTGGCTCCCCAAGTATAGGTCGAGTAAACAAATTGATCAAAGAATTTGACCGCATGGCAGAATTTGCCATATATAAATATGTAACCATATTAATTTTGATATGATTTAACTTTACATGACACGTATCGAGTAGAGACAGTGTCTGATCTATGACTACAAACAAGATATTTGCTAACACTTTACTTGAATATATGTATGTACGTTTATTTAAAAAGACCAAATTAGGCACTTTCACTATATAAGGACGCACAGTGGCGAAGCTAGAAATTCATTTCAGCTGGGTCCACAAAATTTTTTTGGCTGAAAATATATGTACGACATAATAATGTGCAATATAGACATAGTATAATAATAATTTTAAAACAAATAATTTTAAAATAATATAACATAAAAAATAAATATATCTATAATAACAACAAAAAATAAAAAAATACCAATATCCAAAATAATAATTCAAGACAATAAAAAAATAAAATAATTTCTTACGAATTTTTAGTTTCTAACAATTTTTCATAATAGATTCATACAAGAATCTCCCATTATGTTATAAGTTTTATCTTAATTAGTTTTATTATGAAGGAAGATGTAAAGCCATTCACCGGGAACTAATGTGATCTGGGTCTCTATATAATTTTTTAGGAGTTGTTATGTAATTCAAAGCAAACATAATTTGTTCACCTGGGTCCTTCAATTTTTTGAGATGGGTCCATATATCATTGTGTATTTTTTTTATTTACAAATTATTATTATATCATGTAAATTTTTTTTTTGAGGTGGGTCCGTGGACCCACCAAAATATACATGGCTTCGCCCCTGAGGACGCAGTAACAATTCAACAATCGCAACCAATTATATAATAATCAACAAGTGATATTAATTAGCAGCGCCTTTAGCTTTTAATTGTGTCTACTTTTGAGCTTTAAATTTTATTGGAGGGGGCCAAATTTATCTTATCCCAATTAAACAATTTATTTTGTTACTTTTCAGAAAGATGTCATATCCATATGTATCGCTAGTCGCTAGAAAATTTAACCATATATATATTTTTATTGTTTAATATTATTTTGTTTCTTTATTTGCCCACATATATGGGGCATTTTTTTTGCTAGTATATTAACAAAAACACCAATATTAATATGCACGTGGAATTTGATGAAAATTCAAATATTAGGGTGGGCCAAGTCGAGGCACAAAAAACAACATCGCTAAGTTCAACAATCCGCAAAGATCCTTAATTAGAGGGCTAAATCCTGGAGCTTGGTTTTATGGATGAATCTGATATGGAATTAATACGGCCTTCTTGTTGTGAAGTTGAGATGTCAAAATATGGAGCAACAGTAGCGAATCTTAATCAGCAGGATGTCAACAAGAGTCATGTTTGATTAGTTGTCGTGGTCCAAAAGTAGATCAAGTCTTCAGATGTTAATATGTATGTCGTTTGCACTCCTGTCTCGCAGACATAATAATTCAGAAAGACTATACATATGCAAAGAAAAAGGCGATTGCAAATTGCTAGAAGTACTTATTAGTTATCAAATAAAAATATTATCATTATGATAATCAGTTGCCAGGATCGCCCAGGATGGACTCCACTGAGCCTGAGTATCTACCCAATAAAACCGACAACAAATTAGATTATATATATATACTGACAACTAAGGCTAAAGTACAAAAGAAGAAAAGACTAATTTTATTTCACTCATCCAATTACATGCAAACCAAGAGGATCGATTTACTTGTTAAGTACAAATGTACAATAGATCACACATTAATTCAATCAGAATTGTAAATAATAAGACATGAACAAATTGATATCTTATATGATGAACATACTTAATTAGTTGCTAAACTGAGCCTGGAGCCAGTCTACAGTCTTCTTATCAAGCTGAAATGCCTTGGCTAGCACATCATCTGAAATAGGAGGGTTTGACCCGAAAACTGCCTTTGCGACAGTGATCAAACCTGGATTTTGGCTGCTCAGACCTGCAAATGCAACGGCGGGGACTGCTCCAATGTTGAATTGGAAGTGGATGAGACCCTTGGGAAATACAAACACATCACCCTTGTTCAACACCTTGGAAAAAAGCTTGAATTCAGGGGCTGAGGTCACAAAACCGACGTATAGAGTTCCCTCCATGACAGTGAGCACTTCAGTTGCTCTGGGATGGATGTGTGGTGGGTTTAGGCCGCCATTGGGTGCAAAGTCAATACGGGCAAGAGAAATTCCAAGAGTATTGAAACCAGCAATTTTTTCCACATTGACTAGGGTGACGTTTGAACCAGGATTCTTACTTGTGTCCCCGGCCTTATCGAGGCCTGGGAAGAAGAAATCGTCTGGTTTTACATCTTTCGGGTTCTTGCATACTAATCCATTCACAAATACTGCATTAATCATGTAGAGCAGGAAAGCAATTAAGCATTATATTTGTTTCTGTACAAAGATAGGACTAAGAAAATATTAATATCGATACATGTATATATCCTTGCAGACATTAATTAATTATTGTGATTCTCAATTTTAGAAGTTTACATTTTTTTTGTCAACATTTAGTCATTAACCAATAAAACAACGCACGCAGTTATGTATATTCCAGTTTATGTTTATGCATATATTATTTTGATAGGGAAAAAAACCAAAAAAATGATTAATACCTTCAGATTTCATGTCACCAACGCAGAAATCTTGAAGTGGGCTCGGGTCAGAACCAAATGCTTGAGAGGAGAGCAAAGCAAGAAAAGTAAAGAGAACAAGTGCACGAGTAGTAGCCATTTCTTTCTATTTCTTCGCTGTTAACTTTGTGATATAAGAATGCAAATTGTGAATTGCTATTTGGTTATCCAATGCCAAAACATGTTGCGTTATTTATAGTTCACTACAGGAAAAAATGCCTTTTGCACCGCCTCATTAGCACCGGTTACTAAAATAACAGGTGTTAGAAGAATACAATGGCAATTTTGAAATTATGTTGAACATCATTGCACCGGTTATCACGTGAGAATAATTAAAAAATAATAAAAGAAAACTGTTTGAACCGGTTATTATATATAACCGGTGCAAAATTTTTCCCAATGTAGCACCTGTTATTATAAATAACCGGTTCTAAGTGGCTTTGCACCGGTTTTAATATAATAACCGGTTCTACATCAACTTAAAATTTCGCACCGGTTATCAATTATAACTGGTTCTAAGGAAGTTTATATTTTAATTTTTTATTTTAAATTTAATGCCGATCCTTTTGCACCTGTTTCTTTGTAAAAGTGGTGCTAATTTTAAATTAGGGTATTGAAGAGGCTTCTCCATCTGTCGAGCCTCCATTGTCCCATTTGTTGCGCCTCCATTGTTTATTGCCGCAACTTTTTGGAAGCTCCATTAATGTCTCCAACAAAACCACTTTGAAAAAATTCAGAAAATTCAGAAAAATCAAGAAAAAATAGAAAATATAAAGAGGAAGAAATTGAGAGCAGCTATAAACTAAAAAAATTCGAGTTTGAGCTATATTCGGTAATTTCTACTTTTTCTCATTTAATATTTTGATTTTTAGATAATTTAGAATTAAATTGATCATTAATTAGTTTTATTTCGTCTTCAATTTAGATCTTGTTCGACCTTCCACTCTCGATCTTCACCGTGTCTCATCACTACCTCATCCTCTTCTTTTTATTTTGAGGTTTAGTTTCTATCTTTTACTTATTTCTTTATTTATTGATACATATATGATGCATATTAACCGTTAATTAATTAGCATTTGCATATTAATTGTATTGTCATATAGGACCAAAAGACCGGAACAATATTGACTTTAGGTCATTGCCCGTCCGAGATTAATTCATTAGGGATTAATTTCGGATAGTCCCCGTTTTGGGACTGCTCTTTGGATACTCTGTCTCATTTAGGATTAACGAGTGGTACGCTAGATGCAATCTGGTGTTTGAGAAAAATTCGGCGGCATTTCCCCTTATGTTCCCACGGATACGTACGCACGAGCAATCGTGTGTTGGCGTATTCAGGGAACATAAGGGGAAATGCTGCCGAATTTTTCTCAAACACCAGATTGCATCTAACGTACGCTCGTTAATGAGACAGAGTATCCAAAGAGTGGGTTAGGATGGTAACCGGCCTGAATACCTTATGTGAAAATTTGACCTACAACCATGATCTTGAACCTTTACCCTAAATCTTGACATGTGAATCACTTTTTTCTCTTCAGATGGATCGTCGGAAATGGATGTATGAAATCAATCGAAGTACACCGGAATATGTTAGTGGGGTTGAGGAATTTATGAAATTTGCAACAAATCACATGAAGTTAAGTGGTGAAAAGAAACTTCGTTGTCCTTGTTATGATTGTCAGAACATGGAAAGATTTGGTGATTTCAAGGAAGTTAATAGGCATTTGATTATGAGAGGATTTATGGAAAAACCACGGTATTATCAATGGGTATGGCATGGAGAGTTAGGTGAAGAATATTCAAATAATGTACAAGCTAGTATGAATGATGTATTGGATTTAGAAACTAATAATGTAGAAAATGAATTTGATGTTGAAAGTGCAGAAAATTTAGATCCAGTCATTGATGTAGATCCTATAGAAAATCTAAATGTAGAATGTAATAATGATTTGGATGAAATGATGACTGATATGGCAGCAGATTTTGTTGATGTTCCCGAAATTTATGAAAAATTGGGTAATGAATCTAAGATACCATTATTTCCCGGTTGTACAGAATTTTCGAAACTAGCTATTTTTAAATTGTATAATTTAAAGGCAAAAAATGGATGGAGTGACATAAGTTTCACAGCTTTACTCAAACTTTTAAAAGAAATGCTTCCAGAGAATAATGAGCTACCAGATTCAGTTTATAAGGCGAAAAAATTATTGTGTCCTTTGAGTTTGGAAGTAAAGAGAATCCATGCGTGTCCGAATGACTGCATACTGTACCGAAATGAGTATGGTCATTTGGATAAATGCCCTAAATGTAATGCATCACGGTACAAATCGAGGGATGACGATCAAGTTGAAGATAGGAAAAAAAGACCAGCTGCTAAGGTGTTGTGGTAATGAACCACTACCGGTATCGAACCACTACCAATTGATGATAATGACAACCCTAATCCTTTAGCAGATCATGAGGAAGGTTCATGGGTCCAAATCGAACCGCGAGAATCAAAGAAAAAAATCAAAGAAGAGGAAGAAAACTACATAATTAATGTAAGTCTAAAAAAAAAAAAATTCCAATCGGTACCCTTTTATTTTAGCTAGTTTTTTTGGTACCCTTTTATTTCATTTTCAATATAATTGCTTCTCACAAGAGGTATCACATTAATTCTCAATATAATTTCAGGTCTTGATTAAAAAAGCTACGAATGTGCTTCAATGAAGATGAGAAGTTGTCATGTTTTGCATTAAATTGCTGCCTTTTCTTTGTTTTAATTAACATGTATTGATGTTAATTGCTGTTAATTAACATGTGTTATGTTAAAAATTGCTTTTATATCTTTATTGTTTCGAGTAATGCACCCAGTCATTAATATTGTCATACCTGAGATTTTAATTTTGTGAGTACTTTAAATTTTTGCTTGAATTAGAGGAGAAACTAACTCACTTATTGTACTTCCCTCTAAATTTTCGCTGAAAATTTCATTCCCTCTAAATTTTCGCTGAAAATTTGCATTCCCTCTAAACTTTCGCATATTCCCTCTATTTCTCCGCCGTTCCCTCGATTTTTCCTCATTTCTGTCTAAGTACGCGCTCTTCAAACTCTCTCTCTAAGCTAAACCCTAGCCGCTCTTCAGACCCATCTCTCTCCGTCATTCTCCTCTCTTGAGACCCATCTCCGCCATTCTCCTCTCTTCAGCTGAACCAGTCAAGTAGAAGCCTTCCTCGCTGATCAAAGGCTCTCTTCAGCTACTGTCCCCTTCCTCGTCGCTAAACCCTAGTCTCTCTTGAGACAACGATTCTCTACTGCCTCGCTGATAGAAGCCTCTCAATTTCTGGTTAGTGTCTCTCTCTCTCTCTCTCTTTCTCTCTCTCTCTCTCAATTTCTGGTTTTTCGCTGAAATTTCTGATTTTATTTGTTTTCTCCTCTGATTTTAAGAAAGAAATTACTTTGTTAAGAAAGGTAAAAGAAGAAACAGATCAGTCGAGATTGTAAAAGAAAGGTAAAGTGTGGTCCAGCTTGACAATGTAAGTGTAAAATATGCTTCTTGAATTTGTGAATTTTCTCATCAATTTGTGAATGCTTCTTGGATTGATCTTCTATTTTCTCATCAATTTGTGAATTTTGCTTCTTACTTAAGGACGGTTGGATCTGGTACTAGGCATAGCCTGTGCCAGGTCGACATGCTCGCAAGAGCATGTCCCTTAGACGATTGGCAAGCTTCATTGCTGCCCTTTTGATTAAAATTGAGGAGTTTTGTTGTCTGAGGTCTCCTCTCGGTTTCTGGTTAAACGATGGTGTTCTTGGCACAGATGATACAGTTCTCTGTGTTCAATCAACATTAAAATATTATGAATAAAAGAAATTAAGGATTGCAATTGTTTACTGATACTTCTCAACTTGTTGTAGATACCAACGTCATCTTCTAAGTACCAACACCTCGCATACAATGGTCTCGCATACTCCTTCGACGTCCTCAACCCCTTCTGGTAAGTCTCTCTCTATGATAATTACAGTAAGTTCCACTTTGCTGATAAATACTGTCTCTTGTCTATGATAATTACATCTCTTGCGATATATGAAGTTACACAGTACATATGCTTAATTTTATTCTTATTGCTTAAATTTTGTCAACCACTCATAGAAAGATGAAAAATATTTGCTTTAATTGGATTGCAAACTACATTCTTTATTGTTATTTGGTTTTCATAAATTACTTGTCTCATTTTGTTTGTGCTTATATAGTTGCGACAACAGCGATGTCATTGGACCAATCTGTCTCAAAACCTTCGAAAAGATCAAGAACAACTTGTAAGAAGTTAAGAACACAGAAGAATCTGGATAAGACCATCGACTTTGATGCTGAAGGTGTGCCAAAAGGTAAAAATGCCTCGAATTTTGCAAGCTACTACTCATTCGTGGTGAGAGACCGTGTGTCGATCACATATGCTTCGTGGCGCTCTGTTCCAAAAGAGCTGAAAGAATTGCTCTGGGAGACGGTAAAGGTAAAGTGCTAAAATTGGCAACTGTTTTGAATAGCATTAGGATATAATGTGTTTAGCTTTATCAGTATTGTATCTCTTATAAACCCTAATTATGATTCTTTTAGGTAGCTTGGAACCTCAAGGAATCAGCAAAGGTCAAGAAGAAGTTGCTTTCAACAATGGCTCAGCGTTGGAAGGGTTTTAAAACCAAGTTGAGGAAAGAGTTCATAAAAGAGGCAGATCCTGAAAATCCTCTAAATCCATGTAATCTTTATAATATCACAGAGGCAGATTGGGAGGAATTTAAAAGGCAAGCTGAAACTAAGGAGTTCAAGGTATTAAACAACTCCCTTCTATTTTATAAAATATTGTTTAATGATACTTTCTATTTTATAAAATATTGTTTAATGATATTGTCATAAATATATCTTAACTCCATGAATTTTGTCACCAGGAGAAGAGTCTGCAAGGGACAAAAGCGGCAATGACTTACAAACATCATCACAGACTCGGATCGGGGGGGTATAAAACAGCGGTGACAGTGTGGTCGGAAAACACCGTCCTTGCATCATGTGTAGACTCTCAAGGCATCACCTTGCAATTTGACAAGAGGGTCTTCAAGTGGTTAATGGCAAGGGCCATAAAGACAGAAGACGGTCGTTACTTCATCCCAAATGAGGCGACTCGAGAGCTCCTAAAGCGAGCAGTATGTTCATTACCTTCTGAAATTCAATAATTCATATGACAATTGCTCTCTAATGTGCCTTTCTTGCACTTCTCTGGGTTTTTATTTTCTCTTCTTTGATATTCTAATATGATTTCCTTTTGTGACAGGAGTCGATGTCTGCATCAGGTAGTCAGACTTCAATCACACCAAAGGAGATCTTAAGTGCTGTTACTGGAAAGCGAGATCATTTGGGGAGACTACGAGGATGTTCTGGGTGGTCCACCAGTACTAGCGTGTATGGGAGAGCAAAGAAGGGTTCATGTCACAACGATTGCGTCAGCAAGGAAGAACAACGATTGATCGAGGCCCGATGGGAACTTAAGTTTCAGAGCTTGTGTGCACAGTTGAACATACCTATGGAGGAGGTAGAGATGGGGCAGGAGGCCCAATTTCCCACTCAGGTGGATTCAAACCATCCAGTTGAACATGTACTTCACAATATTGAGGTTTGAAGTGCTATGTCTCTAAGCAAAATTTCATGTATTTCTTAGTCTTACAACTATCTGTTGGACACAGTATTAGGAATGCCCTTAATATGTTTAGGAATTTCTTGTTATTGATTGATTAATTTTCTATCACTCTTTCTTTTAGGTCGACACGCCATGCAATCTCTTCCTCCTCTCTGAGTTGGGGGAGCGGACATTGGTAGCTTACGGGATTATTATTCCGTCAAAGGTCGGGGATTTAGTACACCATCAAGCCCTCGAATCGGGTCAGGTCAAGATTAATGTCGACAACGTCCTTGATGGCTACCGTACATGGATTGTGCCTTTCCCACCCAGTGACGGGACAGATCAGCTAGGTCAACTTATGGGTTATTACCTCAGGTGGCCTGCAAGCAACGTGGAGCTGTATGAGAAGGTATTTATTTTCAGCTCATCTCTTTCTTTCTTTTTTTTCTTAATTGCTCGAGTTAATATATGTCAATTGTTGGTTGTGCAACAAATCACATGAAATTATGACACTGTTCTGTGATTGCAACTTCTAATATACTAGTTATATTCCTCAAATGGCTCATTTCTGTATCTATTTAGGTATAGGTTTTTATACTGTATATATTGTATGCAATACTAATATTGTTAATTGAAGGATACCACACCAACAAAACCACCGCATAAGGCTAATACAAAGGCGTCAAGTGCGATATCAGAAAATGGACGTGAACCTCTACTCGCCGATATCTGTTTGCAGAGGCTTGGCAAGCAATCCAACTTGCTATACAACGTGTTGATGGCCCAACCCCCCGATGAGAATGTATTTGATGTTGCATTCTCCGAATTCAATCATGAGGGTATAATAAAGGTGAACTTGGTCGACATCCTGAAGGTACTGAAGAAAGATTGGGTCAATGTCTCGATCCTAAAAATTTTCTGCATGTAAGGATCTTATAATTTCTTATCATTTCCTATATTTACATGAATTTGCAAAATAATTTTGAGATATATTCATGCATGCAGGTTAGCAGCAGATGTTTGTAAGACTGTTGGTTTTACAAACAACTTGTTTATGGATCCAGAAAAGTGTGTAGCACAAAACACAGAAGTGGCTTTTGATGGAATGTCTAGATACATCACAGATTTCCTTTTGAGTGTCAAAGACGCATCTTCCTTAATTTATTTGCCATACCTTCAGGGGTTAGAGTAGTAATCTTTTAAAGTTTAATGTATACTCATTCCTAATTACTGATATCTCACAAGATTAAATATATTATTGTAGGAAACATTGGGTACTTCTTGTCATCCAAATGTCGGGACCCACTGTTTATGTTGTGGATTCTCTAAATCCTGAAGGTTCTCTAAAATTAGATATCAAGACGGCACTGGATACGTAAGTATATTCCCATTCTACCCAACACCTACACACTTGTACGTATTCTACTGGACACATAGTAATACTCCTATTTGCACTAAGACTGAACTATTGGCTTACATATGATAGAAATAATGAAAAATAAAAGTAGGTCAAAGGACCTGTTTGTAACTAATATGATTGAAATTGTTAAACATTAGGACTTGTGATATGAAATAAGCATAAGGACATAATTGTAATATTATAGAATGCATGTATCTATTTGTAAATTAGCATTGTCAGGTGTTTGAAAAATTTGTAATATGAGAGAAGTAAGGGGCTTGACCAGGGAATAAGATCTTATATCTAGCTTGTTGTATAAAATGAATGAATTGACCTAGATTATATATTGTTCTTGCACTTACCAAGCTGATTAGGGTTTATAAACACAATAGTTATACCATATAAGAACCAGATCATGGATTTATTGTTTCTTGCATTTAGTGTACAGATGATTGTGTTTTTTCAATTATCTTTGAAATGTACAAATTAATAATTGTTCTTATAGCATCTAGAATATAATCAGGTATAAAGGTTACATTATAAAGTGTAGACAGTAAGGTCTTTGTTTGGTGACCATATGTAGATCAATAGATACCTGAAATTTGTTTGTTTGCCCATAAGATACTAGCTATTTATTGTTATATAATCGCTATTTTTTATTTGTCTCGCAGAGCTCTAAGGTACTATTGGATGCACCAGAATAAGAACAAATGTGGCACGAGGTTCAATTGGGTTAAAATTGAGGTACACAACTTAGACTACATCAAATTTAGTTAAGAGTCACTGACATAGTATGTGAATCAAATACTATGGGATTTAAATTGCTTTCTGTCAATGACCAATGGATTTAATTGTTGTTAATTACTACTAAGAGAAACAAATTTTATATGTACCACTATGTGCTGGTTTCTGACATAAGGTCAATGGGAGGGAGGGGACTTGTTGGCACATAAGATACGATGTAAGAAAAATCTAAATTTTTTTAAGAAGTTTTAGATTTCTAAGACGTATTTCAAGAAAATGGAGCTCAATCCATCCCAATATTTGTAATCATATTTGTAATCTTGTGGACAGTTAATGAAATTCTTTTATTTTCTTTTTTTTAGAGTCCTAATCAGCCAGAGGAAACACTATGTAGCTATTACGTTATGAGGTCAATGGTTAATATTGTAAATGAGTTTGGTGCTTCAAGAAATTTGCCTTCGGTATGTAAATCCTTCCTTATTTATGCTTTTCTCATTTCAGAAATTACCTTGTTCAATTAACTTATTTCATTTTGTTCCATTAAATGCATGCATGTAGGTTCTTTCACCGGGCCCGCAGCATTATTCTGATAGTCAGATTGATGAGGTTAGAGAAATGTTTTCTGAGTATATGAGAAGAATTATCTGATGGTTGCTGAGTTGTTGATCAAGCTTTCCTATTGTTTTGTGAGTTAGTTTTTGAACTTGGGTTGGGGGAAAACGATTGTCAGGGGCAAGGATTTGGGGGAAAAATATTATGTGAATGAATGATTTTGTGTTTTGTATCATGTGGCATGATTATGACTTGGATTACGACTAGTTTTAGTTTTAGTTAATTTGTATGACTAGCTTGGATATGGATTATGATTTTCTTAATTATCATGTGTTTTATTTGAATGTGCTGATGGAATGATTGTATCATGTGCTGATAGAATTGAATTATGATTGCATAAACAAAATATATATGGTTAGCAACATGGGCTAACCACAGATCAAAGCGTCATTTGAAAAAAATATACAAAAACTTTGAACCGGTTTAAGTAGAAACCGATTCTAAGTAGGCAGTCACGTGGAAAAAGAATACAAAAATTTTGCACCAGTTGCTATCTAAAACAGGTGCTAACACTTAAACTTTGCACCAGTTATTACATGAAAACCGGTTCAAAACTCAAAAATTTAGCTCCTGTTATAAATAATAACTGGTGCTAGCCTCTGTATTAACACCGCCTCCTTTGCACCGGTTGTCAAATTCAATTAGCACCCCCTACCATCTGCACCGGATGGCTAACCGGTGCTAACTGGATTTTTTAACCGGTGCAATAGGGTTGTTTTGCAGTAGTGGTTGAGGGTGCTTGAACAATTCCTCACTCTCTTTTTGGTAAGTCCAAGTTGGCAAGTTTGATATGTTCCCTGTGAATTGGTAGAGAGCTGGTGTTTTATCTTTTGTATACTTTGAGCGATTAAAAAGGAGATAGTGTCAAAAATGTAGACAACTTCAATCTGAGATACAGTCTAACCAAGGGCGCCCTTCTAGTTAATTATTCGTTCAACTCTTTATTAGATTGAGGTAATCCCTTATTTATGTTGCTTTGGGGGTGAGTCTTAATAAGCATGCGTTTACTAGTCATGCAGTATGATTTTGGATCCATCACCTCATTATATATATTAATATATTAATATATTATATAGTTTTTTTTTTTAGAAATACAATATATTATATAGTTGTTGTACATAGAACTGGTCAATCTCTTAGCAGCGCATTTTTCCCATGCTTGCCAAGCACCGTTACCAAACAACATTTATGTGTCTGATCATGTACCCGATTTTTTCATACTTCTCTTATATGATTACTTAACATCCTATTCACTTTTCCGTTTGAGAAGTTGCAAATAAAATTATGTGATCTAATTCTATCTCGATTCAATTACGTACATTTAAGTACCCATGTATATTTTTTGGTTCCCACACACACACACGTAAGGGCCTTTTATAACACATTCAGCTTAGGTAAATATCGTTGCCTTTTCATGCTGTCCTACGATCGACGAGAGCAGCACATCTATTCTTTGGAGATGAAATCGAGTAATGTCCAATGGCTACATATATATCCTCATTTTTCAGGAGAAAATTATTTTGAAAACCAATGGATTTTTTTTTTTTTTTTTTTTTTTTTTTGTAATTCTAATTTCTTGTCAGTATATAGTTTCAATTTGTCTAGTGATTGTAACTAAGTATCTTGATTAATGGAGGTTGTAAATTTAAAATCCGGTTGGAGAATTGTTTATGGATATTTACAGTTAGAAAATTTCAGCTTATTGTTATCTTCAAAATTATAGAGTACTTTCGAGTAGCCTTTCATGAGTTCTTTATCTTTCTAAGTACATGAAAGAATAAAAAACAAAAGTAGCTACTTGCTGAGGTTGTTATTCTTTAGACAAAACAAAGGCTCATACTTTTACCAATAATTTTTTTTTAAAATAGCCTTACATACTAATTAAATAGTGTATCAATTATTTTATAATGTTTGTCTTCAATGGATGTTAAAATATTTCTTTTTATTACCAAATAACAAATTGATGCTTATTTATGATATTTTTATGATAAATTAGGTGTTAAACCTCCCAACTTATTTTGAATTAAATGTTTATTTTTTATATATTTTTTTTCTTGTGATATTGCTTTGGCTAGTCTATTTAGCGTGCGTACTGTACTAGTCAAACAGTACGGCTTGGGTAATCTATTCATCATATCACCAAATATGAAATTGTTGTGCTTAGTAGAACTGTTCAATCCGTTAGCAGCCAGCAGCCAACTCTGTTTTGGTGGTTTCAAGCTCTGTCCCAAACAGCATTTATATATGATTAATCATACAGAAGTACTGTATTCTATGTATATACCTGATTATTTATATGCCCGATTTTATTTATTTTGTGTACTTCTCTTAAGTTCTCTTGTATGATTTCTCAAGTTGGTGGTTAAGCTGGAGGTTGAAATTCACTGATTCGCAGCACTTGCATGCAGTTTGGGCATCAATAACACTATGGTTGCTTATATTTGTGTGCTTTAATTCTATTTCGAAATTCAGCTACTTCTTTTAGTACCAATATTTCAGCCCGCATACACACATGCATGTAAGGCCTCCTTATAAGACATTCAGCTTAGAAATGTGTTATTGTTGCTTTTCATGCTGTCGTATGATGAGAGCATAAAATCTTCTTTTTGGAGACGAAACTGATTTATGTTCTATAACTACATCCTTCCGGATTCAGAAAGAAATCATTCTGAATCCACCCAAAATTTTCTTGGTATTGTAATTTCTTGACTATATATATGTCCAGTAGAAAATCAATTTAGTGACTAAGAATAAACTATTTCTTGACTGTATATATGTCCAGTAGAAAATCAACTGAACCAGCATTCATTAAGTGACAGTACAATTAGAGAAAACTATCTTCCTAATTGCTGGTCGGGTTGTATGCATGCAATCCAAGGTGACATGCATGAATATGAAGTGAACTGTTTCTTTAAGTCGGATAACCCATAAAAGGTGTCTACATAGGGGGAGTAAAACAAGGAAATGATGTTGATTTAAAGATATATTTTTTTCTTATTAGAAAAGCATTTGAGATATAAAAATTTGCAAATCAACTACAGCACTTATGCTGCAAGGAAAAGAAAGAAATTAAGGAAAAGTTGACATAATGGATTAATTTAGTTAAGCCAGCTGCAATTCCTTACCCGTTCACTCAAATCACTCGAGGGAATTTTGCTGGTAAAAACAGAGTATTAGAGTATATTTATAATATCATTCGAGGGAATTTTACTGATAAAAACAGAGTCTTAATTAATGCGTTGGCATCAGTCAAATATTAGTATATTATGCATATTATATGCATACTAATTTGTTAGATAATATGCATAATGCATTGATGAAGACACGTCTTCAAGTCCAATTTTATTTCAATTATTTTGTTAAGCATTCACAACAAGCTTTGTTTTATTATTGACTACAACAAATCAAACACTAAACATAATAAATATATCATCCACAAGCAAAATCTTAACCAGATTATTTCCCAATACAAATATATTTCGAAAAAATGATTAGCTGCTAGTCCAGAATTGGGCCTGGAGCCAGTCAACAGTCTTCTTGTCGAGCTGAAATGCCTTGGCAAGCACATCATCTGAAATATGAGGGTTTGACCCGAAAACTGCCTTAGCTACAGTGACCAAACCTGGGTTTTGGCTGCTCAGACCTGCAAATGCAACGGCAGGGACAGCTCCAATGTTGAATTGGAAGTGGATGAGTCCCTTGGGAAAAATAAACACATCACCCTTGTTCAACACCTTGGCAAAGAGCTTAAAGTCTGGGGCCGAAGTCACAAAACCGACATAGAGAGTTCCCTCCAGGACAGTGAGGACTTCAGTCGCTCTTGGGTGGGTGTGTGGTGGGTTTAGGCCTCCATTTGGTGCAAAGTCGATACGGGCAAGGGAAATTCCAAGAGTGTTGAGACCGGCAAGTTTATCGACATTCACAAGGGTGACGCTTGATCCCGGATTCTTACTTGTGTCACCGGCCTTGTCAAGGCCTGGGAAGAAGAAATCTTCAGGTTTCACATCTTTCGGGTTCTTGCATACTAATCCGTTCAGAAATACTGCAGTCAAGTAGAGGAAAGAAGGCAATTAATCATGATGTTTTTGTTTCAGTGTAGAGATGGGACTTAGAAAAATTAATGTCTATATATTTATATTGCAAATATTCTAGTAGACATTATTGATTCTTAATTCTTTGGGTTTATTGAGTTCTTTGTACGCCAACAATTAGTCACTAATTCACTAGAAAAAAAAAAACACCAACAATATAAACAATATATACCTTCAGTTTTGTTGTCAGCGACGCAGAAATCTTGAAGTGGGCTAGGATCAGAAGCGAATGTTTGAGTAGAGACCAATGCGAGGAAAGCGAAAAGAGCTAGTGCGTAAGTAGCCATTTCTTTCTATTTCTTCGCCTGTTAGCTTGCTATATATGGATGCAAATTGTGAATTTCTATTTGGTTATGTAATGGCCTTCAGATGCATCGTTATTTATAGTTGAGGCCTTGAGGGTACTTGAAAAATTCCTTCACTCGCTTTTTGCTACGTCAAACTTTGATATGTTCACTGTGAATTGGTAGAGGATTAGAAATTTTATCCGTTGTATGCTTCAGAATCAGAAATTAAAATGGAGATTGTGTCAAAGACGTGGACAGCTTCAATCTGGGAGAGTCCATAATTACAGCGAGCCTTCAATTAATTATTGTCGCCCTGCTTTTTATTAGGAAGAGGTAATGTATCTATGTTGCCTTAGCCGACTCTTAGCTTATTAGCTAGCGTGCGTCTAACAGTCAAACATTATTACTTAATTCGGATTAATCACCTAACATATAATTGTTGTACGAAGAACTGGTCAACATCGATCTGAACAGAGTACTGCTATCTTCATGCTTCCAAGCACTACCACTAAACATCATTTATGATAAATCATACAAATGTATTGTGTTCCTACTATGTTCTGATCATTTACCTATTTTAATTTATTGGTCATACTGATCTTGTTTGATTTGTTATTTAAGCTGGTGAACATATATGCATTTTTTTTTTTTGAACAAAATTATATATGCAGTTGCACACTGATGTTTGGGCACATTAAACACTATGCATAGTTGCATCTATTTGTGCACTTTAATTCTACTAGAGTGGATCATCGAGCTTCGCTCGATACATGAATTTTTATTGTATTAATATTATAAATGAAAGGAAAATACTAAAAGTAATAAACTTTAATTTAAGCCGAAAGGAAAAATGAGATTACACATAAACTAAAATTTTAACTGAGATATTACCAAGGAACAATGAGATGACACACAATTATAACCATTGATCAGCAACAAAATATATAAAAAATATATATAGAGAGAGAATGCATGAAAAAAATATTATCCTCAAAAAATCGTGTATGTTTCAAAAGAAAATTACAATATTTTCTAAATATACTATGTTTTAAAAGGAAATATTTGTAATTTATATATGAGAAAAAAAAGCTAATCCAATTATAAATTATAAATATCAATCGATCAATATCAACATATCAACATAAAAAAATAAAAGAGAAAAATATGATTGCAACATGGTATCTTTTAAGAAATGATAGTTGGTGACAAAACAAAGCACCATATATATATATATATATATATATATATATATATATATATATATATATATATATATATATATATATATACTCTTAGTCCAAATATATATATTATATGCTCGTGTATTTAGATGTAATTTATTTTCTTAAACCACCATACTTTTAAGCTTAGTCATTTATATTGTTGGTGCAAATTCAAATAATTCGGATAATATCAAAATAAAAATAATAAATGAAAGGAATCGAGTTATCCAGACAACATTAGGCGTTGTCCTTAAGTATATTCTGTCTCAATGTGTAACATGAATTACAACTAAGATAATTTGGGATCAGTCACTTTTTAGAATACGACCATGAAGCAACTGATGAAAGCCTCCAAAAATGTCTAGCAAAAATAATTTAATTATCGAGAATAGATTTTGGAATAGAACTATAAGAAATATTAGAATAGAATTTTTCAAATAGAATCTTTTCTTATTGCTGGATCACTTTTCATGTTAATTCTATTTTGACGAATGAACTTCAACTCCCAAACGGCTAATGGTGCCCAAATACTTCATGATTTAATTGGCATAATAAATCACATCAATGATATTATAACAACAAAAAAGATAATGAATATTTACTTATTAGTGCATTGATAGACCAAAGCATCAATAGTGAAGAATTAATTAACAACATTATTAGGTGAGTGATAAATCCAAAGAAAAATAAATAAATTGAATGAATAGATTGTAAAAACAGACAACTGAATTTTTTTTTAATATATTCATGTCTTATTGATATGATCATGATATTTATTCATATTGCAAGAAGAAAATTCTCATGGAATGAATTTTGAGTTTTCCAAATATATGTCCAACATAAATTACAATATTTTTAGCTTAACTATTACAAATTGACAATGAAAATGAAAATAGGAAGGGGTCAAAAAAATCAGAAACAAAATAATGTACTGCCAAATTATTGTCTGCCGGTGAAGCGTGTCAGTTTTATGAGGAATAATACCTAGTACATAAATAGTTATAGAGTATCATGTTACAGAAATAGAAGTGTCGAACTATATTTAACTAAACGATCCCGACACCCACACATCTTTATTTATAATATTGATGTCGAAAATTCAGTTATACGTTACAAGTGCCGATATTGTATTCCACACACGCATATATAAGGCTCCATATATAAAAATGATATTTAGCTTAGGAATATAGGGTGCGTTTGTATTGATTGAGAATAAAATTCGAATTAGTTAATAGAAAAAAAATATTTTTATATGGTTGAAATAATTTTTTTCGATTAATAATGTCATTTCTAAGTGGTCTCAAATTTAAATAAATTTTTTTAATTCGAGTGCATTTGGATTATTTTTAATTCCAGGATAAAAGTTAGTTGGAATATAACTTTAATCCTGAATAAAAAATGATCCAAATTTCATTTAGACTAAAAGTTTGTTTTGAATTTGGAACCACTTAGAATCAACAAAGTAATCTAAAAAAGTTATCTCAATCATCTAAATAAGACTTTTTTTTTATTTCTAATAACTAATTAATTCTAAATTTATTCTCGAGCGATCTATACACACCCATAAAATCGTCATGCTGCCTTATGATAACAGCAAAATATTTATTATTTTGAGACAAAATCGATTAATATTCTAGCTATAGCTACATCTCAATTTTAGCGGAAGAAATGTAATCTGAGTCCTACGAAATTGTTCTTGCAATTCTAATTTCTTGGAAATATATATTTTTAGTAGAAAATTAATTATAGTTTCTGATTAAGAATGAAGTATCTTGATTGGAGGTCGTAACTTTAAACCTGGCTGAAGAATATCTTGTGAACATTAAAAGTTGTCAAATTTGACATCTATCTACAGAAGTATACGTCTAAAGTTGGAATGTTTGACCTTATTGCTATCTACAAAAAGTATATATATTTCGAGTAGCCTTCGGCCAGGGGCATAGTTAACGATAGCCCAAAGTGCATATTCTGAAATACCTTTTTGGAACTTGCGTACAAGGCTGGAGGTATAAAGCTGGAGCATTCAATGAATATATAAAGCTGAAGGTGGCAACAGCCAAACAGTCAAACAGCAGTCTTAAGCTAAATTAAATACAAACCAGGTTATAATGAATTAAATCAAATTTTATTTCACTCATTTAATTAATCATACAAAAGAAGCAATATTTTAATACTGAAGCAACGAATCACCACACATATATTAAACAGATTATCTTCCCATATAAACAAATTTTGAAAGATTGATCAGCTGCTATTAATTAGCGAATTGAGCCTGGAGCCAGTCTACAGTTTTCTTATCGAGCTGAAATGCCTTGGCAAGCACATCATCTGAGATAGGAGGGTTCGACCCGAAAACTGCCTTAGCTACAGTGACCAAACCTGGGTTTTGGCTGCTCAGACCTGCAAATGCAACGGCAGGGACAGCTCCAATGTTGAATTGGAAATGGATGAGTCCCTTGGGAAAAACAAACACATCACCCTTGTTCAACACCTTAGCAAAGAGCTTAAAGTCTGGGGCCGAAGTCACAAAACCGACATAGAGAGTTCCCTCAATGACAGTGAGCACTTCAGTCGCTCTTGGGTGGGTGTGTGGTGGGTTTAGGCCTCCATTGGGTGCAAAGTCGATACGGGCAAGGGAAATTCCAAGAGTGTTGAGACCGGCAAGTTTCTGGACATTGACTAGGGTGACATTTGATCCGGGATTCTTACTTGTGTCACCGGCCTTGTCGAGGCCTGGGAAGAAGAAATCTTCGGGTTTCACATCTTTCGGGTTCTTGCATACTAATCCGTTCACAAATACTGCAGTCAAGTAGAGGAAAGAAGGCAATTAATCATGATGTTTTTGTTTCAGTGCAGAGACGGGACTAAGAAAACTTAATAATGTCTATATGTTTATATTGCAAATATTCTAGTAGACATTATTGATTCTTAATTCTTTGAGTTTATTGAGTTCTTACGCCAACAATTAGTCACTAATTCACTAGGAAAAAAAAACACCAACAATATAAACAATATATACCTTCAGTTTTGTTGTCAGCGACACAGAAATCTTGAAGTGGGCTAGGATCAGAAGCGAATGTTTGAGTGGAGACCAACGCTAGGAAAGTGAAAAGAACTAGTGCGTAAGTAGCCATTTCTTTCTATTTTGATCGCCTATTAGCTTGTTATATATGGATGCAAATTGCGAACTTCTATTTGGTTATGCAATGGCCATCGCATGTATCGTTATTTATAGTTGAGTGTAGATGAAAATTTCCCTTACTCACATTTTGCTACGTCAAACTTTGATGTGTTCCCTGTGAATTGGTAGAGGGCTAGAGTTTTATCTTTTGTATCATTGTATGCTTCAGCGATTAAAATGGAGACTGTGTCAAAGATGTGGACAGCTTCAATCTGGGAGAGTCCATAATAACAGCGAGCCTTCTAAATTAATTATTATCGCCCTGCTTTTTATTAGGAAGAGGTAATCATGTATCTATGTTGCCTTGGCCGAATCTTAGCAAGCTAGCTAGCGTGCGTGTAACAGTCAAATAGTATTACTTCGGATTAATTAATCACCTACATATATATTTGTTGTACGAAGAACTGGTCAATGTCTTAATTAACAGAGCATTGCTATTTCCTTGCTTCCAAGCAATACTACTAAATATCTTTTATGATAAATCATACAAATATATTGTGTTCCTATTATGTATCCATCATTTACCTATTTAAATTTATTTGGTCATACTTATCTTGTTTGATTTGTAAATTAAGCTGGTGAATTATATATGCCTCTTTTTTTTCTTTTTTTTTTTAAGAAAATTATATATACAGCTACACACTGATTCACCGCTCTACAGTTTGGGCACATTAAACACTATGCATAGTTGCATCTATTTGTGTGCCTTAATTCTATGTCGAAAATTCAGTTACGTTGCAAGTACCGATATTGTATTTCACACACGCATATATAAAGCTCCATATATAAAAAATATTTAGCTTAGAAATATAAGGTGCGTGGATTGATTGAGAATAAAATTCGAATTAGTTAATAGAAACAAAATATTTTTATATGGTTTACAAACAATTAATAATGCCATTTAAGTTGTCTCAAATTTAAAATAAAATTTTAATTCGAGTGTATTTGAATTATTTTTAATTCCGGAATAAAAGTTAGTTCGAATAAAATTTTAATCCATAATATCAAATGATCCAAATTATATTTAGCCTAAAAATTTATTTGGAATTTGGAACCACTTAGAAGCAACAAATTAATCTAAAAAGTTATCTCAATCATCTATTTAATATTTTTTGTATTCCAAATAACTAATTCTAATTTTATTCTCGAGCGATCCAAACGCACCAATAAAATAGTTGAAGATGAAATCGATTATGCTGTGTTATGATGAGAGCAAAATATCTATTATGTTGAAGACGAAATCGATTGATGTCCTAACTATAGCAACATCTCAATTTTAGCGGAAGAAATTTAATCTGAATCCTACGAAATTTTTCTTGTAATTCTAATTTCTTGGAAATATATAATTTTAGTCTTGTGATAAGATTAAAGTATCTTGATTGGCACTTTAAAACATGGCTGAAGAATTTCTTATGAACATTAAAAGTTGGAAATTTTGTCCTCATTAATCATCTACAGAAGTATACAAGTTAAAATATTGGAACATTTAACCTTAAAATTCTCTCTTTGTGTATATATATATATCGAGCCTTTAAGCAGGGCAGACTTATAAAGATAGCCCGAAGTGGGAGCATTATCCATCGATCCCTCCAACATTCTAATATACCTTTTATAAGTTCCAAAATTACATGTTAGTCCTTACAAAATAAAAAATCTTGGCAAAATTGGATATAACCCCTCGAATCTTGCTCATCTGGATATAACCCCCGTAATCTTCGAAATTGGATATAACCCCTGAAATCATGTCTTTCTTAGATATAAACCCTTTTGATTGACTTAAATAATATTTTAAATAAAAAATTTCAGATTTTAAAACATATGACCGAGTTACCCTTCACCTTTCATCTCCTCCCTTCCTTGTCCTCGTTTGTCTCTTTCGATTGAACTTTGCTCCAAAAATCAAATACAACTTTAATGTCTAAAATACAAATGGATGCTTGGCTACTTGCATTTATAAAGGTAGAAGTAAATATAGAAATTTTACTTGAGCCAGTTTTAAAGGTGCTCGAAGTTCCGTAATAGGCCTCGTAGTGCATTTTATTGTCCAAAATAAACTAAATGGAAGAGTTTGGAATAAACTGAAGGTGGAGCATCAATTGGAGCCTGGAGGTTGCCTGTGATTTTCTTTTAATGGCACATGCAATTGAAATTTTCCATTGGATACAGACATCTAAGGTATGAGGTAGTGTGCGTAACATCTTATTATGATGGTATAGACTATAGACACATTTCTTTAATAATAATTTTTTATGCGGTCAACAACTTGAGAAGCACAAGTTGAAAACAATTGAAGGAAGCAAACATTAAACATGAAATTACATATTATATGAAATCGTGATGAAATATTCGAACAAGATGGGAAGCTTGAGTCAGGGCCTCATGAAAGGAAGGGTAATTTGGTCATATATGTTAAAATCTGAAATTTATTATCTAAAATACTGTTTAAACTATTGAAAAGGGTTTATATCCAAGAAAGACATGATTTCAGGAGTTATATCCAATTTCGAAGATTGCAGGGGTTATATCCAGATGAGCAAGATTCGAGGGGTTATATCCAATTTTGCCAAAAATCTTATAGTGCTTCCCCCCTCCCCCCCTCAAAATTTCAAAATATCCCGACTAAAATCTTTTGCAACCGCATTTCGAAACCATGGCTCGGCCTCTTCTCATAAATTCCTTCTTTTCTTAATGATCAAAGTATATATACGACTTTGGTTTTGAAAAAAGATGTTTGCTTGCTGGTGTTGTTATTCTAAAGATAGGCAAAAAAATAAATAAATTAATTAATAAAAACCTTGTACTTCCTTAATATTAAATTAATACGGGGATAAACTACTTTATGATTTTTTTTCTTCAATTATATATTGAAATATAGTTTGTTACATTACCAAATAATTAACAATCGAATGCCTATTTATGATATTTTCTTTTTCTTTGTGATAAGTGATAACCATGGGCAAGGTCACTTGTTACATGGGATTCCAAGCGTAGACGCACAGCACACACATCGGTTCGACAGTTTTGCACTCATCGTCACTCGCCAGTGCATTGATTCTTTTCATTTAATTAACGGAATTAGAGATTTATTTGGTTTATATGCAAAGGTTCCAATACAATGCCACGGACCATATTCGGTAATATAAGATTTGATTATTCAGAGTGATAATAGCACCATCCAAATAATTATGTAGTGCTGTGCAGGACATTGAACTCATCTATACACACAAACAGAGAAGAGCTCCTTGGGAAGTATGGAGGACCCAATTATACAGTGAGCCGACTTTCACGAGTGGCAGTCTAATTTGACAAAAAAGGAAAGCATTCCCAACTTTTTTTTTTAGCTCGCATGGTGAAATGCATATCAGGTAAAACTGTTTCTAATTCGACTAGCCTATGAAATGTGTACGTGAGGTTCTTAACAAAATAAATTCTTCGAAGTGAAAACATATTATTATTAATGTGCAAATCAATTACAGCACGTACCCTGCGAGGAATAATATATTGTTATTATTCATCAAATTACTCGTGCATGGAAGTTTTACTTGGAGACGCAGAGTCTTTATCCGTTGGCATGCAGCGGTCAAACAGTAGACGTGCCAATGTATTATTTATATTTATTTATTATATATATTTAACTAACTTTTGTTATCTAATATATTCATTGATGTATTAAACTGAAGGTGGCAACAGCCAAACAGTCAAACATCAGTCTTAAGCTAAATTAAAAACAAAAACCAAGTTATAATGAATTAAATCAAATTTTATTTCACTCAATTATTAATCATGCAAAAGAGGCAATATTTTGTTATTGAAGCAACGAATCATCACACATATATTAAGCAGATTATCTCCCCATATAAACAAATTTTGAAAGATTGATCAGCTGCTATTAGCGAATTGAGCCTGGAGCCAGTCTACAGTCTTCTTATCGAGCTGAAATGCCTTCGCAAGCACATCATCAGAAATAGGAGGGTTCGACCCGAAAACTGCTTTAGCTACAGTGACCAAACCTGGGTTTTGGCTGCTCAGACCTGCAAATGCAACGGCAGGGACAGCTCCAATGTTGAATTGGAAGTGGATGAGTCCCTCGGGAAAAACAAACACATCACCCTTGTTCAACACCTTGGCAAAGAGCTTAAAGTCTGGGGCCGAAGTCACAAAACCGACATAGAGAGTTCCCTCAATGACAGTGAGCACTTCAGTCGCTCTTGGGTGGGTGTGTGGTGGGTTTAGGCCTCCATTGGGTGCAAAGTCGATACGGGCAAGGGAAATTCCAAGAGTGTTGAGACCGGCAAGTTTCTGGACATTGACTAGGGTGACATTTGATCCGGGATTCTTACTTGTGTCACCGGCCTTGTCGAGGCCTGGGAAGAAGAAATCTTCGGGTTTCACATCTTTCGGGTTCTTGCATACTAATCCGTTCACAAATACTGCAGTCAAGTAGGAAAGAAGGCAATTAATCATGATGTTTTTGTTTCAGTGCAGTGATGGGACTTAGAAAACTTAATAATGTCTATATATATATATTGCAAATATTCTAGTAGACATTATTGATTCTTAATTCTTTGGGTTTATTGAGTTCTTTGTACGCCAACAATTAGTCAATAATTCACTAGGGGAAAAAAACAACAATAATATAAAGTATAAACAATACCTTCAGTTTTGTTGTCAGCGACACAGAAATCTTGAAGTGGGCTAGGATCAGAAGCGAACGTTTGAGTGGAGACGAATGCGAGGAAAGTGAAAAGAACTAGTGCGTAAGTAGCCATTTCTTTCTATTTCTTCGCCTGTTAGCTTGTTATATATGGATGCAAATTGTGAACTTCTATTTTGTTATGTAATGGCCATCGCATGTATCGTTATTTATAGTTGAGGGTACATTGAAAAATTCTTTCGCTCACTTTTTGCTGCGTCAAACTTTGATGTGTTCCCTGTGAATTGGTAGAGAGCTAGAGTTTTATCTTTTGTATGCTTCAGCGATTAAAAAGTAGATAGTGTCAAAGAAGTGGACAGTTTCAATCTGAGAGAGTCCATAATAACAGCGAGCCTTCTTAATTAATTATTATCGCCTTCTTTTTGTTAGGAAGAGGTAATGATGTATCTTTGTTGCCTTGGCTGAATCTTAGCTAGGTGGCTAGCGTGCGTGTATCAGTCAAATAGTATTACTTCGGATTAATTAATCACCTAACATATATATTTGTTGTACGAAGAACTGGTCAATATCTTTGTTTAGAGCACTGCTATTTCCATGCTCCCAAGCACTACCACTAAATGTATTGCATGCGTTCCTACTATATATGCGTTCCTACTATATATGCAGTTTGATTTGTATTGCATGCGTTCCTACTATAAATGTATTGCACTGCTATTTCCATGCTCCCAAGAACTGGTCAATATCATTTACCTATTTTGGTTTATTCGGTGATACTTATCTTGTTTGATTTGTTAATTAAGCTGGTAAATTATATATGCAGTTTATTTTATTTTATTTTTTTTTTTTTGAAGAAAATTGTATATACATGTGCTGTTACACACTGATTCACCGCACTTACATTTTGGGCACATTAAACACGATGCATAGTTGCTTCTATTTGTGTGCTTTAATTCTATGTCGAAACTTCAGTTACGTTACAAGTACCGATATTGTGTTCCACACACGCATAGATATAAGGCTCCATATATAAAAATTATATTTAGCTTAGGATTGCATTTGGATTTACTGAGAATAAAATTCGAATTAGTTATTAGAAATAAAATGCTTTTTATATGGTTGGGAATAATTTTTCGACTAATAATGTCATTTCTAATTTATCTCAAATTTAAAATAAATTTTTTAATTCGAGTGGATTTGAATTATTATTAATTCCGGAATAAAAATTGCTTCGAATAAATTTTAATTCGGAATTCCAAATTACATTTAGACTAAAAGTTTGTTTTAAATTTGGAACTACTTAGAAGCAACAAATTAATCTAAAAAAGTTAGTTCAATCTAAATCGATTTTTTTTTTCTAATAACTAATTCTTTTGAAGATAAATTGGGATCTAGCCCTTCTAACTTATTTTTAAATTAAATGTCTATGAAAGAGCAGCAAGATTTCGTTACAACTAATTCTAATTTTATTCTCGAGCGACCCATACACCCATAAAATCATTGCCGCTGCTGTCTTATGATGAGAGCAAAATATTATCATTTTGAGACGAATTCGATTGATGTCCTAGCTATAGCTACTTCTCAATTTTGGCGGAAGAAATCTAATCTGAATCCTACGAAATTGTTCTTGTAATTATAATTTCTTGGAAATATATATTTTTAGTTGAAAATTAATTTGTCTTGTGATTAAGAATAAAGCATGTTGATTGGAGTTTTTTTTTTTTTTTTGTGAAACCTTTAAAAGCCCTTAGGCATACATTGATTTTACGACTTTAAACCTGGCTGAAAAACTTCTTGTGAACATTAAAAGTTGGCAAATTTGACCTCTATCTGCAAGTTAATAGTTGGAACATTTGACCTTATTGTTATCTACAAACATATATATATATATTTCGAGTAACCTTTAAGCAGGGCAGAGTTAAAGATAGCAAGTGGGCATTGTTTGTCCCCCCAGTATTCTGAAATACCTTTTATAATTTCCAAAATTTGTAACATAGTAGGGTAATCAAACCTATTTAAATTAATTAGGATCAATTAACAAAAATATTAGAAAATATTAGTTGATAAGAAAATCATAATTTTTAATAATTATAATATTTATAATACACAATTAAATCAAAAGTAACATAAAAATCGACTCGAATTCGAAATATTTGACTTTGTGTAAAATCTATAATTAGTATAAAATATTCTAGCAAAATCAAAACTAAATTAAACATGAAATTCATTGTTAATTTAATCAAACTTAATGAAATTTGAAATTTAAAATCAATTAATTTGAGCTGCAACATCATTGGCAATAAAGTTTTCGCCACAAAAGATCCGACTGAGGCAAAAATGATAAAAACGACGAAACAGCTGGCCTCATCTCCTTCTTCCTCTTTTCTCCGCCATTCTCTTTTTCCTCCGTCTGTCCTCTCCGCGAGTACACCGCCTTGCACGAAAAATGAAGCAGATCGAGTGTGGCCAACCAATCACGGTGGGCCACGGCTGAGAGAAGTCGTCTCCAATCGTAGCCGTGAGATGCTACGATGGAGAAATCGGGTGGGTGTGAAAAAAAAATTGGATTCTTGTTTAACCCGTAGTCGTTGATTTTCTTTTCCCTTTCTCTCTTTGTTTTGCCTATAAATACCCCCTATTATGGTTATTTTGAGTTGGCCGGGTGTTAAGGGAGTTTCCAGAAAAGTAAGAAAAATAAAAAAAGAGAGAGGGAGAGGGACTAAGCGGAGGAGAGAAAAGGAGAAAGTCTGAAGATCAAAGGTATACTAGCCTTTCTTCTCCTCATCGTTTGCTTGATTAGTGGAGTTGAATTGAATAACTGTCAAACTAAGGTTAGGGGTAATTTCGAGTTATTAGCTACTGTTCTTGATATTGAGTTTAATGATGGCTTAGTTAGCTTAAATTCAGGATTTAAATGAAGTTTGGAGTGTTGCAATTTCGTAGAAATGGAGATTTTTGAGTATTTGGGTCTGATGCATGACTATCGACCCAAATTGAGGGATTTTGGGGTAATTTGGCTTGGCTAAGCATAGAAGAATGTTAGAGAGGCTATGTGATTGATTTAGGGGCTTAGTGTCAATCTCCAGTACCTTGGTATCGCTTCTGTACCGATCTGGTACATGCTGGTACGGTACTGGTAGAGGACGGAAGGGTGTCAGGGACGAAATCGCAAAGAAAAGTTGGCTAAGGACTGAAGTGCAAAGAAAAAAGGGCTTAAAAATAAATTAAAAGGACCTATTCATAAGAAAAAGGACTTAAAAGTAAACTAAAAGGACTTATTTGTGAAGAAAAGGACTTATTTATAAATAAAAAGGACTTGTTCGTAATAAAATGGACTTAAATGAAAAATAAATTAATTCAAGGACTTAAAAGAGAAAAGTCGTTGAAAAAAAAATTTCGGTTTGGGCCAACATGGTTGGGCTTCGGCTGAAAACAAGAGAAAAGAAAAAGAAAAGAAAAAAAAAAGGGAACTGGGCCGAGATTTATTTATTTGGCCCAGTACTTAAACTAAAACAAAATCTATTTATAATTCAGAAATTTATTAACAAATCTAATTAGTAGTCAAGTTAATCAAAATAAATTATATTCTTAATTAATAAAGTTCTAATTTTAGATTTTTGGAATTTATATTTTCATTAATAAATTAATTTTCTAAATAATTATATAATAAAGAATATATTAAGGAATTACTTAAAATAAATATAAATAAATTAATTATTATATAATTAACTAATATTAAAGAAAGTATTAAGATTAATATTATAAATGTAAAACTACTTAATTAAATAATTACTTAATATTATAAAGAAGTAAATAAATAAAATAAATAATTAAAAAAAACAAATTAATTAAAGTAAAATAAAAAATAAATCAAAGTAAATTAAAATAAATTCAAATAAAATAAAATTTATTCAAACAAAATAAATTAAAAATAAAATAAATTAAGATAATAATAAATAATAATTAAATTACTAAAAACACAAGCAATTACTATAAGATTTAATTAGAAAACACCAGTCAGTCTGGTAACTTAAGCCGGACCACAGTTAAGGGTTCAAGTTAGATCAACTTAAGAAATCGTTTAGTCCAATCTTAACGGTTCCTAATCATTGTACAGGAGACTTGACGGAGACTGATCCCAAACCAACAACAGGTGCGGATACGTGGATTTTTATAGAGATCCGGTCCTGGTAACTTTAAATTATGCATGTCATTTTGCTGAACCCTTTGGATGCATTACACAATATCCATGTAGATTTAGAAACAGATATTACAACTCAAAGTTTCATGTTGAAAATGATCTCCTTTGTTAAAATGGTTATGACAGACAGGCAAGTTTGCATACATGTTTATTATGAATAAACTGAGTTGTATCAGTTTAATCTATTCTTGCCTGGAAATCTTGAATTGTGATTGTACGTGATTGGTACGGAAAGATGGTAAATGGATTTGGAATGTCAATCAAGCCACTCTTCGGAGTCGGTCGGCCACCGGCTTCGGCCGGTTCGGTAGCGCTATTTGAATATGGAATTCCCTCACGTGCCCGGGGTTAGGGATACGTCCCTCACGTGCCCAGTGGGTTAGGGAAAGGTTTCCTCACGTGCCTAACCAGTTGGGTTAGGAAACCTGAGTGAGTTTTGATGATATGCTTTATGATATGGAATTCCCTCACGTGCCCGGGGTTAGGGATACGTCCCTCATGTGCCCAGTGGGTTAGGGAAAATGTCTTGTTCTTGACTCAATTGTGTGCATGTTCATGAAAGATGGTTATAATGGAATCGTACTTGTACGCAACTTGTTGTGAAACTGGTTAAATATTTTGCATCTGCATTTCATGTGTAATTTGACTAATCCAGTTATTTAAATGGTTCATAAGTTATACGTTCATTTTGATTATTATGGGTGTTACTTCCGGACTAAGATTTCAACTAGAAATTCACGTCTGGAATTAAAACCCGCACTGAGAATTTTATTCTCACTCCGCTTTTGTTTTGCATGTTCCCCGGCGGATGGGGGTTCTAGAGGACGCGTCACTTGCTTTAGAAAACGGTTTATGGTGGACTGTGACGAAGATCACCTTTGTACAGAATGTTAGTGACCATATATTCATGAGGTGATGGGAGATACTGTTAGGTCAGTTACCTATTGATAAGTATGTATTGCGATCGACTATCTGTCGCTATATTTTGTTTTATGTTTTATTTTGTTCAAACTCTTAACTTGATAATATTCAATTATATTATCAGAAAAAAAAATTTACTACTAGTTTATGGTTAAGTTTTCGTTTAAGCCTTACGAAAGTACAATTATCTGTACTTTCGTGGCGGAAGTTGTCACGTCTGGCTGCGGGATGTGACAAAATTACATGTTAGTCTATACAAAATAAAAAATCTTATAGTGCCCCCCTCAAAAGTCCAAAATATTCCGACTAAATTCTTTTGTAATCCAATTTCGAAATCATGGCTCTGCCTCTGCCCATAAGCTCCTTCTTTTTCTAATGATCAAAGTATATGAAAGTACGATTTTGGTTTTGGAAAAGAATTTTGCTTGCTGGTGTTTTTATTCTAAAGATAGGAAAAAAAATTTTGTACTTCATTAAATATTAAATTAATACGTGGATAAACTATTTTATGATTTTTTCTTTAATTATACATTGAAATATAGTTTGTTATATTACCAAATTAATAATTAACAATGGAATGCCTATTAATTAATGATATTTCCTTTTTCTTTGTGGTAACTGGTAAGTGATAACCTTGGGCAAGGTCACTCATTACATGGGATTCCAGTCCTGGACACGCACACACATCGGTTCGACAGTTTTTGCACTCATCGCCCTCACCAGGCATTAATTCCTCTCATTTAATTACCGGAATTAGAGATTTATTTTTTTCATGCAAAGGTTCCAATACAATGCCACAGAGCAGATTCTGTAATATAAGATTTGATTGTTCAGATATTGATAATAGCACAATCCAGATTAATATGTAGTGCAGGACATTGAATTCATCTAGACACAACAGAGGAGCTACTTGGGAAGTATGGAGGGCCCAAATATACAGTGAGCCGACTTTCACGAGTGACAGACAGTCTAATTTGAGAAAAAAAGGAAAGCATTCCTAACTTTTTATTAGCTCGCATGGTGAAATGCATATCAAGTAAACTGTTTCTAATTGGAATAACCTATGAAAGGTGTGTACATGAGGTTCTTACCAAAATAAGTTATTCGAACTGAAAACATATTATTATTAATTTGCAAATCAATTACAGCACGTACCCTGCATGGAATAATACATTATTATTACTAGAGGGTCTCATCGAGCTTCGCTCAATACATTAAATTTTATCGTATTAATTCTTATTTTATTTTTATAATTAAATTATATATAAAACGAAGATAACTAAATTTAGTATGGTAGGATCATATTGACGAAAGAAAATGGCATGAGAATGAGACATTGTGATGAGTGGATTTTATATATATATTTTGGTAGGGTTTTGACTCCAAACTAAACCAATTTGCTTTGAGTTTAGATAGTTTAGGTAATTTAGGATAGTTTAATTAGGGTTTTGTGTCAAAGAATGAGTTACTACCATAGTTTCTAATTTTATTGAAGATTTTGGACAAGAAATGGCTTGGATGAATCCATGAAGTTGTAGATCTCATTCCAAGCTTTCCAACGGTTTTTGAATCACCTCAAACGGAGTCCGGATGAAGGAGATATGGCCAAAATACTGATAGGACGCAATGCTGGATTTTTCCAGCGGGTCGCTGAAAGCTCCTGCGGCCCGCTGATCCTGGAACCGCCAGAAATACCAGAATCGCCCGATTTAGCATTTCTATATTGGGAAGACGGTTTCTACCGACTCCAGGTGCATCTAGAACGTGTCTTCAGTTATTTCCAGCGTTTCTACTCCTTCCCAATGCCTATTTAAGTCCAGTTTGAGGAGATTTTGGGGATGCAACAAGAGGGATCAAATCCAAGGTCAAAGTTAGGGTTAGAAATTGAGTTATTTGAGAGTTTGTCTCGAGTCGAGATCGTGGCAGCGCCGAGCAAGTCGATTGCGACAGCAATAGACGTGTTTGATAGGAGATTTCGACACGCAAGAGCAATTGGTTGTAATCTTTATTTGTTTTCCTTTTCTCTTGTGTTTGTATGATGTCTTTTAGTTGTTGATTTGTTTGTTCTAGGGATATGGTAGTAAACCTTCTAGTTTATGTTTGATAATATGCTTTGAGATTATTTTCTTTGTTTGCATGTTGTGTTTTATGCTTTGGTTTAATTGTCTAGATTACTGTAATTGAATTGCTTGGATTGAATTGCTTGCACCCGTTAAGTTAGACGTCGCTTAATTGTTAGGTGGTTAAATCCAAATGCTTTCAAGTAACTAAGTTAAAGTATGATTAACACGAGAGTTGGTGCCGGAAGGTCATGCTAGGGTTAAGAAACGGAAGTTGAAACCCTTCCCGATTACGGAAGTATAGGGAGTCGTAGGTCGTAAAGCATAAACTAATATAACTTAGACCAAGAAACGGAAGTTGAAATCTAGGTTGTATTCGAGGGAACTAAGGTTAACTATAGGAAACCTGGCCTTAAACGAAAGTGGGATTGAGGAGCCTTAGTTAGAATTCGTTCCCTACACAAAGTAACAATTAAAATAACCAAAAAGTTGAGTCTGCGCCAAACCTAGCGGGTCGCAGGAGGTTTCTGCGGGTTGTCTATGATCCCAGCGGGCCGCAGATAATCTCTGCGGGCCGCTGAGCCTTCAGCGACCCACTTAGGGGTCAGCGACCTGAGTTTCAGCGGGCCGTAGATAATCTCTGCGGGCCGCTGATTCTGGAGTAAAGTGAAGAATAACTACCAAAAACCCTAGAACTATGTGACTTGTTGAATTTCTCTCATTAATTCTTGTTTTGACCTCAAAACTAGACTTAGGATTTTGAACCTCTTGCAATTCTTGAATTCTTAAGAGTTGAACCGTCAAAACTAATTTAGCAAAGTAAAATACCGATATTCCAACACCGTCTCTGTGGATTCGACCCTCAAGCTTTACCGCAAACGATTAGATCGGGTAAACGAGGTTTTTATTTTGAACGTGGTCCCCACCTCGCGATCAAAATTGGCGCCGTTGCCGGGGACGGTTTGCTAGAATATTGGTATTTTGCTTTAATAAATTAGACTTGACACTCTTGTATCCTTGTATCTTACTTATTGTATCTTATTATATAAAAACCCAAAAATATTTCTATCACCATGTTTCGTTCTTTTCAGGTATTTGGACAAGAAATGGAAGGTGGTGATTCAAAGAAGATCGTCGCATCCGATAGAACAAACGAAGAGTTCACCAAAGACTTGAGCAACCCACCAAGAAGGTGCTTGGGAAAAACCGATGTGATGGAAGACAACAAATTCCATATCAAGTATCACATCATAATTGAGCCAAAGAAGATGACATCCAAAGAAGAACACACCAAGCATGTTTCAAGGGACCCGCTCAAGCACTTTTGGGAGAACTATGATGCGTTGAGAGGGAGAAAAGTGAAGATAAGATAAGCAAGATGCAAGGTGGTCAAGCTAATGACCTAAAACAAGCGCTTCTTGGGAGGCAACCCAAGGCCCAAAATTTTCAATCTCATTAATTTAGTTTAATTTAGATTTAAAATAGGTTTAAGTAGGTATAACTCATCGATTTTTGCTCTTGGTTTTTAGGTTTGAACAAAGGTAAAAAATCAGCTTTTGGAAGCACAACCACACGAATTGTATGCAAGAGCTCAAGCTTGGGGGATACACCATGAAGGAGTATACAAGTTGTTTTACAAGTCGCACCAACCCCTATGCGAACTTCACAACCTCGACATTGATTTGATGAGTTTCTCTTTTCCTTTCTCTCTTTTAAGTTTTGTTTTCCTTGCATTGAGGACAGTGCAAAGTTTTAAGCTTGGGGGGGAGAATAGGAATTTGTATCTAGGTTTGTATCATGCATTTTAGGTGTTAATTCTCTGTCTGTCTTAGTTTCGGCGGCCCACCGAAAGCCTCAGCGGGTAGCTGAAATTTTCGGTGGGTAGTCGAAATTTCCCGCGGCCCACCGAAATCCCCAGTGGGTAGCTGAAATTTTCGGCGGGTAGCAGAAAATTCCGGTGGGTAGCTGAAACTGGAACTGATAGCTAAAATTGTGTATTTTCATTTAGGAATTGTATATATTGCATAATAATTTCATATAGTTGCATTTAGATAAGTTGGAAAGTTAGTAACCCGTGAATAAATGATGACTTGAGTGTTTTAAGAGCACTAACGAAAATTTTCAAAATTTGCTTGAATTTGATTGATTAAACCAAATGACAAGTTAGGATAAGAGTTATAATTATTCATGAAATATCTTAACAAGTCCCAAGTTTAATGAATTAGATAGATTAATATGATTGAGTTTATCAAATGAATCGGTAGATCAATTAGACTAAATCAAAAGTATGTCAACTAAGGAAGTGAATAATTAGGTCTAGAGCCGAATAACCGTTTATGTTTTTAAGTTTATTAAAAGTCGAAGATGTAAATAAACACTCTTGTAAATAAATAAAATCGAAAAAGAAAATAAAAAGGGGAACTAAAAAGCGGTGCTTTGATAGATGACCACTGCGGAAGGCTATAGGACTATGTGGTAAAAAATGTGTCGTCTTAAATAAGGACTAGTGAAGAGAGCAAGGTGGGTCGTAGGTTTGTACCTTATTTTTGCCTACGATTTTTACATCCCATACTCCAACGAAATCCAAACCACATAACTCCTGGCCGACCTTTGTCGCAAAACCTCCATGCCCCATGGAAAAGAAAAATGTAAATAAAAACAAATAAATTAATTCAACCCAAAAACTTTGGAATAGAATGGGTGAGGTATTGTACCCTTATTTTTGCCTCACTTTAGTTCGATTTCCAATGCGTTTTCGAAAGTCAATAAACGGTTAAGTAACCAAAGACCTAATTAGGAATTGAGATAGTTGATATATTGTTTGATTTGGTAGAGTTAGATCCCGTTTAATTTATGAAGTCAATTGCATTAATCTTGATAAGTCGATAAACTTAGGAATTGAAGAGATAAGTCATGAATAATGATTGCAAATATCCTAATAAGCATTTGTGTTGAATCAATGGTCAATAGCAAAACAACTTGTTTATGAAACTCAAATTGAAATGATTTTATAAGTTGTTAAATGAAATTGCTTGAGTCATGGTTTGCTTTACTTGTTATTAATCTTCATAACTTTTAAGTCTCAAGTAATTGTTTTAGTTTAGAGCCAAACCATTCTCCTAAGATAGATATTTGCTTGGGGACAAGCAAAGGTTAAGCTTGGGGGGATTTGATGAGTGGATTTTATATATATATTTTGGTAGGGTTTTGACTCCAAACTAAACCAATTTGCTTTGAGTTTAGATAGTTTAGGTAATTTAGGATAGTTTAATTAGGGTTTTGTGTCAAAGAATGAGTTACTACCATAGTTTCTAATTTTATTGAAGATTTTGGACAAGAAATGGCTTGGATGAATCCATGAAGTTGTAGATCTCATTCCAAGCTTTCCAACGGTTTTTGAATCACCTCAAACGGAGTCCGGATGAAGGAGATATGGCCAAAATACTGATAGGACGCAATGCTGGATTTTTCCAGCGGGTCGCTGAAAGCTCCTGCGGCCCGCTGATCCTGGAACCGCCAGAAATACCAGAATCGCCCGATTTAGCATTTCTATATTGGGAAGACGGTTTCTACCGACTCCAGGTGCATCTAGAACGTGTCTTCAGTTATTTCCAGCGTTTCTACTCCTTCCCAATGCCTATTTAAGTCCAGTTTGAGGAGATTTTGGGGATGCAACAAGAGGGATCAAATCCAAGGTCAAAGTTAGGGTTAGAAATTGAGTTATTTGAGAGTTTGTCTCGAGTCCAGATCGTGGCAGCGCCGAGCAAGTCGATTGCGACAGCAATAGACGTGTTTGATAGGAGATTTCGACACGCAAGAGCAATTGGTTGTAATCTTTATTTGTTTTCCTTTTCTCTTGTGTTTGTATGATGTCTTTTAGTTGTTGATTTGTTTGTTCTAGGGATATGGTAGTAAACCTTCTAGTTTATGTTTGATAATATGCTTTGAGATTATTTTCTTTGTTTGCATGTTGTGTTTTATGCTTTGGTTTAATTGTCTAGATTACTGTAATTGAATTGCTTGGATTGAATTGCTTGCACCCGTTAAGTTAGACGTCGCTTAATTGTTAGGTGGTTAAATCCAAATGCTTTCAAGTAACTAAGTTAAAGTATGATTAACACGAGAGTTGGTGCCGGAAGGTCATGCTAGGGTTAAGAAACGGAAGTTGAAACCCTTCCCGATTACGGAAGTATAGGGAGTCGTAGGTCGTAAAGCATAAACTAATATAACTTAGACCAAGAAACGGAAGTTGAAATCTAGGTTGTATTCGAGGGAACTAAGGTTAACTATAGGAAACCTGGCCTTAAACGAAAGTGGGATTGAGGAGCCTTAGTTAGAATTCGTTCCCTACACAAAGTAACAATTAAAATAACCAAAAAGTTGAGTCTGCGCCAAACCTAGCGGGTCGCAGGAGGTTTCTGTGGGTTGTCTATGATCCCAGCGGGCCGCAGATAATCTCTGCGGGCCGCTGAGCCTTCAGCGACCCACTTAGGGGTCAGCGACCTGAGTTTCAGCGGGCCGTAGATAATCTCTGCGGGCCGCTGATTCTGGAGTAAAGTGAAGAATAACTACCAAAAACCCTAGAACTATGTGACTTGTTGAATTTCTCTCATTAATTCTTGTTTTGACCTCAAAACTAGACTTAGGATTTTGAACCTCTTGCAATTCTTGAATTCTTAAGAGTTGAACCGTCAAAACTAATTTAGCAAAGTAAAATACCGATATTCCAACACCGTCTCTGTGGATTCGACCCTCAAGCTTTACCGCAAACGATTAGATCGGGTAAACGAGGTTTTTATTTTGAACGTGGTCCCCACCTCGCGATCACATTGCTTCCGGAGGAGTAAAAGAGAAAGGTAAAGAGAGACTCCAAGCAACACAAAAGAGAGGTGGAGATATGATGAAAATGAAAATAAAATGGGGTCACAATAATAAAAAATAAAATAATACGCTGTCAAATTTATTTTATGTCGGTGAATCGGGTCAGTTTTATGAGCAATAATACTCGGCACATAAATAGTTATAGAGTATCATGTTATAGAAATTGGAATAAATGCTATTTTACAATGCTTGGAGTGTCGGTGTACATTTAACTAAACGATCCCGATACCCACACATCTTTATTTATATTTTTTTATTTGTCAAATTACTCATGGAAATTTTACTGGGAGAAGGAGTCTTCATCCGTTGGCAGCGGCCAAACAGTAGACACAGGGGCGGAACCCAAGGGCCGGCCATAGGCTAAACATACTTCAATTTTTTTTATTTGTTAGATATTTTGTATGAAAATTTCACATGGGCATACTCTAATATATTCTATAAGGCCTCCCTCAGGAAATTGAATGTCCAAATTACTTTTATAATAAAGTCCATTTTCTATCTAATAAAAAGTAAAACTCACTTGACTTGGTCCCTTTTCTCCTCTCTCATCGGACAATTCATGAATTAGAAATGGAAAAAGACATCGCCATCTCTCCTTCAGCAATAGACAATTGATAATAGAAATTTGATGTACGTTTTTGCAGTTTTTTATTATTAATATTATTAGTAAGTAATTTTTTTGAGTATATTAATAAATATATTTTTTGATCAAACAACTTGGAGTGAACCTCGCCCCCTTTATTCTCCAATCCTGATTCTGCACCTGAGTAGACGTGCTAATGTATTATTTATTTTTTTGTATGTTAAGTTGTTAACTAACTTTTTATCTAATATATTCATTGGAATTTGCTCAGGTCACTCCCCATTTTGCAAAACACTCCAATTTTTTGGAGCAAAAAGATCGAAATACCCTCAACTATTTCACGTATTAAATTCAGAAATTAGGGGTATTTTGGTCTTTTCACCAAAAATTGGAGTGTTTTGCAAAATAAGGAGTGCCCTGAGCAATTCCCATATTCCTTGATGTATTAAGCTGAAGATGTTGAAATTAAGTGTCACACCCCGAACCAAGGGAGTGATGTCTCCTCCGCCACGAGAATAGTTACCCGTTCCCGTAAGGCTAACAGACAGACAGAATATATATATATATATATATATATATATATATATATATAGAGGAATGCTAACGCGCCATCGATGGCACGGAGGGTCCCGTGCCATCGAGTCGTTTTTTGAGATCCAAAATTCAAACGCTCGATCCGAACCGTTCAAGTTGATCACCATATTGAAATATCCTTGGAGACCAAATTTTACATTTTTTCGAATTTTTTTGCTATTTATTATGATATTTTCAAAAACATTATAATTAGAGTATTTCAGGCCCTCCAATTTGAAAATATCATAATAAATAGCAAAAAAATTCAAAAAAATATAAAATTTGGTCTCCAAGGGTATTTCAATATGGTGATCAACTTAAACGGTTCGGATCGAGCGTTTGAATTTTGGATGTTGAAAAACGACTCAATGAAAAATTGATGGCACGTGCCATCGATGGCGCGTTAGCAATCCTCTATATATATATATATATATATATATATATATTTTCATTTTCTTGATTTTGGCCCAGAATTCACACAACATCACAGATAAACACACCAAAGTATTTCACATTATTTCAAACTAATTATACATAAGTAGTTTCGAGAAAACAAAACAAACCAAACCACACTGCTACCAATCCCGGCTTATTTATTTTCTAAGGACTGGTTCTCTCAAGCTTACTATGTACATAAGTACATATAATACAAACCAAATAAGAAAAACCAACCCATCCACACCGTAGGACAACAACCACCAACCCAAAACAAAACTACCCAAATCCATACTGCTCATACTGAAGGGCACAATACTGGACAACACCAGACAAAATCTACACACTCAGAAACCCCGACAAAAAGGAAGCTAACGATCAGAATGCTTCCTCTTCATTGGAGTTAGCCTCTAGCTCGGCCTCGACCTCAGCATCGGACGTCGGAGACGCATGAGGCATCTCAAAATATAAGTAAGCCAATACCTCGGAAAATTCATCTAAACAAATACACAAAACAGCTTCATAATTTAAACTAGAAACTCGCACCGCAAACTGAAGATAGCTACATTCCAAAGTGGCAATAGTACTACGTCTAACTCCGTTACGTCGCTCCTGGAACCCCCAAATCGATGAGGACACATGCAAACAACAAAGCACAGAGTGAGATACAATCTCAGTGCGGATTTTTGTTCCAGTACGCGGATCTCAGTACGAACCGTGTAACGAAATCTATACCCACAAAGAATATGTAAGAAGTTTCACAATACTTAAAAATATTATTTTCAGAAATTTCAGTACCGTTGGCACCAGACGAAAAGGTCCGATAACCGGCATACTGCATCATGAATATGCAACAGAAAACAAACCAAGCATAATTATTCCACAGTAATCGTATTCACTCAAGTTCTTATCGGCCGGTCAGATTCAGAAAGAACTTTTCCCAAAACCGTAGGTCCAACCCTAGGTACAGATTTCAGAGGGAATTTCCAGAAATAATAGTGCTAGAATCCTGGCCGGGTAGGTGGCTAAACCATACTCCGGAGAGTGACACAATTCAATATCATATTTATGCTATGCAGACTGAATAAGAATGGTCTGATTTAATCCAAAGTCAGATTCTTCGATTACAAATAAGATTATGCAATATAATCAATTTACGGAAACCATTCCAGTCCTTTGAGACTCTGACGGTCTGAAAAGTTAACAATCAGATGACCAAGTCAGGCTCATATGATATCCTAATCAAACGAATAGTTTGATTCAACATGAGTTTTGTTCATTTAGGGTTTCTTAACATCTACATGGTTTAAGTGCATCAATGTATTTTCCAACATGCTATGCATGAATTTAAAGATATCGATATCCGAGTTTGAACAAAGAAACCGCGTAATCCGCACCTTGTAGCTTACTGCTCCCGAGGTGTCTCAGGGTCCGTGCCTGTTTACAAACCACAAATCAAGTACCGTTAATATTTATTTAACGGGTTTTCTTAAATCTGAGTCTGGTTCCTAACGTTAACCATGACTGTTATAGTTTGGTCCCAAGTCCTTTATTTAAACAATTATGAATTTTATTTTAGTTACTTCTTTAATCATCAGAAATTATGTTTAACGTTTATTTCCTAATATTGAGAATTAAAATCAGAAACAGAATACAGAATTAATAAACAAAATTTAGGAAATAGCTAAACACAATTAAAATATAATCAGAAAATATAAATTAGAATTATTTTATTTTAGCGGGATCAGAAAGTTTGGTTTATTTGCCACTGTATCTGTTCGTTAACCTCACAGACTATTATCATTATTTTCCTAATAAAACCCACAAATTAATATTAGACTAATGTTAGTCTAAATCAAGCTCAACAGAATCCGTCATTAGCCTACAGATATTAGATCTTAATCAAATCCGAAAATCTAATCTTAATTAGCCAACAAAAATTTGCCCACTTTGAATTTTTATTCCTCCGAAATAAATCACAGCCCAGAGGAAAAATCCAGCCCATAATTATTTTCTTTTTATTTTTCTTAGCCCACAACGAAGTAAACAAAGCCCAACGCCAAAGTTACGCACGCCAGACGGCTCAACCCAGTCAACCTGACCCAGTTGACTGGGCTAGACCGTAACTGGTCCGACAAACAGTCTCCAAATCCGATAAGTCCGCCGCTTTTTCAATTAAGCCCTCAAAAAATTTGTTTCTTTGCAAATTCATCCTTGGACATCATTAACTATACCAAAATGGCACCAAATCGTCCAACCCTGTACCAGTGACTGGTACCAGCGGTCTAACAGTCTCAACTAACTCCATTATACAATTTATATGCAAGCTATATGCTTATAAACCCTCAGATACCTTAATTTACTCGATATGCACATGAAAATGCACATGTTTTATACATAAGAATACATGTTCATGATTTTTCCTTCACAGCCAGCAATCCAACATGCATAATGATATCCAAGCTCTCGGTATACAGTTATTAAACTATCAATTGCATAAGTGTAAGAAAGAATATGCATATAATCATATATTCATGACAGATAAGTAAAATATGCACATATATACCTGTATCCAATACCAGTAAGCATGCTTTTTATGAAATTAGCTTCCTAAACACAATAACTAACTGATTTCATCATGCCATGCCATAATATAACTTTAATGAGCATAAGCTCTACTGTTATAAGTTAACTAAATGCACATATGCACATGTATATGCCCTTATACCCCTCAGAATCCATCAACTAGCCTCATAACAGAATAATTTCATCATAGGCTTCATCCATATCATGAAACCATCAAGCAAAATCAACCATAACCCTCATCAGATCAGACTACGATTAGCAAATCGTCTAATTAACTAAAGTGAACCTTATTAGAAACATCTATAGCAAATTATCACATCAATTGCTACTGCCACAGTCTCAAACCAGCACAAACCAAAATTCAATCAAAGAAAAACAATACAAGGACTAAAGATTATACCTAACTCGTTTGATTTCAGAAATCGCCTCAAGAATTCTAGCAAAACCAAAGCTAAGATCAGTGTTAAGCTTATCAGAAATAAGCTCAAATCCATGCACCTAAACCTTACACAAAACAACCGAAATATATCAATTTCTTCACAAATTGATATGAAAAATTTACAAGACCAAAGAGAAGTATGGTTACCGCCTTCACTGCCGTCTCTATCCTCCTGTCTCCTTCTCCGATTTTTTCCCAATTCACACACCCTAAATCGGCCCCCAATTTAAAGATTACCTCATATAGAAAAGGGGAGAAGAAGACAAGCGGAGAGTAGCAGCAAACAGGCATCTACCACGTCCAGGGGCGGATCCAGTATACAACAAACCCAGGCAAGTGCCTGGGTCAGATTTTGAAAAATTTGAGGCCCAGTTAAATAATTTGTGGGTGTGCCTAGGTTAATTTTCAAAGAGTGCCTAGGCTTCAAAAGAAATAACATTTGTTGAGCTTAGAATTTCTTATTTTGACTCTACTAATTATTTTTGTGCCTAGGTTAAAATTAATTCTTGGATCCGCCCCTGACCACGTCATCCCCTCCATTACTCCCTCTGACAACCCGACATCGAGAGAAGGAGAGAGGAGGTGCCTCCCTCGTGCAACTACAGAGACGAAGCAGGAGGTGTCGCCTTCACAAGTGCCACCTCACTAGCGGCCGCCTTCACGACCAACCAGCGAGCAACAACACCCAACCAAGCAGGTGGAGATCGAGAGGGTTCATCGAGAAGAAAGAACGGAGAAGAAAGGAGACAGATCGGAAGAGAAAGAAAGGAGAGACGTGTCTCTCTCTTCTCTGTCTCTTTTGTTAAAAGTGACTCAGATTTTCTGTAGCCATTCCCATGTAACCTTTTGTGTAGCAATTGACTGACAATTTCCTTTGTAAATTAGCTATTTCCCTACACAATTTAATTAAGCCAATCCAGAAGTCAGATAATCGTGGCAAATACACCAATAAATTCTATAAATCAAGCTGAACATTTTCATGTTCTCAGATCAGAAAATCCCGCAACTTTTACTGTTGTATAAATTTATTTTATTTAATTTCTTGATCATACTATCAATCAAACGATCATTTCAGACAGATAAGGACTTGGTTTACCATACTACAGTCACTATTTTACATTAAGTAATTAACTAAGGCCAAATAGGCCAACGTAGGGGGAAACAGCCAACCAATCAAACAGCAGTCTTAAGCTAAAATTAAATACAAGCCAAGTTATAATGAATTAGAGTAAATTTTCTAGGAGGTCACTGAACTTTATACGTTGTCTATATTTGATCATCAAACTTTAATTTGTCTTTCTGTAATCCTCAAACTTCAATTTTGTCCGATTTTGGTCCCTCTGTTAGGATCCCAATTAATTCTGTTTAATTGATAACGTTAGGTTCAAATTTTTGCGATATGAATGAGTGAACATCCAAAAGCCTCTGGCCCTGGACCCGGCCCTGGCCAAGCCCTTCTGAAACAAAGGGCCCGCCCGGCCTCTCTAAGCCCTTAAGAAGGACCAGGCTTAGAGAGGCCAGGCTTAGGAAGGGCCAGGCCACAATCTCAACTGAAGAGAGGCCTAGAGAGGCCAGGCTTTGGAAGGGCCAGGGCCTAGAGAGGCCAGGCTTACGAAGGGCCAGGGCCTAAAGAGGTCAGATTTATGAAGAATCAGACATAATCTCAACTCAAGAGTAGATCTTATCTGATCAAATCCAATCCAATCTAAACTAATCATTATAAATAATATTAAATTTCTTTAACATATTGATGTTAAGACAAGTTAAAAAATATATATTTCTCAAATTTTATGTTATGTTATTTCATGCATTTATAATTTTCAATTATTCTAATTCATTAATATATTAACAAAAAATGATTTTTTAAATTTTTTCTATGTCGTTATAATATAACTCGTCCTAAATTCAAATTAAAGATGAAAAATAAAATTTACAATTTAAATTTAAATATTTTATACTATTTTTATATCTTTTATAAATAAAATATTTATATTTTAAATATAGTTTAAAACGAATTTTTTAAGAAAAATATTGTTTGTTCGTCGGCCCTTCAGGCCCTTTAGGCCCTTCGAGCCCGGCCTCTTGAAATCCGGAGGGCCTAAAAGGGCCAGGCTTGAAAAGGGCCAGGCTCAATCTTTATATTTAAGCCCTTCTAAGCCCGGTCCTTCCAAAAGCCTCCCTAAGTCCGGCCCTGCCCAGCCCTTGAGCAGGCCCTTTTAGACCCGGCCTCCCGAGAACCCGGCCCGGCCCTTGGAGGCGTTATGAATCAAATGCCACTGTTTCTTCTTGCCTCTTTCGTGAACCAAGCTGACTGAATCATTGCTCTCTCTCTTTCTCTCTCTCAGGTAACCATCTCTACCTCCTTCCAAAATTGGTCTAGCGCCTTCACCTCCCTGAGCCTATCTCCTTCGACCACGCTCTCAATTTCTAAACCTTTAAAAACCCTTTCATCTCTTCTCCATCTCTCTACCAGTCTATCTTATCTCTACTCTTGTATATTTATTTATTTTTTTATTCAATGAAGGTGTTGAGTTGAAAGCAACGAGGCAATTTTGAAGTATTCAATCAATTATTGTTAACTAATTTATATTCCTAATGACACTAGTACACTCAAAATCAAGAGTTCACCAAACTTTAATTTCAGCATACAAATCAGTAATTTATCCAGTAAAATAATTTAATTTCAGCGTACAAAATCAGCATACAAATCAATGACTCATACTAATAACTTGTTTGGATTATTGAATAAAAATAACACATACATATAATTTCAACCAACATAAATTAAATGCATAAATCGTAGTTACGAGAGTTGGTTTTGGTTTTCAAACCAAATTCAAAGAAAAGATAAATTAATTGCATAATCGTAACTTGTAGGTACAAACTTATACATAAGTAACAGCAGATTTGGGTTCTCGTGAATTTTCTTCAAACTTTCTTGCCAGTAACCAGTAACCAGAGAATAATTGTTCTCACCATTAACCACATAATAGTAACCAGACAACAATGGTAACCAAATAACTATAAAGAGCTTCTCATCCTAGTGGCAGCGTTGAAAATTGCTCAAATTTGAAGCTTCCATGGTGGATTAACTGGCGGAGAAGAAGATGGAGCTACCTTTGAGAAAGGAAAGAGATGTTGGTGGTTAGAGAAGCTCTGCTAGAGAGAGGGGACAAGGCTTGTAGAGAGAGCAACGAAGGAGGAGAACTGAAAGAGACCAATTTTTGAAGGAGGTAGAAGGAGAACAAGGCGCAGCTAGAGAGAGAGGAATCGCGAGGAAACAAAGATCCAACAGAATTAATGAATCGAGATGGTCAAAGAAGAGGCGCTAGACTAATTTTTGAAGGAGGTAGAGATGGTTACCTCAGAGAGAGAGAAATGATTCAGTCAGCTTGGTTGACGAAAAATGCAAGAAGAAACAGTGGCATTTGATTCATATCGCAAAAATGTGCACCTAACGTTATCAATTAAACGAAATTAATTGGGATAGTGACAGAGACTAAAATCAGACAAAATTGTAAGTTTGAGGGTTATCGGACAAAATTGTAAGTTTGAGGGTTACAGCAGAACAAATTAAAGTTTGATGACTAAATTTGGACCACGTATAAAATTCAGTGACCTCCTAGAAAATTTACTCAATGAATTAAATCAAATTTTATTTCACTCATTTAATTAATCATACAATAGAGGCAGTATTTTGTTACTGAAGCAATGAATCACACATATACTAAGCAGATTATCTCCCCATATAAACAAATTTTGAAAGATTGATCAGCTGCTATTAGCAAATTGAGTCTGGAGCCAGTCTACAGTCTTCTTATCGAGCTGAAATGCCTTCGCAAGCACATCATCTGAGATAGGAGGGTTAAACGCAAAAACTGCCTTAGCAACAGTGACTAAACCTGGGTTTTGGCTGCTCAGACCAGCAAATGCAACAGCGGGGACAGCTCCAATGTTGAATTGGAAGTGGATGAGACCCTGAGGAAAAACAAACACATCACCCTTGTTCAACACCTTGGAAAAGAGCTTGAATTCTGGGGCTGAAGTCACAAAACCAACGTAGAGAGTTCCCTCCATGACAGTGAGCACTTCAGTTGCTCTGGGGTGGATGTGTGGTAGGTTTAGGCCTCCATATGGTGCAAAGTCGATACGGGCAAGAGAAATTCCAAGAGTGTTGAGACCGGCAAGTTTTTGTACATTGACTAGGGTGACGTTTGAACCGGGATTCTTACTTGTGTCGCCGGCCTTGTCGAGGCATTGGAAGAAAAAGTCTTCTGCTTTCACATCTTTCGGGTTCTTGCATATTAATCCATTGACAAAAACTGTATTCATGTAGAGGGAAGAAGGCAATTTAATTGTGATGTTTTTGTTTTATTCAGTGCAGAGACGGACCAAGAAAATAAATTAAACTATATATAATGCAAGTTCTGTCAAATGTAAGTGATTCTCAGTTCTAAAAGTTTATTAAGTTCTTTTCGGTGGCAACATTTAGTCTTACAAATTAAACGAAGAATGTCAATGTTCCAATTTATTATGCATATATAAATGATATTAAGTTCACAACAAATTTGCAGGATAAAAAAAAATGTAACAGTACATTCAGATTTCATGTCAGCGACACAGAAATCTTGAAGTGGGCTAGGGTCAGAAGCGAATGCTTGAGAGGAAACCAATGCAAGAAAAGTGAAGAGAACAAGTGCATAATTAGTAGCCATTTCTTTGTATTATCTTCGTGTGTTAGCTTTTGTGATGTATATATATATATGCAAATTGTGAACTGCTGTTTGGTTAATTATACAATCTACAAAATATGGATAGCTATTTATCGTAGAGGGTGCCTGTAGAATTCCTCACGTTTTGTCTTTTACCAAGTCCAACTTTGAAATTCTCCAGGTGAAATGGTATAGAATAGAGAGCTAGACTTTATCTTTAAATTTACATTGGCGATTAATAAAGAGACACAGTCAAAGATGTGGACAACTTTAATCTGAGATACAGTCTAACAAAGGGCCTTCTAATTAATAAATTGTTCCAGCTCTCTAATTATTAGTATGAGGAAATCACGTACCTATGTTGCTCTGGCTAGTCTAGGCTAGCATGCCGTACTGTGCTTGTCAAAAAATGTCTTTGGATCCATCACCTAATAGTTGTTGTGCATAACTAGTCAATCTCTCAGCAGCGCACTCTGCTATATATTTCGATGGTTTTACACGCTGTCCCTGATAACATTAATGATTAATCATACAGACGTACTGTATATATTTCATGTATGTACATTGTATATCTGATATTTATATACCTGTCTTAATTTATTTATCCATGCATGCTTTTTTTATAAGATTCTTAATGTGGTGGATGATATTCACTGATTTACAGCACTTGCAGTTTGGGTATTAATAACACATTATGCAAAGTACGTTAGCATATATTTGTGTGCTTTATTAAGTTATTTATATGCACAAAATTCAATTACATTTTAAGTACCGATATTGCATATTTACATCCACAGTATTACAATACACCCATAAGGGTTTGATTGTAAGTAACATCGTTAGCTCTTTGCCTTTCATGCTGCCTTATATTATGATGAGATCAGAAATGTATTAATTGGAAACGAAACGGATTGAAGTTTCCATAACTTTGTTTGAATCCAACGGAAATTTTATTGTAATTCTAATTTCTTGACACAATATTTTATCGGCCGAAAAATCGTCTTTAATCTGGTGACTAAAGAGTAATTAATGACGATGCATTTTGAGGGGGGATCACATATTCAAAACTTTATTAAAAGATCCTTCATGAATATTTAAAAATATGTTTATTACGGCATTTCTATTTTAAAAAATTGTCGTAGCCTTTAAGTTTTGTTCTTTTTCTAATGATTAATTGTCTTAAATCATAAAAATTACCTATTTGGGAAAAATAAAAAGTTTGATTGATTGTGTTCTTTCTTCTTGAAAGAAGCTACTTTTACAAGGAAAAATATTAACAATAGCATTGAGTAAATAAAAACTATGTTCTTTTGGCTTTTATTACAGTAAAACTTTCTTCCTAATTTGTTCGCTTGCATAAAATTCCAACGTGACATGCATGCATATCATGTGAACTGTTTCTTAAGAAAAAATACCTGAATTTAAAATATTTGCAAATCAATTACAGCACTTACGCTGCAAGAGGAAAATAATAAAAAAAGGAAAAAAAAAAAAATTAAAAGTCAAGAATGGAACTGAAACTTGACTAAATGGATTAAATTATTAAGCCAGGTAACCAACTACAAGTCCCTATCGGTTCACTTAAATCACACGTGGAAACATCAACGAGAAGAACAGAGTCTTGATCCGTTGGCAACGGTCAAAACGAAAATTGCTAATGTATTTTATATATATATATATATAATACACTAAACTAATTTTATATATCCAAACACACCCTTAGTAAAGAATGAAATCAAATTTTATTTTACTCACTTGACTGATTATACACAAGAGGCAATATTTTTATTATTGACTGCAACTAATCGCACACCAAATTTGAATTCTAAACCATTAAAAAATTTATTAATCATGCACGTGTAGACACATCTTAAGCAGCTTATTACCCCATACATAAATATTTTGAAAGATTGATCAACTGCTGTTTGAGAATTGAGCCTGGAGCCAGTCTACTGTCTTCTTATCAAGCTGGAATGCCTTCGCAAGAACATCATCTGAAATAGGAGGGTTCGACCCGAAAACAGCATTAGCAACGGTGACCAAACCTGGGTTTTGGCTGCTCAGACCTGCAAATGCAACAGCAGGGACAGCTCCAAAGTTGAATTGGAAGTGGATAAGTCCCTTAGGGAAAACAAACACATCACCCTTGTTCAACACCTTGGAAAAGAGCTTGAATTCTGGGGCCGAAGTCACAAAACCCACATAGAGAGTTCCCTCCATAACAGTGAGCACTTCTGTTGCTCTGGGGTGGATGTGTGGTGGGTTGAGACCTCCATTGGGTGCAAAGTCAATACGGGCAAGGGAAATTCCAAGAGTGTTGAGACCAGCAAGTTTGTCGACATTGACTAGGGTGACGTTTGACCCGAGATTCTTACTTGTGTCGCCGGCCTTGTCGAGGCCTGAGAAAAAGAAGTCTTCTGGTTTCACATATTTTGGGTTCTTGCATACTAATCCATTCACAAAAACTGTATTCATGTAGAGGAAAGAAGGCAATTAATCGTGATGTTTTTGTTTCAGTGGTGCAGAGACAGACCAAAAAAATAAAATAAATTATATATATAATGCAAGTTCTGGCAAATTTTTGTGTGATTCTCACTTTCTAAAAGTTTATTGAGTTCATTTCGTGCCAACATTTAGTCATAAACAAATTACACAAAGAATTTAAATATTCCAACTTATTATGAAGTATGAACTTATTAATTCACAAAAAAATGCAAGAGAAAAATGAAACGGTACCTTCAGATTTCATGTCAGCGACACAAAAATCTTGAAGTGGACTAGGGTCAGAAGCAAATGCTTGAGAGGAAAACAATGCAAGAAAAGAGATGAGAACAAGTGTGGGAGTAGCCATTTCTCTCTATTATTTTTCGTTTGTTTCCTTGTGATGATATATGTATATATGCAAATTATGAATTGCTGTTTGGTTATACGATGGACAAAACATGTATCGTTATTTATAGTTGAGGGTACTTGACGAATTCCTCACTTTTTGGAGATAATTAATGTAAGTGATTGAACTTTTCGCTTGGTCCAATTTTGAAATGTTCCCTGTGAATTGGTACAGAGATCTGGAGTTTTATCTTTTCCACTTTACCGATTAAAACTTAATTAGTTTCAAAGATCGATGTGGACATCTTCATACAGGATCCAGTCTAACAAAGGGCCTTCTAATTAAATAATCGTCCAGCTTTTTATTAGGATTAGGTTAATTACGTATCTATATATGTTGCTCTGGGCAAGTCTTAATCGGCGTGCAGCCTGCGTGTATTATTCATACAGTACGTATGACTTGGATTATTATCTTATCACCTAAGGTTAATAATATATAAGTTGTTGTATACAGAACGAGTCAATCTATTAGCAGCGCACTGTTATTTTCGTAGTTCCCGGAACGGCATGTATGAGATTGGCAAAAAAAAAAAAAAAAAAAAAAAAAAAAAAGAAAAAAGAACACGTACACTTATTAGTTTATGATTAATTACATAAGCGTGCGTACAGTTTTCGGTGTATGTATCTGACCATTTTGAACAAAATATGAAAATGTGGAAAAATATTTTCTGTTTCTGTCACTTGCGTACAATGGCCTGTGGCCTTTTATAGTTTTACAACCCTAAATATATTTCTAAATACAGCACACGCACACCTTATATTACATTCCTAATACAACAAATCATATCTCAAATTAGATTTCCTTACACTCCCCCTCAAGTTGGAGCATGCAAATTACAAATGCTCAACTTGTCCAATAGGTAATGAAACGACTGCTTTCCCAATGCCTTGGTGAATATATCAGCTAGCTGCTCGGACGATCGAGTATATTGTGTTGCAACACTCCCATCTTTGACTCGATCACGCACAAAATGGCAGTCCAGCTCTATATGTTTTGTCCTTTCATGGAACACTGGATTATTTGCAATATGAAGGGCTGCTTGACTATCACAATACAAATTCATTGGTCTATTATGCACCACACCCAGTGAGTTCAGAAAAGATTTCAACCAAACCAACTCACACGTTGCATTTGCCATAGAGCGGTATTCAGCTTCTGCAGACGAACGAGACACTGTAGGTTGTTTCTTCGTCTTCCAAGAGATAGGAGATCCTCCAAGCATTACAAAATATCCAGTCAACGAACGTCGAGTTGTCGGACAACTTGCCCAATCTGAATCACAATATCCATTCAGCTGCAATCCACTATCAGCACAAAGGAGAATACCTTGGCCTGGATTTCCTTTCAGGTATCGCATGACTCTAACAGCAGCTTCATAGTGTGCCTCAAGTGGATCATGCATAAATTGAGCAAGAGTATGAACTGAATAACACAACTCTGGTCTCGTGATCGTCAAATAAATAAGACGACCAACCAATCTCCTGTATCTTTCTGGATCTTTCAGCTTTCCACTGGTCGACTCCGCAAGTCTATGATTCTGTTCAAGTGGAGTCGCTGCTGGTTTTGCCCCCAACAATCCGCACTCAGCAAGCATGTCAAGTGCATACTTCCGTTGGCATAGAAAGAGTCCAGTAGGTCCTCTAGCTATTTCTATCCCCAAGAAATACTTAAGTACCCCCAGATCTTTCATATGAAACATTTTACTCATATATTGTTTAAAATCTTCAATTGCACCACTATCATTTCCAGCAATTACAAGGTCATCAACATAGATCAAGATGGCAAGAAATGAATTGTTCTTGCGACAAGTAAACAGAGAATAATCTGCCCTTGATTGCACAAATCCATATGTTTCAAGTGCAACCGTCAATTTGGAAAACCACATTCGAGGAGCCTGTCGCAACCCATATATTGACTTTCTAAGGCGACAAACTTTACCAGTTTGGGAAGGAGCAAAGCCTGGAGGCAGACGCATATACACTTCTTCATTCAAATCACCATGCAAGAAGGCATTGTGCACATCCATCTGGTGCAACTCCCACCCTCTTGCTGCTGCTACAGCCAGAAAAGTTCTAACACTCACCATCTTTGCAACAGGAGCAAAAGTCTCCGTGAAATCCACTCCTTGCACTTGACGATTTCCAAGAGCAACTAAACGTGCTTTGTACCGCTCAATTTGTCCATCTGCATGATATTTAATGCGATAAACCCATTTGCAACCTATTGCGACCTTGTTGGATGGCAAATCCTCTAAAGTCCAGGTTCCATTTCTTTCAAGAGCATCAATCTCATTCTTCATAGCTTCGCACCAATTTCTATTCTTTATTGCCTCACCAAAATGTGCTGGTTCTTTTTCTTTTGTAACCGCAGCCAAGAAAATTTTGTGCTTCTTAGAGAATTTGTCACACGTGACATACCTGTCTATAGGATAAGCTGCACTTGAGTGACAACAATCTTGATTCTCATTTGGTGACTCTACACGTGCAGTATAGCATATGTAGTCTTGGAGGCGAGCAGGAGCTCTTCTAGCTCGTTGTTCACGCATTGGCACATGAACTGGAGCATTAGCGCCTTCACTGGTCTCCAACATCGCACCATTATTTTCCACTTCATGCAGCATATCATCTATCTCAGGAGGCTCTGTCACTTCATCACTTTGTTGATGCTCAACATCCTGATCCTCTGCCAGCGCATCATCATTACCACTGCTCCCCCTTACTACCAGCGCATCATCATCCTTGTCACACATTCCTCTGATGCGTTCCACACGCGCACCAATTGAATCTCCAACAGCATCACCTTGTGGCGATGACACATTCTGTCCATTAATTTCAGCAAATGGAAAAACACATTCATCAAAAACTACATCTCTTGACACAACAAAAGTTCTTGTGGTCATATCATACACTCTCCAACCCTTTTTACCAAATGGATATCCAACAAACACACATTTTTTGCTTCGTGAGTCAAATTTATCTGAGACAGTTGACTTCTGTATCACATAGCACAAGCATCCAAATACACGAACAGGTTTATATGAGGGTTGTTTCCCAAATAAAAGTTCATAAGGAGTTTTGTTTTCCAATAGTCGTGTAGGTGTGCGATTGATCAAATACGCAGCAGTGAGAATGCATTCACCCCAAAATTCTATGGGCAAATTCGCTTGAAACCTGAGGGCACGTGCCACATTGAGAATATGGCGATGTTTCCTCTCTACTCGACCATTCTGTTGTGGTGTATACACACATGAAGTTTGATGCAATATCCCATGATCTGAATAAAATTGTTGGACAACACTTGACTTAAACTCAAGCCCATTGTCAGTTCTCACACATTTAACAGATTTTCCAAATTGATTTTTTACCATTGTACAAAAAGATATCATCAATCTCGACACCTCTTTCTTTTCAGCCATCAAGTACACCCAAACAGCTCTAGAGAAATCATCAACCACAGTTAAAAAATAGTGAGCTCCACAATGTGATGCCACTCGATATGGACCCCAAATATCACAATGTATTAATCCAAAAGACTCAAGTGCTTTATTAGAACTAATAGAAAATACATCTCTAGTTTGTTTAGCTTGCAAACAAATATCACATATTCTTTTTGAATCACAGCTATCATTCCTAACACCAGGAAGAAGCAAAGTCGCTTGAGTCGAAGGATGTCCCATCCGTCTATGCCACATCTGGTAATCCTCACTCTTGCTCACATGATTAGTCTTAGCTGATGCTATCGAATGATAGAAGTAGATTCCATCCCTCATTTCACCCACACCAATCGGCATCTTCGTAACTTGGTCCTGTATAACACACATTTCATCAATAAATGTAATGAAACACCTATTGTCTTTGATCAATTTACTAAGTGAAATGAGGTTGCAGTTTAAGCAGGGAACATATAACACTCTTTTGAGTACAACTCCCCCTTCAAGTTTTAACATCCCTTCTTGTTTAGCAACTGTTTGTTGTCCATTGGGAAGTGTAACTAATGAAGGTTTCACTGAGTATACTCTCTCAAGGCAATCAAGATCACCAGACATATGATGTGATGCCCCACTATCAAGAAGCCAGTTTGTAGCAGAGAATTTACCTTGCAATTTCTCATCCGCATTACTTGCACTCGATGCACTTGAGTTGTTCAGTATAGCCATAATCTGTTTCATCTGAACATCAGTTAAACCTGGTATTTTCTGCTGTGACACATCTCTAGAAAAACTTTGACAATCGGTGCTGCTTACTCCATGCACAGCGTGAGCTGATGCTCTGCCACGGTCCCTACTTCTTCCACCACCTCGACCGCCACGCACACCACGTCCTCCACGAACCCAGCCTTCTGGGTAACCAATAATCTCAAAACAACGAGAGACTTCATGACCTGGTTTCCCACAATGAGTACACACCGGTTTTTCATTTGTCACTCCTTTTTGTTGATTATTCTCTGGCTTATTCAAACGCATAGCAAAGCCCACTGCCTCATGTCTCTCATTCTGACTTCTAACAACTGACCTGTGTCTTTCCTCTTGCACAACCATTGAATAGACTTTGCTCAAAGATGGCAATGGATCCATGCCCAGGATATGTGTTCTCACGTTGCCAAAAACAGAATCATCAAGACCCATTAAAAATTGATGAATTTTCTCCTCTTCTCTCTCTTTCATTAGCCTAGCTGTTATGTTGCATGTGCAGTTGCGACATACACATGACAGAACCGGTGAATGATTGCTCAGCTCATCCCACATGCCTTTGAGTCGCGTGTAATACGACACAACAGATTGCCCATGCTGTTTAGTTGCTGCAATTTCTGCTTTCAACTGATGAATACGCGGAGCATTTCCAACAGAGAACCTCTCCTTCAAATCATCCCACATCTCCTTAACTGTTTCAAAATAAGCCACACTCGGCTGAAGACTCGGATCGATTGAGTTAAAGATCCAAGAAACCATCATGGAATTGCATGTGCCCCATAAGTCATATTCCAGATCTCCTGATTTAGGTTCAGTAATTGTACCATCAACAAAACCCAATTTGTTCTTTGCTTTCAATGCATTTCTCATGGCCTTAACCCACATATCATAATTATCATCTTTCAAAATGCATGAGGTAATCATCATGCCCGGATTATCACCCGAATTTAAATAAAAGGGAGATGAATTATCAATAAACCTCTTGACGATTGTCTTATCGGTGCCCTTGTCATTCTTGTCATCCTTCTTCTCATCCATTTTGACCAGGATCAGATTTTGTGAAGAAACAATTTGTTTAGATTGGTGGCGATCTCAGAAACCTGGCGGCTCTGATGCCATGAACAAAATATGAAAATGTGGAAAAATATTTTCTGTTTCTGTCACTTGCGTACAATGGCCTGTGGCCTTTTATAGTTTTACAACCCTAAATATATTTCTAAATACAGCACACGCACACCTTATATTACATTCCTAATACAACAAATCATATCTCAAATTAGATTTCCTTACACATTTTTATCCGAATAAATTAATTTTTTTCATTCTTCTTGTTGATTTCGAGAAAAAAAAAAACTTGGTTTTATTGAAAGTTAATTTATACCACGATCATATTTATCTTATATGATTTCTTAAGAGAATGGGACTTTTTAATACTTCTCTTATATAATTTACAGCACGATTAATAGTAATCCCGACTTGTCCAGATTGATAAGAGCACGATCCAAATTAATTTATAGCGCAGCATATATTGAATTCACATAACACACAAATAGAAGACCTACTTGTCTAAAATGAAGGGGCGGGCCAAATACACTGAGCCAGCCTTCATGAATGACAGTATAGTTAAAGAAAATTTTATCTTCCTAATTTCTGGCCGGCTTGTTCATATCCAAGGTGACATGCATGCGTATAAATTAAACTGCTTCTTAAGTCGAATTACCTATAAAAAGTGTGTACCTAGGAGGAGTAAAATAAGGGAAAGATATTGATTTAAGGATTTTTTTTTTCCCCTTATCATAAAAGTTCTTTGAAATGATAATATCAACTACTCGCTTACGCTGATAGGGAAAGAAAGAGAAATTCGACAATGTTTTCTGAAAATTGACTGAATGAATTAATTTAATTAAGCAAACTGCAATTCGCTATCCAACCATTGGAACTCATGGAAACTTTACCAGGAAAAACAGTCTTTGATACCTCAACACTAGTCAAAGAGTATAATAGTGATCACAATGACGTAGACATAACAGAGGACAATTTTATTTCAATTATTTTATAAAGCATATACAACAGCCAACAGGCATTGTTTTATTATTGACTAACAACCACAAATCACACGTCAAACTTGAATTCTAAGCAAACATTAATTATTATGCATCCACGTGTAGACACATCTATCAAGAACTTTATTTCCTTTTCCTATATATAAATAATTTGCAATATATTTTGATCAATTGCTATTAGAGAATTGAGCTTGGAGCCAGTCTACTGTCTTCTTATCAAGCTGAAATGCCTTTGCAAGAACATCATCTGAAATAGGAGGGTTCGACCCGAAAACGGCGTTAGCAACAGTGACCAAACCTGGGTTTTGGCTGCTCAGACCAGCAAATGCAACAGCAGGGACAGCTCCAAAGTTGAATTGGAAGTGGATAAGTCCCTTAGGGAAAACAAACACATCACCCTTGTTCAACACCTTGGAAAAGAGCTTGAATTCTGGGGCCGAAGTCACAAAACCCACGTAGAGAGTTCCCTCCATGACTGTGAGCACTTCCGTTGCTCTGGGGTGGATGTGTGGTGGGTTGAGACCTCCATTGGGTGCAAAGTCGATACGGGCAAGGGAAATTCCAAGAGTGTTGAGACCAGCAAGTTTGTCGACATTGACTAGATTGACACTTGACCCGAGATTCTTACTTGTGTCGCCGGCCTTGTCGAGGCCTGAGAAGAAGAAGTCTTCCGGTTTCACATATTTTGGGTTCTTGCATACTAATCCGTTCACAAATACTGCATTCATGTAAAGGAAAGGAGGCAATTAATCGATGGACATATTTGTGTTCAGTACGGAGATGGGTCTCACAAAGAATTAAATGTATAGAGTTTAACAAACTATATAGATAAAGCAGCTAATGATACCAATCTTTTTGAAGCACGTACAATCGTACATTAACTTTAAAAAAATGAATCAAAAAGTAAGATAATACCAACAATAATACTTGCCAACAATTAGTCACTAATTCACTAAGAGAAAAAAAAAACAAAAAGAAAAAAGAAAACACGAACAATATAAACAATACCCTCAGTTTTGTTGTCAGCGACACAGAAATCTTGAAGTGGGCTAGGGTCAGAAGCAAATGCTTGAGAGGAGACCAATGCAAGAAAAGTGAAGAGAACAAGTGCATAAGTAGCCATTTCTTTCTATTTATGCGTCTACTAGCTTGTGATATATGTCTATGCAAATTGTGAATGGTTGTGGTATACAATGGCCAACACATGTATTGTTATTTATAGTTGAGGGTGCTTGAACAATTATTCACTCACTCTATTAATTGCTAAGTCAAACTTTGATATGTTCCCAGTGAATTGGTAGAGATCTAGAGTTTTATCTTTGTAGATAATTTTCGGCGACTATTAAAACTTCGGATAAAAGATGTGGACAATTTCAATCTGAGATATAGTCATTACCCAGAAAAAATTATAACTAACTTTAATTAATTACGAAATTATAAAATAATCCGATTTTAATCAAAAATTTAAAAATGACTTCGCAGAAACAATTTCAGGTTAGTTTCGGAATCTCAAATTCCGAAACTAGCTAGTTTCTTATTCTCAGACTCAATTCAGTGACAAACTAGAAAGAATCGGCGCAACTCCGACGGTGAGTCGAAGGAATCACTCAGCCGGTGGTCCCCACCCCAACCAATTGTAGTCGGTTTGGAGAAATGATTTTGCAAACCAAGGTAGCGACAATAGATTATTGCTTAGTATGGTAGAAGCTACTTATTTAAGGTAGGTGCTTTACAAACAAACAGTAGAGGCGTGTGGGCCCCGCTGGGCAGCCCCTTGTTCCTTCTCTGACTGAAACAATGGCCGTTATGTTTGGTAATTGCAATTTAAATTTTGTACCGAGTTACTGGCCCAAACCTTCGGTATCTACTTATGGGATTCCAATTTATGGGAATGCCACTGTAGGAACTCGTTTAAGTAGTGTTTTGCTGAAGAGAAGTTTGGGTTTTGATGAAAGATGGAACAAGTGTAGAGTAACTGTGAGTGATGTTGCAAACGAAGAGGCCAAAGTTGGTTCTGGAGGAATTTCTTCCATTGAGAAGGAACTAAATTTTAGCCCCACTTTTCCTGATTATGTAAAGTTTATGGAATCAGTTAAGCTCGATAGAAGCAATATTGTTGAGGAAAGTTTGGATGATAATGGTTTCAAGAAAAATGAGAAGCGAATTAGTCTGAAGAAGCCACCATTTAAGACCTATGGCGATAATTATAGGGAGAAATCAAGACCGACAGCAGTAAAAAGGAAAAAGTGGGGGTTGGGGCCAAGTTGAAAGCATTATGCTGAACAAAAGTTCTAAAATGCGTGATATTGATCAAACTGATAAATCTGAATCTAACTTGAATGAGAAGTACATCAGAAGAAGTGATTCTTTTGGTAAAATTGGTGGTACTGTTGGTGAAAGTGTGAGAAATAAGAATGCAAAAGAGAAGTTTGCAGTACCGAAGGTCTATGGTGGTGGTCAACAAGCGAGGTCTTAAAAGGAAAAAGATCCCAAATTTGGAAATTTAGCAGTGCGTGAAAAATCAGAAGAAAAGTATGGTCGGGCTGTAAGGAGAGAGCATAGCACTTTTTTCAATGGAAAGGACAGTTCTGGGATTGAACCATTGGGTTCTCAGAAGCATAAGCTAGAGGAGAAAAATGAGATTTGTCAAGTGGGTCAGATGGCACAACCCTTCTTGTCATGTCCGTACCGTCTAATCTAAAATGAATATGTCCTATCGACTTGCTGACATCATCCAGATTGGGTTTTTGAGATGATTTTGTCCAATTTAGGTGATATAACTGCAGAAACCAAGGCATATAGTGCAAAGAGTACCGGATCAAATTATGTTCACATTGCAAATTAAACCAGTCATTTTGCAATATCTGTGGGTAGGGCTGTCAAACGTGGCTGAAATGCACGGAACAGCCCATTCAGTTTGCTGTTTCGTTTCGGAACACGGTACCAGAACTCATTCCGTTAACCGTTTCGTTACGGCACAGAATTCTGTTTCGTTAACCGTTCCACTTCATAAATAACACATGAAACGATTTGAAACTGGATTGAAACGATTGAAACGGTAAAATTTCGGATTTCGTTTGCCATTTCGTTATTGAAACGAAATTGGAATAGCCGTCGTTATCTGTTTCGTTTCGTATAAACGAAACGGCATCACGTGCCTTTTTATTTCGTTGACAGGCCTATCTGTGGGTAGAACTAATAGATGCCTTGCAAAAAATGATTTTGCAATTTGATGATTTTTACTTTGGATCTTAGTTGCGCCTATGGCAAAAAATGAAAGTTCATGTTAATTTGTCACATCCCGCAGCAAGACGTGACAGCTCCCGCCACGAAAGTACAGATAATTGTACCTTTCGTAAGGCTTAACCTGAAATCTGTTCTAAAATTGACAGAATTTTTTTTTTTATGATAATATAGTCAAATATTATCCAGCTAAAGGTATAAACAAAATAAATACAAACAAAGTATATCGACATACAGTCGATCGCAAAATCATACATGTCAAAACATATCTTAACCTAACAGTATACCTTGTTACACTATAATAAAATAAAATCTCTAGCTGGCTAGGTAAAGATGATCTCAATTTCCGTTACAATCCTCTAAATGCAGTCTTCATGTACCAGTAGTACGTTCTCTGGAACCCCCATCCACCGGAGAACATGCAAAACAAAATACGGAATGAGAATAAAATTCTCAGTGCAGGTTTTAGTTCCAGACGTGGATTTCTAGTTGAAATCTTAGCCCGAAAATAACACCCGTAATAATCAACATGAATAAATAACTCGTTAAATAATTAAATAACTAACTGAGTTAAATCACTAATGCAATACAATGCAAAATATCTAATCAGTTTCATAATAAACCATGAACCAAGATCGATTCCACTACATTCATTTATCCATGAACATGCACACAAATGAATCAAGGGCGAGACATTTTCCCTAACCCAAGAGTACGTGAGGGACGTATCCCTAACTCTGGGCATACGAGGGAATTCCATATCATAAAGCATATCATTCAAACATACCAGTCCGTCATATCATTTCATAACAGTATGATACCAAAAACACACTCAGGTCTCCATTCCCAACCGGCTGGGCACAGTAAGAGACCTTTCCCTTGCTACATGGGCACAGTAAGGACGTATCCTTTTCCCATGGCACAGTAGGGAATTCCATATTCTAATAGCGCTATCGAATTGGCCGAAGCCGGTGGCCGACCAACTCCGGAGAGTGGCTTTGACTATCATTTCAGTACATCACACTGCCCTTCGCACAGTCGTGATGTGAATCATTACTATATCATTCTCAGTTATCACACAGTCTCAGTCATGCACAGTCACAATTCCAAATTATCAAGCAAGATTAAATTGAGCTGGTACAACTCAGCTCATCCATAACAAAAGGGATATGCAAACTTGCCTGGCTGTATAACCATTTTAACAAAGGAGATCTTTTCAACATGAGTTTTTGAGTTGTAATATCTGTTCCTAGATCTACATGATTATTGTATAATGCATTCAACAAAATCAGCAACATGCCATGCATAAATTTAAAGTTACCAGGACCGGATATTTAGAAAAAATCCACGTATCCGCACCAGTTGTTGGATCGGATTCCGTCTTCGCCAAGTCTCCTGTACATTAGTCAAAAACCGTTAAGATTTGACTAAACGGTTTCGTAAATTAACTTAACTCGATAACCTTAAATGTGGTCCGGCTTACACTACCAGACTGACCAGTATTTCATTATTTATTATAGTAATTGCTTGTGTTTTCAGTAAATTTAGTTCTTATTATTTGTTACTATATTATTTCTCTTTTATTTTTAACTTAGTTTATTTTATTTCTTAATTAAATTGTTTCATTTCTTAATCAATTATTTATTTTTTTATATTTAATATTACTTTTAATATAATCTTTGTTAAGCATTTATTAATTAATTAATTTATTTTCGTTTATATAATTATTTTAAATATTTTCTTTAATATTAATCCATTATGTTTATTAAGTGGTTTATTTCATTAATTAAATATAATTTACAAATCCGAAAGTCAAAGATCAAGAATTCAGAAAATTATAAGATCATAAAACAAATTTAAAGATCTGAAAATTATTTTATTTTATTTACTTCTTTTATTTAATTAATTAGATTATTTATGTTTATAATATTATTTTTAATATTTTCTTTATTATGTATAATTAAATTCATTTATTTTAATTTTTTTAATATTTAAACTTATTTTTATTTCATAAGGATTTAGATCATCAAATAAATATAAATTCAAGATTCGAAAAATCAAAATCAGAAAATCATAAAACAAATTCAAAAATCTAAAAGTTATTTGATTTTGTTGTTATTTGGGATCAGAAAGTCGGTGATTTTGTCGTCATATCTGTTCTCGACTCACTCGGACTATTCTCATCATTTCTTTCTTTTTTTTTTCTTCCTTTCCGAATTGGGCCAAGAGAGAAAAAGCCCCCTTTTTTTTTTCTTTTTGCCTCAGCCCAAAACCAATGAAGCCCAAAAAAATTTCCACGAGTCGGCTGGACCAGGTCAACATGGTCCAGTTGACCTGAACCCGACTTAACGGGTCCGCACCAGCCGACAGAACCCGCCAGCCAGAAAAAAAACGAATCCGACCCGTAACCTTTGAAATTTTTCTAGAAGACCCCTAAAACATTTTATTTCATAGATAAGTCCTTTTTCTTATAAACAAGCCCCCAGAAAATTACAAATAGGTCCTTTTTCCTTTACAAATAAGTCCTAAACCCCAATTTTTTTTGCGTAACAGTCCCTGCACCCTACTGCCTTCACCAACGCAGTACCAGAACGGTGCCAGTACCCATTTAGCCTCATTTGAGGCTGGTACAATACCTCTACTAGCATCGCAAGTGATTATAGTGTCTATTCCAAGCCTATCATTGATTATTAACCTAAGTTCAAGCTTAAAAGATCTGATATCATTTGTATATATCATAAACAAGCACATAACCGCTCTACCTCCATTTCCACCAAACTGTAACTAATTCAATCAACTTTTTAACTCGAACTTATACACAATCAAGAGTAGAAACTATTTCCATCGAGTAATACAAACCGAATATCCTATATCACTTTATTCATTTGTGTCACCAATTAGTAACTATATACTCGGCTCAAGTTCAAATATCTAAATCAATTATAATTACAAGCCAAACTAATTCCCTTGACAGCTATCCTTTATACCTTCTTCAATTTCATACCAATCCATAATTTAACTCAAATTAATGGTTAAACCCTAAATTTTTATCCACTCTACAACTCGGCTTAAAAACGAATCACAACAAAGAAAATAGGAGCAAACCCCAACCTTGATTCTTGCTGTTGCTTCTCTCCTCCCTCTTTCCTCTTTCCTTTCTCTTCATTTCCTTTTTTTTCTGTGGAAATTTTTTTTTTTCGGCCAAACTTCAATTTACCTCAATAGAGGTATTTATGGGCAACGAGAAAAAGAATAGAGGAGGAGAAGAACAACGACAGTGATCACATACCCGAATCTTATAGTTTGCGTCAACACTTCACCCCTCACTCGCCACTTACACGCGGCTTGCTCGGATAGGATCGAGAGGAAGAGATAAGAACGAGGAGCAATTGACTAGAGGTGGCCACTGCCTATTGGCTTGCCTCATCAAATCCCCTCTCAACTTGCGTGCTTCAATCCGTCGAAAAATAAGGGAGACGATCAAACGATCGGAGAAGAGAACGAAGAGAAACGAGGGAGAAAGGGGATGATGCCAGCGCATTGATCCGATTTTATCAAAATTTATCCTTTGGGATTTTCTGTGACAATGACTATGCAGTCAAAGGTGCTGCAACTCGTATTAAATTATTTTATAACTAATTTCATTAAGATTTAATCAAATTGATATTAAATTTCAGAGTTAACTAAACTTTGATTTTTCTAGAATATTTTGTATTAATTATAGATACTACATAAAGTCAAAGATTTCGAATTTGAGTCAATTTTCATGTTACTTTTGATTTAATTCTCAATAAAATATTAAAATTATGATTTTTATTATAAATAAAATTGTTTATCTGCTTGATTAATTAATCTAATCGATTTTTATTTAGTTTAATCTTCCCACTATGTTACATAATTCCATCCCAATAAAATATTAGGTCATTCTTTTCCTTTGTTGGAATCGTGTGGCAAGAAGAGAAATGGGAAATAAGCAAGGAATATATGGAACTGACAGGTGGAACCTCTATTGACTGGATACAAACCTGGGCTGAAGTGGGCTTTTGTTATACGAATTTTATTCTTTTACTTCGTATTTCTTTTTCTTATTTCATATTTTATCTTGAAATCCGGCCAGGCATCATTGCACCATAGTTTTTTAGGTTACGTATTATAAATAATGATTATCTTAGTTCATATGTACATAATTAATAACCATAATGCTAACTGTAAGTCTATAATTTGTATAGATTAATACAATTAAAAATTTTTATATGTTATATTGTATGATTAATAGGTACTATGATAGTTGTAACTTATACAGATTGTATAGTATTTTGATGACATGGGACAAAATATTATATGCACTATGGAATTTTCATACAAAGTGTAAGCAAACATAGATCGAGCAAAATACAATCCGTATCTGACAAAATATATCTGTATTTATTTCCGTATCCGGCAATATCTAAACCGTATTTGTATCTATATCGGCTTAAATTCTTCTCAAGTATTTTTAAAGCATCGGCTTTTGCATTTTTTTTCATTTTCTTGTTTTTTCATTCTTTTAGCTCGGCAGCCATTGTCCAGCAATCCAAAAAAAAAAAAAAAAAAAAAAGATACGCAAACAGCATGGGATCAAACCTACTAAGATCAATATTTCGAACTATACCCACCCCCCCCCCCCCCCCCAAACCCCCTCATTTCTCAATCCTGGTCCCACCCTGTTGCTTGTGGATTTTGAGAAAAAAAAAACTTTGGATTTTTTGAAAGTTCTAATTTCTGTTTATAGGGGGGAAAAAAAAAAGATTCGCTATTCCTAATTATCAGCTAGCTGACACTAATGACCGTTGGAAGCTTTGTAAATTAAATATATATATGTGCATTATTTACATGATAAACATACGTATTTTTTTTTCTAAAAATGGTAAAAGCCATGACGATAATCTTGATTAATTATTCTGAACTAAGTGACTGGATTTGATGAACAAGATACTTATAGGCTTGGATCAAAATGATTTATACATGAGATTTCATTTGATTTTGTTTAATTATAATTGATTTGTAAGGATTTGGTTGGGTCTAATAACATGAAAAGTACAGTCAAATGAAATCAAATCCATTTATTTTGATTAAAGAAATTTAAATAACATGGGGATTTCATAAAATTCTCTGGAAAAAAAAGTTATTTTAAAATCAGGGCCTTACTCATTCCTCTTGTTTGATTTCTTAAAATTGTGCATGGATGATGGATGCATGATATTAGGGCTGTATATGAGCTGAGTTTGAGCGAGTTAGGGACAACTCAAACTCAGCTCGGCAGTAATTCGAGTTGAGTTGAGCTGAGTTAGAAATACTTTCGAGCTTCTTAAGCTGGCTCAAACTCAGCTTGTTTCCAACTCGAGCTAGCTCGTGAGCTCATGAGCTAACTTGAAATAAACATATATACTTCAAATTTTATTTATTTAATTCATATATTATTCTAGTATTAAATTTTTTTGACATATACAATATTGTAAACAATAAAATTGTTGTCTTTTATATTCTTTCTATTGATTAGAAATAAAATATGTCTTGAAACTCAATCTATCATGTGTAATATTAGTTAAAATAAAAATATATAAGAAGAAAATTCTTATTATTAATTTATAAATTTTAAATTATATTCATAATACATATCTCAAATATAAATTTATTGTGTCACGAGTTAGCTGACGAGCTACGAGCTGAGCTGACCTTAACTCAAACTCGACTCATCAACCAATCGAGTTAGTTTAGCTCGAGTTTTACCAACTCGAGTTTTGTTGGCTCGAGTTACAATTGAGTTTTTGTGAGTAGAGTTCGAGTTAGCTCACGAGTTACGAGTTTTTTACTCACCCCTACATGATATTGATCAATGATTTACAGCACACATGCGGTCTTTAGGAAAATAATTTGATTCCAACATAACCTGTTTTGTGATTCTAATTACTTGACAATATATATTTTCGGTTGAGAACTAGTCTTTCACTCTTTCATGTAATAACTAGTGCAATGCATTTTGAGTGAAGATTACAGTTTTTAAACTAGTAACTAAAAAATTATTTATGAATATAAGAAATTAAGAAAGTATTTTAAAATGATTAAAGCATACAAAAGTTCTGTCCAGCTTAATTAGCAGTTGCTGCTGGTTTTATAAGCTGAAAACAAGTTACGTTTGTTTTTTTTTTTTAAAAAAAAAAAAAAAAAAAAAAAAAAAAACTATTCAGCAATAGCCTTTTAATAGTAAATACGTGGATAACTTACTTTCTAGATTTTTTTTTTCTTTATTTACGAATGAAAATATTGTTTCTTTATGGTGAAATAGTAACGAACGGTGTTTATCTAATTTATTTAAGATATTTTAGTTTCCATTTTCGTTTTCCAGGTGACATGATGCCATATCAAATAAACACTGTTCCTTAAGATGAATGACCTATCAAAAGTGGGAACGTAGGGAGAGTATGATGTTGATTTAAAATATATTTTGTTCTGATGATGTGAAAAGTTCTCTGAAATGCAAAAATAGCTGAAAAAGAATAAAATCAAATTTTTTGTTTCACTCATTTAACTAATCATACACAACAGACAATATTTTATTATTGACTACAACTAATCGCACATCAATTTGAATTCTGAACAATATAAAAATTTATTAATCATGCACGTGTAGACATATCTTAAGAAGATTATTTCCTATACATAAATATTTTGAAAGATTGATCAGGTGCTGTTTGAGAATTGAGCCTGGAGCCGGTCAACAGTCTTCTTATCGAGTTGGAATGCCTTGGCTAGCACATCATCTGAAATAGGAGGGTTGGACCCAAAAACTGCGTTTGCGATAGTGACTAAACCTGGATTTTGGCTGCTCAGGCCTGCAAATGCAACGGCAGGGACTGCTCCAATGTTTAATTGGAAGTGGATGAGTCCCTGAGGAAAAACGAAAACATCACCCTTGTTCAACACCTTGGAAAAGAGCTTGAAGTCTGGGGCTGAAGTCACGAAACCGACGTAGAGAGTTCCCTCCATGACAGTGAGCACTTCAGTTGCTCTGGGGTGGATGTGTGGTGGGTTTAGACCTCCATAGGGTGCAAAGTCAATACGGGCAAGGGAAATTCCAAGAGTGTTGAGACCAGCAAGTTTGTCGACATTGACTAGATTGACACTTGACCCGAGATTCTTACTTGTGTCGCCGGCCTTGTCGAGGCCTGAGAAGAAGAAGTCTTCCGGTTTCACATATTTTGGGTTCTTGCATACTAATCCGTTCACAAATACTGCATTCATGTAAAGGAAAGGAGGCAATTAATCGATGGACATATTTGTGTTCAGTACAGAGATGGGTCTCACAAAGAATTAAATGTATAGAGTTTAAATTTTAGTTATTAATGCAAGTACGTTGAATGCAAGTGATTTCACTTTATATATATAATTTGTGATTAACAAACTATATAGATAAAGCAGCTAATGATTGCAATCTTTTTTGAAGCACGTACAATCGTGCATTAACTTAAAAAAATGAATCAAAAAGTAAGATAATACCAACAATAATACTTGCAAATATTCTAGTAGACATTATTGATTCTTAATTCTTTAGGTTTATTGAGTTCTTTGTATGCCAACAATTAGTCACTAATTCACTAGGGAAAAAAAAAACACCAACAATATAAACAATACCTTCAGTTTTGTTGTCAGCGACACAGAAATCTTGAAGTGGGCTAGGGTCAGAAGCAAATGCTTGAGAGGAGACCAATGCAAGAAAAGTGAAGAGAACAAGTGATGCATAAGTAGCCATTCCTTTCTATTTATGCGTCTACTAGCTTGTGATATATGTCTATGCAAATTGTGAATGGCTGTGGTTATACAATGGCCAACACATGTATTGTTATTTATAGTTGAGGGTGCTTGAACAATTCCTCACTCACTCTATTGCTAAGTCAAACTTTGATATGTTCCCTGTGAATTGGTAGAGATCTAGAGTTTTATCTTTGTAGATAACTTTTGGCGACAAGTAAAATTGGGGTAAAAGATGTGGACAATTTCAATCTGAGATGTAGTCATTACCTAATGCCCATTCGCCGCGTACTAATCAGACATACTAGGCGGCCCATTCGCCGCGTATTAATCAACCAGACGCTATAGCCCATGACCCAATTATTTAGATAAAAGAAAGTAAAGGAAGAAAAATAACTGGGCCGACGAGGACTAAAATATCCAGCCCAGAACAGATTGATTTTTTCTCCGAATAAAATTTCAGCGAAAGCAGCCTGCTCAATAGCCATGGGGGCCCACCTGACAAGCTTTCTCCTTCATTTTTCTTTGAATTAACGAAACACACTCTAATCCGCCTTCGTTTGCCTCTGCAGAAGTGATAAAAATATCTAGAGACTCAATTCAGTGACAAACTATAAAGAATCGGCGCAACTCCGACGGTGAGTCGAAGAAATCACCCAGCCAGTGGTCCCCACGCCAACCAATCCAAGACAGTTTGGAGAGTCGCGCAATAGTCGGATAGTTGGCTGGCGATAGAGATAAATTTCGCAAACCTTTTAGCAGCAATAAAATACTGCTTGCTATTGTAGAAGCTCCTTATTTTTTAAGATAAGGTATTTTACAAACGAACAGTAGAGAGTAGTGTGTCCCAAATGCCAGCCCCTTGTTCCTTCTCTGACTGAAGCAATGGCCGTTATGTTTGCTAATTGCAATTTGAACTTTGTACCGAGTTACTGGCCCAAACCTTCGGTTTCTACTTATGGGATTCCAATTTATGGGAATGCCACTGTAGGAACTCGTTTAAGTAGTGTTTTGCTGAAGAGAAGTTTGGGTTTTGATGAAAGATGGAACAAGTGTAGAGTAACTGTGAGTGATGTTGCAAACGAAGAGGTCAAAGTTGGTTCTGGTGGAATTTCTTCCATTGAGAAGGATCTAAACTTTAGCCCCACTTTTTCTGATTATGTGAAGTTTATGGAGTCAGTTAAGCTCGATAGAAGCAATATTGTTGAGGAAAGTTTTGATGGTAATGGTTTGAAGAAAATTGAGAAGCAAATTAGTCTGAAGAAGCCACCATTTAAGACCTATGGCGATAATTATAGGGAGAAATCAAGACCGACAGCAGTAAAAAGGAAAAAGTGGGGGTTGGGGGCCAAGTTGAAAGCATTATGCTGAACAAAAGTTCTAAAATGCGTGATATTGATCAAACTGATAAATCTGAATCTAACTTGAATGAGAAGTACATCAGAAGTGATTCTTTTGGTAAAATTGGTGGTACTGTTGGTGAAAGTGTGAGAAATAAGAATGCAAAAGAGAAGTTTGCAGTACCGAAGGTCTATGGTGGTGGTCAACAAGCGAGGTCTTATCAGGAAAAAGATCCCAAATTTGGAAATTTAGCAGTGGGTGAAAAATCAGAAGAAAAGTATGGTCGGGCTGTAAGGAGAGAGCATAGCACTTTTTTCAATGGAAAGGACAGTTCTGGGATTGAACCATTGGGTTCTCAGAAGCATAAGCTGGAGGGGACAAATGAGATTTGTCAAGTGGGTCAGAGGACTTATCAAAATACTGGTGCAAAATTTGAAGATCAGGAGCTGTAGAGATGCAGGTGAAAGTCAAACAAAACCGTGATGCAGATATATAGAGAGAGAGTAGTGGCAGGGATATCGACGAAAGAGCTGCATTTAAGACCTTTGATGTGTTTACTGACATCAATAATCGGCCAAGAGTTCTTAGAATGGAGTTGGAAGAGAGGATTAAAAAACTAGCTAGCCGGTAAAAAATTATTTATCCTACTCAATATTTTGATTAGATTGTTATTATTAATCTTATTTATTCAATTTTTGGCTGCTGTATGTGGTTTGTTTTGTAACCTAGCTTATTGAGGTCATTAGAAAAAGTGAGGATAGTTTACCAGTACATTACTGATCTTGATTCGTACCAACACGGTACCAAAAGTGTATCTGCTGTTATTGTGGTGTCAGATGGCACAACCCTTCTTGTCATGTCCGTACCGTCTAATCTAAAATGAATATGTCCTATCGACTTGCTGGCATAATCCAGATTGGGTTTTTGAGATGATTTTGTCCAATTCAGGTGATATAACAGCAGAAACCAAGGCATATAGTGCAAAGAGTACCGGATCAAATTATGTTCACATTGCAAATTAAACCAGTCATTTTGCAATATCTGTGGGTAGGGCTGTCAAACGTGGCCGAAATGCACGGAACAGCCCATTCCGTTTGCTGTTTCGTTTCGGAACATGGTACCAGAACTCATTCCGTTAACCGTTTCGTTTCCGAAACGGCACATAATTCTGTTTCGTTAACCGTTCCACTTCATAAATAACACATGAAACGATTTGAAACTGGATTGAAACGATCGAAACGGTAAAATTTCGGATTTCGTTTGCCATTTCGTTATTGAAACGAAATTGGAATAGCCGTCGTTATCTGTTTCGTTTCGTATAAACGAAACGGCATCACGTGCCTTTTTATTTCGTTGACAGGCCTATCTATGGGTAGAACTAATAGATGCCTTGCAAAAAATGATTTTGCAATTTGATGATTTTTACTTTGGATCTTAGTTGCGCCTATGGCAAAAAATGAAAGTTCATGTTAATTCCACCCCAATAAAATATTAGGTCATTCTTTTCCTTTGTTGGAATCGTGTGGCAAGAAGAGAAAAATGGGAAATAAGCAAGGAATATATGGAACTGACAGCTGGAACCTCTATTGACTGGATACAAACCTGGGCTGAAGTGGGCTTTTGTTATACGAATTTTATTCTTTTACTTCGTATTTCTTTTTCTTATTTCATATTTAATCTTGAAATCCGGCCAGGCATCATTGCACCATAGTTTTTTAGGTTACGTATTATAAATAATGATTATCTTAGTTCATATGTACATAATTAATAACCATAATGCTAACTGTAAGTCTGTAATTTGTATAGATTAATACAATTAAAAATTTTTATATGTTATATTGTATGATTAATAGGTACTATGATAGTTGTAACTTATACAGATTGTATAGTATTTTGATGACATGGGACAAAATATTATATGCACTATGGAATTTTCATACAAAGTGTAAGCGAACATAGATCGAGCAAAATACGATCCGTATCTGACAAAATATATCTGTATTTATTTCCGTATCCGGCAATATCTAAACCATATTTGTATCTATATCGGCTTAAATTCTTCTCAAGTATTTTTAAAGCATCGGCTTTTGCATTTTTTTTCATTTTCTTGTTTTTTCATTCTTTTAGCTCGGCAGCCATTGTCCAGCAATCCAAAAAATAAAATAAAAAAAAAAAGATACGTAAACAGCATGGGATCAAACCTACTAAGATCAATATTTCGAACTATACCCCCCCCCCCCCCCCCAACCCCCTCATTTCTCAATCCTGGTCCCACCCTGTTGCTTGTGGATTTTGAGAAAAAAAAACTTGGATTTTTTGAAAGTTCTAATTTCTGTTTATAGGAAAAAAAAAAAAGATTCGCTATTCCTAATTATCAGCTAGCTGACACTAATGACCGTTGGAAGCTTTCTAAATTAAATATATATATGTGCATTATTTACATGATAAACATACGTATTTATTTTCTAAAAATGGTAAAAGCCATGACGATAATCTTGATTAATTATTCTGAGCTAAGTGACTGGATTTGACGAACAAGATACTTAGGCTTGGATCAAAATGATTTATACATGAGATTTCATTTGATTTTGTTTAATTATAATTGATTTGTAAGGATTTGGTTGGGTCTAATAACATGAAAAGTACAGTCAAATGAAATCAAATCCATTTATTTTGATTAAAGAAATTTAAATAACACTAGTGGGGGGCGTCGCGCGTTGCGCGACCTATTCCTGTTTTCATATTTTTTTTGAGTTTGAGACTCATAGGAGGATTTAATTGTTGTGCAGTTTATTCGGCGCATGAATTGCAGAGGAAACAGATAAATTACGAAAAAAAGAAAATGAATGTTAGGAATATAATAGATAATATATTTAGGAATAAATTTATTTATAGTCTATAGTATATGTCATAATATTGTCTTGTTGAAAGTGCACAATAACATAAACAAAAGTAACGTTCAATGAGATACGAAATTGGACACCTCCAGTAGATGGAAGAATACTCTAGGCTTCGAGAGAGAGGCGCACAACACCAGCATAGAAAGGGAACCAACGGCCAAGATCTGGAGCAAAGGAACGGACGGTCAGGATACGGAGACTGTACTGAGAACTGTAGGTAAACAGTTATTGGGCCGGACCGGCCTGCACCCCCTTTTAATATATGTATAGATGGGGATTTCATAAAATTCTCGGGAAAAAAAAGTTATTTTAAAATCAGGGCCTTACTCATTCCTCTTGTTTGATTTCTTAAAATTGTGCATGGATGATGGATGCATGATATTGATCAATGATTTACAGCACACATGCGGTCTTTAGGAAAATAATTTGATTCCAACATAACCTGTTTTGTGATTCTAATTACTTGACAATATATATTTTCGGTTGAGAACTAGTCTTTCACTCTTTCATGTAATAACTAGTGCAATGCATTTTGAGTGAAGATTACAGTTTTTAAACTAGTAACTAAAAAATTATTTATGAATATAAGAAATTAAGAAAGTATTTTAAAATGATTAAAGCATACAAAAGTTCTGTCCAGCTTAATTAGCAGTTGCTGCTGGTTTTATAAGCTGAAAACAAGTTACGTTTGTTTTTTTTTTAAAAAAAAAAAAAAAAAACTATTCAGCAATAGCCTTTTAATAGTAAATACGTGGATAACTTACTTTCTAGATTTTTTTTTTCTTTATTTACGAATGAAAATATTGTTTCTTTATGGTGAAATAGTAACGAACGGTGTTTATCTAATTTATTTAAGATATTTTAGTTTCCATTTTCGTTTTCCAGGTGACATGATGCCATATCAAATAAACACTGTTCCTTAAGATGAATGACCTATCAAAAGTGGGAACGTAGGGAGAGTATGATGTTGATTTAAAATATATTTTGTTCTGATGATGTGAAAAGTTCTCTGAAATGCAAAAATAGCTGAAAAAGAATAAAATCAAATTTTTTGTTTCACTCATTTAACTAATCATACACAACAGACAATATTTTATTATTGACTACAACTAATCGCACATCAATTTGAATTCTGAACAATATAAAAATTTATTAATCATGCACGTGTAGACATATCTTAAGAAGATTATTTCCTATACATAAATATTTTGAAAGATTGATCAAGTGCTGTTTGAGAATTGAGCCTGGAGCCGGTCAACAGTCTTCTTATCGAGTTGGAATGCCTTGGCTAGCACATCATCTGAAATAGGAGGGTTGGACCCAAAAACTGCGTTTGCGATAGTGACTAAACCTGGATTTTGGCTGCTCAGGCCTGCAAATGCAACGGCAGGGACTGCTCCAATGTTTAATTGGAAGTGGATGAGTCCCTGAGGAAAAACGAAAACATCACCCTTGTTCAACACCTTGGAAAAGAGCTTGAAGTCTGGGGCTGAAGTCACGAAACCGACGTAGAGAGTTCCCTCCATGACAGTGAGCACTTCAGTTGCTCTGGGGTGGATGTGTGGTGGGTTTAGACCTCCATAGGGTGCAAAGTCAATACGGGCAAGGGAAATTCCAAGAGTGTTGAGACCAGCAAGTTTGTCGACATTGACTAGATTGACACTTGACCCGAGATTCTTACTTGTGTCGCCGGCCTTGTCGAGGCCTGAGAAGAAGAAGTCTTCCGGTTTCACATATTTTGGGTTCTTGCATACTAATCCGTTCACAAATACTGCATTCATGTAAAGGAAAGGAGGCAATTAATCGATGGACATATTTGTGTTCAGTACAGAGATGGGTCTCACAAAGAATTAAATGTATAGAGTTTAAATTTTAGTTATTAATGCAAGTACGTTGAATGCAAGTGATTTCACTTTATATATATAATTTGTGATGAACAAACTATACAGATAAAGCAGCTAATGATTGCAATCTTTTTTGAAGCACGTACAATCGTACATTAACTTAAAAAAATGAATCAAAAAGTAAGATAGTACCAACAATAATACTTGCAAATATTCTAGTAGACATTATTGATTCTTAATTCTTTAGGTTTATTGAGTTCTTTGTATGCCAACAATTAGTCACTAATTCACTAGGGAAAAAAAACACCAACAATATAAACAATACCTTCAGTTTTGTTGTCAGCGACATAGAAATCTTGAAGTGGGCTAGGGTCAGAAGCAAATGCTTGAGAGGAGACCAATGCAAGAAAAGTGAAGAGAACAAGTGCATAAGTAGCCATTCCTTTCTATTTATGCGTCTACTAGCTTGTGATATATGTCTATGCAAATTGTGAATGGCTGTGGTTATACAATGGCCAACACATGTATTGTTATTTATAGTTGAGGGTGCTTGAACAATTCCTCACTCACTCTATTGCTAAGTCAAACTTTGATATGTTCCCTGTGAATTGGTAGAGATCTAGAGTTTTATCTTTGTAGATAACTTTTGGCGACTAGTAAAATTGGGGTAAAAGATGTGGACAATTTCAATCTGAGATATAGTCATTACCTAATGCCCATTCGCCGCGTACTAATCAGACATACTATACGGCCCATTCGCCGCGTACTAATTAAACATATTAGACGCTATAGGCCATGACCCAATTATTATAGATAAAGAAAGAATAGGAAGAAAAATAACTGGGCGGACGAGAAAAAATATCCAGCCCAGAACGGATTGATTTTTTCTCCGAATAAAATTTCAGCGAATGCAGCCTGCTCATTAGCCACCGGGGCCCACCTCACAGGCTGATCTTATTCCTTCTTCTTTGAATAAGCAGGTCCAGCAAAACACACTAGACGCTACATCAGTGTCACTCTAATCTAATCCGCCTTCATTTGCCTCTGAACAAGTGATAAAAATCTTTAGAGACTCAATTCGGTGACAAACTAGAAAGAATCGGCGCAACTTCGACGGTGAGTCCAAGAAATCACTCAGCCGGTGGTCCCCACCCCAACCAATTGTAGTCGGTTTGGTGAAATGATTTTGCAAACCAAGGTAGCAACAATAGAGTATTGCTTGCCATGGTAGAAGCTACTTATTTAAGGTAGGTGCTTTACAAACAAAAAGTAGAGGTGTGTGGGCCCCGCTGGCCAGCCCCTTGCTCCGTCTCTGACTGAAACAATGGCCGTTATGTTTGGTAATTGCAATTTGAATTTTGTACCGAGTTACTGGTTCAAACCTTCGGTTTCTACTTATGGGGTTCCAATTTATGGGAATGTCACTGTAGGAACTCGTTTAAGTAGTGTGTTGCTGAAGAGAAGTTTGGGTTTTGATGAAAGATGGTACAAGTGTAGAGCAACTGTCAGTGATGTTGCAAACGAAGAGGTCAAAGTTGGTTCTGGAGGAATTTCTTCCATTGAGAAGGAATTAAATTTTAGTCCCACTTTTTCTGATTATGTGAAGTTTATGGAGTCAGTTAAGCTCGATAGAAGCAATATTGTTGAGGAAAGTTTGGAGGATAATGGTTTGAAGAAAAATGAGAAACGAAGTAGTCTGAAGAAGCCACCATTTAAGACCAATGGTAATAATTATAGGGAGAAATCAAAACCGACGGCACTAAAAGGGAAAAATGGGGGTTGGGGCCAAGTTGAAAGCATTATGCTGAACAAAAGTTCGAAATTGCGTGATATTGATCAAACTGATAAATCAGAATCTAACTTAAATAAGAAGTACATCAGAAGAAGTGATTCTTTTGGTAAAATTGGTGGAACTGTTGGTGAAAGTGTGAGAAATAAGAATGCAAAGGAGAAGTTTGCAGGACCAAAGGTCTATGGTGGTGGTCAACAAGCGAGGTCTTATCAGGAAAAAGGTCCCAAATTTGGAAATTTTACTGTGCGTGAGAAATCAGTAGAAAAGTATAGTCGAGCTGTAAGGAGAGAACATAGCACTGTTTTCAATGTAAAGGACAGTTCTGGGATTGAACCATTGGGTTCTCAGAAGCATAAGCTAGAGGGGAAAAATGAGATATGTCAAGTGGGTCAGAGGACTTATCAAAATACTGGTACAAAATTTGAAAGATCAAGAGCTGTAGAGATGCAGGAGAAAGTCAAACAAAAGCGTGATGTAGATATAGAGAGAGAGGGTAGTGGCAGAGATATCGACAAAAGAGCTGCATTTAAGACCTTTGAGGTGTTTACTGACGTCAATAATCGGCCAAGAGTTCTTAGAATGGAGTTGGAAGAGAGGATTAAAAAACTAGCTAGCCGGTAATTATTTACCATACTCAATATTTTGATAGATTGTTACTATTAATCTTATTTATTCAATTTTGGCTGCTGTATGCGCTTTGTTTTGTAACCTAGCTTTTTGAGGTCATTAGAAAAAGTGAGAATAGTTTACCAGTACATTACTGATCTTGATTCGTACCAACACAGTACCAAAAGTGTATCTGCTTTTATTGTGGTGTCTGGTGGCACAACCCTACTTGTCCTGTCCGTACCATCTAACACAAAATGAATATGTCCTATCGACTTGCTGGCATCATCCAGGTTGGGTTTTTGAGATGGTTTCGTCCACTTCAGGTGATCATTTCATGTAGATTGGAGATCTGTGTCTGATATAACAGCAGAACCAAGCATACAGTGCAAAGAGTACCTGATCATATTATGTTCACATTGCAAATTAAACCAGTCATTTTGCAATATCTGTGGGTAGAACTAATAGATGCCATGCTCCATTTTAACATAATTATTTTTGAGATATTGCATACAACACAACCATTAGATTAATGTTATCATAAATTATATTGAAAGTTTATAATGTGACCCAAATAACACTGTAACTCACAGTTTTATATTTTTCATATTTGTGTGAAGCTTAAATGCATCAGACTTGAATATCCCGGAGTGGAAGTTTTCAAAATTAATGCACAGTGCTAAGATACGGTTCTCTGATCATACCATCTTAAGAGTGGTACAGATTTTGGGCGATTATGGTAACTGGAGACGTGCCTTACAAGTTGTTCAGTGGCTCAAATCCCGAGAAAGATTCAAATCTTTAAAAACAAGGTTTGCATAACTATGATATTGTATGGAAAAAATTCGCTTGTGAACTTACTGAAATTAATGTGTCAGTTATATACTCTAAATTGTTATGCATAGTCCTTATACAAAATTATTGATATTGCCAGTAACCCTCATGTTCTCCTTTCTTCAGGTTTATAGAGTTTTAATAAAAACATTAAAATTACAAGGGGTCATTTGGACAGCAGCACTGCAATTATAATATTGCTCATAATTTAGGAGTAAACATAATATTTCATCCATATCTTGACAGAACCACTTATTTGGCAACCTTGACAGCTGATGTCAAAATTCATTATAACAAAATCGTAGATGTTCTTTTGATTATTCATACAAGCCTTGTATCAAATACTTAATAGAAAGAAGTGGAATCATAGCTGTGCTTTTGATAATCCATACAGACCTTATATAAAAAAATTTAATAGAATTTGTGCATGGTTTTGTCAGTCATCTAAATCTATTGAACTAAAATTAAACTACTTGTGGATATGAGTTTAGAATGCAAAAATTGTTACATGGTTAAACAAAATGACTGAGAAGATATTTTATTATTATTTTCTAATTTGAAGTTTTGATCTCATTTATTTCATTTATGAGATCACTGCTATGAATTCTGAAAACTTTTATATCTTACTCCTGATGTTTTGTTTGTTTAGGTACATTTATACGACTGTATTGAACGTGCTTGGTAAGGCAAAGAGACCATCTGAAGCACTCAATGTGTTCCACTCAATGCGGGTATTTTGTTTCATATGACACTAGATGATTGAAATTTGCAAGCTTGCATTGGACATGACCCTTTTGTTTAACACCTGTGGATGACAAATTAACTATTTTATTTGAAGTCCTCAATAATGGTACCATAATTTTTGTAATGTACCCAATATTTGTTGAATTCACAAATGGCACCCAAATTTTCCTATATTGTCATCACAGTTTTTTAATTATGTGAATTTAATAATTTGTGTTATTTGTGAGTATCTCAAAAGATACTTTCTGTCAGAATCTTGTATCTAAGACTAAAGTTTTGAGGTACTGAAGTATCCTGCAGTACTATTAATCTTATGTCCTCTTTCTGGATGTAATCTTCTTTTTATTTCTTAAGGGTACGTTTGGCAACTAGCAAGAACTAGGAACTAGTTCTAGTTCCAAGTTTTGGGAGAACTAAGAACTAGCTAGTTCCTTGTTTGTTATATGTTTTTAAATCCCAGTTCATGGGGTTCCCAAACATGCCCTAATTGTACTCACTATGTTATATTGATCGTAGGAAGAATTGGCATCATATCCTGACCTAGCAGCATACCATTGTATTGCGGTTACACTTGGTCAAGCTGGTCTCATGAAAGAATTATTTGATGTAATTGATTGCATGAGGAATCTTCCAGAAAAGAAGTTAAATTTGGGGCCTCTTCAGAAGTGGGATCCACGGCTTGAACCTGACCTTGTGGTTTATAATGGGGTAACTTTTAAGTTTGAGGAATGTTGAAATACCGGCTCAACACCTAACCAAGCTTATGGAGAAAAAATGAACAAAGTTATTAGAGTTGAATTTTATTCTAAGTGAACTCAGTTGATTATGGTTTTAGGTGCTAAATGCTTGTGTGCAACAAAAGCAATGGGAAGGGGCATTTTGGGTTTTACAACAGTTAAAGCTAAAGGGCATACGTGCAACAAATACTACATATGGACTTGTGATGGAGGTAATATATTAAAATTATGGAACTCAGGGTTGAAAATGCATACTCCGTTGTGTTAATTTTTTCTTTGTGGTTTTGGTGCAGGTGATGCTTGCATGTGGCAAGTACAATTTGGTGTATGAATTCTTTAACAAGGTGAAGCGGTCAAATATACCAAGTGCTTTAAATTATAAAGGTATTTTACTTTCCATTTTAGAATAATACTGTTTCAGATAAGCATTACATGATGAGGTGGACAGAGCATTTTATTTTAGTTTTTTTGTTTGATGTTAATTCTTTTCCTGTTTAATTTCACGTTTGAAATTATTTTTGTCAAACTAGATTTTTGATCAATGCTTGTAAGTTATAATTTATTATGATAAATGAGGGCTGTATTTTAATTAGTAGGTCAAGGCTCTACCAAATGAGACTCATCTACAGTAAAATGAACTATGTTTTCTCTTTCACTAAATAAAGTTGTAATGAATTGCATCAGTGCTGATAAATGCACTATGGAGAGAAGGAAAAACAGAAGATGCAATACTAGCAGTAAAAGATATGGAGCAGCATGGTATTGTAGGAACTGCTGGTCTTTATTACGACCTTGCGCGATGCCTTTGTACAGCTGGCCAGTGCAATGAAGCCCTTCTCCAGGTATTTGCATTCATATTTAACAGTGTGTGTGTGTGTGTGTGTGTGTGTGTGTGTGTGTGTGTGTGTGTGTGTGTATTACTTTTTTGTGCAAGGATAGCATAGTTTTTGGAACTAAGCAGCTAGTACCAGGGCATACTGGATAAATTACAATAAATGCTATTTTTAAAATAGTGTTAATTGTTACTGCTATTCAAGCATTTGAAATCATTGGTTAAAATGGAGAAGAGTGAATTGTAGAAAATCAGGGCATCATTTCTTAATATCTAACAAGTAGTATCTGTTCCTATTTTGCAGATTGATAAAATATGTAAAGTTGCAAAGAAGCCCTTGGTTGTGACATACTCAGGTTTAATGCAAGCATGTATTGATTCTAATAACATAGAAAATGCAAGATACATTTTTAATGAAATGCAGAAATTCTGTGCACCAAATTTAATTGCGTGCAATATTATGCTAAAAACATACAAGCAACATAAAATGTTTGATGAAGCTAAGGGACATTTTATTGAGATGATAAATGGGAAGGTTGTTCCCGATAAATTTACATTTAACACTATGATGGAGGCTTGTGTTGAGAATGGGAAATTTGAAGATTTTGAATGGGTGTTTCTGCAAATGCTACGTCGTGGCCACCATTTTGATGCACGAAGACACTTGAAGATGGTAATGGATGCCTTTAGGGCTGGAAAGGTACTTTCTTTCCTAATATCTTTTGTTTGTCATTTAGATTTTGGAATATTTATTTTGTATGATTATGTTGCCCCTATTTATAAAAACCAGCATATTATGCTTATGGTTGAGTGATATTTATAGAATCAGTAGTTGTCGTATCGGGTTCATTATTTAGATTTGAAATTTTGTGGGTCAAAAAAGAACACTTGATAATCTTATGGAAATGTTGTAATCCATTGAAGAACCCGAACAAGAGATGCACGTTTGCAAATAAAACAAATAAAATGTGGTTCCGCAAATATTGGAAATACAAGTTAAATTGCTCCTACTTGTAAAGTAACCCAACAACATTGCTCATGCTAATTTTCCTTACAGGATGGGGTGCTTGAAGCAACATGGGAACACTTAACTTCCTTCGGCCGGGTCCCACCAGTTCCTCTGATAATGGAAAGATTCTGTCTGAAACTAAAACAAGGGCACATTCCATCAGCCATCTCTTGTATCACAAACATTGAGGAAAGTCAATTACGAAATATTTCTCCAAAATCTTGGTATAATCTTCTGTCGAACAACTCAAATCAGTTGGAGGAGAAAATTGTAGGTAAGTTGGTTGAAGAGATGAATTGTCTGGTTGAGTCAAGTGAATATAAGATTGTCTATGAGAATATTTTGGGTGGTTGTAAAAAATTTCTTTCTGAGAAGAGCGAACCATGTAATCAATACTTATTAATTAAATAGGGCTCTTTCTTATTACAATTTTGTCATGTAAAGAAAGGAAAATGACCAATACAGCATTTGATATATTTTGTTCTTAGGGAATTAAAAGTAATTCCCTAACGCTTACTTGTTTTTTACTCTCTTTGTATGTGCTTTGAAGCTTTGAACTTCTTCAATATGACTACAACCACATACCTTAGTTTTGCTATACTGTCACAGATTTACTAAAGAAAATTTGTTTCAGAATTGATAAATGAGTTCCTACTTTCCAAAAGTGTTGCCAAGATATCTTAGTTGACGATTTTCTCTTATCATGCAGTTTCTAAGCAGTATCACTTACCGGACGCAAATTATGAATTGACAATGAACCGGTAGAGAAAATTTATTAATATTAAAGGGAATTTATTTGTTTTCCATCCTTTAATTTACAATTTTACATTTTGGTATATGACTTTGTATTACTGTCGACCTTATTTTGGATTGCAATTCAATCGTTTCCCTGTGTGGTCAAGGGAATGATCCATGGTCAACTTGGAATTTGATAACAAAAAACACTGCGCGTCCATTGTCGTCGACGTGTACTGGGTTGCTATTCAGTGTCACTTTACTTGCTCTCCCCAGTGGATGCACGGATTCAGCCGCAGTTGATCCAAAAGAAGAAACTTCTACACTCGCCGCATGTTAGCTTTTTTTTTTATTCTGGCCCCTGCATTTCTTTACTATTTGACTTTGCTTCTTATGCGGTTTAAGATTTTTCATTATAAAACAACATCCAGCAGCAGAGCGCGATATAATCATGGTGCATATAGCATACTACATATAAAATAATGCCCGCTAAAATTTTGAGAAAAAGTTGCATAATGAGAAATTTGTAATTAATTTTTCTCATACTAAAAAGAAGTTCAACTTTTCTAAGTTTGAAACTCAATAATCGAAAAGGTTTAAAAGTTTTAATTCGTGGTGATTATTCTCGGAAATAGATTAGAGGCAACAAATCAACAATGGACAATATTGATTAATAAAATGACTTGCTTCATTCGATTATTCTATCGGGACATCAAACTTCAAAATAAAATTGAAACTCCTTAAATAGCCCAAAAAAAAAGGAGGAACTCAGATACTCCCCCAATTTTTGAATTGAAGAAATACCAGGGGGCAACTCGAAAGTATATTATTCAATTCATTTACTTTTGCTTTTTTTTTTATTTATTATAGGGCTCAATGAACCGGGTGCAGAGACAACCGTACAACACTACAACCGACTGAGGAAGGAATCGGAATCCGATTCTGCTGTCGCGCGACACACGGTGCAGCGCACCCTTCGGCCGTTCGATTTTGATCGGGCGGTTTATTTTTTTTCTTGCCTATCAATGTGTTACATTCACGGGGCTCCCTTATCCATCAGTATCCATCAGATTCAGAGACGGCCAAAGGCCAAAAGCGCGCTACACACGGCGCAACACCTGATCTCATTCAGGGAGGAATTGAGGATCCCAGTCGCGCTTTTATAAGCTTTGAGTTTAACCCCTCCGCTCTCCACCTCTCAAGCCTCCACTTTTCTCTTTGAGATCTATTCTCAATTTCTCATGGCGAGTAACATCCCTCTCAACCGAAACCCCGAACGTGCCTTGGGACTTAGGCAGTTCGTTCAATGTCTTTTCGTGATGGGGAATCGCATCTACCTCAACGCCACCCAGCAACTCCTTATTAACGCCGGCGGTGGCGCCGTTATGGTGGCCGTGTCATACCTCATTTTATTCTTGTCCCCTGCACCCGTAGATGTCGACACAGCCAACAACACTCACGCGGGTCTGCTCTTCTTGCTCGTGCTGCTCCTCTTGCTTCTTCTGACTGGTGTTGCTCTGGTTCATTTTTCGGATGTCGTACCGGCTTTTCCGCAAGCTGCTCGGGTTGCCAGCCGAGTTGCACACAAAATCAACCACATCTTTTTCCGCGCCCCTCCATGACGTCACGGTCAGATGAAAGGATAGAGGGTTTATCCTGATTGCAAGTGTTTTGGTATTGTTGTTTCTTTATAGTTTTTGTTATGTATATTTTGTATTTACCGGGATTTGGATGTTTTGTTTAGTTTCATTGAGCCCTAATTTTAAGATAGGTGGGCTGGTACCAGTTGATTCAGGTACCAGTGAAGTGACAGGTAGTTAGGGCAGTTTTTATTGGTTCTGATTGTTTTTAGTTGATATTTGATATAGTTCATACAGGGATATTGCTTTGCTCACTCCTTACTTAGAGATTCACTCCTATAATGACCTAAATGCCATCAATATTCCAGCGTGTGGAGGATATTTTTGTCATTTAAAAGAAATATAGGAGTGGATCTCAAAATTGGGGACTGAGCAAAGCAATTCCCTTCATACAGGATGTTTGTGTAAACTGTAAAGAATGAGTCCTTTTTAGTTAATGGAAAAGTGGTGGGGAGAAATCCTCACTTGATTCCAAAAAAACTGATGCCTCACTTTTTTTATTTTATTTTTTTAAAATAATTTTTGTGCCCACATTAAATGATGGGTTTTGGGTGATTGACCCAATAGGTCCACTTGCCAACTTATTATGCGATTACTCTTGAGTTGGTTTATATATGGTGCAATTTTTCTATAAATTGCAATTACAAATTATCTGTTAAATAAAAGTTACTGTGAACTTTGCTATTGTAAATGTTCTTTTAATTGATCTCTCTTAGATATAATATTATTAATTTGATTTAAACAAATTTAGGCCCTTGTAGCTTAACCTGATATTAAGCACCTCCACTATCAGAACAAAAAACATACTCTTGGCCAGTTTGCAATTACAATGAATTGAATTGTTACAAGGCTAATGAATGTACTGCTGTTAGTTATTTGATCTAATAAGAAACATTATATAAACTAATTATTCTAACATAATTTTTTTAATAAAGATTACTCTGACATCGGGACTCTAAGACCACAAAATATATAGACACCAATATGCATAGAAGTTATATACACTAGATACCACTGTATACTACTGTATTACCCTTTTTATAAATTAACATGAGCTAGTAGTGGATGTTATATTGATCAAAGCTGACAAGTTTTCAGCTTCCTTTGATTATTCAGCACTTCCAACCAAGAAATCTTTTTTTTTTGTTTGGTTGTTGTGGGCTAAAAAACAATTTAATAGCTGAAACATTAGTCGACCAATAATTATCGGCTGATATGGAAGGGACTTTCGAAACTGACAATAGTAGGTTTGTATGCAATTAGGACAATTTTCCTGGGTGCATTTTCACAGAAGAGGGGAAAAACCAACTCTAATCAAACAAAGGTATTTGGAATCCAACCCTGCATGGCTGCATCTAATGGTGATGTTAAGTGTTAACAAATCATGCACTCTTTTTTTTTTTCCTTTTGACACTTCCGATCATTTACTGGCCTATAAAGCTTTGCTGGTTGATGGTGTTTTCTAGTGTTGATCTTTTGCATTGTTTGTGCTGGTAGAAGCTTTTTAGGGAAGGTCTTCTTAGGTGGGTGTTAAAAAATCTGTACTTACTATTTGCAATTTCGAGAGGTAATGTTTCTTGGTTTGGTACCGGATGCAACATATTTTTGAATTCTGGAGTCTACTGTCAACCAAGTATACTGCCCTTGAGTGTTAAAAACAATTTGCCAGTAAAGCATGTATTAGTCCTTCAGGGTCACAAGCTGGTTAATGCTTCACTGGTCACATTTCTTAAAAGAGCATTTTCTGGCAAAAGGTGCCAGGTTGGTTTGCATTTCAATGAGTTATCTGGTGCTCCACAAAATCTCTAGTTTTCAACATTAATCTTTTGTTTGTTCTTGTCAACAGCAGCTGTTAGAGAAGCTTTTCTTGGATATTTGCTTTGTTTCTGTTTTTCTTTGCAGTTTCAATTATTGATCACACAGAGGGAAAAGAAAGTGGTGCCTTTGCTTGCTTCTATTTTTCTGTCTCTTTTTTAAATTATTGTAAGGGATATCTGGTGCAGTGCTCCACAAAAATGAACAGGAAATTGGATAATGAATGTTTTTTCTCTTTTCAATTAGGTAATAATTGCTGTATTAAATTTTTGTGGAAGGGCATATTTTACTTTGTTGCTTATTTGTCCTTCAAATCCTACTGAATTAGGTAATAAATTGCCCTCAGTTCGGGTTTAGTCTGAAAATCAGCTTGATCAGTTGTTTTCTAAATTGGCAAGTTCAATGTCCATTCTGGAGGATCGACTTGGGCAAATTAATCCCAAGATTTAGGACCCAGTCAGATCCCAATTAAACTCTGTGCCATTATTTGTTTGTTTATGCTGGTATTGATCCCCTATTTTACATCTCAGCCTTTGTATCCTCATTTGTCTAACATTGGCCAAAATTAAATTGTATAGGGAAAATGAGATTGGTAGAACCATTGTAAAGCCTTGAAATGGTTCGGTAGTCAGTAAACAAACTTCCCATCCATACACATCAGATAAATTCGTAAAATTTAAGGCTACATTGTCCTCATGTGTTTTTTATACACAGTCTTTCTGGAAAGTCAAGGTAAGAAGTATTTTGAGGATCCTTAGTTAAAGCAATACATCTTTTGTCTCTTAATATATTTGCTAGATGTTTTTCATTAGCAAAAGGCAAAGCTTTTTGAAATCCATATTTTCTTAAGACCCAAAATTTCCAATATCTGAACATAACATGCATCGTTAATGCATCATAGACCTAGCGGCATACCATTGCATTGCAGTTACACTTGTTCAAGATGATCTCATGAAATAACTATTTGATGTGATTGATTCATGACAAATCTTCCAGAAAAGAAGTTTAATTTGGGGTCTCTTCAGAAGAGGGATCCATGGCTTGAACTGACCTTGTGGTTTTTAATGTGGTATTACTTAATTATAAATTTGAGGAACTGTTGAAATACTGGCTCAACAAGCTTAACCAAGCTTATTGAGAAATAAGGAACAAAGTTATTAGACTGAGGTTCAATTTCTCTCGCAGTGAACTCACTTGATTATAATTTTAGGTGCTAAATGCTTGTGTGCAACAAAAGCAATGGGAAGGGGCATTTTGGGTTTTGCAACAGTTAAAGCAAAAAGGCATATGCGCTACATATACTACATATGGACTTGTAATGGAGGTAATATATTAAAATTATAAAATTCAGGGTTGAAAATGCATACTTCGTTGTGTTGATTATTTCTGTGGTTTTGCTGCAGGTGATGCTTGTATGTGGTAAGTACTAAGTACAACTTGGTGTATGAATTCTTCAACGAGGTCAAGGGGTCAAATATACCAAGTACTTTAGAGTTATTTTAATTTCCATTTTCTATAATACTGTTTTATAAGCATTACATGATGAGGTGCACAGAACTTTTTTATTTTTTTAATGTTAACTCTTTTACTGTTTAATTTCACATTTGAGGATAATTTTTGTCAAATTAGAGCTTGATCCATGCTTATAACTTATTATGACAAATGAGGGCTACAGTTTAAATAGTAGGTCAAGCTCTACCATAGGAGACTATTTACAGTAAAATGAACTACTTTATCTCTTTACTAAATGAAGTTGTAATTACTTGTATCAGTGCTGATAAATGCACTCTGGAGAGAAGGGGAAACAGAAGATACAGTAGTAGCAGTAAAAGATATGGTGCAGCATGGTATTGTAGGAACTGCTAGTCTTTATTACGATCTTGTGTGATGCCTTTGTACAGTTGACCAGTGCAATGAAGCTCTTCTCCAGGTATTTGTGTTTGTGTTCATATGTAAAAAATCAGTAGTTGTCATATGGTGTTCATTATTTAGATTTCAGTACCTTATGGGTCAAAAAAGAACACTCGATAATCTTATCGAAATTTTATAATGCATTGAAGAACCCGAACAAGAGTTGCAAAGATCGGGGTGCTTGAGGCAATTTAATTGCTCCTCCTCAACAATTTTGCTCATACTAATTTGCCTTACAGGTTGGGGCGCTTGAGGCATCTTGGGAACACTCAACTTCAGTTGGCCAGGTCCCATCAGTTCCTCTGATAATGGAAAGGTTCTGTCTGAAACTAACACAAGGGCACATTCCATCAGCCATTTCTTGCATCAGAAACATTGAGGAAAGTCAATTGCGAAATATTTCTCCAAAATCTTGGTATAATCTTCTGTCCAACAACTCAAATCACTTGGAGGAGAAAAATGTAGTGGCTATGGTTGAAGAGATGAATTGTCTGGTTTAGTCAAGTGAATATAAGACGTGTTTTTAGAATATTTTGGGTGGTTGCAAACAGTTTCTTTCTGACAAGAGCGAACCATGTCAATCTAAAGAAAGGAAAATGAACAATACAGCATTTTATGTAAATTTTGTTCTTAGGGAACTAAAAAGTTACTTCCTTATAATTATAATAATCCTAATGCTTGCTTGATTTTTACTCCCTCTGTATGTGCTTTGAAGTTTTGAACCTATTCAATACTACCACAATCAGGTACCTGAATTTTACTGAACTGTCGCAGATTTATGAAAGAGAAAATTTGTTTCGGAATTGATAAATGAATTCCTACTTTTGAAAAGTGTTGCAAAGAAATCTCATTACAATTTCTCTAACCATGCAATTTAAAATGCAGTAAATATGCAGTGTCACTTGCTGAATACAAATTATGAATTAACAATGAACCAGGACAGAAAATTTTATTCATTTAAAGCAAAGGTAATTGTTTTTCATCCTTTAATTTTACATATGGTAGATGACTTTTAATTAGCATAGACAGCCTTTCGTGAGATATTTTGTAGACCTTATTTTGGATAGCAATTCAATCGTTATCCTCGGTGGTTAAAGGAATTATTCAATTTCATAAGCAAACCAACGCGCGAAAAAAGAAAAAATAAACCCGTGTTATGATGGTGTTTTGTGGCCATATTTGTATTACCGACGTGTACTGGGTTGTTATTCAGTTCCTTTTAACTCGCCTCGCCACTACGTTCGTGGCTTGAGCCGCAGTTGATCCAGAAGAAAAAGTATACCTATACGTACTTACGGCCATACGCGCGTAACGCGCCGCATTGTAACTTTTTGGGGTGAGTGTTTTTAATGCAAACAATTTCAGGCTGTTGGGTACACCAAATAAAAATACTTTTTGGCAAATTTGCCCGTGGGCCCGTGAACTCACATCCTCCGGACTGCGGAAAGAAGAAGTCCACTTAACTTCGTGAGATCTGAACCGTCTGATTTAATCTCAACGGCTATAAGGGAGCCCCGTGCATTCCACCACATCTGAAAAAAATATTAGCTCGAAAAAACTCAACCGTTCTGATCAAATCGGACGGCTCGGATCAAAGAAGTCCACTGGACTTCTTCTAACGAAGTCCAGAGGATGGGTTCCCTCCCGTGGGCCCGTACCTTCGAATCTTTCTTAATTGAATATCCCTCAAATCTTTAAAATTAAATATTTACCCTTCAAATATATACAAATAGAGCTACATACCGTTTTCAGTTATTCAAATGAATTTATGAATATAAAAATCTATTTTTTATATTTTTGATGATATAATATTTGAGGCACAAATTAATAACGAACAATATAGTAAGCATATTGTTTTAAAAAGGTGAGGATTTTCTTCTTCCCTAATTTTATTTAACAGAAAAGCAAAAATGTTAACATCAAGACCCTTAATCAATTTCAATAACAACGCTCGTCACTCGGCAAAAGCAACTCCTAGTTGGAATGCCACTCTATTATTTGGTACCCAATCGCTTGTACCAATGCACCTTATCTAATCGCCCCAATCATACTCAAACAAGCATTCTAATACAAATATCAATCAATTTAAATTAATCCTATACGGACACAAACAAAAAAATGACAAAAATACACCAATGAAAATATAATGAAGTTTTGATTCATTTATAATGTCAAAACAAGAAAAGGAGACTTTTAGACTCAAACACTCACACAAGGAGCGAATAAAAGAATTATGAGGGACGATTCGAAAGTATTCCATTATTTAAATCCTAGACAATACGGACGGCATTTACGTTTTAACCCTTCTCCACCACCACTCTTAAAACCTCTAAGCTCTAGCTCTCTCTCTCTCTCTCTCTTCTGAGATCCACTCTCAATTTCTCATGGCAAATATCACCCCTGTCAACGGTATCCCCCGACGTGCCTTCGGAATTAGGCAATTGGCTCAATTTCTTTTTCTGATGGGGAATCGGATCTACGTCAACGCCACCCAGCGACTCCTCCTCAACGCCGGCCGTGGCGCCTTGACGTTGGCTTTTTTTTACCTCCTTGTCTTCTACTCGGCACCAACAGGTGTCGATACAGCCAACAGCACTCATGCATTCCTGCTCCTCTTGCTTTTTCTGTCCCACTTGCTTTTTTTAACCGGTTCAGCTCTCGTTCATTTTACGGATGTTGTACCGTGTTTTCCACGAGCTGCTCTGGTTGCCAGCCGAGTTGCACACAAAATCATCCACATCTGTCTTGGTGGCCCGGCATGACGTCATGGTCAGATGAAAGCATATATGGTTTATCCCGATTGCAAGTGTTTTGGTGTTGTTATTATTGTATAGTTTTTGTTATGTATATGTTGTGATTATCGGGATTTCAATATTTTGTTTTGTTTCATTGAGCCCTAATTTTAAAATAGGTGGGCTGGTACCAGTTGATTCAGGTACCAAGGTTTTTAGGGCAGTTTTGATTGGTTCTGATTGATTTGAGTTGATAGTTGATAGAGGATGTCTGTGTAGACTGTAAAGAATAAGGCCTTTTCAGTTAATAGAAAAGCGGTGGGGATAAATCCTCACTTGTTTCCTAGAAAAAAAAAAAAATTTCCTCACTTTTTTTTTATTATTTTTTAATAAGTTTTGTGCCCACATTACAAGATGGGTTTTGGGTGATTGATCTAATTATAAATTACCTGTTAAATAAATGTTGCTGTGAACTTTGCTATTGTAAATGTCCTGATATTAAGGACCTCCACTATCAGAACATAAAACATACTATTGGCCAGTTTGCAATTACAATGAATTTAATTGTTACAACTTACAAGGCTCATGAATGTACTACTGTAAAGTTATTTGATGTAATAATAAAAACATTATATAAACTAATTATTCTAATATAATTCTTTTTGAATAAAGATTACTCTGACATCAGTGCTCTAAGACCATAAGACCACTAAATATATGGACACCAATATGCACAGAAGTTATATAAGCTATATACTACTGTAGTACTCTTTTTATAAATTAAGATGAGATAGCAGCGGATGTTATATTGATCAAAGCTGACAAGTTTTCAGCTTCCTTTGATTATTCAGCACTTTCAACCAAAACCATATTTTATTTTATTTGCGAACTAAAAAACAATTTAGTACCTGAAACATTAGTGAACCAATAATTATTGTCTGATATGGAAGGGACTTTCGAAATTGGGTTTGAGTGCAATTAGGACAAATTTTTCTGGGTGCCTTTTTACAGAAGGGGGGAAAAACAAACTCTAATCAAACAAAGGTATTTGGAATCCAACCCTGCAACTAATGGTGATGTTAACAAATCATTTACTTTTTTTTTTCTTTTGACATTTCCAATCATTTACTGGCCAATGGTCTTTTCCAGTGTTGATCTTTTGCTTTGTTTGCGCTGGTAGAAGGTCTTAGAGAAGCTATTCTCAGGTATTGGTGCTGGATGGAACTTGAAGAAGCTTTTTGAGCTGTTTAAAAAAAGCTTTTTCTAGTAGCTATTAAAAAAGCTTGTTTTAGGTGGGTATTAAAAAAAATCTGTACTTACTATTTGCACTTTGGAGAGGTAATGTTTCTCGGTTTGGTACTGGATGCAACATATTTTTTAATTCTGGATGCTACTGTCAACCAAGTATACTGCCTTTGAGTGTTAAAAACAATTTTGCCAGCAAAACATGTATTAGTCCTTTGAGGGTCAGAAGCTGGTTAATGCTTCACTGGTCACATTTATGGGCAGCTTCTATTTTTTATTTTATTTTATTTATTTTTTTTGTGCTTATCATCTACTGGTGATATGGACAGATCATTTACTTTTTCATTTTTATTTCTTTTGACACTCCCCGAAACAGTCTATTGGTTGTTTTTTGTTAAAAGCAATTTGCCTGTATATTAAAGAATTTACTGCTAATATCACTGCTTTACTGGTGATTAATTTTTTTTTACTTTTTTTTTTGTTAGTTACTTAGTTTGCATGGAGAATATGCCTCATTTTCTGGCAAAAATTGCCAGGTTGGTTTGCTTTTTCAACGAGTTATCTGATGCTCCACAAAATCTCTAGTTTTCAACATTAATCTTTTGTTTGTTCTTGTCAACAGCAGCTGTTAGAAAAAGCTTTTCTTGGATATTTTCTTTGTTTCTGTTTTTCTTTGCAGTTTCAATTGTTGATCACGTTGAGAGAAGAAAGGGGGTGCCTTTGCTTGCTTCTATTTTTCTATCTCTGATTTAAATTATTGTGAGAAATATCTGGCGCAGTGCTCCACAAATGAACAGGAAATTGGATAATGGATGTTTTTTCCTCTTCTCGGTTAGGTAATATTGCTGTATTAAATTTTTGTGGAAGGGCATATTTTACTTTGTTCCTTATTTGTGCTTCAAACCCTACTTAATTAGGTAATAAATTGCCGTCAGTTCGGGATTAGTCTGAAAATCAGCTCGATCAGTTGTTTCCTAAATTGGCAAGTTCAATGTCATTTCTGGAGGATCGACTCGGGCAAATTAATCCCAAGATTTAGGACCCAGTTAGATACCCAATTAAACTCTGTTCCATTATTTATTTGTTTATGCTGGTATTGATCACCTATTTTACATCTCAGCCTTTTTATTTCTTATTTGTCTAAAATTGGCCAAAATTAAACTGTATAGGTAAAATGAGATTGGTAGAACCATTGTAAAGCGTTGAAATGGTTCAGTAACCAGTGAAGAAACTTCCCATTCATACATATCAGATAAATTCGCGATTTAGGGCTACATTGTCCTCATGTCCTCTATATACGGCCTTTCTGAGAAAGTCAAGATAAGAAGTATTTCGAGGATCCTTAGTTAAAGCAATATCTGTTTTTGTCTCTTAATATATTTGCTAGATGTTTTTCATTAGCAAAAGGCAAAGCTTTTTGAAATCCATAAGACCCAAACTTTCCAATAGCTGAACATAATACGCATCATATCCTGACCTAGCGGCATACCATTGTATTGCAGTTACACTTGGTCAAGCTGATCTCATGAAATAACTATTTGATGTGATTGATTCATAAGGAATCTTCCAGAAAATAAGTTTAAATTTGGGTCTCTCAGAAGTGGGATCCACGGCTTGAACCTGACCTTGTGGTATATAATGTGGTTATTACTTTATTATAAATTTGAGGAACGTTGAAATACTGGCTCAACAAGCCTAAAGAAGCTTATTGAGAAATAATGAACAAAGTTATTAGACTGGTTCAATTTCTCCTGAGATGAACTCACTTGATTATAATTTTAGGTGCTAAATGCTTGTGTGCAACAAAAGCAATGGGAAGGGGCATTTTGGGTTTTGCAACAGTTAAAGCAGAAAGGCATATGCTCAACATATACTACATATGGACTTGTAATTGAGGTGATATATTAAAATTATAAAATTCAAGGTTGAAATTGCATACTTCGTTGTGTTAATTCTATCTCTTTGGTTTCGGTGCAGGTGATGCTTGCTTGTGGGAAGTACAACTTCATATATGACTACATCGAGGTCAAGGGATCAAATGTACCAAAAAGTGCTTTAAACTATTAGAGTTATTTTCATTTCCATTTTCTATAGTACTGTTTCATAAGCATTACATGATAAAATGCACGGAACTTTTTTTTTTAATGTTCATTCGTTTACTGTTTAATTTCACATTTGAGGATAATTTTTGTCAAATTAGAGCTTGATCCATGCTTTTAACTTATTATGACAAGTGAGGGCTGAAGTTTAATTAGTTGGTCAAGCTCTACCGGAGGAGACTATTTACAGTATAATGAACCACTTTGTCTCTTTACTAAATGAAGTTGTAATTACTTGTATCATTGCTGATAAATGCACTCTGGATAGGAGGGAAAACAGAAGATGCAGTACTAGCAGTAGTGGCCAAATTATATAAAAAAAATAATAATAATAATAATGAAGCTCTTCTCCAGGTATTTGTGTTCATATGTAAATTTATAAAAAAAATAATTTTTATGCCCTCTTAATTTACCTTTTTGTGCAAGGATAGCATATTTATTAGAAAAAAGATAACAGCGAGTACCAGACACTGGCCAAATTACAATAAAATGTTATTTTTAAGATAGTTTTAATTGTTATATGCTATTCAAGCAAGTGAAATCCTTGGTTAAAGTGGAGAAGAGTGAACTGTAGAAAATAATTGCATCATTTCTTAATATCTAATAAGTATATGTTCCTTTTTGGCACATTGATAAGATATGTAAAAGTTGCAAAGAAGCCGTTGGTTGTGACATACACTGGTTTAATATAAACATGTATTGATTCTAATAATATAGAAAATGTAAGATATAATTTTAAGCAAATGCAGAACTTCTGTGCACCAAGCCACCAAATGTCATGTAATTACATGCAACAGTATGCTAAAATCATACAAGCAACATAAAATGTTCGATGAAGCTAGACGACTTTTTAATGAGATGATAAATGGGGAAGGTTGTTCCCTGAACATTACATTTAATACTATGATGGAGGCTTAGTTGAGAATTAGAAATTTGAAGATTTTGAACGGGTGTTTCTGCAGGCTTGAGTTGAGAATGAGAAATTCTAAAACAGGTGTTTCTGCAAATGCTACGTCGCGGCCACTTTTTTGATGCACAAAGACACACTTGAAAGTGGTGATGGATGCCCTTAGGGCTGGAAAGGAATGTACTTTCCTAATATGTTGTCATTTAGATTTTGGAATATTAATTTTGTATGATTATGCTACCAGCATGTTATGTTTATGGTCGCGTGATATTTAAAGAATCAGCAGTTGTCATATGATGTTCATTATTTAGATTTCAGTACCTTATGGATCGAAAAAGAAGACTTGATAACAAGCTTTTAAATAACGCCGAAATAACGCTGAAATAACGGTATTTTGTATCCATCCGCACGACGTCATAGAAAAAAACACCGAAATAACATAATGCGTCATTTCCGTTTTTTCACCGTTTTTCACCGAAATAACGTACGTTTTAACGGGAAATGGTAACATTAAAAAAAAGGCACATATAAAATGGACCCAGAGCGAAAAAAAGAATGGTCAACATTAATGAATTAATGATATATTGATATCATAAGAAAACATGACCCAAATAACTCCGAAATAACACCCAAATAACAAACATGACCCACATTTAAGCAAGTATATAATACAATAACAATTTTAGTATCTGTATACAGTCACCGTTATATCACCGAAATAACACCGAAATAACAAATCAACTCCGGACCGTCATACCGAAAAAACCGAAATTTAAACCCTTGCTTGATAATCTTATCGAAATGTTATAATGTATTGAAGAGCCTGAACAAGAGATGCAAAGATTGGGGTGCTTGAGGCAATTTAATTGCTCCTACTCAATAATTTTGCTTATACTAATTTGCCTTACAGGTTGGGGTGCTTGAGGTTGGGGTGCTTGAGGCATCTTGGGAACACTTAACTTCATTTGGCCAGGTCCCATCAGTTCCTCTGATAATGGAAAGATTTTTTTTCTTATCTGAATTAATATGCCATCGAAAAAGGGTCTTCAATAGAGGCCAGTCTGAAACTAAAACAAGGTCACATTCCATCAGCCATCTCTTGTATCACAAACATTGAGGAAAGTCAACTGCGAAATATTTCTCCAAAATCGTGGTGTAATCTTCTGTCCAACAACTCAAATCACTTGGAGGAGAAAAATGTAGTAGCTATGGTTGGAATTGTCTGGTTGATTCAAGTGAATATAAGACGTGTCTTTTAGAATATTTTGGGCGGTTGCAAGCAGTTTCTTTCTGACAAGAGAGAACCATGTCAATCACTAGTTAATAGTTATTAATTAAAGATTGCTCTTTCTTACTACAATTTTGTTATCTAAAGAAAGGAAAATGAACAATACAATATTTGATATTTTTTTTGTTAGGGAATTAAAAAGTTACTCCCTAAAGCTTACCCTATCTGTATGTCCTTAGAAGCTTCAAACATCTTTAATTCGCCCACAACTAGATACTTGATTTTTACTGAACTGTGCAGAAAAAAGGAGAAAATTTGTCTCAGAAATCAGAATTGATAAATGAGTTTTTACCTTCCGAAATTGTTGCCATGAAATCTCATTATACGATTTCTCCTATCATGCATTTTTTTTATGCAGTATATATGCAGCGTCGCTTGCCGAACACAAATCGTGAATTAACAATGAATAGGGACAGAAATTTTATTCATCTTAAAACAAATTCAATTGTTTTTCATCCTTTAATTTTACATTCGCTAGATTACTTTTTTATTAGCATAGATAAGCTTTCTTGAAATATTTTCTGTAGACCAAATAGGGATAGCAATTCTGTTAGAGTATAATTGTGTTAGGTTATGGTTTGGTTGGAGATATTAAGATTGTATGTTGATTGGAGATTGATAGCAATATAGACTATAGAGGGTTGGTAGGAGATGTATAATTGGAGATGGTTATCATTAGTTTTAGAATTGGTCTATATAAAGACTCTCATGTTTGTAATCATTTGAATCAATTCAATACAAAATCTATTTTCTATCATGGTATCAGGCCAGGAACTATACTGGAATTAGGCTCACGCCTATTCCAGGAATAATGAATTTCAGCCCACCTATTTCACTTAATAAATAGAATAGCCAGTTTATTCCTTTCTTATTTCAGCAATTTTATTCCTATACCTTCTATTCCCGATCTAAACCATCTCTCTCCCCCAAACCTCTCTCGATCTCTCTATCTCAATCAAAGATCTGAATCAGATCGCGCCACCTCCGACGACCACCGTGCGCCAGGCCTTGCACCGCACTCGCGCTGCCTCGTCACGCATCAACGCCTCCTAACTCGACTCCGTTGCCACGAGCTACACGAGCCACCTCGTACGTCGCTGCTGCTCTCTCTGCACAACTCCGTCGCACCTTCTTCTTTTCTCGCTGCTCTGAGCTCCGACTAAAACCCTAGATTGATTGGCCAGAACCGACCCGCCTCGCCAGCTCTTTTCAGCCTCGCTAACGACGCCGTGCCACCATCGCACCACCACCAGGTGCCCACCTCGACGCGCCGTGCATCTTCTGACCTATTCGTTAGGCGGATCGAGTTCAGGTTCTGGATCCAAAACCTCTCTTCACTACTTGAGATGCAATCCGATCTGCACCAGTGTCTTCTCCGACGCCGATCCACTCTGCTCACCGCTAATCTAGAGAAGCGTGACACACCGCCATTGCTACCGGAGATACTAGCCTCCTCGACCTCAGATCTTGCGTTGGGACTAAGCATCTCTGTACCGATCTCGTTGTCAATCGGGCATAAAAAGTTCTTGTCTGATCAAAGATGAAGGTCAAGATCCGACCCGTTTCAACAAGTCTGACCCATTCCGCCTTCTTGTTGCCGATTGTCACCACCCAAGCTACCTCCATAGCATCTCGATCTAGTGTTGAGGTGAAAGAGTTCAGGTGGAATTTAAAATTCGGTGAGAAAAATAATGAAAAGAAAAGTAAAGAGGTGATTCTGACAAGTGGGGACCGATTGAGTCTTTCTCTTTTGGGTTGCACGGGTGAGCAAATGTTGTTCTTCTTCTCAAATTCTGATTTGCACAAATTAAGTCCAATGTCGAGCAATGTGGTGAATAATTGGAGTTTGGAGACCTGTGCGTGGATGGTTGAATATGATTTGAAATAGAAAATTGCTATGTATGCTATTTGATTGAAAACATATACCTTGATTCCTCCAGCCTAGCCTACAAAATTCAATTAGCAAAATTACTAAAACCGTGGCCTATCCAATAACCTAACAAATTCAAAAGAACAATCTCTCCATTCTCACAAAAAAATACAATATGCCATGCAAGCATCCAACTCCTCTTTTTCTTTAAATTTTCCAATGAATCTTGTTGCTCAAACGAGCCAAGATCATGAGGACTCACACGAGCCTCTTCACAAACATGCTAGGCAAAAAGCCATTGTGAAAGCATACATGAGCCAAAAGAGCTCCCTCTCTTCTTCTTGAGCCAAAAGAGCTCGATCTTTTTCTTTCTTTCTTTTCAAGGAGTACAATGCAAGTTGGCAATTCAATTTCGACAAGGATCGAAGCATTTTGAAGATGACAAGCTCAATCGTGTGCCACTACGATGAGCTTGAGGGGGAATGTTAGAGTATAATTGTGTTAGGTTATGGTTTGGTTGGAGATATTAAGATTGTATGTTGATTGGAGATTGATAGCAATATAGACTATAGAGGGTTGGTAGGAGATGTATAATTGGAGATGGTTATCATTAGTTTTAGAATTGGTCTATATAAAGACTCTCATGTTTGTAATCATTTGAATCAATTCAATACAAAATCTATTTTCTATCAAATTCAATCGATATCCGTACGAATCTGTATCCGGTGTCGCGCGACACCGCATGTAGCGCACCCACAAGCCGTCTGATCTGATCCGGACGGTTCATTTTTTGCGAGCCTATGGATCTGGTTACATGCACGGAGCTCCCATTATCTATCTGATCTTAATCAGACGGCTGGTGACTGCACTACATCTGGTCTCACGCAACACCAGATTTCATTTCTTATCCCTACTGCCTGGTGGGTGAAGTCTTGAAGGAATGATCCATTGTCGTAGCACCAGCGCGCAAAAACGAAAACAAATAAAACAGTGCGCGTCCATTGTCACGGAAGTGTACTGGGTTGCTATTCAGTTTATCTTTAACTCGCTGCCCAGTGAGTGTACGGATTCAGAACCAGTTGATCCAAAAGTTGAAAAATCTTTGAAGCGCTACATTTTAGCTTTTTTTTATTCTAACCCCTTCATTTGTTTACTATTTGAAAAACCTTTGCTTCCTTTGCGGTCTGTAATTGTTCAAGATTTTTCAAGAAAAAAAGACATCCAGCAGAGCGGGATATAATCATGGTTCATTCTGCATATATAAATATAATGCCCGCTTAAACCTTGAGAAAAAGTCGCATAAGGTGAAATTTTTAATCAAGCTTTCTCATACTAAAAAAATATTTAAGTTTTCTAAATTTGAGACTCAATAATTGTATGGATTAAAAGTTTGGAAGGGATTAAAAGTTTTTTTTAAGTCGTATGGATTTTCTCTTAAACATATTAGTGGCAACAAATCAATAACGGAAAATATTGATGAATAAAATAACTTGTTTCAATCAATTATAATATCGGAATATCAAATTTCACATTCTTAAGTCCCTGAAAGCCGAATAAAAAATTAAGAAGAAACTACAGTTGATGTGTAAAGATATTGATTACTGTCATCTGCAATTTTATCATCCCTTGTCATCGCTTGAACAAAGTGAACACATAAAATAGATAAGATAAACATATAAATGATCAAAGTGAACATTTACAAACAAATGAGTGTAATAAAAATAAGTTGAATATGCATATAAAAAACTGAACAAAAATGATAAAACTTATTTGTTTGTATGTGTTTATTTTGATTATTTATATGTTCAGTTTGTCTGATCATGTATTCATTTTGTTCAAGCGATGGTAAGGAAATGGTAAGGGATGACAAAACTAAATACGTTAGTTATCCCTGGAATTGGGCTCCGCTCAACCCAATGCCAATCATATCATCTTTTCCGCTCAGATACTCGCCCAAATAGCGAATCGAAGAAATGGAATGGGCCGAGTAGAAAATTCTATATTATTTTAAATTTTAAATTATTTCCTCTGTTCCTTCCTTTTTCCTATTTAACGGCACAGCCGCATCGAATAGCACAGAACCCTAGAGGACAGCCGCAATTTCCAAACACATCCTTTTTAATTCAATCCCTCCCCGCCACTCTAGAGTCCAGTCTCTAGTTTTCTCTTCCGAGATCTCACGCTACTCTCAATTTCTCATGGCGAGTCCGAGTCACATCCCTCTCGACGGCAACACCGGAGGCCCTTCGCGAGTTAGTCAATTGGCTCAATTTCTCCTTCTTAAGGGAAATCGCATCTATCTCAACGCCAGGCAACAACTCCTCGTCAAGACCGGCTTTGCAGTGGCGGTGCTGGCCGTCTCATACCTTTTACTATTATTCAACCCAGCACCTGGTGACGTCGGCACAGCCGACCTCGCTCCTGTGTTCCTGCTCGGCACGCTTCTTTTCACCGGTTCTGCTCTCATGTTATTTCATGTGTTTGTACCGGCGTTTCCACGAGCCGGTCAGGTTGCCAGCCGGATTGCATACAAAGTCAACCACATCTTTTTGGGCGGCCCGGCATGAGGTGACGACCAGACAGGAGCATCTAATGGTTTATCCCGATATTGCATGTGTTTTGGTATTATTATTACTGTATAGTTTTTGTATGTATCTGCTGTGATTATCAGGATTTGTTTTTTTTTTTGTTTAGTTTCATTGAGCCCTAATTTTTAAAATAGGTGTGCTGGTACGGACCATTCAGGTACCAGTGAAGTTACAGGTAATTAGGGCAGTTTTGATAGTTCTGATTCTTTTGAGTTGATAGTTGATACAGTATGTCTTTGTAAGGAATATGGCCTATTTTGTTAATAGAAAAGTGGTGGGAGAAATCCTCGTTTCTAAAAAAATGGAACCCTAATTTTTTTTTTTTTTTTTTTTTTTTGTATTTTATACTTTTTGTGCCCATATTGGATATGGGTTTAGGGCGATTGATCTAATAGGTCCACTTGGCAACAGATTATGCAATTACCCTTGAGTTCTTTTATATTTGGCATAACTTTTCTATAATTTGCAATTACAAATTATCTTTTAAATAAATGTTACTGTGAACTTTGCTACTTTAGATGTTCTGCTAATTATCTCTTGCATATAATATTATTGTTTGATTAAAACAATTTAGACCCTTGTAGTGTAACCTGATATTGAGCACCTCCACTATCAGGACAATTAGCATACTCTTGGCCATTTTGCAATCATGATGAATTTGATTGTTATAAGGCTAATGAATGTAATACTGTAAAGTCATTCTGTACAAAAACATTAGGTAAACTAATTATTCTAACACAATTCTGTTTTTATTAAAGATTACTCTAGCATCTGGGTGCTCCAACACCACTAACTGTATAGACACTGACATGCATAAAAGTTATATGCAGTAGATACCGCTGTATATTCTACTGTATCAAATATTCCTTCTATAAATTACGATGAGCTTGTAATGGTTGTTATATAAATCAAAGCTGACAAGTTTTCAGCTTCTTTTATTATTCCATACTTCCAACAAATGACCAAATTAACATATCTGCTGAGAATTGAAATAAGTAGTTTAATAGCTGAATGTTAGGAGGATAATTCAGAAATTAAGAGAGATTAGGGTTAAGCAAGAGACAACACACAAAGAGAGAGGAATAATAGTAACTTAATATTTTCTTATTATCTTTCTAACATCCACCAGTACACTTATATAGAGAAAATAGGAGAGAAAATAGGAAAGATACATGAGATATGGAAATCTCTAATTTTAAGTAACTAATATAATTCTAATATTCTAATTGCCTTCTTTAGTAATATAATTTAAGTAACAATCTAGCCACTTAAGGTAATATCATTTGTTGCACTTTGTGGCACCTTGTGTGTTCTGCGGGTGTACACAATTAATGGTGCAACACTGAAACACTAGTTCACCTATAATTATTATCCAATAGGGGAATGACGGACTTCTGAAATTGACAATAATGGGTTTCTGGTTGCCTAAATAGGAGGAAAATCAACTCTAATCGAGCAAAGGTATTCAGATCTATCCCTGCTTTTTTTTTTTTCTTTTTTTTCTTTTTTTGTTAAAGCAATGACTGATGATGTCAACAATTACTTTTTTTTCTTATGACACTCCCTAATAACAATATGTTTCTGGTTTTTTGTTAAGAACTATTTGCCTGTAGGTTAAATCATTTACTGGCCTATAAAGCTTTGCTGGTCAATTGTGTTTTCCAGGGTTGATGTTTTGCTTTGTTTGTACTGGTAGAAGGTTTTAGAGAAGCTATTCTCAGGTACTGGCGCTGGATGGAAGTTAATAAAGCTTTTTCAGCTGTTAAAAAAAAAATCTTTCCCTAGTAGTCATTAAAAAACTTGTCTTAGGTGGGTACTAAAATCTGTACTTAATATTTGCAGTTTGCAGATGTAATGTTTCTTGGCTTGGTACTGGATGCAACATAATTTTGAATCCTGGAGGCTACTGTCTACCATGTATGCTGCTTTTGAGTGTTGTGTCAGAAGAACTAGTCTACCAATAATTTTGTCTGATATGGAAGGGATCTTCAAAACTGACAATAATGGTTTGTATGCAAATTAGGGCAAATAATTCTGGGTGCCTTTTCACAAAAGAGGGGAAAAACAACTCTAATCAAACAACGGTATTCAAAATCCATCCCTATAATTGTTGGTGATTTCAAAAAAATCATTTACCTTTTTTTTTTTTTTTTTTTTTCTTTTGGCACTCCGTAAGAACAATTTGTTGGTGGTTTTGTGTTAAGAATTATTTGCCTGTAGAATAAATCATTTACTGTGCTATAATTCTTGTTGGTCAATAGTACTCCAGCATTGATGTTTTGCTTGCTTGTGCTGGTAGAAGGTTTTACAGAAGCTTTTTTCAGGTCTTGGTTCTGAATGGAATTTAAAGAATCTTTTCCGGCTGTTAAAGAAGCTTTCCATAGCTATTAAAAAGGCTTGTATTAGTTGGGTATAAAAATTGTACTTTCTATTTGCAGAGGCAATGTTTCTTGGTTTGGCACTGGATGCAACACAATTTTGAATCCTGGGGGCTACTATCAACCATGTATACTGCCTTTGAGTGTTAAAACAATTTCCCACCAAAGAATGTATTAGTCCGTTGAATGTCAGAAGCAAATTTATTAGGCTGCTTCTTTTATTTTTTTTTGGTTACTTACCATCTACTGGTGATATCAACCAAGCTTTACATTTTCTTTTTTATTTCTTTTGGCACTCCCTGAAATAATTTATTGGTTGTTTTTTGTTAAAAGCAATTTGCCTGTTGATTAAAGAACTTGCTGGTGATATCACTACTTTAATGGTGATTAACATTTTTGCTTTTTTTTTTCTTTGTTAGTTTGCATGAAGATTGTGATTATTCGCAAAATCTATAGTTTTTCAACATTGATGTTTTGTTTGTTCTTGTCAGCAGCAGCTGTTAGAGAAGCTTCGTCTGGATTTTTGTTTTGTCGTCCTCTTATCTCTCTTTTTCTTTGCAATTTCAGTTATTGATCACATACAGAGGGAAAAGAAAGGGGTGCCTCTGCTCGCTTCTCTCTCTCTGTCTCTGCTTTAAAGTATTCTTAGGGGTATCTGGCGCAGTGCTCCACAAACAAACAAGAAATTGATGGTGGATAATATTTTTATCTTCTCAATTAGGTAATAACTGCTGCATTTAATTATCATAGAAAGGCATATTTGCTTTGTTGCTTATCCGTACTCCAAACCCATTTAATTAGGTAATAAATGCTGTCAGTTGATCAGTTGTTTCCTAATTTGGGATTACTCTGAAAATCAGCTTGATCAGTTGTTTCCTAATTTGGTAAGTTCAATCTCCATTCTAAAGGATCGACTTGGGTAAATTATCCAAAGCTTTAGGACCCAGCTGGATCCCAATTAGACTCTGTGTCATTGATTATTTGTTTATGTTGGTATTGATCTCCTATTTTGTATTTCAGCCTTTGTATCCTCTCTAATTTAAAACTGCTCAAAATTAAACTGCATAGGGAAAATGAGATTGGTAATTTTCTCCATGGTCTCCTAGATTCTAGGGTATAAAAATTATGGGCCTCTTTGCATAAAAATGGGGTCTCTGTAAGTGTTTTCTCTGCATGGTAATTTTCTCCATGGTATCCTGGATTTTAGAGTATTTTTCCATAAATTTTAAAATATATTTGGCATTTTCCATGAATTATCCAAGTTCCTTGAATTTATTTGCCACAAAATTATCCATTTATTTCATGTATTTTGGCACAATATTTTGGGGTCAAACAACCACATAAGATTAGATCAGTAGGCACGAGGTTATTTTGATCTAGGTTTTGCCTTGATCAGTTTTGATAATGTATGTGTTGTTTGTATGCCTTGCATTTAAATGCGGGGGGTTGTCTCCCCTTCTCGGATGTTATGTACATGGAACAAAAACCAATTTATAAGTAATTTCATTGATGGAAATTAAAAAGAATGTATTTTAGAATAACATTGTTGAAAGATTCAAAGTAATATTCTCGTTAAAATTGTTACTTTGGTATATAGATATAATAATTTTTGGATTGTACACAGGCTTAATTACTTCGGATCCGTCGCTTCTTTTTATTTTTTTTACTGACCCTTTTTATTTCTGAATTCTGACGGACGAAAAAGTGCACGGACGCAGCAAATTTTGAAATTAAAAAAATTGCAATTCTTAATTTGAAAAACCTTTTTGTTTGAATAATTTTTTTATGAGAGCCAGTAGGCAAGAAATTCATTAAACAGTAAAAAATCCTAGTACAACCAAATGCCCGCAAATACATTAAGGAAAATTCCTGGTGTCTCACTGAAACTCAGCCATAAAACCAACACGAGCTGAGCCTAACAGAAAGTACTTAAACGTCTTAAACATTGAAGTAAAGAAAAACCTACTACAGGAGATACTAATTAAGAGCTACGAAACAAAGGACAAAACTAAAAAACAAAACATTGAATAATTAACACACAACAATTGAACTGGTCAAAAGTAGAAGCTGGTGTTCAAAAAAAAAAAAAAAAAGTAGAAGCTGGGTGCGCGGATTATCTATGACATAATAAAGGAAACAAATTAATAACGGACAATATTATTGAGCATATGACTCGTTTCATTTATTTACAAGAGTAAGAGGACACAAAAACATAGCGAACAGAAAGTACAATACACTTGGAATGTAAAGGATAGGTCAATCAATGAAACTCCTTTAATGGGAGGTGTACGAGTGAGATCAGAGTTGTAGATGGTGATCGAGCGAGACGCCGAGACGAGAGTTGTCACAGTGCAGACGAGCCGAGCGGAGCCAAGCCAAGTTCGACCTGGCTTTTTTGTCTCGTGTTGTGACCACGTACGGACGGATCCAGACAAATTTTAAGCATTGGCACCTTAATAAAATTATTAAATTGATGCTATAATAAAATTAATATAAAATTAAATAATATATATATATATAAATAAAATTTTAATAAAAATATATTATTTTCTCAACCATAATCAATAATAACACTTTAAAAACCATTAGGAGAAAATTTTAATAAAAAAAATATTAAACCTAATTAATAAATAGTCAAATTTTATTATTGAATAACATATTAAACTCTTACAAGTAAATGTAACAGTAGAAAAATAAAATTAAAATAATTGTTTGGTTTTTAGATTGTATGATAATACAGGGTTTTGAGATATTAAAAAAATCTCCAACTATTCATATATAATCAACGTTAATTACATCGGTTACCTTTCTTCTAAAAAAAAAACACATCAAAAAGACACTGTAAATTTTTTTTTTTTACTATGATACATTTATTTCTAGATTGACATGAATCATAGTATAAAGTTTAATTCTACGAACAAAGCAAAACGAGATAACACAAAAATATTGCATAATCAGTACAATAGATGTTAAAATCGTAAAGAGCTTGTGTGGGTCCCATAAAAAATTGATAGCCATGTGATATATTTCATATTGTTTGTAGAAAATGCAAAGGCAGGATTAAAAAAACGAAACCATCAGTGCCTCGCCACAAGAAATGAAGGGGAAAAAAAAATTAAACGACTAAGCACAACCGCTAAATTAAGCATGGGCACTTTCATTTCTAAAATTTGAACGAAGAGCAAAACTGATATTTAGGCATTGGTTTTAGAAAAACAAGCGTAAGTAAGTGTCACCCCTCGCCTCTTAATAGCTTCGTCCTTGCCCACGATGGACGGGTTTGCAATTTTTATTTAATATTTCAATCCAATGTAATTATATCGGATTAAAAAATTTCTTTAGACTCACCCGTAATCCAATCCAATCTATATAAATTTTTATCTAGGAGTTTTTATGGATTTTCGAGTTAAACGGATTATGATTTCTAATATGTTTAAATTAGAATCTGTATTAGATATAATGCTTCAATAAAGATTTAGAGACTAAATAATCCTTTTTAATATTTTTTTTATTTCATATGTTAAAAGATACTTTTTAATTTTTTTTAGAGACTAAGTGATCCTTTTTAAATTTTTTTTTTTAGAAAAAAATCGCACGAACAACAACATCAGAAGACTAGTGGATTTATCAATTCCAGTGACATAATTAGTTTAGTACTCGAACGAGTGAATTTAACAATTCTAGTGACATAATTAGTTTAGTACCCGAATTCCGAACCAATTCAATAAAATGCAGCACACTTCATTTTGATTACAAACTACATTCCAATGCCTATGGTAATCTGCCTAGGCTAGGAGACGAGGCATCAATTATATTGGGATTAAGGTAAAATTAAATGTCAATTATGTTTATGCGATATAAACCAGGTCGTGTTTGTATTCGGATTATAAAAAAAATGATTCAACCCAATTGCACCAGGTTACTATAATAAAAATCCGAACCAACTCAAATCATGTTTGAACCAGTGATTAAAATACTCTACCGGACCGGCCGGTTCAACCGGAAAAATCGTGAACCGGATCCTAATCCGGTAGGTTTAAGATAAAAAAACGAATGACCTGTGAACCGGAAAAAAACCGGCTAAATATATGTAAAACCGGAGAACTTTACTTACTAGACCGTCCGGTTTTCTCTTTTTCGCTGGCTTAATTCAGCGATTCGGCGCCTCTGCAGTCGATCATGCCATTTAAAAAAAGTCTAATCACCTCACCTCACGCCACGTGATGGCAGTTCAGAAATTACATAGAGATGAGAGGGCAACAATATAGACAATCAAATTGAGGATGGAAGTGTCTCCATTTCATACATCAAAGCCTTATATGGAGAGGATTAATTTTGTATTCTGTTTTATTTTTTGGCAACTCATCGTAATTTGTATTCTACCGTAATTTGTATTCTACCGTCCACATTTTCAATTCACAGGGAAAGAAAATGATGGGCCCATCCGCCCATGCGGCCATGCCCCATTTTAGGGGTGAAAGTTTTTCGTTCCGCACCGCTATTTCGTTTCGTTTCACCCAGATGAAACGGTTAAGGAAATAAAATTCTATTTCGTCTGGTTTAGCGAAACGGTTAACGAAATTGAAACATATTTCTTCCCTGTATAAATTACGTAATTTTCGTTCGTTTCGACCGTTTCAGTGTCACACCCCGACCGACTGGACGTGACATCCCTTCCGCCACGAGAGCGATGAATCGTTCCCGTAAGGCTACAGATAGATAATGTAAATTTTTTTTTTTCATTTTATATTCCATTTTCTTGATTTCGGCCCAAGAGCTGCACAACTTAACAGAGAAACTAGATTACCTGGTTTCAAATGAGCAGAACCGTAGCAGTACATTTTAAGCTGGGAATCTCATCTTTCAGTCAAAAGGCATTCATCAGCTCCTAAAGCTGTAGATCTCTCCATCTCACAACCCTCCTGGAACCCCCAACCGTTGAGGCACACATGCAAAACAAATACACGGATGAGAATAAATCTCAGTGCGGGTTTTAGTTCCAGTACGCGGATCTTGGTACGAACCGGTAACGGAATTATTACCCTTTAATTAAATTCTTTTGAGAATCCAGTTCTCTTAATGCACCAAAAATCCTTTTTCACAAGTTTTGTATTGCAGAAAACATTTTGAAATCCGAAATGAATTCCAGTACTGTAATCATCAAGCGAAGCTGTCTAATTTCAGACATATCTTAACATGCCAATATGCAACAGATTCAAATCAAGCATAACTGTTATTATTCTTCAGCATACACTCAAGTTCTTTACGGCCGAACAGAATCAGAAAGAACTCTTCCCATTACGGTAGGTCCAACCCTACAGTCCAGATTCTCAGAGGGAAATCCAATAATCATAGCGCTAATAATTCTGGCCGGGTAGGTGGATCAGACCCACTCCGGTGAGTGATATAATTCAGTTTATTGTTATGCTATGCAGACTGAATAAGAATGGTCCGATTTAATTCAAGTCTGATTCTTCTATCACAAAAGAAGAATAGATAATCAAGTCAGTTTACGGAAACCATTCCAGTCTTTTGATAAGTCTGACGGTTCCAATCAATCAACAAACGGATGTCTATGTCAGACTTATTATATTCCGCTAGTCAAAACGGAAAGTTTGATTCAACATGAATTTCATTTATTTAGGGCTTCTATTGTCTATATGCACAAATAGAATGCACCGTCAATGACTGATCAACATGCTATGCAAGAATTTAAAAAATACCGAAATCCGTGTTCTAACAAAGAAACCGCGTATCCGCACCTTCAGTCGTACCCGCTTGCTCCGGATCCGTTCCTGTTCACAGATCAAGTACCGTTAATATTTGTTTAACGGGTTCCTTTAATCTGACGGTAAACCGTAACTAACAAAGTCTGGTAATGTAACGGTAACTAGACTGTTCAGTTTGGTTCCAAGTCCCATATTTAATTACGGTGTGATAATACTTATTTAATTGTATTTAATTACTTTGCCCAATCATTATAATTAATATTGAGTTACGTTTTCCTAATATCGAAATCAGAATCAGAAATCAGAGATAACAGACAGAAAAATTAGGAAACGTTTAAACTCAACAAAATACATCAGAAATATCAGACAGAAAATATAAATCAGAAATTTATTTATTTTGTGAGATCAGAAAGTCTGAAATAATTGCCACAGTATCTGTTCATTTAAAAAGTCAGACTGTTACTCATCATTTCCCTATAAAAGCCGACTATCGATTGTTAGACTAATACATTGTTGCCAAGTCGTTTAGTCTAACTAGTTATCAAGCTCAACAGAAATCCTTCATTAGCTTTGTTATAATCCGAAAGCTAAATTAATTACAAAAGCTTACAATTTGTTTAATTTATTTCAGCCCACCGAATTAAATCCAACATCAATACAAAAACCCAACAGCAAAGAACTTAGTCCATCCTTCATTTTATTTTTCTTTAGCCCACAAGTTAATTCCAACGTGAGCCCAATCCAGGAAAAGGCCCACAACAGAACCAACCAGCGCCAAACACGGCTCAACAAATCTCAGCACCAACCACGACTCCACCCAATCAACCTGATCCAGTTGACTGGGTCAATCTTAACGGGTCCGACATCAGTTTAATCAGATCCGATAAGCCCACAGTTTTCCCGTTTAGCCCACTAAAGTCAGCCAGGCCCTCAATTTTTCCATTTTCACCCCAACAGACCTTATCAATGCCTTTCCTGTTACAATTAGGCCCTCAGAAATTAGCATCTATACCCAAAAATTTTATTTAACATTATAAAAATACCCTTACTCTCGCAACAGCACCAGAGACTTACCAGATCATGCGTTCATGTACCAAAAACTGGTACAGAGTCACCAAACACCTTCTTACACCCTGTGACATGTTCTACATGCGATAATCATGCATATAAACTTATAGACCATGTCAAACTACCTCATTTATGCATCGGTTTTCTTAGAAATCATGCAAATAAAATCTATGTCAACATATATTCGGTACCCTTGTCTTAAATCTATCTAACCATGCATCATATACACCAGAACAGACTGTTGCTCCTCTAAGAATGCATTCGCTGTCATATACTTTCTTTATACAAATGAAATCACAGTTTTATATCAAATATTTTGATTTTTCCTAAAATATGCATGTATTTACCCACTGTCCCTTGTACCACAGACTGAAACACAGATTATAGCACTATTTATAACTACTTTGCTACATATACATGCTTATGTACATAAGTATAGATGCCGTGTATATCAAATTATTGTTTAAAAGGACCATAATGCCTCTCAGACCTGACCTACCTCAAAATTCATGAAATTGCTAAACACCACTGAAATCACTATGCAACTAAGCACTAATTTCTATTATGAATATATATACATTTATATGAATTCAATACCAATCAGAGGTTCCATATGCTTCATGTGACAGCATTGAGCATACAAATAAATTTACCAGCTAATTTATTTAAGCCCATGACCCACAACTATACATGTATCCTATCCATATACTCGGAATATATTAATATCAGTTCACTAATATCATGACTGTGTGCTTACCCGACACAGTACAGCAACCCCCTTTTTCATAAACTCAGAATTGGGTTATCCTTGACCCAAATGTCCAAATAAGCCTAAGTATAGTTATATAATAATGTCTAGACTATCAGATATATATATATATATATATATATATATAGAGTTTAGCTACGGTGAGTCACGACTCATGGATCCTCCGGTGAGTCGCCATCAAAACTCCTAGATCTAATTCAAAATGACCGATCCAAACCGTCCAATATGATCTCCCTACTGAAATCTCCATGCAGACCAAATTTTTCATTTTTTCGAAATTTTTAAATATTTTTTTGAAATTTTAGAAAATCGTTAATCTAATTAGTTCTGAACCATTCAAAAACAGCAATTTTTAAAAATCAGAAAAAAATACTTAAAAATTTCGAAAAAATGAAAAATTTGGTCTGCATGGAGATTTCAATAGGGAGATCATATTGGACGGTTTGGATCGGTCATTTTGAATTAGATCTAGGAGTTTTGATGGCGACTCACCGGAGCATCCATGAGTCGCGACTCACCGTAGCTAAACTCTATATATATATATATATATATATATAATAACACATGTATGCAGAGTTTGATATGCTCATAACTCAATGAAACTGACCCAATAGTCTCAAGTAAATTAACTATTCTATACCACTAACATATGAAATGAAATATCAGATATTTATGTAACCAGAAATAACTCTAATCTAGGCTAATGCTCAACAGAAATCATCTAAACCTAAGATTAACATCTAATTACTCAGACCATGATTAGTATCAGCAGGAATTAGCAAACACAGGTATAACTACTAATTTATTCACTAATAATATACGAATTAGAGATATAAATTATATACCTTTCTCCTGATGCTTATTTAAATGCCTCTAGAACTCCAGAATCATCAAAGCCAAGACCAGAATCACACTGATTAAGAGAAAGAACAGCTCTATGCACCTCTGGACCGCTCCACCGTCTCCATTTTTCCCCCTTCTCCTTCTTCAATCTCTGTCTTCTCTCCAAACCCTAAATCGACCCCCCCTTTTTATATAAATTTCCTGACTTGGGCAAGAAGAGAAGAAAGGGGATAACGTGGCAGTGGAGAGGAGTTGGCCACGTCTCCAATTGCGGCTTGTGGCGGTAAACTAGACTTGAGCAGAGGGAAAGAGATGGCATCCTCGTGCCACTGACTCAATCAATCATGAGGTGCAACGTTGCTAGTGGCTAGCTCGACGGCAGCCGCAACCTCAACCAATTAAAAGGCGACAGAGAGATGAAGAGAGTTCGAGAGGAATTCAAAGAAAAATCGGAAAGAAAGGGAGAACGCCAACTCGGCGGAAGAGACGAAGGAGAGAACTACTCTCTCTCTTTCTCTCTTTTTCTCCGCATTAACTTTTATTAAAGTTGATCCGGATCCTTTGTGGCAGAAACTATGTAGCTATCCAAATAGCGACTAATTGACAATCCCATTTATAAGTTAACTATTTCCTTCTTTAATCAAATCAGATTTATTCAGAAGTCAGATTAAAGTGGCAATTATACAGAAAAATTCCATAAAATACGAGGAACATTCCCATGTCCTCCGATCAGAAATTCCCGCAAGATTTACTGTTGCAATTATTTCTTTTCTTTAATTTCTTAATCATACCATTTAAATAATTTTATAAAAAATTATTTTCAGACACACAGGGACTTGGTTTACCATTCGACAGTCACTAGTGTTACATTCAGCATTGCGAAACGATTAACGAAACAACAAATCTGTTTCGTCACCGAAACGAAACGATTAACGAAACACACCATTTTCGTTCCGTTTCTTACGTCTTTCACCCCTACCCCATTTATTTATGTTAAATCATTCCTTATTTCTTTTTAAACAGAAAGGAATTAATTAATTAACATTGGGATCTTTTTCATATATTGGATAAGACGAATCAATTGTTTAGAAATATTTAATTTTACATATATATTTTGCTGAATGTTTTAATAATTAAATTTTATATTTTTAAAATAATTATATAATATCATCCGGTTTTTAGAGCCGGTTTAACCAGTTATACCGGAAAAAACCGAACCCATAGCGTGGCCGGTTTGACCTCCGGTATGGTATTTAAATATTGATTTTAACTTATTAAAATACGGATCAGGTTGGACAGATTAAACGAGTCGGACGACTTTTAAATTTTCTTATACAGCCGTATTAAAGAGCTAAAGAGACAATATAGGTGGCATGTAAAGGATAGATCAATCAATAAAATTCCTCCGATTAAATGGAAGAGAGGTCTTTTGTTTCGGCGTTCAAACGAGCCGAGCCGATTCAAGAACGAGCTGACTCGTCTCGTCAGTCGTCAGCTTGACGAGCTGGTTTGTCTCGTCTCGCTAAATGGTTACGAGTTGTCGACTTACAACTGACAACGGTGCTCCCAACTTATATATCAGAATTCTCTCTCCAACTCTTATGTTTCATCTAGAAGAGGGTTTTATAAGAACTTAGGCAAATCGCTCAATATCTCATGGCAAATCACATCCATCTAAATGCCACACAACGACTTCTCCTCGACACAGGCCGTGGCGTCGTGATGTTGGGCACATCATGCCTGTTGGTCTATCTGGCAACCGGAGGTGTCCACACAGTCAACCCCGCTCATGCATCCCTGCTCTTCTTGCTTGTCCTCACTGGTATTGCTCTCATCTCTATTTCGGTGGTTGCACCGGCTTTTCCGCGAGCCGCTCGGGCTGCCAGCCGAGTTGCATTCAAACTCAACCACCTCTTTTTCAACGGCCCTGCATAAGGTGACAGCCAGTTAAAAGTATCGATGGATATGTTTTGGTATTATTAGCGTTGCATGAATTAATATGTATCTTTTGGAATTATCAACAATGAATAATCTAATATGTTTTGCGTAATTAGTCATGATTTGGGTATTTTGTTTAGTTTCATGTAATCCTATATTGTTGTAAGACGCATGTATCAAAAGATGGTTAGGAGTGAATTTGTCCACTTGCGTGATGTCCACTTGCCAACGCATGACGTACGTCATTCTTTCTTAAATTTTGTTATATATATTTTGCTTGCACGGACTTATATGGATTGTGGAATTAATTGCAAAAATGATAATAATTTTTCTGTAAATTCAATTACAACAAATATCTGTTAAACAAATCTTTACTGTGTACCTTTGCTATGGCATTTGATGTACTATTTAAACACTTGCATGTATTTGCTATGGCAGAATTCATTATATTAATATTTGATTTAAACAAATTGAAACCTTGTCCGAAACTCCATATCAAAGTACATACTCTGTCAAGAGTTGTTTTAATTAATTCGATTTTTATTTTTAGATATTAATATATTCTTGGCCATATATTCTGCAACTACGACGAATTTGATTGTTAATAGACTAAACAATGTAATACTTGAAATGATTAATATTTAATCTTATTTAAAATAAGTAAACTGATTAATCTTAAATAGTTTCGTTTTTAAATTCAAGATTCTAGCTAATTGTAGCGCTTTACAGACACCGATATTTTTTTTTTAAAAAAAAGTCTAACAAATATCGCATAAGCGTGGTTTCTCCATACTATTTCATTTTTTTTTTTTTGGGGGAGAAACTAGTCAGCGGCTGACTAGGAGAACCACTTTATAAAATATAAACAACAAATTGAACCATGAAGACAAAAGTAAATGTATAGAAAACATAACTTTTCTACTGTTTTATGAATTTATATTCATTGCCATATATAATTGCGTGCATCATATAATTCATTAGTATGAAACGCGACTTAAATCGTTGGATTATAAATCAGTACTAATCTGAAATTTTTGTTAAAATCATATTAATCTGTGCACGTTGGATCTGAATTAAACAAATTGGATTCCGTTTGCGTATATAGTAACCTCATAACTAGGAAAAGCATATGCAAACTTGTTACGGCTATGGGAATTATAAAATAATAATAAAGTCAACTTATTTTCTTTTTGATAATTACAAACTCAAATATATATGAAGGATTTTTTGAAGTCGTACTTCAGCTATATTTCACTTGTTCCTATGTCTGAAATTACTCGTATGAATTTCTAAAATATACTTTTAAAAATAATATTATACCCATATATTGTTTATTTTATAAAGTATTGGGGGTCAGAATAAATCCCCAATTGGTCAAAGCCTATCTTTTGGTCGCCGAATAGTCGCTCCGGCGAGGATCCACCGTTAAATTGGCTTCGAGAAGTTGCAGCGCAACTCTTCTCCCGCCCCAGAGGGAACTTGTGATCCTCGTTGCATCCCTTCAAAGGTTTAATTTCGTCTTCGAATTCTTTAACTTTTTTGTTTCTCAATTCTTCGTTTTGAGGTTCTCAGGTATTGTGAAATCCGAGAGACAAAAGTCGATCTCTTTTGTATCGTCGCTTGCCTGAATTTAGCTGAATTTAACTGCCTAGAGGAGAGGGATTTGGGAAATGAGATTGGTAGAACCATTGTTAATACTTTAGTTGGTTCAGTAGTCAGTACTGAAACATTCATCCTGACACACCATTAACAAAGACAGGTTTAGAAATTCATATCAATTGGTACTCTTATTTTGATAACAACCTTGCTTAATATCTCCTTAACAAGGAGGAACTAAACATTTTAAATCAAACACAGTATTATATATGTTATGACCCAACATTTCCAATAGCTGAAAATAACACCCATCATTAGGGAAACTCAGTGTATTATCCACATTTCATCAAAAACACCTATCATTCTGGAGATAAACTGTAACTAGCAAAATACTGTTATCTCATGATTATGTTACAGGTTCACAGAGTTTGATTTTTTTGAAGAAAAACTAAACTGAGTTTGTCCAATTCAAATTTACTACATTAGCTCAATGTTTGGAGATTGCGAGAGTGGATTGGTTAGTCAATGAGAATAAGTTAGGGGTAATTTTGTCTCTTTTATTAGAAATGATGTTGGTTTCAATGGTGGTGTTGCTTGTAAATAGTTCATCAGGTGTTATTTGCAGATATAGAAAAATCTGTGGTAATTTTGCTAATAGAATAATCTTGAATTCAATTGTCATCTGTCACAACAGAGAAACATAATTTGAACCCAAGTATATCAATGCTAATGCCTATTTTTTCTCACATGAAAAACCAAAAAGGGGAAAAAAAAACAATCACACCATCAGAAGACGAGTAGCTCATTATAAAACCGACGAAGCCCAAGTACAACTGAATTAAACCTTCTGAGCAATGATGGATTTCCCGGTAATACCATGCCAAGAAAAATGAATGCCAAACCAGTTACTAAACCCAGGGACAATATGAAAAGATGCACTGATGTTGTCGTGTTATCACAGGTCGAACGTAGCAGGTTTGCTATTGAGAAAAGTACCATAAGGGACCCAACTCTTAGCAGAAGCAACTGACATTGGTTCTGGTCGAGCGGTTGAAACTGTCTAAATGCTGGGACAGGAGGATTCATGCTTAGTGTTGTGATTATCGGTTCTTTATGTGTCAAGAATGAAATTAATTGCAAGATATCACGAGGAGAAATTGATGTATGGATGATGCTATTTATATAGAGTGAAAAATGTTCCAAGAGAAGTTATGTGAGAAGTGCCATGTAATTTCTCTTTGAAAACTTAAAGAGAAATTCCAATCATAGCAATAGGATGCTTCTTTGCTGCGTGCAGATGCTTGCTTTATTGGCAAACAATATTTTTGTGGAACGTGACATATTTTGTACACTTCAAATAGGTGTTTTGACGTGAGGATTTCAGTAATTGAGTGGCAGATCTCCTGTTTTCAGAAGTCAACATAGAAAAAGGCGCTGATAAGAAATTTGGTTAAGAAAAAAAGGAGAACCTAACCTAACTAGATACCAAAATTATTAAGTTCATGTTTCACTGCTTGGTGACAAGCTGTTTAATTTGCTAAACTGTAATCTTGATTTGACTTTTCTACGCTGGTCAACAATTCAAAAAAAGATCGTAAGTTCGTAACTGCTGGTTCAACTTTTTACTATTTCCCTTTTGCTGCGAAAGTATAAAGGGAGCAAAAGGGAAAGTCCTTTATTTTCTAATTCAAAAAAATAGGGAAATTCCACTTAAAATTGTTCAAGTGATGCGTTCTTTGTTCTATATTTTATAAATATGGAGACGTTTAAGTTGGATGTATGTAAATTAGAGAATGTTTCTCGACTTGGGCTATTGGGCAGCTTCACAATTGACCTTTAATTAACTTTTATGACCATTATTTCTTAAGACTAATGATTGTTAATTTGTTATTATTATATTAGCACGTGTTGAAGGTCAAAGTTTTCAAAGCATCTTTAAGTAGCATGCAAAATTTTACATTTCATGCCGTCCCGTGCCATCGCGTTTGCACTTGTTCATTTTATTCATTTATATGTCCAGTTTGTTTTTCTTTGTGTTCAATTTATTCAATTATGAGTTAGATTTTTTATTTTTTATATCGTTGTTTAGATTTTTATATGCATATAACTTATATTTATTGAACTTATTTATTTGTATGTGTTCATTTTTTCTATTTTATATGTTTATTTTGTTGAAACGATCGACAAAATTGCAAATTGCAGTTATTATTTTTGTTGTTATTTTTTTGTGATTTGACATGAACTGTTCCTAAAGTTTGGACTCTTACGTGTGTGGTATTTACTAATGTAATCCTTTCTTCGTTAAAATTTGAAAGTCCTTGGAAGAGTATAATTGCATTTCCTTTCATGTTCCGGCAATATATGTACAAGTCCCAATCTCTAATGCAAACAAACGGAATGTGCCGAGTAAAACACATGGAAATTTCCAACCCCATTTTTGGAGTGTATTCTCTACCAACTGTCATAAAATTCATTTATTTAGTTCTTTAGTTTCCCTATTAATATGAAAAATCTAGATAATATTGCCCCCCCCCCCCCCCCCCCCCCCCCCCCCCCCTACCCTACCCTAATTTATAACTCTGCTAGCCAATTTTTGGGTAAGATCAAAGTTAAAAGAAAAGGGGGAAAAAAAAAGTGGTATTGAGAGCTTGCCCGATGTGTTATTGTTGTTGATGCGAAAAGTCTAATTTTTACACCTTGAGGCAGAACGATGGTCCAATGAAATATTTAGTTACTACTAAATCACTAGTTCCTGGATATTATGACTGTCATCATTGCCTTATTATAAGCTAAAGACACCTGCCTTATATATAACAAAACCAAATGAAAGGCACATCACCATTTCAACTCTTTGTTTATGCTTTATAAACAGGGACAGTGGGACACCCGTCCCTTTCAGCTCCGCTGTTTATGTACTGAAAAATATAATTTTTGTGTTCAAAGTTCAAACAGCACTGGTGCTTTACCTGAAATGATTGTCACGAATCATGACTCACCGGTTCCTAACTCCTAAGCCCGAAGAAACCACCAAGACTTTTGTAATGTGGTCCTTGCAAAATTTCGAATCAAATTCGAGTCCTAAGACGGTTTTCCAAACATAATATTTCCTTTATTTTTGTGAAGACGGACAGTAGGCTTTTCCAACTAGGAATTTATTATACAAATATATATTTAGTTATTTGTACATGATAGACATTTGCATACCATGACATAATTTCCCGCATGTCAAATTTCTTCCGGAGTCTGATTTTTTATTTTTCTTTTGTTTTACAATTTTGCAAATTTCAAATCTCAAAATGCTAATCTAACTTCCTTTTTTTTTGTTGAGGACATTGTATGGGGTGTAGAGGCGTGTATTCAATTTTTCCTTATGGAAACCTAAAAAAGATGGCGCCATGTTTGGTTTGGATAACACGAAAAACAATGAAAAGGGAAGAAAAATATAGAAGATAAAGCGATGGAATGAAATAGAAAGAAAGATAAATTTAATATTCATATGGTTGGATGATTAATGAAAGAAAATGAAAGTTCTTTTTCCTTCTATTTATTGTTTGGATGGCACAATTTAACAAAGATAAAATCATATAAAACTAATCACAATTGATTATATCCTTGGACTGTTGACTTTACTTTTTCCAAAGTTTTTTTTTTTTAAATTTTCCAAGGCATGTAATTTTGTACTTGTTAAAAAGACAATAGGCGATTCTTATAAAGTTACAAGCATATTTGGTTGATATGACTTTGCTTGCTCAAAACAAACTAGCCTGCGCCCGCGTATCTGATTTTAACAGTTGGTTTTTCCAGGCAATTTTCTACAATTTTATACAGTTTGTTACGTTTAATGTTTAAGGAACATATCCAATGATATAGAATGAAGTAATGAACATAAAAAGGTATTCTAATTGTACATAACCAAAACAACACATCGACATAGTATTCATAACTTCCGGAACAACGACCAACCTTAAAAATTAAAATCAAATTTACTAGCAAATCTAATTTGTACACAATTTCCTATGTCACGTTGGTGTGAAATGCATCAATCAAAACTTCGTCCATTGCTTCTAGCATTTGCACTAGAAGTCGATGAATTTATTCTCTTTGCCATCAAACTTAAATTTAACAAAATAAAACAATAAGAAATTATACCAGAAAATCCAAAGTTAATTATATATATTCATAATTGATAAGCCACTGAACTTATACCAGTATATCCAAAGTAAAGTATATATAATAATTGCTAAATAGATCCAGATGTAAAATAACACACAAAATTCAGATGTAAAGTGTGTTAATTGGTTTTAAATCAATCTTATCTAATAAAATGGTAATTTGTACTAAACCGTTGGACAACGAACCAAAATGAAGTTTTTAAAATAACTATGGCTTACCCTGGCCATACTTGAAAAAGTTGAGAGACTTGACCCTCAATCTTTCTGATACAAGAATGCGGATAAAAGAGAGATAATATAAAGATAGAATATCTAATTTAAAAATAAATTGGAAAACTTGACTCCCAATTTATCCTTAAAACAATTATATAAAAATCGGGTATCGCTGATATTGTTAATCAGCCTCTTGACAATTTCCCTTTTCCTCCGTTCTCACTTCTCACTGTTTTCAGCAAAAGGTAAACTTCATATTTTGCAAAACATTTATTTTGAAAGCGAAAAGACCAAATTACCCTCAATTAAAAGCGAAAATACTAAATTATCTTCAATTGTTTATTTGTCAAAACTTTAAAATAACAGACCAAATTACCTTAATCATATTCCTAACCTTTCCCCTCGCAAAAATTTTAGTTCCTATCCCATTTCATTCCAAACGAAGGCGCTCACTATCAGGATGGCGGCTATGTTAGCGAATCTAGTACGGCCGATCAGAACCCCTGATTTTACTCGCAACAAGCTTTCTCCGACGCCAAGTCGGACGAACTTCAGGTGCTTGGCATCCGGAAAATCGGGAGAGAGGAGCTATACCCTGACTCTTCTCCCCGGCGATGGGATTGGACCGGAAGTTGTGGCTGTCGCCAAAGAAGTGCTATCTCTCACTGGTTCCCTTGAAGGTATATAAAAATAAAAGCCTCTCTCTCTCTCTCTCTCTCAAATAATTTTTGGTGTCAGTAGGGTTTAAGGTTTTGTGATATTGGTTGAAGATTGACTCTTTTTTACTGGGTTTGTTTGGTTTAAAACTGTCATTAGTGAAATGAGTAGATCAGCCTATTTTTCTTTGTGGGTGCATTGAGTGAAGAAATCCAGAAGCCAAAATGAATGTATAGAAAATTAGAATTTTTAATTTGTTATAGAAGCCAATTAAATTATAAATTAAATTAGTTATAGAAGCCAATTTCCTTGACTAGGTTGAATTGTAAACCTACCCTATCTTAACCGAAAGAATTTTATTAATGCATTAGTGATTGACACCTCATTGTTGATGTGATTTTGGCGACTTTTCTTTTAGAGCTGCATATCGGGTTAAACTGCGGCTACTTTTTAAGCTATAGTCATTTGAATTTCTTTTCTTTTTTATGGATACAGGGATAAAGTTTCACTTCATAGAAATGCCAGTTGGTGGTTCAGCACTGGATGCTGTGGGGGTCCCACTTCCTGACGAGACACTGAATACTGCAAAGAATTCAGATGCAGTTCTTTTAGGAGCCATTGGAGGGTTTGTTTTGTTCATCAAGTATACCTTAGCATATTTGAAACCAGGGAAGGCTTTATTTTTGTGTGACTATTGAATTATTTCAGGTATAAGTGGGACAAGAATGAGAAGCATCTCAAGCCTGAAACTGGACTTCTCCAGTTACGTGATGGACTTGGTGTATATGCTAACATTCGCCCTGCTGTTGTGTTGCCACAGGTATTCTTAGGGGCATTTTGATTTATGCCAATGGAAAAATTTAAAATTCAAGATATGTCATCGTAAAATACCTTATTATTTTATACCACTATAAAATAATAATAATTAGTTTCATGCCACTAACCGAGTAAAATGACTATACTACTCTTTAATATCGAAGAGCAAAACTCGGAGACGGTGGCAGCAGAGGTGTCGTGGGGTGCAGCCATTAGGGGGCAACATGGCGAGAAAGTGATGTTACATTTTGAGAAGGACATCAGAAGATGCAGGTTTCTAGAGATGGGATGGGATGGTTAGATAAATTTGTTTTGTAAGATGGGACGGGATAGGAGTAGGACATAGGAATCGTGGGGGAGAGTCAGAGAGATGGATTGTGAAGGGGTAATTTGGACATTAAAAAGAAATTGACAGAATTCTAGATGCTATATATGAAATTTAATGTATTTTTATTATATAAAGGTGGTATATCTGATTGTGTAATTTTGTGATGACATATTTTGATTTTTTTCAGTTTTGTGATAATATATTTCTAATTAGTAATTTTGTGATGGCATATTCAGAATTAAAGTGTTTTGCGGTGGCATGAATCAAATTAGCTCTATTTTTGTGTTAATTATTCTGTGTGTTTGATCAGATTTTTTTCTTTTTTAATTCTAACTTCACTATTACTGGATTTTAATTGTGTAATTATTGTTACATAGCTTGTAGATGCATCGACTTTGAAAAAGGAAGTAGCTGAAAGAGTTAATCTCGTCATTGTAAGGGAACTCACGGGAGGTTAGTATGTTTTTTAATTGATTCGTGCATATTTTTGTTATAACATCAATTTCCCTTCTAGTCTAATCATCTAATTTATAGGAATATACTTTGGTAAACCTAGAGGCTTTGGAACCAATGATAATAATGAAGATATTGGTTTTAACACTGAAAAGTACTCTGCTTCCGAGGTAACTATATTGCATAGAATTATTATTATAAAGTTGTTCATGTTTTTATTTTTCTTATCCAGGTGTAATAATATTGTTGCTGTTAATACTTATATTTCTTATTAAATTAATTTAATTAATTATTCAGATTGACCGAATCGGACGTGTGGGATTTGAGGTTGCGAGAAAACGAAATGGCAAGCTCTGTTCAGTTGATAAGGCTAATGTGCTTGAGGTATAAAATTCTTTTAATTATCTGCATTCCTTGTAACCTTGTTACTTTGTAGTTGATCTTAGTGTATTTCCAATTATGAATCGTTAGGCATCGATGCTATGGAGACAAAGAATTACTATGCTAGCATCAGAGTATCCTGATGTAGAGTTGTCGCACATGTATGTAGATAATGCAGCTATGCAACTCATTAGAGATCCAAAACAGGTCATATTTCTATTGCATGTTATTCTGTTGTTATTATGTCTAGTCACTAGAGTTTTGTATTTTGAACTGTCTATTTAACAAATATATTTGTACCTTTTGTAGTTTGATACAATTGTGACAAACAACATTTTTGGTGACATACTGTCTGACGAGGCATCCATGCTTACTGGAAGTATCGGCATGCTTCCTTCTGCAAGTATTGGTGAATCGGTCTGTAAAATTTTACTTGTGATAATTATTTCAAATTTGTTGAACAAAGAGGCAAGCATGCTGTTTCTTATCTCATTTTTTTTTATTCAGGGACCTGGCCTATTTGAACCTATCCATGGTTCTGCACCTGATATTGCTGGACAGGTCAGTTTTTAAGTACTGGGATTTTATTCTGTATGTAATTTGTTTACTGAGTATTGTACCATGACATACATACTCATTTTATCTAGTCATCTAGTTTAGATTAATAAATGATAATTCTATATAGGACAAGGCAAATCCTTTGGCGACAGTGCTAAGTGCAGCAATGTTATTAAAATATGGCCTTGGGGAAGAAAGTGCTGCTAAAAGGATTGAGACTGCTGTTATAGAAACATTAAATAGAGGGTTCCGTACGGGTGACATCTTCTCATCTGGGACGGTATTCATTTATTAACTATTTTCTTTTATCTTTCTTATTTATTCTGCAATTTTCGTGTCGTGACCTCATGATTGTGGGAAAGTACATCTGAATGCTTCATTTTAGGGACATGCACCCATTCACTGCTAAAATACCATATGTGGCCTTGTTATTTCATGTGTGACAGATTCTTTAAGAAAGCACTTTTTTATCGAAGTTGGTAACAGTGTATAGTTGAATACTACAAAAAAAAAAATTTAATTCAGTAGAAGAGAGTTCTAATAATAAGTCAATTTCAGCAGAAAGTTATTATTCATGGTCATGACCTTATTCTAGAATCCTTGTATTGATGTGTTCTAAATACTGTAAAATTATGTAAATCATGCTATTTTCTTTCTGCTGACACTGCTGGCGCTAATTATTGCTGCTGCTATTTTTTTTATTAATTTGTTTACTGCAGACATTGGTTGGCTGCAAAAGAATGGGCGAGGAAGTATTAAAATGTGTTGATTCTCTAATGCCAGCTTCTGTTACTATTTAATTTGCTAATAATATGAAGGCAAGGATACTAGAGAGATTGGGGGAACTACAACACTGCAGCCGAGGTAGATCTGGTTCTCATGTTTGTGACGGATGGTAGTTCATTGTTTTATTGACATGGATTTTATTATTTTCTTTATTCTGTTTTGAATGTTTTTGTGGATCAACCTCTCAATTTTGTGCAATTTATGATAACTTAAATAAGGTTCTTTGAGAAATTCTGTTCTTCATTATCGCAAATTTTGGTATGCAAAATGAAAAATGTTCTTTTTATTTTTGTGATTCCATCTTACAGATGAAATAGATCCTTTTCGATAATAAACATTTTATTTCAGTTACTTGAGATTAATTCCAAATTACATTATATTAAAAGTACACTTTGAAATCGCACTCACATGTTCATTTCTTCTCATCTCTTTCGAATTTCTACAACGTTGAAAGAATCACAAGGTAAAATTAATCTCAAAATATAAGTGGGCTGTACTCGTTGAGCCTGAGATTTGTTCTGGACTGGAGAAATATGGGAGTCGCTCTTAGGGTCTGATCGGAATGAATTTTTAGGAGAGTTGAAATGAAATCATGCAATCAGAATAAATAGAAAAAAGAATTGAAGATAAATGAATTTTGTGATCAGAAACCATATGAAAATAGAAAATAAATGATTTCATCTCTTTATATTTGACCATTTTACCCTTACGCTCTTTAAAAAATTGTCTGCATCAATCTATAGTTCTGCTTCAATAGAAATAGATGAAATATTTCAAATGCAAGTACTGAAAGTAAATTGTTGGTTTTCAACTATAGCCAAAAAATAAAAAAGAATTAAGGAACTGCACATACAAACATAAAAAAAAAAAATTGCGAAGTAAACGTGAAGACAAATTGGGCCTGTACGTAAAATAATAAAAGGGTTTGCTAGATTAATTGGAAAAAAAAAATAAAAGACAAAAGGAAGATAGAAATAAACGAAGACAGAATAATTTTCTTCTCAAATTGCATGCCAATTCATGTCCAGTTGAGTTGATCAGTTCTCAAACTCTTGAAATTGAAAAAAAGAAAAAAGAAAAAAGACAAATAGGAAAAGAGATACATAGAGTTTGCTGTTTGCCAACTGGTCGGTGCCTGCCTCCAAAATTTAGGACTGCGCTAGAGAAGAAGACAAAGGTAAAACTGTGTGGTTATTGCGAGAGAAAGCGGCAAGGGTTGAAGGTTCTAAAAATTTCCTGCCGTTCTCCACCTACCGAAATCGTGGGAAATTTCTTGGTTTTTCACGCGATTTGGACAAGCCTAATTTTTTCCTTCCAAATTGTGCAAAATAAAGTGAAGTCGCTGCCGAACGACCGTTCCGATCAGAAAATTTTATTTCTCGCGAATTCCATTTGACGTTTGGACGATTAATTATCTATTCCGATAGACCCTTATTCTTCATGCTTTATTAACTTATTATTATTGTATTTTCCAGTTCTTTTCTCAATTTTACAAACATACTCATAAATATCCAAGATTGAACAAAGTTCCAGAAGGATATCACACTTTCATAATTCGCTCCTTTGAGATATTGCTTTTGTTCGTCTCTTGGAACCTCTAAGAACATGCAGAAAACTTTAATGGCAAACACATTATAAGGAAATGTACAAGCTCATTATCTTTATAAAGTAAAAGTATAAACAAAGACACCATACAAGTTTCCATACGTCCGTGCAAATCCAGTATCATACAACATCACCGATAAAACCCAACGAAGAGTCGCAAAAAGATCTTCGAAAATAAACAACTTGACCATAAATATCATTTGCTACGCAACTGCTTTCAGGAGATAGTAATTAGGTGAGGTCATTCTCATCTAATACAGCACCTTCTTCAGCACCAGGTTCTGCCTTCCTTAAACCACTCAAATCACCAGTTGGCAGTTTCTTTGCTAGCCTTATTACCTGCATCAAATATCAGAAGCAATTAACAATACAAAAAAGTCCAAATGCATAAAATTATGAACATAGAAAAAAAAAAATGAAATCTTAAGCCTGCATTCAGACTAATATGGTACTGAAACAGCAATACAAAACTTCTAAAAAAAACTCGAAGACACACTTGCATGATGCACGAAGATAGCACCATGTAACTGCTTGTGAAAGGAACTAAGATTATGAAGGGCGATAAAAATACAATAAATCATGCCAATAGCTATCATGTATATTGGTTTACTGCTTATTCTAAAACAAAAAGAACATGCCGGTCATACATAAAATGAATAAATGCAAAATAAATACAAGTTTTCAGAATAAACTGAGATAAACAAATTGAATGTCATAGTACTTCTGCAACTGATAATAAGCTGGTAACTACTACTGAAACATCAATAGAACATACCACATGATCAAGGTGATTGATGGTGCTAGAGTTGGCAGCCCGTTTGACTTCTTCGGCATCTCCATCTTCGTAAGCAGTAAGGAGTTTCATTGCACAACGATTTTGGTCACTATTTAAAAATGCATCGACTCTGACAGGAGGCAAGGAATTAAAGGAAATAAGAGAGACATTTCAAAATCTGAGATGCAGTCCTTAATAGTATGCAAGAAAAAGAAAAAAATGTTAGACCAACAATAAAATATTGCAACAAACAGAGAGATTTACTGGGAGCAATCATTGTAGCACTTTTGAGCCTGTGCAAAATCATGCGCATAGAGATAAACAATGATGGCACTCAAGTATGCCTACACCAAAATAAATAGTTTCAGATATTTTAGTTATAAGAATATGCAAGTAAAAAAATATCGATGATTATATATAGATATATAATCTAGAAGAAAACACAACCTTGCATTGACTGTTGACGGCATTGGACTTATCAGCGGCAACTCCCAGTCTCAGGAAAAATGTTGCAGCATCTGTATACCTGAATGAGAAAGAATAGAGATAAATAGATGTCACTACTGTTCGTATGAACTTATTATTATGAGTAGTTTTGTGCGGCCTGTAGAATACACAAACATCCTGCTTACTCCCAGAAACATACAACATATATCATGTAAACCATATAAAAGGTGAAATATAAGCCAGTCCAACCATTTAGTTCAAAAGCTAAATGAAGTATCCTCTTTCCATACTGTTCATTGGTATGTAAATGAAGATCAATAGATGGGTCACAAAGACACTTGTAAAAAGAAAATAAAATAAAAAACCATCAGGAGAGAAAAGGAATAGTCTAAGTTGAACTTTGCCATTCTTCCAAAGGGAATTCATTCAGGGAAATATTTTTGTTCTCATTTACCTATTATTACCCACCTTTCAGTTTTGATATAAATAGCAGCAACATTTCGGTACAAGTCAAAAGCCATCTGCTCCTTGTTATCCTCTTCCAAAATCACACAAGCATCGGTGTACATTTTAATTGCTTCATCTGGCATCCCTTCTTCCAATGCACTAGGCAACCATTTTATTAAAGAAATCAACACATTTCCAGAGAAAATTTTTATTGTTTTGTGTTATAAGTTAGTTTCCTGAGAGGGAACTTGTTAGTGAAGGCCTTAAATGAGCTCACTAAAGAAATTATTTAACAAAAAGAGCAAGGAAAAGGCCTACAAGAAAAGCAATAGATGGCCATATATCATATAGTAGTAGTTTACCTAGCACCCTTTGCCAGGGCATCTGAGGCAGGTTGGGAGCGGCCTGCTTCCATGTAGAGCTCAGAAGCTCTTCTATAATGGTCTGCTACTTCATTTAATCGCCCCAGTTCCTTTGCCAGTGTTGCAGCTGTCTCCAAGTGCTTAGCTGCATCCCACGGGCTGGCAAATTTTATTTGTTCATATCCCATTATGGACTATAAATATAGAGATTTCAGAAATACTAGCAAAATTTTAGTAAAGTATACATTAAATTACAAGAAAAAATCATCCATAGATATCACAACAATTTAGGATAATGAAACAATGTAGAAAAGCAGCACGGTTAAGGGTAGTAGAAATTACGTATAATTTTTCTGCCCATCTCTTTTACCATTTCATATAATGATTCTTGATCCGTTAAAAACAGAAGCAAGCTAATGGGATTCTTCATAAAGATAAAAAGGTGAATCTAATAGATGTAAATTACTATCAGAAAAGCCCACTTATTTTATAAAATAGTGGAATACAGAAAATGTATACAAATTAAAACATTGTCCATTAATTTCCTCACTTCAACTAGATTGTACCAGGAAAGCATATATATAAACTGCATTAGTGTTTAGACAATTGTATCTTCCTCCATAGAGAAAAAAAGAAGTTTAAAAGGAAGCAAGTTTTAAAAATGAGGCACATACGATGTGATCATTTCTTGTCCTCTGGAGGCTTTCTCGAAGGCTTCCTTTGCTTTCTCATTTTCTCTCTTAAACCTATATGCAACAGCTTTAATACAAAACAGGTTTTATTATTAATATTTAAAAAGTTACAGAAAGAAAAAGGAAAGAACAATTAATGCTGGAGTGATCATGTACCAGCTTGTTCATATAGTGATGTAGCAGTTTTCCAGTCTGTACTCCATCTTGTAAAACTGAGCTTTGTTCTGTAAATTGAAAGTAGTGTTGCACAAGAGAAAATCTGTCAATGACACTGTACTTGTTAAAACTGTCAAAAGATTGGGTCCAAGGTAATCAGTCCAACCAGTACATAACATTAGAAAGAAAGGGCACAGCCTATTTTAGGTTTAAATCTGTGATATTTACATAATTACTCTAAGAAACATGAGGTGCTGCCTCATAATGGTACAGATCTTCCAGTGCAGGTAGGCTGTACTCTTTATGAGGAAGAGGTAGAGCGGGAAGGAGAGGCCCAGAAAAGGAAGTTATGATTATGGCAGGGATGGAAGTGCTCCTCAGGCTGGTTGAAGATGAAGATGTGTAGGAGCTACGGTGTGCTTCTTTGATTTTGAGAATTCAAGGTTTTACTGTTACGGGTATGGTTTGGTTAGGTTTTGGATACTACTTTGTTTTGATGGTGACAATGTTGATGTTATTTGGTGCAGGTTTCTCTAGTCAGTTATAGCCTTTTGGTTTCAATTTTGCTTGTTTTTAAGACTGTAAACCTACCAGTAATAGGCTGTGGAACTATTTAACCAGGTTCAGTAGAAGCAGGTGGCTTGTACATTATTTCTAAGAAAAAGATACACCAAGTCTATCCAAAACAGACATAAAATGAGATCCTGATAACTTTAAATCTAGTTAGAATTCTACTGAAACGCAACAAACTCGTCAGAAATTTCTAAGATCCGTCAATTTCATGCAATGCATAGGATCGCAAACAGAATGTACTGGATCCTGACAACATTGTACTGAAACCCAAAATCTCCTTAGAAGTACATAAACTTGATCAATTTCATGCAATTCAAACTATTCCAGATAGAAACTACTGGAAAGGTCGATCACAGGGAGATAAAAGAATTACAGAGGCACACTCACGCAATCATGGTAATAAAACTAAGAAATCACTAAATGTGTACGAAAACCAAGAGCAAAATTGAAAGAGAAACTAACAACTTATCGGCTTTAGACATCAACTTGTCGGGATCGGAGTTCGCCATGGCTGAGATCGGTCGTCTCTCCTCTCGCCTCTTTTCTGAGCTCCGAAGGGTTCGCGTTGTTTTTGTAAATGTCTCTTTTGGGAAAACTAAAAAATAGTAATTTGCTTGTTTTACTTGATAGACCCTGTCCTTTCTAAATTCTTTACAGGTTAGTCCCTGATTTGGTTTTTACATTCCATTTCCAGGTTGGTTTTGACTCGGAGGATTGTTTGCGTGTCACTTTGGACGCGTGAGACTTTAATCAGTGCACCTGGAATGGGAGAATCTGAACTGGAGCTTTAACTTTTTTAGTTTTCTTTTTTATTTCCTTTTGTTGCAGTTAAAAAAAATAAAACAAACCTATCATAAAAAAATATATGATGTTGATCGTGATAGTTTTTCTTTCTTTTTTTTTTTTGGTGCAAATACTGGAATTCGATTGTTAGATAAAACGATATTTATTGAGAAAATAGTTAATTGATTTCGTTTATCATGGAGCAATAAAAGTACAAAAGTTTGCTTCATCTCTAATGGCTTATGACATACCAAAAATATATTATGAAAAAAAGAGTACAAAGATGGTGTACAGAGTACGAGCATCAAGCAAATATAAATTCCATTTTACATATAGCATCGGGGTCAGAGATGTATACCTAAATTAAATAAGACTGAAATAAAAAAAAAAGTTTATGAAAAATCGTATAAACTTAATGAAACCGAAAAAGAAATGAATCATGTTGAGAATTTGAGCAAGATGAATTATGATAAAATCTTAATTGTGTGGTTATTTTTTTTCCTTCTTTTTTGAGCTTGAAAAATCATACCTTAAAATGTACTTTACAGACGTGTTACTCATGAGTTATACATTAAATTTGTGAAATGAAATGAAAATTGAAGATACTAAGAATTTCCCATTATAAACAACAATGGGAGAGGTCATTTTTCCACGCCAGACCAACTTTAATTTCGAATTCAATCATAAATTATTATATTTATGAGTCTGATAGCAAATAAGGGTAGAGTTTTTCGACTCGCCACACGATATGTGCTCTTACATCAGGCCTCAGAGAACTTAGATTGGAAGATCAAAAAGAGATATCTTATCTACCAAGTACCAATTAATGATGTCATGTGACTCTCCAACTATACATATGCATGCATTTTGAGGAAACGCCATTTCATACATGATACATCAGATCTTTGAAAAACAGTATATACCTTGATACCGCTACATTCTAGTTCCTGTTTAACTTGAAAGCATACTTCCGTCTGAGACTTGAGGGGACAAGTTCAGAAAGGTATTCCGATCTTATGCTTGTTTCTTTACTTTACTCCTTATAAATTTTACTAGATGCATTAGTTTTGCTAATGCTTTATCAATTATTATATGATTTTCTCTCTATTCACTTCTTTGTAATTAAGGACTAAGGAGAAACGGTTATGATTAATATATATTGGAGAACTGATATTATGTTTCCAAAATATAGATGTATAGATAAAGTATGTAATTGCCATTTAATTTACTACTCTTCTTTTTTTTTTTTTTTTTTCTTTTTTGGCGGTTCAATCATCTCATATTTCTCATAAAGTTCTCTAGAAACCTGTTTTGGTGTACTTCCTTTACAAGCTTCAAACATTAATTGATTCTAATTTTATCTGAGTAGCAGTATAAAGATAAAATTTTATGTGCTTCTTACCTTCATCAGATGTATTTCTACAAAATTCATTATGTGCACAATACACCTGTTCTTTCTGATATTTTTTATAATTTAAGATATATAAATTAGAAGTCTAAAGAGAATTTTCTTTGATATTTGTTCAATATTGCACTACTTCTATTAACATTTTTTTTTTTATTTGTGTGCTCTTCAGATCTGATTTAAATTCATGGAGAGAGAACTATTTTCTGAATTTTACTTTGGAAACATCAATGGTGAAGCAATCAGAGCAGGCAAGAAGTTGCAAGCAAATGACCCTCAATTTGGTGATTTTATCTTCACAACTGCAAAACAAGATGCAAACAAGGCTGGTACCACCCGAAGAGAAGAAAACAATATGGTGGTCAATTTCTCACAATTGACAAGACCAGTCAGTTCAACTGATGTGCCATTTTATGATGCTAATATAGAAAATGATTTGAGGGACTCATCTACTTCAATGGACTCAATGGATTTTCAAGGAAAAGAGAAGGCCTTCTTTGAAACAGAGCAAAGTAGCAGAAACAAAAGAAAAGGAAGAGATGCATCAGAACTGAACTACCAAAACAAGGTGTGTGAATATTTATGTAAACTAATTATTACACACTGAACTTTTTCAAGTTCATGTCGATGTTCACTTAAAGAAATTATCCGGGGCTAACTGCACAATTCTCGATTTATTAAACAGAAAATAAGCCAATTAAAACTCAAGTTTGAGCAGCCAACTAATTAATATAGATCCGCAGCTTTTGTAATTAATGTTATATTAGTACCACTTTTGATACATTATTAAAATTGATATTAATCCTTCAGTTGGGTTTTTGTATGGTAAATTTTGATGTTATTGAATGATTGATACATTAATATTAATTCTTCAATTATCTGTCTTGTATAGAGAGACGAAGAAGAAGAGAATGGATCTGATGCAAGAAAGAACCGTGCCACGTCTTCATCACGAAGAAGCCGATCAGCTGAAATGCACAATCTTTCAGAAAGAGTACTTTTCTTATTTAACGTTTCTATAATTTTATATAAAAATTACTTTTCAGAATAGGAGAAGCCGGAACACTAGTTTCTGCTTCATTTTGCTAACTTAAATTATAAACTAAGGATAATATTCCCAACTTCATTAATAATGCAGAGGAGAAGGGATAAAATAAATGAGAAATTGAAGGCTTTGCAAGAGTTACTGCCGCATTGCACTAAGGTAAACCAAAATTCAGAATTTCTTTACCAATCTATTTTTAACTACATATTCTAAATTCATTTTGAAGTTCCTATTTAAATATAGTTTTGATTTGTTAATTCGATCATTAATTAGACTGACAAGGCATCGATGTTAGACGAGGCAATTGAGTACTTGAAATCTCTACAAATCCAGCTTCAGGTACAATTTTTTTTAATGTATAATATCCTCAATCTTTTAATGAAGTAATATTATAAATTTTATTGCACAATACACGTAAGAAGATTTACACCTACCTCTTAAGCATCAATAGACTTCCATTAATGATGCTAGCTATCTGCTAAAGTAATTAATATTTAAAAATAATCTGTCGCTTTGTTTTGAAAAAAGGACAATGAAAAGTAATATTTAAAAATAATCTGTTACTATTAATTCTGCTTATAGATTGTAGCATTTAGGGGTACACAGTACATAGGACATAGAATAATACAAACCTTGACAAGTAGGTACCTGGATGCCGCATAACAATGCACAAGACAGACAATGTAGTTTACTCCATACCTGTATAAAATAAGAAAAAAGAGTAATCAATAAATTGATTTCTGAGACGTAGCAGATGATGTGGGTAGAGAGTGGCATGGCTCCCATGCTGTTTTCTGAGAACCAGCATTACATGTCCATTATGGCCATGGATCATCATCATCGTCATCATCATGCGAATTCCTTACCATATCCTAGGGTCACAAGACCTCTTTTCGATGACCAATCGAAATTACGGGGCCTAGATGCAAATCCACAACACGTAAATTCGGCAAGTCAGACACAAAACTTGTACTTGCATAAGTTTTCAACTCAGGTTCTGATCTCTATTGATAGATTCATACATTGTTTATTAAAATTATTTGTAGTAAGAGTCTCATGAATGGTATTAAATTTTGCATAATTTAGGGATCAACTCAAAGAGGTTTCGGAGAAAGAACGGTGCAAGAACCGCAATTTGGTGATGGATTAGTCATAGATAGGAGTTCCTTCTTGTAGATTGAAGCCTTTTGATGTTGTCATGTAAAATCTTGAATTCTCTGGTGTTTTTATTTGTTACACAAACATTGTAGACCAGGTTTTTCTATATCGGTAATTTATTTCATTAGTTTATTTATATATTTGACTTAATTATGCATGCAACGAACACTATACATATCATAGTGTATCCGTGCATGAACACAACGTCACAACATTTATAGGAAAAAAAACACACTCAGACAGACATGTTTGCAAAAAAAAAACAAAAAAAAAACAAAAGAAAGAAAAAAGAGTTATGTATAAATAATTTTTAAATTTATGCATTTTTATTAAAAGAAATAAAATTATTAGATTTTTCATTTTTCATAGAGTAGGATATTAGGGTGCAAATTGAATTTGCTATTGTAAACAATTACTTTTATTTTAATATTTTCTGATTTGTGAGTAATTATATATTATATTTATTCCAAAAATACACGTGTCTGGTATTTTTAATAGAAAGTCAAATGGAAATATAGAAATTGCAGATCTTTATTTCCATTTTTATCAAAATTATAAAAAAAAATTAACAATTCATTCTACATTTATCAGCATTTTTAAATCACTTAATTGAAATAAATGATCCTAGCTAGCTATCTTTAGAAATTCTCAGAGAGATTTTTTTTATTTGATATAATCATCTGTTTTTTTATCCAAAAACTCACGTTCAGACAATGACAATTGACACATCGTGCTATTAATTACTTCTGTAGGTACAAATGTAGAGATCATTATATTGGTTAGTTATTTATAATTTTAGCTTTTAATTTGAATAATTATGTTTTACATTTATTTGGAAAAAAAAAAAGTTGTATCGTCAAAATAGAAGTGCAATAAAACTATCCTTTAAAATATTCGGTGAACTGTCCTGATCGTTATCACCACACCACTGACCACTGTTCGAACCAACCTTATCTATTTCGTCGTTCGAATATCCTTTCTTCTTCTTCTTCTTTTTTTTTTCCCTTTGACCATACAATTTCCCATATGTTAAGATTGGTTTACATTAGGGTAATGGGGTGCAATACAAATTTTATGATTGCATGAAAGTCGGTCCCCTTGCTAGAGCCTAAACTGGCTGTTGCCTCTTTCTGACAAGGCATGTGTGGAAATGCAGAGGTATTGCCATTTCTTTATTTCCAATTGGATGTAATCCGTCTCATATCAATAATTCAATATGATTTTATCAACTACTTTAATGTCAAACAAGATTTTCATTACTTTAACTTGAAGTCGAAGATAAGGGTATGTTTATTTATTTATGAATTTATGAATTGTAAGTATTCATCATTTGTGGGGAGCCCACTTTATGGGCCAATACGCATGCATAGGTTATTGATAAGATAAGATTCCATTCCTCTCATCTCCATTTCAACATTGGAGGCGACGCTCAGGTGCTCAACTTCATATTTTCTTTGATGCTAATTCAAATAAATAGCATTCAAATTGTCTATTTCAAATTTCAAAGATAACCAATATTTTAAACTAATTTATATGACGAGTGGATAGTTCATATTAGTGTTATAAAAAAAATGTGCTCGGCATGCGGACATATTGCTAGTAAGCGCTTAATAATTACGGTTGATTACATGCACAGTAACAATTTGCAGACAAATTTAATTTTTTAATATAAATGTAAATAATTAGAAGATAGAAAATTACAATCAAATATAAATTACAATTTTATTATGTAAAGATAACAATAATATGTAAAAGTACAGTCCCCATTAGAACAACTTATTGCAAAACTTGATTATTTTCTAAATAAATGTATTATAATTAGAGGCCTGATTTTATAACTTTTTATATGAGCCAATCAATCTTGAAAAACATTAATTGAGATTTTTCGTATGACTAATCGAGCTTGACAGTAATTTGGCATTCAAGGCTACAGAAATATCCACCACACACTGACATACACCATTCGCAACTGTTAGACTATCACTTTTTATTATTCGGTCAACTAAGTGTTCTTATGATAGTAAATACATAAATGAAATTACAAAAAAAAAAAGAAAAAAGAAAATGTATTTATGTATTTCGTGATTTCCTGAGCGCAGCTGTAATTCATAAAATGAAAACAGTGGATTATAATCTCTTCTGACAGGTGGCAACTTGAAAAGAAAAAATAGAAAGCTGGGTTGTTTGGCAGTGATTTGACTCTATTCCACAATTAAGTGATCTTTAATTCAAATTGTGGAGAGAGCAACTAATTTCAAATTTTTTGATAATAAAATTGTTGATTTCAAAAAAAAAAAAAAAATCTACTAAGAACGGTTCCTGATTTGTGGAAGTAACACAGGGCGTCAAATTTATGACTAATAAAGTTGGGGAAGATGTATTTTCTTCATGCATTACGATGTCAAACTCTGCAAAATTAAACCCTATCCCTAATTCGAGGGACATAAATTTTGGACGGTGGTACTCGGGAGAATAGGATATCTCCAATATTTATTGTTTTTCATTCAAAATGGAGATAAGTATTTTCACCAATTAAGTAATTTATATGTCTATAATATATAGCGAGTAGGGGCCTCTCTCAGTCATACCGTGAGGATCTTTTAAGACAGCTATACGGAACGGAAATTCGTTTGGAAGGAATGTGATACACCAATGCATGCGTTGTTACTCTTTAGACATCTATAGCCTATAGGGATCTTCTAGGTCTCTTCTTATTCTTATTTTTTTGCACCATTGTATTTATTTTATTTTATTTTTTTTGGCTGAGGTGTGACAAATTGAAAGAGGATGCATATTTGTAAATAGTTATCACATAATTTGTATGCATGTGTTGTTAATCGCGATCGATTTTAATGTCAAATATCTCGATTATATATTTTGCTGATCAATTTATTTTTCCGACAGATAATAATAATGGCGTCTTGATTCATGACAGGATGAGAAGCTTCTTTCTATAATAATGTAAAAATTAAAATATATAAAAGAAAGTATCAAACATTAAATTTAAAATTAAAATAGAGTGAAAATATTTTAAAATTAAATTTATAGAAAAGTGTGGGGGAGCAATCAATATAACTATATACCTAATTTATTCGACATGGAAATTATAAATACTCTAATCACATTTACATACATTGGGTACGTAGAAAATCGTTATATTCCGAAAACTTGATCGCATGCAGCTGTCAAGGAAGAGGATCTGTACAGTAGTTTCTGATCCGGATCATAATATGCCGATTCATCCGACCAACATATAATCGAACAAGTTTTCTGTTTTGTTTCTCTTCTTTTTGTCCTTCCAGATAGTCTCTGTCTGGTTTATAAAAAAAAAAACATATAATCGAACAAATAAATTAATAGATCAAGGACATCGGTGTAGAATTCGGAATTTTTATGGAGTCGTTGAAGTCAAATTAAGGTGGACAGGTCCTGAGTTAAACCCAACGTATTTAGCTAGTTTATTTGCTATAAATTATACAGTGAAGACTATAATTATTTGATAACTGAGACTGGTAAAATTATTATAAAAAAGAGGATAAAAAAAAAGTAAAACTGTAGTTTTGTAGTATAATAATTGATCGTGTACCAAATTATCAAGGATCATGTACAAATAAAATTGAAACTTTAGTATTAATCTTAATGGCTGACTAATAGATTTTTTATGAATGCACGTCATTGTTTCTTTAGAAATATTTGATTGGTTGTTGCTGTGGTTTCTCCAATCTAAAATTTTAAATCTTTTTTCATGTGTTAGTTTAGCAATATATATATATATATATGTGCATGTATGTATGTATGTATGTATGTATGTATGTATATAGGAATGCTAAGGTCCTACGCGTAGTATAGATGTGATCCGTCCTACATGATCGTATTTGCGTAATCAAATTTCAAACAACCGATCCAAACCGTTAGATTGATTCTTCATATTAAAAACTAGTATGAAACCAAATTTTACATTTTTCCAAAATTTTACCTATATATAAGTTTTTTTATTTAGAACATATATATATGTTGATGTGAATAGAATTAACAAATATAACTTATGTTATTCAACAGATAGAGCAAATTAATTACAAATTTATATTCTGACAAGACTCCCAATATGAAATTATTAAATTTCATGATCCATCATTACTATTGTTACATATTACCTAGAAAAATAATTATGTGTGTATACACATTACAATATACGATGTGGTGCCGTTTGTTTGTGACTTAGAGGGTGCATAACTTAAGTTATGCATCCTTAAGTTACCAAACACCCTTAGAAATAATTAGTAATAATAATAATTAATAAATAATAAATAATAATAATTATTAAGAAAATCATAATTAATAATATTTAACAAGTAATATTAATTATTAATAATAATGATTTAATAATAAAAATAATTAATCAATTAAAAATATTAAACAATAGTTTTTTTAATATTAGATAATTAATAATATTTATAATATTTAATTAAAGTTAATTATTAATAATTCTTAATAATACAATGAATTATTATTATTATTAATAATTATTTTTTATAATAATTAATAATTAGTAATTAATAATATTTAATAATTAGAAAATAATTAATAATAACTAATAAATAATAATATTTAATAAGTAACAATAATTATTAAAAATCATAATTAATAATATTTAAAAAGTAACATTAATTATTAATAATAACAATTAAATAATAATTAATTAAAAATAATTAATCAATAATAATTTTTTATTGTTAAATAATTATTAATGTTTATAATATTTAATTAAAAGTTATTATTAATATTTCATAATAATAAAAATAATTTATTATTATCATTAATAATTAATAATTAACAATAATTAGGTCACAACGTCTTATTAATACATAATACTAATTCAAATTAAATAATTGAAATTGAAGGGCATTTTAGTCTTTTGACATAAATATATACATACATTAAGTTACTCATCCTTACTACACAACCAAACATCCATTACATAACACTATATAAACACTTAAGCATCTTTAACTTATGCAACCCTTTACTACACAACCAAACGCCCCCTTAGTTCTTTGCTTGTTTAAAATTTAAGGATGACAAATGACAGCCGTATCCTCGTTTTTCTACGACCTTATCCTCTCTGATGAATAAAAATTTTAAAATTCTGTTCACACTGCATATATAGGTTGTCAAAAATATTGAATGTGCATCTTGGCACTTTGGCAGCCTTGGTTGACTAGCTCCAACCTATAATTGCATTAGGCAACCCTTCTTTTGAGAAAATTGACAAATTCTGAGGACCATTTTGCTAGCTAGGTAGGATCATATGTGGTAGAAACAAACTGTAACCCTGTGCGGTGAGTTATAAACTTATAATGAAATACTCGGACATTTCCACTAGAAGACAGCAACGATAATTTTTATTTCAGGCGGAAATCGTCCGATCCTAGAAATACACTTGATCTGATTTATGCATATTTTGTCTAAGAAATTAAATAAAAAAAAAATTGTGACAAGCAGTAACTCTGCATACATGAATGTTATTTTATTTTAGTGCAGTCGGCGATTTGAACGTACGAATGTACGATCACTAAAATTGTAGGTTTATGTCGCATTAGATTTATATAATTACTTTGTTCAAATAATTCATATAAACGACTTTATTGATTTATCAGAAGTCTACTTTATAAATTCTAGTTTTTCCTTAGAACTCAATAATTTTAGTTACTGAAAAATGTTCAAACGATCTAAAGACAGAAAATGTTAACGGATTATTTCCGTGATTATAGTTCAGTATATTATATGTATCAGTTTTTGTTTAATGGACGTTCTTTGCACTTAGTGTAACTTTCGGTCAGGCCTTGTTTCATTATTTCTATTGAAGAAAACTTGTGTCGAACTTAAAGGAACCTACAAATTTCCTGATGCATATCCGATACAACTTTTTTTGAGCAAAAAATGGCGATCTAGTCACCATCTTTTTATTAAATAAAGAAGTACAAAAAATTTAGCCAGGGGCTAAACAAAGAGTTAAAAAATTAAAATTCAAAGGAAGTACAAAAAACAGTAAGCCAATAAATTAAAAGCTCGACACAATCAGGCAAAAAGGAGAACGAGCTGTCTATCTAAAATTGCAGGGCTTCCCATTCACAGAATGTGACAACCCACCGATTTTGACCAAACTTTGATATGTTGACTATAGTTGACCCATTTGACCATCCAATAGTATTGCTCCATTGTATTTCTCTATTGTTGATCGGATACATATAAAGGAAATTTAACCACTTTGACCAAAATTGACCTTTGACTAGTCAAACCCTATGGTTCACTGAAGTAGATGAGAGGAAAAAACAAAAGCTTGTCTGCCTTTGTACTTGCTTTGACCACCGAATGAAAATCAATGAACCAAGAAAAGTAGTCACCTCCTACTTGCTTTCTTCAACGTGGCACTATAATATTTGGCAACGTGCTAAACGTCCAGTACCTTCTTTCTACGTGTCCTTAGCCATTATACTTGTTTGATATATCTTCTTCATATATCTTCTTCGTCCTCTACTTTCCCAACCGAACTAAAAACCATATAGATTAGAAATTGGTTGTGAGGTATTATGAGTTTGATCAAATTTTCTTGATTGAAAAGTTCTATTGGATAGCTGATTGGAATTTCTGTTCTACGTCGCATTCAAATCGGATAGTCGTTCTGATTCATGATTTCCGAACCGCTCTGTCAGGTAACCGGACTTCTCTGTATTTAATTCCGTTTTGATTGATTGATTGATTGATTTACCGTTTAGTTTTGATATATTGAATATGTTATCTGAATTGTTATTGGTATATTTTACGGGATATCGGGTTTGGTAAATGGATCTGAATCTGAATTTGGAGCCCTGATCCTCCTGAGTTCGGGGAGGGGCCGGTCCTGATCCTCCTGAGATCGGGGAGGGACCACTCTGACTGACTGACTGTCTAGATTCGTTTATCTCCGTAAAATATATTATTTGTATTGTGGATTAATCCGATCTTATGGAATTTTGTTATAATAATTAAGTATAGAGAAGCTGCGTCGTTAAATAACCGGTTACTGAGGTTTGTACCTGACTCTGTTTGTTTTTCTGTTGCGACGTAGGTTGACGGGCCGTCGGATGGATGCAGAAGATACCGTTTCACCTCGCGTCTCGCGACCCGTCGGTGCGGGACGTGACACAGAACACTTGCCGCACCAGTACATCAGTTGGTAGAACCGAATCTGCAAAAATTCTGTTGCATCTCTCTCTCCGATACAACTATAGGAGGTAAATACATTTCGATCGAGTGTCCACAAATATAAATGCTCGACATTATTTTATAATAATTAAACTTTGCATATTATTTGTCCTTGTATCCAAGAGTAAAATTTTTGAAGTGATAGCATTGCAATCAACTTTGAGTTGGTTCAGTTCTTCAACACCATTTGGAAATTTGGATGAAAGCTACAACAAAAGTGATACGCAATACAAAAGAAAAGGCTATAAATTCAACTAAACAAGCTTCCTTGCGATTTGCAATTGTATATATACTAGGTGTCAAAGTAACTAAACAAGAGATAAAAACTTAAAAACTTAGCATTATATATATAATTCCCTCTACTAGCAATCATTCAAGAGGTAACATTTGTAAAATCGATTTCGACATCATGTAGTTATTCTCCAGCAACCTTGTTTAACTTGATCAATTGAGAAAGTACTTCATTCATATCAGGCCGTTCATCTGCGCTGAAGCGAGTGCACGCAAGAGCCAATTGCAAGACATCAACTACCTTCTCTGCTTCTATCTCACTTGGTATGTTCAAAGCAGGATCAACTATCTCTAAAACCCTCTCCAGCCCATTTGAAAGAGAGTTCTCCACAAATTGCTGAAGTGTTAAGTTGTTTTCTATTGTACCAGTTGGACTTCTCTTGGTAAACAATTGCATCATTAGAATCCCAAAACTGAATACATCCACCTTCGTTGTCACATTTCGCATGTATGCAAACTCTTCAATTTCAGAAAAGGAGAAAGAGTTTCAAATTAAGCATAGATGGAGAGCAGTACTCCAATAAATAAAATATGGAGTTTCTTTGCGCATATCTAAAATAGATGAGGATACAAGTACGAGGTAATTGTATTTAAAAGGTTTCATAAGTGAAATTTTGGATATCAGTGTCTATAAACTATTTTATCTTTCTAGGGTGAAACCAAAGTAAACATTTAGAACTTTTAGATAACTGGACCAAATACTGCTTGTGATTCCCAAAAGCTAAACCAACCTTAATAAAAATTATGCCCATTGAAAATAATGTAAAAAAATCATATAATATACCTGGTGCAATGTACCCAATAGTGCCCTGAAAAGCCGAAGAAGCAGATTGGCACACTACATCTGACAGGTGGACACCCAGCATACGAGCAGTACCAAAATCACCCACGTGTGCCTCCCAATCTCGATCAATAAGCACATTTGATGGCTTCAAATCACAATGCACTATTGGGAAATCATACCCACAATGCAAATACACTAACCCATTAGCAACAGAAATGCAAATCCTAAATCTCTCATAAATTGAGCTCCATTTTGTTCTACTGGCACCATCAGAATAGATTAGATTTTCCAAATTACCATTTTCCATGAACTCCAGCACTAGAGCTTTGATCTTTCCTGTCTCCCATGCATACCCAATAACCTTTACAAGGTTCTTATGCCTAAGCCTGCTCAAGGTGGATGACTCAGTATGAAAGCATTTATCAGATTTGGTTGGAAACTGATCCAGATTTAACTTCTTAATTGCCATAGTTTTCTCATTATTTCCAATCCTTCCTTTATATACGGTGCTCAAATTGCTGCAACCAATTACGTTCTCTTCACCAAAGAAATTAGTAGCAATTTCTAATTCGTGCTTTGTATATCTTTTAAGGTCTGAAACAACAAAAACTTCATGAAGACGGCCACTGGCTTCGGTACTTTTGTTCTTTCTATTTTTTCGTAGGTAAATGAGAAGAAACACAAGCACACTTAACAAAAGGAGAGAGACAAGACAGAGAACAATTAACACAATAATCCCCTTTTTGGAAAAGTTCTCCCCCTTTTCATTACACGTAGAATAAAACTTCGAACCACATAGGGCTAAGTTTCCTTCTAAACTAGAAGCAACCAAGTTATCAAAAATGCCACCTTTTGGAATGGGTCCTACCAGCTGGTTAAATGATAGATTGAGCTGTTTTAAGCTGGTTAGATTAGCAAAACTAGCTGGTATACCTCCACTTAACTTGTTTTTTGAAAGATCAAGGGACATAAGATTCTTGAGCTCTCCAATAGTTGTGGGAATCTCACCAGATAAGTTGTTGTCTGAAAGGTTCAATTTTGCAAGCAAGTCAAGTTGTGGCAAAATGCTGGAGGGCAAGTCACTAGAAAGCTGATTGCTCGAAAGATCCAATGAATACAAATTTTTGCATCCTTTAAGAGATTCTGGTATTTGTCCTGAAAACTGATTGTTTGAAAGATCAATTGCCTGAACCATAACAAAACCTCCAATCTCCTGAGGTATGGCTCCAGCTAACTTGTTATGTGAAAGATTAAAAGCTATCTGCATGTTCTTCATGCTATCCATAACAGATCTGGGTATGGACCCGTTAAGTTCGTTCTGTGAAAGATCTAATGTGAGGAGTTTCTTGAGTTCACTCATAGAACTTGGTATTGTCCCACTGAGTAAATTTCCGTGCAAGTCCAAGAAAGAAAGGGATTCGAGGTTTGAGATGGAATCTGGTATTCTACCAGCAAAATTGTTAGCTGCCAAATCGAGAACAGTCAAATTCCCCAGCTCCAACAGCTGTGATGGGAAGGGACCTGTGAGTAAATTATCTTCTAGAGCAAGTAGTTGGAGTGATAAAAGCTTAGAAATGGACCAAGGAATTTGCCCTGTAAATTTATTTCGACCTAGTTTCAGTTGGTATAACCTACTAAGGTTTCCTATCTCTTTCGGTATATTTCCTGAAAACGAGTTGCCTTGCAATTGTAAAATTAAAAGGTTTTCAAGTCCACCGACTTTGGGGCTAAGCGAACCCGACAATTTGTTTTCTGCAAGATCTAGGGTTCTGAGATTGCTACAGTTGAAAAGATCGTCTGGTATTCTACCAGAAAGTGAGCTAACCGAAACAGAAAAAAATGTTAAATTTTCCAAATTTCCCAAACCGGTTGGTAGCTCCCCTGAGAAGTTGTTATAGCTCATACTTGCATTGACTAACCGGGTGCAATTTGTGATGCTAATAGGTAAGGGCCCACTAAAGGAGTTATTTTGAATAACTAACTTCTCAAGTTTGTAAAGGGAACCCAGATTAGAAGGTAATTGACCGGATAAATTGTTGTAACTAAAAGAAATATATGATAGGTTCGTAAGGTCCATCAATGATGGAGGTATCGTACCAGTTAACTGGTTCACGTGTAGGGTCAGGCTTTGTAGCGAACTCAAGGTTCCCAATTCTGGTGGTATTTGACCTGTCAGCCTATTCATGGAAAGACCCAAAAAGACCAACAACTTGCAATTAGACAGAGAAGAAGGAATCGAGGAAGTTAGTTGGTTGTCATACAACCTCAATTCAACTAAGTTCACAAGATTTCCAAGCTCTGGAGGTATTTTACCAGAAAACCGGTTACTGTAAATGTTCAGCTTGGTTAAATTTGTACACTGACCAAGTTCGGGAGGAATGCTTCCTTCAAACTGATTTGTATGAAGTTGCAAGATCTCTAAATGTGTAAAATTTCCAATTGCAGGAGGTAATTTTCCCGTCAAATGATTTTCACTCATGTCTAGAGTTGTCATCTGTGTTAATTTGGCAAATGAAGGAGGTAATGGGCCTGACAAGTCATTCGAAAAAATCTCAAGAGTCGACAACTCAGACAGGTCTCCGATACATGAAGGTATACTGCCGTTAAGTTTATTTTCATACAACGCAAGTGCAACAAGTGAAGTACATTTGCATAAGGTGTCAGGGATTCCTCCAGATAAAAAATTGGTGCCTAAAATGAGTTCTTGGAGGTTCCCTAAGTTCCCCAATTCGGGTGGGATCAGACCCGTTAAGAGGTTGGCAAACAGCCCAAGTGCAAGTAAATTTGGTAGCATACCAAGTTGAGGTGGTATCGGTCCAGAAAAGTTGTTTTCAGATAAATCAATAAGTTGGAGAGAAGAAATGTTACCAAGAAAAGGAGAGATGGTGCCAGTGAGGTTGCTCTGCAAAAGATCAATGGAAATGATAGAACTGGAGGCATCACAAGCAATCCCTGTCCAGTTGCAATAGTGGGTTGTGTCTGTCCAATTTGATAGCGTGCCTAATGGGTCGTCTGAAATTGCAGACTTGAATTCCATTAGTGCGTCCAGTTGGGTATCTGAAACAGGAGTCGAGGCCATGGTGGAGGTAAGAAAGATGTTATGAGGGAGAAGAATGGTTATAAAGAGGAACGACACAATGTGGTTTGGTTTCATTTTGGTGACTTGAAGTGGGAGTGTAGTGTGTTTGAAATGTGAGAAGAGAGCTAATATATAGATGCAACATGCAAGTGACTTGCACTGTGACCCCTTCAGTTTATCAATTTTATAAATGGTGTTCAGGTTTGATCAACTTGTCAATTCAGGCTGGTAATTGTTTTTATATATCTATCCAATCAGCGGCCTAGCTGCCAAATACCAGAATTCGTGTACCAGCAGTTTATCTGAATTGTTAAGTAATTAACAAGTCAAAGCCTCAAAGTACATGAGCTCTTTTTTGCGAGTAGCTTGGCTTGTCAAGCTCCCTCAATGAATAAAAGAAAGTTTGACATAATAAAGAGAATCAAACTTTAGCTGTGATTTGTCCAAATATCAACCAATAATAATAAGCGTTAACTTTTAAAACAATAAAGTGTTACGTCTTATATTTTATAAGTACATGTTTATAAATAAACAGATATTAACTCTAGATTGTAATTTATTAAGTATCAATCAATATTGTATCAAAAAGTGATATAAATTTGACTTCAGGCTGAGCTAAAAAAATAATAATTATAATATGAAATATTTCTAGAAAATAACACTAATTGTGGTAGTAAGAAATTAATTTAAGGCTTGATTAGAATCATTTTTTCCATGCAGAAAAATTTTAAAAATCAATTATAATCAAATTTAAATGAAATCTTGCATAAAAATTATTTTGATCAAAGCATAAATAAAAATCATTACATAAGATTCTCAAACAAGTATGGACGAACAACCAGCCTATGGGTGACATGAGTGACATGCAGTGAAATTCTTAGAATAATACAATACACGCCAAGGCCACCACGTGTTTATAACAATAATATAATTATATCTGGAAATCAGAAACGTTAAAACTCAAAGGGGCTGGAAACATTTTTTTTATTGGCAATTTAGTGCATAATTCGTTTATATTTCTTAAAGGATCAGATGAGAGGAACTTTAGGTGCAGAAGTCCAATGAAAAGGACAAAGCCATCCGGGAAAAGAGACAATATTCCATCTATATTGTTTAGAAAATAGATAGTGACTAATGAAAATTAAAACAAATTAGGTGGGGACATTTTGTAGCCGACATCACAAATAACCAAATTTAGCCAACTAATAAATAGCCTTTTGACTCCAAGTCAACTCAGCTTTCAAATTTCGGCGCGTCCATCTAGCTGTCTTTGTACAATTGTACCGTACGTGCCCACTTTTTATCTGGCAAAATTTCAACATAAAACAAAATGAGAGGATTCAAGTGTTTAACATATCAAACAATCAATAATGCTACTAAAATAAAACTGATAGCCGGTTCAGCTCGCTCAAGTAATTCTTATTTTATAAGATAGGGTGGTAAAGTGTTATATTAATTTTTTATACTACATTGATCAATCTCCTCTATTTTCCAATTTATGAATTTAATCCTGCATGTTTATGTAATACTTTTATATGCATACTTTTTTTCAGAAACTTTACATTCGACTTCAATAAAAATATGACAATTAATATATTTATGTCTCTCATAGTTACAGCTTAATAACTTTGATGTGATATTGTATTGGTAGTTTGATAATATTACAAAATAGAATTTCAGCTCCTGCGATAAATTTTCAATAGATTGACCCTCAATTAAAATCTCCATAATAATAATAATAATAATAATAATAATAATAATAATAATAATAGATGCAGACGCAGAAGGATAACGCATTTCTAGTTTTTCCAAAGACACACATTATTGAATATATGAAACAGATGAAACAGGGCATTTTTTTTTTTTTTTGACAATTGCCCGTAGGCCCAGATGAAACAAGGTATGTAAGTATGTAACCAACTGGTATAAACGGAGTATGAAGATTTTCTCTTGAGTACTAAAAAAGAGAAAAATAATAGTAATTTTTATTATTTAGAAGAAAAGAAAAAATTTAAGAGTGGGAGGGGAAATGTGGGGTTCTGTTAGTGATAGGTCAGGAAAGTCCAGTAACAAACTAACAAAGACGATAAATTTGACCATAGTCATTAGTCACATGTTTGTATTTAACTTCACAAAGAAAAAACTATGGTCACGCGGCAACCTTAGATAACTGGGCTCCAATGGCAGTCCACTGTAGTCGTACGGAACCCAATAACATAGAGGGCCAAGAATTCGAAATGAGATCCCCTGGACTTTCAGTGGTCTTCCTCCTCACATCTCAACCGTCAAGATTAGATCAGACGATGATGGATGCCCCGTGAATAGTATCAGATTGATAGGCCAGAAAAAATTTTAACCGTTGAGATTCAATCGGACGGCTCCGACGGGAGGAAGTCCACTGAACTTCTTTTAAAGAAGTCCAGATGATACGGATGGCCAAGAATTCCCATGTCCGCGCTAAAGCTATCAACATAGGATTTTCGGTGGCGGAGACATAGCTATCTCCAGGGGTGTCGAACGTTGAAAACGACAACGGAATGGCTCATTTTGTTTGCCGTTCCGTTTCGACAATGGTATGTACCGGAACGATTCGTTGGCCGTTCCGTTTGGACGAAACATGACGGAACGACTCAATTTCTACTATATTCCACACAAACGTATGACGAAATGCGTTTCGTTTACCGTTCTATTTCGGAAACGAAATGAAAACTTCTAACCATTCCGTGTTCCGTCAGAACGGAACGTGCACGGCACACGGTAAACAGTATACCGCTTGCACTCCTAGCTATCTCGCCTTAGAAGTTCACTTAAAAGTGGGCCACACATGGTATATCATCAATATTTCCTTCTATGAAAACAGAATTATCGACTCGCCACAGTTAACAACAGTCCGTAGCATCTACAGAGATTGGAGATTTAAGATTAAAGTTCAACCACTTAAGTTGCTTGAAACTTGAAAGGGACCAACCATTTAGCTAGCACGAGAAGATCATTAATGAAGATATGGATCACAAAATTTAATATACTGATCTCCTCTAAAAATATAATAATTGGACCGTCCAATTCAAATTAGATGGAGCAAATATGCAAATTAAATCTAATGGTGTACCTGATAATATCAGATATCTAGAATGCTCGAATATTTTATCCCTTTTTGTTTTTTGAAGTTATTGAACTTGTAACTTAGTACAATTTGGATCAGTTATTATATTTTTTAAAAAATAAACGAAGTGCAAGAGATATACCAAAAGAATATTTATTGAAGGAAAATCTCTTTTTTTTCAACAATATTTATTAGTTTCAGAAAAAAAAATAATTGCATAAGTGAAATGTACACTTATTACATTCGCAAGAAAGGCAAAATTAATAAACAATATTAACAACACCACATTTGTCCATGTCAGCAAAAGGATATTCACATTATCGGAAAATTATAACTACTTTTCTTTAGAAAGACCTCATTAGAACATTAGAATTTAATAATTAATTTATAATATAGAAGACCGACATTCGTAAACCATCTATTTTAAATTGTACAATTAAGCCTCATAATTTATGGGTTCAACAGTAAAGAATTTATTATAAAATTTTCTTATTCTAGACGATGTTTGTTTTACGTACCTTTCGAAACACTTTATCCAAAAAAAAAAATGAAATGAGTAGGGAGTTGAAATTTGATTTTGCGGCTAGTGGAATTTCGTAGAGCCCACAAGCGTTCATACACAGATAAACTCTAACGATAATGAGTATATAAACATTTTCTTTCCAGCTGTTTTGCAACTTGCAAATTTTTTTTTTTCCCCGTCAATGCACCAGATCATTAAAAAAATCACGGAATGAACCTTTTAATAAACAAACTACAAATTTGTAACTTCGAAAAAAATAAATAAATGAGGGACATAGATCTATTACAGAATGTTATGCATGAAAATATCAGGGACAAAATACGCCCCATTAAAGTCTTTGCTTATGGGTCATATGACTCATATTCATTGAATTGAAAATCTTTCAATGGAACAACTAAAAAGGACAAACTGATGGTACTAAGATTATGGGAATTAATTAACATAAAAGCCAAATCTGCACCAATCCGCATCAAAGAAAAAAGTGTTGTGGTGTATTCTTTACAGTACGCGCGCATACATACGCAGACATAAGAAGAAACTTTGGTTACACCCGATTGACAATTGTTGTATCCATTTGAGAATTTGCCCAACAGATTATGGCAATTGGCAGCTTGAAGAATATATGGGATGAATTTGTGAGATGATTATCTTATCTTAAGTCAGTTCTCATCCCCATTGGCCATGGGCTTGGTTCTGAGTTTGAGAGTTTCCCTACACGTCCCGTTTAATGTTTAGCGCGTGGTCCAATCCCGAGTCCCCCTGTTGTAAATTTTAGAGTGCGAATTCTTTGGTACGTACGAACACGCTTGACAACTGTCAAATCATTAATCAACAGAGTCCCATAATGTTTTGAGGAGGGATCCTTCTCAAATGACTTTTTAGCATTGGCATATGGCAAGCTTACAATTGTATGTGTATAATTCTACACATCTACTAATGAATTCGTAAGAATAAATTACTGTGCGTGTGCACTCCAATAGTATTTTACGTGTATTATTTAATTTAAAATTTAATATTTAATATATTAATGACATTATGTATAGACGTATAGTGAACATACGGTACCAATAAAAAAATAAACTTTAATGCATTTTTTATTTCTTTTTTTAATTTTCACATCAATTTATACTATTGTTTAGATTGTTAAAGTAAAATCATTGTCCAGTAATACCTCTAATTTTCATTTTCTTCTAGAATCCACAAGGGCCAGCGAAAAATTTGAATTTAAGGGCATCTGTTAAGGGCCCAGATGAAGATGCAGCCATACGGATGACATATATTTTTTTTTTCCAACATAATACCTTTTAGACGAAGTATTATGCTACATTTTACAAAAGTTTGCAACAGCGGAATAACCAACCTATTTATGTGGTGGGTAAAACTAGAAAACTGGAAAGGCTGGATAAACTTATAATGACCCTCTAGCAAAACTAGACAGAGCCCAAAATTGTGGTTCGGCCCTGTTAATAATGGCCTGATTTGAAGTTTAAAAGTGGACTGAAGAGTTCCTATTCGGTTTTTCCATTTTTATATTTCCAACAACTGCAATATGATTTATGCATGTAAAGATTGGGGTTTCCATTATTTATTTACCATTAATTCCTAAGTATGCCAGTATCGTTTTCGTTGTGGCATAGATACTGCTGTACGTAATTATTTTTAAACAAGATTAATGATACAGTAACGTTTTTAAAATGTGCCCATGTTATTACTTACATATAATAATACATTTTATTTTGAAAAATCTAGCAATTTTTTTCCTTAAGTTAAAATTATTTAAATTAATAGGATACATTTCTGATACATAATGTTAGCAATGCATTAGTATCAGAACCGCATCCAATGTACAATTGCCCATATGAAGTGTCGTGTAACATACTAAAACGGTGGACTCAGAATCAGATGCCATGACCTATTAATTTGCGCAGCTGCTGTCATTCAAGTTTTAAAAATAAGGAAGACAAATAGACAATGGTGAAACTGAAATATATTTTTTTTTCCTTATCGTCCCCAAAGGCCTAAACGGCTAAACCTGAAGACAGCCCGTTTTAGCCCGATCAGGATAAGCTGTAGGCGGTCTGATGAGCACGTCAGCACGTGTCTTGACAATCAATAGGAGCGTACGGTTCGGCAATTCTGATCCGCCAGGCACCAGAGAATACGTCCGTGCTGTCCAAGGCTCAGAGATGCTCGTGGGGCATATCTGTTCCTTCCGACTTCCGAGCCTGAATACGAAATGTCTCAGATCTAAGCCAACCGGATGACAAAGGAACATGAAGATGACGTCGGAAGGAAATACACCTGTTCAAGAGCCAAAGGCCTAAAAATATACACCCCTGTTAATTGAGCACTGAAGAGGGGGGATTCCATTCTCCTTTCATTCTCCATCATTTACAATTTTGATTCCTTTTCTTTACCACTTTTGTAATAGACTTTGAGAGGCAATAAAGAGAAAATTGTTATCTTGTCTAACAGAGAATTAGAGATTGAGTGCGCGAGCTTTTGATTTCCCATTGTTAGCCGTTAACAATACTAATATGAAATCCAATTCTTAGTCTGCAACAAGTCACAGGTAGCCTCTTCAGTTTTATGCAATGCTTGAAAATCCTAGAGAAGTCTGAGCCACTAATTCTGTTAGTAGCTTCTACCAACCTGTCTACAAAAGAAGACATATAAACCGCCTTTACCCAAATCTGACAATCTTGATTCATTTTTCAAGTCATCTGATATTCATATTTGAAATAGACGATTAGATATGTTGAGAACTCTCTAACGAGTTGTGCACAATCGGAAAGAAGCATAACTCAGATAATCTTTTTTCACAATGCAAAAAAAAAAAAAAAAAAAAAATGGCTAGTGGCTACTGTTACTTGTTACCGACTTATAATGCACACCAGATACTTTTACTCATTTTTCAATACTAGTTTACGCTTAGACCCAAATGGCCAAATTAAACGCATGATCAAAACAGTCACCATGGGAAAATTCATGACATACTGTTGGACTGATCACTCATTAATACCTTTTATCATCCTGCAATATAGAGAGGTACAACAATTGAATACTCATGTAGTTATGTTATAACGCTTTCTACTATAATTGATGAGGTAACGGAATACAGCAGATCCAATATCATCACAAGCAGATCAATGAATATTTCTTGAATTAAAAGAATGATTATTGTCAACAACTATTGCTTCTAATCACCTGCAATTATTTTCTATACTTTGAAATTAATTTACTATAAAATTGCAAATAAGGAAAAAAAAACAAAAAACATGAACAACTGCTTCACACTAGACTAAAGAAAAGAAATTTAAGACTATCCTCAAATCTCTGATTAAAGGGAAAAAATCTATATCTCGATTAGTAATTTTGGCTCTTCATCAGTTGATTTGAAAGAGTTGCACTCAAGACCTCAAAAGCAGCTCTCCAACTTCCGCTACCGGACCCACTAGAGAAAACCCTGTACATTACCTTCAATTCGTCCACACTTGCCTTACTGAAAAGGCATTGAAGTGTGGATTTATCCATTTGAAGCTCTTCTGGTGAGGAATTGCAGTTGATGTATATTTTCTCCTCCTCTCTCTTGGTCAGATGGGTCCCACATATCTTTTGGATTTCAGGAGTCTTTGGGATTTTCATGCATAAATCCCTGGATAGGGATGCCATGGATTTTGAACCCCAGTAGTTGGAGCATTGGCAATTTGGGTCTAGAGCCTCCAAAGCCTACATATTAAGAAACAGAATTTAATTAAAAGTGAAATTCAACAGGGAGAGCATATACATATCCCCACAAAGTTTAAAGAAGGAAACAAATTTCTTCTTTAAAAAGTACACTTCAAGGATAAAAAACCCCAAGTCCCCGATATTAACTATCTTCGCTAACATTAAGATTGTAGCAATACTGTAAAGGTGTTTCTAGTTAATGGAAAGTGGTAGGGGTAAAACCCAACTTGTTTCAAAAAAAAAAAAAAAAAAAAAAAAAAAAACTGTAAAGGTGCCGATAAAAATGTGCTTTAAGTGTCACATACAAAAATATAAGTTACTATTGCTAAATAGCCCCGGTTACAACTAAAAAGAAAAATGAAGAGAACTTTATATAAGGCTCAGTCACTTCACCTGAATAATATTGGGTGAGGTGAAGCCAAACATCTCAAGCCCATTAACTGGTCCACATGCTACTAAGATGCTAGAATCCGATAGCCGAGAGATCTCTGCATTTAGCTTTTTTGTAACCAGATCCCAGCATCGATTTGGAGAGGCTTCAGTAAAGCAGATATCTTTGCTCTCCCCCTCCAGGGTCACCTATTAAAAAAGATAGCACTTGAAGTCAGTAAAAGAAAAAAAAGAGATCTGGAATTTACATACAGAGCGTAAGTTGGTATTTTTCTATCTTTCAACTTCCCAATCGTCTCGCATTTCGCTTCATGACAAGCTGGCTATTAACCATTTTATTATTTTTTTTTCTGTTTTCTTGGACATAATAGCTATATTATTACTTGTATTGTATTAGTATCAGTATCAGTATCATTAGTATTACTTTTCATATTACTATAACTGTTACTGTTACTATCGCTGTGACTGTTACTATTCACTGTAATTTGTTGATAATGGCTATCTCCCTCTTCTTTACCAATATATCAGTCTTTCCCTAATCTATGCTTCATATAAAAGGAGCTATTAAGGCCCCTATATTCATAATGGGTGACACGAGATAGTAGTTGATGGATGAAGGATGATTCACACTTTATCTTAAGACCAAATGGTACTTCACTACTTCTCTACTTCTTGAAAAACCCTAAAGCACCTTTGTCATGGTACAGCTTTCCATGTTCATGCCCTCAAAATTGAATACATAAACCAGTTGGGCTGACTGTGCCAGGTCAGGTGATCATACACTCAACAATCATCTCCAAAAGCTTCTATTAATAATTGAAATAACAAGACAACCAAATATATACTATGAAAATAGTAATCCATAGGGACAAAGGTGCAAAAAAGCCCAACAATCTAGAGTATGAGGACCAACCGACCAACCTTGAATAGAGGCCCCAGAAGACCAGCATCTAAAATTTCACAAATATAATTGCATCTCTTTGCTGGATCAAGGACACTGTGGAACCTCACCCGGCTTTTATATCCTGCAAATATCCAAAGTTCAAAGTTTAAAACTAATATGTAAGATAAAACATAACTAGCCAAAAGGGAAAAAAAAGGAAAATCAAATTTAAAGAGATCAAACACCTTTTGTAAATATGGCTTCTTTGCACGACCAGTTATTGCCTCGCATAAGCATACCAATCTGAAGTAACTCGACAGGATGAGGTAAGGCTGCACCTATGTCAACACCAAATAGCTTTGGGCTTGTTTTACAAATTTGCCCTCGACCTGGCTGTACCAGATCTGATGAAGAAATCAAAGACAATGTGGCCCCGCAGTTAGAGTTTGATCTAGCAGTACAACCCATCTCAGGTTTAGTACTACCTTCTTCAGTGTTTAGGTCAATCACATTGATTTCTTTATGCAAGAGACTCATACGAAAACCTGGGTCAATTTCTGCCCATTTCTTCACAGCAGACAGATCGCCTTCTAATGCGGACAGGAGAAAAGTTAACTCCTCCAAGTCATACCTAATAAGAGCAACCCGCTTGCTTGGTTCACATGAGCAGAGGAGTTCAGCATGGTTTAGGCATGCAAATCGGCTTGGATTGCACTCACATCCAATACTTGAGAAATGAAGGTCATAGAAACATGAAAAGCACTCTCTTTCAGTTGAAGTATCGTTAGTATTCTTTATCTTTTTCAATTGGAAATCACAGTTTAAGTTCTTCCTTGCCTTCTCTTCCATTTCAATTCTCACCTAAGAGGGAAAAAACGAATGATGCTCAACATTGTTAAGTCGTACATTTACTGAAAAGGTCGTGCATCAGTAGATCTGTACTATACCAACCAAAAATAGTCCACCAAATTTTTACCCAACCAACAAGATAACAAAAGTATTAACAGAAATGAAGGATCCATCAAATGCGAGATCATAAAACACCAGGGAAAAAGAAAAAACCAATAAATATTATTGGAAGTCATTTCTTTAACTTTAAAAAAAAAAAAAGAATGTGTAGAAGTATTATTACCTTAAATGCCTTGGTGAGCACCCCATCCTTCCCACACGCAGTCTTCCACCTATGCCTCTCTGTTGAACTATTTCCTTCATGCACCTGACCCAACCAAATCTCCCTGACAGCGGCCTTTGCCACCTCAAGTAGCAACTTGTCATGGGAAATAGAAGTCTTTCTCTTTTGCTCTCTGTAAGACTCAACTGCACATTGACCAAGTGGCAACCAATCAGCAGGTGCCACATTGACAGCCTCGGCACAGTTGAAACCGCAATTGAACCCCGAATGGTAAGCACGAGGAAAGGTCAGGACAAACTGGCCAGGTCTCTGTACAGCTCGATACACATTTACACCTTCAGATTTTAGCACTGTTGGGGATAGCTGTGTCACCTGTTTCAGCAACATTTTAAAAGCATTTTAACAATTTAGAAAAAATAAATAAAACATTACCTGAACTAATTAAGTTGCTTCAGAATATTAAATGTTTTGCAATATTTTATGACTTTCAAAAAAGAAAGGGGTGATATGAAAAATTACCAACTCATGAAGAAGATCAGGTTGTTCTTCAAACAACTCTGGTAAATGCTTTCGCATGGCTTCTTCAAGTTTTGTAGCTTCACTACCCGCAACACCATACCACACTTTGGGTTCCCCAAAATGCATATAATTCAATGAATATAAATGATGGTCCTCCACATGCTATTTAGAAAATTCAAATTATCATAATTAATGATGGTAAATCAGAATAAGGTAATTATGAACAACTTTGAGGTGAAAAAAAAATTGCAATTAGATGTTCATTTTAGAAAACTTTTACCCAGCAAAACGAAGAAAAACACATGCCCACATAAAGCCAAGGCACTACAACACCAGATATTTCTTCTTTCTCGAAAGACAATACGGATCCAGGCAAACGGGGCAGATTGTTAAGGTTCCATCCCGATAAAACATAATCCTCTGCCTCAACTGGATGAGACTCGCATCTTGAATTTGAAATAGTTGCCTTTGGAAACCCACTGCCGAATAATACTGTGTCCAAATCCGCACCATAGTGTACCTAGAATTTTTTTTTTTTTAACAAAAATTCCATTTCAATGCAATTCTACTTCATATTGAAATACACTTTCATAAACATATGACATACATCAAACCCTAAGAATGGTACATTTCACACCTGCTCCTTTAATACTTTGAGGACTACAGATGTTACCCCTCTTTTGTTACTCATGGGGAGACACACCAGAGATGTAAGCAGTAATTTGAGCATCTCATGCAGCAAACAGGAAAGTAGGGACCCACAGAAAAAATTTACAGGTTTTGTATGGTAATGCATGCTCCTAAGCTTCTTGGATTATGTAGTATATTTCAAACATACAAAAAAGTATATTAAAAATTTCAAATTAATTTTAATACCTCAATTTCTTCATCGGCTTCTTCAACTATTCGCCAGTATTCTCCTTCTATCTCTTCTACTGAAGGGCTCCACCTCTCCTTTTTCATGCTATGAGTATTGTTATTTTCGCAACTACTACAACTACTGTCATTTTTATCACTGTGACTACATTTAATATCATTTTTTATTCCAAAATATCTCTCTTTAAATTCGTCAGCAAACTCCTGGAACTCCTCTAAGGTAAAATCCGACCCATTTTGGAAACCGAATTTCTCATCAGGATCTGACTCATTACCCGCGTCCTTATTTTCTGATGAATTTGAACTGTTGTTATTGCTGTCGTTGTTGTTTCTTCTTTTATTCATTCCAAACCTTAATCCCTTTCTCCGTCTCTTTCTTCTCTGTGTGCGTGTCTTGGATCGCTTCTTAATGGGCTCACGGTTCTGGAGCTTGTCCACTTGCTGGACACGGGTTGTGAACTCAACCCGTTCCCAGAAATCTTTCTCTCTTAAGGGGCATGGTGGGGTCCATGTACTTGGTGGGACGATACAGCAGATGCCGTATTTCTCAGCTTGCGGACATATGCGAGCAATATACCCCAGAGTATCTCTAAATTCCTGTAATGAAAAGCAGATTGGCTTATATAAATGAAATCTTGCTAACCATCAGTCAGCAAATGTTAAGTAAACACCCCTTTATAAGTAATTCTAATACCTCTTCAGTTGGGTAAAATACTGGGGCCTCCTCAATTTGAGGCCTACACCCTTCATCAGGATGCCATTGTGGAAACTCCTACAAAATTTAACTAAAATATCAGATAATGAATGAACTAATACCAAGGCCAATCCATCTGATACTGGTTGATGCTTAGTGATTTGATTAAGAAAAAACAACAGCAAACATAAGTGTCTAATAACAATAAAAATAAACCAAAAATACTTAAATATTACTACCAATCAAACGAGTCAACCAAATTCATATCCAATAGGGCATCAAGCTGGTACAAAGAAAAAGATGAATATCCTCAAACCTGTACCTTTTCATGTCTTGACCTTTTTAAGCTTGTAGCACCATCATTACTTTGCTTAGGGTTTCCCAAATAAGGATCCTGCTAGAAAGTTTTAAACTAGGATCAGAAAAATAATCTTTTGTCCTCAAGTTAACTTTACAAGAAAAACATATCTAGTTTCTAAAGAAAAAAGAAAAAAAAAACCTTTTTAATTGACTCAAACACCAATTCATCATCAGAGCTCATGTCGAAGACACCATAGTAAATGCCACCTCCTCTTTGTCTCAAGTTCCTTTTCCTTGAATTATTTGTACCAGCCGGCTCATCCAGCTTGTTGTTTGTATGAGCGCTAGGGCCCATGTCCGAGTCAGTCCCAACTATAGTGCTGTCTATCAAAACCCCCTCCATTGTCATCATATGAACCCGGTAACTATAGATCCTGCTAATAAAATAATTTGTTCTTGTTAGTATTTTGTCATTCGACAAAGACTGAAGAAAAAATAATATCTGATCCTCTTAAGCAGTCCTGATCTGCTCGGTGGACAAGAACATCTAGATATGTATGGAACAAAACAATTTGTAAACTAAAAAAAGAACTCATTCAACAAATACAGTACAGTAAAATACAAAATAAGCGATTTCCACAAGTTCTGGTCCAGTTAAGAAGTGCTGATCCACTCAGTACACAGAGAATATCTAAATATGTACCAAACAAAATGTAAAAAGCTGACACCAGCAGACATGATGAGAGTAAAAAGCTGGATATACCTATTGTATATATCTCTTGATTAGATAAAAATTGTTAATTTGTTAGAATTAACAATTCCCTAAGGAAAACTATGATCAGATACACAAGTGTTCTCCAAAAAGAAATCTTTGCCTTTGAAGCACACTAAACATAGAACTATTTGTGGCATTCTAGAAATAAATATATGAATGTCACAGCTTGAAGTCATTTATAAACCAGGATTCATAATATAGTAAAACAATCTGATACTTCTATTTATAGCTTTTGCTGGGTTGTCCAAATTAACTTCTTTAAACTTTTTACATATAAGTACATCTTCCAAGTTTTGTGAAATTAAAAGACAATCTTCTCTGGTGGAAAATCTTCAATACCAAGATTAGATCTAGGGGTAAGTAAAATTTGAAATTTTAAAGAAAAACAAATATCAGATCTATAGCTAGATGTCCTACTGTTATAAATTGAAATGCATGCAACAGGCTGTTTTCATTAAGGATTGAACAAGAAGAGAAATGAAAGATTTAACATATCAGAATAGACTAAGACAGGCAAAACCTAAATTCAGAAACTTCAGAATACCTAAGCTTTTTGCCAATGAGAAGATGTTTAAAACATATTATTGTGTTAAAAGTGACATCCTCCAGTCATTGATATGAAATTCAATAGTCATAAAAAAATACTAATATTTAAAAAATTCCATAAAACTAACAAAGCAATGTGAAAACTCCTTCAAAGTATACTGCAAAAGTCCTTAACTAAAACAAAAGCATACGAACTCTTCTCTTTATGAAAAGAACAATTATCCATACAATTAGACTCAGTAAAAGCCTAAAACTAATCACATGATGGAAATTATACAGAGTTATTAACAAGTAATAACTGTGATCCTTGAATCCAAGAAATCAGAAAAAAAAAAAAAAAAAAAATTCTAAAGAACTGTAACAACAAATAGGACTGAATTCCCACAAAGATGGACTGAAAGGAACCGTATGTCAAACTTTCCACCTATACTCTGACATTAATGTCATTCTGTACCATTTATTTAAGGTCAGTTAGCTATTACAAAGAGGTCATTTCATTAATTTAAAATAAATTTTTACAACTAAGCAAAAAAAAAAATAATATGAAGAAAAGCCACAAAACATACTATACCAGTTTGAATAAATATTTTCAAATATTCAAACTTCTAATAAAAGGCACTGAGAATTGGATTGAGGAACCCAAATCCTATAATCTGCTGTATACAGCATGTCCATAACTATATTGAATTACACAATATGGACATTTTCTTTAATTAAAGTTTCTGTATTATACTAAAACAATGGACAGTCAAAACTGATAAACTTTCGATTAAAAGTTATAAACAATCTAAATCGGTACTAATCAACCAGAAAGAAACAAACTAGTATGTAGAATTGTGAAGAAGGCCAATGGAACAGCAAAATAGATGCCAAACGTAGAAATTGCCAAGAAAAAGAAAAGGGTAGAAGAGAAATATACCAACCTGACTAATACTTCAAATATATTTAATCTGATGCCAGATCAGGGATCAAAGTGCAAATTATCCCTAACTATAACGCATATCAGTATTAAATACCTCAAATAATAACTGATTTTCTAAACCTGATATCCTGAAAATACAGATCTATAAACCAACATCTAAAAATACACTAAAATACGGAATAAACACAATAGAGTCAAAATCATATTTCACAAAGCCTTTTGAATTTATGTACATCACCAATCAAACATGACACCATCCAAATTTATAACAGGCATCAATCCATCTACCAATGCATTTGATCTAATTCACATATCATGCAAGAACACACCAGGCGGAAATTCACAGATTAAACAATAGTAATCAAATGGAATTGGAGAAGGAACAGAGGGGCAAATCTGACCTTTTCAGAAAATTGAAGTTTGAAACGACGCATCAGGAGGAACCCAAGTCTTAAAACGGTGGCTTTTATAAAGACAAAATTTTACGAGAAGAGAGAAACCTTCTCTCTCCTCTCGACTCTCTGTTTCCTTCTATCTATTAGGCGTTTGTTTCTTTTTTTGAAGGATGCAAGAATTTGAGTTTTTCTTTTAATTTATTTGGCTAATTATAGGAGTCCTTATAAGTGATAGTTAACCGCTCGCGCGATAAGGCACAAGAGAGATGGACCATGGGGTCAAACGAACCAAGCACAGGAGCGGACACAGAAACACAACCCACTATTTAGGCATTAACTGAAACCCGTATCCAACCAACAAAAGGAAATAAATCCATTATTACTTGCCCTCAAATCTGATTTTATGTGGCGTAATTCCTGCAGGTTGCTGTTGTTTCTACCTAAGTATTTGCAAAATTGCAAATACTATATGAACGCCGGCATAATTCGTATTATATTGATTTCTACCTAATCCGTATACAAATTAAATTTTTTTTATTTTTTAAAAGCAGTCGTAAAAAATTTATATTATTCGCATATTGTATCGGATGATTTATATATAGAAATCGTTATTTCCGTAACGAACGCCTTTTTCGCTAAGTGTATTCTTTAATGCGGCATATATAATATTCTTTTTTAGGTAATATATCATTTTTAATTTGCAAAGTTCTGTAACTTGTACATTTAATGTGTTTACTTTAATACTCTCTACCATCCGAACATCAAAGAACTCATCGCCGGTATTATTTTTTTTAATAATTCTATCTCAAATTAGATATTTAGAGATGATTGAAGCTAGCACATAAGTTTACTATGCCAAATACTTATCCTTTAAGTTTGGCTATCTTCCTTTTAGGATTATAAATTATTTTTATTGTAATAATTTGAAGTACTATATTTATGACCTGGTGAGGTTTTATACATTTTGCATAGTGTTTTTTTTTAACAAATTTGTACTTTAAGGTTTCGTGGTTTTTCTCATATAAGGTATTAAATCAATCTTTATTTTCCTTATTTTTTTTCAATGTAAAGTATTTATATTTATTCAATTCAATCTAATTTTATTTTTTTGATCAAATAATAATTTAATATATGGAATTGCATAGCTTTTTATTTAACAAGAAAGTCTATTCGAAATTCGACATAAGAAAGTATGAAAAATGGATTAAATAAAAGTTCTATTTTAAACGAATTTGTATTATTAAAAAAGTACTTATGTTATTCAATATAGAATTTAGCGATACACAAAAAAAAAAATTCTAACAATAAAGCGATAAATAGTATCATAAAATATATTATAATGTTGTTGAGTAGTGATAAATGTTATGTGATTTGAGAAAATCTTTATTTATGCATGTATGATTGTCAATTCTATATAAATTTTCCTTGAGACAGTGTACGAAAGGAAATAAATTATTTCATACTATAAATAGCAAAATACAGCTAAATATTATTGTGTTGCATCTTTATCGTATCTATGCACCATAATTTGCTACATTTTTCACAATGTTTTACAATTTAGTAATTGTTGATTGGTAAATAGTAGTCTTCAAATCTTCATAGCTGTCATCCATAATAGAATTAAAATTCAACCGGAAATTACAGCTAATCAGGTGAAACCCATGGGCCATTGCACATGAATACATGATTCAAGTAAGATTAGAGAAAGCTTACTCCGCATGGAATGTTACACAAGCCTCTAAAGCAGAACTTCCCACTTAGATGCCTCCCCTTATTTTATGTCCTTAGGGTTCCCTAAGACAAAGAAGGATTGCTAACAGCTTCCAGCATCTTTATCAACAAGAAATCTCCAACGTTGACCAACGCCGACGAAGTTCCAAGTGTGAAATGCCATTACACGTGCAATGATACAAAATTGTATTTATTTTGGACATATTGACACATAGACTCGTGCATTTTAGTATCACTCAATGAATTAATACATATTTATTTATCAATAAATATTAATTGTCGTATCGTGATTAGACTTTTTACATAATTTCGACATTTATGCAAATAATTTTCATTCAGAAATATATATTCCTTAAAGTAACCAACATCCAAACTATATTTTTCCAAAATACATGTTCTTTAATTATTTATACATTCCCTGAATATGACTAACGTCCATTGGCCTGCCACCTTTTGTCAATTAAATCAATGTTGCACTTTTATTTCATGGGTTTAATGTAATGCCCGTTCCTCGTTATCTATCAATGGTTACGCACCTGACAAGTTTTTGGGGTGCTGAATCAATATGCATATCAATTGAAGAATATTTTTTAGTTGCATACATTTTTTTACAACTGATCCTAGCATAGTGCATACAATTGCTCCAACTTAAAATACTATAAAGGGAGGCATCTAATGGTGTGAGGTTCGAATTACAGAAGTCATTCGTTGGGGAGGACGCACGCCACTTCCCTGCCAAAAAATACATATTGCTTGGACCATACTTTTATCATTTTTTTTTGTTGGGGTCAGATTTCAGAGATATTAACTGTCATTTCTCTTCCGGTTAATTTTCTTATATTCGCCTTTCAAGCGTAGGGAAAATAGAACGAATTTTACATTGACAATAGAAAAAAACCAAAAGTTATAAGTATATAAGGAGAGTTCAGTTTTTATAAAAATAAAATTAACATGTCAAATTATATTCTCGACAGTTCGATTTTACTTTTCTTTCCTAGACTATGCTGATTGAACGACTTCTATTTTCTCAAAACGTTTCTTCATTTAAAGAGGAATATTGTGTAAGGTATAATAAGACTCTTAAATTAATAGAATTTCTTTTGCATTTTACAGTAGGGATTCTTGCGCATATTATTGTGTGTTTATTCTGGTTTGAGAATAATTTTTTTGTGATAAAATTTTGTTGAATGTAAAATATTAACTAGCAATGATTTTATTTAATATTTCCACTTTTTCTTTAGGGGAGGAACTAAAAAAATATTTTCAAATTACGAATTTTGATATGGTAAAAAAAAAAAATAACAGGTGTTGTTTTCTTTTATTTACATATTGCGTATCAACTTGACAAAATTAAGAAAAAAAGTTTCAACGGCTTAAAATTCTTAACAGGAGGCACAATTGTTCAAAATTAGCTAACAAGGAAAAAAATTACATGATTATTATTGAAAGATATATTTCTCCGTATTCATTTTCCGGGCAATAATCCAGAAAAAGAGTTTTATTTAAAAAATGTTTAGTATAAAGGGATATATATCCAAATTAATAACGTATTACACTTCCTAAACAAAAACACCAATCATGTTTTGACGAGTGCTCCCCTGTACCAATTAAAATTCAACAGGGTTCACGCAAAAATGTACACAGTTCGTACAAAATATATTCTTTCAAATATGATTACAAATGATATGAAGTCCTCTTTTGATCTTTTAGTGCATCAACAAAAGTCTACATTGACACATTAAATTCTCAGCCGACCTAAAAATGTTAATATAGACCGACGATGGAACCCGACAATAAATTTATCTTCCTAAGGACCGCGAATTAAACTATTTTCCATATATAATCATCCTAAATTCCAGAACATTCTTTACTTTCTAGATACTCCAAATCTAATCCAAGAATTATACAAGCTGTCGACACCTCCAGTTCATTGAAACTGGAGAGACCTAGATAACTGAAGCGACAAGCAAATAAACGCCAGGGAAATTCATTCCGTGTTTACTCGGAAAACAACACGCTGTTACAATGTTACATTCGTGGAAACTTCAAACGAATCCAAGGATACACACATCAAGACATCATGCATTGAGATTTTTGTAAATCTGGTCATTTTACTTCCATACCCGTCAAGATATTTTACGTGTGCGCCCACAATATTCTTCTACAGTTCTACTACCTTTGGGAACTTTGGATCCGAAACAGCCTTTAGATCCTCAAAATATTAATAACTAAACGGCCTTTAGATGGTCTGTGACGAATACCTCTGCATGCATCTATGTTGCGTTAGTGGATTAACGACGCATTATTCATCGTCTTTTTATGAATTATCCTTTTAATAATTTATATATTATGTAATTAAATAGGCACTATTTAATAACAAAGAAGTGTTATTGTACAGATGCCACACAAATTAAGTACTTAACATGCGTCAGCTAACGCAAGAACGGGTCTGTAAATAGATCGAAATAGATTGACGTCCGTTTATATTCGGATGTTGTACATTTGACGGACTAACCCTTTGATTTTACTCGTGTATATCTATCATAATTCTATCTTTAAGAAGAAAAATATAATTTCTTGTTACACTTTGGCTAACAATATGGCAATAATTTGGCGAGTAATTTTTTTTAACGAGCAAATATGTTATGGAATTTTTTTACCTTTATTTTATTTTATTTTAATATCTGATTTGTATATGTTTAATATTTGATAGATCTACATCCTTATTAGTTCAACGTATGATCCGTAACGGATCCAAAACTACCCGTGTCCGAGGTTGAACATTACCAACATATTTAATTACGATTTAACTATTAGTCTATTACCCATCTTTATCATGTCCGTTTACACTCCTGTTGCACAAGGACATTCTCGGTTCCCACTCCTGTTGCACAAGGAAATTCCCGGTTCCTAACTTGGGATATGGGGCACACTATTGTACTTAAATAAAAGAGAAAATTTAATTTATGCCACTCTAAAACACATCAATTTCAATTATACTATCGCAAAACAAGTAATAATATATATGCTACCATAAAACTACTAAAATTTGATATATACCACTGTTTTTCATAAAAAAAAAAAAACTGATATTCTTCTCAAACAACTTAAATTAGAATGTCAGTATTTCTAAAAATCCCTAAAACACCCTTAGAAATCAATCACCTTTATTGAAAAAAAAAATATGGAAAAATAGGCTAGCACTTCGTCTTCGCATCCTGAAATCCTTCTTTGTTTCTCCATGCGCCGTCCAACAGAAGTCACTTTTTGTTTTCCTTCTTGCGTACTCGATGGGTGATTTTCTGATTTTCGTAATTTCTGTTTTAATTCAAAAGAAACCGCTATAGTCCAAACAAATAGCGCAAGCAAATTTAGTTCCAAGAAAGAAAACAGATTTCTTTCAAGAAAAACAGCTATGTCCAATTTCAAACAAATTCTTAAATTTGCTAAACTTTGCACGTGGTTTCTCGACCAAGATGTGAGATATATTATTTGAAATGATATAAACATATTTTATTATTTTATGATGGTGTACGATTAAACTTTTTAATGTATCATAAAGATATATTCTAAAGGATATTATGGTCATTTCAATTAGTTGGTGGCATAAAAATAATTCTTATTGTTTTGTAGTGGCATAAAACTAATTGTCCTTTTTCGATGGCATATCTCGAATTTCTAATTTTGCTAATGGCATAAATCAAAATCCTCCTAAATAAAATTAATTAATCACATAAATATGCGTGTGAGAGAGAGAGACAATAGCAGAAAAGGATCCTCATATACGCTAAAATTAGCGTCCGTTTCTAATTCCAAGATAGGCCCATATATAAGACCTTGTCAGAAGCCCAATCATTAAACTAAAAGGTTGTCTACTTGTCAATAAGCAAGTTTTAAATTCTCTTTGGTTCTCTTTACTTTAGCTCTCGTTCATTTATCTCCACTATATAGCTCTGTAAAGTACATTATAATTACCTCCCTCGATTCTACCAGTACAAGCCCACGATCTCTTCAGATCGTTAGAGCTTTCCTTTAAACCTGTTTATAATATCATCTTGTCCCACGCAATTAAAATTGTGAATTCTTAAATGGGACCACCAAAATAATAAAAATTTAAATAATTGTTTTTTCATATCCATATCAATAGAATTATCATAAAAAATTATTATTATTATTATTATTATTATTATTAACTAAGGGTTCAATAATGTCATTATTAAAATATTTTTGGGAGCCATGTAGTGTTTTCTTAAGTAAATTATCAATAAAATGATTAAAATCAGAAAACTTATATACAAAAACGTTTGATTGGAAACATATTATGGCCTATGGGGTCATTAGCACCCCCCATTGGTTTTCTTTAAATCCATCTCTGATCAGAACTATATTATTTGCATTGCATGACATCCTTGAGAAGTTGAGAGGCAAGGAAACACGTTGTTGTTGCTATACATTTTATCTCTTAATTGTGTAATTGATTAGAACCATATTTTTTGAGGTAGTAAAATTTAGAATATTGGGAAAGTGTGAATACCTTTTTTATATTGAAAAGGAAACGATAAAATGATCAATTATTGCTTCGACAAAAAATATTTGTGTCGACATGGTCAAAGCTATGGATTCCCAAACTGAATCTGGGTACTTAAAAGAAGGATGTAATCTATCTATTTTTTTCCCCAAACATATGTAATAAATTATGTGTTAAACTGGATCAATCAACAGCATTCTTTCATATTGTAATATTCATAAGAAAATCTTATTTGTTCTGCTAACTTTTTTCTTTTATCAACATAAACAATAATAATGTTTACTGAAGTAAATAAAATAATCTTACATACTTCAATCTTTAAAAATACTTGAAGGATGTTATAAAACATTTTTTTTCGATTTTAGAAGCAACAACATATTAATTCAATTTCACAGTATGAAAATCTTAGGAAAAATCATATTTGCATAAACTTTTTTCATTAACCTAGTTAAAATAAAACATAAACAAAAACAGTATTTCACTGCTTTGAGAACTATGGACTGTAGCATTTCTCCTCCCAACCTGTATTCCTCGTCCAATCTCAAGTCAATTGTCGACTCTCTTGTTCCCACTTGTGTGAAAATCCGACCTTATCGATCGAGAAACAACGAAAAGCATTAATGACGCAGACGGAAGCGCGAGAACGTAGAGACAGGAGGAAGCGGCGACGGTGGCATCCGACGGCCGAGGAAGTGATCGACCGCCTCAGAGACGACGGTGACTTCGATTCTCTTCGCCTCTCTCTCATCCAAAAACTCAAGAACAATGTACTCTCTCTCTCTCTCTCTGAGTTTACTTGTGTTTGTTCACCAATAATTGTTATAGTTTTATTTGATCAATTAGTGTTAATAATTGTGCTCCGATTTGTACATACACTTAATTCTAATTTGTATCTGCTTTTTACTTTAGCACATTCGTTCATGAAAATTATGGCAAAGAAAAAAAAATGTATTATTTTAAAGTTATAATTCAATAGAAAGATCACAAGAGGAAACAAAATAAAACACAATTAAGAGATAAAATGTGACTAAATTGGTGCAAGTTCTATTTCTTTGTTCATCCATAATGTATATCTCAATGCCATTTCAGAGTTGAAATTAAAACCAAAAAAAATATTTTGACATTCTGTTGTTGTTGTATGTACTCGTTTACTTTCCAAATTAGGAGGAACTGAGGAACAGCATAGTAGAGGAGGTGACGCAGTCACTGGTGTTGAATGATGAGGGTTGCGAGAAACTTAAATTTAGGGACCTTTCGGATGCCATTTATGAAGAAGTGGGGTATATATCTTTGATTTTTCTGTTTCCTTTTTTTAAAATGGTTGACAGTTATAACAATCAAATTAAACAATCATAGTATCCATCATAGGATTTGACCTCAATTGCAATTTGAAACAAAATAAATTAAAGGCAACTAGTACTCCACCAGTAAAACACATAACCAATGTCCATATAGCAGTAATGCCGCGTTTGCTATATCAATTACCAGCTCCTACAAACACTGTGTACCTAGACTAGGAAATCCTCAGTTTCTCACTTTCCAAATTTTCTGGCATCGTGAAAAGGAGAGCTCCTCCAAGTGAACTCGTTCTGCTAATAGAGGGCCATGCTTGTCTAACAACTTGTAACCAATCGGTCCCCAACATTTGACCAACAATGAGGAGGGAAGGCCAAATATTCTAGCCTGGGCATTGCACGGACATATGGAACCCCATTTCAGTGTCCTTCGGTCCCAAGAACTTATTTTATTCTCTCTTTTAAAATGTTTTTTCTTATTTTACTAAATCCAATAATTAAAATTCGTAAAATAGTAAGGTAAGGTTATTTTAATTCTTCCAGTATGGAGCATTGCTACCATTTAGATATTAAGCTTGTTCCTCCCACTCCTCAGCGGCAAAGATATCTGAAAACAGATCCAAAGAGCAGCAGTGCTACTCTTTGGACTACAAGAACTATTTCAATTTAGGAAAGTAAAACAACCCATATGTCATAGGACCAATTATGAGATGACACATTTTCAATGCCTGTTTTTCTTCTTTAAGGCTTCGGAAGGCACAGAGTGCCTTTTCTTTTTTCTTCAAGGGTGGCTTGCTCATAACTCATATCGTCAAAATAACAAAGAGGCAGAAAAAGCAGAAGTATCTCAGTGTCTGAATCAGAACCCTACAGTTTGGCCCTTTTTTCATAGTATAAATGGCGATCTGAATTGGTACTACTGTGATCTGTTTTTCTGACACAAATGGTAGCAAAGCTTACGTTCTTACTTTTTCCAAAAAGTGATAAAATATCACCTTTTGCATATTCTGATTCTCGAGCTAACCAAAATAAAACAGTAACTCTCTCTCTCTCTCTCACATGCGCGCGCGCATGCACACCTGGCACACACATAAAAGCTGCAAGTTTCCAATTAAAAGAAGAGAATAAAAAACAAAATAACTTGCCACCGCACAATGTAGACTTATGAATCTGAACAAATGGTACCAATTCATAAGTGTTACTGAATAATGTGAACAGTTTCAAGTGCATTTTCACAATTTTCATTCTTCTCATGGGTTAAGCACAAAATGTTTGTGGATTGTATAGCTTTAGGTTATATTTTGAGGTAGTTGGCAATTGCCTGCATTATTAAAGAAGAAAAAGTCTGTTACAGGGAAGTATGTGCAAAAGTGCAAAGAAGAAAGATGAATGGCTGAGTTAACCTAGCCTAGTCAACAGTATGGCTTTTTATTATCAGTGTTTGGCTTTGCTACCTGAAGGTGCAATAAAGGCCAGTACCTAATTGATCAGGGGTCTTATATTTAACTCCATTATGTATCTACGCATCTGTCAACAATCTGTGATAAAGGCAGTGCATGATTCCTCACAGCTAGGGTAATACTATTTGTTAACCAGACAGGGCACTGTCCTGGGATGTGTTAGGTTAAGCTTAATGGCTCATTAGCTATGTAATAGTAAGTTCCATGGTTAATTAGTAATGCAAAAGGGTGTGGGCACAGATTTAGTTTTGGTCAGTTTAAATTCAAACTAATTGCATATTTATTTGACCCACAGGAGCAAAATAATGGGAAAAATCTCTGACGAGGCCTGGAACACTATAAATTCAAGTGAACAAGAGATACAAGACACCATTGAATCGGTGTACAACCGAATTCTTCATCCTGAAAACAAGAAGAAGAGTACTTCCACTTCTGCCCCTGGAAAGAGCTTACATTGCCAAGAAAATGAACCTGATGCGCCACCAGGGTTTGTATTACCTACCAAGAACAACGGGACAATGGAAAATGTGAAACCCGAAGAGGAAAATGATGTAGCGCCACCTGGTTTTGATACTGTTAAAGATATTAGTAAGGTGGCCAATGGATCTGGTGAGGATGATCAGGATGCTCCGCCAGGTTTCAGTTAGGATCCCATTTGGAAAGCCTAATTCTGTTTTTCTTTTTTCCTTTTTTTTTTTTTTTTTTTTTTTTTTTAATTTGACTTCTCATTTGTGAGTAACATTTAGACTATGTAGATCTGGTGTTTTAAGATAGTATAATGATGGTAAAGGAAACTTGTAGAGTTCTTATTGGGCTGTGTTTTTAGTCTGCAGTAATTATAGTTCATTTTCCTAGGTTTTGGATGGCCTGCTGGAATGAACTTATGGGCTTTCGCTCTGCAATTCTATACTTGCATTTAGGGGGTGAAAACGGCACCTGTTTTAACCGATATTTCGTTTCGTTTTGTTTCGGACGAAACAAAAATGGTTAAATATTTTGGTTGCGTTTCAAAAACGAAATGGATAACGAAAGATTGAAACGGTTTCCTCCATGTGTATTTTCGTAATTTCGATCGTTTCGTCCAAAACGAAACGATTAATGGAATCGGTAGTCAGTTTTGTGTCCAAAACGAAACGGTTAACGAAACACCCCAGTTTCGTTACTGTTTCAGACATTATGCAGGTATACTTGCATTAGCCTATCTTTTCCTACCTTTGATCTAGAAGTTGTTGCCCAAATCTGCAGTAGATATCGGATCAACTTGTTAGAAGTTAGATGCATGCCTTAAAACGTTTGTGGTCAAAGTTTCAAAGATGTAGGAATTAAAAATGTGACCCTTCTAAACTTCTTCGTAGGGCTACATAACGTGGAAAACGATTACGAAACAAAACTGTTGCATTAATCATTTCATTTATGACATGAAATAAATTTTTATTTGCATTAACTGTTTAAAACAATCGAAACGATCAATTATCTGACAATTAATTTTTATACAGGTTTTCTTATTTCGAAACGAGCAAAACATTTAATTGTGTTCGATTTGTTGTTTTGACAATTAATTTTTATACATGATTTTCTATTTCGCATGTATAACTGACCGGTTCAATACTGCAGTATTCCCGGTTCATCAAAATTTGTTCATAAATACTTAAAAAAATACATTAAAAATACTTAAAAATGACATATAACAGTTAAACGAAACTTCATTAGCTGTTTCGTTTAACAAACGAAACAAAAAATAATTTCATTAACCGTTTTGAAGGGTCGAAACAAAACGATCAAACGGTTGGAACGAGTTACATTTGCACCCCCTACTTCTCGATCCGCCTCTGCCCTTTTAAGTGAAAATCGTGTGATATAAGGTTTCTTACAAAATTTTCTCTATTCCAAAATCACTAATAATATCTTCTTTTTTTTAATCTATAATTTAACAGTAATATAAATCAATTAACCAACGGTTAAAAGGTAAATCTTTATGCATAGATGATCGAATTAGCGATGAAATGAATTAAATAATGAATATGATCATCAATTTCGGGGAAAAAAAATTATACATGATCTTGACCTACAAGATTACTTGTATACTGGATTAAATCTGAGCGAACTGTATAGAATTTTCCTACAGAGCAAAGACTAGTACTTTTAACATTATTGATGCATAGATCATATGAAGCAACTCGTAATGCTGATGATTCAATTTTAGAGAACAAGCCTTGGGACTTAATCACGAAAACTGTTTGTTCTATATTTTGCACCTTTTTCATATTACAATGTTTCTGACGATACTATCAATGCAAGAATATCACTATCATCAATAACATTACAAATTAAAGTAAATTTCCAATTCCAAAGCAAATGGTATCTGGCTTCTAGTAAGCACTGCCTTGTTATGCCACTTGTTAACAAGTGAGTGGTGTATATGTCAGGATTACAGAAAATGCTTTCAGAATTTTTTTTTAATAGAAAAAGACCCTTTATAATATAAACGTTGATTTGATCCTGAAAACAGCTGGCCTAAACTGATTTTTTTTTATTACTTATTTTATATGTTTCTATTTTAATCTGGAGCAACATCTTTAACTAATATGTGGTATTGGTTTCGGACACATCACCTGAAATTAATTGTTCCAAATGTGTAGTTCAATTTTAGTTCCTGAAGCAATATACCACCCGTGGGGGCTTCTTTTAACATATACAATAAGTAATATTTTTTTCATAAATTAACTTGCATCTACCAAAACCTGAGCTCACAAGTTTACAGCCAAGAGATTCACATTTGTTTGTGATGACTGGTCAATACATAAATAAATGTTACTTGATGTATGTACATCGTATGCTTTCTTTGTTTAGCTAACAAGCACCAATATGTCATGAAGAATAAGTCAGGTACTCACATGCATAAAATAACGAACTACTTGACATACTAATATGGAAGTTGATCATCAAACGAATTTATGAAATTCCATGCATGTCAGCATGATGTGCCCCAAATTATACTTAAATGATTAGATTGATGGACGGAAAAATTGAAAATAAAATGAATCCCACGAGTGGAAGGGGAAATGAATTTGCAAATTGTACCTGGATTAAGTCAAAGGTTTTGACCCTAAAACTTGCGTAATTGACACATTAATTTCTTCCAGTTAGCTAAACCGTAACTATCTTCTTCGCCTACTCCAACCTACCTAATCCATATGTAAAAAACAATTAATTCAATGCATCCCTAAAATATATCAAATTATATTGTAGATCCCTACAAAATCAGAGAATTAAGCCCATATTTACCGTTGATCATTTTTTAAAAAGAGAAGTTCAATTTAGCATTTCACGTGCATCTTTTTTTTATTTTATATATTTGAGAAGTTTTATTGTTAAAAAAAAAACCCTTCTAGAGAATAGATGATCTACTATACTTTTCGAAAGCAGGACATACAAAATAAAATTTAATATAGCTGAGTCATACCAAATAAAAACAAAACAAACTATACGAAAAACAATTTTAGCTCTCAATATATATCATATCATCCCATCCCTAACCAAATACGTAGCAATTAAGAAGGTTTTTTTTTTTTTTTGGACAGACTAGATAGCGATTAAGAAGTTAAACAATCCATGTATGCATAATGCATAACAACCAACAAACAGATGTTCTAAGGAAAAATATCTCAAAGAGCTCCAAAGATCTGATCATCTCCATTTCCTAGTAGATCTTTGTCAAACTCGTTCATTTGCTAATTAATTTCTCTTTGTTATTCCCGTTAATCTGAGCCACATCTAATATGATCACCATTTTAAAATTTTGTAAGAAATTAATTTTATATTCTCTAATATTTTTTTTACTGTTTATTTCATATTTTTAGAAAACTGTTGTCATTAAATGATCTATAATATTTAGATCGACTGATTTTTTAAAAATATAAAAATAATTAAATATTTTATAAGAAAATGTAAAATTTGATTTCTTACAATATTTAAATATGGGAATAACATGAACGGTTCAAATCTGTCTTTTAGCCTATATCCTTTCTTTATGTGTATAAATATTGATATATTAATTAATTGTATATAATATTGATATATTAATTAGTTCATGACAAATAATAACTATTTTAAATGAGCCAAAGGGGAAAACAAAAAAGGTAATGCTGTAGTAGGGAATTCTTTTAATTAACATGGTTGTTATCATAATTTTGAGTTTTGTTGGTCCATGGAATGAAAAGTAATTATTGTTATATTATTTTGAAAGGTACACATAGGCATCTTATTTTACAGAGAGAGCTTCAATCTAATATTCTAATGTCATAATGTGGCCTAAAGCATACCTCACCGTGACAATACGGAGTTTCGAACTTTGACCAATATATTTTGAATAAAGAACTGCAAGTATATACCCCTATTAAAATAATAATTGTTTCACACGTATTCACTTTGAAGAAAGATTTGATAGATGATTAGCAGGCAAATGGTATTGGCCAACTTATCTTCTGCCACGCACTCTTATGTTGACTCATAACAAAAGAAAATTAATAAAGTTAATTAATTATTGTTTCAACTTAAAGTATCAAAGTAGTAAAAAGTTTACTTTTTGGTTCTGGGAAGAAAATTTCAAAACTGAAAGTGTGAAACATCGCCAGACCGCCGTCTCTTTAATTAATATCCCGAATAATTTGTAATTGATTTTTCCAATCCTTTATTATATTTTCTTTGGTTTTGTCGTCATTTCACGAGGCAAGAAAATATTAAATCATTCTTGTCAATTTTCTAAAAAATAAATTACTTACTAATCTCTTGAATTTTCTTATTACTATAATAATTTGTCTCTTGAATTTGCCACATCCTACCTCATTAAATTTATAGAGGGCTTTCTAGTTTTCTGTTTAAAACTTTACTATTCATACAAGTGTGTAATTGAAAAGGACATCAAATAAATTTCTGAGGGTTCTTGTCTCTTGGAATTTTCATACTGAAATTCAACGGACTTCACAAAAATACAAAATCCCATAATTGATTTTTACATGGTTGAATTATTCAAATAGGCACGTCTCTCTCCTTATCTCTCTCTCTCTCTCTCTCTCTCTCACTTCGGAGCTATTTGTCTTCTCTCCAAATATAACTTATCCATGTAAAATTAATTCACTTTAATTTAAGTATCAATTAATTTCACTTGGTTGGTTTGAGAGAGACACTGATGTTGCTCTCCAATCAGTAATCATAGAGAACAGACAAATTATCCTCACTAAACCTGTTATCTCAAGCGCTGCACCAACCTCCGTACCTCATAATTAATTATATACGCAATGAGTCCTTCGAATAAAGACTCCCCAGCTTATTCTAGTCTCTCTGTGTACTGTGTATATTATGACCGGTTCTTAGCTTTGTTTATAATTTGTAAATTTGAATACATAAATCTTTGATAATTAATTAGTTCAAGCTGATCAAACAAAAATAATGTAGTCAGAAAATTGTGATTTTTTTTCCATTACTCGAAAAAAAAAATTATAATGTGGAATTGTGGACAGATGAATACTAGTATCACACTGTTGACATCATTTGAGGAATACATGGCTGTGACTGACATAAGTAAGTGAATTCACAGGTACTAATAATAAACTAATTGCATTTTTATTTGTAAAAAACATTCAAGTTTTACATATAGTGCATATAAACTTAAGATATAACCGAAACTACATGCAGAGATATAGATAGTGATTAGAAGATAGACAATAGTAAAAACGGGCCGGCCGGATTTTAAAAATAAAGTGTTAGGGTAAATGTATTGATTAGCATTTCATTCTTTATTATTCTTATAGTAAAGAAATGAGTTATACATTCTTTTCAATAATTTTAAAAAAAGCTGAATTCAAACCTCTCTCCTACATGAGCAATGATATTTAAGATATATATTGTAAAAAATGACAAAATTTCTTCTATATACATGTACTGAATATAATTAATACAGATAATAATAGGGATATAACCGCGGAAACTAACTGTTTGAAGAATTAAAAAGTATTTTACGAAATCAAATGTTTGAAGATCCTGATTGTGTTTTATGAGATATTTCAAGATAAGTTCTTACTTTAAATAATTTTACTTGTGCTCTATGTATCGAATCAATTGTGATCAAATTTTCGTTTCAAAATCAATAAAAAAAGTATATATTTAATCCTGACAAATTGGTGATATGAAAGTTATAAAAAATTTCTTTTTTTTTTAATATATAATCGTCTCATGAAATAGAAATTATGTGGGTTCATTTTTCTGACCATGGAGTGCAATTGTAATCTAATTTAAGTGGTTTTGATAAGTGTGCCGCACCAAACATATTATGTCCCTATACACTATACATATGTAACAGATCAGCACTATTTTTGACACTGACTAAAGTATTTTCTAAGTGACCATATATTATATCCCTATCAAATCTTCTCGTTCCATTATTCTTTGTTGCTTGGATGTGCTAGTATCAGATGAAAAATTCAAACTTCCAAAACTATTTGTAAAAAAGAATGGTACGATCATAATAATTACCAATACACATGCAACGAACCTGCCTGAGCTCTGTAAATTCATGAGATTCCTACCAAATTAAATAGTAATTTTTGAACGAATGAAGACAATCAAAAGATGAATGTGTGTGCTCCAATAATTCATAGCCAGCAAATGGGTTTGTATCGATCGTTTTCTATCGAGGACGACACTTGCTAGTTTTAACTATCCATAAAAACAGTATTTTTAGGCACCAATATTTTTCCAGTACATGCACCTAGAGCAACATGACAAGAACGTAACTATCAGTTGGGATAAGTGATTGCAAAAATAAGGGGGCTTGGGTTGAAATGGTTCGATTTTGGAACATGCGTTTCATTATCTACACTATAAGAAACGCATTGCCTTTTTATCTATACTATAGACATGAACTTTGAATATTATATCCAACCGTTCATTTGATTTCTTTTTATCAATCTCAGATTTCATTATTTGATTTTGGAGATAAATTTTGTGCAAATCCACAAACCGAAACTGAATACTGCGCTGAAAAAAATAATTATCAATAATATTGTTATTTAGTTGGAAATAAGATGTGTATTAATACCAGAGTGAATATGGTGAATTTTGTTGTTCAACAACACTTACCGTCTCTCTCTTTTCAACCCGGCCCACAAAAAAAAAAAAAAAAAAAAAAAAAAAAAAAAGGAACAACACTTACGCAGTTACACTAAGCGCATTCCAGTCAGTATCCATTCTGTGCACATTAAATGACCAAATCCTAATGACACGTTTCCATTAAAAATATCCTTAAATTGTTGACAACTTTTAAATGGATATATATGCATTATATATAGGATACATTTTTTTTTTTTTTGAAATAAATATGTGAGTCAAGCCTCCAACATAATTTAAATATTCATAAGAGATCTTCCCGTCAGATTTTGAACTCCGATCTCTACTTAAGGTGTGTTGTTATGTTAAACACCAAAGTAAATATAAAATACATAATTATTTTGTATCTTCAAAAAATATATTTTTTTCTATAATGTCATTATTGATAAATTAATAATCTTACAAATAACTCTTTCATGTCGTTTATCATATCGCTAATTTTGGGGGAAATAACAAAAGCAATAAACGAAAGACAAACTTGACTATCCTGTGAGAAGAGATGATACCTAAATTCGGTAGGGCTATCCTGTGAATGCAGTTAGAACGGTTGATGAGATGGGAGGATATCATAAACTTGACCTAAAAAAAGGACAACAGATGCATTAGGAATGGTCAATTTTGGAAGTAGATTGTGATGTTTCATATGCCTTTCAAATCAGAAAGCAAAACAAAATGAAGTGCTTTTCTTTCGTTTATAGTATGATCATGTATAGTTTTTTTTATTTGTTGCCCCCACATAAGAACTTGTGATATCGATCAGACGGCAAATATTGTGACACGTGGCAGAAAACACGCGGAGGCCACGTGGATTTGTCTGGAGTCGCTAACCAATAGGCGAAATTATCTTCACAAAAACCAATAGGCGAAATGCGGCCGTTGATTGATCTGCAAGTGCTGCAAGTCAGTTTCATGCAATTTTTGACATCAGATAAGATGTCACAGCATGGGTCTAATGAAACAAAGCGTGAAAGTGCGGTGCACAGTTAGTTTAGTTAAGAGTTCAGTTTACAGAAAAACGTTATTGAAGTATATGAATGATATAATAAGAAAATATATTAGTGTTTTTTCTTTTCTTTTTTCTTTAAAAAAATGTTGGTGTTTAATTATTAGAACACATAACAACTAATTAGTGCACGTTGGCTGCGGATGTCACGATTCTGCTGCACCAGAATGGAGAATTCGGAGCGAAAAGAATGAAATTTGGAATGAAAAGGGAATTGGAAGAAGCTATCTAACTAACTGACTGAATAATTAATGCTAAGGAATTAATCTTTATTTCAGATCATCAATAATTACTAATTACATGGCTGTAGCCTATTTATAGGCCCAAAATAACTCAATCCATATACATTTTCTCAATTACTAATAATTAATATCTGACTAATAATCTCCGCCGTTAGATCAAACATATCCATCCGTTGATTCGGCGATCCGTGTGCTCGATCCGAGGGACGATCTCTGAATAGCCGTTGGAAGGCGCTGCCCGTCTTTTAATGTGAAGTCGCTGCCCGTCTCTTTTGTTATAGTTTTCATAGCCGTTGCTCTGCCCATCCTTTCTTTATTTAGAAATTGCTGCCCGCTCTCTTTTGTTTTATCAAAGACAATTTCCAGCTGTGACATTCCCCCCTTCTTGAACTGATTCTTGTCCTCAAGAATAAAGCCAGGAAATTGCTGAGCAATGTTATCATAATTCTCCCAAGATGAATCTTCTCCATTAGTATTCAACCATTTAATAAGTAGCTGAGGAACTGGTTCATGATTTTGGTTAGAGACTCTTCTGGAAAGAATTTCTGCTGGTTCCAAACGAAACCCCCCAGTAGGACTGAGAACAGGTAGGAGTGGTATTGGAGTGTGACCTCGACTGATATGTTTCTTTAGCTGTGATACATGTATCACTGGGTGAATGTCAGAACCAGGTGGTAGGGATAATTTATAGGCTACTGGTCCCACCTTCTCCAAAATTTCAAAGGGACCATAATATCTGGGACTTAACTTCTGATTTCTCACTCCTGAGATGGAAATTTGTCTGTAAGGTTGTAATCTCAAGTAAACCCAGTCTCCTTCAGTAAAGGTACGTTCTGACCTTTTTAAATCAGCATATTTCTTCATGCGATTTTGTGCCTGTACCAAATTATCCTTCATTTGTCTCAATACTTGCTGCCTATCTTTGAGCAAAGTATTGACTGCCTCATTGGTACCTTTTGGAAAATTGCCCAAGGGAATAGAAGGAGGCTCATACCCATATAAGGCAGAGAAAGGGGTGGTCTTAATAGCACTTTGAAAGCAAGTGTTATACCACCATTCTGCCAGTGGTAGCCATTTTGACCATTTCTTTGGTTGCTGAAAGGCCATATTCCTGAGATAGTTTTCCAAGCATTGATTTAATCTTTCTGTCTGGCCATCAGTCTGTGGATGGTAAGCAGTAGATAGATTCAGGTTGACCCCTAATTTTTCAAACAATTCTTTCCAAAAATTGCTCAGAAATACTGGGTCTCTGTCTGATATGATACTGGTAGGTAATCCATGTAGTTTGTATATTTGATCCAAAAAAGCTTGAGCTACTATTGAAGCTGTGTAAGGATGAGGAAGTAGTATGAAGTGGCCATACTTTGTTAATCTGTCAATTACCACCATAATTACTGCTTTTCCCTTAGATGGTGGTAGTCCAGTGATAAAGTCGATTCCAATACTGGTCCATGCATCTTCAGGAATAGGTAGAGGTTGGAGTAATCCAGGAGATGGCACATGCTCAGGTTTATTGAGTTGACAGTTCACACAGCTACTGACATGTGCATAGATCATATCTTTCATTTTAGGCCAGTAGAAAAGTTTCTTCAGTCGCTGATAGGTTGCTGTGATTCCAGAATGCCTTCCTTGAGGTGAATCATGCATTTCTTTAATTAACAGTTCTCTCCAGTTACCAGTTTCTCCTACACAAATTCTTCCCTTCAATCTGACAATTCCCTGATGGATTGTAACTTGGGTGGCTTCTTCTTGTGTAGTTTCTTGGGCCTTCAGTTTCAATTCTTCAATCCAACTATCATTTTCATAACTTTGTAGAATATCAGATGCCCACTGAGGTATGATTTCAGAAAAAGCTGATAGTTCTCCACTTTCAACAGTATCTGAAGTGCAGTGCCCCTCCCTCCTAGAAAGTGCATCTGCCACCTTATTCTCTACTCCTTGTTTGTATTCAATCCTGTAATCAAGACCAAGTAATTTACTAATGCCTTTATGTTGCATTGCAGTATGAACCCTTTGTTCCAAAAGATGTTTGAGGCTTATTTGGTCAGTTTTAATTACAAAAGTATTGCCAGACAAGTAATGTCTCCATTTGGTCACAGCAGTAAGTAAAGCCAAGAATTCTTTTTCATAAGTAAAGAGAGATTGGGATTTTAATCCAATTTTCTTGCTGAGATAGGCAATTGGTCTTTTGTCCTGCATCAAAACTGCTCCAATTCCCAGGTTACTAGCATCTGTCTCTATGGTGAAAGGCTTAGAAAAATCAGGAAGTGCCAAAACTGGTGCTTGCACCATGGCCTCTTTAAGCTCATGAAAAGCCTGTTGAGCTGTATTTGACCAAGAAAAAGCATCTTTTTTAAGTAAGTCAGTCAAAGGTTTAGAAATAAGACCATAGTGCCTAACAAATTTTCTATAGTACCCTGTCAGACCCAGAAAACCCCTAAGTTGTTGGACAGTTTTTGGTGTAGGCCAGTTTTGCATAGCACTGATTTTACTAGGATCAGTAGAAACACCTTCTCTGGATATAACATACCCTAAGTATTCTATTTTGGAGGTGGCAAAGACACATTTAGATAATTTGGCATACAGCTGATTAGTTCTCAGTAATTCTAAAGCTAAGGACAGATGTTCCAAGTGTGATTCAAGAGTTTTGCTGTAAATAAGAATGTCATAAAAAAAAAACCAGTACAAACTTCCTTAAATAGGGTTTAAACACAGTGTTCATCAGAAATTGGAAGGTTGCAGGGGCATTGGTCAGACCAAAAGGCATAACCTTGTACTCATATAACCCTTCATGAGTCCTAAAAGCTGTTTTAGGTATATCCTGTGGGTGCATTCTAATCTGGTGATACCCTGAGCGCAAGTCTAACTTAGAGAAATACTGAGCATCCTTTAACTCATCCAAAAGGTCCTCAATAATAGGAATAGGAAATTTGTTTTTGACAGTATTGTCATTCAGTTGCCTGTAGTCAACACACAGTCTCCAAGACTCATCCTTTTTCTTTACCAGAATAATGGGGGAGGCATAACAACTAGTGGAAGGTTGAATGAAAGATTTGGACAACAATTCCTCAATTATTTTTTCAATTTCTAGTTTCTGGAAATAGGAAAACCTATAAGGCCTCAGATTAACAGGTTTACTGTCAGGTTTCAGTACAATTTGATGGTCAATGGTCCTATTTGGTGGCAAACCAGTAGGTTCAGAAAACATCATGAAAAGAATGTAGAACCTGGTGCACTCCTTTTTCATAAACTAAAGGAGTGCTGTCCACTTTATCCTCCACACAGAACAACTGTGCTATTAATATTTGGTTGCCTTGCTTGCTTTCTTTACACATATCCATCTCCCCCTGACAGATGTTGACTTCAGCAGTAATGCTCTCAACTTGTAGTGTAATTTTCTTCCCTTGATGTGTCATGTAAAGTACACCAATGCTCCAATCAACTGACATTAAGCCAAAAGAAGATAGCCAATCCATTCCCAAGATGAGATCATAACCCTGTACTTCTAATAATCTGAGATCAGCTTCAAAAAGATGTTCCTGCAAAGAAAAAGTAACACCCTTGCATAGTTTGTCAGTAATCATTGTCTGACCATTTGCTATTCTTACACTTAAAGGTACTGTTGTGGAGATATTTAAAGAAAGATTCTGTGCAATAGAAGGATTTAAGAAAGAATGGGTGCTGCCACTATCCACCAAGGCACAAATTGGAATATTATGAACATATCCCTTGTATCTCAGTGTATTGTTGTGCAAATTTGGAGGGGAACACATAGTGATAACAGCATGCTCCTCCATGACAGGACCATCTTCTGGAGGTGCCTCATCTTCTTGATCACTGTCAGCTGCTTCCTCTTGTTGGATATTAATTCCCTCTTCACCATTCATTGAATGTAATCCTTTCCCTTTGCATTTGTGGCCGGCATGATACTTTTCTGGACAATAAAAACATAGCCCCAAAGCCTTTCTTTGCTCCATGGTCAAGTTTTTGTGTTGGGAAGATGTAGACTGAGGCAGATTAGGAGTGATTTTCCTGTCTGTGGTGTCTTTGGAGAATGCAGGTTTGTAAGAGTTAACAAATGGTTTTTGATAACTCTTATGTCTCTTACCTTGCCCTTCCAGTGCCAATTCAACCTTTCTGGCACACTTGTAAGCTTGATTTAGGGTATTAGGATGAAACAATTCTACTGTATGTCTCAGTTCCTCTTTCAATCGACCAATAAACCCAAGTAGAAAAAAGGCTGGGTCTCTCACTCTGGTCTCATGAATCACTCTGGCCTTAGCTTTTTGAAATCTTTTGATATAATCCTCCACTTTGCCAGTCTGAACCACTTTCATAAATTCTTCCACTGGATTAGTTTCATGCTCAGACTGAAACCTATCAAAAACTTCAAATACCAGAATGTTCCAAGGTGGGAAAGGGTTTTCTAATTGATAGCACTCAAACCATTCCAAAGCTTCCCCAGTAAAATGCAAGGTTGCCATTTTACTTTTTACATCCTCAGCTGTTGTAAAAATATCAAAGTAATTGTCACATCTATTCTTCCAGCTAGAAGGATTTGAGCCATCAAACTCTGGAAAATCAATTCGTGGAAGGGTATTCTTGGAGTGATGGTCATTGCTACCATTGCTATTTTTATCAGAGTTGTTTCTCAAGGAAGTACCAGCAGGACCACTGGAGCTATTATGCAATGGAGAAGCATTTTCTTGTGGTTGTCTGAAACTGTTGTCAGTGCCAATGGGTCGTTCTTGCTGATTCTTGAGAAACTGTTCCATCATTCTCTTAAGGTCATTCATTTGGTTTTGATTCTCTAGCCTTTGTGCTTCCAAACGCTGATCCATGCTTTGACTCAGTTTGGTGATGGCAAGCTGTAACTGTTCGTTTGAAAGGTCATCGTTGTTACTGTCAGGAGTCTTCTTCGCCGGCATTTTGATTTCTTGATGATTCTTGGTAGAGAAAAATGATGTTGAATGATTTGCCCAGCTGCAATCGAAGGGCTCTGATACCACTTGTCACGATTCTGCTGCACCAGAATGGAGAATACGGAGCGAAAAGAATGAAATTTGGAATGAAAAGGGAATTGGAAGAAGCTATCTAACTAACTAACTGAATAATTAATGCTAAGGAATTAATCTTTATTTCAGATCATCAATAATTACTAATTACATGGCTGTAGCCTATTTATACGCCCAAAATAACTCAATCCAAATACATTTTCTCAATTACTAATAATTAATATCTGACTAATAATCTCCGCCGTTAGATCAAACATATCCATCCGTTGATTCGGCGATCCGTGTGCTCGATCCGAGGGACGATCTCTGAATAGCCGTTGGAAGGCGCTGCCCGTCTTTTAATGTGAAGTCGCTGCCCGTCTCTTTTGTTATAGTTTTCATAGCCGTTGCTCTGCCCATCCTTTCTTTATTTAGAAATTGCTGCCCGCTCTCTTTTGTTTTATCAGAGACAATTTCCAGCTGTGACAGCGGACACCTTAAATATGGCACGTATATAACATATATTAATATATCGTTTCTTGAATGGCATGATATTACTTATTATTTCACTTACTGCTTCTCGCTTTATTGAAAATCTTTTTCCCTTTCAATATGGCAACATTTTTTATAATTCTAGGAGATTTGGAGAAAACTAACAATCATTAGCCTTTTTTTAGAGCAAGATATATGACTACACTGAATTTTCTTAGTACAAATAACAAAAGCAGAACATCTCTAATTACCACGAAATCTAATTTATATATATACAGCTTTTCCTTACTGAAGAAGGAAGGAATCTGTTAACAATCAATTTTATTAAACAGCCGTAAAAATTGACACGAAAATTATCATAATAAAATATTATACATATCTTATATAAAAAAAATTTCTGTAACTTAAATAGATTGTACATTAAATATGAAACAATTGAGAAATTATCGGTCATCAATAAAATTATTAATAAATTGAACCGTTAATTTCTGGCTTGATTATTAACCGATCATTATTCAAATTGCGTCAAGATTTGATATATAATTAATCTATCCAAACTATAAAAGAAGAACATACTTACAATTTTACTTTGGTAAAGTTAATAACTGTCTGATGGAATGTCGCAGCTGTCAAACAAGTTTACAATCGCGGTACAACCCATACCTTAATAATTACCGAATCACATTGCTTTATGTCCAAAGATTGGAAATTGTAACTTTCTTCAACCAAATGATAGATAGACGAGTTTAAAACCAAACTTACATATTGACATGATGAGATATTATCACATACAAAACAATTTCTTCTCTCACCTTCTGTATTTTTTTTTTCTAATAAATAAATTGCTTCTCGATAGTTTTTGTTTTCTTTTTTGGCTATCTCTTTCTTGACAAGGGGCTCCTATCCCTGTTATCACTTTGTTCTCTTGTCCCCTTGTCTTACTTTTTAAAGTTTTCTGTTTCCTTATTTTCTGCCCTTTTCATATTTATTTTAGTTGTGATTTCTGCATAAGAGTCTCCTCAATTTCTTAAAATAAATAATGACAACTATCACTACTATATTATTATATTAATGATGATGATGACAATATTAATGATAATTAATTGTCTAAGTTAACAAGAAAAACTTAATAAATTCTAGAACCCTCTCACTCCATCTGAAGATTTATTTATTTATTGATAGTTTGTTCCTATAATAAGTTGACTTGTGTTCCTATTAATACGAATTCCCATTTAACTTCATACTCTGCCCAACCTCCAACCAAACCATTCTAAATCCTTTAATAAAATCCGTCTTCCTCCTCTCTCTCTCTAACCCCCTCTCTCTCTCTCTCTCTCTCTCTCTCTCTCTCAAACATGGGTTCAATAAGCATGATGGAGGCCCGGCTGCCTCCCGGATTTCGCTTCCACCCCAGAGACGATGAGCTTGTTCTAGATTATCTCTCCTTTAAACTCGCCGGTGGTAACAACACTAACCTCTATTATGGCCCCATGATGATAGATGTAGACCTCAACAAGTGTGAGCCATGGGATCTCCCTGGTAAATACAAATTCCACAATTTTTTTTCCCCTTAAATTTTATGGATTTCAATAGTGCGGCTTTCTTTGAGATAAAGTTGACTGAAATATCTATATCTAGCAAAAATATTGCACTTCACGTGACCTTGAGCTCTGAACTGAAGACGTCTATGATCACAGTTATTTTTCTTCAATTTATGTTATTTATCCCTACTTGAGGTCTTTCGTTAATGTATATATATACATCCTTTTAGAAATCTTTTTGTTAGCATTTGACCTTTAGAAGGTGCATGTTTAATCTAAAAACACTAGATCTTTAATTTCTACAAGTTTTTCTGGGCATCCTTTAGCAGTAGTCATGAGTGCATATATGTCTAGGTTCTTTGCACTTCGTAGTGATCAGTTTGATTCTGGAGATGCCGTCATTCTTCCTCTTTTTATGTCCTGACGAGCTTAGTTCGAATATTAAAGATCTAGTTGATTCCCAAAATGAAATAGATTTTGTGAGAATGTCTTTCCTAGTAAGGGAGATTATAGATTTTTTATACTATTCTTGATCTATTACCACTTTACCAGTTGTTTGTTAACCCTTTGCTCAAGTAGTTTTAATTTATTTTCTTCCTAAGAATTTCAAACAAAGTACTCATATCGTATCGCAACAGTTGACACTTTTTTTTTAAAAAAAAAAATTGCAACAGTTGCACTGAAAAGCATACAATTATTAAATAAATGATCCACCAGATTTTTTTTTAAAAAATAATTATAACAAATCAAAAATCTCCTTTCTTATACAAGATTTTAAACAATGGTTTAGAAATATTTTAAACAAAATTCAGTATGAAAAGTAACAAAAAACTTTTTAAAAAAATAATTTTCTGATTAACAGGGCGAGATAATATATAATTCTTGGCATATATGTTTTACTGCATAATTTCCGTTTGGAATTTGCATGACCTAGTAGTTTTTCTTTTCGTTGTTGAATTAATAATAGTCATGGTTTAAGGACATATCCAATTATCCAAATATAAACCAGTCATTTGATTATGTACAAGTGGGAGTATGAAATAAGTGATATGACGAATAATGTATCTAGCACCTGAATTGTTCCTATATTTTCATTTGTCAATCCCAACTGTCAAGAGTATGTAGTGCTTAATTTGTTTCGGTTCCCTGTATGATAGATACTATTATTCAAATATATCAAGAATATTATTTGTTAATTCATCTTGTGCTTATTCGAATGAAAACAAAGATGAACAAAGAAATTATAGGTTTTTTTAAAACATCAAGTTGATAAGATAGAAAAAAAATATATATATGGATCAATTGATAACTTAGCACTAAATTGTCACTGGAATGCTTCTTATGTTCATACTCAGAACAATATATCTCTATCTTTTCAGAAGAAGACATTAAAGCTTTACATAAAAACTAGATACACAATACAATTTTTGTAATACTCATCCTCAGACATGCATGCATATAGACCATACCATGACATTTATTACTCATTTGAAACGCTTTTGGCCGAAAAACAGCAATAACATAAGACTCTTTTTATACCTCATGGAGTTCAACAAGTTTCTTACCCGTATTAATTACTTGGATATATAGTACCTTCCACCTCCACTTATTCTTTTAAATTTCAATATTATTTTATTTTTGTTAATCTTTTAGGCTATTTTGAGGCTTAGGTCATTAATGACATGCGTCCTCCTGTAACTTAATTAAAAAAAAAAAAATGAAGTTGCAAACTTCACTTGTGTTGTGAGTGTTGCCTTTATGGTTAGTGTGTGTCCGTTGTTTGTGTGAAATAAGGATGGCGTGCAATATTGACATGTCCACATGTTTTATGCCTTTTCTGTTACTGAAAGAGAACAATACCCACAAGTATTGTCCATCTTTCTCTGGAATTTTCGTCATCTCATAACAGAAACATTCCTTCTCTTGCCTAATTTTAGTTTGGCACATACATTCTCCTAAAATAAGAAACTTAACCAAGAATCCTCAGATTAAACACTGGTGCTTAGAAAAATAACTTTACACAAACAATGGCTTTCACCAGCCAGTGTTTATATTGCCATTATCATTCCTATAATAAATTTTGCATAATATTTGCCTCTAAAAGTTTTATCATGTCTGCTAGTTGTGGTCAATTAATAATACCTGTCAACATTTTTAAAAATCGTTAATAAAATGCATTTAGAAGTAGTTTTTGTTTGTTTATAACAATTTAGTTGCTTACTTGTTGAATTATTTATTTTTATTAGTAATGCTTTGTTGCTTCAGGTCATTGTTTTTAATTAGTACGTTTTTTTATTGAGGTATTACTTTTCCATGAGGTTTTCCAAATCCAGGCTGTTAAAAATTTATTATAATGCTATCAAATATTCGTGCTATTTATAATTAATTATTACGCATCCAATTTTTTATTTTCTTTTTCTCTTTCTAATAACGAATAAGAAGAAAAGCTGAGATTATAAGATATACAGAATTAACAAATCTGATCATTATTCATTTGAAAGAAAATTTTGTTCATAGTTATTTGTTCTAGAAAAGATTTTTTTTAAATGTCTGAAAATAAAATTTAGCTGGTAGTGGTTTCCGGCACGTATAAACGCAACGAAATAAAGTTAAAACAAGAAATTATAAATGCACAAAATCTTCAATATTTTATAATAGATTCTGACACATGATTAATTTTAGTTGGGTCGGTTATATAAATGCCAGCCAAGTTTCATCATTAAAAATAAGTTTGCATAATAAATTCTGAATAGATGTTATACAGTGCCTATGGGTCTAAATTGCAACCATATGAATAACCAAAAGGCAGAGAACCCCAGCATGACCCAATCCCCGTGAGATAAAAAGTTATAAAAGTTTATATTTCCCCACAATAAAAAAAAATGGCGTCGCCCGGACTCGAACCGGAGACCTTCAGTGTGTTAGACTGACGTGATAACCAACTACACCACGACACCTTATTGATCATTCAGTTCTTTCATTTGACTAAATTGATTAACTTTTTGAAGGCAAATTCCTTGCTTAATTACGCTTTTTTTTTAATTTGAAGAAATTGCATGCGTTGGAGGCAAGGAATGGTACTTCTACAGCCTGCGAGACCGCAAGTACGCGACAGGGCAACGAACAAACAGAGCCACTCAGTCAGGCTACTGGAAAGCGACAGGGAAAGATCGGCCTGTCAGCCGGAAGGGGCAACTTGTGGGGATGCGAAAGACGCTGGTGTTCTACCAGGGAAGAGCACCGAAAGGAAAGAAGACCGACTGGGTCATGCACGAGTTTCGTATGGAAGGTCCAGCCGACCAGCCCAAGTACTCACATAAGGTAATTAGGTTCTACATCATTGCTTCTTGTTAAAGTACAAGAGTATGTCATGCTCAACAGCCAAACTGGTGCATGAACCTGCTTGTGATTTTGTCATTAGTTTCGTTATGCATCCGCAGAAAGAATCCTTTGTAATTCAAAATTGCAATATATCAACACGTAAAAAACTATAAACAATTAGGTGAGAATTTTTCGATCGATAAGCTAAATTTTGGGTAAATTTACTCCGAATTTCATCTGATAACTTTGCTTTCAATGAACCCAAACAGGAAGATTGGGTTCTCTGCAGGGTTTTCTACAAGAGTAGAGGTACCGTCCCCAAACCAAGTGTCGAGTCTTTTCTCAACGAATCTGGCAGCAGCTCTATGCCCGCTCTCATTGACACATCATACATCACCTTTGAACAACCAGAGCAAGCAAACCTTTTCTCCAGTTTGGGCTCCACATCCCGCCGGCCTAACTTTACGGCATTCCCCATGGCATTCAAAGGCTCAGACTCCAGCAGTGGGATCTTAGAATTAGAATCTGACAAGAAGGCTTTAAAAACTTCTCTAAGTAATCTTACCAAGTTCGACGCACAAGTGGATGGTTACATAGCTGAAAACGGTTTATCTAACATGTGGAGCCACTTTTGAGTGTTAAAGAAATTTGATTTGTATGGGGTTGATTGATGCTGAAAATATTTAACTATAATTTTTCTTTTCTTCTTTATTTTTTTTTTCTAGGTGTTTAAAACTCGTGTACATGAATATTGATTGGGTGTACATATATGTATCTTAGGATGTATATTGATTTAAAAGGATGAGTCATTGCTAGGTTAAGCACAAAAAATGGTGCTTAAACCTGAAGGAGTGGTGTGACTTTTTTTTATTTCTTTTTTGTTTGTGAAAAAAAAGTTGTTCGATTGTCCCATATAAATATGGTGCAGTCATTAATTCGTTAACCCGTCAATGAAATCCCTTTGTTTGGTTGTTTTGGATGTGTACTGTGCTATGTCTGAAACTCCAAAGAAAATAACATATAAAAAAAAAAAAAAAAAAATCTATGAAACATGTACCGCGGTTATTTTACAGTGCTGATATGTAAGAGTCCCCAAGTTATTTTAAATTTTAGTCCATAAACAGAACTAGAAAATGGTCCACTTCCAGCCCGTTATTATTCCAAAAGTTCTGTATCAGTTTTGGGCCCTTAAAAGTCCAATCCGTTAAAAGTTGCTCCAAAGTCCGATATTCCCAATTTACACGGTTGGAACTTGGAACCGTGAACCGATGCATCATTCTCCTTCTCGGACGCAAGATCGAGAGATAAATTGGAGGAGGAGAAGAGTAGGAGTAAGGACAGAGAGCGAGAAGGATGGGGAGAGGAATAGAGAAAGAGAGAAAGATAAATCGAAGGATAGGGAGAGAAGCCTCGAGAGAGATGATAAGTTGAAATTAATAGACAAAAAGAGAAGGCTTCAGAGCTCAGGGAAAAGGTCTCGAAGTAAGTATCTGTAGTTTGAATTTGTACTTGCTCAATTTCATGATATTGTGCTGATATATAGTGGCACTTATCTCTTAATTTAGATTACAATTTCAGGATGAAGGAGGAAAGATTGAAGGAGAGAGAAAGTGGAAGAGGAAGACTCAGAGATATTGTCTTGGGTTAGCAAAAGTAGAAAGCTCGACGAGAAGAGGAATGTTGAGAGAGAGAAAGCTATTCGGCTCTCCCAAGCCTTGGAAGAACAGGTTTTCGATATATTTTTTTATTCAATACTATAGAAAATATTTTGCCCTTTTTTTGTTTTCCAATTTGTGAAATATGGGTTTCTGCAAAAACCAGTAAAGTACACTATTTGCAATAATATCCATCAATTCTCATATTGAAACATCCATGAATTTCTGTTATTTCCAAAGAGCACTCTTTATAAATATTAGGGTAAGGAGAGGTTAAATAAATGAAACGTTTTAAGCAGAGTTAGGAGAACTGTCAATTCTATTGGATTTAGTCTTAAAGAATTGCCAAACTATCAAGTTTTTGTTGGAAACATATCCAAGTATTCTGCTTATTGCAAATATAAAAAGAAATGTAAGAAAAATTTTACCTTTCTTTCATAAATCTTCAGGATAAGCTGTTAGCTGGAAGCCTGGAAGTGTTGAAGACGATGATGATGATAACAAGGGGCATGCAAGTACTGGAGGTATCAATTTGCTTTTCATGTGTTTTGGTGTTTTTACACAATTAAACTGTATTTTAGTTGTCTATGTATTTATTCGCTTAGATTAGTTTCTATTTTAAATTGGTACAATATTTTGTATTTTTAGACCACCTTGCTGGAGTGAAGGTATTACATGGCCTTGATAAGGTCATGGAAGGTGGGGCTGTTGTTCTGACACTTAAAGATCAGAATATTTTAGCTGGTGATGACGTCAACGAAGGTAATAGAAGTATTCAGTTTGATATTTGAGTATAATTTTAGTTTTTAATTAAGCTAATATGCTGCTATTGTGTCATTTTTTTTAATTTGTTTTTGTTACTATGTGCACTTTGTTTTACAGATGTTGATATGCTTGAAAATGTGGAGATTGGAGAACAGAAACGCAGAAATGAGATGTATCAGGCTGCTAAAAAAAAAAACTGGAATCTATGATGACAAGTACTCTTTTTTTTAAACTTCTTCATTTAAGTACATTTTAATACTAGTGGTACTTGTCACTTTTTAAAACATTTAGGTCGTTGGCATCTAATTTTTTTTCCCCCCTTTTTTCAAACTCCAGGTTCAGTGATGATGCCGGTTATAAGAAGCCAATATTGCCACAGTATGACGACCCAGTTGAGGGTGAGGTGCTAATTTTCTGTTCTTCTTTTTGTGCTTTTAAGATTAGTTGCTTATTTTCTTATGCTGCTTTGTTTTATATTTCTTGTAGGGAGTGACACTGGATGAAGGTGGTTGCTTTACTGGTGAAGCTGAAAAGAAACTCGAAGAGGTATTAACATAAACTTGTTTTTCTTTCATTCTTTGCATTATTTGTTTCTGGGTTCGTGGGGATATTATGGGGATCTTGTCTGAGTTTTTTCTTGGAGCTCTTTATTACCAAGTTTCATTGTTTTCAATGCGTGAGACCCTACTGTGCCTATACTGAACCTGCCAATTCAATACCTGAAGGATTTGTGACCCACAGTTGCCCAAACCAAAAGAATCACCTTACACAACCCGAACCTAAATGACCTGGAACCCATGACAACCTGAGTGGACCTGAAATCCAAATGGACCGGAACTTGAGTTGACCTTAAACTAGGAATAATCCAACCTGAACCTAACCCATCTCATAGTTTTGTAGAGCATGAAAACATCTGTAAAATCAGTATAATAATTTTTCGTGGAAGGATACAACAATAAACAAAACTACAAAAGTAACCTGATTAAGGGTTTTTGTTTACTGTTTTATTATGTGAGTTGGAATAAACGAGTGACCTTTTCTATGTTCTTCTGGCAAATACAGAATATGTTTTATATGTAAGGGTGAATATGTTGAACTTTCCACTTCGATCCATTCATTATTGAATTGTTTCCATACTATATATGTCATATACATATTGTCTGCTCCTTTTGTTTTTTGTCAATGTCAAATCTTCTGCTATCTCATTTATTATTAATTTATGTTTTTCAGGTTGAGCATTTCCTGGGGATTACCTACGGGTTGTTAAAAAAAAAAAAATTCCTGGGGATTAAAAGAAATGCAGATGCAGCCAGCATGCCGCCACCACCGCCTAAGAAACCAAAGAATTGACTTTCCTGTCATAAGATCTGGGACTCCATGGTTTGCTAGCTAGCTCAATCTTGCAATTTGTATACAGAGTTGTGAATTTTATCAGTCTTGAGCTGTCTTCAGCTGGTGTTCAGCAACGGGAATCTTTGGCTAGTAAACTATCATTGCTTAACAATTTTCCATATGTTATGACACCTAGCCATTTTTAGGGCCTAAAACCTCTTACATTTGTCGCATTTTGTGAAGATTTTTCTTTCACCTATTTATTATAAATATCAAATATGGTTGTTCAGATTATTGAAATGTTTTACAATTTGTTAAAAACTACTGAATTCATATAGTACTGGACTGGCAGGATGGGTGATATCCAATCAAAATTACATTTCGATGGAAAAGGTGGGTAAAATTTTCAAGCAGGAATAACAATAACAATAACAATACGCAAGGAAGTAGCTCATTATTAGAGGTGCTAATTTTTTTATGATAATAATTAATACAAAGTTGCCAAACAGCTAATAGGATCAGGTATTGTTGAGGTGATTCCATGTGGAAAAGTAAGTTGCTACGCCAGCGCGTATGAGCTTTTTCTTTCCAGTAAGGAGAATAGGCCTCTCCAATTTAAATTTTATTAAACTAAAAAAAATGTTTGAATTGGAATACAGCTCAAAATATAAGTTTGTGAAAATAGGTGCAAGAATAAATCCCTAATAACAAGTTTCCGCTGCTGGTCAGGAGATCGAAATTCTGATTGGAAGGTCTGAATTGTCGTAGCATCGAATTTGGGCTAGTTTAGCTTGTTTAGTAATACATTGTAAAAATATTGTAAGGCTGGAACGTGGCTTATGATCTTCCGAATCTCGGCTGCTAAATTCGAGCATCCAAGCTATTATTTGAACTCCATCAGTAATTCTCTTTTGGTGTTGGAGCGTCAGGCGCTACTGCACGTCTGCACCTCAACAATATTTTTATTTGAACTCCATCAGTAATTCTCTTTTGGGTTGGGTGGGAACAAGTGTGAACGCGGATAAGAACAGGAACAACGGACAAAAAATTTTAGTTCTTGTTCGCAATTCTTGTTCGCGCAAAATGACAGAACTGGGAACAAGAGAGTTATTCCTTGTTCGCGAACAGTGAATTTGTGTTTGTTTCGCACGAACAGGGCTTGTTCGCGAACAGCCTGTTCGCGTCGAGTTCCAAACACATCCTATACGGACACCCTAATAATATAGAATTTTTTAAATTGAAATACATATATTTTTGTAATACTTATCTAAATTGTCAGGATTTATTTTGTACTATCAAAATTCACAGGACGCATTCAGCAAATATATCCAAGGATCTTCTAGACGCAGTAATTTTAATGCGAATTTTCGTTGTAAAAGTGTTTCTGAAGAGTTAAAAACATTTTTGTTATGCATGGCTCCTCTATATTCACACAAATCATTTTATTTTAATAGTGTCCTCTCCTATTACATGTATAATTCACAAGTTAATTTTAGTGAGTTATTGTAAGAGTGTCCAAAATATTTCTACTAAGACGAATTAAATGACTTATGCTTTGGTTCAAGTTCGTGTACCTACATCAATTTCTGAGGACTACATTGCAATTAAACACTCTAATCCTTGATCATAAGAGCCTCAAATCCCCACCAGCTGTGATTGTGTGCTACTTAGCTCAGCTGTCAATTAGAAATTGACATAGTTCTGTATCATCTGTTGACTTCTTCAAGATATTTTGAACGATTTTAAGTTCTTTCCATTTTACATTATTATTGTTCTAAACAACACTTCTTATTTTTCCTAAATTTTTTTATGCTGTTCTTTTTGAAAATTTTATTTTACTAATTCATTTATAAATAATTTTTAATAACAGAATTTAAGTTCTGGCCTTGCAGGAAAGACCCCTTGCCTTGTGGTCTCTAGAAAGTTCCATAAATAGAAAATAAAACGTGGTACTTTCTTATAGGCTGAGGGTACTGTGTTATTTCGTTCATATGTTACATGTTCCCTTTTGAAGCAAATGCGCTACTGTGTAATTTCGTTCATCAATAAACACAACGGTACATGACATCTCCGCGCTCTTTGAATGTTATGTTCAACATTGCGTGCTACTGGAAAATGTAGTTGAGAGAATGGAGACATTTACTATTTGTACAAACTAGTTTTTTTATACGCGCTTCGCGCGTGAGGTTTAGATATCAGAACAAAACAGTACACGGTGGATAATTAAAAGGCAAATTTTAGTTTGTGATGATAATTAGTAACTCTTTGCTGGATACACAAGTAATTAAAGTTGAACATGGAATAGTGAATCTTCCATAAGTTCATTTGTGAAACAACACATGGCAATCATATGACATCGGAAAGAACTGAATTAACTTCATGTTTGTGTCAGTAACAACATAATAACATATTTTAGGGGTATAAATATAGAACTTGGTTTACTGAAACCCAAATCCGCTGATTTCTCTAAACAACAAAACCTACCAGTACCTTGAGGGACTTGATCTGTGTGGTAAAGAGATTTGTGTATATCCATGGCAAAATCAACCATGTTGGTCTCGCTGAGAAGGTCGATCTTAGCCTTGAGTATCTCTTCGTCATTGTACAACTGCCTCTCTTGCAAGAACTCGATCAATGGAAATACCAGATGCCTATCCAGTTGCGGCGCTACCTTCCATGTCAAATCGTGTGTGCTCACCATCGCGCTAAATCGACCTAGCGCACTGTTATCCCTTCTCATTCTCTCTTTCTCTCCCTGTGACCCATTACCAATTACTTTTAAGTTGATAGTCTTATTTTACTGAGACGTTTGCTGCATATGACAGAGTTACATTTCAAAAAACCAAAAAAATAAAAGTTTTTCAAATGTTCTGGAGTTTTTTTTTTCATTCAAAACATAGTAAAACTCTTTGGCAATCCACATTACCTGCACCAATCGTGCACCAACAATATGAAAAAAAAGAGGGTAAAACCTGAAATTTAGTGCAACACAAAGAAAGAAGCACCAAAGTCGGGAACACCTGAAAAAATGACAAAAAATAAGAAATGTAATCAGTCAAAAAAGGAAGACATGAAAGATTAAAAAGCCCTCACGGTAAGAACTAGCACAGATGACAGAAAAAACATAAAAATCTAGTAAACTCAATATTGCTTCAATCCATCGAAGGAATAGCCTAATAAGAAAAAACATCAACATAAAAATTAGCATAACAGGAACAATATCTAAGAGTTAATGTAATCGGTATTTTCTGAAATGATCCCATAATCATCTCTACTACTTATAAATGCACGTAGAGAAAGGTCGCAACAAAAATCACCAAAGGGGGTTCAAACAATTGTTAACATCAATTATAAACCATTGATCTGTGCAATCTACGGTTTAGATCTGTATTTAAATCTAAGGGTCAGACTCTTTGACAGGAAAGAGTCATGGCGCTGATGGTTTGTATCAAATTCGCGGCAGTAAGCGGAGAGAGTTCGATTCTCCGTATACCCACATTTTGTTTTTATTTTGCGCCCCAATTTTTTCCGCCGCTGCCTATAACCATTTCATTTCATTTCTCCGTATAACCTAGCCATTTGCTAATTTATTTCCGCCGCTGTCTAAGTTCCTCTCTTCTGAGAGCAATAACCAATATTTTCTCCGTATAACTCTCCCTCCCCTCTCCCCCCTCTTTTACTCCCATCGCAAATCGCAAATCCTCCAAAATTTCTCAGAAAAGGAAACCCCCGTTTCTAACTGAGCCGCCCCTCCAAATTGAGATCACGATCTCTCACCTTCAAGCAGCATAGCCGCCTCTGTTCTTAGGAAGGAGACTAGCGGAGAGCATGGCACCAGCTCCGGTGGCGGCGCGAGTCCAAATCTGTTCAACTAATTTCTTCGCAATGTTCAAGGGTACGAGCAATTTCAGATTTGAAGCTGCATCCTCATTTATATTTTGCTAATTGCAGTCCAAAGTTGGATTCTTACTCTCATTTGTATCAGGTTAGGGTTTCGTGGCTGCCTACTCTCATTTGCTTCATTTTTCTTCTCATCAAAAGGTGATGGCGCAGAGGTCCCAAGCGAACTAAGAAGAAGAGTCGCTATCCTCTTCGCCCGAAATCTACCCAAATCCAGCTGTCGTGTCGCAACCTTGGCTGTGACGTTTGACAACGAACGGTTTGTGGTGACGAACCCCTACTCCATGAAGTTCGTGAAGAGCTACTACGAAGCAGCGATCTTGAGGATGACCAATGTGAAGCCGACTCTGACATGGATGCTCCTTCCCTGCCACTGCTTCTGATTACAGGTTCTCAGTCCCTCTTCTTCTCCCTTTCAATCAATGAGCAATGAGACATAGGGGACGAGCCATTGCTTAATCGCTAGAGCTTCGAGGTCTGCTAATCGCTCTGCCCCCTTTCTGTAATCTTTATGCATTGAGTCATCTGATATGTACCTTCTCCTTTTTCTGTTCAATGGATTTTGAATTCAATTATTATGTGAAATTTAGATCAACAGAGCGGCCAGTTCAAGATTATCAAGTGAGGGTGATTGATTGAGACGTTTCCAGTGATGGTAGAGTGAGATATAATGGAAGTTTAAGTAACAAGAGGAACGGTGCTTATTAAGGATCTATGATCAAAAAAGGTTAGTTCATATGTGATTTGTCTTGCTTTTGGATTAGGACAAATAATATTTTACTTGAATCTAATTTAATTTTACAAAGAAATTTTCACTCTAACGACTGTGCTGCTCGATTTTCTATCTAGAATCTTCTAACAAATGTTTCTTTATTAATTTGCTCTGTGAAAAAAGATTTCTAAACAGCCAATCAGCCATGGAAAAGATTCCATTTACACCTGAAACTAATGAATAAGTCACTTCAGGTTATGCATTTAGGTTAAGTTAGCATGATTTTAGTGTTGGTGATTTTAATACATTTGAAATTTTTGTTGTTGTTGCAGGCTATCTTGGTACCTAGGCTATACCTAAAAAAAAATCATACTATCAACACTTTTGGAGTTTTAAAGAATTTGAAGGTAAGAATTTAAGACAAAAAATGAAGCTGATCATTAAGAAAGGCTTTAAAATAAAATGTTTATCATCTCTATCTCTACTAATAAACGCACAGATGGAAGAGGTTTACATATGTTAGTCTTTGAGAGACGTTGATTGAAATTTCTTTTCAGTGCCTAGGTTTACAAGCCTGTTAGGTGGTAAACTAATTTGAGAAGTGAACTGAAAGAAGACAGCGAGGTTAGATGGAGCAACAGTGAGGTGAGCAGCTGGTTTTGTTGATTTTAGGCGAGAATAGCAAACATTGTTAAATTTTATTTCTTCTTTATGTATAGCATAGATCTAAATAAGGATATTTTCCCTATTAACATTTTCGTTTTTGTTTTCAGTTCTTCATAAAATATGCCGAGTTCAGTTCCTCATCTAATTTTGGTCATTTTTCATTAATTGAATATTGATTGTAATAATTTTCACGTTGAAATGAACTATACGGATCTTTCATATATAATGAAGTAAATCTAAAGGTACATGTATACATCAGTGGCACCAACTTGTTGCGTTTGGTACCAACAGTTTCTGTTAATTATTCTTACTAATACTGATATTATGGTTTTTATTTAATTTTGTTTCAGTGAGACCTGCTACTTTGATCTATTTATTTAAGAGTCGGAGGATTCTACGAAATAATCGCCAGCTGTTCGATGTAATAGATAATTTTGCCCTTCCAAATAGCAGTGATACAGGTTTGAATAAAATTCCTTATTCTAATCGTTTGGCAGATTGTGCATCTCTGCTTTTATGGTATCTGGTAATAAAATGAAAAGTGAGGGTTCTTTTGGTAAATTGTCATGAGAGAACCTATCAGACGTCAAGCACAACATAATTGATCCTAATTGATCCTTTCTTATTTAGATGGATTTTATTTAAGAATAATTCCTGAAGAAGGTTTTATGAGAATAGGAAAAGGGTATATTTGGAAACGTAAAGAGTGAACATGGGTTGCCCACATTTCTAGAATGTGATAAATTTATTATATACTTATAATCGATTGCCTAAAATTAAGGGATTTAATTAATATTATGGAGCAATATTTGACATGATTTAGTGTATGTATCTATTTAGCATGGGATATAGAGGGAAATGTAATTTTGATTTTCTACGATTGGTCATAAACATGCTAAAATATGCATACTATAATGCCCAATAATACATGATGTGCATTTATCTTAATGATCTGGAATTTTAGGAATGTTTTCCACAATAATGCATTTACAATTCATTCAATTGATTTGGAATGACGCTATATGTGTGCATTTTCTTTTGTAATTTAGGTAACCACTCTGGAAAAAGAAAGACCAGAAAAAATTGGTAAAGCAGGAAGCCCTTTAATTGCTTATAAGAAATATGAGGAAAGTAAGAACAATATAAAGGTACCACCGTAACAGTATTATGTCAACATTAATTGAATTAATTACTCAATTAGATTTGTGTATTTACATTTTAATTTTTTTTTGAATCAGAAAACTAAAGGAAAATTGATTGAAGAAGAACCAAAAGGATGAGAGTGATCCAAACAAGCCTAAGAAGCCAGCTTCTTTCATTCTATTGAAATTCTCATTATGAACCTATGGTACTAATAGTAATATTTTAAATTAATTTAAAATTCTGATACTATATGTTCTATTATATGATTCCAACAAAAAGCAAGGACACATTTGCCCATTGAACAACCTGGCACAACTAGCTCGACAATGTATTCTGTCATCACTGTTAAATGAAAGGCAAACTGGGTCAAATGAATAAAATAGAATTAAATTGGAGCTAATTACTGACTTATTGTGGAGAGTATCGGTTTTGTTTTATAAGACTTGAGTAAAGAAGAAAAATAGAAATGGAATGCCAAGGCAACAGAAGGCATGGCCGAGTAGAACCAATCCAAACCAAAGGCATACAAGGATTATTGTTAGATTCTTTAGGAATTTATAAGTTAAATCCATTTTATATTATTTCTCAATAGAAATGAAGTCGGATTCTATAAAGTTGATAATTTTATGGGAAAAAGGCAGGCTATGTAACTTGTGGATTTTAAGTCTTATTTTGATTGTTTTTGCTCCAAACATAGTTGATGATAGTTTTATACTCGGAGCCCGGTATTTGATATAGAAATGCAATATATTAAATGGTTTGTAATATTAAAAGAATTGCTGGCATATTTTCATTTGAGACCAATTATTGTAGTGAATGATAAGGTATGTGTATATTGTCTCTGTAATACTTCAATATTTCTATTGAGAATTTGCCTTTAAGCTATTTTTTAATCTCCACTTCCCAACAAAAAGATTCTGATTTTTTTTTGAATATGTCTTTTTAAGTGGAAAAAATAAATATGCATACCCTAAATTTCTGTTGTACTTAAACTATAGCCTTTCCTTCCTTACAAATGTCAATATTAATGTTTTTCTTTTTCTGTCATTGCTTTCCATCAAAAAGCAATTTCTTGATGTTAAATTTCTGGCTTCTTCCTCTTAAATCTTGCTAACCTTCCTTTTCAGAGAAAAACCATTTTTTGCTAATTTGAGAAGTGCACGCCTCTTATTACTTGCATCTTTAAACAAATTATAAATTTAACCATATATAACCATTTATTAATATATTTTATGCGGTATAAGAAACTATATATTCTTTTAGGGGAAAAAATGATACACAACCTAACAGCAGTAGTAAATTTCATAGAGGTAAAAGTATGTAAAATTATTATTATTTTTTCATTGTTTCCTTCTAATAATATTTTTGTGCTTTCTTTCGTCCTATAGTTTCTTGAAAACTGAAGAAATCCCTATATTATTTAGAGGCAATATGTATCGAACAACAGTAGTAAATTGCACAGAGGACCACAGTCAATATTTATGAGAATTGCTAATTCCAAATTTACCTTAAAATTATTTTAAAAATCCAAGTTGTGATTTACAGATAAGCTTGAATAATACTACATATATGCTTTCCTGCACTTATTCTGCAGGTAAATTAAATAAGCACAAATATAAATATCAAACGAAATAAGCCAACACAGCCTTAACTTTTATGATAAGTTGACCAATCTATGCCATTATTATTATTACTACAGTATGTATTATTTTGTATGCCCGGGTTTCTTCACTATTCATAATTTTAAATTTGTAAGCAATTGAATTTAAGTTTGCTTTGCTTTTTCTTTTTTGCTTGATTTTGCAATAGTTAACATACCAAAAATAAAAATATATTAATTTTGGTTTTGGATAGTTTCATTTTCAAATATCACATTTTAAAGTCCGCCCGCACATTGAGCGGGCACTGCTGCTAGTTGGTATCAAACATATAAGCATGAGCATTGCCGCCATGCATCTCAAACAACAAATTCATTTTTTTTGTTTCATCATCTTTCTTAGAGATCCATTAATTAGCAACTGAACTTTCTTAAAATAACAACTCATACCATTGCAATATTCAATTTGAAGTTGCAAACACCCGAGCACACATAAAACAACTTAGAAAAGGAGGCATCAATGTACTAATTTGTTGGAATGATTATCATTATTAATTATAATTACTGATTTCTAAAAATTATTTAATGAACAAAGAAATGTTTTCAATTTTTCCATCTCTATATTGTACCCTTTTAACAAACTCACCGTAGGAATTGTGAATCGCCTTTTTAACAGATTCCAACAGGTATAGTAGCTTTTCTGAATAGTAGGATGAGATTATGCTGGCTTCATTGGTCAGCTCGAAGTATGAATCTGTTTTTTCTGATGAAGACATGCCTATAAAATTTATTCAAAAATTCAATAGAATCGCAGGTTAATTAAACAACCTAATTAAACAAAACTGATTCAGTTCGAAACATTGTATCTAGAAACCTATGTTTTATACCTGTTCGAATTGGATTTTATTGTCTCTCTTCCTGTTCCAGCACTGTCATTTGTAGTTACTGTCATAAATCTTCTATAATCTATGTCTCGTCCTATAAATAAGAAATTCAAAAAAATCAGTCGAAACATGTTATACATGCTTAAAAATAATGGTTAGCCATGCCAAAATATTAAATATATAAACTGATTACTCAAGAGGCGACAATCTAATTTAGTAGAACCCTAGATGTCATTGTCAATTGAAAACACCATCAACACTATCTAATTAAAAACATCACTGAATGAAAGCTCGAAAATTTCACAACATGATAATATGGGTACTTGTTCCCTGCCAACTAAGTTAATAAATACATTAGTATGATTTTAATTTTATGTGACTTGGACTTAAAACTATTGTGGACCAACATGGCTGGTTTCTAGGAGGTATCTTCTCATAACCTAATCGCAAATCAATTTGGCAAGGGTTCCATGGTTAATGATCTAAATTGACTCGTGAATTAACCAATATCATGAGTAGAAATAATTTAGTTGCTAAATCGACTCATCATTAACTTATGAAGCCCGCATCCATACCTACAGTCATGACAACAATTGTCGATGTCTAGCCAAAGTACAGCAGCACTCCCACTGTTATATCCGTAAGCATGAACCTGAAATTCAATACAAAATCCAGCCTAAATCAGTACTGCGAATGAAATCGATATCTAACCAATATATCAATATACGTTTAATATTTTGGTTACCAATGCCAAACATGCTAATTTCAATAGTTTATCCACATATCTGCGTACCAAAATAAATATTGTAAACAACAAATAGAAAGAAAGTCACTAAATTCATGGAACTGGCCATACTGAAGACGTCCAAATTTTCTAATCATATACGCATATGCAACTAAGAGCTCAATTTGGCTGAGAAAGAGGAACAATCGCTGAATTGCTTACTGTAAAAAAGAGAGAAGGGGTGTGAGAAGAAAAGAAAAGCTAGAATATGGAGCTCAATCAAATCGGAAAACAAAAGAAGAAATTGAATGAGTTACCGCTGCCTTGTTTCTTTTGTAGCTTGATAGCCGTTGAATGGTAGTGGAATTAGCAGCACTGGTTTAGCCTTGGAAAGCTTGGCTATGCCTAGAGTCATCGTACTTCTTCTGTGCAGCTCCGATTGGCGACTTAGCAAGTTCACCCCTTCTCTTTTTCGTACGTCAACCTTACCTTGAATGGCCAGAGCACATTTCAGAATGTAGCATTGTTTTACTGCAAACAGTACAACTAAAATCATAATTCTTGACCTAGTAGTAATCAATTTCAGAAGCAAATATACAAAATCGATCAACCTCCTGAAACTAAATCAGAAAGACAAATGGAAAACACCACAATCAAAAAATAAGACACAAGTGAACCATACCTCAGCAAAGCAGAACCAAGCAAAGTAGAAGGACGCACCGACAGACAAACAGCAGCTGCAAAATACAAATTAAGAATCCATCAGCCCAATTTCATGGCAAATGCAAAAACTAACAACAAAAAATCACACAATCAGATCCCACAAACCCCCTCTTAAAAAAAAGAAAAAAAACCAAATATAAAAAAAAAGCACAACCTAACACCAGGCCCATACTCACCACATACCAAACCTCAGGGAACCCACACCCCTAAACAGCATTAGCACAGCAATTCCCTCACCTGGCTTATAACTATCAATCAAATAAACAAACTAACTCACCACTCACATCAGATGCAATAACCAAAAAAAAATCCAAGCCAAACACTGTAATAGACTAAGCACATCACTTCCATAAATAAACAGTATCCAATTAACCACCATCAGCAACAAATCGTGGAGAAGGAAAAGGGAAAAAAAAATACAGTTCCTTTCCAAACAATGCCAAAAAAAAAAGGACAGAAATTCCCACAAGAAATCCCCAAACACATAAGTACAGTTCCAACCCAAAATTGAACGAACAAAGAGGTAAAAACTCACCAAAACAGACCCTAAAACAACGAATCCTGCAGTACGCAACAGCCAATCCAACAACCAAATCCCAGAAGACTACCGCAACACAAGCAGCAAGAACCCCTACAAATAAAAAATGAACAATGCGTAAAACAGAAACGCAATACAACCAACAAATACAGAATAAATCGCGAAATAAAGGGGGAAAAAAAAAGAAGAGAAACGACGAACCCCAGAGCAAGGAAGGCACCCAATGCGGAAGGCAACACCAGCGACACCAGAAGGAAAATGCCTTCCTCGAACAAACAGAATAAAAACCCCCAACCCAACGACCTCTCCAAAGAGACGAAGCAAACATCAAACAAATGTACGGCACATATTTCATCCATCAACCAAGCCGAAACTATCGAAGAAAAAAAAAAGAAACAGACAATCAGACGGCCCAAACTCAACATCCTACGCGACAGCCCAAACTCCACACCGCACGACACCCCTACGTCACCCAGTTACTGTAGAAAATCTACCTAAGATTGGAGTATTTTTAGATTGTACTTTCTGTTTTGCGTGCAAAGTTACTATTATTATTACTTATGGGCTCGTTTGAATGGGATGGAATTGGCCAATTCCATTCCTGCATTTTTCATCCAAACCATTTTGGAATAGTCAATTCCATTTCTAACATAATTTTCAATAACACTCTTCCTAATAACACTTTTCTCTCTACTTTTCACACTTCCCAACGCTATTCCTAAACTGACCATCCAAACAACATTTCCAATTCCTAGGAATAGCCAATTCTCACAATTACTGTGAATAGTGTTGTTCCCTAAATTTATGCTATTCCTACCCAATTCCTAATCCATCCAAATGACACCTGTGTTTCTCTATTCAGAAAGTGACAAAAAAGTTGTTATTTGTATCACTAATTATGTCGTTGCGAAAAAAGGTGAAAGGAGAAAATGAACATTTATAACGTCCCGTACAGGTTCCTCACATTGCGCGTCTTATTTGAATTACAGTAATTTTTCTTACTCAAGTTCATGATTAACTTATTAACCACAAAACGGACCCCATTTATCAGTGAAACTCTCGTTGGTGATTATTTCTACATGCATCAATCTCTCAAATTTATTATAATGTTTTTCAAAAATGTGCCGATACCATCTTATATCCATAAGTGGATTTTATAAATTTGAAACTTTTTTGTTGTAAAAGCACTACAATAGAATTTTTATTTTTTCCCCCTCCCTGATTGTCAGAAGTTCTAGTTGATTTTAGATTTTTTACTGAACAATTTAGCAGTTGCAGTATGGTGTTGGTGTAGATATGGCAAAATTAAAGCAGCACAATTTGATGTACGATTTGTGGTTACAAAGTAGTTCCGAAAGAATTGGGAATGAAGCTAACAAAGGGGCCCATAAATAATGAGGGACACTGCAAAACCTCACATGGTTCGACATCAACCCAACCCCACCTACAATTAAGGCCACCGGCCTCATTTGATTTGTCATCTCAGAATGAAAAGAAAACCAAAAGCGCTTGGTGGACCCACTTCCAATTCGGACAATTGGATTCATATGGATCCTCTATGGCTCAGTAGTAGGGAATTGCTTCTCACGCTCTCCAAAATTTATAATTAAAGATTCACTCCTCTTGGATGAAAATACCCTTCTCATTTTTTCAATTTACGTCCCTCAATTCATTCCAGTTTGTAATATGATTGTAATACGAAGGATATTTTCGTCCAATAGGAGTGTATCTCTACACTCCAATTTTGAGGAGTGTAGGAAGCAATTCCTAGTAGTCAGTATACAATAGTTAGAAAATGGAAACCTCTTGTGAATTCCTCACTAACATAATGATGACAATTTTTTTTTGTAAATTCCTCACTAACATAATGATGACAATTTTTTTTTTTAAACAAGCAGGGATCTAAGTCCCCACCACTTCCATTTAAAGAAGCAAAACAAATTACAATTGTTTATAGCATTATATACCAATCGTAAAAAATAAGAATATTAAAATATTTGCATATTATTTGCATATTTTATGGAGTAACTATCATTCTGAAATATATATTTTTTGTATTTTAATTATTTGTGATATAATGTATAATTTAAGTGACTAAGTGCTTGACTGTAAGAATGTTTGAAAAAAATAATAGCGTGTATATTAATTCTTAGCAAATGATTACGTAGGTCGTAACATAAGTTAGCGCCACAGAAGAACACTGCCTTCCTATTTTAAATGCCAATCATGGGCTTCTAAGATGCACTTGAAAACAATATCTATCCAAAATGTTTTTAAATGAAAGTCTCGTTTATCTGTTTGACAAAAATATATCAATAAATAAAGGATATAACTGTTTTAATGGAAATATCGTTTATCTGATTGACTTTTTTTTTTTAAATGAAGGCGAAGGTACGTTCCCATATTCTAAAACCTTCTATACAGAAAAGGAGTTGTGAGTTCACTTTTTAAAAATTAATTGAACAGTCGGGGATGCCAATTGATAATATGAGCTGCTAAAAGGTCCTTCACATTATAAATCATATTTGATAGGACTTAGGAGGATAAGAAGTGAGATTATAACAGTAATTTTGATATTATTATCATGAGGAAAGTTCCGCTACCAAAATTTTGGTTGCCCCTAAATGCCAACATTTTGGTATTTAGTTACTTTTTCAAATTTTAAAATTCAAACGTTAAATTCAAACCGTTGATCTTATTTAGTTTAACGAGCGATGTGTTTTCATATAAGTTTTGCAAATTTTGGAGTTTATTTAATACTCGATCAAAGGCTAAAACATGAACGTATTAGAATGAATCTATCGTAGTTAACAAGGTTCATTTGTTTTACTATCTCTTGATCGAGCATCAAATAAACTCCAAAATTTACAAAACTTATATGGAAATGCATCGCTAGTTAAACTAAATAAGATCAATGGTTTGCATTTAAATTTTGAATTTTAAAATTTGAAAAACTAATTAAATAGCAAAATGTTGGCATTTGGGGCAACCAAAATGTTGGTAGTGGAACCTTCCTCTATTATTATTATTATTATTTTGCACTTTCCATTTTTTTGAAAGAAGCAACATATACATTCTGCATCCTGAAAATTTTTATTCGTAATTAATCAATTGGTAATCCAACAATTACATGCATACATAATTGTACTTCTCATCTTCTCTGTGCTAGTATTTGCTGATTTATATATAAAAAACAAGTGGTCAAAGTATTTAACCGCTGAAACTGAATCCGACGGACATAAACAGTCCATCATCATCCAGTTTTTAGATAAATAAATTGACAAGAGATGACGTAAGCAACCCCTTTGGGTCAAAAAATTTGGTCAAAAAGTGGTGGGTTCTCCAATGTACCAACTCACCAAAAGGCCGAAAGGCCACAATAAAACTAATTAACTTGCAAATCCAAGCCGGAATTCGGCGCAGGGTACAGAGACGGCCATTTCTTTTTCTCAATCTGAGTACTGAGTTTGCCATTTACGGTAAAAGAAGCCTTCGGATTTGCACTTACTCTTGGGTAAATGCTATTGTTTTATTTCCCTGAGATAATATTTCTATAGTTATCAGTGTAGCGGGTCATTTTAAAGAGAGTTATTAAGCAGTTATATATGGAGTTGCATTAAAAAGGATGCTGAAAACTAAAGATATTCTCTCAGTGAAAATATCTGATAGGACGGGATCCTTATCCACTTTGACAGCCTGTAAAGAAAAGCCCAATTTTTTAATTACAAAGGATGGAATAAAATAAAAAATAAAAAATGGCCTTTTGTTTTGATTTCAGCCTCGAGCAAGTTGGAACCTGTTAAAGTCCGCCTGCTGCTAGGGTTGTGATCTGGTTAATGAATTGCAGGAATTATAAGTGACATCGCTAAAAAAAACTATCCCGTGCCATCGCTGTTTTCTATTATAAATGTTCAGTTTAATAGTTAAATGTGTTCAGTTTAATAATCAAAAGTATTCAGTTAAATACGCCATCACGCGTTAGTCGTGTCAGCCTTGGAGAGAGGCGCGTCAGGGGCAGAGTTGGAAAAAATTTAAATTGAACCGGATCGGTTCATGACCCCTTCTACTTTTTTCATGTATTTTTTTCGGTTCGTGACCCCTTCGCTTAACATTGCACCTATTAAAAAAACTAACAGTAATACTTAATAAACTGAACATTTATATGTAAAACCTGAACATTTGTACTTGGGAAACTGAACATTTATTCTTACTAAACTAACACTTATACTTATCTAAATGAACATTTTTGCTGATAGTATTTATATTTTTTATTACAACTAACTGAACATTTATGCTCAATTAACAGAACATTTGTATTTTTCAACTGAACATTTTTACTTACTGAACTAAACATTTATACTTGATAAAATGAACATTTTTATTTATAACATTTTTATTTTTTATTGTAACTAACTGAACATTTATACTCAAATAACATAACATTTGTACTTATCCAACTGAACAATTATGGACAAATAAAGTGCGCTGGACAAGGTAAGGATGCGTTGGTTGCTTAAGTGCGATGGCACACGATGGTTTTTTAGAGGATGGCGTTAATCAATTTCCAATGAAGTGGGTAAACAAGGGCGCTAATTTAATTTTTAATTGGACCAATATAATAGTTTGATTTTGCGATAACTTTGAATCAATGTAATTTTTTTTTTCAAACATAGCTGAAAGTTTTCAAATGTTAGTTAAAAGTATTATCTTTTCTCATATTAATGTTTGAGAGCTGTAATGTTGGAATTCGCCTCGGAATTCAAATTAGTTCGAGTTCATGATTTTTAAACTATTATTTCGGCTTATGACGAATCAAACTAAAATTATATATCTCTTTAGTCGAGTGGGTCGAGTGCGTGACTATTATTCGAGTAATTATTTGCTGACCTATCCACAAATATCAAAATAAGTGAAATGTTTATTTACGGTCTTTTGTTTACGACCATGAAGTTACTTTTTTCAAGGAACAACCTAAAAACCAAGCATAAATTTTATAGTTTGTTCTATCTTTTACCGACTTCATAATTTTGACATGCATAACTGCATGAGTATATAACATATTTTCACGTTCATAGTTCATACCATTTTTGTATTAACTGGTCACGTAGGACAGCTTAACTTTCGTATAATAACAAGTTTTTTCTATTTATATATCCTGACTCATGGACTTATGGTTGTATTTGTATCAAACCATAGCTATATTATTTAAATTTTTGTTGGAAGAAACTTATTTTGCGTCATAACTTTAGTTGTAGGATCTAGGATGTCAATCGTCATAAGACTATAGCTACTTGTATTGTCCATGTTCAAATTTCATATTACAACAAAAAATTTCTATTTATCTCGACTTATTTTCCTATCGAAACATAGATTAATTTATTATTTAAAATTTTTTACGATGCAATAGGAAAACTTATACTGTCCATATTCAGACTTCGTATTATATTATGTTAACTTTAGTTACTTTACATTTCATGTACTCCCGGTTAGAGATAACGAAGAGGGAATGTAATCCAGCTGGATTCTTCTAGACTAATATTAATCAAACGGCAGTGCAATTTATTTCTATCCGTATGTAAGAAAAAAGACTAAAGATATTCCTAAAATATTTTTTTATGCCGCCAAATGCTAAATGAATTTAAATTGTATATTTTATGTCCAATTCATGCTAAGTTTATAAAAAAAGGATTCATTATGCTACAAAAATATATATAATACTTGAACTTTTTACCGTAGAACTTTGCCTTTTCTTTACTTGTGATTTCTTTCTAGTGTGGAAATACTGCACCAAGGATGAAAAGCTAGCAGTTGCCCGAGATACCAAGTTCCCCACAAGTATCAAAGAATGAAGAACAGAAGGCGCGTGCGGCAAGAACCGAATACGCTGAAATATGCGAGACATAAAGAAAAATCATATGCAGGGCGTTAGGAGCAATCACTTAAATAGGTTTCGTTTCTTACTTCTCGGACGATCGTACACGAGTTCGGTTGGTTGATACAAAAAACGCATTATGCTACAGAGTTGCAACCTTAAATTGTAGACTTGTAGTCATGGTAGGAAGGAAAAAAAATAAAAATAATAAATTGCATCTCGAGTCACGACTAAAATTTATCAGCTCTACGTAACAAATGCAACTCGACCAAATCTTAGAATTTAATGCCCACGAATTTCAGCTGTCTTAGTAAATTAATGGAATTAATTACAAGCTTATCACCAGTATTTTAAATTAGAAACAATAAATCTCAACTTTGACCAAATCTCTAAAATATAATGCACACAAACTTTTATTCTCCTGGGTGATTTTTCAAATGGCAATAACTATAAAATTTGGAGTTAAAAAAGGAAAATTTTCATGGCAAGTAATAAAGTTTCATTAAGTAAAAAATTAAATATTCTTTGTTCGGTGATTACGTCTAAAAATTTGCTACGGTGAGCTCACGAATGTGACTAAGTTATACCAAGGTTTAAATCCTAGACCGATTTCTCAGAAACTTTCTGTCAAATACGGTCGAAATAATTACGTGGCAACTTTGTTTGGGGTAACACGAAAAAATGCAGCTGGCGTGGCAATTTTGTCACAATGTTATGTGGGCTCCTTTTCAGATTATATAGAGAGTTTTCATTGGTTGACTTGATATTTTCTGCAATGTGTGCACTTTCAGGTTGAAAATTAATAAAATAAAAAAATCTAAAATGGTGGGTGCCCCTGGATTATAACACACAATATGGATTGTTATGATTAAAAAAAAAAAATCCAAAAATCAAAAGTATAGCAAGAGTGAAAATATGTTTTAAAAGAAATTATTTTATTTAAAATAATATAATCATATCGTGTGACGTACATTGTTTTTATAATTAACAAAAGAGCATTTATACCATGAAAGATAGAAAAGATAGTATTTTTTTTTCATTATCTTCTTTGCAATTGGAATATTTTGAAATCACACTATATTATTCACAATATAATTAGTCACCGAACCAAACAAATAAATTTAAATTCTTCTTCGTATTAAAATAAAAAACACTCTAGATAGATTTTGACAATTTCGCATATAGATGCTTTTTTTTTTTTTGTTCTGATGATAATATGTAACCTGTTATAAAATACATACACCGGGTGCATGTAACATTTTACAAGGCAAAAGAAATTGGAAATAATATTCGGCTCACGTGCGGCGTGGTCTCTCTTGAGTCTTGACTTATTGAGCGCTCTCTTTGCACGTGAGTTTTTTATTAGTAAATTTTAAACCGTTGAAATAAGTTTATCATCGATCCTGACCGTCCGCTCTCATAGCTTGGATTTTGCACGAGTTCTGTTTTCTATTTTCTGGTGAGATTTTTGTTTTGTATTAGTCGTTAGTTGTAGATGGAGACACTACCTAACGGAATTACAGATTACACAATGGAGCCTATTGTTTTGTGAGATATCCCTTGCATATAAAGAAATTGCACGGGCTGTATATTGTAGTGTAGTGGAAGTTGCCAGATAGGACATAAAACTACCTACGAGTATTTACATTTACACCCTAACAAGGTTTCAATTTTGTCAGAAAATACTTATCACCTTCCTCAGTTCGGCAGTAAATGTTTTGACTGATTTGAGAACAAATGTCAATTGTCAATGAAACCCTAAAAGCTTGGGGAAAGAAAGTGACCATGTATCTTTGAAACTCTGAAAACTGTACTCGTTTTCTCATTTAAATTTTGCAGTGAAATAAGCATTTTTTAAATAGTTTTAATGTCAAGCTTCTAAAATGTGGAATAATTAGATTAGAGGGGGATAGTGATACATCATTTGAAGAAATTTATTTCAAAATGATACTCTTTTTTATTGCAATACGCTGATAAAATTAGATATTCTTTAAAAAAACAATGCAGCATTATATTGTATAAAATATAATATATTGTCAATAAATCTAAAAACACATAATCCTATCGTCAAGATAAAAATAATAAAATTGCAAATATATTTTTCATCACTTAGAATACATAGCAGCATGGGTGAACACAGAATTTAGACAATAATAGAATAAAGTGATGATAAACTTGAATTAATAAAACTTTCAAATTGCTCGGACGTGCATGATTATTCAATTGTCAGTTTTCATGATTTTTCTTCGTGTTGTGTCCATTGATATAGAAAAATAAAAAGGAATACTTTACTGTAATACGAAACTATTATTAAAAGTATTTTCTAATCATATCGCGTTGATGTCAATTAGATTAAAAAAATACACAATAGTGTGGGTAACCTAAGAATGTGTTTGATCATATTAACAAATAGAATAACAAATCAACTGTACAAAAAAAAAAAAAAACCTAGGCATTATAGGAAATGCGTTCATGAAAACAAATAATAATATTTTATACATTTAAAACTTTACTTTTACATAGTTATTTTGTAAGATGGAAATTGCCAAATAGGTAGATGTGTCCATTAAATGGAAACTAATAACTAATCGAAAAATTGAAAATAATATGCAAACAAATTTGCGAGTAGAGATATTACACATCAATAATAACAATGTACTTTTGGTTATCAGAAAATATAATATGAAAATAAAAACTTATGTTGTTAGCAAAAAAAAAAATGAAAAAATAATAATAAAAGTCTGAAGTATCTGAGATAGTATATTCGTATAAAAAAAAAGAAAAATCCAAGATCAAAACAATCAGGATGACTTCATATCCAAATTCCTAATGAAACCCAAGAATCCCCTAATTGTAAATTGTGAAAAAAAAGGACATTTCTAAAAAATCACTAAATCTTCTTCATGCCTGCCAGCTAAGTAAGAGCACAGAAACCGAAGGCGAAACAGTGGTTTTCTCATTTCTGTTTTCCCTCCCTCCAGATTTAATATAATTATAAATTAACCCCCTTGTCATTTGTTTCATCCCATCCATTCCTTCACCATTTCCTGCTCTTAAAATATTTCTACTCTGCGTCATTCCAGGAGTGATATATAAACATCTCTCTCTTTCTCTATCTCTCAGTCTCGCGCCTCTCTCTCTGTCTCTCCCTCTTTCTCTCTTTCAGAGTTTGGCGACTGACAGCGGGCCTCACCACCTGAGTATACTCCGACGTGGGTGATCGTTGATCGGACGGAGGAAGGTGGCTTAAAGGAGAACAAACGGTAAGAGAGAAGCTTTAGTTTTATTCGTTATCTAATAAATTGTTGGGTTTTTCGGCTTATGGTTAATTGGGTGATGCGGCATTTCGTAGGTAGTAAAGTTGGCGATCGCTATTGGTGAAAGAGAGAAAGGTTAGATTTTTTTTTTTTCCCTTTTTGTTGCAACTTTTGTTTCACAATAATTAGATTTTTGTGAGGATAAATTTCGCTTCTTTTTTGGGAGTAGAACTGATAGATTTTGATCTGTTCTTTTTCCTCAGGTTTTGGAGTGGTTTCTGTCAGTTTAAGTTGACTCAGGATTTTCGGAAAGGAAAAAGGTGAAGTTCTACTTTCCAATTTTTCCTTATTTTGCGCAAATTTATTTGGTTTTTTCTTAGTTCTATTAATTGCTGGAGATCAGCGAGGTTCGCTCCCTCTCTTTCTATCACGCACACGCACGCACACCTAAACACACATAGTGACATAGGCACGCTTTTTTTTTTTGTTTTCTTTTTTCTTCTTATTATTTTTGCATATCAATACTACTTTCAATTTTAGTTCATGTCCAGTTCAATATCATACTTTTTGAGTTTGGTGAATTGGAATTACTGTGATTTAGACAACAGCAAAGAGTTGGGTCCCTAAATTAAAATGTGGGTTGATTTCTGAGGTACATGGATATATTAATTTTTGGAAAATTCTAGAAGCAATTAATTTCTTCAGACGATGGTTAGTAATATCGCTGTTAATCTATATCGTTGTAAAATAAGGTAAGGAATCATTTAATTTCTCATACAAAATTGTTAAGTTTTCTTATGTTTATCAACTTTCTATAATATATTAATACAAAATTGTTAATCTATATATAATTTGAAATTTTCTATAATCCTTTTCTGTAGCCTTATATATTTCGGTTTTGCCAAAGGAAAGCAATTTTGGTTATGTAAGTTGTCTAAATAATGGGGTTTTAAAGTGATGCAATATTTATATATAATCAATTGTGATTGATTTATCAATCTATCGAGTGTTATGTAAGTTGTCTATATATACATACAATGTTTCTATTTATCAGTAACTTTTTGAACTTCAGTCCCGATAACATTTCCGCAAATATTGTGCGCGGTGCTTAGAAATATTCATCAGTAATATTTTGTTTCTGGAAGTTATTTTATTGAGATATTTAATAAAAATTGCAAGTATTTTAGAGTCCCTGAAAACATAGCAAAATTGAAGGGACCATAAATAAGATTTATGAGTAAATTTTAAGAATGTATTTATATTTAGAAAATAAATAGAATTTTAATTTTCAAATGAACTAAAATTGAAATTTGAAACAAGTGATTAGGAGATAAAATACAGGAAAAAGAATGAGGAATATGCACAGAACTGTATTAGCCTTCAAAAAACAAAAGGAACTCAACTGTAATATTGCTAACTTTTAGTTTACTCTTGCATGTGATGTTGATGCTTTATCTGCACTTTTGGTTCAGTTAATAACATGGTTATTTCCAACAATGATTCCTTGCAGGATTTCACTAACATAACCACCTTCCTTGGTTCATTTATTTATTGCAAATCTGAATAAGCCTTTCCAATCTGAAATAACATGGAGCGAACCCAAGACAAAATGGACGGTTCCCGGGTCTGTCAGTTCAAAAACCTGATTATTGCTCGAATAACCATTCTGCTCCACCTGCTGAAAACCCTAGGGGGTGACCCATATGCCTTACATATTAATATACTTGCTTACCTCTTATCCCCTGCCAACATTCTTTCAAATGCCTTCAGAAAGCTACTAACTAATATATCAGTTGCGAGACTAGATAGCTCTATCCCGCACCCGAGGAAGAACATCTCCAAGCAGTACTCGAAATGCCAGATAGGCAGTGAAGAGCAATCAGCCAACTGTCTCCTGCCTGGTTTACCTGATGAAGTTGCTCTAGAATGCCTCACCTTAGCAAGCCGGTCAGACTACCCTGCCCTTGCTTGCGTAAGCAGGAGATTCAGATCATTAATCTCAAGTGGCTATTTATACAAGCTCAGAAAGAAGCTTGGCATTCAAGAGCACTGGATTTTTGTATCTACTGCCGACATGCCATGGGAGGGCTTTGATCCTTCAATAAGGCAGTGGATGCCGATGCCACCAATCCCGTGTGATGATTGCTTCAAAATGGCTGACAAGGAGTCACTGGCAGTAGGGACTCAACTTCTAGTTTTCGGCCGTGAGATTTTTGAACTTGCTATTTGGATGTATAGCCTGGTCACTAAGGAGTGGTCACGTGCCCGGCCAATGCTCCATGGCAGATGCCTTTTTGGATCTGCTAGCCTTAACGGGGCTGCCATATTAGCAGGTGGAGTTGACCCTTATGGAAGGGTTCTTAACTTGGCAGAAATGTATAATTCTGAGACAGGAACCTGGGAACCCCTTCCAGGCTTGAATGTGGCCCGAAGATCGTCGGCTGGTTTTTTCATGGATGGGAAATTTTATGTCATAGGTGGTCTGACACAAGATAGGCAGTCGCTGACCTGTGGTGAGGAGTTTGATTTGGAAACTAGGGTTTGGCGGAGGATCATGAACATGTACCCAGTTGGGGTTCAGGCCTGCCAGTCGCCACCTCTCATGGCCGTAGTAAACAACCAGCTTTATGCAGCTGATAAGGACATCAATGTTGTGAAGAAATACAACAAGGAAGACAACACCTGGAATGTTGTGAAGGAGTTGCCTGTGCAGGCATCACCAACTGGGTGGGGCATGGCATTCAGAGGCTGCGGGGACAGCCTGATAGTGATCACGGGGCATTGGTTGGTGTACAGCCAAGGAATTGTGATTCATGGATGGCGCCCTGAGGGGGACCCACATGAGACCTGGGAGATTCTGAGTGCCAGGGAACATGCTGGTAAGTTTGTGCAGAACTGTGCAATCATGGGTTGTTAAGGAGTCGGATAGTCTAGATGGTTGCAGACTGATAGTAGCAAGACTGATGTAGATGTAGGTTTCCTTCTTAGTCAGCGGCTCTCCCTTATTATCCAAAATAAGTTTTAGATCTCCTTTTTCCCCAATATCCAAAACAAAAATCCCAAAAATAACCTCTACCCCTATTGTCCTCTTTTAAATTTTTTTAAAAAATTATGCATTACCTTCTTTGTTTTTGCCTCCTAAATCAAGAAAAGGAAAAAAAATATCATCCATTTACCCTGCTCTTTCGTTTTGCTTCTCCTGTTATTAAACCATTCAACCAATTCCTCTCTGTTCCTCCCCGTCATAAATCATCGTTCCTCTGTGCTTGTCCTTGTTGAAAAAAAAAAGATTTAAGAAGGAAAGTTAAAAGAAACCCCCCTTCCTTTGCATGCCTTGACATGTTGGGGTGGGGGTGGTTAGGGTGTGTGTGTGTATGAGTTACAACTCCCATGTTGAATGCTCAGTGACAGACAGTTTTAAAGACGTGTAATAGAAAACAAATATAGAAGAATTGAAAGCTGTAGGTGGAGGCTTTCTGCTAATGAGATCTGAATGAGTAGCAGTAACTTGCAATTGCTAATAGTAGTAGCAGGCTTAGATAGATAGAAAGGAAAAAGATGTGCTTCATCATCTTTCATTATAGAAAATTTTACTCATTTTGCCTTCGGTTTAATGCTATTTTTCTATGGCATCTCTTGGTTTTCTCTGTATTGCCTCTGCATCTGTTATTTTTTCATATTGATCTTTTAGCCTTAATCTCACTGTCTTGATTCCATACAACTGGGTTATCAGGTGATGTAATATGTACTGATCTGATCAGTTTGACCTTAACTAGTTACTGCTTGGTATGGTTGTGGGTCGGTACCAAACATTTTGCTATGCATCCAACTTTTGCAATAGTGTGCACAATTGGTACGTACATTTGGTACACAGTACCAGTAGGCAGATGAACGCACGGGGTCAAGCTTAATTGATATGTACCTGAAAATATTTTCATATAATTAATTATTTGAGACCTCATGTTAGTTGAATCCATATTTGAACTTTTATGCGTCCTAAACAAATTGAAGTTCAGGGGAAAAAAAGTTCTTGCAAACTCGTAAGTTTCTCTGAAAATTTGCAATTCAAAATTTGATTTTGTATTACAGCATGTCGTTTACAGGAATACTGTGTACTGCAGTTGTAATGTGTCGTACTGTTATTAGTTGAAGTTAGTAAATGACGTGGATGATGTCATCCATATAATGGTGGCATGCAAGTCAAGCACTTGGTGAACATACTTGTTTTGTTGAATGCCATTTTACGAGTACTTATACTACATGTGCTTTCATGTATATACTTTATGTATATTTATGTTTGAGTACCTAAATAAAGTACCTCGATTTGTCCTTTCTTTCCCCTATGTTTGAGTAAACATATATACTTTATGTGCGTTTTAAGTATTTGATACCTTCCTAAATTTTTTTTTAATTTTGAACATAATATATTATACAAAAATATTCAAATAAACGCAATGTGTGTTAATATAAAGGTATACAATTGAAGTATTCTAAATAAAATTTATTTTTTTTCTGAGTGCTTGAATTCTCAACATTCTTTTGTTATTTTCTTATTAGATCTTAAGTTCCACTACGGCATATTGGGAATATTTTTTAAAAAATATTGCTCAAAGCTTGCGGAGTCATCTAAAACATGATTCCATATAATAAGTTCCTTTTTTCTCTTTTGGCGCATATGGATATAATTATATTATCGCATTGTATAGGACAAACCTGGGAATATTCCTGCTTATTTGTTGCTAAACAGTTGCCACGTCCCATAGAAAAGATCCTCTATGTTTAATAATGTTATAAAAAGAAAAGAAACAAAAGGCTGCCCACTTTTTTTTTTTTTCTTTTTAGAAAATTTAGTATGGTTGGTGGCTCTGTTAACAAGTCCCATTCAGTCATCCTGTAGCACATGGAGGCATGCACTATGCTTCATCCAATTAATATCCAGTTTCAACTGATATCTTGCCTATATTTTCCTTCCTTCTGTCCCTTCCTTCGTACAGTGAATCTGTACTGTACAGAGAGCATTCAATATTTTCCATATATCATCACAATTGAATCATATTTATTTTATGTAGTTGTGTTGCAAATAGCATGCAACTAATACTGGCATCAAATTTGAGAGCATAGTATTATTCATATATCATATATGAAGCACATCAGAAATGAATATATGATCCGAATCGTTCATCATGACTTATTAATGGCAACTGGAAATCCATGTATCTAAGTCAAGGAGATGCTCGATTATTCTAAGGAGGAAAAGAAAAAAATTAATCACAAAAATCATGAGAAGAAATTTGCAACAGAATATTAAAAGATGAGATTTATCATCTTTTTAATATTCTTTAACAAACTTCATAAAGTTTGAGGCTAAATATTCCGTATTAATTGGAGTTGTAGATGCTATATATGAAATGCACACAAAAAGAAGGGCTTTATTTCAGATGCACCAGTAATCAGCAGATGTGTGCAGTGTACCAGGATATTTACCAAACATGACAGTATAATATGAGGAGTACATATGCTATGGATGATCTGTGGCGTCTGCTTTTTTCAGCATACTCCCTAGATAAATTTCGTTTCAGTTTCGTTTTATTTTTTTTCGTTATGATATTCTTTTTGTACTTGAATGGAACCCCGTTGCAGAGACCACTTTATTAGACCAGCCATCTTCGGATACATGTTCTCTAATTCCACCATGTCAGAATCCTCATGAAATGAAGAAACTGATTTAGGGATTGGACACGGGAATTGGGATATTTGATGGGTAAATCGATGGAATTTGGATGATATAAAGTTAACGGAGATGAAAAAAGCAGAAATTTAATTCAACAACGCTGTTTGTTACAATCATAGACCTATTTATAACGAATTAAATAAACTAAGGGTCATTTGGTTCATCTAAAAATAAAATTAGAATTAATTATTTGAAGTAAAAATATTATTATTAAACGATCAAGAATAAGTTTTTTAGAATTTAGAATGTTATTTTTAAATGGTCTAACATCCGGATTAAATTTTTATTCATAAAGTGTTTGAATCATCTTAGATTATTAAGTTATTGAAGCCACTTTTTAATCCGGATTAAAAAAATAATTTAAACATCCTATAAATAAAAATTTAATTCGAATATCGAACCACTTAAAATAATATTCTAGATAAAAAAAACTTATTTTTAATCATTTAGAAATAATATTTTTTATTTCGAATAACTAATTCTAATGTTATTCTTATATCATCCAAACGCCAACTACATCAATAATCGCACGCTTTCGTAAAAAGAGAAGTAACTGACAGATGGCCCTTGTTTAAATCTTCCTTTTAACGGCCATTTTTCCGGGTCGCATAATTTCGCTATTTACCGTTAGTTCATTCAACTCCGTTTGCTTTGCCCATCCCCCGCCACATTATTCAATGATGCTTCTTCTTCTTCAGTTCTTTGTGTTCCCATCTTTGAAATTTGAAGGGGATACCTCGTGGAAACTCCGTCAATTTTACCCTTTGACGTTTCAGTCTTCAGTTTTCGATTTTTGTCGATTCGGATGGAGAAGATTTAAGGGCTCTAACTCGGCCCATCCCGCCGATCGTTGAATGGTGATTGGACCCATAAAATTGGGAAATTGATTGCTGTCATATGTAATTTTACCGTCCATTGTCATCGCTTGAACAAAGTGAACATATAAAATAGACAAGGTGAACATATAAATGATCAAAGTGAATATTTACAAACAAATGAGTATAATAAAAATAAGTTGAATATGCATATAAAAATCTGAACAAGAATGACAAGACTTATTTGTTTGTATGTGTTCACTTTGATTTTTTATATATTCAGTTTGTCTGTTTATGTGTTCACTTTGTTCAAGCGATGACAAGGGATGACAAAATTGCAGATGACAGTTATTATCCATGAATGAATCAGCGACTCTGTTATTATTTTAGAACCAAGGCATTTAATTAATTTCTAATTAACACGGAAGAAAAATATAGACTACCAATATACAACAAAAAAATTTCTACACTTTTGCGAATTTCAAGATGAATATTGAAACATAAATTGTATTTCACCATTTTCATGGCTACGATTTATATGAAGGATACATTACATTTTGGATTCAAAATTGTGTATTATATCTTTTAATATTTTGTGAGTTAAAATTGTCATATTTAGTATAGAATTGTTGTCATGACTTTTGTTACTGACCAGTTACCCATAACGAAGTTCTGGAATACGTTGTTGGAAAAAATATTTTAACCGTCGGCTTTCATAGACGTATCACGTATGAAAAACAAATTTGTTTGCCAATGGACTTCAAAATTCAACAAAAAAGTCAAATTTTAAGATTATTGATATATATTCTCTATTTCTTAAAGATCATATTTGATGCAATGTGCACAATTTTATAAATCGAGAGATTTAAACACTTTAAGTTCAGTCAAAGCTGGTTTTGACGATCCACTAGGCGACTTTTAAATTACAACAAATTAATTTAATATAATTATAATCTGAAAATAATATAACACGTCTATGATTCAAAGTAACTTTTGAATTTCGCTCAATGTTGATGTCAGTTGTTTGTTGAGAGTCACTGTAACTTTTTCATTCAACAAAAATAGTCAAATAAATATACTATCTGATGGAGACTCAACAGAGAGAAGAAAAAAGGGTACACTATCTTTGTGTCATCGTGCCTCGTCAAGATGTTCTAAGTTCAAGAACAACCATTAGTTTTGTACGGTTTTCGCATGACTTATGAAATATATATGGTCAACAAAACGACAACCATTAGTCCATTATAGACCAACTTCTAGTTTATCGTAACGAAGGAGAACGTAAAATTGACGATTCAAAATTCGACTAGAGAATTCATTGCAGATATATATTTTTAATAAATGAAATAAAAAGCTAGACCCATTTATCGTAAAAACAATCGGTTAATAAATTGTTTTAAAGCATTTGTCACAAGTCAAATGAGATGCGCGAAGGACTATGTGTGCAAGTGAAAGAATTGTAGGTTGAGCCAAAGCAAACAAGTGGAAAGAACCCTCAAAAAAAAAAAAAAAAAGAAGTATAAGTAAAAGAACAGTTGCATGCAACTAGTATCAGGAATTATTGTTTGATCTAGTTGTTAAGGATAATGTATTTTAAATAGAAGTCGTGAATTCAAAATTCAACTGTTGATCTAATAAAACAAAAAAAGTAAAGTATCATAAGACAAAGGAAAAGTAAAAGGAAAAAGTTAATAATAGAGTCGGAAAGTATCATAAGATGAAACAAAAAAGTAAAGTATAATATTTTTATAAGTACCAGTGGTATAATTTTAATTTAATTACTCAAATTATCAGCTTATCACAGATGATATAAAAAGAAAATACATCGTATAATATGGCTATTTTTAGTTAAAAATAATGTATGCTTAGACTGAGAATCAATCATGCTTACATACTTTTAAAACCAATAATCCTGAAAACGTAAACTTTCAGCGCCCACATCATCCAAAATATTAAATAGCAATATTAATCATTAATAGTTCTGCTGCCAATGTAGCCATGACAGTGGATGGAGATCTAAAGAGGACCTTCATAGTGTTGCCGCAGCAAATCAGGGAGAGCAACATATGCAACGAAGAACAGTTAGCACGAAGACCAGGCAAAATGGCGAAAAGTACGACAGGTGTGAATCCAACAAGAGAACTTTAATTCGACTATAATTATCCAAATTCCAAAGGCTTACTAGGCCAACGTGCGCGCGCGTAAAGTGGTTAAGACTTTCATTTATGGCAAAAATAATAGTCAAATTTTAAATGGTTGAAGATTTAAAAGTTTGATCTGGGTTTAGCAATTTAATATAGAACACGCGAATTGAAATTATAATTAAACTAAGTAGTTCATATTAATGATTAATTTTAATGTTTTCAAATGTAATAAGCATATTTTTTTAAGAATTTGTACAAACATCTAGTAAAATATAACATGAGAATGACTACGATTCACCCAGATCATGCGGTGCTTTAGAGCCATTTTTCAAGATCAAAATTCAAATGTCTGATCTAAACAGTACAATATGTTCTTCATGTTTAAATATCCTTAGAAACAAATTTTTACATTTTTTGAAATTTTTTTGCTATTTTTTTTTTTACATATTTTACAAAATCGCTAATTTAAAACATTGTGGGCCGTCCATTTGCAGTGATTTTGTAAAATATGTAAAAATAGTAAAAAAATTCTAAAAAATGTAAAAATTTGTTTCTAATGATATTTCAACATGAAGAACATATTGTACGGTTTGGATCGGACATTTGAATTTTGAATCTTGAAAAACGATTCTAAAACACCGTATGGTCTGTGCTTTAGGGTATACCGTAGTCATTCTCAATATAACATACAACAAGTTTGTATTTGTACAATTTACAAAGCATATACTTGTAAATAATAAGCACAAAATTTTTATAAATAGTTGTAATACTATATTATATTATTTTAGTCAAAGTATATTTCGTATTAAAATGAGGCTATGCTTACGGCCTTACGGTGTCATTTTTTTAAGGAAAAAAATTGCTGTGCCGTTGTATCCGTGACAATTTCGCGTCGGACATGTGTGTCCGTATTCGTATACATAGCCAAAAAGTAAACTGAATGGGTCAAACTATACCATCAAAGACACATGGCTTGGACCCATCTTTCAACACTAAAATTAATGTTGCAATTAGCCTACCAGATGTGATAACCGCTTCATTTCTTTAACAAGCCGATGTTTGCAACAGATTTGATAACCACGGGAATGTCTTCTAACCAGAGAAACATAGAAAATTGTACTACATAAATTAATAAATAGAAGCGATAGGAATTCTTTCTTTTTAGGAAACAATAAATATATATAGCAGCGTGTTGACCACAACAAACAAAAATATAAAATTACCAATTTTTAACAATAGGCCACCTTTAGATATGTATCATTAGCTCGTTGGTATATTGTGGATTTGTGGTTATTGAGAGCAAAGATATATGTATGATTTTATATCTACAGTGAGAGAACGAAAAGCGAAAAGAAAAAGGCACGTTCTTTTGATGTTATCTTCGGCTACTTTAAAAATTCTTTGAGAAACTGCGCTGCATCTGCAGGATTAATTGCACTTGAATGTAACCGCACTTGACTGTAGAATTATGTGGACCAAGTCCCTTTTTGCATTTCTTTGTGCATTTGTACAATATAAAGTTAAAATACTTCGGCAGCTTTTACAGACTGTTCCGAACTTTATACATGCAATAATGATTGGTCCCACCAAATGTTATTTCATGGGACTTGTTTTTAAATGCAAGGTTAAACAAAAAGTTGTAATAAAAGTTTGTAAAAGAAGACCTTAATTCCGTCTCAAAGGATCTATGCCACTCAAGTTTATGGTTTAAAAAAAAAAAAAAAATTTCCTTGAGCAAAATTATTTACTAAGGACGCATCAACTCACCTTTGTTGTTTGGACAAGATAGAAGACTGCTTTAACAAATTACTGAAATTAGAATACATGGCAATTATTAAATATATGTAAACAAAATCACTCGTAATTAACAAACTGTGTAGGTAAAGCAGAAAAAGGCAACTTCATATATTCTTGCAATAAAACCGACGTATATACACTGCATCAGACGAAGAAATCACCAATTAAAGTTCATTGAACTCATTCCAGAAAAAAAAATGAACAGCAACAATAGAATCCGCAACAATGTCGATTTCTCAAGAGGATATATCCACAAAATTTACAAGCCTCAATGGTTAGGCTCCCCAAAACCCCCTGACAAGTATTGGATCTCATTTAGTCCTTGTCAGAGAAAGTTGCTGAAAGAAGTGTGGTATCATCCTCTGAAGAAAAAGCTGTGCTGGCCATAGCTGATGAACAAATAGTGGTCGATACTTGACCAAAATTACTATTTTCTTTTGTGCTTTTTACTTTAAGATCCATAAAATCACTAATTACTGCAGGCTTTGTGATTTTTTCTGTGCCTATTGATTTCTCCCCTGTAAGCAATTTTAGAACTGTCGACATAGAAGGGCGTAATCTGGTAGCATCTTGGGTGCACAATAGAGCAACTTTTAAGAAACGAGTTGCCTCTTGGACATCCAAATCATCTCCCAAAAAGGCATCAATTATCTTCTCTAGATTTCCCTGCTCATATAGCGCCCATGTCTGCATTAGAAAAACTTAGGTTTAGGTTTGTTACACTGAAAAGATATAATTTAAAGAACTCAATTTTTGTGTGCATTAGATCTTTTGTCTCCTTTATGTTTGTGCAATTATGCTTGTTTGAGGGTTTCTAATAAATACTTTGTTAAAGTATATTGTTATATGTCATTTTCCTATTTGTCAGTCATAGTTGCTCAACTTGCTCATGATTAATTGTTGGGTGATTAAAACGCAAGAAATGTCATAACTTTCTGATAAGAAGGTCAACATATGTCAGTGTCTATGTAAACAAAATGAAATAAAATAACATGGACCCAATTAAACCTTTGCTATCATAGCAGGGACCCATGAAACATGGATATTATTGACATGGAAATTGTCAATGGTAATACTTATCCCAAGTCAATCCCACCCCCTTACCTACTTTCCTCGTGGTCCCAAAACAACAAAAGTGAACAAAGCAATAAACCAATTGTAAAATAGACTAAGAAAGTGAAGCCAAGATTTCCAAGTCAAAATAAAACATACTCGTTCAAGAAGAAACTGATCCTCGTAAGGCAACCTAGTGTTGGTGTTACACCTGCCGCTTACTATTTCCAATAAAAGGACCCCAAAACTGTAAATATCTGACTTTCTAGTCACCTGACCTCTTATGGCATATTCTGGCGCCAGGTAGCCTCTAAAATAAAATAAAAATTCAAAATCAGGATTTTCTTAAAGGAAAAACTTGGAAATGTATAAGAGTATACTTTCTTGGTCTTAAAGAGTTTGGAGTCTCGTCCTTTTCTTTTCTTTAAAAATGTAGAAACATTTAGTAGAATGAAAACTTACATGGTACCAGCAACCCTGGTGCTGACATGAGTGGTGTTGGGAGGAAGAAGCTTAGCTAAGCCGAAATCAGATATCTTAGGGGTTAAATTTTTGTCTAGTAATATGTTACTAGCTTTTATATCTCTGTGTATAATAGGAGGTCTAATTTCATCATGAAGGAATGCAAGGCCACGTGCCACCCCAATGCAGAGCTTCACACGGGTCTGCCAGTTGAACTCCAGATTATCAGGGTTTCGGCCTGCATTGGAAAAGGAATTCAATTCAATTGATAATACCTTGATATTTCATAAAACTGTTAGCCAACCGAACCAGAACACTGCCTAGAAAGGTTAAAAGAATATGGGAAAATAAAAAGATCAGAGATAAAAACGATAGATGACAATTGGTATGGCAATGAACAAACTGGTACTGGACAATATTGGTACCATCTTCGCTAGTAACACATCCCAACAAAATTGGTATGGCAATGAACAAACTGTAAAAGCTCAGAGATAAAAACGAATGTAGTCCAGTCTAAATAGAATATATTGTACACCTTCTGGAAGTAACACATCCCAACAAAATTGTACGTAATAAATGAATAAAAAAAATTATTTCATACCTAGAAGTGTTTGAGCCAGGCTATTGTTTTCCATATAAGGATAGACAAGAATTCGATTGATGCCTTCAACGCAACAGCCATATAACCTGACAAGGTTTTCATGCTCGATGTCTGATATAACCGTCAACTCCGTCAAAAATTCCCTGACACCTTGTCTTGATTCTGAGGACAGAACCTTGACTGCCACAATGGTTCCATCTTTTAACTTTCCCTAAATCATGTAACAATCATAAATTAGTATCTGAAATAGGCCTTATTCATAATATAGTTTGTTCTAGTTTTTACATAAAAAAGATAAAAAGTTGCTTTGATTGCAAATTTGGACTAAATTTTTAAAACACTCTCCAACACTAAGATATTTGGAAAAAAAAAAAAGGAATATATATAAATGGTACATTGTTGTTGTAACTATTAACAATTTGGACAATAATGACAATAGGCTAGCTTTTAAATTAAATAAAGAAAGGAAAAAAAATCAACACATGTTCCAATGCTGCGATTGACTGAAAATCCAAGACAATATAATTGGATATTGGAGTTGATGTTCTAGGAAGTATGAACTAGCTAAATAAAAATGAGGCTGAATAAATTAGTTTCAGATTTAGGAGCTGGGGCACTATTCACAAATAACACATCAAGCCGTGTATTTGCAGAGTAGAGTATGTGATTTGGGAAGAGGAAAACAAATCAATAAGCATACAGTAAATACTGAATATGAAATGTTACCTTATAGACCGAACCAAAACCGCCTTCACCAATCTTATTAGCAATGGAAAAACCATCAGTGGCCTTTCTCAATTCATTATAAGTGAATATTTTAATCCTATTGACACCTGGAATATCTGAATTATGTAAATGTATTAAAAGCAAGTCATAGATAGCGTGCGAAAGAAAAAGCAAGACATAAACCCCCTCTCCACCTGCCCACGCATAGAAATGGCAGCAACGGAGATGTACACTAAAGCTTCTACAACGGGAAATGTTATGTTCAATGTACTTTAGTCAATGCTAGATTGGTATTAGCTGAATATTTTCTAAGACCTTCGCAACATAATTGAACTACATTTTAAGGCCATTTATCATAGGGGCGCCGGGGGTGGCGTGGGGTGTTAAGCCCTATTTGAGATGAAAGAATTATGCTTATTGTGTATATACCTTCATTTTGTCGAACAGTTTCAAGTGCACTGTTTTTCCCAAACAAGCCACACAAGCACTTCATTACTGGTTTAACCAATCTGCGATTTCTCAGCCTAACACAAGTTTTGTCTGATCGATGGCAACCTACATAAAATTTAATGTATTAAGCAGGAATGTCAATATGCACATATAGGAATTAAAAAAGAAAAAAAAAAAAGAAGTTCTGTAAATATTAACCAATGGTTGATCTACCACCTTGGTACGAAAAGAAAAATAATTCAATTAGGACCCCACCAATTCCAAGGACATCATTAAAATTTTGTCGCCAAAAAGCTCAGAAAATGTCCTACCGAGTTGATGTGGTCCATTAAGACTCGAATAACATGGCCACCATAAAATTGGTACATTCTCATATTAAGATTAAACTGGAGACGGATGCAACCAATGATTGGTTCTTTCTTATTTCAAAGAGACTTAAAACCCACTTTATGGATCAAATGTGAGAGGGTGACATTACTATTCCAAATTAACCCTTTCAAAACATAATAATGAGAATGACGTCCTTGGATTAGAAGAGTTTCCTTCTAACAAAAATATCAATTGGGTGCTTGTTAAAAATATCTACCAACAAAAGGTCAAGAAAACCAAAAGCTACTCAACTTCTTTGAACCGTTAACCAAGGTGGAATCATTTATCAAAATTAAACTACAGTAACCAAATTTTAGCAAAGGGATAGCATTCACAAGGAAAATAAGAATCGATAACGTTCATGATCAAACCCAATTAAAACTAATATTAATAATTGAGATAGAAAAATTGAATAAAATCGACAAATTAGAGTTTACCTTAAAATGGAGACAGATGAATGATCAAATCATATAATAGAGCTGGATCAAGTTACAGCACACTTAGTCCCAAAACCCCCTTTGGAATTCCCTGTAATTGGGGACAACCAAATACCAAGTTACTTAAGTAAAAGAGGAGAAACACAAAAGAACCAAAATACCAAATCAAAACGAGGGAATTACAGGAAATTTTCTGAAGGAAGAAGAAACAGAGGCGGCGCAAATAAGCAAGCAGGCGTCTTTCTCTGTTGGAGGACTGAGAGACGGCGTGGAGATGTGGTAGTTATTGGTTTAAGTTATAGAGGAAGAGAGAAGGAAAATGAGGTTTGCCCCTTTTATTTGTGTAATTTATTCGGTATTGGCTACAAGTTCTGATATCGGAAACTTGGAAATCTAAGCATGGAGTCGTTGACTTCAGAGGAGAGGTTTCATACTTGATTTAGGTTTCAAGTTGTGTCTTCTCCAGTAGTTGTAACAAACTAAATAGGCTGAAAGACTTTTAAGTTTAAGTAGTCAAATGTTATAAAATATCACATTCTTTTTTCTTTAGGTTCTTCACGATTTAAAATTTGATGTTCTCTTTTAAAAAATAGGGAGTGCGTGATATTTGAGCTTTCGAAGTGTATTTACTTTCTCAAATGTTATATGTTTCAGTTAGAAAATTCAACAAATAACTATATTAATAAGTTATGAGAATGATCTTTTTGAGAGATTTTAGTTCAAGTTGATATGAATGGAATACGATAAAAAATTATTAGTAACTTTTAGAGTGAAAAGTGAGTCAACGTTTAAATGCTTTACTTCTTTTATTATTATTATGGTGGACTGAAATTTTAAATTTTAAATGAACGGTTTAAAATTTCAATCCACCATAGAATTACCCATTTATTATTATTATTATTATTATTATTATTATTATTATTATTATTATTATTATTATTATTATTATTTTAGTTTCGTCAATTAAATCTAAATAAACATTTAAAAAATGCGAACTAGCATAACTATTATCGAGGAGAGTTTTATTGTCATAAAATTTTAGTTATGCCACTACTTGACTTTATTAGTTATATTTCAATTTTTAAAATGTGCATGCCCTTATAACTTATTGTAGAAAAAAAAAAAACTAAGCTCGCCACCAATAGGTCAACGGTACAAATTCAGTTTGCATTTAAAGTTGGATGTCAGATATCTCTGTCATTGTTAAAATAAAAAAAAAGTATTATTTTTTAATTCAAACTGTTGATATTGATCATTTTCATGTAAGATGTGCTTGTGTAAATTTTTATAGTTTTTGAAGTTCGTTTTAGACTGGATCAAAGGTGACATAAACAGAATATACTATAATTAATTTATCATAATTAAATAAATTAGTTAATTTTCATTCATTTAATTTAGTATTAAACAAATTAGAGCTATAAAGTTGCATAGACGCATCTTGAAAACGAATAAAATAAATGATTTGGATTCAATAATTGTATTCTCAAATTTGATATATAAATAAAAAAGTCAACCTGTTGTATTGTGTGACTCAGAAATCTTTTCGCATCAGAATCCTCGTTATTATTTATGTTTAATTAACAGTTAATAAGACTTTAAAAAAAATGTGAAAAAGTACCTAGTCTGTTCACAAAAGATCTTATCTAGTGCATATCATTCTTTTATGCATGTTACTTGTATAAATCAACCTGCATGCCATGAGCAGGAAGCCAGGAACGTTTTGATCTGACAAGATATTATCATATTAATTTTGTACTGATGCCAGCTAGGTATCTTATAAGAACTTCTGTTTTAAAAATAAAAATACGGATTGAAAAGTCAAGACTTTATGCACGAGAGAGACTGGCATATACATATACATTATATGAAAGTAAATCAGCTGCACATCACGTACCATAAGCCAATCAAATATGTTGGATATTACTAATTGCTATCATTTTTCAGTATATAATAATTTCATTTCTCTCCTTGATGAGAAACCAATTAGTGAATACAAGAGAAAATGGACATTTCTTGTGTTTTGACAGAAACGGAGAGAGTGAGAAGCAAGTAATCGTGCTTAGGTGCAAAGCGAAGCTCGTAAGCGGCTTCCTATTTTCTAGGGAGCAGTCAAACATATATATTGAATCATCACGAATCCACAAATTCAGCAATATATTGAATCACATGAATTGCATGTGGTTTAATTGAACCAGAAAAGGTCCCAGGTGATTAAAGTGCATTATTAAAACAAATAATAATTCTGACAAATGAACAAATAATTAACTCCTTTGGATAATTTTCCTATTTGACTCTCTCTTTTGTACCAGTGGAAAAGATTTGTAATCCGTACCGTGTTTTTGTCCCGCGCTAGCTCTACTCGGATGGGAAAACCATTGAACTAGCGGTAATATATGAAAAAAAGCCATTGAAAGTTCAAATTAATCATTGATGTCGAGATTCATCAGCATGCATGTCACTAGTAATATTTGCTAAAAAAAAAAAAAAGAAATCTTTGTCAATAGCGTCTAGCTACTAAATTTGCTTCTTGACTTGTTGATTGTTGCGAACTTGCAATTTGCAAATCTTATGCTCATTTGAAAGTACAAAACCAAAAATTATAATTACATTGAAAAGTGCTTGTTAGCCTTAGTGAACGCCTTCCAGGGCCGGGCCGGGTTCTCAAGAGGCCGGGTCTGAAAGGACTTGCTCAAGGGTCGGGAAGGGCCGGACTTAGGGATGCTTTTGGAAGGATCGGGCTTAGAAGGGTTTAAATATGAAAATTGAGCCTGACCCTTTTAGGCCCTCCAGGTTTCAAGAGGCCAGGCTCAAAGGGCCTAAAGGACTTGAAGGGCCGATGAACATACAATATCTTTTTTAAAAAAATTGTTTAAACTATGTTTAAAATACAAATATTTTATTTATAAAAGATAATAGAAAGTTTGGCCCTTCATAAGTTTGGTCTCTCTAGGTTCTAGCCTTTCGTAAGTCTGACCTCTCTAGGTCCTGGCCCTTCCAAAACCTGACCTCTTTAGGCCCTGACCCTTCTAATTAAGAGCTTAGAGAGGCCGAACCGGCTCTTTGTATCAAAAGGGCTTGGCCAGGAATCGAGTCCAGGACCAGAGGCTTTTGCATGTTCACTAATTAGCCCACATAAGCATGTCAAGCTATTAGCAATTCCAATAATCAAATTTGTTCTATAGTAAGAAAACAAAAAGTTTTGATGATTTTGAAAAAAAAAAAGTTAATCATCGAAAACAACTTTATTTTTATCATGATGGTTGAAAACAACTATTGCTCTAAGAACGATGCTAATTGTGTTGAAGACACGTAATATCTAAAATTTGATTATTGGATCTTTAATGCTAGAAACACTTTGTAGGTCGCATCCAATTAATTCATCTCCAATGAAATTTCAATATGAAAATCACATTAAGTAGTTTAGAATGACTATTTAAAATTTTAGTTGTTAGTCTCAGATTGCGTTGGACTCTAGCATTACTCAATTTTAATTATTCAGTAACGAAAATTTTTTATGCATTATTATTCACACCAAACAAATGGAACATATTAACATACCTTTTTTTTTTTTTTGCCTAGTATTAGCCTACATCAATTCAAAATTGTAAATGGCTCGTATTTTATAAAAATCAGTACATACTTCTAATTAAAATCTTATCATAATTTGAAACTAACCTTTGCAATCTTTATAATTAATTTTGGTAGAAAATGTAATATTAAAAATTCATTTAATATTTTTTGGACAATTATATGCATGGTTCATATTTTATATAAATAACAGTTCGGAAGAAATAATTGGTCAAAGAATAAGGGTATGATTCGTCATGTCAGAAGCGTTATTCGAAGGGATTAACGATGATTTAAGAGAAATAAGCAATTTATCCTTCGTTTTCATTAAAAATAACTTAGTTCAAGAAGACTCTGTATTGTGGTAAGTTAAGTATCGGTTTACAAGCATCGTCCTGGCTATCAATCTAAACTCTATTCCAATATATCCGTTTCTAATACAAGCATAGCGTTTAGACCTTAGATTGTACTTAGAAACCACCAAATCAAATGATTTTTAAGCTATCTTTGACCTTATTACCAACGTGCTCCATTCCGATAAAAGACCAGGTGATCTCATCTCAATCAATCCCGTTCCGTACCATATCTTTGAAAAGACGTCTCAACGATTTTTCCAGACTATAGGAGAAAGGAAAGCGAGAGGTTGATATCATACAACTATCAAAAAATTATTATTATTTATATTAAATTTGTTAGCTGCATGCGATCTAATGGCTGGTGGTAAAACCACTAGACTAATCTCTTTCAAATTCTGCATGTATTTTTATATTTAAAAAAAGTTGGATGATAAAAATCTCTCTCTTTTTTTTTTAAAAAAAAAAATTGTTAGCTAATATCTCCAATTTCAATGATTTAAGGTAAATATCAAAATTCATATATTACAAAGTAAAATTTTGAAAGTATAAATTTCAAAGTATGCATTTGATGTATCAAGTTTCAACTTAATATATTTGTACAAATCTAAACTCTATATTAATTAAATATATATACAAGGTTCATATATACTTTTTTTTTCACATCAAAATTTTGCCCTGACACATTAAAGATCAAACCAACGTGTTATATGCAATGATGGCAAATAGATCGACTTTGCTTGTTGTAGCTATTGGAAAATGGAAATGTACTTTCATAATCGATTTTCACTTTTTGTTTATAGACAACACGAAATAAATACCGTTCAAACTTTGAGGCACATGAATTCCAACCAAATTTGCTACTAATGTAACATTGTGAGTTGTGACGATGCTTTCAATGCATATACAAGCCATAAATACGCAGAGCTGACGTCATAAATAGATCAGATACTTTGAATAGTCGCAGAAGGCAATATTCAGTAGTCAGAACGTATAACTACTCTTCAGTATACGTAGGGGTGAAAACGATCACGGTTTCGACCGTTTTTTCGTTTCGTTTCGTCCGAAATGGAACGAAACGGTTAAGGTTTTCGGTTTCGTTTTATAAATGGAACGATCAACGCAAATGGAAATTATGTTTCGTCCCAAAACGAAACAGTTAACGAAACATACCGGTTTCGTTATCGTTTATTTCGTTTATTTCGTCCACATTCTACATGACTGCTATATAGTGGATTGCAGAGAGTTAATAGGCGGAGAGAACGAAGGCGCGCCCTGAAATTAGGTCTCTTCAGCGCCGAACCAAGTCATTTCTCCGCCGAACCAAGTCACATCGCCTCTCTCCCTCTCTCTCACGCCACTGTACCTCCTCTGCAAAACCGCCGTCGAGGCGATGATGGTGTTCCCTCCTCCTTTCCCGGGTCACCTCAGTCTCTACTTTCGCCGCTCCCACAAATATCCCAACTCCCTTTCTCTTATCTCTCTCTCGGTTAAATTGTTATTGAACTCATCTCCCCCACCAAAACTAGCTCGGTTGTCCTCTTCTCCTCTCAGCCGAAGTGGTGTTTCTCTCTCTCACACAGTCGAAGTGGTGTCTCCTCTTTCCTTCTTTATATCGAGCTTGGTTTTCGCTTATGGAGGTTGGTGTCGACTGGTGGTAGCTGATGGTGGTTGTCAGGCGCTGAGGAGGGTCTTCGATCTCCCTCCAGGCAACTGGTGGCAGCTGACTTCAGAGGTTGGTGTCCTCTTCTCCTCTTTCTCCTCTTTCATATTTGAGAATTTTAAGAAGAAAGTGTATCTCGGTTCTTATGATTTTGAATTTTTGTTGCAATTAGATCGTCAACAACTGATAGAATTGTGAGGTAATTTAGTGTTACAATTTTGAGCAATTTTGTAGAATTTTGAAGCAATTTTGTGATAATGTTTGTGTACAATTACTGGATATTTTGCGATAAGCAATTTTGAAGCTTTATTATGGTCCATTTGATATCCTAATATAAGTCCATTTTGTGAAACATTTAATATATAAGCTTTTAAAATCTGTTTGTGCTACATTTAAAAGGGCTTTTGTAGCAGTTTAAGAATTTTGAGCATGATAAAAAATTTTCTATGTTAATGACTTGCTAATGCATTATTTTTTTTCAAGGAGAAAATTTGAAGGCTAAGGACTTGCAGCTGGCAGTAAAAATTGAAGAAACTTGCAATCAGCTCCTATTTGTTACCAGCTAAGGTAATTATCTTCTTTCTTTTTCTTTAGTTGAAACAGATTTGGGGGTTGTTTGGGAATTGGGATGAAGAAGGATAAATTGGTACTGATTAGGTACTATTAAGTCATGGTAGCAATGCTATTTTGTTCTGATAGTTCAAGTGCATTGGTCAGATAATTGTTACTCATATTCCTCTTATTTTCTTTGGTTGTTTCAGTATTTGATAAGAGAAGAGAAGTATTTGAGAAGTGTTTGATTAGTATTCAGAGAAGAGGAGAGAAGTATTAGAGAAGATAAGCATCTGACAGTAGAGGTACTTCTCATAGTGTGCTTGCCTCCTTTTTTTTCATTTGTAGCAATGTTGCATAGTAGAGCTTTATATGTTGTTGTATAATATAGTAAATGAAAAAAAAATGGTCTTTTTATGAAACAGATGGTGGAGACCAGGAGTAGGAATATAGCAATTGAGGTTGAATCTGAGCCGGACCTATCTAATGATGAGTAAGCATTAGATATTATTATTGTTTAAAAATTTGATATGTAATATAGTTTGGATTTGCTTGTTTCATTTAGATATAATAGTTGTTAGTAGTTGTACAGTTGCTGTTAGTAATATAGTTTAATATATTAGTAATATAAGCTAGTAGTTGTTAATATATAGTTTATATAGTCTAGCTGCTAGTTTATAGTACTAACTACTTAGTAATATAAGTTAGTGTAGGATATATACTTTATATTACTGTATTACTTTAGTAATTATATTATTTCTATTACTTAGTTTATATATAATTAGTGTATATTTAGTTCATATTACTGTATACTTATTTTATACTTAGTTTCATTATTATATGTATACTTTAAGTATGACAGGTTTATATTACTTTAGTAATTATATTAAGTGTACTTACTGTATACTTAGTATGACAGTAAGTACTTAGTTTATATCATTATTTAGTAAGTATACTATAATTTATATTATTACTTTAAGAGTAAGTTGATGAAGGAATTAAATCCTATGGTCAAATAAATTTGTACCTAAGACTTAACCTCACTAATCGTTTATGGTAAAGTTCTAGGGTCGAACCCAAGGGACGGACTATGAATACTAGACTCGTTCTTTCTCAAAATCTAGACGGATGAATTTTAGTGTTTTGGGAAAGGAAATAAGAAAGAAACAGTAATTAAAAGAATGCAAGTAGATATTTTTGGTCTTTTTGCTAATGAAATTAAACAATAAACGAGTAATTGATTTTTGGGTTTTTCAACAATAATAAAAGCGCCTTAGGATTCGGATTTCACTTCAGTTTGGATCCAGAAACTCAAACCTTATCACTTTCGTGCATCAATTTAAATTTCCAGACTTATACTCTCTGTTCAGTCCGAGCAGTGTCCCGCTCGGTCCGAGCAGATCGTATAAGTGTTCTAACTTGACTCCTTTGATACCTTACAACTTGATAAAGGGTTCGTTGGCTAATCTTAGACTTCTACCCTCAGCTGTCGCTTGTTGGAATAGGGTCTGGCTTAATCTCTACTCACCCTAATTAGGTTAATTAACTCACAACTTTTGGTATAGACTTTAATCAACCTAAACTTATTTGTTTGTGTTCTTAGGGATATCTAGAGGTCTTTTGGACTTGTCTAAAAGCTACACTTTTGGTGTCAACTAATCTCCCCTGTCGGATCTACGATTTACCCCAAATACTTGTAAGAACTAACCTAACCCGTTTAACCTTGGAACTTAACTAGAAGCGGCCGTACTACTAGAAGTAAATTAAACTAAGTTAAGCAATTCATACAAGCAATAAGTAATAATACAAAACAAATAAATATCAAGTCATAACATATCAAAATATATCAAGTTATCACATCCAAACATCCATTAATTTCCTACTCCTAAGACTACATAGAATTAGCCTAACATAGTTTGGCAAACAACAACAATAAACAGTGCACAAATATAAAGATACAAGCCCATAGAAATAGATAATAGAAACATAGGAAGAATAAACCAAATACTCCTTCTATATCTCTAAAATAATCTCTGAAGGCTATGGAAGGTGATGAGGCGTGTCTCAAACTCTCTTTTGCTGCCGTCGCATCCAAAACAGGGTCTCAACGTGGCTGGAGGCTAGGGTTGGTGGTCGATCCCCTCCTCGCTGAAGAACTTGGCTTATATATTGGTCTGGAGCACTTGGAAGACAAGTTAGGGCACAAGGTCGGCAGAATCTTACCAAAATCACATCCTTTCCATCCTCGAAAACTTGCCAAAATCTGTAAGTCGGCACCGCTCGACCCGAGCAAGGAATTTGCTCGATCCGAGTACAGAAGAGGAGAATCATGTGCCGAATACAGTGTCGCTCGGGTTGATCAGTAGAATCACTCGGTCCGAGCATGAGTCATTCGGTCCGAGTAAAAAGAGAGAAAAGGTGGTTGTGACTCTGTGCCTTGCTAGGTCCGAGCAGAAATCTACTCAAGTCGAGGAGAGGCTGGAATAGAAGTGCCCTGCGCTAGGAATGAGCCATCTAGCATGTCAAGTGCCAAAAACCATCTACAAGCTCGAAAAATCATGAATAACACCTAGAATCCTGTAAAATAAGAGAAGACACGACGGCGTAGCCAAATCCTGGAAAATCATAGTAAAATGTTAAGTATTTAAAAGGTTTGGGTGTAATTTAAGTGCCAAGTACGGTCCAAATACCTACAAATAATAATGACATCATAAGTACTTAGTTTATATTACTTAGTTTATATATAATTAGTGTATATTTAGTTCATATTACTGTATACTTATTTTATACTTACTTAGTTTCATTATTATATGTATACTTTAAGTATGACAGGTTTATATTACTTTAGTAATTATATTAAGTGTACTTACTGTATACTTAGTTTATATTATTTAGTAAGTATACTTAGTTTATATTATTACTTAGTATGACAGTAAGTACTTAGTTTATACTTATTTTATACTTAGTTTCATTATTGTATGTACTTAGTTTATATTACTTAGTTTATATTATTACTTAGTTTACAGTATACTTAGTTTACTATATACTTAGTTTAACAATAGTAAGCTATTCCTTTAATAGCATGGGGCCAGGTCTAAACTTGAAAACCCCTGAAGAAATCCAACGGATCATGGACAATGCCGATGGCCCTCAAAAGGAGACAGCGGCACCTGAAAAAACCTCCAAGAAGAGAAAGAAAGCTAGAAAGGGTCCTAGAGAGGATAGGCATACCTCTAAAGTCTGGGAACATTTCACAAAGGGTACCAAAGATGATAAAGGCTCCTTTGATGCTTTCTGCAATTGTTGTGGACAGAAGTACATGCAAGGAAATCAAAGGAGCACAAGCTCAATGTGGCATCACTTTGAAAGGGGATGTGAGAAAGTCCCTAGATCATTGAGGTTTAAGCATGATGCTTTGCAAAAAATGCTCCAAGCTGGTACTGCAACAGTAGCTGGCCCTAACCCTGCTATTTGGAAGTTTGATCAAGGCAGAAGCAGAAAGAACTTAGGAAAAATGGTGATTGCACATGACTATCCTTTCAATTGTGCAACACACCATTATTTCAAAGTATTTGTAAGTGACCTACAACCACTTTTCAAGATGGTATCTAGAACCACTATTAGAGCTAACTGTATTAGTATTTATGAAGAGGAAAAGTTGGCTCTATATGAGTTCTTTAGTAAACTAGATTGTAGGTTTAGCTTTACAAGTGACCTATGGACTTGTAAGGGCAGAAATAGGGGTTTTATGGCCCTTACATGCCATTACATTGATGATGCTTGGAACTTGAGAAAAAGAGTCATTAGTTTTATGGCATTACCAAGTCTACACACCGGTAAATATATTGCACAAGCAGTCCATGACACTTTGGTGTTGTGGAATCTAGATAAGAAGGCTTTCAGCCTTGTACTTGACAACTCAACAACAAATGATGCTTGTGTCACTCATCTGTTTGCTACCACCTCAATTCAAAAGGATGTTCCATTGGGTGGTGCCATGTTTCATCAGAGATGTGCTTGCCACATCTTGAATCTAATTGTTCAAGATGGCTTGAGTGTACTTGATAATCAGATAGAGAAGGTACGTGAAACAATGAAGTACATTCGTCATTCGCAAGCAAGAATGGAGAAGTTTAGCCTTGCAATACAGCAGGTAAAGTAATATATAATTACTTATCCATTTATTGCAGCACTGATTAATAGCTCACAAGCACTAATCCTTGTGTTAATTTTTGAAGGTTGGTGCTCCAAACAAAAAACTTGCTTGGGATGTTGAAACAAGGTGGAATTCCACATATTTGATGTTGGAGTTAGCCTTGGAGCTGAAAGAGGCAATTAATCGATATGCTGAGCATGATAAAAGGTACACCTCAAAACCATCTGAACAAGAATGGAAGAGAGTAGAGGCTCTGGTCCAATGCTTGATATCATGCTACACTTAAATTGAGTGACACCAAATATCCCACTTTGAACCTATTTTTTCCAGAGTTCTGTGAAGTATATCTTACTATAAAGAAAATGGGTACTAGTCCATATCCATTTGTCGTTCAAATGAGTTTAGAAATGTTTTCCAAGTGGGACAAGTATTGGAAAGATGGGAATATCATCTTGGCAATTGCTTGTGTGCTTGATCCTAGATGCAAGCTTACTGTAGTTGAGTACTACATGGAGGAAATGTATCCAGAGGATTGTGCGACATTCATGAATAATATGAAGAATTGCATGAACGAACTTTTCAAAGATTATGTTCAAGCGCATTCAAAGCTGGTACAAAATCAAGCTAGTAGCTCGACACAACAATCGAGGTACTCTAGTCAATTTTTTAAATCTTTTATTACAATTGATAAAAAAAAACTGACCTTGTAATCTATTGTATAGGTCATCTAGTGCACCGGCTGGACTCAGTGATACTAGGGCTAGGTTGAGGGAAGCGATACGTGCTAAGAAAAGTGTTGAACCAGGGTTGAAAACAGAAGTGGAGGAATATTTTAGTGAACCACTTGATGAAGCAAGCCTAGATGATCACTTTGACATACCGGCTTGGTGGAAGTTAAAGGCCCCAAAATATCCTGTTCTTTCTCGGTTAGCGAGGGACATCCTTGCCATACCAATCTCAACAGTGGCCTCAGAATCCACTTTCAGCACCAGTGGTAGAACGTTAAACCCGGGCAGGAGTTCTTTGAATGATGAAAGCATTGAGGCTTTGATTTGTGCTCAAGATTGGTTGAAAGCTGCGGTTATTGGTAATGCTGCATTTTATTTTATTTTATTTTAAAAGCTTTGGTTTGTGCTCACTAATTTTCTTTCTATTGCAGAAAATGGTGGACAGCTTGGTGATCCACTGTGGCCCACCGACGATGGTGTCGATGCCGATGGAGGCGCTACTTTGTGCTAGTACTTTCCTTTCTACAGAGGTATTGTTACAAAGATAAATTATTGGCTGACTGCATTCCTTTTTATTGTGTACTCAACTAAATTGCTCATGATTGATACTACTTTGTATAATTGCTCATAATGTGGTATTGAGTTTGCTCATAATCTGGCTTTGTAGTATCAGGAGATATACTATGTGTATTGTGTTGCATGAAAATTAGCTAAAATAATTAGGAGAAAAATCTTTATTTGATAAAACAGATAGTTTCCTTGACAAAAATCTTTAATATTCACATAAAACAAATTTGGAATGGGCTCCTGCTTACATTGAAGTGGAAACGTTGGTATAGGAAACAAAATCAATTACCTCCTACTGTTTCCATACTGGCACACCTTTGTGTTATTAAGATCTGACAAGCAACCAAATTAATTTGCTTTTCATTTTGATGCAAGCCAATGAGTCAATGAGATGTATATGACCCTATGCTTTCTTTTATTTTTAGGTTACAAGGATATGAGAAATATTTGAGAAGATATTGAATCTGAGAGGTACTTGTCACAGATAAGAGTTGTTGTTTCTCTATGTATTTTGGCATTATGTATGATGTTATGCATTTCTCTATGTATTTTGGCACTCATGTATGATGTTATGAATTTACTCTATGTATTTTGGCACTCATGTATGATGTTATGGCTTTAGGTCCATTGTTCAAGTGAACGAAACACTGTATTATTAAATTTCCATATATTTTGGCACTCATGTATGATATATACATTTCTCTATGTATTTTGGCACTTTTATTTTGCTGTCTAAAACGATTAAACAGTTAAAACGGTTTAAACCATTTTGATCGTTCAAGTGAACGAAACGGTCAACGCAAGTAAGCTTTCTTGAATGAAACGATCAACGCAAGAAACAAAACATTTGCGTTCATAAACGCAACGATCAACGCAAATGATCACTTTCGTGATTGTTTTAGACGTTATGCACCCCTACTCTTCAGTATGAATTGATGAGTAACAAAGACTTTGATGTGTAATAAAGACATGGCTGTTATGAGGCTGGCTGTGGGCCCAGAGGATTTATCTAATCCACAAATTAATGAATTTGAATGTTGGGTCGAACTACATGGAATACCACCTGAAAATGTAGACAAAGAAGGTATTGAAATGATGTTCAAGGATGTAGGAACGCCCATTGGTGAGTACAAGAGTTTCTATTGGGCTAGACAGATGGTGTATAAGCAAAGGGTTTTGATAAATATGAGACAACCTCTTAAACCTAAACTCCCTTTGAGACACCCGCAACTGGGAAGAAAGTGGATATATGTGGTCTATGATAACATTGCAAATGTGTGCATGTTTTGTGCTAGAGTTGGTCATGAGCATGTTTCTTGCCCGGCCAAGCTCAGAATAAAAAGAATGAAACAAGAGGAAAAGCATCAAGATGAATTAGCGGGCAAACAGATCAATGAAACTATGGTGGGCAAGTGGTTGATGGATAGAAACTATGTGCCGAGATCACAGGATTGGGTCAGAACACATCAGGCCACGGGGATAGCTCGCAAAGCAAAAAAGGAGACAGCACTGAACATGTTCAGGTGCAGAAAAAGAAAGGGGCAGGAAAGGAAGCTGGTACTAGCATGGACAGAGGGCTAAAGAGGCCGATGGATACAAGTGAACCTCAAGTAATGATGATTACAATGGGCAAGGCAGGGGAGCGTGGTGATAATCAACAACGTGAAGGCAGTTCTTTAAACTGGAAGCGGGCCAAGGAGGCGAACCCAAACTCGCCTTCCAGGTTTACTCAATGAATGCTTTCTCATGGAATTGTCGGGGTTTTGGAAGTGACAATAAGAAAGAATTTTTGAGGGATACAATTTGAGCAACCAAATCAAATGTGGTTTTTCTGTCTGAAACAAAATCCTCGGCAAGACGAATGGCGTGACTGATGCGAGCCATGCCAGAATATAATTACTATACAGTTCCATCAAGGGGGCTGTCAGGAGGTTTATGCTTGGCATGGGCAAGTACAGTAAAGGTCACAATCTTGAACTCAGGTTTAAGTTGCATATGTGCACGGATCCAAACAATCAAACACAAAAGATCTAGGCTTTAAAGCCATTCACAAGCATTTCAAGAGATGAGAGTAGGAGATGATATATCTCTCATGAAATCGCATTCATGAGGCTCGAATCCATGGCTTGGGAGTCGATGGCGTGCCTTCTCCACCACCACCACCATGGTTGTGCCGCCGGCCTCGAGTCCACCAAGGAGATTAACCACGTTCTCAAGGTATGTGCTAGCACACCCAAGAACAAGCCTAATCTCATTAGCTTTCTCTCTTCTAGCAATTAAATCTTTCATTTAAATGGAGAAGAGAGCTCAACACATGAGCAAAAGAGGGAGAAAAGAGGAGGTTTGTGGCAGCCACAAGGGAAAGAAAGAGAGGAGAGAGAAGGCTAGCTCTTGGAGCCTCCAAAGGGGTCCTTTTATAGAGCTCAAACCCTAGGAAAAACTTTCCCAAAATTACACCTCTTGCCACCCTATGGCTGGCCACGAATTGAGCCTATATGGGCCACCTCACAATCTCATTTGGGTATTTAATTCACCTAATTAAAGTCCCATTAGTTTGCTCTATGATTGGGCTATATATTTTTCTATTAAATAACGGCCCAATTAATCAATATAACCATTTATATTAAAATGTGTTGATCTAAAATTAATTATTAACTCATTAATAATTATTTTTGGAATTAGATAATGCATTAATTTAATTCTATATGATCTCTTTGAGTTAATTAATTATAACGGTTCATAACGGTATATAATTAATTAATCAACTTATCATATTTCCGCAATACTCACTGTTGCGAATAAATAGATCATGCATTGTGTGGTCAAAGTCCTATTTGTGTGACCCTTTGAGGATTTATGTTGGAGAATAAATCACTATTTATTTCCAATAATCATAAGCGGTATCTAGCAACACGTTATGATTCCCAATTCGCATAAATAATGTACTGCTACAATATCTCAATCTTGCATAAGAAATAAAAGTATTTCCTTGTCTGATTCTTATGTCACATGATATCATTGTATAATCCAAGATAGGAATGTGTCATTCTTGCAGATTATACATTTTTTGATCTAGAGTTGATCGTCTAGTTTGCATGCATACGATCCAACTCCATCAAGGGGCCCAAACATATATCATCACTCACTAGGTATACTAATGAGGGACATACGGTTTTTTTGATGAACAACTTTTTCCCGCACAATTTAAGAGAACATAAATAAAGTCCGTATAGCAGCCTTTATCAGGAATCAACGTTAGACGATATTTATTGAACATATCCTCATGTGGAAAAGTTGAACATCTCAAACTTAGAATCAAACTCATATGAAGTAAACAATGACACATAACACAATCCATATGTTTATTTCATTGGGTCAAGTCCTGTACTATGTTCCAATAACATACACATATGCAATTAAGTTGGTAACACCTTACCTATGATTTGTAGAACTTAATCATCACTTAACTTGCATACTAATCTTTTATGATAATTAATGTTCCTTGTTAATTATCAAGATTATGGACGATTTAGATTTATTATTGTCATTCTAATGAATGATCCACAGAGATCTACAATTCAGATCATCAACCTGAATGATCTGTCAATAATAAACTCTAGGAACAAATAATTAAATATCATCATTAACATAAACTAAGAAAATAAGTCATTAAATATTGACTTCTAGGACATAACTCCAACAATCTCCCACTTGGTCTAGAGTCAATCAATAGTGACTTCTAGCCAGTGAAGAATTTAGAACAATGTCATATATCCATATATATACATGTCTCGAACCTCAAAAGATATAATACACTTAAAGCAAGTTACTCATACGTCCATCACGCATGGATGCACAATTGCATCTCGTATATCGCTTAAGGTAGAGGTTAAGTTAGAGTGTTCGCTGTGTCCGCAAACCTATCCAATTTTGTTTGACCATATATACATATATACTCCTATATATGTATTCTTGATCATCATCATGTGAGATCAAGTGACATCGTCATAGATCTTAGTTGGATCACCAATTTAATATTGGGTTCTTCAAGTTTAAGCTATGGTTCGAGATGCATAGAACCATATTAGCTTGACTGAGAACTTCACGATCCGTACTACATTCTTCCATTGCTTCACAAGTTGCTATATATTTTGTTTTGGTGACGGAAACGGTTGTAATATCCCATTTAGAACACCTTCTAAATTTACAACACCACATTAAACAAAATATGTAGCTCAATTATATTTATATTAATCTTTCGAAAACTAGCATCAATATAACAATTTATATGAGCTTTCTTTCATCTTGTCAGATGAAAAACGTATCACCCTTTCTCATAAGATACTCGAGGATATTCTTGATTATTGTCCAAATGTGTTTTTCTTTGTATCCAGTTGACAACTGCTTGTCATACTCATTGGGTACAACACATAGGGGTATGTGCATAAGTATGGCGTATGTAATGAACTCATAACAGAAGGATACTCGAATTATATCGTGCACTCTTCTCGAATTGAGTTGCAACACACCGAGTCGAACTCAAATGTATGCCATACAACGTGGTTAGACATCCTTTCTAGGAGTCTATCTTTTCGTGTAACTAGAACACTTTGTCATTACATGCACATTTTCTCAAACCTGACATCCATCATAATCTATCTCCATAGATTTTGTTTCTTTGGATTTAGGTGACTTGCCCAAGTTCTCAATTGAGAAAACATTCTCTAGTGAGATCTTGACAATATTCATTTTCTTAATGTTATTCCCAATTAATGTCTTGTATCTTGTATAATACATATAACATAATCATGCTCCCACTGAATATCTTGTCTATATAAGATACTTTTGACGAGGTGCAACTTCTTGACTTCTTTGTCAAAATGTTTATTCCAATTTCCACAATACTTACTTCAATCCATTAATGGATCATTGAAGCATATATATGTTTCTAACAATACAACAAATCCTCGGTTTGTATCAAATACACAACAACTTCCTTCATTTAATCGAAGAAGGCGGTTTTGATGTATCTTTCCATATATCTATATATACGAAATATAACTATTGCTAGAATGATCTTTATTGGCTTATACACAGCTACAAGCGAGAAGCCGTGCTTTGTATATGGTCAACTCGTTATCGACTTAGACATAGCAACAATCATGAACTTGTGCTTTGTACATAGTCGACTTGCTATCCATATCTATCTTTCCTTTAAAGATCTAAGTGTTCTTGATGGATCGCTCCTTCATGAACATCAATCAAGGTCTATACCATGTTGTTATATATATGGATTTCACTTAAAGATCATATAGATTACAACCATACTTGTGGAATCGGGTCTTTCCATCGCTTCTGTATTTATCAACGGATCCTCATATGTCAAGTACGAGGATGTTGTGAAGCCTATGTACTTTCAGTTTAGGCAATTCACTCTCGTTGATCTTAGTAGGATTGGTGCTTGAGGTCCATAAACAACTTCTACAACAACTTGTAGAATAAGTTCTTGATCCTAATATATTTCACGAGTTTCTCGAACATCATCTATTCGTGAAATGTTTGAGTACTCTCTAGAAGCGAGCGTGCTTATAAATTTTTCCTTTTACAACTGTTTGTGAATGAAGTTTCGCTCAACTCCCACTAAGCACCATGTATGGAGTGACAAGTTCCCTATAAAGGTACTTCTTGTAGTGACGCATAAACTCTTTTAATGCTCACTTTACTCCCACTACTTCTTCTTGAGAATATAATTCTTCAAGATTACGTTATGATGAACAACAACGACTTTATTTTTATCATGTTCGTTTAAATAGTACATTTCGGTTAGTTCAAGATATCCTACATAATATCAAGCGTCTTATTTGGGTCCAAGCTTATCAATCAATCAAACCTTGAAATAAGCTTCTCAACACCAAATCTTGAGAAACAATATACCTAGAGATCGAATCTCGTAAGATATCTTTCTCAATAGACTTCGATGGAATTTTTATTCAGTATAAACAATATTGTCCTCAAACACAAATCCCTTACATGAGTCGAACAAGTCAATTTGATTTATCACCGATCGAACTATATCAAACAATGTTCGATATCTTCATCCTTGGATACATTTTTCAATGTTCCTCATGGAGCGAGTAGTGAAACATCTTTCATACTCTTTAGGTAATATATCAAACTATATGACTTAACTATTCACCATGATCCATCTTATGATTGCTTTTATTGAATAGTTTTTCAACTTTACTCTTGAAATCATTTTGATCTTGTCAAAAGATTCATACTTATACCATATCAAATAGATACGTTAATATCTACAATGATCCTTGGTCAAGTGGTAAAGTGTCAACAACCTTTCAATTACACAAGTACCTATAGGTTTATATACATCAATATGTATAAGTTTTAATAAAGTTACTTGTCCTTTAAACCTTCGTAGTTCAAAGGCGCTTTTGTCATTTAACAAACACGATTCGCATGAATTTCAATTGATTTGCAATCGAATTGATTTACGAGCTCCACGTTACGTAGACTCCCATAATGCGATTCTTGTTTATATTCGACTAAGAGACTATTTTACATAAAAGTCAAATACTTTATGTGAAGTCTTACATATTTGTCATTCAAAAATTTGTTTATCTATTTCAAGCAAATTAAATCAACATGCATGAAATCATATACACAAATCCATAATAAGAGAACAACATTTCTCTTTTACAAAACATGATCATCCATCATCAAATATGAAACAGAGATAAGGTTTTATGAGATGTTTGGAATAAGGTGTATAACCTCCAATTCCTAAACAAACTCTTTACTTAGTAAAGATAACTTTACGTACTCAATGGTAGCGGCTTAGACGTATAAGCCATTTCCAAAACGGAGTTTACTTTACTTGTCTCGAACTTTCTCTTATTCATCATTGCCTACACATTTCGTTAAATGCGAGCACATGAACTAGCAACTAATTACTAGTGTGAATTAGAGATAGTGAGATAATTTGAACGACAAATATCTTAAGGTTTAGAACATCATGGTATTTCGGACAACCTTTCAAATGCCTCCCATAAATGGCAAATGAAACATCTCATGTGACACACGGTCACTAGTGAGGGTCTCAAAGTTTCAACTCATATCTTGGTGAAGTATTTCTTTAATACTTAACCAATTATTTTTAGCACTAACAAGTGTGCGAACAATATATCCTTTATCCATAGAAAGAGATTGTATGACAATATCAACAATCCTTGATATTGGAGATATTAATATCTCTAGTTGTCAATTAGCTACTCAATCCTTTCGGTTCGCAAGCTAATGAAATATTTATCTTCTTATAAGAAGAGTCTCTTGGTTAACTCACACTCTATTACTCGATCATAAATGATTGAGTCTATATTTACTTTCTCTAAGAACGTCTTCTTGAGTAAATGGATGAGAGTGTAGAAGTCTAGTCTAGTCTTTATGAATTCTCCAATTCAAAGGTCTAGAACTTCTAAAAGGATATAGGCATTCGCTTTATCGAATAATTTTCGTCGAAACTAATCAATCATTGTGAAGTTATGTTCGGGAAGTCGAGGAACGTTTTTGGGATTAAACTTGCTCAAGTTTCTCCTTTCCAAGAACATGTCTTAGGAATCGGTATTACTTCTCCAAGTAAATACCTTACAAATGAGCTTGTTGTTTTCCAAATATTGATCGCAACGAAATTAACATATATTTAATATCTATAACAATTTCATTTTAAGGTCGTTTAGTTTATGCAATGTTTTATTTATAATGATAAACAAAACTCCCACTACATTTATTTAATGTCCCAATGTAGTTGGTTTTCCAAGATCCCCGTTTTCATCAAGTAGAGCCTGCTATGGCACGACACCCTACTTAACTAGACAAGGTAGGTTCTCCAACCAATCATATCAACCATACGAGTCTTGGTTTGTGAATATCTAAGTATATTTACAAATTTCGCCCGATGTCCAAGAAACTTGTTGGGTCTATCGATAAGCAACCTCTCTCTATTTCCTCCTAACAAATCTTTTCATTTGTACCCCGACTATCAAGCTTGACAACCACGACGTCCGCTCGGGCGGACCGCGCCATGATTGGCAATTGACGTGAAGGGGATAGAGAGAAGGAGGACGAATTGACTTAATCGTATTAGTTTGGAACAAAATATATGACTCTTGTTTGATGGTCGTGTAAGCATACCTACCTATGACAATTCAAGGCATTCACAAACAATCACATAACATAAGCATCTCAAGCATTGTCGTGGGTTTGTATGGCTCCCGCTTGCATTAGTCTTCGTCGCATCTCCATGTAACGAAACTAATCTAATCAAACCCTCCCACTAATTACTAAGATCCTATCTAATAATTAAGGAAAATAAATACATGTGATAAAATCCTAAAACCCGCCCAGGCCTTAGGGGCATGCAAGCCTCACAAGTTACATCAAGAATTAATCAATTATTAATTATCAAGGCACCTTAGGCCACATTATAACCAATCACATACATTCACAACATTTTACAATACACAAGGTATTGACATCTTGAGCCATATCAAACCCACATCTTCCTACAAAAACAAGTTAGCACAATATACAAATATATGTCTAAGTTGTTCATAACTAGTGAGTTCTTAAGTATCTTTGCTTATTGTTTGCTAATTTGTGTTTTTATATGCAAAGAGGGTTTAACATTCAAACAACTAATTGCTTAAACCCTTTGATAAAATTAACATTCAAAATCCAATAGATAACAGCAAGGAGAGTTCTAATCAACATATCAACTATTTGATTAATTAGAACAAACACCTTTAATTAAACGAGACCCGAAAAAATCAAGAATTTTTAGGTCTCCAAAAAATCCAGAAAAAATCATGAGCAATTATTATCAAGAGACAAACTACCTGTTCAAATTTCGAGAAGAGATCATTTACCAATCGGGAGATCCAAAAATAACAAACTTCAGGTTGTGTATTAAAACAACAGTTTGAAGTTTCAGTTTTTGGCCTCAAACTTTTGCACTGTTTGACCATCTTTCAAAAACTTTTAATGCAAATAAATTTTACAGTAAACAACCACAAGTATAAGACTAGTAACCATGAAAGATTTCTAATTTTACTCATTCAAAATCATCAAGTTAAAGGGGGTTGAATACAAGTCCCCTGTTCTGGAACAGCACGTCGACGAAATTGATTTTGAGTGGTTGGGGTACCAAAACTAGTCCGATTGATATGAAATTAATTTTCATGGATTTAAGACTTCAAAATGAAGTTTTCCATTTAAACACTTTTTCTATAAAAAGTCTCAATCAATACCAGTTATCAAAACAATCCAATCGGTACAGAAAACCGATCAGACCGTTCTTGTTTTTCATTGCTTCAAATAAATAGAAAGACTTCGATCCAAACCATCAAATTGGTATGGAAGGAAGTACTCCAAGTCTACTTAATTCCTGGCCAATAAAATTTGGGTCTCTTTATCAAAATAGCTCAGATAACACCCATAAACTCAGATCTGGTCGCACAGGAACCTGTCCTGCGCACCGTCACGAGAAAATTCACTAAAAATCCATAATAAATCGGATTAAAGTGAAACCAGTGGGAAAATGCTCAAAACTTGTCCCTCTTTCAAATCCATCAAATTGAAAAATCAAATCGGAAGCTTTGCCATGAGAAAAATACAGAAAACCACAGAAAAATAGAGTTCCAGGCAGCAAACAAAGGCAGCAATTAATTACTCCACTAATTACTCAATTCTCATCTAATTAATGTGCAAAATACCTGGCTCTGATACCACTGTTAGGAAGTATTTAATTTCAATTTTTGTGCCAACAATTAGCCATAAACATCAATCAAACACAGTAGATCTAGGCTTAAAGCCAATTCGCAAGCATTTCATGAGAAAAGATTAGGAGATGATATACCTATCATGAAATCGCATTCATGAGGCTCGAATCCATTGCTTGGGAGTCGATGGCGTGCCTTCTCCACCACCACCACCATGGTTGTGCCGCCTGCCTCGAGTCCACCAAGGAGATTAACCACGTTCTCAAGGCATGTGCTAGCACACCCAAGAACAAGCCTAATCCCATTAGCTTTCTCTCTTCTAGCAATTAAATCTTTCATTTAAATGGAGAAGAGAGCTCAACACATGAGCAAAAGAGGGAGAAAAGAGGAGGTTTGTGGCAGTCACAAGGGGAAGAAAGAGAGGAGAGAGAAGGCTAGCCCTTGGAGCCTCCAAAGGGGTCCTTTTATAGAGCTCAAACCCTAGGAAAAACTTCCTCAAAATTACACCTCTTGCCAATGGGATCACAGCCCGCTTTTTGCAAGTCAATTGGCACATCTTGGGCCCAGCAGTGGTTGCTCAGCTGAAAGCAGTATATGAATTAGGTGAAGTTCCTGTGGATTGGCTACGAGGCTATGTTACACTCATACCTAAGTCACCTGAACCTCTCACGCCGGCAGATTACAGACCTATTAGTGTAGGTAACATCTTGTACCGCTTGTTGATGAAACTAGTGGCAAACCGACTGAGACCTTTTATTAAAAAAATCATTTCTCAAGAGCAAAATGCTTTTATTAAAGGGCGGTATATAGCGGATAACATCATCATGGTTAAAGAAATTTTACATTCCTTCGCTCAGAGAGAGTTCAAGCAGCATGCCTTTCTTCTCAAGGTGGATATAAACAAAGCATTTGATAAATTGAGCTGGCCTTTCCTCCAAATGGCAATGCAGCATCTTAACATCCCCATGAAGATTATACACCTTATGATTTCCTCTTACAGTAGGGCCAGAATCACCATGAATATCAATGGCCGAGGGGATGGGTTCTTAACTCCTACTCAAGGCCTTAGGCAAGGGTGCCCGATGTCTCCGTATGTGTTTATCATTGCTATGGAGGTTCTCTCAAGGTTGCTAAATCGGGCCTCAATTTTGGGAGTGTTGCAAGGAGTTAAGGTGGCACATACCAACCCCAGTATCACACATGCAATATATGCGGACGATTTGATTCTAATGGGAGACACATTCATAGCACTCGCTGACATGTTACAAAAATTTGGTACTGCATCTGGCTTGTGTGTTAACCCACATAAGTCGGGTCTTTGGTTCTCAAACAGTTGTGCAGAGCATACAATCCTGCGGGTGCAGGAGGTATGGATGGCACGGAGGGTCCATGGAGAAGAGAGGTATTTAGGGGTAATGATTGGAACAAGAGGGGATTGCAAAAGAAATGGCAAGTTACTGTTGGACAAATTGAAAACTAAATTGACGGGTTGGAAATCACAGATGCTTTCCCATGCGGGCAAACTTGTCATGATTAAAGCGGTGCTCATGTCCATGCCAGTGTACTCAATGTCACTTGAATGCTACCTAAAGGAATTGTGAAGGATATTAACAGTCTGTTTGCAAAATTTTTTTGGGGGAAGACAAATCAAGAGAGATACTTGTCTCTCATAGGTTGGCAAGAAGTGTGTAGACCTTTCGAAGAAGGGGGACTAGGGGTCAAGGATTTACAAAAATTTGGAGAGGCTTTATTTCTTAAATAAGTATGGGCATTGATGCCAGATGAGGATAAGCCTTGGGTCAAAATTTGCAAGAGTAAATACTATCCTGTAGTCGGTTTTTGGAGGGCACAAGGTACACATGGGGGCAGCACAATGTGGAGGCAAGTGCTCAAAATGAGGGATTTTTTCTCTCAACATGTGAGGTGGCATTTAGGAAATGGAGAAAGGGTTCAAGCTCTATCACAACCTTGGTTTGAAAATTGGACCCCACAAAATGAGGCGGCAACTACTGACAGGACATTAACGGTGAATACATTGTTATTGCAACAAACTGGAGAATGGAATGTCCCATAGTTGAATAGACTGTTTCAGCCAGAACAAGTAGCTTCTATTTTGGAAGGTGTGGATAAACCAAACGTGTCCAGTGCTCACAGGGATAGATTGGTATGGAATTTAACAAAAAATGAGAGGTACTCGGCTAAGGAGGGTTACAGAGTGCTTTGCTTGTCTCAGCAAAGGCAAATGAATGCAAAAATGGATCAATGGAAATTATTGTGGAAATGGAAAACAATCGCTCCAACGATAAAGGTTTTTCTATAGAGGCTGCTGCACAAAGGGCTGCCTGTGGCGGCAAAAATGCATTCTAGAATTGCACGATTTTCACCAACTTGCCAAAGGTGTCATGAAGAAAACGAGTATGAAATGCACAGCCTGTTTTTTTTGCAATTCCTCAAGACAGGTCTGGTTTGGTTCGATGTTGGGAATCAGAGTGCATGAGTTACCCCTCGATATCACAACTACTGTAGTAAGGATCATGCAAAGTTTGGATGAGGAAGGTAATAGAATTTTTGCTAATACCATGTGGGAGATTTGGAAAGAAAGATGCACAGCAGTAATTGAGCATAAAGTTTTTCAACCGCAGGCAGTATTGCAGAGAGTGAGGGTATCCACATCAGTACAACAGGAGGAAACCAGATCGCAGCAGCCTGTGATCAGGGTGTTGGATAATGAAAGATATGAGTTTGCAGGAAATGGATGGCAAATAATTACTGATGCTTCTTGGGACACAACAAACAAGGCGGGTGGGGGTTTCGTGATTTACAAGAATGGCAGTACACAAGCATTAGGATTTCGACTTTTCAGAGCTCATGACCCGTTCCAATCCGAGGGGATGGCCATGATGATTGCAATTTCATACTTTTTTCGGCATTTTGGTTTGTCGGATGGAGAAACATTGCAAGTCTTCTCAGATTGCTGAAACTTGGTGCAAGCAATTAATGAAGAGGACACCACTGATTTGCCATCTTGGAGAGCAGTCACTGTCCTAGTTGAGTTGATTGAACTGGTGCAGTCGAGACAACCCCAACTAAATATCATTTATGCTAGGAGAGAGGCTCTGGCACAAGCCCATGACTTGGCAAATTTGGCAAGAAGAAGGGAGATGAGCTATCAGGGACAACCTGACTTGCTGGCACAACAAGGGATGCAGATGAACAGGGTTATTGATGAGAGTTTTTTTCAGAGGGTGACTGATAGACCACCCTGATTGATTTCTGTAATTGTGTTTAAGCTGGTGCATTGTTCTTTTTGTTAGGTTTCTTCTTTTAATTTCTTTGATTTTTTTCATAATCTGTAGTTGTAGTTTCTCAGTTTCAGTACTTTCTCAGTTTCAGTACCGGTAAAAGCTAGGCACCAGCTGTTAGTTATCTTTATTTCCGAAGGCATGTAATTTGAACCTTTTGTTATTATGCAATTTGCCTATGGGCGTTCATCAAAAAAAAAAAGAACTGTCAATTACAACAGCAATTCTTGGGACAAAAAAGACAAAAGGTTGAACACGATCCATAGACCATAAATAATCATCATTGTCACATCTTCGATCGATTATATATGAACGACTGTTACGACTGGAGTTCTGAATATCCTTATCCTCTATTGTGGAGAAGGTATGATGCGTTAAAAAAAACGGACGGTGTATATTTATGTGTAAAAATTAAAAAAAATTTGTACGATTATTAAACCGATGCTCACCGTCCGATTCTAGTTTTGATATGAGTAATGATTCAAAGATGTAAATGTATTAATTTCTGGGACCCACTTCGTAAGCAAATTTTCAGCAAAAACACTTGGAAATTGGAATACGTACATGCTATGTTATGTAACATATAACATACTTATGTACGAATGTTCTCTACCGCAGCGACGTTTTTTTTTCGGCCTTTCCATTCAAAGCAACAAGTTTGACTTGAGAGAAAAATGAACTAAGATGTTCAAAAGTCAAGTCTCCAGAGCTGAGATTCAGGACCAAACTTGTCAGGCCTTATTTTGGGCTAGGCCCTGTATAAGATTGCTCAACAAATCTTAACTCCGGCCTTATAGGATCCCTCAAAAGTGAAAAGTCATTAATTGATTACTAGGTAGAAAGTAGCGGCTTCGCAGCTATATATCTCTACTACTTATAAATGCACCTAATAAAAAAGAGTAAACATTTCATATAAAAGAAGTAAACATGTCATATAAAAGGGTGTAAACAATTCCTATATCAATTATGGATCATTGATTTGTGTAATTTGATTTAATCAGTGGTCTAGATCTTAATTTTAAATTAAAAGGTCAAGATTTTTTATTAGAAAAGATTAAGTTACTACCAAATTAGCTATTTATTTAAAAGGAATGACTAATAAATTATTGATTTTACCATATCTTTATTTTCTATAACATGTAAAGTTCTATATGAAACAAAAATAATATCAATATTTTATTTTCTTATTTGCCCACATCTTGAGGGCATCTTTTGCTATTTTTTTCTAAACAAATGGAAGAAATTAAAAGTTTTAGCACAAAAAATAATATAATGCCTACAGTCTGACAATGTGATCAGTTGGCAGTAACAATTTATATTACTTAATATATATTATTTACAATTGTCTAAATTATCATTTTTGATTTAATATATATTACTTAGGGCCTACCGTTCAATGAAAATTTGATATAGAACTTATTTAAATAAGAAAAACTCATGTAACTTTGTTTTCGATTGTATTTAACTTTAACATAAATTCATACTTATATATAGTAACTTTGTATTTTTGTTTACGAGGAAGCAATAGTAATTTCATTTTTTTTTCGCAAGCCAGCTTCCTATTTCGTAGGGGAGCAATCAAATACTGAATAAAGATTCCGTAAGATCAGCAATATACTGAGTCGCGTGAAGTACATGTGGCTTGAACCAGAAATGTCCCAGGTGAAACCGTGAAAGTACATGTGTGGCATTGTCTATCAAGCATCAACTCTATACAAATTGTATGAATTATAAAGCGATTTGCGTATGTTTTGGTTTCGTATCTTTAATGATCCAAAGAAGTACTGTATACTATATTACTATTAATTGTGGGTCCCGCTTCACAGGAAAATTTTCAACAAAAACACTTGGAATACGGACTTTCTATGTACCAATGTCCTTTGTAGAAGCGACCGCTTTTTACATTCACAGATAAGTTTGACTTGGAGAAGACGGACAAAGATTCGAAAATTAACCTTCTAGAGTTTCGATTCGCGAGGCCTCATTTTGGTCTAGTGTACGAAAACCGCTGCAGAAAATCTTACTCTTGGACTTGTAACATATTTTTAAAATCAAATACGATTCCTTCTTCGTATAGTGCAAGTTCTATCTAAAATTTTTCAAACTGCTGGAACTGGAAATCTTTCTTGAAACCCTTTTTTTTAATGTTCACTACAACACATTTGATTATTTAAACCGGTTTTTAAAGATTATTAGAACTGGTTTTCCACCGGTTTTAAAAATACGTGGTTCTAAAGATATATAAAAAACCGGTTCTAAAAATGGCGGTTCTAAAAGTAAGCTATTTTGGAAACGAATTTCAGAACATTTTTAGAACCGGTTTTTAGTAAAAATCCGGTTTTAATAATTCATTTTTAGAACCGGATTTTTTATAAAAATCCGGTTCTAAAAATGACATTAAATTTAATTATTTTTTAATTAATTTATTTATTCGAATTTTAAATTAAATTCAGATTTTAATTATATTTTTAGAACCGGATTTTTATAAAAATCCGGTTCTAAAAATGACATTAATTTAATTATTTTTTAATTAATTTATTTATTCGAATTTTAAATTAAATTCAGATTTTAATTATATTTTTAGAACCGGATTTTTATATTCTAAAAATGACATTAATTTAATTATTTTTTAATTAATTTATTTATTCGAATTTTAAATTAAATTCAGATTTTAATTATATTTTTAGAACCGGATTTTTATAAAAATCCGGTTCTAAAAATGACATTAATTTAATTATTTTTAATTAATTTATTTATTCGAATTTTAAATTAAATTCAGATTTTAATTATATTTTTAGAACCGGATTTTTATAAAAATCCGGTTCTAAAAATGACATTAATTTAATTATTTTTTAATTCATTTTTTATTCGAATTTAAAATTAAATTCAGATTTTAATTATATTTTTAGAACCGGTTTTTAACCAGAAAACCGGTTCTACTTAATAAAAACAATTAAAATTTTTTTTTTGTTTGGGCTAGCCCCATTTTTGCTAGCCATACCAATTGACATTTACACATCACAACAAACACAATTAACATATCAAAACAAACAATTTAACAATAAACGTTTCATACGCACCAAATATACTAATAATTCGCATTGAACAATTAAGAAAACAATTTAATTTAAACACATCACAAGTAAGTTTAACAATAACAAACTCATACATGCTTACGTAAATAACCGTACAACTCATCACAAGTAAGGCTAAGGTCTCCGTCACTATAGGGTTCACCCGGCGGATGCAAAACCTACATTCAATTAAACAAATTAAATTTGTAAAGATAAATTAAATTTAAAAATTATATTTTCTTTTATTATTTCAATTTATATTCTGTTTTATTATTTAATATTAAAATTATATTATTTAAATTCGGATTTTTATTTAAATTACATTCTGTTTTAATATTAAAAATTAAATTATATTCGGTTTTTATTTAAATTATATTATGTTTTTCTAAAAAACAGAAGTAAAAATAGAAAAATTAAAAAAAAAGATTATTAGAACCGGATATTTAATAAAAATCCGGTTCTAAAGATAAATACGATTTTTGTTTTTTTTTCTGTTTTATTTAAATTATATTCTGTTTTAATATTAAAATTATATTATGTTTTGCATTAAATATTTTGTGCTTAAATATTTAAAAATATTCTGTTTTATTTAATTTATATACTGTTTTAATATTAAAAATTAAATTATATTCGGTTTTTATTTAAATTATATTATGTTTTTGTAAAAAACAGAAACAAAAATAGAACAATTTTAAAAAATATATTTAGAACCGGATATTTAATAAAAATCCGGTTCTAAAAATATACCGTATTTAATTAAAAATTCGTTTCTGTGTTTATTTTTAGAACCGGATTATTATAAAAACCGGTTCTAAAAATAAACAGATTTTTTTTTTTAGTCAAAAATTTAGAACCGGTTTTTATAATAATCCGGTTCTAAAAATAAACACAGAAATTTCGAAATTGCCACTGGCTATTATTAGAACCGAGTTTTTATAAAACCGGTTCTAATAAGGCGTTTCCAAAAATCGAATCTGTTGTAGTGGTTGGTGTATTATTCGGAGTTACGGAAGTGGTCGCAAGTCAACCGACGACCATCCCTACTCATAAAAACAATCTAGTGGGGCGGCCTCAAGTTCATGGTAGAGAATAGTGATTGATACAATTTTATTTCAATAATGATAGCAACATATAAGTTTCTTTTGACAAAAAAACATTTGAGGGAAAAATTTAATATTGGATTAATAGATAAGTTGGAATGGATTGAATTTAGGTTACAGTGGATTTCGGAAGTTGGCATAACACATACTCATGTAAGCTTTTAATTTACAGGATTTATAGCAACGGTCAGTTTCCTTTATCAAATTATTTGTTATATATAGCCAATATGCAACAATAACAACCCATAAATGGTTGAGTCACTGAAGATTGCGCATAAACGGCCAACAGAGATTAAAGGCTGTCCATTGATCTGGTGAATGTACAAGTTTGTTAAATTAATGAATAAAAAAATCATAAATATGAAAAATTGTGTCTTCTTATAAATATTTCTAACACACAAAAATCCAGTTCGTTTTTCATCCCTATAGGATCCTCGTAGAAATTTGAATGTCACTACGGTCATTAAGCCTCCTTTCAAATAGTTGTGTGAATTTGTACGGCATAAATTAAGCAGAACAAAGAATAATTATCAAATAATTAATTATTTATGTAACCTCCATAAAATAAATAGGACAAAAATAAAATTATACTAAATATAACATATAAATAATACCATCAAATACACAGAAAAATATGTATATAATTTCTTAAAAAAAATGTAAATTACTATTTAACAAAACTACACGAAATGGTTTATAAATAATATCACAATTTAAATTTTATATTAGCTAAATGAATAATTAAAAATTTCCATGTATAATGTTATAATTATAAATTACTCTATAGGGTAATAGGTACGAAATAACGCTTGTATATATACCCTTAGGGTTTGCTCCAGGATGCGATTTTAGAGGGAGAGGAACGAAAGGTAATGAGTAGGAACGCTAGTTACAGATCGTACCAGCATCAAAAGCGAGAGGAATGGAAAGTGACACAAGATGTGTTTCTTCCATAGAACCATGGAAGCGCCGATTTTTGTACCTCCCAAATCAGAGTGCACGGGAGGTAAGAATAGTTAATTTACATAAATGTCCTCCCAAAATTAGAGCCAAATATCATATTTCACTCCCGCCAACGAACTTTTTTGTTCCGGTTAGTTTATTTGGCACAAGAACCTTTCTATATAAGCCGCAATGTCTCAAAAACTTTTATTACTTGTCTCTCTTCTTATCAAAACAAAAAGAAGAAAAGGGCTTCTGCCGCCAGTCTTTGCTCTTTGTGGCACTGACAGAAAGGTTTCTTTTTTCTTGTAAATACTTAATAAAAATCTGAGATTCTTTCTTCCTTCTCAAATTCTTTCAGTTTTGCTTGCATTTATTGTAATTTTCTTGTGATTTTCACTGTCGGAGGTTATATATATTGGTTAGGCTTTCTCACTCTTGCAGGTCATAAGCATCTTTTTGTGAATGCAAGCTTTATTTTGTGAATGGTTAGAATAGTTGATAGGGACTGATTTGGTGAAAGATTAACATTTTGAGAATATTATATATTATATAATGTCTGGATATGCAATTTATCTTTCATATTTTGGTAGTTAAAAATGTCAAATTATGATGATTTTGTTTGGCTAGTTCTGTGATACCAGTATAGCAGCAAATAACTACATTTTTTGCTTAATTACAAGTTTGCTTATTTGCAACCTTTTTTCCAACGAGTCAATGACAACATTCTTTCTTCTAATACGTGTATACAAAGGTTTAAATAGCGGACAGCGGGTTCATAGCGGACAACCTCAAGTCATAGCAGATAGCGGATAGCGGTCATTTAGCGGCCGCTATGGGATCGTAGCGGGCATGTATAAATATACTTGTTTATTATATCATGTACATATTTTAATTAAAAATTAAATATCATATCACAACATATGTATATTTTAATAGTTAAATTTAATACTTAGACTTTAAAATATATTATTTTAATAGACAAATCTCATTGTATTTAATATTGAATCAAGTCAGTACTAAAACAAATGTTCGTAATACTGATTCTATATTAGCAGGTAACAACTTGTGTCGCTATATTTCGTTAAAATACAACTATAATACATATATATGGTTGCTAATTTTCACTATTTTAGCCACCATAAGAAATAAAACACAAAAAATAGATATTTTTTTAAGTAATATTATGGTATATCAATGAATACCGCTATAGCGGCAGTTTTAGTTTAGCACCATAGCGGTCGCTATAGCGGGGCTATTGTGGTTCATAGCGCCGTTATTTAAATCACTGCGTGTATATGATGACCAATGGCAAAATAGTCAAGTTTATCAAATATTCAATTTATAGGCTAGACATAACCCGTTCCTTTCTCTCAGCTAGTGCAAAGTCCTGGAGCAACTAACTCAATAACTTCCTTTCTTTCCACTACTTACTCTTGCTCTACTAACTTTTTCATTCCCTCTCCTTCCTTTACAATAGGAGTTCTGGAAGACATGGCCTTACAATAAACGAACGGATATAAATGGTTTTGACAGTTCTGGGGTACATTTTTTTTTCCCCCTTATTTGTATCTGTCAAAACCAAATAGGTTGCGAATCAAGTAATCAGATTAATTTCCTTATATCTGAACGAAAAATGGAATCGTTGACTAGATCCAGTCTTGGAGAAATAATAATGAAATCTGCAAAAATCACCATCAAGTAGGGACAATATATGACCAAGTATTATACTATCAAGTATTAATTTCCTTATCATATTTTTTTTTCTTAAAATATGTTTGAGCGTATTATTAAGTTGGATGCATTATAATAGACTAATAGTTGACACAGCAATTAAATCACTATAAAGTAGGGACAATATATGACCAGGCCACGCTGTCTTAATCACCAATCCGCATCCAATTAATGGATTTGCCCAACCTAGTACCTGTCCCACTAATTCTATATTTTATTCGGTATTTATTTAGACATATGCTAACAATCACCAGAAAAATTCTAATAAATCACTAACCAGAAAAAAAAAAAAAAATTGTGTTGAGCTTGTTCGCAGGCCAGAACCTTATACATGTTGCACAAAGAAGGTATTCAATTTCTATATGGCAATTATTAGTTCAATTATTTGCTGTTATAGGATAATTTTCTAACAAAAATGCGCACAGACATTACATTCACAAAATTTATTTTTTCGTGGAATGAGCTAATTAAGAATATCGTCAATTTTTTCAACTTGATTTAATATATACATAGTTCATATTTGACACTAGTTTAATTATGATTTTAAAAATACATAATCATATATATGTAAATAATTAATATATATATTACTGATGAGAAGACGGGTGATCGAACCCACTAATAAAGTCTTATAAACTTCCACTTTTATTTATGAAATAGGTTATATTGATTAAAAAGTTTATTCAATGATTAACAACTCATCGAAAAATCTAAGCAAAAAAAATAAAATAAAATAAATATAATTTTTAACAAATGTAGAAAACTAGAAATCAAGCTTGAAGAAATCTGAAAGATAATGGTTATTCTATTCATCCAACAATTAAGAAAAATAATGGTTTAGTTTAATCGACCCTTCAGTAACAACCAATGAATTTTAAATTTCGATAAATTTGATCCATATCTACAAATTTACTTTTTTAAATTTAATGAATTGATTCATCAATTGTTGTATTTCCTCTTTATTTGTTAATTTTATTTTGCTTCAAATACGAGTACACCGTTCCAAATACAAAGTCTTTCTCCTCCGTACGGAGAAAGAGGCAAAGGCGCACAGCGTACTTCCGCAAGCACGACCGCATGACAATTTCAGACCTTTTTCCTAGTTGTCCCTTTTCTTTTTTTGTTTGTATTTTTTTAACCAACAAGCCCGTAGGCTTTAGTTGTTCCTTTTCCTTCTGTTCGTTCATTTGCTGCACCTTGACCAACTAATATAACAGTGTCTTTAATACCGGATCGGTACTGAAAAAATCAGGAACCGGATCCTGATCCGGTTGGAAAATACTACTATAACGGGCTGGTCTTAAACTGGATAAAACCGGCCTAAAATCAGAAAAACCGAAATTAATAGTGTATTGGGACGACTATTTTGCTAGCTTACATAAAAATTGGATTACAATGTTACATGAAATTCGCATCTTGTTTTTTTGTCCGGTTCTTCCCAACTTCCCAAGACACTTACTCGGTTACTCCTAGGCGCAACTTTATTATTCTTCCCAAGGTGCATACAAGCCATATGATGTACCAACAAAAAATAACAATAAATTAAATCCATCAAGTAAATTGAGCAACATATCTTTATATTTTAATATAATATTATTTTATTTTTTTATTTGTCTATATATGGAGGCATCTTTTTTTGCTAATAATTGATAAAGCAATATCTCTCTTGAGTCTTCTCTCAAGGTCTGTTTGGATAAGAGGAAATGGGAGGAAAAAGTGAAAGGGGAAGGAAATTTGCAAAATTACGAAAATTATTCTCCTCCAAATTACGAAAATTATTCTCCTCCAAATCGGAGTATAACGGAGGAAAAAAAAATTGCGTCTTTTTTTGTTGACCGCTATACCCTTGACTGACTATGGAACGATTGTTCTCGATGCCAAAATCCTCTCCGATTGTTTTGCTCTCGAATGATATCCCTCCGCTAATCTTTTTATTTAAGAATGCTACTAGTTTTGCTTATTATGTATGATTGACAATAAGCATAAAATTAAATATTGTTACTCATAGTGTTTTCTTTTTGGCTTATTTTTGTGCAAGTAACATTCTTTTAGCTTGTCCGCCACTGTCAAGTTTATCTTAAAAAAAACATTCTTTTTGTTTTTTTATTGTTTTTTTAAAAAAAAATCGTCTGCGCATATTGTTAATTCATACGAAGGTCCGTAAAAGCTATCGCCGCATATTGATTATATTGTGTTTTTTTTTAATAAAATACAATGCACATCCATGTGCATAGTGCATAGTGTATACTCGTTCGTCATCTAGGTCCTTTGGGATAAAAAAAATGCAAACACAAATGTCTAAAATTACAATATATAGCGATTGAATGTGAGTTGGCTGATCTTGAAAATACAAACATACTGATTTATTGAAACTAGAGTTGAATCTCGCGCGTTACGCGTTCATTCCTATACGAATATATTATTAAATAGTTGCACGATTTATTTTACATTATATAAAAAAATGACATAAAAAATTAGAAATACTATTCAAATATTATATGAAAACTGCCACAGAAAATCCTAAATACTATTTTGCCACAAAAGATCACGCGCCACGGAAAATCATGGTCACTGTGCTTACTACAGTAAATTTGCTTGCTCACGTACCGAGCACGATACAGCAGATTTATATATGTATAATATTATGGGGCGTTTGGTTGGGTAGTAAGAGGTTGCATAAGTCATGGATGCCTAAGTGTTTATGTAGTGTTATATAAAAGATGTTTGGTTGCATAATAAATTATTTTTGATTTATAAAATATTAAGAATTACTTTAATTAAATATTATAATTATTATTAATTATTTTTAATTCATTATTATTATTATTATTATTTTTAAATTGTTATTATTAATAATTAATATTACTTGTTAAATATTATTAATTATTAATTATAATAATCAATTTTTATTATTAATTTTGATTTTTTAATAATTATTATGACTTATTAAATATTATTAATTATTTGTTAATTATTAATTATTATTCATAATTATTATTAATTATTTCTAAGGGGTATTGTTGGAACAATAATTAAAAAGGATGGGTGCATAACTTATGCAACTTATTTAGGTTGCATAAGTTCTGCACCCTTAAGGCGTTTTATGTAACGGATGTTTAGTGACTTAAGGATGCATAACTTAAGTTACGCACCTTTTAAGTCACAAATAAACCGGGTCTATAGAAGATGCCGTAGGACTCAAGGATATAATAGTCATTGGTATTATTTTGTAAAAAAAATATACTTTCCTTAATTTGGATCATCCAAACATGAGACAGAAGGGAAGGAATTATTTTTTTCCCCTTCCATTAATTATCCAAACAGATTAAAATTTAATAATTTTCTTTCCACCCCATCCCATTCCATTCTCTTTAACATTTCTCCTTCTTTTTCATTTTCTTTCTCTTATCCAAAGTCCAAACACAGTGACAGAGAGGTTATTGACTTATTGTTTTCATTCAATCCTTGGCAGTGACTCCCAAGCTTTCGATAAAGCAGAGGATTTCTCAGAGAGAGAGAGAGAGATGCTAAGCTCTTCACCAATGAAGCGCTTGGGGATGATGCTTATTCTATGCCTCGCAATCTTGTATGGTGCGAGAAAAGCAACTGCTCAAGCAACAACAGACCCAGTCGAAGGTGCGTCTTTTCAAATTAATAGAATTTAGTAGCTAATTGAAGGTAAATGCATATATGCGTTCAATTTTGAGCTCTTGGAGCATCCGAAATGAAATTCTGCATAAGAGGTTGTGTGTGGTTTGACACCTCACAAAATTTTCATGGTTAATCTTTCATTTCAAAGTTGTTAAGGGGCATGTAGAAAAAACATTTTTGTCTGGAGTAAATTAAAGAAGCTTTTTCATCATTGTCCTTTCTTAGTTACTATTTTATTTTATATTTTTGTTTGGAACTCATCATGTCATTCTTCTCGTGTATATTATTGTCGGGATTGTACTTTGCATCAAAGACATCGAACGGAAGGTACCATCTTTTAAAGAGAAAAAAAAAATTAAAATGTAGGTTAAGTTTTAACGAAAAAAATTATTCGTTAAAAGACATCAAAGGGTGTGACAGTAGAGTTGTCAACATCTTTACAAATTATTCTAGCTTTAAAAAAATATTTTCATAGAACATTTACAGTTGATTGCCCAAATAACATATATTGATATTTAAACTTTATTTTTTATGGTATTAAGTTCTACCAAATTAGGCTTCGCAATCAACGTATATAAAATATTGTTGTTTCAAATATAGCGTACGTAGAGTTTAATATATTATTTTTGCAAGTTGGTTGATTTTTTTTTTTATTATACCACTACATAAGTAAAGAGCGAAGAGCAATTACGTTATAACTTAAACGCTTTCTTATGGAACTATGATTTTTAAAAGTCTTAAATATTCTAAATTTTTATATCACAACATTTTTCTTCTGCTGTATGATTTGTCCGAAATATTCTATTATATGATTTCTTCTAACTTGTCGACTTCTGCACTTTGTACGTTTCTATGTAAAATATAGTTCTGTAGATTCCTTCGTTGGGGCTTCGCCCCAACTAAAATCGGAAGAAATTGATCAAGTTTGTTAAGAATTTAATTTTGATTTACGATTGTGTAATTGTAAATTTTAGTTTGTTATATTTTTGCGTACCGATGGTTACTATTGTTTTGGGCTGCGTTATTTTGTGATGGATTGAAAAGATTGGAGTTATTTTTTTCTTAATTTGGACCCTTGAAACCAATAGACTAAAATCAGTCGTGACTAGGGCTGTATATGAGCTGAGTTTGAGCGAGTTAGGGACAACTCAAACTCAGCCCTGCAGTAATTCGAGTTGAGTTGAGCTGAGTTAGAAATACTTTCGAGCTTCTTAAGCTGGCTTAAACTCAGCTTGTTCCCAACTCGAGCTAGCTCGTGGGCTCATGAGCTAACTTGAAATAAACATATATACTTCAACATTTATTTATTTAATTCATATATTATTATAGTATTAAATTTTTTTGACATATACAATATTGTAAACAATAAAATTGTTGTCTTTTATATTCTTTCTATTGATTAAAAACAAAATATGTCTTGAAACTCAATCTATCATGTGTAATATTAGTTAAAATAAAAATATATAAGAAGAAAATTCTTATTATTAATTTATAAATTTTTAGTACTCATAAATTACATTCATAATACATATCTCAAATATAAATTTATTGTGTCACGAGTTGGCTCACGAGCTACGAGCTGAGCTGTCCTTAACTCAAACTCGACTCGTCAACTAATCGAGTTAGTTTAGCTCGAGTTTTACCAACTCGAGTTTTGTTGGCTCGAGTCACAATTGAGTTTTTGTGAGTAGAGTTCGAGTTAGCTCACGAGTTACGAGTTTTTTGCTCACCCCTAGTCGTGACTGACGGATAGACTCGTCAGCCACAATTTTATCTCAATTTTCGAGGTTCTAATATCTAACATGCTTTATTCAATATGTTCTCCATATTGAAATCTCATTGGAGATCAATTTTTATATTTTCTGAATTTTTTTACTATTTTTTTGAGATTTTTAAAACTCATTGTTATTGAAAGGTCCATAATTTTTAGATTAAGAATTTTATAAAATACCAAAAAAATACTAAAAAAATTTTAAAAAATATAAAATTTGGTCTCCAATTAGATTTAAATATGAAAAATATATTGAACGGTTCGGATTAATTGTTAGAACCTCGAAAATTGAGATATAATCTCGTTTGACGGATCAGTCGTGGCTGATTTTAGTCTACCTAGGCACTAAGGAAAATGCCAACATAAAATCAGTAAAGAGATTTAAAATATTTAATTAAGGTAGTGAGTTATCAGTTAGGGTAGAAGAGGAGTTGTTGGTGGTGTTAACTTAATGAGCAAGATTCTAGTGCCATAATTTTTTAGTGCCACAAATGCCACAACTTCTCTTTTTCATTAATATTTAAAAATTTTAAAATACTATTTTCGAATCCAAACAGTTGATCTTATTCAATTTTATAAGTGATGCATTTCTATGTAATTTTTATAATTTTTGGAGTTTATTTGATATTCGATCAAGAGGGCAACACATGAACATATTAAATTTAATCTGTTATAATTAACAACATTCGTTCATTTTTTGACCTCTTGATAGAATATCAAATAAACTCAAAAAATTATAAAAATTACATAGAAATTCATCACTTATAAAATTGAATAAGATCAACTGTTTGGATTCGAAAGTTATATTTTAAAATTTTAAAATATTAATGAAAAAGAGAAGTTGTGGTATTTGTGGCACCAAAAACTTGTGGCACTAGAACCTTGCTCTAACTTTGTATATGTATATATATATATAGGAATGATATACTACACTCTGGAGTATTGACCTTCATACACTGATTTTTTCTGTCGTCGGATTCCTTCAGGATCCGTGCACTGATTACATCTGAAGGCTAATATTTGAGCGCTGACCCCTCTCACTTCTCCGTTAAATTTTATTTTTTTTTTCCGTCTTGTTCCTTTCGTTGTAACTTCTCTGTCTCTTTCCGTTTGAGCCCTCTTTCTTCTCCCTTCTGCTCAAAATGCTTCCTTCCATGGTTCTCCTTTTTCAATTCAATATCTTTCGTGTAACCCAAATAGAAATTCAAACCAATTTTTTGGCTCCCTTTTTCTACCCACCTTGGTTCAAATAAGGTAGCTTGGAACTTGGTATTTTGATCTATCTTGATTTATTTTACTGATTCTTAGACAATTTTTGTGAGCGGATTCATACTTATTACACTCCAGTTATTTGTTTCAAATGGTTTGGACTTTTTATTAATTTTACTTGTGTTCTTCTTGAGAGCTTTCAGAAACAAATTTGAGAGCTTGGAGAGAGCTAGGGCTTCATTTCTTTCGCTGAGAGAGCTGGGAGAGAGCAAAGATTACAAGAGATGGAGAAGTTCCGAAGTAAGAGAGGCTCAAACGTGGAGAGAGGGAGAGAGAGAGCGAGAGAGATCGGAGATGGAAGGAACAAGACGGGAAAAAATAAAATTTAACGGGGAAACATGAGGGGTCAACGCTCAAATGTTAGCCTTCGGATCTAATCAGCGCAGAGATCTTGAAAGGGATCCGACAACACAAAAAATCAGTGTATGAGGGCTCAATACTCCGGAGTGTAGTATATCATTCCCCTCTATATATAATTATATATATATATATATATATATATATAGAGGATGGATATAGAACACTGATGTGTACGGATCGTCCCCGTACACATGAGTCGTTTTTCGAGATCCAAAATTCAAACGGCCGATCCGAACCGTTCAAGTTGTTCTTCATATTGGAAAACTCTTGGGGACCAAATTTTACATTTTTTCGAATTTTTTTACTATATATTATGATATTTTCAAAAAACACTACAATTGGAGTATTTCAGGCCCTCCAATTTGAAAATATCATAATATATAGTAAAAAAATTCGAAAAAATATAAAATTTGGTCTCCGAGGGTTTTTCAATATGGAGAACAACTTAAACGGTTCGGATTGGCCGTTTGAATTTTGGATCTCGAAAAACGACTCATGTGTACGGGGACGATCCGTACACATCAGTGTATTTTATCCATTCACTATATATATATATATATATATTTCATTGTATGATTCTATTGCTCCACTAATGGAAGGAACAATTGCTGGTAATATTAATGGGAAAATATATTATGAACAATATCAAATTAAAACAAATAAAATAATTGTTGCAAGCAAAATTTATTATTATTTTTGACATATATTTGGAAAAGTATCTATAAGGAAGTATAACGTATCATCATGCGGAACGAAAAATAACAATAAAAGTAGTGACTTACGACCAAGCCTGTCCCCGTGCTGAACATTTTCCAAGCAGAGAAAAAGCCATCATACTTTTGTCCTTTCTCTTCTGGACAAATGGCAATACGGGAAATCAATTAAAAAGAAGCAAGATCAGAGTGAAACTTAATTAATTAGTTTGCCTGCAGAAGAACCACATAAACAAACTCACATAACAAACAGGACACCAGTGCCACATAAAATCGAAGTCCTAAAAGAGAGTGCTGAATTGCTGATGGGCCCAAAAAAGGCTTAAAAAACTCTGCATATACCCAGAGCAAAACAAATAAATAGAACAACACAAATACTGTAATTGAGTCTCCGCTTTTCAGTGATCAACCCAGACAATAATTTCAAAGCACCGATAGCAGCTGAAATTACACAGGCATCCCCACATTTCCGGACCTAGTCTGACAACGCAGCCATCATCCTGGCCGTCCATAGAAAACTAACGGCATCCCTACTTGGTGGCACAATCTATAGGTTTTTTTTTTTTTTTTTTTTATTTCCAAGTGAGGGGGTGATAAAGTTCATAGAAATACTTATCAGCTCTATAGACTATAGTAACACGTGGCAACAAAATAGTTAAAAAATAATTAAATGCATTTATATTTTATCCTGACAAAAGCCAAACCATCTCCTATCTACTGAAATTTTCGACTCTGTTGCATTTTCGTGTCATAGTCTCATAGACGCTAAAAAGTCTTTGATATGAGGCGCTTATATTGCTTCCATTTCTTGAATATATATGTTATTATATTTAAATTATGACTAATTTGATATATTATTTTATTAACATTTTGCGTTTTATGTTATCGCTGGCATTTTGGACGTAAGCAAATGATAAAACAATTAATTAATGGAACATAGTTTACAAAAATTGAAACTTAACTACGAAAGATAAGGGCATGACCCTTATTTTTATGTCAAAAAAAAAATTGAAACTTAACGAGCATAAAAATTTTGAGTTGGATGATGTACTATAATGTATTGGTTGATTATTTCAAATCCAAGAAACTTGTAGTAGACATTTGAGCAATTTGATCTATGACCAACTATTATTGTTAAGGACATTTCATCTACGAGCAATCATATTCTCCCAGTTCCAAGTGTGCATAGATGGCCACACCAAAGCTATGGATATTTTGAGATACAGAAGATCTAGAATCTATAACTGTAAACGACTAGAATAAAATTAAAAAGATTCTGCCGCACTGCCAATCCGCCGAGTCGATACATGTGGCGTACCTTTACGAGAAATGGTATTATATTTCTAGACTGTTTGGATAATCTAAATAAAATGAGGATTAATTATATGGAGTAAAAATATTATTTTTAAATGATCGAGAATAATTATTTTGAAGATATAGAATATGATTTCTAAGTGTTTCAATATCAAGAATAAATTTCTATTTTTAGAGGTCTTGTTTGATAGAGGAGTATACAGTGGAGTAGCTTTAGGAGGAGTTAAATACTTAATCCACTCCAGTCCTTCAAATTTATACCATATTTTAGTATTAATATTAAAAGGTGGAGTAAATAAGGAGTAACATATATTAACTAATGATAACCATCTTTTGATCCATATTTTTAGGTAGAGTAAATTTACTCCTTCCTACTTCATGTTTTTAGGTAGAGTAAATTTACTCCACCTTATTCCACACTACTCTACCAAATTTAAATCATGTTTGAAGGAGTAAAAGTGGATTAAATGAGTTACTTTACCTTTATTCCTCTACCAAATATGGCCAGAATATTTGGATCATCTTTTTAATCTGGATTTAAAAATGATCTCAACAAATTCTTAATTTTCATTAAGAAGATGATCCAAAAATAAAAAGTTATTCTGAATGTTGAATATAACACTCTACAGTTCCAAAAAATTTTATTCTTGATCTAGGAATAATATTTTTTAATCCGAATAACTAATCTTAATTTTATTCTTGAACGAACCAAACGCACCCCTATTGGTTTTTCCTTCATACAATTGTACGAATGTTCCAGAATAATAAATATCACTTAATTTATTAAGGATTAGAGATGTAGACCGCTAATGCAACTTCTAAACAGGAAGTTTAGGAGGCAGCCTTCTGCTGTACTAGAATATGAAACCAATTAAATAACAAACAATTAGTAATTATACATATACATCGATCAACACGCCGGACCATTAATAGTTAAGTGAAAACCTAGGATCATTGGTATTTATACATTAACAAAGGGTCTAAGACTAATTTAACAGCAACCTAACCATTATAAAATGATATATCGTCCTTCATTTCTACGATAATATTATTTTACGAAGAATAGACCAATCCAATTATTATTACTAGCAAAAATATGTCTTAGGGCAAATAAAAAAAATAAAATAATGTTAGAAAATAAATATATGTTGTCCAATCTACCAACGATACATGTAGATATGTTGCTCAATTTGTTTCCTTATTAGATAGAAAACCATAATATATTGTTGCTACCATATATAAAATCGATCGACAACACAAACAGTTATTTACATGCTATATCTAGCTTGTAACCCCTCTTGGATCGGTACATTTATAAGGAACATATATTATTATTATTTTTATTATTATTATTGTTTTTGTTGTTGTCGTCACACCCTGAGATTTGGATGGTGTGCGCCTCCTATCTGCCAGTCCTGAAAAGAAAGCGAAGAAAAAGGGAGAAGATTAAATAAAAAGAAAAGTCTAGCCTCTTGATAGTAAAATAAGTATCTAATATCAACACCGTCCTCGGCAACGGCGCCAATTTGATGAAGGCTTAAAACCTAAGTATCAAATAAATTTGTACCTAAGACTTAACCTCACTAGTCGTTATTGGTAAAGTTTTAGGGTCGAACCCAAGGGACGGATTATGAATACCAGACTTATTCGTTCTCAAAATCTAGACGAGCGATTTTTAGTGATTTTGGGTTAAAAAAAATCTAGAGATGCAATAAAATATATATTTTTGGGTATTTTAATTATCTAAAATAATCTAATGCAATCTAGAAAATAATGTAAAGGTTTTGGGGTTTTTAACAATATTAAAGGCGTCTTAGGACTCGAGTTTCACTTCAGTTTGGACTTAGAACTATTAATCTATCACTTTTGATGAATCGATTAGCAATGCTCTAAGCAATTACTCTCTGCTCGGTCCGAGCAAAGACCTTACTCGGTCCGAACTGAGAGTAAAGGTGTTCTAACTTGGTTGACTTTGGTACTTTACAACTTGAGCCAGGGTTTGTTGGCTAAACCTAGATTTACTAAACCTCAGCTGTCGCTTGTTGGACTAGAAACTGGTTTAATCACAACCTAACCTAATGAGATTAATTAGACCACAACTTTTGGTATAGGTGTTAACTAATCTAAATTTGTTGGATTTCTTAAGGATATTTAGATGTCTTTTGGACTTATCTAAAAACTACACTTTTGGTGTTAGCTAATCTCCTCTTTCGGATCTACGATTTATCCCAAATACTTATCTAAAGTAACTCAACTAACCTAACTTTGGAACTTAACTAAACGTGGCCACCATCTAGAAGTTAGTCAGGTTATATCAAGCAATTCAAACAAGTAACAAAATATAATACTCAACAAAATAAATCTCAAGTAATATCATAACAAGCAATTCAAGTCATAGCATCCAAACATCCATTACTTCCTACTCCTAAGACTACATAAACTTAGCCTGACATACTATTACAAACAATAACAAAAGATATAGAAATAACAAGATACAAGCCCATGGAAAATAGAGAAGAAAACATAATAGAATAAACCGAATACTCCCTTATGCTTCTAATCGTCTTCTAGGGCAGTGGGGTGTTGCAAGGCGTGACTCCAACTCTATCTTGCTGCCGTCGCTTCAAGATTCGGGTTTGCTTCGATGAATTTGGTGAAAATAGCGCTAGAAAGGAGGAAGGAGGCCATAGAGGCCTCCTCCTCCAAGATGGAGGCTAGGGTAACCAAAGATGCAGCCTCTGTAGAAGAAGCTGCCTTTTATAATCATCTCAGGCACTTGGGGAGCAAGTTAGGGCATCAGGTCGGCCAAATCTTGCCAAAAGATCACTTTCCATCCTTGAAAAGTTGCCAAAACATCATCAGTCGGCGCACTGCTCGACCCGAGCAAAGGGTTCACTCGGTCCGAGCGCTAACCAGGAGAGAGATATGCCAACTTCAGCGCTGCTTGTGTCGATCAGGTGGAGCACTCGGGTCGAGCAAGGGTCCATTCGGACCGAGCGCTCAGAGAAAAGTGGTGGCTGTGGCCCTGTATCATGTCAAGTCCAAGCAGAGATCCACTCGGGTCGAACAGCAGGTCGATCAGTCCGAGTGGAGGCTGGACAGAGGTGCCATGCGCTAGGAATGAGCCATCTAGCCATACTCCATGCTAGGAATGAGTCGTTTAGCGTGCTGAAGTGCTGAGAATTCATCTAAAAGCTCGAATATCCATAAAAATAACCTAAAACCCTGTAAAATAAGAGAAGACACGACAGCATAGCCAAATCCTGGAATAACATGATAAATTGTCAAGCATTTTAATGGTTTGAGTATCTTTTAAGTGCCAAGTATGGTCCAAATACCTACAAATAATAATGATATCAAAAATCATCCTATCCGAGATTCTCTTGCTTGACAGATCTCAAGTTCGAATAAAGGACTCAAGGAAAGAAGGAACAAAGCTTTACCATGCTACTGCCAAGCTCCAGCCATCGATCGTCCTTCCAGAACCCGTCACAACATCATCAAAATTCAAGAAAGAAAAGAGGAGTTCGTGGAGTGAACCAAAAAGATGAAGAGAGTAGAGTGTATGAGAGATAAAATCCACGAAATGAAATGAATGAGGCTATAGCTGAAAAAGTAAATATTAGATTACCTAATCACGAAATAAGTAGATATTGATGACTCGGTGGCTATTTTCGAAGATATGACCATTTTGAAAAATATTCTTGACTTAGTGGTTAAGAAAGTAGATATTTTCAAGTGGATAAAATTAAATGGATAATCAAATGGATATGGATAAGATCAAATCAATAATATAATGGATAAAATCAAATGGATAAGAATGAACATTCTTCAAATAGGACCTTAGGTTTTGAGGTATTGTAAGCAGGTCCTAAAATTCTAGGGTGTTGATCATGAATTTTAATATATTTCAAGCTTTGATTTTGCTAGAATTATGTAGATTTATTATAATATCATTTATTATAGAATATAGATATTACATAATGAAGAAATTTTCGATTTCGATCTGATTTTACTGTTGCATTTGAATTTATTTTATAAAGGTACCAATTATGAATATTTTTACCATAATCAATATGAGTTGACAAATTCCGAATTTTCCTATTGTCAATAGTTTTAATTTCTTGATCATGTTTTATAATTAATTTAACATTTATTGGTTAAATTTTAGCAATTTCTTATTAATATTCAGTGCCTTTGGTTAATATCTTTGTTGATTTATTTGGTCTAATATTATTTAAGGCTTTAATTTATTTGACTGAACTGAAATTTAAGTTTGGCATTTTCCAATATGTTACATCATTATTATTATTATTATTATTATTATTATTATTATTATTATTATTATTATAATAATAAGAGAACACAATAAATATCTCATGAAAAATTTATATACTTTAACGGGTATTTAATGTTAAGGACTATTAATCCGTTATAAAAAAAGAAAATTATCCGACAATCGAGTAATTTTTATTAGCTTGCCATAATATGTAGGGAATTCTTACAGATTCAATTGTAGATGTATCAATAATTTTTTAATTGTTTTTTTTGAGAAATGACAGTGTCTAATATATTGGACGGATCACGGATATGTCCGTCCAATACGATCGTTCTCACATTTTTAAATTTCAAACAACCGATTCGAACCGTTCAATATGTTCATCATATTGGAAACATATAAGAAACAATTTTTATATTTTTTAATTTTTAATTATTTTTTGGTATTTTAGAAAATTTATGATATAAAAGTTCTAGATCGTCTAATAACAACAATTTTCTAAAATACTAAAAAAATAGTTAAAAAATTTGAAAAATGTAAAAATTAGTTTCTAAGTTTTAAATATGGAGAACATATTGAATTGTTCGTATTGATATTTAAAATTTAAAAATATGAGAACAATTGTATTAAACAGACCACATTCGTCCTATATATTGAACTTTAGCATTTCTCTTATTTTTTTCCTCCCAAAAACACATGACCTCTCTTCGGAAGTCTCGATTATCTGGATAATTAAGCTTGTATTGAGTGATCATTATATATAAATATATATATCTATATGAGGTAAGCTATTGTCCTATGGATAGGACTGAGCCCCTGTCCACTTTATGACCGTTCGATTGAGAACAGAAATGAGATCCGATGGCTATAATTTTTACGCTGTGAAGATAGATGCGATAATATATTCTCCGTCCCTCCGTTATTTGGGCTCCCTTCTCCGTTAATTACACTCCCCCTTCCGTTTTTTGCTGTCGCCTCGCGTCCAACTCCACTTCTTTCTCCCTCCCTCCCAATTCGTCTCTCCCATTAATCCTCTCTATTTCTCTGTTCACAAAATTGATATGCGTAATACGGAGAGCCCCTCTACTCAGTCCTTTCTTTCTACTCGCAGCAATCACTCTTTATCACACAAAAGAAAAATTGAAGCCTTGACTCTCCATCTCTTCACTTGCCATTACTCTAATCACACAGTCGAAGCTTCTGTCTATTTGTTCTCGACTCTACCTGCTAGTGGAGCCCATTCGTTAGTGAAGCAACCATCTCACATTGGCAGCTACGATTGGCTTTGTCATCAGCTAAATAACCAATTTGTAAATTAAATAATCGCCTAAATTTGGTTTTGTCATACTTGTACAAATCTCATTGATCTGAAATGACGATTCCAATTTATGATAGATAAGCAAACTCATGATGATTGGTAAAATTAAGGTTAATTACGTCCGTTGTAAAATTTTCAGGCTAATTAAATTCATCCCAACTAAACTCCTTATTATATTCCTTTAACACTTTAGCGTAGAGGACACAGACGTGAAGTAGAAAAATGTATAAGAGGAGATTAATGAGAGAAATCAGCACCATTTAATATTATTGAAAACCTAATATTAAATTTTTCCTTAAACAAACGCCCATCTATCTCGCCTTTCATTCCTGTATCTTGCTTGCTACTCCCAATTAATTTCAGCTTTCTGTTTGGAGATATCCTTCCTTTGCTCGCATGCTTAATTAGATATTCCTAGTCATCGTTATATGTATAAGCTGTCCATTTTTCGTTTCTAATTTTGTTTCTAAATATTATTGCAGAGGTTTTCCAAAGAGAAAAGAGCACACAAGAGAGAAGAGAGGAGAGGTTCCTTTCGATTTTCTTCAAAATTTTGGTTCTGATTTCGGGTATTGAGTGGGACTAACGAGACGGAGAGGCAATTTTTTATTTCAGATGGAGAGGGGAGAGCAATGAATATAGTCAGGCGAGAGGGAAATTTAGTCCAGTTAGATCTCTTAATTTTAGCAAGCTAGAGCGAGAGAGAGGTAGAGAGAAAGGGGAGAGAGAGTTGGATGCGATTTTTTTTTGGGGAAAAAAGAGCAAATAACGGAGGGGGAGAGAATTAACGGACAGAACGGAGGTTTTTTAACTCGGCGCCTCTCCATAGCGCCAATATCTCAGCCACATAATTAAATCTGTGCGCGGATCTTAAAGCGATCCGACAGTTAGAAACTGAATAGGACGGTGCCTCAGTCCTATCCATAGGACTTTAGCTCATCTATATATATATAAAGTTTTGCTATGGTGAGTTGCAACTCACGGATCCTTTCGTGAGTTGCGATCAAAACTCTTGGATCTGATTCAAAATGACCGATCCAAACCATCCAATATGATCTCCATATTGAAATCTCCTTGCAGACCAAATTTTATATTTTTTCGAAATTTTTAAGTATTTTTTTCGGATTTTTAAAAACTGTTATTTTTGAACGGTACGTAATTAATTAGATTAGCGATTTTCTAAAATTCCAAAAAAAATACTCAAAAATTTCGAAAAAATATAAAATTTGGTTTACAAGGAGATTTCAATATGGAGATCATATTGGACGGTTTGGATCGGTCATTTTGAATTAGATCCACGAGTTTTGATCGCAACTCACGGAAGGCTCCGTGAGTTGCAACTCACCATAGCAAAACTCTATATATATATATGAGTTTAGCTACGGTGAGTCGCGACTCACGGAGCCTTCTGTGAGTCGCAATCAAAATTCTTAGATTTGATTCAAAATGACCGATCCAAACCGTCCAATATGATCTTCTTATTGAAATCTCCATGTAGACCAAATTTTATATTTTTCCGACATTTTTAAGTATTTTTTCGGAATTTTAGAATATAGTGTATCTAATTAATTAAGAACCGTTCAAAAACAGCAGTTTTTAAAAATCCGTAAAAAATACTTAAAAATTTCGAAAAAATATAAAATTTTGTCTGCAAGAAGATTTCAATATGGAGATCATATTAGACGGTTTGGATCAGTCATTTTAAATTAGATCCAAGAGTTTTGATCGCGACTCACGGAAAGATCCGTGAGTCGCGACTCACTGTAGCTAAACTCTATATATATATATATATATATATATATTTCCGATGACAGATTTAATACGTTGGATCTTTATTTTGATGTTAGTTTGATACATAAACGTTGTCTATACTATATTTACATTTTGCATAATTTGACTTGTCTAGTAGCCAAATATATCATTTATTCGTATGCATGTCGAGTTACCCTTTTTACTTCTTCGTTGCAGTGACTGCACTAAATAAAATACTTGCAAAGTGGGGTACAAAGGTACCGGCATCGACATGGAACACAAGTGGCGATCCATATAGTGGGTGGGCGGTTGACGGCAGTAAAGACCTGGAAAGTGAAGAAATGTTCAACCCAGGCATCAAGTGTGATTGTTCCTACAACTCCAACCAGACCTGTCACATTGTGAAGCTGTAAGTTCATGTGACAACTTTATAGCGGGATTTTGGCTGATATATCCTATGGTGCCAAAAAGAAATTAGTGGATGCATATATTCATTGGATCTGATTTCTGTTTTTTACCCTATATATACATATAAAAAAAACTTAGGCAAATAATAGTAATGCAAACATTATATGAGAAACGTTATATACACATTGGAAACAAAGAAACCCACCTGAATTCTGTTATTCATATAATGAAAAACTTGGCTTACTATGCGCTCCCCTTCTATTTTTTTTGTCTTTCTTTTTTTATGTTCTATGGCGGTTTTGTGCATATGTTTGTGCTTCAGTTGGCATTTTATTGTTTAACAAATTAACCACATGGTGGTATGGATGATAGATATTAAAAATAATTAACATGTACATAAATAAAAACATCAATTACCAAGATTCGTAAATCATATAATATAACAAAATCATGAGTAAAAAACTTACACTTTGAAAAGCATCGATCTTCATTGATATTTATTCTCGATATTTAATTTGAAGAGCAAATATCATGAGGCTTAGACGGAAGCGTTAGTATCGATCTTCAATGGTTTTTTTAGAAATTATGATAAGTTTTTTAGGTGTTTTCTCAACTTATTTATCTTTCTATTTAGAGTGTGTATGGAAAAAATAAACTAACAATTTTAGACATAACAGAGAATGAGTATTTATAATTGTTGTCCCTAAGTAAGGCCTAGAGGGGGTGAATAGGCATGATTTCAAACAATAAACCGGTTTGAACAATTTTGCGAAAACTAATAAACAATCAATTCACACAAGTAAGCAATCAAAACAATGAAAGTAAAGGGAGAAAGGGAAGAGAAATTGAACATTCGATGTGATTACGGAGTTTTGACCCGTTAGGAAGAGCTAGCCTTAGTCGTACGTCTCTGAGAGTTTCGCAATCGCTAAAGGACGCGCTCCGTTCAATTCCACAAAGAACGTGTCTACATTTTCGAACCGAATCGCCTCGTCACAATGACACTTGAGGTGGATCAGTCTAACCTCTAAATATCCAACAACAACTCAAGATTGATACTCTCAATCAAAACTCTCAAAAATCTAGTAAAGTAATAGCTTGGGTTTGATTGATGCTAACTAATCTCAATGATTTTGCTCAATGAAATGCCCAAATAGTGAGGGGTTGTGTAGGAGTTGTTTGGAGCTCAATGCCATGTGTTTTGCAAGAGTTTCAAGAGAGATTCAATGTCCAAAAGTGCCTCATATATATAGAGGACGTCAAGAGCTCCATAACAGTCAAATTTCCTCCTGTGCGTTATACAACGCAGAATTGCATTATACAACGCATCAATTATTCGTTATAATTAAACAAAATGGATTGCAACGGATAAAATAGCCGTTTGAATTTCTGGAGCGTTACACAACGCAAAGCTTACATTGTGCAACACAAGACGACAAAATTCAAATGATCACTGATAAGGTCAAATGGATAGAAAGATGTTATACAACGCACAGACCCGTTGTACAACGTTTCAGTCACTGCGTTACAAAACGCACTACACGTTACACAACGTATTTACTTTTTGCAAAAATTCGAGATTGGAACTTCAGAATTCCAGAGAGTTTGTACAGGCGCGTTGTACAACGCATGTATGCCGTTATACAACGCTCAAGTCTAGGTGAGCTAGTTTGAAACTGGAAAACCATTGTACAATGGTGTATAGCATTGTACAATGTTGTTGTGTTGCGTTGCACAATGCCTTGCTGCGTTATACAATGTTACATGCAGAAAACTCAGACAAAGGCTGGTACTGGTACGTTGTGTAACAGGTTATTGCGTTATATAACAGAAACCCCTTGAAACTGAGCAATTTACAAGCAACGTGATTAAGATGAGTTTAGAAGCTAATTATACCTATTCTAAAGACATTTAACAACTAAACTAAGTTCCCTCTCCATAACTTGTATAAATCTTTCATGAACCAACTTCTTGAGAAAAGTCCTAATAAAACACTTAGAAATGAAAATATTAGTACAAAAGGAGTTTGTTTTGCAAATCGACAAATTGAGAGTTAATTGTTTAGTCCAACAATAATATACATTTAAAAGACAACCCTTGGGATCATACATAGAATGTGAATATCAGAATTTTCCATCAAAATAATGATGCACCATTTAGTAATTGAAAAAAAATGAACTTGGTTCATAATTAATAATATAGGCCACATTAAATTCTAATATTCTCCCACTTGATTTCTATTGAATCATCATAATGAAACACAAATTCAGAATTTTTCAATATATTTTTCATAAACTTAAACTTGTTCAGTCAGAAATACCAAACTAAACTTATGCAATCAAAATAACTATTAATGTTATTTGATCTCCATTAATTATAGCGTTGGAATTCTTACCAACAAATAGTTCATACAATTCATTCGATCCACTTAAGTAAATTTAATTACTTAAATTAACAGATAACACACAACATAAGGAGAAAGAAAATTTCATAAATTCAAAGTCAAAGTCGTATTTTGAAGCTTCACATCATAAACTAATACAATTTAATACAACAAAATCATCATCAGCAACAAGATCCATGCTAACAAAAATGGGTGGTGATACTTTAGTGAGAGAATATCATTTAGCACAACTCTCAAATTTATATGTTGTATTAATAATTTAATATAATATTATCTTTAACTTTATCTTGAACAACAATATATTTAATATCGATCCATTGAAAGCATCACTTGATTTGTTGTTCTTAAAAGACAAAATAACATATGTGTTATTACAAAAATAAGATAAGTGACCTTACAGTATACCACAAAAATTCTACTTGTATAATGAAATATATCATTATAGACTGCGTAGCACTCTTTCATAAAATTAACCATTATATATAAAAGTAAAAATGAATAATTTGATGTGAATTTCTTAAGTAATTTCAATATAAATGAATTTAGTTCATAATTAGACCACGTTAAATTCTAACAATGGATCCATTGATGGAACAACAAAAAGAGAATGCGACTAGCAAAATCAATAATTTCACCTCACCGAAGCACAGATTTATATTGCTCCGTACTTGAGGCATGTTTTGATTTCTGCAAAAATGAAATTGGAATTACAATACTAGTACTAAGTACTCCATATTTAATCAGTTTTTGGTTCGTTGACTGACAGGAGGGTTTATTCGTTGAATGTGGTGGGTACCCTTCCAGATGAGCTCCAGAATCTCACTTATCTCAATTTTTTGTAAGAAAATTGTTGAATGCTCTGCTATTCCACTATTCAAAATCTTACCATATACGATTTTCCGTAATTTTTTTTTCTTTTAAACCTTGTTCAGGAAAGTGGATCAGAATTATTTAACGGGTCCTGTGCCCGCGTTCATCGGGAACCTGACTCAACTACGAGTCCTGTAAGAGCTATTTTAGATAGAGAATAATAGTTACTTAATATTACTTGAAGTTTGCATTTGTTATGTGTATGCTTGCTTGGCTAATGCTATAGTTATCTTCTTACATAAAAAATAATTAGGTCTTTTGGCATCAATGCATTATCTAGTGAATTACATTCTTAGCGTGTTGTGGTGTGTCGTGCCAAACACAGGTGTGTTTAGTACCGTGTCGTGTCGTGTTGACACGGGTTATATTTGCAACCGTGTCGTGTCGTGTCGTGTTGAATGAAGGGAAATGCTAACACAACACGGAAACTGACACGACACAGTTGGAAACCGTGTTAGCACGCCACGCCACAGTTGTGTCAACTGTGTCAAACCGTGTTAGTAGCTTATTATGTTTTTTTCATAGAAATTGTCCAAAAATGTTAAAAATTATTTAAAAATTGAAAAAAAATCTAAAAAAATGGAATAAAATTTTGAGTTTCAATGTTTACCTGAGAATTGTTCTTTTTTTTTATATTTCATGAGAAAAAGTATAATTAAAAAAATAATAGAAATCATATGATGTTAACTGGTAATATCTTGGTTGAAAATTATATGTTTTTTATATACTTTTTTCTTGAAATTTTAAATAATCTGCCACTATTAATTCTTATGTATTGATATTTTTTGCGTTATCATGTAAAATTTCAAATCATCGTTAATTAATTTTTAATGATGCATTAATAAATATATACTATTTTTTATTTTGAATTTTAAAATTTTAAAAATATATGGAACCGTGTTGTGTCGTGTCGTAACCGTGTCGTGTCAAATCGTACCGTGTTGAACCGTGTCGTGTTAAACCTTGTCACTTTTCTAAAAATTGCAACACGACACAGTTTTAACACGCCACACCAACACACCCGTGTCGTGTTAAATCCGTACGTGTGGCGTGTCGTGTCGTGGTAACACGGGTCCGTATCGTGTCAACACACCAAACACGCCACAATTTGTAATTCACTAGCATTATCGGGCCCAATTCCAAGGGAGTTGGGCAATCTTCAAAGCCTCACTGTTCTGTAAGGATTTCTTTCTCTAATCATATATAAAATAACCTATAGACTAATGAAAATATTTCTTGCCTTTAAAATGCTATAAATTATATATGAGCACTCATCGTCAGGTCTTCCACATTACATTTGAAAAATAATCAAAAGGGAATTCATTCATCAAAATATTTTTATTTCAGGGGGATGGGTACTAGCAATTTTAGTGGTTCCATACCTGAAGAATTTGGGAATATGACTAGTCTTCAGCAATGGTAAGTTGTCGATATTATTTTCAAAATAAAGAAAAATGAGGCGGCTGACAATACCGTTACAAGATGATCTCTTAATTAATAGTTTCAATTATTCAGGTACATGGACAGTTCAGGTCTCTCGGGCGAACTACCAGAGACACTCTCAAAGATCACTAATATGCAAATCTTGTAACTTCTCAAAAGGAAACAAATTTTTTCTTTTAATAATTCTCTCATAGACTATCATATCTGAAATATTCAATGCATACCAGATGGGCAAGTGATAATGCTTTCACTGGAAACATACCTGACTATATCGGTAACAGCTGGACAAGTATGACAGAATTGTAAGTTCCTATTTTGTTTAGATAATAGTATGGATCGTGCCAATTACCTTTTCATATTGAATTAAAATTGGTTACAAAGTACAATAAAAATAAAAATAAAATGAAAAAGCAGGAAGCTCTTGTTCCCGAGGAGGGAACAGCTAGCAAGTTAAACTAAAAAACAAAAAGGAACCAATAAAGCTGAAGAAAATAAAAACTTAAAAGATGAAACTATAAAACGAGTAGGAGAAAAGCAACACAGAACTAGTTCGGATGCAAGGTGCACCATTCTTCTAGAATTAGAGCTGTTAATAAGGAGGCTGTGCTGCTACAATTTCTGAATATTCTGGTACAACGCTCCCGCCAAACAAAGTACCATAAACCCTAAGCATCTAACCCTTCAATGTGTGTGTGTGCATACATGCCTGAATGCTTCTCTCTTTCTCAACATGAATGGGTATAATCACAAATTCACAATCCTCCAGTTCTGATTTTGTTTTAGTATAGTCATGTGCAGAGCAATTTAAGCCTGCAACATCTCATTTAAAAGCAGTATTTACAATATCGTGCTGAATGTTATGCTAAAACACATTCATTTGAGTCTTTTATTTCATATAGTATTACAGTTTTCTAACACAAAAGATGACTTTCAGGAGATTCCAGGGAAATTCTTTCCAAGGCCCAATACCTTCAAATCTTGCAAATCTTGTGAAATTGACCAGCCTGTAAGTCGTAAATCATTTCCTCAATAATTACTAGGAGCTATCTAAGAAAAAGATGCAATTAATGGATGCCCCTCAAATCATGATCGGCATTGAAAGACGACTTGATTTGATATGCTCCTGGGTGCATACAAAACTGTGCTAGCAGTACGCCCTCTGAATACAAAATACTTATGCTGTATTGGAAAAAGATTAATACGGCAGTAGTGATATGAATGAAAGTCAAAATAGTAAAAGCATGTTAGTAATCTTAAGTCTTTAACTGCCGTAAAAAAATTATTACCTAGTACAGTTTACAGATCATATGAAAAAAAAAACAAATGTAATTATGGAAGTAACGAAACATCCAGATCTCAGAAAATTAGGAGTGTCGGAAGGTACCCTTATCAATCACTTAAAAAGGTACATATAATTTAGAAAGTAACAGTTGCATGGCTCTGCTACTTTTTAGCCTATCTACTTACTCTGATTTTTCTTCACTTCGCAGACGGATTGGTGACGTAACAAATGGAAGTAGATCTACATTGGACATCATTAGCAACATGACATCTTTAAGCACTCTGTATGGTCAATATTTGAAGAAACTTGCTTTGAATGGCCCTATGATCTAAAAGCTCCTCACAAGAGTTATTTGTTTATATTTTTTTTTTAAAAAAAAAATTGGAATATCGAAGCAAGGAGCTTTCTGATCGCAAGATAGATGTAGAAATTAACTCAAATGTTGAATATAAATTGACATAGACTGGCACATATTTAACAAACTGTATTGTGTAGGATTTTGAGGAATTGCAAGATTTCAGATTCCCTCCCAAACAACTTCGTGCAGTTTAAGAGTTTACAGAAACTGTAAAAATCTACTTCAATAACTTTTCTCAATGTTCCTCAATCCAAAAGAATTCTTAATTTTTCGTAGTTCATAAATTCTACTATCTTGTTACTTGTAGAGATTTGAGTTTTAACAACATAACAGGCCAGTTGCCACAGTCACTTTTTAGTTTAAGCACCCTCAAGTACTTGTAAGCATTCTCTCTGTTCCTGTAAATGTTACATGATCTTTATTTATCTTTATAGTACTTCCAGTAGTTTTCTTATATTCTTCATTTGCTTAGATTTCTAGGGAACAATAGCCTCACAGGAAGCTTGCCATCTGGAAAAAGTTCCTCTCTACTTAACATGTAATACCGCATGGATTTATATCTACTAGTAAATGATAGAACGTTTAGTTAAAACCATTCATGTATGATCATGTACAAGTCCTCTACATTATTTTTTATTTTATTTTTTTTTGCTTCCAGAGATTTGTCTTACAACGAGCTCTCAGGCAGTTTACCATCTTGGGTTAACCAAGACACCAATTTACAGTTGTAAGTATTCTCGTTGGAGGAACTATTCATATTTTTTAAAATACTTCCTATTTAAGTAACCATGAAAAGGCCACTTCTGTTGATACATCTCTTCATTTACAAGTCTCTCATATTATTCTCAAAGCATTTCAGTACTGAAGAAATTTTTTCACTACATGTCTGACAAAACGGTTTTGTTATCAAAATTTCAATATGCATCTGCGTAACTGTGTTGTTAATTGGGTACTTCCACAATCAGGATTTACTGATAATGTATCAATTAAAGCTGTAATTTAATTTGTTTTCTTTGATCTTTTGCCCAAGGAATTTGATGGCCAACAACTTTGTCATAGATAGTTCCAACAGCAGGTACTTCAACTTGTTTTTCAATTGCTGATATTTGGATTGTAGAAAAATGTTGTTAGAATAGAGAACGTCGAAGAATAGAAAAATGTTGTTTGGATGTACTATGAATAAGGATTGTGAATAGAGAACGTTGAAGAATAGGAAAATGTTGTTTGGATTGTAGGCTAAGAATAAGAATGAAGGTCAAGAATATTATAATAATATTTTACTTTTAAACATTTTATATATCTCAAAAATAGTGTCTATTCATCTCAATTCCAACAATTTGCTAGAATAGCTATTCATCCATGAATAGGGCTATTCACCTTTATTCACAAGATGTTGGATGGTGCCTATTCACTCAATTTATGAAAATAGGCCTATTCGGTGTGCAACCAAATATTTAACATAATGATACTGTAAAACAGATTTTATATAATAATAATAATTATTTTTTGTCTATTAATTAGTTTTCTTACAAATTGTAGTAATTTGCCATTTGGGTTGAAATGCCTTCAGCGAGATATTTCTTGTCACAGGGACAATCCACGCTGTGAGTTGAAAAAACTCCCTCCCCTCCCCAAAAATGAATAAAAACTTCCCAACGTGCATACAGACACAGCATTTGACCTATACTACTAAAACTTTTTCAAAATTGCCACTCACATATTTTCCAACGTTTCAGATTCTTCCTTCGCAATTAAATGTGGCGGAGCCAAAACTATAACTGCTCAAGATGGCACTGTGTACCAACCTGATAATGCCAACCTGTCAGCCGCTACTTATTATGTGACTGGTATATACTACAATCTATAAGCAGAGTGCACTCTTAATACATAATGTGGAGAAATAATAGTTATAACCTGTAATGAAGAGAAAACCTCCCATCTCCCTGAATAAGCCATGTCCACCACCTGACAATTCTTGTTTTGTTTCTTCTCTTACATAGGGCTGTCAATGGTACCCTTTTAACCGTTTACCCTACCCGTATCGTATTCGATAAGACGGGTATGGGTAAAGTTTTATTTTCGTTAAGTTATCGGGTATGGGTATGGATAGGAAAAAATTTTCGTTAATTTATTGGGTAAGGGTATGGGTAAGACTATTTCGTATTCGTTAATTACCCGTACCGTTATATATATAGTTCATAATCTAAATCATAATTAAAAAAGATATAAATATAAAATTCACTTATACGTTAATAACAAACAAAATCAGAAAGATATGGTTGTAAGATTCAATTGATGCATTAATAATTAAATTGCTAGATTTGATTGAGATAATAATGCACTAAATTGGAAAGATATGATGGTAAGATTCAATTGATATATTAATTATATTTTTTTCTGATCTTCATTCACATGCTACATTAAAAAAAAATGCTAAACTTTTTCGAAAGATCCCTTTGTTTGAGAAAATATTGTATAATTAGTAATTACTAATTAGTTATGTATTTTTTTTTTTGACAATTGAATGAGAAGATATTGTATGACTTTATTATATTTAAAGCATTATTAAATAGTGCACTTTATTATTAAAGTATATATTTTATTTGTTCATATTATACAATTTTTTTCATTGAATTTTTACATTATTATTCATTTTCTACCGTTACCCTACCCTTACCGTTAATTCTTAACGGGTAAGGGTAGGGTACGGCTAAAGTCAATTTTTAACGGGTAAGGGTAGGGTATGGGTAAAGAAAATTTTAATGGGTACGGGTATGAAAAATGTCTCTACCATATCGTACCCTACCCATTGACAGCCCTACTCTTACAGATGCAACCTGATGGGGGGTAAGCAACGTGGGAGCATTTTCAGAAGCATCCAGTAACAATTATATAATTCAAAGTCTATCCCAATTTGAAAATACGCTTGATTCTGAGCTGTTCCAGAGCTCGCGAATGTCAGCATCTTCCCTGAGATATTATGGGATTGGCCTTGAAAATGGGAATTATACTGTTAAACTCCAATTTGCTGAAACTGCATATACAAACCCGCCTCCACCCAAATGGGATAGTACAGGAAGAAGGATTTTTGATATCTATATCCAGGTTCTTGCATTGTTATCCACATGTACTGCTTTTTATCAGTATGCACTTGGTACCAGAAAGATTGCTAAAAGTAAACAGGCTAAATTCACAATAACAAGATTTAAACCGACCCAAAAATAGGAAAAACAATTGCTATTTACAATTTTCTAAGTTATGCTAATAATCAGGCACGACACAAATCTGCCACCAACAATTTACTTGCTATAATTTTTCCTTTTCTATTTGCCATTTCTTACTTATTTTAGGGAGACTTAAAAGAGAAAGATTTCAATATAAGAAAAGAAGCTGGTGGAAGTTCCTTTATGGCGGTTGTAAAAAACTATACTGTACCTGTAACAAATAATTTCTTAGAGATTCATTTCTTTTGGGCTGGTAAGGGCACTTGTTGTGTACCTCAGCAAGGTTACTATGGACCTGCTATATCAGCTATCAGTGTTTCTCCAGCTGGTAAATTTCACAATCTCCCTCTTAAAAAATCCCGAAGGAAAAAAAAAAAGTCGGTGCCCTGTTATCTTGTTTTTGTAATTTTAATGTTCTATTTATTTAATGATTTTCAGACTTTGTTTCTACGGTGTCAAACAATGAACCGAGTACCAGTAAGAGCAAAACTGGTCTGATTGTAGGAATTGTAGTGGCTGTGGTTATTTCAGGGTTATTGGTTGTGCTTGCAGTGTTAGTTTGGCGATACAAGATTAAAAAGAGGAAAATTGATGAAGGTACAATTGTACTATATCCATTGATAATCTACACAGTGCATAATAAGCTTATTTTGTTCTAGAGGCCTACTGGGATGTTGCTGGTGATAGATTCAATTTCTAGGCTTAAGTAGTAATACTGTAATATCATAAAGAAACAGTAAAAGAACATAATCAGTTCAATATATACTGATCGGTATGTGCTTCTACCGCAGAATCTTGTCTGGTTAGTTATGTAAAAATGAGATTTAATCTTGGATACAATCTCCATGCAACCAAAGCTGCCATGAAATCAAGTACAGACTAACTATGTGCACTCCATGTTCCCATATGAGTTTATGACTGATCTGTTGGATGAGCTTCATCAGTATTAGGATTAGAGGCAAAAATTTGGATTATTGTATGAAATCTTCGTTCTTACTAACCATTATGCCAAAATTTTCAGAGCTATTGGGGATTGTTGATAGGCCAGACATGTTTAGTTACGCTGAGCTGAAGTCTGCTACTGAAACATTCAGTGCCAGTAACATCCTTGGAGAAGGTGGATATGGTCCTGTGTATAAGGTTTCTTTTTTTTCTCCTATCCTTTTATTCTTTAAATAAAAGAAATTCTATGGTGTGTTGTCAGAAGAATTTGGCTGAGAGGATGTAGTACAAGTGTACAACTTTCTATTGGGTGAACCATTGGTTTTCCTTTTGTAGGGAATATTGTCTGACGGTCGGGTAGTGGCAGTTAAGCAATTAGCAGCAACATCACACCAAGGAAAGAGACAGTTTGTGACAGAAATTGCCACCATCTCAGCTGTGCAACATAAGAATCTGGTCAAACTATATGGTTGTTGCATTGAAGGAAACACACCTCTTTTGGTTTATGAATATTTGGAGAATCGGAGCCTCGATCAAGCCATCTTTGGTATGTATTAAGAAAGGATATTAGTTTGCAATAATCATTATGAAATTATATCTCAATTTACATTTTGTGTCTAAATTAAACCCCATTTACTCTTGATTTTTAAAATGATCCTTGAATGTAAACTAATATGGTCTAAATTAGCCCTCAAATTACCTAATTGTACTTCCTAAGTTTCAGTGAATTAATAAATAAAGTCCACTATATCTAAGTCTTTAATATGCTTAATCATTAAATAACTTCCCCAAATTTACCTTGCTTGACTGTGAATTTTTGCAATAAAGTCTTCATTTTTTTTATTTTTGGAGGAACATATATAACTCTTCAAATTTTACTAAACTACAACTCCACCAAGTTAGGCCCCTAAAACCACAGACCCTCTAATGATATTTATTTATTTTGTTGTCATTCAGGAAAGAGCAGCTTGTTCCTTGATTGGCCGGCTCGGTTCGAGATATGCATAGGTGTTGCAAGAGGTTTGGCATATCTGCATGAGGAGTCTGAAGTGAAAATCATACATCGGGATATCAAAGCAAGCAATATACTACTAGATGGGGATCTTAACCCTAAAATATCTGATTTTGGATTGGCTAAGCTCTCTGATGACAAGAAGTCCCATATGAGCACCAGAGTTGCTGGCACTATGTATGGATCAAACATTTATTTTAATATTTTACTGGAATTTTACTTTTTAGAAATTTCTAGTGACTACATGGGTTGCCATTATTTTATTTAAAGAGGTTATCTTGCACCGGAGTATGCAATGAGAGGCCACCTTACTGAGAAAACAGACGTGTTTGCATTTGGAGTCCTTGCCCTGGAGGTTGTAGCTGGTCGCTCAAATGCAGACTCAACCCTAGAACCAGATCAAGTGTATCTTCTTGACTGGGTATGTACTATTTTCATGTAATCTCATGATTTATTTTTTAACAAATGAGTAAATGACTATACATGCTTGAAGTCTTCAATACATAGGGTTATTAGAATTCAGAAATGTTTGGAGATTGTAGAATTCTAAAGTTGTTGCAACCATATAATTGCAATCCTACTCCAATTTACCCAAAATACATGCATTTTGACATTGATATGTTATGTATGTGGCTAATACCAGGAAATACATCCTTGTAACAGTAGACGACTGATACTCAGTGTTCAAATTGTTGGCTAATTTGATATTTGATTAAAGCAAATTAATTATTTTAGATAAATATTTCAGTTGTTTGGAGATTTTTTTTGTTTGGTTCAGTTCCGAAGTTATGGCAATTCCATATTGACAACTGAAACCAAGAAATAAATCAAACCAGATGAACAAAAGATATTTGCTAATATTATGTTAGTTTTGTATTTGAACATAATATAAAAATTATAGAATTAGCAGTTGATTATTGGTTGTAAATTGAGTTTTTCATACTAATTCAACTGAATCAAATTAAACTAATAATTTCAGTTTATTTGGTTTAGTTGAATAATTCAGTTGGTCAGATTAATTGGTTGGTTTGTTTATATTTAACAAAATGGAATAAAGTTTAGGTTGGGTGTAGTTCAGTTTAAACCAAACAGACTATTAAGTACCCCTACCAGTACAATTGAAGTCTATATATATATATATGGGTAATTCTATGGTGGACTGAAATTTTAAACCGGGCTTAAATCTGAATTGGTCATTTAAAATTACGAAGAGATTTGGTTGATCATGATTCAAGCCCGGTTTAAAATTTCAGTCCACCATAGAATTACCCTATATATATATATATATATATATATATATATATTGTACGATGGGAACTAAATGTCATGAGACATTTTAGTAACCGAAGATTGGAAGAAAATGAATAAAATATAGATGTACCAGACCAAGGGGACGGTAATTATATGTAGGATTGCATTGCAATATTGGCAGACGATACTAATTATTTCTCTCTCCACAGGCATGGAGCTTATATGAAAAGAAGCATGCACTCGAATTAGTAGACCCAAGGATCACATCATTTAACGAGGACCAAGTTATCAGGCTAATAGGGGTCTCCCTGCTTTGTACCCAGGCATCGCTAGGCCAACGCCCGTCAATGTCACGTGCTGTGATGATGTTAGCTGGTGATATAGAAGTCACTGAAGTTACTTCTAGACCGAGTTATCTGACTGATTGGCAATTCAAGGATTTAGCAAGCAACAATTTCTCAACCAGTGAATTTTCTGCTAATAAAGAAGCTATTGGCACTGCAATTTCTTATTCTTCGGATGCTTTGTTGGATTCAATAATTCAGGATGGCACATGAGCTTATGACGAGTCGACATGGTATCGGAACTCGTTGCGAGTGTTTATGAGAACAATATCAATATTTGTAGCATAAGGAATGCTAAAAAGTATATTGGATTTGAAATATGTTTGTGTGTGGTCAAACTAAAATAAGATAAATTACTATGTGAGATTCATAACACATAATACAAGGTTTGTATGACGATGTGATGAATTGGCCGTAGTAATTTATATAACTAATTTATATTATTTACAATTGTATAGAATTTGTCATTTTTAGATTTAAAGTATATATTATAATATTGTCAAAGTAATGTTAAAACAAATCAAAGAACAGGGTGGGAGAGGCCGACAAGTTTATATCATTAAGCCTAAATTAATTAGTTAGCGCTTTAGATGATATTCATTCAACTATAATAAATATAAATAAGTTTTCGGTTCTCTCTGCTAAGTGGAAAAGCTAGTGCACTTCTGTGCCGCCCCCCCCCCCCCCCCCCCCCCCCCCCCCCCTCCTTTTTGGAAAGGGCTAGGTATTATTTTTGCCTCCCATAGATTTCAAACATTCTGCTCGAGGTACTAAATCCTGACGGCAAATAGTAAATACAAAAATATTGGATACTAGAGGGCATACAAAAATATTGGATACTAGAGGGCATATATGAGCTTCGACGTAGGGCATATATGAGCTTCGACGTAGATGTTTATAATAAGAATATTTTTATTATGTTTCTGTAATTTAATTATGTTCATTTTTTGATATATGGTTAAGATATATTTATCTTTAGAAGTATAGTTTAGTTATTGTAGGTAATTTGATTTGATTAAATTTAAAGAGTATAATCAATTTAAAAAAAAAATTATATGTGTGTAAATATAGTTATAGTTATCTGAAATAATATGATTAATATGATTTATATTATGTTATTCATGAAATGTAATATGTTTATAAATGACTTAAATAAAAAATATATATCGTAAAAGATTTGATATTTTTTTTCTATTTTCAATTGAACAAATTTAATTTATATTTTGTAAACCGAAATTAAGAATGGTCATGAAGAGAAATTAAGGTGGAGAGAGACTCTAAGAAACACAAAAGAGATGGAGACATGATGAAATTGAAAATAGGAAGGGGTCACAAAAATCAGGAACAAAACAATGTGTTGCCAATTTATTATCTGATGTTGAATTGAGTCAGTTTTATGAGCAATAACACCCGACACACAATTAGTTACAAAGTATCACATTACAGAATTCAGAAAAAATGCTATTGCATAACTTCACAATGCTTGAAGTGTCGGATGATATTTAACTAAAGGACCCCGACACCCACACATCTTTATTCATAATATTGAATATTGATATTGATATTGATGTTGGTTATTGAAACCAAATGTATAATAACTGTGGTGAGTGCTAACAAAAATATATAATGCTTGTGAAAATTTATTTAAAAAATAAATTATAGATGTATTGTTTAAAAATTAAAATAAATAGGTAACGTTTCAAAGTTTGTGCAAAATTGAGAATGGAAAACTCAGATTGATATATATTCTATCTAATAATTCCAAATTGCACTAAGTAAATTTGTCATTATATATATAGAGCTTATTTAAATAAGAAAAACACATGTAACATTGTTTTCGATTGTATTGAACTTTAACATTGACTTATTCATGGTTGTCAGTATATCCACAACCCCCCCCCCCCCCCCCCCCCCCCAAAATAATAATAATAATAATAATAAATTTTTAAAAAAGAGGTACTACCTTAATTATGCACGAGAGACCTATATATTATTTGTAAAAGCAACTCATCTCGTTTGGATTCATGCTTATGTTAGTATACTAATTTTGTTTACGAGAAAGCAATAGTTAATACAAGAGATAACGGATATCCCCTGCGTTTTGGCACCAATGGAGAGTGTGCGAAGCAATGTATCATATGTATGTATGCTGCTTCCTATTTCTTCTTCTTTTTGCGTTTTTTTATTCTCGGAAGTCAGCTTCCTATTTCGTAGGGGAGAAGTCAAATACTGAATTAAGATTCCGTAATATCACCAATATATTGAACCGCGTGAAGTACATGTGGCTTGAACCAGAAATATGTCCCTGGTGAAAGTACATTATTAAAATTTAGGGAAAATAAGTTATATACCCCTCTAATCTTTGTAAATTGGATATATCTCCCTCTAATTTTTGAATTTGGAAATATCCTCTCAAACATCATTGCTATAGATATTTGCCCTTTCCATCCATTCTAATAATTTTATGACTTTGAAAAATCATTTTTCTAAATTTTAGACAAAAATACCCTTGGGCTGAGACGGTTCATCTTCTTGCTACTTTACTCAGTAAAACGAGAAAGAAATATACGATATCAATTTGTGCTTAAATTGAGCTGGTACAACTTTATGGTGCAAATTTAGTCGGCCATTAGGGGCAAGATGCATTATTGTTTGAACTTTTCACCTATTTTCTTCAATAAATCTGAATACTCGAAACAGATCCCATCCGTTAATTGCTTGGAACAAAGCTGGTATCAACATCCATTCTTCCTCTTTACATTTGATTCAACTCCTGTTTAGGTGATATCACCAAATACAAAGTATTACATTTGTTGTGTATTTGGTTCTATTATTTTTTGTCTTCCCACATTTTATTTTGGTTCAGCGATTTATCCTTTTTCTTCCCACTTTTTCTTTCGGTTCAACAATTTATTCTGGGGGAAGAGCAAAAAAACAATATTGACTGGAATGGTGATTATCCATTGTTCTTTGCAAAGAATAGCCAAGGAGCAAGAAAACTGCTCTTGATTGAATCACTTCCAGGCCACCCCAAAAAGATAGCGTGAATAGCTTCCCATTCAATCTATTTCTGATATTAGACAAAGTGAAAATATAGAAGATGAATTGTAAGAGCTGAGAAACGAGGGCAATTTTGTCAGGACTATTAGAAAATGATTTTTCAGAATTATAAAATTATTAGAATTAAGCAAAAGGACAGATATCTATATTAATGATGTTTAGAGAGAGATATTTCCAAATTCAAAGATTAGAAGATGATATATCCAATTGACTATGATTTGAGGGGTATATGGCTGATTTTCCCTAAAATGGAAATTTAATTCTAAGATATGCATAAAAATTGCAACATCGTACTTGGATTCGCGTAAAGAAAAAAAAATTTTAGATTGTTCGTGCTCTAACAAACGCCAACATATGTACGTATGTTCTCACTTCTCACAATATCATTATATAGCACACACAAATTCAAAGTTACACATGTTTTGCACACTACACATCTATCAAGCATGAACTCTATACAAATGGTATGAAATTATCCAATTGATAGCCACTGTCAATTCCTCTAAAGAAAATGGTATGAAATTATGAATATAAAGCGATTTGCGTATATTTTGGTTTTCGTATCTTTAATGATCCAAAGAAGTATTGTAAATATTATACTATTATAATTTTGGGTCCCGCTTCATAGGAACATTTTAAACAAAGGCAAAACACTTGGAGTACGTACTTTCTATCATTCTATGTACGAATGTCCTTTGTAGAAGCGACCGTTTTTTCATTCAAAGATCATGGAGAAAACGGACAAAGATTAACAAAAATTAACCTCCAGATCTTCGATTCAGGACCATACTCACGACTCGGTGTCAAACGGAACGGAACATAACAGTTCTATTTTTCCCGAAACTGATATACCATTCTGTTCCATCAAAACAAAACTGAATTAATGCTCCGTTTTAATTATGCGTTCATTTTCCATTGGAATTTCTCAGTTTTGCCTTCCGTCGCGCTGAAACGGATTTCCGTTTCCTTTCCGTTTATAAAAATGAAACTATTATACCGTTTTGGACTAGACCCTATATTGATACGGAACGAAATGAAAACATACGAAATAGTACGGTATTGACACCCCTTCTCAGGAGGCCTCGTTTTGGGCTAGGCCCTGTATGAAAACCGCTGCAGAAACTTGTTCTCCGACTTCTAAGATATCCAAAATCAAATACGAGTCCTTCATATTTTTTGAAAACCAAAAAAATGATTTTGAAACAGTAATTTAGTAATGTTGGTAAAATCTTTGCACACAAAAACAATAGAGTGAGGCGGCCTCAATATAGATTGGTATAGTTGAAATTATTTCAATAATGATAGCAACATATAATTATCTTTTTTGGAAAAAAAATATTTGAGGGGAAAATATGTATTTAATGATTAAAGCAGTTGAAGTGGATTGAATTTAGGTTTATCCTTTTAGTGGATTTCGGTACTTAGCATAACGCACTGATGTAAGCCTTTAAATTTATAGGATTCTATAACAACGGTCGGTTTCCTCCGTCATATTATTTGTTATTAGCAAGAGAATTACTAATTACCATGTAGCTAAGATTTCATATCAGCATGGTCCACAATTTTTTTTTGTTAAAATCATATGTATGACGTAATGTCTATATAAACATGATATAATAATAATTTTTAAATAAACAACTTTAAAATAATGTAACACAACAAAAAAAAAAATATGAGAAATCAAATCCAATCCAAATCCAAAAATCCTTCATTTCTCTCGCTGCCTTATTCTACAATAACTCTGTCCCTCTCCTCAGCCGTCCGATTTTTTTCTTTCTCCATCGTGTCCCTCCGTCTCCACTTTCATCTCAATGCTGAGATTTTCTCTTCGGTCCTTCGTGTGGCTCCGGTGTTTCTCCTCTCTATTCTGCAACAAGTCTCCAGTATCTACACCTGCTTCTCCCTCACCCATCACAGCGGATCGCCTCCGTCTTCACTTTCTTCTCGATTTGAAGATATTCTCTTCTGTGATTTGTGTGTCTTCGATGTTGCTCCGCTCTTTCCTGCGAAAAATCCCTAATGTCCACGGCTGATTCTCCCTTACACGTCGCAGCGGATCTCTCCTCCACTTTTCTCCTTCGCCACTGTAAAGTCCCTCTCCCGAAACTTCTCTCGCCCTCTTCTTTGTTTTTGCCTCGCAGACGGAGGAAGAGGAGAAAACCCTAGGTTTGCACCTGTCCACCTGTCCTTCTTCGCCTCCGTTCTTCCCTCATCTCATGTTTCGGCTCAATTTTCTTCTCTCCTACTTTGCTTTGGTTCTTCCATCCTCATTTTTTCCAGTTCCGCCTCTTTCTCTACTCCTCTCTCCAGTTCTTTTGTTTTCGTCACCAAGTGCGAATGTAGAAACAATGAACTTCGTTGGTGGAAGTAGTGGCGGCTCTTGCCATTCCAGGATGGGGATGATTGCTTGGGGAGATGGTTCTGTAGCCAATCCTCCAAAATTACCTCTTTCTCTCTCTCCAAAAGGTAATTTCTCGATTCATCTATTGCAAGGCTCTGATTATTTTGTGATGTAATTTTCAGATGTCGTTTATTTGTTCATTGATTATTGTTGCTTATGCAATTAAAATTTGTGCTTGCAAAGAATGCCAGCTTTTCTGTTAAGTGCAAGCGAATGGATGTTGTTGAGGTTGTTCATCAATTCGATCATATGAAGCTTTTCTGTTGCAGGCTTCAATGCAATAGTAATAAAGCTTTGTTCAATTGTAACATAGTGGGAAAACCAAACCAATTTAATCAATTAGGTTAATTTAAAAATAAGATTAGAAAATTTGAATTTATTAAAAATATAACATTTATTTAGGAATTAAATCAAAAGTAACATAAAAATCGATTCGAATTCGAAATCTTTGATTTTATGTAGTAACTATAAATAGTATAAAATATTCTAGTAAAATCAAAGCTTAATTAACTCTGAAAATTAGCATTAAATTAATTAAATCCAAGTGAAATTGGTTATAAAACGAATTAATTGGAGTCGCAGCACACTTGGCCACAGGATCTCGCCACAGGGGATTTAGAAGGGTAAATTTTAATAAAACGACAAAATTTTCGCTGTCGAAATCCTATTCTCTCTCTTTTCTCCTCTTTCTTTCCGCTCTGTCCGATTCTTTCTTCTTCCTTCTTCTCCGATGAAATGCCATACCTACCCCTCCACCGTTTGATCGAGTGTGGCGGGCCAATAGCGCCTGGCCACGGCTGAGCAAGCCATCATTGCTCTTGCTCGATCTCATCCGAGAGAGCTTTGAGCGCGTGAAATGATAAGCTTCGAGGTGATGACTCGAACTGTGAGATTCGAGCTCACAATCCTCACCGTTGGGTTCTTCTCTCTTCCTTTCTTTCTCTATTACGGTTATAAGTACTCTTGTTTTGGGTTATTTTCGGGTTGGCTGAAAACAAGAAAATTTCCATAAAAATTTTTAGAGAGGGATTGAGCGGAAAGGAGGGAAAAGGGGGTGATTATTACTGAAGATCGAAGGTATATCCTTCTCTGTTATCGTTTGTTTGGTTATTTGAGTTGATTTGTTTAGTTTCTAAAAGTTAGGGTTTGAGCCGTATCCACTGTTATTAACTGTTCTTGGTCCTTAAACTTTGTTGAATGAAATTATTTCGACTGGATGGCGATTTGAAGTAGGATTTGAGTAATATCAGTAGTGAATTTGGGGAAACTTTGGATGCTTAGTACTGTCATGAAGAAAACCAATTGAAATTGAACCCAAACGTTGGAAAACAGGGGTTATTGTTATAACTGGGCATAGGAAGGAGTTGTGTGAGTTCGTGGGGTTGGATTTGAGGCTTGGTACCAGCCTCTGGTACGTTGGTTACCTCTCTGGTACCGATCTGGTACGCGACGACTTATATCAGGGACTGGGTTGCAAAGAAAAGTTATTCTGAGGACTTGTTTGAAAAGAAAAAGGGCTTCTTCATAATGAAAAAGGACCTGAAAATAAATACAAAGGGCCTATATGAGAAATAATTTGATTTGAGGACTTTTCTAGAAAATTTGTTGGGATTTCGGATCGGATCTGATAAGTTGGTTGGCGGATTCTGTCGACTTGGAGTTGGACCCGTTAGGCTGGATCCAGGTCAACTGGACCAGGTTGACCTGGTTGAGCCTTGTCGCGAGTGGGCCTATTTTGGGCTGTTTCTGGTTTGGGCTTCGGCTATATATATAAAAAAAAAAGAAGAGAATAATGGGCTTGGACCTTTGTGAGTTGAGATTTGATTTATCTAAATCAGAATTATTTTGTGGGCTAAACTAATTGTTAATTAACAAACTTAATCAAAGATTAAGTTAATTTAAATTGTGGGCTAAGATATTTAATTAAAGAAAAAGCCACTTAACTGTCGGGTATTTCTTTAATTAGTCGGATTTCGGGAGATGATGAGAATAGTCCGAGTAAGTCGAGAACAGATACGACGACAAAATCACCGACTTTCTGATCCCATTAACAAAATAAAATAACTTTCAAATTTTCGAATTTGTTTTATGATTTTCTGATTTTGATTTTTTGGATTTTTGAATTTATATTATTGATGATTTAAATCTTTCTATATAAATTAATATTAAAGAAATTAATTAATCAAAATGTGTAAAATTTAAGTAAAGGAATATCATAGAAATAATTTAATAAAATATTATAATTAAAAATTAAAATATTTATGTAAAAATTATAAACATAAATAAAACAAATTAATTAAAAATAATAATAGTAGTAAAAATAAATTAAGAGTTAAAATAAATAAACTAAACTAAAAATAAAAGAAAATATTTAAAGTAAAATCATGAACAAAATAATTAATTTGTGAATTAAATAATTAAGAAATAAATTAAATAAATTAAGGTAAAAATAAAAGGAAAATAAAATAATAGTATTATAAATTTCTGAAACACAAGCAATTACTATAAAATAATAAGAAATGTCCAGTCAGTCTGGTAGCTTAAGCCGGACCACTTTCCTAGATTAAAACGACCGTTAATTAATTAATAACGATTTTTACTAATTTCAGGAGATTGGACTGAAGAAACTTTCGACACGAATACAGGTGCGGATACGTGGATCTCTATAGAAATCTAGTTTGGTAATTTTAAATTATTGCATAAGCATGTTGACGATTCATTGAGATGCATTAGGAATTTATCATGTTAGAATATAGAAACAGATATTACAACTCATGTTGAATTGATCTCCTTTGCTTAAATGATCTGAATGATTAAGCAAGTTTGTATTCTCATTTGCAATGAATGAGCTGAATCGTTCCAGCTCAGTTTAATCTTGCTTGAAAAAGGTGAAAAGGGATAATACAAGGAAAAGTATGGATTAAGATTGGTTTTGATTGTCACTCTCCGGAGTCGGTCGGCCCCCGGCTTCGGCCAGTTCGGTAACGTTACACGGATATGGAAATTCCCTTTTGCCTGCCAGGGTGAGAGATATGTCTCTTTTGCCTGCCCTGAGCGAGGGAAAGGTTTCCCTTTTGCTTGCCCAACCGGTTGGGTGAGGGAACCTGAGTGAACATTTGATTATATATTGAGATGATATGATTTGTGCTATGATTCTTCTGACTTATTTATATGCATGTTATTACAGATGGTTGTGATAGGACCATTTCTGCTTCGATGTTCGGTAGGCAGCTGAACAGCGATTGCATTGCATTGTTTCTATTTTATTTTGAATTGTGTTATTTATTTAATTATTCATTTATTATTATTGTTCATGTTGATTATTACGGGAATTATTTCCAGATTAAGGTTTCGACCAGAAATCCACGTCTGGAACTAAAACCCGCACTGAGAAATTATTTCTCACTTGATTTGCTTGTTTGCATGTTCCTCGGCGGTTGGGGGTTCCAGAGGACGCATCGGCCAGCGAGAGGGCCGCCAATTGCAGTGATTGATGGCTCTTTTTATCATCATCGTGTATATGTGCCGCACCTTAGGACCAGTGTTACCCACCATATTTCCTTGGACCCAGACGGGATTTATTTTTATTTTGAGTATGCAGATCCACCAGTTCAGCCTCCGGTTCCACCACCAGCCCCTGAGCCTGCTGCACCACCACCAGTCATTGTTATTAGCGACTCAGAGGAGGAGGAGGAGCCGGTTGAGGAGGTGGTCTAGTTGTATCTTTTAGTTATTAGATATATGTATGTCGGAACTGCAAGTCAACTTTTGGTTTTACACTAGTACTAGTCTTTGCTTGTTTATACAGACTAGTCTAAGTGTTGTTTATAGACTGCAGTCCCTAGAGGTTTGTTTATTATGTTCTATAGACAGTGTAAGACAGTACCCTATGTTATTTATGTAAATATTTATGTATAATAGAGTTGTATATTATCTTTGCAGTTTCGTTTGTATCTTTATTTCTACCATCGTCATATTGATAATATTCGTTTATATTATCAAAGAAAAAAAAATTATATACGTCTTTTATTTAGAAGAGTTTAGCTTAAGCCTTACGGAAGTACAGGAATCTGTACTTTCGTGGCGGGAGTTGTCATATCAGGTTAGGGGATGTGACAGTGTCTTGTGGTGGTATCAGAGCAAAGGTTGGTGTAAGCTCTAACCAGTCCTGCGAAAGCGGGGGTAGAAGATGGGCTAAGGCGGCACTTCAACTTCTGCATTAAGTCAGGCATGCATGCATTTTATTTATTTGTTTGCTTGAAGATTAGTTATAATATCTTTGTATTAACAGTTGTTTTAGGACGCAAACCTTATCGCTAGCATTAAATTATGGAACGACGAGGACGACGTGGCAGGCAACAAGCTCAAGAACCAGATCGAGTGGAGTTGGAAGATCGTGAAGTAGATCGTCTCTTACAAGCCTATGAACGAGGTCGGAGAGTAGCTGATAGAATTGATCAAGGACCTCGGGATCGGGATGAAGCTTCATTTAGGAAATTCGAAGCTTTTGCTCGGCTTGGACCGCCAAAATTCGATGGAGAAAGTGGATTCAAGGCAGCAGAAGAATGGTTAGCTGCTATGAAGTCCAGACTAGAGGTATGTCAAGCCCCGCCAGAACAACAAGTTTCTTTGGCAACTTATTATTTAGAAAATGCTGCAAGATTTTGGTGGGGAGGAATCAAGCGAAGGTATGAAGGAGATGCTGCCCGAATTCCTTGGGCATGGTTTGAGGAACGATATGAACAACGATTCATGGGATCAGTGCATCGGGAGGCAATGAGAACAAAATTTGTAACTCTTAAACAAGCTGGACGGACGGTGGCTGAGTACAATAGTCAATTTTTAAGTTTATCTCAATACGCTCCCGACATTGCAAATGATGCCTATAGACAAAGGCGTCAATATCTTGACGGATTAGACTTGGACATTGCTGTAGCGGTGGATAATAAAGCTAATCAAGGATTGCAAGATTTGATGGATGCCGCAGAGCAAGTTGATGTGTATCATAAGAGAAAGGCTCAATTACGTATAAATCAAAACCGAAATGTACGTGGACGAGGAACAATTGTGCCAGGACGTGGTATTCCAGTGGCACCAACCGTTAGGCCGGTAAGACCATATGTGCCCTACGTGGTTAGACCGCCCCAATCTTCAAATCCTAATTGGTGTACCAGATGTCAACTTCCACATCCAGAAAACCAGTGTCGATATATCAACCGTGTTTGTTTCAATTGTGGTAGTCCAGATCATTGGATTAAAGATTGTCCAAAGCCACTTAATTATCAACAAAAAGGAATTACCTCTGGAACAAGTAGTGGTCGTGGAAGAGGAACACCACCACAACGCGGGCGAGGCATAGCACGTGGAGGTTCAACTAATCGAGGACCAGCTGTGCATGCTATGGAGGCAGTAGATGAGTTAACTCAGGAAGAAGCACCAACAGAAGAAATTGTTGAAGAAGAGACGGAAGACCCAAATGCTACTACTACGGACTTGTTGACAGGTATTTTACTTGTTTCTGGATACCCAGCTTATGTATTATTAGACACCGGATGTAGTCATTCAGTTGTGTCTAATTCATTTGTTAAAATGTGTGGTTGGGTAATTGAACCAAGTGAAAGAATTTTACAAGTTCAGACACCCTTGGGACGAGCTACTCGAACAGCCATACACTGTCGAGACCGTGTGATCCGCGTGAATGGGCGAGAATTAAAAATTGACTTGTTAGTGATGGATATTGCAAATTATGATGTACTCTTGGGAATCGATTGGCTAACACAACATTCAGCCATAATTAACTGCGTAAAAAGAGAAGTTGTATTTGGACTTCCGAACCAAACTACTTGTACTCTACGATGTCGAAGACCTAATGATCCAATACCTTATATTTCTACTCTTGAAACCAAACATTTGATAGAAGCCGGGTGTTCAGCTTACCTCATTACAGTGATGGACCTAAACTCCACAAATACAGACCTTACCTCTATTCCAATTGTCTCTGAATATCCTGATGTGTTTCCTGAAGAAATCTCGGGATTGCCACCTGAAAGAGAAATTGAATTTCCTATTGAACTAGTACCAGGAACCACACCCATTTCCAAAACCCCATATCGGATGGCTCCAGCAGAATTGAAGGAACTCAAGGTGCAGCTAGAAGAATTACTAGACAAAGGATTCATTCGACCCAGTACATCTCCTTGGGGTGCACCAGTCTTATTTGTGCGAAAGAAGGATGGAACCTTGAGGTTATGCATTGATTATAGAGAACTAAACAAGGTGACCATCAAGAACCGATATCCACTACCCCGAATTGATGACTTATTTGATCAACTACAAGGATCCTCAGTCTATTCCAAGATAGTTTTGAGAACAGGATATCATCAATTGCGGATTCGACCAAGTGACATAGAGAAAACTGCATTTCGCACTCGATATGGACACTATGAGTACCTGGTGATGCCTTTTGGATTAACCAATGCTCCGGCAGCTTTTATGGACTTGATGAACCGAGTTTTTCATGATTTATTGGACTCATGTGTGGTGGTTTTCATTGACGATATTCTGATATATTCTAAATCCATGGAAGAGCATGAAAAGCATCTACGAATAGTACTGGAGCGATTACGCCAACATAAATTATATGCAAAGCTATCAAAATGTGAATTTTGGCTTGAACAAGTTGCATTCCTAGGTCATATCATATCGGGAAAAGGATTGGCGGTCGATCCCGACAAAATCAAAGCTGTAATGGAATGGAATCCACCAAAGACGGTGACAGAGGTGCGAAGTTTTCTCGGATTAGCAGGATATTATAGAAGATTTGTACTAGATTTTGCTAAAATGGCTCGACCTCTTACAAAACTCCTACAAAAAGATATAAAATATGAATGGGGTGAAGATCAAGAGAAAAGTTTTCAAGAACTTAAGAATCGATTGGTTACAGCTCCTATTCTGGCAATGCGAATCTCTGGACAAGATTATACAGTGTATACAGATGCATCTCGACTTGGATTAGGGTGTGTGTTAACTCAAGATGGACACGTTATTGCATATGGATCAAGACAATTAAGATCTCATGAACAAAACTACCCTACCCATGATTTGGAATTAGCTGCAGTGGTATTTGCGCTTAAGATTTGGCGGCATTATCTTTATGGAGTTAAGTGCAAGATATACACTGATCATCAAAGTCTCAAATATATATTCACACAAAAAGAACTTAACTTGAGACAAAGAAGGTGGTTAGAGTTGATCAAGGATTATGATTTGGATATTCAATATTATGTCGGAAAGGCAAATTTAGTTGCAGACGCTCTTAGTCGAAAAAGTCAAGTCAACTTAATCACTTTTCTTACCAAAGAACCGAAATTGTTAGAAGAAATGAGACAATTGAATTTATTTGCCGGATTTTCTCAAGAAACGGTCCGTATGTTTTCTTCTAAAATTTGGGAAAATGAAGGTCAGTCGGAATTGACTGTAGCGGTGACAGGGATGATAGCTTCGGTATTTGTTCAAACTAACTTACAAGATCAACTTAAGGAGGCTCAAAGAAAAGAGATCAAGTTTGATAAATACCGAGAGTTAGCCAAAAACAAGCCAGATTCATTTTTCAAAATTGATGAAACAGGAATTTTAAGATTCAAGGAGCGGATTTGTATTCCTGATAACTTTGAAATAAAGACCACAGTTTTATCAGAAGCACATGATTCTGGATATACCATTCATCCTGGAGAGGTAAAAATTTATCAGGATTTAAAAAGAGCTTTTTGGTGGCCAAATATGAAAAAGGAAGTGAGAGAATATGTCAGAAAATGTCAAGTGTGCCAGCAAGTTAAAGCTGATCGACAGAAACCAGCTGGACTCTTACAACTTCCTTGGAGACCGAGACATAAATTTGAATCGATTACCATGGATTTTGTAACAGGGTTTCCACGAACTACTGGAAAATACGACTCGATCTGGGTCATAGTAGATCGATTGACAAAAGTAGCACATTTTATTCCAATTCGGATTGATTTTACAGGAAAAGAGTTAGCGGAATTATTCATGAAGGTCCAATTTAAATATCACGGTTGTCCAAAAGAAATTATATCTGATCGAGATACAAGATTCACATCTCGATTCTGGACTAGTTTTCAAGAACAAATGGATACAAAAGTCATGTTTAGTTCCGCACATCACCCCCAAACAGATGGACAATCTGAAAGAACAATTCAAACTTTAGAAGATATGCTTAGAGCATGTGTTCTTAGCTTTGGTGGTTCTTGGCTTGAACATTTACATTTGGTCGAGTTTGCCTATAATAACAGTTATCATTCAAGTATAGGCATGCCACCATATGAAGCTTTGTATGGAGAACCTTGTCGAACACCATTGTGGTGGAAACCACAAGGAACTATAGACCCAACAGGACCTCAACTTATAGCGGAAAGTAATGAGAATGTTAAAATCGTACTCAAACGATTAAAAGCAGCACAGGATAGATATAAGAAGTATGCAGATGCAAAAAGACGGGATGTTGAATTTAAAGAAGGAGATGAAGTATGGTTAAAAGTATCTCCAGTTAAAGGAATCCGACGATTCGGAATGACTGGGAAATTAAGTCCACGTTATATTGGACCATTCCTAATATTGAAACGGATTGGGCAGGTAGCATATGAACTGAAATTACCTGATAATCTATCTCAAGTGCATCATGTATTTCACATATCCCAACTTCGACAATATATCAAAGACCCTTCTCACAAAATACCAGATTTCTCCGATCTACAAGTGGAAAGTGACCTATCTTATGAAGAAGAGCCAATACAAATTTTAGATAGGAAAATACAACAGTTAAGAAGCAAAACCATTCATCTAGTGTTGGTTCGTTAGGGAAGACATTCAACAAAAGAAGCCACATGGGAATTAGAAGAAACAATGCGCAAGCGTTATCCAGAATTGTTCGGGTAAGCATCGTTCAGGGGACTGAACGATCTTTTAAGGGGGGTGGAATGTAACATAGTGGGAAAACCAAACCAATTTAATCAATTAGGTTAATTTAAAAATAAGATTAGAAAATTTGAATTTATTAAAAATATAACATTTATTTAGGAATTAAATCAAAAGTAACATAAAAATCGATTCGAATTCGAAATCTTTGATTTTATGTAGTAACTATAAATAGTATACAATATTCTAGTAAAATCAAAGCTTAATTAACTCTGAAAATTAGCATTAAATTAATTAAATCCAAGTGAAATTGGTTATAAAACGAATTAATTGGAGTCGCAGCACAATTGGCCACAGGATCTCGCCACAGGGGATTTAGAAGGGTAAATTTTAATAAAACGACGAAATTTTCGCTGTCGAAATCCTATTCTCTCTCTTTTCTCCTCTTTCTTTCCGCTCTGTCCGATTCTTTCTTCTTCCTTCTTCTCCGATGAAATGCCATACCTACCCCTCCACCGTTTGATCGAGTGTGGCGGGCCAATAGCGCCTGGCCACGGCTGAGCAAGCCATCATTGCTCTTGCTCGATCTCATCCGAGAGAGCTTTGAGCGCGTGAAATGATAAGCTTCGAGGTGATGACTCGAACTGTGAGATTCGAGCTCACAATCCTCACCGTTGGGTTCTTCTCTCTTCCTTTCTTTCTCTGTTACGGTTATAAGTACTCTTGTTTTGGGTTATTTTCGGGTTGGCTGAAAACAAGAAAATTTCCATAAAAATTTTTAGAGAGGGATTGAGCGGAAAGGAGGGAAAAGGGGGTGATTATTACTGAAGATCGAAGGTATATCCTTCTCTGTTATCGTTTGTTTGGTTATTTGAGTTGATTTGTTTAGTTTCTAAAAGTTAGGGTTTGAGCCGTATCCACTGTTATTAACTGTTCTTGGTCCTTAAACTTTGTTGAATGAAATTATTTCGACTGGATTGGCGATTTGAAGTAGGATTTGAGTAATATCAGTAGTGAATTTGGGGAAACTTTGGGTGCTTAGTACTGTCATGAAGAAAACCAATTGAAATTGAACCCAAACGTTGGAAAACAGGGGTTATTGTTATAACTGGGCATAGGAAGGAGTTGTGTGAGTTCGTGGGGTTGGATTTGAGGCTTGGTACCAGCCTCTGGTACGTTGGTTACCTCTCTGGTACCGATCTGGTACGCGACGACTTATATCAGGGACTGGGTTGCAAAGAAAAGTTATTCTGAGGACTTGTTTGAAAAGAAAAAGGGCTTCTTCATAATGAAAAAGGACCTGAAAATAAATACAAAGGGCCTATATGAGAAATAATTTGATTTGAGGACTTTTCTAGAAAATTTGTTGGGATTTCGGATCGGATCTGATAAGTTGGTTGGCGGATTCTGTCGACTTGGAGTTGGACCCGTTAGGCTGGATCCAGGTCAACTGGACCAGGTTGACCTGGTTGAGCCTTGTCGCGAGTGGGCCTATTTTGGGCTGTTTCTGGTTTGGGCTTCGGCTATATATAAAAAAAAAAAAAGAAGAGAATAATGGGCTTGGACCTTTGTGAGTTGAGATTTGATTTATCTAAATCAGAATTATTTTGTGGGCTAAACTAATTGTTAATTAACAAACTTAATCAAAGATTAAGTTAATTTAAATTGTGGGCTTAGATATTTAATTAAAGAAAAAGTCACTTAATTGTCGGGTATTTCTTTAATTAGTCGGATTTCGGGAGATGATGAGAACAGTCCGAGTGAGTCGAGAACAGATACGACGACAAAATCACCGACTTTCTGATCCCATTAACAAAATAAAATAACTTTCAAATTTTCGAATTTGTTTTATGATTTTCTGATTTTGATTTTTCAGATTTTTGAATTTATATTATTGATGATTTAAATCTTTCTATATAAATTAATATTAAAGAAATTAATTAATCAAAATGTGTAAAATTTAAGTAAAGGAATATCATAGAAATAATTTAATAAAATATTATAATTAAAAATTAAAATATTTATGTAAAAATTATAAACATAAATAAAACAAATTAATTAAAAATAATAATAGTAGTAAAAATAAATTAAGAGTTAAAATAAATAAACTAAACTAAAAATAAAAGAAAATATTTAAAGTAAAATCATGAACAAAATAATTAATTTGTGAATTAAATAATTAAGAAATAAATTAAATAAATTAAGGTAAAAATAAAAGGAAAATAAAATAATAGTATTATAAATTTCTGAAAATACAAGCAATTACTATAAAATAATAAGAAATGTCCAGTCAGTCTGGTAGCTTAAGCCGGACCACTTTCCTAGATTAAAACGACCGTTAATTAATTAATAACGGTTTTTACTAATTTCAGGAGATTGGACTGAAGAAACTTTCGACACGAATACAGGTGCGGATACGTGGATCTCTATAGAAATCTAGTTTGGTAATTTTAAATTATTGCATAAGCATGTTGACGATTCATTGAGATGCATTATGAATTTATCATGTTAGAATATAGAAACAGATATTACAACTCATGTTGAATTGATCTCCTTTGCTTAAATGATCTGAATGATTAAGCAAGTTTGTATTCTCATTTGCAATGAATGAGCTGAATCGTTCCAGCTCAGTTTAATCTTGCTTGAAAAAGGTGAAAAGGGATAATACAAGGAAAAGTATGGATTAAGATTGGTTTTGATTGTCACTCTCCGGAGTCGGTCGGCCCCCGACTTCGGCCAGTTCGGTAACGTTAAACGGATATGGAAATTCCCTTTTGCCTGTCAGGGTGAGAGATATGTCTCTTTTGCCTGCCCTGAGCGAGGGAAAGGTTTCCCTTTTGCTTGCCCAACCGGTTGGGTGAGGGAACCTGAGTGAACATTTGATTATATATTGAGATGATATGATTTGTGCTATGATTCTTCTGACTTATTTATATGCATGTTATTACAGATGGTTGTGATAGGACCATTTCTGCTTCGATGTTCGGTAGGCAGCTGAACAGCGATTGCATTGCATTGTTTCTATTTTATTTTGAATTGTGTTATTTATTTAATTATTCATTTATTATTATTGTTCATGTTGATTATTACGGGAATTATTTCCAGATTAAGGTTTCGACCAGAAATCCACGTCTGGAACTAAAACCCGCACTGAGAAATTATTTCTCACTTGATTTGCTTGTTTGCATGTTCCTCGGCGGTTGGGGGTTCCAGAGGACGCATCGGCCAGCGAGAGGGCCGCCAATTGCAGTGATTGATGGCTCTTTTTATCATCATCGTGTATATGTGCCGCACCTTAGGACCAGTGTTACCCACCATATTTCCTTGGACCCAGACGGGATTTATTTTTATTTTGAGTATGCAGATCCACCAGTTCAGCCTCCGGTTCCACCACCAGCCCCTGAGCCTGCTGCACCACCACCAGTCATTGTTATTAGCGACTCAGAGGAGGAGGAGGAGCCGGTTGAGGAGGTGGTCTAGTTGTATCTTTTAGTTATTAGATATATGTATGTCGGAACTGCAAGTCAACTTTTGGTTTTACACTAGTACTAGTCTTTGCTTGTTTATACAGACTAGTCTAAGTGTTGTTTATAGACTGCAGTCCCTAGAGGTTTGTTTATTATGTTCTATAGACAGTGTAAGACAGTACCCTATGTTATTTATGTAAATATTTATGTATAATAGAGTTGTATATTATCTTTGCAGTTTCGTTTGTATCTTTATTTCTACCATCGTCATATTGATAATATTCGTTTATATTATCAAAGAAAAAAAAATTATATACGTCTTTTATTTAGAAGAGTTTAGCTTAAGCCTTACGGAAGTACAGGAATCTGTACTTTCGTGGCGGGAGTTGTCATATCAGGTTAGGGGATGTGACAGTGTCTTGTGGTGGTATCAGAGCAAAGGTTGGTGTAAGCTCTAACCAGTCCTGCGAAAGCGGGGGTAGAAGATGGGCTAATGCGACACTTCAACTTCTGCATTAAGTCAGGCATGCATGCATTTCATTTATTTGTTTGCTTGAAGATTAGTTATAATATCTTTGTATTAACAGTTGTTTTAGGACGCAAACCTTATCGCTAGCATTAAATTATGGAACGACGAGGACGACGTGGCGGGCAACAAGCTCAAGAACCAGATCGAGTGGAGTTGGAAGATCGTGAAGTAGATCGTCTCTTACAAGCCTATGAACGAGGTCGGAGAGTAGCTGATAGAATTGATCAAGGACCTCGGGATCGGGATGAAGCTTCATTTAGGAAATTCGAAGCTTTTGCTCGGCTTGGACCGCCAAAATTCGATGGAGAAAGTGGATTCAAGGCAGCAGAAGAATGGTTAGCTGCTATGAAGTCAAAACTAGAGGTATGTCAAGCCCCGCCAGAACAACAAGTTTCTTTGGCAACTTATTATTTAGAAAATGCTGCAAGATTTTGGTGGGAAGGAATCAAGCGAAGGTATGAAGGAGATGCTGCCCGAATTCCTTGGGCATGGTTTGAGGAACGATATGAACAACGATTCATGGGATCAGTGCATCGGGAGGCAATGAGAACAAAATTTGTAACTCTTAAACAAGCTGGACGGACGGTGGCTGAGTACAATAGTCAATTTTTGAGTTTATCTCAATACGCTCCCGACATTGCAAATGATGCCTATAGACAAAGGCGTCAATATCTTGACGGATTAGACTTGGACATTGCTGTAGCGGTGGATAATAAAGCTAATCAAGGATTGCAAGATTTGATGGATGCCGCAGAGCAAGTTGATGTGTATCATAAGAGAAAGGCTCAATTACGTATAAATCAAAACCGAAATGTACGTGGACGAGGAACAATTGTGCCAGGACGTGGTATTCCAGTGGCACCAACCGTTAGGCCGGTAAGACCATATGTGCCCTACGTGATTAGACCGCCCCAATCTTCAAATCCTAATTGGTGTACCAGATGTCAACTTCCACATCCAGAAAACCAGTGTCGATATATCAACCGTGTTTGTTTCAATTGTGGTAGTCCAGATCATTGGATTAAAGATTGTCCAAAGCCACTTAATTATCAACAAAAAGGAATTACCTCTGGAACAAGTAGCGGTCGTGGAAGAGGAACACCACCACAACGCGGGCGAGGCATAGCACGTGGAGGTTCAACTAATCGAGGACCAGCTGTGCATGCTATGGAGGCAGTAGATGAGTTAACTCAGGAAGAAGCACCAACAGAAGAAATTGTTGAAGAAGAGACGGAAGACCCAAATGCTACTACTAGTATCATACTGAATCTATCTTTGCAAAATTTAATTGTCAGGACATCATACTACGAGATTTCCATCCATAGGTTAAGCTTCAAAATCAGCTGCTGTTTGTTTCAGACTAAGGATCGATGGCAAGGAAAAAGCTTTGCCCCTTTCTAATATTAGATAGGCATACAATTATTGCCTTTGTTGATGATTTGCATTGGGATTGATGGTACAACTAATCTTGATGTAGGTCAAAAGTCCATATGCATCTAATGCTGATCTGCCAGTATCATGATTTGCAATTTCGGTCATGCTGCTGCAGATGCGGTAATGGCATACATGCACTTTCGCAAGAACCACTGTGTAAATTGTTTGCTCCCACCGGGGTTACCACCCAAATAGTGACTCAAGCATAAGCTGCCGGCTAGGCATTATAGCGGCGTCAAGAACTTGCTTCATACCTTTTTTGAAGTTGCTTCTCTTCCAATAGAGATTCCCCTTTTCTCGCTGGGATGGTGGATGAATTGTAGCTCTTTCTTAGGCTCTGGTCTTTGATTCCCGCTTAGTCCATTGTCGCTACTTTGTTTTTTATCTATTAGCATTTGTCGATGTTTTCATTTCCACTATCTCTAATTATACTTGCTGAAAAGTCAATAGTCAATGATATGGCTCACTAGAGCGGTGGTCTGAGTCTATAAAATTATCGAAAAAAATTTATTGTAATGCTTTGTTCCTCTTAGATTTCTAATGATGCTCTGATCAGCGAAGAAAGAAGTCATTAAGGTAGCTGCCTATATTGCTATTATTATTATTTTTAGTTCCATTATCATGTTTTATGTTCGTATTCAATTTAACTCCAGCATTCCTACAATGAATCACTGTTGATTTCTTGGTCATTTATGGTGGTAGATTTGCTGATTGCTCAATGCATATCTTATCAGTTTTAAGTTATAACAGTAACAAAGTTTTTCAATCATGGATACCCTAGATGTCAAAATTAATGGATCTGATGTGGCTCAAATTATAGATGCCCCAGCTGTCAAAATTAATGGATCTGATGTGGCTCAAATTATAGATGCCCCAGCTGTCAAAATTAATGAATCTGATGTCACTCAAATCATGGATACCCCAGCTGTCAAAATTAATGGATTTATTTTTTAACTTGATGATATAAGCTTGAGTTGTAAATGGCAATTGCAATTTTTTTTTTAATTTTAGGGTATGACATGTATGTGTACTTATCAAGTAGCCTCTTTTATTTGTCACCTATAACATATATATATGGTGAAGCTGAACTATAAGTCGAAAACATGAAAGATAAATTAGGGTTGTTTGTGCTTCATGGAGAAATGAGCATTTTCCATTTATGTCCCTTAGAATCATGATAGCGATCTCTTTCTGTAATATTTTTTCAATAGTTTATGTATATTATTATTGTTTCTTTGGCAGTTACTATTTGAATCCGAATAACTCTGCTAATGCAAATTAGAAAGTGCATCGCAGTACCGAGGAAAATCATGTCAGTTTAGCTAGGATTTCGAGTCCATACTGCCATGGAAAAATCATGTCCTAACATGTTGATTTTATATTATGAGGACAAAATTAAAATAAAACAAGCAACATGCTTTGTACATGGCGCGCAGATTTGCCTCCATTGTGACCGAACAACTCTCAGGGAGCAATTTTCTATGATCTGTGATTACTTTATTATTCTTCCATGATTTTCTTTACATGAGCAATTTTCCTTTTTAGTTCATATGATTCATTTTGTCTTTTGAACCTGAAATTGCTCAGAAAAAAAATGAAGTGATCAGATATGTGAGTATTTGCTCTAAAGAATGTGCTATGGACAACACCAACAACATCTCCGACTGTTCCCTCTCTCTTCGCTGGGTCGTTGGGTCTAGGGTTTTCTCCTCCCGATGCACCATCTGCTGAACAAGGAGGCTCGATCAATCTGCGGAGATAGAGAGAGATAGAGACTGAGAGAGGTAACGGACCAAGGAGATTCAGATTAATTTTGGTACAGCAGCTTGCTCGTGTCAGGTTCTTCTTTGTACCTTTTCCATTCGGTTTTTCCTTCAATATTGTACATTTTTTTGGAAATTTTAGTTATCTCATTCTTCATTTCTGCTTCCTTTGTCATAGATCATGTTTAAAAATTATAATTTCTCTTTGGTGCTTTAAATTCACTTCTGTTATGTCATAGATCACTCCAAATAGAGGCAGTCAGGAGACATTGAAGAGCTTCCATTGCTGTCAAATCAAATGCTACAAAGTTCCTTGATTGCAGTCATTAAGGTATCAGTGGAAATTTGCATACAACATATTTCTGTTTTGGCACAATTCACCATTTTCTATATTTTGTTATGATGATACAAAATGCATATTTTTATCTATGAAAAAATCTGCTAATGAATTAAGGGCATATTAGGAGTGCTAATGGTTCAATATTTTGTAGCGCATGAATTTTTAACATTGACATGTGATTCTTCTTTTGTTCTTCCTTTGTTATAAATGAATCTTTGCAGAACTAATAGAGTACAGGTAATATTTTTAAATTAGGTGAATCTTTCCCAAAATAATATGTATTTATAGATCTCCTTTCCAAACTAATGGAGTACAGGTAATATTTCTTAATGTCTTAATTTTTTTCACAAGGAGACATCTTTTCTTTCTATTTAGATATGATTTTTTTTTAATTTGGTTCAGCCATTTAGGTTATGCATCAATTTGTGTTGTGTCCTTGCTCTTAATTTGGTATCATTTCGCTCTCTTCAGGCTCCAGTTCAGGGGCAATTGTGGGGCGGTTTAGAGAAACTGAAAGTTGCCTTGCCTCGGCTCACTTCCCGACCTTCAAATCAGCATTCTTCTCTGTTGGAAAGCTCTTCAATTTAGTAAGGGCCCAAAAGTCTTACTACTAATTTACTATGTATTGGCAGAACTGTTTCTTATTTTATGTTTTTTTTTTGTCTTTTACTAAATGCAGAGCAATGCGACAGTATTTGAGAGGCTAGAGAAAATACTAATTACAAGAGAAGTGATTTTCAGTGCCTGCACTGTAAGTCTGCTGAAGAGTACTCATCCAGGACATTTTTTATTGGTTCGCATCCACAAAGTATGTTTTGGTGATCTAAAATTGATTTTTTTTTTCTTCTTCCTTTATCCAATAATGATTTTCGTTTTTTGATGCAGGCAAGTTTACATTTAGGGCAAGGTTCATACAGATGAAGCACTAAGCACCCAGTGTAGTTATCGATGGCACTGGATGCTTCTCTCACTGTGTTGAAAAACGTTGCGGCACCGGCTGCAGATCTAACTTCATCGCGCGAAGAGCGATGAAAAGACTAGTATATATAAATTCTATTTTCTCATAATTTTGCATAATAAGTTTATTAGAAATCTCATTGAACACTTCTTTTTTTATATATTATAGATATAAAGATGGGAGGTGTATGAGGCCTTTGGCCACTATTTAAACCACAGTATTTCGAATCTTTTGTGGTGCTCGAAAATTTTTTGACAGTAACAGTGTTTAGAATTTTTTGTGGTCGTTTTATATAATATCTGAATATTATTTTTAATTTTATGTGGTAGCTTTTGTTTATAACTAGCAAAACTATCGTGCTTTGTGCGATTAAGTTTTATTTATCATTTTTTTAAAAAAATAAAGAAAAATACATCATTAGATTTTTTTTTCTAATCTTTAAGCACATTCATAAAATTTAATGCAAAAATAATTTGTTGTGAACAATTAAATAAAAGACAAATCCCAGAAGAGTTGGTTAAAAATGTAAAGTTTCGTTTCTTATGAGATTTTAATATATTTTGAATAAATTTATTAAATTAGATTTATCACTATAAAAAATGATGACAAATAAACACATGATGCACAAACGGTCTGTGCATCATGATGAATCATAGCATTACTCTGTGTGTGCGCGCGCACATATATTACATATTTTAATATTTTCAAAATAATGAAAACTATGCAATGTAACATTAAATTAATAAATAAATAAATTATAGAAAATATTTTGTAAGTTCAAATCATTTAAAAAAAATTGGTTTGATACAAGATTTCAATATGTAAATTGGATTAGTTAAATTAGATTTACAATTTGTCAAAATATTAATGAAAAAGTATTATGATGCATAGAAGGCCCTATGCATCATGATAGCACAATAAACTTACTCTAAAGACTGTCATTGATATATATAATCCATAATATTTGTTATAGACAAATCAAGTGAAACTCGGTATACATTTTTTTTTAATAAAGTGGCCACCATTTTTTGAATTGCATATTTAAATGTTATAATCTTGTAAAAGATCGATGTCCATAACGTAGTTAAAAAAAGTTTAGGTGCAACCGTGCAATGCATTTTGCCTGATGCACACTATCGCTTCAGACTTTTTTCCCCCTCCAAAAATATATCAAAATCTCATAAGAATATATTAAAATATATTAAGTAATTATAAAGATACATATAAGAAAATAATTGATCAATTAACAATGATTTGTTTATGACATCCATCATAAAAATATCAACCAAAATTTATAATAAAACACTATGAGTCTCTAAATGTTAAAGAGAAATTAATTTTTTTAAAAAAAAAATATGTTAAATTTTAGAAATTCAAAATATAAAAATTATAGCACAAAGAATATCCTTGAAGTTTTACTAAGAAATAATTATTTTAATAAAAAAATTATAATCTAAAACATAAAGGACTATATCACTTGTGTCTTTGTATTTTATACTGATCAATGTTATATGATGAAAAAGAAATATATAAGTGTATAATATAATTATAATTAATAACAATCAAATTGAAGAAATATAAACGAATGTTTATAATAAAATGCTCGAAGCAACGAAGCGTACATTAATTTTTAAAAAAAAATATGTGGGTTAAACAAAAAATAACAATATCAAAGTTGTCCTTTTTTAAAAAAAAACCTAGTTAATTATGTTTATATATTTCGGTACAACTTTTCATATTGTATATTAAGAATAAGTTGCATGTGACTCATCACATAGAGGAGCATGAGAGTGAGCACAAAACAATCGAACCATCACTCACATGCGGCTGTCCTTTTCCTCTTTTTTTGTGTAACTGAATCCGTAAAATCTTTTTGCGTTTTTATTAGAAATAGATTCTCTAACAATGTGTTGCACAAAAGATCACGCGAAATTGGCACAAAACATCGGTTAGAGACTTAGAGAAAGATATTAAAGTTGATGTTGATGTCATGTGGACGTATGCACTTTTACCGTAGAAAATAGTCCCAAGATGATGTATTTTTGATGTCTTAAAGTTTACAAAAAATATTTATAGACAAACCGCGAATGCGCGAGAGTAGCTAGTATATATATCCTATAAATAATCATTCATTCATTCAAATATTTTTCATTCTATTCTAAATTTTGTTCTAACATAATTAGTTGCGAAGGATGGAACGAATGCTAGCTCGGTACCTATGCGATTTTGCAATTCAAATCAAACGCAACATGTCTATTTGGGTCCTTCAAATTTCTGAGATATGTCCATGACTTCTTGTGATTTTTTTTTTATTTACAAACAATATGTAGAATTTTGAATCAGGTGATGAGTACTAATCGTCAGAAAGAATATTTCGTCTCTTCAGAGCTATGAGTTTATAATTTCATTATTATCAAATTTGCAATTACAAAAACTCTAATTCAAAAGTAAGACGATAAATTAACTTTTATACACTCTTTTCACTGATCCAATTCGATCAATAATTTTATCCACAAAAAAAAAATTCGATCAATATAATATTGAAAAATTGGACCTTTTTATGAGAAAAAAAATAAACGCAAAAGCACGTGCAAGAAACGAATTAGGTTCCAAATTTTGATAGAAATCAGTGATACTTTTTTGGACCCAAATAAAAAGAATAACTTAAAAAACTTAAAAAGGAAAATAATTGGTTAGTTTAATTGTGGAGTTTTAATCGGTTTCAGTAAGAACTACATTTTAAAATTTGAGAAAGGCTAGAGTCGAATATGTTTGACACCAAACTTATCTGAACCTCAACTATTAAAATTATCAAATGATTTTTTAATGTGATCTCTATATTAAAATCTCATTAGTGACAAAATTTTATATTTTCTCAAAATTTTTAACTTTTTTTAAGATTTTTTAAATTGTAGAATCCATAGCTAATTAGATTGAGGATTGTCTCCAAGGGCATTTCATGATGAAGAAAAACTTGAGCGATTTTAATTTGTTGTCCTAATCTTGAAGAAAAAATCGATTGGTTTAACAAACGTACTGTCAAATATGTTGGACTCTAGCATTACTCTTAAAATTTTATTCTAATTTATTCTATTTTCAATACTATTTTACTATTGTTTAGATATGATAATTTTTTATTTAATGGTTTTATAAAATTTTTCATTTCCAATTATAATTCTTTCTCCAATATTGGAAAACAAAAAAATAATTTCGAAATTATAACTATGCTCATTACAAAAGTTGAGCGTGAAGATATCATGAAGCACCTTTGATCAGCCATCAATTTTAAAATAAGAAGTTTTGAACTCTTAGCTGTTAGCACCGATTTATCAATAGTATACAGATTGATTTTTTTTTCTATTTTTTTTATCAATTCTGATGCCATTTCTTAAGATAATTGTTGGATCGGTAAATATTAAACTTCATTCGAACTGTTAGATTAGAAAATTGAACTGCTCAAACAATTTTTTTTTTCAATAGAATGGCTTAAGCAAGTTAACATATCGGCGCATTTCGATGAACTTAAGTCCAGAGATAGCTAGTTCTTAATTGCCTTGAATGTCTTAATCGCCAGCCGCAGATAAGTAATGCGTCCAATTTCATGCCAATATTAAGGCGCAATAGCTCTGTGCGCCTTGGCCTTTTATGTAAATATTTAGATGCCCATGGTGCTTTGTTTAGATACTAGCAGCAGTGCCCGCTCAATGTGCGGGCGGACTTTAATATGTAAACATATTATTTGATATAGATATGTTGTCTATTTTCAATATTTAAGATCAACGTTGTCATGATTGGTGTTGAAGGTATCAGTATTCAATACAGAGGAAGACTTCAGTGTAAAAATTAAGATGATTTTATACATTGAGTGCATGTGTGAGTGTGATATGAGAGCAATTAATATTTTTGAAATGAAATTTTATTACCTTAATCATTTCGCAAAATACTTCGGTATACAACTTTTTTGTGAATGTTTCATGGTTTTATTAGCAACTTAGTTGTTTGTCAGGACATACCATCATTAATGTCCATTAAACATAATATAATGACAATTTAAGACACTAAAACTAACCTTCAAAAAAAAATTAAGTCACTAAAATTTGTGGCAAAGTGACGGTATACCATTTCTAATTAATAATTAAATTTTTATACTTAATAATTTAAATTTAAAATAAATTAAATCATAAGACAATACCAATTACAAAGCACATATAATGTTAAATTAATTGATTGGCAACTCTCCATTTTTACTAACTTAAGGTACGCCTTATGCCTCTCAGTTTATATGGTTCGTTCGCATTTAATAATGACCAAAAAAAAATGTTGCGACTTTGCAAAAAAAAAAATACATGCACGGCATACTATCTTGTATCTTTTCATAGAAAAATGTCAAATATGAAGATGCAACTCTAAATAGAAAGGGCTCTAAAGATTTTCATTATTAATTAGGTTTTAAAAATGTCAAGTGCGCTGCGTCTTGTTTCTCAATTAGACGGAAAACCAAATAACACTGTTATTTCGTCTAGCAATACACATCCAACCATAGATCAAGTCGATCCAACGGCAGAAAAAATTGTTTACTACTTAGACCTAGAATGTAACACTTATGCGTTACGTGCATTTATAAGTAGTAGAGATTCATAGGAATGTAGCTCTTTAAGAAAAAAAAAAAAAAAAAAAAACGTTTTCATCCCTAAATCACACCACGCAACACTTCCCAAATGTTTAATTTCCTGATCAGAGTGAAAATGTTGTTGACTAGATCCTATCTCGGAGAAAATATTCTGAAAATTTCAAAAGATGTAGCTTTCTTGAATATGTTTGGACACATTGTTAAATTGGAGAATGTATACTACAATTTGAGGCAGTAATTAATTACCTATTAACCACTATCATCTGGGAAGATGTATGACCGGGCCACTATGGCTCAATCACCAAGTCACGATTATAAATTTGTAATACCATTTGAGGCAGTGATTACCTATTTGTTCGCAAAGTCAGATCTCAGATGCATAATACAGGTTGTACAAGAAAAAAGATCTAAATTCTATATGGAAATTGTTACTTCAATTATTTATTGTTATTCCATTATATTCTTTCAAAAATTCTACCACCGCATTAATTATTATATTTTCAAAACTTTATAGATGGGATGAGATGAGATAATATCCAATTTGTTAAACTTGAATTTAATACACATGGTTCATATCTAATTTAAGATTTTATAATACATAATTAATTCTTTCAAATTTAAGAAATGATGCTCTTTGTTAATATTGATATATTAACTTCCTTTGTTAACTCCGTTATTCTTTACAGTTTTATCACAACTGAAGAACTTTATTTTTTTTTTTGAAAGAAAATGGTGTTAACCACTTGTTTCATTATATAGGAACAAAAATGCAAAATATTACGCGACTGATGAACCAGTAGGGTGCTGCTTTTATCAGCACTTGCACCTGATTTGGTGTGCAAAATCGGGTGATCGAAGTCTCTGATAAACCTTAAAATATTTAGTTTATAAGTATTGAATAGGTTATATTAATTACAAAGTTATTTATTATATAACTATGAAAAATTGACAATTAATCAAAATAATGGCAAGACTAAAGGGAAATAAATTATAGATATTTTCTCTACGATTTAGTTATGTTGTGCAGTAAATTTGGAACAATGTAAAAATCAATTGGTTATTCATCCAGAAATTTAAAAAATTAACAGTTCAATTTTTAATTTTTTTTTGATGTTTGACTATAAACTTACAGCTGTAAGAAAACAATTTAATTTATTTTTCTTACAATCAACCACAAGGCACAAGCACTACAACAGAATAGGGATGTACCAAGACACCATTGTCTTGCACGTTTTCATTAAATTTTGTTGCTATATTTCTTTGCTAGGAAAGTTCTAATATTGCAGAAAGTCGTGTAGCTAGGTGTTATAGCAACGCGTTTTGCTTTGTGGGTAAAGATCGAGAAGAAGTCTTGCGACTTTGCAAGACCTCCCTGATAACCTTGGCAACAAAATTCATTCTTGCTATTTTTGTTTTTAACGTGCACGGGAATCGCAAAATAATAATAATATTAATTTTTTTGCAAGACTAAACACTCTTGCGAATTGTCACGCTAATTATATTGAATTTTATATTTATTTTCATTTGCCACATTAAATTATAAGAATTAATAATAAAACATGGAATAATAAGTTTGCAAAAGAGAACATTACACAATATAAATTATATTCAAAATTAATTATAATACACTCAGATGTCATTAACTATTCTACATCATAAACATAGAATCCAATCAACAATGTACATTAGCAAACTTCTATATACTCAAATCTACAGAAAAGGCGAGGATTATTTAATTAAAAAAAAAGGCGAGGATTTCTTATTTTAGGTTGTGCCAAGTTCATCCTTGTGCAAGTTAAGAATCTCTGAAATGCACCGTCTTCCTACAGCAAGACTACCTCCAACTGATATAAAAATCTACATGATATAATAGAAAACGAGTTAGGAATGACAAAAAAAAATTAAACCTTTTGACTTTCATCTGCTGCATATTTCTAATTTTTAGTTTCTAAATTTAACACAATTTCATAAAAGGATTCTGTCTCAACTGATAGATGATCCCTATTCCTTAACAAGTGAATAGTCATCATGGTATAAAGCTCTTTGAGTTAATAATAGTAGCTAAGGATTTTAGATAGCAAACAAATAAACTTCAAGGTATCCCATAGATAATAAAACATATCACAACTTTACCAAATTCAAAGAAGCTAGCCTCATTAAGAACTCTAATTGCTCTAGTAATGAACAAATACAGAAATCATATAACACAAATGCAATTCATCTGGCACAGCTTAATCTGTCAACACCAAAGTATTAGACAATATAGTCTTAGAATAAGAAAAACTCGTATCTGTAGCAATTAGGCGGACTTGCAATATCCACAATTTGAAATAACAATTAATGTTAGACTTTTATATACTATATCTAAAGGTATGTAACCTAAGCCCTATCTCCATATTATAGGCAAGTACAGAGAACACCAATAAATATTCAAAACAAATTCTCATAATTTACCTTATCGGTGTGCATCATTAGTGTGATAGCCGACTCTAGGGAAAGAATCAAAATGAAAGCCAGAATAACACACACCAAAGCTCACAGAGAACATCCTTGTTATCTCAAACATCAGAAAAAGTCAAAAACATGAATAAAGAAAAGGAGAAGTAACTCTATAACTAAAAATCATATGCAGGAAAAAAGAAAAAAAAGAGAAAAAACTAATAGTAAGAAAGTTAAGAGCCTCACCACTAGTCTATCTGATGTCTTGCTTGTTACCCTCACCGCTGGTCTATCTGACCATAATGTGTAATAATATTTCCAAAATTGGTTCGATCTCTGCCAACTTAGTGCCCAAATAACTAAAAACACACATGAGAAAGACCTACAAAGAGAGATTGACCACCCAAATAGTAAAAGAAGACTTGATTACATAATTAGAAATAATTTCTATGGAGAAAAGAAAGGGAAATAAAAAAGAAAAACTACTAATGAACTAAAGATTTTAACGTCTGGATAAAACATTCTTTGTTGCCACTCATGAAGTTATAAATGTCGAAATCATGCAACTGAAACATTTCAGAAAAATTAAAAATGAATTATAAAAATACAAGTGTTTTAATACGCACTTATCTAATAAATAAAAATGAAGCAAATCCCTCATACTGACAGCACAATATATCCTCCAGGAAGACATGGGATAGAGGTCGTAGATCATCATGGTGCAAATAGCACATTACTTTTCACCTGTAAAGCAATTGAATAAAGATATTTATTAAGAAATTCTATAAACTGAGCTATGTACTATAGACCTCTGTCATACTGGTAAAGAGTATGAACCAAGCTATGTACTGTGTACCTCTATCATAGTGGTAAAGAGTATAGACAAGCAATAACTATTTTTTTTTATTATTGCTAAATTCAATAGAGATCGTGAGTAATCTTACAGTATTAACTAACTAAATCAATGCTAGTAGTTAAAAAAAAAAAATTAACACCAAAGTAAACTAGTTGGGGCTTAATTGAAGTACTGTACAAATTACAACAAATTACAACGGAGGTGATGTCTAAGAAGGAATCAGGAACCTTTGGTGGAGATCAGGTGCTGCAAGGAGAAGGAAACCAACCAATTAACACAACGTAGATCGCACTAAAAATACCTTTCAACATTAGCACACGACCGTCAGACCAATTAACATAATGTGTGTGATGAGAGAGGAGGAAACCAACCTGAGAAGCCATAAGACGGTGTGGAGAACCCAGGTCATCGTGTTGCAAAACCAAACAAGAGAAACGCGAGGTCTATTGAGAGGGAGAGAGGCGATAACTGTCAGTTCGGAAGGGAGGCGCAGGACTAGGGTTTCGAAGATCGAGCGAAGAGCAGAAACTGGCTTCGAGGGAAGAGATCGAGGGCAGTTTAAGACGGCTCCGGCGAAGACAAGAGAGAGGCGGGCCGGCGGAACCCACGAGAGGTGAGAGTCGACGGGGAACGACGAGGGGTGGCTGGGTGGGGGGTGGGTCGTGGGGGGTGGTTTGGGGAACGGTTTTGTCTCTGTGCGGGATCAAACAGGGATCTCAATCCCTTGATAAAAGTTACTAAGAAAAACATTATGATAATAAATGCGCTATGAAAATATTTTGTACTAAGATGGTTATTTGCTTAGTGTGAATGGGAATTTATTTATTTTTTTTAATATCGGAAGTTATTATTTACTTAATTAGTGGAAGTTCTTTACTTGGTGGGAAGTTATAGTGTGAATGGGAAGTTATTTACTTATTTGTTTCTCTTTCTTAATTTTTTTTAGATAGATTTCTTCCGTTAATTGGTATGGAAATGAATTAACGGAAGCTATTTACACTGTACACTTATGCATAACTTATGGTTGCATAAGTGTTTATGTCAAAATTATATTATGGGTGTTTGGTTGTGACATTGGTGGATGAATAACTTATGATAACATAAAGTATTATTTTTTATAATTATTTAATTATTATTATTATGATAAAATAATAATATTATTATAATTATTATAAATATAAATCTTATAATTAAATTTAGGACGTAATATTTCAAAATAATAATTTTTATTTTCTATTTCTTGATAAGTATCGTTGAATTTAATTGCTAATTAAATTTATTATATAATAAATATTAATTTTTAATAAATTCAAAAAAACTAATAAATAATATAGTAATAAAATAATATTTAGTTTAACTTATGTGAAGCATTAGCACATTTTATATGCTAATGTATTATAAGCTGGAGCATATTTGATGCATATCTAATATTTATAATACAAAATTAGATTCATCGTAATATTTACTATTTTTTTCAAATTTTATTTCATCATATTACTATTATAAATACCTAATATTTTTAGAATGAATTGGGTTCATCGTAATTTTATAAAAATATTATTCACATATAGGCATAAATAATTAACATTTTATAAAATTTTGTCAATATTAGATTCATATATAAGTTAAAAGGACACGTGCAGTAATAGCGACAATAAAGATGCCAGCGCTACTAACATAACATCTAAGTAGTGTTATCCAAAATGACACGACACGAGCATGTTGGTACGACACGCATGCATGTTGACATGACACAACACGTTTATGGAATTAGCATGACACGTGCATGTCGACATGTTGTGTCATGTTAGAGGTTTACAGATATTGACACGTCATAAAACTACATGAGTTGACATGAAGACTCGTGTCACGAATTGACACTAAAAAATAATATCATTAAGAATTTATTAAATAATATTGAGTTTATATTTTATTCAATCATTAATTTCTATTTTAATATATGATTTTAACATAAATTTCAACCATTTATTATATTTTTCTATTTTAAAAAATTTTAATTACTTTTTAATGATTTTTTAGTGAAAAAATAAAATAAATTATAATATGGCTTGACATGTTGTGTCATAATGCGTGTCGGGTTGACAAATCTCTTCACTTACCATGACACGACATACACGTTGAAAATATTAACTTATGTCAACCAACACGACACGAGCTCTAACATGCTCATGTTTGACACAACACGGTACGACACGTTTACCACACCCTAATCCAAAGCATGACATCTATAGTATTAATTTAAAGTCTTGAATGCATTTTTTATAGTTAAAAATAGTTTCACTTTTTGCATTTTCTATAATTAAAAATAGTTTTCTTTTTTTTGGTTAAATGTATATAAATAGTGTACCAATCATTATTTAATTTAAGAAAATTAATTAGTTTTCCCTCCAATCATGTTTTATTGAAATAATATCATATAATTTAACTTTCAATATAATCATTACAAATGGTAATCGATATTAAAATTTTAAGAAATTTTTATATATTGAAACTCAATTTGTTGTAACAAATTCGATTATTAAATATCAATAAGAATTTTCATATCGAGTGAAACTCAATGTATCCATTGTTATTTTCTAAAATATTTATTATTAAAAAGAAGTATTATTATTATAATAATTGTTGTTGTCATTGTTAAAGTTAAAAATCACTAGATATTGTCTATTGGATTATAACATGTTATTCGATACTTGTTTTGCTCCTTTCTTCTGCTTGAGCGCTGGTTGAGATCCATGTTACAACTTATGTACCAATTCGATCGAATGAATCTTCCAATATGGTTATTATTATGAGGGAGATTAAATATGTCATCATATTTTATAGAATTTGTATAATTTATTTATAGAAATATGATGACACATTTAATCTAAATTGATACACCAACAAAATTTACATCATATTAAATATGATGACACATTTAATTTAACTATGATGACACATTTATCTATAAAATTATAAAGTTCTAGTCTTAGTTAATAAGATATATTGATAAAATATGTAAACATATTGCCGTCAAATCTTAATCCATATAATCATGATCCCAAAAAATAGAAAATATTAATTTTACATTTTGAAAAAAAAAAGAAACTAGAGAACTTATCTTAGAATCTAAATCCTCAAAGATTGTATCATAATGCTTTTTCATTAATATTTTTACAAGAGCAAGGTTCTGGTGCCACAATTTTTTATGTCACAAATACCATATTTTATTTTTTACTTTAAATTTCAAAATTTAAAATATAACAGTACAATCCAAACCGTTGATCTTGTTCATTTTAAACAATAGATGTGTTGAATAAAATTTTATAATTTTTGAATTTTATTTGATACTTGATCAAGAGGTTGAAAAATGAACATATTAGAATTAATATTTGATACTTGATCAAGAGGTTATTCCATTTTGTTCGTTTTTTACCTTTCTATCAAGCATCAAATAAAATTTTATTACTACGCATATGTCGTCAAAATGAACAAGATCAACGGTTTGGATCGGATGATTATATTTTAAATTTTAAAATTTAAAATAAAAATTAAAGTATGGCATTTGTGGCTTCAAAAAAGTGTGGCACCGGAACCTTGCACTTTTTACAAACTGTAAATCTGATTTAACGATTTCAATCGTATCAAACCAAATTTTATATATATTTTTTAAATTTTGTTTTACTATTTTTTCCGGTTTCCTTAAAACATGCTATTATTGAAATATTTTTATAAATTGTTTCTAAAAATGACTAGTTTTAAGAAATTCAAATAAATAGGAAAAACAATCAAAAAAGTTAAAATTTAATTTGCTATGAGATTCTAATATGTAGTTTAACAATTTGCAAAAATAGTGATAAAAACGTGTCATGATGCATAGAAGGCCTTCATAAATCATGATGCATAATAAACTATTTCATAGTTTTTCATAATAAATCAATAAATAATGGCATGTTTTTTATACGGGTCATGTTTTTTCTATACAATAAAGACTTAATGAGATTAAAAAAATATATATTAATAAAGACTTAATGTGGATTCTTTCCATCCTTTTTCATTCGAACTATTTTCTTCTTGCAAATCTGAACGTGGACTACCAGCTTCATAGAAATTGGGACCACATGACAGTCAGACGTGTATAAGTAGACCACGGACAAGCAAGAAAAGAGGATGAAACGTGCAGTAGTTACACTGGAATATTGATATTATGTGAAAAAAATTATGTATTCGTTTCTGGTGCCACCTCCATAAATTGTACGGTAGGCTCCGTAGCATCTATAAACACATGGAAAAACAATGATTTAGCAAAAATAAAAATACATAAAACGGTATTAGCTGAGCTTTCTTTAGGGAGAGAAAAAGTTACATGTGGGTTGAAGTGGGTGGTTATTGAGTAATGGGTTAGTGGGTGGTTATTTGTTATTTTTTATTTTATTATTTTTTTGCCGATATATAATTCATTTCTTTAACAGACAAACTTAAAAAAAAAAAGAAGCTAATTTTGGCGGAAAATTTTGGCGCCGCCTGTATGTGCAAACTGCAAAAGTAGGCGTGAAAAAATTATATATGCGAGAAAAATTAAATCTAGCAAAGTGTAGTCTTACGATTTGTAGTGCCACGTAAGTCTAGTCTTGCGATTTGTCTTGCAATGACATCTAGTCTAGCAACGTGGTAATTAATCATATACTGGATCTTGCAATAATACACAATTAGCAACAATACAAAAATTTCTTGCAATAAGAATATTGCTAAATGACCTTTTTGTTGTAGTAATCCCTTCGGAAGATGCAAAAGGCAGATAACGGCAGAAGACATTAACTAGATGACGTCTGTGCGTTTTAAATTTGGTGAATTTGGATTTTGCAGATCTATACTTAATTTTTATTATTTTTTATATTTTGAATACAAAATTTGGGAAAAAGGGGCACATCATACTTCCTCGAGCACGACTGCACGACATATTCTGACCTTTTCTAATTGTCCCTTTGTTATACCTTGACTGACTTGAATTGTATGTCCATAATAAAAGGAATATATCTTGCCAAAGAGGGAGAGAACTATATTTCTCATACCTCGGCACTTGGTGATTTTCCGAACAGAGAGAGAGAGATGCTAAGCTCTTCACTCATGAAGCGCTTGGGGGTGATACTTATACTTAGCCTCGCAATCTTGTATTTTGCAGGAAAAGTAACTGCACAAGCTACGACCGACCCTGTTGAAGGTGAAAGCATACATGCATTCAGTTCTAAACTTTCAGTATCCGAAATAAAATTCTTCGTACTTGTTATATATTTCATAAGAGGTTCTAAGGGCTGGCCATATTATGTGGCACCTCACATTGTCCTTCCTTTTCTTTTCTTTTCTTTTTTCTTAGAATTACAAGTCGACCTTTCTCTTGTTACTCTTGTAGTCTTGTACATATATTGGGATATATATACTTGCATAAAAGACACCAAAGTGCCAAGGGCTTGGATCGATGCCAAAAGAATAAATAAATAAATACTAAATATCTGTTACAATGAAATAAAAAAAGATAATTAGATATGTAGGTTATTTTTTTGGGTAGAATATATAGTCTATATTGTTCAATATTATATATATTCTTATTTAAACTTTAGTTTTTATGGTCTTAAGTTCTACAAAATTGAACTTTGGAACTTTTATCTTACATAATTTTTTTTTCCAATTGGAGACGCAAATAACTTAAAAATGATTTTTTTATATATAAATATAAATTCGTCGATTTTTTTTCACTATACTACATAAAACTAGACAGTGAAGAGCTTAAATTATAACTTTTGATTCTGTCTCATGCTAATATTTAGGGTATGTTTGGAAGCTTGCGCCGAACAAAGAACAAGGGATGAGATTTTGTTCTTGTTTGCAGTTCCTTGTTCCAAAAAAATCGGAGAACTGGGAACTAGTGTTGTTCGTTGTTCGTGGGTTGGTTTGGTAACGTACGAACTAGTTTCGTTCGCGAACAAGCTAGTTCGCATCGTTGCCAAACACACCCTAAAAGTTAACCTGTATCCTAAATATATAACCTGAACTCTTTTCTTCTGCCGTATGACTTAATTTTTTTAATGAATATCCAAAAGTTCATATAATTTCTAGAAGTTTCCTGATTTTTTTTTTCTTTTTTTTTGCAACATGTATTTATGATTTGTTTAATAAAACACACACATCTGTGGGAGAATAGCTCCATATAAGCGAGAATAAAAAAAAAAAAAAAACACAAATTAATTGACCTTCAGTTTGTAGTTAATTTCATGAAATAGTTATTATAATGCCAAAAAGGTCGAAGTGTAAAGATTCATATAAAATTTTCCGAATATCAATTGAAAACAAATTATAGTAGAAAATGAAATCAAGTTTGAAAATTTATGAAAATCTAAGTTACACGTGTCGCCACACCATATCCTATCTACTAAAAATTAAGGTACTCCATTATATTTCTTTAACATAGCCTCTAAAACTCTTTGCTATACATGCAGTTCTTATAATGCTTTCAATTGTTGAATAAATCTATTACTTATATTTTTATCTTATGAATAATTTGATGTATTGTTCGTCTACATTTTGCATTCTATGCTTTTGATAACATTTTGGATTTAAGTAAATGACAATGCATATATAGTAGAACATAGTTTAAAATGAAATAAAAAGAGCATAAAAAACTTTCGTGAGTTTGTATGATTTGTGAGTTTTCAACATTTTATCAAGTTAAATATTATAAACATCGATGTGATTTTTTTTTAAAAATGATCTATTCTAATCTATAGCAGTAATAAGAAAGCATCTACTGTCAAAAGGGGGCGTTTGGATGGTCTAAGAATAAAATTAGGATTAGTTATTTAGAGTAAAAAATATTATTTCTAAATGATCAAGAATAAATTTTTTTGAGATCTAGAGTGCTATATATTAGTATAACAACATTCAGAATAATTTTTTATTCCTAATGTGCTTGAATCATAATCTTAATGTGGATTAAGAAGTTGTTGGGACCATATTTTAATCCAGATTAAAAAGATGTCAAAACACGCTATGAATAAAAATTTATTCCAGATGTTGGAACACTTAAATATAGCATTGTAGACCTCCAAAAAACTTATTCTTGATCGTTTAGGAATAATATTATTTTACTACGAATAACTAATCCTAATTTTATTCTTAGGCCATCCAAACGCACCCTAAAGTCACATTATTATTATTATTATTATTTTGGAAGTTATATTATAAATAAAAGTCGCGATCGTTTTAATCGAATAACGTTGGATGATGTATTGTGATGTATTAGTTGAATATTTAAACTCCAACAAATTCGAACTACCTATTCAAAATGGAATATTTTGGGTGCCGTTGACATTGACCAACAGATCAATGACCTTATTTGTTAAAAATGTTTCAACTCTACGCAGCTTCTTATTTTCCAAGTTATAACTTATAAGTGAATAAACTGACCACAAAGTTAGACCAATGCTTTGAAAACGGAACCAGACCGGTTGAATCGGAAACTGGACCTGTTTTAAAAACAAAAGTTTAAAACAGTAATCCGGGCATCAAGGGTGATTGTACGAAACCAGATCCTCTGATCGGCACGATCCAGACCGTCTGATTTAATCTCAACGATTAAAGGGAGCCCCGTGAATTCCACCACTTCCGAAAAAAATATTGGCCCGAAAAAAATGAACCGTCTGATTTAAAATCGGGCGGCTCGGATCGGACGCCGACCACATGGTCGGCATTATCGTGCCGACCAGGGGATCCGGATGCGTGATTGTACCTAAAGAAAAAACTGACAGACCGGTTAAAAACAAAAGTTTCTTCAACAATGGATGGACTTTCTGGACTTGCCATCCATAGGTCGAAAAAACTGACAGATACAAGAGAAAGTTCCCGCAATAATATCTTACGGGAAAAAAAAAAAAAAATTTCTCCCTTTTCTACCCCTTGATCGGGTGCAAGCACTCTAGAGTGAAATAGAGAGGAACGACCGTATGACTGTGTTAAGAAGAGTAATCGGTCTTTAAATTATGAGGAAAGGCATAGAAGGAGAGCGTAGCCCTGCGAGTTGTCGGTTGGATGGCGCTAATCCAAGAACAAGACAGAGAGAAGGATTGTAGCTGAGCGAGTGGGCCGGGTTTGTGAGAACCGGGAGTCTTCGAGAGAGACTCGCGAGGTCTTTTGTCATTTTGAAATTATTGGAGTGTTCGGCTAATTATAGGCGTTCCCGAATAACTCCTCGATCTTTGGAAGATGGACTATGGTGTACAACTGTACATACACAATGTATCTGCAATTTTTCTTTTCCTTTTTTTTTTTTTTTTGGAAACATGCGTTTAATTGGAAGTCTCGATTATCAGGATAAGCTATTATTACATTGAGCGATTATATTGTGCTGTTAGTGTGATGCATACACGTTTACAATACTATAATCACATTTTAAATCGCAGTTAACTCAATAATTGAACTTATCTGGTCATCTGGTGGCCCAGTTATACCAACTATTCGTATGCATGCCTGATTATCTGTTACTTCTTCGTTGACCAGTGGCTGCACTAAATGCAATACTTGCGAGTTGGAGGCAGAAGGCCCCACCGTCGACATGGAACATAACTGGCGATCCATGTAGTGGGTCGGCAATTGATGACAGTAAAGACCTGGACAGTAATCCACAGTTCAATCCAGGCATCAAGTGTGATTGTACCTACAACTCCAGCCAGACCTGTCATATTGTGCAGCTGTAAGCTCATGACCAATATATAGTGGATTTTCTCTGATATTTCATATATTTGCATCCCCCTTTCAATTTAGAAACTAGTGTCTGTGAAATATGCGATCTCAATTTCCATTTTGGTACCATACTTTTGAAACTTAGGCCCATAATATTAATGTAAATAATTTTTGGAACGTGGGAGTCCAGTACTGGTCAGTGAGCCGTTTACCTAAAGGTAATGGGCTCAATTCCCACTGTGTGCGGAAGAGGGAAAAAGTGTCCATCGAGTAGGATACGCCTCTCTTAATAAATATTTTCACAACCTTTAATTGGTGAAACACTGGAAACAAAATTTCGATAATGGTAAAATTTTCCTTGCTATGTTCCCTTTTCTTTTTTTATATTGTGGTCTTGTGCATAATTCGGTGCATTCTGGTTGGCCATTTTCTGTCTATTGCCCCCAACAAAACCAAGAATATGGACCCTTTGATAAGGACAAATGAAAAAGAGGATTCAACCAGCAAAACAAATCATTTCACTTAACCATAGCTCGTGCTTAAATTGCTCCGTCAGAAAACTCTCAGGGCATGTTTCGATTTCTGCAATTATACATAGGAGAGGCTGCCCAGATATACAAAATTTTTCTGTTGTAGGAATTGCAATGCTCAAAATATATGTACTTAGTATTTAATCCGTTTATTTTGGTTGATTGTCTGACAGGAAGGTGTATGCTTTGAATGTGGTAGGTACTCTTCCAGATGAGCTTCAGAATCTTACTTATCTCAATTATTTGTAAGAAGATTAATAAAAATCTGTTGCACTATATAATTTAAATCTGACTATTTACTTCTTTGTGTAATGGGTTCTTTTCCTTTTAATCTTATTCAGGAAAGTGGATCAGAATTATTTAAAAGGCCCTGTGCCTGCTTTCTTTGGGAACCTGATTCAACTAAACGTGCTGTAAGGGCTATTTTGTATAGAGAATAGTAGTTTCTTATATTTTTGTTATGTGTATGCTTGCTTGGCTAATACTGTAGTTATTTTTTTTTATTAAAATAATTATCAGGTCTTTTGGTATCAATGCATTATCGGGTCCGATTCCAAAGGAGTTGGGAAATCTTCAAAACCTGAATGTTCTGTAAGGCTTTCTTTCCCTAATTAAATAAAAAAAACTTAAACAATACTGAAAATGTGTCTTGCAGTAAAAGTGCAATAAGTTATAGACGAGCACTCATCATTCAGGACAGCCATATTGATTCTAAAAATTTATCATAAATGAATTCATTCATCAAAATATTTTTGTTTCAGCGGGATGGGTACTAACAATTTTAGTGGTTCCATACCTAAAGAATTTGGGAATATGGCTAGCCTTCAGAAATGGTACGTGTCAATATTATTGATAGAATGAATACAAATCAGGCAGGCTGCTGATAGTGTTATTAAATGATCTCCTAATTGTTTGAATTCTTTAGGTATATGGATAGTTCAGGTCTCTCAGGCGAACTCCCAGAAACCTTCTCGAAGCTTACAAATATGCAAATATTGTGACTTCTCTACATAAACTATTTTCTTCTTAATTATCAGTCCTGTCATAGATTTTATTATATCTGAAAACATTCAATCCTTACCAGGTGGGCAAGTGACAATGCTTTCACAGGAAAAATACCAGACTATATCGGTACCAACTGGACAAGTATGACAGACTTGTAAGTTCCTATTTTTGTATACTATCTAACCCTCTATATGTGGGTGCATATATTCCTGCATGCTTCTGTGTTTCTCAACATAAATGGGTATAATGCAATTCCACCAATTCTGATTTTGCTTTTGTATAGTTATATGCAGAGTAATTTAAGCCTGCAACATCCAATTTTTTTTTTTTAAAAAAAAAGCAGTATTTACAATATAATGCCGACTTTTATGCTAAGCACAATCATATGAGTTTATTTACATTATCCAGTGTTACAGTTTTCTAACACCAAAAAGGTGACTTTCAGGAGATTCTATGGAAATTCTTTCCAAGGCCCAATACCTTCAAATCTTGCCAATCTTGTGAAGTTGGCCAGCTTGTAAGTTATAAATCATCTCTTCAATATTAGTTAAGAGCTACCTAAGAGAAAGTTAATACATGATTTCATGTGCTATCCGGTGGTTAAATAACCGAGGCATAACATTGCTGAATAAAAATGCTATAGGCAGAAAATAAAAATATAACATCTCAGTAATGTTATGAATAAGAATCAGGATAGTAAAACCATTCAAGTGTTCTCAAGTACTGTCAAAATCATAATCACTAAGTGTAGAAGACATTAAAATAACTGAAATGGACAAGTCCAGTAATGAAGAACTGGACGAGACAGAGTCAGATGTATAACAAATTCTGTTAGAGTAGTTAGACAATAGTTGGAGTGTGAATAGCAATGGAACACGCTTTGCATAGCTATATAAATACCACACTGTACAGTCTGTAATAGATTGATTGAGAAATGAAATTCAATCCCAATTCTTTATTCATCACAACAATCAGTAACTAGACCAGACTTGCAATTTGCAGTAAATAAAGCTTCTCAGTTCATGTCATCACCAACAGATCTACACTGGCAATTTGTGAAGAGAATACTGAGGTACATTAGAGGAACACTTCATCATGGCTTGTCCTTTCAACCTAGCAGTCAACTGGCATTGCATGCCTATTGTGATGCTGACTGGGCAGGTTGTCCAGACGACAGGAGATCAACAACAGGATTTGCCATCTATTTGGGCTCCAATTTAATCTCCTGGTCTTCAAAGAAACAAGCTACTGTCTCCAGATCATCCACTGAGGCAGAATACAGGAGCTTAGCAGTTACTGCCTCAGAACTGACATGGCTAAATTCACTGCTCAGTGAATTGAAGATAAAACCAACACAACAGCCCACTCTCTGGTGTGATAATCTTGGTGCTACATTTCTAGCTGCAAATCCTGTATTTCATGCTAGAACAAAGCACATTGAACTGGATTTTCATTTTGTAAGAGAGAAAGTTGCAAATAAAAGCATCAATGTCAGATACATATGCACAGCAGACCAGATAGGTGATATCTTCACCAAAAGTTTGTCGAAAGCTAGATTTCATCTTCTCAGGAGCAAGCTACACGTGCTACAGGAGCAGTCCAGCTTGAAGGGGGCTGTAGAAGACATTAAAATAACTGAAATGGACAAGTCCAGTAATGAAGAACTGGACGAGACAGAGTCAGATGTATAACAAATTCTGTTAGAGTAGTTAGACAATAGTTGGAGTGTGAATAGCAATGGAACACGCTTTGCATAGCTATATAAATACCACACTGTACAGGCTGTAATAGATTGATTGAGAAATGAAATTCAATCCCAATTCTTAGAATTCATTCACTAAGGTTTACAGATCATATGAAAAAAAAAATAATAATAATAAGTAATGAAACATCCAGATCAAATTATTTGATGTCGAAAGACAGTATCAGTGTCTTGCCATACATAATTTTCTAAATGTCTATAAGAAAGTTAATGAGCTCAATTTCTTGGGGTTCAAATCCGGTCCTGCACTGCGCAAGTTTAAGTGCAGAGGACAGCCTTGAGATCCATTCTACTTCCATTAAATTCCACTCCATATAAATTGGACAGCCATGGAACTTGGTGCATCACTGTAGATGCTAAACACTCTATTCTTGTGTTTTACTAAATAGTACTTTCAATTAATCTTTCTAACCAAAATGATACAAAAATGATGATTATCCAGGACCTTATTAATCTTGAGATACTCTGTTTTTTCTTCTCTTTGCAGACGGATTGGTGACATAACAAATGGAAGCGTCTCTAAGTTGGACTTTGTTAGCAACATGACATTTTTAAGCACTCTGTATGGTCTATATTAGAAAGCAACTTGATCTTTTTCAACATCATATCAAGCTCCTCGCATGAGATCCTTTTTATATTAATATTTTTAAAAAAAATTGAATCAGAGTAAGGAGCTTTCTGATGGCAAACAAAATGTAAAAATATCTCAAAGCGTTGTAAATAATTGACACAGTAGCAGAGACTTAAACAAACTTTCGTTATGTAGAGTTTTTGAGGAATTGTAAGATATCAGATTCCCTCCCGAACAACTTCTCCCAGTACAAAAAATTACAGAAACTGTAAGTATCAATTTAAGTAATTTGTTAATACTACTCCATAGAAAGCATATCAAAATTTTCTAATAGTAATTCCACTAACTCCATTTCTTGTTATTTTGTTGTAGAGATTTGAGTTTTAACAATATAACAGGCCAGCTGCCTGAGTCTCTTTTTAGTTTAAGCTCTCTCAAGTACTTGTAAGTTTTTTTTTTTTTCTTTCTTTCTCTAAGTCTTGATGATTTTGATTTATCCTTTAGAATGCTTTCAGGAGTTTTCTTATATTCCTTATTTTCTTGACAGATTTTTAGGGAACAATAGCCTTACAGGAAGCTTGCCATCTGTAAAAAGCTCCTCCCTACTTAACATGTAATACCACATGGATTTTATGTCTACGTATTATTAAGATGATATAATGTTTATGTAAATCCATTTATATGTCATCATGTATCACGCCACTAGGTTTGGCTTTTCTTTTCAGAGATTTGTCATACAATGAGCTCTCAGGCAGTTTTCCATCTTGGGTTATCCAAGACAACAATTTACTGTTGTAAGTGTTCTCATTGGAGAAGCTAATTATTTTTCCTTCTTGTTTTGATAATCAACCAAAGAATCCTTTTGTATTTTACTACATTTTGGACAAAAGGTTTTGTTATCAAGTTTCAGTATGCAAATGTTACTGGGTGCTTTCAAAGGGACAGTATTGGGATTTATTGATAAGTGTTCAATTTCGTTGATTTTAATTTCCATATTCACAATTGATTGTTTCAATTCGGATTTAAGGATAATGTATCAATTGTGTTGCTACATTTATTACCAGGAATTTGGTGGCCAACAACTTTGTGATAGAGGACACCAACAGCAGGTACTTCCAAATTCTTATTCAATGATAACATCAATTTAGGATGATGATACTATATGAGTTATGAGAGTTTCCATATGTTCAGTTATTTATCTTTTGTCTATTAATAAGTTTTCTTACAAATTGTAGTGATTTGCCATCTGGATTGAAATGCCTTCAGTGAGATATTCCTTGTTATAAGAGAAATCCTCACTGTGAGTCTCAAACCTCCTTTTCCCTTCCGAAAAGATAAGAAAAACACTTAACATGTATACAACTATATAAACACTGCAGTTGACATATACTAACAAAATAAGATAACAGGAATACTCCTAACTTCAGTTTCTGCTTATGGTTCTCCCTATACAAAGAAATACACATTTTCAAAATTACCTCTCAAGTAATTTTCCAAGGTTTCAGCTTATTCTTTCGCAATTTCATGCGGCAGAGCCAAATTGATAAATGCTCTAGATCACACTGAGTATGAACCTGATAATGCCAACCTATCAGCCGCTTCTTATTACGTGACAGGTATATCCTAGAATCTATGCAGAGTGAATTAATTATAGACCCTCCTTTTCCCTAAACAAACCGTGCCCAACACTGACTATTCATCCTTTTTTTTTGGTCTTTTTTATCCAGATAAAATGAAATGGGGGGTAAGCAATGTGGGAGCATTTTCAGAAGCACCCAATTACACTTATATAATTAGAAGTCTATCCCAGTTTCAAAATACGCTTGATTCTGAATTGTTCCAGAACTCGCGAATGTCAGCTTCTTCTCTGAGATATTACGGGATTGGCCTTGAAAACGGGAATTATACTGTTATTCTGCAATTTGCCGAAATTGCATACCCAAACCCACCTCCACCCCAATGGAAAAGTACAGGCCAAAGGATTTTTGATATCTATATCCAGGTTAATGCATTGTACTCTCTAATTATTTTACTAAGAAAATAATTGAAAAATAACAAATTGGGGTGGAAACATTGGATCAGCTAGTGTGCTAAAAGTAAAGAGGAGAAATCCACAATAACACATGATTTAAACCAAAAAAAAAAAAGTAGGAAATGTTGATTCCTGCCTGTACTAATCTGCCCCGCTTGGAAGGGAATCTGTTGGAAATAATGAAAGAAATCAAGGGTAAAATTGTAAATTTAACAAATAAGTCAAGTCAGGATTAGAACGTTGGTACCGTACAGTTGAACGTTATTCACTGTAACGGTACAATAGGAAGAACCGTGTATAAATACACTCATTGTATTATGTTCTGAAGTAAGAAAAATCAATAACAAAAATACTCTTGATAAATAACAAATATCCAAATAATTTTCACATGGTATCAGAGCAGTAAAAACTGCTGTTCCCCTCAGATTGCAAAAACCCCTTCTCTCGCACCAGTAAACCAGTATGCCAGACGAGGTAATCGACTCAACTGGAGGTACTGGTACCAACACCGAGACTGTCCCACCGTGGAGTAGTCTTCAAGGTGTTGATACAAGCACTGTCAAGCTGACCACCATCCTCCTTAACGGTTCAAATTACCATCAATGGTCTCATGCCATCAACATCGCTCTAGAAGGGAGGGGCCTGCTTGAATTCATCACTGGGGAGTTTGAAAAGCCCGATCAAACAACCAAACCAAAAGAATACAAACAATGGAGAAAGCTTGATTGTCAAGTTCTGACTCTCATCCAAAATTCGATTGAACCCAAAATCAGAGAAATCTTTTTCAGCCATACAAATTCCAAAGATCTCTGGGATGCCATAGCAAAACATTATGGCAAAAGAAAAAATCATTCTCATATTTATCACCTCAAGGAGAAAATCAAGCAAATCACCCAAAATCAGAGACCGATTATTGCATACATTACTGACCTGAAAAGGGGATGGGAAGAGCTGAAACTTTACCAGCTTCCTACCTCAGATCCAAATATGGTCAAAGATAGAGAGAATGAACAGGTGTACAAGTTCTTAAGCGGCCTCGATGACAGCTTCGAAGCTATCAGGGCTCAAATTCTGCTGTCAGCCGAGCTACCTCATCTTGATGACGTCATGGCCACTGTTGAGGGGGAGGAGACTAGACGCCTTCTCATGGCGAGCAGCTCGGCCGGCCAGGAGCGGACAGAAACTCAGGCCATGGTGGCTCGAAACCCTAACCCTAGATCCGGAAAGGGAAGTGATTGGTGTGAAAATTGTAAAAAGGAAGGGCACCCGAGAGAGAAGTGTTGGTTCCTCCACCCTCATCTCCGACCCAAGTGGTGGAAAGAGAAGGTGGACGGAAAGGGTGGTGCGGCGGAGAATTCAAAGAAGAAAGAGAAGAGGGGATATGGGGCTGTGCGCTACGGAGAAGACGAAGGGACTAAAATCCTTCGTTCCGCAGCGGAGTCGGGTACGGGAGCTGATGGATCCGCTTCAACCCAAGCTGAATTGGGCTCGTTGCTGGCCCAGTTAACAAAACTCCTCAAGCCCGAAAAGTCTCCAGGTCCATTCAATTTTATTAATAATGTGGGAATGTTTTCAAACCAAAATAATTGTGAACCAGAACCAAACCAGACATATATTGTGCCGAATAAAACGAGTCACTCAAATAAACAAATATATACCTTTTTAGGCCATCATAAAAATGAAAAATTGGATAATGCTTGGATCTTAGATTCTGGTGCAACCAATCATATGACCGGAAATAAAAATTTGTTATTTGATTATCATGCCTTAGAAACTAAGGATTATGTAATTGTGGCTAATGGTGATAGAATGGAAATTTGTGGATATGGTTCAATCAAGCTTTTTTCTAAAGAAATTAAAAATATTTTATATGTAGAAACGTGTACTTCAAATCTTTTATCTATTTCAAAACTCTCACAAGAGTTGGATTGTGAAATTATTTTTTCTTCAAAAAATGTTTTATTTCAGGATTTGAAATACAAGAGGAAGATTGGTGAAGGATTCTTACATAATGGAATGTATATTTTGAGTAAAGAAAAATTTAATTTCTATATAAAAGCTCAAGATTTTGGAAGGCTTTGGCACAAGAGAATAGGGCATCCATCCGATAAAGTCTTGAAGCATGTTTTTGATTTTCCCAATTTAGATTGTAGTAATTGTAATGTATGCAAATTAGCAAAGCAAACTAGATTGCCCTTTTATGCTTCAAATTCTAGAAGTAAAAATTGTTTTGATCTTGTTCATTCCGATGTTTGGGGACCCGCTCCCGTGGATTCCTTCAATAGCTTTAAATATTTTGTTACTTTTATTGATGATTTCTCAAGAGTTACTTGGCTTTATCTTTTAAAAAATAAAAGTGAAGTGTTTTCTAAATTTCGAGATTTTTCTAATTTGGTTGAAAATCAATTCAATACTAAAATTAAAATTCTTAGAACCGATAATGGAACCGAATATATAAATAATAATTTTTCGAATTTTCTAAATGAAAAAGGAATTTTGCACCAAACGACTTGTGTCTATACTCCTCAACAAAATGGAATTTCCGAAAGAAAAAATAGGCACCTTCTTGAAGTAACTAGAGCCCTTCTTTTTCAAAGCAACGTGCCTAAGATTTTTTGGTCGGATGCCGTTCTCACCGCCACATATTTAATAAATAGACTTCCTAGTGTTGTTTTAGATTTTAAAAGCCCTCTAGAAGTTTTGTACAAAAGGAAATTCAATCTCAACCATTTACGAATTTTTGGTTGTACTTGCTATGTTCATAAAAATAAATTTGATAAATTAGATCATACCTCTATTAAAACTATTTTCCTTGGATATTCTTCTCAAAAAAAGGGTTACAAATGTTTTGATCCAAAAGAGAAGAAATTTTATATTTCTAGAGATGTTGTCTTCTTTGAAAATGAGCCTTTTTTTCAAAAAAATGACAAGCTTGATGGATACATCTCCACAAATGACTTTGTTATGCCTATAATTTCTAATCAAGGTTGTGAGAAAGAATTTGTAGGAAATGAACAAGGGGAGGAACATACCCAAAGCAATACCGGCAACAACACTCAAAGTGAAGCCGAAGAAGAAGATAGCACGAGTGTGGAAGAAGAAGAAATTGCGAGTGCGAATCAAGAAGTTCCATTGCGGAGATCCACGCGTTCCACTCAACCACCGGCAAGGTTACAAGATTTTGTAACCTATGAGGTCCAATACCCTATCCAAAATTATATTTCATATGATAAAATAACCAATAACCATCGCACTTTTTTGAGTGCAATAACCCAAATAGAAGAACCAAAAAATTTTGAAGAAGCCATAAGCCAACCGGTATGGTGCAAGGCTATGAAGGAAGAGCTTCAAGCCTTAGAAAAAATAACACTTGGACAATAGTACCTTTACCCAAAAATAAAAAACCCGTTGGTTGCAAATGGGTTTACAAAATTAAATATAATAGTGATGGTACCATAGAACGGTATAAGGCTAGATTGGTTGCCAAAGGTTATACCCAAACTTATGGAATTGATTACCAAGAAACCTTTGCCCCCGTTGCAAAATTGAATACCATGAGAATTTTACTTTCAATCGCGGTAAATAACGGTTGGAAATTGTACCAAATGGATGTTAAAAATGCCTTTCTTCAAGGAACTCTTGAAGAGGAAGTTTATATGACTCTACCACCGGGTCATGTAAAAGAAAAAAACACTAACCTTGTTTGTAGGTTAAAGAAATCCATTTATGGACTTAAACAATCTCCAAGGGCATGGTATGGAAAATTGTCTCATTATTTAATTTCTTGCGGTTTTAAAGTAAGCCATTCCGATATGTCACTTTTTTCAAAACATGAAAATAATGACTCTACGATTGTTCTTGTATACGTAGATGACATAATTGTTACCGGGAATAATATAGAAAAAATTAATTATGTGAAAAAACAATTAAGAGAAAAATTTGAAATAAAAGATCTTGGTATACTTAAATATTTTTTAGGCATTGAGATAGCTCATTCTACCAAAGGGTTATTTATTTGCCAAAGGAAATATACTTTAGACCTTTTGAAAGAAACCGGTAAACTTGGTTCAAAACCGGCCTCTACTCCAATTGATAGCAATACCAAATTGAATTCCGAAGACGGTGAACCGTTGGAAAATATTAACCAATTCCAACGTCTTGTAGGAAAATTGATATATTTAACGGTAACTAGGCCAGACATATCCTATGCGGTAAGCCAAATTAGTAAGTTTATGCATGCACCTAGGAAACCACACTTAGATGCAATAGATAGGATTTTGAGATACCTTAAGAAAACGCCCGGAAAGGGTATATGGATGAAAAATAATAAATCTAACGATGTTTGTGGCTATTCCGATGCAGACTGGGCCGGGAGCTTCGATAGAAAATCGACCACCGGCTATTGCACGTTTGTAGGCGGGAATTTAGTCACATGGAAAAGCAAGAAGCAAAATGTCGTGGCACGATCAAGTGCGGAAGCGGAGTATCGAGCCATGGCATCCACCGCAAGTGAGCTCACTTGGGTTAAGCAAGTACTCAAAGACTTGCATATTTCAATACGTAGTCCTATGAAGATGTATTGTGATAACAATTCGGCACGACATATCGCTTCAAATCCGGTGTTTCATGAAAGGACAAAACACATTGAAGTCGATTGTCACTACATAAGGGAAAAGGTTCAAGCAAAGGAAATCGAGACTCCATATGTGAAGAGCGAAGAGCAATTGGCCGATATCTTCACGAAAGGGCTCATTCCAAAGGTGTTTGAAGATATAGTTAGCAAGCTTGGATTAATCGATATCTATAATCCTAGCTTGAGGGGGAGTGTTGGAAATAATGAAAGAAGTCAAGGGTAAAATTGTAAATTTAACAAATAAGTCAAGTCAGGATTAGAACGTTGGTACCGTACAGTTGAACGTTATTCACTGTAACGGTACAATAGGAAGAACCGTGTATAAATACACTCATTGTATTATGTTCTGAAGTAAGAAAAATCAATAACAAAAATACTCTTGATAAATAACAAATATCCAAATAATTTTCACAGAATCACTATTTACAATTTTACAAATGCTACCAACAAAACCGCTTAATAGTTTTCTGGTTCCATTAGTTTTACTTGTGCTTAATACCTTTGTAGCTAAAATTTGTCTTCTTAGTTGTGTCTTCTCTTGCTTATTTTTAGGGAGACTTAAAAGAAAAGGACTTCAATATAAGAAAAGAAGCTGGTGGAAGTTCCTTTGTAGCAGTTGTAAAAAACTATACTGTACCTGTAACAAATAATTTCTTGGAGATTCATTTCTTTTGGGCTGGTAAGGGAACTTGTTGTGTACCAACACAAGGCTACTATGGACCTGCCATATCAGCTATCAGTGTTTCTCCTGGTAAATTTCTCAACTCCCCTCCTCGAATCCCCCAAGGGAACAAAATATCAGTGCATGTTATCTTCCTTTTTGTAATTTTGATGTTATAATTATTGAACAAATGTCAGACTTTATTCCTACGGTGCCAAACAAAGAACCAGATAGCAGTAAGAGCAAAACTGGTAAGATTTTAGGAATTAGCGCAGCCGTGGTTATTTCAGTCAGGGGCGGAGCCAATAGGGGGGCTACATGGGGCTGTTGACCCCCCATGCTCCAAAAAATATTAAATTTTTATGTATATTTTCTTTATTTTTTAGAAATTTCTTATAATTTGCCCCCCTAATTAATCATAAATTGTTCAATTTATAAAATTTTGTCCCCCCAACTATAATTTTCTGCCTCCGCCCCTGATTTCAGTGTTATTGGTCATGCTTGCAGTTTTAGTTTGGAGACGCAAGATTAAGAAGAAGGAAATGACTGAAGGTACTATTGTATTTAGATACAGCATATATTCGTATTGTAGTAGTAGTCGTTGCTGGTTATATATAGAACGAATATACTACTAGGCTTAAGTATTAATACCAAACAGAAACAGTATAAGAACACAATCAGTTCTACACACACGGATTGCTATGTGCTTCTACCACAGAATCTGGCCTGGTCATTTACGTAAAATGAGACTTAATGATGGATACGACCTGCATGCAACCAAATTATCATGAAATCACATACAGATCCAACCGTGTACGCTAAATATTCTAATATCAGGTTATCACTGATCCTGCTAGATGCGCTTCACCTGTATTAGGACTAAGGCAATAATTTGAATCTGTTTTTAATTATGAAGTCATTATTCTTATTAACAATGTTAACCCAAATTTTTTCAGAGCTATTGGGAATTGTTGATAGGCCAGATGTGTTTAGTTATTCTGAGCTAAAGTCTGCTACTAAATCATTCAGTGCCAGTAACATCCTTGGAGAAGGTGGATATGGCCCTGCCTATAAGGTTTCTTCTCACCCTTCCTTTTGTTAAATCTTCTATGGTGTGTTGTCAGAAGAATTATCTGAGAAATGCCAGTAAAATCCAAAAACTTTCTATTTGGTCAAATACTTTATTTGTCATTCCTTGTGCAGGGAATATTGCCTGATGGTCGAGTAGTAGCAGTTAAGCAATTGGCAGCAACATCACACCAAGGAAAGCGACAGTTTGTGACAGAAATTGCCACCATCTCAGCTGTGCAGCATAAGAACCCGGTAAAATTATATGGTTGTTGCATTGAAGGAAGGACGCCTCTTTTGGTTTATGAATATTTGGAAAATCGGAGCCTCGATCTAGCCATATTTGGTATGTATTATGCTAGTATATCAGTTTGCAATTATCATTATGGAATAACACCAAGCTATGCATTTTTTTTTTCTAAATTAAGAAGCATCAATTTTAGACTGATCCCTGAATGTAACCTAATCTGGCCTAAATTAGCCCTCAAATTGCCTAAATGTGTTTCAGCTGAATCTCAGTTCTATTGTATTGTCATATAAACTACATTGTGCCTGACTAACTCTTAAAATTGCTTTTAAGAATAAAATTTTCCCATTTTTCCTTGACTGCCAATTTTCCTGTTATGTCTCCAATTTCTTTTTCCAAAGAATCTAGCTCCAATTTTGCATTACTACTATGACTACTACAAGTTAGGTCCATCAATCCACAGACCATCCAATATTCCAATTATATATGTTGATTGGAGATTAAGAAAGTATTTTTGTTATTGATTCTCTCTCATGCACAATGCCTGCAGAATAATATTTATAACATAGATCTAAATTTTACCCGTTGCCTCTATTCTACACGTACAGAGCTGTTGCACACTTTCCTAATTCCTAGTGTGATGTGACAGCTAGCTTTAGTGACGGCTACTTTTCTCAAACAGAAAGAAAACATAAATACAATCTTTCTATTTTATTTCTAGTGGATAATTTCTAATCTTCATTCTCAACAATCCAAAATAAACCAAAACATCTTCTCATTTTATATTATTAATTTTTTGTCCTGTAGGAAATAGCAGCTTGTTCCTTGATTGGTCGACTCGGTTTGAGATATGTCTAGGTGTTGCAAGAGGTTTGGCATATCTGCATGAGGAGTCTTCTGTGAAAATTATACATCGGGATATCAAAGCAAGCAATATACTATTAGATAGGAATCTTAACCCTAAAATATCTGATTTTGGACTGGCTAAGCTCTATGATGACAAGAAGTCCCATATGAGCACCAGAGTTGCTGGCACAATGTAAGGATCAAAGCTTTATTTTATTTTATTTTTTTATTTGAATTTTCTTTCTGAAATGTTTAGTGATGACACGTATTCATTATTTAATTTTTGTTGAACTTTCACAGAGGCTACCTTGCACCGGAGTATGCAATGAGAGGCCACCTGACCGAGAAAACAGATGTGTTTGCATTTGGAGTCCTTATGCTGGAGGTTGTGGCTGGTCGCCCAAATGCAGATTCGACCCTAGAAGCAGATCAAGTGTATCTTCTCGACTGGGTGTGTACTATTTTCATCTATAAATCTAGATCCATTTATTGATCAAATTAGAACGCTTGATGTTGTCCATAGATAGTGTTAGGTGATTAGAATTCAGAAATGTCTGGAGATTGTGACGTTCTTTATATATGTTGCTACTACTTATTTCCAATCCTACCCCAATTAATCGTAACTGCATGCAAAAAAACTTTTCCGTTCATATGTGATGTGCTAATACCAGGAAGTGTTGTTAGTAACAGTAAAATACCGATCCTCTGAGTGTGTTCAAATACGTTTGATTAATTTGGTATTAATTGAATCATTTTTTTAATGAACAATTTAGTTGTTTGGTTTATTTGGATTAAAAAATAAGGTACTTGTGTAGTTTGTTTATTTGTTCAATTGTATGATAAGAATATAATGTAACCATAAGAAACATTAGCAACCCATGACAGGAGGAAAATAAATAAAACACAGGCCAACCAGTACTAATTAATGTACCTTACCAGGCCAAGGGGAAAGGTAACTATGTAGGATTTCAATACTGGTCGTTCTAATCATATTGACCTCTCCACAGGCATGGAACTTATACGAAAAGAAACATTCACTTGAATTAGTAGACCCAAGGATCACATCCTTCAATGAGGACCAAGTTATCAGGCTAATAGGGGTCTCCTTGCTTTGCACCCAGGCATCTCTAGGCCAAAGCCCGTCAATGTCACGTGTCATGACAATGTTAACTGGTGATATAGAAGTGACCGAAGTTACTTGTAGACCAAGTTATCTGACTGATTGGCAATTCAAGGATTTAGCCAGCAACAATTTCTCGACCAGTGAATTTTGTGCTAATAAAGAAGGTATTGACACTGTGATTTCTTACACTTATTCTTCAGATGCTTTGTTGGATTCAATAATTCAGGATGGTAGATGAGCTTCTGATGAGTCGACATGGTATCGGAGCTCGTTGAGAGTGTTTATGAGAACAATATCTATTATTTGTAGCATAAGGAGTGCTGAAAAGTATATTGGGTTTGAAATATACTTGTGTGTGGTTTAACTAAAATGAAATGAATTATTATGTGAGATTCATATATAGAACATAATACAAGTCTTGTTGTATGACGATGCGATGAATTGGTGGTAGTAATCTCTATTATTGATATATATTATATACAATTGTATAAATTTAATCAGTTTAGATTTAAAGTAAAATATTGTCAAAATGATATTTAAAACAAATTAAACATCCGGGTAGCAGAGTCCGAAAAGTTTATATCATTAAGCCTAAAGTGGCTTACGCTTTTAGATGATATTGCTCCAATTATAATAAATATGAATAGGCTTGCGGTTCTGCACTAACGCAAGTCAGAAGTGGAAAAGCTCTAATGCACTTCTGTCTTTTTTCCCTCTTTGCAAAGGGCTAGGAATTATTTTGGCTCCCTTAAATTTAAACTTTATGCGCGAGGTACTAAAGCCTAACGTGAAAAGTAAATACAGAAGAATAAAAATAATTAAATTATAGATGTATTATTAAAAATTTTAAATAGTTATCGTTTCAAAGTTTGTGCACAATTGAAGAATGAAGACCTCACAATTGATATATGTTCTATGTAATAATTCCAAATTGTGCTGAGTAAATTTGATATACAGCTTATATAAATAAGAAAACATATGTAACTTTATTTTCGATTGTATAGGAGTTTAACATTGGTTTATTCATAATTGTCAGTATATATATATAATGTATAATAGCAACTCATATCCTTGTTTACAATCATGCTTATGGTAGTATAATAATTTTGTTTACGAGAAACCAATAATAAATACAAGAGGTAATGGAAATCCCCTGCGTTTTGGCATGAATGGAGAGAGTGTGAAGCTATGTAATTTTGTATGCGGCATCTATTTCTTCTATTTTTTTTTTCCCGCAAGTCAATTTCCTATTTCGTAGGGGAGAAGTCAAGTACTGAATCAAGATTCCGTAAAATCAGCAATACATTGAATCGCGTGAATTACATGTGGCTTGAATCAGAAATGTCCCAGGTGAAAGTACATTATTAAATTTTAATTGTAAGATATATATGCATAAAAAATTGCAACATCGTACTTGGATTCACGTAAATAAAAATACTTTCATATTGTTCATGCTCAAACAAACGCCAACATATTTACATAGGTTCTTACAATATCGTTAATAGCACACACAAATTCAAAGTTATACATCTCTCGCACACTACACATTGTCAATCAAGCATGAACTCTATACAAATTGTATGAATCATAAAGCGATCTGCGTATATTTTGGTTTTCGCATCTTTAATGATCCAAAGAAGTATTGTATACTATTAATTTTTGGTCCCGCTTCATAGGAAAATTTTCAACAAAAACACTTGGAATACGTATTTTCTATGTACCAATGTCCTTTGTAGAAGCGACCCTTTTTTTCATTCAAAGATACGTTTGACTTGGAGTTGGAGAAAACGAACAAAGATTCAAAAATTAACCTCCAGACTCCAGAGCTTCGATTCGGGACCAAACTCACGAGGCCTCATTTTGGGCTAGGCCTTGTATTAAAAACCGTTACCAAAAATCTCACTCTTGGACTTCTAAAATATCTTTAAAATCACATACTAGTCCTTGGTGTAGTGTAAGTAGAGCTGTCAAACGTCAACAACGACCACGGAAATAAGCACTTGCGTTTACGTTCCGTTGTTATGGACGATAGAAATGTGATTTTCCTTTAATGTTCCGTAGTTAGAACGTAAATGAAATATTTTCCGTTTAATGTTCCGTCTTAATTAACGGAAATAACGGAAGTAACGTTAAATTGAACTTGCATTGTTTTGAACTTACACAGTTAAATTGAACTAACGAATTTAACTCTTGTTCCGTTGATTTGAACTCTTGTTCCATTTACACAGTTACACTACATCAAAACTAACTATCCAAGTATGCAATCAATACATTACAATTAATGTAATCAATATAAAAATCATAGATGCAAGTATGCAACCATGCAAGCTAGCATCACAGTCCAAAGCTTAATTTTCCTCAAGATGAGTCCAACCTGAAACAATTAAAAGTACAATTAGCAGGTTCCTTAATAAAACGGAGCTCTGTGCCTTCACTGGTAAATTAGCAGGTTCCTTAATTATGTCGATAAAAAACCAGTAAAATTAATCTTTATTTGTACACAGTAAATTAATTATGTCAGTAAATATCAGTAAGGTTACTAGAAAAGAAATCAGTAAGGAGGCATCGCCTAAAATTGATCTGATTAATCAAAGTGAAAGAACTTAAAAAAAAAACTAACAACAATCATTCTGATTTTTTACCAAGCAAAATAGTACCCTTTGCGCTACTAACATTATTGCTTTTCCTTTTTCAAACAATGTGCAAACAACAATTCCAGAGTTCCAGTGTTCAAATAATTAACCAAGTAAAAATAACAAACACTATTGCTTTTCCTTTTTCCTTTACAAACAGTGTGAAAAAATATGCAAAATTAAAAAGACAGAAAAAGATAAGGTAAAAATCAGTCACAAATAACGACTGCAAATAATAAAAGGAAAAATCAAAATTTAAGGAAAGAAATCAATGAGAAATTAGAGAGAAAAAAAGAAGGTAAAAATAAAAATTGCAGCGAGTTTACATGTTTCTCCTCACTGTCTCTTTTTCATGGTCTCTCAGTGCAAGCATTTCTCCTAGCTGTCTCTTTTTCTTGGTCTCTCAGCGCAGGCAGAGAGAGGGAGACAATCACAAGCGCACTCTCACACATCAGCACTTCAGTCAAAAGGAACAATCACACTCAATCAGACTCATTCTGTCTTACACTCACAACACTCACAGATCGGAGATCAGAGAGAGACACTCAATCGACAGAGAAAAGAGAGAGGGAGCTGAGAGAGAAATGAGACGGAGAGAGCGGCGCTTAGGGTTAGCACGCCTCTATACCTCCTCTCCTGTACGTATCAAATACTAGACAGTATATACTCGTATGCCATATACGTTACAACGGAAATATACAAAACGTAAAGGCCCATTTCCGTTTCTGTTTTGTTTATGGACGGAAATCTCGGTCCATTTCCGTTTTCGTTCCGTGGGCCAAAACGTAATAAATTTTGCTTTCATTTAATGTTCCGTGGGCCCTAAACGAAACGTTTTAACGTTAATAAACGTTACTTTTGACAGGTCTAAGTGTAAGTTTTATCTAAATTCTTCAAATTGCAGGAAATTTTTCTTGAAAACCTAAAATTTGACTTAGAAAAAAAAATAGTAATATAGGTAAAATTTAACTTTTTATTATTCCGAGTTGCGTGTATGCGCTCTTTAACCCTTAAGACGACTCACCATCTTTAAGCACAAAAACAACAGAGTGAGGCGGCCTCAGGTTCATGGTAAAGATTAGTATAGCTTATTTCAATAATGATAGCAACATATAATTTTCTTTTTGACAAAAACTATTTGAGGGAAAATTTAATGTTAGATTAATAGAAAAGTTGGAATGGATTGAATTTTATGTTATCTTTTCAGTGGATTTCGGTAGTTGGCATAACACGCTGATGTAAGCTTTTAACAACGGTCAGATTATTATTTTTTGTACATCGATCCAACATGAAACAACAACCCATAAACGGTTAAAATATACTATGGAGAACTAAGAAATGAGTTGGTGAAGATTATGCATATACGGCCATCACAGATTAAGGCTGTCCATTCATCTGATGAACGTACAAGTTTGTTAAATTAATGAATAAAAAACTATTGTAAATATGAAACTTCTAGGTATTTTTTTAATATTTTAACACAAATAAATTCAATTCGGTTTTCTTTTCTTTTTTTTTATATTATCATCCTATAAAAAGATTTGAATTCACTACAGTCATCGAGTCTCTTTTAAATAGGAGTGAATTGGTACGGCATGAATTGGGTAGAGCTTTTTCACTGTCCGTACTCTGTCAATTAACTTCATCCATCATTATCAAAAAAAAAAAAAAAAATTAACAGTGTGTGATTGAATAACGAATACCTATCAAATAAATAATTATCCATATCATATCCTTCTGATAAATATGTAACATATAAAAATTCTATTAAAATATAACATATAATAATCAACAATATAACAAAAGAAAACATGTGTGTTGTGCTTTTCATTAAATGTAATTATTAATTAAGAAAACTCTATGAAATGGTTTAAAAAAAAATTTGTCATAATTTCAATATTATGTTAATTTTTTTTTTTATAAGAGTGGCCACAAGAAAGTGGCAGTTTCATTCATAAATGCGAAAAGGTCAAAAGAACAAGCATCACATTATTGGCCAGAACAAGCTTCTAGCATAGCTCTCACGATATAATTAAAAAGTCTAGCCAAAACTGAAAGAGAGAACCATTAATTCCAAAAAAGTCAATGCAAAAGATATGACGAGAATCGAAGAACTGCTCAAATATTATGTTAATTAAATGAATAATTAAAAATTATCATATATAATGTTATATTTGTCAATTATTTAAAGGGTAATAAATACAAAATAATTATTACTTGTACCCTCGAAATAAACTAATAGAAAGTTTTTCTTACCCATACTATACTTTTTTTTTTATTATTTATATCCCTGTTATCAAATAAGTGAATCAAATAATCAGATAAATTGTTTGCCTGACACTCTGCTCCAAAGGTTTAATTTCCTTATACCTAAGTAAAAACCTCGGAATCGTTGACTAGATCCAGTCTTGGAAATATAATACTGAGAACTACAATAAGATTAATTTAGCTTAGTTAAAATATGTTTGAACATATATTTTTTTTAATTTGGATGAATTATAATAGTTGAGACAACAATTAAATCACTATCATGTAGGGACAATATATGACCAGGCCACGCTGTCTTAATCACCAATCCGCATCCAATGGACTTGCCCAACCTAGTACCTGCCCCACTAATTGTCTAATTCTATATTTTATTCGCTTCTATTTAGAGATATGCTAACAATCACCAGAATATTTTTTTGTTGATCTTGATCGCAAGTCAGAAGCTAATAGCCTAATACTTGTTGTACAACAACACAAGAAAGGTATTCAAATTCTATATGCCAATTGTTAGTTCAATTATTTGCCGTTGTACCATAATGTTCTTAAGAAAATGCGCACAATCATTACATTCACAAAAACTTATATTTACGTGGAATGAGCTAACAATATCGTCAATATGTTCAACTTGATTTAATATATACATAGTTCATATTTGACATTAGTTTCATTATGATTTTAATATTATATAAATAATTCATTTATTCACTCCATATTATTTTTTTAGTTTTACTGATGAGAAAACGGGTGATCGAAATCACTAATGAGCCTTATAAGACTTTGATTTTTTTTATTCATAAAATATATTGTACTGATTAAAAATTTGTATAATATTAATAACTGATCAAAACAATCTAAGCAAAAAATATTACATATATTTTCTTTAAAATGTAGATATCAAGCTTGAAGAAATCTGAAAGAATTTTTTTTTAGAAATCCTGGTAGTGGCTACCAAGTTAAATTTTTTTAGAAATCTGAAAGAAAATTAGGGTAATTCTCTGGTGGACTGAAATTTTAAACCGGACTGAAATTTTAAACCGGACTTAAATCTGGATCGTTCATTTAAAATTATGAAGGGATTTTGTTGATCATGATTTAAGCCCGGTTTGAAATTTCAGTCCACCATAGAATTACCCATACTTTAATCGACACTTCATCAATTAACAACCAATGAATTCTAAATTTCAATAAATTTGATCCATATCTACAAATTCGCTTTTTAAAATTTAATAAATTGATTCATCAATTGTTGTAGTTGCAATAAATATAATTTTCAATATATATTCCTCTCTTTAATCATTAATTTTATTCTGCTTCAAATACAAGTACACTGTTCCAAATACAAGTCTCTCTCTTCCGTACAGAGAAAGAGGCACAGGCGCACAGCGTACTTCCGCAAGCACGAGCGCACGACCAATTTCAGACCTTTTCTCTAGCTGTCCCTTTTCCCTTTGCAACTTTGTTTGTTGTACCTTGACCAACTTGTGTATGTTATATGTATAATTAACAAAGCAAATATCTCTCTCCACTCAGTGACATAGAGTTATTGACTCACTCCTTTCAATCCTTGGCAGCGACTCCCAAGCTTCCAAAAAAACAGAGGATCTCTTTCAAAGAGAGCGAGAGAGAGATAGAGAGAGAGATGCTAAGCTCTCCATTGATGAAGCGCTCGGGGATGATACTTATTCTATGCCTCGCAATCTTCTATGGTGCGAGAGAAGCAACTGCTCAAGCAACAACAGACCCAGTTGAAGGTGCGTCTCTTCAAATTCATAGAAATTAGTTGCTAATTGAAGGTAAATGCATATATATGAATTCAATTTTGAACTCTTAAAGCAGTAAAGCACCCAAAATGAAATTCTTCGTACTAGAAGATCACCTCACAAAATTTTCATGGTTAATGTTTCATTTCGAAGTTTTTTAGGGGCATGTAGAAAAAGCATTTTTGTCGGGAGTAAATTAAAGAAGCTTTTTCGGTTTTTCCTCATTGTCCTTTTTTAATTATTATTATTATTATTTTTTTGTTTGGAACTTATCAACTTATTCTTTCTCTTGTGTATATTATCTCGGGATTGTACTTTGCATAAAAGACATCAAAAGGTGGGTACCAAGTACCAACTATCTTTTTAGAGGAAAAAATAATTAAATATGTAGGTTAAGTTTTAACGAATTTATATTAAGTATAAGACAGTAGAGTTGTCAACGTCTTTAAAAATTATTCTAGCATCCTTAATTTAAAAAACATTTTAATAGAACATGTAGAGTGGATTGCCCAAATTATATATATTGATACTTAAACTTTATTTTTATGGTCTTAAGTTCTACCAAAGTAGACTGCGCAATCATCTTATATAAAATTTTGTTGTTTCAACTATATATAGCCTAGAGTTTAAATATTATTTTTGTAAGTTGGTTGATTAATTTTTTTTTTTCATTATACTTCTACATAAGTAACGAGCGAAGAGCAATCACATTATAACGTTTTATGCTCTCTTATTGAACTATGATTTAAAAAGGACTTAAATGTCATAATTTTTTATTATCAACACAGTATTCTTCTGCTGTATGATTTGTCCAAATATTCTATATGATTCCTTCAAATTTATCGACTTCTTGCACTTTTTATGTTTCTTTGTAAAATGTAGTTCATGTGCAAAAAAAGTTGATCAATTTTAAACATCATATAAAACTTTCTGAATCAACTGAGAACAAATTACAGTAGAATAGGATTCAAGTTTGAATTTCTTTTTTTTATTAAAAATTAAGATATTCAAAATCCACAGTTTTGTGATTTTCAATTGAAGGGTGATAAGTTCATAGAAATACTTATCAGCTCTGTAGACTATAGCAACACATGTGGCAACAAATAGTTAAAAAAAAAATTAAATGCATTAATCCTGACAAAAGGCAAACCATCTCCTATCTACTGAAATTTTCGATTCTATGTTACATTTTCGTGTCATAGACGTTAAAAAGTCTTTGATATGAGGTGCTTATATTGCTTCCATTTCTGAATATATATGTTTTATATTATAGTTATGAATATTATTTGATCAACATTTGCTTTTTATGTTTGGCTGACATTTTGGATGTAAGTAAATGATAAAACATAATGGTATATAGTTTCCAAAAATTAAAACTTAACGAGCATAAAAAAATTTGAGTTGGATGATGTACTATAATGTATTATTAGTTGATTATTTCAAATACAAAAAGGTTGCAGTTGACATTTGAGCAATTTCATTAATGACCAACTATGAGCAATCATATTCTCCCGGTTCCATGTGTACATAACTGACCACACCAAAAGGCATGGTTAGTTTGATACACAGAAGATCCGAAATCCCGAATGGTGGCTAGAATAAAATAAAAAAGGTTTTGTCGCTTTCTGCCAATCCGCCAAGACGATACATGCGGCGCACCTTCCAAGAAGTGGTTTTATACTTCCGTTGATTTTTCCAACATACAATTGTACGAATACCCCAGAATAATAAATATAACTTAATTAAAAAAGGATTGGATGATTTGACCTCAATGCAACTTTTAAACAAGAAATTTTTAGCAGCCAGCCTTATGATGTAATTTTATATGGAACCATATAAGATGACAAACCATTAGTATATACATTAATTCTCCGGACCATTAATAGTCAAATGAAAACTAGAACCATTAGTATTAACAAAGTGTCTAAGACTAATGTAACGGCAACCTAACCATTATAAAATGATATGTCATCCTTCATTTCTATGATAATATTTTTTTTTTTATGAAGAATAGACCAATCTAGCATTATTATTATGATATTATATATTATTAAAGAGCACACAATGAATACCTCAGGAATAATTTATATACTTTGACGGGGTTTTTAATGTTAAGGACCATTCTTTTTTTTAAAAAAAAGTAATCCAATAATCGAGGAATTTTTATGAGCTTGCCATAATATGTTGGGGTTTCTTGCAGATTCAATTGTAGATTTATATATAATTTTTTTTTTTTTTTTGGGAGTCCCGATTATCAGGATAAGCTTCTATTGAGCGATCCTTTTTTATGTATATAATTAAGAATTATATTTCAGATGACATATTTATACCTTGGATCTTTATTTTGACGTTAGTTTGATGCATACACGTTGACAATACTATATTTACATTTCCATAATTTAACTTATCTAGTAGCCAACTATACCATTTTATTCGTATGCATGTCTAATTAACTCTTTACTTGTCTAATTACCTCTTTACTTCGTTGCAGTGACTGCACTAAATACAATACTTGCAAGGTGGGGTAAGAAGGCACCAGCATCAACTTGGAATACAACTGGTGATCCATGTAGTGGGTGGGCGATTGACGACAGTAAAGACCTGGACAATGATAGAGAGTTCAACCCAGGCATCAAGTGTGATTGTACCTCCAGCCAGACCTGTCATATTGTGAAGCTGTAAGCTCATGTGACAACTTTATAGCGTGATTTTGGCTAATATATCCTATGGTGCCAATAAAAAATTAGTGTATGTGCATATTTGTAGGACCTAATTTCTGTTTTTGCACCTTATAAAAGAAAATCTTAGGCACATAATAGCAATGTAAACATTATTTGAGAAACATTGATATACACATTGTAAACAGAGAAACCCACCTGAATTCTGTTATTCATATAATGGAAAATTTGCCTTACTATGCTCCCTTCTCCTTTTCATTTTCTACAAAGGTCTTGTGCAATATCTCTGTGCTTCAGTAGGCATTTTATTTTTAACGAAATTAACCATATGATGATATGGAACCTTTGATGGAACAACAAAAAAGAGAATGTGACTAGCAAAACCAATAATTTCACTTCACTGAAGAAAAGATTTATATTGCTCCGTCAGAACTCCGGAGGCGTGTTTTGATTTCTGCAAGAAAGACATTGGAATTACAAATACATAAAATATTAAGCACTCCATATTTAATCTGTTTGTTTTGTTTGCTGGATGACAGGAGGGTTTATGCATTGGAAGTGGTGGGCACTCTTCCAGATGAGCTCCAGAATCTTACTTATCTCAATTATTTGTAAGAGAATTGTTTAAATGCTCTCCTATTCCACTATTCAAAATCTTACCATATACCATTTTCTGTAATTTTTCTTTAAATTCTTGTTCAGGAAAGTGGATCAGAATTATTTAACGGGTCCTGTGCCTGCATTCATTGGGAACCTGACTCAACTACAAGTCCTGTAAGGGCTATTTCAGATAGAGAATAGTAGTTACTTAATATTACATGATGTTATGTGTATGCTTGCTCGGCTAATGCTATAGTTATCTTCTTATATAAAAAATAATTAGGTCTTTTGGAATCAATGCATTATCAGGTCCAATTCCAAGGGAGTTGGGCAATCTTCAAAGTCTCACTGTTCTGTAAGTCATATCTTTCTTTAATCATATAAAATAACCTACAGAGTACAGACTAATAAAAATATGTCTTGCTGTTAAAGTGCTATAAATTTTATGTGAGCACTCATTGTCAGGACTGCCACATTACATTTGAAAAATTATCAAAAGTGAATTGGTTCATCAAAATATTTTTATTTCAGGGGGATGGGTACTAACAATTTTAGTGGTTCCATACCTGAAGAATTTGGGAATATGTCAAGTCTTCAGCAATGGTAAGTTGTCGATATTATTGTCCGAATAAAGAAAAATGAGACGGCTGACAATACTGTTATGAGATGATCTCTTAATTGTTTCAATTATTCAGGTACATGGACAGTTCAGGTCTCTCAGGCGATCTACCAGAGACACTCTCAAAGCTCACTAATATGCAAATCTTGTAACTTTTCAAAAGGAAACTATTTTTTTTTCTTTAATAATTCTTTCATCGACTATCATATCTGAAAACATTCAATGCTTACCAGGTGGGCAAGTGATAATGCTTTCACTGGAAAAATACCGGACTATATTGGAAACAGCTGGACAAGTATGACAGAATTGTAAGTTCCTATTTGCATAACATCTAACCCTCAATATGTGTGTGCATACATGCCTGCATACTTCTCTCTGTCTCAACATGAATTGTTATAATCACAAATATTCACTATCCTCCAAATCTGATTTTGTTTTAGTAGAGTCATGTGCAGAGCAATTTAAGCCTGCAACATCTCATTTAAAAGCAGTATTTACAATACCGTGCTGAATTTTATGATAAAACAAATTCATTTGAGTTTATTTATATCATGTAGTGTTACAGTTTTCTAACACAAAAAATGACTTTCAGGAGATTTCAGGGAAATTCTTTCCAGGGCCCAATACCTGCAAATCTTGCCAATCTTGGGAAATTGACCAGCCTGTAAGTCGTAAAACATCTCCCCAATAATTACTAAGAGCTATCTAAGAAAAAAATACAATATATGGATTCCCTCGAATCATGATCAGCATTGAAAGTCAATACATGATTTGAAGTGCTCTTGGGTGCTTACAAAACTGTGGTAGCAGTACACCTCTGAATGCAAATACTTATGCCATATTGGAAAAAAATTAATACGGCAGTAGTGATATGAATGAAACTTGGGACAGTGAAAACATGTTAGTAATCTTTTCTGCCATCAAAATTATTATTACCGAGTACAGTTTACATATTATATGGAAAAAAAACAAATGGAAGTATGGAAGTAATGAAACAACCAGATCCAAGAAAGTTAGAAAATATGTGGGATCGATATATAATTACATATATGTATTTATCGAAATGATGTCAAAAGACACCATCAGTGTCAAGTACCATACAAAAGCTTTTCAATGTCCAAAAGAAATTTAATGATAACAATCTCTTGGGGTTCACATCCATTCCTGCACAGCACAAAGTGCAGAGGACAGGTGCATGGCTTTGCTACTTTTTAGCCTATCTACTTACTCTGATTTTTCTTCACTTCGCAGACGAATAGGTGACATAACAAATGGAAGTAGCTCTACATTGGACATCATTAGCAACATGACATCTTTAAGCACTCTGTATGGTCTACATTCAAAGCAACTTACTTTTAATGCCCATATGATCTCTTCTGATATCACATAAGGCTCCTTGCATGAGTTATTTATTTATTTGTTTTTAAATGGAATATCAAAACAATGTTCTTTCTGATCGCAAGATAGATGTAGAAATTTATTAAAATGTTGAATATAAATTGACACAGACTGGCAGATATTTAACAAACTGTGTCGTGTAGGATTTTGAGGAATTGCAAGATATTGGATTCCCTCCCAAACAACTTTGCACAGTTTAAAAGTTTACAGAAACTGTAAGAATCTAATTCAATTTTTTTCAATGTTCCTTGATACAAAAAAAAAGTTCTTAATTTTCAAGTAGTTCCATTAATTCTACTATCTTGTTACTTGTAGAGATTTGAGTTTTAACAACATAACAGGCCAGTTGCCGCAGTCTCTTTTTAGTTTGAGTTCCCTCAAGTACTTGTAAGTATTCTTTCTGTCCCTATAAATGTTGCATGATCTTTATTTATCTTTATAATACTTCCAGTAGTTTTCTTATATTCTTCATTGCTTAGGTTTCTAGGGAACAATAGCCTCACAGGAATCTTGCCATCTGGAAAAAGTTCCTCTCTACTTAACATGTAATACCACATGGATTCATGTCTACTAGTAATATGACAGAATGTTTATTTAAAGCCATTTATGTATAAATTCACAGCTTTACCCTTTTCTTTTTTCAGAGATTTGTCATACAATGAGCTCTCAGGCAGTTTTCCATCTTGGGTTAACCAAGACACCAATTTACAGTTGTAAGTATTCTCATTGGAGAAACTATTCTGGCCCCCATTGGAGAAACTATTCATATTTTGTTTAAATACTTCTTGTTTAAGTAATCATGAAAACCCCCTTCTGTTGATACATCTCATCATTTACAAGTCTCTCTAATTTTTCTCAAAGCTCTTTAGTACTGAATCAATTTTTTCGCTACACCATGTCTGACAAAAAGGTTTTGTAATCAAAATTTCTATATGCAACTGTGTTGTTAATTGGGTACTTCCCAAAATCAGGATTTATTGATAATGTATCAATTAAAGCTGTAATATAATTTGTTTTCTTTGCTTTTTTACCCAAGGAATTTGGTAGCCAACAACTTTGTCATAGATAGCTCCAACAGCAGGTACTTCAACTTGTTATTCAATGCTGAAACTTCAATTTAACATCATGATACTATTTTGGAGTTTCTGTACATTCTATTATTTATTTTTTATGTCAATTAATTAGTTTTCTTACAAATTGTAGTGAATTGCCATCGGGATTGAAATGCCTTCAGCGAGATATTCCTTGCTACAGGGGCAATCCTCGCTGTGAGTCAAAAACACGACCCCCCTCTTCCCTCACCTCAAAAAATGAAATAAAAACATCCCAACATTCATACAGACATAGCAGTTGACCTATACTACAAATACTAAATAGCACTTTTTCAAAAATTACCACTCACATAATTTTCCAACGTTTCAGATTCTTCCTTAGCAATTAAATGTGGTGGAGCCAAGACTATAACTTCTCAAGATGGCACTGTGTACCAACCTGATAATGCCAACCTGTCAGCCGCTACTTATTATGTGACTGGTATATAGACTACAATCTATAGGCAAAGCGCATTCTCAATTCATAAAGTGGAGAAACACTAGTTCTAACTCGTGATGAAGAGAAAATCCCCCATCTCTCTGAATGATCCATGCCCACCACTTGACAATTCTTGTTTTATTTCTTCTCTCCCAGATGCAAACCGATGGGGGGTAAGCAACGTGGGAGCATTTTCAGAAGCATCTAGCAACACTTATATAATCGGAAGTCTATCCCAATTTCAAAATACGCTTGATTCTGAACTGTTCCAGAACTCGCGAATGTCAGCATCTTCTCTGAGATATTATGGGATTGGCCTTGAAAACGGGAATTATACTGTTAAACTCCAATTTGCTGAAATTGCATATCCAAACCCGCCTCCATACAAATGGGAAAGTACAGGAAGAAGGATCTTTGATATCTATATTCAGGTTAATGCATTGTTATCCACATGTACTGCTATTTATCAGTATGTCCTTGGTACCAGAAAGTTTGCTAAATGTAAACAGGAGAAATTCACAATAACATAGGATTTAAACCAACCCAAAAATAGGAAAAGGGATTGATATTAATAATTTTCCAAGTGATGCCAACAATCTGGCACAACGCAAACCTGCCACGAACAATTTACTTGCTATAATTTTTCCTTTTCTGTTTGCAATTTCTTACTTATTTTAGGGAGATTTAAAAGAGAAAGATTTCAATATAAGAAAAGAAGCCGGTGGAAGTTCCTTTGTGGCGGTTGTGAAAAATTATACTGTACCTGTAACAAATAATTTCTTGGAGATTCATTTCTTCTGGGCCGGTAAAGGAACTTGTTGTGTACCGACACAAGGATACTATGGACCTTCCATATCAGCTATCAGTGTATCTCCTGGTATTTTTCACAATCTCTCCTCCCCAAAAATCATGAGGGGAAGAAAAAAAAAAAGTCGGTGAGTGTTATCTTTCTTTTGTGATTTTAATGTTTTATTTATTGAATAATTTTCAGACTTTGTTCCTACGGTGTCAAATGAAGAACCGAGTACCAGTAAGAGCAAAACTGGTCTGATTGTAGGAGTTGTCGTGGCAGTGGTTATTTCAGGGTTATTGGTCGTGCTTGCAATGTTAGTCTGGAGATACAAGATTAAAAAGAGGAAAATAGATGAAGGTACAATTGTACATACATCTATAGATAATCTAGATATTTATAAGCTCATTTGGTACTAGTGGTCTAGTGGGATGTTGCTGGTAATAGATCTAATTTATTTGCTAGGCTTAAGTAGTAATACCAAAAAGAAACAGTAAAAAACATAATCAGTTCTATATATACTGATCGGTATGTGCTTCTACCACAGAATCTGGTCTGATTAGGTATGTAAAAATGAGATTTAATCTTGGGTAGAATCTGCATGCTACCAAAGCTGGCATGAAAGCATGTACAGACCCACATTGTGCACTACATGTTCCCATATGAGGTTATCACTGATCCTTCTGGATGAGCTTCATCAGTATAAGGACTAGAGCTAATAATTTGGATTATATTTACGAAGTCTTAATTCTTATTAACCATTTTTTCAAAATTTTTCAGAGCTATTGGGGATTGTTGATAGGCCAGATATTTTTAGTTATGCTGAGCTGAAGTCTGCTACTGAAACATTCAATACCAGTAACATCCTTGGAGAAGGTGGATATGGGCCTGTCTATAAGGTTTCTTTATTTTCTCCTATCTTTTCTTTTCTTAATTCTATGGTGTGTTGTCAGAAGATTGGTTGAGAGGATGCAGTACAATTTTACAACTTTCTATTGTGTGAGCCATTGTTTTCCTTTTGTAGGGAATATTGTCTGACGGTCGGGTAGTGGCAGTTAAGCAACTGGCAGCAACATCGCACCAAGGAAAGCGACAGTTTGTGACAGAAATTGCCACCATCTCCGCTGTGCAGCATAAGAATCTGGTCAAACTATATGGTTGTTGCATTGAAGGAAACACACCTCTTTTGGTTTATGAATATTTGGAGAATCGGAGCCTCGATCAAGCCATCTTTGGTATGTATTAAGCAAGGATATCAGCTAGCAATAATCACTATGAAATTATACCTCAATTTACATTTTTTTTTCTAAATCAAACCCAATTTACTTTTGATTTTTAAAATGATCCTTGACTGTAACATATGGCCTAAATTAGCCCTCAAACCTAACTGTACTCCCTTAGTTATACTGAATTCACAAATAAAGTCCATTATGACTAACTCTTTGATTTGCTCCCTGGCATTTTATTTTACCACTGAACTGCCCCCAATTTTTTCCTTGCTTAACTGTGAAGTTTTGCAATAATGTCTTCAATTTTTTTTATTGAGGGACATAACTCTTCAAATTCTACTAAACTACAATTCCACCAAGTTAGGCCCTAAAGCCACAGACACCCTAATGATTTTTTTGTTTTTTTCTCATTCAGGAAAGAGCAGTTTGTTCCTTGACTGGCCGACTCGGTTTGAGATATGCGTAGGTGTTGCAAGAGGTTTGGCATATCTGCATGAGGAGTCTGCTGTAAAAATTATACATCGGGATATCAAAGCGAGCAATATACTACTAGATGGGGATCTCAACCCTAAAATATCTGATTTTGGATTGGCTAAGCTCTCTGATGATAAGAAGTCCCATATGAGCACCAGAGTTGCTGGCACTATGTATGGATCAAACATTTATCTTATTTTTTTTACTGGAATTTTACTTTTGGAAATTTTTAGTGATTACATGGGTTGCCATTATTTTATTTACAGAGGTTATCTTGCACCGGAGTATGCAATGAGAGGCCACCTCACTGAGAAAACAGACGTGTTTGCATTTGGAGTCCTTGCCCTGGAGGTTGTAGCTGGTCGCCCAAATGCAGACTCAACCCTAGAACCAGATCAAGTGTATCTTCTTGACTGGGTATGTACTATTTTCATTTATAAGTCATGATCCATTTTTTCTATCAAATGAGTAAATGACTGTGCTTGAAGTCATCAATACATAGTGTTGTTAGAATTCAGAAATGTCTCGAGATTGTAGAATTCTAAATTTGTTGCAACTATCTAATTGCAATCCTACCCCTATTGACCCTAAATACATGCATTTTGACATGGATGTGTTATGTATGTGGCTAATACCAGGAAATACATCCTGGTAACAGTAGACAACTGATACTCAGGGGTGTTCAAATTGTTGACTAAATTGATATTTGATTAAACCAAATTATTTTGAATAAATAATTCAGTTGTTCAGATTTTTTTGGTCTGGTTCAGTTCAAAAGTTATAGTAATTCCACATGACAACTGAAACCGAAGAAATAAATCAAACCAGATGAACTAAAAATATTTGCTAATATTATGTAAGTATTGTATTTGAACATAATCTAAAATTGATCGAATTAGCAGATGATTATGGATTGTAAAATTAGTGTTTTCATACTAATTCAACTAAAACAAATTAAACTAACAATTTAAGTTTATTTGGTTTAGTTGATGATTCAGTTGGTCAGATTAATTGGTTGGTTTTCTTATATTTAACAGAACGGAATAGAAGTTTGGTTGGACAAAGTTTAGTTTATTTTAAACCAAACAGACTAATAAGTACCCTTACCAGTACAATTAAAGTCTTTTTTTTTGTTCAACGGGAACTTAATGTCATAAGAAACTTTTCTGACCGAAGACTGGAGGAAAATGAATAAAATATAGACTATCCATTGCTTGTAGGATACCAATGTACCAGACCAAGGGGAAAGGTAATAATATGTAGGATTGCAATGCTGGCAGGCAATAGTAATTATTTATCTCTCCACAGGCATGGAGCTTATACGACAAAAAGCATGCACTTGAACTAGTGGACCCAAGAATCACATCATTCAATGAGGAACAAGTTATCCGGCTAATAGGGGTCTCCCTGCTTTGCACCCAGGCATCACTAGGCCAACGCCCGACAATGTCACGTGTTGTGTCAATGCTAACCGGTGATATCGAAGTCGCTGAAGTTACTTCTAGACCAAGTTATCTGACTGATTGGCAATTCAAGGATTTAGCAAGCACCAATTTCTCGACCAATGAATTTTCTAACAACAAAGAAACTAGTGGCACTACGACTTCCAACTCTTATTCTACAGATGTGTTGAATGATTCATTAATTCAAGATGGCAGGTGAGCTTGTTGCGATTTTTTTGGTGACAATATCAAAATTTGTAGGGTGCGGAAAATAAATTTCATAGCATGAGGTTAAAATTGTGTGCTTCATACGGATGGCATCTGAAAAAGTGAACTGCAAAGTAGATTGATTGAATACAATGGATCAAGTTTGTTTGTAAGATTCATAGCAAATAATGCAAGGTTTATATATTGTATAACGATGGATTAATTGGAAACAGTAGGTTATTTTGCTTAATTAAAGTTATTTACAGTTGTACTAAAATAATGTCAAAATAAGATTTGTAAAAAATGAAAGATCCGGGTGGCAGAGGCCGGACTAACATTTGGTTTTCTCTCTTCTCCTCCTCCCCTAACAGACCACTGAGACCAGCGCTTCTTGCTCCGCAATTTAAGAAAAAAATGTTACACATTCAATTACAAAATATTTTCTCTTCTTTCGATAATTTAATAATTATCCTTCAAAAATTGTGAAGAAATTATTGTATTTGCAATTCACTTCAGTTTCAAATTGCAAGCTACAAGCTGCTTAAATTATGAACGTATTAGAATTAATCAAATCAGGTTCGTTCATTTGTTGACCACTTAATCAAGTATCAAATCCACTCCAAATTTTATAAAATTTATATGAAAATGCATCGCCGGTAAAATTGAACAAGTTCAACGGTTTGGATTCGATATTTGCATTTTAAAGTTTTCAAATCTCTACTACTTATAAATGCACCTAGAGAAAGGTCACAACAATTTTTGTTAACAATTTTTATACCGTTGATCTGTAAATGTATGGTTAGATCTGTCTCAACACATCTCTATGCGCACACAAGGAAAGAATTATCTCGGTTTTTAATTGCTGCACAGAAGGAAAAAAATTTCTTTGGATTTGATTGGTTTTCCATCTAATATAGAAACAATTGAATAACATATCAATTTGTATCGATGGTAAATTAAGAAACATATTTTTATTGTCTAACATTATTTTGTTTTTTTATTTGCCCACATATGAGGGCATCTTATGCTAGTATTAAAAAAAAGGTTTGGCTGCTTGGACTGCCGAGAATCCGGACGCACATATTTTACATCCATACTATAAACATTGCATTGCAAATTAATTGCAACAGCTGATGAAATAATTTCAAAAAAATTGCCAAATAAACAATGTTACTTAATCTCCTGGTAGCCACTGCGCATTTTTCTTTTTTTTTTAAAAAAAAAGATAGAGTTAGTGTTACTAAATTAGTAATTGCTTGAAATTTTGCAATTGTCACGCCAACTTGTGAAAGTGAAATTTATCACAGCAAGATTGTTACAAAACAACAATATCTCTAAATAAGCAAATTAGCTATATATCTCTATAATGATAGATTTTGAAATTACTGTTAGCAATTACATTTTATTTTTTGAGATGAACAATAGTCAATAGTGACTAATTTGTAATCGGAAAGAACAGAATCTTGTAGACAATTTCTTAGATCGTGGAAAGTATTCCGGCCCAATATAGCAGGCCCCACAGTTCAGTGAAAGAGACGAAATAGCTGGGTCCCACAGTCAGTGGCATGGTCTAAAATTGGTTTATTCGACAATATTCAGCGAATAAATTTCACAACAGTCCCTCTCCTTTCTTTTTCTCTCCTTCCTGCTCTCTCTCTCTCTCTGACAAGCGCCTCCAATGGCGGAAACCCTAGAAACGACGGAGGTGATCTCATCCGAAAAGGAGAGCGAAGCCGATGCCCCAGCGGAGAAGAAAGAATCTCTCGAGGATATGCTCTCGCGGCACAGGTTGTTTTCTAAAATTTTCACTGGACTTCCTTACTCTTTTCCTTACTGGTTTGAAGCCTTGTAGTGATTGTTTGTGATCAATCAGAGAAATTAAATGAGGCTCTATAGTTAATTATGAATCTGTGCTGTCTAAATTTCAATCCTCTTTCTGCTTCTATGTGAACTCTACCATGGTTTAATGGATGAAAGAAGGTTACTAGATTGGTATTAGCATCTTAACTTTTTGGTAATTTCATTGAATGAATTTATTATATCAGCCAGTTCTTTAATCCGTGGATTCATTGCCTCTGTTAGGATCTACTTCTCTGATCAAGGTGAGACCATAAAGCAAAGATAAAAAAAACTGAACTACCTGAAATGTAGTAAAATGTCATTATAAAATTGATTTGTAGTTTGCATTTTGCAAGTAAATACCTTCTTCTGCATTTTGTTTTAGCTTCTCTTTAAGATGGTAATAGGTTAGTCCTGTGCAGGTATGAACAACTACTCTAATTCTTCTAGATGTGACATGGTTCTTTTTTTTTTTTTCAAATCCTGTTTTTTGTTTAATACCAAATTATAGCACAATTGTTTTGAAGAACACAAATTTTGTACATACTTGGAGGGAGTAAAATTAATGCGGTATGCTTTAATGTGTAAAGTTATATTTCACATACATAGGGTAAAATTACTGCAGTACCCACTGAAAAGATTATCTGCAATATCTTATTCCTCTTACAGGAAGGAGAAATCGAAGCTCCAGGACAAGGAATTAAACCTAAAAAAAGCCGCTGCTAAGGGAAGCAAAGCTGAACAAAAATTGAAGAAAAAGCAAGTTGAAGAAGAAATTGCTCGCCTTTCAGCTGAATTAGAAGCCAAGCAGTCTCAAGAACTTGCCTCATTAGGCTACACCAGTAGCACCGCCTCTGACGATAAGAAATCAAACCTCGACAACCTGGTCAAAGCCATTGCTGGGGTTTCCTGTTCTGCCCCCCAGGCTGAATCCTCAAAACAGTCAAAAAGCGCGAAGAGAAGAGGCAAAAGAGCCCAAGAGGAATTAGCAAGAGAGCAGAGGATCCAAGAGGAGCAGAATAATTTAATTAGTGACCGAATGGTAGAGAATGAGAATTTGGTGAAGAAGCTCGAGCCACTAGGGTTAATGATAAATGAAATCAAACCTGATGGTCACTGTTTGTACCGAGCTGTAGAGAACCAATTATCTCTCTGCAATAATGGGGTTGCACCATATAACTATCAGAAATTGCGGGAGATGGTGGCAAAATACATGAGAGACAATGCAGCTGATTTTCTCCCATTTTATCTCTCAGAAGGCAAGGCTGAATCTGATTTTGAAAATTATTGTTATGAGGTGGAGGCGACTGCAAGTTGGGGTGGTCAACTCGAATTGGGGGCATTGACCCATGTATTGAAAAAACACATTGTTGTTTATTCTGGTAGTTTTCCTGAGGTAGAGATGGGGAAGGAATACAAATCAGGAGATGGTAAGCAAAACCCAAGTGTGTTGTTATCGTACCACAGGCACGCATATGGGCTTGGTGAGCATTACAACTCTGTTGTACCAATTGTCGAATAAAGTCGGGACTATTGAATGAATCTATTTTGTCAGAAATTCTTGTCCAGTTGTTAGAAAGTACCCTACTATGGGTTTCTTTTGTGTATTGTTGTACCAATTTTTGTGTTATTGTTAATGATGAATGTAGAAGAATTCTGTTCTAGTTCTTAAATTGGTACAAGCAATTTTGTTGGAGAGAAATTAGCAACGTTTTTTTTATTCTATTTGGCACTGCGAGAATTCTTGTTAGGTTCATGAAGCATTTTGCATTTGTAAGCTTTTTATTGTTCATGTTGCTGCAACCTTTTTTCATTGAAACTCCAGTTCTTGTTGCTATTAAAGACAGAAATTTGGTTATTAAATAAATATAAGAATAATGAATCAATTACACCTTAAGACAAATTATATATATTAAATGCCAAAGAGGCTTATTACAATATCTAACTAGTGACCTTATCTTCTTACAAGCCTAAAACGAATAATGAGATTCTTGTTAGCTGAATCCCATAAGAATGGTGTAAACTAATAAGTTGGCTATTAGTATTTCCTGTGCATTCATCACATAAACTAAAACTTTAGTTACTGTTAAAAGATTCTTCAATTGTTTTGTTTAAATCCAAATCAAGCCCTCTAACACTACTGTTCACTGACCTCTCTTCCACAATCATAGATGAGCTTGATGCCCCCTCTCTAACCCTTTTTGTGCCTCTCAGTAATCTCTCTCTTTCTTCTTCTGATTGCAGACACACCCCCGTCTTCATTGATGGCTCACTATGAACTCTAGGAAGTTGCACCTCTTTTGATGGTACATTAAAATCCTCAAGCTCAAATTTAGGTCGCCATATATTTTTCTCAAGCTGATTCCATGAGCCGTTTTTCCGCACTAACTTTTTTCGGAAGGCCTCTCGCTCAAGTAATGTTGAGAATTCTTCGAGTTCAGGAGGTGTAACTTTCAGGATGGATTCGACTTCTGTTGCTTCCTTTTGTTCCATCTGTCTGTTGAATAGAAAATATAGACAAAATGAGGGTGAGAACTGAGAACTCTCAAGAGTAATCATTTTTGACAATGTCAACTGGTGTGTGGTGATTAGTTAACACCTTAAAATAATAGTATAGTGCCAATACTTCAAATAGATATTCAGAGATGTAAACCAGCAGTGATATGCGCATCTAAATTATTTGGTTTTTCGCAATTTCATTTGCAATATATTTCCTGTAATTTTCAAACTTAAAAGGAGAAAAAAATAGCTTTATTTCATAGATCAAAGTAGTATATACAGTTTGACACTGACATCCAACCAGACAATTTGTAAGTGACAACTAGCATCATATACGCTCGTAAGAAAAACCAACTAAGAAATTTAAAGAGCTTGAAATTAATATTCATGCCCTGCATGAAATTTGTCAAGTATAAGAAATAATACAAGATACGAGGGATACCTTGTGATTGTATACGTTTATGATACTGAGGTTACTCCTTTGTTTTGTTTAATTTCTTCCTAGTAGAATTGATGTAAGTGCAAGACTAATTTTCTCTTATCTGAAAAGCCTTGATATCAACAATATTAAAAAGATCTCTTCTAGCGGCGTTCCATTTTAAACTCTCCTTTCTGTTACTCCAGATACATCAAGCAGAGAGGATCTGCAACAAAAAGAAATCTGTGATATACCCTGATAAAAAGCCTTAATTTCTTCTCTGCACTAATCAATTAGTAATTACAGAAATATTATCACCTCCCCTGTCAAGAAAAATTGGCAGAGGTTCCTTCTCTTGTTTTTGAATGGTAGTCTCTCTCTCTCTCTCTCTCTCTAGCTCTCTCCTCTCTCTCTCTCTCTCTCTAGGGAACCTCTACTCTCTCTCTCTCTCTCTCTCTCTCTCTCTCTCTCTCTCTCTCTCTCTCTCTCTCTCTTTTTTTAGGGAACCTCTGCTCTCTCTCCCTCTCTCTCTCTCTCTCGTCGTGAAAGCAAGAAAGTTTGGCTAACAAAGGAGTGTCAAAAGACAAATATATGATTTACTTTAGTTTGTATACCATGCGGGATCAAAGCTGTGTAGAGGCCTCTTACGTCTATACATTTGGTCTTAAATACTCGTAAACCCTATAATTTACATGTTATTTCTTTTTTGTATTAGTTATCCCTTAATTAATTAATGGATGTAATGTGGAAAGCACCCTTATGAAATTATTAAGCGAAGATGTTTCGATCATTCCAAAACAATTGTTAATTAATAGATTGATGCTATATATAGAAACTCTCATTGATTGAAAAAGAATGATCTTATATGTCAGTTATTTAAAAGGAAATATTGAAATAGACTAATGAAACAGGATAGAACTAAACAACTCTACTTTAATTTAGCTCACCAAAACAAAATTGGACCATTAGTGGAAAATTTTATATATGAAGCAATGATCATTTCGCTCTTTGAGACTTGAAGACCCATTTCTATTTCCATGTTCAATCTGACATGCGTCTCCTTCATTTTCCTATAACATCATAACATGTTGTCGCTCACATGCCTGACCAGATCTAAGTACAAACTAGGAGCTCAATTGACAACCAAATGTTTGTAGCAATAATGGTTCAAACTTCACAGTACCATTATTTGGAGTTTTCTAGACGTGAATGTTAAATGTACACATGGTGTTTACCCCTAATAATTAAACTTTCCGTGCATTACTAACCTGTAATTCTAGAGAAAACAATTTTAAGCTAGTAACTAATTTTATAATCGTTCAGACTTTATGGAAACATTCTCCTCCTAGTCTTATATATAAATCTGAGTTCAGTATATATAGTGACTTTCAGTAAATACCACTGGAAAAGTGAGTCAGATTTCTGTATATTATGAGAACAACCATTATATAAGAAAGTAATGGATAGCATAGTTTTCCTTTTTCTTTGTATTTTCATGATCAATGGACTGTCAATATTCATGTCTTATATATATTAGTTAACCCCAACCATTAATCTGTACTCAGACGGAAGTCACTGAAAAGATGTTAAAAGATGTTTGTAAAATTGGTGAAAAGATGTAAGACAACATGTCGCATTCAAAAATTAAAATAGCGGCTTAGTAGCAACTAGCAACAGTAGGTAATGTAGGGATTATACATTGATCATATATGGGATTAACTATAGTATGGAATTTTATGTATAAAGAAGGGCATGGAAAAGGGAAGAGGTGCTAATGGTTTCAAGATCGAGGGATGTCAAGTTTCATAGGCAGGAAATTTTGGCGACACTAATCCTTCTCCATTTCATAAAGAAAGTTACAACAAAATTTAAAAAAATCAGGAAAAAAACGGAGAAAGACTTGTTGACTACTAGTCTAGCCAAAGTCAACGCATAATTTGTTCTTTATTCAAATAACTTTAACATTAATATCAGCTAGCTCATGTCCAATGCTATACGCTAGAGGATAAACAAAGCTGTCATTTTCTTATTGAGCAAAATTTTTATCCAACTGTTAGGTCAGAAGCATTTTTTTCCTTTTGAGATACTATTTTAAGTACAATTAAATGAGATAGTTATAATTTGAATACAAAATCAATTGATAGATAAAAATAAATAAATAATTGATATTCAAGATTATTCATATCTTAGAACGAGCTCTTAATTTAGTTAGCAAGAACAATGCATTTTCAGTGAAGATCGCAGATTCGAAACCCTACTAAAGGGTTCTTTATGACATTTAATTTTAAAATAAGTCGGAGAGCTTCACTCCCATCTTATCTTAAAAAAAATATATTATTCATCTTAGCACAAAAATTAATACAAGACTTTCTTTAAACTTTCTCCTTATCTTAATGTGTGACATATTGTTAGGCGAGATTAAAATAAGTAGGAAATTACAAATCTCACTCTCACCGTCGATGCTTGGTTTCTATTTTTCTTTTATTTTTTTCAGTGTAGACCAAATTTCACGGAAGTAGTACCGCCAATTTCATCGAAATGCCAAAGAAGACAACCGTGGGATTATTTCCCAAGTGGGGAATAATTCTTCCGAAATCCGTACTATATATATTTTGGCCATTTGCGTCAGCTTGACTCTATATATAATCGATTTTTGACAAAAAGAAATAAGAAAATTAATTATTCTAGCTAAGATATCAACAGAAGAAGGACACATACAGTGAATTCATAATGCCTACAAGTCAAGATTGAAAGTGTTTCTAAAGAAAACTTTTTACCTAGTAGCCAATACAGTTTTAAAAGAAGATATGCATCGGTTTGTTTCTTTTGTTCAAATTATTGGAGGAGAAGGTTGTAATGCTGGTGCAATCCGTTACCTCAGTGGTGACGTCACAGCTTTAACGTCATGCAATTACGCGGGAATTGTTTCTCTTCTCACACGCGTACTCCCTCCCAACCGAAGTTCCACATTACCTAAAAAAAAAAAGAAAGAAATACTTAAGTTCAATATGCATGTCAACTTTGTGATTACTTCTGTAGCGGGTCTGTTAAACCAGATCTAAATTCTAAACACGTCTGTGCTTGCTGGGTCGATGTGCAAATTTACTATAGGCCCAGTATAGAATTTTAGTCTTTTTGATAATTGGGCTAGAAATTTTACCTCATAAGGCCCATTATGACTTCATTCGAATTAAATATTATTTAAATACTTTTCCATTATTAGTGGCTCGACAACGAAGGCTCAAATAATAAATAGAGTAATAATAATAAACAGGTTAAAAAAAATCCAAACAAAAAACAAAATAGGCTCTTCCAGACCAGTAAAGTGGTTAGTGCTTGGTACAAGAAACTGTACTGTGCACAAATAATCACTGCATCATCAAAATTTTCTAACCAATATCCGCACATCTACAAGGGATAAGCCATTCCTCACCATATCAGGATTGTACCACACAAATTCTGCCACGTGTCAAATCAGCAACCACTCTCCACCTCACATCTTCCCAGCTCTTAATTATCTCTGGTAGTAACTAGTAAGGAACAGAACAACTTCATACAAACAAGAGAGGAGTGTTGGTAACTTGTGTTTAGAGAAAGATAGTTTACAATGGCAAGCACCATGATTCCTTCTCTCTCTTTGAGCACATCAACTCCAGTTAAGGCTAGAGGCCTGCCGACCTTGTCCCGCCGCTCCCACTTTATTGTCCGTGCCAGTGGTGGCAAGAAGATCAAGACTGACACCCCCTATGGTGGGTATTTTATTCCAATTTTTTTTTTTAACTTGTTTGGTCTATTTCAGTTCACCTATATTATGTTCTTATCTTAGTTGATAGCTTAAGTGACAAAAAACAGTATATTCCTCCTTGCCATATGCATCATGTCAGATCCGTGTTTCGAGATAATATGGTAGAAATTAAAATCTAAGATAACACATTAATCTGCAATCTATCACCAAATAATATCTTGTCATGTTTTTAATATGCAACACTTATATTATGTTTTTAAAATGTATTTAAAATCTAACACTTGTATCTGTCTTCCAGCAAGCCAACAAACAAACAAATAAGCTATGTTGTTTAGTACATGACCTTAATTTCAACAGCTCAGGGACATAATTAAATTTAAATACATCATATATCTTGTAGTACCTTTGAAAATGTCCAATTGTAATATTAGACACCCTTTTTGATTAGTAACAAAAATGTCATAACTCATGAGTAGCCACAAAAAGTAGGGGTGAAAAAGAGCAAAGGAAAATAACAAAAACTGGAATTACTTGATACAACACCTCATACCTGACATGAGCCAATCATTTAAAACTGGATAGCCTACATTAGAAACCTAAAAGTCTAATAGATACAGTAGGTTACTACTAGCCTTTCACTGTATCCATTTATGGTTTACAGCTTGTTCTAACTTCTAATTAATTAAACCTACAAAATCTACACTTTCTATCCCCTTCACTGATATCTCCATAAAGAGTTTAAGACTAATCCAAAATACTCATATCCATTATTTCAGGGCCTGGTGGTGGTATGACCTGTGACACTGATGCCTCTGGAAGGAAGTCTAAGGTCTCCCAAGCCATCCTACAAAGAAATTTCAAAAATTAAACCTATTATATTTTCTTATTATTTTCAATATTTACTAAATGAAATTCCATGTGTATACAGGGGAAGGGTGTTTATCAATTCGTTGGCAAATACGGTGCTAACGTGGATGGCTACAGGTAACTTTTCAATTCAGATTTTAGAATTTCTTTTATAAATTTATTGCAAACTCTTTCTAGTTGTAAGATTGAAGCATCCTGAAAGTATATAATTTCATCTTGCAGCCCAATTTACTCTCCAGACACCTGGTCTCCAAGTGGTGATGTCTATGTTGGAGGTACAACCCTTTTTTGGATTTTCCTGTACAATCGTTTTAGTGCAAAATGATTCGAGTCCAAATAAATCACCATTGAGATGGACTAAGCAACCTTTTCTTCAGAATTTCTCATAACAATAATAATTGTTTATACTAGTATTACTTTAAGATGGCTTACTTTTGCTGTATTTATTAAGTAGCTACCATTTCTTATTAAAATCAATTAGCATCATAAAATTTGGTGGTAGTTATAAATTAGTAAGTAAGATTATTTATTTAGACAAATTGAAACTATATGCATTTTCTCTTCTGTGTTGAATATTAATACATTGTTTGGGCTTTCATGGTTTCAGGAACAACTGGTCTGTTGATCTGGGCAGTCACTTTGGCTGGTCTCTTGGCTGGCGGTGCTCTCCTTGTGTACAACACCAGTGCTTTGGCTCAGTAAATATTCATGCACAATTTTAAATATTTTGTAGATCCAATGTATTGTTATTGATAATGTGTACTACATTTTCACTGGACAAATAGTATAATTCTTATGTACTTTAATGTTGGGACATCTGCTGTCTGTATTTCAGCCACTTAAAAGTTTTAAATAGCAGTTGAACTTTATATCATCAACTTAGGTTTCTATTTTGTGACAGTCATCCCCTACCTTTAGGTGTAAACTCTGCCTAACAATTATTTCGAAAGTATCTCTAAATAAAATTCATAAAATAAGCCGCTGTCAAGATTTCTAAAAAAAAAAAAATTCATAAAATCTATATTTTTGTTTCTTCGGTAAAATTTTGTCAATCTTATTGAGGTGTTCAATCAATCCAATAAAAAAACTAAAGCATTTGAATTGAGGTTTTCAATTAATCCAATAAAAAGCTAAACATTTGAGAATCATAAACAACCAGAGTCCACCTTATATAAGTTTAATGTTATTCTTTTTTTTTTTTTTTTTTTTTTTTGAGATTTTCGTATCTTCGAAGTTCACTGGATAATAACGATTTACAGTAGAACTTTCAATTTAGCTAGTGAAAAATTTAATGACTTCTAAAAGCACTTTATATTTTTTCCCTTGCAAATACTATAAAATTTATTATTTAGTTTATTTATGTTGTTCATAAGGAAATCAATAAAGAAAGAAAACACACAAAAGTCTTCAAGAATTAAGTATTTCTGAAAAGTATTCATTCAGACTAAGTCATCAGAGAAACAAAATAGGAGTTATATTCAAATATTTCTTGCAATCCATATGCTTTACAGTTTTTCTTTTATTTACAAACTATTGCTATATATATTTGACGGCATCTTCATTCAATCAATACAAAACATGCCAACTTTTCATTAATAGCATTCAATGGACTAATTGATTATGGGATCAAATACAAAACCACGCCACGTCCTGCAATCCAGTAAGTATTAATCAGCATTATCCTTATTGGCATTTATTGTATCACCTTGATTAACATCTGTGAAATGTAATGTACATATCGTCATGATTATTTCAATTTTCAGTGGTAAAACGCTCTCTGATTTTGAACGGCCTCGCAGATCTTTCAAGAGTATTCCATACGAATATACGATCGATAACCAACAGACCAGCCAATTCAGAAATAATCATATTATATTACTTGCGAGTCAGCCAAGTCGCCTCCTAGGTAAATAATCAATCGATTTAGTAATGCACTATGTGACTGGGGACAAACGACAGGACACGAAATATAATATCTTGCACAACATTCACTAGGACCATGAATTAAGAATATCTATGCAACTATGCCTATACGGATATGAATGCACTTGGCATCGATCAATAAGCAGAATATGATACTTTGGTAGTTTAGTTTTAAAATATTTTTCTTTTTTTGGTACAAATTGACAGTGACTGTCAATTGAAGTTTTAGTATTGTTAGCTACTAGACTACGAAGTGAGATGACCGTACAACGAAAGCAACGGTATGACAAAAACTATAGAAACTAGATGTTCAGAATATAATTCAGCTTGTACTTAATAAAAAATTTTGCATTATACATAAAAAATACAGATATAATGTGCAAATGAAGTTTATTCTGAGCATCGGTTAAGCATTTCAAGTGATCCTGGATTCATTCGAAGTCATTTGATTACATTAATCTATATTTAAACTCTTTTTATATGGTCTAGAATATAATTCAGTTCTTAATTATCCATAAATATTGGATTGTACATAAAAATACGTATATAAATTGCAAATAGAGCTTCCAATGAGCATCAGTTGAGCATTTTATGCAATTCTAGATTCATTCGAAATTATTTGATCGCAATAATTTATATTTAAGTGTTTTATATGATCTAGAAAATACGCAAAAAATATGTAGACAAAAATAGTTTATTATAAGCATTATTTGAGCATTTCAAGCTATTTCGGATTCATTCGAATTCATTTGATCACAATAATCTATTTTAAGCCTTTTATACGGTCTAAAATATAATTTAGATCTTACTTATTCGAAATATTACTTTATAAATCAAAATATGTATATAAATTGTAAATAAAATTTATTCTGAGCATCAGTTGAGCATTTTAAGCGATTATTGATTCATTCGAAGTCATTTGATTCATTTGATCACAAATATCTATATTTAAGTTCTTTATATGGTCTAGAATATAGTTCAGAACTTACTTTTAATAAATATTGGATTATACATTAAAAAAATATGCAGATAAAATGCAAATGAAGCTTTTTCTGAGCATCAGCCGAGCATTTGAAGCGATTATGGATTAATTCGAAGTAACTTGATCAACATAATCTATATTTAAGCTGTTTAGATGGTCTAGAATATAATTCAGATTTTTTTTTTTCAAAATATTGGATTATACATTAAATAATATATAAAATTAAAATTAAAGGCCCTGATCACAATCCCTTTTTTTTAACGTATGATTTCAATTCATTTCATTTCATTGGAAAATTCTTGATCACAATGAGTGGATTTGGTGTCATTTGGTTGGGTTCCTATGTAATTAGGTCTAACGAAATTCTATAAAATCTTACGAAATCAATTCAAATGAAATGAAATCCCGAATAAAAATCATTGTGATCAGGGCCAAAGACTGTTATGAGCATCAGTTTAGCATTTCAAGCGATTCTGGATTTATTCAAAGTATTGATTACAATAATCAATAGATCTTTAAATGGTATATAATACAATTTAGATTTTTCTTGTTCAATATATTGCATTAGAATTAAAAATACGCGTATAAAGTGCAAAATAAAGCTTTTTTGGGCATCTGTTGCGCATTTCAAGAGATTCTAGATTCATTCGAAGTCATTTGATTACAATAATTTATATTTAAGCGTTTTATATAGTCTAGAATATAATTCAGATCTTACGATTATACATATACACTTATCATATGCAATAAAGCTTATTCTGAGTATCATTTGAGCATTTTAAGTTATTCTAGATTCAATCGAAGTAATATAATCAAAATAATGTATATTTAAGCTCTTTATATGGTCTATAATAAATCATATCTTCGTTATTTAAATTATTAGATTATACACAGAAAATACACATATAAAGTTTCAATAAAGTTTATTATGAGGATCATTAGAGCATTTTAAGCGATTTAGGATTTGTTCGAAGTCATTTATTCACAATAATCTATACCTAAGCTCTTTGTAGGTTCTGGAATTTATCTCAGATCTTACTTATTCAAGATATTGCATTGTACATAGAAAATTCAGATATAAAGTGCAAATGAAGCTTATTATGGGCAACAATTGAGTTTTTTAAGTGATTCTAAATTCATTCTAAAGTCTTCTGGTCACAATAATCCATATTTAAACTCTTTATATGGTCGAGAATATAAATGAGATCTTCGTTAATCAACATATTGGATTATACACAGAAAATACTCATATAAAGTGCAAATAAAGCTTAATCTGAGGATCAGTTAAGCATTTAAGTGATTAGGGATTCATTCGAAGTCATTTGTTGGCAATAATTTATATTTAAACTTTTCAGATGATCTAGAACATAATTCAGATTTTATTTATTCAAGATATTGCATTATTCTTAAAAAAACACGTCTACAAAATGTGAATAAAGCTTGTTTGGGCATCAGATGAGAATTCCTAGCGATTCTAGATTCATAATAATCTATATTTAAGCTCTTTATATGGTCTACAATATGACTCAGATCTTACTTATTTAAAATTAGAGTATACAAAGAAAATATGCATATAAAATACAAATAAAGATCATTCTATGCTCATTTGAATTTTTTAAGCGATTATAGATTCATTAGAAGTCATTTATTTACGATAATTTATTTTGGAGCTCTTATATAGTCTTGAATAAAATTCAGAACTTATTTTTTTGAATAAAGTCCAAATGAAGATTATTCTGAGCATCTATTGAGCATTTGAAGCGATTATAAATTCATTAGAAATCATTTGATCATAACAATCGATATTATATCTCTATAGATGGTCCAGAATTGAATTTCAAGCATTAATAATTTAAAATATAGCTTTTTACTTAAAAAGTACGTTTGCAAGTTGCAAATAAAGCTAATTCTGATCATCGGTTGAGCATTTGAAGCGATTTTGGATTCATTCGAAGTCATTTATTCACAATAATATGCATTTAAGCTCTTTATTGGGTCTACAATAGAATTCAGATCTTGCTTATTCAAGATATTGCATTATGCTTAAAAAAAGAGCATTAAATTGTAAATAAAGTTTATTTTGGGCATCGGCTGAACATTTCACGTGATTCTGGGTTTATTCGAAGTCATTTGATAAAAAAAATCTATATTTGTGCTCTATATATGGTACATAATATAAATAAGAAGGTACTTATTCAAAATATTACATTGTACATATAAAACTAAAATATAGATTTTTTTATCGTAATAATCTATATTTAAACTCTTCATAAAGTCTTAAATGTAACTCAGATTTTACTTTTTCAAAATATTGCATAATACTATAGAAATACACGCATAAAATGCAAATAAAGCTTATTTTGGGCAACAGAGCATTCAAAAGATTATGTATTCATTAGAACTAATTTGATCACAATAATTAATATTTAAGAACTTTATATAGTCTAGAATATAATTCAGATCTTACTTATTCAAAATACTGGATTATACTAAGAAATATGCATATAAAGTTCAAATAAAGATAATTCTTAACATCATTAGAGCATGTTGAGTGATTTTGGATTCTTTCGAAGTCATTTATTCACAATAATCTATATTTAAGCTCTTTATAGGGTCTAGAATTTAATTCCGATCTTAGTTATTCAATATATTATATTATACATAGAAAATTCAAATATAAAGCGCAAATGAGGCTTATTCTGAGCACCAGTTGAGTTTTTTAAGTGATTCTGGATTCATTTGAAAGTCCTTTGGTCACAATATCTATATTTAAACACTTTATATGGTCCAAAATATAAATCAGATTTTTTTTATTGAAAAATATTTGATGGTACAAAGAAAATACTCATATCAAGTGTAAATAAAGTTTATTATAAGGATCAATTGAGCATTTAAGTGATTAGGGATTCATTCGAAACCATTTGTTCTTAATATTTAAACTTTTTAGATGATCTACAATATAATTCGGATCTTACTTATTAAAAATAATGCATTTACATAAAAAGTACGTACGTAAATTGAACAAAAAATTTAATCTGAACATCAGTTGAGAATTTCCAGCAATTTTGTATTCATTTGACATCATTTATTCACAATAATATGTATTTACCCTCTTTATACAGTCTAGAATATGCACATATAAGTTCAATATGGGTAAAAGTTACAAATAAGAATATGCTATGCATGATTTGATCATTTTAAGCTATTTTGAATTCATTCGTTGTCATTTATTCACAATAATACACATTTAAGCTCTTATAGGGTCGAGAATTTAATTTGGTTCTTACTTTATTCAAGCTATTGCATTATACATAGAAAATACGAATATAAAATGCAAATGAAATTTATTCTGTGCAGCGGTACACCTTTCAAGTGATTCTGGATTCAATCAAGTCGTTTGATCACTATAATCTATATTTATGCCCTTTACATGATCTAAAATATAATTCAGATCTTAAATATTCCAAATATTCCATTATGCATCAAAAAACACATATACACATTACAAATATAGCTTGTTATGAGAATCAGTTGAGCATTTTAAGCAATTCGTAATTCACTTGAAGTCATTTGATCATAATAATCTATATTTAATCTCTTGATACAATCTAGAATATAATTCAGAACTTACTTATTAAAGATATTTCATTATGCTTAAAAACTACGTCTATAAAGTGTTAATAAGCCTTGTTTGGGAATCAGATGAGTATTTGAAGCGATTCCCAATTTATTTCAAGTAGTTTGATCTCGACAATCTATATCTAAGCTCTTTGTAAGGTCAAAAATATAATTCTGATCTTATTTATTTAATAATTAGATTATACAAAAAAAAAATGCATATAAAACGCAAGTAAAGATCATTCTATGATCATTTTGTTTTTTAAGCAATTCTGGATTCATTCGAATTCATTTATTTACAATAATCTAGAGTTAAGCTCTTTATACAAGAATAGAATTCAGATCTTGCTAATTCAAGATATATTGTATTATGCTTAGAAAATACGTTCATTAAATTGCAAATAAAGCTTATTTTGGACATTAGTTGAACATTTGAAGTGATTCTGGTTTTATTCGAAGTCATTTGATCAAAATAATCTATGTTTATGCTCCACATATGGTATAGAATATAATTAAGAACTTACATATTTAAAATATAACATTGTACACAAAAAAAAAAATCGTGCATAAAGTGAAAATAAAAGCTTAATTTGGGCAGTAGTTGAGCATTCCAAACGATTCATCATTCATTCGAAGTCATTTTATCATAATCTACAGTTATGCTCTTTATATGGTCTTAAATATAATTCAAATTTTTCTCTTTCAATATATTGCATTGACGCTGTTTGGATCGGAAGGATTAGAGAAACCAGCGAGCGTACTAATACATCACTCGAAGAGGAGTAAGAACTCAACCCAACAGTGGATAAAAGATGATATAAACTCAACTCAAGAGTACAATTCGTAATAATTCAATAATTTTCATATTACATTCTAATTTTCAGCTTAAATAACAATCTAACACAATTAAAAGCTACTGCTCATTAATACATCATCTCAACTACTTTTTCTAATACCAAAACATATAACCTCCTAGAAGACCACAAAAGACAACAAAATACCATAACAGATTAATAACACAATTTTGACTAATAAAGACTCAAAATAACTCACAACTAACTTATTAAATGCCTTGAATGTTCTTTGAATAGATGATACAAATCTTTTGTTGATTCTGCATCTGACTTGACATCTTGATCGGTGTCATACGCTTCTGCTGCGCTGAAACTCATCCTCGAGTTCAGCTATTCTTCTTATTTGTGATCTTTGTGAATTTCTTGAAAATAGAACAACTAAACCAGTACCAAAAGAATTTCAGAAGATGTCTTGGTTGTCAATTTGTCATGTGTAAGGAATTTACTAGCTCAAACAATTAAAAACTCAAATTGAACTCACCACATTACTGCTGTGATTTCTCAAATTTCTTCAACATGGGATCACTTTCCTTCTGCGATTTTTTTTTTTCTTAAAAATTCTTCTCCATGTAAACAAAAAGAATATTTGCCACTCAAATGTCATGCACCATAACTCATAAGAAATCACAATCGAGTGGTGCAATCCACAAAAAGGTAATCTCGCACATAGCTCTGCTATTTGATCAAAAACAGCACAAAACTGAGTATTGCAACTACTAAAAAATATGAAATACCTTGAATTTGTTGGCATATGGCTCAGTTGCAAGAATGGATCGCTATATTCTGAACTCATGATATCAATGTGAATTAAATGCAAAGTTTTCAGCTCAAACAATGCTCCCATTGTTACCAAAGAACTACTCTCCAAGTTTGAACTCTTCACAAAGGTAGTATGACAGGTTGGGGACAACGATAAGTCATCAACAACTTTTTCCTCAAAGATTATGGGTATGTCAAAAGGATCCACTTTTGTCTCAGGTCAACCCGTCACAATAAAGACTTCATCGTCATCATTAGGATACTCATCAAAGATTGATGGAGAATCAAATGTTACACTATTTGATTCACTTTCATGCACAACACTTTCAGAAATTTCAAAAACATTATCAATTCTCAACTGAATGATTTTATCTATGGCCCATTGGAAACAAGTGCTCCTTTGGGTATGGTGTCGATGCCTAGCCACTTCAGCACAAGACACCAAAATTGATTTGTTGTCGTGGAAGATGTTGCTCTCTTCATCTTTACCGCAATAATACGAGTCAGCTGAAACATGATTCAATGTATCATATTTTGTACCAGAGACTTGCACATGAACGAAATGGTTGCTTCTCTGCTGGAGGTGAGGTGGAAAAGAAGCATCGTCGCTGGAGATGAATTGTTGTCGGTGGTGACAAGAAAAGTCGATGTAACTCGATAAATCGTGCCTCGGTAGGCGATCTCGATTCACACGAGTGTTACCTGTGGAAGAACCGTGCCTCGGTCGGCGTTCTCGATTCTCACAAGTTGTGCTTCTCGAAGAACCATGCCTCGTTCAGCGATCTTGGCTTCGATTAGCCTCCAATTGCGTAACACGCTCATGGAGTTGTTGCACAAGCTCCCTCAAATCTCGCATCTTCGTAACGCACTGGTCTTCGCCTCCGTGGTGGATGTTGTGCTGTCTACAACGATCAGCTATCAAACCTGAAGAAGCTCTGATACCAAATGACGCCGTTTGGATCGGGAGGATTAGAGAAACCAGCGAGCGTACTGATACATCACTCGAAGAGGAGTAAGAACTCAACCCAATAGTGGATAAAAGATGATATAAACTCAACTCAAGAGTACAATTTGTCAGATATGCAAAATAACAGCTTGATAGCCGTTGAGGGGATTGACCCAGTCAGTCAATCAGTATTGGCTCCTGACTTGATTAATGACGGAAAGAAAACGGAGTTAAGCAACAGTACATGTGAGAAAGGAGGGCCCATCTCTATTATACAAACGGAGCTAAGGGGTCACTGACAGAGCTGCTGACACGTGTCCAGGGACCATCAGATGAGCTGGGAGTGAAGACAAACGAAGAATTACTAGGATAGAAGTGAAATTAGCTGTTTAAAATTATCTTTTATCTGGAGATATTTGTCTGTAAGGGATATATAAGCCTTTTGGGGGCGAGATTAGGTTTTCTTCATATTGAATCTAGATCTGAACTGCTATTATGCCATTTTTATCCATTTTCTCTTATTTTACTCAAATTTCCAGTGTAGTGAATTATTGTAACGGATTAACATCCGAGTAGGTGCTCAATAGCATCGTTTTATAGTGAATTTAGTCTTTTATCTATCAATTTCACCTCTCTCTTTTCTTATTGGAATCAGTTAGCATCAAACCCTAACTTTTCTACTGGTAATTTCCTGTTTCGGGACAGTTTCGGTCCGAAGCCAATATTATTTGAGCAAACTTTCATTTCAGGAACGTTACAGTTGGTATCAGAGCACCGATTGCTCAAGGGGCCGTGTTCTTGGTGCTTGGTGTATGGGAGTGACTAGAAACAAAAGCATGGATGATCTCAGAGAGAAGAGTGGACAGCTAGAGGCTGAGTTAAAGAGGGTGGCAGCTGAGGTCAAAACTATGACCAGTAAGCACGAAGAAAGTAACAAACAAATGGAGGCGAGACTGAGTGGACAGATTCAGGAGGTCAGTAAATCTACTGATGAAAAATTTAATACACTAAGCTCCATGATTGAAAGGTTGTTGCGTGAGAAGAATGGCAAAGCTGGTGATTCTAATGGAAATAAAAATGGTAATCCAGTAGGGGAGAATGTGATCGGAAATGGGGGCCCTAATCTGGCAAGTGGAAGTGGGGGACCCACTTATGGAGGTCATAATCGAGGAAGTGGAAATGGTAATGGTAATGGGGGACCCACTAATGGGGGCCCTGCTGGGGGAAATTTTAATACCAGATACTGGCAAGGAATGGGGGGAGATTATTATGTTCCTGAATTTAACATGTATGGTGAGTTCTATGAAGATGGGGACCATCATTTTGGGTTTAGAGGAAGGAGAGATAATGGAGATAATTATAGTAGAAATTTACAGTTACCAAAGTTAGAATTTCCACAGTATGATGGTGGTGACCCAATTATGTGGAAGATGAATTGTGAATATTATTTTGAGATGTATGCAATTCCTGAAGAACACAAAACTAGAATGGCAGTGATGAACTTTTCTGAAGAAATGCATGAATGGTTCAGATGTATGCTCAGAGGCCACATCCATATGCCTTGGCATTACTTAGCACAAGAAATAATGAATAAATTCAACAGTACCAAGGAGAGAAATCTTGTGGATGAGTTCAAAAGAATCCATCAAACAGGAAAAGTGGAAGAGTACATAAGCAAATTTAAACCATTCCTGGATGAGGAATTCTTTGTCTCTGGGTTTGTGAGTGGATTGAAAGAAGAAGTTAAAGCCACAGTAGAGTTGATTGGCCCTGGTGATTTAAACAATGTGTTCAAATGTGCACTGAGGGCTCAAACTGTGCATGAAGTGCAATCAAAAAGGTCCAAGGAAACAGTGAAGCCCAATAAGTGAAGGATTTCATGATGCGAATCGGGTAATTTTTTTAAATTTTATTAACCGATAACATCTAGGATCGTTCTTACTATTGCTAACTTTCTTTATTTATTTGCATCGCAATCAAATATATTCCTATAAGAAGGATTGTAGAACCATACCTATGGTCTTTAACGAAGCTCTGTTCTTCTTCGGTTCACCTTGAATCCGAAACAAAATGACAGTCGAATCCGTGCTAGCGAATTTCCCGTCAACACCTAGCTCCGTCGCCCGTATCTTAATCGATTTCTTAATCGATAGAATATTTTAACAAGTATTTAGAAGAAAAGAAGATCAAAGCTTCAACACATGAAGACTTACTTGTTACACAAAGTTTCTGATCTGCTTTACCTTTAAAACACAAGAAGAAACCTTTCAATTTCATATAGCATTTAAAGCCACTAACCAGAAATTAAAAACAGCACTTTAATTTCTGACGTTGCAGCACTAAAACCCTGATAACTCTCTGTAGAAAACTCCAAACGCCCTGAAACTTGGACCATTGGATTCTACACTTCAAGGGCTACAATTTTCATATATCATTTGCCCAAAATGGTTATCGTTTGCTATACTATTTTTCTGTTTAAAGTTGGCTCAAATTCTGACCCGAATTTAAAGCCTTCTTTCTTCTTCATTTGTTAAAATAATTGGGCTTGGGCTTCAAATAAATTTATACATTTCATAATAATATTCATATATTATTATAATATGTGAAACTTATATTATCCTCATAATATACACATATTAATAAATTTATTCTTTGCTAGTTATTCATGTCATGTGATATAATTTTCTATTTGCACTTTATTTCATGCAACATGAAACTTTGTACATAGAAAATATATTTCTTGTTTCCCATTCAGTTGGTGTGACCTATGTTGAGGATCCATATTATGTTGGCAATGGAATAATTATTTTATTCCATAAACTGTAAGCGGTACTCTAGCATACATTACAGCTACCCAAATAATATAGATGTTTAGCAAATCCTTTTACGAAACACGATCCTTCTAGTAATGTTATTAACATTACTTGTGTCTATTCCTTGCCATATGATATTATGATTATTATACAAAGTAGGGCTGTGTCATCTTCGTATTATAATCTTTTCTTGGTCTCTAACAAGTAGGATTATATAATTATAACTGCACTTCAGTTATATTGGATCCATTTATAATCTCACTTTACCAAGGGGCCCTTTATAATATCATTCCTCAATTAATGAGTGGCAATTAGCTATTGACATATATATTTTCCTCCTACACAAGTTACATACAAAGAACTATTACTTTTATCACCACTTGCTTCAAATGGCTTTTAATAATAATTACGTTGCATATTCCTTATGTGAAAAATATATCATATCAATCTTAGAATTAACGACACGATAAAAATATTAATGACACAAACACAATCCATATAATATTTTTTATCAATTAGGTCTGTTCAATATATGAAACTTTTCATATACTCGTGTTATTAAATGATAATCCTTTATCAACGTTTACAGAACTACAACGTACTTTTAATCAACACGACAGTCTTATATGACATATTAGTGTTCCTGCTAATATTCAAGATCTGTGAACATTTTAGAGATATATATTCATTTTATTTAGAGTTCTGCGGTTCAAGACCAAGAGCATCTTCTTGAACACTTCTAAATATGAATATAAACTCATGGAACAAAATGTAATAACATCCAATTCATAAATATAACATATAAAAGTAATCACTATAAGATAACTTTTAGAACACAATTCCAACAATCTCCCACTTGTTCTTAAAGTTACTTCTTATACATTCTTATGTATTAACTCTAAGATTAGGGTTGCCTTTTGACTCATTCTGTTATCTCTATCCACTCTCCATGTTCTTTCAGACCCATGGAATCAAAGTGGACTTTGCCATTGGCTTGAGATTAAGACTTTGTTGGCGGATCTATTGTGTTAATATCCGTGTTCACCTTTAATAATTTTAATCTATCTTCTTTAATGAAGTATTGAATGACAAATTATTTTTCTATCTATATGTTTGATCTTGTGGTGTAAACCACGTCAAGTTCTCAATGAACTCCTTGATCAAACATTTACTTTGTTGGCTTTAGCAACAACCATCAATTCTGATTGGATGCTTGAGTCAGCTGTTTGCTAATTGTTTGAATCTTTTCAAACTAACAACACATCCATTCAGACTAAATACATATCCAAAATGCGACCTTTTTATCATCACAATAGGTTGCAAAACTCGCATCGGTGTAGCCTTCTACAACGAGTTCATGTTTTCCTCCATACACAAGAAATTTATCCTTAGTTCTGTTATGATACTTAAGGATATTCTTGACTACACTCCAATGTGCAGAACCTGCATGGGCTTGATGACGACTTGTCATACTTAGAGCATACGTGACATCAGATCGTGTCCATACCATAGCATACATGATAGAACAAATTGCAGAAGCATATTCTACATTCTTCATGATTTCAATGTCTTTACGTGTCACAGCACGTTGAGACTTGCTAAGTGTTACACCTTGACTCATTGCCACATTTCCTTTCTTAGAATTTTGCATGTTGAATCGTTTCAACACTTTGTCAATGTATGTACGTTGACTTAAGCCAATGAGTCTACGTGATCTGTCTCTAAATATCTTGATTCCCAAGATATATTGGGCTTCACCCAAGTCTTTCATTGAGAAAATCTCTTTCAATGAAGATTTTGTTTGCTCCATTAAGGGAATAAAGTTGCCTATCAATAGTATGTCATCAACATACAAAATCAAAAAGTATATAGCTCTCACTAACCATCTTGTATGTACAAGGTTATACAACTCCCACTAACCATCTTGTATAGACAAGGTTATACAACTCCACTAACCATTTTGTATAGACAAGGAACTTCCTTACTTTGAATAAATCCAAGGCGTTTAACCTCTTCATCAAAGCGCTTATTCCAACTCCTGGATGCTTGCTTCAGTCCATAAATAGACCTTTGAAGTTTGCATACTTTACTACCATTATTTGGATCTTCAAAACCTGGAGGTTGTACCATGTACACATCCTCTTCCAAATTCCCATTCAGGAATGCTGTTTTGACATCCATTTGCCATATTTCATAATCATAAAATGCGGCAATGGCTAGTAATATCCGAATTGACTTAAATATTGCAACAGGCGAGAAAGTTTCGTCATAATCAATTCCTTGAACTTGACTAAACCCTTTCGCTACAAGCCTTGCCTTGTATGTTGTCATGTTTCCATCCATGTCCATCTTTCTCTTGAAAACCCATTTGTTTTGAACAGCTTTCTTTCCTTGAGGAAGATCTACCAAGTTCCATACTTGGTTATCATACATGGATTGCATTTCAGATTTCATGGCTTCATACCATGATTTTGAGTCTTCTCTTTTCATTGCTTCTTCAAAGGTCTTTGGATCATCTACATCCATTACCAAGATCTCATGAAGCCCTAGATATATATCAGGTTTCTTTCTAGATCTTGTTGACCTTCTTAGTTCTTGTGGCTCTTCATGTTCATTATGAGTATCTTGAACCTCTTGCACAATTTCTTGTGGAATTAGTTCAATACTCGATTGAACACTATGTGGTGATGCGTGAACCTCTTCCTCAATAGGCTGAGGAACTTGTACACTAATGCTCCCACTAGCCGTCGGAACTATGGTTGGGTTATTTCGATCTACATGGGTGTCATCCATGACCTGATCGAGGTCTTGTAATGTTTCTTGAGTTTCCTCAAGTGTTACACTACTCCCATTACTTTTGATTCTTTCGAGAAACTCTTTCTCTAAGAAAATTGCACCTCTTTCAACTAATATTCTATTTGTTGACTTGTGCCAAAAGTAGTATCCTTTTGTTTCTTTCGGATAACCTATAAAGAAGCATTTTTCCTCTTGGGGTTCTAGTTTGGTTGACATCAATCGTTTGATGTAAGCCTCACATCCCCAAATTTTGAGAAAAGATAATTCAGGAGTTTTTCCTGTCCACAACTCGTATGGAGTTTTCTCGACAGATTTGGATGGAACAATATTCAATGTGTAAGCCGCAGTTAGCAATGCATGTCCCTAAAAATAAAGATGCAATTCTGTTTGGCACATCATTGATCGAACCATATCAAGCAATGTTCTGTTTCTCCTCTCAGATACACCATTCCACTGAGGTGTTCCTGGTGGAGTCAATTGTGGTATGGTACCACACTCCTTCAGATATGTACCAAATTCATTACTCAAGTATTCTCCTCCACGATCAGTTCGCAAAATCTTAATTCTCTTATTAAGTTGATTTTCGACTTCATTATTGAATTCTTTGAACTTGTCAAAAGATTCACTCTTGTTCTTCATTAGATAAACATAGCCAAAACGACTATAGTCATCTATGAACGTAATGAAGTACCTAAAACCATCTCGTGCACTAGTTCTCATTGGACCACATACATCAGAATGTATCAATTCCAACAAGTCTTTTGCCCTTGAACCTTTCTTCTTGAAAGGTTTCTTAGTCATTTTACCAACTAAACAAGATTCACATGTCTCTATTGCATCGCAATCCATGAGACCAAGAAGATTACTATCTTGTAATTTCTTAATGCGTTTCTCGTTTATATGACCAAGACGATAGTGCCATAAGAGAGTGTTATTTTCATGAGATATTTTGAGTCTTTTGTTATTGACATTTAGAACATGTTTATCATTCACTTCTAGGAAATATAAACCATCATGAACAGTAGCATTTGCATAGAAAATTCCATCTTTTGCAATACTCATACACGAGTTTGCAATAGTAAATACATAACCATCTTTGTCCAAACACGACACAGATATAATATTCTTACATATAGATGGAACATAATAAACATTATCCAAATTAATTAATTAATAAACCACTAGATAAATGAAGGTTTATTGAGTAAATGGCCATTGCCGAGATACTAACATCATCGCTCACCTTCAAAGTGACTCCACCTCACTTGAGATGTCTTCTATTCATTAGTGCCTTCATATTTACACAAATATGAGCACACGATCTAGTATCAGTTACTCAATCGTGAATAGATGTGGTTAAATTAATTTCAATAACATAGATACCGTTTGGAACCTTGGGACGCTTCCGCTCTATTATGCCCGAGTCTAAGTCAGCCTTGTACTTTGGACAATTCACCTTGAAACGTCCTTACTCATGACAATCTCAGTTTGCGGAGTTAGCAAGTTTTTTTCTCTTGCTTTTGGAGGTGCTCGCTTGAGCTTCTCCTTTCCCCTTGTTCCCTTTAGGCATCTTCTTTTTGCCTTTCTTTTGAACTTTCTTGCTATTGCAAGAACATCTTGAATGAAGTTCCATTATCTCTTTTGGAGTATGGTTTATGAACTTTCTAGTAAATTCAATTACTATACTTGCCAACATGAGACCTTGAACATCCAGTTCATTCTGCAATACTTTCACGCCAAACATTATTCTTCATCAGAGGGTTCCGTACTTAGTATTGGTGCATCGTGCTCCAATACATTTACAAGATCCTCCTATCTGATGATACGTTGGAGTTTTACTTTCTAATCTAGAAAATTGGAACTAACATTTTTCAACAAGCACTTTTCGAGTTATGGATTGGATAAGTACGTTGTTTGTCATTCTATAGAAATAAAATTAAAGGATTTCATGTTAATATTTATGTAACATTTCATACTACATATTTAAATTTGTCCATTATGCAGCATATTCAAGATCCTATCATAAATAAAGCGAACTCATCCGAATTATAAAATCAAGGTAAGTAATCTTTTACTAGTCATAACCTTTTAGAAAAAAAACTTTTGCAATCGTTTGCAATTTTCTAAACTTTATGACTCTTGTTGTTTATTAAGAACATTTTCTTACTAAACGATTTTCCCGGGACTTCAAGCCTAGATCTTGACTTCCCTTTAAGCAAACTTATTTTATTGGTCAATATGTTCGGCTAATTATCTCCATAAAATAAATGTACCAAATGCCTCACATTTAATCCATTTATCAATGGCCTGATAATATATCCTAACACATTCCACGATTTCTAAAGATTAGAAATTACACTCATGCATCTTAATAATCTCTAGCTTAAAGTGGATAAAATAAGAAGGAAAAATACTTAATTTTTCATTGGACATTTCAAATGTGACTATAGTTTGGTAGGTCCTGTTTCCATACACCCATACCTATCCTAACATATCATTCACATATAATCATAAAGCACATAATATAAAACAATCACAAAACATTTGCGAGTTTGTATGCCTCTTGCGCTTCTCTTCATCCACCGCTTTGTCTTCTTGCACCATTGGATGAAAAATTGCATAAAAATAAATATGCTGCCCCAAACTTTATTATGAATCCTTTCAAGAATAAAATTTGCTAAGTGCAAGTATTAGGAACCCATCTCATTCTCACAATGCAAATGATGTAAAAATAAATAAAGGCATCCTATACATAAATTGCCTTTTGTGCCTAATTAATAAACGCTTATTAAACTTGCTTACAATCAAACATACACATCACATAAAATTTACATCACACAAGGCATTGAAATGAGACATACAAACTCAGTTCCCTGCAAAACAAAATTATAATAGGAATTGCATACCGATGCACTATTTTGTACCTTTTAGTTAATTTCCATTTCTTAAGTAATTGCGGTTCTCTAAATCATTTAAATCCCTAAAATGATTTATAATTCTCTGTTACAATTTGCACCATAGTTTGAAAAATAATCTTTTAATCATTTAAAAGAAAATACAAACCGTTATTGTGTTTTGTCACAGAAAAACTGCGTACTATTGCTGTTTTGCCTTTGTGACGAAATTTCATAAAACTTTTGTATAGGAAAGTTTTATTATTTCAAAACTAGACTTCGATATCTAAATTTAGAAACTGGTTTCATCAAAATATGTTAATCCATTTGAGAGAAATCGTTATTTTGATTTCAGCAAAAACTGCTACTGCTGCTGAAAAATTCCAGCAGCGCACTATTTTCTTTATTTTTGTTTAATCTCATAGATCTGTCCAAAAACCTTGATCTATATAATTATCCTATTCTAAACTTCTTCTAATATAGTAAGAATTTTAGAAAATACAAAAATAATTAACCAGTTATCATATTACAATATTGCAAAACGTGTAACAAAAATTCAGCACGAATTTAGAACCGCAAAACAAAAGAACAATTAACTAAGCACTTATGTAATTAAAATTACATAATAAAATAGTCTAATTAGCAATAATAAAGAACCTATGCTCTGATACCAATTGAAGGATTTCATGATGCGAATCGGGTAATTTTTTTAAATTTTATTAACCGATAACATCTAGGATCGTTCTTACTATTGCTAACTTTCTTTATTTATTTGCATCGCAATCAAATATATTCCTATAAGAAGGATTGTAGAACCATACCTATGGTCTTTAACGAAGCTCTGTTCCTCTTCGGTTCACCTTGAATCCGAAACAAAATGACAGTCGAATCCGTGCTAGCGAATTTCCCGTCAACACCTAGCTCCGTCGCCTGTATCTTAATCGATAGAATATTTTAACAAGTATTTAGAAGAAAAGAAGATCAAAGCTTCAACACATGAAGACTTACTTGTTACACAAAGTTTCTGATCTGCTTTACCTTTAAAACACAAGAAGAAACCTTTCAATTTCATATAGCATTTAAAGCCACTAACCAGAAATTAAAAACAGCACTTTAATTTCTGACGTTGCAGCACTAAAACCTTGATAACTCTCTGTAGAAAACTCCAAACGCCCTGAAACTTGGACCATTGGATTCTACACTTCAAGGGCTACAATTTTCATATATCATTTGCCCAAAATGGTTATCGTTTGCTATACTATTTTTCTGTTTAAAGTTGGCTCAAATTCTGACCCGAATTTAAAGCCTTCTTTCTTCTTCATTTGTTAAAATAATTGGGCTTGGGCTTCAAATAAATTTATACATTTCATAATAATATTCATATATTATTATAATATGTGAAACTTATATTATCCTCATAATATACACATATTAATAAATTTATTCTTTGCTAGTTATTCATGTCATGTGATATAATTTTCTATTTGCACTTTATTTCATGCAACATGAAACTTTGTACATAGAAAATATATTTCTTGTTTCCCATTCAGTTGGTGTGACCTATGTTGAGGATCCATATTATGTTGGCAATGGAATAATTATTTTATTCCATAAACTGTAAGCGGTACTCTAGCATACATTACAGCTACCCAAATAATATAGATGTTTAGCAAATCCTTTTACGAAACACGATCCTTCTAGTAATGTTATTAACATTACTTGTGTCTATTCCTTGCCATATGATATTATGATTATTATACAAAGTAGGGCTGTGTCATCTTCGTATTATAATCTTTTCTTGGTCTCTAACAAGTAGGATTATATAATTATAACTGCACTTCAGTTATATTGGATCCATTTATAATCTCACTTTACCAAGGGGCCCTTTATAATATCATTCCTCAATTAATGAGTGGCAATTAGCTATTGACATATATATTTTCCTCCTACACAAGTTACATACAAAGAACTATTACTTTTATCACCACTTGCTTCAAATGGCTTTTAATAATAATTACGTTGCATATTCCTTATGTGAAAAATATATCATATCAATCTTAGAATTAATGACACGATAAAAATATTAATGACACAAACACAATCCATATAATATTTTTTATCAATTAGGTCTGTTCAATATATGAAACTTTTCATATACTCGTGTTATTAAATGATAATCCTTTATCAACGTTTACAGAACTACAACGTACTTTTAATCAACACGACAGTCTTATATGACATATTAGTGTTCCTGCTAATATTCAAGACCTGTGAACATTTTAGAGATATATATTCATTTTATTTAGAGTTCTGCGGTTCAAGACCAAGAGCATCTTCTTGAACACTTCTAAATATGAATATAAACTCATGGAACAAAATGTAATAACATCCAATTCATAAATATAACATATAAAAGTAATCACTATAAGATAACTTTTAGAACACAATTCCAACAACAAGTTCATGAATTACCCTCAGATTAAAATGAAACCAGAGAATGAGGCCAAGGAAAATTATGTGCAGAAACCCTGGCAGAATAAACCTAATTACCAAGGGTTAACTTTCCAGCAAAGAAGAGCTTTAGGTTTATGTGACAAATGCAATGAGAAGTATTTTCCTGGCCATAAATGTGCTACAAAAACCCTGAACCTGATTGATGAAAACAATGCTATCACTATTGAGGAATTAACTGATGAGGAAGAAGTAGTGGAGAAAACTGGAGAAGAAGAGACAGAAGAAGTGGAACAAGCAATCATTTCTATGCACAGTGCCAGCAAGCAAAGGATAAGCTCAATGAAATTTAAAGAGTACATTGGAAGAACACCTATGTGTGCTTTATTGGATAGTGGCAGCACACACTCCTTTGTAAACCCTGAGTTAATCCAAGAACTGAGAATAGCAATAAAGCACACAAATCCCATGGTGGTGATGGTGGCAAATGGCCAAAAAATGGTAACTGACACCAAGTGTGATGCATTACAATTTAATATTCAGGGTCATCAGTTCATGAAAGACATGAGATTACTGAAAGTACAAGGGTACGATATGATACTGGGGTTAGATTGGTTAGAAGAATTGGGTCCTATGCAAATTGATTGGAAAAAGGGAAGCATAGCATTCAATCAAGAAGGCAAGCAGGTAAAGTTACAAGTGAGGGAGGAGACAGCTGAAGTGCAACTGGTCAATGGCACTGTGAATGTGGAGAAGGAATTAAAGAAAGGCAGTGAGTTGCTAATTGCCCATTTGTTTAAGATTACTGAGGAAGTGAATGATCAAGTGAGTGTCTTACCTGAGCTGAGAGGGGTGCTAGCTGAATTTACAGAAGTGTTTGAGGACCTACAGGGCTTACCTCCTTTTAAAAGTATAGATCATCAAATTGAACTATTACCAGGTACCAAACCAGTGAATCAAAGACCATATAGGTACTCCTATTTTCAGAAGCTGGATATTGAGAAAATTGTGGGGGAATTAATCAAGGAAGGCCTGATACAACCATCTACAAGTCCATTTGCATCTCCAGTACTACTGATTAAGAAGAAGGATGGTGGGTGGAGGATGTGAGATTATAGAAGGTTGAATTCAGCTACAGTCAAGAACAAATTTCCTATCCCAATCATTGAAGATTTATTGGATGAGTTGCATGGTTCTAAGGTGTATTCAAAGATTGACTTGAAGTCTGGTTATCATCAAATCAGACTGAGGGCAAGTGATACTGACAAGACAGCATTCAGAACACATGAAGGACACTATGAATTTCTGGTGATGCCCTTTGGACTAACAAACGCCCCAGCAACATTCCAGGCATTGATGAACAAGGTATTTAAACCCTATCTCAGGAAGTTCATACTTGTATTTTTTGATGATATTTTGGTTTTTAGTAAAAGCATTGATGAACACAAGAAACACTTGAAGATAGCTTTGCAAGTATTATCAGAAAACCAACTTCATGCTAAAATGAGCAAGTGTGAATTTGGAGTATCTCAATTGGAGTACCTTGGACATATAATATCACAAGAGGGAGTAGCCACAAACATGAGGAAAGTTGAAGCCATGACCATGTGGGCCACCCCTAAAAATGTCAAGGAGTTGAGAGGGTTTTTGGGACTGACTGGCTATTACAGAAGATTTGTTAAGGGGTATGGAGTGATTGCTAAACCACTCACAGATCAACTGAAAAAGAATGCATTTGCTTGGAACAAGGAAGCTGAAGAAGCTTTTAGAAAATTGAAGGAGGCTATGTCCACTGCACCAGTTTTAGCAATGCCAGATTTCAACCAACCATTTGTTCTGGAAACTGATGCATGTGACAAAGGAATAGGTGCTGTATTGATGCAGAATAGGAGGCCAATTGCCTATTTTAGCAAGAGTTTAGGGGTGAAGAATCAAGCCTTGTCAACTTATGAAAAAGAGTTCTTAGCCTTACTCACAACAGTTCAAAAATGGAGACACTATTTAATTGGTGGGCCATTCATCATAAGAACTGATCAGATCAGCTTGAAACATCTGTTGGAGCAAAGGGTGAACCATATGATGCAGCACAAGGGATTATGTAAATTGATGGGGTTGGATTACAAAATTGAATATAAGAAGGGGGTGGAAAACAAGGTAGCTGATGCATTATCCAGACAACCCTTGCAACATAATGGAGAGTGTACAGCTGTTTCTGAACTGATTCCTCAATGGGTAGTTGAAGTGAAGGATAGTTATGAAAATGATGATTGGGCCCAGGAGTTGATTCAACAATTTAAGAAGAGTGAAGCCCCAGTAAACTACTCACTGCACCAAGGGGTATTGAAATACAAAGGAAGAATATGTGTTGGTAGCAGTGGAGGGTGGAGAGAGATTGATGCATGAGATCCATGATTCCAGCATTGGGGGACATTTTGGCATGCAAGCTACTTACAGGAGGCTGAAAAACCAGTTCTTTTGGCCATTCATGAAGAATGAAGTATATAAACATGTATCAGATTGCAACAATTGCCAGCAAAACAAAGCTGAGCATGTCAAGTTACCTGGTCTATTGAAACCTTTACCTATACCCAGTGAAGCATGGAGAAGCATCAGTATGGATTTTATATCTGGGTTGCCTAAGTGTGAGGGTAAGGATGTGATTTTTGTAGTGGTAGATAGGCTAACTAAATATGTGCACCTGATGGCATTAAAGCACCCTTATAAAGCAGCTGATGTAGCACAGGCATTTATTGAAAATGTGTACAAGCTGCATGGGCTACCAACAGACATAGTCAGTGACAGGGACCCACTTTTCACAAGCAAATTTTGGAGGGAGTTGATGGAGAAATTGGGAATTAAGCTCAACATGAGCACAGCTTATCATCCTCAGTCTGATGGGCAGACTGAGAGAGTAAACCAATGCATAGAAAACTATTTGAGAGGTATGCTTTTCAACCAGTCAAAGAAGTGGGTCAGATGGTTGCCCCTAGCTGAGTACTGGTATAATACTAATTTTCACACTTCTCTCAAGACCACACCTTTCCAGGCACTCTATGGTTATTCTCCAATTCAGTTTCCCACTGGTTTTACCATGAAATGTACAGTAGAGGGAGTGAATGAATTGCTCAAGGAGAGACATGAATGGGTCACTGAGTTAAGATTGAATCTGCAGAAGGCTCAAGATAGAATGAAACGATTTGCAGATGAGGGAAGAATAGAGAGAAAGTTCAAAATTGGAGATTGGGTATATCTCAAATTACAGCCATATAGACAAATAACAGTGCAAGGGGCCCACAGTGGGAAGTTGAGCCCAAAATTCTATGGCCTATTTGAAATAGTGAGTCAGCATGGTGATTTGGCATATGAGTTGCTGTTACCAGAAGGGTCTCAGGTACACCCTGTGTTCCATGTGTCACAACTCAAGAAGAGTGTTGGAAATGGACATATAGTGCAACCCACATTACCAATTGTGCAGCCTGTAGTTCAAAAGAATTTGATCCCTGAGGGTATTCTGGGAAGAAAGATATATAAAAAGGGGGAAGCTGCTGGTACTATGGTTCTGGTAAAGTGGAAAGGAATGGCAGAGGAAGAAGCCAGTTGGATTGACTATGAGGAATTAAGTGAAAAATTTCCCAATTTTGTTCTTGAGGACAAGAACAATTTAAGGAGAGGAGACTGTCAGATATGCAAAATAACAGCTTGATAGCCGTTGAGGGGATTGACCCATAGCCGTTGAGTCAATCAGTATTGGCTCCTGACTTGATTAATGACGGAAAGAAAACGGAGTTAAGCAACAGTACATGTGAGAAAGGAGGGCCCATCTCTATTATACAAACGGAGTTAGTGAAGGGGTCACTGACAGAGCTGCTGACACGTGTCCAGGGACCATCAGATGAGCTGGGAGTGAAGACAAACGAAGAATTTCTAGGATAGAAGTGAAATTAGCTGTTTAAAATTATCTTTTATCTGGAGATATTTGTCTGTATGGGATATATAAGCCTTTTGGGGGCGAGATTAGGTTTTCTTCATGTTGAATCTAGATCTGAACTGCTATTATGCCATTTTTATCCATTTTCTCTTATTTTACTCAAATTTCCAGTGTAGTGAATTATTGTAACGGATTAACATCCGAGTAGGTGCTCAATAGCATCGTTTTATAGTGAATTTAGTCTTTTATCTATCAATTTCACCTCTCTCTTTTCTTATTGGAATCAGTTAGCATCAAACCCTAACTTTTCTGCTGGTAATTTCCTGTTTCGGGACAGTTTCGGTCCGAAGCCAATCTTATTTGAGCAAACTTTCATTTCAGGAACGTTACACAATTCGTAATAATTCAATAATCTTCATATTACATTCTAATTTTCAGCTTAAATAACAATCTAACACAATTAAAAGCTACTGCTCATTAATACATCATCTCAACTACTTTTTCTAATACCAAAACACATTTATAACCTCCTAGAAGACCACAAAAGACAACAAAATACCATAACAGATTATAAAACAATTTTGACTAATAAAGACTCAAAATAACTCACAACTAACTTACTAAATGCCTTGACTGTTCTTTGAATAGATGATATAAATCTTTTGTTGATTCTGCATCTGACATGGCATCTTGATCGGTGTCATGCATTATACTAAAGAAGCACACGCATAAAATGCAAACAAAACTTATTTTGGGCATCAGCTAAGCATCCAAAACATTATGTATTCATTAGAAATAATTTGATCACAGTAATTAAAATTTAAGAGCTTTATTTAGTCTAAAATATAATTCAGATCTTACCTATTTAAAATTTTGGATTATACTAAGAAATATGCATACAAAGTGCAAATAAAGATTATTCTTAGCATCAATAGAGCATTTTAAGCGATTTTAGATTCATTCGAAGTCAAATATTCACGATAATTTACATTTAAGCTCTTTATAGAGTTTACAATAGAATTTAGATCTTTCTTATTCAAGAAGTTGCATTATACTTAAACAATAAGAGCATTAAATAGAAAATAAAATTTATTTCGGGCACCAGTAGAGCATTTCAAATGATTCTGGATTTATTTGAAGTCATTTGACCGAAGTAATCCATATTTATGATCTATATATGCTCTAGAATTTAACCTAAGAAGTTAGTTATTCAAAATATTACATTGTACATAAAATATAAGCGCATAAAGTGCAAATAAAACTTATTTTGGGCAACAGATGAGCATTCCAAACGATTCTGCATTCGTACGAAGCAATTTTATCATAATAATCTACATTTAAGCTCTTGATATTGTGTAAAATGTAATTTAGATAGTTTTTCAAAATATTTCATAATACTATAGAAATATGGCATAAAATGCAAATCAAGCTTATTTTGGGCAACAAATGAGCATTCAAAAGATTATGTATTCATTAGAAGTAATTTGATCACAATAATTAATATTTTTAAGAACTTTATATAGTCTATAATATAATTCAGATCTTACTTATTCAAAATATTAGATTACACTAAGAAATATGCATATATAAGTGCAAATGAAGATAATTCTTAACATCATTAGAGCATTTTAAGTGATTTTGGATTCTTTCGAAGTCATTTTATTCATGATAATCTATATTTAAGCTCTTTGTAGGGTCTAGATTTTAATTCCGATCTTACTTATTCAAGATAGAATTATAAATAGAAAATTCAGATATAAAGTGCAAGTATAGCCTTCTCTCTCTTAAAGCATCCGTTGAGTTATGATTAGAAAATACACACATTAAATTGCTAATAAAGCTTATGATAGAATTCAGATCTTGCTAATTCAAGATATTCTATTATGATTAGAAAATACACACATTAAATTGCAAATAAAGCTTATTTTGGGCATTAGTTGAACATGTCAAGTGATTCTGGATTTGCGAAGTCATTTGACCAAAATATTCTATATTTATGCTGTACATATAGTATAGAATATAATTAAGAACTTATATATTTAAAATATTACACTATACACAAAAAAAACACGTATAAAGTGCAAATAAAGCTTATTTTGGGCAGCAGTTCCAAACGGTTCAACATTCATTCGAAGTCATTTTATTATAACAATCTATAGTTTGCTCTTTATATGGTCTAAAATACAATTTAAAATTTACTCATTCAACATATTGCATTATACTAAAGAAATACGCGTATAAAATGCAAGAAAAACTTATTTTGGGCATCAGCTGAGCATTCAAAACATTACGTACTCATTATAAATAATTTGATCACAGTAATTAATATGTAAGAGCCTTATTTAGTCTAGAATATAATCCAGATCTTATCTATTCAAAATATTGGATTATACAAAAAAATGTGCATATAAAGTGCAAATAAAGATTATTCTTAACATGAGCATTTTAAGCGATTTTGGATTTGTTCGAAGTCCTTACATGGTCAACAATAGAATTCAGATCTTTCTTATTCAAGATATTGAATTATGCTTTTTCAATAAGAGCATTAAATAGCAAATAAATTTTATTTTGGACATCGGTTGAGCATTCCAAGTGATTCTGTTTTATTTTAAGTCATTTGATCGAAATAATTTATATTTATGCTCTATACATGGTCTAGAATAAAACTGAGAACTTACTTATTCCAAAATATTACGTTATACATAAAAATAATGAGCATAAACTGCAAATGAAAATATGTTGGACAACAATTGAGCATTCCAAGTGATTCCACATTCATTCGAAGTCATTTTATCATAATATCTATAGTTATGCTCCTTGTACGGTCTAAAATATAATTCAAATTTTACTCTTTCAACATATTGCATTTTACTCAAGAAATATGCGCATAAATGCAAAAAAAAATAAAAAAAATAAATATTTTGGACATCAGCTGAGCATTCAAAACATTATGTATTCATTATAAATAATTTTAACACGGTAATAAATATTTAAGAGTTCTATTTAATCTAGAATATAATTCAGATCTTACCTATTCACAATATTGGATCATACTCATATCAATTTAAGCTCTTTGTTCAATATCATTTATTCACAATAATCTACTTAAGCTCTTTATAGGGTCGAGAATTTAATTCGGTTCTTACTTATTCAAGATATTGCAATATACATAGAAAATACAAATATAAAATGCAAATGAAGCTTATTTTGTGCATCGGTACAAATTTTCAATCGATTCTGGATTCAATCAAAGTCATCTATATTTATTCCCTTTACATAGTCTAAAATATAAGTCAGATCTTCAAACGGCTATAAAGTGTTAATAAAGCTTGTTTCGGCATCAGATGAGTATTTCAAGCGATTCTGGATTCATTTCAAGTAGTTTGATTACAATAATCTATATTTAAGCTCTTTATATGGTCCACAATATAATTTAGATCTTACTTATTTATTAATTGGATTTTACAAAGAAAATATATGCATATAAAATGCAAATAATGATCATTCTATGCTCATATGAGTTTTTTAAGTAATTCTGGATCATTCATATGAGTTTGATCACAATAATCTAAGCTCTTTATATGGTCTAGAATAGAATTCAGATCTTGCTTATTCAAGATATTGTATTATACTTAGAAAATCTGCACGTTAAATTGAAAATAAAGCTTATTTTGGGCATTAGTTGACCATTTCAAGTGATTCTGGATTTATTCGAAGTAATTTGAACAAAATAATCCCTATTTATGCTATACATATGGTATAGAATATGATTAGGAACTTACATATTTAAAATATTACATTTTATACAAAACATATGCGCATAAAGTGCAAATTAAGCTTATTTTGGGAAACAGCTGAGAATTCCAAACGATTCAGCATTCATTCGAAGTTATTTTATCATAATAATCTATAGTTATGATTTTTATATGGTCTAGAATATAATTAAAATTTTACTCTTTTAAAATATTGCATTATACTAAAGAAATACGCTCATAAAATGCAAACAAAACTTCTTTTGGGCATCAGCTGAGCATTTAAAACATTTTGTATTAATTAGAAATAATTTGATCAGAGTAATTAATATTTAAGAGCTTTATTTAGTCATCTTATCCATTCAAAATATTGGCTTATACTAATAAATCAATAATATAAATAAAGATGTGTGGGTGTCGGTCCTCTTTTAGTTAATATTAGTGCGACACTCCATCAAGACCTTTGATTTTTCTGCTCCAACTTAATCTGGTCCCGTTCCTTCAGATGTATGTTAAGTTTTTATGTGTTACTTATTGTGTTGTGATATGTGTTGCTTAGAATTGTGTTCCCTTTATGTTGTATTAATAATTTCCATTTTGATTATACTGCGTCGTTTTTATCACATAATTTATCTCAACCTCTCTCTCTTAGTTGCTTCTATGAGAAATGATGGAACAATATTTTTTATTTGTGATAGTTTAGAAATTAAAATAAAGAAAAGTAATTCAAAAGCCTAAGCAAACTACTAATTGTTAATATTTTTATAATGGTACAGATATTGCATTTTTTACTACTGTGTTATTTTTTACAATTTTAGATATCTTCACAATTCTTTCCCATCATTTTTTTAGGTACCAAATTCCTCCATTCATCCATGATGATAGTATATCTTTGCTGAATTTTATATTGATGGTGAAGGTTATTATCCTGATGATGAATACGATCCTGTTGCCGACATGTTTGACGATTAATATTTTCTCTAGAAATTTATATTTATATTTTAAATTTTTATGGCACCACCAGTGTACGTCAATAGTTCTTCATTTTAGCTTGAATTTAATTTTTATGTTTCTAATATTTTTCAATCGCATTCCTCTCTTATTGTCAAATTACTTCACAAAAATTATATCGTTAGTATAAAATATTTCAACATATGTAGATATAATTTATTATTTCTACCTTACCAGTTATTACACTTTATATTAATTATAAACATAACAACCTAATTACAATCAACATTTATTAAATGATAACATATTTAATTTTTATTACTATGTCAAATATCGAGCGAAGCTCGATTAGCCCCTCTAGTATGAATATAAAGTGAAAGTAAAGATTATTCTTATCATCAGTAGAGCATTTTAAGTGAAAATAAAGATTATTCTTATCATCAATAGAGCATTTAAGCTCTTTTTAGGGTCTACAATAGGATTCAGATCTTGCTTATTCAAGATATCGCATTATGCTTAAACAATAAGAGCATTAAATAGCAAATAAAATTTATTCCAGGCATCGGTTGAGCATTTCAAGTGATTCTGAATTTATTCGAAATCATTTGATCAAAATAATCTATATATATGCTCTATATATGGTCTAGAATATAACTAAGATCTTACTTATTCAAAATATTACATTTTACATAAAAAAATATGCGCATAAAGTGCAAATAAAACTTAATTTTGGGCACCAGTTGAGCATTCTAAGCAATTCTGCTTTCATTCGAAGCCATTTTATTATAATAATCTATATTTAAGCTCTTTATAAGGTATAGAATGTAATTCAGATTATACTTTTTTCAAAATATTGCATAATACTATAGAAATACCAGCATAAAATGCAAATAAAACTTATTTTGGGCAGCAGCTGAGCATTCAAAAGATTCTGTATTAATACTTAAGAACTTTATATAGTCCAGAATTTAATTCTGATCTTACTTATTCAAAATATTGGATTATACTTAGAAATATGCACATAAAATGCAAACAAATATAATTCTTAACATTATTAGATCATTTTAAGTTATTTTGGATTCATTCGAAGTCATTCACAGTAATTAAGCTCTTTGTAGGGTCTAAAATTTAATTCCGATATTCAAGATGTTATGTTATACATAGAAAATTCAGATATAAAGCGCAAGTTTATGCTGAGCATCAGTTGAGTTTTAAGTTATTCTGGATTCATTTGAAAGCCCTTTGGTCACAATAATCTATATTTAAGCTCTTTATATGGTCCCAAAATATAAATCAGATCTTTTTTATTCAAAAATATTGGATGATACACAGAAAATACTCATATCAAGTGTAAATAAAGTTTATTCTGAGGATTAACTGAGCATTTCAGCAATTAGGGATCCATTCGAAGTCATTTATTAGCAAAAATCAATATTTTCACTTTTAGACGATCTAGAATGTAATTCGAATCTTACTTACTAAAAAAATTGAATTTTACAAAAACAATACGCACATAATTGCAAATAAATCTTAATCTGAGCATCATTTGAGAATTTTAAACATTTTTTTATTCATTCGGCGTCATTTATTCACAATAATGTGCATTTACCCTCTTTATACAGTCTAGAATATAATCAGATCTTACTTATTTAAAACAACGGATTATCAAAAGAAAATATGTGTATAAAATACAAATAAAATTATTTTATGCATCATTTGATCATTTTAAGTGATTTTGGATTCGTTTGAAGTCATTTATTCACAATAATTTACATTTAAGCTCTTTATTGGGTCGAGAATTTAATTCGGTTCTTACTTATTTAAAATATTGCATTATACATAGAAAATACGAATATAAAATGCAAATGAAGCTTATTATGTGCATCAGTACACATTTCAAGCGATTCTGGATTCAATCAAAGTTGTTTGATAACTATAATCTAGCTTATGCCCTTTACATGGTCTAAAATATAATTCAGATCTTAAATATTCCAAATATTCGACTACGCAGAAAAAAAAAACACATATACAAAATTGCAAATATATCTTGTTATGATAATCAATTGAGCATTTTAAGCAATTCTGAAATCATTTGAAGTCATTTGATCACAAGAATCTATTGATACAATCTAGAATATAATTCAGAACTTACTTATTAAATATATTGCATTATGCTTTAAAAATACGTCATAAAGCGTTAATAACGCTTGTTTGGGCATCAGATAAGTATTTCAACCGATTCTGGATTCATTTCAAGTAGTTTGATCACAATAATCTATTGTGTGGACTTTTTCGTCATTTCTCGAAGAATGATTGAGTTTCCTCAAGAACGGGAATAAGTCTTAGATTCACCCCTAACGAGCTTAAATTCAAGTGTAAAATGCATCTTGACAACAAGAAAAACATTAACGAGAATCTATTCTCATGAGGGTTTATTAATTTTGTGGATCCTTTCCTTCCAATAGGCGCAAGCCCCTATTGTTAATTACCCCGTGACGAATCACGAGAACCTCTGATTAAGGGATTCGAGAAATTATATGTCGTAGGCTAGAAAAGTTGTTATCTCAATCTATTCTTGACTTAAACTAAACTCAATTGATGTTACCAAACTTAATTGACGGGGCACAATTGAGAATACAAATGACTTAACTCCTTTTGGCTTAAATCGGACTCAATTAACGGTACCAAACCTAATTAACGGGACCTAATTGAGGACATCTAAAACACTTTATCTAAAACTAAGTCTTGGTCATTTGGCGACTTATAAGACTAGAAGAGTTTGATTTGGTGGTTCTTGGCCCTTTTGCGGCTTGGAAGAACTAAGTCTTGGTCATTTGGTGACTTGTAAGACTTTAGGAGCTTGATTTGGTTGTTCTTGGCCATTTGGCAGCTTGGAAGACTGGGTCTTGATCATTTGGTGACTTATAAGACTGGAGGAATTTTTTTTGTTGTTCTTGGCCATTTGGCGGCTTGAAAGAACTGGGTCTTGGTTATTTGGTGACTTGTAAGACTTTAGGAGCTTGGTTTGGTTGTTCTTGGCCATTTGGCGGCTTGGAAGAACTGGGTCTTGGTCATTTGGTGACTTGTAAGACTTTAGGAGCTTGGTTTGGTTGTTCTTGGCCATTTGGCGGCTTGGAAGAACTGGGTCTTGGTCATTTGGTGACTTGTAAGACTTTAGGAGCTTGGTTTGGTTGTTCTTGGTCATTTGGCGGCTTGGAAGAACTGGGTCTTGGTCATTTGGTGACTTGTAAGACTTTAGGAGCTTGGTTTGGTTGTTCTTGGCCATTTGGCGACTTGGAAGAACTGGGTCTTGGTCATTTGGTGACTTGTAAGACTTTAGGAGCTTGGTTTGGTTGTTCTTGGCCATTTGGCGACTTGGAAGAACTGGGTCTTGGTCATTTGGTGACTTGTAAGACTTTAGGAGCTTGGTTTGGTTGTTCTTGGCCATTTGGCGGCTTGGAAGAACTGGGTCTTGGTCATTTTGTGACTTGTAAGACTTTAGGAGCTTGGTTTGGTTGTTCTTGGCCATTTGGCGGCTTGGAAGAACTGGGTCTTGGTCATTTGGTGACTTATAAGACTTTAGGAGCTTGGTTTGATTTCGAATAGCGAGACTTTTGTTATTAAACTTGCTTTCAGACTGCGAAAAGTTTTTACTGAAAAATAGTTCTTTTAAAATTGTTTTCATATGAAGATTACCTAAATTTGCTTCAAAAGTTTATGGAAAATTTATTTGGAATTTATTGTGTTCAATGTTTTTTTATAAAATTATATTTTTACAGTGAAAATACTTCAAAAATATAAAAGGCTAATGTTTTGAAAGATTTTTTATATGAAAATATCAGTAAATCTAGATTCTACAGATTTTTAGGATTTTATAGATATTTTATTTAAATTTTTCTGAATTCCGTACTAGTTTTAATGAATTTTCAAAGTTTTGGCTGATTTGGCAAATTATGATTAGTCCACGTGGCAATGGGAGCCGAGGTGGCTGCTGATTGGGCTGGAGGCGTTGGCAGGAAAGAACATAAGTTAATCTTTACTAATTTTCTTCTTTGGGCCTGTTCTTGCAATTGGGCTTCATTCAAATTGAATTGTGATCCATCTTTCATTTCTCATTAAATCTAGCCATGTTCCGTGTAGCGACTATCTAACAGGCTTCCATGCGATTCTGCCACAAAAAATCTAAGGGACTTAGGCGCTGAATATTGATCGGAGAAGACGGGTTTTATCTCCTTCTTAACGGGCTCGTAAACTTAACGGATTTGGATCCGTTAGCGATTCCGACCGCCGCTAAGTAGGGGAAAGAGTTCTGTGGCTTCGTGAGGTGACGAGGACGTCAATGGTGTACTTGATTTTTGTTGCGTTTTTCTCTAATGACAGGAGCACGAGGTGCTGACACAGCGTTTCAGCGATTGGTATTGTCAAGGGTGGAGAAGCTCCATTGTACCAGAGAAGGGCTTTTTAGCACTACAGGAGTAAGGAGAAGAAATATACGTACCCAATTTAATTTGCGTTTATCTAATTTAGTTGGAGAGCCATGAGTTGGTATCGTAAGACATAGGAATGGTACCGAGAGTAATGTCAAAAGATTAATTTTGATTTATCCAAGATACACGGTATCATTTAGCATGCTTTTACTTGAATTTGATGTATGTATATGCTAATTATTGCTCAGGGCTTTCTAATTGACGACTTATGCACGAAATTAACTTCTCACAATGTTAGGCAGCACATGATTTTTCACTTTTGAGTTTTATTTTATATTTCACTCATGTGGTCTGGTACATGAGATTCCATACTATGCACTCAATATAGCTATTACGGCATATGTTTGGTATAATTATCAATACACAGCTTCATTCTGGTTATCCTATATCTCAATTACCATTTCACATATGTTTATTTGACATAATCTAAACTATTTACATCACTACATCCACACAAATCCTAACAAGTATCAATTGACAATAAATTTATAATTAGAATATTGTTTGTTATATCTTTCCAATGCAATCGTTAACTGTTATGAAGGAAAATCCAGAGTTCAATCAATTTCGCACATGAACCTGTAACCTCTTTAGAGAAGGGTCAACTGAGTACAACAAATAAAACTTAGTAAAAAGAATATTTAAGCAGTTACTACTCATCACATATGTGCATTCTGGACACAAGATCATAGCTTCAGAGGGAACTTTAAACTAGAAGGAATTTGCTATAACACACATCTATGTTTGATTCTTCAAAGCTACACTGTTCAATTTATTACCAAATATAAGAGATCAGTGTAATCAAGCTCTTTTACCGATCTAAGAATGGGATTTCCTGAAACAAATTATAGCGTCTACTGACCTTTTATTTACAAGCTATATTCTATACTATTTAACATCTACAAAGATTAAGATACTGAAAAAGCTACTGAACTAACACTGTGTTGAAGGCATATTCACTACCTAAGCTTCTATTATGGTCTGGATCTGAGAAAAGAGCTTCATGAAATTCAAACAAGTTTCAGATAATGCAATCTCACTATTGTTATTCAATACCTGAATATTAAATCATGATTCAGAGGTAATCTGACTAAAGAAAATTCTCATAAAAGCCTTCAATTCAAATTTTTATGCTAGAATCTTAGTAAACACCACAACTATGCGTTTTAGTCCTGACTTATTGTGTAAATCTACTGAACATCAATTCTAACGAAAATTCAGCAGCATCTCCCCTCTCCTTTATTTGATTTTCAAACAATCTCTCCTTCCATGGCCATAGCCACTAGAAAGAGGAGATGCTACCTATGTCAGGAGAAACTCCAGCCATGGTAAAGTACTAAAGACCGAAGAAACTTCAGCCGAAGCAATGGGACAGCCAATGTCTGAAGACACTTCGGACGAGGCTTGAATCGAAGCAGAAATTGAGGAAGAAGAGAAAAGAGAGAAGAAATGCCACCAAATTCGCACAAATTGAATCGAATTAAAAAAAAGAGAGATCAAGAAACAAAATTCAATCAAGCTTTTAAAGAAATCAAAATTTTCTTCATTTCACATCAAAACCGATTGTACAACTTCAATTCTTACCTTTTCTTACCTTTCCTTTGATTACAAGCGATTGTTAAGCTCAAGTCTTGACTGAATTGCCTATCCTATACTTGCACTACAAGTGTTTGTGGAAATGTCTCTACCTAAACTTGATCAATGGAGGTTTTTTGTGTGTGTGAACTCGTTTCTGAAGTCTCTAGAGAAGATCTCTAAAGGTTCAGAAACAATATGTGTGTGAAAGTGTTGGAGAAGAAGCCCCTTTCTCTTTGCTTGATGGTGTATATATAGGCAACGATGGCCTAGAGTCTTCTGCCAGCTGGCTCCAGCTGCTTCAATCTCCGCCGTCCAGTGAAGGAGTCCACGGATCGCCAATTGATCGTGCGGCCGAGAAGATGGGAGTTTGTGTTTTCTTTCACGGTCAAACGAAGGGGGAATGGGGGTTTGACTCAATTCTGTTAGGAGATCATTCACACTTCAATTAATCCTGCTCGTCGGTTGTTTGACTTCTATATTGACTTCTCATCCGAGGGCCATGATCGTGCGACATCAAGAGAATCTTCTAGATGGTCAGAAGAGTCGCTGGAGGATTTGACCAGTTAGTTAGAATTTTGTTCTACCTTCATCATTACTTAAGCAACTAATTTCCCACCCGTCGCTCTTGACCGAACGGCTTCTGTTGAGAGTGGTTGCCGGCGGTTACAGTGGTCGGATCAACGCATGTTTCTTTCTCTCTTCTCGCATTCCTCTTCTTTTCTTGTTCTGTTCAGTTGGAAGAGACGATCTCTTCGTCTGTGGGGCCCGCCAGTCAGGTTTAATGAGACACAATCTCAGCGCCATTCACTATCCTTTCTGTACACCTGGTCTATCGTGCACCGCGTGGCTAAGTCAGCTTGTGAAATGCATCCGGTCCATGTACCAAGTCTTCTTAAACGTGGTATTGTACGGAGGGAAGAAAATTTTGATTTAAAGGGGGCTCATCTCTGTTTTACTTTGCACTGTAGGCTACGGTTGAATCACATAACCTGATTACTTCATTACATGGAGTTCCTGTTTACATGCACCCTTCCTTTATTGGCTCATTTGCTTATGAAACATTATGTTTATTTCATTCCTGTGATAAATTAGGTGCGCATATGGGGCGTTTTGTCCCATGTTCTTCATTTATCCACTGTCGTTATTACATTACCATTCCTTTGATCATTTATTTCATTTATCACATTACGCATTTACCATGAAAATTTCTTCTTCAACATCTATATACAAACAATATAATTTGAGATCTTACTTATTTAATTAATGGTTTATACAAACAAAATATGCATATAAAATGCAAGTAAAGATCATTCTATACTCATTTGTGTTTTTTAAGAAATTCTGGTTTCATTCAAATTAAGATTTTTTTGTTTTTTGAAAGCTTTATTTAGTCTAGAATGTAATTAAAATATATATATATAAATTGTCACACCCCGGAAGCTGAGCATGACATCGGGATTTCCGCCACAAGAGTAATTACTACTCCTGTAAGGCTAACAGACAGACATAAAATTTTTTTTTCTAAAGTTAACTATTCCATTTTCTTGATTTCGGTCCCAGCAGACATAACACACAAGTACACATTTATTGCAAGCACATATAATATGTTACACAAATTTACATAATTTACATGCCCGGCTTATTTCATACCTCTAACCCTAGTGACTCGTCAGTTATTTTATTATACAAATAAGTGTTCTAACTGACGGTCCACACCATCTATCCTAATGTCAGGCTTATATTATATTTCACATAAAATATTTACAGAAAGGCTTAACCACACAGCTGACAAACAGGCACCAAAACCAGGACACGGAGATGAGTCCTCCTACAACTCATCAAACTTCCTCTTCCGTGACTGGTTGCGATGGGTCCCACTCGAGAACCACACCATCAGGCGGAGGACCATTACCAAACAACTCAAAATACACATATGCAGAAATTTCCGGTAAGTCATCGAAACTGAGCAGAAAGACCACATTACACTGTAACCCTGGCACGTACACTTCTAGCTTCACAAAAGAACACTCGGTAGTGGCGACCGCTCGGGGTCTAAAAAGCCTCTGCTTGGCCTGGAACCCCCGTCCCAACGAGGCACATGCAAAACAAACAAACGGAATGAGAATAAATCCTCAGTGCGGGTTTTAGTTCCAGTACGCGGATCTTAATACAAATCCGTGCATCAGACTAAAATCCCAATAAATTTATTTAACACAGAAATACAGATTTCATGTACCGTAGGTACTAGTCGGAAAGGTCCTAATACCGGCATCTGCCAGATGACATGCAACAACAGAAAGATGAATCACAAATGTAAGCATTTATCTTCCAGATAAAACTTATACACTCAAGTTCTTACGGCCAGACAGATACAGAAAGAACTTTTCCCAACACCAAAGATAGAAACCATTTGGTACAGATCAAACAAAGGGAATAAATCCAGAGATAATAGCGCTAATAACCTGGCCGGGTCGGTGGCCAAACCGATATTCACCGGAGAGTGCAATAGTTCATAATCATAAATATGCTTATCAGATCTATCAATTTTCTGGAAATGGTTCAATCAAAGTCCAATTCTTCTATCACAAAATATGATCAAGTGATAAAGATCTTACAGAAGCCATTCCAGTTATTTATCAAACAGTCTGACTTTTACTCAGTATCAATCGGATTTCAAATTCAGACTGTGCATAAATCATTACCAAAGCGGTGATATAATCAACATGCATTTGTTTGATTATTTATGGGCTTCTATTTCTAAATGAAATTCGAATGCATTATCAAAGATTTTTCAACATTCCATGCATTAATTTAAAAATACCGAATTCTAGATTTTAATCAAGAAACCGCGTATCCGCACCTTCACACTCTTCCGGAGCGTGTGAGTGGTCGGCTGTTCCTGTTCAATAATAGATCAAGATCCGTTAATATTTATTTAACGGGGTTCTATAATCCTTTTGACAGAATTACGGTCTGGTTAAACTACCCCACCTGACTGACGGTAACAGTTCCAAATTTTATAACAGATATATTTCAATAGTTAATATTTTAATTATTTATCCACTTTTTAGTTGTTTTATCATTTTCCTAATATCGAAGTCAGAAATCAGAAATCAGAATCAGATTTTATTTTCAGAATTTTCAGAATTAGCAGAAATAGCAGAAATAACAGAAATATCAGAAATATTTATTAAACTCAGAGAAAACATAAGTCAGAAATTTATTTTATTATTTAACGGGATCAGAGTGTCTGAGTATTTGCCACAGTATCCGTTCAGTTAAATCAGACGTTTTTCATCATTTCCCTAAAATCCGAAATCCGAAAATTAAACTAAGGACATTGTTTCCAAGTCATTTAGTTTAATTCTATTCATCAAGCTCAACAGAAGTCATTAGTCCACTAATTGTTAATTAAGTCTTAATCCGAAACTTAATTAAATCATAACCCGACTTATTTACATTCAGCCCACAAATCGGAAAATAAATCGGCCTACAGAAAAATTCCGAAAGCCCACACATTTTTTTTTCCTTTTTCTTCTTTTTTTTTCTTTTGGCCAAGCCCACGACAAATCCAGCCCAAGTCCACAAATCCAGCGACGACCCAAAGCCAGCAGGTCGGACTCAGTCGACCTGACCCAGTCGACTGGGTCTAACCATAACGGGTCCGACAAAACCCAATCGGATCCGATAAGCCTTCCATATTTCCAATCCAGCCCACAAAGTCCTTCAAAGCCCTCCAAAAATTCACATAGGCCCATCGAAACTTATTAATGCTCCATATATCACAAATAAGCCCTCAGTTATTTATTTTCAGGCCCTCAGAACTTTGCAAATATACCCATAAAAATCCGGAAATCATAAATACCATCCCAGAGCACAGAATCCATACCAGATAACCAATCTCCCTCTCTGTTAGTGTACCAGCAACTGGTACCAAGGTACAAATGCACTTTTATAAGTCTGAAATACATGATATGTATCAAATATGCGCTGCCTCAACTCAAAATATGCATATCATGCTCCTAATTACAAACTAGACTTTGTAATGGCATAAAATCATTTCGGAGTGCATCAACAACCTGAACATTCACAGAAACCCAATAATAACCTATATGCAAATGATTGAATCATCAATTTTAGCAAGTAATATACACACTTTTCATGATTTTTCCCTCTCTGAGCTACATAAACAAAAGGGAACACATATTTATGTACTTTTCTATTTTATTTCATGAAACCAAACTTCAAATGATGTCAGAATCATGGTATACATGATAATAATCACGATAACCTTCACAGTTTGCATCTAAATGTATTTATAAGCCAAATCATGAACCAAATAACAGTACTGCAGTTCTAGTTTTATTTACTATTCATGTTATAACCTATATACCTAGTAATATGCATTTCCAGTTCCTCTAATACTTGTATAAATTGTTATAACTACAAATGCGAATTACACTAGTATATGCATCATAAAAATATGCTCAGAACAGTTAGCATCTCACAGAGTATACCCACAGAAGTAATCAACTGCTCAAAACGCAAGTTAGTGTCAGAAAATAAGTCAATCATCACTGAATCCACAGAATCAAGTTCAGATAACCCTAATAGCAATTAATATTCAGTATTTAACAGTTCATAGCCCAACAGCGACTACAATTATCAAATTAAACTAGGAATCAATAGGGAAAAGATATACCTCTCTCTTGATCCTTGACAAATCGCCTCAGAAATTCAAGAACAATTAGGGCTAAGATCAAAGTTATGCTTATGAGGAACAAGGCAAGTTCCATGCAATTTACTGTCAATAGAGAACGAAAACCCTAGAGATTAAATCGAGTCACATACTTTCAAATTAACAGCAAAAACCAAGAATTAGAGATAGGCAATTACCTCCTCTGGCCTTCTCCTCTTCCCTTTCCTCTCCTCTTAGCCCCGAAATTTTTTTCCCAAATCTAAACCCTAATATAAATACTTACCTTCACAGAGAAGAAGAGGAGTAGAGAGAGAGGCGGTTCAAGGCTCAGATGGAGATGATGCCACGTCGTACCAATTCCCTCAACCAATCGAACCAAACCAACACACAGAGAAACGGACAGAGAAATCCATCGCACGAGATGACTGCGTGAAGGCGCACGAGATACAGCAGAGGTGTCATTCCTCTACACGAAACACCTCAGAGGCCACCTCTCCGCCAACCAATCTCATCGACCCACGACATCGAGAGCACAAGCTCGGATAATCCAGAGCAAAAGAGAGGAGAAGAGAGAAACAAGTCAGACGGAGGAGACGAGGCGGAAGGAGAAAAATCCTCGTCGACTCAGTTTTATTAAAATGAGTCCAGATTTTCTATGGCCGAAACTATGTAGCTTTTGGTGTAACAACTCACTGGCAACTAATTTTGTAAATTAGCTATTTCTTATAAAAATTAATTTAAAATAATTTAAGAAGTCAGAAAATTGTGGCAAATATACAGAAATACTCAGAAAATTATAACAAACATTTACATGTTCTCAAATTAAATTTCCAGTCAGATTTCACTGTTACTTTAATTTATTTCGTAATTCAGATCATTAATTTGCTTAAACAGATAATTTGGAACTTTAATTACCGACTAATCAGACAATATTATTACATATATATATATATTTGAGAGCTAGAAGAGGCTATCTAAAGGTATATATAATTACAATCTTACCTATTAAAAATATTGGATTGTACTTAGAAATATGCATATAAAGTGCAAATAAGATTATTCTTAGCATCAATTGAGCATTTTAAGCATCTTGGATTCGTTCGAAGTCATTTATTCACAATAATCTACATTTAAGCTCTTTTAAGGATCTACAACGGAATTCAGATCTTGCTTATTCAAAATATTGCATTATGCTTAAAAGAGCATTAAATAGCAAATAAAATTAATTTCAGGCATTAGTTGAGCATTTCAAGCGATTGTGGATTTATTTGAAGCCATTCGAGAAATACGCGCATAAAATGCAAATAAAGCTTATTTTAGACATAAAATGTAAATAAAGCCATTGAGTAATACGCACATAAATTGCAAAAAAATCTTAATCTGAGCATCAGTTGAGAATTTTAAGCAATTCTGGATTCATTCGATGTCATTTATTCACAATAATCTATATTTACCCTCTTTATACAATCTAAAATCTAATTTAGATCTTATTTTAAATAACAGATTATAAAAAATGCATATAAGTTACAAATAAAGATTATATAATGCACCATTTGAACATTTTAAGCGATTTTGGATTCGTTTGAAGTCATTTATTCACAATAATCTATATTTAATCTCTTTATAGGTGGGGAATTTAATTCGGATCTTATTTATTCAAGATATTGCATCAAACTTAGAAAATACAAATATAAAATGCAAATGAAGCTTATTATGTGCATCAGTACACATTTCAAGCGATTCTGGATTCAATCAAAGTTGTTTGATCACTGTAATCTATATTTATGCCCTTCGCATGGCCTAAAATATAATTCATATATTTGAAATATTGGATTAAGCATAAAAAAAATACATATACAATATGCAAATATAGCTTTTTTTTTTGAAATAAGAGGCTATTTATTTATAGAGGCTATAGCCCACTCTGTAACTTAGAGTTTATCCCACTTCTACTAATTATCTACTTAATCCGCGTCCAGCGGGAATTGAACCCCTTACCTCTAGGATAAAAGCAGAGCCACTGACCATCTGTGCTGGACTCCATGTTCCTGCAAATATAGCTTGTTATAAGAATCAATTGAGCATTTTAAGCAATTCTTGATTCATTTGAAGTCATTTGATCACAATAATCGATATTTAAGCTCTCTATACAATCTAGAATATAATTCAGATTTTACTTATTCGAGATATTGCATTATGCTTAATAAATACGCCTGTAAATTGTTAATAAAACTTTTCTGGGCATCATATGAGCATTTCAAGCAATTCTTTATTCATTTCAAGTAATTTTATCACAATAATCTATATTTAAGCTCTTTATATGGTCTACAATATAATTCAGATATTTCTTATTTAATAATTGGATTATACAAAGAAAATATGCATGTACAATGCAAATAAAGATCATACTATGCTCATGTGAGTTTCAGCAATTCTGGATCCATTTAAATTTATTTATTCACAATAATCTACATTTAAGCTTTTTATATGGTCTAAAATAGAATTTAGATCTTTCTTACTCAAGATATTGCATTATGCATAGTAAATACGCACATTAAATCGTAAATAAAGCTTATTTTGGGCATTAGTTGAGCATTTCAAGTGATTCATGATTTATTGGAAGTCATTTGATCAAAATATTCCATATTAATGCTCTACGTATGGTATATAATATACTTAAGAATTTATATCTTTAAAATATTACATTGTACACAAAAAAATATGTGCATAAAGTGCAAATAAATCTTATTTTGGGCAACATTTGAGCATTCCTTGCGATTATGCATTCATTCGAAGTCATTTTATCATAATAATCTATATTTCAGATTTTACTTTTTCAAAATATTGCATTATACTAAAGAAATACGCCCATAAAATGCAAAGAAAACTTATTTTGGACATCAGCTGGCATTCAAAAACTTATGTATTCATTAGATATAATTTGATCTCGATAATTAAAATGTAAGAGCTTTATTTAGTCTTGAATATATTCAGATCTTAACTATATTATACTAAGAAATATGCATATAAATTGTAAATATATATTATTCTTAGCATCATTAGAGCATTTTGAGCTATTTTGAATTCGTTCAAAGCCATTTATTCACAATAATCTATATTTAAACTCTTTACAGGGTCAAGAATTAAATTCGGATCTTACTTATTCAAGATATTACGTTATACATAGAAAATACAAATATAAAATGCAAATGAAGCTTATTTTTTGTATGGTACATGTCTAAAGCGATTCTGGATTCAATCAAAGTCACTGTAATATATATTTATGCTCTTTAGATGGTCTAAAATATAATTTAGATCTTAAATATTCGAAATATTGGATTATGCGTAAAAATACATATATAGCAAAAATAGCTTGTTATGAGAATAAGTTGAGTATTTTAAACAATTCTGGATTCATTTGAAGTCATTGATCACAATGATCTATATATTTAAGCTCTTTGTACAATCTAGAATATAATTTGGATATTACTTATTCAAAATTTTGCAATACATTTAAAAAGTCCTATAAAGTGTGAATAAAGCTTGATTGGGCATCAAATGAGCATTTCAAGCTATTCTATATTCATATGAAATAATTTGATCATAATAATCTATATTTAAACTCTTTATATGATCTACAATACAACTTAAATATTATTTCTTTAATATTAGATTATACAAAGAAAATATGCAAATAAAGATCACTCTATGCTCATTTGAGTTTTTTAAGCGATTATGGATTCATTCGAAGTCATATATTGTAGAAATAAAACTTATTATGAACATCATTAGAACATTACAAGCGATTCTAGATTCATTCAAAGTCGTTTGATAACAACAATCTATATTTTTGCTCTTTATATGCACTAGAAAATAATCCAGATCTTACTTATTAAAAATATATTTTATACATAAAAATTACACTTATACAAGCTTATTTTTAGTAACGATTGAGCATTTTTTTCAAAAATTTTGAATTCATTCGAAGTCATTTGGTGACAATAATCCATATTTAAGCTTTTTATATGGTGTAAAATATAACTCACATCATACTTATTCAAAAAATTACTTTATACATAAAAATACACAAATAATTACAAATAAAGCTTATTCAGAGCATCGATTGATCATTTTGGAGTCGAAGTCATTCGATGACAATAATCTATATTTAACCTCATTATATAGTCTGGTATATAATTCATATCTTACATATTCAAAATATTAGATTATACATAGAAAAACACATATATGTGGAAATAAGATTATTTTGAGTATTATTTGTGTATTGAATAATTATTCTAGTTTTATTCGAAGTCATTTGAAAGAAAATAAATAAGCGGCTGATGAGGAAGAATATTCAATAGAATCAACTCACAGTTTTAAGAATTGAAAGAATAGATCAATAAAAACCGCTACCATGTAGGAAATTGATTTCTGCCATCGGAAGAAATCCCATCGCTTGTCATCGCTGAGGCGATGGTTCTCACCCAGCGCATTTTTATCCAGTACCTAAATGTTCAGTTAGATAAGTACAAATGTTCCGTTATTTGAATATAAATGTTCAATTAGTTGCATTAAATCTTGTAAGCAAAAATGTTCATTTTATTAAGTATAAATATTTAGTTTAGCAAATACAAATGTTTAATTTAGTAAATACAAATGTTCTGTTAATTGAGTATAAATGTTTAGTTAGTTGCAATAAAAAATACAAATGTTATAAGCAAAAATGTTCATTTGGATAAGTATAAATGTTCAGTTTAGTAACAACTAACAACAAATGTTCAGTATAGTAGGTACAAATGTTCAGGTTGTTAGATATAAATGTTCAGTACGACTTTTTGATTTTTTTAATAGGTGAACGAAGGAGTCACGAACCGGACAAAAAATACATGAAAAAATTAGAAGGGGATATCCGATTCAAATAAATTTTTTTCCGACTCTGCCCCTGACGCATCTCTCTCCAAGACTGACGCGTGTTCTATATAATAAAATCATTACTTGACGCATTAAATTGAACACTTTTGAGTATTAAACTGAACACATTTGGTTATTAAACTGAACATTTGTAACAGACGACTGTTATATGCAGCGATGGCAAATCTAACGATGGCACTTATCATTTTTGTACCATGTAATAGTTTGATCCACATTTAATTTGACCAAACAAGCTTAATCTAGCTCCACATGATCTGATGGCAGAATTTCAGAATAGAAAATGGGCTGACAAAAGACTCTCCCATGCACTTATTGCATGAAAACAATACAAAAATTAAAGCATAAAACTATCACATGACGGGGCTCACAAAACAAACATGGAGGCTAATATTAGACCCATCCAGGATTAGTTAGTTACAATACCTATTATATTGATTAATGACTTCCATCTACTACTGCAAATTCGATGTTTAAACATTAAAATCCCCAATGAGCTATGCGCATCTTGCCATTTGAATGTCCCAAAACCCAAAGCTAACTGGCCCACGAAAAAGCTGTCCGTGTTGGGTTGTTTTCTTAATCGGCCATAGCCTAAATAAAATCTTAACAAACGGCTATGGACATGGTCATATTTACATAAAGGGCCAAAGGCGCAATGGGCTATTGCGCACATAATTTCTGTGAAACTAGGCGCAAAGGCCTCTAGCGCCTTATATTAACATAATTTGGCATACATATGTCATACTTCTTACTTTACTTGGAGCAAAAAAAAAAAAAAAAAAAATTGCAAGGTATTAATATTTGAGTTTCTATTTATTAAAACATTATTAAGTGCGTATTTAGAATAATCTTTTAGAATTGGTTAAGCTATGTTCACTATGGTCTAGCCATAAATCTAATTAACTAGCTTTTATTTTTTTCATATTTAAATACTTATGTTGGTTAAGCTATGTTCACTAATGGTCTAGCCATAAATCTAATTAACCAGTTTTTTATTCTTTTTAATATTTAAATACTTATGTTGGTTAAGCTATTTTTTTTTTTGACGTACATACAAAAGTACTCCTATCAATTTTCATCCAAGTGTTGTTTTGACGAAAATACAAAATATATGATGGCAAGAGCTGACACTGATTTAATTTTGTTACATTTTTTCATTTTTTTAACATTATATTTTTAAATATTTTTTATTGTTACATTTTTTTTATAAATAGATGCTAGACAAATCGTTCATTTTACTCCCAATCCGTTTACATGGAATGGAATAATATTTAGTGAAAACTTTGTGAGATTTTTCATCTGGTTGCTATAAAATTTATTCAAAATTCTAAAAATTATTATTAAATCTTAAAATATTTCAATCTGAATGATGGATATTGATTTTTGAATTAGGCACTATTTGTATATACAGCTGACCCAAAAAAGCTTATATTTGTTCTTAATTAACCTAGGAATAATAACAATACCATAACAAAATCATATAAATTATATTTCTAACTTACATTTTGTATATGCATAGTTTGCTAGCTGCTAGTCTCACATTCATATTCAATAGTGTGCCCTCATGCTCTACTTCAACACCTCGACCTCTACTGAAAATAAAGTTTAAATTAGTTGCGTGCATGTTAGAACTCGTGTCGTGTCGTGTTAAGTGAAGAAAATTGAGTAATATGACACGCATAATGGCACAACACGTCTAACACTACACAACGTGTTAAACGCGACAGAAATTATTTCAATATTTTAATTGAATATCATTAAAAACTATTTAAAATATGACAAAAATTGTTAATAATTGTAGCAAAGTGCAAGAATTTATGTTTGCTTTATATAATACATTAAATTTAATGATTTAATAAGAAATAAGCATCATTGGATTTATAATATGAACTCATTTTACTTTAATAAATTATTAAATATACTAAAAAATATAAATAAATATTAATTCTACTCACGTCACATAGGTATTGTGTTGTGTCGCTTGTCAACTCGTGTCATGTTAAAACATGTCAATACTTACAAGTCTTCAACACGATACGATTTTGACGCAACAAGTCAAAATGACACGTGTGTTAATTAAGTAAATGCATCGTGCTAACACGTATACGTATTGTACCAACACGTTCATGTTGTATCATTTTGGAGAACAATAATTTAAAGTACTGTTATCAAGTCAATTGCTTCAAAAGTTACCAAAAATTTTAATTGTCTATGTTTAAAGTTTGAAGTTTGTTTTAAATTTTGGTGGTAGGGCTTTGTAGGGTCTAGAAGGCACATATAATACAAGAAAATGAGGAAGACATAAATTGGTCTTGTGCTTTTTGTTTTTATTTTATTTTTTGTGCGTACAAGTACGCAACATTTTTTTCTTTAAAAAAAAAAGGTAAGGCGCAGAAAGCCCATGCGTCCTTTTTTATGAAAATTTTGTGCGCAAGAGCTCATTGCGCCTTGGCTGTTTATGTAAATATCATCCTGTCCATAGCCGTTTGTTGAGATTTCTTTTTGGCTGTAGCCGTTTAAGAAAAAAACCCTCTCTCGAATGGTACAAATGCTCAGCACGAGTCAGCACAGCACCAGGTACCTAAGACTAAAAGCCTTGGTAACATTTCAGAACATAAAACGGTATTCCTTCGATGGAATTATGTTCAATTATTCAGGCATTTTAACCCTAAACAAGTTGCAACCAACACTGACGAAGTACCACAACAAAGATTTCTAAATGAGTTCAACAAAGACAGCTAAGTTGCAAAAGCTTTGATCATAATTTTTTTTTTCTTATTTCAAGAAAAAGAGCACTACACATTTCAAAAGAACAAAGATCCAGATAGATGACAAAAAAAACAGCAAATTGCCAATACAAAGAGCAAGTCATTAAAAACCACACAACTGAGCTATTTTAGCATGTAATACAAGTCATTGCACAGTTCATTCATCATAAAAATAAATGCAACCTAGGTATATCAACTCACAAAATCCTTAATAAGAAGCAGGATTTGTTGTTTCAAAATCTGCAATCTAAAACTCAACTGGTTCCACCCTAGTGGATCATTTCTTGCCACCACCAGAAACATTGAACTTAAAGAAAATAATGTCTCCATCCTGCACAACGTAAGTCTTCCCTTCCTGTCTGTATTTGCCAGCCGCCTATAATCAAATACCAAAAATCAAGAAATAAATCCTACTTGTGATGGCATCAAACTTTTTCCATAGAACTTGGACCCCAAAGAAACATTGTTTCATATATTAAATCAGCATTTTTTTTTTCCAAATTCACAAATTGTTTCCAACAAATCTTGGATTAGCAACTAGAATGCAACATTTGTTTGATTAATTTGAAAATACCAACCGCCCAGAAGTAGAGGTCAATCAAATAACCATAGCTTTCTTATATCAAATCATATAGCTCCTATCTGAGAACTCATGAACACTTTGGAATCCATCATTGTAAATGCATAATTTCTTATTTTCAAATACAATATTTGTTAACTGTTAAAGAATACCTTCACTGCTGATTCACTACCAAGTTCCTTCAAGTCTTCAAATTTCATAACCTACATAGAAGTTTCATACCAACTGTTAATGAGACTTAAAGTACATAAACTTGTTAAACATGGAACTAGTAGAAACTACAAATGTGAATGAGGAAGCAAGAGGGGGGGGGGGGGGGGGGGGGGGGGGGGGGGGGGGTGTGTTGGTGGTAAGGGAGGGAGACCTCAGCACAAATAAAGCCTCTTTCAAAATCAGAGTGAATAGCCCCAGCTGCTTGGGGAGCTTTTGTTTGCCTCCTTATCTGCCAGCATTTGACCTAGTTTTTATTCAACAGAAAGAAAAAATTGTGTTAGTGACTACTCAAAAAAGTTAAAGCATTAAACATAAGAATACATATAATACCTCATCAGGGCCAGCAGTGAAGAAATATATCAGATTAATTGCTGAGAATCCAGTCTTCACAATCTTTGTTATAGCACTGAACAAGATGCAAATAAATTTTTTATTTTTTTTTTTGAAAAGGTACCAAAAAATTTTGATTTTCAGGGGGGAAAAAATAATTATGTTCTGCAATGTGATCATATGATTAACACATACAACAAGTAAATGAGTATATCACCTTTGAATATTATTCTGCTCACAGTATTTAGCAGCTTCATCCTCTGGCATATCAACAAGCATCTTTTCCAATGCACAACTGAATGGTATAATTGTCTCCCCTCCATGTTCTTGAACCCTTTTTGTTATTTATATGTCAGTCATATTACCAAAAATCAACTTTCAAATAAGAAACCCGAACCCTACAAACCCACTTATACATCTACTGTACAAAAAAAAAAACCCCCATAAATCCCATATTAGAAATATCAGACTTGTGAAAACCCTTTAAAATCCTGCGAAGTGTGCCCCAAGATTCCTCATAAGCTAATTATTCCATTTTGAAATTAAGATAACGTATAGCAAAAGGACTATCATTTTCTATGGAACTGATAAAGAAACAAGTCAAGAAGAAAGGTGATAAGCAATTTAGTCATATTATAATACATCTTTATCTTAGTTGGGTTCAATTTCACTGTGAATTTTGGATTCAGAACAAGAAACAATCATAACCATGCATTCACAATTTTTTAATGAACAAAAAAAATGAACAGAGAGAGATTTGTACCAAGCATGGATTTTGGGCAGGAACTTATTCTTCTTTCTTTGATAGTCTTTCTCAGTCATGTTAACCTGAAAGAGAGAAATGGTGCAACATTGCTGAAAAATTCCATAAAAACTTAATATTTCTTCGTAGAATTGTCTGTCTTAAAAAATAACTATTGACAAACATACAAGGTAGACAACAGGTTTTGCTGTGAGTAGCTGAAATGTATTAAGTATTTCAACATCAGCTGCCTTCCAATCTCCAAGCCTCACATCTTTTCCATCTTCTAACCAAGCTTTCACCTAAAAAAAAGATAAATCATTACTTAGTTGTCAAGGAAAAGGAGTCCCGACAGAATTTATTTTTCTTTTTCTTTTTTTTTTACCCGATGGCACAATTCGTGCTCAATTTTGAGCTGCTTATCATTGCTCCTCTTCATAGCCTTCTCCAAATCCTCTACTTTATTTTGCATATACTCCAAATCCTTCCAAAAGGTGAGTTTAACGAAAAGGGTTAAAACATATACTATATTAGACAGAGAATTACCAAACATCATTTTTCATGTACCACACCATGACAAATAAGTGAAATCACAGTGCTAGTTGATTGTTCAATTCGAGTTTTGCAGATTTCTTTCTGTTTTGAAATTTTACAGAACAACATGCTACTTATGGTACCACTCAGTACAGAATTTACAACTGAACAAACCTTAAGTCTTAGCTCTTCTGTGATGGTCTCTAAATCCCTAACAGGGTCCACTATATCATCCACGTGAATGATCTCTGGATCCTCAAATGCCCCTAAATTGGAAACAAAACAAAGATAAGCACAAGTTTAGAAAAATCAAAGCGGGGTCAACAACAAAATACAAATATTAACAGGTGAAAAATAAATAAACTTACTCAGCACATGAAAGATTCCATCAACAGCCCTAATATGGGAGAGGAAGCTATTGCCCAAGCCTTGCCCCTGGTGGGCCCCACGGACTAGTCCCGCAATGTCGTGTATTTCCAGAAATGCAGAAACCTAAGGAAACTTATTTATTAATAATGATTGGATCTTAATATGTCCCGTGCCAATCAGCTATAAGCAGATATACACTGTAGATGGTATGAATTACATTCTGGTATTCTACCTGTGTGATATATATTGGATTTGGTACAATCAATGACTTCTGGTCTTTTTACAATACCATTTTTTTAGCCTTGGAATGGCTCACAAGACCCAAATTACACCAAAAAAAAAATAGACACACACACACACACACACACACATATGTCATAACAAAGGGTAAACCAAAAAAAATAATAATAATATTTGAGATCAAAACAGTATCCAGGATAAAAGATAACACTCGCATGAAAGAGTATGCTCTAGTGAAAGGTAAAACTAAACAGGGCAATAGAAGAAACTTAAATTAGTGTTCCAACCTCACTCTTGGGCTTGTAGAGTTGACAGAGCCAATCAAACCTTTCATCTGGCACATTAATCCGAGCCTCATTTGGTTCAATGGTACAAAATGGGAAGTTCTCAGCTGGAATTGCTAGCTTTGTTAGTGTATTAAACAAGGTTGATTTTCCCACATTTGGCAGCCCAACCTACAAAATAATTATATAAACAATTTAGTCTTCAATTTCATTGACGAATAAACAACTAACATGGTACTTTGAGATATGAAGACTACTACTAAATGGTAAATTAACTAAATTGCTATCCTCTTAATAATAGTAATTAGTACATGAAAGTCACAGAGTATTATCATAAATACTTAATTGCTTGCCACTCAAAGACTGGGAAATACAGCACTCAAATGTCGAAATGGAATCCTAAACCAAAACGCAAAGAAAAATAAAGTAAGAATAAGAGCTCGTCAGAAAACAAATAAGCTCCAGTATTCCTAAACTCAGTTGCCTAGATGATGCCCAATAAAATACTAAGAAAATGGATTCTCCCAACAATACGATATATTTAATTGATAAAGCATCACTTTGTTATTATTAATTTAAAGTCTGAAATGAGCGTCGCAACTAAAATTCTCACTAAAAGCAACTAATTTCGAGGGACGTGTATGCTAGATTACCAACTATAGTATCAAACAAATGAAAATAAAGCTAATCCAACAAATCTACGAGTCAGAGACAAAAAACATGAGCTTACAATTCCGATCTTGAGATGAGACGAGAAGCGACCGAGGATGGGGCGCTCCGTCGGCGCATCCTTGGATTTCGAAGCCTTTGGTGGCATATCCTTTCAGGGATTAGTACTAATTACTCGATTAATAAATTTCTAGGGTACTGAGTGCAAAAGTCGCGCAGTTCGCAGCTTTGAGAAAGGAGAAAGGAGAGAGCTCGGGAATGTGGTTTTGTGGATGCCGATTGATCCGAATTTTTGTTCCAAAAACCCTATAGGGCTTTATGAAGTTCGCATGTTTGTCCCTTGGATTAAGGTATTCTTGTCTGAAGTCCTTCTGACCTTTTAGAAAGGGAAGCAGAAATGCTCGGTGACGATTTGCCTATATATTCATATTTGTCTCGTTGTTTAAATTAGATATTTATGATGTATTTAATATTTTAAAGTGCAACAAAATGTTTCAGTAACAGATTATTCTGTGTTTGTTTACATAAATTTTCATTTGACTTAAAACAATTTTTAATCAAATTTGATTTTGTTTGGACATAAACCCTTTTCATTAATTTTAATCAAATTTTAAATAGAAAATTAATGTAATGGCTAAAATGCTCCTCCTACACGTACTGTTGCATCCTGGGCACTGATTATTTATTTCTTTTCTTTTTTTCTCCCCCTCCAGCGAATCTTCTTCCAAATTGAAAATTTTGTATTTTTCTTTCCAAATTGTTAAGAAAAAAGATTTATTTCTTCCTTGTGCGGTTTCATTAATTTTGTTATACTTGTAGTTGATAAAAGATTTTTTTTCTTGTGCGATTTCACTAATTTTGTTATACTGATACGTTGATTTCATGGTTGCTTCAAGTTAGTTATGTGAAATTAAAAATCATTGTATGTCATTTATCCTGAAATTCACGCGTGCAACTAAATGTAAGTAATCATCGTATAAGTGTCGTTTCAAAGTTTAGGAATTATTTTCAAGTTTCCCCGAAGGCATTTGCATTTATGCTGAAGGTGGGTATATGGTGAAATCCAACAAAAAAAAAAAACTTATCCACAACAAATAAAATCGGATGATGGATTCGTAATTACTCAAGATGCATTATGGTGTGTAAGTTAGGGATATTTTAGTCATGACATTACTTTTTTATTTAAAATATGATTAATATTAATGAAAAGAGTTTATATTCAAACAAAATTGGATTAGAGGAGTTTATATCCGATTTTCAAAATTAGAGGGGTTTATATCCGATTTTGAAGAAAAGAGTACTATTGTCTTTTCATATTTTAGCATTATAAAAGATTTTTACTTATTCTTTTTTATTCCTCAATATGCATAACCAAACCAAACAAGAATAAGTTCTTCGGGCAACTAAAATTAACAAAGCACACTAAAAACTAAAAAATTGTAAACGATGAAAATACCCTCATCTCTTAAAGCGTGCAACTCTCTTCCCATGAACCCGTCTGTCTCATTATCCCTTTCTTGTATGATGTGGATCTTGAAGCTTGATCGAGTCTCTTTTTGGGCCCTCACTCTATCTCAATCTCTCTCCAACGAAGGTGCTAGGTCAGTCACGCTAATTTGTTGAGTTAAATGGACGTTTTAATCTTAGTGTAACAACCGTTAAGGGTTTATTTAACCTCAATATTAGCCTCAAAGCTTCTGCTCAGAAGATTGGTGCAGCAACTGTACCAGAAAAGTGCCCTCATTGGAGAAAATTGAGCCTAAGTGAAAAGTTACACGGTTCGAATTGCAGGGAGATTAGAATAGCTTCAGAGAGGGTATTTCTATCATTTTATAAAATTCTAAAGTGTTTTGCAAATTTGAATCGTGTGAAAATCAATTCCTAAGTTCTTCCTTCTTAGCATGAAATAACTTGACATAAATTTTTTCCTTCTTTCTATTGACATCGCAGTTATATTTTAGTACATTTCCATTTATGTGCTAGACTGCTATCACAATTAAAGTAGCATCTCCATTTGTTAGTTCGTTATTATTAAGTCGATTGATACATTATATGCTCTTTTGGAAAAAATTTCAAGTCTGCAGTCTTTTGTGATATTGGAAAAGAAAATTTAAGTCTTTTGGAGAGAAGTCCTCGTTTTCTATAATATTGATTTTGCAATTTGTATTACTTTTTGTTATATAATCCTATAGCCATTGCATCAAAACTATTTTTTTTTCTACAATACAGTTCTTATCAATTCATCGTATTATTTTTCTATTGACATCACAGTTTTGTTTTAATTAGTACATTTTTATTTATGTGCTATCACAATTAAAATATCATCTCTATTTGTCAAATCGCTATTATTGAGTGATTGATACATATATGCTACATGAATATCTAACTTTTTCTCCATAAAACAATGGTTTCTGGAAAATGAGATTGACCATTTGGACCTGATTCAAAATGATTGACCATTTGGACCAAATTCAATTCTGAATCAGTTATAAGACCGATCTAAACGAACAAATTTTCGCAATCATACGCAAGCTACACATTTCTTAACAAATTTCTTTATATTTTTTCATTTTAATGAACACCTCTGGTTGAATAAAATTGCTTGATTTTCTCTAGTATCTTGTTGTGAAGTTCCGTTAATTCAAACAATAATATGATCAAAACTACTAAAGATTTTCATTTGTCATTATTTTTACTAGAATATCAAGATAAACTTTTCCTCATATACAGTAAGTTATATTACTATCAATCATATCATTCAATAAATACTTAAATGATTGAATTAAAAATACATGATTGATCATTCATTCTTTCTCTCTCCACATGTAAAACTTCTCTAGAAAAAGTGTACTATATCATAAAAAATAATAAAAAACAAATTCGCTTTCAACGGTAATAAATGGGTAAACTTTTGCGTCAACAAATTTACAGTCGGATCATCGATCACCTCAAGTGATCATTCCACCCCCTGGTAATTAAATGGATATAATGCTAGAGCAGCGGATACTGACGAGTTGTCTTCTGAAATCGGCCGAGACCATCCTTGAGGAAAAAAAAGGAAAAAAATAAAAAAAAAAAGAGAAAAAGAGGGGGAAAAAAGAGGAGAAAACAGTGGAGCAAAAACAAAAGAAAAACGTGGAAAAAAAAAGAGATAAGAAAAAAAATGAAAGAAAAGGAAGAGAAGAGGATGTTAAAAAAAAAAAAAAAGGAAAAAGAGTACAAAAAAGTGAAAAGAAGAAGAGAAAAATGAGAAAAAAAGGGAGAAGAGGATAGAGAAAAAAAAAAGAAGAGGAAAAAATGAATGGGAAAAAAATATAGAGAAAAAAAATAGAAAAAATGAGGGGGAAAAAAGAGAAATGGAGGAAATAATAAGAGAAAAAATGGATGGAAAAAAGAAATAGTGGAGGAAAAAAAGGAGAGAAAAAAAATGCAAAAAAGAAAAAAGAAAAAAATGAAACAGAAAAGAAAAAAGAAAAAAAAGGAGATATCATGATTTAGTAAATCAACATAAGCATGGAAAATGTTTCAAGGATATGAGGACAAGGGAAGCAAAAAGTTTTATCGGTTCAGCATATTTTATATGATAAGACAAAGGATAAAAAGTATGGTGAGAATAATAAGACTGAACATCAAAACAAAGTGATCAAAACAAAGTGAGCAACAGTATTGCGAGGACGACTACATAAAAAAAAAAAAGCTGAAAAAGAAGAGATACCAGGAATCATCAAGTCATATGCAAGGAAAAAGTTCAAGAAAACTAGAGGACATTGCAAGGATAAAAAGTTTATTGGTTCAATATATTTGAGAAGAAAGAGTCAAGATTGAAAAAAGGTGAAGGACGTTGGCAGAAGATGATGTCAAAGTCAAACAGTTGGACTTTTCTAGTTCTTGTATCATAGCACTTCCAGGCTTGATTTCTTTGTGGTATTGTCCCCCTCTCCTCTACTTTCAGATTTGATTTATTTTTTGCGAAGATACTAACAATTTTACCAAGTTTTCAGGTCAGCCTATGTGATTGTAACATAACCAGTGTGAGCCCGGAAAAAGACCAATTTTTAAATCTGCCTATGTTGATTGTAACATAGCCGGTCTCAAGCCCGGATAAAAGAGGAGAGGAAATTGGCAAGTCTTTAAATGAAAAACAAATAAAGGGGAAAAAATAATATTTGTTTGAGGGCACAGGGTAGATGAGCGTAGAAGCCACAAGTCAGGTGCTTTCCTTACTCCCAGAAAATTCAGAGTTTTTTATCAATTGAATTCCACCAGGCCAATAGCAACAAACTAAGATTTGGAGTATTTCAAAGGGGTATTCTGCAAAAACTACTACCAAGTATTTCAGCTCAATTGTGAATTGTCATAATTTCTCCTATGAAGCTCTGTTATTGGTTTGCTCGGATGCTTGATTCTGCTTGTATTGAGTGTACTGATACTGGTACAGAGAGATTGATATTGGTCTTATCCGATCTAATAAGAAGGAATAATTTGATTCCATGTGTTGGCAGGGTTCTTGCGGTTTCTTATTTTGCCCCATTGTTTTCATTGAATTTTCTTTTCTGATTATTGAGTGTGCTTAAAGCTCTTTGTTTTACATGAATGGAATAAGACACTAATTTTACCGCTAATGTAGCTGCAGAAGGAAATATGTCATCAAGAAACTTAGAAATTTTAATTTATTAATTTGTTGCACAAAGTTAAAACCACTAAAATTCTAATCGCTCAGCAACCTCAACACAAAAAAGTTATATAATTGTTTCTCCCCAAATATTCAAACATTAACCAGATTATCTCCGAAATAAATAGGGGGAGAAATGAAAAGGCATTCCAGAATTTCTAAACAAACACTTTCAGGAATCAATATCCATCAATTGAACATTAGTCAATTAAGAAAATGTTAACAAAATGCAGGAAATATCCAAAAGCTGGCCTCCAAAATAAATGATATTCTATTTCACTTGACTACTTCTCTAACACTTTATCACCAATTTATCATGACTAGTTCCAAAAAATTACAGAGCTTCCAACTATAGACAAAATCAAAGCAAAACCAACAACTAACACACAAGTCGCTTCATGCTATCAAGAAACTATCTAGTTAGAAACCAAAAGAGGAAAAAGAAAAAAAATAATAAAGGAGAAAGAAAAAGAAAATTCAGATAACTCTCTACAAACCCTACTCATCCTCTCTAATATGAGACAAACTAAGTGGCACATCACCAAACGGAAGTTCTCCAGTACTTCGAAAAGATTCTCTCTCTCTTATATAGGCATCATGCAACTGCAATACATACTCTAATTGCCACAACACCTCCCCCATACTTGGTCTGTTTTTCCCTTCATCCATCAAGCATTTCTCTGCAATTTCAGCGAATTTTTTTAGGGACTCGAGTGAATAATCTCCCTTCAGTCTCGGATCAACAATCTTCTCTATCGATCTCTGGCGTTGCCACCTCAGCGCCCACTCAGCAAGGTTAATTTGGTCTTTGGGCAAGCTTGGATCAATAACAGGTCGACCACACAGCACCTCAAACAACACCACACCAAATGAGTAGACATCAGATTTTTGGGTCAACTGTTGCCTTCTAAAGTATTCTGGGTCTAAATACCCAAAACTTCCCTTGACTGCTGTGCTGACATGGGTTTGATCTAATGTAGGTCCTGCCCGTGACAACCCGAAATCTGACATTTTGGCTACAAATTCTTCATCCAATAAAATATTAGTAGTTTTCACATCTCTATGTATGATACCAACTTCAGAACCAGTATGGAGATAGTGGAGCCCACGGGCCGCCCCTACACACACCTCAACACGTTGTTTATAATTGAGCACATCTGCTGGAGGTGGACTTCCATAAAGGTGGCTCCGCAGGGTTCCATTTGCCATGAATTCATACACCAAAATCATCTCCCCTTTTTCTTCACAATACCCAATTAGAGACACCAAGTGTCTATGCCGAAGCTTTGATAACATCTCAATTTCAGTTTCAAATTCTTTAAGACCCTGGCCGCATAATGGGTCTGCCCGTTTGACAGCCACGATATTTGACCCATTATCAATCTCTCCTCGGTACACCTTACCGAATCCACCGGTTCCAATGACTGCTGACTCATCAAAATTTTTTGTAGCAGCCTTGATCTCAGAGAGGGTGAATTTGCGGCCTGTTCGATTATTAATACTCGGGGTAGAAACATAATTCTTCACCACCTGGTTACTGGGACGTGCATTTGAGGTACTCTTCATGGCTTCATGGAGGGCAAGTGGGTGCCAACCTGGCGGTGCATCTTCTGTCATTTTACTCTTCTTCTTTCCTCTAATATACCAACAGTACCCCCCAGAAATTAAAATAAGAACTAGAACACAAGCAATGGCAAAACATATCTCTTCTATCAGTAGTCTCTTCTTTGCACTATCATGTGGACGGATATTTCCATTTAAACTAGTCCAGTCTAAAACATGTGCAAGGTTTCCATTCTTACTTAGCTTAAAAATCTCCAATCCATTAAGCAAAGCATCTGTACCAGGCCCACTCATCAGGGAATCAGGTCCCAGTTGGAGCCAGAGAGTATCAGTCTGCTGAGGCAAAATATCAAAATAATCCTCAAAGTATGCTTTATTCATGCCACCTGCCCTCTCATATACATCATAGTTCTCAGCTGCAGTTTTATTATTAATATAAATTTTAAAGAATCTTTGGTTTGGTTTGTCGTAAATTAACTCACAAAAATGCAACCGAATCAAATAATCAAAATTTGGGTCCACAAAGAACCTCCAAGAAACGTTAAACCGTTTCTCTACCACATCTGTGTTTCCCATCACGCGTGCTGTTTCATAAACCAAAAGAGGGGCAACTGATGAATAGTTTAGAGTTAAATAGCTTATTTCAGAGGTGTTATGTACCATTGTTGCAGCATTAACCGAAAACATAAAATTCTCATCCGAGTCCCAATTCCGATACAGAAATTGATCAGAACTTGACTTCAACTTGGGTCCACCAATATTCAATCGGTACATTGTCTCAATAGCCCGATCAGTTATGGTTGTGAGTCCATTGCTACCGACTTTAGTTATGTTGGTGTTGAATAAATTGTCCGGTGTGGGGAGTACTTCTATTGCATTTATAAATGCAAAGGAATTCAGGTTCGGTATAAACTTGATTTGCAATCCGTTAAGGTCTACATTAATGTAATACTCCTTCACAACAGAGGTAATGTTTGAATTGGTTTTTTCAGCTCTCCATGAAATCTCATCTGAGATGTTAAATTTTGTAATCAATTTCATATCATTCGTACTCACATCAAATGCAGAATCATTTGAGTTGTAAGTTCCAAACTGAAATGGGTAGAAATAAAGTCTGACACAGTAATTGCCTGGGTCAACAGTAAAATTGTAAGATGTGGGTGTATTGAAAAACCGTGCAGATCTGTACAATGGCCCAAAACCTGTATAACCTGTATCTTCAACTGAAGTTGAATTAAATGCTGCAATTCCTGGATCACTCAGGGTAAAGTTGTTATTCAGGGATGAATCGTCACCAACCCATTTTCGGCTATCAGCATATGAAGTAGAATTGGATCCGCAACTAACAAGAAACTGAATTCCTTGAGTTTGCCTTGGTATGACAATGAGGAATGAAAAGCATACAATTAGCAATAGTAGGAGCGACTTCATATCCTAGTTGGGCCAAATTGAGATGCTTGTTGCACGATTTTTGAAGAATTTCCTCAAACCTGTTCAAAGAGAAAGTAGCAAAATTAAACTAAGATTTGAGGACCATAATACTCAAATGTTTCAAAACTTTGATTGAGAGAGAGAGAGACCTTACATTATTTCATTGTTGCGCACTAATGTAGATCCAAATCAAAGCAATAGGCCATAACAGAACCTGTACCAAAAGAGATTCCAATGGAGAATGGAGAAAAATTTAGGGGAATTTTCTTAAGCTATTGAAATACAAACTCAATAGTCTTGGGGTAAAAAACATGAGTTACTCACCTTCATCAATTGAATCTACGCATGGGTTCCTCCTTTGTATCACAGTATCAGTCCTCAGGAAAAAAAAAACTCAGTATCTATCAACTTTGTGGGTTTACAAGCAAAGAAGTATGGATCTATCAAAGGTTTCAGCTTTAACCAACCGAAATATAATGACAAAATTTTGGGAAGAAGAAAATCAAATCAAATGTAGGAATTTTGGTTTATCTCTTGCAAGGGGAATTAGTTAGTGAAGCGTAGAACCAACCAGACGTTGGTAATTTCTGACAAATGGGTTTCTATTTTTAGAGACGAAGGCGTGGAGAGAAGGAAACGCTGGTTTTGTGGAGTTACCAATTTGCTGGGATAGAAATGGCGCAAGCAATGCGTGGAGTGCCGAAAAGCAACATGTTGGAGAGAGAGAGAGAGAGAGAGAGAGAAGGAGAGGTGAAACCATCCTCAGAATCCTTGTAGTTTCACTTCTGTGTGCTCCAGTGTATGTGTGTATGCACTGTCTGTACGGTTTGGATTAAATTAAATTAAATCATGTTCTGATGCTTCTGTGAAATTGCCTTTTTTCCATGAAAGGGCTTAATTGATGTTGATTGCCATTGGTGCTCGCCTGAGGCCTTTTTATGAACAAAAAAATAAAAATATTGATTGTTACTTAGATTCCATTGTGAAAAAAGCAACTTCCCCCAATATTTCCTACAGTATCAAAATTGAGCAAAATGATCCTCTCGAACTGTTTTAATTTGGGTCCCACCCTTCTCTAATTGTATCTATTGGAATCGTAGTCCTTGTGTTGATTCATATCATTTAAGATCAAACAGAAGAAGACAATATTTGAAGAAAATGAAGTAGTACGAATAATTATTTGTTAAAGCATTTCATTCAAGTGTAAGCGGTCAATATGTTAAATAGAGCTCCCAAGTGAGAATCCCAAGAGGTAAATATTTTACATTAATAATTGTCAACCATCAATATTAAGCGCCAACTATGTATTGAATATCAATTCTGTGTTATGTAATGTGTTAACTATGTAATACACTTTACACTGGAATATCTGCATAATTTTCTCTGACTGACCCAACATAAAATAAGCCAAAGAATAATGATTGTAATAATATTTCTTGTGACATACTTTATTAAATAAAAACACTGAATAGTAATTATCAGAAAAAAAAAAATTGCACCCAAAATTTTATGCAACTGTGAGGAGATTTTTTATTGGAAGTAGATTCCATTTTCCAAGCATCAGTGCATGTACATACTGAAATTTTGCAAAATAAAGGTATTCTTTAGTTCCTAGCTTGTAAACTATTTACACAGGGGACCGTTAAATAATTTTCCCTTTTTTATGTGAGGAGCCTTTCCTCTGATCTGTGCTGACATAAAAAAATGGAAAGAGATGAGAGAGAGAGAGTAGATACATGGTGGGGGCACATGGAAATGTCTCTGGTCAGATAAACAGTTCCTTTATGTATGCCTTCACCGCACATGCATGATGCTGCCGACCCGAATTCAAATCCTGTGTTGCGCTACACACGGTGTAGCGCACACACGGGCCGTCCGATTTTGATCTGATGGATAAGGGAGCCCCGTGAAAGTAACCAGATTCCTAGGCCCGAAAAAAATGAACCACCCGATCAAAATCGAACGGCTCGTGGGTGCGCTACATGGCGTGTAGCGCAACACCAGATCAGGGTCCTGCCGACCCTCCTTGTTCAATCAACTGGTCACAACTTGTAACTAGCTAGCTACATTTGTCAGATTACAAAATCGGATAATTAGTTTCTTTCTTCAGGCCCCATTTTAAAAAATTGCTGAAAAAGGGGATTCTACAAATATGAAATATATCATGAAAAGTAAGAAATAAATTAAAGTGCATTTAATACAAAATTGCTACAGTATAATCCGGCCTCTTAGTCAGGAAAGAGGGTTCTGATCACCTTACGGAACGATTAATCGGAATAAATCTGACCCGTTCATTTTGATCGGTTATAGTTTTGGTTAGGTAATCAGAATCCTTTTTTAAAATAAAGATTGAAAAAAGGAAAATACGCTGTAAATTCTAACTCTATATTGTCCACAAAATGCCATATCAATATCATATTTGATTTGCATACATTCCGATCTATTGGCAACACTCGAGTACAGAAGAAAGCCACTGCTTTTTTTTTTTATTATTTATTTTAAGAATTAAAATATGTTGGCAACGTTATGTAAATCATAATTTTGGCGTCCCGTTCTCAAGTCAAGTATAATAGGAACATTTTTAGAACATGTCATATAGTTATCACTTTAGATTGCATGTATATAAAAAAATTTATGTAACTTATTGAATATTTTAGTAAAAGTTGTAAAATATGGACTATTACAATTTTTCAATTTGTTTGATGAATGGTAAACTCGTATCAAATTTCGGAATTTTTCATGTCATGAGTCCACTCATGGTTAATACTAGATTATATATGTTGGAATAAGGATCACATGAGTAAGACAGATGTTATTTCATTTTATTTATTAAATGAAATAACATCAATTGTATTCCCATCTTGTTCTCGGAGATAATGAAGTAATTTTCTTCTTTCTTAGAATGAAGATTGGTTGATAACAATTAACTTAACAATAATTTAAGGAATTTTATTTTATAAAGGAAAAAAGTATAACCATGTTATTGACCTTTTAGATACGTTTTGTATCAATAATTCAAGAATTCAATACCCTATCAAAAGTCATTAAATCTGGAAAGTAGAGATTTGCTGAGCTAATCCTTGATTCATCTTGATATTGCTACGTAATTTGCTAACAATATCTACAATACTAGGAAAATTACTCCGGTATAATTAGAAATGAGAATTAATGAATTAACCAGAATTTATATGTTGAACATCAGCTGTAGCTGTACCGGCGTCTGTCCGTCAGGTTCTGGTACTGGTTGTTATATCTAAAAATGAAGGTCTTGCTGGTGACATTGACAGTGCCCGCAGTTTCGTTCTCTGCATCCATTCATGGTCATCAACCATTTACCATGTCCATGGATAATATTGATTGGGAGCTTTGGTTTAAACATGTCCAGCTGAAGGTGGATAAAAAATTTGCAGAGTTGATGCCTCACAGACTCCAATACTTGAGGGACAGATGGATGATTAGGCTGTGAAGAGACTCGCTTCCTTCACAATACAACAACCTCAAAAGAGGGCTTAATATTTGCAAAATCGGTATGAGACAGGATGATGAATCTGCTGCTAAACAAACACTAATCCAAATCCTAGAGAGGAAGGGGTTGCTTTCAATGGCGTCAGCTCTGTCTCAAGTCAGCTCCCAAATTCTGAAGATGTTGGAAAAATTGATATTCCAAGAGGCATTCAGCTCAAGGTGGACAATCCAAAGCACCACCAAGACATCACTGAACTACATTCAAAGCGCCACTAGTTGCAGTACTAGTATCCGTCTCATCATCTGGTTTACTAACCAATATTGTGATAGATCAACTGTGAAATATTTTTTTGCAATGTCATTTTGTTTGAACTTCCTTTATTAGTTTTTACCACTGATTCTGCAAAGGAGAAAATATACTTGATTTTTACTGATGTTGAACCAACTTGCCTATACACCGAGAAATATTGAATTAATATTTTACGAGATGAAAACTAAATTCACAAAACTAACAATTTTTACAAATACCTTTCATTCATCAATTTAACACTTTTTTTTTGAAAAGCCATCAATTTAACACTAGGTCACACTTATTTATACTCGCCATTTGGGGGTTTCGTGATCATGGTAGTGCGCATCTTCTTCTTCTTCTTCTTTTTTTTTGGATAAAAACGCTCGTATCTTTAATTGATGTATTTTATTAGTTTGTCCGAGTCAAACTTTAAATCTGACGATTCACATCTAATATGGCTTGATGATAGTTTCTATACATTTTTGCCTAATTTCAATGGTAAACACTAAAATGTCAAACTCAATTTCGAGTGACCCATTAAAGAAAGCCCATACCGCTTTAAAAAGTTAAAAAGTAAAATGAGATCTTGATCTCTAAACTTCGTAAAGCCTCAAAAACCATACTCAAAAGAAAAAAATAAGTCTAAACAAATGTCAATAACTCATCCGGGTTGAATTACTCCTCAGAATTGCTAGTCTTCTTTTAATGCTAAAACAGAACCTTCGTTCAATATTTTATTTTTATATGATGGAAGAAGATTCCTCAAAGGATTATAAGGCAATGAACTAGATAAATGCAGAAGAGGTTGACCAGTTTTTTTTTTTTTTTTCTTTTCCTGCTTCGAGAGAGCATTGTTATTTTTATATGATGGATTTTCTGAGCTATGCAGGCGTGAGATCGGATCTACCAACCCCAGTTAGGTCTCATTCGGTTCAGTTTGCAATTGTGCATATACAAGACGGGCATTTTCTTTCCTTCCTTTTATAACATGAATACGAAGTGACGGGCACAGAACATAATCATTCTTGAATAGGATACTTGCATGGATAAATCAAATAAAAGTATATGAGCACTCTATATTTTGATATTACAGTTAGTACTGCATTTGTTATCAGAAGACTGAAAAAACAATATTTATTATCGCTTTATTGGTACAATTCAGGTCCTGTATAGGCCGTAGACACACGGACAATCGTGTGGATGCCATTGGCTAATTAATTATCAACAACACTGGTACTGATGCTATTGCCCAACTATTTAACCAATCAATCATTTTATACAAGCTATAACAAAACGTCAACAACTTCAAAAGGAGAAAGAGACATGAACATGATGCAAACACAGACATAAGATATTTCTTTGCTTTCTCCCTTTAAGAAATCCAATTTACAGAAAACCCAAATTGACCGTTGCAAAACAATTAAAAGAAAAGCTTCATTCATATAATCATATTGGATCAAAGAAAAAGAAAAAGAAAATTTTAAATCAGACTATTACCAACTTACAACAAACTACGATGTTTCCTAGTGAAACTATTACCAACCAAATTTCACAAAACAAGAAAAAACAAAAAACAAAAAACAAAGGATGAGAAAAGAAAGAAAAAGAGAGAGAAGAAACAACTAAGCCTTCAATTTGCCTCCAACCCCTCGCTTGCTATGCCAGACACCATTCCTCTCTCCATTCAAAGCATTCTTCTTCACCACCGCTGCACAGTGGGACCCGCCACCAGTTCCACCATTCATCATCTCCATTTGCACCTTCTTCCTCCTCATCCTGTTCTCCAGTCGCACACTCCTCAAAGCACGGGCCCTCCTCTCCATCTCAATTGCCTGAGAGAAATTCCAAACCCTAACAACCCCCTCCTCCCCAGCACAAACGAGCCGATCCCAACCCACATCCACCGAGAAAAGGTTGCACCCAAACCCATGCAGCATTCTCTGTGGTGGCTCGATGTCACCTGCCCCTGACACTGCAGTCCTTGCTCTAGATACACCATTATTCTTCCTACTTACTACAAGTTTTCGCACGTCAATTAGTCCAATTCTACCATCAGTAGAGCAAGAAACAAGCCACGGGTACTCAAAGGAGAGAGAGTTCACTGCCCCGGTATGTGGGGCCCACATGGAGGATATCACCAAATCACTTCTTGTATTCAGGTCATACATGTGGATCGTCCCATCTTCACCACCTGAAAATACTAAATCACCTATATGCGACCGTGCCAGTGCATATGCATTGCCTTTGTGTGGATTTAGCACCAATCCCAAAGGCTCACCAGTGGAGATCTCCCAAATGTACAGATTCTTGCCAGCTGTCACAGCAACAGTATTGCCGCGTGGGCAAAGGGCCCACACCCAGTCCCTGTGCCTCAATTTTGTGACACACTCCATTGAACTCCTGTCCCACACCCTAACAGTCATGTCCCATGATCCACTATAAATTCTCGTGGAGTCTAAACCAAGACAGGTAATTGGGCCCTCATGGCCCCATAAACGAAATTCAAAATTTGAGTTTGAATTTGAACCAGTTAGATCAAACAAATGAGGATTTCCCTCAATAGCCTTCCAACATTGTATGAAGGCATCAGTGCCGCCAGCAACTAAGAGGTCAGAATCAGCTGAAATAGCCCTTATTGTACAACCAAGGCTTCTGGAAGCTCCTATAGAGAACCCCTCTTCTAAATCCCACATGCGTACTACATAATCATACCCACCAGTAAAAATAAGCTTGGCTGACACTAGTACAAAAACTGATCGCACTGCTTCCGTATGGCCATGTAAGGTATCCATAGTAAAGCGGCCCATGAAGGATTTGGCACGGAAGTCTCTCTCCACAAACATCTCCTTCCAACTAGGCTTTTCATTTTGAGGGTCAACTGGAGGTGAAGGTGGGCCCCACCTATCAAAGTAAAATTTCTTCCATCCATGGAGGTCTGATATGAGATTATTTAACTGGGTCGACACACATGAAACGATACCAAGTTCTTTTGGGTCGAGGCATTTTAAAATTTCACATATTACGGCACTTGGAAGGTCCGTAAATGATTGACCAGTTGCATTTGGGATGGCACTACCAGTATTACTAGAACTTGGTTCAGGCTCTTTGATCTTCAAAATGGATTTGGAAGGGAGTACCTTCTGGTTTTGATTCAAGGGTTGTTTAAAATGGCTTTTCCTATGAGAAATAGACTTTTGGATAGGAAATGAATTACAGTTTGCTCGGTAAAGAACAAGCTGGCTTTGAGGATGCAATTCACTGAAATTGTGATCTTTGGACAAATCTCCAATTTCTTTGTGTGATTCAAAGGCCATAAAAAGAATTAAACAAAAGGAAAAGTCTACCCGCGAGAGAATTCTCTCAAAGTGGCAACTCAAATTAATCACCTAAAATGATTAAATCTTTAATTGGATAAATTTTACTAAAAGAAATAAATAAGACTACAACAAGCAAGAATTGTATCTGATGTTAGACCTAATCCTAAAACTAGGTTATGGGATATTTACTCGAGGAGAAAAAATCGAAATTAAGGATCAATTAAAAGGAGCTTCTAGTAGCTAACTATAATCTAGAAAAAGAGAAGGAAAATGATACGAACAAGAACAAAGCTTTTTAAGTTTCGATACTTCTGACCTGAACAAAGGAGATTCTAATCGAGAAACGAAACCCTAACCCTAGATAGTTCTGACCTGACCTGCGCGAGAAGAGGAAATGAAGCGGAGAGAATTAGAAATTAGGAATTACTCATTTAGTCAGTTGGGAAAAATGAAAATTTTGCGATATTGTTATATTGATTTTGCCTAGATTTTTTTTTTTTCCTTTTTTGCATAAGTTTGAATACACCCTTGTAATATCTTATAATCTTTGAAACTTTCGTATGCAATTTTTGTCCCTACAGAGAGTCAGAGAGCGACAGTTGACAAAGAATACTTTTACAATTTTGAAAATATTTTTTCAATCAATGCAATAACAATATAACAAAAAAAAGGTAATCTACCAATTAAATTTTCTGCAATTTAAGCATTATCAAGTAATGCACCAAATGTCATCAATCTTAAGCAGTAGAAAACTCCGAATCAATTACTATTATAAAACGTGTATTATAGTTTTATTTAAGCATAATATATCAAAAGTATTAATACTATCAAAAGTATTAATATTAAGATTATTTATATAATTGGTTGTAAAACAATCCCCTTCTTTATCCTTATACTTAATTTGGTTACTATTAAGCAGCTTAAATCTTAGATTTATCCAATTCATAATCTCTTTTTTTTTTCTAAAACTTGTTTTTCATCCATTTCATCATTGCCTTCTTTTCTTTATAGTTTCCCTCTTTTATCGTACCGAAAGAATAATTTTGGAAGGGAACGCTGACATAACTAAGAAAAAAAAAAAAGCAAAAGATATTAGAAAATTTTTTTAGTGAAATTGCTTATTTATAAAAAGTTTCTAGCAAAATCTTCACTAAGAAATAAGAAGAGAAATATATCAGTTCGTAGTTATTTAACCAAGAATAATAACTGAGATTTATAAAATTTTAACCACCGTTGACTTATCAATGCTGGAACTGAGAAATTAATACGAGTGATAGTTACAAAAATTTGATAGGACAAATCTGAAACTTTTTGTAGTTTAAAATAAATGATATGATATTTCAAATTTTACAGAGGAAGAATCCGTAACTTAGATATTTAGAAGGGCATAATTGTATATTCGTTTCGCTATTCTCTCGTTTAATTGACCAGTCCACCGAACCGAGCTATTAGCTAAGCCTATTACGCAGCGCCACCGCTTTCCGAACAGAAAAATGAACGGCTGAGACAACTCTTAAGTTCGTTTGGGGATCTGATCTGGACCGTTGATTCTTTGTGGTAGAGATATTTTATCCGACCGTACAAATTAATGTTGCTTATACGCATTTATTGATCCGTTTCGACTTGGCAACCCTTTGATAAATAAAATTTCCTACATAGTCGCTATTCTAGTATGTGTAAAATAAAAAAAAACCCTTTGATAAATAAATAGTACAAGACGATCTTGGTCTGGCTTGAGAAATGGAACTTTCCAGCATCTATCAATGGTTTAGCGACGATCTATCTATATCGGTGTATTCTGACACCAATCAACAACAAGTATGAAAATAATTTAATGATATCCTACTTACTAGTTTAATACATGGCATTGAATATGGCCATAAATTATTAGGGAGAGACATGAAGCGAAAATTGAATTGCTATCAAGAGAAATAATAATAAAAAAAAGCATATGCCTACGGGCTTTTTCGTTTCAAAAAAAAAAATAATAAAAAAAGCATATAGCATAAAGTAGGTATCAAGTTATCAAGGAATATTATATATACCTCGTTGAATCTTTATTTTTTTTAAAGATACCCTTCGAAAATTTTTTTGTCCTACTTTCACGACAGACTGAATATGTAAGCATACATTTGTAATAACCAAATGTATATTTTTTAAAATGTGATTCGGACCATAAGTATTGAAGTTATTAATGTGAATGACGAACTATCAAATTTTGAATATCAAAACAAAAGGTATATTTTGTTATTGTGGTTGTTTTATGTTCAAATTTTCGAGCGATGAATTTGATGTACATCTTCAATTGCAGCCGAACAGAACAATCGGTCGTATTTTGTAAACTAAACTTTGGTATATGTATTAATTAGAAAAATAAACTTGTTACTAACAAATCTAATCTTTAATACATAAACATGTACCGGAAACAAATTAATTTTGGTAAATCTCGAATCATTCAAGAGTCTTCTATCGTGCCTCCATGTGTTGAAGAATACTAGTTTAACGAAGTAAAGAAACACTAGAATCAAAATGTAAAATTCATCTACATTGATCTGATTTCCATCATAATAATACTATAAAAGTTTTTTTTTTCAAAGGAATTATACTATAAAAAGTTGTTGTAAAATAATTCTAATTTTGAATACACCAGCATTACTGTTAAATTTTATTTAATGTAAAAAACTCATAAAGTGCATGAAAAACTATTAACTTCATTCATTGAGTACCAAATCATGAAATCAAATGCATTCTGATTAGCACCGCATGCTTAGACCGCATGCTTAGCTCTTTTTTATTCACCTTGATTTCCTTGCAAAAAATATAAGGCATCTCATTTAGATTTCCAACAACAGTAAAGTTCTCCTCAGGGTTCTAAAAAAGCAAGAAAATATGTTTTCCTCTTGCGCGCTGAAATTCAGATGCTCATACAGCAAACTAACAAAAAAAAAAAGTTAAATGCAGTAAACAAATCATTCCAACCATTACCAAAATGATAGTGTTAGATCAAACCTCTCTTCACAACCCACTAGCCATAAACTAACTGTAAAAGAAACTGAAACAAAACCTCAGAAAGAGAATAAAAAAGATGTTCCTGTTTTCCTGTACCAGTTTCTGATACAACCTGTAAGTACTAAACTAGCCATATGTAATTACAAAAAGATAATTACTTAGGAGTTAAAAGGCCATTCGATTGGGTCTGGGGCCTATTAATAGGCTCTCCTTTCATGTAGTTATCGATTAGCTTCAACACTTCTATTACCTATTGTACCAAAAAAAAAGGAGACAAATTTAGTAACATACTGACATCATCCATGAACATATCGAATAAGCTCAAAAGTACCATAGGTTTATAAGCTCCATTATACAGCACCAAATAAGCAGCCCCCCACCCCCATGAACAATTTGTTGGAATTTGCAATAAGGCAATCTGCTTAATGGAACTTCTCATTGAGGAATGATAACTAGATACACTTAAATATATGGAAAAATTAAAACATTATAAGATTGTTTCAGATAGCATTGGCATATCATATCCTACAATTTTATATATCACTAGACTTGTATAAAATATTTATCTGAATTGACGTTAAGAAATAAAAAACTAACCCCAGGGTAGTGCTGAAACACATAGGAGTAATGATTCAGAACTCCATATACTTTCTCCAAAAGATATGTCAAAACATCCACCTCATCACCCAGTAAATCAACCTATCAAACATAAACATAAATACAAATGAAAAACTTATGCCTTCAAAGAAATGCAAAACTTTACCCCTACAAAGACTTAATATACCTGAAAGATTCCCCCTTTTTGAAAGGCTCACAGGACTTGTTCTTTTTCACTGACATCACTTAAAAGCGTAGGAAAAATTGAATCAGTATTTTGGAGTTAAGCATCAGTACCTCTTTCTCAGCTGTGCGAAGATTAGCATTTTTTACTTCGGAGGCCTTTTTGTACCACTCTTTTTCATGTTTCAAAAATTTTGCTTCTTTCACTAGTTGGTCAAACTGGCTTTTCATCAATAATATCCTGTTGGCAAAAAGCAGATTATACCATCACTATATTTTTGTATACCAACTGCTACATATTGGTCTACATATTGGTGCTCATTCTGGAAGATGAACAATAAATTAGCTCGATTCATATTATGAACACAAACAAGTACAAAGAGACTTACTACCTGCCACAATCACACAGATCATCCCTTCTTATGAATATAATCAACACAGAAGAAAAATATATATCTTAGAACTTCAGTAATATCATGAATAACCTTGCTTCAATATTTTTACTTATGGAAGTACTCCTTTTCTGCAATAGGCTACTAGGGGCTGTTTGTCATCTTGTGGTGTAAAAGACTACAAGTTCAGTTGAACATTGAGTTCAGTTGAACATTGAGGATAACTTCCATACATCGAGGTGCATAGTGACATTACTTTTATTATAAGACCATATGTACTATCTAATGTAACATTTTTTGTAAGGTTGTAAGTTAGTTTGCCGAAACATAAGAAAAATCCAATATAATCATAAAATGGAAAAACAAAAATTACCTTGATGCACAACAGTCGACATTATTAATAAGCCTCCATTCTACCATCTCCAACATTTTCTCCACAGAAACCATTACCGACTCCAAAACCTCTTTCTCTTTTTCTTTTTCAACATCACTTGAAATATTCTCAAGACTATGTTTTAGTTGCCTAACATCCTCTTCATGTTCTTGTACTTTCACCAAAACCAGCTCCAATTTTGAAGAGAGAGCATTTAGTTCCCCACTGCTATTTAAGATGTACAAGTCTTGCTCCTTAACCTTCTCTTCCAGCTTGTTGAATTGTTTCTTAAACAAGTCGAACTTTGAGCTTAGAAGCATAAACTTGTTTTCAACATCAGATGTAAACTTATCCTTTACTTCAGCCTGTTTAGATAGGAAATCTACCATCTGCTTCAATTTTTCTTTTTCCTCTTTTTCTATGCACACTTCCTTGTCTTTTCTGGATTCAACATGAGATATATCTACCAGAATTTTACTTTCGAACTCTTCAAACATCTCTTTGAGTACAATATTATTAACCTCTTCTCTAATTTCAGATTCTATCAAAATATCCTCTTCAAACTTTAAATAAAACAAAGTTTTCTCCTTCCATTCCTTCTCCTTCTCAGCCACTGCATTTCTCAACCGTTGATTTTCTTCATCTAAGGCTGAGATTTTTGCCTGTTGCTCATTGATTAGACTTGAATGATTATGGTTTTCACTCACGCGAGTTACACTTGACTCTTTTTCTGTCAAAACATCCTCCAACTTAGTGACGAGTTTAGAAATCCTTTTTCTCAAAATTTCAGACTGTAAAGGATTGGAGGAACCCTTCTCCTTTAAGAGCTCTCTTTTTAAAACAAAAACTTCTTCAGTTTTTTGCTGCAACAACATATCATGTTCTCGTTTCATTTTTGTTATCTCCTCTTTGAAATAACTCATCAGATCCTCCCTTTTCATGTCATCCAAATGCAACAAACCACTAAAAATCTCGTCTACACGCTCCTCTGAATATGGTGCAGCTACCTTAAAATTTGGCCCTGAATTTGCAATGTGAGCAGCCAGCTCCGATGAGGAGCAAAACTCCAATATATCCCCCAGTTGATCTTTAATCACCCTTAACTCGTCACACCATTTCTTTTGTAGCTCTAAATCCTGAAACTCGGAACCTGCAGAACTTGAATGCAACTGTTCATAGTTCTGCAATTTTTGGGTCAGGTTATCTACTTCTGTTTTCTGGCTCTGCAATTCTTCAGCTAGATATTTTATCTCTTTTTCTTTGGATGCTACCTTTTCATCATATTCATCTGAAATTGCAGTCAAAGCACCTTTAAATATCGAATCACCGACCATACGGGAGATGATAAGGCCGGTATTGAACTCGTCAAAAGTGGACTCCAAATCATCCATCAGGAACTGGACTTGAGTATCAGGATAATTTCCCAAAATTGAGCTCTCTGAATCAAAATTGGGCTGAGATAGCAGCTCATCCATTTGAGATTCCATCATTACAGCCTAAAAAAATTTAAAGTTAAATCAAAGCAGTGAGGTATATAAACCATGAAATGAAACAACATTAATTTATTAAAATTGCTTCAGAAAATGAGGATATCTCACAAGTTTGTAGGATAGAGACATTTTGTCATTTAGATGCAGAATATATATGTGACTAAGTACACTCGTTTTCTAAAATTATATTACAGTACTGGTAAGTGGTAAAACCAACACAAAGAAAACTTATGGTGCACCATCATATTCTTAAACCAAGGTTCTCCTGAATTGATTACCTTTCCTTATCACTTTCCAATAAAAGATAAACAATCATTACGAATCAGAAATGACGTAGATCAAAAGGGAAAACTACCAAAACATTTCTCTTAAATTGAATGACATAAACGGGGTAATAAATAGAGCGGCGCAACAATAACTGACAACCTAATCCAATAGAACCCACATTACTGAAACTTAACTCGCTAGACCAGCTTAGATTATCCAATCAGCAATCAGCAAATAGAGACAGAGAGAGAGAGGTGTTTAGTTTTATTACTTACCTTTTTATGGGCTGTGATCAGCTGTAATGTTGGGCGATAGAGGAGGAGACTTGAAGGTCGAAATAAGGAAAAGGAGAAGGAAAGAATAAATCCTTTGGGAAAGTGCAGCAGCTCAACGAAAGAGGAGACGAGGTTTAACGCAACCGAGGTCTCCAGTCCTGCTTAACGAACCTTTGACTATCCAGTGGAATACAACAGGGATTTCTGGGCTTAGTGGGCTTAACAGACCAGTGGAGCCCAACAATAGGAATAATTTGGATTAGTGGGCTTAATAGGCTAGCGGACTCTCTGATGCTTTAGAGTGATGTTGGCCTGGTATCCATATCTGTATTTGTTTGTTATATTATTATATAACAAAGCTCTAAAATACAGTGGGAAGATCCTCAGTCCTTACCATATGGCATCCGTGAAATAGACGTTAGGCATGGTAAGTTGGTAGAAATCACATGCCTCGAACTGTAGGGACCAAAAGAATAATCCCAATTGTTGTATTTGACGGATTAAAGTAAATAAACCAAAACTGATTGGTGTCAATCTTATCCATAGAACTATCCAATGAACATAAGACTTATCTAACTTTTTACCTTGTTTTCTTTTTACCTTCAAATGATTTGGAATTATTATTTTTAGTTTTGAAATTCCGCAATTCTTTTTACACCTAGTTTTCTTTTTTCCGTGGCTGAAGTTTGGTACAACGTAACTAATATTTATGATCACTGTTAACATATCTGATTTGGCTGTTACATTGTACTAAGCTTCAGTGGACTAAATACGAGTAGCATAGTACTTTATCAGAAATATGATCAACTAGAGTATAAAAACATAAATAGAGTCATCAAAATACAAACAATTACTAACTACTAAACTAAAATTACAAGAACACATCTAATACTTGCTCTCCATACAATGCATATCCACAATAATATTTAGAGATTAACACAATGATAATGGGCTAATGGCAAATAAGTTGCCCACTCGGATGATACATCATCATATAGAAATGGACATCTCCTCTTCACAGAAATGGAGAGCATGAAAAAACTTCACGGTCCCGACGAACCCAACCGGACCTCCGAGCCACGGTTCCACCAAACCAAGCTCAATGCCTTCGTATCACTCTCCTCTGATCCGGGCTCATTCCGTCTCTTATACACCAAGAACCCCACTGCGGCTCCAACAACCACGACCAAACCGACCACACCAGAGACAACACCGGCAATCACCGCACTGTTCCCCTTCCTTCTCCCACCACCACCACTACTCACATTCTCCTGAGTCTCTTCCGCACTTGTCTCGGGCGTCACTTGCGATGCACGTGCAATTGTGGCCGAGTCGATCGCCTCCGGTTTCTCTAACTCGGGTTGGGTGCCTTTGAAGAAGGTGAGCATCGCTGGTGACACCGTCAGTGGGGTCCGCTGGTTAGCCAGTCCGTGGTCTGCTGGCTCTATGAGCTCCACTGGCACTGAATTGACGCTGGAGATTAAGACGAGAAGGGAGATTGAAATCATTGCCACGTGCCAGGCCGCCATTTCGAAGGACTTGTCTGTAATTGTTGTTCTGCTTCTGTGGTTTCAAAGAAGATTTGATTAGAATTATAGGACAATTAACAAACAATGTTGCATTATGAATTGTTGCTTTCATGTATAAATTTGAAACATAATTCGTTGGAATTATTACCATCTGCATTAGGGGCTTACATTGCATCTCAATTTGAGCATCCTATGTATACTTATTAGAAGTTGAATCCTCATTGTTTGTACCAACCAAACTAATTACTATGAACAAATTTCACTAAATAATAGTAAGGTACTGCATTAACTATTTCTCATTACCTGTTTAAAGTTGATTGCTTTGGAGAGATTTCACAATTAAAAAACCACTCTTCTTCTTTATTCTACTTGTACTTGTTGTTCTTCCGGAAACTCTGTTCTGCTCTTGGCTGTCAGAGGGGACTAGATTTGAATTGTGTTGGATGGTGAAGGAAGGTGAGAATGGAAGCTTATATATTTAATGGTAAAGGAGTAAGTGTACACTTCATGCATGTGATAACTTTGGTTTTTCTGTGGCGCTTTTTTGGTTCTATAATTAGTGTACATTTTGGTCGGTGGACACAAGATTGCTTGCAGTCTGAAATTATGTTACTTACCTGGTGAGAATTCATCTTGCATTATATTCAATTCTTTCTGGCAGAAATTATTATGAAATAAATCTAGAAGCTAAAAATTGAAATCAATCTTGAAGAATGACCACTAGCTTGATAATTTTTTTTAATACAAATCGATTGTTCTTTTTTTTTTTTTATCTTGCAAACACCCGTAGGGTTTAATTGTTCTTTTGTTTATGTTGGATGAATGTTTTATTAGTTTGTATTGGACTATAATAAGTTAATAACAATATTTTATTTAATAAAAAAATAAAAAAATAATGTCTTCTTTTATCGTATTGACATGCATAATGATGAAGATAGAGACTTTTTGTCTGGATATCATTAAAACTTTTATGTATAACGAATATGACATAAAACAACAATTAGGTTTGTAATTTTTCGAATTTAAAAAATATAAGGATATCATTAAAACTTTTATGTACAACGAATATGACATAAAACAACAATTAGGTTTGTAATTATTCGAATTTCAAAAATAAAAAATCATAGTACTTATCTAGTTAGAGCATTTAGTTATAGGACATTATTTGATTAACTGTAAGACTATTTTGGCGTAATTGAGGAAAGCAAATTATAAAATTATGATCAATATTCTTTGTTTTTTTTCTTTTTAATTTAAAAATAATAAGGATCTCAGTAAAGCTAATAAACTATGTACAGATTCTGAATTACAAAACACTAAAATTGCTCCTTAATTTATACAGCACAGCAACATGCCACACATAATGCTGTACCCCAAGTGCCATGGTAAAATTAGGATGGCCATCACTTACCAAGGATGGTTCACATGTATGCGAGAGCAGTTATTGTTGATAATTGCGCTTGTCGGGGTCATAAATGGTCCGAAATTCTCGCTGCACAAGTCTACAATTTTTTGTGCAACCATTCTTGGTTGGCTCTTTGTCTCCTTTACAATGTGCCAAAGGGGTAGGGTTGGGGTTAGGAATTGCCCTTTATTCACAGGTTTACCAACTCTTAGCACTATTTACAAGAAAATTAAGATTCTCTGTTCCCTCTGCAATTCTGTGCGCTTTATGTCAGGTCATTGTACAATGTGGTTATTCCTGGTGGTCCCAGGGTGCAGTGACTTGTTATAGACATTGTATTGTTGTATGAATTCACTACGAAAGTGGGCTAAGTATGCATGTGAAGATCCTCTAATTGTTTTACTGTTTTGGCGTTGAGACCGTGGAATCTATACAATTTCCTATGACGAGATTTTCTTGAGTATCTATGAAGCGAATGTGTACAATTTCCTATGAAATATGACCGTTTCAATTTCTGATTCTCAAAAAAAAAAAAAAATTTCTAATTCTCCAATCAGTACAATCCTTGGTACCAGTACACAAGTAGGTGATAGTTGCTTGGTTTACTCTCTTTGGATTGTAGAAAAATGAAAGGATTCATAAGTAAATGTTTGAGCTTTATAATTTTTATTTATACATAAAACTTATATAGAAAAGGTTCTCTAAAACTCTCTCCTATTTTCGTTCATACAGAAATCTTATATAGATAAGGTCCTCTTTTGGATTTATACTTTTTTTTTTTTTAATAGGACTATAGAAGGCGATCTTTGGATTGGGGTACACAGAGCATTCATAGGCCCTTTAATCCAATTTGTGTACCCTAATTAGATAACAGGGCCTATGAATGCTTTTGGATTCATAGGCAAGTCATTATAGAATTCAACTTGGCCTATAATTCCGCATATGCTATAAGTCCGACGAGGCCCATAACTTTACATATTTATATATATATATATATGTAATCTTTGCCATGTCCTGCCATTCCGCGGAACAGTGAATAAACAGTATTTCGGATTTTCTGTTCATAATTCTATAGGGTGTTTTGTGTGGCTGGTTAATGATATAGTATATAATACAGAGTGAGACACGGCTGGTTACACATATACGGTTCTACACAGTCTGATTTTTTGGGCTGAAGTTGTTGTATGCATATACAAATGTACACAGATGAAACGGGTCATGTATCTTATAGGATATCTAGTCGCTACATCGGGTTATGCACTGGTGGCTGTATATGATCGTTTGGATTTCATTTCATCCCTTCTTCTTTAGTCGGCTCAGATAAAGAAGGAGGCACCACAGATCGTAAAATTGATCTCCCTTTTTCTATTTCTCTGCACCGCTCTGTGTTGTCCCAACAGCAAAGACGACTCGCCGTTCTTCCACCCGTTGCTCCTGGTTCTGTGCTCCTCAGTCTTCTCATTCCCTCTCCCCCTCCTGTGGTGATGTGGTCGTGCATTTTCGCTGCACTCAGGTACAGTGCGTGGTCCCTCTTTACCTCCTTTGATATGGCCTCCTCTTCCCTCTTTTACGCACCTTTATCCCTTTCTCTCCTTCCCTCCCTCTTTCCCTTGCACAGCTCCCAAGAAGCTATTGCACAATGCAGATTGACTATTATTGCACAATGCATATTAACTATCTTAAGGTAAGTAGATTGACCTTCCCGATATTTTTCTCCCCTATTGCTGATCAATCAATTCATTGATTTTGAAAGGCTGCACAGTTTTCAATATTACGTTCAATAATTTCCGCATATTGCATGAAAATAGACAGTATTAGTTAATTAAGCGTTACTTGGATCATGGAAAAAATTGAGAGTATGTTTATTGGGAGAATTTTAGAGTTTGAGAACCTTCTTCGTAAGCTTCCATAAAAATTGCCCTTGAAATATTGCGAAGTGAGAGTAAAAAAGAAAATTAATGCTGGTAAAAGTCGGTTGATGGACTTTATTCCTTATGTTAAATTTGATGAATAAATAGAGACCTCAACTATGTAATTGGTTACTGCTTTAGCTCAAAAAACTTATTGTCAACTATGCAATTAACTGTCTACCTAGCCACAATTTGTCATCAAGCCTCTAATTAGGCCTCTAAATATCTGAAAATTAAACAAATTAGCACCGCAAGCATTCTGGATGTTGACTACATATGGTATAACTTGATATGCTGTTCAAATTGAAGATGTGATCTTCTTTGTTTGTCTTTGAATAATATTTTCCTAATTAGTTTATTGTTTCTTCATTATCAGGAGGAGAGGCTGATCTTAGTAGGATGAAGGCACAAGATTTATAGAGTAAAAAGGTTTGTAGCTTGGGTGTGTAGTTGATATGTATATTTCTCTGCAACGGTATAAAACCTGTATTGCTGCTCAATTAGAAAATAATGTTTTACAGAGAGGGTCATTAGAATTATTATTGTTGGTATTTAAACAAACCCAAATTAAGAAGAAAAAAGGGCAATATGTCAGTGATGATGGTGTTGGGTTCATCTGTTGGCTGATAAATCACTGGTTATGAATTGACCATTTGAGCCATTGTTATCATGTTGACCTAAATTTCTTTATGAAAATAGCTTTTAGTAGAAAGCCTACACTGTGCTAATGCTCAATGATTATATGGCAATACGAGGACCAAATCAAAATGCGCACATACTGAAACAACTGAAATTTTGTTAAATTGATAATTGTAGTGTGTTGCTGGTAAAGTCTACACTGCCTTTTAATTGAGTGTAAGGTCAAAAATTTGTGATAATTGTATTGACCGTTAATGGTTTTATGTTATTCTTTTTTTTAAGAGAAGGTTACAAGGGCTGCAAGCTTCAATTTGAATGAAATAGTTGAGTGTTCTGGTAAAAATTTTTTTGCTATTTCATTTTGTCAATTTCTTTATTTTGCTGCTAATTGATTACTATAATATTATGGAGGTCAGACAATGCCGGTGTGTCCAGCTTTATGACAAGTACCTTACTATAATACTAAGGTGTTTCAATTTTATTTTCCTTTTGTCTCCTTTGTCAGATCTTTCATGGTTTTCATATATTCCTTTTCTGGTTTTAACTTCTTATTTTTACATCCTCTCTGATTTTGCTACAGCTATTATCTATGCACATTTGTCTCTTTCTTTATTTAGCGCTTCTAATCTTTAGTTTTAGCTTAATAAGTGCTTGACACATCATCCTTTCTGAAGCTTTTGTAAGATACATGTAACAGTTTGCTACTAGGTCCATCTTTGGTGTTGGCATGGAGCGTACGAGCATGGAATATAACTTAATAAAAAGACGGGTTAAGGTTGGATATCAACTGGATTTTTGCTTTGGTCGAAAATATTTGGATGAACCTTCTAATGAGGCTTATATAAATGTCTACCTTTAGTTCTAATTTTCCTAGAGAGTTTGTATATTTAGTTTTTCAGGGAAAAAAACGCAAAAGCTAAATGAAGGATCTTGCAATTACATTTAGAATCGCATGATTTTTTTTTATTGATGTATTTTATGAATTTAAGCATTGCATGAAAATTTTGAAATTATAAATATAATGTTCCATAACTAATATAAATAAATTATTGCGCAATCAAAATTAATAATATATATACACGTGCGTGCACCAAATTATATCATTATTCAAATCAAATACAGATAAAATTGTTAGGAAAAGCTCATATTTTAATTTTTAGATTAATTACAACTAATTAATCTCCATTAAACATCAAGCAAGACAAGGATCTAGTGCTAAAGCATTCACACATCAAATCAAGAGAGAAAGTAGGAGAAATTGTACCTCTCATGAAATCGCATTCATGAGGCTCGAATCCATGGCATGGGAGTTGATGGGGTGCTCTCCTACGCCTCTTCTTCTCCATGGATGGCGCCGGCCTCGAGTCCACCAAGAAGATTAACCACGTTCTCAAGGTATGTGCTAGCACACCCAAGAACAAGTCTAATCCCATTAGCTTTCTCTCTTCTAGCAATTAAATCTTTCATTTAAATGGAGAAGAGAGCTCAACACATGAGCAAAAGAGGGAGAAAAGAGGAGGTTTGTGGCAGCCACAAAGGGGAGAAAGAGAGGAGAGAGAAGGCTAGCCCTTGGAGCCTCCAAAGGGGTCCTTTTATAGAGCTCAAACCCTAGGGAAAACTTCCCCAAAATTACACCTCTTGCCACCCTATGGCTGGCCACGAATTGGGCCTATATGGGCCACCTCAAAATCTCATTTGGGTCTTTAATTCACCTAATTAAAGTCCCATTAGTTTGCTCTATAATTGGGCTATATATTTTCCTATTAAATAACGGCCCGATTAATCAATATAACCATTTATATTAAAATGTGTTGATCTAAAATTAATTATTAACTCATTAATAATTATTTTGGGATTAGATAATGCATTAATTTATTTCTATATGATCTCTTTAAGTTAATTAATTATAACGGTTCATAACGGTATATAATTAATTAATCAACTTATCATATTTCCGCAATACTCACTGTTGCGAATAAATAGATAATGCATTGTGTGGTCAAGGTCCTATTTGTGTGACCCTTTGAGGATTTATGCTATGTTAGCCATGGAGAATAAATCATTATTTATTTCCAATAATCATAAGCGGTATCTAGCAACACGTTATGATTCCCAATTCGCATAAATAGTGTACCGTTACAATATCTCAATCCTACATAAGAAATATAAGTATTTCCTTGTCTGATTCTTATGTCACATGATATCATTGTATAATCCAAGATAGGAATGTGTCATTCTTGCAGATTATACATTTCTTGATCTAGAGTTGATCGTCTAGTTTGCATGCATACGATCCAACTCCATCAAGGGGCCCAAACAGATATCATCACTCACTAGGTATACTAATGAGGGACATACGGTTTTCTTGATGAACAACTTTTCCCCGCACAATTCAAGAGAACATAAATAAAGTCCTTATAGCAGCCTTTATCAGGAATCAACGTTAGACGATATTTATTGAACCTATCCTCATGTGGAAAAGGTGAACATCTCAAACTTAGAATCAAACTCATATGAAATAAACAATGACACATAACACAATCCATATGTTTATTTCATTGGGTCAAGTCCTGTACTATGTTCCAATAACATACACATATGCAATTAAGTTCGTAACTCCTTACTTATGATTTGTAGAACTTAATCATCACTTAACTTGCATACTAATCTTTTATGATAATTAATGTTCCTTGTTAATTATCAAGATTATGGACGATTTAGATTTATTATTGTCATTCTAATGAATGATCCACAGAGATCTACAATTCAGATCCTCAACCTGAATGATCTGTCAATAATAAACTCTAGGAACAAATGATCAAATATCATCATTAACATAAACTAAGAAAATAAGTCATTAAATATTGACTTTTAGGACATAACTCCAACAATCTCCCACTTGGCCTAGAGTCAATCAATAGTGACTTGTAGCCAGTGAAGAATTTAGAACAATGTCATATATCTATATATATACATGTCTCGAACCTCAAAAGATGTAATACACTTAAAGCAAGTTACTCATACGTCCATCACGCATGGATGCACAATTGCATCTCGTATACCGTTTAAGGTAGAGGTTAAGTTAGAGTGTTCGCTGTGTCCGCGAACCTATCAAATTTTATTTGACCCTATATACATATATACTCCTATATATGTGTTCTTGATCATCATCATGTGAGATCAAGTGACATCGTCATAGATCTTAGTTGGATCACCAATTTAATATTGGGTTCTTCAAGTTTAAGCTATGGTTCGAGATGCATAGAACCATATTAGCTTGACTGAGAACTTCACGATCCTTACTACATTCTTTCATTGCTTCACAAGTTGTTATATATTTTGTTTTGGTGACGGAAACGGTTGTAATATCCCATTTAGAACACCTTCTAAACTTACAACACCACATTTAAACAAAATATGTAGCTCAATTGTATTTATATCAATCTTTCGAAAACTAGCATCAATATATCAATTTATATGAGCTTTCTTTTATCTTATCAGATGGAAAAACATATCATTCTTTCTCATAAGATACTCAAAGATATTCTCGATTATTGTCCAAACGTGTTTTTCTTTGTATCCAGTTGACAACTGCTTGTCATACTCCTTGGTTACAACACATAGGGGCATGTGCATAAATATGGCATCCGTTATGAAACTCATAACAGAAGGATGCTCGAAATATATCGTGCACTCTTTTCGAATTGAGTTACAACACACCGAGTAGAACTCAAGTGTATGCCATACAACTTGGTTAGACATCCTTTCTAGGAGTCTATCTTTTCATGTTACTAGAACACTTTGTCATTATATGCACGTTTTCTCAAACCTGAAATCCATCATAATCTATCTCCATAGATTTTGTTTCCTTGGATTTAGGTGACTTACCCAAGTTCTCTATTGAGAAAACATTCTCCAATGAGATCTTGACAATATTCATTTCTTTAATTTTATTCCCAATTAATGTCTTGTATCTTGTACAATACATGTAACATAATAATGCTCCCACTGAATATCTTATCTATATAAGATACTTTTGACGAAGTGCAACTCCTTGACTTCCTTGTCAAAATGTTTATTCCAATTTCCACAATACTTGCTTCAATCCATTAATGGATCATTGAAGCATATATATGTTTCTAACAATACAACAAATCCTCGGTTTGTGTCAAATACACTACAACTTCCTTCATTCAATCGAAGAAGACGGTTTTGATGTATCTTTCCATATATCTATATATACGAAATATAACTATTGTTAGAATGATCTTTATTGACTTATACACAGCTACAAGCGAGAAGCCGTGCTTTGTACATGGTCAACTTGTTATCGACTTAGACATAGCATCAATCATGAAATTGTGCTTTGTACATAGTCGACTGGTTATCGACTTAGACATAGCATCAATCATGAAATTGTGCTTTGTACATAGTCGACTTGTTATCGACTTAGACATAGCATCAATCATGAAATTGTGCTTTGTACAAAGTCGACTTGTTATCCATATCTATCTTTCCTTTTAAAGATCTAAATGTTCTAGATGGATCGCTCCTTCTTGAACATCAATCAAGGTCTATACCTTGTTGTTATATATATGGATTGTACTTAAAGATCATATAGATTCAAACCATACTTGTGGAATCGGGTCTTTCCATCGCTTCTTTATTTATCAACGGATCCTCATATGTCAAGTACGAGGATGTTGTGAAACCTATGTATTTTTCAGTTTAGGCAATTCACTCTTGTTGATCTTTATAGGATTGGTGCTTGAGGTCTATGAACTACTCCTACAACATCTTGTAGAATAAGTTCTTGATCCTAATGTATTGCACGAGTTTCTCTAACATCATCCAGTAATGAGATGTTTGAGTACTCTTTAGAAGCGAGCGTGCTTATAAACTTCTTCCTGTCACAACTACTTGTGAATAAAGTTCCGCTCAACTCCCACTAAGCACCATGTATGGAGTGACAAGTTTCCTATAAATGTACTTCTTGTAGTGACGCATAAACTCCTTCAATGCTCACTTTACTCCTACTACTTCTTCTTGAGAATATCATTCTTCAAGAATACGTTATGATGAGCAACAACTACTTTGTTCTTATCATGTTCGTTGAAGTAGTACCTTTCGGTTAGTTCAAGATATCCTACATCATATTAAGCGTCTTATTTGGGTCCAAGCTTATCAATCAATCTAACTTTGAAATAAGCTTCTCAATACCAAATCTTGAGAAACAATATACCTAGAGATCGAATCTCGTAAGATATCTTTCTCAATAGACTTCAATGGAATTTTTATTTAGTGTAAACAATATTGTCCTCAAACACAATCCCTTACATGAGTCAAACAAGTCAATTTGATTTATTACCGATCGAACTATATCAAACAATGTTCGATACCTTCATCCTTGGATACATTTTTCAATGTTCCTCATGAAGCGAGTAGTGAAACGTATTTCATACTCTTTAGGTAATATATCAAACTACATGACTTAACTATTTACCATGATCCATCTTAAGACTTTTGCTTTTATTGAATAGTTTTTCAACTTTACTCTTGAGATCCTTTTGATCTTGTCAAAAGATTCATACTTATACCATATCAAATAGATACGTTAATATCTACAATGATCGTTGGTCAAGTGGTAAAGTGTCAACAACCTTTCAATTGCACAAGTCCTATAGGTCTATATACATCAATATGTATAAGTCTTAATAAGGTTACTTGTCCTTTAAACCTTCGTAGGTCAAAGGCGCTTTTGTCTTTTAACAAACACGATTCGCATGAATTTCAATTGATTTGCAATCGAATTGATTTACGAGCTCCACGTTACGTAGACTCTCATAATGCGATTCTTTGCAATCAAATTGATTTACGAGCTCCACGTTACGTAGACTCTCATAATGCGATTCTTGTTTATATTCGACTAAGCAACTATTTTACATAAAAGTCAAATACTTTATGCGAAGTCTTACATATTTGTCATTCAAAATTTGTTAATCTATTTCAAGCAAATTCAATTAAGATGCATGAAATCTTATACACAAATTTATAACAATAAGAGAACAACATTTCTCTATTACAAAACATGATCATCCATCATCAAATATGAAACGGAGATAAGGTTTTATGAGATGTTTGGAATAAGGTATACAACCTTAAATTCCTAAACAAACTCTTTATTTAGTAAAGATAACTCTACGTATTCAATGGTAGTGGCTTAGACGTACAAGCCATTTCCAAAAACGGAGTTTACTTTACTTATCTCAAACTTTCTCTTATTCATCATTGCCTACACATTTCGTTAAATGCGAGCACATGAACTAGCACCTAATTACTAGTGTGAATTAGAGATAGTGAGATAATTTGAACGACAAATATCTTAAGGTTTAGAACATCATGATATTTCGGACAACCTTTCAAATGCCTCCCATAAATGGCAAATGAAACATCTCATGTGACACACGGTCACTAGTGAGGGTCTCAAAGTCTCAACTCATATATTGGTGGAGTATTCCTTTAATACTTAACCAATCATTTTAGCACTAACAAGTGTGCGAACAATACATCCTTTATCCATAGAAAGAGATTTTATGACAATATCAACAATCCTTGATATTGGAGATCTCAATATCTCTAGTTGTCAATTAGCTACTCAAACCTTTCGGTTCGCAAGCTAATGAAACATTTATCTTCTTATAAGAAGAGTCTCTTGGTTAACTCACATTCCATTACTCGATCATAAATGATTGAGTCTATTTTTACTTTCTCTAAGAACGTCTTCTTGAGTAAATGGATGAGAGTGTAGAAGTCTTAGTATAGTCCTTATGAATTCTCCAATTCAAAGGTCTAGAACTTCTAAAAGGATATAAGCATTCGCTTTATTGAATAATTTTCGTCGAAACTAATCAATCATTGCGAAGCTATTGTTCGGGAAGTCGAGGAACGTTTTTGGGATTAAACTTGCTCAAGTTTCTCATTTCCAAGAACATGTCTTAGAAATCGGTATTTCTTCCCCAAGTGAATACCTTAGAAACGAGTTTGTCGTTTTCCAAAGATTGATCGCAACGAAATTAACATATTTAATATCTATAACAATTTCAATTTAAGGTCATTTAGTTTATGCAATGTTTTGTTTATGGAATGATAAACAAGACTCCCACTACATTTAATTAATGTCCCTAAATGTAATGGATTCCAAGATCCTCATTTTCGTCAAGTAGAGCCTGCTATGGCACGACACCCTACTTAACTAGACAAGGTAGGTTCTCCAACCAATCATATCAACCATATGACTCTTGGTTTGTGAATATCTAAGTATATTTACAAACTTCGCCCCGATGTCCAAGAAAACTTGTTGGGTCCATCGATAAGCAACCTCTCTCTATTTGCTCCTAACAAATCTTTTCATTTGTACCCCGACTATCAAGGTTGACAACCATGACGTCCGCTATGGCGGACCGCGCCATGATTGGCTATTGACGTGAAGGGGATAGAGAGAATGAAGGCGGTCGACTTAATCAATTTAGTTTGGGACAAAATAAGTGACTCTTGTTTGGTGGTCGTGTAAGCATACACCCATACCTACCTATGACAATTCAAGGCATTCACAAACAATCACATAACATAAGCATCTCAAGCATTGCCGTGGGTTTGTATGGCTCCCGCTTGCATTAATCTTCGTCGCATCTCCATGTAACGAGACTAATCTAATCAAGCCCTCCCACTAATTACTAAGATCCTATCTAATAATTAAGGGAAATAAATACATGTGATAAAATTCCTAAAACCCCGCCTAGGCCTTAGGGGCATGCAAGCCTCACAAGTTACATAAAAAATTAACCACTTAATTATCAAGGCACCTTAGGCCACTTTACAAGCAATCACATGCATTCACAACATTTTACAACACACAAGGCATTGACATCTTGAGCCATATCAAACCCACATCCTCCTACAAAACAAAGTTAGCACATATACAATATACATGATTCACTTGCTCTTAATTAATTTCATTAATTAGAATCTTTGTGCATACTTGTTGCTCAAGTTTTCCGAATGCAAAGAAGGCTTAACCTTAACAACTAATTGTTTAAGCCCTTTTAAATTAAATCCAACTATCAAAACAGAAAGGAGGGTATTTAAGGAGTCTTCTAATTAACATTTCAATAAATTGATTAATTAGAAACTATTTTAACTAATTAAAATACGAAATTCGGGACCCGAAAAAATTCAAAATAATTCGGTCTCCAAAAAATCTGAAATAAATCCAGAGAACTCCTTACAATGATTGTTATTACCTGTAAAAAACTCAAGGAGAGATCAATTACCATCAGGGAGAACCAAAAAAGACAAATCCTCAGATTGTGCGCGAAGCACCGTTAGAGAAAATTCTGTTATGGGTCTCAACCTTTTGATCTGTATGATCATCCCTTTGATATTTTTCCAGCAAACAATTTACATAGAAAAATACTACATACAATAGGCTATCATTCCATGAAAAGAAAATCCACAAGTTATATTCAAGATCAACGAGATAACAAGCATTTAAGCAAGGTATCCTGTTCTGGAACAGACCGTCGACCAAAAAGGTTTCACTCGGTTGAGGTACCAAATCTCAATAAAAATCTATGAAATTAATTTTCACAGATTTCAGACTTAAAGGAGAACATTTCCATTTCAACACTTTTCCATAAAAGTTTCTCAATAAGTACAGTTTTTCAAAACAATCAGTTTGTTTGAAAAAACAGATCTGATAACTTCATCACTTTTCATCCTTGAACGCCCACATAATATCCGAAATATGCAACAAAATTTACATATCCAGAAAGAGCATCAAGTTTAGAATAATCCTATCTAAAAGTTACAGGTACTTTGTATACAAACTTATTTGTTACCAACCACAACAACAGAACTGTGCAGCAGAATAACAGATCTGCGCACCGTTACCGTTTAAATCACTAAAAATTCATTTTACATCGAATTTCAATGATTCCAGTGGGAAAACAACCACAACTCAAAGTGCTACAACCTCCAATAAGAAGAAAAAAATTTTAGAGAGCTTTACACCACGAAAAATAAGCAACAAGACAGAAAACAGCCTTTCCAGGGCCAGCAAGCATGCACATCACTAATTAACTTAATTAATTACGAATTCTCACTTAATTAAGTGTGAAAAACCTTAAGCACGACCATAGCTCTGATACCACTGTTAGGAAAAGCTCATATTTTAATTTTTAGATTAATTACAACTAATTAATCTCCATTAAACATCAAGCAAGACAAGGATCTAGTGCTAAAGCATTCACACATCAAATCAAGAGAGAAAGTAGGAGAAATTGTACCTCTCATGAAATCGCATTCATGAGGCTCGAATCCATGGCATGGGAGTTGATGGGGTGCTCTCCTACGCCTCTTCTTCTCCATGGATGGCGCCGGCCTCGAGTCCACCAAGAAGATTAACCACGTTCTCAAGGTATGTGCTAGCACACCCAAGAACAAGTCTAATCCCATTAGCTTTCTCTCTTCTAGCAATTAAATCTTTCATTTAAATGGAGAAGAGAGCTCAACACATGAGCAAAAGAGGGAGAAAAGAGGAGGTTTGTGGCAGCCACAAAGGGGAGAAAGAGAGGAGAGAGAAGGCTAGCCCTTGGAGCCTCCAAAGGGGTCCTTTTATAGAGCTCAAACCCTAGGGAAAACTTCCCCAAAATTACACCTCTTGCCACCCTATGGCTGGCCACGAATTGGGCCTATATGGGCCACCTCAAAATCTCATTTGGGTCTTTAATTCACCTAATTAAAGTCCCATTAGTTTGCTCTATAATTGGGCTATATATTTTCCTATTAAATAACGGCCCGATTAATCAATATAACCATTTATATTAAAATGTGTTGATCTAAAATTAATTATTAACTCATTAATAATTATTTTGGGATTAGATAATGCATTAATTTATTTCTATATGATCTCTTTAAGTTAATTAATTATAACGGTTCATAACGGTATATAATTAATTAATCAACTTATCATATTTCCGCAATACTCACTGTTGCGAATAAATAGATAATGCATTGTGTGGTCAAGGTCCTATTTGTGTGACCCTTTGAGGATTTATGCTATGTTAGCCATGGAGAATAAATCATTATTTATTTCCAATAATCATAAGCGGTATCTAGCAACACGTTATGATTCCCAATTCGCATAAATAGTGTACCGTTACAATATCTCAATCCTACATAAGAAATATAAGTATTTCCTTGTCTGATTCTTATGTCACATGATATCATTGTATAATCCAAGATAGGAATGTGTCATTCTTGCAGATTATACATTTCTTGATCTAGAGTTGATCGTCTAGTTTGCATGCATACGATCCAACTCCATCAAGGGGCCCAAACAGATATCATCACTCACTAGGTATACTAATGAGGGACATACGGTTTTCTTGATGAACAACTTTTCCCCGCACAATTCAAGAGAACATAAATAAAGTCCTTATAGCAGCCTTTATCAGGAATCAACGTTAGACGATATTTATTGAACCTATCCTCATGTGGAAAAGGTGAACATCTCAAACTTAGAATCAAACTCATATGAAATAAACAATGACACATAACACAATCCATATGTTTATTTCATTGGGTCAAGTCCTGTACTATGTTCCAATAACATACACATATGCAATTAAGTTCGTAACTCCTTACTTATGATTTGTAGAACTTAATCATCACTTAACTTGCATACTAATCTTTTATGATAATTAATGTTCCTTGTTAATTATCAAGATTATGGACGATTTAGATTTATTATTGTCATTCTAATGAATGATCCACAGAGATCTACAATTCAGATCCTCAACCTGAATGATCTGTCAATAATAAACTCTAGGAACAAATGATCAAATATCATCATTAACATAAACTAAGAAAATAAGTCATTAAATATTGACTTTTAGGACATAACTCCAACAAAAATATAGCAAAATCAATAGCAGCAAAGAGTTCCATAAGAATGAATTAAAAATATGAAAGAATCGTGCACGCGTGAGATTCACACTGTGATCCTAAATATTGCATGTCTGTTTGTGAAAATTCTTATAACATATCCACACTCATTAGGAAATCATTTCATGATTTGGTTAGGAATGAATCGCGCAACGCGAGTTTAGAACTAATATATATGTAATATTTGCCATGTAATGCCAAAGTTTGGTGAACAGTGATTCTATAACTTCTAAACCGTTGGATCTCCGAACGAACGGATGTGGTTGACATCCTTAATATTTATTAAATATAAACATTATAGTGATACGTAAACTAATATATCACAAATAACAAAATAGAATTAAACAATTATAAGGATTAATACTTAATTAAACTGAAATTAATAATTAAAAATTTCAGTTTTGACAAAGAAGTTGTTCCATAAAATCAATTTGCATCACCGTTGGGCGGAAACAAATTGAATCATAAATGAAATTTCACTTAATAAACTAAAATGACAATTAAAGTTGTTCAAATTGTCAATCATAATTTATTAAATGTAACTTTATTGTGATACATGGACATAAATATCACATACTTCCTTTTAATAAAATGATAATTACAATTAAAGTTGTTAAAATTGATAACGACCAAATTATTAAAAGTAACTTAATATGGTTTAATTTATTCCTATGCAAAAATTATAACAAACTTTCGTTGGACTGCTTGTATACGTAAGTGCATACGAAACCATAAATTAATAATATCATATATACATAATTAAATACGAGTAATTATATATAATAATCAAATAAATATTGCTATTAATGGAAACATGTCCATGAATAAAATAGAAAAACAACCATGACCTTTATTCGGTTGCAACTCCGATCAAAAAATGTTTCAACCACGTACGGTGGTGGACGAATTCATCTAAACTAAACCTCTTAATGATCAGTTTAGACGAAAATTTAGACAGGTTACCTTAATGAGGATACGGAGTAATTCGTCCTACAAGATCCTTTATTTGTCTTAGATTAGATATAAGTTTTAGATGGATCATGAAAAATTAGACAAACATGACCTATCATATTTCTAATCACAAAACGAGAACTTGATTAATGAACTGAAGTTCTCATTCTCATTTAAGTATGTATATATCCCAATTCACACTTAACGGTTGTAACATTTCAAATTTATTTCGGAAACAAAACCAAATGAAATCATGATTATGTGAATCATATGAATATCAATAGAATGACATAAATTGATATTTCCTAAATTTGAAAACCCATGCCCCAAATAAAGGGAATAACGCATGACACCAGGGATTTGATTAAATTTGTACAGAACATGAAAGAGGGAATCGATCCTCTGTTATTTTAGGCTAAAGGCATCCGTACTCGCGGTTTTAAGTCATCTATTCTGGATTTAGAATAATTAAAAAATCTGATTAGATCTAAACAAAACAAAGTATACAACCACTTTATATTCAATCGCTAAGAGTAATTTATTTGTGTGCCCATGAAAATGGAACCAGTAATAAAAGAAATTGGTTCAACATCTTCCATAATTGCTCACAACGATTAATTAGTTTATTGATAAATTCGTCTAAACATAACACAATGTTAGACCATCATGTACTCAACGAAATTGATTGAAATTTCTTTAGAGCAAATAACGAATTTTCAGAGAATCAAAATAGAAACTTTAGTATAACAATTCTCATGAAAAACAGTAGGCCTAAATCATGAAGAAAAACATATATACTCATAAAATAAGTTTGTATTTAATATGAATTTACGATTGGCTCTGATACCAAATGTAAGACGTAATCTAATTAGCGTGTTTAGAAAATAATAACACGATTCCCAGGATCCATAAATCATATAAAATAACAAAATAACGAGTATAAAACTTACAAAATGAAGAGCAGAAATCGATAGGCATTAGGCGGAAGTGTGAGTAATGATATTCAACAGTTTTCCTTAGACATAATGATGGTCTTCTTTAGGCGTTTTATTCCCTCAATTTTATTCTGTTTTCATTAGTGGAGAAATGTGCAAAAATGAACACACCCTTTAGTAGAGATGGGTAAAAATAAAACCACACCTTTAGCATAAATTAATGAGGTATATATATAATATTCTAAGGCAACCATTGAGATCAAGTACAATGAATCTGGTCCATTAGAATTTCCATCAAATTTTGATGCACCCTTTAATTAAATTTCATAAATGAACTTGGTTCATAATTAATTAATATAGGCCACATAAAAATTCTAACAATATATACATATATAGACCATATAAAAGCAACACATAATAACTTGTCTCTGATTAAAGAAGAACTTAATTATTCTTGAGTGAAACTTGAAGTTTATTGTGTAAAAAAAAAATAAATGCACATCAAATCATACAGTGACTCAGGCTTGACATGTTCTAACAGTGAAAATTCAAAAGGTAAATTAGCTAGATATCTCATATTATTAATGGACCTTCTTAAATGTAAATTACATCATACAATAAATATTTATTAACAGTAACCATTCACATGATGTATTATTTCTTATAATATAGGTAGCAGTATAATGACACTATGTATTTGGGAACAATTTATTTAGGATGTTTGAAAGCTGAAGCTCATAAAACAACATGTTTGAACCTCGACCGCTATCTATGTTTTTCTTTTCTTTTTTTTGGTTTTAGAATATGTCTCAATTAAAGATAATGGGCTTTTGGAGAAATCAAATACGCATCTAGCCATCTATATAGGCAAAATGAGTTTTGACCTCTTGGACAGCTTAAGAGAACCTCTAGAGGAAAATTGTTCAAACTAAAATGACGATTCAAGGTAAATGAAATTAGAATAGGTTGCAAAACTTATATAGCCGCAATTCAGTAAATTGCAAGTTAAAAAACAAATCCAATTTTCAACATTTTTTTTTTTCTTTCCTACAGTTGTTTATAAAAGAGTAGGTTTGAATGAATTTGTGTCATGTTTGCATGTAATTGGTACTAATAAGGTGTTAACACTTATTGATTTCATTTATTAGATTGGGAATCGGGGGTATGCATGCTTTATACTCTATTATTGCTCATTGAAGGCGTTGATACAGGTTTTTGATGGATTTTGGTACGTAAAAGTCTGCCAATGTCTATGAGATTCGATGTCTCTTTTTTCTTTTATAAGTAGGGCAACATAAATTTGATTGATCAACAGAACTCTGTAATCTGTGCTTCTTTTCTCAAAATCCCGAAAGAATCATAGTGAGTGTTCTAAACAATTAATTTTTTTTGTTAATTAACTACCTCCATCTCATATAGTATAACATGATATTAATCATCGTAAATAATAAATTATCTCTCCGCCTAATTTTATAATATTTCTGCAAACACAATAAATTGATGTGCAATTAATCTCTGAATATTAATTAAAATAATTTCAGGCCTCAATAACTTTTTCATAGCAATTAATTTTCACCAATTTTCTTTAAATTCTGATTGCTCATTGAACTTTCTTAAATATAAACAATAAAAAATTACAACCGAATGTTTCCAGAGCACTATATTCCGGCGGAGCCGGAATGGGTCTATCTAGTGAAAGATTATTGCCGTCGCAATTGGTACTGGCGTACTGTGTATAGGTTGTCTTATGCTCTCTAACTTAATTATGGTTTTCGTATCGACAATTTTCTTCATTTTGCAGAGATTCAGAAGCCTGGAAGCAAGAAATCTCAGTTTGCAAAGTGTTTACATTTCAACCGCTACTGTACAGCTATTGGTAGTTTGGTACATTTCAGAACAACAAATAGAGAGAAAAGAAGAGTGTTTTTTTTAACGTATCTACAGATTACCCCACGATTATTCCCGTATATTCCAACGAGGGCCGACTTTTTGAGGTAAAGATGTCATACTAATTATAATGTCGCTAACCTGTATGAATTACTGACATCAAATTGCACATTCACTTAATAAATCAAAAGGTATTTATGAGTAATTGTAGCAAAGAATTTCTTTTCTAGAGCCTAATTATTTTTATCACAATCGCAAATTTACAATATTTATTTATTTATGTACACAATTAACAAAGAATGAATGTATAACAGAAAACAAACTGAGAAACAATCTCAAGGTCACATTGATGGATAAACAGCATCCTTTAAAATTCACCATTGTTCTCCCTTTTGGTGCTTATGCTTGACAATAGATACATCAGATCTTCTGAGCCCTTGATCCGCAGAGAAGTCCATCAATATGTCCATACATCAGCAGAAATAATCTTTTCACTTTCCTAGCTACTGCACTGCAACCGTATCAGAGCATCGTGGAACCGGTACATGGGATAGGTTTTCAGCCTGGACAAGTTCTCCCTTCTGGGAAGGGACAGCCACACGACCGAGGACAGTCATGCAAAGGGCTCCTATTTGAACTCCACCGAGCAGAGACTCCACTAAGGACAAGTACTTCTTATTTTTTGACACCAAAAAACCGCCGATGATGACGACAACACCATACAATCCCCAAAATCCGAGAGCCGCTACAATGGCCCAGTATTCAACTGGGTCAAGCAACTTGGCCTCTCCTCTACGCATTAGCCCGGCCAAGAGGCAGGTTAGCACCAACCCGACCCCTCTAATATAGCACCCCATGACAAGCCGGTTCAGTTTTTCCTTGGCCTTCGAGCTGGTACGATCCTGTCGTTTTTTATTCTTCTTCTTTTTACCCTGATGATCAGCAGTTGACTCAAGCCGGTCGAGGATGTCATCGAACTTGTCACTGCTGTCGGAGTTTAACGGATCAAAAATGTCATCTGAGCTATTCATGATGATTGGTAACGAGGCCTGTTTGTTATACGAGTTAACGGCAGGGACGGTGGATTAAGCTTCAACAAGGAGGAAGATAGAGGAGTGTTACAACCGTAGGGAGATGGGGAAAGAAGAAGAGAGGATACTCCCTCTAGAAAACTAGATACCATAACCCTGTTTCTGGTCTCTAATTTCTTGTTAAAATCAAATAATTCGGATCTTTTATAGCAAGAATGGAACTCCTAGCAGTGGCCAATAACAGGAATTATGGAACTCCTTTTGTTGACAGGTAGGTCTACTTCTGCATCAGTTACAGGGAATCCGAATTCCCTTGACTCTGTCCTAAGAAAAACACTAGCCTGTCTGTTTAGAAATATGTTTTGCCTTCGTGGCTTGCATATGCAATGGAAATAATTGAGAAATTGCGACAGGAGTTGAGGCTATTAGAAAGTAATTAGCTGTTTAAGAATAATTGGGAATTCATTAGCATAATGGAGACAGTCTGTAGGAGATGAACCGGAAGAAAATAAAATTTAAATAAGCAAGAATTTATTGGTTAGACGTATAGCTAAATATTTTGTTCAAACAAATATAGAATAAGAATGGATAAGCAGGCCACCTAATAAGTTCTGATGTTAATAAGTTCTATAAAAAAGGTACTATTGGGAATTATATTGTTTAGCGATCTATTTGCCTCAAATACATTGGAGAGAGACGTTGTAATTTTTCACATAAAATTGCTGTGAGTTAAGAAACAATGATATACATGTCAATCCAGTGAATGACAACTAAAACTCTGGGAGTCTTATTTTATTTAGTGATATTAATGCTGATTTGATGAATTGCAAGACATTCTTCTATTCTTTTAATGTCAATTGATGTCTTCTATTACATTACAAGGGCAGATAAAATAGTTTCGTAGGTTGGTGCTATTTTATTATTAACTAGTGCTAATTTCGCAAGTTGCGCGTTTCATTCCTATACAAATATGTTATTAAATGATTGCGCAATTTATTTTACCCTATATAAAAAAAATACCATAAAAAATTGAGAATACTATTCAAATATTATATGAAAACTGCCACAGAAAATCATAAATATTCTTTGCCACAAAAAATCACACGCCACAGAAGATCATGGTCACTGTGCTTGTAAATTTGCTGCTCACGTGCATCGCACTACGCAGCAAATTTATATATGTATAATGATAACTTGATCCATTGCACACATGCAATGTAGTACTTCCTTTTATCTTCAAACTTCTTATTCAATCAATATTTTTTCCGTAACAAGTTTTCTAGGTTGAAATCATATTGTGTTTCATACAAGTCCCATTTGTAGACGCTGTAGGTGACATAGGCCTTGATCAAAGTTCTGTTTTTTTTTTTTTTTTTTTTGTTATTTAACATGGGATTTTATTTCATTTCTTTTCAATAGAAAGTTTTTGATAAAAAAAAATGTACGGATTTGATGTCTTTTAGTTGGCATTTTCAAATAATTAGATCCAAGGAAATCCCGAAATATCAATCGAAATGGAATCCCATGTAAAAAACATTTTGATCAGGGCCATATTTAACATTATGTTATTTATGTTGTGTCAATTTATTAACCCTCTCCGAGGAACGGTCATTACAGACTTTACTGTAAGACTTATTAGAATTTTTTCCTCCATTTCTGTTAACTTAAGTGTACAATAAAGTCCAAACTAAATATAACTAGCTCTTATCTCGCGCGTTGCGCGATTCGTTTCTATACGAATATGTTGTTAAATATTTTTTTTAATGAAATTAGCAACCGTGTGGTCAAAATTGATAACTATAGAGCGAACATCGCAGATATAATTTTTTTTTTACGAAATTCAGAACATTATATAAAAAATGTCATAAAAATTGAGAATACTATTAAAATATCATACAGAAACTACTACAAAAAATCCAAACCAAAAAATCATGCCTCACAAAAAATCCAACAGCTTGGCCACAGGAAATCCGCGCGAGTTTGCTAACCACAGTAACTCACGCGCGGCTCATGCGTGCCGAGATAGAATATATTTATAATGCCTTAGCGTAATGGGATATTCACATCCCATCATTCTTAAAAAAAGTATTAACCAAAATGAATATTCCTTTTGTAACGTAATCTACAGTATAAGACTAAATTTTATAGATATGTCTTAGCTAACGGGTTGTTGACATTACATCATTCTTAAAGAACTTTCTAGAATTTCAACAAACACGTTTTCTGAAAAAACAATGAAATGAGTATCTCCTTGCAGTTCTGTTTGGAGTATTCAGAGAAAATGAGGTGTAATATTTGCTACGAAGGACGCCTTTCTTTATTTTTTTTTCTCTCTTTATTGTTTGAGGGGGGGGGGGGGGGGGGGGGGGGGGGGGGGAGTGTTCACAAGAGAATTTAGATGCCCACATATTGGACGGGAGCATTTCTTTTTTTTGAAAAACATTAGGTTTCATCTCGTTCTTCCCTTGTTAATTTTTGGGGAAAAAAATTGCTCTTAATCCTTGCAAATATACAAAAACCAGTCAGCAGTATCCGATTCAGTGTCTGGTTCCTCAGCTCCTAGTTCAGTGTGATTGAAAGACAAAAATAGAAAAACAAAGGGCGTGCAGTGACGAGAATTAATTATGTATTTATGTTGCAACAGTGGCTAGGGTTTTTGTCTGAATCTTAGTTTGAAAGAGGAACGGAGGGGAGGACACGGTGATGGCTGCCAAAAAAATATTCTTTCTATTACTTCATCATTAGTAAATCAGGGGTGATATACACCATCCACCATTTTCCCATCCATCCCATCCACAGGCCAAAAATGGGCCTTTATCTTCAATTTTTCGCGCGCTGATGTCAGCAAAATTTTTTTTGAATTTTTTCGAAAATTTCTGGATGCTGACGTCATCAAATGTTCTGGTTTATTTGTTCAGTTAAATACCATAAGGGTTGAATTAAAAGTTGTAAGTGTTCAGTTAGATGCATCTGAAAATGGAATTTTCGTACTTTTGTGTTCATTTTAATACGGTAAAGGTTGAACTAAAAGGTTTATTTGTTCAGTTAGTTGCATCTGAAAATGGAATTTTTGTACTTTTGTGTTCAGTTTAATACGGTAAAGGTTGAACTAAAAGTTTTATTTGTTCAGTTAGTTGCATCTGAAAATAGAAATTTCGTACTTTTGTGTTAGTTTTAAGGGATGAACTTTTGTGTTAGTTAAATACGTGTCTATGTGTTCAGTTAGTTGCAGCAGAAACCATTATTTCAACAAACTGAACAATTGTATTAATAATATCATCCATTAAAAAAGGTTTTTATTTTGGTAAAAAATTAAAATGAACAAATACAACAAACATTTACAATAATAAACTGAACATATATACAAATTTTCTAAATAAAAAAATTACGGAAAGCTAAAAAACATCAAAACAAACAAAACTTCAGATGTTCATATAGCCTAACATGACAAAATTCATCATATCCTCCATACAAAGAAGGCTCTACTAAATTCTAAATTGACGTAGCCTAAGCTCCAACAATACATAGCATGTAATTACTTGTATGCTTGATCTGGCACTTTGAGCATAGCATGTGTGCTTGACCTGATTGGCTTTTCTCTTGGTGAAATCCAATTTGGATAAAAGCACACATGGTTCTCACTTTAAGTCTGTATGTTGTTTGTTCAAAAGAAGTTTGACCTAAAATGAAAATTTGAGAGAGTGAGAGGTCACAATACCAGAACCAAAAAAATCAAATTAACAATAGAGATTCAAGGGTCTTGTGCTGAACTAGAATTTAACCAAAGGATCCAGGCCTGGTACTACAGTACCATAACAAATAGGGCGAAAATCTGGATTGTTTTTTTTTTTCAAAGCTAAAATCAGACAAACCATACCTTAATTGGACGAAAAGCTTTTAGGTTCATTTATCTTTGAAAAGCTGGAAGAATTAACTACAGAAATGAAACAAACGAACAAGATTTGTCAACTCACCATCACTCTTGAGGCGAAGGAGCTGGAGCTTGTTGCGCCATGGCTGCAGCGACGACGCTAAGCACCCGACCAAGAACAAAAAGCAATCCCATGGGAAATCTTGCCATCGTTTCTAAGAAAATTCCAAAAACATCCTCTTAAGATCTAAAATCGCACGGATCAAGCTAGCTTGAGTCTCCCTCTCTCCTTCGCTTCTCCTCTCAGCACGAGATAGCAGAGAAGAGAAAGAGATATGAGGTGCTTTGACGAATGATGCAGAGAAATAGGTACTTTCATGGTAGATCGGAGAATAGGTGCTTCCATGGTAAATCGGAGAAGCAAGAAATGATGCAGAGAAATACGGCTAGAGTTTGGAGGAGGTTCTGGAGCGAAATAAATAGAAGTTGGGCCAATCGCTGAGCCTGTTTTTAGTCCAGTAGAAGTGTGTGGATGGTGGGATGGGAAAAGAGGGGATGGAGAGTACCAATTCTGTTAGCAAATATACATATTCCATAAGTTAGATACAAGCCCATTGGGCCTAAAGCATTTTGGATCGTTCCTTAACAATTCCATTTCTATCAAACAGCTTACAAGTTTAATTGATAAATGATAACCGCCATATGTTTATATGTAGTTTTGACATCGCTTGAACAAAGTGAACACACAAAATAAACAAGATAAATATATAGGTGATCAAAGTAAACACATATAAACAAATTAATTTTGCCATTCCTTGTTCAAATTTTTATATGCATATTCAACTTATTTTTATTGAACTTATTTGTTTGTATGTGTTTACTTTGTTCAAGTAATGATAAATGATGACAAAACTGCAGATGATAGAAATCAATTTCCAATTTAAATTGTTAAATCAGAAAAATAAAATCTTATATTAGTCATCACAGTATATAGTGTTGTAAAAAGAATGCGTTCATGATTATGAGCAGCTACCTGTGAAAATAAATCGTCCCTTTTACTGTTAAAAGAATAATACAAGCCTCTCCAAAATTTATTTCAAGGTCATGATCCGGTGCTCAACAGTAAGAACAATTAAAAAAATCTGATTGCAATTCGAACAGAAATTATCACAAAAATAAAAAAGAATAAAAAAAATCTTGCGATAGTCAAACTTTTACAACCACTAATGAATCCATAAATATTTTTGCAGGCAAGACCAATAAGAGCACCAAACGAAATATTTAACCTTCTTAAGAGTTAAGACTACGTTTTTACCAGTGCCCGATAGCTAACAGAAACTAAAGCTAGGAGTTGTCTAATCAAACAAATGAAAGCTCATAGCATTGTCGTACTTCTCTGCTGGATCCTCTTTCTGCTCTTCCTCTTTAGCAGCTGCTGGTGCTGCACTTCCTGCATCTGCAGCACCTGGAACAGTGAACTTGCTGGGACCTGTTTTATAGTTACAGTAACACATTAATACCTAGGACATTATAGGAAGGGAAAGGGGAAGGAGAAAGGGAGGATGGAGCAGGAAGGAGAAGGGAGTGAAAGGGGAGAAAAGAGGGGATAGGAGGGAGTGAGAAAGATAAGGGGAAAGAGGAAGGGAAGGGGGAGAGACCGAAGAGAGATAAGAGTCGTGGAAGGGAGAAAGAGAGGGGATAAGAAAGGGAAGAGAGCGGAAAGGAGAGAGGCGTGCTAGACTGCTAGTGGCAAGAAGTAATTCCCTCATCGCAGAATTTGCCATTTGCGGACACCGTCAAAATTGAAACAGTTGAAATTGGCAAGGCATAGTTCACTAATATAGTGACAAAAATTAATTAATTTTGCCGAATGACAGAGATAGTTTAAGGTTAATGAAAGTATGAAACCTTTGTTGATGAGAATTGTGAAACGATATGAGCAAATAAGGGAATGACATTGTTGTGGAAACATGCATAATGCAATGCAAAATAAGTTGAAATCAGTAAGGAAAAGAAAAAAAAAATTGTTCCAGTGCCAAGGTTGATTGTAAACGCCTACCAGGATCATTGTAATGACAACTACGAGAAATCTGTTTGATTTGTCTCATTTGTCAAGTTGTTAATATTTGCTGCTGCATCGTTGCAGTTTTTGCTTGATATATAGTAACAGAATAGAAAACTTGTCATTTTCTGTTGTTTGCGCTTCAATTTGTTTAGTCAAATTTTTGGTCATCATCTAGTTTGGTTTTTTGAAAATGTATTTACATCAGGAAATGCACAATATTTCCTGATGATGTGCTGCTGTCTGAATGTCTCTTTATTTGCGAGGTAAGATTTTATACGTTAATTGTAAATTATTGCTAAATGATCATATATTTTACTAAAGAAATTATAATCTCGAAAACATCAACATCAATTTAACATATTGAAAAAGTTGTACTCCATTTATACTCTTGAAATTTAGTTTGGTTTTAAACTGAGTTTGAGCATGTTTAATTTTTATGCTTTATTTCCTCCATTTAATTAATTGAAGAATTTTTTATTTGATTACAACTAGGATTTATGAGATTTAAGAATAAAGCTAATCGCTAATTTCATTTGACATTTGGGTATATCTATATGTCACTATAAAATTAAAGTTTCTTTTTCCTTGACTTCAAACAGTGTCATTTTTTTTTAAAAAAATAAGACTTTGAAATTGTGTTTATTTCAATAAATTTATTCTGTTTTATTTAGTCACGATGAAAACAATTTCTTTGCCTCCTTAGCTAGCTGTATCTTCCAGGCAATAGAGAGAAATAAGCAATTTTGTGTGAAATTATATTCGGAAGTAACCTGGTCTACCAACAGCCTCCAGTTGAGATCAGAAATATTAAGTAAGAGGGAGGTTTTTATTTTATTTTTTATTTTTTTTTTTTGGGGTTGGGGGGGGGGGGGGGGGTGGGGGGGCTCTGTAAATTTTGAGGGTGATGGGCCAAAATCCTTTAGGTGGAAATTTGATTCTCATAAAAGACGAGTCAATTACAATTTGTCATAAAAAACTAACATTTTACGTTTTGATGTTGATTACAGCTGTGATGCAGGCTTAAAGCCCCTTTTTAATTTATTTTTTAAAGAAGGCAACTGATTCTGCACTCTGATTCTTCAACTTTTTTGCTAATGAAGATTGAGCAGCAGCATTTAAACGCAATTCGAGGAGGATACTTCGTCATGTGACTTTGGTGGACTCAATGTGATGAAATTAAGCTGAAAAAAAGAAAACAAAAACTGTAATCCTGGATAAAACTGATAGAAACATGGTATTTTTTTTTTTCTTTTAATTTTCACAGGCATCAAACTTTCCTCTTCCAATTTGTGGGCTATCTTCCTACTTCCTTGCAACAATTTGTCTATTTCAGTTCGATAATTTTTATTTTTTTTCAACACCCTTTCCGACGTTGCTGCTCCTCATAAAAGTGTTTTTTACTAATAGCTTTAGTTTCCATTAAATTAATGTGCATGGTAGTTTTGCTTATTTGCATTACTACTTGCACGTAAAACAACACGTCACACATAAGAAAGACTTTATAGTAGATAACATAAGTGAAAAATAAGATGAAGCATATTGAGCGAAGCAGGATAACAATAACGGTTAAAAAAAAAAAAATCCTTTGACCAGAAAAATGCACTTAATTACAAATAAATATATTGAGAACAAATTAGTAATAGAAACGTTTTAATATACAGTTGAAAATTAATTGACCAAACACAAGAGAGTTAATAAATTCAAGTACGTAAACTATATCTTTCTAGAGCCAAAGGTTTCGTTGCTTTTGGTAAACTATATCTTGGGTTTATGCTTGTTCATGCTCGTGGTTACTGGCACTTTCTTTGTATATCACTTTCTCAATATACCAGTTGAAAGTAATAATATATCAAAGGCGTCGCTTTGTTGGTACGTCAATCCATCCTAATATATTCATCAAACTTGGTCAAGTCTTGAATTTTTCTTTCTATTTTTTGGAAGGATTATGCAAATAATATATAACAAAAAGTATTGCCAGTGGCGGACAACCAATAAAACTGTTAAAATATACAGTTTACAAGTTAATTTCAACGGTAAATTAATCTTCCATTTGTTTGATTTAATGAACAAAAATGCTAATTAAAGCAAAGGATTACCCCAACAGTAATAAGAGGGCCCAAGTAAAAGGATTAATTGTCGGCTTTTTATTAGTTTAACAGTAATATTTTCATAAATTATTAATTTTAAAATCTTAGGACACAATTTATTAATTTTAAAATTATTTAAATTTTAAAACAACCGATTTTTATGTATCTTTCAGAGGTAACTTCCATATCCCTCAAATTACTATACAGAAATAATAAGTTGGTTTAAAAAATGTGGCGCCCACATAAAAAATTGGAAGCTTAAAAAAATAGAAATTTTTGTAATAAAATGTAAAATTTTTGTTTCTCAGAGATTACAATCCGACAAATAAGCTCATGATGCACAATAACATTTCTCAATATATTTGATTTTCTCGAAAAGAAATTATTATTTTTGTCTTCTAGGTTATATTATCATAGGTAATTATAAGAATCGATAGTATAGTGTGATCGTGTAATTTTAATATCACTTTATTTTTCTCCATATTTATGAATATATGTAAGAAAATATTGAACGTTAACCAAAATTTTTCTCAAATTGTGTGTTTCTTTCTCCATTAATAAAATATAAAAGTTATTTTCAACAAGTTCTCAGTAACTAAATTTATGTTGAAACTGGGCACTGCACCGCCATATGATACGCAACCAATATACATTACATGAATACATTAATAAATTAATAATTAAGAATCTGCTTATGTTTTATATAGGCTCCAACTGCAACATTGGTGCATCCATACATTCTTAGAAATTAAGCAAGACAAAATTACCCGATTACTTTGTACTCAGGCAAGGCAATCATGCGTGAAACCAAAAGGAACTTCTTGCAAAAGTTCTGTGCCGCACCCACTGCTGTGGCACTATCCCACCTGCTCCTGCTATTTGTCTTGCCATTCAGAACAAAAGCTTCCGCATCTGCAAACATAGCTCTACCCGGATGCCCAGACAGCTGCGGGGAAGTTTCCATCCCTTACCCTTTCGGCATCGGCCCCAATTGCTCCTTTTCTAAAGCTTTCGAGCTCCAATGTAACGAAACTATTGATGGTATATCAGCTCCTTATAGGGGTGCTTACAGGTATCTGAATATAAGTCTCTCCTCAGGCCAGGCACGTGTTGACATGCCTATATCTTCCCAGTGCTACAACAGCACGACACAGCAAGTCAATTACACTGACTGGACGGTGAACCTCCAGTATTTCAGGTTTAACCATAATCGAAATAAGTTCGTGGTTATCGGTTGTGATACAATTGGCTATATCAATTTTACCAATCGTAATTATAATAATTACTTGGCGGGATGTATATCAGGGTGCTATAGCCTAGATAGCTTAACAAATGGGTCGTGCTCTGGACTTGGTTGTTGCCAGATATCTATTCCGAAAGGAACAAACCACATTGAAGTTATGTTCTCTAAAAATTACAACAATTCCAGGGTTTATAACTTTAGTCGTTGTGGCTATGCCATGCTAACTGAAGAAGATGGGTTATTCAACTTCAACACCGGTTTCATCACCACTGACCAGCTTCTACACCAAAACACGACAGCTGTGATTGACTGGTTTATTGGAAACACATCATGCGACATTGCAAAGGCTAACGTCTCCTCGTATGCATGCAGAAGCGATCACAGTATTTGTTTGAACTCATGCAGTGGTCCAGGTTACTTATGTAACTGCTCCGATGGTTATCAAGGCAATCCTTACCTTGACAGGGGCTGCCAAGGTCTCTCTCTCTCTCTCTCCTCCGATGCTAAGCTCTGTTAGTGTATGAATAACTGACACTTCATATATGCTAATTAATTATCCGGCATGGTTTAATAGACATTAATGAATGCGCCAACCAAAATCCATGCTCGAAGCCAGGGAAATGTCGTAATACTCAAGGAGGATATCGCTGCTCATGTCCATTCGGTTGGCGCAATAAACATAACAACTTGCAAGAATGCGAACTCCACTTGGCACTCATTATAGGTACGTTACTCTCGAAGATAAGTTTCTTGAATTTTCCAATGTTGTTAGAATCATGGAACCATGCAGTAAGGATCACATTCAGGTTACAAATAATGTGATATAAACTACAGCATCGGAGTTTGGATGATGTTTTCAGAAACAGGGCTAATAAATAACAGCAATAAATAATTTACGCAATTACACAATCACCAGCTAAAGAAAAGAATTCAATCACCGGCCAAAAAGAAGTGCCCAACAATCCAATACTCTTCCCTTGCCCTCTTTTTCTATATAAAAAGTTTTATTTCATTTTATTTTATTTTATTTTATTTTATTTTTTTGTGTGTGTGTACAAGAAAGTTGCCTACCGACAAGCCAGACAAGATCATTAAGTAAATATGTTCAATGTAGAACTGCTAATGGGTTAGAAAAGTAATGAAGGGCTACATGGTATATTTGTGTTGTCCAACTTGCTTCTGAAGAATAGGACTTGGGCAATGAGATGCAAATAGTCAAATCTAGTATGAAGAACGGTGTATGCCGACCTGTTTAATTTGTTGTAGCGAATTAGCGATACATCATTTTTGTCTTTAATTATATTTTTTATGTGTGATCTGTCTATATATCAAGTTCTGATATTGTGCATGGATTATTTATTTATATAATTTATAATTTATTGTGCAAAAGTTTAAAATGCACAAGTTATATAGCAACAGACTTGTAACACTATCATTTGTTCTCCTATAACAGTTAATCCACTTATATGTGTGCATTTAATCAATGCATTATTAATTAATGTTTATTTTATTCATAGCCATCAATGCACATAATTAATAAATTTTCAATTATTTTAAATTTTTTTCCCTCCTTATCTTAATATAATAGGTCATGAGTTATTTTGAGAGCCAATTTATATAATATATTAATATAGGTTCTTAATCTTTTTAAATGTTTCTTTAAAAAATGTTACAACAAGAAATAACAGAAACAATTCTTCTGAATTAATTTAAATTTTCTAACGGATCGGAGGCATGATTATCTTTGAGCTATTTATTTATTTTTTTTGAATAAAAATGGGGGTCGGGCCCTCATCTTTGTATTATTTAATACGCAGGAATAACCATCGCGATAGTAACTTGTGGTTCTGGTGCTATGCTTCTACCTCTAGTTCTTTCTATTTTGACCCTAATAAGAAGGCGGGAGGGCAGAAGAAACCAAAAATTAAAACAGAAATATTTCAGACAAAATCATGGACTCTTGCTGCAAGGGTTAATTTTATCAACTGAAGACACAGCCGGCCGAATGAAGATCTATGGTCTGGAAGAGCTTGAGAAAGCTACAAATAAATTCGACCAAACTCGTATCCTAGGTTGTGGAGGTCATGGCACTGTGTACAAAGGTATACTTTCAGACCTCCGGGTGGTAGCTATAAAAAGGTCTAATATCATAATTCAAAGTGAAATTGATCAATTCATAAACGAAGTTGTGATCCTATCCCAGATCAATCACCGAAATGTGGTGAAGCTTTTCGGTTGTTGTTTAGAAACTGAGGTTCCTTTACTTGTTTATGAGTTTGTTTCAAATGGAACATTATCTGATCATCTCCATGTTCAAGGAAGGAACTCTTTATCGTGGAAAGATCGATTAAGAATTGCACTGGAAATTGCAAGAGCTATATCATACCTTCATTCAGCAGCTTCCTTGTCAGTGTTCCATAGAGATTTGAAGTGCAGTAACGTACTCCTTGATGATTGCCTGACAGCAAAATTATCAGATTTTGGAGCTTCAAAGTCCGTTCACATAGATCAAACTGGTGTAACCACTGTGATTCAAGGAACTTATGGATATTTAGACCCAGAGTACTACCACACAGGGCGTCTGACAGAGAAAAGTGATGTTTACAGCTTTGGAGTCATTCTCGCAGAGTTATTAACAAAAGAAAAGGCAAATTCTCCAAGTATGTCATCAGAAAGTGGTAGCCTTATTGCACGCTTTATCACAGTTGTAACAAAAAACTGCCTGTTTGATATTCTTGATTCTCAAATAGTGGAGGAAGGACCAATGGAACAACTCGAAGAAGTGGCGATGCTTACCGAGAGATGCTTAAGGCTAAGAGGAGAAGAGCGCCCAGGGATGAAGGAAGTTGAGGTGAAACTTGAAATGATACGGGATTCAAAGGGTTCCGCACATTTATCCCCGTCGTTATCACAATGCTTGGGCTAGCAAAGGAGCAAACCTAAGATTGCAAATGCAGTAGCGTGTACCAGCATGTAATATAATTTGGAAGAAATGCTGTTGTCTACCAAATATGATTGTTGATATAGGTATTAATCATTGTAATATTATTGGATGTTACCGGTTACGGCATTATTTTGCTCTCCCTCTGTAAATACTTTAGGAGGCCTTTGGTTGAGGAATAGACATAGGAATAAATTATGTAGCATAAATTTTTATGTCAAGTTATGTAGCCAATGTTTAGTTATGGAATAAGTAGAGTAATGACATAAATCATCATTTTATTATTATTTGTGTTAGTAATCATAATGTTGTTTGTCATTATAGTTTGAAAAAAATATTATATTATCTCTTATTCTACCTACTTAACTTATATCATCTTTTTTTATGGTACAAGTTCTTCAACCTTAATTCCATGTTACGCAAATGATGTTTGATTACATAAATGAGGAATATAGAAGTTTTTCCTTCTTACGTAGCAACTAAACACCCCTTATTTACTAGGTAGCCGCTACCTAGCCTTTCAAAAAAAAAAAAAACTAAACACCCCTTATTGACATACTATAAATAAGGTGAGACTAAAATGGGGTTCAGCGAGGCTTTTCCCTCAATCTAAAAAAACTATACCAATGGGTAACAATTCAGGGCTCGATTGCTCCGCTTGACTGCTTCTAGTTGATTATATTTCAATCTAAAAAAATAATAATATGATCATATCGAACAAAGGTTACAAATTTAAATTGAGTTAAATTTATATTTAATCCGACATAATATATTTGCAGAAAGTAGAAGCGTAAGCGTTAACAATTGCGATTAGGAACTATGTGGTAATAAACTGTTCCTAATCACAAGTTGACAACTTTAAAGGCATACTAGACTTTCCAGAATATCAAAGTTATGATCAGGTGCTCAACAGAAACATAGTTAATTAAAATCATATTTGTAATTAAAAACAGAAATTACCACAAAAACCAAACAGAATAAAAAACTCTGAGATTGTCAAAATTTTACAACCACTAATGAACCCATAAATATTTCTCCAGCAAAGACCAAAAAAGAGCACGAAACGAAACATTTGAACTTTTAAGACTAAGTTTTTACCAGTGGCCGATAGATAACAGAAACTAAAGTCTAGGAGTTGTCTAATCAAACAAACTAAAGCCCATATCATCGTCAGACTCCTCTGCTGGCTCCTCTTTCTTCTCCTCCTCTTTAGCAGCTGCTGGTGCTGCACTTCCTGTATCTGCAGCAGCTGCAACAGGTGCTGCAACAGCGAACTTGCTGGGATCCTGTTTTACAGTTCCAAAGACACATTAGTAACTAGGACACAAAAGATAAATGTGTGGTGGTGAATTTCACAATTGGCCACCGATATTTAGAAATATTACACTATATGTGATAACAGGAGAATACAATAGAACCTAACTGTTTGGACTTCACTGTACATTTAATAGGCATAAAGAGATAGCAGGCTTAATGGTATAGCATAGGTCTTACTAGGTTTTGAAGATCGAACAAAAATTTTCTCATTTCTTTCAGGATGCTACTAGTGAGAAGGGCCACCAAACAGTAATAGCTCAGAAAAATTGAACTTTTAACATATATAGAACAACAGTACCTTGAGGTACTCCTTGACTTGCTCAGCCTGAGGATAAGAGTACTCAGTCTCAAGCGCAATAGCAAGGACATTCTTGTATGCATTGACAAACATGTGTGGTGCAGCTGCCAAAGTAGGATAGGAAAGTGCCAGGGAAAGGGAGGTGACCATTGAGACACCAGTGGCAAACTTCTCCATTAGGTCATCATCTGTTAGGTCAAGCACCTCTGGGCTGAACACAGACCCACTGTCGTATACATTAGTGATCACAAGACCATACGAGAAGGGTCTGATACCAAGCTTCGCAAGGAGAGCAGCCTCAGAGGATCCCACCTTGTCTCCCTTCTTAATGAGCTCAACTGGGGTGATAATTTCAACTGTACCCTTGTTAATCTTGGTTGGAATGTTAAGCACCTACAGCAGACATAATAGTTGATTTGAACCACAAGACAAATTGGAACTTGAATATTATGCTTGATTGCTGAAAATTTCAGGATTTACAAACAAAGAATTGGAAACCAAATATTGTGCTGGTTACAATATCACATGCAACATCTAGTACAAGTAATTATACTGCGAACAACCAATAATCTACCTAGTTCCTTATCATGAGCATGGATTTATGGCAAACTAACACATTGGTGACTAGGATAGTGAAGAACAACTAACCTGGAAGAAGGAAGTCTGAGATGGGTCAAGACCAGTGTTTCCTGGTGGGACCACCACATCAATTGGAGCAACAAGACCAACACGAGCAGGAGCTCCAACCTGTGTTCATTGTTTTGCAATTGACAACATGAGAAAGCCACCAATGACACATATCAAGTACTGATAAACCAGTAAAGCAAGAAAATTAAATGAAATATACCTTGTACTTTCCAACTTCCTCGCTGACTTCCTTCAAATCACCCTTTGTGAAGATCAACCCAACATTTCCCTGCAGTAAAAAGCCTTCAGTCATTACTCAATATTGCAGTACAAAGACTTATTCATCAGTCTTATAAAACAAAATGAAGCCCATCATTAATCATGATACAAATCAGAGCAGTCCCAAATCTGCTAAACACTCCAAACAGACTCTGCCATAATGACACGACAACTTCAACATGACATTCAGACAATACAATTCAACAAAATCACTGGTTAATTTTCATATCCATCCTAGAAAGAGCTCAACCTATCCATACACTGTCTACAAAAATCTCCCACAACAAAACAAACAAAAGAAACACTAAAATCGAAGCAATGAATAAACTTACAATAAGCAAGGGAAGGAGGTTGAGATAATCGGTATTGCCAGATTGCTGCGCGTACTGCTTGATGCAACGACGAATGAGAGTGTTCTTCCCCATGAGGATGACGGAATCGCCTCTCAACCCCTTCCTGATGTTTTGCATCTGGTTGGACCCGACATTGTCAGCGATGGCGATGAGCACCTTGCTGTACCCTTCGAGCAACGACACGAGCTTCCGGTCGTAAATCACCTTCCTGTCCTGCTTAGACATCCCCTTTTTCGCCCTCGCCATGGCTGATTTGTTCGAATGGAGAAGGAGAAGAGAAGAGAAGAGGTGTGCTAGGGTGCGGCGGGAGAGTGAAACCCTAACAGGTCGATTTGGAGCTTATATAGAAACTGGATTTGGGTATTATATCTAGATGGACTTGGTTCACTGCTCGAGGTGTAGTATGCTCACTGGTCAGTGGGACATACGAAGAATTCTGGAGGCCTCCGATTAATTCGTCGTTGTAAGGGTTTTAAGATGTGAAATGTTGCTCTGGCGACTGGCGCAGCTGATTGAGAAACCCAGTTCAGTGAGTATCCATAAGGCCCGTATTTTTATGGGCTAGGCTTTAATTAAGGCTTATCGTAATTTGTCACAAGTAACCCATAAGTTATTTTAATTTTCAAAAGATAACCTTTTGTAGGGAAAATAATTGTAAAATAAGGGAAATCTGCCAAAAAAAAAAAAAAATGAAATGAAGTGTTTGGTGCGTCTAATTGCCAAAATTTTTTTTGGGTTATTTGTTTCTTTTTAATTTGAAAAAGTGTACTGTTTGTCTATTTTTGATATTTTCTGATATGTGATATATTTGATGAACACATAAGCCAAGCATACGCATTTAAACTATTTTGTCGGCAGTGTACCAATTAATCTGTTATTGTCCTCTAGCCCTCTTTCAATTTCAGAATCTAATAATTAGAACTAAAACTCCAAAAAAAAAATGTAATAATTGCTCAAAAATAAAGCGAAAGAGAAAATTATTTTCAACGCCTACATCTCTTTGCCACATATACTCAGACTGAGCTGAAATAAGGTTTACTACCAAAACTAAATAGGCCTAAAACATATCCAAAAACTATAGCCTCTCTGGTAAACTTTTGACCCCTAAAACTAAATATCCATTAATTTACATCTCTCTCTCTAACTTGTTCTTGTCGATTTTTAGTAGTACCCTGTTATATCCTCTGGTATTATTCCATGGTAGTCATACCAACTGTAGATTCCTGTTGTGTTCCATAGCACTTGCCTAACAAAATTCACTGTTTCCACACTATCCTGAAAAATAGAAAATTTTAAGGAAAATAAGGTATAAATAGCAGAGAAGATGAGCTCACAAATAGAGTTACAGATTTCTACTAAACTTATTCTTACCGGAAACATGTGAAGGAAACTTTCATCTTTAAGTGCATCAGGCAACAAACCATACAGGTTCTTGGCCACTCTGTCAAAAAACAAATGTTATTTTGTATGTTGAATTGTAGGCAGCAATAGAATTCTCTGTCCTAAGAAGATGAATAATAGATAGAGAAACTGAAGTTCTATCCAAAATGGTACGTAGTAATAACATCTCAGTTTTACATAAATGGAACTTTGAACTAGAAGGTCACTGGAATAGAGGTAAACAAAACGAGTATGTGAACTAAATTGAACCACCCAGTCGATGTGAACCGAACTCGACTCAATTATATACCTTTTTACAAGTCAGCAGTAGGAATCCGACATAAAGTTACAATTACCAAAATGACACGCAACTAGGTCTATCCCAAGCTACATTTTGAATCAACTGGACTCAAAATAACCCAACTGACAAGAATTTGAATCACAACTCTGGACAGTTTGAACAGATGACCCAAAAACAAAATTGGCATCCTAAATTGATCAACCGAAATGACGTCATTGTTGAATCTAGCCCTATCCTATTCGAACTCAAAACTTATCGACGGTCAGCAGCAAAACACCAAGAGAAAAATAACTTGATCAGACCCATCAGCACTATTGTCTAGGGAAAGATAAAAACATTGAGAAAGACAAACAACCTTTCATTGCAGGAGAACAAATAAAAACAATAGATTACACGCCTTAAGAGTCTTGAAGATGGTCTATTACGCGTAAGTGTGAACATAGAAGATAACACGCGATTGATCTCAACAAATTGCTCTTGGGAAGCACATGTGTACCACATCCCGATTTCAGTACTTAGAATTTTTTCCAATATAAATACTGCAGCCTAAGTTTACAAAAAGGAAAGCCATTAAAATTATCCAAGGGACATCATAAAAGAAATTACCATTGTTAATGATACCACAAAAAGAAAATTTAAATTGCCCTAGGCCTTGTATATATATTCTACGATTTCTGCTAGTTCCATTCTTTCCCATTTTAGTTCACATTTTCAGCATGTATCAATCATGTTGTACTTTATTCAAGTCAGTCATGCATTTATCAAAATGTTGGTGCCCGTCAAAATGTTGAGGCACTGTTTTATTTTACCAGACTGGAATGCATATTGGAAGCTATCAGAACTGAGAATGTGAAATTTAACAAGAAGAGATGCAAAAAATTATATCTTACAATTCTGCACCAGTCAGTACCGACTTCTATACAATGAAGAATAAGTGGAAGTACTTCTGATTGTAAAAGAAAATTCACAGCTTCAAAATCTACCTAGAACAGAGTAAAAGAAATTTAGGAAAAGGGAAGCAATATTGGTATAATTAGGACTAATTAGTTCCTTTTGAGTATGTTGGATCTTCTATTATTTGTTAAAGGATCAGCACATGTACCAATGTTGATACAACCTTGTGGGGTCTCTTGAAACAAAAATGTCATTAAAAATACTCTCTAAATCCCATTTGATGAAATAAATTCTAATTATATTAGTGTCGTCATTACTTGAATTGTGCTAAATTATATCACTACAATTATTTCCAGCTGTTATTGAATATAATTGATTGAATGTAGTGGCGTTCCCTTACAGGACATACTGTTAGAACTCAGAAAAAATGAACAGAAGATTAAATTACCGATAAAGGATTTAAAAAATCCTTTTGAGTTATCATGATTTTTTAGAATTCATGACAGCAAGAAATTTTTGTTTTCTTTCTCTTATATTTGATGGAAAACCCAGAAACAAGTTTTTCAATAAGAGGAACACACCTCCTTAACAAGAAAACCAATAATCCCCAAGGATGTAAGTCTCAATTTGTCAAAGTTTGTTGATTTCCTCGGATTATTCAAAAAGGGATATAGATATCGAGGCATCTCAGCTGTGCAAATTAAGTTCAAGTTAGGTCAGTGATATCAATTGAGAGAGAATGATTTATCATATATCTGCCTGCTTGGACTGAGATTAGATACGAGGTTGTCCTTCTAGTAAGAAGACTAAAAGAATTTGTTTATTGGGTTAATTTGGACATGTACAAATAAAAGGGAAAGATGGTGAAAATGAAAATAAATTTATAATACGAATAGTGTACCTCTAAGAAAATGAGCTCTCACACGACTATCTTTGGCTACTGGCTGAAAGGAACAATAATATAACGTGTATGAACATAAAAACTAAAAAGGTATTATAAAATTATAATTGGCACAGGTGTTGGGGTATAATACAAGGAAAGGTTTTAGAAAACCAGATTAAAAATAAAATTAAAAAGGAAGGAAGAGGAATAACCTGAAATAGAGAGATAGCACAGGATACTCGATGGCAATCATCATCTGGTATTTGTTCTTCATGGTAAATGTAAGGATATGTTCTCAGTATCTCCTGGAAAATACAGTTACTCTGTTTAAGTTTCAGTTAAAATAACGTTTATTTATTATTTTATAATGGCGCCTAGTAGAGCCCCTTCAATATTAATTAGGTCGTTCCTCAGCATCATAAACCACCGGTGGTACCAATTAGTTCAGTTTCAGTATGCTCCAATTGCAGTCCCAGGAGAATACAGATCCTGGTACTGGTACAGTACTAGCAAGTAACATCGAAAAGCACTATCCTTACCCACCCCCTAGTTGACCTCGTAAATTGTGATGAGACATGTAAAACTGTAAATTTCACATAGAACTTCAACTTAGCTAGTAAGATAATGCATAATATATATACCTGTAAAATCAAAGAAACAATCCCAGGAGTGTGCCATATTATCAGAGAATAATCTTGCACAGTTCGCCTCTTCTGCTCACACAAAAGCACCAAGAAAGCAATGAGGATGTTAATTTTAGGAAAATATATTGAACTCAACATTTAGCAAAAATCCAAAAATGAAAATCAATTAATCATGAAATTCTGAAACAATTACTATCGCCTAGAATTTTAACTTGAAAATATGCATTCTCTAAACTAACATGCTACAATGCACACTAATTTCTAACAATGTACGAATACAAAGATTTTTTTTTTTTTTTTTTGCGATAATTTTCCCCTTTTTCACACAAAGTGGATGTATAAACTTAGGTACCAAGATGAACACGAGCCAAACCAATAATGTATAATTTGAAATATATGTCCTTAAGAGGAGAAGAAGAGAGAAAAAAACATCTCCATTATTAAGAAAGCATTTTACTTCCTTACATTAATTGCCCACCACCTTTGAGATATACATAAGTCTGAAGTGTAAAAAACTAATTTTGGAGTGATTTAATTACTAGCCCAATTAAGTAATACCATACACCCAAAATGTAAACAAACCATACAAGAAAAACAAGAACCAACAAAAGCTTTTTGTGTAAACAAGCAAGAAAAAAGATGTAACGCTTCCCGTGTTTTCCGGGATGTGCACTTTACTAAATTCAACAGATACAGAAAAAAACACACACAATTTTGATTCTCAAATGTAAAAATCAAGGTGAAATTTCAAACCTGATCTCTCAAATAACAAAAGAAACATCAAAGGAATAGGTGATAGAGATATAAGTTAGAGAAGGTACCATGGCGAGGTAAATTAGAGCAGGTCCACTTTTTTGCGGATCAAACACGTCCTCTAGGAGCTCCTTCAGAGAAGGCACCTCTCCGGGAATCCGGCGACCTGGCGGTGCCGTTACCCGTACTCCGCCGGGGCTTACCCACATCGGAGTCTCCACTGGCGACACTTGGATTTTAGAGAGAGAGAGAGAGAGACAGTGGCTTGACACTTGTGTTGTTTCAGGCGTGGCGTTGGTCAAACACTCAAACCCGCCAGTATTTATACAACTGTAATTGATGTGTAATTTACACTTTGAAATTTACAAATGGTTGTTTACGGAGTGCATAATCTTGTTATATTGGTCGATTGTGCAAAAGGTAGGTTGCGTGTGAAGTTGCGTAAACATTGTTGGGAGATCGTAATATGGAAAGGGGGAAAGGAGAGACGGACCTTTTCTTGGAAAGTTCTTTGGCGCACCTGGTTTAAAAATGGTCTAAACGAAATTCACTAGGAAACACTGGATTTTCATTTCCAAGTCTGGGAATAGGCATGTACTCCAGGTGCGCGGAGGAATTACTCTAGTTATTGTGACTCGTCATCAGTCATCAGCATATTTGCATGAGTCATCTCTCGTTAAGGTTGGGACACAAGAAGCTGTAAATGCTACAGAGTTCTCTTACGGATGATGTGGGAAGTATCTATTGGTCAGAAATTTGAGCGTAAGAAAGCTGTACACTCGGTGCGTCCATTATAATGGTCTCAAGAAAAAAGTAGCCGTTTCTACTCCTCTTCGATTGCATTTTATGATTTTTATCTAATGAAATTGGATATGCTCAAGTTCGTTCGGTTTAACTTCCTATTTTCAAAATGAAGAACTAAGAGAAACATTGGATAAAAGGCGATAAACTTGAATCCCAAATATGCATAAATAGCATTTCGACATAAAAGAAGGCAATAAAATATTAAAATTAAAGTACTTTATTCAAGTTTCGCCCTAGAATTAAACATTTGAGTTCATACATGGTTAAAGGCCTAAACAAGTTCTTCATTTATATTTTGCTAACAGGGGACACATTTATTCATAAATGGTTAATATGTGTCCCCTACAATTGCACTTTTTTTTTTTATTTGTACTAGCACAGCAGCACAAAGATTAATCCTTTTTTGTATTGTCGAGAAGTTGCACCAGGGCAACCTTGGTTACATCTTCATCCTGTAAATTGTCGGAAAGAAAATATTATAATCCATTCCCTGAGAGCCTTATAGGGGAAGTTTCACAAATCCAAAATCCCAAATTAAATCCATATATATTTTATTTGTACTCATATCTAGGGATAATTTGAACCTTTGATTTTTTTTTTTTTTTGGATGATATATTATGTATGTTTGAGATAGTATATACATTAAAATTACAATGAAAACGTACTTAAGTAAATTTGCATTAGAAATTTGTACGAAGAAATACAATTTATCAAATGCCTAAGCATGAAGCCAATTTCAACTTAGCCATGTTGAAGGAAATAATATGCATGATCTTTCCTGACATCTTTTCATTTGCAAAGACATGTTTTATGGGACAATAACACGTCATTTATCTCTAACTTTATATTGGTACAATCAGTATCTCTATTGATAATTCAGAGTTGTGATAAGTCATAATTAGTATATACTTGCCTGAAGCAAGTGATTGAATGTGCCATCTCTCAATGCACTAGGCAAATGAAGACGCAGAACTTGTCTTGCCCTGCAAACAACAGTACCAAATAAATAAAAACATATTAAACCAAAACAAGCTCACAAAATGTAATGAACAGAAAACAACATAAAGCTCCTCATCTTTATGTGTAAAAGTTTCATCCATTAATGTAGAGGATTAGATGTCATGTATATTGCAAAACCTAAGTTTGATTACATATCTGAAATATTATCCTCTGATCTCTCTTCTTAAATGTATGTGAAAAATACTCTACTATAATACACATCACTTATTGGTACTACTTTACTATAACACACCTTCACTTATTGGCAGCTTTGTTGCATATATGGAAACTACTTCCATATAAACAAAAATAAATTAACAAACAAACAGATATATAAATAACTAAACGAAGAATCCGAATTTCATTTATAGGTGTGCTCTGTTTGAAGGTACCTTGGATGATGTGACAATCGGAGATAACATCGAATTATGTGCCTCAATAATCGCCCTGAAGGTTGTTCAGTAGAAGAAGCAACCATAGATGCCAACATTTCATGGATGCAACAAAAACGCTCTGGAGAGGCACAAGCATATCTAAGCCCGATATCAGTTACCAAGATTTTCTCAAGTATGAATGTAGCCACCTAGATAAATAATCGAAGAAAGGAGAATCATTTCATTAAGAGTTATAAATAACAAATATAGGATATAAAATAAAGAATTGTGTTGGATCTAAAATTGATAACTAATGTCTGTTGTCGCAGTTTGGTTTTAATATGGCAGAATGCCAAGAATTCAATGGTAACCAAAATTCACTGCCAAAATATCAAGGATGTAAATATCAGATTATACTGCTTTTGAAGCTTGGGTCCCTCTTTCAATAGAGCGGAGGCAGAGAGGAACAAATTCAGATTGAAGAAGATACAGAATTACTTCGAATTCTCCACCTCCCTATGAAAACAACAAAAAATGAGAAGATAGAACAATTCTCTTGAATTTACAGAACTTTAAGACAAATAACATAGATAATAAGGAATGATAAAAAAATAAAAAAAAAATTTGCTGAAAGTAGCACCTTCAATACAGCTCCAATAACACCCAAGCTGGTCATCCTCAAATGCTCAAAGGCTAAGCTTGTATCAGTGCTTAAAAGGGGGTAAATGTAATGGAGAATGTGTGCTGCAAGTAAACCTGAATTTAGATGACCATCAAGTGACAAATAATACAGGAAATTGATTATGGATGGGAATTCCTCGAGATAAGATAAAAGAAAAAGGGATCCAAGGAAAGGAAAGCAAACTTCTACCATCAATTATCTTGGATCTTAGAGAGGTCTCCGAGGCGATACACTGCATAGTTGGTAAAAATAAATCAATTATTTAGAATGATAAGTGCTTAATTACACTACAAATTTTAATTGGTTCCATTCATTTTGCCCTTTTTATTTGGGTCAAGTTGCTATGAGCCTATAAATGTAATCGTTATTCGCGATCACATATCTTATCTTACCCATAGCAATGCATAAGTATGCCATATGTCAAACTTGAAAACCAATAGCTTAGAGAATTATAAAAGGTATGAAAATGAAAATAAATGAAAAATTGAAGAAAAGAACCTGAAAGAGGGCAAGTACATTGCACACTCGAGTTGAATCCCCTGATGATAGTGTTGGAGGAGATAGATAAGGATAAACTCTGATTATTTCCTGCAAAATAGGATAATAATAACATCTTCTCTTTTTCTGGTAAACATTAAGTACTCTTTCATGGTGGGTGTATACAGATTAGCTGTAGTACTCCAAAGGATCATATTGGTGCCCATGATTTTACGTACACATGCTGAAAATACTAATATTAAACATGAAAAAAAAAATACTAGAATAGGTTTCTTATGTTTTTTTGTTTTTACCTGAATGAGCAAAGTTACGATGCACGGTGTTTGCCACAGCAGTATTGCCAAATCAGGTATTGATTCCCTCTTCTGCAAAATAAATAAATATATAAAATAGATAAATTAAGGTGCCTGCCTGATTGTGAAAAATAAAAAAATTGTGCCTAGAAGTGCCATTATGTTATATTTTTTTCCAAAATGTATAACTTGAAGAATACAAAAGGTATTACGGCATTAGGAAAAAAAAAAATGCATACATTTACAATTCTTGAAATTTTTTTTAGTATATTTTTACGGTCGAATTCTAATTTCAATTTTCTCTCGACCGTTGGAAGCAAGATGATTACATTTCATCATCATACTTCACTAGTGCTTGAAACTAAGATTGAACTAATGAACCCTTTTTTTTTCATAAATTGCTAACCAGTGTCTATCTTTCTCTTCCAGCTAGAAGTTGTCTTCACAAATTAGGAAATTTATGCAAAAGGCACTATTTTAGATTGGAACTAACTGACCAATATCTCCTCTTTTTTTTTCTGCCTAGATTGGCTGATACTCCTACAAATCTAACTTACATACAAGTGCATATTACAAAGCTCTACAATTCCCTAATCTAGAAGAGAGAAGAAAAAAATATAGGTGAGTATAAGAGAGAGTGCAGGCCCTGGAGAGATGGAGCAGAGCTTCTTCTCTCTTTTGGGGCTCTAACAAATCAATCAGGAGCTGTTGTGCCTCCTCCATTGTTAAAATTGGTGAAAATTTTGAATTTGGTAAGAGAGAAAATGAGATTTGGGAAAGTGACAGTTTGGGGTGGAAGGGTGTGGAGGGGGGGATGAGAGAGAGTGAATAAAAGCAGAGAAAAAAAAAATGCTTTTCCTTAATTTCTTGCTAACCTTAATCCTAATTAATTATTTACTCATGTAATATTTTCTCCAGTTGAAATGAAATGGAGTGACAAGTACTAATCATTAATTGACCAACTCTTTTTGTTCTATTTAGTGCAAGCCTTCAATTAATTTTAGAACTACTAGAGTGGTATCGGCTATTTTTGTATCTGCACTGAACATCTGAACCTCATCCTAGTACCTCTGTCAGCTTACAGTATGTATGTACAATGGACTTTTCGATTTCAGTTTTTGCAATCTAGCTCAACATCATGTGTATTGTCACTTTAAAATAATATATGTGCACAATTCCACCTCATGCGTGTTAATTCCGTAATTGTTTTTGCCATGAAACACGTGGCCTGATTTAGAGAAAATGTAATTAATCATACTTGCAATGAGGCATGTTGGGTTATTTTTAATAAAAAAAAATATTTCGTCGGAAATTTTAATAAGGAAAAAGGTTAATTTTTTTTTTAATAAGGAAAAAGTCCTAACGCGATTCTGGACGCAGTAAATGTGCTGAGAGCTAACGCGGTCCAGAAACGCGTTAGGGCTCCCTAACGCGGTCAACAATCGCGTTAGGGCTCCTTAACGCGGTCAACAATCGCGTTAGGACCCATAACTTTTTGCAGGTTATCGTTTTCGACCGTTTCTAGTTTTCTGCGCGCGTTCTCTTTAAAAGAGGAGGCTGAGGGGGAGTGAGGCAGAACTAGAAGAGAGAAAGAAGGAGAAAAAGAAAGAAAGAAAGAAAGAAAGAAAGAAAGAGAGAAAAAAAGAAAGAAAGAGAAGAAAAAAAAGAAGGAAATCAAGAGAAGAAAGAAAAGAAGGAAATCTAAGGTTTGAAATTTTTTTATTAAAATTTTTTAATTGATTTTTATTCATTTGTTAAGACCAAAATTAGTAGAAATTTTGTAATGATATTGAATTATAATTATTCATTTATTGTCTTAATTTAGATTTTTTTTTAAAAAAAAATATGACTTGCTTAGATTTTTAAATTTGAAAAATATTTAAAAATAATATTACTAATTGATATTTGTCAATTTTGATTGAATAGAAATGGATTTGAAACCACGCAAGGTCGTTACCGGTGTGCTGCTAGAGGGGCATACTGAAGTATTCGACCATCACATATTGAGGACACTATACTGGATGTATCCGCACGACAAGTTCTATTTGGAAGATTTGGATGACTTATATGATGAAGACGATGAAGTGTGGGAGGTTAGAGGACCGAAGCACTGGACCGACAAGGTGAAGAGGGAAGGGGGGATGCGCGTCAAGGTGGGCAACAATAGATTCGTTTGGCTTTATTTGAAGAAAGCCTGCCCACCCGGATTTGAAAACCATCCCGCTGCTGCAGGCGACCCTTATCGTGCTTAGTTTTTTTATATTTTATTTTTCCTTTTATGTTCTATGTTTGTAGGTTATGTTAATTTTTTTTTTTTATGTTATGTATGTTTTATGTTTTATGTTATGTATGTTTTATGTTATGTAATCATGTTTTATGTTTTATGTTATTATGTTATGTATGTTTTATGCTTAAATAAATATTGAAAATAGTTCATACATAAATATTACAAATAGTTAAATAAATATTGAAAATAGTTAATACATAAATATTACAAATAGTTAATACATAAATATTGAAAATAGTTAATACATAAATATTACAAATAGTTCATACATTAATATTACAAATAGTTCATAAATTCAAGCATAAATTCAAGCATAAATTGTAGCATAAAATATTACAAATAGTCCTTACTGAAATATTACATAAATTGAATTATTTTTTCTTGCCAAAAATATTACGCAATGTTGTTTTCAATCCTTTTCCTTTTGATTTTCCGGAAGCCGTAGATGTGCTTGTTTGGCCCGTCGAGAATCTAGCTGACTCGGATCGTGCATTTCCTGAGGTGGCATTCATGCTCCGCGGATCATTGCTGATTGAAGCACGACGTGGTTGGACTGAATCTGAATCTGTTCTCGTGTTCCTGCTTCGCGGGTCAACATGAAGGGACCTTCTGCCTGGTTGATAAGTCTCTTCAACATCTAGTGTAACGTCCCTTCGTCGACTGTTGGTCCTTGATGGTGGTCTGCTGGTCCGCCGACCAGATTGGAGTGTTTCCATTGGATATGGCGGTTGGGGTTGTCGTGGTTGACTTGTTGAACCCTGCCCTCCTGTACGGCTGGGTTTGGAACCCCCCGGCTTCGACTTTTCCATTTTGTCCATGCCCATCTCACCTCGAATTACCTTGCGCCTACCGCGATTGATCAAGTCCTTATCGGGGATCAACGTCGGACCATTATAAACTGGCCATTCACTCTCGTCTCCGTAAGAATGAAATGGCACTTTTGACCAAATCGTGTGTTGGTGCCATACGCTATACCGATTATCTACATACTCAAACGCATTCCATCTCATCTCCCTGCAAACAGCAATAAAATGTGCACAAGGTATACCTGTCAGTTGCGGTTTCTGGCACTCACATGTGTAACCCACATGAGGTTCCTGGTAAATAGCCTCTTCTTCCAATTCAATTTCGTTCGGTACAGGTGGCATAGAAACCCTGAACGTTTCATACTCGTAACCTGAACCATCCCGGTATGGTCTTGGAACCTTTACCTCAAATTCACCAAGATCCAGTCTCACCACAAAAGCGTGCATGGAACCTTAAAATGCAACATTGAAAAGTTATTAATTTGAAACATACATTAAAATGAATGAATAATAAAGAATATATAAAAAATACATACGTGATTTTTCATCGTGCTTGACTAATTTTTTCTGGACAGGTTCGACCCATCTTTCTCCTGAACTCATCCGTTCATATGCTTCTTGCGTTCTCTTGTTCATCCATCGGGCGCATTTATACCACGTCCCTTCAACAAGTGCTGCCACCGGTAATCTTCTTTCCACTCGGAAAACACTATTCAAACTCTCAGATGCGTTAGTCGTCATTATACCCCATCGATGCCCTTTGTCCTCGGACTGTGCCCACATGTACAGCTTTGGTATTTCGTTCCGGTCACTTTCCCTATGTTTGCCACAATTTCTCAGATATCGATAGGCCCGCAGATTGTTTGTCTTCAATTCCTGCCACCTTACTCTGAAACGTCGAGGGTTTTTCTTGTTCGCTAGCTTACATTTGAAGAAGTTTTTCAATTGGCGGTCGTCACTCCCACCAGCCTTCTTATGAAAGTTTTCGGCAACATGTTGCATGCAGTAACGATGAATTGCAACTGCATTTGGACCTTGAGCCTTCCAACCGTACTCTGTTGATGCAAATACTGCTTTTATGGCATTATGCCGGTCGGAAACAACACAGTACTTTTTGCTTTTATCTCCTATAACCTCTGATCTAACCCAAGACATAAACCAGCCCCATGATATAATTTCTTCTTTTTCGGCCAAGCCGAATGCAACCGGAATTATATGGTTCTCCGGATCATAACCAGCAACCACAAACAACCTGCCTTTGTATCGACCTGACAGAAAACTAGCATCAATAGAAATGACAGGTCTTGCCCACCTTAGGGCTTCTATGCATGGCCCGAAAGCCCATGCAGCCATCTTGAACATCCGAACATTCGGATCGTTCGTTGGCCACGAAACAATATTGTATTTCGTCCCGGGAGTGGTGGACTTCATTGCCTCCAAGAGCCTTGGAAGTTTATCGTACGACCCTTCCCAAGACCCGAACAATTACTCGAGCGCTCTCTCTCTCCCACGCCAACATTTATTATAAGTTGGTTGAATACGTGGATATCTAGCCCTTATGAGGCCCCCTATGTCGTCAACAGTTTTACTTAGATTTTTTTTCAACTCATCACGAACACATTCTGCAATAAGACTAACTGTTAGGTTTACGTGCCCGAATACACCGGGCGGTCTGTAGCACGTATGCTCTTTAGGATTTGTGGAAATTTTCCACTTAGTGTTCCAACTTTCAACTCTGCCGTATAATCGCCACTCACACCTTGGTTTGTGAATACAACTCATTACGACTCTTTGTTTGTTGCTTGTTTCAGTTTTTACCTCAACATTGTACTTGCAACAAAAATCACAGACTGCCAATATTAGTTGTTTCTTAGACCCAAACGTTTTACCAGGTCCAAGTTCCCCTTCTGACTGCACATTTTGTTCCAACCTACCAGCATAATCGAACATCGAAATATCACACAAATCACTTACAGGATGGTGCATGTCTGTTCTTCCGGAAATGTACGGCTCGTCACATTTTGCATAAAATGGCATGTCTGAGTTTGGTAAGTCGTCTTCATCCGAAAATTCTTCTCCGGTGGGGAGGTCGGAATAACTATCCGGACCATCTTCATCGCCATTATCCTCGACTCCGACATCATCTTCCGAGGACTCGTTCTCGACAACATGCGACAGTCGGGCACCTCGACTATGATCTCCAACATTGTCTCTATACAAAACATTAATTCAATTAAAAACACAATTGGTATACTAAATATTATTCGAAAAAATCATAACTATTATACTTACTCGTAAGGATTGGAATGTTCACCACCAAAAAGATTTAGTGTCGTGTTTGGCTCGCTACTACGGGGCTCATGAATCGGCGTCAAGTTTAGGTCCTGTCCCGTTCCGTATACGGGCATCAAATCGACGAACAATTCAACAACTGGTATTCCCCTCATCTGGAATGTCTGCTGGTAATAGTACCGCCATTCAGTTTCGGAATTCAAAGGGATAAGTAAAGATTCAAATCTACCGTTCACTATATCGTTGTAACGACCTTGAATGTACACTGTATATTGACTCTCATAAATCTGAAGTGTAGAGTATAATTCATTTCGGATATCGGCATAAGTTGTGGATGGAGTACAATGTAGGTAGAAACAACAACCATTGAAATTTGGAGATGGATTGACAAATACAGAAATCGAAGTCATTTTGTAACGCATATCATATAAGTTTCAGTGAAGCATATCATATATCGTATATATAAGTTCTTCTAACGCGATTACAAACTCAGTTATTCATCGACAGTTATTTGATTGAAATGACAAAAGTTTTGATTTTAGGCGATGAAATGACTAAAGGTGATGGAGGAACAGAGGTTTTTTACACCTAACGCGTTTCAGAAATTCATTAAAGGGCACCTAACGCGGTTGAATATCGCGTTAACTCTCTGTACTACATCCGCTTTTTCGCTTTGTAAATGGGTCCCTAACGCGATTGTTGACCGCGTTAGAGAGCCCTAACGCGTTTCTGGACCGCGTTAGCTCTCAGCACATTTACTGCGTCCAGAATCGCGTTAGGACTTTTTCCTTATTAAAAAAAAAAATTAACCTTTTTCCTTATTAAAATTTCCGACGAAATATTCTTTTTTATTAAAAATAACCCAGGCATGTTTGTTGATTGATGGTAACCAGAGAAGGATATGTGGCAAACTAAAAAAGAATGAAATCTCTTAAAAAATCATGAATTAAACTAGCTCTACTAATTAAACAAGCGAATTTTATAAACGAATGTGCCAAATGACTGCATCGTTAGTCATTTAATACGCAAGAATTCCGTGTTCGATTTTCTACGTTTATACCAACCACTGATTAAAATTAATTATGTATATGTATGGAGTTGTGGTTATAGTAGGAATATGCAGTGTATCTATTATTTACTCAAAATGGGCGAACATCAAAATAATTTAATGAAAATTTCAATTTTGAGTAAATTTATATCACATAACTATTCTGCATTATATTGTAAATATATATACTCTATATAGAACAGCATTAATACATCAGAAAAATGAGTTCTGTATTAAAAGAATAATCAAACTAATAAATAAGCATAGCAGAACTGCTTAAAGAAAAATGATTTACCTTTGGGAAATATTCAGAAATCATTTCACAATTAACACACACACACAGAGAAACAATCATGGGAAGTGGCTATTAACTTGGGAATTTGGGATTTCGGACATAATATTTTTCATATAAATGAGGTGGTTCTACCATGGAAAAGGCAACGCGTGGACTTGAACGGTTTTACTATAGTAGGGCATTAAAGATTCAAGGTTTTACTGTATTTTGAAGTTGTTATTAATTGGTTAATCTTAAAGTAATTAATTTATTCCTTCAAATAATTACATGAAATTATTGCCTTCTGAAATTCCTTAGAACTTTTGAAAATTCGACAAATGATTTTTTTTTCTTTTTTTTTTTGACATTACATTCTATTATTTTCCTTTCGTCATTCCTATCGAAAACAACCTCAAAGATGGTATTCATCTCCAGTGATTTTGGAAACGGACAGTTTTCGGGACACAAGTAACGTCCAAAACAGATGCCAACCCATTTCTGTACATTTAAGGTAAGTCAAGAAACGTAATGGGTCACTAATTAGTGGTAAAGTAACCCAATACAGGAAAGATCACATAAATTTACTATAGCAGAGTCGGTTTATATTGTGCGGTAGGCCATGAAGGATTCAAACTGAAATCATTTCCATTTGCCAATTTTTGTCTCTTTTGTTACTTCTTTCAAACAAGCTCTCCTTTTTAATTTGTCGGATTTCAATTTCGGGGGCACAGTTTATCATTGTTTCATCTCCTTCGGTTACTCCTTATTCAAGCGGCATGGCGTCGGTAATCATCTCTCTCCAACGCTTCATTTGTCTATTGACAATAATACAACGTGGTGTAAGCTTAGATTTTTTCAACCTTTTTCAATGCGGAATAATCCCATTCAATGGAGCAAGCGCCTCATAAATTTTGATATTGCTCCAAGCTAAACATATATTATTTGGTACAACTCTTATTAAATGATCTTTTATCTGCATCTTTTCTTTTTCCTTCTGTTACACGGACGACAGGAATGGTGCTCTGGTTGTTTTATAATTTCCCATAAATGCATAATGTTGAATAATGTATCTGTTGAAATGCATCTCCAAATAAACTCGAATTTACAAATTGAAACGTGCAAAAAAGTTTTGTGGAAGTGCTACCATTAAATTACAGTTTTTTGGAATTAAAGGGGGGCTTTAATTAGTCTTCATCTGTAAGAAATAAGAAATGTCCGGTAAAGTGTTATAATCCATAAGCTATATATTAATCAAAGTATCATGCAAGTTATCAAAAAATAGTCTGAATAAGCACATCAAATCAATCGAATCACCCAGTTTTCTGGCATAATTCTAAAACAAAAACATTCTGATGTTACTGTTGCTTTTATTGTTCATATTATTTGATGTCATCATTTTGCTTTCTTTTATCTGTATTGTAATCTTCTTATTTACCACCAATACCATGATTATATGTTATTTTATACATAGCAAGATAAAGGGCACCCTTTACCTAAATTTGGAGAATGGGATGTGAACAACCCAGCATCGGCCGAAGGATTCACTGTTATTTTTCAGAAAGCTCGAGATGACAAGAAACCTACAGTCGGTCCTGGAAAAGTGCCACAATCAGTACAGAACAAATCAAGCAACCGTGCTGTAAAACATGATGAGGATGACGATTATCCACCCAATACTGTAATATACTCTCTAGCAGCTGCATTTTACACTCAATTTTAATATACAGGATGATATCACAATCCAGTGTATCAATATATTTTTTTTTTCTTCCTACTGCAGAATAGATGGTTATGCTGCATGTGAAAAGGCAAGATTGAAAATGGTCTGAAGAATTTGCATGATCGGTTTTATCGCCTAATCAAGTAGCAACAACTGCTTTAGTGAATATTCCTTTGAATTATTCTATGAATTTTTCTTTTTAAAAATTCTTTATTCCACTCCGATGCTGACGTATAGAATGGCAGTATGGCACGTGGTATGAACTATTTCTACATAAACTTTTCTGAATGGGAGGTCTACTGTACAAATTCTTTTTCAAATTTATATATTGTGAGGGTCTCATTTAGAAGTTATGTTATGTTAACAACTAATCTATTTGACAGCCTTAACAACCTGTCAATATAATTCTTCTCCTTTCTTGTTAAGAAGCTTGCTTATATCATATGTAGAGAGAAATTCTATATGATATTTTGCTTCGAGTTGCACACTTTGCTAATCGCAGTAGGCTTACATTCCATGCCTCGTGTCTTATGTCTTGCATCAAGTAATTTATTTCGTTATGTATCCAAAAAAAAATAGTCATTTACATTTTTATAGTTTTCTGAAATACCGAAATTTCAGTAACTGATGAATATAAGCTCACAAGTGATTTGATGTTATCGATTAAATTGTCCTAATTGATAAAGTTAATACTTATGGAGAGAACTTTTAGTTCATTATCACTCTTGGTATAAGTTTGTGAAGTTAAAGAGCACCAACAATAATTTACACATTTCAATTACATGTATGGATAAGCCTAATATGCTGTTAAAGCTGAGTTTGTCGCGAATTTGAGCTCGGGAAAATTTCGAAGATGGAATACTATTGTTAGTTTGTTACTATGGTGCTAGCTTAGAACCTTAGCCCAAAAATCCCGTTGAATGATAAGCTATTTCGATTTATCAATCTAATAAACCAGTGTTGGAAATTCGAAATTAAATTTCCTTCTTCTATGTCAAGCGACCAATTAAATTGATAGAGCAACATCCGAACAAACTATAGTTTGTATCAAAGGAATTGTTTCGCACAATTATCAGTCTATTACTATCAATCGCCACTTTTGTAAGAACTTCCTCATCGATCATCATTCTATATTATTTTGTTGTTAAATCTTCTTCAATTTCTTACCCTAAAATCTGTATGGTGTTTGGCACCTTCCGTGTCGTTATAACAAGTCTTGAAACTATATATGATCCAAGAATGGCCACACACAACGTTGCCAAAATAAACTGATGCTCTAAGATCAAAATCTGTTCACTTTGAATAGCCTATCAGAGACGCCCTCCATCATCTAACGACAGAAATCATTCATGCATTTCAACTTTTTTTAAAACAGCAACTATGGTAATAGGCATGTAGAATTAATCCGATCAATATTAACTAAACCATACATTTTTCCAATTCTCCCAAAGAACCCAAATGGCCAAATCAAGTATCCAATTATGAAAAAGAAAATTTAGATCATTAGTGTATGGTGCTTACAATACCCTAACAAAACAAAACTACACAACACAGAATACCAGATAAAACCAATCTTCAGTTCTATAATTTTAATTTATTTTCTCAGAAGCAACCATCATATAAATAAAAGATTAAACAACACCATTTTACAAAAATTATGTCTAGTACGTACCATCTATCAAATTCTAACCAATAGACAATTTATGACAGAAAAAATTTGAAAAGATACTACCAATTACACCAGCCCCTGTCAGGTTCATAGTATCGTGCCAGTGAACCTTAGTTAACATTTGTAACCACAGTTACATACAGAAATTACAGAGATGGACTAACATAATACACTAAAAATGAACATACCAACACTGACACCGACCAATATTAAAGAAAAAAAAGGTAAGCATATAAAAACACAAAAAGGTGAGAAAATACCCATACGAATACATATAGGATGGCATACAATTTCCTTGCCTTTTCAGGGCACCAGCTTAAGCACTCATTTTGAGCAACTTCTATTCATGCTGGAGAAGCAATATGCTTATAAGCCCAATTTTTAAGAAAAACTTCATTCTACTCAATATGCCATCCAGTCACATAACTAGATGCCCAGATCTCACCATGCCTCAATTCCTTCTCACTTTTGCACACTGTCACTTTCCTCTGCTTTCGGCTCAGTTACTTCAATTTCAGCAACTGGAATATCCATCTCATTTTTCACCTCACTGACTACAGTTTCAGCAACTGGAATATCCATCTCATTTTTCACCTCAGTGACTACAGTTTCAGCAACTGGAGTCTCCATCTCTTTTACAGTTTCAGCAATTTCAGTTTCAACAACTGGTGTGTCCATCTCTTTTGTAGCTTCAGCCATTGCAGTTTCAGTAACAGGAGTCTCCATTATCACCTCTTTCTCCACTATTTCCACACTGTCATTCTCATTTTTTACTGGCAATACATCCTTTTCTGTTTCTCCGGCATCTGCTCCAACTGGAGAGGATTCATTCATTGGTAAGTCAACAAACTCCAGCTTATCACTTGCACTGACACTTGATGGTTCCACGGGCCCATTTCCTAAAACAATAGTAGGACCATCATCATCATCTTCTTCCTCATCCCCTTCAGGGGATGCCTCTGAGCTATGGTTAGGGTTAGGTTCAGTAGTTCTTTCAGTACTTCCTCCAATCATGGGTTTTTCTTCTGTCAAGTCCTCAGAGTTAGGGGTTTGAGAAGAAATGGTGCTGGTTGAACTGTCAGTAACAGTTGTGTTGTCTTCAAATGCAAACCAGTTTGAGTTTGTGAAGAGAGAACCACTGATACATTACAAAAATTAAAAAGTAGTTAGATTAGCAACTTTGGAATTGTCCCCTAATACTTTTATGCATGCCTCTTTACCTGTCTTGGTTTTCGCCCCCCAAACGGAGTGATGAGATGACAACTTCAGCAGATTCATCATCAAAATATACATCCTAATAATTGACAATCAAGTTCTAACACATTAAAATGAACTAAACAGTATATTTATATTTTATGTACATAATTTAATATTTAATAAGAAAGAAAGATTTTATAACATTTGAAAGGAACTAACCTCGTCATCTCTTTCAGCAGACACTTGAGCCTGCTGCCAGAAAGAAGATCATTGATTAGTTTTACATCATTAAAAAGTTCTAAGCATGCTTTCCAGTAAGAAACAAAAGAAAAAACAATGAAAGAAAGAAAAAGAGGGTGAAAAAAAAATAAAAAAACTTGTACTCTTACCTCCTAAAGCACCCTCAAAAGGATTACTTACATCAGTTATTTATCATAACTATTAATCAATATAATATATCATCATTTTTATGTTATGTAATGATTTTCTAGGTATTTTAAGCAGTACAAAAACTTTCCCAAAGGAGAATAAAAGAAGAGACAAGACCTCATCAATGTCATTGTCAGTGTAGATGCCGTAGCGAAATGCCTGGCTGAGGTTGCTAGCAAGAGCTGCCACGTCATAATCTCTGTCTCGGAAATCCTCTTCGTCACTGTCTCTTCCCCTATCCTGTAGTGAAGTTGGCCTCCTGTATTGGTGCAGTCAAATGTAATTTATCTTTAATAATCATGATGGTTATTGATTACAATGGCTGATGTCAAAACAACTATGAGGGGATTTATCTCAAATAATCATGATGGAAATTTGATGACTGATGTCAGAACAACTATGGGTAATATTAGAGGTGGCAATTAGGCAGGTGGAATCGGGTCAGGTTTCAAATGACCAACTTATAATAATTTTTTAGTTTCAGAATATTCCAGTTCAGGCCAGATTGGATTTCGGGTTTCAGGTCATCCGGTTTCAGACCAAACTAGAATCCCCCTTCTCAGTTCTCCATAAGACCAACAAACTGAATACATTGTGGATCTTTAAAGGGAACGACAGAATAAATGCAATATTTTGCAAGTAAACCTATAACAACAGGAAAAAAGGGGGTGTGCATCGCACTAAAATATGTTGTCCAAATAGTATAATAGCCAGCAACAACCCAACACAACAAGAAAGCAGACAAAAAAAAAAAACATACCCACAAGCCCACTGGTACACATTTTCTACAGCATTTCGTTTTGCCAGGACATCTTTTTGCCACTCCACCCAATTGTCATTTTCCTGAAATGAAGTGAATTATGGTCCAGTACAACAGCAAATAAATGACAATAAAATAATAAACAAAAGCAAAAAAGCAATATAAAGCCACCTGCAAGTGGGTCTGGATAGTAGGGTTGCTGTTTGCTAGCTGGATAAGCTTGTTTGCTATGCGCGTGATGTGGCCCCCATTTCCTACCTTTGGTGGTGCTCGTCCCTCAGACGGTATCGTAGGCTAAGATCAAATAAGCAAACTTAAGATATTTGTGTACATACATATATCCAATTTCAGAAAATTGTACCTTAGAAGTATCAGTAGATAAAGTAGGGTTTTTTTCTATTTCCAGAATTCTCCCAACAAGATCGCAATCATTTAGCAAATGTTCTATAAGCAACACTTGCTTACTCTCCAAGCAAGAGGTGATAATGTTTTCGACAAAATGGTGCAAGAAATTGTTGTAAGGATACCTATAGAAGAAACAATTATAATTAGTTCATTCCTGTAAGTTTGAACCAAGGAAAAATTTTCAGCACACATCCACCCAAACAGGTAGAGCATTTGTAGTCTAAAGGAACTTTCAAGCACCTCTCCATTGTCACTGACTGTGTGATAGGTATTCTGGACATATTCCCTTTTACCAACATTATAGAGATTATTTTATGAACAGAAAGAAAAAGTAAGTGCCAAACAAGATAGTTATATGTGCCAAACAAGTAAACACCCAAAAGGCATCCTGTCTCAATGTAGAATAAGGAGTTACGGAGAAGTATGATTTATAGGTGGATACATGATATAATGGATTCCAGTAGCATACACAGGAAATTGAGGGAATACTGACGATCAAGAGAAACAATAACTAAAAGAGATACAGAAACCTTACTCAAAGAATAAATCAATGTCACGTTTTATTGCTCCTAGATTGACTAATTTTGCTTCGGCTGCCTCACTACCAATCGATAACAAAACAGAGATAAACTCTACAATCTGGAAAATATGTATCGAATATTAGATAAATTTAAAAAATACAAGAACATATTTTAATAAATTACATTTGATGCGCAATTACTACCTTCAAACGATGTTTACCAAGGGGTGGTTGTAAGATACCATAGGTGGTTGGTAAAGGGACCTCATCTGAAGAAATATCCAACAACTTCAGCAAATCGCCTGCCATATCATCACAAGATAAGAAATAAATACATATATCCGAACAAGCATGCAAATAAATAATCACTCTTAATAACTACATTCTTTGAGATCAGTGATGTATTATCTAAAACAAAAGTTTTAAAATTAACAGAATGTTAAGAACTGACCAAGGCTTTCTAGCATGCCATTGACCGTCTCAGGACTGGCTGTGACAAGTGTACCATGGCTAAGCTGGCTTCGGAATGCCTGATATGAAGATGATACCAACCTCTTTGGATCTAACAGAGATATGCACACAGACAATGAGTGCACCAGTACTGATCTTGGCCTCGAGGGTTCAAAGGCATGGTGAAACAGCCTCCCCACAAAACTGCATGATTTTCAAACCACATTACTGCGATTCCTACCAATGTGATATTTTACTATAACCAATAAACTAATACATAATCCTCTGAAAATATTGAGCAGCCTAGTGTGCCGCATGAAAATGATATTAAGAGCAAAAAAAAAAAGAAACGAAGCTAATGCCATCCTATGGTAAAAGGCAAACGAAAAATAAAAGAAGACCATTCAATGCACTATAAAAGATGGCGTTATCTTGCGTTCTTGTTATTAAGGCTATTAAACTACTTCATTAACAACTGTACTAGAAAAAAATAACATAACAATAAAGAATGGTCTACCCTGGACTACAAATCTTTGAAGCAAGAGCAGGAGGTGCATATCGAGTTATGGCACACAATACCTCAGCCGCATTGGCATGTACTTCAGGTGAATCCTGACAAATAAATAAAAATACAAGTCAACAAAAGAAACTAAAGACCACGAAACTCTATGAATCTCCTCAATATTCACATTGCTGCAGTCATAAAAGAACAACTCAGCATAATACATATGATAATCACACCAGAATATATGTTAATACTAACAATGACCAGTATTACTTTTGGAGTTCTAAATTGCTGTCAGAGACTAAGAGTAGGAAAAGATAGAAAGATTCATACAGAAGAGCTGAACTTGTCAACAATCATCTCTAGAACATTTGCATCATCAAGCCATTGCATCGCATCAGCATAGTTCGCATACATAGTCTCATCTGCGCCTATCAGTCGGATCAGTACCTGGTACAAATTCAAGTGTTATGATACACGGTTAGATTTGTTCTATTTTAAAAAACGTTGCACAAATCTAACATATAGTGGTTGATAAGAGGTTCACCTCCATGATAGAAGTAATGCCGATGAGGTCAACAAGTTGGCTAACAATTTCAGGATGTTTCTGCAGAAAAACAAAAGAACTAAGTTATTAATCGAACTTAAATCTACAATGAAATAAATGAATCCAAATTTGAAATACATTTGAGCACTAGTGCAAAGAAAAAGAGTTACTTGAACATAATTAATTAGAGGAAGGGTCTTCCGTAGCATCAAGCATATGACAACCTATTCAACAAAATTCATTTTTAATCATCAGATCCCAAATTTTACACAATTATTTAATTTATACCACAAAGCATATTGACAAGTAAAATGTAAAGTGTTACCTTGCTAAAGTAGCCTGCCAGTAAAGGGCTATGTGATCTATCCGGTTTCAGAAAGGAGAAGAGCAAATTCATGAGCTGCATAAAAAAAACTTTTAATTAAAACTTACAGAAAAAAATAGTCAAAGATTATGCATAGGGTAAAAAAAAAATAGTTTCTTGCTGTGTATAACGGATAAGACAGCACTTGCCTCTTCATCTTCTACCAAGGTCCTCAATATAATGTCAACTTCACATGTAAATATCTCGCATGCTATAAATGGAAACCTACATTGACGACACGAAACTAATTAAAAAAAAAACACGCAGTGTACTTAGGAAGTTCTATACTTCAATATATAAATGTGGTAACTTCATAGTTTTCTCCCTTAAGAAAAAGGTCTCCTCCTTTAAATCAGGGATTGTATCGGATGTACCTCATAAAAGTGATAAATCTGAAGTTCCTACCTCACAGTATTGTTCAATTTCAATTACCCAAAAGTTAGAAGGTATTCAAAAAGAAAGCCTACTTGAAAACTCGTTTCTTCTCAGCATCTTCAGGAACTGCTTCAACAATTAATCGTAGCAGCTGTTCTACCTGAGTCTTCTCACGCAAGCTAATTTTTAATAATTCAAAAAAGATAGCTATGTAAGCAGTTCAATCAAAACATCAGATTGCATTGAAAACCTATATACAGAGAGAGAGGGAGAGGGAGACTACAAGTTGATTAGGCGAGTATTCAGTGCTTTGCACTCTTGGATTATTTCATCTTCATCGAGTAAGTCATCAAGGGTATAATTGTCCTTGTCCAATATAGCATCAACCTAAAAGGTAGACAATCAATCAATACAAAACTTAAAAACATTAAACAATTTAGATAAATTTAGAATTCTCTTATAATTAAAAAATCAGTCATATATAACCAGAAGTTCCTAAGCATATGACCACAAAGTATAAAATCAATTTATTACAAAAAAAGAGAGAGGAAGACAGAAAAAAAAAATAAAGAGCAAGTAGATGACATAATACTGTCTAGGCTGGTCTAGTGTTCTAAGAGCTGAAAGAAATTGAAGATGACAAAATAATTGAAACCATTATTGACCTAAAATTATACTTAAAGAATGCAAAAGGAATTCAAAACACTGAAAACAATAAAGGGTTATAGAAATTAAAAGCTAATTGGCATACACACATCTTAAGAGAAAAAGGCTAAATGTCAGAAAATCGAACAACAGAAACTTTGAAAAAAAGTTCAATAATATAATTACTTTATTGATGCTAATGCCGAAACAATACCTTCAAAGTGAGAAGGGCAAGGAGTACGCTTTCCGGTTAGAATCCAAAAAGTAACTAATTTCAACAAGCCATACGTAGATGTGACAAGTTCATTTTTTCCCAGGTTTGCCTCAAAATTAGTTTACACCAGGCCTTCTTGTATTTATATTTATATATTTATATTGATATAAATGAACATCTTAAAACCTAAACCAAAGACAATTAAATCCTACATGATGCCTAATTGAGTTTATCTAAATGTAAAGACTCTTTGTATTCTAATAGAAGGTGGCCAGCTTGATCAAAGTAGGTGACAATAATGTGATATAGTCACTAATCCAAAAAATAAATCAGCTACAAGCATTCTCTTACTTTGTAGAATCATATCAATAGAAGCAACATCGAGTTAATAAAGAAAGTTGACACTCCCAGATTAGAATAAATTGAAAAACAAATTCAACAAAATTCACTCAGCAATCAAAGAAAAATGTTTGAAAGGTACTATGTAATAACTGTTACATCAAAGTTTTCTACACAGGTAATAAAACTATCTAATTACTCCCTTATTAATCTAGACCGAAAGGGTATAGTCTTTTATATTAGTTGTCTCCCTATCAATACAATTAAGCAAAATCGCAAACAACATTTGCACCATACTATACTACTGAAGTCTGTTCAGTGCAAACATTCGAGCCAAATACAAACAGATGAAGTAAGCAATATAGCACTGCAATCTAAGAATTGAAGCTCAAATTGTACAACAATCAACAACTATTATAACTGACTGGTATATCATTTGTATCACCATGTCAGCTTCAACCTTAACACTAAAGTTTTACATAATTAAAATAAAAACATAATCAAATCAAATAAATCACTATGTTTTAAAAAAAAAATAATAAGAAATTAGAGCACTAACCGGCGAGGAGGCCGAGAGCCCAGTCATGCGCCAAAACATCTTGACACGAGGTAAAGTAACAACTCTGGAAACCCAGATCTAGGCTTTCTACACCTAAACAAATCTCCTAACAAAATTCCCCAAACATCCAATAGAAAAACCCTAGATGGAATTCAAACTCCGACGACGATGATTCCTACGGCGCAAGGGATTAGAGGCGTGAAATCAGAGCGTGATCGAACGAAAGGATTGAAATTGAGCAGGATTCAGGGATAAGTAGCGATTTGGGGAAATCGTGAAATTGAGAGAATCGCGAAAAAGAGAGGTGAAAAGGGACTTTTGGATGTTGGAATAATCAATTGTTGTGTTTGCTAATGTTACATCTGTAACATGTCATCGGTACACCAGAGCAATAATACAAAATTGCAATGGCTCCTTTACAAATGTGTATGTATGTACTATAATATATAATACCTTTTAGTATTTTTGTCATGATTTTATTGAAAGGCTGAATTATCGACGTATTGACTATTATATTCGAATGAATTTAGCATGTTATTACTTTTATTGATAAAAGAAAAATATTTATCGGATAATTGGAATCTCTTATATAGACGTCAAATATGGACGTGGATGAAATAATACATGTCGAGCCAAGACAATACTTCAGAAGATAAAATAAACTTGCCAATAATTAAATAATTGTATCCCTTAAAATTCTAATATTCATCGTTTATACAAACAAAAAAATACATTAATCGTCTAATCTAAATTAATTCAAAAAGTTGAAGATCAATAACAAATAATTACGTTTTTTCCTAATAAGATGTAAAAAAGTAATAATTCTCGGTATAAGTGGATTTGATAGTTGTGAGTTAGGGAATTTTTTTGGTGGGCAGATGAATTAAAATGACAAAATTAAATGTAACATCTATCTTCTTTGAAATATGTGTATATAAAAAGAAGTACTATGCCTTTTTTTTTTTAGTTTATTTGTGAGTTTATTTTGTAAAAAAAAAAAAAGTTGAATTTCGTTGATTTATAGTTTACGTGACAGTTTGTTATAATATAATTAATTCTTATTTGTCCTTTTCTAATAGCTACGCATTGCTTCTAGAAATTTTCTATGCATAAGTATCACGAAATTATAACGAATTAAATATTAAACAAGGGCGATATAGGTGAAGTTAAACATTTTGTAATAAAAATTTGTTTAGGTCAAATATGCAAAAAGTATGAACTGATAATTGACAGGGAGCTTAAATACATGGTCCTCTTCTCACCTCCCGTTGGATTCAGTCTTTGATTTGACTAACATCATAAATTTACGTCCTCATCCTTCTAAACTTGACTAATTCTTACGGGTGAATTTAAAAGCATAATAATAATTTTAAAACTCAAGAATAATTTGCCAAGTAACTTAAAAATTTTCTCCCAAAGAAAAGATATATATTGGAAATATTTAATTTGTTTTAAAACGAGATAATTTCTAGGAAAAACAAGTATTTGGCAAATTGTGAGCATGAATGAGTTTTTTTTTTTAAAAAAAAAAAAACCTCAAGACATGTATGATTGTAAATTGCACGAATGCTTATATTATAATATAATTCGTATATATATATATATTCTTAGAGTTACATTATATTATAGACATCAAATAAATACAGTTTTCCAGTAAAAATAACACATGGACAATCTGATCAAGACGAGAATTAGAAAGAAACAAACCTGAAGACCTATTTGAGAGAATATCTTTCACAATTTAACTTGCCCATTTTCAGTAGTTTCTCCATCTCGATAATGATGATCTTTCGGTAAAATTACGTTTGTATGTCAATTACATTTTAAAACTTTTTTTCTTGTTATATGATCGTAATGACCATTTTTTAAATATAATAGAAAAAGAATTACAACTTCTCTTACAAGTTACAACTTTATAGATTTCGAACAATTTGTTTACATAAAAACATGTTGAAAGTACAAAAAAAACAAAAAAACAAATGAGAATATTGTAACTGTATGATTGTTCAGAACAATTTAAGTTATAAAAGTTGGGTCGAATATATATTTTGATTCTGCTAACAATCAGAAGTTACATGACACGTTTCATATTTACATAATCAAGTGTGACGGAATTGATGAATTTCATGAACAAAATAAATTGATATGAAAGTGAAGAAAATTTAAATAAAATATAGCATGCTCTAACCAGTGATATACAACTCTTTATGTAAAAAACTTAAATAATGGATAGCATATGATGTTGCATTAGTAGCTTTAAAAAGCAAACGGGTAGTTTAATTTTATTATTATTAAAAAAAAATATTTTTATTAAAATTTTATAGAATAAGACACAGACGAGATATTTTGAAACTTCTCTAGTAAATAAGCACTAGCAGATATTGCATTCGGTACCAGTCGATTACGTCTGCGCACTAGTACATTCTGAACGATCATCTCTTGTGCAATGTAAAAGTCTTTCCCAAATTTTAAATTCGTGTTCAAATCCTATCGAACCGAGTCGATTCTATAATTACGCTTCCCGGATTACACTAAACATCTCCCAATTCATATATTTACTCCGCCAAGCAGTCTTTGTTTTCAAATTCAAACTTCTCATCATTTTTTTTGTAAACCGTGAAATACTAACACACAGTGAAAATCCTTGTAGCAGTAGCAGGCCCACATTTGCCCTATTTTTTTTATTTATTTTGCTCAACTTCGTTAATTGAGACGGAAGATATACCAAATTTAAGCGCTCCAAATGCAAAAATAAACCCCCCCTAATACAAATGCCAGTCCAAGCTGGCAACGTAGCATATTAAACACTGCGACTAGATTTCTATAACTATTTGAAATTCTACATCTCCACTGAGTTCCAATCAATTTATTTCTCCTCAAAAGCGATACTTGATTGCGACTGAATCCTGTTACGTGACAACTTGCCCATCTTGTATCTTTGTTTCCACCCTCTTCGATCTCTCCTCTGCACTCCCAAACACTAGACCCTGTTTGTTTTTTTTGTTTATTTATGAAAATATTAGTTTGCATTTATGTAAGTGTTCCTTCTAAAAAGGTATAGAATATTATGTAGTTGTTCAAACTGTTTAGCAGGAACCAGGAAACCAGAGAAGCAAAGGGAGATGTACCTTCAAATATTTAGCATTGCTAGCACCAGTACTCTCTACCATATTTGAGAAGGCGCTCTCTTCAGTCATTAAGAGGTTATCAGGTGTGTCAAACTCCACTACCTACAAGATAAGTATGAAATAATAAAACATTTACGTTTCTCTAAAATGTTATTGGCAGCGTTATTTCTTGACAACCTTGACAATACTTTCCAAATCATGTAAAATAATGAAAATTGTAATTGCTGGCATTCAAAAGAAATTAAATCAAATAAAAAATATTTTTGAAAAAAACAAAAGAAATTAAATCAAATGCTTGAATAACGAAATCCTAATACTGACTCTGCCAATGGAGATGGACTTTTTATAAAAATATATACATATGGAAATACGCAACATTCTATCTTGTCTACTCTATTCGAGTGGGCTAGCTAAATCTCTATTCATTAGAAGTGGTTTTGGTACCACACTCACCTAATATCATAAAAGGCGTAAGTAAAATGGCTCATTTTTCAGAGAAAAAAATGCACGACGAAATCTATTCCAATTCACTTGTCATTTGATATATTCAATCAAAGGTTGTAAAATATGGACTATTGCAATTTTAACTTTTTAGATGAATAATTAGAATTGCATCGAATATAATCATTTTTCATGCGTATGATGTGCATGTACAGTTTAGACCACATTTTAAATGTTGGATTCAATATTATAAATTATTTTCAATGGTTGTCAAAATTTTCCCAATAATTTGTTTGCCAATTGATTCCCACCCTTTTCTAAATTGTTTAACTTTACCCGATACATGTATATGGTACTCAAATAATGCATTAGAAGCATTGATGGACATATACCCGATTTTCACCTTAATTAATAACTCTGATGCAAATATATGTTTTTTTAGTTCTTGTTAAGTTGTTATACAAGTTGAACCTGACCAACTGCCAGCAGGTCAAGATGATCTTCTCTGCAACCTGGAGTCAGAAAGTGCTGAACACCAACCAAACCCAACAACCTGTTGGGACACTCTTATGCAGGTCAGATTGACACGGACAAATTAGGTCAAAATTACTACCTCATCCAACACAATTTCTTTGCTTCAGTCTATACGAATGGTATGTTTTATATCAAAAAAATGAGAGAAATCATTCTACCTTTCCAGTACGGAGGAGAAGGAGCCGGTCACAATCTATGACAGTGTTTAATCGGTGTGCAATAATTAGCATAGTGCAAGACTTGAACTCTTCTCTGATTGTTCTCTGTATCAAAGCATCAGTTCTGACATCAACAGCTGCCGTTGCTTCATCAAGAACAAGTATCTTCGGTCGACGAAGCAATGCACGCGCAAGACTGAGCAACTGCCTCTGACCCACACTGAAATTCTCTCCTGATTCAGAAACCTACGTTGCACCATGCAGAATTGTACATAAGAACAAGTCATGGTATATCCGTAATTTTATCCTCATACAACTATATGAGATTCTGTTTACAAAAGTACAGAGAATATTTTAATAACCAGCCAAGATTGCACCATGGAGCTAGTATACTAATGACTATAGATCAAAGGTTGACAACTTGCCCCTTTTCCTACTGAAGACCCTTCCTCTCCAGTTTGAGGGCACACCAAAGAGATGCAAGTAAACAAACTGGTGACTAGCTGTTATAGTCCAAGTTTTGGCAGAAGTCATGACCAAAAAGGCTCCAAATATGTTGGTTGTGATTTGCAAGTACAGTGTAATTGGGGGTACTTGTGATGAAAATTTTTCCTTTTGTTTAATCCAAAGTTGTTAATTAAAATAACAGACCTGAGCATCAAGCCCTAGAGAATTCCTTCTAATAGCATCCTTCAGATGTGCTCTCTCAAGAGACTCCCAAAGATCTGCATCATTATGCTCACCAAATGGATCCAAATTAAACCGCACCGATCCTGCACATAGTTATCACGAATACTCTACATTAAACTTTTGAGTTTTCAAAGTATAAATTATCTTAAATGGTAACAAAAAGAAATTAACAAAAAAGAGGGAAACAAATGAGTGTAGAAACCTGAAAACAGAACTGGAGATTGCGGTATGATACCTAACACCTTCCTCAGATCCCAAAGCCCAAACTTGGAGATATCACAATCATCAATAAAAATTGACCCCTTCTCTAGCTCCACAATTCTGAAAAGTGCATTGAGCATGCTAGACTTTCCTGCACCAGTGCGGCCCACAATCCCGACCTTCTCACTCCCTTCTATTCTAAAACTAATACCATGCAAAACTGGAGGCAACTCTGGGCGGTACCTTAACCACACATGCTTAAACTCAATTACCCCTGCAGATGGCCAGCCTGGTGGGGGCCTGTTCCATTCTATGACAGGTGGAGCCTCAGGAACGACATCAATGTAATTCCCAACTCTCTCCACTGCATTCAAGCTGTTCTCAGCCAGACTAGCCAACAGCAAAACTGCACTGAGCAAGTTGGTAATATTCAAGGCATATGTCAGCAGAAGCCCCATGGTGGAGGCAAAAGCTTTTTGGTTCTCAGCATTTTGGGTTTGCATGACTGCAAATGTTGCCGTGAACCAGATCATGATGCCACCCAAGGTTTCAACGCGAATAGCCAGCCACCGATTCGCACTCATGTTGACTAAGGTGAAACGAACATTGTTGTCCATTGATTGGCCATTGATGGAAGCCATGCTGTCATATGCCTTGTATGCACAAATTGTGGAAAGACCATTTAGGGCTTCCCCAAATTGAGCATAGACTGGGGATCGAGTTATGGAGTCTAGCCTTTTTACTTCGCGAGCAGTGCTCTAAACAAACAAAAGCATTCAAAAGATCAGACCGACGAGGGTCGATTAAAAATTTTCCAAAAAGTATCTCCCATTTTCACTGTAACAAGCTCATTTTCATAAAAGAAAAGATAAACTTTGATTTGGACTTCATCATCATTGTCATTATGTCAATTCCAATCATTTTATAACATAGACATACAAGCAGAAACCTCATATAAATAGATCAGATTGAGTCGACAGAACCAACAATCTTATGGAAACATGAACATGTTACAGAAGAAGGGAATTAGTGCAATTACACAAAAACACACTCCAGCACCATTATTTAAAACATTACAGCGTCAACTAATAATAATGGTATGGTACTATTTCAAAGAAAGGAGTTTTTAAATTGTAAAATGAGAGGGCTTCATTTGAAATCAACAAAAAGAAGAATCAAAATAGAAAGAACATAACTTGTCTTAAGCAATAGAGTACCTGGTAGTAGAGATAGGCAGCATAAAACAAGATCAAAAGGGGCATAATGGCCCAGAGAGACATGGTGCTGACAATCCCAATAAGCACAAAGGTTGAGAGGAGCTGAGACACTTGTGCCAAGAACATGTTTACAAATGCTGCCACACTATTTCGGTCAATGTCCCCTAGGTCCTTGGCAAACCTGTTTATTATTCTTCCTAGTGGATTTGTGTGGAAAAATAATATTGGGGCCCTTAATATCGAACTAAGCATGGCGTCGTGTAACCTTTTAGCAGCCCGTAGACTTGAGATTATGAGCCAGTATGAGTTTGAAAGAGTCACAAATACCTGTCCAAAAAGGAACATTAGATAGAAGCCTGAAACTTGCTAGGTACTTCCCTAAACCCTCCAAATCAATGTTCCACAAGAATTTAAGGAAATTAGGAAAAAGAATTAAAATAAAACCTTTCTGAGCACACTTATATCCAAGAGTCCAAGACTAATATTTTGAAAATGTATATAATCCAACTCTGCAAGTTTTTTCCTCTAAGCTTGTGGGATACAAGACTGACACTCAAGAAGATGATAATTTTCTTATATCTGACGGTACGAGATAACAGATAATAAATAAAAGAAATAGCAAGGAGTGCAAAAACAACATAATTCTAATAATATAGTACATAAATGAAATTGAACCTGACAGAAAGAGATGATTGCATAGACAAGATTGTAGAAGCCAGGACTGTGATCCTTCAGCCCACTTTGATCAGTCCAGACACTCAACAAAGTACTACTTGAGATACGGAGTGCCTCAGTTAATGCATAACAGAACAATAATATAAACACCACCCACAACCCTCCCAAGGCATTTGTGTACCTAAAAGTAAGATTTATCTGTATGTCATTATAATTTAGGTTGCTTGTATTCCTGTAATTTGCACATTTATTCTTAGTTTTGCCAGTTATAAAACAAGTAATAATGAAATTGAGATTATGGTTCTATAATTTTTGTTGCAATAAGCTTCGCTGCATGGCTATTTATCTTAAGTTCCATATAATGAGCAAAAAAACTTTTCCTTGCCTTGAAAGAACTTTCACATTGACAACACCAGTTTCCCTCTCCTCCTGCTTAATCAACACTGACTTCCCTTCCTTACTCCTACCAGCTCCATCCCCAGCCTCTGCAACAGTACCATTACCTGTGGCAGCCTCTCCATTTACTTTTGTTCCATCTGCACCATTCTCTTCTCCTCCTTTCTCATCATCTTGTCGTTCTTCCATTTTACCAGCATTTTCCATCAACTTTTTGAATATCTCACCAGTATCACTTAATTCTTCAAATGTACCTTCTTCTTTCACCACACCATCATGTACCAAAAGGATTCTATCAACATAAGGCAGAAAGTGAAGCTGGTTTGTGACTAGCACTCTGGTTTTGTTTCTGCGCTGATCCTTGATACACTTGTCAAAAATCTACGGTAAAAAGTAGTTTGTATGGGTTAGCAAATTCAAATGATGACACATTTTTTTTGTTACCATCTGCTTATGTCTTTTAGATATTCATTGGATTGATTGGATCTTACTTGGAATAGGTCTACCCCCAAAAGTCTGCACATCAATAACAGTACAAAAGTCCAACACCGTAATCATGCTGGCAGATGCAGTATTCAAGTGTGGAAAAAGGACTCTTACAAGTAGTTACCAAACAGTCCCAATTGACCATCTCAACTGATCTGTTCTTTAGGTTTTCCTTGTGGTTTTTATAGGTTAATTTGTGCTAAGCTTTCAGGGCTAAGTCAGATTCTTCTAAGAACTCACCTAACAATTCTGCCAAATTTGAGTAGCAGATTATCCAACATCAGATTGCATATTTGAACCATTTATAATTATTATATATTAGGAAATATACCTGGCGACCAACATGTGCATCTAAAGCACTCAATGGGTCGTCAAAAATGTACACATCTGAATCTGAATACACAGCTCTTGCCATAGAAACTCTTTGCTTCTGGCCTCCACTAATATTCACCCCTCTTTCCCCTATCTCTGTCAGATCACCTCCCTGCTCACCACAAAAACACGCAATAAGCTTTGACAAATATATTCAACTCATTGGGAGTAATAAAATAAAGTTGCCCACTTACAGGAAGCAAGTCCAAATCATGTTGCAGCGAGGTCACCTCAATAGTTCTCTCGTACCTCATGGGATCAAAAGGGGATCCAAACAATATGTTATCACATACCTACAGGAAAAGGGAATATACCAATCAGGATGCAAGTTTTAATAATATGAAAAATACAAGAAACTAATAAAATGACTAACATAAAGGAAGTATTCCAGTTATGTAATAACATGCATGTTCAAAAGTTCAAAGCCTTTGCCCCAAAAAAAGTTGAGGTTGACTAGAAATGACACCCCGATCCTGATCATTCTTTTGAGCTAGAAATGGCTCGCTAAACTATCACAAACCTGTGGGGCCTTGAACCCTTGACCTCTTAGAAGTCAGACAATGCTCTTACCATCTGAGCTACTAGACCACATGCTCCTTGACATGCATGACATTAACAAAAATAAATAAATAGAAAGATAAAATCCAAGAATATGTGATCACCTTCCAGCACTTATACCATATGTTATAAACTTATAATAGCACAGGGGAAAAAAAACAAATAATACCAATGTAAACTAATGAACGCCAAATGACCAATTCTACCAACTGTTTGACAAACTTTAGGTCTAGTTCTAACAATTGTGCTTTATTGATTTAATTTGCTTTTAATTTCACAACTTCCAAGAAACCAGTAAAACCCATCACAGACAACTGAATCACGACACAAAGTAGTATAAAGAAAGAAAGACTAATAAACAGTTTTTACAGTAGCATTAAAGATCCAAGAAATCTGAGGGACATATGCAACACTTCCACGAATAACCACTGATGTGTTGGACCCAGACACAGCTGGTAGCTCGCCTAGCATTGCTGAAACAAGAGATGTTTTTCCTTCGCCGGTGCTTCCCACCACTGCCACTAAGCTACCAACTGGTATATCCAGATTCACATTTGACAGAGTTGGTCTTTCAGCCTGTTAATTTCAAACATGATTAAATTGAATTTTATTTGTTCATATTTGCAGAATTCATTAAGGTCTTCTGTGAATTACCCCTAATACTTTTCCATGAATTGCAAGTAACAGTCTAACACCTTAAGGGTAGTATGCACATATATCTGTAATTGCATCCACTTGTAATTTTAAACAAATCACTTATAAATTAGGGCAAGCTTCAAAACCTGATTGGATCTAGCTTTTCATCACCCAATTTAACAAATGGTTCTAATAAAGAATACTCAAAATTTACAATGCTAGTTTCAAAACAATTGTCCATATTATAATATCATTAAGCATAGCATAATATTTGGGGAAAAAACAAACATATAGTGTTGATAAGAAACATATTTGTCATACATTAGATTCCCATGAGAAAAAGCCATCTTTTATTGAGACAGCAGGGAGCTTTGGATCAAGAGGTGGATTGGGCAAAAGCACTCTTTCTTCAGTCATGAACAGTTCCTCTAGACGTTTCAATGACACATTTGCATTGACAACCTTAAAAAAAATCATTATTACACAATCTCAAGGTTCTCTAAGAAAAACAATTAGGAACATACACATTTAAATTCAGGTATAATTCTCTCAAGATATCAAAACCCTTGATGAAATTTCAAGTATCACCTCAAACCCAATAAGATAACACACCTCAAACCCAATAAGATAACAAAAGGTCCCTTTAAATGAGGAAGTATTCAATGTCTTATCCAAAAAAATGTGGCATCAAGGGTTTGGGGATGGAAAAAGAAAGAACCCTTCGACACCTAGAAAGATTTCTAGTTAACTCTCATTTTATGTCTCCACAGAAAAAAAAAATGAGGAAGAGAAGTACGGTAATTTGAATAAATCATAACAAGACGGGAAAAGGAGTATATGTGGTGTTCCAATATTAATACTACATGTGATGGATCTTGTTTTTGAGGCATATGCTGATATGCATGACTTCTGGGACAGGGAAGGAGCTGGCAACATTCCAAAATAGTGTACCTGAGTGATTAAACTGGGAAGCATGAAAAGAGGGGACCTCAGCACAGCAAAGAGAGATAGAGAAGTAAAAGCCTTAGCAGGCGTGAGATCACCTCCAAGTAGAGTGTATACACCAAACGATACAACTGTAACTAAAACCGGTATGCTGTTCAATACGAAGCTATTCAACTGAAACAAAAAATATAAATAAATAACGAATAGTCAGTATGAGTAATTATAAAGCTACAAATAAGCAATGGTTATGTAAATTCATGTGAATACTTAATTTATTATCATTTAATTCTTCTTTCATTTTATTTTATTTTATTTACTTTTGAGGGGTGTATGGGTAGCAACTTACAGCAGCAAGGAGCTGAGCCTTACGAAACCAAGAGAGTTCATCATTACGGATTCCTTGCAACTTGGACTGAAAGCTCTGCTCCCATGCATAGCACCTGTGGCAAAATATATATATATATATTTTTTCGGGAATAAAAAGTTAACGTCAAAAGAGAAATGTGTATTTACGCAACAAATCATATGTTGCTAACAAAGAAGTTCAATATGAAGAAAGAAGTGTCCATGCGTTAGAAATCTACATACTTGACAGTGTCCATTGCAGCCAATACTTCATTCATGAGGCCAATACGTTTGTCAGTGTGCTGTAAACCTTCCATTGTCACCTTTTGCATTCTGCCTATCACTAGTGTCTGTTCAAATAAGCATACATATGATAAGCAATCTTCTGAAATTTGTAAAAATTAAAGTTAGATACCATAAATGGCAAATGTACCTGAATAGGGAAGAGAAGGACAAGCATCAATGCACCAACAAAAGAGGCAACACCTAACTGAAGGTAGAGAAGCACTACTGCTACAACAATACGAAAAGGAGCTGACCACAAGCTATGCAGTTGCTGACATATTTGCTGAAATATAGAACAACCAATAAAAATAATTAAGCTAGCTTACTCACATGATGATTGGTTCACTATCAAGCTTACAAAAATGTTTTCAAGAGAAAATGACATTGTCAGAATTTGCAATCAAAATTATAAAACTGCTATAACACTTTCATGCAAATCTAAGCATTAAAGATCTACCTGAAGTGCTTCGGCATCAGTTGTCATCAAGTTGGTAATTTTCCCAGATGCAAATTTACGGCGACTCTCATGGGTTAATCTCAGAGATTTACGGAAAACAGCAGCCACCTGTTTAAGATGCATAAGGTTGTACCATTAGATTGATGAAGGTTTTATCACCACCTTAAATAACTCTTCTAAGCAGAAATTCAATAACTTTTGCTATCAGGTATACTTCTTAAGACAGATTTAGTCCACTGGCTATGAGTATGTCAGAGCAAAAAAGTCATTTTTTGTTTGACTTGACCTTAAACTTTTTGTCTGGATGTTTTCTCAAAGAACCGAAATATATGGGAGTGAACTGCACAAGGTACCAGTGCATACCAAGGTGGCCTTGAGCCTGAAGCCAACTCGCATCACATTCTGAACGTACTGTGCTTCACATAGAACTCCAAGTGCCTGTGATTATTACGATAGGATTTTAAGGACATAAAGTTAAACCACCAATTAAAATTAGTCTTTCATTATAGAATATACAAAATTCTAAATTAACATGGTCATACCATTCCAGCGAAGATTGAGAAGGCATAGATGTAACCATTCCATGCTGGATCACCTCTTTGCATAGACTACAGTAGAAGCATGAAACATTTCTTAAATGGTTACAAATATATATGCACGCTAGGCAAAACAAAAGAAAACTAACAAAAAAGAAACAGTACATACATCTAGAAGGAGGTTCAATATCACAGGTCCAACAAACTTAGAAGCATCATTGCCAATCTGAAAAAAGAGCATAAATTTTCAATAGTCAACTAATTAATTTATGTTTGTACTCTTACTTAAATGGGTCACAAACTTTTTTAGCCATTGAGTAAAATATATTGACATAATACACATAGAAAACTTCAATTGTATATTGAAAATTCCCCCAAGCCAGAATCTGCAAAGCAACAAAACAATTAAATTGAATAGCTACTCAATTCAATAAAACAAAGCTATAAACCAAACAAAATCAACAAGAAAATTCAATTACCGTCCACCAAGGCTACGATGAAGTGCCCTTACAAGCGAAGGTTTAGGCTTACGTGTTTCTTCAATCCAGCACTGCTGAAATCTAAGAACGTGCAAAATATTCAATGCAGGTAGAACTGTAGAAAATAAAAAATGACAAATTATTGTATAAATATCTACCTCTTATACAATGTCTCCGTTTGATCCCTAGTGTCCAGCTTCCATACATCCTTTTCTGTAATGGGTCGCTTGTACCCTTGTTGGATTAAAGGTGTCATCCATGAAAAAAATATCCCTGTGCAGAAAAATAGATTTAAGATGTAAGATATCAATCCAATATATGCCACATGATACAGCAATCTCTGGCTATGTCCTCGAGTCTTGATTTTTTAATGCAAAACCTCAGGAGAATGCTGTTGACGGAAGAAAAAAAAATTGACAATTTAAAAGCTTCAACAGAAAAAATGCAGAAATATATTTTTTGATGACTTACTGGAGAATATGTTTGTGTGCCACTCCGGACAAATGTTTTCTCCACTTGCAAGTGGCTCATAAGCCATATTGTCAGAGAGTGTCTCACTCCTAAGAGGTGAATAACCAGAATATGGCTCTAAACTAGGCAAATGTCCAAGTAATAATATCCCAAATAAGGACTGCAGAATTAATGGAAACATAGTTACCTTAGTAATAAAAAATTTAACTAAGACGATAAAGACCATTTAAGTAATTCAAGAAAATTTTTTCTATTTAACCCAGGATAATTTTTTGTATACCCCTTAAAAATTTAGAAATCATCAACAAATGCATTTCTACCGTAAATTATTTTGTAGAGGGAAAATGACAAAAGATTTTGGTATTTTTTAAAGAGTAGCTGATAGACCCTTTTTGCAAGCTTCTGCACTAAAAAAGGATATTTGGATTTATGTAATCAACTGCAACTTAACTAGTATCATATGCAAAATGTATATTAAGGCATTAAGCAACAGAATAAATGCTACCTTGCATGCTAATTCTGTGATGTAGAGATAAAGGCTTGTTCTGTGTAATGAACATAGAAAAAGAAAATTTAATTGAACTATAGCTGTGAAAAAGTATAGAAAATTGGTACCATTAGACTTATAGGTTACAGGTTTCTGTTGTAAACAACTGGCTCAAGTTCATATAATTTGCTATTAACCAGCTGGTATTTATATTTGCCAATAAATGTCTATGTCATGGGAATATTTTCAACTACATTCGTACCAAGCTGAGAATAAATGCAAATATAGTGGAAAAGGTCAGAGTGTTGTACTAACAGCGAAAGGTAGTCTCTGACGGTGAAAATGAGATTGAATACAGTAATTTCTCCAATCAATACATAGATCATCACAAACCGAGTGTACCACCTAACTTCCCTTATGTAAATCTTTGTTTCTGTTATAAGCATGACAAGCACACAACTCCAGGCAGCAGCTTCAATAAGTAGCGTCAGAACCTATATGAGGTGAATGGTAAATTCACATGATGAAGCTCTCTTTGGTGACATACATTATACAGAAAGTTGCAATCAAATCAAATTAACACCAGAAATTTGACAAGTCTGGTCAACCTGGTCTGATGCAGTTAATCAGTCATGGTACCAGCCAAATATAAAGATCTCAGTTTAATTTTCTATTCTGTGAGCTAGAGAAACATGAAAAAAACATAATTAAACAAATGATGAGTAAAACTATATGTAGGGACTTGCATCCATTGTAGGCCTCATAATTGAGCTCAACCAATTCAGTACAAACATCAGAGACTACTATTTCTGACCCAAAAAGAATAATAATAATAAAATAAAATAAAGGGAAAATTGTATCCCCCTAATTCAATACAAAGACCATGAAAAACTAAAACCCCACAAAATGTAAGTAACCATAATTCAATTAAATTATTAATAAACAATTTACCTCAAAGGGTGCAAGACTTGACTGTCCATCCAGATTAACAGTTGAATAACCCATCACAAGTCGAAATAGTGCTTCAGCCACACAAAAGGCCGCAAAGATCATGAGCACGTAGCTATAAATTTTTGACTTCATATTATATCTCTGCACCTTGAGATCCTTTGTGGTTTGCCAAATACGGTAGAAGCAAACACCAAACAGTGCTAAATGGGAAATGCTCAAGACCACTGTCTGCATCCCACATGGTGTATACACACCAAATACATTCTCTACAGCTTGAGACCACACACCACCTTGCACCGGTGAACAATACCAGTCTAAAGGATCAAAACCCATCTTTGGCACCAAATTAAGTTTTCAGTTGCTTCAATTTGGATCCCTTAGCAGTAAGAGCTTGACAAATAACACTGTTATAATTGAATACACCAAATTTTCAATTTAAATGAAAAGAAATGCTTGTTCCCAAAACATTCTATGAAACTGAGTAGGTTATGTGTTCGCTTTTGATGTTCTTCACCGATCTAATGTGCCTTTTTTTTTTATAAAGAAACACGGAAAGGTCTAGTCTGGGTTAGGTGAAAAGGTACCATTTTGCTAATTTGCATTAATTAGAATGAACAGATTTGCATATTCCTGCAGTAGAATAAGAACCTCGAAAATTGTGTAACGAGTAGGAACAAAAGAATTGATGTTATGGATGTCTTATCTCCAGAAATGAGTTATTCACTTTTGGAACTAGGGAATTGATGTTATGGAATTAGGAAGTTGGAAAAGACATTGAAAAGCACATGCGCAAGTGCAATACCAATCTAATTTGATTGTTCAGTGCTGGCTTTGCCAGAACCATGAGTTAAGAAAGTAATATGTTGTATATAACTTGATAAATTTGTATATAGTGATGAGTTTGTAAATGGGCAATATGAGAAGCAATACAAAATAATGGAAATTTGCACAACACAAATATGTATAAGCAAAATGTTTTAACAGAAACCAGCAACCATTACAAATTTACAATAGTCCACTAATTACAAGAAGTTATTGTATATTCCTAACGGACTTAAGAGTCAGAGCCTTCTACCAGCAGGGTGTACATCACTCCCATTCTGATCGATCAACTTCTCCAGAGGAGAGTCGGGAGTTTGGAGGCCGATCGCTCTGGCATAAGCACTCCTCTCCAGTCGTCCAGTTCGAGTGAAGAAGTCGCTGACTTCGCAGTTCGCACCCTAGTCCCTCACGGGAGTTTGCGAGGAACATGATCAAGTCACGAATCATTTTCCAGTAATCGTAGATAAAGTTTGCTGGAGTGGAGTTGTGCTTAAAATTTGATCAGAGAAGCAGAAGACGGAGGGTTTTTTTTTCTTATTTATTTTGTTGGGTACACTGTTGCCTCTGATATGCGACGATGAAGAAAACAAAATGCCGTAGTTGAAGTCCTCTGTAACGTAATATCTGTTGATTTCTGTGTTTTACGGAGGAAGACCACTATAATTTTGGTTTTTGCTGGCAACACAGTAGAGTGCACAGAAACTATAATTTCTGTGCTTCACGGTCAGAAATGGACTGAACCGTGTAGGCAAATATGAAACACTTCAAACATATCACCTGTGCTACACCTAGATTCACTACAGATGTCACTTTGCATTGTTCACACACAGAGGCGCCACAGAAGATAAAAAAAAAATACTAATCATTACTGATCGTTCTCCATACTAAGGATTACATGTATCTATAGTAATTATAATATAATTACACGAATGGAGAGAACTTTATCTTATTCTATAACATACAGCCTTTTCCCCTGATCACAGTTATAAAACATTATCCACTGATAAAAACTACAAAATCATACTAAACTTACATCAAATCAAATCAGAAATCCAAATAGAACTCTCCTCCAATCGACCAATCCTGTCAAGTGAGAATCCCACCTTATAGAGGAGTGAGAGAGAGAGCACCTCCCTGTCTCGTAGAGGAAAGGAGAGGAGAATTTATAGACTTTGGCAAAGCAAAGCACACCAAAGTCTCCATCTCTGGTCTCCGGTCATAATTGAACAGCTAATATCTTTTGAACTTTGAAATTTAAATAAGATCCATATAACTAATAAAAAGAAATTTTACATGATTTATACTTAATTCAATCATGTTCAATCAAATTTATTCGAACAAATACTCGACAAATTCAAAAGCACGCAAGGTTTTTTTTTTTCAGTCAAATGTAACTCTCTGTCGTGTCTCAGAATTCATAATTAATAATTGCATATGCACTTTTATTTTTAGAATGTGGGAGTCCAGTGTAACTGGTCGATGGTTCTGTCATTTATATTAAGGTAGTATTTTATCAGCAATCATAAAATGATTTTCCTAAGCTTTTATGTTGTGGTAGAAATATGGTTTGTTACCGCCAATAACATCGATTTCATAGTTGCATTTATTTATTTAGTGAGAGATATAAGTAGTAAATGCTTGTCGTCCACGAAGCTGTAGAAACAAAGTCTAGCCTCATATAATCGTATTGAAGGAGATATGAAACATGTCGCTTTTAATTATTATAATTACTTAGTACTTTTCTATTTAATAATATTCTTATACTATATTTGTAAATTCAACGAAAAGCTTCAATGTCAAAATATTATTTTCTAACTGAGGTTTGAGATCGGATCCTCTATAGCAAATAAGTTGTCAGGTGTCTGAATCAACTTTTCATGCCTGATCAAATCATATTTCTATACAATTATCTCTTCTTACTTTTCATATCAAATCCTATTTATTTTTAATCTCAAAACCTAGAATTAACATCCTTAATTTTTTCGCACTTATAATCATAGTTTAATACTAAAAAGTATAAAAAATATAGACATGCTAGATAAACTCAAAATTAAAATTGAAAAAAAATAATCGAAAGGGTAGTATGTGTATTCAAAATATGAGTAAAAAGCTCACTCTATGTTTAATAAGTACTAATTGAGAAAAGTTATACTTCATTTTTGACTTATTCAAATACAAAAGTAAACAATTTAGAAAGACAATTTATTCTATCAAACTTAATTCAGCCCACAATTTCAACCTCGAATTTTCATAACAAATAATTCATGCTCTTCCTCTATGCAAATAAAATCTTGACATTATATATAATTTTAATATTCAAAATCTTGACATTATATTTAACTGCAAATTGGAGCGGACAGTATTAAATTTGATAAACTGCATTAATCTGAGAATTTATCTATATCAATAACTTTATTTTAACTCGATTGAAATTTATTTTTTTTTATGTATCAAATCATTTACTTGAAACTTCACTACCACTTAAGATTTTTTTTTTCAAAAAGTATTAAAATATTATATGAATTTTTTTATTTTATGAATAAACTAACAAATTTTTACAGTTTCCATCAAAATGAATGTGATATTTTTCATGAAAAAAAATTAAATTTCGATCGAGTTAAAATAAAGTTATTGATATAGAATTATAGATATATTCTCAGATTAATGCAGTTTATCAAATTTAATACTGTCCGCTCCAATTTGCAGTTACCAGTCTAACACAACAAGATCCATAGACCATAGACAAGCAATGCTGAAGTACCGGAGATATTGCAATATTAGGGGTGTGTTTGGAAGTGAAAGTGAACAAGAATGAATAGTCTATTCGTGAATAAGAGATGTGAATAAGAATTAGATAGAATGGTCTATTCATGAATAAGGAGTTGTTGTTTGGATGATGTGTTGTGAATAAGAATAGAGAAGAAACAATATAATAATGATTTGATTTTGTTTTTAAACTATTTTTCATTAGAAGAATGGATGAAAATAATATAATAACAAATTATATTCATAAATCATAATAATAATAAATATTTTATTTAATAAATCATTAATAATAAAAATTAAATAACTATTAAAATAATAATTAACATAAATAATTATAATATGTATCATAATAATAATTATAATATGTATCATAATAATAATTATTTAATGAATCATTAATAATAAAAATTAATTAATTGTTAAAATAATAATAACATAAATAATTATAATATGTATCGTAATAAATAATTATAATTTTTTATTGTTTGAAATGGCGTAACATCTATGACAGAGAAGGGGGTAAAAGGAGGACTTTATGCACGACATGGTGGGGCCTGCACTGCGCACTACTCATCATAGCTCCCTTTTTTTAATATTTCCAACGGAAACACACCCTTATTCGCGAGCTAATTCCATCCGTGGGCTCGAATTAGAATAAGGACGCGAATTAGCTATTCAGCTTTTTCGAAGCTGTGTTTGGTTCACGCGAATTAGGACTATTCGTGAACAAGCTTATTCGAGCTCCTTCCAAACACACCCCTAGATCGGAAACGAAGGATCACGCATGATGCCAGACAGAACTCTAGAATCTCTGAGGCAGCCATTAAACCTAGTTCTGTGCAGTGGGTCTCTTTCACTTTAGATCCACCGTAGTTTTTGCAACCAGAATGGCTTTCTTTTTCCCCCACTTCTTTGTTGTGCGTTTCATCGGCTATCTGTTACATTTACACACCACATGTTGTCATAGAAATTCTTAGGAAAACAAATGAGACCGGCTTGTTGCACAAGTTCGACCTTGTTTGGATGGATTGGGAATAGTGGGAATAGTGTGAAAAAGTGGGAAGAGTAGGAAGAGTGGGAAGAGTGGGAAGAGTGCTATTCCTAGGTTGTTTGGATGGTGAGTTTAGGAATAGCGTTGGGAAGTGTGAAAAAATAGAGAGAAAAGTGTTGTTGGGAAGAGTGTTATTGGGAAGAGTGCGAAGAGTGGGAAGAGTGGGAAGAGTGCCTATTCCCACTATTCCCAACCATCCAAACAAGCCCTCAATACTTTTTGACAAAGACGACAGATCTGTTATTATCAAAATGTCACAGTAGAATAGTCTATGGCGACCACACTAGCCTTAGAAAAAGTTAGCGCAAAAATTCGGTGCCCATTTCTTCGCATCTTCATGCTGCTATAGAATAAGAACAATGTGGCCCTCATCAAAATAATTCTTACGCGAAATTTTATTTTATTGGAATTAATTTCATAAGATTTCTTTGAGTTTAATAACATGAAAATTCCGACCAAATAACATCAAATTCATTCATTTTGATCAAATTTTTTTTAATGAATTGAAATGAAAAGAGATCCCAGGTTTAAAAATGTCATTCTGATCAGGCTTATGCTTTTCTATGATTTAAATTTCTTTTATCGTTATCTCGACCGTTTCAACCCGTTCATATTTCTTTTAGATCGTTTGAATAATATTCCACTGCAAATTAGCATATCATCACTTTCTAAAAGAGTGCATGGACTAAACTATTGGTATTGGAGTTATCATATCAAAGAAACTAAGCTGTAACTAGGGCTGCTAGTGGACGATTTCTAATGAAAGTCCAAGTTCGTTCAATTAGTAAGAATTAAATTGCATGTCCAACCAAAGTCCACAATACTTAGTGATTTTCCGTCCACGTTCAGTTCAACTATTTGTCCACTATTGTCCATTGTTGTCCACAAGTTAACCATATGGATCAATTTTTGGACAAACTTACCTATAAAAAGAAGAAATAGATACAACAATGATTTGACAGTAGAGATATTTTAACATACAAATTCGAATTTTAAAATTTTTTGAAATTTCAAAATTTGAAAAACTTTAAATTCGAAATTTTAAATTTCAAAATTAATTTTAAATTTTAAATTTTTGAAATTCGAAAATTTAAATTTCATAATTTTGAAATTGAAATTTTGAGTTTCGAAATTTCAAAATTCAAAATTTGAAATTTCGAAATTTGAAATTTGAAAAGTTTTGAATTTTGAATTTTAAAATTAAAATTCGAAATTTAAATTTTGAAATTCGAAATTTTAAATTTTAAAATTCAAAACTTTCAAATTGAAAATTTGAACTTTTGAATTTCGAAATTTTAAATTTGAAAATTCAAAAGTTTTAAAATTTGAATTTCAAAATTTAAATTTTAAACCATTAATTTTAAAATTTGTTAAAAAATCAACAACAATTAAAAATTATATATGCATAGAACAATCACATCCATTTAAATTGAATCTATTTATACTTAAGTTCAAATTTGTCCACAATTCGTCCATAATTGTCCATAATTCGTCCAAATTAGACTTAATAATTGGACTTGGACTGGACTTCAATCCAGTCCAAAAGAAGTTCAATCCATAAATGTCCAAATACTTGTCCAACCATATTTTCCATGGACCGTCCCGTCCATTAGCACTCCTAGCTGTAACTGATTCTCGTGCGACGTCATTTGTGGCGTCACCACTCATAAAACGGTTGCAGGCCTTTGCAGCCCTGCTGCCTGGTATGAAAGAAAACCTTGCTTTTGTAGCTGGACAAATGTTAGAATTCAATATATTAGATATATGAATTCGTTCAATCTGATCGTTCTCATATTTTTTAAATTTTAAATGATCGATCCAAATCGTTCAATATATTCTTCATATTAAAAATTTATAATAAACCAGTTTTTATATTTTTTTTACTATTTTTTTGGTATTTAGAAAATTGTTGCCATTGGACAATCCATAATTTTTATATCATGAATTTTTTAAAATACCAAAAAATAGTAATTTTTTTTTAAAAAAAGTAAAAATTGATTTCTTATAAGTTTTCAATATGGGAAACATATTGAACAGTTTGGATCAGCCGTTTGAAATTTGAAATGTGAGAACAATCATATCCGTCCATTATATTGGACACTAGCATTTCTCTTTTAGCTGATAATATTAACTAGTATGCTATGAAGTCCTTATTTTTACATAATGTTCGTATTTTAATATATAAAAGCGGCATTTTTCATATGAATTTACTTAATGATAGTTTGTGTGAATTTTATTAAAATCTTGGTTTTTAGAAGAACGACATCCTTATATCCATGTTAAAAGAAATTACAAATTTATATTGAATTTTCGAAATCATGCAATTAAGAGCATAGGGAAAAAAAAGTTATTGCGATATTGTGTAACTGATTTGTTTTTAATAATCATATTCTAAATTAAATTTAAATTACTTGAATATTGAAATTTTAATTTTTAGAAGAGTTTTATCAGCAATAATATAGTACAGAAAAAAAAAATCTAAAAGCTAAATTGTTATTTCAGAAAACTGAGTCCATCTGCTACATATCCAAATCCAACTTATAGTTAGTAAAATTCAAATTTTACTTTGATTTCAAAAAATGCTAAATTTACTTAAATTATTATTTTGAGTTCTTTTAACTGTGCAAATGATGCTGACCATCAATGTATTGAAAAAATAAAAAATAAAAAGCAGCCATTACAAAAGTCGATGTTAAATTTCTAATTAATATTTGATAAAGCACATCTTAAGTAATTGTATTTATTCTTCTTTTATGCATTTCTGGATCTTACGAAGGGACATTAAAGAAAACCAACGAACTTAAAAAGTAAAACCATCAAGCAGTAAGCAATACATTGAAGAAACGTAGAAGTTTATATAGTTGACAAAATCATAAGATTTCCTTAAGACAAATTAGCTTAAAAGAACGCGTTAAAGTAAACCATTAATATTTAATTATACTTCGGGGAAAAAAAATATGACAAGTGGATAGTAAGGGATCTGACAATTAATGGTATTAACATTTTAACAATCATGTGTCCATGTCGCACTTCTTCATTTAAAATATATATATATATATATATATATATATATGGAAGAAAGATAAGTCATTAACATTATAACAAACATAAAAAAAAAAACATCATCAGAGAACTTGATCCGTACAAAATAAAATTTTTAGAGTTGCTAGTTTGCCCAGAGTCTATGCTAAAAAACTTCACGGATTTGATATAGATGTAAATGTAAATACTTTTCTTATCCTACAGGTAAGCCTGTAATTTGAAAGAGAAGTGTCAGTCTGTCAAAACTAAAAATAAAAGCAAGCCAATCTTAACATTAACCCAATAACAGAGAAGCTTAACATTCATCTAATAACAACAATACACATTGGTACACATTCGTACAATAGCTAGCACACATTGGAAGAAAGTAAGAAACCCTTCAAAACCTATACTAGTACCCATTGGTAAAATAGCGGGTCTGAACCCAATGAAAGACCTTTTTATCCAGAAACTTGATGTTTCTTTTACCAAATAGCCTACAACTAAGACTTAGGCCCAAGCCGCCAAAGTGCATGGTTTTTTCAAAAAAAAAAAAAAAAAAAAAAAATCTAAACTAAGACTTACATGCAAACCCGATGCGCCATAACATTATCTAGACCTATGCTATAAGAGGTATATATAATAGAATTTAGAGATTGAGATCAAGCGATAAAAAAATCCCAGCAACTTTTGTAGGGGTGTTTGGAGATGTTAGTCTAATTTTTTGGTTAATAAACGAATTTATTAGCCTACGATTGCTTAAAATTTACTAATTTAGATGTTGTCGAACCCTCCGTTTTATATCAAAATTATTCTCTAAACAACCAACGGCGAAGTTTATTTAAGATGAACTGTAAGTCTGTAAAATCCCGTCTCACATTGAATCAGACTGGAAATTTTATCATTTGACCAAGCGCTTTGACTCTTCGACCACCTCAGATTAAATGGATCAAAACTGACAAAAAGGTATTTACCATACAAAAACTTACCACCTACCATTCTCCTTTCTATCTCCTGTTAACACTTGCACTCCCTACATTGCCTATCCAATCCACTGCTCCTATTGACCTGCCCAAAAATTAAATACAAAAAATCTAGTTGAAAATTTGTTGTAAAACCTGGTGCAATTCACTGATTGAAATTCGCTCGTTTCTGATAGGAAACTCTTGTTTTTACGTCGCAGATTGTTTCTGACAAGTTACTCTAAAATTCGCTCCAGATAAAATAAATTTCTATTGGAAATATTTTAGTTCTTAAACGAGATAAATTCTAAGCAAACTTGTGTTTGGCAAATTGTGAAAATGAGTTTTTTTTTTTTATTTTTTTTATTTTTTTTTATTTTTTTGTGAACCTCAAGACATGTATGATTGTAAATCGCATGATAAGAAACTAAATAATAAATACCTCCGTTTTTTGTGTCTCAATCATGCCTTCAACTTTAATACTTCAATAATTTAGAATATATAACTCAAAGATCAAAATAATTAACTATCAGATAAACTTGTATAACAATTTTATATGCACACGCGAAGTTATAGCATTTTGGTTTTGTTTTTTATTGATATCAAGGGCTTTTAATAAGGTATTGGTGTGGACAATTTCTGAACGTTGGTTTTTCAAAGTATTTGTTACTACCAAAACAAAAGGTCGAATTTTTAGAAAATAATAATAATCATACTCGTACGTAGCTAATTTATTATTCAATTTGATTTTTTTAGTAAAAATTTATAGGATGGGAAGGAACGATAAGATATTTGAACCTCCTATAGTAAATAAGCAAATAATACATTAGGAACCGAGTCGATCGATGACGTATTTACGGCTGCACACGAGTATATTCTCGACGATTATCTCTTGTACCAAGTAAAATGTAAAGTCCTTTCCAAATATTAAATCTGTATTCAAATCCAATCGAACCGAATCGATTCTATAAATTACTTTTACCGGATTACACCAACGCGCCCCCTCCGTCTCCCATTGGTAATAACATGATAGTGTGATTATGGAAAGCAGCCCAAAAGCTGTCATTGTTTTTTCAATTACAGTTGTTGTCCTTGTAGCTGTAACATTTCTGAAATAGATCATTCACAAAGCCGAGCACAAAATAGATCCCACAGGCCAAAGCAGAACACACGAAAAGTTCAAGCTTTTAATAATTATTTTTGAAAAACCCGAAAAAATTATAAATAACTTTAATTAATTAAGAAATTATAAAATAATCTGTTTTTAATCAAAATTTTAAAACTGACTGCGCAGTTTCGGAATCTGGGATTCCGAAACTAATTCTGCTTAGTTTCGGAATCTCGATTTCCGAAACTAGCTAGTTTCGGAATCTGGAATTCCAAAACTAGCTAATTTCGGAATCTCAGATTCCGAAACTAAAAATTCAAATTTTAGTCGTTTTATTTAATCTGTCCAAGTCATTGAATGTGTTTTATATTTCGTCCTTGGAACTTGAAGTATTTAAATATTTCCATGGCATCTAAAAAATTGACGATGGCCGTTGCTTTTTCTGTCTAAAAAATCAATAGCATGGCATCTAAATATTTGCATCATTGTTTCAAGTCAACAAATTAATTAACTATTGAAAGGTCAAGAGTCAAGACAAAATGTGCAGCATGAAAACCGAGCAAATATATAATTAATTTAAAGTGCATCATATAATAGAGGGTCCTACCGTCCTAGACCCTCTTGTTGTATCAAAAGAGGACAAAAAATAAAAGTTCTACTTTTCAAGCTTAATTCTGCATACACAAATATTTAAATAAAAATGATTGCCAATATTCAAGGGTTCGTCCACTGATCCAAATATTTCACAAAAAATATAGACATCATATGTATTCATCTCAGGATTTGATTTGAACAAACTGGCAACGTGCCATATATATTAGTACTTAATTAATACGAGTTAAAAGTTAAACATTAATATTTTCCTGTTAGTCATGGCAAACTTTTTATTTTTTAATTTTCTTAATTTATCTTTTCGTTACTTTGGTATTGTATCCTTATGATACCCTTCTTCAGCTTGAATAATTCAATTACATGAAGTTCTAAATTTCCTTTTTTTTTTTAATTTCAAACAATATTCGCATTTTAATTTTCTTCCGCCATTAATTCAGGTTTGGAGAGAAGTGGAAAAAGTTGCTAGGCTGAGATGGTTTAATTATTTGCGTCCCGAACTAAAGAAGGAGCCTATCTCTCAGGAGGAGGAAGATATTATTATTTATCTTCATAAAATATTAGGCAATAGGTGATTAATAAATATATGATAATCTTTTGTTACCAACTGTATGGGCAAAACTTAGTAAATGTGGAGAGAGATACAAGGTGCATCGGATTGGGCAAATTTGATGGAACCACTACATATCCACTCCTCCGAGCAGAGATCATTCGATATGGTGAGTTGGTCACGGCATGTTACAAGGACTTTGATTTGGACCCAAGATCAAAGCGGTATCTCAATTGCAAGTACGGCAAGAGCCGCATGATGGAAGAAACTGATTTGGGCCATTCAGGCTATACAGTGACCAAGTACATCTATACAACACCAGACATTGACATGTCGACTTGTTGCAGTCGTTGGATTGGGTACGTAGCTGTCACCACAGACGAAAAAGAGATCAAGCCATTGGGTAGACGCGACATTATTGTCTCATTCAGGGGCACTGTCACAAGTGCAGAGTGGGTTGCAAACTTCATGAGCTCACTCACACGGCACGGTTTGATCCCCACAATGACCGGCCAGATGTCAAGGTAGGAAGCATGGGAGTGCTGGATAAATATAGATAAGAAGCATGGGAGTGCTGGATCATCCATGTAAATTTTGTTGTGGATGATCAGTGGGTCCAGAAGGAGATACTGAAAAATTCTTTTTGTTCCTCTTTTAACGTTGTACACTGACATATAAACTTAAGTGCAACATTTACAAGGAATTGCTTGTTGATAATTCTGAGTTCTGGCCTTCAAATTGAGTGCCATATTCTTTTCAATATTTTTGTGGAGAGAGAATGATGGACGCCCCGGGTGGACCTTTCTGCTCAATAATTGAAGATGAAATTAAGCTTTCATTTTCTGTGCACGTAAAAGAACAGAGTTGTATAGCATTCATGCAATTATAGGTTTGCTCGTAGCACCTCATATTTGATCGAATAATTAATTTTCCAAGCAAAAGAGTAGTAGAAACATTGAAGAAAGTTTAAAGAGAAAAACGAAATATATGGTACGTGCCAGCTTGTTCAAATCAAATCCTGAGATGAATACATATGGTGTCTATATTTTTTGTGACATATTTGGATAAGTGGACGAACCCTTGAATATTGCCAATCATTTTTATTTAATTATTTGTGTATGCAGAATTGAGCTTGAAAAGTAGAACTTTTATTTTTTGTCCTCTTTTGATACAACAAGAGGGTCTAGGACGGTAGGACCCTCTATTATATGATGCACTTTAAATTAATTATATATTTGCTCGGTTTTCATGCTGCACATTTTGTCTTGACTCTTGACCTTTCAATAGTTAATTAATTTGTTGACTTGAAACAATGATGCAAATATTTAGATGCCATGCTATTGATTTTTTAGACAGAAAAAGCAACGGCCATCGTCAATTTTTTAGATGCCATGCAAATATTTAAATACTTCAAGTTCCAAGGACGAAATATAAAACACATTCAATGACTTGGACAGATTAAATAAAACGACTAAAATTTGAATTTTTAGTTTCGGAATCCGAGATTCCGAAACTAGCTAGTTTCGGAAATCGAGATTCCGAAACTAAGCAGAATTAGTTTCGGAATCCCAGATTCCGAAACTGCGCAGTCAATTCTAAAATTTTGATTAAAAACGGATTATTTTATAATTTCTTAATTAATTAAAGTTATTTATAATTTTTTCGGTTGAAAAACCGTACTAACAAAACTTCTTACAAAATTAAGGCCTTCTAGACGGCCCATTTGTCTTTTTTTTTTTTTTTTTTTTTTTTTTTTGTTCTCAACTGATTGAGACAGCAGATAAATCAAATTTAGGAGCCCAGAATGCAAAAGCAAATCACCCTAAATCCCTAATACAATTGCCAGTCCAAGCTGGCAACGTAGCATATTAAACAGTGCAATAAGATTTCCATAAAGACTATAAACTATTCGAAATTCTACATCTCTGCTGAGTCCCAATCAATTAATTGTGATTGAATTCTGTTACGAGACAATCTACTCATCATTGCTAGACCTGAAAGAAAGAACGAAATTATAATTAAGCTTATTTATTTACTATATAAACGAGCATTCCATAATGCTTCTCCTGTTGCAGTAAATAACCCTGATGCTTAGGGGTTTAGAGAGACGTACATAAATTTTCAAAATCAGACTATCCTAGAGAGGTGTAGGATCGATACTGTAAAGTATGACAGAAACAAAGAGAAAGCAATACCTTCCACAACTTTGTAGAGAGATGACCACCACCTTTCAGCTGGGACCTGATACTGATTCAAAGTATCCTCTATCTCAGTATCATGCTTTCCTTGTAGAACATTCTGGACAGTGATCACAGCGTCCTTTGTTTTGTTGAGAATGTTGTCATCATCAACGATTTCCAACTTTTGAAGGTCATTTTGTGAAAAAGTGAGGCTCGTGGCAAGTGCAAACTGCGCTGCTGTGGCCCACCTTGTGGTTGCCAGCCATCTCCTCTGCCGATCCTGTCTCTTTGTTTCCTCCCTCTTTGATCTCTCCTCTTCACTCCCAAACACTAGACTCTGTTTTTTTTTTTTTATTTATAAAAAGGTTAGTTTGCATTTATGTAAGTATTCCTTATAAAAAGGTATAGAAAATTCTGTAGTTATTGAATTTATTTAGCAGGAAACCTAGAGAAGCAAAGGGAGAAGTACCTTTAAATACTCAGCATTGCTGGCACCGGTACTCTGTACCATCTTTGAGAAGGCGCTCTCTTCATTCGTTAAGAGGTTATCAGGTGTGTCAAACTCCAGTACCTATGAGTTAAGTATAAAATAATAAAACATTTACAAATTTCTAAAAAGTGTTATTGACAACGTTTTATCTTGACAACCTTGAGCTTTCTTAAATCAAGTTTTTTTTTTTTTTTTTTGAAAAGAATAAAAGAGAGCATATAAACATGTCATTAGCCTTATAGATGATTATGTATCAAATGATATGCGAGTTCATGTGATATATTTCATCAAAGTCGTAAAATATAAACTATTTCAATTTTAACTCATTAGATGAATTATGAGTCTTGCACATCAAATTTAATCATTTTTCATGTTCGTATGATGTGCATACAGTGTAGATCATATGTCAAATGTTAGATTCAATCTTATAAGTTACTTTTAATGGTTCTCAAAATTGTCTTAATAATTGTTTGCCAATGGAATCCCACCCTTTTCTAAAATTGTTAACTTTACCCCAAGCATGTATGTGCCAAATAATGAAAACTAGAATTATTCATGAGCATATACTCGATTTTCACATAATAAATAACCCTTTATTTCAACATTTATAAGAAAATCAACCTTTTTTTTTTTCCAGACTTTAATACAATGCATCCTAAACGATTGACACTTGTGCAGATAAATTCTTTATACCAACTGCCAGCAGGTCAAGATTATCTTCAGTCCGAAAGTGTTGAACACTGACCTAACCCAACAACCTATTGGGACACTCTTACACAGGTCAGACAGTCAAATTAGGTCAAAATTACCAGCTACACCCTCATGATTTCTTTGTTTTACTCTACATGGACGGTATGTGCTATATCTAAAAATGAGAGAAATCATTCTACCTTTCCAGCACTAAGGAGAAGGAGCTGGTCACAATCTATAATAGTGTTTAATCGGTGTGCAATAATTAACATAGTGCAAGACTTGAACTCTTCTCTAATTGTCCTCTGTATCAAAGCATCAGTTCTGACATCAACAGCTGCTGTTGCTTCATCAAGAACAAGTATCTTCGCTCGACGAAGCAATGCACGTGCAAGGCTGAGCAACTGCCTTTGACCCACACTGAAATTCTCTCCCGACTCAGAAACCTATATGTTGCAACATGCAAAATTGTAGATAAGAACAAGCAATAGAATATCCGTGATTTTGTCCTCATATATTTTTTGAGGGTCATTTTGTCCTCATATATAGTTATTCTGTTTGCGTGAGTACAGAGAATATTTATCTTAGCAATTGGTCATTACAATTACCAGCCAACATTGAACCATGGAGCTAGTATAAATAATGATGATGGATCAATTGTTGACAATTTTGCCCCTTTTATCCTATCAGAAGTTTTGGTGGTGACTTGCAGTACAGTGAAATCAGGTGTACTTGTCACAATATATAATTTTCCTTTTGTTTAATCAAAAGTATTTATTTAAATAACAGACCTCGGCATCAAGCCCTAGAGGATTCCTTCTAATAGTATCCTTCAGATGTGCTCTCTCAAGTGACTCCCAAAGATCTGCATCATTATGCTCACCAAATGGGTCCAAATTAAATCGTACCGATCCTGCACATAGTTATCACGAATACTCTGCATTAAACCTTTGAGTTCGAAAGTCTAAATAATCTTAAATGGTAAAATTAAGAAATTAACCGAAAAGAGGGAAATAAATGAGTATGTGTACCTGAAAACAGAACTGGAGATTGCGGTATGATACCTAACACCTTTCTCAGATCCCAAAGCCCAAACTTGGAGATATCACAATCATCAATTAAAATTGACCCCTTCTCCAGCTCCACAATTCTGAAAAGTGCATTGAGCATGCTAGACTTTCCTGCACCTGTGCGGCCCACAATCCCGACCTTCTCACTCCCTTCTATTCTAAAACTAATACCATGTAAAACTGGAGGCAACTCTGGACGGTACCTCAACCACACATCCTTAAACTCAATAACCCCTGCCGATGGCCAGCCTGGTGGAGGCCTGTTCCCTTCTATGACAGGTGGAGCCTCAGGAACCACATCAATGTAATTCCCAACTCTTTCTACTGCATTAAAGCTATTCTCAACCAGACTAGCCAACCGCAAAACTGAAGTGAGCAAGTCGGTAGTATTCAAGGCATATGTAAGTAGAAGCCCCATGGTGGAGGCAAAAGCTTTTTGGTTCTCAGCATTTTGGGTTTGCATGACTGCAAATGTTGCGGTGAACCAGATCATGATGCCACCTAAGGTTTCAAGGCGGATAGCCAGCCACCTATTCGCACTAGTGTTGACTAAGATGAAACGAGTATTGTTGTCCATTGATTGGCCATTGATGGCAGCCATGCGGTCATATGCTTTGTATGCACGTATTGTGGAAAGACCATTGAGTGCTTCCCCAAATTGAGCATAGACTGGGGATCGAGTTATGGAGTCCAGCCTTTTTACTTCACGGGAAGTGCTCTACACAAATAAAGCATACAAAAGATTGGACCAGAGGGTTGATTGGAAGCATCTCCCATTTTCTATCAAGCACATTTTCATAAAAGAAAAGAGCAAAATTGATTTTGGCCTTCTTTTTGTTGTTGTCATTTATTATGTCCAACTCCAATGATCTAGTTAATATGGAATCACAAGAGCGCAACTCATAGGAATATATCAAATTGAGTTTCAACAGAACCTACAATCTTATAAAAACATGGACACATTACAGCACAACGAATTTTCTACCTTTACACAAAAATATTACTCCAGCGCCAATGTTTCAAATTTTACACATCAACTAACAATAATGGTTGGGTACTATTTCAAATACTGGATTTTTTAAATTATGGGAGGACTTCATTTGAAATCAAGAAAAGAAATAATAATAAAAAAAAAGATGGCAGAATAATTTGCCTTAAACAATAGAGTACCTGGTAGTAGAGATAGGCAACATAAAACAAGATCAAAAGGGGCATAATGGCCCAGAGAGACATGGTGCTGACGACCCCAATAAGCACAAAGGTTGAGAGGAGCTGAGACACTTGTCCCAAGAACAAGTTCACATAAACTGCCACAATCCGGTCAATGTCCCCTAGGTCCTTGGCGAACCTGTTGATTATCCTTCCTAGTGGATTTGTGTGGAAAAATAACATCGGGGCCCTTAATATCGAACTAAGCATGGCATCATGTAACCTTTTCGCAGCTCGTAGACTCGAGAATATGAGCCAGTATGAGTTTGCAAGAGTCGCAAATACCTGTCAAAAAGGGTGATTAGATTGAAGCCTGCAAATTGATAGGTGTTTTTCTTAAACCTTTCATATCAATGTTCTAAACTTGAGTAAAATTAAGAAAAATAATGAGAGCTACTATCTAAAAAAATAATAATTATATAAATACTTTATGTCAATTTGAAAAATATTATTCTTAAATTGCTAATTAGTTTTATGTAGGGGTGAGTAAAAAAAACTCATAATTAGTGAGCTTACTCGAACTCAACTTAGAAAAAGCTCGGTTAGAACTCGAGCCAATTGAACTCGAGTTGAATTAACTCGGTTGGCTAACATGTCGAGTTTGAGTTAAGCTCAACTCGTGACATGATAAATATCTATTTCAGATAATATTATCAAAATGATTTAAGATTATTAAAAATTTATATAAATTAACTATAGAATGTTCTCTTATATATTTTTATTTTAGATAAATATAACTTAAGACAGATTGAGTTTCAAGACATATATTACTTTAAATTAATAAAATTTTGAAAGACATATGCTGATGCAAGCTGGCTCATGGCTCATAAGCTAGCTCGAGTTGGAGACCAAGTTTGAGCTAGTCTAAAAAGCTCAAAAGTGTTTTCAACTCGACTTAAGCCAATTCAAATTACAACCGAGCCAAGTTTGAGCTATTCTCAACACGCTCGAACTCGACTTATCTATAGCCGTAGTTTTATGCCACTAAAAATTAGTTTTATACCATTAATTTCCCCCAAAACATAATTAATTAGAGATATGTCACTCTAAAACCTGTCATATTTTTTACAATACCAAAATTAACCTTTTGTAAATCATTAAGGAAAAAAAATTACGGTAAGGGGAAAAAACAGAACCCATTGACGGAAGAACCCACGCAAAGAGGAAAAAAAAAAAACCAGAGCCTCGCTCTATTAGCCCATGTGTACTCATAGCATGTCTTGTGTAGAAAGCTAATGAAATTGTCTCAATATAAACTAAGGTGTATCAATGAAGAAATTGTCTCCATATTAAAAATAATAGGGTAAAACATAAAACTGATACAACTCATTAAAACATACGGGACAGCATCAGCTAGTCACTAATCTAAGATTAAATAAATTGATTAAATCGGCCATAACTATTTCGTCGAGACTATTTAATTTGATTAAAAAAAATTGTTGAAAAGCTTTTGATAAACTTAGGTATAAGTTTATAGTGGTATAAAACTGACTTTCATTATCATATAATGACATAAATCTTGTTTTTTGTTTTGCAAAAGCATGTTTCTAATTCTAATATTTTTACAGTGGCATATTTTAATTTTAACATTTTATAGTTGCATATTCACAAGGGCAAAATGTTCATATCAGTTGACCGATGGCATAAATCTAATTTTGTTATTTAGTGATGGCATTAAAATTAATAATTTGTCGTTTAAAATGACATATCTCTGGTTTCTAACTTTTGTATTTATTTAAACCTAAATCACCCAAAAATAATTAAAGTAGTATTCCTTCCCGAACACATTTATATCCAAGACAAGTATTTTGAAAATAAATATAATCCAACTCCACAAGCTATAAGCTTGTGAGCTAGAAGAGTGGCACTTAAGCAAGGATAATTTTCCTACATCCGACGATCAGAATAATGGATAGTAATACAAAGAATCGACAAGTCAAGCAAAACAAAATAATGCTAACAATATAGTATATATATAAATATAGTTATACCTGACAGATACAAATGACTGCATATATAAGGTTGTAGAAGGCGGGACTGTGATCCTTTGGCCCACTTTGATCTGTCCAGACACTCAACCAAGTGCTGCTCGAGACACGGAGTGCCTCAGTTAATGCATAACAGAACAATAATATAAACACCACCCACAACCCTCCCAAGGCATTCTTGTACCTAAAAAAGTACAAAGTGATAAAAAAAAAAAAATCAATAAAATGTCAACCACCACTCACTGGCACATCAAACACAACAATGTTAAGATTTTTTGTATGTGACTATAATTTTGGTTGCTTGCATTCCAACAATTAGCACTCTTTTATATTTATTTTTGCCAGTTATAAAACAGGTAATAATGAAATTGATAATATGGTTCTAAAATTTTTGTTGCATTAAGCTTTGCTGCATGGCCATTTATCTAAATGCCAGAGAAATTCCTTCCTAATAAATCATCCTATAAGTAGCAAAGAAACTTGTCCTTGCCTTGAAAGAATATTCATACTGATTACACCAGTTTCTCTCTCCTCCTGCTTAATCAGCACTGACTTTCCTTCCTTACCCTTAACTGTTTTATCTGCAGCCTTTTCTGCAACAGTACCATTACCTGTGGCAACCTCTCCATTTACTTTTGTTCCATCTGCACCAATCTTCTCTTCTTCTTTCTCATCAGCTTGTTGTTCTTCCATTTTACCAGCATTTTCCATCAGCTTTTTGAATAACTCACCAGTATCACTTAATTCTTCAAATGTACCTTCTTCTTTCACCATACCATCATGTACCAAAAGAATTTTATCGACACAAGGCAGAAAGTGAAGCTGGTTTGTGACTAGCACTCTCGTTTTGTTTCTGAGCTGATCCTTGATGCACTTGTCAAAAACCTAAGGTAAACAATAGTTTGTATGGGTTAGCGAATCCAAATAATATCACATTTTTTACCATCCATGGATGCCTTATGGAGACTTCATTGGATTGATTTGCTCTTCTATGGATTAAATAGAAAAATTAGGTCTATCTCAGAAGTCTGCACATTAACAATAGTACAAAAATCCAACGATACAACTACATGATGGCTTATGCAGCATTCAATTGCGAAAAAAGGGTCTTACTATTCGTTACAGTTCTGGTAGGCCATAACCTGACCTGGTATGCTTTTAGGTTTTCCTTGCGGTTTTTATAGGTTCATTTATGCTAACTTTCAGGGCTGAATCAGTTAAATCCAAAAAATCACCCAACAATTCTAATAAACTTGTGTAGCAGATTGTGTATTCAAACTAATTATAATTATTATATATTAGAAAATATTACCTGGCGACCAACATGTGCATCTAGAGCACTCAATGGATCATCAAAAATGTACACATCAGAATCTGAATACACAGCTCTGGCCATAGAAACTCGTTGCTTCTGGCCTCCACTGATATTCACCCCTCTTTCCCCTATCTCTGTCAGATCACCTCCCTGTTTGCCACCAAAATACACAATAAGCTTTGGCAATAAATACAACTCATTAGTGGTAAACAAAATAAAATGTTGCCACTTACAGGAAGCAGGTCCAGATCTTGTTGCAGTGAGGTCACCTCAATAGTTCTCTCGTACCGCATGGGATCAAAAGGGGATCCAAACAATATGTTGTCGCGTACCTACAGGTAAAAGGAATTTACCAATCAGGATGCAAGTATTAGTAATATGAATGATAAAAGGAACTAATAATATGACTAGAACAAAAGACCAATTATACCAACGTAATAACAAAAATTAAATTTATAGCATAGACGGAAATTACCAATAATACCAAAGTAATGTAATGAATGTCAAATCACCAATTCTGCCAACAAATTTTAGCTTTTTTTCAAAGATCTTGTGCCTTCTTGAATTATTTGTATTTTTATTGCATAACATCCTTGAAACCAGTAAAATCCATCACAGCCAACTGAGTCATGACAGTGCGTAGAAGTAAAGATAGAAAGACTGCAAACAGTGTTCTTACAGTGGCATTAAAGATCCAAGAAATCTGAGGGACATATGCAACACTGCCACGAATAACCACTGACGTGTTGGACCCAGAGACAGCTGGTAACTCGCCTAGCATTGCTGAAACAAGAGATGTTTTTCCTTCACCAGTACTCCCCACCACAGCCACTAAGCTACCAACTGGTATGTCCAGATTCACATTTGACAGAGTTGGTCTTTCAGCCTGTTAATTTCTAATATGGTTATATTGAAATTTATTTGTTCATTTTTTGCAGAATTTATTAAAGTCTTCTGTAAATTACCCCTAATACTTTTCCACAACTTGCAACTAACAATACAATAACTTAAGGGTAGTATAGACATATATACATAGTTGCACCCCCTTCTAATTTAACCAATATAGATCTGGGCTAGCTTCAATATCTAATTGGATCTATATATAATTTAACCCAATCTAACAAGAGTTGATAAGAAACATATTGGTCATACATTAGATTCCCATGAGAAGAAGCCATCTTTTATTGAGACAGCAGGGAGCTTTGGATCAAGAGGTGGATTGGGCAAAAGCACTCTTTCTTCAGTCAAGAACAGCTCCTCTAGACGTTTCAGTGACACATTTGCATTGACAACCTTCAAAAATTCACAATTACAGAGAGAGTGTCAAATTTATTGTTGTAATGAGGGAACAAACTTGTTTAACTTCGGGTATACTTCTGCAAACTCAACAATCAAGATATCAAAACCCTTGGTGAAATATAAAGTATCACCTAAAACCCAAAAACATAACAAAATGTCCCTTTACGTCCCTATAAAGAACCTTTCACCACTTACAAAGAAATCCATTTAACTCTCACTTTTTTGTTTCCGCAGAAAAAAATTGAGGAAGAGAATTGGGGTAATTTCAATTTGGATGCTTCATAAGAAGTACAATAAGAGCATATGAGATCATATTGCTAAATTTATACTAAATGTGATGATTTTTGTTTGCGAGGCATATGAATGACTTTTTGACCTTTCGCAGGTAAGGAGCTGGTGTCATTCTAAAATATAGCATACCTGAGTGATTAGATTCGGAAGCGTGTAAAGAGGGAACCTCAGCACAACAAAGAGAGATAGAGAAGTAAAAGCCTTAGCAGGTGTGAGATCACCGCCAAGTAGAGTGTATACACCAAATGATACAACTGTTACTAAAATTGGTATGCTATTCAATATAAAGCTATTCAACTGAAACAAAAAAATATAAAAAAAAATAACAATAGTCAGTGTGAGTAATTATAAAACTATAAATGAGCATCATAATGATGTAAATGCATGTGAATACTTCTACTTGGAAATGCTACTTTCTTTTTATTTTTATTTATTTATTATTATTTTATTTTATTGAGGGGGGTATGTGTAGCAACTTACAGCAGCAAGGAGCTGAGCTTTACGAAACCAAGAGAGTTCATCGTTACGAATTCCTTCCACCTTGGACTGAAAGCTCTGTTCCCATGCATAGCACCTGAGCCAAAAAAAAATTTTTAGGAAAAAAAGTGAACAAAAAAATACAAGTGTGTTTAGGCAACAAATTATATTTTGGGACAAAACGGTTCAATATGAAAAAAGAAGTGCGTATGCATCATGCATGAGAAATATACTTACTTGACAGTGTCCATGGCAGCCAATACTTCATTCATGAGACCAATACGCTTGTCGGTGCGCTGTAAACCTTCCTTTGTCAGCTTTTGCATTCTGCCTATCACTAGTGTCTGTTCAAATAATCACACTATCACAACCTAATGAAATTTGTACAAAAGTAAAGTTTTTTTTTTTTTTTTTTTTTTGAGAAAGAGGGTTTGCCATCTAACTTTTTTTTCAAATTAAAGATGCATTCGGGGCTTGGACCCTTGACCTCTTTGAAGCTAGTCTAATGCTCTTAACACTGAGCCACTAGGCCACATGCGTACAAAAGTAAAGTTAGATACTGTAAATGGTAAATGTACCTGAATAGGGAAGAGAAGGAGGAGCATCAATGCACCAACAAGAGAAGCAATGCCTAACTGAAGGTAGAGAAGCGCAACTGCTATAACTATACGAAAAGGAGCCGACCACAGGCTGTGCAGTTGCTCACATACTTGCTGTAATATAGAACAAACAATAAAACTCATTAAGATACCTTACTCACATAATTACTGGTTCACTATCAAGCTTACAAAGATGTTTATAAAAAAAAAAAAATATCACTGTACCCATTCGCAATCAAACCCATTAAACTGTTATCACTCTTTGATACAAATCTAAGCGTTAAATATCTACCTGAAGTGCTTCGGCATCAGTTGTCATCAAGTTGGTAATTTTCCCAGATGCAAATTTACGGCGACTTTCGTGGGTTAATCTCAGAGATTTTCGAAAAACAGCAGCCACCTGTTTAAGACGCATAAGATTGTATTGTACCATTAGATTGATGAGGGTTTTGTCTCTGCCTTAAATGAGGTGTGCTCTTCTAAGATGAAATTCTCAACTTTTGCAATAAGGTACAATATTTAAAATAAGGTTTAGTGCACTTGCTATGAGTACGTCAGACAAATAAGCCCTTCTTTGTTTGACTTGACTTTAACTTTTATGGCTGGTTGTTTCAAAGAACCGAACAATGTCGGAATAAACAGCACAAGATTCCAATAAAAAGTTCATACCAAGGTGGCCCTAAGCCTGAAGCCAACTCGCATCACATTCTGAAAGTACTGTGCTTCACAAAGAACTCCGAGTGCCTGTAATTATGATGATAGGATTTCAAGTAGATAAAGTTAAACCACAAATTAAAATTACTCTTTCATTATAGAATATACAAAATTATGTTAAGATTGGTCATACCACTCCAGCAAAGATTGAGAATGCATAGATGTAACCGTGCCAGGCCGGGTCGCCTCTTTGCATAGACTACAGTAGAAGCATATATGAAACATTTCTTGAATGGTAATACACACACATGTACGCTAGGCAAATCATAGGAAAAATTAATAAATAAAGTACATACAGCTAAAAGGAGGTTCAATATCACAGGTCCAACAAACTGAGAAGCATCATTGCCAATCTGAAGAAGAGAAAAGAGCATAAATGATCAATATTCAAGTAAGGTGTGTATAATTGTACTCATCCTTAAATGGGGCACAACTTTTATGTTCATCGAGTAAAATATATTGATATAATTTACATAGAAAACTTCAATTGTACCTTGAAAAACCCTCCTAGCCAGAATCTACAAAGCAAGAAAAAAAATTAAAATTAAAAGCACTCAGTTCAAGAAAACAAAGCTATGAACCAAACAAAACAACAAGAAGATTTGAATTACCGTCCACCAAGGCTACCGTTAAGTGCCCTTAAAAGCCAAGGTTTAGGCTTATGAGTTTCTTCAATCCAGCACTGCTCAAATCTAAAGAACATGAAAAATGTTTAATCCAGGTAGAGCTGTAGAAGATAAATAATGATGAAATATTATAAAAATATCTACCTGGTATACAATGTCTCCGTTTGATCCCAAGTGTCCAGTTTCCATATATCCTTCTCTGTAATGGGTCGCTTGTGCCCTTGCTGAATTAGAGGAGTCATCCATGAAAAAAATATCCCTGTGTGCAGTAGAGTTAAGATGTAAAATAGCAATCCAATATTATATGCTACATTCTACTGCAATCCCCGACTTTGTCACTGAAGTCTTGAATTTTTCATACAACCTCAGGAAAATGTTGATAACGAAAAAAAATGAAAAAACTTTGCAAAATTGAAAATATCTTTTTAGTGACTTACTGGAGAATATGTTCGCTTGCCTCTCTGGACAAATGCTTTCTTCACTTGCAAGAGGCTCATAAGCCATATTGTCAGAGAGTGTCTCACTCCTAAGAGGTGTATAACCAGAATATGGCTCCAAACTAGGCAAATGTCCCAGTAATAATATTCCAAATAAGAACTGCAGAATTAAAGAAAACATACTTTAATTCAATAATACAAATTTAGTTAAGACAATTAAAACTATTAAGTAATTGCAGGTAATTTTTTGTATCCCAGAAAACCAGCAAAAAGTTTTGTATCCCCGTAAAAAAAACATAGAAATCATCAACAAATGCACTTCTACTGTAAATTATTTTGTAGAGGTAAAAATGACAAAAGATTTTTGTATTTTAAAAGGACAGATGATCGACACTTTTTTTTTAGCTCTGCATTAAAAACAACTGCAACTTATCTAATATCATATGAGAAATGTATATTAACCAACAGAATAAAAGCTACCTTGCATGCTAATTCGGTGATGTAGAGATAAAGGCTTGTTCTGTAAAATGAACAGAGAAAATAAAATTTAATTGAACTATAGCTGTGAAAATTATTAAAAAAAAAATAGTATCAGAAGAATTTTGTAGGTTACAAGTTTCCCTAGTCAAGTACTAGCTTGCTGAAGTTCATATGGTTAGCTTTTGACCGGTTGGTATTTGTTTGCCAATAAATATATGTCAGGGGAATTTTTTTCAAGTGTAGTCGTACCAAACTGATAATAAATGCAAATATAGTTGAAAGATCAGAGTGTTGTAATAAATTACTAACAGTGAAAGGTAGTCTCTGACAGCGAAAACAAGATTGAATACAGTAATTTCTCCAATCAATACATAGATCATCACAAACCGAATGTACCACCGAAATTCCATTATGTAAATCTTTGTTTCTGTTATAAGCATGACAAGCATGCAACTCCAGGCAGCAGCTTCAATGAGTAGTGTCAGGACCTATGTGAGGTGAATGGTAAATTCACATGAGAAAGCTCTCTTTGACCACATATATTAGACAAAATGTTGCAAACAAATCAAATTAATGCCAGTAATTTGACAAGTATATATTAATCTGTACCAGCTCCAAGTCTGGTCAACCTGATCTGATGCAGTTAATCAGTCATGGTAACAACCTGATTTAGATGAGTTGATTTGGGTTGGATGTCACGAGTGTATATCTTTGGTTTATTTTAGTTTGAGATTGAGTGTTCCCTGGTAACTGGTATTACTCTTAGGCTGTAATTTTCACTGTTCTTTGTTTCTCTCAGGAAACGGTAGCTTTAAAGCTACAAAATAAATGTCTCAGTTTATATTTCCATTTATGTGATCTAGAAGATGAAACAAATGATGAGTAGATCTCAGGGGTGAGTTCAATAAACCCAAATGCAAACATCAGAGACTGGGATCCTGACACAAAAGACTTAGCAATTGCAACCCCCTAATGCAATATAAAAACAATGAAAAACTAAAACCGTGCAAAATATAATTAATTGTAATCCAGTAATAAAATTATTAATAGACAACGCACCTCAAATGGTGCAAGACTTGACTGTCCATCCAGATTCATAGTTGAATAACCCATCACAACCCGAAATAGTGCTTCAGCCACACAAAAGGCTGCAAAGATCATGAGCACATAGCTATAAATTTTTGACTTCATATTATATCTTTGCACCTTGAGATCCTTTGCGGTTCGCCAAATACGGTAGAAGCAAACACCAAACAGTGCTAAATGGGAAATGCCCAATACCACTGTTTGCATCGCACAAGGTGTGTACACACCAAATGCATTCTCTAGTGCTTGAGACCACATGCCACCTTGTACCGGCTGACAGTACCAGTCTAGAGGATCGAAACCCATCTTCAGCGCCAAATTAAGTTTTCAATTGCTTCAATTTGGATCCCTTAGCCGTAAAAGCTTGTCAAATAACCCTGTTTTAATTGAATACACCAAACTTTCAATTTTAATGAAAAGAAATGCTTGTTTCCCAAAACATTTAATGAAACTGAATAGGTTATGCGTTTGCCTTTTGATGTTCTTCACTACCATATGTGCATTTTTTCACAAAGAAACATACAAAGGTCTAATCTGGAGTAGGTAAGAAGGTACCATTTTCTAATTTGCATTAATTAGAATGAACTTGCATATATCCTTGGTAGAAACAGAACCTGAAAAACTGTGTAACGAGCAGGAAGAAGATAGTTGCTGTTGTGGATGTTTTCTCCGGAAATGAGTTATTCACTCGTGGAACTAGGAAACAGCAGCAACAAGAGATAAAGTTTGACCAAAACAATTTTGATTTCTCAAGTTAAGTTCCTCTTTCGTAGTAACGATCCCAAGCTCCTAATCAAGCCTCAAGCCCTCAACTAAGCATAACGAGAGTGAAGAAAAAATAAAGACCTACTTTATCTCATGATTTCGAATGATGAGCTACATATATCAAAGAAAAATTATGAAGTTGGAATACAAATTCAAAAGCAGATGCGCAAGTGTAAGAATATTCATCTTCTTGTTGTAACTACTCAGTATTCTTTTATTTAATAATATTATTGTACTGTAATTGTTTTTTTTTTTTGAAGGCCAGCAAAGCCCGTAGGCATATTGTACTGTAATTGTAAGTTCAGTGGAAAGCTTAAATGTCAAGATGTTGTTTTCTGAATATCTGAGGTTTGAGATCGGATCCTCTGTTGCAAATACGTGGACCGAAGTCTGAATCAACTTTTAATGTGTGATCAATTGATCATGGATCAAACAATTTACATATATAATTATCTCTTCTTACTTTGTGTATCGATACTTTTTATTAAATCTCGAACATGAAATTAATATCCTTATTTTTTTTATAATCCTCCGTGAAAATATAATTTTGTCATTTTTAATAGTCATAATCGTACTGTTTTATGTTGCAATTCATTTGCTTAAAACTTTACTATCACTTAAGATTTTTTTTTTTTTGCAAACATGATTAAAATAATTAAAATAAATATTTTCTTATTTTATTAATAAGCTAACATTTTTTCATAGTTTTCCATCAAAAAAGAATGCGACAATTTTCATGTAAAATAAATAAATTTCAATAGATTTATAATAAATATTTTTCATGTGACAATTTCACAGATTAATATCGTTTATCTAATTTAAAATAATTTCCGCCCCTTTTTGCAATTACTAGTCTAACACACAGAACTATCGAAATTGCCATAGAACTATAGAAGATCGGAAACGAAGGATCACTACTTACGCCAGCGGCCAGCCGCCAGTCCCACCAGGACTAAGATTCTCTGTGACAGCTACCAAACCTACTCCTGTGTAGTGGGTCTCTGACCACTGTAGTTTTTGCAACCAGGATTTTTTTTTTTTTTCTTGTTTCCCCGTTTGGCGCGTTTAATCGGCTATCCGTTACATTGCATACCACGTGTTGTCGTGGTAATTCGTAGGAAAAATATATGAAATCAGATAGTTGCACAAGTTTGACCCCTGTCCTTCTGTCCTCTTTTTTTTTTTGGTTTGAAAATTTCAAAATATTTCTTATTAATTATCAAATACTAAACAATGACAGTAGACTAGTCTTACAAAAAAGTCAGCTAAAAAATTTGGGGCCCCGTTTCTTCCCATCTTCAGGCCGCTATAGAATTAGAATGGTATGATTTTTATGATTTAAATTTTTTTATCGTGCGGGAACAGATTTACTGCAGATCTAGGCCGTTTCAACCCGTTCAGATTTCTGCTAGAATCGTTTCAAATTTTCAATTATATTCTAATGCCATAACAATTATATTCTATTGCTGCGAATCCATATTATCTTTTCTGCCACATGTATTATTATATTATTTTACATTATAAGATTGAATGCCAAAGGTACGGAGACATAATAGTTGATTTGACTCGGCACAGAAACTATAAACAGTCGTTTCAATAATTCAATCTTTGCTGAGAGGTAGGAATAGATGCATGAAAATAATGTCTCCAAGAAAGTGGAGCACTAATCGCCAATAAGCTTGTATGCTATAGCATAAATTAATTGATAAGTTTGTCTTTTTTGGTATAATCTTATATTATAATATAGTAGCATATCACTTTCTTGAAAGAGAGCGTGGAATGGAGTTGCCAAGTTGGACTCCGAGTTTTATTCGGTGCGGTTTGTTTGGGCTGCTGGAGACACCTCTAAATATTTAATTGATGTTACTATCAAAGAAACTTTTTAGATAGTGATTCTTGTGCGGCGACGTCTTTGTGGGCCCACCATTCATGGAACGGTCGCAGCCTCGCAGGCCCTGGCGCCAATTGGTAAATGGTAATTAGTAATTAACTAATTACAGAAATATATTACGTTTTTGAGCTAACAAATGTGCTATCCTTCGAACGGCTCGTGGGTGCGCTACACGCCGTGTAGCGCAACACCAGATCGGGGTCCTCCTATGAAGGCCTTATCATAAGACTAATATAATCCGCGTGGTTTTTTGCACGGATTTTGACGCTAATCAACGCACATAATACTATCCGTCGGATCTACTCATCATGTATACGGTCCGTTGATTTTTTCGAGCGATCTATAACTAATCTCATCCCTCCCTTCTACGCCTAAACTCTACAACGCTCCTTTCCTTTTTTTTTTTTTTTTTCCCATTCTCCTCTCTCGCTTAGGTTATACAGGGCAATAATGGCCGTCACGGCGGAGATCAGCGGAACCTCTACCCCTTACCTCCCTCCCAACCTGGATTTTAAGAGTATTATTTTCTTTTCGCTAGCAAGAAGACTCCTATCACCTCTAGGTTTTTCTTCTTCTCCACAGTCATTCCCTTCTGCCGTCTATCTCCATTGCCTCTCTTTTACCTCCATCGTCACTCTGCATCATGTCTCCTAAAACCAGGGTCTCTTTCTCGCGTGATTCCACGTCTCTCTTTGTTTATTATAAACATTTCTCTCTAATTTTCTCCGCACAAAAATATCATGAGAAAAGGGAGGACAAAAAAAGGACTAATATAATCCGCGTGGTTTTTTTACACTGATTTTGACGCTAATCAACGCACATAATACTATCCGTCGGATCTACTCATCATGTATACGGTCCGTTGATTTTTCCGAGCGATCTATAACTAATCTCATCCCTCCCTTCTACGCCTAAACTCTACAACGCTCCTTCCTTTTTTTTTTTCCCCATTCTCCTCTCTCGCTTAGGTTATACAGGGCGATAATGGCGTCACGGCGGAGATCAGCGGAACCTCTACCCCTTACCTCCCTCCCAACCTGGATTTTAAGAGTATTATTTTCTTTTCGCTAGCGAGAAGACTCCTATCACCTCTAGGTTTTTCTTCTTCTCCACAGTCATTCCCTTCTGCCGTCTATCTCCATTGCCTCTCTTTTACCTCCATCGTCACTCTGCATCATGTCTCCTAAAACCAGGGTCTCTTTCTCGCGTGATTCCACGTCTCTCTTTGTTTATTATAAACATTTCTCTCTAATTTTCTCCGCACAAAAATATCATGAGAAAAGGGAGGACAAAAAAGGATCGGTGGAACTAGATTTTCTAACTAAGGTATTTTCTTACTATTTTTTTTAGTGATACAAATTATTAAGGTATTAAAACAATTATTGAAAGTTTGGCATTTTGCACCATCTTGCGTTTGGTTTTTCGTTTTGATTGTGGAATTTATCAATTTTTCCATGATTTCATTTTTTATTCAATTTAACGTATGTTTGTTTCTACTTAATTTTTTTTAACAAAATGACTTACTGTACTCACGTTTTCTCTTTGTAAATTTCTTCTGTTTTGCTATTTTTTTTCATATCTCCATCGGTGCCTCTTTCTCTTCTGTTTTGCTTTAATTTTTCCTCTCTTTATCTTCTGTTTCAATTCATAGATTTTTCCTCTCATTGTCAGAAAATGAATTCATGAATATCATTTGCATCAAGCAACTAATTAGATGAAAGGTACTTTGAATTTTCTTTTCATGTATTTTAATTTGATTTTTTATGTAATTTTTTCAGCTTTTACAGTTTTAATGTATCAGTGGCATATAATCAATTAATAAAGTTAATTATGTGTGTTAATGAAAGGAAGGCATGGGGATTGCATTGATTTACTATATACTTGCGATTATTATTATTATTTTTTTGGAAAATTGGGTTTATTACCTTTCTCACAAAATTTATGATTTATTTTTGTTTAATGAAATTGAAGTTTAAGACCCATTTATTACTACAACCGTTATTTATTTATTTTTTATGGAATTGAAGCCTGAGGTCCATTTAGTACTGATGCCGTTACTTTTTAAAAATTGAAGTCTAAGAGCCATCCCTAACTGTTACGTTTTTTTAAGTTGCTTCAAGATATTGGCTGAAAAAATAACGGACGAGGCTCAACCAATTGGTAAATGTGTTAGTTAATTTATTTATAATATTTATTTAATTTTGATGTCTCTAAAATTTTGCCTACACTGCATGGAACAAATGTCATGGATTTTGTGTCAGACTTCAATCCGATTGAAGACAAAATGGCCAGAGGCAAACCTGCAAGTTGTGTTTATAAGCAATGAAAGGTTTCATTTTTTGCCTTTACTTTTTAGTCAGATATATCAGATATATATTTAAACAATGATTTCACATTTAATGTGTAAATATATATGATCATATATATATATATATGAATGTGTCTGCTAATTAATATATTTTGAACCATAGGGGGGCATACCATTGATCTAACTCTATGGTCAGGTTTTATCGATAATCTTGATATTATTGGTTTTATCAATAACCTTGATATTATTGGTGTCATGGTGTGTGGTGTGCATGAGAGGTCAAATGGTTGACCTGTTTTATTGACGTGTAGCTCCATTATGCTGAAACAATACAAGGGTATGTTTTAATTTTATGTATTTATATATTTATTTGCTTTTGTTATAATATCTTGCAGTAAATGTCTTTAGTTGTTAATTTATTGTTACATGTTTTTTAGGAAAATTTGGGCTGAGAGCCTATGCAAGTTCCTGTTTGTACACTGACCATAAGATACAAGAAATAAAGGATTTCTTTGAAAGGTACAACTTTATCTGTGACCGTGATAACTAAATTGTATTATTACTGTAATATTTTTGGGTCCTGCTCATAAATCTTATGACATTATTAATTAATGGAACTCATGTTTTGTCAGATTTAATCACAATAATACTGTCATTGGGAGATATCAGACTGAGATTGCTTGCAATGACGGTTCATCACATGGAGTTTGTATTAAAAAGGAGGGTCCTTCCAATATTTCACTAGCAGATCTGGCATTACTACCACTGGACAATTTTTCATTATGAATTTGTGCCTTTAAATTGAAGATGAAATTTCATTCAAATTTTTTTTCCATAAAATTTATGTATCTGTCGTTTGTTATTTTTAAATATGATAAAAATCAGTCTGGTCAATTCATTCATGGAATGTTGACATTGTTCGTGTCGAACTGTCAATAATCCATTTGACTGGTACTATGAGGGTTGTCCGAAATGCAACACAAAATTGAAAGATACTTTCTGCTCAACGTGCAAGGTGTTGGAGTTATGTCCTAGAAGTCAATATTTAATGACTTATTTTCTTAGTTTATGTTAATGATGATATTTGATCATTTGTTCCTAGAGTTTATTATTGACAGATCATTCAGGTTGAGGATCTGAATTGTAGATCTCTGTGGATCATTCATTAGAATGACAATAATAAATCTAAATTGTCCATAATCTTGATAATTAACAAGGAACATTAATTATCATAAAAGATTAGTATGCAAGTTAAGTGATGATTAAGTTCTACAAATCATAGGTAAAGAGTTACGAACTTAATTGCATATGTGTATGTTATTGGAACATAGTACAGGACTTGACCCAATGAAATAAACATATGGATTGTGTTATGTGTCATTGTTTATTTCATATGAGTTTGATTCTAAGTTTGAGATGTTCACCTTTTCCACATGAGGATAGGTACAATAAATATCGTCTAACGTTGATTCCTGATAAAGGCTGCTATAAGGACTTTATTTATGTTCTCTTGAATTGTGCGGGGAAAAGTTGTTCATCAAGAAAATCGTATGTCCCTCATTAGTATACCTAGTGAGTGATGATATCTGTTTGGGCCCCTTGATGGAGTTGAATTGTTTGCTAGCAACTTGTACAATTAACTCTATATCAAGAAATGTATAATCTGCAAGAATGACACATTCCTATCTTGGATTATACAAAGATATCGTGTGACATAAGAATCAAACAAAGAAATACTTTTATTTCTTATGCAGGATTGAGATATTGTAACGGTACATTATTTATACGAATTGGGAATCATAACGTGCTGCTAGATACCGCTTATGATTATTGGAAATAAATAACGATTTATTTCCATGGCCAACATAGTATAAATCCTCAAATAGGGTCGCACAAATAGGATTCTAACCACTTGGTGCATTTATTGTTTATTCACAATAATGTGTATTGTCAAATGTGATAAGTTAATTAATTAATTAATTATATACCGTTATGAACCGTTATAATTAATTAAATTAAAACGATCATATGGAAACAATTTAATGCATTAGCTAATCATAGATTAATTATTAATGAGTTAATAATTAATTATGTTCAACTTACTTAATTAGTTTGAGCTAATTGGGCTTCTATTTAATTGGTTAATTAAGAGCCCGATTTAAGGAAGAATAAAGAGAATTAAAGGGATTCATTAATTGGTGAATTAATGAATAAAGGCCTTTTATTAAGATGGCCCAAGAAAGCCCATTAGGTGGCCTCTTAGGGTGGATGGCATACTTGTAAATAGTATGAAAGGTGGATGAGAGTTGTTGGCTATATAAAGGGGGTCTCCAAGAGGAAACCCTAGCCGTCATTCTCTCCCATCCCATGCGCCTCCTAGCTGCCCCTCTTTTCTCTCTTCCAAGCTCATGTGTTGAGCACCCCACCTCTCTTTCTCTCCATTAAATAGTTAAGTAGAGAAGCAAGGTGATTAGCAAGAGGTTCAAGAGAACTAGCATTCTCTTTGAGCTTGGTGGTGGGTCCTTGGTGGGCTAGAGGCGACTATTGGTGGTGGAGGAGGCGGAGCACGCACGCCACCGACTCCTACGCATTGGATCTAACCTCCTTGATACGATTCAAGGAGAGGTAATGGTTCAATCCCTTTTCTCATGATGTGTGATTGCTTTAGCACTAGATTGTTGTCTTGCTTGTTGTTTAATGGAGATTAATTAGTTGTAATTGATCCAAAAATTAAAAATGAGCATTTCCTAACAGTGGTATCAGAGACAGGTCGTGCTTAAGATTTTTCACACTTAATTAAGTGAGAAATTCGTAATTAATTAAGTTAATTAGTGATGTGCATACTTGCTGGTTCTGGAAAAGCTATTTTTCTGTCTTGTTGCTTGTTTTTCGTGGTGTAAAACTCTCTGAAATTTTTTCCTCTTAATGGAGTTATATCCCTTTGAGTTGTGGTTGTTTTCCCACTGGAATCATTGAAATTCGATTTAAAATGGATTTTTAGTGATTTAAACGGTAACGGTGCGCAGACCCGTTATTCTGCTGCACAGTTCTGTTGTTGTGGCTGGTATCAAATAAGTTTGTATACAAAGTACCTGTAATTTTTAGATAGGATTAATCTAAACTTGATGCTCTTTCTGGATATGTAAATTTTGTTGTATATTTCGGATCTTATGTTGGCGTTCAAGGATGAAAAGTGATGAAGTTGTCAGATCTGTTTTTTCAAATAAACTGATTATTTTGAAAAACTGTACTTATTGAGAAACTTTTATGGAAAAGTATTGAAATGGAAATGTTCTCCTTTAAGTCTGGAATCTATGAAAATTAATTTCATAGATTTTCATTAAGATTTGATACCTCAACCGAGTGAAACCTTTTTGGTCGACGGTCTGTTACAGAACAGGACACCTTGCTTAAATCTTGTTATCTCGTTGATCTTGAATATAACTTATGATTTTTCTTTTCATAGATTGATAGCCTATTGTATGTAGTATTTTTCTATGTAAATTGTTTGCTGGAAAAATATCAAGAGGATGATCATACAGACCAAAAGGTTGAGACCAATAACAGAATTTTCTCTAACGGTGCTTCGCGCACAATCTGAGGATTGTCTTTTTTGGTTCTCCCTGATGGTAACTGATCTCTCCTTGAGATTTTTACATATAATCACAATTTTTGTAAGGAGTTCTCTGGATTTATTTCGGATTTTTTGGAGACCGAATTATTTTGAATTTTTTTGGGCCCCGAATTTCGTATTTTAATTAGTTAAAATAGTTTCTAATTAATCAATTTATTGAAAGGTTAATTAGAAGACTCCTTAAATACCCTCCTTTCTGTTTTGATTGTTGGATTTAATTTTAAAAGGGGCTTAAACAATTAGTTGTTAAGGTTAAGCCTTCTTTGCATTCGAAAAAACTTGAGCAACAAGTATGCACAAAGATTCTAATTAATGAAATTAATTAGGAACAAGTGAATCATGTATATTGTATATATGCTAACTTTGTTTTGTAGGAGGATGTGGGTTTGATATGGCTCAAGATGTCAATGCCTTGTGTGTTGTAAAATGTTGTGAATGCATGTGATTGCTTGTAATGTGGCCTAAGGTGCCTTGATAATTAATTGGTTAATTCTTGATGTAACTTGTGAGGCTTGCATGCCCCTAAGGCCTAGGCGGGGTTTTAGGATTTTATCACATGTATTTATTTCCCGTAATTATTAGATAGGATCTTAGTAATTAGTGGGAGGGTTTGATTAGATTAGTCTCGTTACATGGAGATGCGACGAAGACTAATGCAAGCGGGAGCCATACAAACCCACGGCAATGTTTGAGATGCTTATTATTATGTGATTGTTTGTGAATGCCTTGAATTGTCATAGGTAGGTATGGGTGTATGCTTACATGACCACCAAACAAGAGTCACATAATTGTTTTGTCCCAAATACGATTAAGTCAAATCGTCCTCCTTCTCTCTATCCCCCTCACGTCAATTGCCAATCATGGCGCGGTCCGCCATAGCGGACGTCATGATTGTCAACCTTGATAGTCGGGGTACAAATGAAAAGATTTGTTAGGAGCAAATAGAGAGAGGTTGCTTATCGATGGACCCAACAAGTTTTCTTGGACATCGGGGCGAAGTTTGTAAATATACTTAGAAATTCACAAACCAAGAATCATATGGTTGATATGATTGGTTGGAGAACCTACCTTGTCTAGTTAAGTAGGGTGTCGTGCCATAGCAGGCTCTACTTGACGAAAATGAGGATCTTGGAATCCATTACATTTAGGGACATTAATTAAATGTAGTGGGAGTTTTGTTTATCATTCCATAAACAAAACATTGCATAAACTAAATGACCTTAAATTGAAATTGTTATAGATATTAAATATGTTAATTTCGTTGCGATCAATCTTTGGAAAACGACAAGCTCGTTTCTAAGGTATTTACTTGGAGAAGAAATACCGATTTCTAAGACATGTTCTTGGAAATGAGAAACTTGAGCAAGTTTTAATCCCAAAAACGTTCCTCGACTTTCCAAACAATAGCTTCGCTATGATTGATTAGTTTCGAAGAAAATTATTCAATAAAGCGAATGCTTATATCCTTTTAGAAGTTCTAGACCTTTGAATTGGAGAATTCATAAGGACTATACTAAGACTTCTACACTCTTATCCATTTACTCAAGAAGACGTTCTTAGAGAAAGTAAAGATAGACTCAATCATTTATGATCGAGTAATGAAGTGTGAGTTAACCAAGAGACTCTTCTTATAAGAAGATAAATGTTTCATTAGCTTGCGAACCGAAAGATTTGAGTAGCTAATTGACAACTAGAGATATTAAGATCTCCAATATCAAGGATTGTTGATATTTTCATACAATCTCTTTCTATGGATAAAGGATATATTGTTCGCACACTTGTTAGTGCTGAAAGTAATTGGTTAAGTATTAAAGGAATACTTCACCAAGATATGAGTTGAATCTTTGAGACCCTCACTAGTGACCGTGTGTCACATGAGATGTTTCATTTGCCATTTATGGGAGGCATTTGAAAGGTTGTCCGAAATACCATGATGTTCTAAACCTTAAGATATTTATCGTTCAAATTATCTCGCTATCTCTAATTCACACTAGTAATTAGGTGCTAGTTCATGTGCTCGCATTTAACGAAATGTGTAGGCAATGATGAATAAGAGAAAGTTTGAGATAAGTAAAGTAAACTCCGTTTTGGAAATGGCTTATACGTCTAAGCCGCCACCATTGAATACGTAGAGTTATCTTTATTAAATAAAGAGTTTGTTTAGGAATTTGAGGTTGTATACCTTATTCCAAACATCTCATAAAACCTTATCTCCGTTTCATATTTGATGATGGATGATCATGTTTTGTAATAGAGAAATGTTATTCTCTTATTATTATAAATTTGTGTATAAGATTTCATGCATCTTAATTGAATTTGCTTGAAATAGATAAACAAATTTTGAATGACAAATATGTAAGACTTCACATAAAGTATTTGACTTTTATGTAAAATAGTTGCTTAGTCGAATATAAACAAGAATCGCATTATGAGAGTCTACGTAACGTGGAGCTCGTAAATCAATTTGATTGCAAATCAATTGAAATTCATGCGAATCGTGTTTGTTAAAAGACAAAAGCGCCTTTGACCTACGAAGGTTTAAAGGACAAGTGACTTGATTAAAAACTAATACATATTGATGTATATAGATCAAAAGCATTTGTGCAATTGAAAGGTTGTTGACACTTTACCACTTGACCAACGATCATTGTAGATATTAACGTATCTATTTGATATGGTATAAGTATGAATCTTTTGACAAGGTCAAAAGAATTTCAAGAGTAAAGTTGAAAAAACTATTCAATAAAAGCAAAAGTCTTAAGATGGATCATGGTAAATTGTTAAGTCATATAGTTTGATATATTGCCTAAAGAGTATGAAAGACGTTTCACTATTGCCAAGTGGGAGATTGTTGGAGTTATGTCCTAGAAGTCAATATTTAATGACTTATTTTCTTAGTTTATGTTAATGATGATATTTGATCATTTGTTCCTAGAGTTTATTATTGACAGATCATTCAGGTTGAGGATCTGAATTGTAGATCTCTGTGGATCATTCATTAGAATGACAATAATAAATCTAAATTGTCCATAATCTTGATAATTAACAAGGAACATTAATTATCATAAAAGATTAGTATGCAAGTTAAGTGATGATTAAGTTCTACAAATCATAGGTAAGGAGTTACGAACTTAATTGCATATGTGTATGTTATTGGAACATAGTACAGGACTTGACCCAATGAAATAAACATATGGATTGTGTTATGTGTCATTGTTTATTTCATATGAGTTTGATTCTAAGTTTGAGATGTTCACCTTTTCCACATGAGGATAGGTACAATAAATATCGTCTAACGTTGATTCCTGATAAAGGCTGCTATAAGGACTTTATTTATGTTCTCTTGAATTGTGCGGGAAAAAGTTGTTCATCAAGAAAATCGTATGTCCCTCATTAGTATACCTAGTGAGTGATGATATCTGTTTGGGCCCCTTGATGAAGTTGAATTGTTTGCTAGCAACTTGTACAATTAACTCTATATCAAGAAATGTATAATCTGCAAGAATGACACATTCCTATCTTGGATTATACAAAGATATCGTGTGACATAAGAATCAAACAAAGAAATACTTTTATTTCTTATGCAGGATTGAGATATTGTAACGGTACATTATTTATACGAATTGGGAATCATAACGTGCTGCTAGATACCGCTTATGATTATTGGAAATAAATAACGATTTATTTCCATGGCCAACATAGTATAAATCCTCAAATAGGGTCGCACAAATAGGATTCTAACCACTTGGTGCATTTATTGTTTATTCACAATAATGTGTATTGTGAAATGTGATAAGTTAATTAATTAATTAATTATATACCGTTATGAACCGTTATAATTAATTAAATTAAAACGATCATATGGAAACAATTTAATGCATTAGCTAATCATAGATTAATTATTAATGAGTTAATAATTAATTATGTTCAACTTACTTTAATTAGTTTGAGCTAATTGGGCTTCTATTTAATTGGTTAATTAAGGGCCCGATTTATGGAAGAATAAAGAGAATTAAAAGGGATTCATTAATTGGTGAATTAATGAATAAAAGCCTTTTATTAAGATGGCCCAAGAAAGCCCATTAGGTGGCCTCTTAGGGTGGATGGCATACTTGTAAATAGTATGAAAGGTGGATGAGAGTTGTTGGCTATATAAAGGGGGTCTCCAAGAGGAAACCCTAGCCGTCATTCTCTCCCATCCCATGCGCCTCCTAGCTGCCCCTCTTTTCTCTCTTCCAAGCTCATGTGTTGAGCACCCCACCTCTCTTCCTCTCCATTAAATAGTTAAGTAGAGAAGCAAGGTGATTAGCAAGAGGTTCAAGAGAACTAGCATTCTCTTTGAGCTTGGTGGTGGGTCCTTGGTGGGCTAGAGGCGACTATTGGTGGTGGAGGAGGCGGAGCACGCACGCCACCGACTCCTACGCATTGGATCTAACCTCCTTGATACGATTCAAGGAGAGGTAATGGTTCAATCCCTTTTCTCCTGATATGTGATTGCTTTAGCACTAGATCTTTGTCTTGCTTGTTGTTTAATGGAGATTAATTAGTTGTAATTGATCCAAAAATTAAAAATGAGCATTTCCTAACAGATGTAAGCAAGATCCTTCCATATGGTAAATATGCATATCACACTATAATTCATAAAAATATATAATGTTGTTATTCTTTTATCTTATGCCATTTAAAATTATACAGTTATTGGCTACTACTTGAAGTCAGCGATGATACCAGTACGGCTGAATTCAGTGCCCTGGGAAGAACAGCCCAGGATATTGTAAGCAAAGAAGCAACAGTTGTAAAGGGTGGAATGAATATGGATTATAATGAATTGCCTGACCTATTTATAAAACTGATAGGGAAAAAGAATTCAAGTTCAATGTATCACGGAAGTTGCAAGTTTTCTATAAAAACCATCGTGCCTATAAAAATTTACACTCAGCGATGATGAGTGTGAAAGAACAACTTTCCTTGGTTCCCATTCAATCGCGACTTAGGAGACAGAATGTTGAAAGGAGATACTATTTTGATTGAGAATGAGTCCACTGAGAAGACTACATTATGACATCCAGGTTGTGGAAATTAAAGTTCATTTTTATTTTGTTATTTACTTTAGCCAAACATACTCTTATAAATTTTAACCGACACATATATTTTTATTTGTCAATATTACTCACAGCCTTCCTTCTAAGACGAATACCATGGAAGATAACAGGAGCAATATATTGTTAAAAGAAGTGAAGCAAGAATTAAAAACTACTGAGAAATAATTAGGTTGCTTCATCAAGCGATAAAATTACTCTGACACACCTTACGGCAGGTAATGATCCCAGAGAGAAAAGGTAATATCTAAATATTTTGTTTTCAGTGGTTAATATTGAGTAAAAATATTTTTAGTAAAATTTATTTTAAAAATAAGTTTGTAGACCTTTTGATGATGCTGGTGGTGTACCAGTCGGTAAAAAAAAAAATCATAGAACTTATTCTTGGTGGATAATCTGATAGGAAACAGAGAAGTGATTTTTACATAAGTATTTTATCTCCTTTAATGTAATTAACAAACGCCAGTTTGGATCTTTAGCATTTTGGTATTAATCTATGATTTATAAATTTATTGTTTGTTGTAATGATATTGAACATGTATCTCTTGAATTCATTATTTCTATTCGTTATTTCATAATTTACTTAGACTAGAAATAAGAATATGTTTCAATGCTTGATTATTGGGGTCTTTTGCTTTGTTCACTAAGGAAGATTGGCTCAGACAATATTTGCAGTATTAATGTTTGATTGTTATTAATCTTTTACTTTTTTTGTGTTGTTTTATGATTTAGCATGTTATTAATAAAATTTTATTTTGTTCCATTGAGTTATTATTACTGATGTTTCAATATTGTTTAAAAAAATTGCCATCTTAAAACAGAAGACCTGTTAGGTAGGAAGCTGTATAAGCTTGTGAAAATAAAGCATACCCAGGAACTAACTGAAGATCCAATACTTTGTTCAAATCCATTTGCAAGAAGCCAAGAACTGATTTGATAATTTCTTAAAACATATTTTATGCAAAAAAATACTGTATCGAGCGAAGCTCGATGTACAACCCTAGTTTGCATTACATAACGTTCGTATTTCAATATGAAAGTGGTGCTTTCATATGAATTTAATTGATACTAGTTAGTGTGAATTCATTTATAATCCTTGTTTTTTTACGAGAATGATAGCAATATATCCAAATGAAAAAAAAAATTACAAAATTATGTAGAATTTTTTTAACTTATGCGGTTAATAGCATAAAAAAAATAGTAATTGCGATACTGTGTAACTGATGTTTATACAGTCATTATATAAATCAAATGTAGATTACTTGAATATTGAAATTTTTATTTTCAGAAAATTGTTGTCAGCGGATTGAAATAATATTGTACAGAGGAAAAAAATTGAATTTGAATTTTGAATTGTTCAAAATACTCGACATGCAAATGGTCGAATAGTTGCTCATTACATTCTTCACATTGATCTCGTCGTAGATAAAATTTTATACTTTTTAATTTATTTGTTATATTTAAAGATTTTTAGAAATTTGCTTGAACAAATGATTATGTATTGTCCAATAATGATATTTATTAATTTTCAAAAATTATAATAAATTCTAAAACATATATTTGGCATCCAACAAGATTTCAATGCGAAGAATACAATACATGATTGGATCAATCATTTGTCTCAAAAATTTAGATTAAATCGTGTTTGATGGACTTATCCATCAAATGTATTTGACTCTAACATTACTCTATTCAAATTAAGAAACAAAAATATAATGATGGTTAATTATCTTTGACATTATTTTTTGTATTTATAGTTTTTCAAAATGAATAATAAATATTGGAGAAGCTGTACCATCATCATGTTGGAACATTTATTGAAAAAACCCAAAATTCATTTTCTCGTTATCATTTGATAATTCTAATTAATATCCTTTTATATTTTATTTCCGTTTATTTGTCAATTAATTATTTGAATTAATTTAATTAATCAATTTCTTGATCCTTTACTTTGTCGTGGATACTCTATCAATTAATTATTGAAATTTCATTTGCATCTTTTCAGTAATACAGTTGGCAATAGCAGACTATTGCTCTTCTTATATACATGCCCTTGATTTCCGAAACGGACAACTCAAAATTAGAAATCATAATTTTCTCTTCTTATAAACCTTTCTTTGATTTCTTTCTTGCCAATCTTACCGGTTGGATTAATTTCCTATTTGACAGGCTCCTCTGCCGAATATTGTGATCCCAATTCTTTATCAAATCTATGGTCTACTAAACTGTCAATTTCATTGGATTATCACTGGATATTGAAGGAATTATCCATTTTCTCTCTCATGTACGTAATCCTAAAGACTATTTTGGAGTGATTCTGAAGACCTATGCGAGGGGAATACATCTTAGGCAAAGTTCACTTGTCTGGGTAAATTTATTTCAATCTATTTTATTTTATTTATCAAAAGATTTGTTGACTGTGATTATATTTTGGTTTTATTATTAATCAAACTTCGGTATTTTGAAGCATTTGTTCCAACAATTCAAACATCAGGACTCATGCTTGCTCTTTCAATTATTTTCAAGTAAAGGACTCGAGCCCTCCTTTTCATAAATTTTAACCTTCTTCAAAAAGCATGGAATCGACTTTTGCTAGTGCTGAGCAGTGGTACTAAAAAATAAGAGGACTCTGTAATGTGTTCTTTATAATAAGGCATGCACCATTGAAAATATCATTTGAACGTTGACTTTTTTTTTTTTTTGAGTGAATAGCACGGGTCATGCCAATTCTTCCTCTTGATCCTCATTTTTCATGAATAGGTACAGACTGGTACAACCACATATACCCGCATATAGGCAACCATTACAACCATACTAGCAGCAGTGCCCGCTCAACGTACGAGCGGACTATAAAATGTAATATGTGAAAATGAAACTATTCAAAATCATTTTGAATATATGGACGGACTTCGATATGCGAAAATATTATTTGACATGGATCTATTTTCAATATTTAAGGCGAACGTTGTATTGATCGGTACAAAATTTGTTTCCCTTATAATTTTTTTTCCAAATGACAAATGTGTACTATTTTTTGCTTCATGTTAAAAATTATTGTTCAAACATAGCATATTATCTAATTATCTCGAAAGTAATTTGATAAAATATTTTGTAAATATTGTGAAATATCAATCAAAAGCTACAATATAATCAAACTAATTGAGAAAAACAATAAATATATAAGACAATAAAATATAAAAACATTCTATATAAACTTTCTTGATTCGTTATCATGATTTGCTCTAATTCATTATCATTTTTCCATTGATACAAACAATTAATATTGAATGAAATCCTACCTTCCAAAATAACTATAATAACTATATCTTTTTGGTGCTTACGTTTAAGGATAGTTGTTTGAGAATATTAACAAAAATTATTTTAGGTGAAGTTTCTTATTTTTGACACTACTAAACATTTCATAGGACACACTTAAAAGTCCAAAGCGTATTGAAGGAAAATATTATAAAAATGATACGACATACTCATATTAACACAAATTGAAACTTTTGAACGTATAAAGTTAATGCCTCAGGAATTGGAAATAAATCAAGGAATTGATATCAAATATTAGCTGTAACTTACAAAATAAAATAATTTTTATTAAATCTAAAACAATACAATCTATTCTGGTGCACTGAGCTTCAGCGATTTCTTACCAAATCAAGAAGAGGCGATTTTCTTAGGCAGTATTCTGACGGGAAAAAATAGATCTCGGGAGATTTTCTTAGCGCATACCTAATAAAAATTGTTTCCGAATGAAGCGATTTATCGGAAAGGAAAGAAATGGAGGAGGGTTGTGGGAGAGGCGAAGATAATACAGAATTCCAAAATTTTTTTTTCTTTCCTTGAGTGTCCACGAAATAAAAATAAAAATGTCTGAAGAAAAAAAAATCGCCTGAAGTGGGAATCGAGCAGTGGGACACACGAATGAATGTCTTAAAAATTCCTAGCGTCCATCCAGCGCCTTAACCCCTTACTGTTAAGGGGTCAGGTTTTTATGTCAAATACCGATCTGAACCGCACAATATACAGATCAATGGTCTACAATGATGTTAACAAATGTTTGAACCCCTTTTGGACAAAATTGTTTTAACCTGTTGCATGGTACATTTATAAGTAGGAGAGATAGAGATATATCCAAGACACCCAGTTATTCCGTATTGTTTTTCATGAATAGGTACTTGTACCATACCAACAGGCAATCTGAGTAAAAACCAGTATGTTTCTTTCAAACTCAAAATCTTGTTGCATCGACACAATTTTAATGCAATTGTGTACCAATTTACCAGCAACACAGGTACGGACCACTTTATCATAAAGGTGAAAAGCTTCTTGGAATAAGAAAAAATAATCTATAACTTAGCAACTCAAAATCTCTAACCTAAATCGGCCTGATCAAACAAAACTTTGCAAACAAGCCCTCAAACTTAATAAAAAACAAAATTTCCAACGGTTCTAGAAAGTCCTCTTCTCCTCCATTTGGGCAATCCCTTCCCAAAAATAGTATTGCAAAATAAATTGAGGAATTAAAAGTGTAGGCTGTCCAAAAGTGAAAATCAAAAGTGAAAATTGGACAATCCATTAATCTTTATATGTTGCGAAACAGTTGGAATTATAATGAATGATTGAATTTTCAAAATAGATTCGAAGGCAAAAACCAAATGAGAAAAAAAAAGGAAGAACTTACCAGCAAGCGGCGCCAAGAAATCAAAATAAATTGACGAGTTAAGTGATGTAGGTTGTCCGAAAGTGAAAATTGGACAAAAATAAAGTAAAGGAATTGAAAACTACCTAGCACATGGAGGAATCGCACTAAGGAGACCCTAGATGATGTGAAGAGCATATTTATAGAACAATATCAACGAAAATTGATGGCATGGAGAGGAATCGCTCAAAAAAAAATAGATTTTGGCCAAATCGCGCTAAAACAAAAGAAACTCGAGAGCATCGTGGTTCAGCGTAAAAGCTCCAATTTTCTTTCCGTCTGTTACACCCCAAATCGGGGGTAAGATTTTCTTACATCAAAATTACGAAGGAAATATATTTCCGTCAGTTAATTTTTTTCCTTCCGACAAATCACCATCCAAACAGGTAATTTGACGATTTTTCTTCCCTCCGGTGATTTTCCTTTCTTTTCCCGAAAACCAAACAGACTGGAAGGAGGGAATAGGAGGGAAGGAAAGGGGGAGGAAATGATTTACCTTACTCCTATGGTTGCTAATGAATGGGCGGAAATATAAAAAAATGTGGAAATTCCTCCAATCTAACTAGGAAGAACAACACAAAGCTTGTAAGGAAATGGAAAACCAAAATTTTCAACAGATAATATCCTTAGTTTTTCTCTCTCGCTAAGTCCGGACCTCACAAAATTTCTAGTTCACTTCTAATTTAAATAAAAAGGTAACGTTGCGCTTTCATATATTATAAAAGGAAGATTACGAACATCAACTTTCTTATTTTATATCTTCATTTCCATATACAACCTTCTAGGAAAAAAATCGACGTAGGTCAGGCCAATGTCAGTCCCCTTTGTATAAAAAAGGAAGATTACGAACATTAACTTTATTATTTTATATCTTCATTTCCATATACATCCTTCTAGGGACGGATCCAAAGGGGACTGACATTGGCCTGACCTACGTCGATTTTTTCTTTTAATGTGAAATGTTAAAAACTCAGTGCTAATATAGTTATGATGTGCTTGTACTATTCTAATAATATATATTCTAATATTATAAATTCAAGTAACTGAAATCCAATTGAAGTTGGATCTCGGCGACTCAGCCTACTCTACACTCTTAATTTTGATTTCCTCCATCCTTCACCTGCCATTCTTTTCCTCCTTTCTTTCAAGTTCTCAAGCAAAGCGTAAATTACGTTTACTGGATTACACACCAAAAGATCCCCTAAGTTGTATATTTACACCGCCTCCCATTCATATAATAACATTTTTTTTTTTTTGGACAGACTAGACAGTGACTATCTAGTGACCATTCATATAATAACATAATAGCGTGATTATGGAAAGCAACCGAAAAATGGCCTTTGTCTTTCAAGTACAATCAGTGTTTTTAAATTCCTACCGGGTACCGGATTTTTCCGGTAAAACCGGGTTTCGGATCAGCATCCGGTAGGAAAAGGGTCCTAATACCCGTAGGTCAAGAACCGGTCAAACCCGGCCAAAATCCGGATATTTCGGAAATATCCGCAATAACGGGTTTATTTGGGTGCTTTCTCAAGAGTAAAATACACAAATTTTTTTGCTGGGTGCGTGAATCGAACCCAGGTGGGCGCTCTCCAAGCCATCAGCTCTATCCACTGGGCCAATCGGCCTCTTTTGTCAAGAGGACTTGTTAAATAAATATATATTAGTACAAACAGCACAAACCGGTATTAACCGAAACAAACCAGTAAAACCGGTAAAAACCGCATACCGCCCCTCTGGCTGGTTTGATGGCCGGTAGGAATTTAAAAACATTGAGTACAATTGTTGTCCCTGTAGCTGTGACATCTCTGGAATAGAATTCACAAAATTGAGGTCAAAACAGATCCCGCAGCAAAACACAGAAAGTTCTTACTTTCGTCATTATTTTTGCAAAATAGTGAAATACTAACAAAACTTCTTTCACAATTAAAAGCTTTATAGCAAGCCCACATTTTGCTTTTTCTTTTCTCAACTATGTTGATTGAGACGGCAGATATATCAAATTTAGGCGCCCAAAATGCAAAAATAATTCCCCCTAATACAATCGTCAGTCCAAGCTGGCAATGTAGCATTTTAAACACTGCAATTAGATTTCTACAACTATTTGAAATTCTACATCTCCATTGAGTCCCAATCGATTGATTTCTCCTCAAAAGCAATACTTGATTGTGATTGAATTCTGTTACGTGACAATCTACCCATCATTGCAAGACCTGATAGAAAGAAAGAAATATTAAATAAGCACAAGTTCCCAACCCTCAATCAGCAAATGTACGCACATACATATCCCTACAGCAAATTTTACAAGCTATATATGACCGAATAATTTCATTCAAAGTTTTGTAAATTTGGAGGTTCTCTGCATGAAACTACATTTACCCTGATGAATGGTTTTTTGAAAATCAAATAAATTTCTATAAATGACTAAAATTATACATAACACCCTGCAAGTGAGATATGTCGAGGATACCTCACGAAATAGGGGAAAAAATGTATTTCGTTAATCCCCAAATATAACAAAAGTGGGGACATGTGAATATTTATTTTCTGTAAAAAAAAAAAAAAAAAAAAAACTCATATGTATGCTTGTAAGCTTATTTATTGTATTAAAGAACATTTGATAATGGTTCTCCTTTTGCGGTAAATAACCCTGATGCTAAGGGTTCAGAGGCATAAATTTATTCAAAATCAGACTATCCTAGAAAGGTATAGTATCTAATACTGTAAAGTATGACAGAAACATAGAGAGACAATACCTTCCACAACTTTATAGAGAGAGGACCACCACCTGTCAGCTGGGACCTGATACTGATTCAAAGTATCCTCTATCTCAGTGTCATGCTTTCCTTGTAGAACATTTTGGAGAGTGATCACAGCATCCTTTGTTTTGTTGAGAATGTTGGCATCATCAACAATTTCCAACTTTTGAAGGTCATTTTGTGAAGAAGTGAGGCTCATGGCAAGTGCAAACTGTGCTGCTGTGGCCCACCTTGTTGTTGCCAGCCACCGCCTCTGCCCATCTTGTCTCTTTGTTTCCTCCCTCCTTGATCTCTCCTCTTCACTCCCAAATACTAGACCCTGATTTTTTTTTTTTTTTTTTTTGGTTCATTTTATGAAGGATTAGTTTGCATTTATTTGATTGTTCCTTATAAAAAAGGTCTGTAGTTGTAAAAATTGTGAGAAGCAAGAGAGAGTACCTTTAAATACTCAGCATTGCTGGCACCAGTACTCTGTACCATCTTTGAGAAGGCGCTGTCTTGAGTCGATAAGAGGGTCTCAGGTGTGTCAAACTCCAGCACCTACAAGTACAGTACAAAATAATAAAACATGTACATTTTACCAGAGAGTTATTGACAACATTTTATCTTGACAACCATGAAAATGCTTAAATCAAGCTTAAAGAAAGAGTGTAATTTGATATGTAATCAAAGGACATAAGATATGGACGGTTGCAATTTTTAAATTGTTTGATGGATTATTTTTCATGATATGATGTGCATATAGTATCGATCACATTTCAACTGTTGGTCTCAATATTATAAGTTATTTTTAATGGTTGTCATTGTTGACAAAATAATTGTTTGCTAATGGATTCCCACCCTTTTCTAAAGTTGTCGACTTTAACTCTTATCTAGTACTCAAATAATACTAATTAGAAGTATTGATGGGTATATACCCAATTTTCACCTTAATTAATAACCCTTGTTTGAATATTTATAAGAAAATAACACTTCCTTTCTGGTCTTCAAAAAAATTATGCTAAGAAATTGACTCTTTTGCAAATAATATTTTTATTTCTTATTATGCAAGTTGAGCCTGACCAACTGCCAGCAGGTAAGATGATCTTCTCTGCAACCTGAAATCAGAAAGTGCTGATCCAGGACCTAACCCAACAACCTATTGAGACATTCTTATGCAGGTCAGATTGACACAGTCAAATTAGGTCAAAAGTACGAGCCCAATCCTCATGATTCTTTGCTTTGATCTATATGGACAGAATGTGCTAGCTAAATAAATAAGAAAAACCATTCTACCTTGCCAGCACTGAGGAGAAGGAGCCGATCACAATCTATAACAGTGTTCAATCGGTGTGCAATAATTAACATAGTGCAAGACTTGAACTCTTCTCTGATTGTCCTCTGAATCAGAGCATCAGTTCTGACATCAACAGCTGCTGTTGCTTCATCAAGAACTAGTATCTTCGCTCGACGTAGCAATGCACGAGCAAGACTGAGCAACTGCCTTTGCCCCACACTGAAATTCTCTCCTGACTCGGAAACCTATACATTGCACCATGTAAAAATTGTACATAAGGTCATTGGTATGTCTGTGATTTTGACCCATATAACTATATGAGGATTTGTCTACAAGGGAAAACAAATATTTTATCGTAACACTTGCTTGTTGCAATTACTGCCCATGAATCAAGGTAGCACAATAAAGATGGTAGATCAGAAATTGACAATTTTCCATCAAAAATATAAAACCAAAAAAGGTGGTGATCTAGCAGTTATAGTCCAAGTTTTGGTTGAAGTCATGACCAAAAGGCTCTGAAAATGTTGGTTATGATTTGCAAGTACAGTGAAAATTGGGTAATTCTCACATAATTTTCCTTTCATTTAATAAAATATATTTAATTAAAATAAAGGACCTCGGCATCAAGCCCTAGAGGATTCCTTCTAATAGCATCCTTCAGATGTGCTCTCTCAAGAGACTCCCAAAGATCTGCATCATTATGCTCACCAAATGGGTCCAAATTAAACCGCACCGATCCTGCACATAGTTGTCACAAGCACTGTGCATTAAACCTTTGTTTTTCCCAAGTTTAAAATAATCTTTAAATGGTAACATCTAAGCAATTAACCCAAGAGAGAAATAAATTAGTACACACACCTGAAAACAGAACCGGAGACTGTGGTATGATACCTAACACCTTCCTGAGATCCCAGAGCCCAAACTTGGAGATATCACAATCATCTATAAGAATTGACCCCTTCTCCACCTCCACAATTCTGAAAAGGGCATTGAGCATGCTAGACTTTCCTGCACCAGTGCGGCCCACAATCCCGACCTTCTCACTCCCTTCTATTCTAAAACTAATACCATGCAAAACTGGAGGCAACTCTGGACGGTACCTTAACCACACATCCTTAAACTCAATTACCCCTGCCGAAGGCCAGCCTGGTGGAGGCCTGTTCCCTTCTATGACAGGTGGAGCCTCAGGAACCACATCAATGTAATTCCCAACTCTCTCTACTGCATTCAAACTGTTCTCAGCCAGACTAGCCAACCGCAAAACTGCAGTGAGCAAGTTGGTAATATTCAAGGCATATGTAAGTAGAAGCCCCATGGTGGAGGCAAAAGCTTTTTGGTTCTCAGCATTTTGATTTTGCATGACTGCAAATGTTGCAGTGAACCAGATCATGATACCACCTAGAGTTTCAAGGCGAATAGCTAGCCATCGATTCGCACTCATGTTCACTAAGGTGTAACGAACATTGTTGTCCATTGATTGGCCATTGATGGCAGCCATTCGATCATATGCCTTATATGCACGAATTGTGGAAAGGCCATTTAGGGCTTCCCCAAATTGAGCATATACTGGGGATCGAGTAATGGAGTCCAGCCTTTTTACTTCACGGGCAGTGCTCTGAACAAATAAATCATACAAAAGAATGGACCAATGAGGGTTGATTGGAAATAGGACAAAAAGTATCTCTCATTTTCTATGTTACATGCTCACTTGCATAAAAGAAAAAAAATTTATTCGGACTTCTTTATGCTATTGTCATTATGTCCAACTCCAATGATCTACTTAACATAGAAGAACAAGAAGGCACCTCATAGAAATATATCAAATCAAGTTTGAATGACCCGATAAAGCTTACAAAAAACATGGACATATAACAGCACAAAAGAATTTCTTCCTTTACACAAAAAAGTACTCCATCACCAATGTTTAAAATTATACACATCAATTAACAATAATGGAGGTTAGTCAGGTTACTATTTCAAATAAAGTTCGGAGTCTTTTATCCCAAACAAGTTGGGGTAGCCTTTTATCCCAAACTACCTTCTGATTATCAGATGATACTATTTCAAATAAAGGATTTTTTAAATTATGAGAGGGATTCATTTGAAATAAACAAAATAAAGAATCAAAAACAGATAAATTGGCTTAGACAATAGGGTACCTGGTAGTAGAGATAGGCAGCATAAAACAAGATTAGAAGGGGCATTATGGCCCAGAGAGACATAGTGCTGACGATCCCAATAAGCACAAAGGTTGACAGGAGCTGAGACACTTGTGCCAAGAACATGTTCACAAATACTGCTACATTTCGATCTATGTCACCTAGGTCCTTGGCAAACCTATTTATTATCCTTCCTAGCGGATTTGTGTGGAAAAATAACATCGGGGCCCTTAATATCGAACTAAGCATGGCATCATGTAATCTTTTCGCAGCTCGTAAACTTGAGAGTATGAGCCAATATGAGTTTGAAAGAGTCACAAATACCTGTCCAAAAGGGGAAATTAGATAGAAGCCTGCAATTGGTCGATGCTTTTTTAATGTTGCAAACTTAAGGAAAATTAGGAAATATAATGAAGAGCTGAATCTACAAAAAGAATTTATATACACCTTCCTTATCACATCTATATCCAAGACAAATATTTTGAAAATAAAATAATAAATATAACCCAACTCCACAAAGTAATTCATATAAGCTTGCGGGCTACAAGAGTGGCATTCAAGCAAAAAATAATGTTCCTATATATGATGGTCAGAAACAACAGATAGTAAAAACTAAGAAACAGCAAGTCGTACAAAAACAAAATAAGCTAATAATATGGTACATAAATAAAGTTGTACCTGACAGAAAGAGATGGTTGCATAGATAAGATTGTAGAAGCCAGGACTGTGATCCTTCGGCCCACTTTGATCAGTCCAGACACTCAACCAAGTACTGCTTGAGATACGGAGTGCCTCAGTCAATGCATAACAGGACAACAATATTAGCACCACCCACAACCCTCCCAAGGCATTCTTGTACCTAAAAAAGTACAAATTTGTTATAAAAAAACATCATAACTGTCAACAACCACTCACTGACACCTCAAGCACTACAAAGTTAAGATTTTCTGTATGTAATAATAATTTATGTTGCTTGCATTCCTGCAATTTGGACTCTTTCGTTATTAATTTTGTCAGTTATAAAACATGTAATAATGAAATCGATAATACGGCTCTAAAAATTGTGTTCAATTGCAAGGCTATTTATCTTAAGTGCCAGAGACATCCCTGCCTGATAAATCATCCTATAAGGAACAAAGAAACTTAATCCTTGCCTTGAAAGAACTTTAGTACTGACAACACCAGTTTCCCTCTCCTCCTGCTTAATCAGCACCGACTTCCCTTCCTTACCCTTACCAGCTTTATCCCCAGCCTTATCTTCAACAGTACCATTACCTGTGGCAGCCTCTCCATTAACTTTGGTTCCATCTGCACCACTCTTCTCTCCTTCTTTCTCATCATCTTGTTGTTCTTCCATTTTACCAGCATTTTCCATCAACTTTTTGAATAACTCACCAGTATCACTTAATTCTTCAAATGTACCTTCTTCTTTCACCACACCATCATGTACCAAAAGGATTCTATCAACATAAGGCAGAAAGTGAAGCTGGTTGGTGACTAGCACTCTGGTTTTGTTTCTGAGCTCATCCTTGATGCACTTGTCGAAAACCTAAGGTAAACAATAGTTTGCATGGGTTAGCAAAATCCAAATAATGCCACAGCTTTTTTTTTTTATTTTAACTCTCTGCGGATGCCTTTTCATTGGATTGATTTGCTCTTCTTTGGAATAGATAGAAAAATTAGGTCTACCCCAGAAGTCTGCACACAATAATAGAAGCATCTAATGCTGCAACTATGTTGGCTTATGCAGTATTCAATAGTGAGAAAAATAAAAGGTCTTACTAGTTGTTACGGTACAGTCCCAATTGGCCATAATCTGACCTGCTATAATTTTAGGCTTTCCTTGTGCTTTTTATTGTTAATTTATAATTTATGTTAAGCTTCCATGGCTGAATCAGATTCATCTAAAAACTCACCCAATAATTCTGTTAAATTTCTATAGCAAATTGTTCGACAGCAGATTGCATATTCAAACCATTTATAATTATTATATATTAGAAACCATTACCTGACGACCAACATGTGCATCTAGAGCACTCAATGGGTCGTCAAATATGTACACATCTGAATCTGAATACACAGCTCTGGCCATAGAAACTCTTTGCTTCTGGCCTCCACTTATATTCACCCCTCTTTCTCCTATCTCTGTCAGATCACCTCCCTGCTCGCCACCAAAATACTCAATAAGCTTTGGCAAAAAATACAACTAAATTGGAGGAGAAATAAAAATAATAATTAAGTTGCCACTTACAGGAAGTAAGTCCAGATCATGTTGCAGTGAGGTCACCTCAATAGCTCTCTCGTACCGCATGGGATCAAAAGGGGATCCAAACAATATGTTGTCGCGTACCTACAGGTAAAACGAAATATACTTATCAGGATGCAAGTTTCAACATATGAATAATAAAAGAAACTAATAAAATGACTAACAAAAAATTGTATTTAATTATGTATTAAATGGATGATATTAACAAAAAATTAAATGAATAACCAAGAAACCAGTAAAATCCATCACTGCGAACTGAATCATGGCACAAAGTAGAAGTAAAGAAAGAAAGAGTGAAAGACTACAAACAGTTCTTACGGTGGCATTAAAGATCCAAGAAATCTGAGGGACATATGCAACACTACCACGAATAATCACTGATGTGTTAGACCCAGAGACAGCTGGTAACTCGCCTAGCATTGCTGAAACAAGAGATGTTTTTCCTTCACCAGTACTTCCCACCACTGCCACTAAGCTACCAACTGGTATGTCCAGATTCACATTTGACAGAGTTGGTCTCTCAGCCTGTTAATTTCTAGTATGGTTAAATTAAATTTTATTTATTCATATTTGCAGAATTTATTAAACTCTCCTATAAATTGACCCTGATACTTTTCCACAACTTGCAACTAACAATCCAATACCTAAGGGAAGTATTCACATAAATCCATAGTTGCATGCACTTGTAATTTTAACCAATATAGATTAGAGCAAGCTTCAAAATCTAATTCGATCTATCTTTTCATCACCCAACATAACAAATGGTTCAGAGACTACTCAAAACTTACGATGCTAGTTTCAAAACAATTATCCATATTTTAATATCAGTGAACACATTGCACATTATTTGAGAAATAGAACAAACATATAGTGTTGATAAGCAATATATTGGTCATACATTAGATTCCCATGAGAAGAAGCCGTCTTTTATTGAGACAGCAGGAAGCTTTGGATCAAGAGGTGGATTGGGCAAAAGCACTCTTTCTTCGGTCAAGAACAGCTCCTCTAGACGTTTCAATGACACATTTGCATTCACAACCTTCAAAAATTCACAATTACAGAAAGAGTATTAGATGTTAAAAATGTATTGTTAATTATAAATAAGGGAGCATACTTGTTTAACTTCAGGTATACTTCTGCAAAGAGAACACTCAAGATACCAAAGACCTTGATGAAATTTGAAATATCGCCTAAACCCCAAAAGCATTACAAAAAGTCCCTTGAAGCCCCCCCCCCCCCCCACCCCCCCCCCCCCGCCCAAACCTTACCCCCACACACAAAAATAAATGATAGAGTGCCTTTCACCACTAATAAAGATATCCAATTAACTCTCATTTTTTGTTTAAGAGGAAAAAATTGAGGACGAGAAGAGGTAATTTGGATGCTTCATAAGATGTGATGATCTTATTTTTATATTAAATGTGATAGTTCTGTTTTTGAGGCATATGCATGACGTCTTGAGCCTTTTGACATTTTGCAAGGAAGGAGCTGGCATTATTCCCAAATATAGTGTACCTGAGTGATTAAATTGGGAAGCATGAAAAGAGGGAACCTCAGCACCGCAAAGAGAGAGAGAGAGGTAAAAGCCTTAGCAGGCGTGAGATCACCTCCAAGTAGAGTATATACTCCGAATGATACAACCGTTACTACAACTGGTATGCTGTTCAATATAAAGCTATTCAACTGAAACAAAAAAAAAATGTAAACAAAAAATGATAGTCAGTGTGAGTAATTATAAAGCTTATAAATGAGCATCATAATGATGCAAGTTCATGTGAATACTTCTATTATCATTTTATTCCATTTTTCTTTTCATCGTTGTTTTTTTATTTATTTTTTTTTAGGAGGGTATGTGTATCAACTTACAGCAGCAAGGAGCTGAGCCTTACGAAACCAAGAGAGTTCATCATTACGAATTCCTTGCACCTTGGACTGAAAGCTCTGTTCCCATGCATAGCACCTGAGGCAAAATTTTGTTTTTTGGGAAAAAAAAAAAGTTAACATAAAAAAGAGAAGAGAGTATATAGGCTACAAATCATATTGTGGGCCAAAACAGTCCAATATAAAGAAGAATTTTATATGCATGAGAAAAATGCATACTTGACAGTGTCCATGGCAGCCAAAACTTCATTCATGAGGCCAATACGCTTGTCGGTGCGCTGCAAACCTTCCTTTGTCAGCTTTTGCATTCTGCTTATCACTAGTGTCTGTTCAAAAAAGCACACAAAAGTTCAAAATCTCGTGAAATTTGTAGAAAAGTAAAGTTAGATACTGTAAACGGCAAATGTACCTGAATGGGGAAGAGAAGGACGAGCATTAATGCACCAACAAGTGAAGCAATGCCTAACTGAAGGTAGAGAAGCACTACTGCTATGACAATACGAAAAGGAGCCGACCACAAGCTATGCAATTGCTGACATATTTGCTGAAATATAGAACAAACAATAAAGCGTATTAAGATAGCTTACTCACATGATAACTGATTCACTATCAAGATCACAAAGATTTTTAGAAAGAGAAAATATCATTGTCATTGCCAACATTTGCAATCAAACTGTTTAAACTATCACTCTTCATGCAAATTTAAGCATTAAAGATCTACCTGAAGTGCTTCTGCATCAGTTGTCATTAAGTTGGTAATCTTCCCAGATGCAAATTTACGGCGACTCTCGTGGGTCAATCTCAGAGATTTACGAAAAACAGCAGCCACCTGTTTAAGACATAAGACTGTATGTTAGTTTGATGAGGGTCTTATCTCTGCCTAAAATGCAGTCTACTCGTCGAAGCTGAAATTCAACTACTTTTGCAATCAGGTATATATAGTTAATATGAGATTTTTAGCACATTGGTCATGAGTACCTCAGAGCAATTAAGCCCTTCTTTTTATTGACTTGACCTTTACTTTTATGGCTGGATGTTATTTTTCAAAGAACCGAAAAATGCCACAGTAAAATGCATACCAAGGTGGCTCTGAGCCTGAAGCCGACTCGCATTACATTCTGAAAATACTGTGCTTCGCACAGAACTCCGAGTGCCTGTGATTATCATGATAGGATATCAAGGACATAAAGTTAAATGACAAATATAAAAGTAGTCTTACATTATAGAATATAGTTTTAAAGTTAACATGATCATACCACTCCAGCAAAGATTGAGAAGGCATAGATGTAACCGTGCCAGGCTGGATCACCTCTTTGCATAGACTACAGTAGAAGCATGAAACATTTCTTAAATGGTGATACACACACATATTTGCTAGGCAAAAATTTAAGAAAACTAGTAAAACAAAGTACATACAGCTAAAAGGAGGTTCAATATCACAGGTCCAACAAACTGAGAAGCATCATTGCCAATCTAAAGGAGAGAAAAGAGCAAAAAATATCAATAGGGAACTAAGGAATGTATAATTGTACTCTTCCTTAATTGGGGTACAAACATTACAGCCGTTGAACATAGTTAAATTGATATAATTTACATAAAGAACTTCAATTGCACCTTGAAAAGCCCCCCAAGCCAGAATCTGCAAAGCAAGAAAAGCATAAAATTAAATAGTTACTTAATTCAAGAAAACAAAGCTATGAACCAAACAAAAACAACACTAAGATTCAAATTACCGTCCGCCAAGGCTACCATTAAGTGCCCTTAAAAGCCATGGTTTAGGCTTATGCGTTTCTTTAATCCAGCACTGCTGAAATCTAAGAACACGAAAAAGATTCAATGCAGGTAGAACTGTAGAAAATAAATAATGCCAAAATATTGTAAAAATATCTACCTGGTATACAATGTCTCCGTTTGATCCCAAGTGTCCAGCTTCCATACATCCTTTTCTGTAATGGGTTGCTTGTACCCTTGTTGCATTAGAGGTGTCATCCATGAAAAAAATATCCCTGTGCAGAAAAATAGAGTTAAATTGTAAGATAGCAATCCAATATATACCACGTGGTACTGCAATCCCTGGCTATGTCAATCAAATCTTCATTTTTTTTATGCAAAACCTCATGAATAGCAAAAAATATAATAATAATAATAAATAAAAAATAATCTTCAACAACATTAAAAGCCAAAAGCCCAAAACAGCAAAAGTGTAAATTTATTTTAGATGACTTACTGGAGAAAATGCTTGCGTGCCTCTCTGGACAAATGTTTTCTCCGCTTGCAATAGGCTCATAAGCCGTATCGTCAGAGAGTGTCTCACTCCTAAGAGGTGAATAACCAGAATATGGCTCCAAACTAGGCAAATGTCCCAGTAATAATATCCCAAATAAGAACTGCAAAATTAATGGAAACATAGTTAACTCAGTAATTAAAATTTAACTAAGACAATAAAAACTATGTGAAGTAATTACAGTAATATTTTCTGTTTAGCTCAGAAAACCAGCAATTTTTTTATATCCCCCCTATAAAAAAATAGATACCATCAACAAATGTTATTCTACTGGAAATTATTTTCTAGAGGGAACATGACAAAGATTTTGGTAAATTTTAAAGGCAGATTAAACACTTTTTTTAAGGCTTCGCATTAAAATGATATTTAGATTCCGTAATAAACTGCAACTTAATTAATATCATATTCAGAATGTATATTAAGCAATAGAATAAATGATACCTTGCATGCTAATTCTGTGATGTAGAGATAAAGACTTGTTCTGTAAAATAAACAGAGAAAAAGAATTTTTTAATTGAACTATAGCTGTGCAAATTATAGAAAATTGGTACCAGCAGACTTGTAGGTTACAGATTTCCCTTGTAAAGTACTGACTCAAGTTCATATAGTTTCCTATTAACCAGCTGGTACTTATATTACCAATAAATAACTATGTCAGGGGAACTTTTTTTTTTCAACTGTATTCATAACAAGCTGAGAATAATTGCAAATATAGTACAAAAATTCAGAGTGTTGTACTAACAGTGAAAGGTAGTCTCTGACGGAGAAAACAAGATTGAATACAGTAATTTCTCCAATCAACACATAGATCATCACAAACCGAATGTACCACCTAAATTCCCGTATGTAAATCTTTGTTTCTGTTATAAGCATGGCAAGCACACAACTCCAGGCAGCAGCTTCAATGAGTAGTGTCACAACCTATATGAATGGTAAATTCATAAGAGAGCTCTCCCTAGTGACATACATTAAAAAATTTCGCACTCAAAATCAAATTTACACCAGAAATTTGACAAGCATTATCAATCTGTACCAGCTACAAGTCTGGTCAACTTGGACTGATGCAGTTAAACAGTCAAAAATAAAAATCTCAGATTTATTTTCTATTCTGTGAGCTAGAGGAACGTGAAATGTAAGACAAATAAAGATGAGCAAACTATAGGTATGGACTTGCACAGTAGGCCTCATAATTGAGCTTAACCAATCCAGTACAAACATCAGAGACTACTATCTCAAGAAAAAAAAAAAAAAAACAATTAATAAATAACACACTGTACCCCCCTGATTCAATATAAAGACAATGAAAAACTAAATCCCTTCAAAATGTTAATACTTGCAATTCAGTAAAATTATTAATAGACAACTTACCTCAAAGGGTGCAAGACTTGACTGCCCATCCAAATTCACAATTGAATAACCCATCACAACCCGAAATAGTGCTTCAGCCACACAAAAGGCCGCAAAGATCATGAGCACATAGCTATAAATTTTCGACTTCATATTATATCTTTGCACCTTGAGATCCTTTGTGCTTCGCCAAATTCGGTAGAAGCAAGCACCAAACAGTACTAAATGGGAAATGCCCAAGACCACCGTCTGCATGCCACATGGCGTGTATACACCAAATGCATTCTCTACAGCTCTAGACCACACACCACCTTGCACTGGCTGACAGTACCAGTCCAGAGGATCAAAACCCATCTTTGGCACCAAATTAAGTTTTCAATTGCTTTAATTTGGATCCCTTAACAGTAATAGCTTCACGAATAAACCTGCTTTAATTGAATACACCGCGGTTAAGTGGTTGCTTTTGATGTTCTTCACTGATCTAATGTGCATTTCTTATGAAGAAAAACAGAAAGGTCTAGTCTGGGGTAGGTAAAAAAGGCACCATTTTGCTAATTTACATTGATTAGAAAGGAACAGATTTGCATATAGCATTGGTAGAATCAGAACCTGAAACACTTGTAACGAGCAGAATCATATTTATGGATATGTTATCTTCAGAAGTAAGCTATTCACTCTTTGAACTACGAATTAGCAACAATAGGGGAATGAAATTTGACCAAAACCAAATTTATTTCTCGAGTCAAGTTCTTCTTTGTAACGATTTTAAGTTCCTACCAAATACCAAGTTTCAAGCTTCAAGCTCTGAACTAAGCATAACGAGGGTGAATATTTAAATAAAAAAAAACCCAAAAATTGACCAGAAAAAAGGCCACTTCTGTCCCATGATTTCGAGTGATGAGCCATAAATATCAAAGAAAAACTATAAAGTCAGAAAAGACAAATAAAAAAACTAAAACACATGCGTGAGTGCAATACGGACCTATTAATTATGCAAATGGAGCGAACTTTATCTTTAACAAAACAAACCAGCCTTTTCCCTGATCACAATTATTAAAACGTTATCCACTGGTGTTGAAAAACTAAAGCTGTTAAAAAAAAATCATTCGTTTACGAAAGCACGAGGAGGAGGTGCAATTCAATGAAAATCACAAAATCATAATCAAAATTACCTCAAATCAAAAACCCAAATCAAACTCTCCTTCAATCCTGTCGAGTGAGAATCCCATCTTCAGACAAAGCGAGAGGAGATAGAGAGAGACCCAACACCAACACCTCCTTGCTCGTCGAGAAAAGGAGAGGAGAATGAATATAAAGACTTGGCAAAGGGAAGCACACCAAAGTCTCTATCTCTGGTCTGCGGTCATAATAGAACAGATGCTAATATCTTGTTCTGAGCTACTAATTCCTAATTCTTCTAAAGCTTCCTTTTTTTCTTTCTTATTTTCTCCTGACAAATTGTTTATATTTTTTTGACTTTTAATTATTTCTTTTAATATATTATTATTATTATATATTAAAGTGATCGATGGACCCATTTGATTCGCAGATCGGACAGAAGATGCCCATGTTCTCTGTTATTTAATAATTGCAATTGGTGCAATGATACAATGAATAAGGCCTAGATAAATTGTAATTTTGTTGGGACTGTGACAAGAATAGATAGTACTATCTGTAACTGGGATTAATTTTCAATTACGGCGTGGTTAACAAAGTTTGACTGTTGTCTGTTAGCGACAATTTTACCTTTTGGAATTTAACCGTAGTGTTGGGAACAATTTTATAGGGAAAATTTTGTATACATTCTGCCTTTGGGTTTAAAACTTGAATATTTTATTTCCTACAAGCACCAGAAACAAAAAATGCTTCAAATTATACAACTTAAACACTACTGTATATACTTCCTCATTAAATAAATCAAGAGGTTATGGACGTTGCCACATTGGTACACTGTTGGTTGGACAGCACAACAATGTACGTTGAATTGTAGGGCCCTGATCCAAATCTAGCAAGAGAAATATACATTTTCAATTTTTTTGCCAAAAAATATACATTTAATTTTTTTTATTATTATTATTTTTTTTTTTTTTTGGGGGGGGGGGGGGGGGTGGGGGGGCAAAAAAGTAGACATTTAAATTGAGTTCAAATAATACAATAGGATAGACAGGAAGATTTAAGTTTCTTCTTTGTTATTATTAGTTATAGTGATATCAAAATTCGATGCACAAAATTATTTCTCTCAAAATTTTATCCTTTGGGCCGAAAAATTGAAAATGCGTCAGCAAATATATCATTCTCATTTTTTTTCCCAGTGTCATCTAAAGTTCCAATCATAATTTAAAAGAAAATTTGATATGATCTTAAAAATTTTAAATTCTTCAAAATCACTTCCATTGCAAGAATTAGCTAATTAAATCCTTACGTTTAGATTTGACACGAGAACTAACTTATGATTTCGTGTAACTTTACGCACATAATTGAAGTCCGGACTTGGCTCGTTGCTCCTAAACAGGGAAAAGTAGGCTCGATTGGACAAAGAAAGGTGAGTTGGTGATTGTTGAATGTGACAATCTTATCTCAGATGTGCGACCGAGGTGAGAAGGGAGGAAAAACTCCGAAAAAGGGATTAGGGTTCAAACTTCAAACATTGTACCTTTCAATGTCGTTTGCAATTATGTTTTATTTATGGGGTCCGTAACAATGATTTATTTATTTAGGACTCACAGCATGTATATAGACGCGTACGTGTTAATTTGTATATGACAAAAAGTCAAATATGTAAAAACTTTAAGGCCCTCATCACAATCCTTTTTTTTTAAGTAGGATTTCAATTCATTAGAAAATTCTTGATCACAATGAGCAGATATGATGTCATTTGGTTGGGATTTCTATGTAATTAGGTCTAACGAAATCCTATGAAATCTTATGAAATCAATTCAAATAAAATGAAATGAAATGAAATCCCGAGTAAAAATCATTGTGATCAGGGCCTAAATTAAACAAGATTCATCTATCAAAAAAAAAAATGTGCATGATTTAATAATATTCAAATTTGTTCGTGTAAATTTTATTCTCTACAAATTCGATATGAGAAATTGACAAAATATGGAAAAACTTTAAATCTAACAAGATTCATTTAATAAAAAAAATTGTGCATGATTTATACTCAATTCAATCATATTTAAATTTGTTCTAATAAATTTTACTCTATGAATTCAAAATCACGCAGGGGTCACGTTTTAACTAAAAAAATTGTATAGAATTGGCGTCTAATCGTAACTTTGTGACGTGGTAAAAACCATAATTAATAATTGATGATTCATCAAATCATGACGACGATTATTTGACAATTTTGCTCCTATTGAATTTAACATTGTAAGGTAACTATCTATTCATTTTCCTAGTAAATTGTTTTACTTCCTATAGAGGAATCAATTAAACCCAACTCGCTGATTTAATGTATAATTAGGCAGCAACCAAGGAAAAGGTAATCTCTTTAATATTAATTGCAAACTGTGATCGTTTATGCTGTTTAAATCAGTGCAGTATTTTATCAGCGATCATAAATGATTTTCCTAGCTTTGGTAGTTTGGTTTTCTGGTAGAAATATAGTTTGTTAGCAAATTACTATCGCTTCCATAGTTAACACTTTTTTTATTTATTATCAGTCTAGTTAAGCTGTAGAACAAAGAAACAAATCTCAGCCTCGTATTGAAGGAATGACGAAACATTGAGTCTCTGATGGAGTATTTAATTCTTTCTTTGTGGTGGGGTTAGGTTCATCGTCTTATTATTACTTAGTACTTTCTAATTAATTATATTCTTGTGCTATTTGTAAGTTCAACGAACGGCTTCAATGTCAAAATATTGTTTTTAAATATCTGAGGTTTGAGGTCGGATCCTCTGTTGCATCAACTTTTCTTGCGTGGTCATAGACTAAACAATTTACGTACATATATATAATCAACACTTCTTATTTCGCATATCAAATCCTATTTATTAAATTCTAAACATAGAATTAATATCCTCAGTTTTTTACACTGATAATAAAATTTGTATATGAAAAAGTTAAGCAAATTTATATAGAGAGATGCTAGATAAACTGAAAGTTAAAATTTAAAAATAATGGAATGGATAGTATGTGTATTCAAAATATGAACTCACCCTATGTTTAATGAATAATAAGTACTAATTGAGAAAAGACATAATTCATTTGACTTCTTGCCATGCAAAAGCAAATAACTTAGAAAGACAATTTACTCTATCAAACTTAATGTAGCCCACGATTTAAAGACATAATTCATTTGACTTCTTGCCATGCAAAAGCAAATAACTTAGAAAGACAATTTACTCTATCAAACTTAATGTAGCCCACGATTTCAACACCGATTTTTCATAACACAACAAATTTATTATTAGTTAATGTGCATTCTCTATGCAAAAAATATTTTTGTCATTTATATATAGTTTTATATTCAAAATCACACTTTTTTATTTATCAATGTATCTACTTAAATATTTATTATCACTTAAGACTTTTTTCAAATAAGGTTTAAAATAATTATATGAAATATTTTCTTAGCTTACAAGTCACGAATAAGCTAATGAATTTTTATATTTCTCCATGAAAAAGACTATGATCATTTTCATGAATAAAAATTTTAAAGTTTAAAATAATGTTATTGATAAATATTCACATATTAATGCAATTACCCTTTTTAAAATTAAATACTAGTCGCTCCTGTTTGCAGTTGCTTGTTAGCTAGTCTAACAAGCAGAACTATTGAAATTGCCATAAAAGATCGGAAACAAAGGATCACGCATGACGCCAGCCTCGCCAGAATTCTAGATTCTCTGAGGCAGCTACCAAACCTATGTTCGTGCGCTAGGTCTCTTTTTCATAGGACCCACTGTAGTTGCAAACAGATTTTTAATTTTTTTTCATTTCTCTGCGTTCAATCGGCCATCACCCATCAGTTACATACCGCATGTTGTTATGGAAATTTTCAAAAAAGATATGAAATCAGTTAGTTGCATAAGTTTGACCTCAATACTTCTATCCATTTTCAAAAGATCTCTTATTAATCAGACAGATAACAGTGCCATTAGTCAGTAGGCTTGTCTTAAAAAAAGTCAGCTCAAAAATTTGGGGCCCCTTTTCTTAATTCCCATCTTCAGGCCGCTATAGAATTAGAATTGGTATGCGTAAAAATTCGGTATCGTGCGATAGCAGCCTAATACAGATCTAGACCCAGATTTGTGCTAGAACAGTTTAGTGCGAGCGACAATAGGGACTTCTCAATTTATTTGACTATCATAATTTTTTTTTTGAAGAAAAATAGAGGTCAAGCCTCTATCTTATATATATTAATGGTAAAAAAAGTTTACAAAATTAACAAGAAGCTAATTCAGAAAAAAGGAAAAAAGAATTAAAATAAAAGTAAACAAGAAGTTTAAAATAAAAATAAAGATAAAGCATAAAGAGCATAAAAAAAACTATTTCCTAAAGAAATTCCATTCGAGCAGCACTTCATGGAGCAAGTCAGAGGGCTGTTTTGCAGTATCTGTAAATGTTCTTGAACATCTTTCTCTCCAGATAACAAAATATGCAATTGCAAAAAGGTCCTTTATAATGCTCAAAATTGCATGATTGTGCAACAATTCTGAAGCTGAATCAGGAGAAGCAAATGGTGAATTAGCTGTTGCTGAGAGCACATCAGGAGAGTTGAGTAATAGTTGCTTGAGGCTTGTGAAAAACTGGCAGGAGCTAAAAAGATGAGAGACAGATTCAATCTGAGTAGTGCAAAGAATGCATCTATTAGGTAGGTTCCATCCTCTCCTCTGCAGATTATCCAAAGTGGCAATCTTGTTCTGTAGCATTAGCCAAATAAAAACTTTGAACCTTGGTGGAATGTTGAACTTCCAGATTCTGAAGAGCTGTGAAGAATGGCAAGGATGAGAGGTCATAAGTGAGTAGAATGAACTGGTAGAAAAAGTCTGTGAAGTATGCAGTTTCCAAGCAGCTGTATCAAGGCCAGAGCTAGGGCAAATTGAGATCATAGGTATCACTGAATGCAAGATAAAATTGAGTCGATGTTGGGCATTGACTGAAGTGAGAAGCATTTGTGAGAAAAGAGAATGTGAATCAAGAGTTGCAGCAGTGCAGAATTGTTGTAGTGAAATAAATTTGTTCAAAGCAAAGGAGAAGAGCTCAGAGCAAGCGTATTGAAGTATTTGAGAGGACCAGTTATGTTGCCAAAACAAGATGCTGTTACCATCGGAGGGGAGATAAGTCAAACCCACATTGAAACCATGTACCAGAGGTTTGAGAATTTTAGTAAATGTGTTGTTTAGAGGGTAAGAAGAAAGAGAAGATGATTGCAAACAGAGAGCCAAGGGCTTCCACAAAGAGTAATTATTTGAAGACCATTTCCATAACCATTTAGCAAGCAAGGCATCATTAAAAGCAGTAAGATTGAGAATTCCAAGACCACCAACTGTTTTAGGCTTGATGACACATTTTCATGAAATCATGACCAGCTTTCTCCTGTCTGAATTAACTCCATGCCAAAGGAAATTTCTTCTCAAAGTATCTATTCTTTTAATTACCCATGCTGGTAATTTAAAGATAGACATGAAATAAGTTGGAAGTGAAGATAAGCATGAGTTAATTAAGACTAATTTTCCTGCAATCGATAGAAGTGATGCTGACTAACCTTGAAGTTTAGAAGTAAACTTATTCAACAGCTGTAACCAGCTGTTTGTCAGATAATGGCAAGCCTAGATAAGTGAAAGGAAGAGATGCCAATCTGCAGTTGAAAACTGCTGCCAAAGATTGTGAAACTGTATCAGAACAGTGTAAGGTGATCAAATCAGACTTATTAGCATTGAGAATCAGACCAGAACAGCTTCCAAACATTTGAAACACCACATTCAGAAAAGTTGCCTGCTGCAAAGTCGGTTTGAAGAAAAAAAAAGCATCATCAGCATAGAAGATTGCTGAAAACATGTTGTGCAGAGGCATAGGGATTGCTCGTAAGCGATTTAACTTGGCAATCATCTTGAGAGAAAGTCAAAAGCAAGGATGAACAAGTATGGAGACAGTGGGTCCCCCTGGCGTACCCCCCTTTTGAGAAAGATTTTTCTTATAGCAATTCCATTGAGAACTACCCTTGAAGCACCCTGCAACACACATCCCATAACAATGGAGATGAAATGCTGTGTAAAACCTAGAGCACACAAAACTTGGTTGAGAAAATTCCAGCTGACAGTATCAAAAGCTTTATGCATATCAGCTTTGAAAATTGCCAGGGGGTCTTAGATTTGGAGCAGTGTAGCACAACTTCTTGAGCATATGCAAAGTTTTCAGTAATGGCTCTGCCTTGCATGAAACCAGTTTTATTATATTCTATCTCTGCAAATCTACATTATCTTACTGTCAGATATATGTATTATTATATAATAAAGTAGATTGCATGCCAGAGGCACGGAGATATAACAGTAGACATGACTCGGCAGTCGGCACAGAACAATATTAACAATCGTTTCGACAATTCAATCTCTTTCTTGATCATTATTTCCGAAAAAAATATTTCATTCTCTTTGGAGGTAGGCCGCATGAAAATAATTAATTTGTCGTCAAGTGAAACACTATTTGTCAAATGCCTTATGCCAATAGGAAATAGGCTTGTAGTTGTAGGCTATAGCATTAACTAATTATTATTATTTTTTATTTTTTTTGGGTATATGCCTATAGCAATTAGCAGCATATATTAGCATATATCTTTCTAGAAAGAGGGCATGGAATGGAGTTTGCCAAGTTGGACTCCGGCTTTCATGCGGTGCGGTTTGTTTGCTTGGAGTTTGGACCTCTGGAAGTGGCAAGTGGTAACTATGTATATATGAGGTACGAACCGTGATGAATCTATGGTGACAGGTAACTTAATTCTTTTGCGGTGTCTTTGTCGAGGTAATTACTACAGAAAAAAATGTTTTTGAGCTAAGTTAATATAATATTAGGTCTTTGTTTTTACACAAATTAAATTAACGTTTATATTGATATAAAATGATTTTTTCATATAAGTTTAATCTTTACTGGTTAGAGTGAATTTATTTATTTATTTAAGATAATATGAGCGTGAATCTTGTAATTTTTTTAAATTTAAATATTTATGAATTATCCAATGATCGAATTTTGAACATGTTATCTATAACTAAAATGTGCCGTCTTTTAGCACTAAACCGAGGATTGATTTTTAGAACAAAACAATAATATGAATGAATAGTACCTCAAAATCGCATATTTAAAATTCCAAATACACACTCAAATTCATATTATGTGTATCGAAAGGTTTATAATTTTATTGCGCGTGTTTAGTTATTTAAGTATTAAGTATAACTTTCATGCGAACAAATTTAAAATTAAAAGAAGCCCAATAAATTATGACTCTTCCCATAGGGCCATAAATGAAAAATTCAGTAAGTAAAAAATTTTATTGCGCGTTGCTTTTTCTTTGAGGAGTGTTGATATATGTGAGGTTGTTGATTTGTTTAAAAACTTTACAACCTGTAAAACTTTGTACTTCTACTTTCAATGGAAGCGGCGGTCTTATCCGCTTGTTTTCAAAAAAATAATATATATTATAAACTTTATCAGGCTTAAAATTTCAATCCAGCTGAACAGTAATTTTTCACAATCTTCAGATTTCTTACCTTTACGTGTCGATATAATAATAAAACATGCGGCCGAAAAAGGCAAAAAAATGTTGGAATTTTGGAGAAAAAGCGAATTACAGGGAAAGTCGATAGAAAATGACAGCATAACACCCTTAAAAGGTGAGAATTGAAAAGGACCCGAGGAAGAACCGAACAAACAGCGCAAAAAGAGATCCCACGATCCGAACCAGAGCGATGTCATCGATGACGTCAATCGAAACACCGGCCATATGCCTCTGACTGAAACGGAACAAATGAACAATTGAAATGAAACCTCGGAAAAGTTTAATGTTTTCGGGCACTTTTGGCATGGGTGAGGTTAGTGGGTTTAGTGGTGTAAGGTTAGTACTTTTTGAGATTTTCGAGGTACTTTTTGGAATTTCGAGGTAGAATAGTGAGGGGATGGGATTTTCGAGGTAGCTCCAACTAACCCCAAAAACCCCTCTAACCCCTCTAAACTCTCATGCCAAACGCACCCGAATCTATTCGTATTTGCGCCACTTTTTCCGGAACTGAAACTATAAAATATTAAAATATTGCCAGGTGAACGGCGATGCTTCAAAGAAATAGGACCTGTTTTCTTCAAAAAAAAAAAGGACCCATTAAAAAATTGGTGCCAGCCAAACAGTGAGGTGCAGGATGAAGATGAAGCCAATGAATATTTGTTGGATTGATCTCTTTATCAGCTTTATTTTGCTCTTTTTTGTTGGCTTTGTTTGGATGTTATACTGTTTAGAGTACTTCTGATATTTTGTTGGAGTAGGAGTAGGAGTATTTCTTTACCTGCTTAAGTCCCTTTGTGTGTGACTTTTTTTAATAGATTTTGTTTGCATGCTTTAATGGATGCAGACGCCTCTTTAAGGTGCTTTTATCAAAAAAAGAAAAAAAAAAATTGGTGCCAGCGAGTTCCTGGCTATATATTCCTTTATCTAACTGATTAAAATGAGGAATTTAGTATTTCAACTTTTTATATATTTTATAATACAAATTAAATCTAAATAATGCATTAATAACATAAAAATACCTTTCGATTTGTTTTGATACAATTATTGAGATAAAAAGTTCGAAAATTTAACATTCATAAATGGCCACATCGATGAGCCTTTAAACTCTTAATATCAATCAAAATAAAATTAAAAGCATTTTTATGTGCTTTAAAAGATGTGACCAAATTATAATGGAGAACCAATATAATAACATTTAATCAAATCCCTGTTATTAATGCCCCCTTTGTGGTTTGGTTTTTTGGGTAGAAGGAAGAATTCAAGCCTTCTTTTCCGTAAATGTCAACGGTTGCTAGGTTTAAATGCTCGTAGTCAATGATACCAAATGTAATTCTGTATTGATGACCTCTTTGACTCCTCCCTTTTCTCTCCCTATCATATCTAGGCCTGTCAAACGTGGCCGAAATGCACGGAACAGGCCATTCCGTTTGCCGTTCCGTTTAGGAACGCGGCACAAAGTTTTGTCTTGTTAACCGTTCCGTTTCATAAACGGTACATAATTCCGTTCCGTTATTCGTTCCACTTCAAAAAATACATATAAAACGGTTTGAAAAAGGGCGAAACGGGTCGAAACGGCACGATTCCTTGTTTCGTTTACCGTTTCGTTATCGAAACGAAATAAAAAATGGAGCCGTTAATTGTTTCGTTTGGGTTATGCGGAACAGCATAACGTGTCCCCACGTGCCGTTGACAGGCCTAATCATATCTCCTGCTTTCAACACCCAACACAGAGGTTGCTTCTCTGTGGTGTTCAATTTTGCAATGCATCCACCTTTGTACAAATATAACCTCAGTCCGTACAGCTTGAGTCCGTGTATGCGAGTGGAGTTGCACTGACATGTTGTTCCGAGAGCTAGCCTTCCACATGAATCCAGTGAAGCACAAAATGCAGTGGTATAAGAAATTTTTAATCTAGTTATTTATCTTAGTACTAGTATATAGTCTGCAACAATTTTCACCAAAAGCATTCTCTTTGTTTATGTGCAATTTGCAAAGGCAAACTATCCACGCAATCTAAACTGGCCCAAGGGAATCTCTAGTTCATTTCAGATCTCTCAATCTTTAAATAAATTTTTAAGTTGGGTTGAGTTTTAATGGGTTAGGTCTAGTAAGGTCTCAATTTCCAGAAGCCTTTAATTGGGCTTCTATAAAGTTCTTATAAAGGAAAATATAAAGAAGAGATTTATTTGGGCTAGCAAAGTTCATAGCGAGTGCCGAGTGGCATGGCCCCACCCCCAAGTCCCACAATGCGCTTTGTGGGTTGTAGCTGAACCATCAACTTCTGCACTCTGGGTAACTGGGTTGTAGCATACGGTGAAAGCCTAAAAAGTTCAAAACTAAAAGCAAAACCTGTAAAATAAACCACGAGTCCACGACGCTCTGGGCAGTCTGGACGACTGGATGGAGAGAGAGTCTAAATAAGGCCATAAGGGGCCGGACCGGGTTTGGACTCTGTCATGTCCTAAAAATGGGATGATATCAGCTATTAATGCTGACTTAGACAAACAGCTCAGCGCTCAGACAGAAGAACAGATTGACAGAAGACGTAAGGCAACAAGTCCCCTCGATGACGGAAGGATGAGGGACGTTAAATATCTGACGGAAGTCGCTAGCTGAGATGCATCTGGATCGTCCGATTCCAACGGTCGACAAAATCCATCCATTGAAGATAATTAAGTAGATTAGAGTAGAAATGGATATTATAATTTCTGTTTTGAGTTGCTACGCCTATAAATAGGCCATTTCTGCTGTAATTGGGATATGAAATGGAATAAGAAAATTGTTATTATCTTTGTTACTTCTGTATCTATTGCTCTTTCCTCTTATCTTCCAATTTGTCTCAATTCCTCTCACAATTTCCACCCAAATTCACCTCAAATACCAGCAAGACTGTGACAAGTGGTATCAGAGCCCAAAGATCGCAGGTGGGCACGTTTCAACAACAATTTCGAGTCGAATTCAGCTCAAGAACTAATCAAGAACTCGAGATGTCGACACTTGCAACCTCTTGGTTGATGTCTTTTGAGGAAAGTCGCCAACGTAGTGCAGAAATCCACCAAGAAAGTATGCGACAGTTTGCTGAATTGAAAGAAATGCTCAAGCAATACATGCGCAATCAAGGGATTCCATACCAGCCTTTTGAAAAAGAAGAATGCAATGTAGATGAATCAATTGCTATCAATGAAGAAGGAAGCGGTTTCATTGATCGTGTTGAGACACCTGCTGATATTGAAATCAGTGAAGTGCTTGTAGCATCAGAGAATGATACCAAGCTTCAGGCTGAGGAATATTCTGCTATCGATGTAGAAGAACCAGTACAGCCGCTTGAAGAAGAAGATGATGAAGAAGGTGGCATTAGTCGATCATTTGGTACACCATTCTTGGAAGCTCCAAGTCAAGACCTGGTTGTATCAAGCATAATTGACTCGACTCAACAGCAAGAATTGAAATATGACGAGGGAAGAAGCAAGAACAATGATCACAATGCAAGAACAGATGGTGTTGCTCCTTTCGACATGGATAAAGATATGAGCATTCATGAAGATTCAAGCAAAGAGAAAAAGCATGAAAAGCAAGCCACGATTGCTGGTATGGCCTTTGATGATGGAGAAACCAGTGTTTTGGGTTCAACAATTCAGCCATTAAAAGAGAGAACTTCTAAAATGCAACTCCATCAGTGTCTACCCAGCAATCCTCACAACCACTATTCCAGCAACAACCTTGAGTCTCATTTCCAAGATGCTGAGAAAGAAGAGTCAAAAAGACAGGAGAAATCCAGCACTCAAACATTACATCATCAAAGGCATAAAGGTCATTTAATTATGCTGAAATTTCCTTCTTTGACATGGTCTGAAATTTTGGGTTGGATTGATGGATATGAGGTCAAAGTAGAAAGGAGTCAAACCATTGTTATTTACAAAAATAAAATGGGTAAATTCTGGCATGAACTCTTGGCTAAATTAGGATTAACATTAAAGAAGAATAGAATATCAGATGGACAGAAATCCCAGACTTTACATGACAGTGAATTCAATGCCAAACTGACTACAATTGTCCAATTATTGATTCAATGGACAACTAAACCTAATGGACAAGCATTATAGATGGATGATGAGAAGGCCAAAGAGTTTGTTAAATTACAGCATCATGCTGATAAGCACATGGTTCTTTATTTCTGTTCCATTGCGCTTAGTATGCCTAAAGAGGAGTTCCATATAGGGCTTACAAGGCTATACAACTTTGAGCAAGTGGAAAAGTTTAATTGGAGAATTTATGAGCCAGTGACAAGGGATTTTCCTACATTACATGGTGTTCTACAATTCTCAGGAAATAGTTGTATCACTCACATTTCCAGTTTTACCCCTCCTATGGTAAACATTGCAACTAAGGCTTCACTTTTAATTCATGCTAAGACGAAAGGCCTCACTGTGGAAAAGCATTACGGTAAGAAACAAGGATTGAAAGAGGCCAACACTGCTCCAAGAATATTCTGGCTTGAGTTCTTTAATTTCCAGCATCATGTGGCTATCTATTTCTTCTGCATGGAGCATGGCATGTCTAGTGAGAAGTTTCTCAGAATAATTGAGAGATTGTACAAGTCTGTGCAGCTACTATTAGATAGAATAGACATCAAGAGAAATGTGTCCAGTAAAGAAATAGCTTCAACCATTTTTGGTACCCTCTCAAGTGAAATGAGAGCAAATAAGTCAAATGGGGGTATTCAAGCTCAAATTGAAATACGTGTATCAACCAGAATGGATGAGAACTACATATCATATGTAATCACTGAAATGATTAATAGAAAGAATAAACCCTCTACAACATTGCTGGTCAGAAATCATGAGCCCATTAGATTGTTAGAGAAGAACAATGGACCAGTTGCCAAATTATGGGTCAAATGGGTAAATACAGCTTGTCAGGATTCTTCCTTGGCTGATCATTATTCATACATGATTCTTGAGGGCAAGAATCAACTGATGGAGGAGGGAATGTCATGTCCTGAAAATGGGATGATATCAGCTATTAATGCTGACTTAGTCAAACAGCTCAGCGCTCAGACAGAAGAACAGATTGACAGAAGACGTAAGGCAACAAGTCCCCTCGATGACGGAAGGATGAGGGACGTTAAATATCTGACGGAAGTCGCTAGCTGAGATGCATCTGGATCGTCCGATTCCAACGGTCGACAAAATCCATCCATTGAAGATAATTAAGTAGATTAGAGTAGAAATGGATATTGTAATTTCTGTTTTGAGTTGCTACGCCTATAAATAGGCCATTTCTGCTGTAATTGGGATATGAAATGGAATAAGAAAATTGTTATTATCTTTGTTACTTCTGTATCTATTGCTCTTTCCTCTTATCTTCCAATTTGTCTCAATTCCTCTCACAATTTCCACCCAAATTCACCTCAAATACCAGCAAGACTGTGACAGACTCAAATGAGACAATAAAAGGGTCAGTCCGGATATCCGGCCCGAACTGGCCCAATCCTTCAGAGATGCTGGTACGCTGCTAGGGTGGATTTGCTCTGAGGCGGATTTGCTCTGAATTTGAAGTTCTGCTGGTTTTTTCGCTTTTTCTTTTCTTCGAGAGCCACCGAGCCCACCGTCCGATGTCTCTTTTTTTTTAAAAAAAAAGAAAAGAACTTGTAAATAAAAATGACGAATAGAACAATATTGCAATTTTGACAGATTGTGCTGACAAAGTAAAAATCAATCCTCTCTCTCTCTTTAAATAAAAAAATAATAATAATTAATCCGAAATAGACTGCTATTTCGGCTTCTACGGCCGCTACAGTAGCGCATTCCATTTTTTTTTTCAGGATGATATATAAAATATTATTACCAAGCATATCCTAGTACCATGACGGCATGACACCGCTAAATGCAACAGTGTCGCTTTGGTAGCAGCCTTTTAGCTTACCAAATGATAATAGTTTATTATTATTCTGCACTCTACATTATCCGAATCGATGCTAAAATGTGCGTCACATGCACATGCACAGGGCTCTATCCATCTTAGGTCTCTGAAAATTAATCAACTGACCTTTTTCTGAAGCCACAGCTTTTTTCTGTAGCCTTTTGCCGACTTCGTTTCTTTTATCATCTTTTACATCTCCCAAAGTAAACGCCTCATAGGGATCACGGATAATGGATGTAATCACGCAACGTATTGTTATTTATGAAATTATTATCTTAAAAATCTAAAGGTTGCCTAAAGTATTTTAATGAATTATTTAAGAAAAATTTAATTTATAAAGTCTTATTCAAAGGTTTGTAATTCTTTAAGGTGCTATGTATGAAATAAACAAAAATTTGGCTATAGATTGATCGCTGTAAATTGACTCCGGTTCAACAATTTACCGAATATTCATTATTGCACTGCGCAATGTGATCAATAGACTGCTATGATGTATCTAATTAAAAGACTAAATTCGTGTTGAAAACTAATTTAATTGAAAATTCTCATGATGGTTATTAGATAAAAATTAAATTTATGGAAATTTTTTATAATTTGAAAGTTTCGACAAACTCCGATTTTGAAAAATGTCTAGCATCCAATTAAAGAAAAGGAACACATCGAACGAATTGTAAAATAACAACTAGTCTCGTCAGCGTTTAGTTGGCGACCAAATAACCCATTAACCCTTAAAAATGCTTTACATTTATATATAATTTATCATATTTATAAAGAAAATGCATAATTGAATTCTTGCGTTCCACAGAGATTCCTTGTTTGTTGTTAGTGTTAGGAAATTTATTAATTACTGATGTGTTTTAGGTATATCATTAATAATCTTTAATATATATAGAAAGTTTAATATGCACCATAATGCATAGAGTATTCTATGCACATCGGATTTTTTCGGAAATATTTTTGTAAATTGACAAATCTAATTTAACCAATCTAATCTACATATTGAAATCTCATATGATACCAAATTCAGACAAACTCAACCCTAACCATAGAGTTGAGTTTGTCTATTACGACGAAGAAGTTTGTCTAATCTACATATACAACCATGGAGTTGAGTTTTCATATGAGATTTTAATATGTACATTGCATATTACGACGAAGAAAGAAGTAATGTCCCAAAACATCTCTCGTCCGGACTAGTAGTGAGCCGGGAAATCTAACCATCTGGAGATATAATTTGGCACTCACCTTGTCATTTTGTGGGCTTGCACTTGCAGTTTGGGACAATAGGACCCATCAAACTTTTTGACCATATGAAACATATTACCTTTTTGCAGTTGTACCCGTGATATTTTCAACCACCTTGAAACATTTTTAGTAATTTAGACAATATTTCCATTGTCAATCAGTCAATCAAAACAACCGATAGGCGAAAGGTGCTAAAGGCTGAGAAAGAGAAAAATGAGTCTTCAATCATTCTAGAATGCCCAACAGCCCAAGTGCTTTAATAATAATAAAAAATTATTCTAGAAAAAAAGATTCTATGAACCATTACAGAGAAAAAATAGGCTGAAACATTGTGCGGAGTATCGCCATATCAACATGCCAAATCCCACTACAGAGAAATCTCAATTTGTAGTAAAAATAATAATAATAAAAAAAAAATCTAAAGTTATGCCTGTCTGTCAGTGAAATGCCGCACGGAGTGATATGGACATAACATGTGGGTTCTTTGAGCACATGGTGAGCCCATTACGCTCACGCCATGATTTCACAGGTGTCGACTGCATCATGCTGTCTGGGCCAGTCAAAATTTGAAATAGTTCCAATAGATAAAGGAATGCAGGGTCGGATATACATATACATTGATTGCATGGATCAATCTCCATTTTTATATCAATAATTTTGAATTACATAAAAATTCTATAATCTTTTCACAAAAATATCATGAGCACCTGTGATTTGCATTATTTTCAAACAAAATCTTTTTTATAGTCGCCTTTCATATTCCAAAATGCTGCTTACATTAATTCTGAAATGGAAGACAAATAGACAACGATGGCGTTTGCAAATAACCTATGCGACAATATGAACCCTCCCAGGAGATGATAATTCTCTAAACATCCAGCGGTGAAGAAATCATAGTTTGTCGAGAGTCGAGACTATGAACCCTCCCAAGAAATGATAAAATCTGCAAAAAAAAAAAAAAGAAACTGTGTTTCAATTTATTTATTTTTTTAAAAAAAAACTCCGAGCACGGAGGCAAGTTTATTTTAAATTTTGTCCCCCCCCCCCCCCCCCCCAACACCATTTCATAAAGCTTATAATGGACAAAAGAAAAATTTGACAGAATCACCATAAACCACGAAACATAACAAACTGACCTAACAAAAACAAACTCGGAAGTAAGATTCAACTACATGAAACGAAAAATCAATTTAATCCAGAGAGCAATAATAAAATCTTAATTTATACATAATGGTTATGACCCTTGGATTTTAAATACGCGATACGATATTATGACAATACCAAAATTAATTCGAAATTCGAAATTTCTTATGAACGCAGTATGTGTGCGTCCTTATCTATCTGCCATATGTTAATGAAGTTTGATGCATTTTTTTTCCTACCACTCGTGGATGGATTTAAAAATTATGATGGTTACAATGTTGATGGATTCTCCAAATATTTTCAAATTGCTTAAACTTTGATAGTGAAGCAATCTGACCGTCCTAGAACATTGTTTTATTTTGTTTTCGTAAAAAGCGAACTCAACGACATTCATAAATTCACTTTTTCAATCTTAAATTCTCAAATATATGTTATGTCAGAATCTATAACGGCATCGTGTGATCGTGACAATTGACTGCCGTGTTTTTTTTTTTTTTAAATAAAAGCAGTATTTAGCATATCTTATTTAAAATTTACAGAACACATTGTTCAAATTTAGATCAATAACAAAAAACATTCTACAAAATAGAGCGCAAAATTCACCGGCCGAAATTTATGATTAAATCTTGTTAAAACTTATATTTTTATTGTTTAAAATATGGTGTGGCATGATGATAGACAGTTGTAAAGACCCATCAGGCCACCACCTAAAACTATAATATAACAATATTACAGGAAACAAACACGCTAAAATGTCACATAAAAACAAATATTTAAATAATACAACATCGTGAAATATCATATATAAAATAAAAAATAATAACAAGTCTTGGAAGTAATACTTAATTAATATAAAATTTTATATATCAGAAATTAGTTTGTGGCCCAGTGACAATTATTGAAATTTTAGCTAATTACTGTTATCATTAATTAATATCTGCTAATTATCATTTAATTTTAAATAATCACAGGAATTAGTGAGAGGTCTGATACATTACATTCCAAATGCCAGTGCTGCATAGTATGAATATTAATTTTTGGTTTCAAATTCTACTGATTATTAAAAAAAATTTAGGCAATTAAAACAACTTTTACATTGTTATGGTTTCTTGATGTAGATAGTGTGTAACACAATTGAAAAAGTTTTTTAAAAAATCTCATCATTTTTTTCTATAATTGCACCAATAATTATCTCAAAACTCGATGCTTCCAAAATTCATAGTTTTCACACTCCACTCCAATGATAGACCAAATATAGAATGTAGGACATGGGGGGACAAAATGGGGAAGTGATAAGGAAATCATACCCTACTGTTGATGAAGAATTGACCATTCCAGTTTGTTTGCATCTGGCGAGAGAATAGCTGATTGCACCAACCAATTCCACCAACTCATCACAAGCTCACAACCCATGTGGCATCTATGACACACACCCAGCACGCCGGGTCGTTGCTGCCCTAGTGCCCCACGAAAACCAACCACGGAGGGTTCAGGGTTTTATGGGTGCATGATTATGTAACATATCTTCTATTCTTTTAAATCTCCGTGTGAATCTCTCCGTTTATTTTCTTTCTGTAATTTTTGTCCGGAGTATTGGCAAGTGGGTTTCGTTTATATACTAGTTTTATATATTCTGTCATGTGTATGGTATCTTTAATTTTAGAAAGAAATTAGATTTTTGTGTAAAATATTTTTAGAGAACGTAAATTAAAATTTGGACTTTTTATTCTATCGAGATAGTTCCATAATTTTTTTTTTAATTTTTTTTAGGTTAGTTCTTAAAGTTTAAGCTGCACCACCAGATCTGTCTCTAAATTTTGAAAAAAGAAAGAAAGAAATTTGACTAGTTTTCCACTCTGTCTAATTATAATTAAGTCGATCTAATATTCCGGAAGGACGAGCTATGTTTTTTCCTTAAATGTTGCATGGACCGACCTAATTCAAATATATAGTAGGGAAACAATATTTTAAAAAACTTCAAGGGCCAATGTTGTTTTTATAAGTGATACTGATACACATGAACTTTTAAAAGTATAAAAAATATATTATAAAAAAAATCAGGACCCAAAACCTGATTTTTTCCCCCTTAATTTTATAATTGCTGTGTTCATCATTGAAATAGTTTAAAATCAAATATATAAAAGGTCACATGCACTACTGAATGTCAATATATGATATATATCGATTTTCATGAGTTATTTGAATTTTTTTAATCAGAATTCATACAGAACTCACCCAATCTAAACTGAATGTGTCAATCACGATCACAGAATTTTCTTTTGGCTCGTTTAAATAATTATCCTCACAATCAAAATATATTTCCACCAAATAAACGGGGTAGTGGATAAGAATTTAGAAGCATTTAAGCATCTAAACAACAGTCAATAAATGCTATAAAAGATCAAAGGTATTTTGATTTGTTGTATTGATATCTGAAACTGGTCGTTAGATTCATATCATCTCCTTTTTTTAAAAAAAAAATGTCGTAACGGATATGTATAGCATTTCATCAATATTCATATTTATTATTTATGTAACCACAAAAGACTTCTTTACAAAATCAATTGGGAAGCGCTCAAAATCCTCCGGCGTTGTAGAGGATGCGGATGCATATTATAATCTCTTTATTTGCTCGAGTTGTACGACATGCATTTTAGCAAGATCCAAATTATTTGTTGGCTTGCGTAACACATTTTCTATCAAAGAATCGCTAACTGATGACTACGTAAAATTTTATTAATAATAGTTCACATTAAAATGTGGGAGTTATCTTTAAAAAAAACTAAAAGATGCGGATGATCCAAACTCTTTTGGAAGTCCCACGCACAAAAAGGCTGCATCGTTATTCTAGTGAATTGTGTCTTGAATAGAATACATTACAAATTATAAGTTTCGAGGTTCAGTGAAATATGCAAATCATACATAGTAAAATGAGTTTTAAGATGGAAATAATGCAACCAAAGAAAATTTACATCAAACTCAAAATCTTGTTTTGTCAACAAAAAATATTGTTATTATATATATATTTTGGATTAGTCTGAAATGCACTGAAGTGTCATTGAGGGCATGGGGTTATTCATATGATTTCTGACAAAGCAAAATTTAATATAAAAAGGAAAAATTGAATAATTGTGAGGGTTGTGTGGTCCCTTTGTGTGAATGAGTGCATAATGTGGAGGGGTCTTGGGAAGTACATTTGACCAATCTGAAAATTTTGACCTCCTATTATTGTACTCTCATGAGGTTTTCAGAAAGGACCCAAAACTTTTTATATTATTAAAGACTTTCTATGCAGAAAGGTAAAGCGAGCTGTTACCTTAGTTCTCCGCAGATAAAGATAGTGTACCAAAAAAGTTCAAATTTCAAATAGTTTGTCAAATGTCAATCATTACAAACTTCAAAAGATAATTGTTTTCCAATTTAGTAACCAATTAGCTAGCAAAAAATGTGTACTTTCTATTATCATTTTTGTAATGTTATCAACATTGTCTAAATATTTGTGAGAACAGAGAACTGAGGAATCATATCTAGATTCTAGACACCTAGTTGTATCCAAATAATAGATTTCCTGATGAGATAAATAAGAAATAAGACAGGGTTTCTATGCATTAAGTTAGTTCTGCAAGTGCAGTTCCCAAGAAGCAGGACTAAATCCCCAAAGCAGAGAACCTCAGCACTGGAGACTCCTGTCGGTAACTCATAACACAACCACATTTCTCTCTCTCTCTCTCTCTCTCACTCTCTCTGAAACGAAACAATGGAGTATGAGAGGATTCACAAAGTTCAGGTATGAGCTCTTCAACCTTCAAAGCCCAGTAAATCAATTAACAATTGAAATTGCTCAATGAGGTCATCAATTGATGTAGTATTAGAATTTTTTGAGGAAATATCTTTTATTTCTAGAAATGCTTCTATATTAGAATTTTTATATTTGAGGAAATATATTCAATATTCGTTAGAAGTTAGCATTGTATATAATCAACAAGCTTCTGAGTTTATGTCTGAGTATATACTTCGGCGGAGGTGTACTGTTGCTATGTTGGTACATTGTTTGTTTTCTTAGAAGATAGTTTACAAATGGTTATGTACTTGTGTTCTTTCTCAACAAGTTATTGAATGTCTCGCTGCCCACAATCTCATATTGCCCGCATTTTCTGTTAATACTTCTTTTTCCCCTTCATTTTTTACAATTTTTAAAACATCTTCATTGATTAACAGTTTTTAGTTTTTGCAATGCTCGCTTCATTTTGCGTGAAATTTATTTCCCTTTTTCTCGGATACTATGGTATGATAATCAAATTATAGATGTATACGCTTGTGTAACCAATAATATGTTTTATAGGATCTTAAGACGGGCTTACTTTATTACAGAATATATGTTTTTGCAATGCTTGCGTCCTTTTTGCAAGATTTTTTTATCCCTTTATCTAATACTAAGGTATGGCAATCAAAATGATAGAAATATATATTTGTACAACCATAATGCGTTTTTTCCAATATCGAGCTTCTTTTATTTATTACAGTTGCTTGAAAGTTCCACTGTATTTAAATCATTACCTACATCCGTAGCAACTTTTAGCTAGTTTCGCTTTCAGTTAAAAGCATTGAAGAAAGACAGCGACAGCGCCATCAAGGCATCAACTTTCACAAAGAAATGATAAGGAAAATTTTTTTTTAAGAATGCAGAAAGGTGTACTTTACCAGTGTCACCAGTCTGATAGATTATTGTTTTGGATCTTATTTCTTTCTTTCCTCCATAATTTTTTTTATACATCTTTTAACGCAAAAAGGAAAAAAAAATGGATGTCACGTCGCTCTGAATCTCTGACCTCTCTCCCCCTCTCTCTTCCCGTGCTCTGTCAGAACAAACATGCATCTATTGGTAAAGTCTACTCATTGATTTTTATCCAAGTTATTTTTTTTTTTAAAACTTGCTCTCCTGCTAAATAAAGTTTGACATTTCTACGTACTTCTATTTGTGATGATTTCACCTAATGTCTTCTTTTCTAACATTTTTAATTAAGTTCTTTACTTAAAAAAAAAAGAAGCATTATGTTCTTTGGAGTGTTCTGCAAAAATTTGGAATATCAGTGACAATTTTTTTTTTTTTTTTTTTTTTTTCTGAGATCAAATGCCCCCAAGATGATAAAGCACACCGGTAAATTAGTCTAATTAAGTATTGTACTTTGGTTTACAGTAAAGTACCAAACAGCCAATGCATTTGTTCGGAAAATGACTGTACTGTTCTGGTAATACTTGATTGATTGTTCTCTCCCTACTCTTTTTACATCGGGTATAGAAGAGTTTGATCAACTGATATGGTTATCCTTATTAGCTTCCAGCCAAGAAAAGTATTATTTTGTAATTGGCTATATATATGAACTGTAGGTAGGGGTGCTTTCTCCAACAAAGCTAAGAATGAAGCTCTTAGGATCCCACAACCGTGTCAGAACTGGTGGTGGTGTTACTGATACAAGCTCATCAAGAACTTCCCCTTCAAAAATTGTGGAACCTGAGAATGCACACAACAGCTTATTATCTCGTGATACTGATGAAGAAGGTTTTTTTTTTGTTATATATATTTACTTTTGTTAATAATGAAAATGTCTACAGCATGTAGTCACTGTTCTGGTACTGGCAATTCAATTTTGTAGTTAGTACACGGCAGTAACTGGCATATGTAAATTTCCCTGGTTAATTTCTTTCAGTTGCAAAATATTGATATATATAAATTAAACACGTGAAATACTACTTCAGTCCCTACTTGTTCAAAATAATGATATAAATAGTTGAGAGAGAAATTTCCCAAACAGAAACATTTGCTGCAATATTTTGTTTGAATGTGTGTGAAATTTGTAAAACTTAATTCTTTATACTGCCAATTACATGTCCTTTAAATTTCAACCATGATTTAATTTTTCCTCTTTTTAACATAATTCACACAGACAGCTCAAGAGACTTTAGAGGCTCTGCAACCATTAATCATCCTATAAAAGATATCCGGCATGTTGGCCCAAATAGTGTACCAAAATTTATCCCCAGTCACGCTCAATCAAGTAGTTTGAGCACAGTTCATCCAATAAAAACCCTAGAAGAAGATCAAAACCAGAACCGATCCTTTGAAAGTGGTCAGGATACTGGCAATGGTAATAACTTTGAGTTTCATCATACGACGGTAGAGAGAATTTCGCAAAATCCACCAGTTGGGAATTTTTCTAGAGGTGCCCCATCAAAATGGAACAATGCTGAAAAATGGGTTTTGAATCGGCAGAATTCATATTCAAGTTCAAATGCATTAAGGAGGCTTGTTGGATTGGGTCAATGTGGTGTGGGGCATAATAGTAATTCTTCTGAGCTAAGAGCTGCAAATAAAAATCTGCAAGGAGTTAATACAAAAAGGATAGAGGGTGGCAATCCTGCTGGTAATGGCTTTCCAGAGAGGTTTTCTTTCCAAGGTACTCAGCCAAACTGGATAGATGCAAGGAATAAGGAATTGGGTACAACAACAGACCCTATGGATTACCCAAAAGGTACAAATTTTGATTCTCACTTAAAAGTGTAAACCTGTCCATTTTCTAAAAAAATTGTTTCTCTTACAATTTTTGGTGCTTTTTTTTGCTTGATAAAAAGCTTAGGTGTGGTATAAATTTCAATTCATGGTTCTGAAAAGAATATAAAATCCACAGTAATAATGCTTCCATAATGCTGTGGGGAATCAATAATTCCTGATTCTAACAAGTTATAATATTTTCACCAATGTAGTTACTCCAAGTGTGCCACAGATATCTACAAGAGATATTGGTACAGAAATGACGCCCATACCGAGTCAAGACCCTTCTATGACTTGTACTCCACTTGGTTCGATCACACCAACTCGTAGTCCCAATGCATCTATTCCTTCCACACCATTTGGAGAGAAGGCTGAGGCCCACACAGCCAATACAATAGAACCTCAACCCTGTTTGAAGAGAAAAGGAAGCATCAAGGAGTTGTCAGACAACGAATTGAAAATTAGGACTAGAAAGGAGATTGCAGCACTTGGAGTTCAGTTAGGAAAGATGAGAATTGTATCGTGGGCTAGCAAAGGAGATATGGATATTGAATCTAGTAACATTTCTCCCAAAAATAAAAATGGAAGTGAAGATGCAATGAAAAGAGATTATGAAACACGTGCAGTAGCATGGCAAGAGGCTGAGAACTCGAGACATGATGCAAGGTACTATTTCATTTAAAGTTGTGAATTTCTAATGGTACTAAATATAAGTTGCCTATAGATAGGGGCAGTCTTCAGTTTTCAGTTTTTTTCTTCTATTCTTTCTTTTTATGTAAATTTTATCATGCAATTAGGGACTTTTTACAGCTCTAATGTTTTTCATTTATAGATTCAAGAGGGAAGAGGTGAAGATTCATGCATGGGAGAGCAGTCAGAGAGCAAAATTCGAAGCGGAAATGTTAAAAATAGAGGTATTACTTGCATCATTTACCAGTCTTGTTGCCATTTACCCTCACAAATGCAGTATATACAGAAAAATGTTTCCTGCAGGCAATCACATTTAATTTATTTTTTACTAGTTTTACTATATGTTTATAGTCTTCACTAACATCATTTATCATTTCATCTAATGTTCCTTGCATGATAGTTTGCTTCCACAACTAATTAAGCAATTTATCCAGCCTACAGAATTCCCCTGTGGGTCTGTACACTAAGCTAAGAGTATCATATCTGATACTGTATACATGATTTCATGGAAATATACCAGCAAATTAACCCCACATGATAAGTTTTCTGTTGAAGAGAAATACCAGCAGCAGGCAGATATTGTTATTAATAAGAAATATACTCGTCTTTTATTAGGCTAAAGCAGAGAGAATGAGAGCCGAGGCAGTAGAGAAGATGTCAGAGAAGCTTGAAATAACTCGGCAAACTGCAGAAGAGAAACGAGCAGCTGCTGAGGCCCACATGAAAAAGCAAGCTGCACGAGCAGCACAGAAAGCCCAGCTTATTCGTCAGACTGGGAGGGTTCCATCTTCGCATGGATTACTATGCTGTAGTGGGTTCTTTTGAGAGAATTACAGTATTGACTAGACTATTAGTTAGTCAATATGTCTCTGCTATTTGGTTGTGCAAATTTGTATGTCTATATTGCATACTTTTCTCAATTTCTCCAAGAGAATACGTAGTAGGCAATTGTCAGAATTTTTTTTTATCTTTGGTTTGTAGATTTCAATAATTCTGATCGGTATTGTATTTTCAACTTTAGGCATAACTTATGGGTTTTTTTTGGCAATGGAAAATTTCATGTGAGCCTCATATAAGCTTTTGCGTCCCAACAACCCCAAAACATACATACCAAGGCTGCAAGGCATTAGTAAGACACATGATTGTGTTTGTAAGTGAAGAATGCAATTATGGTATGAAAAGGAATACACTGTATGACTGTAGTGTCCACTACTCTTTTGGGGCCATGAATCCAAAAGGACCAAAAATGATGAACGTTAGTGAGCTCGCTTTTAAGAAACTGTTTTCTTTTTGGTTTGCTTGGGTTTATCCCATAGCAGAGATAAATGATTTATGCATGACCTACAACATTGAAATTCTTTTATTTTTTTTTAATAAAAGCAAAAATTTAAAGCAGATGCCCGTTGCATTATCAGCAAAAGCAAAATATTAACAGATACTAAAAATTTATAGAATAATCTTAACAAAATGAACTATATCTGATCTCTCTCTGAAGATACCAGAAATCAATTGCAGAATAGATGTCTTAGCCTTTGTTCTTACTAGCGTAAAAGGCTGATTAAAAATATCAAAACTTCTGATCGGATTAGTTTAAAGAACAAATCGATGAATTGGATCAATTTCCGTAGAATTTAAAAATAAGCTTTGTTGCTCAGCTGATAATAGATCACATCCAATAGCTTTAAGCACATTAATAATCCCCTAACTTTGAAATGTTATGCTCGCTGACGTGTCATGTAATTTTTCTTGTTCTTTCACCTTGATGATGATGTAATCGTTTGAACCATAAAGATTTTAATAAAGCTGTTGACTTGACAATCGCTAACCAACCTTTTTTAAAAAAAAAAAAACCCATGTGAACTCGGAGTCTCGGAGGGAGGTTCATACGAAAATTTGACATTAGCTGACTCCCGATTTTTTAAACGAAGAAATTTTAGAGTGCTAAATGTATTCAGAAGTGGCCAAATTTTATTGAGAAGATGAATCGTACACTGAAGGTCTGTATACAACAACAGTAGATACACTAAAGTAATGCTAACCATACAATCTGGTACCAAAATAAAAAAAAATAAGCCAAGGACATAATTGAATAAATTAATCAATCGAATAATTCCCAGTTTGTCGTGGAAGGAGAATCAAAAGTTTCCCATGTTGTTGTGACCACTACTGGTTTTAATCTGGCATTTGATATTTTGAGCACATCCAATGTTTCTACATATTTTTGCACTCTCTTACCCTACAAAACGTATATAACAAACATTATAACACATCAAAGAGGTGATCTTTGGTTTTGACTCTAATCTTGTCCAGACCAAACAAACTGGAGCTAATATAGGTACATGCATCAAGACCATACAATGTTTCTATTTATTGTTTCAGAAGAGAGAGTACCATTCCCTCCAAAGGAAACCAACTACAAAAGTGCAGGTCTAAACTGTGTAAGTGATAATAATTATTTCTTTCTCACAATCGTGCTGCTTAACACTAATAGATGGGAACTTAACAATGATTGCTCAAATGGTGTGCTTAGTGGATCTTTCCCTTTGTGCGTGTGTGAGTGGTGGAGCTATGGTCCCTAGCAAGATATGTTAATTTCTTTCTTTTTTGTTGAAATAGCATGTCACCATGTAAGCTATTGTCTTCAATTTTTTTCTTATTGTTTTTTAGTTTAGCATTCAGATATGAACACGCCCTTTAGGCAACTCTAAGTCTCCAACTTACTGAAAGCTTCCTGTTGTAAAAAAAAAAATTTTCTAACGCTTGTATTGCATTTTTCCTATTTTAGGCATGAGCTTCTACTATTATAATCAGCAAAAGTACTGTGTAAGTTCAATTTAGTTGTCCCAAGTCCCAATTATGAGTTAACAAAGAATGTATGCACCAGCATGGTATACAACAGTATCTACATCGCTGTGACATGACTAAATATGAATAAGCTAAACAGAGTGCACACGGAGGACCCAAGTGCATTTGGTAAATATGTGGGAATGAAAAAAGGTAGCAACCTGTAGATTTTTCTGCGAAGGGGCATCACCTTCAGAAGGTATACTATCCAATTTTATAGCTTGCATCATCAATAGCTCTATTAAAGTTGTAATCTGTACTTCTGCTACCTTATTACCTTTTGAAATAGATTTCTCTATCGAAGTTACCTACAAACAGAATAATAATTGGTGACACGGTAAAAGAATATACTTAGAGCTAGATTAAAAGAACTAATAAATATGATATTTTATCCTTCATGCTGATGAAAATCTGGTTGTTTTGTATAGATTTTCTAACTAATTGTTGTGGTTGATTAATGGCACTTTTCGCAGCCTCATAATGCGTAATTATTTCTTCACCTAATTGGATTCACACTGTCCCTTTCAAGACAAGGGTAACGTTAGCTTTATCATTTTCTAGCTACACACCACTGGAGGTTCTATAATTGCTCATCATAATCAAGCCCTTGACATGCTAAATAAAATATAAAGTCAACTACTTGAGTGCGTAACTGACAAAACAAAAAGTTTACTCTTGTCTTAATTAATTGTTTTAGGTAATGTAGTTAAAAATTTTCTGAGATCCTAAATTGCAGTTTCCTCATATAATTTTTACTCTTAAATTTTCTCATAGAGTAATTATTTTGTACAGGTTCGCACAGGCAAGAATGTAAGATACAACCAGATAATTACTATGTACTTTCTTTCCCTTTCATGAAGCAGTGCCAAATGGTTTCCACAAAAAAAGTACAGATGGTTATTCTTTTTTATTTATGCATGCCTCTAAATTATAATTAAAATGGACTAATACTTAAGCAGTAAGCCTGTACATATCTCATGTTTTGTAAAATTTATGACATACAGAAAAATAAAGGGAAAAAAGGTACAGAAATATCAAAATTGGGATGTTACCTGATCACCCAGTCTGTCGACCTCAAATGACACATCACATATTGCACGTTGTATATTTTGCATTCTTGCATTTTTCCTCATCTCAATATATCTCTTCTCTAAACTTGTTGCATCCTCAGTTAAAATCAACTTGGACTTGTTTTTAACTCCACACGTGTCAAGAAATTCTGTGTTCCCTCTCTCTTTTCCTTTGTATGTCAAACATTGATCAGCCGGCTCTAATCCAGTTTTTACTGACAGTAATTTCTTTAAATCACCTGTCACCAACACAAAAATGAAATAACAATTGTCATTAAGGAGAAACAAATACACTGTATAATACTCTGCAAACTAAAAAGTCTATGATGCATGGAATATGTCCCAAGACAAAAATGCTATTATTAGAATTTATAGCTTAAAGTATGGCAGAGGTGCAAATCGCAAAAAAGGCAAATTAAATTACAAAAATGTTCATTTATTTTCACTAAAATGGTACAGTTAAGATCAATTAGAGCCCAAGTGGTAAGCTGTAATGACAATTAAAAGGTCTCGATTCAACTCATTTAATAAGGCCTTGTTAGCGTTTTTCCATAGTTCAAAGAAAAAACAAAAACACATCAGTGCAGAGGCTGTAGTGAATCTTTTTTTTTTTCTTTTTATTTTTTAAATATTTGATGCAGATGCTGAAAGCCTGAAAAGGGTTCACTTTTCTTGAGGGGGTTAAATTGGGTCGTTTTCAAGCTATTTTAGACCATATCTATTCATCATCATTAAATTAAAGTGGAACCGCATTTGTTGGTGGAAAGGGTATAAACGAGAAAGAACACAGTGATATATCTTCAATATCCAATTGGCATTTATAACCGTGTGATCAAGTTGATCAACACTTTGGAATCATCTGGAAGCCGTATATAATACACACATGAGCCGACAGGCTGTGCTCTCTTAAAGCAAAAGACAATTTGCCAGCTTTTTTACTTACACAGTTTTGCTCTCGTGCCCTCCTTAATTGTTGAAAGTTGAAACTCTCCGTTCAATAATCTGACAACTCAGCCTAAATATTTACAGAATTACCCAGGGATTTAACCACAGAAGCAAAGCATGATTTGTTGTGGGATCAATCTGGAGGAAAGTACTCTATCTGTCGTCGTTTAGTACCTTTTTTTCATTTTCTAATTGAAAAGGCCAGATGATTTTTTTAATTAGCTCCATAAAAGAAAAAGAATCACGGACATACCCTCCAGAGAATCCTTTCCCCAACTACAATTGTCGGTGGAATTTAAGACTGACAGGTTTAGTCAAATTAAACAAGCGGGTCCCTTGAATGACCACTACTGGCCGTAGGATTTAACAAATCGGACACGTGTCAGAAATTGGCTCGACACCGTTGACAGTACATTCCCGGTGCCTCGCAGTAAAGAAAATTGTGCAACTTTTGGAATTGCACGTGGCTTCAAATACGGCGCCAAATCATCAGGAAGGGCATTAACGTAACTTACACCCAAGGTTAACCACTCAACGCAATTGTAGTACTCTCATTTTCTTTACAAAGTACAAACTATACAAGTTATAACCTAGTGGCTAGTATAGATCTGCAAGGATCTAATTTTTCCTAAGAAAAATAGCACGAGGGATTGGAAATTGCGAGTTGGAGACTAACTATTAAAAAGCGGGTGAAACTACAGATGTAAATGACCCGCTACACTAATTCCGCAGCATGGAAGCCATAGAATTCTAATCTAAGTCAACGAATTACAGAAAGACAAAATGAGGCAAAGATTTTGCTATCACTGCAATATCTCATTAAATTTAAAAGTATCTATCTTAATCACTTACTAAATCCACTTAATTCTCTCCAAATAGTAATTAACTAAAAAAAAGCATATTTTAAGTGTGAATTAATCACTTACCGAATGTAGCGATAGAAGAAACAGAGACTTCATGTCTGGCTGCGCCATAAGCCACCTTGACTCGAATCATCGGAGGCGGATGAGGAACCCCAGCCATCGCCGCGCCGGAGACGGAACCTTCTCCACGTCGCTGTACTAGTAGGCCGCTCGGTCTGACCTCCCATCCAAGCCCGTCAACCTCCTCTTCGGTCCTTCCGCTGCTAGATCCGCCGTCCGATCCTGACCTCCGCCTCATCTCCGACGTCCGTTCCATCTTGCTTTTTTTTGTTTCTTTTATACTTATTGATCTATTTGGTTATGAGATACTATGAGAAGAGAGAGAGAGAGTGGAGTTGTTTCGCCGACAGTTTCTTATAGTAATAGCAGGCGCGGGGAGCGGGTTTTGCGTTACGACAAGGTTTCTAGTTATCTGTAGTTACTTCTCTGTTGTGTTATATGTAGCGGGTCTTAAAATTGAGGATCAGAAGGTTTGTATGACTGGATGCGCATAGATGTGTGCAAAGCAGGCTATAGAGAGCGTCCACAGAAAGTTTTTTAAATTCTTTGCGTGCACCTGTTCTATATATAAAGATTCTTTGCTTCGCATTTATTTAACATTATTTTAGTCTGGTCGCTCTGTTGGGTCCGTATTGTCGGCGGAGGTAGTCTACAACGGCATGATGAACCAAGTCTGTTTTAGTAACTTTCGGTGATGTAGTTGGACTGTTGGAGTGGGATGTTGTCGGGAGTACACACAGGGGAGATGAATTGGTGATTGTTTGACGCGTGGTGGTCGTAGATTTGGGAGACAGCTCACTGTGGGGCCATATCCAGCTTCCCACCGGTACACTCTGGCCGGTTGCTACAAGGCTACTTAGCTCCTCTTACCAGAGCAAAAATCAATCATTCAATGTTAATGTAGGTTGAACTTTTGTAATTTTTTTGTCTTGACACTTGACAGTTACTGTTGACAGTCACTATCAAGCTTGTCTAATAAAATTTTTGATCTCGTTTGTTTGTGACTTTTAAGTTACATAACTTAAGTTATGCATTCTTAAGTCACCAAACACCCGTTACATAAGACGCCTTAAGGGTGCATAACTTATGCAACCTATTTGCATAAGTTATGCACTCATCCTCTTTAATTTTTTTTCCAACAATACCCTTAGAAATAATTACTAATAATTAATAAGTAACAATAATTATTAAAAAATCATATTTAATAATATAATTATTATAATTAATAATTAGATAATAATTATTAATAAGACTTAACAAGTAATATTAATTATTAATAATAATGATTTAACAATAATAATAATTAATTAAAATAATAAATAAATAATAATTTTATGATTAAATAATCAGTAATTAATAATATTAAATAATTAGTAAATAATTAATAATAACTAATAAATAATAATATTTAATAAGTAACAATAATTATTAAAAAATTAAAATTAATAATAAAGATTAATTATGAATAAGATCATAATTATATAATAATAATTAATAATATTTAACAAATAATATTAATTATTAATAATAACGATTAAATAATAATAATTAATTAAAAATAATTAATCAATAGTAATTTTTATTGTTAAATAATTAATAATGTTTATAATATTTAATAAAAGTGATTATTATATTTCATAATAATAAAAATGATTTATTATTATCATTAATAATTAGTTTTTATAATAATTAATAATTAACAATAATTAGGTCACAATGTCTTATTAATACATAATACTAATTCAAATTTAAGGGCATTTTAATCTTTTGACACGAATATATGCATGCATTAAGTTACTCATCCTTACTGCACAACCAAACATCCATTACATAACAATACTTAAACACTTAGGCATTCTTAACTTATGCAACCCCTTACTACACAACCAAACGCGCCCTTTGTAATTTTTCCGCTATGTAGTATGGACATGTCACACAATAATTTTATACTAGGTAACATATTAAACTTCTCTCTGCGGAGATTTATTATGAAATTTTTTAGTTTGCCATGTAAAATTAATATTTTATTTGGAGAAAAGTGTCACTTTTTGGTCTGTATGCATTGTTGGCCTTTTTTTTTGTTATAGTCTGTTTGTTTTTTAAATTTATTTTTGCTACAGTTGTATATTTGTTTATTTGAAATGGGTAAATATGTATTGAGGAGACCCAAATAACGAAAGGTTTGAATTAAATGAAAAAAAATCTTTTTACATGAAGAAAAGAAAAGGTTTTCTCTTATAATCGTTGAAATAAATGAAAATGAATGCCTGATGAACTGTGTCTGTTCAAGTTCTTGACATAACGCGGTCATTTTAAAAGTGGACTCAACGAATAGTTGATTTTGTAAAATTCGCATGTTTCTTTTAAAGTAAAGAACGTAGATAAACAGTCTACCACTTAGAAAATATGATTATCAAATTGAATATAATTTGAAAAATATTTTACTAACAAAGGTGGAAGTCAAATCTATCCAACTATTTTTATTTTTTAAAGAAACGCATCTTGGGCTAGGTCTCATGCAATATAATTTGAAAATTGATTGGCCATCAATCAAATCATTGAATTTCACTGTTCATTTTGTCATTCTTGGATTGCTAACAACACTTAATAAATTGAATTTAAAAAATAAAAATAGATGGCCACTTAATCATAAAAATATCTCAATTCATTTTATCAAGCGATAAATCAGCAAATTAAATATCATATTACAATGTGCTCCGACAGCGTATGTCACTTAGATGTCGTTCCTCTTGACATAATATACGTAAATTAACTCTAAACTTACTATTTTTTTTTTTTTTTTTATGGAGAATCTCGGTAGTGGCTACCAAGGATAAAAACCAACTTAATATTATATATATATCATATATCATATCTGACTAGAAAAATCGATACCTTTCAAAATGTAAAAGTCTACACTTGTTTTTTGTCGCTCGGATAATCTCCTTTCAAATTTGTTGATATTGGCCCAACTAATTTCAGCAATATCGGTGCTAAAAGTTATTTACACAAAAATCTTGTTGGATCAGGAGATCTCTCAACAAACGTTGAAGCTAAAATTACATGCCCACAGTGTATGCTTCGAGATTTAATTTGTTCTTCTGAAGTATTATCCATTGGTTAGGGTCATGTACTGAGCTAAATATAACCTTTATACTCACATATCCTTGAAAGCTGATCCAAAACCGAGATGTGAACCTCATATCTTCTTCAAAAACAATTTCTTTCAGATATCCTTGTTATCTAGAACAAAAGTTCATAAATATCCTCGTTGACTCTTTACCATTGAAATCAATCTGAATAAGGATATAATAGGCTACCTTGGTCCATCAATCTATTATGTCTCCAGATAGAATCATATCTCTTTATAGTTCATGAAAACTCCTATCACCAACTACATTATGATAGATTCATCTTAGTTTTCAAGGAAATTGCAAAAGTTCGGTAGGTTTCTATCAATCCGTCTAAGTTTACTAGCTCACCCGACCTCCTTCAAGAATATTCTTCCACTTCCTTATTTCTATTTGACCGCCGATACCTCCTTTTCAAATCTTTAAACACACATTTCCTTTCTTTCCAGAATAAATAACATACCTGGAGTTATGCACCTCCAAATAACCTTATAGTTTTCATTTCAGGGTTGTTCAGCATTCAGCCACCATCTTCGGATTATTTAAAATTTCTATCTCATCAGTTTTGAATAAGAGATCTGACTCATTTTTGACTAATTCATAATATTTGTCAAATTTGATGTCTTTCCGTCAAACCTCTCTAAATTAATTTTGTAGATTGGTTTGAATAATTATGGAAGTCTACCTTCTGACCATGGTTATGATCAACTTCTATAAATCTCCAGTTTCTCATATTTTGAAGAAAAGCACATACCTCGTCTTGAAAGAATCTCATAAACACTTTTAATTGCCCTTGTTCCTTCATAGTTTTGATTCTCTCCATCTTGTAAGAACTATTTGACATGAGGTTTTGGACATGGATATGGTTCCATGTATTAGGTTAGTAGAAAATTAAATTTCCTCTTTCGAATGGAGATCTTAAAATTTCTTCTAGAGATATATCAAAATAGCTGGAAACAATGGTATTGAGATAGAGGTTAAAAGTTTATGGAGTTTAAACCCATTATTATACTTCTGTGAGCTAAATCATCCAATTTTCCCCATCAACTATCTAGTTTTCCAAGTAAAAGTGTAGAATATCGGGGATAATTACTTTCCTTCTTGTAGAGTTAATTATAGCTGAATGTCGCATCAACCAATTTATTTTCGAGAGTATATTATATCTTACTATCTCTATATCCAGTAGATCACTCTTAATATCCAGTAAATCAATCTTAATTCTTGCCCATTCGTGCAATTCTTGTGGGTTAGGAAGTGTAGATTGGTTCTGATAACTTACTCCAAAAGTATCCTAATTATCCATTACCTGTCACTATTCAGTAGTTGTGATGTTTATCTTTACTTCCTTCTGATACCATTCTTTCTTCTTCATGCAGGTTATCTATGATGTCCAAAATAGGTATTACCAATTTGTTGTTGAACTTATCACCACGAGTGTAATCATGTCCTTATTATAGCATTCCATTTCCACGGCTTGAGCTAGCTCCAGTAGTAATTATCTTTAATGCAGAAGTAGATGTTGGTTTAGGAGAATCTTTAATCCAGTGATTAAAACTTATCATATCCAAGATAAGTTCAGATAGAATAATAACATGGTGCTTCTAGATGCGAAAGTTTACACCTACAACATCAATTAGGTTTGGAGGATGGAGATAATTGAATTGGTTCCAAAGTCTGTGTAGTTGAAATTATATTTTTGGGTCCTGCCGCATTTCACCTTCGTATAATCCAAATTTCAATCAAATGTTGTTGAGTCTTCCATCTCTAGTATACTTCCACTTGCTCAGCTGTGTCTATCAGGCCTGAAGTCCTTAGTTTTCTTGGTTGTCAATCGCAATTGCAACTTCTGGGTCCAACCCGTCAAGATACTGACGCCTTTGTCGATAGGTATCATTGAAAATGTCAAGAACATATTAAGATAACTTGAGAAACTGGGTGTTATATTCAGCAACCGTTCATCCCAATTGGTTGAGGCTTACAAATTTAGTTTTCTTTACTTCCATATACATGATTTCCACAATCTTTGTTCAAATTACCCTTCAAACCATGCTCAAAGAATTCGAGCAGCATTTCCTTCACATCCGCATCTCATTCATTTTTTTTTTTCACCACGATTGAGTAGGTTTATAAATAACAAGTTACCGATTTAACCTGGTGTTCTAAAAGGGACTTGACATACCTTTAAGTGAGATTTTATTGAAACAAGCCATCCTTCTGTTGCTTTAAATCCATTTTCTTCATTAGATCAGGGCAAATTCTAATAGTGCAAATACTTTAAATTTCCTGAATGCAATTTCGTCTCCATCCCGGGGACCTGGTTTAGCTCTGTCTACCATACATTGACTACGTCCATAGGCTTGTAGTATGCAGTTCACTCCACAGTCTTCTTCCTTGTCAGCTGCAGGTATCTTATATTTATCGTGTCTCACATGACGTCCACAAACGTTTTTTTTCATTATTAAATTCTAATGACTAACCGTTGTTACTGAAGTATTATGAAAATTCTTCAAATAACCAATTTAGATGAGATGCATGCATGCCTGTCTTAATGCAAAAATTAAAATATATCGTCTTAGCCCATCTTCTACCCATGCTTTTCGCTAGACTGGTTAGGGCTTATACCATTCTAGCTCTGATACCACCAAAAGAGACTGTCACATCCCGCAGCCAGACGTGACGGCTCCCGCCACGAAAGTACAGATAATTGTACTCTCGTAAGGCTTAAACCAAAACTTAACCATAAACTAGTAGTAATTTTTTTTTTCTGATAATATAAATCAAATATTATCAGGTTAAGAGTATAAACAAAATAAAACATAAAACAAAATGTATCGACTGACAGTCGATCGCAACACATAGTTATCAATGGGTAACTGACCTAACAGTATCTCCAATCACCTTTTGAATATATGGTCACTAGCTTCCCGTGTAAAAGTGATCCCCAAACAGCCCACCAAAATAATTTTCTCTTGCAAGCAAAGCGTTCTCTGGAACCCCATCCGTCGGAAAACATGCAAAACAAAAGCGGAGTGAGAATAAAATTCTCAGTGCGGGTTTTAGTTCCAGACGTGGATTTCTAGTCGAAATCTTAGCCCAAAAGTAAGACCCACAATAATCAGTATAATTATGCAAATTTATTCATGTAATATCAATATAAACTTTCTAGCTAGTTTTTCAGTGATAAAAAATCAAGCACGATCCTTTTATGATCATCTTTCATGAATATGCACACAACTGAATCAAGAGCATTTTTCCCTAACCTAGGGCAGGCATAAGGGACGAATCCCTAACCCTAGGCAAGCATAAGGGAATTCCATATCATAAGACATCTCATTCCAAAACAGTAAGACATCAAAAACTCACTCAGGTCCCCTAACCCAACCGGCTGGGCAAGCATGAGGAGACCTTTCCCTAACCCAGGGCAGGCATGAGGGACGTGTCCCTAACCCTGGGCAGGCATGAGGGAATTTCATATCCGAATAGCGCTACCGAACTGGCCGAAGCCGGTGGCCGACCGACTCCGGAGAGTGGCTTTGACTATCATTTCAGTACATCACAATCATATCATTCTCAGTTCACAGTCTCCGTCATGCACAGTCACAATTCCAATTTATCAGGCAAGATTAAATCGAGCTGGTACAACTCAGCTCATCCATAGCAAAAGGAATATGCAAACTTGCCTGGCGGTTATAACCATTTTAACAAAGGAGATCTTTCCAACATGAATTTTTGAGTTGTAATATCTGTTCCTAAATCTACATGATTACTGTATTATGCATTCAACGAAGTCAGCAACATGCCATGCATAAATTTAAAGTTACCAGGACTGAATTTCTATAAAAATCCACGTATCCGCACCTGTTGTTGGATTGGGATCAGTTCCCGCCAGGTTTCCTGTAAATTATTTAAGAACCGTTAAGATTTGACCAAACGGTTTCTTAAGTTGATCTAACCTGAGACCCTTAACTGTGGTTCGGCTTAAGCTACCAGACTGACTGGAGTTTTCAATTTAAATTTATAGTAATTGCTTGTGTTTTCAGTAATTTAATCATTATTCATTATTTCCTTATTTTACTTTGTTTTGTTCTATTTTTATAAATTTCATTTGAATTTATTTGATTTATTTTCTTAACTATTTATTTTATTTATTTACTTCTTTATTTTTAATTAACTAATTAATTAAATAATTTTATGTTTATAATCTTAATATTTCTTTAATATTAGTTAATTATGTAAGAATTAATTAATTTATGTTTATTTTAAATAATTTCTTAATTTATTATTTATTTTATTTGTTTAATTTCTTTAATCAATTAGTTAAATAGTTATATATTTATAAGATAAATCTTATTATTATTATTATTTTTTTTATTAGTTGATTATTAATAATTAATCAATTTATAATTTCTTTTAATGTTATTCTATTACATAATTATTAATGAAGTATAAATTTGAAAAATCTAACATTATAAAATTATTAACTAATGAATCTAAGAATATAGCTTATTTAATTAACTTAATTATAAATTAGATTTGTTAATTAAATTCTTAGTTATAATTAGATTTGTTTTTAACTTCTGTATTGGGCCAAATGAATAAGCCTCGGCCCAATCACAATTTTTTTTTCTTTTCCTTTGCTTTTCTTCACCCCAGGCCGAAGCCCAAAACCAGCGGCCCAAACTCAGAATTTTTTTTTTCATTTCGGTCCTTTTTAATTACAAATTGGTCCTTGTTGCTTACGGATTAGTCCTTTTTATTTACAATTTAGTCATTTTCTTTGCAAACAGGTCCTTTTTATTTATTTTTCAGTCCTTTTTCTTCGCACTTCAGTCCTCAGCCCACTATTTTTCTTGCAAATCAGTCCCTGGCACTGATTCCCTTTGCCAGAACCGTACCAGTTGGTACATTCTCCGTACCAGAGACTGGTACATGGCCTCCAATCGCCTCCCTCTACCTTTTACAACCTCCTCTAAGCACAACCTAACCAATTAACTCGAATTTTTATCGATTTTTTTTAACTGAACTCATCAAAACAGATTTTGAAACCTTAAAACCTCCATTTTCAAATCTTAACATTGCTTAAAATCAATTTCACTCATTCATCCCAGCTCGAATTAGCCCATAAAACTCAACAACAACTCAGAGATTAGTATAGAAGTTTAATAATCCGTAATTAACCCTAATCAATCCCAAATTCGGATGATTAATAACTTCATTAGTCCAAACTCAAAACAGATGATCAAGGTGACGATGATACCTTAGTCCTCAGCTAATACTCGCCCTTTCTTCCTTCCCTGAGCTCAATCCTTCCCTGTCTCTCTCTCTTCTTTTTTTTTTTTTTCTTATTTTTGTGGAAATTTTGCTCTTTCCGACAAAACCCTTCATTCGATCAAAATTTGAGACTTTTATACACAAATAAGGGAGAGAAGAGAGAGAGGAAGATCAACGGCGATGATTGAAACTTCGAATCTCATCGCCTAATTATTCTCTTCTGATGCCTCCACGTAGCTCCTTCGGACAAGAATGGAGAAGAAAATGATGGCGCTCTCGACCCGTGGCCAAAGACGATTGGATGGCCGTACTCGATCCACGCCAAATTTCGCGCGAGGCGGTGCGACGAATGACTGGCTAAGCGGAGGAAAATCGAACGGGGCGGAAAGAAGAGAAGAGAAGAAGAAAGGAAAGAGGGGATGTCGCCATCTGGCGTCGTCCAGATCCTTTATGGCGAGGTTTTTGTGGCCAATCGTGTGGCGACTTATTTTTAAAGGATTTAAATTCGAATTTCCTTAATATTAAATCAAATTAACAGTAGATTTTAAGATTAATTAAGCTTTGATTTTACTAGAATATTTTATATTAATTATAGATTTTACACAAGTCAAAATTTCGAATTCGAGTAAATTTTCATGTTACTTTTGATTTAATCGTATGTTAATTGAATTTGATAAATATGATAATTATTAAAATTTATAATTTTCTTATGAATTAATTTTCCTATTATTTTTATTAATGGATTTTAATTAGAGTAAACTAATTTGGTAATCCTACTATGTTACACAATGTGACAATGTTCAAGTTCTTATTGTATAAGATTTTAAGATTAAACTGAACCGCTCTTAGTTAGTTATTTTTTATGAAATTTTAATTTTCTAATCACTTATAAAATAAGTTCATGAAAGTTGCAAAATTACGGCAATTCGCAATTTCGCATTCAATATTTAAAATGATCTGATAATTTAAAAGTCAAGCTCATGCATTTTCGTTAAACTTAAATTTAAGTCTATTTAGAAAATATCAACTGTAAAGAGTCCACCACTATAGAAAAGTTTGGGATGTTTAGAAACAGAGGAACAAGGTGTAAAAAAAAAAAAAAAAAACAATATGTTATATGTAAGGTTCAGTAATACGTGCCATATGAAAGTATTATACGAATAATTAAAAGTTTGTTAATCCCTGTGAATATAAAGTTTGATAATTAGATTTTCGGTGGGGTTAGTTTCGTGTCACTAATAAGTGGGGACAGATGAATATAAAAAAGAGACGCATAGCTTCCCCTACACGAAAGTGATTTGCACGCCCTAAAATTGATAGCACTATCTTTTTTTAGACCAAAATATTTTTAGTAAAATTATTTCAATAATAATTCTTTTCGTAAATAATAGTCTCATTAATTAGAAATATTTAGTCTTAAAAAGGAGTTTTGTATCAAGTGTGCAAATCATTTCCTCAATCAGTACGGCTCTAATTATGAAGAACAATTATCCATTCGGAAAGAGCTCAGAGCGAGATTGTGAATTCGTTTAGTGCCATGATTCTCGACCTCAACTTTGTTATTATTATTTTTTAATTAGTGCATAGTAGAAAGTTCTGGCAGATATAGCTTTCTCTCGGTTTCTCCCTCCATATTTCCTTCTTTAAACCTGACCCTAACAGGATTAAACCTCAAATGGAAGGAGAGGGGAAGAAAAAACCTCCATCTTGCGGCTGCAACTGGGCGGAGCTCCCGCGAGATGCGCTACTGGTGATTTTTCAGAAGATCAGGATGATTGAGTTGATTAGAGTCCTTGAATGGGTGTGTCGTTCGTGGCAAAAGGTTGTGATAGAGGAGCCAATTCTCTGGCGAAGGATTCACTTGACTGACCGTGATTGTAAAGGTAATCTTTTGAAAACTTTCTTAAGTTGCTTTTTGTACTTTTATTTTTACATTTTAAGATTTTTTGCTACTTTTTATTTTTCTTTATACTAATAAAATTTGTTGGTTTTGGGATTCGAAGGTCTTCATAGTCCTTCCTCACTATTGTATCTCACCAGGCTTGCTATTGATCGGAGTGGAGGTCAACTAGAGGAGTTCTCGGCTTATGTTGTGAATGATAATATGCTCCGGTATCTCTGTGATAGGTGATATATCAATATATATTTTTGCTCCTTTTTTTGAAGTTTCTATTGAATTCAGGCTTTCTTAATAAGCTATTTTACCTATATATCTTTAAGCTTTGTTGAGCTAGGGATTAGTTTGTGATTTGTTACCTAAAATTTTGATTTGCAATGTTTAATTGGCATCGGGCCAATTTATTTTTTGGGCTTTTTAATACTATTTATTAAAGAAAAGATAGGATCATGTGAATTAAAATTTTAGGTGGCTAGCGACCTAGAGTTAACTATGTTTGACTTATTCACTCGTGAAACATGATCAAATTTTGATGTTTAATATTATATATAACGGTTGTTCTAAACCGTTTAATTTGTTCTTCATATTAAAATATTTATGGAGACCAAATTTTATATTTTACTCGAATTTTTGTAATGTTTTTTAAACCCAATTAGGTATCTGAAAAATAGTTCAAAAATTTCAAAGAAATGCAAAATTTAATTTTCAAGAATATTTTAATATAAAGATCATATTAAGCAATTCAAATCGATCGTTTAAAATTTAACGGTTGACGTTTGGATCGTGTTTGATGTCAATTTTATCAGGCAAGTAAATTTGAAATGGAATAAACTAGTGTTGCGTCACTGTTGTTTATTATTATATATTTTCGAAAACCTTGATACCTCTATAGATAAGTGTATGTACATTATATGCACCATTTGTGCATTTATAAACTGTAATAAGATAAGAAAATAATTATATTATTGCTCATACAGGACAAGTGTTCTTAAGAGGCTTTGTCTTCTATCAAGCAACCAATTGTCTCATAAAGTAATAGTAGAGATAGTAAGAAGACAGCCCCTCCTCGAAGAAATCCAAATCACAGTCACAGATCAATCTTTCGGTAAGAAATTGAATGAGATTATGGGAAAAGAGTGCCCCCAGCTGGAAATTAAAGGCTTCTAATTCAATAAGACATGGACACATGGTACTACGTAGTACCTACGGACGGAATAAATCTGATGATGATGAGGTTTCCAAGACCATGCATCAGCTTCGCCACATCCAGCTTATTTATAAAATGTGATTGATTTTTTTTAGAGATGCTTGACCGTGGCTGTCAAGTGAAACATGTGATTGATTTCATTATGGATTTTTTACAATTTTGATCCTGCCTTGATTAGGTGCAGTTACTCTTTTTGTATGCTTAACTTGAATTTATCCATGTTGCTTCAATTGCGGAACTTGGGGTTTGACAGATGCCTGTGTGTAAAATTAAGGTAGAGAGCAAGTTGAAAATGTGGATAACTTGTTTAGTTTATAAGTTTACTTTAATAATTAATTTATTATTTGGGTATTATTATTATTATTATTATTATTATTATTATTATGATGATGATGATGATGATGATGATGATGATGGTAAAAATAAGAGCAATGCTATAGTCAAACACGTTCGACATTTGACACCGTCAAACGCTATTGAATCTCAATTTTCAAGATTACGATGACTAATTTGAACCTCTCAATTTGTTATTCAGAATAAAAGTCTCCTTAAAATTTTATGTTTTTTCAAACTTCTTTATTTTTTGAATTTAGAAAAAAAATCCTCAGTCTAATTATATCTGAACCTCCTTAAAAATTCTGAAATATAGTAAAAATTTTGACAAAAAAATATAAATTTTAGTTTTCTTAAAATAATAAGCATAACAAATTAATAAGCATATCAATGTTTGAAAATTTAATATTTGAGACTCGTGTTTGACTCTAGTGTTACCCTAAAAATAATAAGCATAACAAATTAATAATGACAAATAATAATTACTAATAATTATTACAATTAAAAGTAGAGAAAGGTTCTACTGCCCACAATTTGATTGCCCCAAATGCCCCAAAACTCAGTTTTCGGTTACTTTTTCAAAATATAAAAATTTAAACTTCGAATCCAAACAGTTCATATAAGTTCTATAATTTTTGAAGTTTATTTGATACTTGATCAAGAGGAAAAAGTATGAACATATTAGAATAAATCTATCATATTTAACTAGTTTCGTTCAATATTCAATCTCTTGATCAAGTATCAAATAAACTTCAAAATTTATATGAAAATGCATCCTCGCTATGTTGAATAAGATCAACAGTTTGGATTCAAAATTTAAATTTTATATTTTGAAAAATAATAAAAAATGAGGACTGTTTAGTATATTAACAAAGTGTTAACTCTGTCGATATTAAGCTTTGCTTGCACTGTTTAGTATAGCTCGGTTCAAACCTCGAGTAAAAGGAGGAGGGTTGTGAATTGTGATAGACCGGGCGAGCCAACGTAAAAAACTCAGCTATCTTTGTGGAAATGAAACCCAATCACTTTGTTGGGTTCCTTTTTTTTTTGGCAAAATTGGATATAACCCCTACAATCTTGCTCATCTGGATATAACCCCTCCAATCTCATGCATCAAGGATATAACCTCTTTTCATTAAAATCAGTCACAATTTAATTTTAAAAAAATTATTTTTAACATATAATGACCATTATACCCTTCTGTATGAGCCTTATGATGGTTTATCTTGAGAAGATACGTCCTGAGTACAAAATCATGAAATGAGATATCAATCATATCATTCCTTCCAAAATAATTAACTAAAAGAGATAAACGAAAACATAAAAAGCTCGGTCCAAAGCATCAAATTATTAAAATAAACAATTTTTCTTTTTCAGATGTTTTCGTGAATTTGTCGTATTGATCAAGATGCCTGTCACATTTTTGTAAATAAAGTTAGTAATCATTATCCCCAATTCACAATTAATGGCCAAATTAAGACTACCATTTTTCCCTGAATATTTATTGAAGGAAAACCAAACAAAATAATAAGCTTCATTGTCATCCATTAATGTCGATTATCGCTAAATGTTAGGATGTTGGGATGCTATAAACGTACCTCAAGCTCAAAGATCGGTGCAAAATATTGCAAATAAAGAATGAAACAAGAATACTCAGCATCTGTTATTAATTGTTGCTTATTCACCAAAAAATAATAAAGCAAATAGAGAAGGATACGAAAACTGAGGGTCTATTTGCTGGAGGAAGATGGGAATACGAAGAGGTTTTGATTTGAAGATTAGGCCGTAAGGCTATTTTAGTCATAATTTGTCAAAAATGAATTTCTTCAAATTAAATATAATAAAATCTAATGAGAAGGGGTTATATCCTTAATACATAAGATTGGAGGGGGTTATATTCGATTTTGAAGATTGGAGGGGTTAAATCCAGATGGAGCAAGATTGTAGGGGGTTATATCCAATTTTACCTTTTTTTTGTCCTCGACTTGTTTGGGACAAATGACTTAGTTATTGTTGTTGAAAAAATAATAAAAAAAAATGAATTTCGAGATATTTGAGGCATTCAAATTGGGGCACCGAACACAATTCTATTTAGAAAATAGAATTTATCTTGTCCCTCTTGTATTTTCTTGTTAAACTTAAATTTATACAAGTCTATTTAGAAAATATTAATCAGTAAGGAGTTCACCACTATAGAAAAGTTTGGAATGTTTAGAAACAGAGGAGCAAGATAAAAAAAATAAAAATAAGTCCAGTAATGTGCAACTTACGAAAGTAGATATATAAGAAGAATCAAAAGTGTGATAATCCCTTTTCTGAATATAAAATTTGATAGTTAGATTCGGTGGGGTTAGTTTTGTCTCATTAATAAGTGAAAACAGAGTAATATATAAAAAAAAAAAACGCATAGCTTCCCATACATGGAAGTGATTTGCACCTCCTAAAAATGATTCAAGCTCTTTTTTTTAGACCAAAGTATATTTTTAGTAAAATTATTTCAATAGTAGTATTTTTCCTAAATAGTATTCTCAATTAATAGAAATATTTTAGTTTTTCCGAGTTTTTTTATCAGTGTGTAAATAATTTCGCCCAATCAGTAAAGCCTCTAGCTACAAAGAACAAATATCCAGCACGAAAGAGAGCTGAAAGCGAGAATGTGAATGCGTTTAGTGCCCCTGATTCTCGATCTCAACTTTATTATGTTTTTGTTTAATAAATGCGTAATAAAACTTGGGCTAATGTAGCTTCCTCTCTCACTTGTTCCTTCCATAAACCCAGACCATAACAGAAACCTCAAATGGAAGGAAAGGGGAAGAAAAAGCCTCCATCTTGCGACCGCAATTGGGCGGAGCTCCAGCGAGATGTGCTATTGGTGATTTTTCTAAAGATGGGGATGATGGAGGTGTTTAGAGCTGCTGGATCGGCTTGTCATTCATGGCGAAAGGTCGTTAAAGAGGAGCCAATTCTCTGGAGAAATATCCACATGACTGACCGTGAATATAAACGTAAATTTTCAAAACCTTTTTATTACCTAATGTTGTTTTTTGTGGTTCTATTTTTATTTTTTTATGATAATTTTTAAATTCCCTTCTTATTGATAAAATTTGATGGTTTGGGGATTAAGGTCTTTACTATGGTCCTTTGTCACTAGTGCCTCTCACCCGGCTTGCTATTGATCGAAGTGGAGGTCAACTGGAGGAGTTCTCGATGTACTTGGTGGATAATTGCATGCTCCGGTATCTTTGCGATTGGTGATATCTCCATTTCTGTTTTTAATCCTTATTTTGAACTTTCTAATAAACTCAGTCTTTTTTGAACTACAAGCCATTTTACCTATATCTTTAAGCTTTGTTGTGCTGGGGATTTGTTTGTGAGTTGTTTCCAAGGAATTAGAGAAACTTTTATTTGCAATGTTTTATTGCCATTTGGCCAATTTTTTTCCCTAGCTTTTTTGATATTACGATTAAAGAAAAGATAGGCTCATGCGAATTAAGATTTAATTATCTGAAACATATTCATACTCATTTCATCAGACGGAATTTGAAATGGAATAACCTTTTGTTGCATCAAGAATATTTTTTAAAACCATGAACTCCCTGTATATAAGTTAATAATTTAATATACATTATATGCACCATTTGTGCATTTCTTAACTGTAATAATAAGCTAAGAAAAAAAATAATCTATTGTTGCCAATACAGGACAAGCGTTCTTAAGAAGCTTGGTCTTTTATCAAGCAACCAATTATCTGAGGAGGTAATAGTAGAGACAGTAAAAAGGCAGCCCCTCCTCGAAGAAATCCAAATCAGAGTCACAGATGGATCTTTCAATGAGAAATTGATTGAGGTTGTGGGGAAAGAGTGTCCCCGGCTGAAAAGCTTCAAATTCAATAAGATGACGGCCTACGCAGGGAATAAATCTAATGATAATGAGGCTATAGGGATTTCCAAGACCATGCATCAGCTTCGCCATCTCCAGCTTGTTGTTAACAGGTGATTAATTTCATTAGGGTTTATTACAGTTTTGATCCTGCCTTGGTTGGGTGCTCTTTTGTATGTTAGCTTAGATTTATCCAAGTTGCTTCAACATATCATGTTATTAATTAGCAAAGCCCTCACATGCCTTGCATCTTCATGCCCGTCTTCTTTTATCTTTCCGTCCCTAGCAAGCATGCATTTTTTTTTAATTATTATTTTGTGTAAGAAAATTTATTCAGCAATCATATGGTGTTTTTTGGGAGAAAATTAGGCCTTTTTTATTCAAATAATAATATATTCTCAAGTAGTAAAATTTTAAATATAGCCCCTATTCTTGAAGATTGTGTTTGGTAAGAACCTCAATGAGCAGTAAATTAAGGAAGGACTTTGGAGCAACTAGAGAATGTGGAGAATTTGTTTATTATAATAACTGTTATAGCTACTACTGTTATTAATTATTTTAATTTATCAACTAATAGTAATAACTACTTACGAAGAATTTAATTATTTTAATTTATCAACCAATAGTAATAATTACTAACGAAATTCTTCGTATTTACTTCGTTGTTTTACTACATATAAATATTAGGCTGACAAATGAGGGTCTGAAAGCGATACTTGATGGGTGCCCACATCTCGAAACACTCGACATACTCAACTGCTACAATGTGAACATGGATTCTGAAATGGAGGCCCGCTGTGCCAAGCTCAAAACCAAGAGCTTCCTTTATCATCCTCAAATGTACACTATAATGTAGTTGATGTCGACTTTGATGCTGATTAGAGCCAGTACTATCATGACTACGTACGGTTTATTTAATAGCATAAAGGTAAAATACTCCTTGTTAGAGTGTCAGGGACCAGACGTGTTGTGTAGAGCAAAAACTTGGGGAACTCATCGGTCAATTTAATTGATCCGCAGACAAATATTTTATATTTCATAGTTTTCTTGCTTTTTTTTGTCCGCCTGTCCGGCCTTAAAAAGATAAACATCAACTTTTACTACATTGGTGGAGTGAATTAAGATATGAAATGAGGTCCATCTCGGCATCAAATCCGACCCACACTTTTTGTCAGCTCAACAAAACAGTGATGGCTGAATAAATTTGAAATCAGAAAAATACTCACTAAATGCAAGATTCCTTGTAGGAATGAGTCTGGGGCATATTTATTAAAATATTTTTTTATTAAATTATGCTTTCCACATTAATATGTAATTTTAATTTTTGTTGAATTATAAATATTTTTATATTTTATTTGCCCACACATTGAGTGAGTACGTTTCTAGTATTTACAATATATGCTTATCAAACCATTTAATTTAACTATTCATTTATCGATCTTCAAACAAGCATTTTATCAGTTGAGCTATATTTAAAAAGGATGAGATGAGGAACAAGCGATATATCAGCAATTTGAATTTTTAATTGCAACGTAGTATATTTGGTCAATGACTCTTATATTTTTTTTAAAAAGTAACGGTTCAAAATCGATTGATTTTTCTATGCCTCTCTTAATAAATGAACTTAATTTAAAAAAATACAATGTATATTATTTAATATTTCATCGTCCCCTTGACATGATAGAATTAAATTAATACCACCAAACTTAATATTGCATATTATATCTGACTAGAAAAAAATGATACCATTCAACGTAAAATTATACACATGTTATCTATCGCTCAAATAAATTTTATATCAAATTTGTTGGTATTTTTCATTTTTGGTGAACTTGGCAGCGGTTGCTAAGGAACATTAATTTGTTGATATAGGCCCAATTAATCTGAGCATATATCGCTGCTCGAAGTTATTTGGACAAAAACCTTGTCAATCTGCCACTTATCTTACAGGATCAAGCTCAGCTTGACTGAGAAACAGTTCAAAAGCAATTGCAAAAATCAAGCTAATCTATATTAAGATACCTAGAAAACCTCTCTTCCCTTCTAAGCACTGCTCTAAAAGTTTTAATGAATTTAATACAGAGAATAAGAAATAATAATAATAATTCAGGACGGACATAAAATTATTAATCTGATCATTAATAACAAAATTGCGATCATGATATATACTAATATAAAACTATATCCTTCTGCACCCAGTATTTTGTCCTTACACAGGCCGAATGATTTAAAGGCGCACTACGTTTTTTTTTTTTTTTTTTTTTTTTTTTTTTTTTTTTGATAAACGACCAGTCCATAGGTCCATTTTCCATTTTGATATAATAAAAACGTCTTACATACTCTGAAATAAAGAAAATAAAAATAAAATGTCTTGCATAGTCAAACTTTCAAAAAAGAAAATAAGACATATATCGAATCCGGATCTCTCTCTACGGAGACTTAACTCCTCTGGTCCTCCCCCTGGCCGAACTCATTTTTTCTTCCTGTGGAGCTACGTTTGTATCACCTTCAAAAATCATGCAGATCTTAATAAAACTCTGATCCAACATTTTTTTTTTTTTTGACATTTAAGAGGCCGATAGGCACGATCCAATCCAACTGTTTAAGTTCTTGTTGTATAAGATTTTTGAGTTCAAAACTGAACAGGTCATAGTTAGCTTCTTTTTTTATAATAATTTTGAATATCTTAATGCCATAAAATAAGTTCGTGAAAGTTACAAAATTACGGCAATTTGTATTCATGTTTATTGTTGTTAAAATTAAATTTATACAAGTCTATTTAGAAAATATAAAAATATCAGTCTGCAAAGAGTCCACACGATAGAATAGTTCAGAAGAAACAGAGGGAGAATATATATATAGAATATCTATTGTGAACCATGATGCATAGAGGGCTCCGTGCACCATGACCGTTTGATCGGTAGTTTTGTAAATCGACAAATCTAAATTAACCAATCCATATAGATTGAGATCTCATAGAAAACACCCAAATTTATATATATAAAATGAGTTCAGTATTGCGTGACACATGGAAGTATATATGAAGCATCAAAAGTTTGATAATTCCTTTTTATAAATATAAATTTTGATAGTTAGATTCGGTGGGAACACATAAATAAATTAGAGAGAGATCATCTGGTATGGCAGCATAGCATCCGCCATCCCCTACACGGGAAGAAATTTGCACGCTCTAAAAATAATTTAACACTCTTTTTTAACCAAATTATTATTATTATTATTATTATTATATAAGAGCAATGCTAGCTAGAGTCAAATGCGATCACCTTAATTTTCAAAATTAAGATGAACTATTTGAACCGCTCAATTTATTATTTATAATGAAATCTCATTGAAGGTAAAATTTTATATTTTTTTTTCAAATTTTTTTTTTTTTTTTTATCTCAGAGCCTATACTAATATTCTATCCAGACGTGTCAGATTTCAATAGGATCACAAGATCACCGCCTCTGACCAAACAAGCGGTGCGATCTCGTCCGTTGATTATGCATTGGACATCTCCTGTTTCAATCGAAGATGATAGATTGCTTTTCCAAAAGCTCTTTCCCGTCGCAAGTCCCAACTCCCAAGTGCCTTTTTCCATTCCAGTTTTGTAAATGCAGTTCTAAAAAAGTTACTTCTCCTCTCCACTCTCTCCCCCTCCGTAAACCCTAAAACAGAAACCTCTCAAATGATGGAAGGAGAAAGGAGAGAAGCACCTGCCGCTAGCGGCCGCAACTGGGCGGAAATGCAGTCAGATGTGCTGATGCTGATTTTTCAAAAGATCGGGTTGATCGAGGTGCTTCGAGCCGCAGGGTCGGTGTGTCGTTCATGGCGAAAGGTTGCGAAAGAGGAGCCTGAACTCTGGCGTAGGATCAACATGACTAATCATGGTTATGTCCGTAATGCTTACTTACTGAAGGATCCCACCAGGGTTGCTATTGATCGGAGTGGTGGTCTACTGGAGGAGTTCTCAGTCGAGGGCTTCGGCGATGATGATCTACTCCGGTATCTCTGTGATAGGTATATAAATATCTCCATACTTGTTATTTTGAAGGTTTCCATTGAATTCAGGCTTTATAGAATAGCTATTTACCTACATGTTAAGTTTTGTTGTGCTAGGGATTAGTTTGTGGTTTAGTTTTCCTAGGTTTATTAGAGAAATATTGCTTTTTTCGGTTCGCTCTGGAGTATGGAAAGGAGCCATTTGGCCAATTTTCTTTTAACAGGCGTTTTCCCAGACAAGGGGATTCAAAGTTGAATAATTTAGTTTTGGGAAGCATCACTAGTGGTTATGTATTAAATATTTCAATTTTTCAAAATACCAATGAACCCTCCCTCTGTAGATTAGAATATATACATTATGTGTACCAGATTATGCATTTGTAAACTATAATAAGATAAGAAAAGTAATAATCATATTAATGCTCATACAGGACAAGTGTTCTTAAGAGGCTTTGTCTTATATCATGCTACCAATTTTCTGCTGAGGCAATAGCAGAGACAGCAAAAAGACAGCCCCTACTTGAAGAAATCCAGATCACATTGGGATCTTTTACTCAGAAAGTGACTGAGATTGTGGGAAAAGAGTGCCCCCAGCTGAAAACCTTCAAATTCAATAAGACATGGTACCACAATCCCGATCATGACCCAAATTACGATGATGAGATATCTCATGATGAGGACGCCTTTGGGATTGCCGAGACCATGCATCAGCTTCGCCATCTCCAGCTTATTGGTAACAGGTGACTGGTTTCATTACGGTTTCTTACAATTTTGTTCCTGTCTTTGTGTCTTCTACTTTTTCACACCCATGCTTATTTTTTATTTTGTGTAAGAAAATTTATTTAAATATCTTTTAGTGCTTTTTGTAAGGAAATCAAGTGGAGATTTTTATTCAACTGGAGTACATTCTTAAGTAGTACTCCTTTAAAATAGCTGTTATTCTTTTAAATAACTTAAATAAAAGTTCAGATGTTAGAGGGACAGATTGAAGTTCAGTGACCATAATTGGACTATATGCAAAGTTTAGTGACTTCGAAAAAATTTAGCCTTTTTGAAAAGTTTGTCTTTTTCCCAGTTTGGAAGTTTCAAGGTTTATCTTTTGGTTGGCAAAAATGCCAAATTTACCAAATTAGTCCTAAGGTTAACGCATGTTGGAAAAAAAAAAAATTATGTGCAGCAATGTCTTTGCCATTTTTACAGAATCGACAGGAAAGACATCTGTATATTTATCATGAGAACTCTTTTAAATATCCTGGATAGTGTCCAGATCCTTGATCAGCATGATGACATCATGGTGGTGTTGATTTCTATTTCTGTGTTAAATTAAACCCATCCCAAATGTTGGGACTGATTTGGTGCAGATTAATGGTGCTTATGAAGGCATTTAAACCCTCCTTACCTAGAATAGTTCAGTTGCAATTTGTTTCCCTATGTTTTTTTTTTTTTTTTTTTTTTTTTTTTTTTTGTGCATAGGTATATACCCGTCATATATATTTTAATCTATTTTGTGTGTTGTTCTGATTTTGCTACTGCAAACTATAGAACTTTTCATATTTACTTAGTTGTGTGGCTAGATTAGGCTGACAAAGGAGGGTCTGGAAGCAATCCTTGATGGGTGCCCACATCTGGAGACGCTTGACATACGTCGGTGCTACAATGTGGAAATGGATGCTGACATGCAGGCCGTCTGTGCCAAGCTGAAAACCATAAGGCTCCCAAGTGACTCTGTTGGTGACTACAAGTTTGAAGCAGAAGTTTTCTCTGATGAGGAAGAGTTGGACGATGATGTTAATTATGATATTCCTGGTTTTCATGATTATTTTGATGAGAACCTCTTTGCTCATCAGTACCATGGCATCTTTGGTTATTGGCCATGGTAGTCTGATTATATGTTCTGGATGTCATGATCTGTGATATGGTTCTTTTGCCATGTCAGTTCGGATCTCAGAAGTGGGTGGAGGTGGTCTAGCTCTGTAACTAGGTTCCTTTTGTTGGGTGATGTTATGTCACTTTCTTGCATGTATAGTTTTTGTTCCATGTAGTGGTTTCTACAACTTCACTGATGCAGATGCTAAGTGTGGTACCAAATATACTTCGCAGTTTAGTCATCGCCAAATGCCAATGAAAGGGTATGTCACAAGCAGCTGTCAGAACTTACATAACAAAGGGATCCGATCCAAATTTTAAAGCTGGAGCTTCGAATTTCCCAATTCAAGACAAAATGACAAATAGAAATGAAGACTTTGGCTACGATGTTAAAATTACAAAATGGCGTGTTCCATAGTTTCCATACCTTGCACAGATGGAATGTTTTTTTTTTTTTTGTTTCTCCGCAATTTCGAACATATTAATAATGCTGCATGTTCCAACAAAAAATGTTGAAGAAATAGTCATTCTTCCTCATACCTCGAAGTATTACCTCGTTGTAAGCCACGATACAGAAGGCCTGTCAACGCGGCGAGTTTATCCTTATGCTGTTCTGTATGGTTGACGAAACAGTTTTTATTTCGTTTAAATAATGAAATGGTAAACGAAACACGAATTGTATCGTTTCGACTATTTCAGCCTCCTTTTAAACTGTTATATGTGTAATTTTTGAAGTGAAACAATTAACGAAACGAAACGACTAATGGGATGAATTTTGGACTGTTCTCCTTAATGAAATGCAAATGATATAGGGGTGTTCCGTGACTTTTCGACACGTTTGACAGGTCTGGAAGCAACCTCAGGAAGAGAGACAATTCTGAAGAGGGCTGTAAGCCACGATAAAGAAGCAACCTCAACCGGAAGAAATACAAATTGCATTTTGGACCCTTTTGCAATAACGTGACTGAGGTTGTTGGAATGGCCGAATGGCACGCCCCCAGATTTCTAGTTCATTGCTTTGATATTCCTCGGAAAAAAAGTTCAATGCTTTCCTTTATTATAAGAATCTCAACTTTCAACTCAGGTCTCACCCCTCAGTAGTTACTGCTATGTAGAAGGAACAAATCACGTGTTAATTACGTTAGAAATTATTTTTATGTTTTAATGAGCCAGTATAACTACAACATGAAATGAACATAATCTTTGGTTTGTGATTTAATGAACCAATTAGATATACCCTTCAACGGCCTTCAAGGCTTGTAAAATTGAACCAGTTCAAATTGCGGGTTGTCATTATTGAAGACTGAATTTGCCAGGTTCTAGAGCAGATCACAGGCTTCTTGGGCAGTGGCTAGTGTTCTAAAAAAAGCACGGCGTGTCCGAACACGGCACGGTACGGCACGGCACGAAGGTGGTACGCCACGGTAAAACACGGACACGGACACGACACGAGAACTTAGGCGTGTCGTGTCTTAAGCGTGTCGTGTCCTACTTTGATGAAATAGACACGACACGGCACGACACGTAAATTTCCAGGACACGACACGACACGGCACGAAACACGGCACGACACGGGACACGACAAAATCCAAGAGACACAACAAATTTATAATGATGGTTAAAAATGTTAAATTTTATAAAATAATAAGAAAATTCTTATATTATCTATTTTTTAGGATAATTTTATAATTTGAATTTCAAATTCATCCCTAAACATAAGTATATGACTATGTTTTATGAAATTCAAATGTATTCAAACACGACACGGCACGACACGTGTAAAAAAAAATACGGCACGACACGGCACGAGAACACGAGGCGTGCCGTGTCCTTAGGCGTGTCGTGTCCATCCCTTAGAATCTAGACACGGCACGACACGACACGTGAAACATTTAGACACGACACGGCACGACACGACAAATAATCCGGACACGGCGTGTTTGACACGACATGGCACGACACGGCACGAATTTAGAACACTAGCAGTGGCAATGCTGGAATTTCACTTGACAGCATTAACACAAACAACTGACGACATGAGAGGCCTATCTTCAGGGCATTCCTGGATACGGAGAAGACCGACCTTTATGCACCGCAAGATCTAACATTTTCTGGGGCCCACTGACCATCGGGTCCAGAAGCTTCCGCAACTTGCATTGTTCCCAGAGTGATCAGATCTATTACAGAGATTGGTATATAAACATATCAATTAATATTGTACAAGGCACTTCTACAATGAAAATCAGTTTAAATACTTTTGAAATGACTGTTTCTGCTATTTGGGTCCCTGCATTATTTCCTTCTATATTTTTTGGTGAATAGGTCCCTGTGCGAGAAGAGAATAGTATGTTGGATGTTTGATTTAATCAAGAACCAGCTTTAATATTGCAGTTATCCAGGTAAGCATTTCTATGTTCTATTCACTTCTTAATACACTTACATATGCTACAAGATTTACATCTCCTTGGTTTCTTCTGCCACTTAATATCTCCAGCAATAAAATCCCAAAACTGATAACTTGACATCCATTGCATAAGCGTTATTTCTATTCATGTGATTACTGTCATGGAACCTGGGCCCATGAATGCATAAGCAACCATGCGTAATTAAATTGATACAGTATTAACAATTTTATGTTTTATACATGGAAAAAAAAATTATTGAAAACATTTTCCCTCAACAATCAATCATTCTAAGAAATCAAAATTGATGGTTTAAAATGCTTTTGATCCATACTTTCCTATGCCAACATGACGATACCAGCACAGTCATCAATAAAAATCCTAAATCAGATTATATATTGACAAAAAAGCCCAATCAGCTTGCCAAAAGTAAAAAATATATATCTTACCAAAGCACCCTAAAAGTTCTTTTTCTTCACGTCTTTCTTTCTTTTTCTTACAGCCTCTATGGGTGTTCTCTGCAACACCTAACAAAGAAAGCCTCAACTCAAATCTGATACATTTTTCTTATTAAATCAATATATTCAAATTTAAACCTCTAAATATAATGAAATGATTCATCAAATTAAAAACAATTAGAAGAAATTGATGACTAAATTGATGAACCAATAATAAACCAGCATCAACAAAGAAAATCACATACAAAAGAAAAAAAACAAAAAGATAAAAAACTAAGGGAAATTAAACCTTCACCAGTATTTATTCTATTCCAAAAATTGATCAGAGCAATTTATCAATCTAATAAACTTTGTGCAACTAGCATCATATGCAAAATGAAGACTATCAAGCATGGGGGACTCCACAATTTTTAACAACATATGCAATTAGTGTTGCTTAAGCTTCTTGATTTATTTCAGCTTTTTTAAATTTACCCTAATTTTCTAATCTTGCATATGTTCACCAATCTATAGGTTCACCAGAATAACCAGATAAGCTAACCAGTACCAATCAAGCACCGAACATAATAATAGCTGATTAACAATTAGCCAAGAAAAACTAAAATTTGATTAGGAAAAAAAAAATGGAGAAATTGTGTATTACCTACCACTTTGACTTTGACATTGCCTGTCTCTTTACCCTCCAGCTCCTTGCAAATAGAAAAAAACTCTATTAATGCGTAGAAAAAAAAAACTGCATAATTGGCAACAAAAATGCCGTGACCTCATTGTTGCCCTTTGCTTGCTTCTGAAACTTGCTGATATCCAACTTGTAAGAGAATAAGTATATTTGAGATATGCGGCCATCTTAGTTGCTTTTTATGATGTTACCTTCAATTTCTTACAGCCAGCCAATCTACCTAATTCGAGATTTACTTCAGATAAAAACACTTGGCTGACGCAGTAGTGCTGGTATTGAATTTATATTTGTCATTAAGCACCTTTGTTTGTATTTTCAAAATGATAATATGAAATAATACCCGCATGTAACTTTATTCAAATAATATATCAATTTAGCCTCCTAAAATTTTGACATAGGAACATCGACTTAACTGAAACATTGAATCAATAGAGAATAAGTATAGTGAAAAATTAAATTGGATATAAACATGCCTGAACTTTCTTGCAGTTCACATCTGAAACAACAAATCCAACTTTGTTACTGCCACTAAACAGGAAAATTAGGAACAATCAAATAACAAATGTTGAAATAGTAATGAGTTATTGAAACATGAAATAAATAACAAGTTGGATGAAGGACCTGATCACAATAGCAACTTGCTCTCCTGAACCTTCCTTCGGACTCAGACTATTGAGGAGAAATTGAAGATAAAAAATAAATTAGTAGTAAAAAATCAAGGAATTAAGGAATAATAAATGGAGTCACTTCGTTCTGTCAGAGAAAATATAGAGACCCATAGATAAATCAACGAAAAAAGGAATTAGAAGAATTAAGAGGTATTGCGAAAAAAAGGAGATTAATAAATTAATAATATTCAATTCAAACCTTTTGAAAATGAAAATAACCTCCCGCTTCTCCTTCACCATCTCTGTTTGGGTTGTGCCTTATTTGGTTTTAATAGGGAAGCGAAATTCTGTTAAACAGAAGGGGATGAGGCGCAGAGAATTTCAAATTTCATATTTTAGATTGAAACGCTGCATGTAGAGTTCCAAAATTCGTTGCTCCTCCAAATCTCCAACAGATGTGAAGGGAGATCTTAGCGCCGAGTCATCCTTCCAGTGGATTGTAGCTGTCGACCTTGTCCTCTTTTCGTTTGTATCGTCAGTGGGCCAGTGGGGTGTTACCACAGAGAAATCCTCTCTTTTCGTGTGTGTCGACCATGGGAGCAGGCACGGAGAAATCCTTGTCTCCTTTCTTGTGTGTCTGTCTGCAGTGGTGGGGTAGAACAAATAAAATAGGGATTATGGAAATTGTCGGGGACAAAAATATACATTCACGGAGAATCGAACCGTGGTCTGCAGACGAAAGGTCAGTCAATTAACTCTCCATGTATGATGTATCAACTCATTAATCAGTGATTCGGAGAGAGGAGGCAGTACGATGGAGGGTTATGCGGAAAGGTGGCTCCTCGGCTTGCGCTCTATTCCAGCCATCTTTTTTTTTCCTGTACGACCAACGTGCGTTTCGTCCCTAGAATCTAATCTTCCGGTTTTAAAGCCGGAGTTTGGTCCCACAACAGGAAATTAAGATAAAGCGATGACTGTTATATACCTTGTCATAGCCCCTACTCCTGTCCCGTTGGAGACATCTCATTAATTATATGTCAAGCTAGTGCGATTCTCCTGAGAGACATTTCGTCCCAAATTTATTTGGAGGGGGCTATAAAATGAGTACATTTCGATCCCAAATTAAGCAAGCTAGTGCGATTCTCCTCAGAGACATTTCGTCCCAAATTAAGCCCCCCCCAATAATTAATGGCCCTTGCGCTCCCTACTTATACTCACAAATTGAAAATTCGTCCCCTTTTTTTTTTGGCATAGCTTTATGATTGTTTTGGTTTATTCCAAATTTTTCTTATTTGTGATTTTTCAACTAATTTTCTTGAGATCTCCTCTCATTTCTTCACCATGAAATAATCCTTGTTGTACAAGGACAACTTCTAAATTTCTTTCAAAGTATTTCCACGAAAAAATGCTCTCTGTTGTTTTCTTTTTTGTCTTGCTGTTCTCTTTTTTCACGGCATTACTGATGGTTTTGCTTGTTCCAAACTTTTTTATTTGAAATCCTTGATTTTTCAACTTTTTTCTTTTTAGTTCTTCTCTCATTTTCTTCACAATGAAATAATCCTTTGTTGTACCATGACAACTTTTGAATTACTTTCAAGAGATTTTTAATTTTTTTTTTTAGTCCAATTTGTATAGGTTTAGCAAAAGATTCAACTATCGACAAAAATTAGAGTTTTTTTTTTTTTGTATATAGCAATGTTAGATATTTTGTTTCTATATGCAAATTGATTGAAATAACCACAAAATGGAATATAAAGGACTTAATTGTAACTCTCTTTGGTTAAATTATCTTGGAGTAAAACTATTTTGGTCACTAAGAGAGACTTAGTCGTAACTCTTTGGTGTGTTGTTCCAAGAAGCGACGTGCATTTACGTTTTATTATTTTGATAGTAATTGAAAATTTGGTGTAATTCTATTAGATTGGTATCGACCAATATTTACTTTCATAGGAACAGTCTCATCAGAAAAGCATACCGGCTAGTTTATTTATTGAAAAAATATTCATATTTTTGTACAAAATATTAGGTAGATACTTGTAAATAATATGAAGGTTGTGTCAATCCTATAAAATCAATAGAGAAATAACTAATTTTAAGAAAATGATACAACAATCGGAAAAGAACAAATATATAAATTATGAAAAATTGTAATGTGGACAGAAAAATACTGGCTGTCTATTATAACTAGATCTGATGGTTAGCAACTTAGCATCACTCCCCAACCCCGAACTAATTTAGGCTATATAGCTATTAAAAGTCACCATTAAATATAACATAAATTTTCTGACAGAAGAGTAAAATAATCGGGCGCGGCTCTTTCTCACAGCTCTCCTTTGCAATTCACGTCAAAAATTTGTAAATGACAAATATATCCCTTTGAACTCTTCCTCTCCGTACACTTTTTAATACTTCCTAATACTAATATGTATTTTATTAACTATAATTATCTAATTAATATGAATAGGAAATCTTCAAATTTACTTCTACTAATATATAAATACTAAATAGTAAGGAAAAATATAATATTTTCATTGCCCTGGTGGAGAAAACTTTTCATTATGTGCAAATTTATACTATTGAAGCACTTCTATCATCAATTTCTTGCTTAATTAGATAAGTTTAGAATTATAAAATTTTATTATTATTTTGGAAGTTTTAATTATGGTAAAGAACTTGTTGTAAATTTGTAATAGATTTTTCATTGTGTAAAAAAATAAAAAATGAACTAAATTGCTAATTGAAGCCGTGTTAAAAGCATCAAACAATCGGTGAAATCTAGTCCATTGATATGAATTGGATACGTCTTGTTTCAATCAGAGGCGATAAAAACAAATTGCTTCCTTCCCAAATAATTCTTGTCCCGTAATCTTTTTCATCTCTCTCTTTCCAGAGCCCTGATCCTAACCTCCAATGGAATTAGAAGAACCTCCCTCTTGCGGCCGCGACTGGTCGGAGCTCCAGCGAGATGTGCTAGTGCTGATTTTTCTAAAGCTCGGGACGATGCAGGTACTTACAACCGCTGGATCTGTGTGTCGTACATGGCGAAAGGTTGCGAAAGAGGAGCCTGAGCTATGGCGAAGGATCGACATAACTAACCTTGCCTATGACTGTGATTGTTATGCACTGAAAGATCTCACTAAGCTCGCTATTGATCGGAGTGGTGGCCGACTGGAGGAGTTCTCGGTCGAGAAAATTGGGGATGATGACTTGCTCCGGTATCTCTGTGATAGGTGAATATTTCCATTTCTGTTCACTCTTTATTTGAAGTTTATGTTGAATTCAGGCTTTATGGAATAGCTATCTATCGACATCTTGAGCTTTGATGTGCTCGGATAGTTTGTGTTTTAAATTCCTAGAAATTAGAAAAATTTTGCTTTGCAACATTCGATTCTCTTGAAAGGAGCCATTGGGACAATTTTTTTTTTTAATTTGCATTTTTTTTTTCATAGAACAGATCAAAGGAAAGATAACCTCATGCAAGTAAAATTTAATCTTCTAAATAGCGTACTTAAACTTATTTTTTGCATCCATGTTGTTTATTATATGTTTTCAAAATACATTTTTATATGCATCGAATTATTCATTTTGCACTATAAGAAAATAATCATGTTATTGTCATACAGGACAAGTACTCTTAAGAAACTTTGTCTGATATCATGCTACCAATTGTCCGAAGAGGCAATAGTAGAGACAGGAGAAAGACAGCCCCTACTTGAAGAAATCCATATCACATTTGCACCTTTCAGTGAAACATTAACTGAGATTGTGGGAAAACAGTGCCCCCAGCTGAAAAGCTTCAAACTCAATACGTCATGGCATGGCAAGGGCACCACATATTTATCAGATGAGGAAGAAGACAACGATGATGCATTAGGGATTGCCAAGAACATGCATCAGCTTCATCATCTCCAGCTTATCGGTAACAGGTGATTGATTTAATTTGGGTTTTACAATTTTGCTTTACCTTAAATATGTTCTGTTGTTTGTTATCTCAACTAGAATTTATAAGTTGTTTTGGTTGTAACTTGGGATATTGTCCTCACCAGCCTCTCATCTTTGTGTGTTCTATTGTCATCTTTGCTCATTCACAACCATGGTTATTTTTTTTGTCGTGTAAGAAAGTTTATTAAATTATCTTATTGTACTTTTTGTAAGAAAATTAGCTCTAAGGTTTTTATTTAAGTGGAATATATTCTGAAGTTGTCCCTTTTTAAATGGGTTATTCTTGAAAACCAAAATTAGCCTAAATTGAATTAAGTAATTTTTTTTTCGTTTCTTTAATCTTGTAACGTGATAGGAACACTATAACATGTAAATTTAGTTATCTCATATATGTAATCTGATTTAGCACCTCTGACATAATTTATAGGTGTCTCAGGATATTTTCATATAGAAAGAAAATGGACTAAAATAAGGAAAGGCCGTCCATAATCTAATTTGTTTCCTGAAATAGCAAATGCTGCTGATAGATATTAGGGGAGGGAAAGCCATCAGGGGAAGGGAGTTGCATGCTGCTGAGAGAGATTGGAGAGAGGTAGAAGGGCTCTGGGAAGGGTTTTCTAGATGTGAAAATTTCCTGACATAGTATTTTGTGTTGATATTGATTCCATGGTTTGGCATCTATTGTGAAGAATTTGGATATTAAATTACATGAACGGTTCGAAAAGTTTTTTATCTTTTCCCAGTATGGAGGTTTCAAAGTTGTTTGTTTTTCTAGATGCTGAACTTATCAACATGTACCAAAGTTAGTCCTAAGGTAAGTACATGTTGAACAGTTGAAGCAAATGGATTATGATGATGTGATGCTGATATCAATGACTAATTCATGAGTACCTAAATAATGACGTGGGTGATAGCATCAATGTACATGCCAATTTTTACTGCCTTTGACAGCAAACACATTTATATATTGATTGTCAAAACTCTTTTAAATATTCTCTTTAGTGTCCAGATCATTTGATCAGCGTTGTGATATCATGGGGAGGAGGTGTTGATTTGCATCTCTGTGTTAAACACATTTCATTATTTGGAACTAACTTTGTGCAGATAAATGGAGATTTGAAATGAGGGCAGACATGATGTTTGAATCTCTACAATTAAATGATCCAATCTTATTTGCGAACAACTAAATTGTTGTGTGAGTTTGCTAAAGAGATAGGATCCCTTTCTTTACTGTCATCTTAATTGTAATAGAAACTGTGATTCATTTTATAATCTTTTTGTACCTTGTTTATGTTCTAATAAGGTTTTTGTCTTTCTGCATTAGGCTGACAAATGAGGGTTTGAAAGCAATCCTTGATGGGTGCCCGTATCTGGAGACACTTGATATACGTCACTGCTACAATGTGAACATGGATCCTGACATGCGACCCCGCTGTGCCAAGCTCAAAACCATAAGGCTTCCAAATGACTCTTTGGATGATGTTGATAATATTTCTGATGATTATGAAGAGACATATTCTGACTACCCTTTTGTTGATAATATTTCTGATGATTATGAAGAGACATATTCTGACTACCCTTTTGTTGATGATGATGAAGATGGTTTTGAGTTCTGATGTTCAGTGGGTGCAGAGATGTGAGCTGTGGTATTGTTGCTGTTTTGTGTGGTAAATGGAAACGATATAGCTTTATAACTTGATCATTGTTTAAAGATGTCTCACTTTTGCTTTATTTTCATGTATTATTGCTTTATTTTCATATTTCGTTTTAACACTGTATTTTTTTCTTTTTCTATAAAGCAAATATTACTACTGTAATTTCTTTTATTTTTCTTGATCATTGCCAAAAGAAACGGAATTTGATTACATCCTTCGGAATGCCATCGCTGCTATTGCTGAGACAGCGATCCCCTCAACCAGCGGATCCTTTCCTCATCCAGCGCATTTTATTTCATACATAAATGGAGTAAGAATAAATATTATGTTAATTGAGTGTTAAGTATTCAGTTAGTTGCAATCAAAATAATAAATATTATCAGTAAAAATGTTCATTTGGTTAAGTATGAGTGCTTAGTTTAGTAAGAACAAATGTTCAGTTTCGTTAAGTACAAATGTACATTTTTTAACATATAAATGTTCAGTTTATTAAGTATTACTTTCAGTTTTTTTTAATAGGTGCAATGTCAAGCGAAGGGGTCACGAACCGGACAAAAAATACATGAAAAAATTAGAAGGGGTCACGAACCGGTCCGGTTCAAATTAAATTTTTTCCGACTCTGCCCTTGGCGTGTCTCTCTCCAAGACTGACGTGACTAATGCGCGACTCTATAAAATAAAACCATTAGTTGACGCATTTAACTGAACACTTTTGATTATTAAACTTAACTCATTTGATTATTAAACTGAATATTTATAACTGACACATGCTAATCACAGCTATAACGTGCGATGATTTTTTTAGCGATGACACTTATCATTTATGAAAAGAAACCGCGACACAGTTGACACCACAATACGTTACATATATTTTAAAACTTTTAACTAACATCCAAATGAAGGACCCAAATTGAAGGGGAGAAAAAAAATTAGATGGTGTAGATCGCGTGTCTGACTAATTGTATCCAAAATCATATCTAGACACCCATATATCTTTATTTATAATTAGTAAAAGATGCCTTCAATATGTGGGTAAATAAGAAAATAAAATATTGATATTATTTTTGTTTCATATAGAATTTTACATGTCAGGCAATAAAGATGTAGTAAAATCAATAATTTAATCTTTCCTTTAAATAAATAGCTAATTTGGCAATAACTTTATTTTTTCTATTAAAAAGTCCGACCTTGATCTAGACCACTGATTTGATCAAATTACACAAATTAATGGCCCACAATTGATATAAGAATTATTTACAACCTTTTATATGACTTGTTTATAAGTAGTATCAAATATAAAGAAGATAAGGATATTGAATTAATATTAATATTGATTGATAATATTGATATTGATATTGATATTGATGATTATATTTTTTTATGAATATCATTGAATAATCATCTGCAGCTTTTTATTTTACCTATTTATACGTACATTTGTTTATTCAGAGACTTAATTCTATTTACTTCATTTCAATCTTTGACACTCTGTATACTTTGTTGCTTAGAAATAAATCATCAGGCTTATTGAATTTACATTTCTGCATATTTCTTTTTGTTGGACTAAACAATTTATTCCGTTATTTGCCGATTTTGCAAAACAACACCAAATCCTTTTCTAATCTTTCTTTTTAAGTGAATTATAGGTTATTACTTATTAACTTGAAGAAATGCTTAATGCATATTTTGTAACAAAGTTATGAAGACTTACAAGACTTAGTTTGGTCTTAGAAAGTCCTTAAATTAGGTTTAATTAGCTCTCAAACTCATCTCAATTGTTTTGCTCATATTCTGCTGAGTTTTCTGGTTTAAGCGCTGTGTAACGCTGTGAAACGTTACACAATGTTACGGGTCGATCCCCTACTTTGTTTTCTCCGAAAAACCTTACTCAAACGTTACACAATGTTCTGTTGAGTTGTGTAATGCTTTGCCAAAATGTTGTAATGTTATGCAACGTTTTGACAGAGTCGTTAGGAGTTCTCTTGTGTGCTCTGTTGAAGTGTGTTGTACAACGCTACACAAGCATTGTATACCAGTCCAAAAATTAAGCATTGTATCTTCCGTTATATGACAACTTGTCTCTGGAACTTTCAGGGACTTTTTGGGGGAACGATGTGTAACGTTTGGTCAGATATATATAACATTTCAGTTCAGTTTTATTTAACGTTTCTTAACACTTGGCCTGTAGCGTTGTATAACGCCTCCTGGCGTCGTACAACGCATCTGACAATATTTTTGAACGTCGGAATTTCTTCTTTAAAACGTTGTGTAACGTTCTGAAGTGTTGCAATATGCTTCTGACTCATTCCAACGTAATTGTCGTAATTTGTTTTATTTAACGGCTAGTTTCAAGCGTTGTGTAACGTTTCGTCAGACTTTTAACTGTTTTGGAGCTCTTGACGCCCTCTATAAATATCAGACCCTTTCCAACTGATATTTCTTCTTGAATACCTTGATTTTTACCAGTCTTTGAGCTCCATACAGCTAGACTATTCTTTCTCTTGATTTGATTACACATTTGAGCAAAATCCTTGAGATTAGTTCGCATCAATCAAACCCAAGCTTCTCTATAGCTAGATTCTTTGAGAGATTTGATTGAGAGCATCACTCTTGAGTTGTTGATTATTTAGAGGTTAGGCCTATCCACCTCGAGGTCCTTGTGACGATGTGATTCGGTTCGAAGTTGTAGACACATTCTTGTGGAATTGAACGGAGCGCGCGTTTTGGTGGTTGTGAAACTTCCGAAGACGTACGACTAAGGCTAGTCATTCATCTAGCAGGTCGGAACTCCGTAATCATATCACGTGTCAATTTTTCTAACTCTTCTTTGCATTATTTGTTATTTGCTTGTGAGAACCTTTGTATTGTTAGTTTCTGTAAAATTTTCCAAATCAGTTTATTACTTGTATTTGTGCTTATTCAACCTCTAGGTCGTAATTAGGGACAATATCTTTTCCCATCGTAACCACTAATAATAAATATAATAATAATTGGATGTAGATGAGATGGTCAAGGAGAAACTATTAGAATGTTTATTAGTTAGATGCATCAGCTCTCACGCAATTTCAAGCTCGTGAGTTATTCATACAGTAAGTGTGGACGGCTCGATTGAAGTTATAATTTTTAAATGAAAAAAAAAGTTATCTAAGGAACATCAAAATTTTTTAAATTTGGTGAACAATATATTGCAGATTTATCTTTGTTTTTTTCCTGTTAAATTAATAATTTTCGAAAACATAAATAACAAATAAAATTTATCGATACATTTGGACCTTGCATTACTATGCAGTAAAGCACCTTGCATTACTATGCAGTAAAGCACACATCAGGAACCTTATTGTTTTGGCTGAGTAGGCATACTAAAGCAGTATAAAAGTAGAATTTGGAGCTACTTCGTTTATAATAACGTTAGTACAACATAATTTGATTCTCTTCTCTAATTTAGCATGTAATACAATAATGGGTTTTTTTCTTTTTTTCTTTTTTTTTTTTCCTGGTTTGTGTTTGTGTGATGGTGGGGAAGGGGTGCGTAGAAACAAGTTTAAAGCATTCAATTTTAACATTTTTTTTTTCTTTTAGAATAACAGCTTATTAGTTCCTTTAAATTGGACAAAGTACCTACTGTGGAAATACATTTTCTTAATAAACTTCGGAATTCACATTTTTTGCTGAATGCGCTTCTCTGTTATTTTTGTTTTCTTTTGTCGATCAGTTATCATAGTCTGCAATAGTTCTGGAATGGTTTTATTCTATCTTAAATTTTTTGTATCGGAATTCCTTGCCAATTTCTTTAATCATAAAAAATAATAATACATATTTAATATGACCGCTACACTATATACTACGCAAATGAAAAATAACTTGTGCATGTTTAATTATTCACCGAAAAAACTTAAAATTCTTACAATGATCTAAATTTAGCCATCTTCGAAAAAATATCAAATGACAGTTAAATTTCATAAAATATAACAAACGGCTTGGTCCAGTTAAATTTTATAAATTTTATAAAAGAGCCGGACTAGCTGTTTAGTCTATATTCTAATATTCATATTAATCTTGTTCTTCACACTGGTCCCAGCTACGAAGGAAGCGAAAGCATATTCATTTTTTAGTCCAGTTAAATCAGACCATCTCTCACAAGGCCCAATAAATGGCTTGGAATAATTACTATCGTGCTCTCAGACACAACATTCGATTTGTAAGCTCTATACAGACCTGGAATCGTGTCAAATTTCAGTAGGATCACAAGATCACCGCCTCATACAGTGATACCAAAAAAGCGGTGCAATCTCGTCCGTTGATTATGCAATGGATATCTCCCGTTTCAATCGAAGGTGACAGATTGCCTTCCCAACTCCCAAGTACCTTTTTCTCTTCGGTCCCTCTCTCCCTCCGTAAACCCTTTCCTTTCCAAAACCTTACGAACCCTTACAGAGACCTCGAATGGAAGGAGAAGGGAGAGAAGCACCTTCCTCCTGCGCCCGCGACTGGGCGGAGATGCAGTCAGATGTGCTTGTGGTGATTTTTCAAAAGATTGGGTTGATGGAGGTGCTTCGAGCTGCTGGGTCAGTGTGTCGTTCATGGCGTAAGGTTGCGAAAGAGGAGCCTGAACTCTGGCGTAGGATCAACATGACTAACCATGGTTATGTCCGTAATGCTCGCTTACTGAACGATCCCGCACGGGTTGCTATTGATCGGAGTGGTGGTCTACTGGAGGAGTTCTCAATCGAGCGCTTGGGCAATGATGACCTGCTCCGGTATCTTTGTGATAGGTATATAAATATATCCTTACTTACTCGTTATTTTGAAGTTTCTATCGAATTCAGGCTGCATAGAATTGCTATTTACCTACATCTTAAGCATTGTTAAGTTGGAGATTAGTTAGTGTTTCCTTGGAATTAGAGAATTATTGCTTCCACGCATTCGATTAACTCTGGCATCATTGTTGTTTTTGCATTACTGGTGTTTATTTATTAAATATTTCAAAACAACTTAACCCCTCTATGGATTTGTTTTTTGCATCACTGGTGCTTATTTATTAAATATTTCAAAACACCTTGACCCCTCTATGGATTAGTTTATACACATTATATGTACCAAATTATGAATTTCTATACTACAATAAGATAAGAAAAATAATATTCATATTAATGCTCATACAGGACAAGTGTTCTTAAGAGGCTTCGTCTTATATCATGTCACCAATTGTCTGAGAAGGCAATAGCAGAGACAGCAAAACGACAGCCCCTACTTGAAGAATTCGAGATCTCTTTTGGATCTTACTGTGAAGAAGTGACTGAGATTGTGGGAAAAGAGTGCCCCCAGCTGAAAAGTTTCAAATTCAATAATAAATGGTACTCCAATTCCGATCCTTTCCCAAATTACGATGAGGATGAGGAGATATCAGTGATTACGAGGCCTTTGGGATTGCCAAGACCATGCATCAGCTTCGTCATCTCCAGCTTATTGGTAACAGGTGACTGGTTTCATTACGATTTCTTATAATTTTGTTCCTGTCTTTGTGTCTTCTATTTTCATCTTTTGCTCATTCATAACCATGGTTATTCTTTATTTTGTGTAAGAAAATTTAATTACAATATCTTTTAGTGCTTTTTGTAAGGAAATTAAGTCAGAGATTTTTATTCAACTGGAGTATATTCTTAAGTAGTACTCCTTTTAAATAGCCGTTATTCTTTTAAATAACGGAGTGATTAAATTCGGATTAAATGAAATTTCAGTGGTTTTGGAGGGACAACTTGAAGTTTAATGACCATGATTGGACTACAAACAAAGTTTAGTGACTTCGGAAAAACTTAGCCTTTTTGAAAAGTTTATCCTTTTCTTAGTTGGAAAGTGTCAAGCTTTTCTTCTGATTCGCAAATTTGCCAATTTTTTTCCCAACAATACATGTTGGGAAAAAAAACAGATTAATTATGTGCAGCACTGTGTTTGTCATTTTTAAAGACATCGACAAAAAACACATCATTGATCAGCATGATGACATCATGATGGTGTTGATTTGTATTTCTGTGTTAAACCCATTTCAAATGTTGCGGCCGACTTGGTGCAGACTAATGGTGCTTATGGAGGCATTTAAACTCTCCTTCCCTAGAATAGTTCAGTTGCAATTTGTTTTCCTTTTTTTTTGTGTGCATATGTATATATATCTGTCATATATGTTTTAATCTATTTTCTGTGTTGATCTGATCTCTTTGTTACTGCAAACTTTAGAACTTTTCATATTTACTTCTGTTCTCATATATGTTTTAATCTATTTTGTGTGTTGACCTGATCTCTTTGTTATCAAACTTTAGAACTTTTCATATTTAGTTTGTGTTGCTACTTTAGGCTGACAGATGACGGTCTGGAAGCAATCCTTGATGGGTGCCCGCACCTGGAGACACTTGACATACGTCAGTGCTACAATGTGGACATGGATGCTGACGTGCAGGCCCGCTGTGCCAGGCTGAAAACCATAAGGCTCCCAAGTGACTCTGTTGATGACTATGAGTTTAAAGTAGTTCTCTCTGATAAGGAAAAGTTGGACTATGATTTTAATTATGATATTCCTAGTTTTCATGATGATGATGAGATCTTTGCTCAGTACCATGCCCTAGCCTTGTAAATTGTGACTAGGTTCCTTTTGTTGGAAATGTTATGTCGTGCACTAGCTTTGTAACTAGGTTCCTTTTGTTGGAGATGTTATGTTACTTTCTTGCATGTATAGATTTTGTTTCATCTAGTGGTTTCTACAACTTTACTGATGTAGATGCTAAGTGCATGCTAAGTGCAGTCCCAAATATACTTTGAAGTTTAGTCATCGGCAATGAAAGGGTATGTCACAAGAAGCTGTCAGAACTTCAAGAACAAATGGAGCGATTCAAATTTCAAAGCTGGAGGTTTAAATTTCCCAATTAAAGACATAGAAACGAAGACCTTGGCTACGATGTTAAAATTCAGAATTTGTACCTATCATCCTCTAATTTTTCATCCAAACCATCCACAGTTCCCAAACAGGTCAGATTGGGCCCAGCGACTGGCCCAATCTATTTATATCTCTCTAAACCCCTCTCTCTCTCCAAACTTAGCCGCCGGTGCCTCATCTCGTTTCTCTCCTCAGTCGCCTTCGACCCCCTTCGCGTCCACATGGATCCACCTCACTCTTTCTCTCTCTTCGATCAATCAGGTATCTACGCTCCTCTCACAATCGTTTATTGTTTGATTCTTGTATTCGATTGCGCTGCCATGTGTCCGATCTGTTTGTTTTTTTATTGATTTTGTTGTTTTCTAGGATTTGTTGTAGCTATGTTAGGCATGGAAGATATAGATAAATTTACGATGGATTTCTCTGTAGATGTCTTTGTTTTATGTTCTCTTAGTATTGGAATCTATCTCTTTAATCTTCCTTTTTTTGATTATTGTCCTTTAATTGCACCTACGCATTTTCAATTTTGATCGAAATTTAGGGATCGAATTTAGTTGATCTACTTGCTGAGATTTGCATTTTGATTTATAAGAAGTATCTTGTTGGATCTATCTCTGTTTTCTGGCATAGGATATTCGAATGCTTGTCAATGATTTAGGAATTTTAGCTAATATTGGATTGCTTCTGTTATCAAGTTTGTAAGCAATGGCAACTAAGAGAATTTAGAAGGAATTGAAAGATTTGCAGAAAGATCCTCCGGTTTCATGCAGTGCTGGTAAGAATTCTATGATCTCTGATTTTAATGATTTAATGGGAAATAGACATTCTATGCTTTGTAAAATCATTAATACTTCTTTTTTCTGATTTCGGTACCTCATTTTATTTTATTTTGTTGCTTAATTCCAAATTCAAGGGACACAAGAAGCAAATTTCGACTGAATTTGCAGAGACTGGATTTTCAGGCTTTTGTTGGATCGAAGATACAATCGATTTGTAATAGTTGGATGTAATTTACTGCATTTGTTGTGTATTAATTTATGTATTGGAATAGACAATCATTTGTAATGGATGCTATTATTAGTAGAATTGTTCAGTTTGTATATATGTTTAGTACTTTAGTTTATTGTTGTAAATGTTTGTTTTGTTATTGTAAATGTGCGCTATGTTTGATGTATTTGTTGAGTTTATTTTTTTATTTAGCAAGTTTAATTGAACACAAAAACTACGAAATCAAAATTCTGCTGCAACTAACTGAACACATAAATACTTTTAGTTCAACCTTTAACGTATTTAACTGAACACAAAAGTACGAAAATTCTATTTTCAGATGCAACGAACTGAACAAATAAACAATTTTAGTTCAACCTTTACCGTATTAAACTGAACAAAAAAGTACGAAAATTCTATTTTCAGATGCAACTAACTGAACACATAAAAATTTTAATTCAACCTTTAACGTATTTAACTGAACACAAAAGTACGAAAATTTCATTTTCAGATGCATCTAGCTGAACACTTACAACTTTTAGTTCAACCCTTATGGTATTTAACTGAACAAATAAACCAGTACATTTGATAACGTCAGCATCTAGAAATTTCCGAAAAAATTTCAAAAAATTTTCGTTGACGTCAGTGAGCGCCTTTCTGACGTCAGCGCGCGAAAAATTGAATCTGAAGCCCATTTTTTGCCTGTGGATGACGCTGGATGGGAAAAAGAGGGATGGTTTATATCAGCCCTGCTTAAAATTACAATATCGTGCATTCCATAGATTAGCTTGCTGACGTCAGCGCGCGAAAAATTGAATCTGAAGCTCATTTTTTGCCTGTGGATGACGCTGGATGGGAAAAAGAGGGATGGTTTATATCAGTCCTGCTTAAAATTACAATATCGTGCATTCCATAGTTAATCAAACTATCTCTCACAAGGCCCGAGGCCCAATACATGCCATGGACCAATTAATTTTGTGCTACGTGTCTCAGCGCAACATTCGATTTGTAAACGCTCGGCTAAATAAAAAAAATTCGAATTGTAAACTCTATTTTCTAATCTCAATTAATCTTAATCTGAGATTAAATTTCAATAGAATCACAAGATCATCGCGCTAATTGCTTCATACGCGGCTAGTAATTATTACAGTGAATAGTAATTACATTTAAATTTAGTTGTTAATTATTTTCTTATTTCTGATTAATATAATTTTGCAACACAAACCAGTCAATAAGAAAGGTATAGATAAATTATTAATTATTTTTCTTATTTCTGTTGCTATTCATTGATCAAATGCAAGTGTAAAAATCAAACAATCTGTGAAATCTCGTCCGTTGATATGAATTGGATGTGTCTTGTTTCAATCAGAGGTGTGGTGACAAAAACAAATTTATTCTTCCCAAATAACCCAGAAATTGCTTTGCTCGCTCCTCTTCGGAGATTCACTCCCAATGACCAAAATACCCTCACATCCCATCACCTTTTCTCGTACCCGTGCTGGAAAAATGAGTATATTTTGGTCATTCGGAGTGAGCAATCGGCAAAGCTATTCCCAAATAACCCCTTCTCCCGTAGGCCGTAATCCTTTCCATCTCCTCTTACTTCGCTTCCCTTCTCTCTCTCTTGCTCTCTCCCGTAATCCCTTTCCAAAGCCCTAATTCCTAACCTCCAATGGAATCCGAGGAGGAAGAAGAACCTACCTCTTGCGGCCGCGACTGGTCGGAGCTCCAGCGAGATGTGCTAGTGCTGATTTTTCTGAAGGTCGGGTTGATGGATGTGCTTACAGCCGCTGGATCTGTGTGTCGTACATGGCGAAAGGTTGCGAAAGAGGAGCCGGAGCTATGGCGGAGGATCGACATGACTAACCTTGCCTATGGCTGTGATTGTTACGCTCTGAAGGATCCCACTAAGCTTGCTATTGATCGGAGTGGTGGCCGACTGGAGGAGTTCTCGGTCGAGAATTTCGGGGATGATGACTTGCTCCAGTATCTATGTGATAGGTGAATATTTATATTTCTGTTTTCACTCTTTATTTTGAAGTTTTTGTTGAATTCAGGCTTTATGGAATAGCTATCTACTGACATTTTGAGCTTTGATGTGTTAAGGTTTTAGTTTGTGAATTAATTTCCTAGGAATTAGAGAAATTTTGCTTTGCAACATTCGATTGTCTCTTGAAAGGGGCCATTGGGACAACTTTTTATTTTTTATTTTTTAATTTGCATTTTTTGATACAACAGATCGAAGAAAAGATAACCTCATGGGAATAAACTTTTATTATCTAAATAGCGTATTTAAACTTTTTTTTTCCTGACAAGGGATCTGAAAGGGAATAATCTAGTGTTGGATGACTGATGTTTATTTAAACCCTCTATTATAGTCTACAGATAAGTTTAAATACATCAAATTATGCATTTCTACACTATAAGAAAATAATCGTGATATTGTCATACAGGACAAGTATTCTTAAGAAGCTTTGTCTGATATCATGCTACCAATTGTCCGAAGAGGCAATAGCAGAGACAGCAAAAAGACAGCCCCTACTTGAAGAAATCCAGATCACATTTGGATCTTACAGTGAGAACGTGACTGAGATTGTGGGAAAAGAGTGCCCCCAGCTGAAAACGTTCAAACTCAATACTACATGGGATGACAGGGCCCCACCTTTCCCAGACGAGGAAGAAGACATACCTCATGATGATGATGAGGCATTAGGGATTGCCAAGAACATGCATCAGCTTCATCATCTGCAGCTTATTGGTAACAGGTGATTGATTCATTCGGGTTCTACAATTTTTCTTTACCTTAAATATGTTCTATTGTTTGCTATCTCAAATAAAATTTATTAGTTGTTTTGGTTGGAACTCGGGATAAGTTGTCCTCACCAGCCTCCATCTTTTTGTGTTCTATTGTCATCTTTGCTCATTCACAACCATGGTTATTATTATATTTTTATGTATAAGAAAGTTTATTAAAATATCTTATAGTGCTTTTTGCAAGAAAATTAGGTTGATTTTTATTTAAATGGAATATATTCTGAAGTTGTACTTCTTTTAAATGGCTTATTCTTGAACACTGAAATAAGCATAAATTGAGTTAAGTAATTTGTTTTCTTTTCTTTAATCTTGCAACGTGATATGAACACTATTCTCTATAACATGCAGATTTAGTTATCTCATTTAAGTTAATCTGATTTTATCACCTCTGACATACCTGGATAAGTGTCTCAGGGTACTTTCACAGAGAATGAAAAAGGACTGAAATAAAGAAAGGCTGTAGATAATCTAATTTGTTTCCCGAAATAGAACATGCTGCTGATAGATATTGGGGGAGGGAAAGTCACCAGGGGAAGAGATTTACATGCTGGGAGAGAGATTGGAGAGAGGTAGAAGGGCCCAGGGGAGGGTTGGTTGATGTGAAAATTTCCTGAGATAGTATTTTGTGTTGATATTGATTCCATGGTTTGGCATCTATTGTAAAGAATTTGGAGATTAAATTACATGAATGGTCCTGAAAAGTTATCTTTTCCTAGTATGGAGGTTTCAAAGTTTTTGTTTGGTTTTCTGGCTGCTGAACTTATCAACATCTACCAAAATTAGTCCTACGGTAAGTACATGTTGAAGGGAAATGGATTATGATGATGTGATGTTGATATCAATGACTGCATCAGAACTCTTTTAAATATCCTCTTTAGCGTCCAGATCATTTGATCAGCGTTGTGATATCATGGAGGGTCGATTTGTATCTGTGTTAAACACATTTCATCATTTGGAACTTTGTGCAGATAAATGGAGGTTTGAAATGAGGGTAGGCATGATGGAGTCATTTGAACCCTCCGTCCCTAGAATAGTTCAGAATTGATTTGGTGTTTAAATCTTTACAAATAAATGATTGTGTGTTATTTGCAAACAACTAAATTGTTATGCGAGTTTGCTAAAGAAATAGGATCCTTTTTCTTTGCTGTCATCTTAATTGTAATAGAAACTGTGATTTATTTTGTAATTTTTCCATGCCTTGTTTATGTTCTAATTTGGTTTGTATGTTTTTGCATTAGGCTGGCAAATGAGGGTCTGAAAGCAATCCTTGATGGGTGCCCGCATCTGGAGACACTTGATATACGTCGGTGCTACAATTTGAACATGGATCCTGACATGCGAGCTCGCTGTGCCAGGCTCAAAACCATAAGGCTGCCAAATGACTCTGTGGATGACTACGAGTTTGAAGTATATGCTGACCGAGAATACTTCTCCGATGTGGAAGAGTATTATGATGATGTTGACTATGAAATTGGTGATTTTCATGATGATTATTATGAAGACACATATGCTGACTACGACAACCTCTTTAGTGATGACGACGAGGACGACGACGAAGATGGTTTTGTGTTCTGATGCTCATTGGGTGCAGAGTTGTGAGCTGTGGTATTGTTGCTGTTTTGTGGGTAAATGGAGGCGGTATAGCTTTTTTATTTGACCATTGTTTAAAGATGTTGTCTCACTTTCTTGTGTATATTTTCTTTTGTTGTAACGGAGACTAAAACTTTGCAAATATGATGCAATAACAAATTTACTTTGCAGCTTATATATATTAGCCCATTGTTCTTGATATATTCTAGTATAACCTATCCTAGCGTTTCTGATTGTACTATACTGATTTTAGCAGTAGAAGTTAGTGGTATTAAAACGTTGTCAAGATGGATCCGTGCAACTTTGATCGGAATTTCATCTTCTAGATCGAACGAAGTTTTAGAAAATCAATTCTAATCAAATGTAATCCCACGTAAAAATCATTTTGATCAAAGTCTAAGTGGAGATCGCTCGCTTCAAGTTATAACTTGTAAATGAAAAAAGCTATCAAAGGAAGATCGAAACAAATTTTGGTGGACAAATTAACGCAGATTTATCTTTTCTTTTACTTTTCCTATTAAACTAATAATTTTCAAAAAAAAAAAAAAACAACAACAAATAAACTCTATTTGGACCATACATCACATTGCGGTAAGTACACATCAGGAAGGCACACTAAGGCCCTGATCAAAATGATTTGTACTCGGGATTTTCATTTCATTTGAATTGATTTTGTAGGATTTTATAGAATTTGTTAGACCTAATTACATAAGAATTTCAATCAAATGACATCAAATTTGTTCGTTGTGATAAAAAATTTTGTTCCAATGAAATGAAATGAATTAAAATCCCACGTTAAAAAAAAATTCTGATCAGGGCCTAAATCTATGCAACCAAATCAGTATAAAGTAGAATTTCAGCTACTTTGTTTATAATACCGTTAGTACAATATAATTTAATTCTCTCTCCAATATAGCATGTAATACAATAATGCCTTTTTGTGTGCGCGCGCGCGTTGGTGGTGGGGGATGGGTGCGTAGAAATGAGTTATAACCTTTTTTTTTTTTTTTTGAAAAAAAGCCAAAGGCCAGCATACTTTACTGATGCAAAAATAAGTTATAACTTATAAGCATCCGATTTAAATTTTTTTTACTTTTAGAATAGCGCCTCATTAGTTCATTTTTAGGCTCTGATTGGAATAGGAGAAGAGCAAGAAAGGAAAGGTAATAAAAAAAATAAGAATTTTCATCAATTTTTTTTAGTTTTGGACGGGAAGTTATGATGTCAAAATTTTCTCTTCAATTCTCGTAGGAAGAGAATTCCTGTCGGATCATCATATTTGAAAAAAAAAAAAATTTGTTCCATTTCTCGCATTAAATATGCAGTTCCAATCAGAACCTTAGTAAATTGGATTAAGCACCTACTGTGTAAACACATTTTCTTAATGAACTTCCGAATTCACATTTTTGCTAAATGCGGTTCTCTGTTATTTTATTTATTTGGTTTCGATCAATGATTATGGTTTCCAATAGTTCTAGAATGGTTTTTATTCTATCTTTTTCTTCTTTTTTATCGGAATTCCTTGACAATTTTTCTAATCATGAAAAAGAATCTCATCTTAAGATCTTGCATTTGTAATATGATCGTTACACTATACATTCATCTTGGCCAGCGTGAGAGGTGCTCCAGATCTTCTGTGGCGTATGATTTTTTGGCAAAAATGGTATTCAGGGACGGATCCATGAAAATTTTAAGCATAGGCACACTAACAATATAATTAGTTCAAAATTTCGGAGCCTCTTCAGGGTTACAAAAGAACACGGAAAAAATCCTATATTTCTCACTAGCGTGTAGCAGAAGAGAATCTGGATCCGTTTTCTATTTTTCACAAACTCACGAAGGGACCATGTAAGAATATGAAATGAATTAAAGGCCAACATGCCCAGCACAGGCACAAGCACATTCACAAATATACATAACTGGACGCTAGTTTTCAGAAAACCCAGGCAAGTGCCTGGGCTTGCCTCAATGTGACTGGAACCGCATCCTCTACCCATCTCATTGAGATGGGTAGGGTGCCCATCTTTCAATCTACCCATCTCATTGAGATGGGTAGGGTGCCCATCTTTCAATCTCAACCGTTTGATTTAATCTCAACGGCTAAAGGGAGCCCCGTGCATTCCACCACTCCCGAAAAAAATTATTGGCCCGAAAAAAATGAACCGTTCAGATTAAATCGGACGGTCGTGATGAGATGGGCACTCTACCCATCTCAATAGAGATGGGTAGAGGATACTGATCCCAATGTGACTCCGTCCCTAATGGTATTTATGATTTTCTGTGGCATTTTTCATATAATATTTGAATAGTATTTTCAATTTTTATGACATTTTTTATATAGCGTAAAATAAATCGCACAACCATTTAATAATATAATTATATAGAAATAAATCGCGTAACGAGCGAGATTAGCACCGGTGAAAAATAATTCGTGGCAGTTTAGTTATTCACCGAAAGACTTAAAATTCTTTCAACAATCTAAATTTAATCATCTTCGATAAAAGATATCTAATGACAGTTAAATTATATAAACTTTAACAAACGGCTAATTTATAAAAAACCAACTATACTGTCTATACATATCTTATATCAGATCAAATCAATATTATAAATAAAGATGTGTGAGTGTCGGTATCCTTTAGTTAAATGTAGTCCGACACTTCAACTAATGTAAAATAACATTTTTTCCTATTTCTGCGTAAGGTTTGCTAGTTTAGTTGTTAATTGGAAATAATTGTACTAAATTACAAGAAGTTTTAGTAAGGCATTTTTTTTTTAAAAAAAATGGAACATAGTTCATAATTGTACTGAATTACAACCGTAACTCCGGACTGGATAAATGAGTTACTTTCGCCCTTGCAGTGGGGCAATAGGCCTCTCTAGTTGGAGCATGTCTTTTCTATATAAACATCCACAAACTCCATTTATATTGAGAAGAATGAACTTTTTTAAGGAAATTTAAGAACGTTATTTTTTTAAATGTTGAAGGACTTGGACCCAATTCACGCTTTAAAAACTTTTTCAATAAAAAAAAAATGAAAAGAGAAACGATATTCTTTCGAAATCACGATGCAAGTCAAATGTTCTCGAGAATAAAGTTTCTATTTTTAAATATTCATAAAAAAAAATCTTCCTTCGAATCTCAAATACCCAATCCCTTTAGATATTTGTTTTATTATCTTTGTAAAATTAAGGGCATGTGGTTCTTCCTTAAATAAAAAGTCCACGGCTTAACCGGTACTTGAGAGTTGAGACGTAAGAGAGACAAAACTTGAATTATTAGCAACAAAAACCTTTTTGACATAAATGAAAATGAACGACTATTTCTTGGATCGGGACAAACGCAGTCCAACGGAGTAATATATTTAGAATAATTAAATAAGTTAGTACGAGCAGGTGCGGACTAGGAAATATAAAACATATAATTTATGAATAAAATCTAATATTAATAGGATCCTCTATCAATTGAACACATAATGTGATTAATGTTGTTCAGTGGTTGAAGTACTTATCACTGTCCAAACCAAATTTGGGGCATAATTCATATTCTTCTTTTTAACCTAAAATTAAATACTTTTTATACATATTCAAGTAATATTTACATCATCCAAACCAAATATTTCACTTGGTCGCCCTTTTGGTCTCTTGTGATGCTTTATGGTTTTTATATATTTCATTTGCTGCTATGTCAAACCCTGTTGAAAACAATACTATTATCATATTCAGATATTCTGATTGCGCGATGTAGATATATATTAATTATATAGATGCCAACTAAAAGACATACAATAATATTTTCTTATTTATAACAATGAATGGCTCTAGTTGTCAAAATCGTGCTTATCGATAGCTATTCTCTCTCAAAGCTCCATGCGATTTTTGTAGAAGCCGCACTGTCATTCATGTAGATACCGGCCAGCATATGATATGCTTGCCAATTAATTAAGTGTACGTTAATTACTACGTTGTTTTTCAACGTAGTAATTTAGCTAATTTATTTATATTGATTTCTAGACCAATTAGGCATTCGAGGTTATATATATGCTCATTCTTAATTGTAAGAGTTAATCGTATAAATTATTCTTGTTTAGATAGTTGAAAAGTCATGTTAGAAATGTATACAAATTAAGAGGACGGTGTCGTTTGTGTGGCTAAGAGAGTGAAAGAAGTAGAGAAATTATAAGAGTAAAAATTATGAGAAGAATACTTAGATATAATGTTTGGGAATTTATTTCGAAATCTCATATTCAACAATTATCAGCAGTACGCAAGTATACATTAAAAAGAAAGAAAAAAAAAAGAACATGTTAAGCAACTAGAAGTTGGAGATTACTGACAGCAAATGTAGACCAACAAAAACTTGAGTGAGTCCGAAATTTACTAATAGATTAAAATTTAGTCAAAAAATGGTGGGAAAAAAACGATAGTACAATTAGGTGATTTTCTTTATTGTGCATTTCATTTCTATCTAATGGGTGTATATTTCATTTCTGCTATTAATTTACGTCATGAAAAATAACTTCCTGTTTTATGATTAATTCATTTTGATGGTTATATGGATAACATGATAAATGATAACTATACTACATCAAATTAATGTATAAGGCATGAGACCTCTAAAAGAATATTTTGCTAAAAACTAAGTAAAACACATTACAGTATTGCTAAGTAACAAATCACCTAACTTTTTAGTCTCCTTTTGTTTCAACCCAAATTACGCCACTACCAATGACGCCAGATTTTTAATTCAAAGTTGAATAGGAAAAATCAAGTAGACATGCTTGATATAGACCAAGATAACTAGAGTCAAAACTGCTGGCACAAAAGAAGGGAACACCAACACACAACAAATAAATCCAGATTTAATTTTGCTTGAAAAAAGAAAAAAGCTGAAAAATGCAAAGAAAGAATTTTAAGAGGTCAAGAGAGGTGACATCACAACTCACAAGGTCCTGTTGCAGTGTAACTGCCCATGGACTTTTAGCAGGTAAGTCAGTAAGGTACACTTGTTACCTGCTAGGTTGGTTTTATTTCAACTGTGAAACTAACTCGGTTTTGACTTGAATTCCTCATTTGCCATATCCATTTGTTTTCAATATCCTCCTTGATATAGCTAATTTTAGCTCTCCTATTTTATGGGTAGCCAAATCTTTTTGGAAATCTACAATTAATACTGACAATCGTCAAACATTGTCCCCCTGAAAATTTCAAAACTTGACCATTTTTTTCCTAAGGAAAACGAAAAACTGACAACCGTCTCCTAAAAAAAAAAGGTCATCGAGACTATTTCCTTCTTAGAAGAGGAAAAACAATTAATTAATTAAATGAGTGAAAGGACACCCAATGGCCACGGCTATCACTTATCTGTTTGCTCTATATGCATATTTTATATTTAGAGACATTTAAGATATGGTTGAAACTGGAACTTGTAAAAGCTTAATCTAATAACAATATTTATGAAAAAACAATTTTGGTCTGGTGGATAAGTACAGCGCTTCTTGAGTAAAAACAATAGCGAATCCAAATAAATATAATAATGGACACAAAAGTACAAATAGATATATTTTTCTCACTAATATTCAACCATAAACAAATTTAATATTTCTGCATTAAATTTATTGAGCGCTAGAGAATGAAGGATAAATATTATTGATATTGAAAATTAATTATGGGTTGTGGTCTGGGAAGTCGCCCTTAGGCCTTAATTAATAGATCCCGCCCCAGTAAAAATTGTGAGTTCAAAATTCAATTAAAAAACTCATTATATAAATACTTTAATTAAAAAAACTTTGATTCTTATCTTAAGCTAAAAAAACAACAACGTTTTCTCAATGTGCATAGCTATCTCGTCTTCTTCCTTTGCCCCAAGAATAAAATATGTATACATATCTTCAGAGATAATCTATAGCCGTCTCTTGATCTGAGATTCTAGAGCTCAGATGAAGACAAGTGCCAGGAACACACATATTCTTAGCCTTGTCTGTTAAATATAACACGCAAGTATTTTTATACTTTGTTGTCAACTATAAGAGCTTTTCTGCTCCCACTACCTTCTCTTTCTACAAATTTAACGACTTAAATATCGTTTGGTCAATAATTGTACTCTAACTAATATTAAAGTGCAAATATATAGCTCATTAGCATTTTCTGTATATAATTATAGAACCTAAGTTTAAAACTTGTCAGAAAATATAAGTGTGCACGTAACAAGGTACAGAAGATCAGAGGCAAGCTGCGAATAACAATTGGCAACATCTTCAGTTTTTACGTATAGATTATTTCTATTTGTGAAAGGTGTAATCGTTTTGTATAAGGCAATTAATAACAATAAAAAAGATTTGATATGTTTTGATTATTGCCATAGCTAGTAGCGCTGCCTATTGTTATACAGAATAGCAACCTCCTCTCTGTATTGATAATGTACACAAATTATTCTGATTAATAAGAACTTGGGAGGGAAGGGAGATTCTTGGGAGTGTTGTGTTCTTGTCTCTTCTTTAATTTTTTCATTTATTTATATGGTATCAGAGCATTAAGAAACCTGAGGAGATGGGCGACGGCGATACAGTTGGTACGAAATCTGAGGAGACGGCAAACATGACAGCCATGTTAGAACAACTCACCAAATTGGTGGCTCTTCAACAACAACAGATAGCAACAATCTCAACACCCTCTTCCACCCAACTTACACCGGCACCAATTGAAAGTATCATGCAACCAAACCCAATTGATGTGAAGATGGATGGCACTAACTATAGCTATTGGAGTCAGGCCGTCGAAATGCATGTCAAAGGGCGAGAAAGGATGCACCACTTGACAGGAAACCCAGCACCACCACGTGAAGGAGACCCAGAGTTCAAAAAATGGGAGGTTAATGACGTGGTAGTCAAAGGGTGGCTTATCAACTCTCTGGAGCCGCGACTACGAAGCAAATACATCCGACACCCAACTGCAAGAGGTGTTTGGAAGGCGTTGGCAACAACGTATTATAATGGCAGCGATGAAGCACAGATATTTGCACTCAACAGAAAGGTTTCACGATTGCGGCAAGACAGCAAGACAGTGGAAGAATTCTATGATGAACTTCAAGCGTTGTGGCAAGAGATCGACTTTAGGTGCCCCAACCCTATGGATACTCCAGGCGATATTGATAAATTTAATCTATTTATTCAAAAGCATCGTGTGTATGTTTTCCTTGATGGGCTTGACGATCAATTTGATGCCATTCGAGCTCAAGTTCTTCAAATCAGACCCTTCCCAACCATAGAGGAGGCTTATGGCTATATCAGACATGAGTCGACTCGGCAAGAAGTGATGATGAAAGGAGGAGCAGTTGCAGTACAGGGACCCTTTGCGATGGTGTCAAGATATAAGTCAAATGAAGGGGGTCTGTACCGTACTGATCAAGTGCAACGCACTGCCCAGGGGCTAAGCATTCCAAAGATAGGTGTTATCGAGTGATCGGGTATCCAGTGTGGTGGACAGGTCAAAAGAAACCACTAATAAACCGGCAGATGCAGAGTAAGAAAGGGGCAGGTGCGCTAGCGATCACAGGAGAGGAGTATGCGCAGTCACCAGCACATCAGACCTGGCAGCCAGTGATTTCTCATAATTCTGGAGATGTATCTCTCACATCTACTGTACAACGACACAACAGCAATGAAGGTGCATCCCCAAGCTGTGCACAAGGACAACCTAACTGCAATTTTGCAGTTGCAGGATGTGTGTCCGATAATAAAAATATGGGCAGAGGTAAAGAAGTCAATGAAGGTATGCCTTTCACCCTTTCTCACAAAAGTGATTGGATCATTGATTCTGGAGCTACTGACCATATGACTTTTTGTCCATCTGACTTGACAAATTGCATAGAGCCAAGGAAAAATAGAATTTTTAATGTTAATGGAATAGAGTACCCGGTGACATGTGCAGGAGATGCAAAAATTAGTAATTCTATAATCTTAAAGAACACTCTTTTGGTACCGTCATTGTCAACAAGACTTATATCCATTAGCCAGATTACTAAAGACCTCAATTGCGTTGTGCTTATGTTCCCTGACTGTTGTATTTTTCAGGATATTCTCACGAAGAAGATAATTGGCCGTGGTATTAAAAGAGGAGGATTGTATCATTTAGAAGAATTTGAAGCTGCTGAAGTGTGTCTTGCAAGAAGTAGAATTTTTGAATTAGAAGAAAAAGTGTGGCTATGGCACAGACGTTTAGGTCACCCGTCTTTTGGGTACATGAAACAATTGTCTCCTTGGTTATTTTTGGGTCTAGAGAATAAAAAGTTTGAATGTGAAACTTGTATCAAGGCTAAAAGTCATCGTGTAGCTTATCCTATTAGTTCAAATAAAAAACAATTTCCTTTTGATTTAGTGCATACTGATGTTTGGGGACCATCCCCGTTAGTTTCTAAATCGGGGTGTAAATGGTTTATTTTATTCATCGATGACTGTACTCGAATGACATGGATTTGTTTAATGAAAAACAAGGATGAAGTCTCCCAAATTATAAAGAATTTTCATACAATGATTGACACTCAATTTGGGAAGAAAATAAAAGTAATTAGAAGTGACAATGGAACAGAATTCATGAACAAAAAGGTTCAAGAATTTTTTCGGGAAAGAGGAATTGTACATGAGACATCATGTGTTGGAACCCCTCAACAAAACGGAGTTGCTGAAAGAAAGAATCGACATGTTCTTGAAACTGCCAGGGCTCTCTTGATAGAAAAGAATGTGCCACATAAATTTTGGGATAATGCTGTTTCTATGGCAGTATATCTCATTAACCGGATTCCCTCAAAGGTAAATAATTTTAAAACTCCACTTCAAGAACTTTCTGCACACTGCCATATTCCATCTGTGCTTAATTTGGCTCCCAAAATTTTTGGTTGTGTTGCATTTGTTCACATTCAAAAGCACTTAAGGTCTAAGGTTGAAGCTCGTGCTGAAAAATGTGTTTTTCTTGGATTTGGAGAGCATACGAAGGGCTATAAGTGCTACAATCCAAGTACAAGGAAATTTCATATTACTATGGATGTTAACTTTCTTGAGCAGGAACCCTTCTTTGGTAAGAATCTTGATCCGATTCAGGAGGAGAAGACAATAGAATCAAATCAAGACTTGCCATATGTATGTGTGCCACAAGTTGTAGTTCAACAGAGCAACACCTGTGATGAAGAGTGTCTTGAACAGGGAGGAATGCGTACACCCAACAGAGATATGCGCATGGTAGATGTTCAGATTGATGTTCCAGGAAGTGAAAACATACACATGCGTACACCACTTGAGGATGTCATGGTGGATGTTCATGAAGAGGCAGCATCTCATGCGCATCATCCATCACCGAGCTTGGAAAGCAACAGTGAGCGACAAGACTTGTCTGAAGATATAGAAATGATACAATCCGAATCTGAGCCACTAGGTCAGGGATCTCGTGAGAATATCCATGAGGTAAGTACTTCTGTTGACTCTATTTTTCAATCTCGGTTACCTCAAAGGAATAATCGGGGTAAGCCACCAAAACGGTATATACCGGAAGATGGAACCTATAAAGAGAGTGGATATCCAATCGCTCACTTTACCTCAACAAAAAATTTATCAGTCCCTTTGAGAAACTTTGCAAATGAAATTACCTCTAGTGTTGTACCAGAAAGATTTGAAGATGCTCTAAAAGATCCTAACTGGATAAATGCAATGGAAACAGAAATGGATGCGTTGAAAAAAAATTGTACATGGAAATTAGTAGATTTACCGGAAGGAAAAAAACCAGTTGGGTGTAGATGGGTGTTTTCAAAGAAATACAATGCAGAGGGAAAAATTGAAAGGTACAAGGCTCGACTAGTTGCAAAAGGGTATACTCAAACTTATGGGATTGATTATAAAGAAACTTTTTCACCCGTTGCTAAACTAAGCACTGTTCGAGTTCTGTTATCTATTGCAGCTAATTTAGATTGGCCCTTACATCAATTTGATGTGAATAATGCTTTCTTGCATGGAGACTTAAATGAAGAAATTTATATGGAGCTTCCACCTGGATATGAATGCCAAGGCTCAAGTAACAAAGTATGCAAGCTTGAAAGGGCACTATATGGCTTGAAACAGTCACCCCGGGCCTGGTTTGGACGTTTTTGCAATGCCATGAAAAGCTATAACTATTCTCAAAGTGACTCAGACCACACCATGTTCTTTAAAAAGAGGCAAGGTAAAATTACTGTGCTAATTATTTATGTGGATGATATGATAATTACAGGAGATGATAATGAGGAAATCAAGTCTCTTGAGGATAAGTTGTGCAAAGAGTTTGAAATGAAGAATTTAGGAGGATTAAAATATTTTTTGGGCATTGAGGTGGCAAGAAGTAAGAAAGGTATTTTCTTATCTCAGAGAAAGTACATCCTCGATCTCCTGGCGGAAGTTGGCATGCTAAATTGTAAACCTGTAGACACACCAACTGTTCAAAATCAAAAATTGGGTCTGGACATGAATCAGGTCCCTACAAATAAGGAGAGATACCAAAGGTTAGTGAGAAAATTAATTTATCTATCTCATACGAGACCTGACATAGCTTATGCAGTTAGTGTCGTTAGTCAATTCATGCATGCACCAACTGAAGAACATATGGAAGCTGTAATGCGAATTATCAGGTACTTAAAAGGATCTCCCGGAAGAGGAATAAGTTTTTTGGACAATGGCCACCTAAGAATTGAAGGATACACAGACGCTGATTGGGCTGGAAGCATAGTTGATCGCAAGTGTACAGCAGGGTTCTTTACTTTTATAGGTGGAAATCTGGTCACGTGGAGAAGCAAAAAACAAAAAGTGGTAGCCCTTTCGAGTGCGGAGGCAGAGTTTAGAGGAATGACAAAAGGGATCTGCGAGCTCCTGTGGTTGAAGAAATTGATGATGGAACTTGGATTTGGACCAGAAGCTGAGATGAAATTGTTTTGCGATAACAAGTCTGCAATAGAGATTGCTCACAATCCTGTGCAGCATGATAGAACAAAGCATATAGAGGTTGATAGACATTTCATTAAAGAAAAACTGGATTCAAAAATTATTTCCACTCCGTTCGTCAGATCAGGAGAGCAACTTGCTGATATGTTGACAAAAGCTGTGTCAAGCAAAGTTTTCAATGATTCTCTAATGAAAATGGGTATGAAGGATATCTACGCACCCACTTGAGGAGGAGTGTCAGAAAATACAAGTGTGCACGTAACAAGGTACAGAAGATCAGAGGCAAGCTGCGAATAACAATTGGCAACATCTTCAGTTTTTACGTATAGATTATTTCTATTTGTGAAAGGTGTAATCGTTTTGTATAAGGCAATTAATAACAATAAAAAAGATTTGATATGTTTTGATTATTGCCATAGCTAGTAGCGCTGCCTATTGTTATACAGAATAGCAACCTCCTCTCTGTATTGATAATGTACACAAATTATTCTGATTAATAAGAACTTGGGAGGGAAGGGAGATTCTTGGGAGTGTTGTGTTCTTGTCTCTTCTTTAATTTTTTCATTTATTTACAAAACTTATCTTCGCATATAGAATAGTAGAATGCGACTGTTAATAGTGCAATTTCAGAAATTTTAGCTAGAAGTCTGGTGTTCTAAACTGAGGCCTTGCATGTGGCGTAGGAACATTGTGATTCCTTGCCTAACAAAATGCAGTATAACTTTTTTTTTTTCCTTATCAAGATGTAATTGAAGATCAATGTACATAAACTTTCTACAGCAGAGATAAAATCTTTTACAAGAAATTATATTCTGAAATTGGACAACAAAAATAACATGGTAAATATGAAAGACTTGATTATTATCACTGCCAATGTGAGCTCACATTAAAAGGCCTCTCTGTCAACTTAATTGTTAACCTAACATGAGATTTCCAAAGGCATATTGTAATTAAGAAACACTTACTATTGATTTTATATTTTTATTGTATGCCATAAGCGTTAGATGCATGATAAAATAAATAAAATCAAATATTTTTTTATACAAGACTAAAATACAGAAAATAAAAAAATAACTCTATAATAAATTGCGTCAATATTATTAATTTATAAGCGGAATCATTATGAATTTTATAATATTCAATGTACGTATACACATTGCTATGTATAAGTAAAATCAATTGTTCGAAGTTTTGGTCAAATTCATATTTTCGTTTTGGAATTACGAAAACTGAAGCACAACCAAACAACACATATGATGCTGACTTGTTAAATTTGCACTTGCCGTGTCACAACAGAATTACAATTATGAATTATCCAAATATCCAATACAGCAGGTGTGGTCCTCTGTCTCTCTCTCTCTCACTCATATTTCTTAGGCTTCGTTCCTGTGATCCTGCCCAATGTGAAAGCAAAGGCAGCCATTGATACTCTGTAAATTGTAAATTTGTAATTGATAATATTATAATATGCCCCTGAAATTTAAAAATTCTTCTCTCTATTAAGAAACCAGTATAATCATATACCCGACTCTAAACTCATATCAGCTTTAAAAACTCAAATAATAAGTTGACTTTATTAATTTAGTATAATTTTATTTTGTGTACTGTTGTACGAGTTGCCAAGCTCTTGTAAAAACAAAATAGAGAATACTTCAAGTCCGCTAGAATTTAGAATTTGTTGCATAAGTTAGGACACCTTACAGGAATCTCACTAATTAAAGTTTGACAATTAAGCTTGTTCCACCCCCCCCCCCCCCCCCCCCCCCCCCCCCCCCCCCTTTTTTTTTTGGCATATTCTCAATATGGTTAATTGTTAGTGTATCTGTTGCTTTCAGAAATTATCTTCCTATCTAAATCCGTCATTATGTATACGGTAATTATATTTCTGTTGTAAATACTTTTGTGCTACATTTTGGAGTTCTAATTAATTCCCTTTTGGGGTTATTCTTTACATCTAGGGTTCTTTTACATTCATCTTTGATTTTATTTTTCCCTATCTCTTCAATTTACATCACAGTATCACACCTTGCAAATCCTGTAATCGTTTCAGTAGAGTTCTGTAGCGGTTTCGTCTATTATTTTGATATAAAACAGAAAAAAAAAAAGATTCCATTTCCAAGTGACTGGTAAACTCTATTGTGAAATTACATCCTCACAATCAGCGTCATGGTACCATAAACTTTTTTTATTTGAAGCATCTTTTCTGATGATTTTTTTTTTTACACTTCAATATATTTCAATTTAAATAAATGAACAAATTTTCATCAAAAAACTAAATGAACAAATACTTAAAGTATTGATTATTAATTTATTATGTTAAGCACAGAAAAAGTGTACAACAGTAAAAAAAAATGTTAATAATATGAAGCAATTAATAGCAGTTGGGGGAAAATCAATGCTTTTAATAATTACATGTTACCGAAACCGAAATTTATTTTGAGTTACACATCATGTCTCGAAAAAGTAGGCACATCGAATAAGAACTTTTGGAACTCTTCGCAACAAAAGACTTGCTGCCAGCTGCCTTTGTAGCAAAACCGTCAAGATTTTGGTTTGTGACTTGTGAGACCAAAATTCGGTACTATTATTTGAGGATGTTGATCTATAGTCAATATGTTGACCTTCTTTAATAATCCAAACACCTTCATTTATCTTTCTGTACCTCCTGGAAGCCAAAATTATGGTCTTTGTTCATATGGTATCCGAAAGAAGAGTAAAATAAGCAAAAGGCAAAGAAACAAAAGGTGAACTTTAAAAGATGGTACTTCACAATCTCTCTCTGTCAATTTATATGATTGAGCAACATAAAAATTCTATGTAAACTATATGTGAACATCAACTGTATCAACTCAGTCCTCAGGTGATGGACTAAAATTAATGAAATTTTTTCAGTGTTTATAGATTTATAGTTTATAGAAATGCTAGATGTGTATTTGATCCAATGTTGATTGCATAATTTTTGCTATGATTTTTTTTATCTTCGTTTTAATTGATTGACTTTTTTTGACCGTATGTTACTAACAAAACATTCAGTTCAGAATTTGGCCTCATAGACAAAAGTTATTTCATATATATTTTCTTGCAAATAGACTTTTACGGTTACATTTTTAGGTGGACGATGTATTGTGGCAAGCAACACGTAACACAGTGGAAGTAATTCAGTGCAAGGCAAAGGTAACATCTATAATGAGCTCTTTTCATATCAGATCACAATAAATTGGTCAGAAAATTGATCATGTTGATACCAGTTATATTTTAAATTTTAATTGGCGCAGTACAATTTAAAAACAGTCTAAAAGGATCACACACATCTACAAAATGTATTTTGTTGGTAAGTATATATCGATTCATATATCGATTCACTGTTATGTGATTAAATAATTAATTAGATTTCTTGCTTATATTTTTATAGTTTTTTATTCACGAGACAAGAACGCGTAACATGATATTAGCGCTATATGTATTAAGGCTCGGTGGCATGTATATTATTGCTTTTTGACTGCAAAATACTGCTAAATTTAGTGAATTTTAATGATTGTCAAAATTTACTTGATTGGTATGCCGTGGCGCATGTACAAAAGATGAGTGATTTCATAGCACAAATGCAAGGAACAAACTAGTCAGAACTGTCAGGAGGGAGGAACCCAGGGATGTGCACCATTTGAGGTGTTTGCTGGCACGCTTCCCCACTGCACAACAACTTGCCAGAATGAAGGTTGTCGTGCAGCTGGACAGTACCTTTTTCGAGAGGGGCTGATAGATTATGCGGGTTATTAGAGGGATCACAGTAAGAGGATGGTTACTGGGGTTTTTCTCCCTTTTATTTAGTATTTTGGTTAGTAGTTTCTACTTAGTTCTGAGGGGTATTTTGGGTATTCGATTGGTAATCAGGAGAGAAACTGACTCCTCCTTTTTTTGTTTCGACTTCATCCTCTTTAAGCTTATATTTATCAACTATATATCACATTATATCTCCGATTTATTAACAACCAATAAATAAAGAAATACATTGCGCGAGAAACCCCTAGTATCTTATAATTAAGTGCATCAGCATTATTCTTTTGTCCTTGCATCTCAGTTACAATGATTTAACAATAATTATTCTCTCTGCTATTCAGCTTGGAAGAAAGCCAAAATCTGTTAAAAGGGAAGTCTTGGTCCCTGAACCAGACTACCGATTTATAATTGCTGTGCTGGGTAAGATTTTTTTATTTTTCAAATTGGAGCTTTAGAAATTATGAGAAGTCATTTTTGTAATGATCTCTATCCTATTATAATTTACATAATTTCTGAAATATGTAATATATTGTATGTCAGGTACAGCTGGTGTTTTTGCATATGCTCACAATTTATTGGCAGCTGCCCCCATTGGACTTCTAGGATTACTCCTACTCTTCCAAGTTAGCTTTACATGATAAAATACAAGGTCTAGACTGATCAGGTTTGATATTGCTGTAATATTTTTGTGTCGATCTATTTCATGTGGATAATGATCTTATGTTATTAATTACTCAAGGTCAAGGGGGTATAAAGATACTGAGATTTTGTGCTCTCTTTGATTTTCAGGCAACTAGAGTTACTAGAGTGAGCTAGATTTGTCTTTGATGATGAGATTTGCGTACTTTTTTTTACATTATTTGATAAAGAAAGTTCGTATAAATAAAATTATGTTTTCCAGCAAGTCGAATTTAATCGACTTTTGTGCTTAAAAAGTAGGAGGTAAAAGTTGGCGACCAGTTGGAGGAATCTGGTGAAAATGTATTTGTTGGTGGGAAGAATCGCTGTAAGTAAGCATGACATTTTCATTTTTATGTTTTATTATACTTCTATTTTTCATTTGGAAGCTAAATTTTATTAAGGTCATTTTAATAGATATTCAACATTCGTGAACTGGGAACTATGTGGCCTCAGTTTCCAATTCTGGTGTACTACAAGGAGACGCATACCAAACCTGAAGGACAAATTCACTTCTTTCCAGTTATGTTTGTAAGTTGATTGAATAGCTTTTATAAAGGGAAAACTAAAAAATTAAAGACTCAATAAATCATTGCACCCATTATATTACTTATACATTGGTAACAAATTTAAGAAAAAAATAGTGACAATCAGGTGGTTTGGATCAGAATCGTCAAATTATTTTAGATTCACGTCAAGTTCAGATTTTGGGTTAGTCAATCAGGTTATTTCCAGGTTGAAGTCAAATTAAAAAGCGCATTATTCATGTTAATTGCTACTGAAATAAAAAGGTTGGTATTATAAGTGCATTTCCATTATTTTGGTACAAATCCTGATCGGTACATATCTTATAATTAAGTGCATCAGCATTATTCTTTTGTCCTTGCATCTAAAACGCCTATTAAAAAGGTAAGCTAGAGGACATGTACTAGCTATCAAATAAAGATTATAATCTACCACTGTATCTGTTTGGCGGGGTACTGGTGATGTTTCGGCAGAAGTATTGCTACAGTTTGGCGCAATAACGTGTACAGGGGCACAAGTACTGGTACAGCTTGGCAGCAAGAAGAAATGTTGAAAAAAATAAAAAATGACCAAGTAGCACAAGAAATTGACTTAATGGTGTAGTCTACTTTTTCTATTTTTATTTTTATTTTTTTGTTGTTACGTTCAAGCAACCAGTTTCAAAAAATAGTTATATTATCCAACGTGCGTGTGCACAGTTATAATACAAGGTTGTTGTTGACGGTTTTGCATGAATTATGGAGTTTATAACCCGATGGACAGAGTGGTCTGTTTCGTTTGTCAAGGTTGTTCAGACAACTGATTCGTTCTTTCTGATCATGTTGATGGCTTGATGATGTTCTGAAGGTCTCTCCATTGGCTTTAATTGGTTGTCACATTAACATCTTATATTATGTACTTTTCTGTTATACCTATTTGATGGTCAAGGGGAGCATTAGAAATAAATTAGTCATTGTAGTAAAGTGTATAGCGTTGATTATTTGCTAGGAGGGTTGATTCGTAGTTGCTTAGCAACAATCGTGAAATAAGTTGTAGCTGGTATGTAATAAAATTTTACATGTTTTTAAAAGAGTAACTGATGCTTTTGGGTCAGTTGAGAGAGTTGTTGAGTACTGAGCATTGCTTTAGGCTACATGATTTAGTAGGTCAATATAGGAAGTACAATCCTAGGTTCTACTGGTATTTTATATTATGTTAAATGTTCCTTTCATTAATAAGATCCGGCAACTATAGTTGGTCCCCCCCCCCCCCACACCCCCACCCCCCCAAAAAAAAATGTGATTTGCATTTTAATTGAGGATTAATATACATGTGCTGTTATGATTATTGCTTGAATTATCAGCGTGAGTTTGGGACGCTAAAATTTATGATGCATTCTTAGTTATTTGGGATTGTGTTGAATATTTTTCAAGCAAGCAATTGTAGTATTATCTCATATTTTACATTTCTGTTTATATATTATCCAGAATTGCATTCATTTTAATTAATGTTTTATTTATTTTATCAGTGATGTTGCAACTACTAAGAAGATGGTGCGACTCTGATGGCCAATTGTCGGGCTGGTGTATGCTAGATTCTACAAATGATGATTTTGCTCCTCAGAAGATGGAGTGGGCTGGTGTTTTGTTGGATTCAAAATGGTTACTGGAGAAGGGGTAGGGATAACACCATGGAAAATTCTTGCATTTACACGTGTACCAGAGGTATAAAGCCATTAAATTATTGAAGTTTTATCCTCTGTAATTGTTTTAACTGTAATTTGTTACTTTCAGTTCTTGACATTTGTTGACTGGTTATTTATTTACTTACTTTGACATGAAAGTGGATTATTTCGTGAACAATCTTGAAATTAACAGGCAATTCTTAGAAATGATATTTCGGCAAATGACTTTAATAGATATTTAACGTCATTTGACTTTAATAGATATATAAAATGAGTAAGTTATGATTCGAAGAGTCCATAGACACCCCTTGCCAAAAGTCAATTCTGGAAGTCACATGAACATACAAATCCTACTTCATGACAAATTGAAAGTCCTATGTCTAGCCTGTCGAAGCTCTCCAATCATGGTTGACCACTGGAGGGGATCAGCGACTGGCTCTTAGAGTCATCTGTTTTCTCTCGCTGACAATTCAATGCTTCTTCATTATTTTTCTTGGAGATTTTCCTCTCCAATTTCTTAATTCTCTTGCATGCAAAGCCTTTTGATTATCTATTGTTGTATATAAATTGGGGCTTGGATTTGGCTGATCCAATTGCTAGATTGTTCTCATATTTATATTTTGTTGGAGGTAACTTTATATTTTTTTCTCTGTGTTTAGGTCTCCTTCAAGCGCTCTAAACCCTACTGGCTCTGTGCCGGTCGTACCGCTCCCAATTCTGGTACTTCTTTAGACCTTTTTCCACTTCTCCATTATCATTTTTTTTTTTACTGTTGGTGATCATTTTTTTAACTGAGTCCCTTTTATCTTTTGGCACCAGATTGTCTTTATAATGTCAATGGGTGATATGTTGCCATATAGTTCACATATTCAGCACAATTAACATGCCATATTTATGTTTTAATTTATTTCTGATGGCAACATATGATGAAGTTTCCAAAAAGATGGTATTTTTTCAACCTTTGAGGTGGTTGTGTGTCATGCAAATACACCAATGTCATTGTGACTATTAGAGCAAAAATCAATATGTCAAATAATATCTATACAGGATACAACTCAGGCCACTGTTATTTTCTTCACTTAGGTCAAGCTCACAAAATAGAATCAATATAAATTTTGTATGCTACTTGAGAAATTTGTTTGGTAGAGGTCAATTGGCGACTTACCAAGCCGGACAAATCAATTTCTTACAATCAGATATACCACAGGTGAAGCACATGTCAGAAGATGTGCAACAATTGGAAGAACAAGCTGCCAATATTTGAAAATACAGGACAAGTTACGAGAAGACTTGCTACTGTATTAGGGAATTACGATGTCGTCAACATTGCATTTAATTGAGAAAAGATATTGACAATGTTGAATTGGTGGACAAGCTGCAATGGCTAGAATATTTGCTTCTGGTAAGCCTGACAATATATATTTTTTTTTGTTTTGAAAAATTATTACATCATTTTTTGTGTTGCCACAAACTAATAGATCAATTTGCATTGATCCACTTATCAAAAATGCTGCATATCTAGGTCAATAATGCATATAAGCTTTGTGGTTATGTGAATTAAAGTATGCTCTATGTAGCTGTCGCATAATCATTATGTTTACATGCACTGTTATTAAATTATTTATTATAATTATTATTATGATTACTATTATTACTACTACTTTATTTTTTAAATATTATTATTTTTTTAGTATTATTAGCCCTACTTTTTACATATACTTTTTATTTTTCGGTGACTTGGTGACTTTTGTTGGGTTTCTTTTCTAGCCTACCCCAATTTGTTTGGGAAAAAAAACTTAGTTGTTGTTGTTGTTGTTGCACTGTTAGTAAAGACGTTGTGCTTACTAACTATTTCTTTTATATGCTCTATTTTGCTTAATTACTTCATAGTATGCTCGTAGTCACAAGTTTAGAAGAGATTTTGGTTTTCAGCATAATTGCTACAAAAAATGATTGTGCCATTACAATTATTCAAAATTTGGTTTCAATTTTGCAAATTTTTGAGAATATACTCTTTTAAAGCCGTGAGTACTCAAAGATCATCATTTTCTATCATCAAACTTCATAAAAGGCTGCTTATTTTGGTATTAAGTAATTACACTTTCTGTGGCTGCATTTTTTTTCATGGTTAGATATGTATTCAATTAGTTCATTTCAGATAATTATTTTGGTTTTGACTCCTGACATATGTTTTTTTTTTTATTTTAACACAAAAGTATGTTCTTGCAAATCTGATAAAATGAGGGGCAAAATGGGAATGGTTCAAAATATTTACATTACAGGTAAGTGATCTACGGTTTGTATACTGGAAGATTAAATTTATGTTATAATATTCATTTTGTGTGGTTGCATTTTGAGATGTTTATATATTTTAAAATTGTTTTATACATATTTTGTGTATATTGAAAAAGAGTAGTGACCGTCGCTATAAAAGATGGAGTGCATGGTTAAGCTTCTAAATATTTTATTTGCTGCCACCTCACTGTAGATATTGTCATCTCATGTATTCATATTTATCATTCATTCTCTCTTCTTCTACTGTTTGGATTTATTCACTCATTATAAAACTATTTTTTTGTTGCACAAACTCATCTCAACCTTTCTTTTTATTTCTGGAAATTGGTAAAAACCTCTAACAGGCAAAAAATCAAGTGCACTTCAAGATTCGCCCGCCTTAAGTAGTTCAAAATTAACCTCAATGCTGTCTCATTTCCAGCTTATATTGTGTTTTCTTCCTTATTTCAAGCTATTTATTGTGATAACTTCACTTTAGTTTTTTATTTATACCATCAACCATCCTTTTTTTAAACTCTTCTTGATCAACGAAATGATCCCATTTTACTATGATATACAAGTTTGATTCATTTTTTTGATAAAAAAGAAACGTTGTTTTATATAATTACCCTAAAAAACCGAAAAAACAAAGTAGTTTTAATATTAAATTACACCTCTTTTAGTTTTTTAGTTCCGATTTTTTTGTGTATGCTCTATTATTCTCATTTAAATAGTAGACTTAAACTTCGAATGTATGCATTTCATTCCAAATCCGAAAAAAGAAAGACTCACTAAAATAAAAGAGAAGGCTAATTAATGTTATAATGATAATTCCTATCAACCATTGCTAATTTTCTAAAAATGTGCTGTTCTTTGAATTCTATGATAGATTGAGATAATAAAGCATCTAAATTGGCATAAGGCAGCTTCCATGGGATGACATGTAAAATTGGCTGAAATGCCAGGTGAAACATAGTAACAATATCGGCACATGAAGGAGGTCAGATTTCTTACTACTCAATGGTGTCCTTTTAATTAAGTACTGATGGACATGATGAATGAAAAAAAAAAAGAATTTACATCGTTTACAAGGTTCTTAAAGTAATTGAGAGTTATGTTAATAGGCTACTCTTCTATTATAATCAGCTATTTAAGATTTTTATTTGTTTTAAGAACTGGTCCTACTAGAATCTTAATAATTATTTGTGTTTATTTAAATTGTGGTATATTTATTTGCATTTTCATAAGGATCAAATTTTTTTTTTTGCTAATTTTCAACATTACAATAGAGTTTTGCTTTTATCAGACAAAATATATTTTTAGAAGCGGATTGGTGCGGCTACAAATGGGCATATTGAATAGTTCTCGGGAAGCTCGCCGGCAAACAGCTCCATCACGATTCGACCCGCCGAAGCGCTGCCGACGGCTATGTCAAAGAAAACACGGGGGTTGCTTCACAATTTTTGAGATGTGTAGATTCAGGTTTCGATCGAGATCTTTGGTAGATGATGGATCATATTAGGTAAATCAAGTCATGGGTCCAATTTGAACTTTTGGGTTTCTTACTGGGGCATACTAGCTCGATGTCAGACCATGGAGGGTTTGAAACTAGATATATACTGAGTTGGGTATATACATGAGTATAGGATTTGAATAAGAAATAATAGATACGAAACCAGGTGGCAAGAGGAGAATCATTATTCCAACCGAAATTGGGCCTCCAGTGAATATCCTTCATATTATTTCTCCATTTTGATAATTATTTTTTATTTTTTTTCAATGATGCTTCCATCATGGTCCAAACAAATTAGTGGTTTATTCAATACTATGCTTGTATTGAATGCCCTAGGAGAGGTTTCTAGTAGGTATCAACTTGGTGACGGTCAATCTGTTTCTTTAGCAACTCATTTCAACTCTTTGTATAAAATTTGTTCCAATACTAACTGTTCAGTGCAGGAAGTGGTTCAATCTAATGGGACTGTCCTCACTTTCAGGAGAGTGCTGACAGGCACAAATTTACAGGAGTGGCTTGAATTATGTGATATAATTGAGAAAATTCGATTAACTAATAATTCTGATCAAATTTTATGGAGATGGAACAGTTTAGGACATTTTAGCACAAAATCAGCTTATACCTTTCTTTCTTATGGGGGTATAACACCTTTACATAATATGACCTGGTGGGAAACCCATATACCTCACAAGATACAGATTTTTATGTGGCTTTTAGAACAGAATAAAATTTTGACAAAGAATAACCTCCTGAAAAGAGGGTGGCAAGGAGATGATAAATGTTGTTTTTGTCAAGAACAAGAGACAGTAGACCACCTGTTCTTACAGTGTTCTTATGCTCAATGTATCTGGTATTGGCTAGGAGAAGCCCAATCTTATTATGCCTATTGGAAAAACACTGATGATATCCTTGATTATGCTTTCACTTTACCAAATGATGAACAACATGCTTTTTTGTTAGTGTTTAGTGCTTTCTGTTGGACAATGTGGACTCATAGAAACCATGTGATTTTTCAAAATGCTTCTATAAAAAGTATGAGGAATATACTGTTGATGATTAACAGTTTGGTGGAATATTGGACAGGTATCAGCAAACCGACAGAGAGAAACTTGGTGTTCAAATGGCTGCCGCAGGAATGGGATGAAATACCTATTCAAATGATGTTGCCTGGGGAACTGATGCTCACAACTGAGAGAGAAGATGGAGAGGGAGAAGTGGCGCTCAGAGGGGCAATTTGGGAAGTACCAGTTTGATGGACAAATTCACAGAAGATGCAGGATGATTTAAGTGACGATGGATTTTATTTGCTATTGTAAAACGTTACCATGTTGTAGTTGGTTGGGTTTTTGTGGGTCAAAAGACAATATATTAGGAGGATTACATCGTCTGCAGAGAAATGAATTTGGTGATTAGCGAGTTTAGTTAATTCTGTTTTTTAAGGATTGTAACAGACTTTGTTTCTATAATGAAACAGGTAACCAGAAAAGGTTACTCTTTTTAAAAAAAATACTATGCTTGTATAATCTTTACATTTCAGGCTATGGTATTGAGTAAAACAAATAAAATTATTTTGCTGCAGGTGGGGTCATCAACATTCTTTAGTGCAAAGCAGTTTGAGGTTTTTGATGTAGAGCTATTGCAGGTCCAACATTGCCTGAGACGAACTATTGGGTTTTATTCTGATGTCGTCTGTACCTGAGTCATCAATTAACAAAAAATTCTTGTATTTCTTATTCTTTCCTATACAAAGGTCGTTAAATATTTAAGATCAAAAGTTCCTGGATCAAAACATTACCAAATGTGACTCCCCTAAAGTTTTAATTTACTGGTCAAAATGAAAAAGAACAATACCTTATTTGTTTTGTACCATATGACTAGGAGGAAGCTCAGTCAAATTCATCGAAGGTTGAGGATCAGAACAATGTGTCCCTTTATTATGAAAATTCAATAATAAAGGTTGAGGATCAGAACAATTTGTACCATATGACTAGGAGGAAGCTCAGTCAAATTCATCGAAGGTTGAGGATCAGAACAATGTGTCCCTTTATTATGAAAATTCAACAGCTTTAGCAGTTCAAGTAAGTTCAACTTCGTTTATCTAATAAAAAATAATAGTGTTATTTTTTCCTTATTGAATAAAAGTATAAAACTCTTACCTTGAACTGTTTCTTAGCAGGTTGATACCAAAAAAACTGTTGGCTTGAAGGCCTTTTCTAAAATTGCATCTTGCTGTCCATTGATAGCTGATTTTGTAACTATTAGTAATATATTTGATATGCTTACCACTTCATCAGCCGGCTCGCTTCATTTTTTATCTATGACAAGTACCTCAAAACCCTTGACAAATATGCAACTTACTTTCCTTTTTGCAAGCCTCAATTATCTTCTCTAACATAAGCATTCTTGATGAGTGTATTACATTATGTCCACTTTGCATGTAGAATTCTGGAATATGCAAAAAAATTACACGAGCTTGCAATTTGCTATAAGACTTAACCTTGCTGATGGTGAGATTATTTTGGCGGTAGAAGGAAACACACCTCTAAATCATGTTATAAAACATGAGGGGATAACTGCATGGCCAGGTATTATCTTTATTTCTAAAAATAAAGAGCACATAAAGCTTCAAACTCAGAAATAAAATTTACTTAATTGCTTTCCTCCCTTCCAATCTCAATTTTGCAGGGAGACTCACAATAGCAGCACATGCTCTATATTTTGAGTCATTGCGGATAGGTAAGAACAATGCTAAGTTAGTGAAGTATGATCTGTCTGGTGACTTGAAGCAAATGGTAAAACCTGAATCGACTGGACAGCTTGGTGCATGCCTTTTTGAACTAGATCGATGCATTGAGAATATTGTTTGGGTGAGTAGTGTTTGAGGTGAAAAGTTAAGTACTTTATCTTCTCCTTCAATAGTGCATCTGCTCTTGAAAATTTTACTTTTGAAAAGAAGTTACCAACAATTACTAATTACAAGTTAAGTATGCATCAAATAAATTGGTGTTACGTCCACATCAAATTTTTCAAAATATATATATAAATATTCTGGTAAAGGTTGTTTAATTAGTACCAAATATCACTTTGCTCGAATACTTTCAATTTTTGCTATTAATTTATTCACATATAGACATGTCCACTAGGGTAAAAGGACATTCTTGGAATTTTATAAAATATTTGTTTCATATCTGATTCAAACCAAGTTGATAATAGTCAGTAAAAAGACCAATATGTGATTTATCCTGATGATTTTCACTCTCTCATATTAATTCATTTCATTCTCATTTTGTGAAAATAGTGTGATTTTCTATTGATTCTTCAATCTGTCTTCCTTTCTTTTGTTCTGAGAGGTTCATCCCTTATATATTGCTATCTTTCCTCAGGTCATTTATAACTTCCTTTTCTGTAGTTCCTTTCTCTTAATTAGATGTTTGTTATTTTCTATAATAATTAGAGTAACTGATTCTCTTATAATGAAAATGCTTGCTTCGATTCAGATTTCTCCTTTCTTTTTGGTTACCTGATAAAATTTTCTGAATGTTTAGGATTTGTCTGCACTAATCATTATGGTGTTGTTAAATTTGTCCTATAATAGACATGAAAGTAATAAATGTTTTGTATCCACAAAACAGATGCTATTAGCACCATCAGCTGAAGTTCTGTAGCAGCAATTAAATCACAACTACATGATTCTTTTTTTTTGCTCATTAATTGCTCTGAGTCAGTAAACCACACCTTTTATTGTAGTGTACAAGTAACTTTCTACTTATCATAAAAGAATATTAAATATGGCTTTTGTGTATATGTAAACAAGGATACCGATTAAATGGATAGTTTTCGTTATGTCCGTTGTTATCATGGGTGGCTACTGAGAATTGAGGTGGCGGCCCCCAAGTTGTCAGCACAGCCTATTATACAATCAACTAGGAGGCTAGCTGAGAGCATAAATCTTGGAAGTTCTACAAGAACTGTGGCAAAAAATATGACCTTTGATCTAGAGGATGGCAAGGAAGCTCATACAGGTGCTTTGATTCTTCAAACATATTCACTTCAATTTGTCAAATGTTTATGAATATGACTAACTTAAAAATAGTCTTCTTTGTGCTCCATTGGCTCTTCGCTTACATTGGAAATACATTATTTAAAAATTAGAATACATATTTATGCAAAAGCAACAAGGGCAAAAAAGATAAAAAGTAACTATTGTAGCAAATTTCATTTAAGGCTTAGAGACTAAATTATGTAACAGTGTCATCAAAGTCGAAATTTTATTCTCTCTATAACTATTGTCATTCTAAATTTTTATGAATTTTTACACCACAGTTGAGGTTGTCCATGTTACATTTTGGTTAGAGAGGCACTTATTACGTGGAAAAAATAAGAATCAAGCAACAATCTAGGCAAAAAGAATTACTGCAAGTAATTAGTTGGATTTCAAATCTCTTACATTACGAATAAAAATTTAAGGTTGTTTTATTCAATTGTGTAATGATATTTGTGCTGGCCTTATTAATTAGTGACCAATTCGCTTTCACTTTTAGGCTTATCGACTTTGTTTCTGTGTCAGTTGTAGATAATGTGGTTCAAAGCTGAGGGATTCATCAGTTAACTGTTTGGGCGCCACATACTATTTTGTGGTGCTGATTGTTGGCATCTAGCATCATTCTTCTTTAGGTCATTTCTTTCTTTCTTTTTTCTCTTTTTTGCTTTCTTTGCACTTTATTTTTTTTGTTTCTTCCTTATGACATTGTTGGTGCTTCCTACAAGCCTGTTTCATATAACATATACCGTCACCAAGAGTGATAGTATATTTTTATTTTGTAATTCTTTCGGCTAATTAATGCATTTCGATCTTTACGTAATAATTTTCATTTCCAATGTATATTGATACAGGTACCTCAGAAGCAGCAACATATCTTCGATGTGCTTCAATAATTTTTAAGTAGATTAAGTAAGTTGTTTTAGATCAATTTTTTTTTTTTGTTGCAACCTCAAATCATTAAGGGCGGTATTACTTAAATTTTGATAAAATAATGATGCACTACAGTTGTATGAGCCTTATTATCTTAATTTTCACCATGTTATAATAATGTTGCAAAATACTCAATTTCCTTATATCCTAACAACCCCCATCATCAGAACCGATTGATAGATGACATGGTTTCATGAAAAGTGAGGGAGGTTATGTTTGGACATACAAAAACTATGTTGGAGATGCCCAAGGTGGTATGCTTGCCGAAGGTGTTATTGCATTTTTCTCAAGCATAGCAAATTTTGGTCAATGTTTTGTAAGACGTTAAACTAACAATGTTTTTATTGTAGCTTTTTTACTCAAATATTTAGGCGTGTATGATGTGAGGGTCATTATTCGATAACTGTCCTTTTGCCTTTTTTGCATTTTATTTTGGTAAAGTTCAAAATATTAAAGTCAAAATGAATTGAAGCAAGCGAAATTAATTTGTTGTTTGCCAGATTTCAATGAAGTAACAATAGAGATTTTGAACAAAACTTTACTCAAGAATGAAAAAAAAAAATATTGAGATGGTTAAGCAATATAAAAGAATTGATGCACATACTACTTTTTTGTACCAGTATCATCTCAGTGATGTTATATATATTTTTCTGCTATACTTTACTTAAAACATTGCCCATTTGTTTATGCCAGAAAAAGGAAACCAGATCCATTTAGTATCAGATGGCGCAATTATTGAGAAATAAGCTTATGGGTAGTTCACCATGGACTCAAGCCATAGTCAAAAAACTGATGCTTGCCAGTACTGAATCTGTCCTGAAATACTGGTATGCTTCATTTATACCTCGTCAAGGAAAAACTGACGATGGTCATATAGAGTACCATTTTGGTATTTGATCCTCTTCAATTGTTACATTAAGTTGATAAATAATAAATTCTTATGCATTTAATAGATGGTGAAGTTGATGAGTCTTTGCTATTCATATATATCTATTGGCGCAGAGAACTCAGTTTTTGTTTGAATGACCGTGAGTCATATTTTGAGAGCGGGTAGATCTTTTTTCCTTATATTATTTATTTTCTATTTTTTAGTTTTTTTTTTACCTGTGTACTCTTACCAAAAGAAGAGAGGAATCAATCAGTGATCTTTAGATGAACTAATTTTATTTCTTCTAAAAATATAGAGTTGGATCTGCTGCAAGGGGCGATTGGTTGCAAAACATGACATAAATATCAACTAGAAGTTGGCAGTTTATGTTTCATGGTAACATCCTATGGAAAAATTCCTATTTTTTCCTTTTTCCCTAATCGATTCTTATATCTAAAAAATTATAGAAGTACTATTACATGTTATTGTTATTATATATCAAACACATTATGTTTTTTGTTTCTTAGAAATTATACAGCTACGGTAGAAGGATGACAAATTTTAACCACAAGTTCTATATTAATTGCATATGCCATGTACATGCAATGCAACTATGTTATTTGTTCATGATAAGAACTGCTCCAGTGTCGAAAGGTTATTTGTGATTTTAAGATTCTTCGAGTTAAAAAATATGTCATGTGATTCTAGCTAGATTAATCTTCAATTAATTATACTTTAACAAGTTGCTAAAACATGATTATAATAAGGGATTGCGGAGATATACTAGAATGCCATAGATTGCTAATATAAGCAGCTAAGCAAGGTTATCAAAATCAACATGCTTTTGCAGGGGAATTATTTATCAATTACAATGTTGAAAGAAAAAAATACATTGATGATAGGTTTTAGCATTGTATGGTATACGAGTCTAATTCAAGGGTATCTGAAAGCTTCTTTAAATTTCTGAAATTTTGGTATCACATGACAAAATATTACACCTGAAGTTCTTAGTTTGTAGCATTTGATGAAGATTGGGTCATGAGTCATGACTGTGATTCCATATCTACCTACTTTGGTCAAATCTCATTTCTCTGAGTTAAAAAAAGCTGAACTGTATACATGATTATTGTAATGATCAAACTTTAATTAATATACTGGTAAATATATTATAGTTCAGCTATGTTTTTTTTTTGTTGGAAAAATGAATTGTTGGTTTTATATACAAGAAGGATAATCACTTTCCTGATTACTGGAAGATTTTCGACCCATCAACTCTTATGCTGGTCCAAATTACTCTCCTGGTTCAGATTGTTTGTTAGTAATACAGTGCACACTCATGATTTGATCTGTTGAACTTTGCTCTAATTTGGTTAGACCCTTAATGGCTGGATCATAAAGCACTTTTTTTTTCTTATCAGGGGCATGAAAAAAGAATTTGGAAATGAGTCAAGAGAGGAGCTCAATGACTGGAATAGATGAAGCTTTTGATGTTCATAAATCTAATTAGGTAATTACCAAATTTAGATTTGAATTTTATTAAGTACTTATTTAGTTAGAATGTTTGGATACAAGTTAGTTTGTTGATATTTAGGCATGTTTCTCTGAGACGGTAAAAAGGGAACAACTTAATAGTATAGATGTACAGGAAAAGCAAGTGATTTTGTATTTGAAGGTGTTAAGAGTTTTCTAATAAAATTTATGAGCCCTATGTATTTGTAGAGTTGCATTGCCATAAGCACGTCTCTCTAATGGAGGACTTTCTACTTCATGTGCAGTCATTGGCACCAGATGAGAAGGTGAAAAGCTGAGACGCAACACTCACGTAATAGAAATCCTCAAGATCGCACAATTTCCTAAAATTTTCTGAACTTCTTTCCAGTCAGCTTCCTGGACGGATTTTAGATCACAGGCAAGTCTTATTCGAACAAGGAAAAAGGAGGGAAAGAAAATAAAGTCATCTGTTTCATTTTACATGAATTCATAATTGTTAACAAACAATCGAAATAAGGACTCCAAAGGGATTTTTTCTGAGAGAGTACCCTGACTCTATCCATTGGAAATGGGACTCCAAAGGGATTTTTTCTACTCATTCCACTTATCAGTTCCTCTCCTTCAGGGGAATACAAATAAATAAGGCTAACTTGATTTGGAAACTGAAAATACCTTACAAAATTAGGGCTTTCATGTGGTTGCTGTCTCATAATAGAATACTCACCAAAGCAGTCCTTAGTCGAAGGGGCTGGAGTGGAGATACCAGCTGTATTTTTTGTGGTCATTTAGAAGATTGTGATCATTTATTTCTCAATTGCTCTTTTGCAAGAAAAATTTGGTTCTGGTTAGGTATTTGTCAGGATAGTTTTCAGAATTGGAATTCAATGCAAGATATTTTGGCCTTTGCTGTTTCTTTATCAACTAGAGATAGACATGCTTTTTTGACTGTCTTTAGTGCCACTTGCTGGTGCATTTGGCGCATTAGAAATGATTATATATTCAATAATATTCCAATCAAGACAATTAAACAATCTCTAATGATCATTTCTCATCTGGTTCTGTATTGGATAGGTTTATGGAAGATAGAAGAGAAGGGTGATGTGGACCAATGGCTACCAATGAACTGGGATATCATTCCCCTACAGATGATGGCGGCTCCACCTCTGCTGCAAGCAACAATCACTCAGATAGACAATTTCATGATTGAAGTCAATTGAAAGATGGCTACTAGAAAAATCGCTTATTATAATTTTACTTGCTATAGACTTGTTTTGGTTTAAATTGGTTGTTGGTATATGTTGCTGTTATGGTGTTATGCTATGTTCTTTGCTTAATCTGGTTTTCAGTTGTTTAGATATGAGGGATGCTATAGATAGAATAAACTGTGTGTTTACTTAGGTAGAGTTAGCAGATTCTGAACTGATCTGCTACGGAGCTTTATTTTCTGTTGTTTTTCTTATCTTCTGTAATTTGTTTCATTACATAATGAAACTGGGTGGGGCTCCCACCTTTTTTCGAAAAAAACAAACAATCGAAACCAGGAGAGTAATTTGGCTTGGTGATTTGAACTATCGAGTGGTACTGAGCTATGATGAGACAAAAATTAAAAATAAAATAAGTAAAAAAAAGATTGATAACAAGAAATTTACAATAATAAATAAGATTAAATTAAAATTAAGTAAAAAGTAACGAATATGATGCTTTGTTTTGTAATTACAGTTGAAAATAGAGCACGAAACGGGGAGGGTATTTAAATGATGGAAAGAATGGAAGATCTACTTTGCACCTACTGACAAGTACTCAGAAATCTGATTCCTACACCAGTGAAACAGTGAACAAAAGAAAGAAAGAACTCCCGCTTTGTAATAACACTTTATAATGCATCTTCATTTGCGGTCTCAAAAAGAAAAAAAAAACATGCATGTTAAATAATAACCTAATTGGCATCAAGCTGGTCAAATTTGGCAATTCCAGTAAGAGATTTTAGCAAACTGAATTGATGTCATAATGTGACGTGTGACAGTAATATGGCATGGCGATGGAATAGAGCAGCTCCATTACATCAAGGACGGTTTGTGCCGTGTTTATAGCAAGTTGACACATCACTTGGAGGCAGAGGAAGGAAAGCATTTTCTGGCATCAGGTCAAGAATTCTTTTGGAAGACGTCATACCACAACCGCAGAAAGACGTTGCCATGAAAAAAAAAAAAGCAACGAAAAAATATCGCACTTCTACCCAATAAATGAACCAAGCTATGTGTCGCGGCGAAGCCGAGACAACAAAGCTATCTAGTTCTATTATAACGCATACATTCCACACGAACAAAATGGACCTCACCATAATCCAAAACCTAAGCCTATCCTACATCAGTAGTTTCGCTCTTAGATGTGCAGTTGACCTAGACATCTCGGGCCGCATACAAGAATATGGCCGTCCCATGCCTCTGAATGAACTCGCTCGTTCCATCCCAATCCCGCCTCAGAAGGACTCGATGCTTGGCCGCCTCATGACACTACTTGTTCATCAAGGCGTCTTTGGGCAATCTGAAGATGGTTACCAGCTCACGCCAGCCTCTGAGCTCCTCTTAACTGATGGCTCTAATTTGGGCGCCTACGTGCGTCTGTTTACCCAATCACAATCCATCAAAGATTGGGACCGACTGAGCGAAGTGTTCAAGGATAATAGTAATTATACTTTATTCGAGAAAAAGCATGACGGTAAAAAGGCTTGGGAAATTCTAAAGGAAATACCGGAGCGTGGTAAGTCGGTAACGACATCTCTCTCTCTCTGGATCGCTCGAGTGTTACTTTAAATTAAGTTTAAACTTTAAACTAGCTACTACGTACAAAAGCAATTATGTGGGAATTTAATTATACCCAATATTTATCTTTGCAACCCTCCAAACTAGGCAACATTTTCAACGAGGCAATGGCAAGCCAGAGTAACTTAATAATGCGAGGATTAGTTTCAAAGTGTTCAAATATATTTGATGGCTTAAGTAGTCCGGTGGATGTCGGCGGCGGCACCGGAACTGCAGTCAAAATAATAGCTGAAACATTTCCCGGACTGAAATGCACATTATTTGACCTTCCACATGTCGTTGAAAAAGCATTGAAAAGCGACTCCTTTGATGTGATTGGAGGAGATATGTTTGAAAAGATTCCTCCTGCTGACGCAATGTTTCTCAAGGTTCTCATTCTCTCCGTCTTAAAGCACATGATTGAGCTAAATAGTGTCCATTAATTGCATGTGTGTGTGCATTTGTGTGTTGGTATTTCCCTCGATTATTACTAGTATTTAGCATATTTACAATTATCCAGCAGAACATGGAGTAAATTTACTTAAACCTCAAATATATATCCACTATTTTAGTATGTAATATGATTAATTGACTGTTTCTCTTCAATATATTTCTTAGAAAGTTCTACATGATTGGGCCGATGAAGATTGTGTTCGGATACTCAAAAGATGCAAAGAAGCATTGGAATCAAGCAAAAACGGCGGCAAGGTAATTGTTGTCGACATTGTTATAGATTTTGAAAATAATGACACGAAAGCAACCGAGACAAGTCTTCTTTATGACATTTCTATGATGAGTATACATGGATCGAAAGAACGTAACAAGCAGGAATGGCATGAAATTATCCTTGGAGCAGGCTATTCTGGTTACAAAATATATCCAGTTCAGTTGGGAGTTAACTCTGTTATCGAGCTCTATCCGTGAATACATATTATGATATTAAGTGTGTGTTTGGGGGGAGGGGATAACTATTTATGGTGGAAATAAAGTTGGAATGCACATTCGGTATGTAAGTAACTTAGAGCTGTAATTGTAACTTAGAGCTGTATAAGAAGCTCTTGCATTATTATGAGATCTGATTGTATGGCTTGAATTCTCAAACCTTACAAAATACTAGTTTTGATATGACAAGCATATAATTTGATTTGACGTCCGGCTGATTAGTCATATATAATTGGTGATCGACTAATCAAATTATTGGATAATTTGAAGTTTGATACTATATAAGTTACTGGCTAACTGATCTAGTCGGCTGTTTCATTCACACAAAAACAATATAGCTTATCGTTCTGGGCGAACCAAAATAATAGTTAAAAAGAATTCTCCAAAAGTTATGAATTAACCTAAAACTTAGTTAAAATTACCTTTAGACCCAGCTCTCACCAGCATCAGATTAGTTCCAAAATTGCACACATTACCTTCAATTAGACTTTCAAAATAAATCTTTTAAAAGTAGGGTTCATTGTAACTCCAACAGTAATTAAATCTCTTTCAAAAGTAGAGGGTTTTTAGTTTTCACCAACAGTGGACCAGCAATCAACCAAAATGCCAAGTACTGGTACAGGATTACCAGCCAATTAGCAGTGCATACTCCATTGATCCAAATCAACAAGTACTTAACTAAATACTACTATAGATGTGACACGACAATAAACCAAATTTCATTCATAACAAATATATTCACTCACAGGATAAGAATTGCCCAAATATGGCCACAATCAAATGTAAACAAACCAAGAAGCCATGCTACTACTACAAATGACATAACAACACTCAAAATCCAAACAACCCAACGAGTAAAACAAAGCAAACCCACCACAGCATAACATTTCACCTGAGATTAGATCTGAAAGAGGAGGAGGGAACAAAAGGCGTCGCCGATCCATTGGCACTGATTTTACCCCCAGCGGTGGTAGTAGTAGGAGGAGGGTCGGAGGGAGGAGCAGAACTGGAGAACTCCCGTACTAAGGCGGAGAGTGCCTCGGGATTGACGCCCCGATCGCAGAGCGCAATCAGGAGGGAGAGCGTGTGGCGGTCCAGACCGGTGCCGAGGATGTGCGACACCTGGTACGCCAGGTCCAGGGATTCCTTCGCGCTGTCCATTGAGAGTAGCGCTCGAGGATGAGAAGCTGACGTGAGAAGTTCGGACTGGAGACTGGCTGCGCTGGGCACCGGCCGGTGAGGCGGTGACTCGGTGAGTGGTTGGTTTTCTCTGGTTTTTTCTCTCTCCTTCCTACCTCTCTTTCTTTTTCTTTTTCTTTTTCTTTTTTTTTTCAAATCGTTTTCTCGTTCAGGGTTTGGGAATTGGGAGAGGCATGGAGCGGGTCTGAAATCAGGGAATTTGGAATTAAAATTAAATATGGGCTTGTTAGCAAGAATAGAGATTTTTTTGGGCTTTTATTAAATGGGCTTCGTGGACGTCATTTAGGCAACTTTTGATAGCAAGTCTTGGCAAACGTTCTACTACGCAAGTAACGCAACTAAGGATTTATATTTTAGAAAAAGTTCCATGGAGAGTGCCCGGATAAGAATCACTTCTATAAACTTGGAAGTTCATTTTATTTTATTTTTATTAGAAATCTTTTTATCGAAATAGATAGATTTGATGATCATTGATCGGAATTTCTATGTTATTTAATTTAATCTAATAATATCTCGAAAAATCAATTCTAATGGAATGAAATAAAATTCCAAGCGAAAATCATGTTGATCAAACTCGAATTTTAACTGATTGATGATGTAGGCAACTGAGATAATAACTACCATTTAAATTTTTAATACATTATACATAATATCTACTTATTCTGCCTCACTCATTCATTTTTCATATAATTAAAGCTGAACTTTTTTATGAGGAGAGAACGTTTACACTGATGTGGAGCCTAAATACAGCCACATCTATTCAACATGACAAAAAACGATATGTTATCTTTTAAAAGAAAAATACAAACAAGGAATGGTATTAGCTACCTTGTTATTCAATAAAATAATTTTGAATAAAAGAGTTAAGCATTATATTATGAATATCCATCAAATGTGTGTTTGCTGTATTTTTGTCAAGTCAAATGATATTACATATTGATACATTGGATTTGAAATTTTACGTTTCACAAATGAATCATGCGATTTTGAGTCTTGACACATATAAATTATTAATGAAGTCGATTTAATGCCATTATTTTATTTGATTGCGTGGTACAGTTATATATATACTTTGTAGCGTGTTGGCTTGGATGTTGAAATTTAAAATAAAAATAAATAAATATTACATATTTTATATTTTTTTTGGTTGCTTTCGACATATTAAAGCGTCAAAGACACGGCCTAGTGGTTGAAGATTTTTTTTTCCTTTTCTTTTTGTGCTTTTTTTTCCCTGAGTAAATAGTGGTAGAAGATTTGTGTAAATGATCGAAGGTCCTAGGAGTTTAGCTACGGTGACGTACATCACAAAAAATCTTCCACGAGTCGCGATAAAAAATCTCAGATCTAGTTCTAAATAAACAATCTAAACTGTCCAATATTTCTCTATTAAAATCTCATTCCATACCAAAATTATATATATATATATATATATATATCAGAATTTTTAAGTATTTTTTCGGATTTTTAAAAACCACGGTTTTTGAACGGTTCATAACTAATTAGATTAAAAATTTTCTGAAATTTTAAAAAATATAATCTAACAATTTTGAAAAGAAAAGTAAATTTTGCTTTGCATGGAGATTTCAATAAGGAGATCATATTAGATAATTTTGATTAATTATTTTAAATTATATCTAGAAATTTTGATCGCGAATTACGGTCCTCGAACAGGGTGCGTAGCCTCAGCTATCGGGTCTTAACCAATTGCCAGATGATGAAAGTGATGTCCAGTTCCTGACCGGATCATTTAGCTTTAGTTTCCTCAAGCACCAAGGAGAGATATTTATGTCTTGAATTCTTCGATCCGGGTTTGATTTGACAGTCCTGATGTCGGTCTCATCCTGGATTATTTGCTTTTGGTGTTCGTTGTAGCCGGACTTGGTTAGCGAGTCGCAATTCAACCACACTCATAATATTGAGACTTGATTCTCAACATTGAGCTTAGATCTCTTTGACAGTGTTCTTGCTCATTTCAAGAGTATTGAATATCTTCGGTTGCTCCGCGTCAGTCATAATGATGAATATTCACTGGTTTGAACCATCTTGTTTCAATGAGGCCTAGCGAGCCTTGACTCTACGTCGGTGAGGGTACAAAAGCAATCCTTGATGGTTGCCCGCATCTAGAGACACTTGATCTACGTCGGTGCTACAATGTAAACATGAACACTAAATTGTGGGCCGATTGTGCCAGGCTCAAAACCATAAGACTCCCAGGTGACTCTGTGGATGACTATGAGTTTAAAGTGGATGTTGAGAAAGAGTGCTTCCCTTATGTAGGAGAGTACTATGATGATGTTGCTGATGAAATTGATGACGAAATTGATTATTATTATGAGAACTTATTGTTGGGTTTGCTTTAAAGTCAAAGGAATAACAATTCTAACAGATCAAATAGCAAACCAGAAAACAACTAAAGAACTCGCAGAACCAGCAGTGGAACAAACCGTTCCAAAACACCGAAACTAAATTCTTGAGCGGAAGCATACCTGAATCCATTGCTATGGCCAGGATCTTGATGTAGAGCACGTCTTGCTTGATTGTTGAGATCCTTGATGTCGTGAGAAAGCCACCAAGGTGGGGAGAAGGCCTTCCAAGAGTTCAAGACTTGCCCTTTGATGCCTTTAGCCTAAACAAAAGCACTATCTCTCTCTAATTGATGGAAGTATTAGGGAGAGAGGCAGAATTGCTGCTATCAACACATGTATGTAGCAGAATTCATGGATGTCTTGTCCCTTGGAGACCAATCCCATATATATAAGCCAAGGTAACTTGGCATGCACTCATCTTCTATATTCATCCATCACAAATATAGAACATGACTTTCCTAAATTAACCACCTATTAAAGGCAACACATCTTTTGTACAAAACCATACTTTTCTAATACAGTCACGTTTAGCATATTACCATACTTAACAATATTCATAATTAGCAGAATTACTAAGCCAGAATTAGCCCACCTTCTAGATTATTTCTAAATCTGCGCATGATCTAGAAATAATCCAACAATCTCCCACTTGGGCAATTATGCTTAGTGTTATCTAATTATGCTTAATTTAAATGAGCTCCTGATTTATGGTAATAAATTTTGTACTCCAATTCCGTCCATCATTCATAATGATAAAGGACCAAGGAAGCTTTTGTCACATTATAGCCATTACAGGTTTCTAATCCTGTAAAGCCGTCGTAACTTAACCCACAATGATCTCAATATCACAATAAATGAATGACATTGAATTTAAATGTGTATAAGTGGTGTGGAAAATACACGTAAATGTGACTGTAACGTGTCCATTTTCCAACTTTATTGGTCACCCCGAAACTGAAGTGAGGTCAACTTAAATAGATTGAGAATGAAAACTGAAACTGAAAACTGAAAACTGAAACTTTATTCATTTCTGCAGAAATTCACTAAATAAACTGAATAACTGAATAAACCAAAACCATTGTCAAATCTAGCACTCCCACTGAACAAAACTCCCACTAAAGCCTAAAATCCTTAACTGAAATTACACCCATACTAGTTACATCTTTCAGAAACTGCTTGGGTATTAATGCTTTAGTGAGTGGATCCATTATTATTGAGTTTGTTCCAATGTGCTTGTTTTGACAATTCGTCATTCTCAACTCTTTTATTTACAACTAGAAACTTAAAGTTTTATGTGCCTTAACTTATTGAAGTTTCTGTTATTGGAGTATATGATTATTGTCACGATATATCCGTAGTGATGTTTTAGCAACATCCATCATGTGCAGCCTAGTGACAAAATTCATGATCATACTCCCCAAATTTGAATGCTTTATAACATACTATAACCTTATTTTCATTATGAAAGATGCTAACACACACATGTTTAGCATTCTTCATAAAATGAAATCATTCTTTATCATGTTATCATGGCATTCACTAAAATCGAAGTCAGAACACTAAAATGACCTCAACTTATTTCTGACATTCGAACTGTAAGTGCATAGTTATTTCTGTAAATACTAAACAACTAAATTTGGCTGCCATCCAAAATTCTACACTTTGTGTAGATATTGACTTTGCATCTTTATTATGTATACAGTATCCACATGTATACAAACTTAAGATTAAATTCCTTATAACCAAATCACAAGGAATGCTTTATTTCCAACTTTACTTAATCAATATATATGAAATATATTGAAGACAAAAATATATGCCTCAATCATAAGTTATCCAATAGTTTGCATTTTTATCTTATCATACTACTTGAGAGCCTAATTGACGTTTTATTATTTGTTTAAAAGGCCCAAGAACCTTGAGGCCCAAAACATACAATAATATCATTTCAAGTAGTAAATCATCCTAATGCAAAATATTACTCCCACTGAACCTGTGATATATACAATTATTAATCAAGTTAATCTCGAAACCAAATGAGATAATGACTTGATAAAATCTGTAATATCACTGCTGAGACACTTATTTTGAGTTCATAAATAGATTTTAAATTTGCAACTATTTTATTTGTATCATCCGATTCAAAAATAGAATGGTTGCACCATATAGAATGTTTCACCAATGTTTCCATTGAAGAACAGTCTTAACATCTATTTAATAAAACTCGAGATTGAAAATTGTACTAAAATTGCCATAATTACCCTAAAAGAGTCTTTCAATAAGAACTAAAGGGAAAATCTCTTTATGGTAATTTATTCATTTTAGGTGAAACACTTGGTGATAAGATGTGCCTTATGTCTTTTCACATTTCCTATAAAATCCCTTTGGTATTAAATGTCCATTTGCAACCAATGAGTTTCTTTCCTTTAGGTAATGTTACTAAGTCCCAAATATCATTATCACATATGAACTTTATCTCTTTATTTATGGCATTAATCCACTTCTCTGAGTTTTAAACTCATGTTCTTAAAGATAGACAACATAATCGTCCAATATTGTTTGTCTTTTCTTCCTAGTGGATCTTGTAAGTACGAGTTCTTGAGGTGTTTGCAGTTGTGTAATGACAACATTATCTTCAATTTAATTGTTACCAGGATCTAATTCCATAAATCCATAGCAAAGTCTTATTTTGAGTCAAACAGTTTTCTTAAGTCCTTAAGCAACCAATTTGACTTTTCTGAGTTTGAGCAATCTGTTTGGGTCCCCAACCAGTTTATCTCTTGCTCAGATTTATGGCTCGAGTCAAACAGTCTATTGAGTCTTCAAATAGTCTGTGTTGATTTCTATAATTAGAATGGTCCATTTTGAGTCCTCAAAAGGTCCATCTCCTACTCAGATTTAGCCCTTATGTTCTGTATTGATTCTCAAATGGTCTATTTTAGTCCTGAAATAGTTTCTTTGAGAATCAACGCATGTGGTTTCACCTTGAAGATAATATCCAAATATGTGTCATCTCTCCCCTCTCAACCAAAACTTCCTCAAAGAACTTATCTTAATTTGTCTCTAAAAACTTAATCTTAAATTGTGGGACATAATAATTTAGGTACTCTTTTGATCTTTTAGCATAACCAACTAAACAATCAATTATCCTTTCATCTAACTATTTCTCTTGTGGCTTATAAAGCCGAGTTTTGTTAGATATCCCAAATATAATATGTGGACTTTTCAGTCTACATTTTATATGAGATTTTATTGTAATTGTTTTAGTTGATACTTTCTTTAAGAATATAAACTGCTTTTCTTAATGAATTGAGAAATTATAACTTTGCACAAAATATATTTTCTCCTTAAGAGATATAACTTAAGCTTTTGTGCCAAAGTATTCATGAATTCTCAATAGTTAATTTATGCATAAAATTTTAGTATCCAATTACATGTTTTCCTTATATAAGCTATTATTTCCATACAAGGTCGTTATAAACTGAAGAAGAAATGGATCTACCTTATTTTGGACTATGAGACAAAACCAAATTTCTATTCTTAAAAGAACAAATAAATCCATATTTGTTGATTTGAGATAGAGTTGAAACTTCATTAAAATGAAATTATAAATGTCTCATGTAAGTCCAATATGATCGATCCATTACTAAAATACAACCTATGGATATTATAGCTTCTAAAATTGATTGTCTTGTTGTCACCACTATAAGGATGTATCTTTCACCATCATTTGACTTTTGACAATCAAAAGGAAAATTCTAGAAATACATATGTAGGTTGATCATCCGAATCAATCCACTATGTGTATATTGATACTAAAATAACTTATGCCTAAATGTTAGCAAGAAGTATAATATTATTCTTGGCACCCCCAAGTACAATATTTCCTTAAATGCTCTTGTTTTCATAGAAGAATAACCCTCTAGATTCTGACTTTTCAATCAGTTTCTGAACTATAACTTTATTGGGTTTCTTTATGATTCCAAATTTGCAGTTTTATTCTTAAATTTTATGTTTCTAATTTCCTTATATTCTTGGAGTCAAAACCAACTTTGAGTACCATATTTCTGACCTTCAATTTATTTTCTTCCTTCACCATATTCAAGTTGAGGATTACATAACTCATCTTGAGCAAAATAGGAAGAAAAATAAGCACTAAATAACCTTATTATCTTACGATACATTTTAGTGCTTATAATTTTGAAGTACAAAATGACATCTCCAAATGTACTCCCTTATGTTGATTTTATATTTAAATTCCTGAAGTGTATCTGTAATGAATGTCCAAATGTAACTATTGTTCATCTGTAAGTGTTCTTTGGAGTCTTCTTACAGATTTCAAATACCTACTTATTCTTAACAGATACATTTTCTAAACTTTCTCCAAGAATTCTTAACTATATTGAAGGACTTAAGCGTTTTGGCATGAAAAACATCAATGTAATAACTATCCATCTGTAAATGCTCTTTAGAGTTACCTTACAGATTTCAATTGATTACTCTTCACATTCATGCAAAACAAATTTCCACATATGAATTCTTTAGCCTCAATGAAATTAGAAACAATGCCTCTTAAATGTCTCAAGAACGGTTTTTACTAAATGATCATAAGATTATTTGTTTTGACCTCAATGGGATTATTGGTCCTTAACACATGGTCAAGATCAAACCAACTTGAGAATCTTTAAATTTTAAGTTGGAACTTTAAAGATGCTAGATATGCACTTACATTAATCTTTAATTGTATAACAATAAATCACAATATAAAGGTCCAAATCCCATCTACTAGTCTTTATCAATTTGCAAGTGCTCTTTGGAGTCTTCTTACAAACTTCAATTGACTAGGTGTAGTATCAAATGTAACGATTTATAACATATCAATCAATTAACCTTCCTTTGGGCCGATTAATTAATTATATGTAAAACCTCACAATCATTACCCATTTGATTCTACCCAAACATTGTACATGTAGCCTTTTAAATTATGTCCTTCCTTTGGGCCGATCCATAATTTAAAAGTCACATGCACCTTAATACACTTGTATTTGGGCCTTTGAGACAACCGTTAATGTGAGAGCCCATTTGTGGGATGACATTAGGGCTGGCCCAACTTCTCAAATACAACTAAAGTTACCTTTATATTCGATTTAAAATATACCTTAACCTAGACTTTTCATTATGCACATCAATCCTAATATGAAAAGCCTAACTAAATACTGACCTAGGATGATTTAGACTTAAGACTCGGTTGCGAAACCTTAAGGTATACATACAATAGACCATATAGTACTTATATAGACTACTAAACCTTATGTAGTTTGTTTTGGTAAGTAACAAACTACCCAAAGAGACCAGAAAGAGAACCATAGAAATATGTAACCATACAAACTAGTATGCATTACATTAAGGTAAGAAAAGAAAGCGATGGTTTCCTCTTCAGCCAGCAGCCATTAAAATTACACCACATCCAGGCAAGATTCCCAGAAAAGGTCAGGGTCATATGGACACTTAGGCGCCGACCTTATTTTCTGCGACAGAACTTGTCCTCATGACAACATGGAGTAATCCAACGCTTACAGCTCTTACTAATGAAAACCATGGCAGAGATAAGAAGAGGAGAGAAAACTGGACAAAAACGGAATGTACAAAACCTGTACATACCATCTAAGAGGGTTGTTAAACCGAATTTTGGTCAGTTTCTAACAAAACCATACAAATCTTTCCTAGCGGGCCACTATGGCATCTAGTAGGCCCTCAACTCGATTCTGGTCATAACCTAAAAGTTTGCAACCAAAACTGAAGTAGAACGATTGTCTCGGAGTGAAACAAATCGTTGATGGACCGTAGATAGAGTAGAAGAAAACGTCCTAATCTAAATCGAGAAACCCTAAAGATTTCTCTCCTAACCAAATAATCTACTCTAATTCTAAATCATCCAATTTTAGTAGATCAGATTTTTAATGATTGGTATTTCGATCTTCTTAGTTACCAAATCCATAAATAACCAACCATGTCAATTATATCCAAATTTAAATATTGATTATATTAAAATTTCCAATCATAATTAACCATATAGTATAAAGGGTTAAATGCCAAAAATAGAAATACTAAAATATAATCAAATATTTACTTAAATACTTTAATAAGCTAACTTAATTTTAACCGTACAAAAATAGCTTATTAAAAAATAATACATGGTAAAAAAAAAAAAATACAAAAAAGATCGAAATCAATAACTATTTACCATGCCAAAAATAAACACTAAAATTGAAGGTTCAATTTTAGAATCCAAATATGCAAAATTTTTTTTTTTTAGACAAAAAAAAAATGCAATATCAAATCGATTTGAAACAAAACGATTTTGAAATTCCATAAAGCTTTAACTATATTTTCAAAATCTCTCCAAATAACTAATTTCAAAACAATTTGAAACAAAACGATTTTGAAATTCTTTAAAGCTTTAACTTAATTTTCAAAATCTCTTAAAATAACTAATTTGAAATCAATTTGAAACAAAACAAATCGAAAATAGTTTTTTTTAGAAAAAATAATTTTCGATCAATCCAAAAAATCACCAAATCAAATAATCAAAACTAAAATTTGTGTTTATTCTACTGGCTCATGACGAGTGGCTCTGATACCACTTGTTGGGTTTGCTTTAAAGTCAAAGGAATAACAATTCTAACAGATCAAATAGCAAACCAGAAAACAACTAAAGAACTCGCAGAACCAGCAGTGGAACAAACCGTTCCAAAACACCGAAACTAAATTCTTGAGCGGAAGCATACCTGAATCCATTGCTATGGCCAGGATCTTGATGTAGAGCACGTCTTGCTTGATTGTTGAGATCCTTGATGTCGTGAGAAAGCCACCAAGGTGGGGAGAAGGCCTTCCAAGAGTTCAAGACTTGCCCTTTGATGCCTTTAGCCTAAACAAAAGCACTATCTCTCTCTAATTGATGGAAGTATTAGGGAGAGAGGCAGAATTGCTGCTATCAACACATGTATGTAGCAGAATTCATGGATGTCTTGTCCCTTGGAGACCAATCCCATATATATAAGCCAAGGTAACTTGGCATGCACTCATCTTCTATATTCATCCATCACAAATATAGAACATGACTTTCCTAAATTAACCACCTATTAAAGGCAACACATCTTTTGTACAAAACCATACTTTTCTAATACAGTCACGTTTAGCATATTACCATACTTAACAATATTCATAATTAGCAGAATTACTAAGCCAGAATTAGCCCACCTTCTAGATTATTTCTAAATCTGCGCATGATCTAGAAATAATCCAACACTTATTTGCTGCGTATGATGACCAAGAGGCTTATATGTTCTGATGTTCAGTGGTTGCACAGTTAGTAGCTGTGATATGGTTGCCGTTGATGTAAATTTTGATTTAGAAGTAAATAAATGGAGGCACTCTAGCTTTATAATTTGGTATCTTTGTATCAAGATGTTGTCTCACTTTCTTGTGTATATTTTCTTTTGATGTAATTAATAGAGTCCAAAACTTAAGTAATGCAGATGCAAAAAGTAGTAACAACTTTACTTTGCAGTTTATATGTATAAGCCAATCATCCTTGATATGTTCTAGCTTAACCTGTCTGCGCGTATCTAATTGTAGAACTTCGTGTGCTCTATACTGATTTTATTAGCTGTAAAGATGATAGTATAATGGTGGAATGGAAGTGAGGATCCATGCAACTGTTCTGTTGAAAATCAACACATACCAAGCGACGGCATTTATGAAAATCACCTTGGCTCAAATACAGCTTCCCGGTGAACGTTGTGATCAGCACAGTGCAGATTTATCTCTCTTTCTTTTTCTAAGTAAACTAATATTTTCAATAAAAAAATAAATAACGAATAAAATTTATCTTAATATTTGGAGTTTTGGACCATAAATCACCATGCAGCACGCAGCACACTGCGCTGCCGGAATCCAGCCGGATCCTTATTTTTTGGTTGAGTAGGCGTGCTAAATTACTACAAGTAGAATTTCAAGCTAATTATCCAATTTGGTTGAGTAGAATTTATTGATATATCGGTATATTTTTTGGTTGTTTATAATAACGACAGTACAAATATAGTTAATTGATTACCCAATCTAGCATCTGATCAAATAATGTTTCTTTCTTTTTTGGGGAGGGGGTGTTTACTGTTTACCAATGAGTTTAAGCATTCAACTTTAATACTTTTTGCTTTTTCATGCCTGAGAGTGCATAGTATTATATTATTCAATTCTGAGGTTGAATTTTATTTTTCCGTACCGGATCCGTACGAACAAAAGGATATGCATAATGCATCTGTTTCGCAGACTGGGACCCGCTCATCAGATACTCTCACTCTCACAAGGCCACAGGCCTACTTGTTTCAGCCCAACTAATGAACATTGATTCGTACATTCTGTTTCGACTCGCATCCTCGCATCCTCGTTTCCAGTCACAACTAATATTTATATCCAATATATATGGACCTTCATTTTGTGTCAAATTACAGGTATGACCACAAGCTCCACAAATCTCCTTCGTTGATTAAACACTGGACTTGTCCAGTCATAATCAAAGCAAAAACTACAAAAACAAATCGCCTTTACAATTACACCAAAACCATTTCCCTTCATTCCCTCAGTTCTCTTCTCCTCTCTCATTTTCCCTCCCGTGATCGCTTTTCAAAACCCTAACCCTAGCAAAAACCTCTCCAATGAAAGGAGAGGTGAAAGAAGAACCTCCTGCTGGAGATCGCAACTGGTCGGAGCTCCCAAGAGATGCGCTAATGCTGATTTTTCTCAAGGTCGGGCTGTTGGAGGTGCTTCAAGCCGCTGGATCGGTGTGTCGTTCATGGCGAAAGGTTGCGAAAGACGAGCCCGAGCTCTGGCGAAGGATCGACTTGAGTGACCATCCCTATGGCTTTGAGGCTTTCATGCTGACGGATCCCACTAAGCTTGCTATTGATCGGAGTGGAGGTCTACTGGAGGAGTTCTCTGTCGACTACTTCGGGGATGATGACCTGCTCCGGTATCTCTGTGATAGGTGATGTCTCCATTACCTCCATTTCTGATTTTACTCTTTATTTTGAAGTTTTCGATTGAATTCTGGTTTTATAGAATAGCTATTTACCTACATCTTAAGCTTTGTTGTGCTAGGGATTAGTTTGTGATTCAGTTTCCTAGGAATTACAGAAATTTCACTTTACAGCATTCGATTCTCTCTTGAAACGAGTCATTTGGCCAATAAAGATTCTTTCTTTTCCCTGACAAGGGGATTTGAAATGGAATCATCTAGTGTTGCATCACTGTTGTTTATTATATATTTTCAAAAAAAAAAAAAACCTTGAAACCTCTATAGTCTATACATTAGTTTATATTCATTGTATGTACCAAATTATGCATTTTTTACACTATAATAAGATAAGAAATCATTATTGTCAAACAGGACAAGTGTTCTTAAGAAGCTTTGTCTGATATCATGCTACCAACTGTCCGAAGAGGCAATAGCAGCAACAGCAAAAAGACAGCCCCTACTTGAAGAAATCCAGATCACATTTGGATCTTTTAGTCAGAAAGTGACTGAGATTGTGGGAAAAGAGTGCCCCCAGCTGAAAACCTTCAAATTCAATACTAAATGGTACACCAATCCCTATACTGGTCCACATGATGAAGAGGAGGTATCTGATGATAAAGAGGAGATATCTGAATCTGATGATGAAGAGGAGATACCTGAATCTGATGATAATGAGGCTTTAGGGATTGCCAAGACCATGCATCAGCTTCATCATCTCCAGCTTATTGGTAACAGGTAATTTATTTCAATTGGATTTTTTACTATTTTGGTCCTACCTTAAATTGCTGTTGTGTTGTTTGTAACTTGTAAGCTCAAGTTATCTAAGTTGCTTCACTTGGAACCCGGGAGAAGTTATTCTCATGAGCCTCCTGTCTTTGTGTGTTCTCCTTTCATCTTTGCTCATTCACAATAATGGTTATGTTTTTATTTTGTAAGAAAGTTCTTTTAAATATCTTGTGGTGCGTTTTGTAAGGAAATTATTTTAGAGATTTCGATTAGAATATTTTCTCAGTTAGCACTTCTTTTTAAAGAAGAGGTTTCTATTACCATAAACTTTTTGGTGCCTATAAGTTGCCACAAGCTCTTTTTTCATTATATTTCAAAATTATAAATCAAACATTGAATTCAAATTGTTCATCTTGTTCAATATTACGAGAGATGCATTACAAAAATTTTTATATTTTTCGGATGTCATTTGATAGTAGATCAAAAGCCCAAAAAAATGAACATATTAGAATTCATCTATGATAGCTAACTAGATTTGTTAATTTTTTGGCTCTTGATCTAGTATCAAATGACCTCAAAAAATCCTAAAATATTATGATAGTCTATATCTTGTGAAATTGAGATCGGCATTTAGATTTGCCTCTTCAATTTAAAATTGAAATATTAATGAAAAAGAGGTGGCAACTTCTGTCATTAAAAACTAACTGAAATTTTTTTAATTGAGTTGACAAATTTGTTTTGTTTTCTTTAATTTTGTAATGTGATAGGGACATTATAATAGGAAATTTAGTTATTGTACAAATAATCTGATCTAGCATCAATGCTATAATGAATAATTGTATTGGGATGCTTTCATAGAGGGTAAAATGGACCAAAATAACATATATAAGTTCAGCTAATTGCGAAGTAAGAAGAAAAGATGGATATTCTAGTTGGTTTCCTGAAATTGTGCATTCCTCTGATAGATATTTGGGGGGATGGAAAGTGGCTGGGTAAGGCAGTTGCATGCATACTGCTGAGAGATGCTGCAAAGGGAGAAGGGTCCAGGAAGGGGTTGTTTGATGTGAAAAATACCATAACAGAGTAATATGTGAATATGTGTTGATTTTGATTTCATGGCTGGGCGTCTTTTGTGAAGAATTTAAAGAGAATAATTATATGAATGGTCCTGAAAAATTTCTCCTTTTCCATTAGAAGTTTTTCTTCTGTTTGCTAAAACTTATCTACTTTGTACCAATAGTCCCAAGATTTGAATATAAATGGATTAATAATGCTCTTCTATGATTATGTGATGTTGTTTTGAATGAGTAGCGGAGAAGTACCTGATGATTTGGGTGATTGCATCAATGTCTGTGTCATTTTTACTGACTTTGACAGGGTATGCGATTGTATATTGTTTATCAATCCTCTTAAAAGTATTCTCTGTGGTGTCCAGATCATTTGATCAGCATGGTGATGTCAATTTCCGTCTGTGTTAAACACATTTAAATGTTGGGACTTGGTGCATATTAGTGGAGGTTTGAAGTGAGGACAGGCATGATGTTTGATTTTTGAGTCTTAACAATTAAATGTTTGGGTCTTATTTGCAAATTACAGAATTGTTGTGTGATTTTGCTAAAGAAACATGATTCCTTTCTTTACTGTCATTTAAGTAATAATTGAAAGTGTCATTCATTTTGTATTCTTTTCCTATCATGTTTTGACATGGGTATGTCTGTCATATATATTGTAATAAAATTTGTGTTTTACTTTGTTGTGTTGCTACATTAGGATGACAAATGAGGGTCTGAAAGCAATCCTTGAAGGGTGCCCGCATCTGGAGACACTTGACATACGTCGGTGCTACAATGTGAACATGGATGCTGACATGCAGGCCCGCTGTGCCAGGCTCAAAACCATAAGGCTCCCAGGTGACTCTGTGGATGACTATGGGTTTGAAGCAGATGCTGATCAAGATGAAAGTTGTGATATGGATGGGTTCGATGATGATGATGATGATGAAGATGACTTTCCTTATTTTTATGATGATGTTTATGATCACATCCTTGCTGTCTATAATGAACATTTTGGTGGTATGGATGATGACGACATTCGTGAGTGGATGTTCTATGACGAAGATGGGAATTATATTTTCTGATGCTTCATTGGGTGCGGAGTTGGGAGCAGTGATGTAGTTGCTATTTCATGTGAATTTTGATTCAGAAGTGAATGGAGGCGGTCTAGCTCTTTATAATATGACATGCTTGTTTTGAGATTTCTCCCACTTTCTTGTGCTATTTTTCTTTTGTTGTAAAAGAGTCTAGAACTTTACTATTGCAGATGTTAAAATAGTAACAGATTTACTATTCTAGTATGTGAGCTAATTGTTCTTGATATATTCTAGTATAGCTTGTCCAAGTGTATTGATTGTACAACTTCATGTGATCTGTACTGAATTTTGTCGTAGTAGTGGTAATATGTCCAAAGCAAGGATCCCTACCAGGAATGCTACAACTGCTGGAAATCAATACATGCCAAGCCACGGTGTTCATGAAATGAAAGGCTCAAATAGAGTTTTCTCGAGAATACATAGATGCAATCAATTAATAGTATATTGTATATAGACGATGTTCATGACATGAAAAGCAAATTAGTTAGGCAAAAGAACGGAGAGGCAGAACTCTTAGGCCTTCTCCTTTATCCTGTTGGCATGCTTACGAACGCATATAATTAGTAACAGGCTGTCAGGCAAACACAAACAGGATAGTGTCTCGTTTATATAGTTCTCAATAATGAAACCAACCCAAATAGAGCACGTTCAACTAGTTGATCAAAACGAGGCCCATGGCCCAATAAGGCAAAAGCGATCAAACCTCGATTCTTCAATTGATTTCTTGAATTTGGCATCTCTGTTCTTACAACTCGCTCATTCGCGCTCACTTGGGAATGGCTCCATCACTCTTCCCTACCTCCGACTCCGACCTGACAACCTCCCCTCAAAAACATACCTCTAACGAAATACATTCCCAAATGGGAGAAGTGAAGGAACAACCGGCGGGTCCTGACTGGTCGGAACTTCATCGAGACATGTTGATGGTGATTTTTGGCAAGATCAAGACGGTAGAGGTGCTGAAATCTGCTTGCACGTGTAAGTCATGGAGAATGGCGTCAAGAGAGCCTGAGTGTTGGCGAACGATCGATATGAGGAATCATGGCTATAAATCAGGTGGTTTTTTGCTGATCGACCCGACCATGCTTGCCATTGATTTGAGTCAGGGTAGAGTGGAGGAGTTCTCCATTGAGGATTTCGGGGATGACAATCTTCTTCGGTATCTCTCTGATAGGTGATTTCTTCTTTTCTTTGTGTGTTCTTGATTACAAGAATCTGTCAAAAACTTCAAGAAAAATGATAAGGAGAAAAGCTGATTTAAATTCCCAATTAAAGAGAATTAGAGACGAAGAGCTTGACTAGGATTTTAAACTCACAAAATTGGGCGTTATATTCATGCTGTATATGCCAACCAAAAATGTAAAAGAAAACTCAAAATAGAAAAAAGTCCTGCTTCATTGTCGTAATTTATGTGCAAAGTTAAATACCTCAAAGAATTCTCATCTTAATATTATTACTTCTTGAACAGAACCAGTGCGCTGAAATGCTTACGCCTGATATCCTGCTACTTCATATCAGAAAAGGGGCTGGCAGCCACTATAAAGAAGCAACCTCAACTGGAAGAAATACAAATTGCATTTGGTACCTTTTCTGATAAAGTGACTGAGATTGTTGGAATGGCAGCCCCCCAGTTGAAGAGATTCAAGTTCAATGCTTTGTGCATGTATAAATCCATGACCGATCAAGTAGATGAGGAAGATTCAAGTTTTGATGTAGCTGCTTTGGGAATTGCCAAGACCATGCATCAACTTCGCTATCTCCAGCTCACATATAACAGGTAAAATAATAACCAAAATATTTCATTATTGAGGGGATAACTTTCATGCATACTCCAGATAAACATAACTCCTGATGCACTGTTTATGTTAGCGCAAGTAACAAAGAAAAGATGCTAGTTTGAGTTTAATTGTACAGGGGACATAAGTGATTAAATGCGTCAGTTAGAGTAGCTTTAAAAGAGTTGATTTTCAGTTTACACTGGCATATTTGATGTTATGATATATTTTTTTTTTTTGAAGGTAGGGAGATGATTATCTCTCCTACAATTGTATTGAACGAATAAGTTTCGTACAAGGTAAAAAAATAAGAAAGAAAGAAAATACACAATCAAACTATATACAAGTCAGAAAATTAAAATGCTGAACTTTCAAAAAACTATTAGCAGTTTGCGATCCATGCTTTGGTGTCTTCGATTGTCTTACAGACTGTCTCATGCACATTTATTTGTGCGCCTTCAAAAATTGTCGCATTGCGCATCTTCCAAATATTCCACATGCCTGCCATCCAGACTGTGTCATAGTTATCCTTGTATATCATCTTCAATAATTGACGGTTTTGCAGCCATACTTCCCACAGTTGATCTGACATATTAATTCGTGCCCCATGGTGTAAGAAACATTCCCAAAGATTCCTCGCAAAGGGACAATGTAGAAACAAGTGAATGCTCGTCTCAGAAGCATTCTGGCAAAGAGCACAATTCCTATCCACTTGCCATCCTCTTTGGTACATATTGTCTCGCGTGAGTAATCTATTCTTCATAGCCAACCAAAAGAATATTTTTATTTTCAGGGGTGCTTTTGTCTTCCATAGGTGAGTATGATAAGGGGATCTCATACCCGGATCTCTCAAGAATAAGTAGGCGCTCTTTGATGTGAAGTTGCCATCACTTGTCCATTTCCACCGTACATTCGGGTCTCCTTGTGAAAATTCAATCGATGAGGAAACCAAGTGTCTTGTGTGCATCACATCTCTAAGTCCATAAGAGATTTGATTAGAAGACGCCAAGAATTCTATGTTTATTGTCCCATAGATTTCCTGGAGTGTAGTGGACCATACAGAGTCCGGTTCTGCTATAAGTTTCCACAACCATTTTGCCAATAAAGCATCATTTTGTGTCTGCAGATGAAGAATTCCCAATCCTCCACACTGCTTCGGGAGACAACAAGTTTCCCAATTAACTAGGCATTGCCCACCAAGACAGGAAGCAGTTCCTTTCCATAAAAACGATCGACAAACTTTGTCAATCTGATTTAGTAGCCATTGTGGCATTTTAAAAACTTGCATGTAATGCAAAGGCAACGCCGCCAATACTGCTTTAACCATAATCAGGCGTCCTCCAAGAGATAAGAACTTAGATTTCCATCCTTGCAATCTCTCATGCATCGCTTGTATCAGCGGCAAAAAATGTATCCTTCTAGGTTTTTTAATTGACAAAGGCAGGCCTAAGTAAGTTATTGGGAATTCCTTCACGGGACATCTAAGAAGGTTTCTTACTCTTTCGATCCCAGAGGTTGGCACTGCAATCGGCACGAAGACTGATTTGAGATTATTTATGGTGAGCCCCGACAATTTGGAAAAGTATTCCAAAATTATCGAAATGATGCTCAGATTGCGAGGATGTGCCTCCATGAGAATAATTGTGTCGTCCGCAAATTGCAAAGCCTTTGGTGGTATTATTACTGGCCCAGTGAATAGCTGATTTGCATTTTGAATGAACCTTTGCAATGCATCAGCCACTAGTAAAAATAGAAGAGGGGACAAAGGATCTCCTTGTCTCAGGCCTCGTCTATGCATGAATTTCTCAGTAAGGACACCATTAATCTTAAGCGAAGAAGCTGACGATTTTAACAAATTTTGTATCCATACACACCAAAGCGGCGGAAAGCCCCTCTCAATGAGGACATTAATGAGGAAACCCCAGGAGACTGAGTCAAATGCTTTGGCAAAGTCCACCTTGTAGAAAACAGCAGGAATTTTATTTTTCTTGTAAAAGGAGATTATCTCTCTAGCCATCATGAATGACTCCATGATTGATCTTCCTTTCGTGAACGCCGTTTGCAACGGAGTTATTAAAGTCGCCATATACGGCTGTAGCCTATCTGCTAACAATTTTGAGATGATCTTGACCAAGGTATTAATAACGCTAATTGGTCTATAGTGACTTATCTGTGATGCATCTTTCCTTTTTGGAACGAGGGTGATGAGAGCAAAGTTAATTCTCCAAATATCTAGAGTATTATTACTAAATGCCTCCACTGCCCTAACTATATCATCTTTTATTATAAGCCAGTAGCGCTTGAAAAATTCTGTCGGCCAACCATCTGGGCCAGAAGCTTTATCATCATGCATGGAGAAGATCGTTTTCTTTATTTCATCCACTGTAAAAGGTTGCTGGAGTTCATGCAAGTCGATTGTCGATCCCACCTTTCCTCGAAGATCATAAGGTGGCGGCTGTACTGACGCGCTACCTAGAGCTTGTTTATAGAATTGAAAAAGGCTTTGAGCAATATCTGCCTGATTAAATAAAGTTACTCCATCCTCTTCAAGGAAGTTAATGTTATTGGTAGCTCGTCTCGTATTGGCCACCATGTGGAAAAATTTGGAATTTGAATCTCCATTTTTTAACTAGTTGATGCCAGCTCTTTGTTTCCATTTGATTCTTTTTAAAACCAAGATGCCCCCCAGTGCATTACGAAGCAATTTCCTCAGGCTGAACTCATGGTTATTCAAATGCCTGATTTCTTCAACTTTGTCTAACAGATGGATAAACCATTTTATTCTTTCCTCAGCCTTATTAAAACCTCGGAATTTAATGTTTGACCAAGCAATAAGAGCTTTCCTCACAGAAGCACTTCTTCGAATAAAATTCACTGCTGGATTTTGATGTATAGGAACCAAATTCCAGGCATCCGCAATAACTTGCTCAACTTCAGGAAAAGACATCCAGAATTTTTCAAATTTGAAGGTTCTGTGTCTTTCATTATCCACAGGTTCAATTTTAAGCACTAACGGAGCATGATCCGAAGTAGTAGTTGGCTTATCTGATAAGGTGATCTTCAAGTTATAATCAAGCCATGTACTAGTTAGAAGTGCACGATCCAACTTTGAAAGAGTTGGATTCGGTCTATTATTAGACCAAGTGAAACGCCTACCAATTAATGGTATCTCAACGAGATCTAAGTCCTCAATCATTTGATTAAAATCAAGTATTGATTGTATTGGACGGTTTCCATTAGTTGAATCCTGAAGGTTCCTTAGTAGATTGAAATCCCCAATCAACATCCAAGGTAAACCATCGTCATTAGGTATAGATCTAAGCTCATTAAGAAATTCTGTTTTATTTCTTTCATCAACCGGTCCATATACCCCAGTGATAAGAAAAGTGAAAGAACCAAGCGTTAATTTTACAGTTAGAGTGTATCTTAGTGACAAGGAATAAGAACAAACCATTGTTTCATGCCAAACAATGAGAATTCCTCCCCTTGTACCCACCGCATCGAGGGTTCTGTAGTCGTTAAAACGGAAAGGGCAAATGTCCTTTACTTTAAAATAATCACAAGAAGGGAGCTTTGTTTCTTGAAGACACAAAAGCTTACAATTGACCATATTAACTGAATCCCTAACAATCGCACACTTGTTCGAGTCAGTTAAGCCACGAACATTCCAAAAAATTGTGTTAAATTTGACAGCCATAGAGAAAGAGATATCAAACGAAAGTAAAAACTCAAAAAGACCCACTATTCAAGTATAAGCAACAAGCTTTAAAAAGCTTCAGAAATTACCTAGACATGTACCGTCTCACATGGAACAGTGGCCCTAGTCAGCCCTTGTTCCCCTCCGAAATCATTAATCACTGACTCCTCTCCCCGAATCGAGCAAAAACTCATGACACGTTCCTTCTCTGCCGCCGTGAGAGGGTCAATTGCAAGTTTTTCTTCTGTAAAGCACTTGCCAAGTTCTGCCCCTTCCAACGCATGTTGTATTTCTTTGGTATATTTTCCAATAGGGTCAGCCTTCTTTTGTTTTTGCTTCTTATTACCCGAGACAAAAAGTTTGAACTTCTTATTTGTCTGAGGTAGCCTAGAACTCCGGCGCAAGTGTAAAGCTTCATGATTCTTTAGCTTTGTAAGTCCAGCATTATTTTGCTGTATAAAGGGCGCATCACCCAACTTACTGGACGAAGGATAGTTGATATCCTCTTCAACATGTTTATTTCCATGATCTCTTATTTGGGCCGTTTTTGATCCACTAGAAAGAAGTGGGCTCCTACAATCATATAATAGAGGAGAAGGTGCATTTTTATTGCAATGGACGAATGAGCTTTTGTCCAATTGCTTAGGCTCATTCAAAATAAAGTTGTGGGCCTCCTTTGTCAGATCTATCTGCTCCAAAGGTACAAGCACGCTCGACTGTAGTATTTTGGCGTTTTGTGTAGGCAACTTTTGGTTCAAACTTAGATCCAGAACGTTACGGCTGACATAGTCCGTCACGTGGGCCGTAACTGATTCGCCGGCCAGACCATTGGCGACGGAGACATGTACCTCTTGGACTGGTTTGAGAAAACCAGCTATAAGGTTCTCCTCCTTGCTGTTACTCAGCAATCCCTCGAAAACAGTCTTCTTCTGAAGTACCTCCCCTAGCGGGCTATCAAGAAGAATTGCCGCAAGCTGTTTCTTCTGTTCACCATCCTCCATTTTGTCCAACCAATGTAAAAATCGGTCTAGATTAAAACACTTGCCACACTTAGGTACCTTTGTTGGGCAAGAGGCACGATAATGTCCCTTAGCTAGACATTTGAAGCATCTACCTCTCCAATCCACCTTATTAGCAGGTCGGTTTTGGAGACCAATGTCTGCCGCGACCGCCTTTCTTTTGTTGGCGTGAGAAGCCATGGGAACAGGGGACAACAACACAGTAGCATAAGACAGCTTTTGAGTAGAAATTGGGAGGGGCTTATTCAGAGTGGGGAAGGAGGGTAAGATTATTTCCTGTTGCTTAGTCTTTGAAGAGAGGCCTGCCGAGTTCAGAACCGGCAGTTCCCGACCAGACCTGAATAGGAGAGAAGGGGATGGGCGTGAGAAAAGGGATGCAAGCTTACTTGCGTGTTGCGCTTTAGGTTGAGGCCAGGGGTTGCGGGGGAGAGGTGAGGAATGTGTGCTCTTGCGCTTGCCTGACCAGTGAGGTGGAGAGATGGGTTTCCTAACTATCGTTGTCCAGCCATGGACGTCTTTGACGAAGAATCTTTTGGTCCGTACCTTTTTTGAAATCGCCTCAGGAATCGCTCTTACTTTCTCTCTTCCCATGATTCCTGATTAGTTTTGTTAGATATGTCAAGAGTCCATAATGAAGTATTGTTCATGAATATGTTTTATTGGCTAATGGAAATTTGACTTTACTTCCATGTGGTTAAATACTTAATTATAATTTGAACTTTATGGTTAACCAAACATAGTTGAGCAAGTGCAAATCACCACACTCAATGTCGAGAATGTGCTAAATCAGAATAATTAAAGAAGCAAACAAAAATGGTTCATCACCTCGTTCTGTATTTTATGTGGGAGACATCCTGAAATGACAATTTATTAAAGGTACCTTAAATTGATCCATTTTGCATGTACTACTGGATAAACAAAACCTTTGTGTACAACAGCATAACCAACAGGGGTCTCAAGGCTATTCTAGAGGGCTGCCCCCATTTAGAGACACTTGACATACGCGGGTGTTGCAATGTGAGCATGGGTTATGACATGTGGCCCCTCTGTGCCAGGCTTACATGCCTCTGGCAACCAAATGATTCCTTGGAGGACTATGAGTTTCGGGACAAGTTAGATGATTCAGTTCACGGTGGATCTGATATTGATGATGGTTATATCTATGAGAGTAAGTCTTCTAATTATGATGATGCTTCTACCGATGAGAATAAGTTTTCTAATTATGATGGCATCTTTGATGATGCCGATAGTTGACTTATTGTCTTATTGAGTGCTGATAAGTAGTGCGACCATTGAAAGGGTAGAATTGCATGTAGAGTGTGGTTATGTTTGTGTATACATGGGTATCTATTTATGTATAAAAGTGTACGGGCTGGCACGGCTTATGAAGTTTCTATTGAGTAAAGTTTTCTTTTTGTTTCAACTAATTTTGGTGGTTTCGGTTGACTTTTTGTAAGCAGGTCAGGTGTTATATTTTCAAGAATAATTTATTTATCATTCTCTCTCTTTGACTTAAGATATAATCCATGGATATTTACCATCTTGGTCTGTGCTTTAAGATATTTAATTTAGAATATTTACCTTTGTTCATTGTAGTGGTTTTGATGATTAATATAGATGTTGAAACCGGAAAGTAAAGTATTAAACCTTGAGCCCTCATAGGTGGGATTATACGTACTAAATATATGTTCCTCATCCTAACAATCTAATTTGATAAATCTACAGAACGAACCTCTAAAACAAAAGTACTTTTATACTACCAAAACGATGGAGACCCCCTTTAATTGTATGCAATATCCTTTTTGTGTTCTATGGTTTTACAGTTCTTTTAATGGTCTAAATAGGATAGCCAAATCTTTCCGCACTTGATTCCATCCCTCTTATTTCAAGAATTTCCCCAAATCACTTAAGAATATGTTCTATTTTTTATTATTCAATTTGTCGATTTACTTATCTAAGATGTATATTAAAAGCCGTGGCAGCTATTGAATTTTGGCACGACTTTTAATTAAAAAAATAAAAATATATGTATTTGTTTATAATTTTTTATTAAATAAATTAAAAAATAGTCGTACCAATCATTAATATTAGTAAAAAAATTTTGGACAGAAGATTTATGTCAAATTTAGATAGCAACTTTTTATGGAAGAAATTATTAATTTTGAACTTACAAATTTTGACAAGTTTTTTAGGGCAGATTTTTTTTTTATATATATTTTACATTAGAAATTTTGGTAAATTTCACAAAATAAATTGAATTATTCTTTAATTTAAAAAAATTGCGCACCTTCAGTCTAGTAAAAATAATAAAAATAAACATGTATTTGTGGGACCGCACAATTAGTGATTCCGTAGCCAGCTGCATTGCGATTTGATGAGACGATCCCAAAACATTTGTACCCTGTCGCTAAAGCCGACTTTGCCAAACGATAACGTGTCAAAAGTACATGCCATTATAAATTTCCATATCCCCCTTAACTTTCCGATTTCGATTTCCCGTGAAAACGCTTGAAATGTTCGCATCTGAAGCAATACAACATCTTTTGCAATCAGGTCGGTTCCAAATCACCTCCGTTTTTCTTCAATAATTCATAAATAAAAGGATCCACAATAATTTGGAGGGTGCTGGTCTGAAACCCCCTTCCCTTTCCTAAACCCACGGCCCACGCACAAGAAAGTGCAATTAGCAATGATTTCATAGAGAATTTTGCTTCTACCAAACAATTGTATTCTATAATTTCCCTCTTCATACGCTCGTTGTGGTCCCCGGTTCTTCATGTGCATTCTCGCCGCCTCCTATTTCTTCGATCATTTCTCCCCTAATCCGTCTCGTACATACAGGTAGTATTTTGATCTTATTTACTGTTTGTTTATATTATATGTAACCACGGAAATTGTTTTTTCTTTCTAATGATTTAAGACCCCAAATTTCACCCTAGATCTCCAAAACCATTAAGAAAACTATTACATCATGATAGTTCCAGTTCTGTTCAAACTATTTACTCAAACTATAACTGTATACCTGTGGTACGTGTTAACAAAAAAATGGACCTTGTGATCTGTTTATAGAATATAAGTCTGGTCCGTCCAGTTTTAATCGGGTAGATTGTATCTATGCATATTGCAGGTTTCTGCAATTTGGGTTAGAAATTGGGGACCATTCTCTCTGTTTCAACAGATTGAATTTAATTATAATATATATATATTAATAGAGAATGACTACGGTACACCCTAAAGCACAAATCATGCGGTGCTTTAGAGTCGTTTTTCAAGATCCGAAATTCAAATGTCCGATCCAAACCGTACAATATGTTCTTCATGTCGAAATATCCTTAGAAACAAATTTTTACATTTTTTGAAATTTTTTTACTATTTTTTTTCATATTTTACAAAATCGCTAATCTAAAACATTATGGGCCCTCCATTTACAACGATTTTGTAAAATATGAAAAAAAAATTTGTTTCTAAGGATATTACAACATGAAAAACATATTGTACGGTTTAGATTGGGCATTTGAATTTCGGATTTTAAAAGACGACTCTAAAGCACCGCATGATCTGTGCACCGCATGATCTGTGCTTTCAGGTGTACCATAGTCATTCTATATATATATATATTTTGAAACGATCATAGATATTTACAGTATGTACTTTAATTTTTTTTGTTGATTTACTTGATTTTGAAAATGTCCCCAAGTATGCTTACTTGTTTTTGTTACTTTTTAATAATTTGAAACACAATTTAGGCTTTATATCTGAAAGCACACCAGTTAAAATCAAAATAAATTCTACTATATATTTTAAGCTTTTTAATTAGCAATCAGTTAAGTAATCATACTTATTTAACATTTCAGTTATAGTATTGACCAGCCATTTGCAAAGAAATGGGCAAATCAAAACAAGGAAAACAAAGAAAAGAGTTTGATACTATGGTACTTTCAAGATTTGTTTTGCGTTGGGAGAAATCAGGTATATATGTATCAGTGGCATCAGTGCTATTCTTCCTTTTATTAGTAATCTAGACAAAATGTAATTTCATGCATTAGATGCTATGCATCACCATTAGGTCCACTAGACATGTAAATTATAATCTTTTATCTGTAATAAATAAAGATATTGCACAATGCACGAATGTTTGATCCAAACAGTCGCATTCTTATTATTTAATTATAGTTCTACTTCTATTACTTGTCATAGCAGTCAATTTCCACAAAAGAATGAACGAGGACTAAATTGATATATTATTATATAGTACCAATTAATTATATACATTTATATTGATATGACATTTCATTTTATACTATTATATAGTAACAGTGCTCTATGTTTTAATTATATACAAGTTATATTGATAAGACATCTCATTTTATAACTTGTAATAGGTATTGTAGCTCTCAAGAATTATTGTTGGAACTTAGGAAAGATACAATTAATCATCCTTCTCAATAATTTTCTCACAATTAAATTTTAAGCTTATAACGTCTCCTTTCCCCAAATACTAACGTATGCATCTATCTACTGTGTCACAAAGTCTTTTTAAGAAAAAGGAAATGGACGGAGCTGCCATCAGACATTTTACTCATTATATTTCAAAAAATGGGTCCAATCAATGTCTTAACAAAAGCCATACGACTTTGCAGGGATTGGTTGGAGCTAGCTAGGAGTGAGCCTCTGCTATGGAGGAAAGTCGACATGACCTGTAATGGCAAAAAGTTTGGTCCAAATTACCTGGAGGATATTGCTTGTATTGCTGTGAATTGGAGTGCTGGACAGTTGGAGGAGTTTTCAGTTGAGGAATTTGGTACTTATGATCTCTTACAATACATAACTGACAGGTTAGTAATTTATCTATCCTACGACTTGAATTTGGTAAATTATATTTTCCCTCTTCTTCTTTTACAAAAAAAAAAAAGGTCCCATTTCATTTTTTTGTGCATCAATGGAATGATTTTGTTGAGATTTTGACGTCTGTAGACCTTTCTTCCTTTTCTAGTCTAATAGCTTTGAGGGGACAATCAAATTATCAGAACCAGTAATTCATAATATATTGAATCCTCCACATAAAGAATCATCTATTATGTGTGAGACCCTGCTTGGGCATAATACCACCCAGGGCAGTGACCTATTGGAGGCGGCTCTACCTCAAAATCGACACATTATTTTGTGGTGAACGGGTAGGGGGAGCACTTTATGAATGCTGTGAATAATTAGTATTTTTTTTAAATAGTATGGAAATGACCACCATGACACCATGATGCTGGTTTTGGCAGAACTGAAAACAGGCATCAGATGGTAATGAAATGGGCTGAAATAGGTTTAAGCTTGTCTTTCTGCCTGGTTCTTGTTCATCTAAATTCTCTCTCTCTCTGTGTGGGTGTGTGTGTGACAGTGCCAATAATCTAAAATGCATCAGGCTCATCAGGAGTCGTGTTCAAGAGAGAGAATTGGAGAAAATAATAAAGAGGTGGCCTTTACTAGAGGAGATAGAGTTGACAAGGCATTGGTGTTCTCCTGAATTATGTGAGGCAATTGGACTATTATGCCCTCGTCTGAAGCATTTCAAGCTCAACGAATTGTATACTCGATGTGACTATGAGAAGAATTTGATAGCAACTTATATTGGAAGAACTATGCCCAACCTACGTTCTCTTCAGCTTATTGGTTCTACGTGAGTTGTGCTTCCTAAGGAAGTTTTGTTTGTGCAGGCACATGTCTATACACATCAATTGTTAGCAGAGTAATTGAGCAACTCATTTTGTTTAGTTATCATGGGCGGCCTACTACAATTTTGCACCAGAACTTTACTACTAGAATAAGCCAAATAATGTCATCTGTAGTGTAGACTTCATAAGCTGATAATCTTCATATTGAAAGAACATACATGCACACATAACCAAAAAACAAAGCAAATCGAAAAAAAAAGACAAGGCAGTTGATCCATAGCAAAAAAGAGTAAATTTCCTCTGGAGGCATTGTGCAAATAATTGATGATCCGTAGCAGTGCTTATGAAAATTATAAAAATATTGTTACCTCAAGCAAATGAACCTAAAAGTTGGTCATAATTAAGTGCTCTTTTATAACTACACTGTCACCTCACTTGATAGAAAAATTTTAAACTAGTACAGGATGACGGAAGAGGGTCTGCATGCCATCCTCGAAGGATGTCCCCAACTTGAGTCGCTTGATATCCGAAATTGTGACAACCTGACTATCAACCAAAGAATCCAGAGGGAACTTGAAAGAATAAAAATCCTGAGACTCCCGAATGACAGCACCATAGATTACAAGTTCGATCGTCATGTCACAGAATTTAGCCCCTGTTGGGGACCTTGCTCTTTTTGTTATGGTTCTGACAGTGACAGTGACACTGATATTGACTCTGACACTGAGACCTATTTTGATATCAAGTATGGACATATTATGTTTCAGCAATGGGGTTAGGATGTAAAAGCTTTTGTCTTTTGTTCATTATATGGTTGCAACCGAGTACTTTTAAAGACTCTTAGTATCGAATGAATGTGGGGTCCTTAGTGCTGCTATTTAAATCTTGAAGTAAAAGTGTCCAATTATCTGATTTGTAAATGTCAGGTACTCTGATTTTAAATGAATTTTTGCAGCAATTTCATATAATTTAGATCCTCAAATGGGCATCGTAAATAATATTATTCAAGAAATCATGCTTCAACAATATTATTATTGAATGCAAATTATATAGCAAAGTTCCGAATTTGTATTGTTGATTCACTGGCAGAAACTATGTTACGTCATACAACCATAGGAACATGTGTTAATTATTTGTTATATGCTATATATCGTGCAATTTGTTGCCTTTCTGTTGCCAAAGCCTCTGCTCTTTTAGATCTACCTCCGTGGGATCCAAAAAAACTTCATTTTTAAATTATGCGTTAATGCATTTTATGTTTTGTTTTACATCTTAACAATCTAATTTTTTTTGCTTGGTCCACTGCTCGGGGGACTTCTGTTTTTTTTTTATTTTTTTTATTTTTAACATCAATATTATTTTCTAATTTGATAAAACGCACGAAACTTTGAAACAAAATATATTTTACACTACCGAAACAATATAAAACCCCCTTTTATTGTACTTCATTCAACATCCCAATTATGATCCAGTCCATATCTTTCATCAATGAAGTAGGACGGAAAAATAGATTCTGACAGCTAATCGATCAGATCAAATTAAAATGGAAATTGATTAACATCGATATGGTTTTATCATTGCGCGTCATCACAGAGGCGCTGCCCTCAACAAGCGCTCAATGGTCCCTCACCCATCGCACTTTATTTCGTACCTAAATGTTCAGTTAGATAAGTACAAATGTTATGTTATTTGAGTATAAATATTCAGTTAGTTGCAATAAAAAAATATAAATGTTATAAACAAAAATGTTCATTTTATCAAATATAAATGTTTAGTTTAGCAAATACAAATGTTCAGTTGGGTAAGTACAAATGTTATGTTAATTGAATATAAATGTTCAGTTAGTTACAATAAAAAATATAAATGTTATAAGCAAAAATGTTCATTTGGATAAGTATTAATGTTTAGTTTAGTAAGAATAAATGTTCAGTGTAGTAAGTAAAAATGTTAAGGTTATTATATATAAATGTTCAGTTTATTAAGTATTACTTTTCAGTTTTTTTAATAGGTGCAATGGCAAGTGAAAGGGTCACGAACTAGACAAAAAGCACATGAAAAAATCAGAAGGGGTCATGAACCGGTCCAGTTCAAATAAATTTTTTTCCAACTCTGTCCCTGGTGTGCATCTCTCCAAGACTGACGTGCAATTCTATATAATATATAAAATCATTAGTTGATGCATTTAATTGAACACTGTTGATTATTAAACTGAACATTTGTATTAGACATATGCTAATCACGCGAGACTCGCGCGCGCACTCTATTCAGTGATGTCGCGCGATGGTAAATCCAACGATGACACTTATAACACCTGAATTAAAATTATCGAATTAGAAATGGAAGGTCCACATAAGCCAGACCATCGGTGGAAGCCTGACCAGTTGTTGAAGTATTAATTTAAAATTAGAATTCTTAATTTGAGATTAGTCTAATTTGGGATGAACCAAACATAGCCTAAGTAGGTGTGATTCTCATTTATTTATTTATTTTCTATTCTGGGATCTCGAAGAAATTTCCCAAATCATTTAAAAGCAATATTCATTTTGTATTATTCGACGCTCATTCGCTCATTTAGGTCCTTTGAATGTGTTTGTTAGGCAACAGGTTTTGGTCCATCATTGCGAAGGTTCGAATCCTTCCGTCCAAGTGTTATATATATATATATATATATATATATATATATATTGGCTAAAATACTTTGCAAAGCATAGAAGGGTCGTGCTTCGGACCTTTAAACTGTTAGATCAGATTCAAAATGACCGATCCAAACCGTCTAATATGATTTCCCCATCGAAATCTCCATGCAGACCAAATTTTTCATTTTTTCCAAAATTTTAAGTAATTTTTCGGATTTTTTAAAAACTGCTGTTTTTGAACGGTTCAGAACTAATTAGATTAACGATTTTCTAAAATCCGAAAAAAAATACATAAAAATTTCGAAAAAATAAAAAATTTGGTCTGCATGGAGATTTCAATAGGGAGATCATATTGGATGGTTTGGATCGGTCATTTTGAACCCGATCTAACGATTTAAACTTCCGAAACACGGCCATTCTATGCTTTGCAAAGCATTTTAAGCCAATCGCTATATATATATATATATAAAGTGAAAAATCGGATTTAATTTTCTTCATATGATATGATACGAAAGAAGAATTTGTTAGAGGAAGTTCAATTCTGACATTCATTCATTCTAAGAATTGATTTTATTCAATGAAATAAAATGGAAAATCTTAGTTAAAATACCACATGCATTTTTCCAAACCAGCCAAACATATTCAGGGTATGTTTGTACTTAATAAGCAATTAGTCTCTTAGATTCAAAGAAAGGCCTTTCACATATATTTGTGGTATGATCAATATTCAACACCGTTGTTTTATGAGTGGTTCCAAAATAACTCTAAAATTGAACGTGGGAGTTTAGATGGTCAGTTATTCTGTCGTTATTCTAGAAGTAACGGGTTCAATTCCTGCAAGATGCGACGCGGAAGAAGAATAAACTTTATTCAAAAAATAGACTATAAATAAATAGTCTTGTTTCAAAATAATAATAATAATAATAACTCTAAAATCTTACGCTAGAAACCCACTCGGCCTAACAATAGCATAACGTGCCAAACATACACGCTGTGGCAAATTTCCATGACCCCTTTTAACTTTTTGAAATCTAGATTCTATATCAGCATGTTCTTAAAATCCTTGTTTATTATCCATCACGAATTCACGATCAGATAGTCTGTCCATGTGTCGCACCAGGAGCATTCAACCTTGTTCTGCATTCAGGTCGGTGCTATTTCTGTGAATCACCTCCATTTTTTCTTATTAAAAGGGAACACAGAATATGCAGGGTGCGGGCCGGAAACCGCCTTCCTTCTCCTAAACCCATGCACAAAAAAGAAAAAAAGAAAAAAAAAAGAGGACTATTCGCTTATTAAACAAAATTTGTTGATCCGTTTCCCTCTTCGGATATTTAGCATGGTTTTAGATTCTACATGTGATTTCAAGTAGCCATCTCGCCGGCTTTGCCGCCTCCTATTTCTTTGATCATTTCTCCCCTAATCAATCTCAAACCTACAGGTAAAAAAATATTTCTAGTGCTTAGATCTTTATTTACTGTTTTCTTATTTCTTATATTATATTTAGCAATCAAAATTGTTTTACCAATGATAATTTAAGACCTCATATTTCATCCTAGACAAAAAAAAAAAAAAAAAAAAAAAAACCATTAAGAAAGCTGCATGATGATACGTACACCTGCTTTCCAGATTGTCACATGTAGGAAATAATAGTATAAATAGCGAGAATCTTTAATTATCTAGCGTATATATTAATCAAACTATAACTAAATGGCCACGCCGATGGTACTTGTTAACAAAAAATGCACCTATATATCTTGCGGGTTATTTGCATATTTGGATGACCGTGCTAGTTGGTAGTACTTTGGGCAACCGATTTTTTACTCAGAGCAACATTTAAGGACAACAATACCCTCATAAAATCAAGCGACATTTTGTATAATTTAAAAGAAGCAAGTTATTTGAAGGGTAGATTAGTCAATTTCTAAATAAATCATGTTGCTCCAAGCAAAATGACTGCTGCCCAAAGCGCTACCCGGGTTAGAAGTTTGGACCATTCTCTCTGTTTCAAGTTTGAACATCTTGAATTTGGTTATAAAGTAGTTTTTTTTTGTTCTTTAACTTTATTTTTTTTTGAAACGATCATAGATCTAAATTATGACTTTAAATTTTTGTTGATTTACTTGATGATTTAAAAAAAATGTCCCAGAGTATATTCTTTCAACAGATATTCCTTAGTATGCTTATTTTGTTTTTGTTGTTTTTTTACTTCTAATTTGAAAACACAATGTGGGCTTTATCTCAAAGGATACCATTTAAATTTAGAATAAATTTATATACATTTTAAGCTATTTTGATTAGCAATCAGTTTAAGTAATCATACTTATTTAATTTTATATTTCAGCTCTAGTATTGACGAACCATTTGCAAAGAAATGGGAAAATCAAAGCGAGGAAAACAAAAGAAGTTCGATATTACGGTATTTCCTAGATTTGTTTTGCGAAAGGAGAAACCGGGTATGTATGAGTGCGGTTCTTCCTTCCGTTAGTAATATAGGCAGATGGAATTCCATGCACAAAATTTTATGCATTATATGCATTTATATTGATAAGATCAGATAAGACATCTTGTTTTACCACTTGCAAATAGGTATTGTAGCTCTCAAGAATTATTGTTCAGACACTTAGGACAGATACAATGAATCATCCTTTTCATTAATTTTCTAATTATTACATTTTAAGCTTAACACGTCTCTTTTTCAAAACACTAATGCATGCGTATCTCTACACTGTATCACAAAGTCTTCTTAAAGGAAAGGCAATGGTCCGAACTGCCATCAGACATTTTACTCATGATATTTCAAAAGGTGGGTCCGATCAATGTCTTAACAAAAGCCATACGACTTTGCCGGGATTGGTTGGAGGTAGCTCGGAATGATCCTATACTATGGAGGAAAGTCGACATGACTTGTCATGGCGACAAATTTGGCCCAAACTATCTTGAGGATATTGCTTGTGTTGCAGTGAATTGGAGTGCTGGACAGTTGGAGGAGTTTTCAGCTGAGAAATTTGGTAGTGGTGCCCTTTTGCAATACATTGCTTCCCGGTAATGATTTCTCAAATTTATATATTTCCCTCTTCTTCTTTTTCAAAAAAGTATTTCACTTTCTGTGTACCAAGGTAATGATTTTGGTGAGACTTTGACATCTGTAGACCTTTCTTCCATTTCTCGACTGAATAATCAAATATACTCCATAATATATATAGAATGCCCCCATATAAAGATCCAAGCAGCATACCTATTCTGTGTGAGACCCTGCTTGGGCATAATACCTTCTTGAGCCCGTCACCTATTGGAGGTAACGGTAAAAGGGAAGCCGGGAGGGACACTGGATAAGTGTTGTATTTAATTCTCTGTTATTTTTAAAATAGTATGGCAATGGCCACAATGATACTGATTTTGACCAAACTGATTACTGGTAATCTGGTATAAGATGTGAACTGAAATAAATTTAAGCTTGACTTTCTGTTTCTCATAAACTTTTTTCAAAAGCAAATTTAAATCTAAACTCTCTCTCTCTCTCTCTGAACAAGACAGTTCCAGTAATCTAAAATGCATCAGGCTCATCTGGAGTCCTGTATCAAGGAAAACATTGAAGAAAGTAATAAAGAGGTGGCCTCTAATAGAAGAGATAGAGCTAACAGGGTATTTGTGTACCCCTGCATTATTTCAGGCAATTGGACGATGCCCTCGGCTTAAGTGTTTCAAGCTCATCGAAATATATTCTGGAGGTAGATCTGAGAAGAATTTGATAGCAAATTGTATCGGAATTACTATGCCCAACCTACATTCACTTCACCTTATTGGTAGTTGGTGAGTCGTGCCTCTTAATGATTTTTGTTTGTGCACTTATACACATCAATGGTTAGCAGAGTACTGAAGCAACTCGCTTTGGTTTAGTTTTCGTGGGCAACTTTCAATTTCAGATAGCCAAATTGTGTCATATGTGGACTTCATAAGCCAATAATCTATTCTTATATACGCACACAATCCAAAAACAAAGTAGTTAATCCATACAAAAGAAGGCTAAAATTTCTTTTGCAGGCATTGTGCATTTGTACAAACAATAGATGATCTGTAGGGCTGCATATTAAGTTATAATGCTTCAATTTTTTTCAAGCACAAAATGAAGTTATTGTTTGAAAGGATATAAATATCAGAATACACTTAGAATCATGCATAATTCCTTACTAATGAAAAGAAATACAAGAAAAGTGAAATGTGCGAAATGCTTATTTTTCCCTATAGAATTCAATTAAAAAAGCGCTTAATTTTTTTTTCTTTATTTTTATAATTTTATAATTATTAATTTTATAATTTTTTAAATAAAAATATTAATATTATGAATTTTGTTGAACCCCATTACACAACTTGAGTCTCTTGATGTCTGAAATTGGGGGGGGGGGGGGGGGGGGGGGGGGGGGGGGGGGATTTGCAAGATAACTTCAACTTTTCTTCTGTTTTTAAAAAATAATTTTGTTTCCAAAGTTTAGTTGAAACATTCCAAGGTTAATGATTTTGAACTTTGGGAACCTAACTGCTACTTTTTTTTTATTCTAGAATTGGCCAATTATCTGATTTACTATGGTCTTTTTCTGAATGATTTTCGCAACAATGTCAGAGAATTTAGATGCTCAAATGGCATCATAAAAGAATAATATTCAAGATATCACGAATTTACATATTATTGAACTCAAATTATGTAGCGAAGTCCCAAACTTATATTGTTGATTCACTCTGAAATTATATAAGTTGATAAAACCACACGAACATGCGTTTTTATTTGTTAATATTAAATTATTAAAATGTCGAGCAATTTGAGCCTAAATTTTCTTCTGGAAGCATTGTGCAAATGCTCTTCCATCACTGCACTATAACCTGATCACTTGAGAAAATATAATTTATTAATTACAGGATGACAATCGAGGGTCTGCGTGCCATCCTTAAAGGATGTCCCCAACTCGAGTCTCTCGATATCCGAAAGTGCTGGGCGCTAACTATTGACCGAAGCATCATGAGTGAACTTGAAAGAATAAAGAACCTGAGGCTTCCTGACGATTTCACTGATGACTGCAAATTCTGCTACCAAGTGCGCTCGCCCTTTTGCAGCTGTCTGGATTGGTATAGGATTGACTATGACACTGACATTGACAGTTATGACACTGACATTGACAGTGATTTTGGTATCTGAGTATGAACATGATATTTTTGATATACAAGGTGTCTGAATATTTTCAGTTTGCAGGAATTTGCTTGCTTTTCGGGGATTCTTTTAAGTACGAAGTATTTAGGGGTTTGCAAGATGGCTTGAACTTTTCTGGTATTTAAAGAAATAATTTTGCTTACAAAATTCAATTTTATTTTCCAACATTGCAACGTTGATGATATTAAAAGATTTGTATTTGTATTTTATTTATCAGGAATGATATACCTAATCTAATAAAATGCCATCCACTTACAAAAATTTTATGACAAATTGAACACATAAAATAAATAAATGAACAAATACAAAATAAAAAAAAAGTTGAACAGATACAATAAATTATGTGAAAGATACAACAAATAAGATGAATAAAATATAACCAATAAGTTGAAAATATATATGAAACAAGTTAAACAAATATAATAAATAAAAGGTACGTTTGGCAAAAAGGTGAACTATCGTGAACTAACAACAAATAAGATGAACAAAATAAAACCAATAAGTTGAACATATATACTAAACAAGTTAAACAATTATAATAAATAAACAAATATAGTAAATAATTCGAGTAAAAATAAAAAATAATAACAAACAATATAAATAGGTACGATAAATAAATTGAACAAATATAATAAAATTAGTTGAGCAAATACATTAATAAAGTTTAATAAAAATAAGGAGCTAAAGGTAAAAGAGAGAAGGGAGCGTGGTGAGGGGAAAGAAAAGGAAGTGCTTCGTGAGAGAAAGGAGAGGGAGCATTGGATGAGAAGTACGAGGAGAGAGCGTCGGGTGTGAAAGAGGGGATGGAGCGCATGGTTGGATAAGGAAAGGGAGCAGAGAAAGTTAGATGGCATGAATGACAAATCAGTGGATGACAGTAAGTAATTTCTTTTATGGGAGCAATTACCACATATTTTTTAATACATGCACATAGTTGAAGGAATTTTGAATCCTAATTACGTCCTTCGAATTCAATTTCCTTCCATCCTCTCTTTCTGATGTCCTCTCTCTTTCCTCCCTACCACCTTCCCTTCCGCATCTCTCAATCTCTCTATCACCCCCATCTCTCCCTGTCCTCTGATTCTAACATGGTACCTCCTCCCTCTTTTTTATTTTTTTTTCACTTGCATAGGATTTTTAGATAATCCCGTAAAATAAATAAATACTCCTTTAATGAGGTATATACTCCCTTATAACATAACTACAGAATACCTAATAAGATACTCCTGTAATTATAAATAAATACTAATTTAATATGTATATATAGTCTCTTCAATCAAAATAGATACTTCTTGAATACAAATATGTACGTTCTCGTGATGTAATATAATAATGTACTTCCTTAAAAGACATATAAATACTACCTTAAACTTATTAATTACTCCTTTAACTTATAAGTTACTCTTTAATAATGATTAGTTACTCGCATAAAATATCAGCTCATTTAATTTTATATTTTTATTAGATACTCTCTTAAAAATAATTAGTGACTCTTTTATCATAAATTACGTACTTTTATAACAAAAGATAAATGAAAACATATTTGGCACTCCCTTAATAAATCTTACATAGTCCTTTATATACAATATATACACCCTGATTTTTATTAGTTACTCATTTAAGTAACTTGCACATTTAAATGTATTAGGTACCACATACATTTGTTAATTACTCTCTTTGTGTTTTCTTTGCGTTTATTGTATTTTATACTTGTCATAAGAGAAATAGAGGATAAAAAAAGAAGAGACAATGCATATAAGAAGAGATAAGGGAAGATAAAAAAAAAAAAAAGAAAGGAGAGGAGACACACTAGGGAGAGATGGGAGGAGAACAGAGGAAAGGAGATCATAAGAAGAGAGGTGAAGAGAAAAGTGAAGGAAGAGAGTGGATGGGAATGGGACGGAAGTGGGAAGTACACGTTTGGAGATGAAGAGAGCGAGGGGGACCGACAGGGGGAAATTACTTTACTCATTCCCTCAAATTGGAGATACACTCACATTTTTTGAATAATGACCAAAATATCCTCAATAATTTTGCATCATAATTTTGCAGATATAAAAAAATCACAGATATTTTGTTCACCGAATATAAATGCGTTTTACACCTCCATATTTTGAGAGAGCAGCAGCAACAACAACACTATTAATATTAATAATATTATTAATTAATAACTTATAAGTAGCATTTTGAATATTTTAGTAAACATTATGTTCTTATTTCTAATTGGAATAATTTTTCCGACACAAAAAATCTGTAGTACAAACATCAGAAATTTTTTATTAATATCAAGTAGGCATAACTATTTATTTTACCAACAACAACACTATTAATATTAATAGTTAATAAGTATCACTTTGAATATTTTAGTAATCATTATGTTCTTATTTCTAATTGAAATAATTTTTTCCACACAAAAAAATCTGTAGTACAGACATCAGAAATTTTTTACTTATATCAAGTAGACATAACTATTTATTTTACCGATCTACATTTGCATTTGTTTATTGAGAGACTTAGTTTGACCTAGTTGCTTTTCTAATTTTGACACTGCGTACGCTGATTCCAACAATTAAAGGAACAGCATTACTAAAATTTACCATGAGGCATGTATATTTGATTATTTATTTGTCTAATCTTAGGCCCACTAGTAAATTTGAATAAAAAGTTTGGATACATTATTGATAATAAATTGGTCAAACAGAAATTATTAGACTGGTTAATTAATCAGATGCATAAACTCTCAACCATTTTCAAGCTTTTAGGTTGTATACATGCATGTAAAGGGGGATTGATTTAATAAATATACATGAAAAATTTTCCTTTGGAATAGGAACATGCGACGCATGCATGTAAAGGGGGATTGATTTAATAAATATACATGAAAAATTTTCCTTTGGAATAGGAACATGCGCTGATACAGCGTCGCACCAAGCCGCCATCCACATTTTCTTCATTCAGGTCGGAGCTAAATACCTTCATTTTTACTATTTAAAATATTTGTAAGGTGTTTTGCCCAAAAAAACCAAATATTGTGAGGTGCGCATCTCAAACCCCTTTCCCACTCCTGAGTTCCACGCACAAGTAATAGTAAAAATTAGCAAAGCTTTAGTAGAGATTTTTCCTTTATTAAACGAATTCGGTTCTTGCTTCGCTTCTCTCTTCTCGTCGCCTCTAATTTCCGATCATTAATCACTTCACCCCTAATCAGTCTCGTACAGGTCAGAATATTTCCTATTGACTATTGTTTAGATCTCTGTTTACAATTTTCATAAATCATATGCACAAAAGAAATTTGTTTTCTTTCTGATGATCTAAAACCTAAAATTTCACCGCAGTAAATAGATTACATTCAAAGATTTTCTGATGTAGTCAGTAATAGCATAAATAGCGGGAATTTATTATTATTATTATTATTATTATTATTATTATTATTATTATTTTGCTTAGCTATTTGATCAAACTTTACCTGTATGGGCATACCAATAATTGTTAAAAAAATGGACCTACCAGTATGGTTCCGAAAATTGGCAGGACAGAATGTATCTAAGCACCATCATCTGGTCTGTCCAATTTTGATCGATAGATTGTATCTAAGCACATTGTTAGGGTTTGAAATGGGGGCCATGCTCTCTGATCTCTGTATTAACAGCTTGACTTTGGTAATTTGTTTTTCATTTGTTTTGAAAGATCATTGATTAGTCAATTTTATAAATGTTCCTGGGTAGATTATTTTAACTGATATTTGTTGTCTAGCATACTTCCATGGTTATTTCCATATGTAACTTCTAATTTGAAACGTGTTTTTGGCTTTACATCTCAAAGCATACTAATGGAAATTAAAATAAAATATATACCTTTCTAGATATTATTAATTTATTATAGTAATTAGCTAAGTTAATATATTTCAGTTATAGTAGTGAGCAACCATCTGCAAAGAAATGGGCAAATCGAAGGGAGGGAAACAAAAAAAAGAGTTTGATACCATGTCACTTTCTAGATTTGTTTTGTGTTGGGAGGAATCAGGTACATATCTGTTCACTTCTTTAGTAATCTATACATAATGGAATTGCATGCAGGAAATGCTATCTATTTTGTAGCACCACTAGGTCCACTCATATGTATAGTTATACTCTTTTATCTGTATTAAATAAAGCACTTCAATAATGCACAAATGTAATCCAAATATTCCTTATTTAATTAAAGTACTACTTGATAATTTGTAATGACAGTCATGACTCTCATGTCTAATAATTTTTTTTATTTGTTTACATTGTTTAGCAGTCTTGAGATTCATTATTATTTATAATATGTCTTAGTAATACTAGTGCGACATGTTTTATGTACACTTCATATTGATAAGAGGTGTAACCCTTGCAATGCATATTGTAACTCTAGTTAGCGATGAAACACTTGTGGCAAATACAAATAAATCATCCTTTCTATTATTTTTCTCACAATTACATTCAAGCTTATCACATTTCCTTTTCCAAACACTAATTCATGTATGCCTGTACTGTATCAAAAAGCCCTCTTAAAAAGAAGGAAATGGTCGAAGCTGCCATCAGACATTTTACTTATGATATTTGAAAAGATGGGTCCGATCGAAGTCTTAACAAAAGCCATACGACTTTGCCGGGATTGGTTGGAGGTAGCTAGGAATGAGCCTCTACTATGGAGGAAAGTCGACATGACTTGTCATGGAAAAAAGTTTGGCCCGAACTACCTTCAGGATATTGCTTGTATTGCAGTGAATTGGAGTGCAGGACAGCTGGAGGAGTTTGCAGCTGAGCAATTTGGTAGTGACGATCTCTTACAGTGCATTGCAAATAGGTTGGTAATTTATTCATTACACAGGACTTGAATTTATCAAATTACATATTCTCTCTTCTTCTTTTGCAAGAAAAACCTTTTCACTTTGTTTAGCAAGGTTTTGCTAGTGATGGTGTTGTGATTTTGATGTCAAAAAAGAGTATAGACCTTACTTTCTGTCAAGTTCAATAAATTCGAGTGGCAACAGATCAATAATACAAAATTATGGAATTGCCTGGTGTAAAGGCCCAAGCATGCTCCTGCAACATATGTTGTGTATAAGTCTGCTTCAAGGTGACTCCACCTCAAATATTCATCTTCGTGTTAAAGGGGGAGGGTCACTTTATCAGTGTTGTAACTAATTGTTATTGAAATTAAAATAATTCGGCAATGGCCACAATGAGATTTGTTTTGACCCAACAGACAATTGGTAATAAACGGTTATGAAATGGACCGGAGTAGTGGATCTAAGCTTGACATTTGATTTTTGTACATTTTCTTCAAAAATTAGTTTGAATCTAAACTCTGTGTCTGTTTGTGACAGTACCAGTAATCTGAAACGCATCAGCTTCATTAAGTGTAATGATATTTCAGAGGATGTATTGGAGAAAACAATAAAAAGGTGGCATCTATTAGAGGAGATAGAGCTTTATTTCTGGATGTGTTCCCGAAAATTTTTTCGGGCAATTGGACTTTCATGCCCTTATTTGAAATGTTTGAGGCTTAACTATATACGTGTTAATTGTCGCAATGATAAGAAGGATTGTTTAGCAAAACTAATTGGAAGAAATTTCCCCAACCTAAGTTCTCTTCAGCTCATTGGTAATAAGTAAGTTCTGTTCTTTAATGATGTTCTATTTGCACACGTACATTTCTATATAAATCAATGATTGGCATAGTATTGGTGCAGTGCAACTCGTTTGGCCTAGTATTTATGGGTGACCTTCAATTTTTGCAAAGAAGCAGTGCTATTAGAGTAAGCCAAAAGTCTCATCCATGCACTTATTCCATTAATCTATTGATAAGAAAAGAAAAGAGACCATTGCACACACAGCCAAAAAAATGAAGCAGTTGATCTGTACAAGAAACAAAACCTAAAATTTTCTTCTGTAGGCATTGTTCAAATAGAATATGTTACCTAGGTAGGACTGCAAATGAAAATTATGAAAAATATTGTTACCTTCTATGCAATGATCTGTAAAGCCGGCCATAAAGTGGTAATTATTAATAACTACACAATCACCTCACTTGAATTTTTTTTTTTTAAAAAAAAAAAATACAGGATGACAAATAAGGGTTTGCATTTCATCTTTAAAGGATGTCCGCAACTCGAGTCTCTTGATATCCGACAGTGCTACAAATTGACTATCGACCAAAGCCTCCAGAGTGATCTTGAAAGGATAAAAAATGTGAGGCTCCCTAATGACTCCATCGATGACTACAAGTTTGCCTGCTATCTTAAACAATTCAGCTATTCTAGTTTGTTGTTTGATAACTCTGAAAATGATAGTGTCAGTGGCGGAGACTTTGACAGTGATTCTGACACCATGAATTATTTAGATATCAAGTATGAACATATTATGTTCCAGGATTGGTGATTAAGGGGGAAGAGGCGTAATATCTGAGTATTTTTTTTAACTTAAAGGAAATGATAAGGAGAGGTTTTTGTAAAGAAAATATGTATACGAGCGTATCTCACTATTTTCTAGATTCTGGAAGGGTTGCAAGGTTACTCTAGTACTTTGCATGTATGCAGGAATTAATTTTTTTCTTTTTAATTTTATTTTTGTCAGGGGATGTTTTGTTCCAAGTGGTTTAGGGTTTTGCTTGATAGATTTAACTTTCTTGCCGTTTAATAAAAACATCTGTGCTACTTCTCAAAAAAAAAAAAAAATAAAACAATTATATTGTTCTTTTGGAATTCAGGTTTATTTACAGACGTTGGAAGATTTGAGATATAAAAGTTCTGTAGTTGTTTTTTATTGGTGCAATCGAGTAATTTTTTTTTTTTTTTATGATGCAGTGGCTATCTACGACTTTTTATTTCTAGAATTGGCCAATTATCTACTTTTTCTAGCTTGCTTTAACTATTATTGTCACAGAAACTAATGCAGAATTGCAGATAGCTTAGTTGCTGGGATGATGTACTTGCATCGGTTGCCCATGGTGCTGAACAAAAAGAAAATAACCAGCAGAACAACCCTAGCAACAAGGCAGATTCGTAGGAGAACTACAAATATGACCTAATAAAATAGAATGAGCCTCTACAGCGATATATAATTTATGTACAAAGGGGAGGCTGAAATTAAATGGTGATAACACGCGCCACACTGATGCAATTGTTGACAATGGCAAAAGCATACCAAGAGCAGGTTGAATCCTGCTTCTGGATAATTGTAGGCACAAATCTAGGAGAGATTCTAAATCTCTTGTGATGAATGGATGAAATAAATTTTATTCCTTGACTTAATGTCAGTAGCATGGCATGGGCTTTACCACTTCAGCTTCCTGAGCATTTGTTAATGAAGAGATTGACTCAATCCAGCACACAAGACTGCAGCCGGATCAGCCACAGAAGACTCAGTTACCAGTAAACTGAGAAATGGTTTCTGTAACTAACTCAGCCGAGTGTTCCCTCTCTATTCTGTTACGATACAGCTTGTAACTGATTGTAGCTTCCTACAATTCTTGTTGTCTATATATAGATGTATTTCCATTGTAAAATAGACAGAAAAAAGATTGCCTTCTTCTACATTTCTCCTCTCTGAGAAATATCTTTCAGCATCCTTTGCCAGTATGAATTCCTTTTTTTCCTTATAAACCTGCCAATATAAATTTTTATACGTTTGATTCCAACTAAAGAGCTCTAAATTAAGAATCATAATAAGAAATATGCTGAAACACTCAAGAGTCAACAGAAATATGCCAATCATAATATAAGCTAAACATATTTTTCACTCCAAAATCACCACGCGAAGAGTTGAATTAAAAATAAATAAATGACAAATTAAATAAAAATAATGTGTATCAAGTAAAATTGCCAAAGCATGTACCAATATCATATTTGGTTAAAGTCTCACATCAGATACAAGCATGTACCAGCATGTACTAGTACCATTCTCCTGTAACCCAGTGCAATGACAACATAATTTACAAGTTCAATTCACCATTAAAGCAGCATGGTACGCATATATATTCATTTTTTATCTAGTTGGATCTTGACTGGTATCCTTTGCTTATCCTCAGATCACGTACAAATTACAATGAATTTACACTGAATTCTTTATTTGTTGGACTTGTTTGATTGATTAATTGCAATAGAAGAATGCGGAGAGTAATCCCATGTACGAATCAAACATCAGAGCCAAATGGCATAACTTGAATGCAAAAAGAAAAAAGGGTCCTACCTAGAGAGATGGCTGAGGTGCGGTTCAGTGGTTGAAGGAATAGGGGTTGAGCGAAGTAGGCAAGTAGCGAACCGAAGAGGGAGAAAAACCGGGCCGTCCGATACTGATATATTTCCGATTTTTTTTTCTATCTTTGACCGGTTTTTTTCCAGCTCAGAACAAATCTTCAAATTTCCGAATTACTGTATCATAATCTTCTTAACCCTTGAAATGTGGGGTCCAGTGTTGAAAAAGGAAAATGTCAAGCGGGACTGGCACAGCCGCATAGAATTCACATCCTCTGCCGCACCGCGATTGGCAGCGGTGCGGCCTCAACCGTCTGATCTGAATCTGATGGATAAGGGAGCCCCGTGAATCTAATAGGCCCGAAAAAAATTAACCGTCCGATCAAATCTGAACGGCTCGAAAAAATTCGCTGCCAACAGCACTGCTGCTTGGTCCCAGCAGCACATGCTGTTTCTATATAATCGCGCCCCTTAATGCTATTAAACCCCACGCCCAAGAAATAATAAATTATCAGAGATTTATAGATCTTTCGTTTTATCAAACATTTATATTTGTTGCTTGATTTTCCTCTTCAGCCTTCACACGAAGCCTTTAATTTCGCCGCCTCCAATTTCTTTCATCATTTCTCCTCTATTCGGTCTCGTACAGGTCAGAAAATTTTCTAGTGTTTTTATTTAGATCTTTGTTTGCTGTTTTTTTTTAATCATATTTAGCAATCAATATAATTTGCTTTTAATTGGGAAAAAAAAAAAACTTTCTGATCATTCAAGACCTCAAACTTCACATTATTATTTTAAATTTCAGATCTTGTCTGTCCGCGATGGATTGTATTTGCCGACGTGCTATTTGGGTTTGAGATGCTCTCCTTTTCGACTGCTTGAATTTGGTAATAAAGTAGTTATTCTAGACCGGAAGCATCTACTTTTAACTTTAAAGGTAATTATATGGTGGACTAAGTCAGGTTTGAATTCTGATCATTCATTTATATTTATAATTTTAAATGAACGATTTGGATTAAAATCTAATTATAAAATTATGTCCACTGCAGAATATGCCTTTAGTTTTATTGATTTGAAAAATATTTCTGAGTAGATTATTTCAATAGATATATTACTGTTTATTATATTATCATGATTAGAAAACTCTAACACAGGTTACACAGCCGTATAGTTTTTTTCTAATGTTGTATGTTACTTTTGATTTCTAATCGGAAACACGCTTTAAGCTTTACATCTTGAAACATACTAGTGGAAATTAAATAAAATACATACAATTTAGTTATTATTTTAGTAATCATCGGCTGAGTTAATAATACTTATATTATTTCGTTTATAGTATTACCAGCCATTTGCAGCGAAATGGGCAAAGCTAAGCGAGGAAAATGATTAAATGAAGAAAGGAGTTTGATACTATGGTATTTCCTAGATATGTTTGGCGTTGGGATAAACAAGGTACGTGTACTTAGCAGTCTTCCTTTTATTAATCTATACATAATGAAATTGCATACGAAAATTCTATGTGCTTTGTAGCACCAGTAGGTATAGTAAAAAAATATATATATATGTCATGTCATTTATTTGTAACTAGTAAACGTAACCGCTCAATATCTGGACGGACTTCAATATGTGAAAAAAAAAATATATTATTTGATATGAATATGCGGTTCATTTTCAATATTTAAGGTCAATGGTGTTTTAATCAAGGCTAAACATAGCAGTAATATTCACCGGTTTAAATAAATAGAATAAATAAAAGTAGAAATGTGAACAATTTAAAAAAAATAATTCGATAAAAATAAATATGTTTCTCTATAAAAAGTTTCACATAAAAGTATATCACCTCAAACATTAAAAAACTAATAATATAACATGGCAAAAATTTTGAATCGCTTTTGCTTTATTGTTGTAAAAAAATTATAGATAATTTTATATCTTGAAAAACAAAGAAAAGTAACAGACAAAATGAAGTTTTTTTGTTTTTTGGGAAAAAGAAGAATGAACAAACTAGCTGAAGTTACTTTAATTTGATATTTTGGTTTTAAAAAAGTAACAGATTAATTTGATATTTTGGTTTAAAAAAGTAACAGATTTGATGAAGTTAATTTGTTATTTTGAAAAAAATATATATATAATAAGCGGACACATCTGAAGTTACTTTGTAAAAAAAAGAAAAGAAAAGAAAATAAACAGACTAGTTGAGCTTACATTTTTTAAGAAAATAAATATTAGTGAATTTCGTAATGGTTCAATGTTACACAACTTGGCTCCCACTGTCAGCCACAGTGGCTCAGGCACCAGCATATTAAAATAATAGTGCACACTAAATAAACCAGCCTTACTGTCAGACGCACTTTTAATTAATGTCTTCTCAAAGATTTTCGTTGAACAAGTTTTTTATTGAAAAATTCAGAAGAAATAGATGTTAAATAACTCAAATGACAATATGGCCTCAACGATCTATCACTTGGAAGTTGAAGTACTTGTAACTATGCACTATTAAAGGCCGTGAATGAAAATAAAGGTCCTACTTCTCATAAATAAAAAAAAAAAAACACCAAATAACGGCCGTGCTTTTCATGACCTTGATATACTAACGACTCTAGCGGACCTCTATTCCCGTTACAAAGGTAATAGCTGCAATAAGCTGCTATAGTCAGCTGGTACCCTAACTCGCCAATATCAAAATAAATATTAATTAATCATTAAAATCCAATTTCTCAAAGAAAGCACTCACGTCAATCCTCCTACGCTTTTTTTTTTTTTTTTCTTGAGCTCATACATTTATTGCTTGAGAATTTTGGTTTCAACTTTGATTTCTAAGGATGGGTTCTATTTGATGGATTCAATTTCATCCCTAATATCTTTCACAACATTAAGCCTAGGAACTGAACCACCATCATATTTTTTTCACCAAATTTTGGAAACTCTTTAGCTTCGGAAATGGCCACTTTTAAAAACCTTGCTCCCAACACCGAAACTTTAAGGTACTCGTGGATAACTTAAATTTTTTTTGCAGCTTTAGTAATTGGCATATTGAATTTCTACGTTACTTGATCAAAGGTCAGCGCAAATCTCTTAGCCCTGAAATATATGAAAAATTGAAAAGACAAAATTAATTTTAATGAAAAGCTATAAAAGACAAATTAGTTTTAGCTAACACTGATGAATAACACACCTTGATCTTCGTGATACATGCTGAACCATTCTATCTCCATTAGATTGCAAAGACTAAGAATCTCCTCTTCCATTTTGACATAAATTGATACAATCAGGATTTGTTTTTACTTTATTATTATAGCAATTATAACAATTATTAAAAGAATGATATTACAGTCAATAAAATAAATCTTGACAGGATGAATCTTCTATGTAAGCAATGCTATCCCATAGACATGCAAATTGTATCACAAAATTTCTAGATTCATTTTGTTGATTGTAATATAATTCTTTTTAATGTTGTTAAAAAATAATAGTAAAGTAAAAATAAGTCCTGATCTTATGAATTTCAATCAAAATGGAAGAGGAGGTTTTGAGCCTTTGCAATCCAATGTAGAGAGAATGGTTTAACATGTATTACGAAAATTAAGGTGTGTTCTTCATCAGTGTTAGCTAAAATTGATTTGTTTTTTCTAGCTTTGCATTAATATTTTCATATATTTTCAGGACTAAGAGATTTGTGTTGACCTTCGATTAAGTGGTGTAGAATTCAATATGCCAATACATAAAACTACAAAAGAAGTTTGAGTTATCCACGGGTACATTAAAGTTCCGGTGTCGCGAGTTAGGTTTAATTTGAAAAATGGTCATTTCTGAAACTAAAGAATTTGAAAAATTTGGTGTGATGGAGGTTCAGTTCTGAGGCTTCCAAAATGTTGTTGAAGATATTAGCAATGAAATTCAATCCATCAAACGGAACCCATCTTTAGATATCAAAGAAGAAATCAAAATTCTCAGGCAACGAATGTATGAACTCAAAAAAAAAAAAAAGACGTCAAAGGATTGACGAGAGTGCTACTAAATGAAATTGGATTTAAATGATTAGATTAATATTAATATTGACCAAGTCAGGGTACTAGCTTATTTAGAATTTTGCAGTTTAATAATTAGATTCTTGTTTTATTCTTAAACTGATTAGCTTCTGTTTAGAAATTAATATTGTGGAATTGTTAAAGAGATATTGCTAAATATCTTATGGTGTTTAATGAGTTGTTTTTGTTTTGGAAAACTTGTGGTGTTCAATATCTTTGTCGACTCATAGTTTTTATTTTATGAAATTAACATGAGAATAATTTTCAAACATAATTTAGTACATATCGGTACTGAAGGTACATTAGGCCGAAAAATAATTGGAATACTAAGAGAGAAGAATAGAATATCAAATTCATGAAATGATGCACTCTATAAGATAAAGCTGATTAGAAACAATGTGCCTCACTTGGCCAAATAATGACGCAAAATAACAAAAGTAATTCCTTTTTTATCTTCCAAAACCTCAGCTCATTTATATCTACCCAATCAAAATTCCTTTTTCTAGATCAGGTCTCCTTTCCCCAAACACTAATGTATGTGTGTCTCTACTGTATCACAAGTCCTCTTAAAGGAAAGACAATGGAACGAACTGCCATCAGACATTTTACTTAAGATATTTGAAAAGATGGATCCTTTCAACATCTTAACAAAGTCATACGACTTTGCCGGGATTGGTTCAAAGTAGCTCGGAATGATCCTATACTATGGAGGAAAGTCGACATGACTTGTCATGGTGACAAATTTGGCCCAAACTATCTTGAGGATATGGCTTGCGTTGCAGTGAATTGGAGTGCAGGACAGTTGGAGGAGTTTTCAGCTGCGAAATTTGGTAGTAATGCCCTCTTACAATACATTGCTTCCCGGTAATGATTCATCAAATTATATTTTCCCCTCTTCTTCTTTTTCAAAAAATCCTTTCACTTTTTGTGTAGCAAGGTAATGATTTTGATGAGATTTTGTAGATGTTTCCTTCATTTCTAGTCTAATAGCTTCGATTGAACAATCAAACTACCAGAAGCAATACTCCATAATATATATAGAACTAGATGGGTTAATCGAGCTTCGCTCGATATTTGAATTACAAATAAATATAAAAGATCTCTGTGTCTTTGCTCAATCTGGGAATTTCCCATAAGAACATTCAATTAAACAAAATATTCCGATCATGCCAGCATGTTTATGAAAATTACATGATATTTTACAGGCGCGCAATATAAACAATAAGTTCATAAAATAAAAAGGCTTCACCTCTCAGTGCCTAGTCAGTACCATGAATATAAACAATAAGTTCATCAAATCATGCTCAAATAAACAAATGCGGAGATAAACATATTATTTTTTTATTTTACTTTTTGTCTCATTTAGAAAGGAAAATATGTTGCTGGGCTTATAAGTAATTTGATAAGCAAGCAAATGAAGCCTGCACAAAAAAAAAGAAAGAAATATAACAAATAATTTGCTGGATCAACTCGGCAGCTTTATTTCATCTGAATTTAATATGCCTGAACTCATACAGAAACAAATATATTATTTGCAAGGAGCCTAAGACCATATGTCAGGTTCTCTTCCATAAGAATATCCAACAGGTACATGTACGTACATGTAAACTTGGTGTGCGTCCATAACCAATCAACTGAAAAAAGTCAAAATTAATAAAAGAAGATCATATTTAAGGCATTGAAATGATTATAAAAAGGGATTTTGCAAATTATATCCAGCATGAAATAAGTTTGGAACCAAACAATACAGCTTTTGGTATCAAATTATACTGTACAGTAAATAAGTGGGTGTCATATTAATAAGATGCAGGGTATTTATGGCTATTATCGAAAAATTTGTAGTTATTGATCTGACAATGATACATGGTCATTTTGAAAAGCCATGATATGGAGATATTCATTTCCATTACTAAGCATAGTTACCAAATTCTTCTACCAAATTCACTTAAGTTTGTTATAAGTTTAGGAAAATATAAGAGCACCTAAATTGTTCATTATCTACATCTCTCATGATAATAGATCACAGCGACAATTACATATAAAAAAAACTGTTGCTTAACATTCTTGATTCAAAGGTTGATACCGACAGATGTTTGTACCTACACCAAATATTCTTAAAAATGAAAGAAAAAAAAAAAAGATGCACACTAATTTGACATCAGGATCATCCATATTCTGAGCTATTGCTTGACCTGTAAAATAAAATCTTCATGAACATGTTTAACTATATTATTGCTCTATTAACATAGACTTTTTTAGTTGTCAATTAACTCAAAAAAACATACCCGTATAGCATAAGATTTGATGCAAATACATATTTTTTTTCACCAACTTGTAGAGTGCCACAAACCTCTACCTTCTAGGTGATTGGATTTGTTGCCGAACCAGTGAGAATCCCATATGCAAAGACAAATAACAGCATTCAAATTGTAATCTAGAGAATATATAGAGAAAGCAGTATGTTACATGTCGTTCTCAAGAAATATTTATACATGCTTAATTAACATATCACTCTACACTTCTCTAAAACTTGATATTTTTTCGCATTTTGACTCAAAACCTTTTTGATACCAGTCGACGGCCGTCCTCCCATTTATACTGGTACCTTATTGTAAAACACAGATCAATGGCTCCTCTCAACTGATACTTGAATCTTATCCTTCTCAGCAGTTGCAATACCTACACTATATTAAGAATAGATTTTACTGATAAATTGCTAGTAATCTTTGAAAAACAAAAAAAGACCTAAGTTGTATTGATTAATAAATCAAACTTAATAGTTCACTGTCTAGGTACAGCCAAAAGTAGATTGATACATAATATTACAGAATAAAAGTAGATTGATTTTCTTATTTTTTTTTTTTACTCAGTATGTTTAGAAATTTAAAATTGAGGTTAATTGAACTCAAAAGCATGCAATTAAAATTTTTAAGAGAGCATGTGTGAAGGGTAACAACCTCTTCCAGGGGACAAATGCTGAGGTCTTTGTGCATCTGACACCTTGTCCAAAATGAAATAAGTCCCATACTTTAAATTCCAGAGCCGTGTATTTTCACCTCTAGAAAAGATCATCTTTTGTAGTTTACGATTTGAAAATAGTATCCCATTCCATAGCCACGTACTAAGAGACTTGATGATAGGGTATAATGGTAATTTAACTTTTTTTTCCCAATTCCAAATGGTAATACAGCCTATCTTCTTTCAAATCCAAATCTAGCAGCAGGCCTAATACATGATTGTTTATACATAATCTAATTTTGCTGACAACACCTAACCTTTCTATCGATTAATTCTATTTGATTGATTATTGGTCCAATCAAGCAAGGTTGTCATGTATTTTATTATATTATAAAAAATATAATTAGTGAGGCATATTTTTCTTTAAATGTTGTTAACTTGAATGCTGAAGAAATACAATTTCAAGTATTTGCTGATCAATACCTGAGGCATGATGGAAGAAAAGTCAATGTTCACTTAAAATTAAAGAGGACAATCACCTGTATTTCGAATAACAATAAGTAGAAAAGGAATGGTACCCAGCTATTTTTGCCATTTGTAGAAAAGACGGGAACAAACTGTATTTATTTAAAATCAAAGTAATAAGAAAAGAAATTTCTAATATCTATAAAAAAAAAAATGTTTCGATTAAATAAGTGATCTCCTCATTTACTTTCATAGGTCCTTTTTCTTTACTTCTCCTGCCCTCATTATCCTGACAATCCATTTCACATGGCATAAGAGGAATATTAGGAAACAAAATTATATAATTTGCATCGATATAAAAAAGAATATCTTTTAAAATACCAGTTTGCTGGATTGGGCATAATTGATACATAATTATTTTTCCTAAACAATTAATTAGATATCCTATAACTATTCTACAATTAAAAAGAAGCACCATAATAATCATTTTGTATGAAAATAACATATTCTCAAAAAGAAACTAAAATATTGTAAACATCAATAAATTTGTCCTAACACAGAGAGTCAAAAGATCTACCATCAAAATGTAAAAAATAAAAGGAGTTCAAAATGGTTGATTATCAGTTTTCAAGGCTATCTAATAATCAAGAAATGACATATCTCTTTGTCTACCAGCACAAAGTTTTCAAAGGCTATCTAATTGATCCCTCTTCAGTTTCCAAATATTACCTCTTTTTTGGATCAACGGCTTCCCAAATTTTCAAAATTCTGACATGAATTACTTCTTGAATCTTGTTACTAAATTGCGAGATTGACCGGAGAGTCGACATGGCTCCCTACATATAAAATACAAATACGTAATTTTAGAACAATTCTATTAGAATAAAAATAAATTGATAATGAAAAAATAGATCCAAAAAAATAAAATAAAGGATGATAGAGCTACCTTTGAAGTTCTACCTGAAGGTTATTCAAAGGTAAACTACACAGTTTCTACTTTCTAGGGAAGACAATATATAGACAAAATGAAATTGTAACTGCAATAATTATGGCCATTATTACCATTATATTATATATTTATTGATTCCAGCAATGATAAGAGAGGTTACAATAAATACCATAAATGGACTGTCATAAGAATTTTAATCGCTGTTCTTAATTTCATTAAACCATATAAGCATTTGAAATAGAATATCAGTCTTTTTATTGTAATAAATAAAAGACCAGAATTATATTTAATTAGTTGCAAGGAACCTGAATAAAAAACCAGATCGGAAGACCAAGCAAGAAAATATAACAATTTTTTTTAAAAAAAAAATACGAATTGCAAGAAATTTCCATTACAATTATGAATTGTAGGAAAATTATGTAGAATGAATTTAATGATATTCCCAAAAATTGCAAAAAATAAAGTGAGGAACATAAATAGAACGTGGGCAATAGAATCATTAAAAGTTTATTAGAATACCTCAGAGAAGAGGTTTGAAGCGATCTTAAACCCGGGACTGTGAATTGCAGTACAAAGCAGCATGCCAGGATGAGAAAATCTGAAAAGCCAAAAAAAAGTAAAGTGAATGATTTGTTTCGCCCAAAATATAATTTGGATGATAGAAATGGAAATAAAGAACAAAAAATAAAAAAAAAACAAACAGAAGAGATTGCAACTTTTTTCTGAGACCATAACTTAAACATGTTTCAGATATTATTAGATTTTATAATATTACATTGAACTATTTGTAAGAATTTGTTACTCCAAAAATATTCCAATACTGTCCTTAATACAACCTACACAAAACTGGAGCTGCAATTATACCTACCTGCAAATAAAAGTAATTAGCACCAAGGCTTTAAAATGCGGTTTTTTCGATATGACGGTTCAGAGTTGATTTAGCGATTCGGTGTTATATCGGTGATATAACGGAGAAAAAACGGCGTGTATAAAAAAAATAATTATACATCTAGCTAGTCTATCTTAATTATAAGTTACTTGAAAATTTAAAATATAAAAAATTAACAAGTCAAAATGCAAAATAGACAAAATCAAAATATTAAAAACTAAACGAATTAGGGTTTTTGTATGAATTTGTATTTAGCAAATTTTTTTTTGTAAGTTACATGACCCATCCGTTTTTATGCCACCAAATGCAAAAATTTTAAGTTATATCGCCGATTTTTCGGAAATATAACGCAACCGTAATTTCGTGCTTGGTTGTTGTAACGTTGATGCGTTTTGCTCTAAAAATCCGTTATTTCGGCCATAACGATGTTATTTCGGTGAAATTTAAAAGCTTGATTAGCACAAAAGTTAACGTAAAAAGTCAAGAAATTAAGAGATACAGGAAGAAATTGACTAAGAAAAAAACGAAGACGGAATAGATTGATTGGGAAATAGCAAATTAAAATTGACAAAAAAATGGAAAGAAAAGGCTGGTTGTTTGACATGAGGTAAATAATTTGTGCTTTTAGTTCACAAACTGGAACCAGGTAAAATCGAGAAAGAGAGAAGAAACAGAAAACTAAAGATGCAAAAACACCACTCACGTCAAAATCAAATCCCCAATCTAGACTATCTCCGAGCACACCCCTTGTACCACATAACCTTCAATAAATTTTCTTGAGGAAAACCTCGTCAGGATGGATCTCTAAAGAAAGAAATTTTTATTCTAACAAAACCTAGGGAATCTGATAAAAGTGGCATCAGTGGATCTGAAAAATAACGAATACATTGAGGATATTTGCTCTTGTGTTGCCTGAGTTGGCCGAGAAAGGTTGAGAGAGGAGAATAAAATGAGGAAATAAGTGGGAGAGAGCGAGAAATCCCACCAAACTGGGTTGGGTTAGGGGTTGGTCTTGTTCCGTCGGATTAGGTCGAAGGCGAAGGGAGATAGGTGAAGGCTAAAGGAGAGCGCCGATATCGGCGAAAAATGTAGAAACGGAGGAGGAAGAAGGTTTTGGAAACATGGGCGATATCTCTGCTTTTTTTCTGATAAGGAAAAGACAAAGGGAGATAGGCGATGTTTCTTGCGTGTCCATTTGCCTGGTGAATCGTAAAGCGGGTACTTTACGGGTTAATTGTGTGGTAAATAGTAAGGCAACACCAACGTTTACAGAGTTGTATCCTAAAAAATCCTATTATGTCGGAAATAGGAAACCCACCAATGGATAGAAGCGTCCCGTGTCGTCTACCAATTAAACAATTTGGCTCAGATTCCCACACAAAATTTAACTAATTTATGTCTAGGTACAGCCAAAATCTACGTAGATTGATACATAATATTACAAAATAAAAGTAGATTGATTTTCTTATTTTTTTTTTTTTACTCAGTATGTTTAGAAATTTAAAATTGAGGTTAATTGAACTCAAAAGCATGCAATTAAAATTTTTAAGAGAGCATGTGTGAAGGGTAACAACCTCTTCCAGGGGACAAATGCTGAGGTCTTTGTGCATCTGACACCTTGTCCAAAATGAAATAAGTCCCATACTTTAAATTCCAGAGCCGTGTATTTTCACCTCTAGAAAAGATCATCTTTTGTAGTTTACGATTTGAAAATAGTATCCCATTCCATAGCCACGTACTAAGAGACTTGATGATAGGGTATAATGGTAATTTAACTTTTTTTTCCCAATTCCAAATGGTAATACAGCCTATCTTCTTTCAAATCCAAATCTAGCAGCAGGCCTAATACATGATTGTTTATACATAATCTAATTTTGCTGACAACACCTAACCTTTCTATCGATTAATTCTATTTGATTGATTATTGGTCCAATCAAGCAAGGTTGTCATGTATTTTATTATATTATAAAAAATATAATTAGTGAGGCATATTTTTCTTTAAATGTTGTTAACTAGAATGCTGAAGAAATACAATTTCAAGTATTTGCTGATCAATACCTGAGGCATGATGGAAGAAAAGTCAATGTTCACTTAAAATTAAAGAGGACAATCACCTGTATTTCGAATAACAATAAGTAGAAAAGGAATGGTACCCAGCTATTTTTGCCATTTGTAGAAAAGACGGGAACAAACTGTATTTATTTAAAATCAAAGTAATAAGAAAAGAAATTTCTAATATCTATAAAAAAAAAATGTTTGGATTAAATAAGTGATCTCCTCATTTACTTTCATAGGTCCTTTTTCTTTACTTCTCCTGCCCTCATTATCCTGACAATCCATTTCACATGGCATGAGAGGAATATTAGGAAACAAAATTATATAATTTGCATCGATATAAAAAAGAATATCTTTTAAAATACCAGTTTGCTGGATTGGGCATAATTGATACATAATTATTTTTCCTAAACAATTAATTAGATATCCTATAACTATTCTACAATTAAAAAGAAGCACCATAATAATCATTTTGTATGAAAATAACATATTCTCAAAAAGAAACTAAAATATTGTAAACATCAATAAATTTGTCCTAACACAGAGAGTCAAAAGATCTACCATCAAAATGTAAAAAATAAAAGGAGTTCAAAATGGTTGATTATCAGTTTTCAAGGCTATCTAATAATCAAGAAATGACATATCTCTTTGTCTACCAGCACAAAGTTTTCAAAGGCTATCTAATTGATCCCTCTTCAGTTTCCAAATATTACCTCTTTTTTGGATCAACGGCTTCCCAAATTTTCAAAATTCTGACATGAATTACTTCTTGAATCTTGTTACTAAATTGCGAGATTGACCGGAGAGTCGACATGGCTCCCTACATATAAAATACAAATACGTAATTTTAGAACAATTCTATTAGAATAAAAATAAATTGATAATGAAAAAATAGATCCAAAAAAATAAAATAAAGGATGATAGAGCTACCTTTGAAGTTCTACCTGAAGGTTATTCAAAGGTAAACTACACAGTTTCTACTTTCTAGGGAAGACAATATATAGACAAAATGAAATTGTAACTGCAATAATTATGGCCATTATTACCATTATATTATATATTTATTGATTCCAGCAATGATAAGAGAGGTTACAATAAATACCATAAATGGACTGTCATAAGAATTTTAATCGCTGTTCTTAATTTCATTAAACCATATAAGCATTTGAAATAGAATATCAGTCTTTTTATTGTAATAAATAAAAGACCAGAATTATATTTAATTAGTTGCAAGGAACCTGAATAAAAAACCAGATCGGAAGACCAAGCAAGAAAATATAACAATTTTTTTTTAAAAAAAAAATACGAATTGCAAGAAATTTCCATTACAATTATGAATTGTAGGAAAATTATGTAGAATGAATTTAATGATATTCCCAAAAATTGCAAAAAATAAAGTGAGGAACATAAATAGAACGTGGGCAATAGAATCATTAAAAGTTTATTAGAATACCTCAGAGAAGAGGTTTGAAGCGATCTTAAACCCTGGACTGTGAATTGCAGTACAAAGCAGCATGCCAGGATGAGAAAATCTGAAAAGCCAAAAAAAAGTAAAGTGAATGATTTGTTTCGCCCAAAATATAATTTGGATGATAGAAATGGAAATAAAGAACAAAAAATAAAAAAAAAAACAAACAGAAGAGATTGCAACTTTTTTCTGAGACCATAACTTAAACATGTTTCAGATATTATTAGATTTTATAATATTACATTGAACTATTTGTAAGAATTTGTTACTCCAAAAATATTCCAATACTGTCCTTAATACAACCTACACAAAACTGGAGCTGCAATTATACCTACCTGCAAATAAAAGTAATTAGCACCAAGGCTTTAAAATGCGGTTTTTTCGATATGACGGTTCAGAGTTGATTTAGCGATTCGGTGTTATATCGGTGATATAACGGAGAAAAAACGGCGTGTATAAAAAAAATAATTATACATCTAGCTAGTCTATCTTAATTATAAGTTACTTGGAAATTTAAAATATAAAAAATTAACAAGTCAAAATGCAAAATAGACAAAATCAAAATATTAAAAACTAAACGAATTAGGGTTTTTGTATGAATTTGTATTTAGCAAATTTTTTTTTGTAAGTTACATGACCCATCCGTTTTTATGCCACCAAATGCAAAAATTTTAAGTTATATCGCCGATTTTTCGGAAATATAACGCAACCGTAATTTCGTGCTTGGTTGTTGTAACGTTGATGCGTTTTGCTCTAAAAATCCGTTATTTCGGCCATAACGATGTTATTTCGGTGAAATTTAAAAGCTTGATTAGCACAAAAGTTAACGTAAAAAGTCAAGAAATTAAGAGATACAGGAAGAAATTGACTAAGAAAAAAACGAAGACGGAATAGATTGATTGGGAAATAGCAAATTAAAATTGACAAAAAAATGGAAAGAAAAGGCTGGTTGTTTGACATGAGGTAAATAATTTGTGCTTTTAGTTCACAAACTGGAACCAGGTAAAATCGAGAAAGAGAGAAGAAACAGAAAACTAAAGATGCAAAAACACCACTCACGTCAAAATCAAATCCCCAATCTAGACTATCTCCGAGCACACCCCTTGTACCACATAACCTTCAATAAATTTTCTTGAGGAAAACCTCGTCAGGATGGATCTCTAAAGAAAGAAATTTTTATTCTAACAAAACCTAGGGAATCTGATAAAAGTGGCATCAGTGGATCTGAAAAATAACGAATACATTGAGGATATTTGCTCTTGTGTTGCCTGAGTTGGCCGAGAAAGGTTGAGAGAGGAGAATAAAATGAGGAAATAAGTGGGAGAGAGCGAGAAATCCCACCAAACTGGGTTGGGTTAGGGGTTGGTCTTGTTCCGTCGGATTAGGTCGAAGGCGAAGGGAGATAGGTGAAGGCTAAAGGAGAGCGCCGATATCGGCGAAAAATGTAGAAACGGAGGAGGAAGAAGGTTTTGGAAACATGGGCGATATCTCTGCTTTTTTTCTGATAAGGAAAAGACAAAGGGAGATAGGCGATGTTTCTTGCGTGTCCATTTGCCTGGTGAATCGTAAAGCGGGTACTTTACGGGTTAATTGTGTGGTAAATAGTAAGGCAACACCAACGTTTACAGAGTTGTATCCTAAAAAATCCTATTATGTCGGAAATAGGAAACCCACCAATGGATAGAAGCGTCCCGTGTCGTCTACCAATTAAACAATTTGGCTCAGATTCCCACACAAAATTTAACTAATTTATGTCTAGGTACAGCCAAAATCTACGTAGATTGATACATAATATTACAAAATAAAAGTAGATTGATTTTCTTATTTTTTTTTTTTTACTCAGTATGTTTAGAAATTTAAAATTGAGGTTAATTGAACTCAAAAGCATGCAATTAAAATTTTTAAGAGAGCATGTGTGAAGGGTAACAACCTCTTCCAGGGGACAAATGCTGAGGTCTTTGTGCATCTGACACCTTGTCCAAAATGAAATAAGTCCCATACTTTAAATTCCAGAGCCGTGTATTTTCACCTCTAGAAAAGATCATCTTTTGTAGTTTACGATTTGAAAATAGTATCCCATTCCATAGCCACGTACTAAGAGACTTGATGATAGGGTATAATGGTAATTTAACTTTTTTTTCCCAATTCCAAATGGTAATACAGCCTATCTTCTTTCAAATCCAAATCTAGCAGCAGGCCTAATACATGATTGTTTATACATAATCTAATTTTGCTGACAACACCTAACCTTTCTATCGATTAATTCTATTTGATTGATTATTGGTCCAATCAAGCAAGGTTGTCATGTATTTTATTATATTATAAAAAATATAATTAGTGAGGCATATTTTTCTTTAAATGTTGTTAACTAGAATGCTGAAGAAATACAATTTCAAGTATTTGCTGATCAATACCTGAGGCATGATGGAAGAAAAGTCAATGTTCACTTAAAATTAAAGAGGACAATCACCTGTATTTCGAATAACAATAAGTAGAAAAGGAATGGTACCCAGCTATTTTTGCCATTTGTAGAAAAGACGGGAACAAACTGTATTTATTTAAAATCAAAGTAATAAGAAAAGAAATTTCTAATATCTATAAAAAAAAAAATGTTTGGATTAAATAAGTGATCTCCTCATTTACTTTCATAGGTCCTTTTTCTTTACTTCTCCTGCCCTCATTATCCTGACAATCCATTTCACATGGCATGAGAGGAATATTAGGAAACAAAATTATATAATTTGCATCGATATAAAAAAGAATATCTTTTAAAATACCAGTTTGCTGGATTGGGCATAATTGATACATAATTATTTTTCCTAAACAATTAATTAGATATCCTATAACTATTCTACAATTAAAAAGAAGCACCATAATAATCATTTTGTATGAAAATAACATATTCTCAAAAAGAAACTAAAATATTGTAAACATCAATAAATTTGTCCTAACACAGAGAGTCAAAAGATCTACCATCAAAATGTAAAAAATAAAAGGAGTTCAAAATGGTTGATTATCAGTTTTCAAGGCTATCTAATAATCAAGAAATGACATATCTCTTTGTCTACCAGCACAAAGTTTTCAAAGGCTATCTAATTGATCCCTCTTCAGTTTCCAAATATTACCTCTTTTTTGGATCAACGGCTTCCCAAATTTTCAAAATTCTGACATGAATTACTTCTTGAATCTTGTTACTAAATTGCGAGATTGACCGGAGAGTCGACATGGCTCCCTACATATAAAATACAAATACGTAATTTTAGAACAATTCTATTAGAATAAAAATAAATTGATAATGAAAAAATAGATCCAAAAAAATAAAATAAAGGATGATAGAGCTACCTTTGAAGTTCTACCTGAAGGTTATTCAAAGGTAAACTACACAGTTTCTACTTTCTAGGGAAGACAATATATAGACAAAATGAAATTGTAACTGCAATAATTATGGCCATTATTACCATTATATTATATATTTATTGATTCCAGCAATGATAAGAGAGGTTACAATAAATACCATAAATGGACTGTCATAAGAATTTTAATCGCTGTTCTTAATTTCATTAAACCATATAAGCATTTGAAATAGAATATCAGTCTTTTTATTGTAATAAATAAAAGACCAGAATTATATTTAATTAGTTGCAAGGAACCTGAATAAAAAACCAGATCGGAAGACCAAGCAAGAAAATATAACAATTTTTTTTTAAAAAAAAAATACGAATTGCAAGAAATTTCCATTACAATTATGAATTGTAGGAAAATTATGTAGAATGAATTTAATGATATTCCCAAAAATTGCAAAAAATAAAGTGAGGAACATAAATAGAACGTGGGCAATAGAATCATTAAAAGTTTATTAGAATACCTCAGAGAAGAGGTTTGAAGCGATCTTAAACCCTGGACTGTGAATTGCAGTACAAAGCAGCATGCCAGGATGAGAAAATCTGAAAAGCCAAAAAAAAGTAAAGTGAATGATTTGTTTCGCCCAAAATATAATTTGGATGATAGAAATGGAAATAAAGAACAAAAAATAAAAAAAAAACAAACAGAAGAGATTGCAACTTTTTTCTGAGACCATAACTTAAACATGTTTCAGATATTATTAGATTTTATAATATTACATTGAACTATTTGTAAGAATTTGTTACTCCAAAAATATTCCAATACTGTCCTTAATACAACCTACACAAAACTGGAGCTGCAATTATACCTACCTGCAAATAAAAGTAATTAGCACAAAAGTTAACGTAAAAAGTCAAGAAATTAAGAGATACAGGAAGAAATTGACTAAGAAAAAAACGAAGACGGAATAGATTGATTGGGAAATAGCAAATTAAAATTGACAAAAAAATGGAAAGAAAAGGCTGGTTGTTTGACATGAGGTAAATAATTTGTGCTTTTAGTTCACAAACTGGAACCAGGTAAAATCGAGAAAGAGAGAAGAAACAGAAAACTAAAGATGCAAAAACACCACTCACGTCAAAATCAAATCCCCAATCTAGACTATCTCCGAGCACACCCCTTGTACCACATAACCTTCAATAAATTTTCTTGAGGAAAACCTCGTCAGGATGGATCTCTAAAGAAAGAAATTTTTATTCTAACAAAACCTAGGGAATCTGATAAAAGTGGCATCAGTGGATCTGAAAAATAACGAATACATTGAGGATATTTGCTCTTGTGTTGCCTGAGTTGGCCGAGAAAGGTTGAGAGAGGAGAATAAAATGAGGAAATAAGTGGGAGAGAGCGAGAAATCCCACCAAACTGGGTTGGGTTAGGGGTTGGTCTTGTTCCGTCGGATTAGGTCGAAGGCGAAGGGAGATAGGTGAAGGCTAAAGGAGAGCGCCGATATCGGCGAAAAATGTAGAAACGGAGGAGGAAGAAGGTTTTGGAAACATGGGCGATATCTCTGCTTTTTTTCTGATAAGGAAAAGACAAAGGGAGATAGGCGATGTTTCTTGCGTGTCCATTTGCCTGGTGAATCGTAAAGCGGGTACTTTACGGGTTAATTGTGTGGTAAATAGTAAGGCAACACCAACGTTTACAGAGTTGTATCCTAAAAAATCCTATTATGTCGGAAATAGGAAACCCACCAATGGATAGAAGCGTCCCGTGTCGTCTACCAATTAAACAATTTGGCTCAGATTCCCACACAAATTTATCTATATTTTTGATGCCCCCATATAAAGATCCAAGCTGCTTACCTATTCTGTGCGAGATCCTGCTTGGGCCTAATACCCTGTTGGGCCAGTCACCTATTGGAGGTGACTCTACCTCAAAATCTACACATTATTCAGTGGTAAAAGGGGAGCCGGGAGGGACACTTGATATGTATTGTGATTAATTTACTGTTGTTTTTAAAATAGTATGGCAATGGCCACAATGATACTGATTTTGACCAAACTAATAACTGGTAATCTGGTATAAGATGTGGACTGAAATAAATTTAAGCTTGACTTTCTGTTTCTCAGAAACTTTTTTTCAAAAGTTAATTTAAATCTAAACTCTCTCTCTCTCTCTCTGCTTGAGACAGTTCCAGTAATCTAAAATGCATCACGCTCATCAAGAGTCCTGTTTCAAGGAAAACATTGAAGAAAGTGATAAAGAGCTGGCCTCTAATAGAAGAGATAGAGCTAACAGAGTATGAATGTACCCCTGCATTATGTCAGGCAATTGGACAATGCCCTCGGCTGAAGTGTTTCAGGCTCAACAAATTCTATTCTGGAGGTAGATCTACTGAGACGAATTGGATAGCAAATTCTATCGGAATTACTATGCCCAACCTACATTCTCTTCAGCTTATTGGTAGTTGGTGAGTCCTACCTCTTAATGATTTTTGTTTGTGCACGTATATACAGCAATGGTTAGCAGGGTACTGAAGCAACTCGCTTTGGTTTAGTTATCGTTGGGCAACTTTCAATTTCGCATTCAAGCTAGATTTAGCCAAAATTGTGTCATCTGTGGACTTCATAAGCCAATAATCTATTCTTATATGTGCGCACAACCCAAAGGCAAAGTACTTAATCCATACAAAAGGAAGTCTAAAATTTCTTCTAAAGGCATTGTACAAACAATAGATGATCTGTAGGACTGCATATGAAGTTATTTATTGCTTTAATTCTTTCAAGCACAAAATTGTTATAAATTTGCTTCAATTTTTTCATGCACAAAATTAAGTTATTTATTTAAAGAATATAATTATCAGAATACACGTAGCTTAGAATTATGCATAATTCCTTACTAATGGAAAGAAATATAAGTAAAGTGAAAGTTGTTATATTTGTTTTTCTAATTTTTCTTTAATTTTTTTTATAATTATTAATGTTCAAAAAATGCATGTTGATTCACTGGCTGAAATATTTTTTTTATAATTAATAATTATTAAATCCCGAAATTATATTGCTGATTCACTGGCTGAAATTATATAAGTTGATACAACCGCACGAACATGTGTTTATTCTTTGTTAATATGTCGTGCAATTTGAGCCTAAATTTTCTTCTGGAACTGGAAGCATTGTGCAAATGCTCTTCCATCACTGCACTATAACCTGATCACTTGAGAAAAAATAATTTATTAATTACAGGATGACAAACTAGGGTCTGCGTGCCATCCTTAAAGGATGTCCCCAACTCGAGTCTCTCGATATCCGAAAGTGCTGGGCGCTATCTATCGACCAAAGCATCATGAGTGAACTTGAAAGAATAAAGGAGCTGTTTGGATGCGTTGGGAATAAGGATATTCCCGGAAGAGCTAATTTTCGGAAGAACAAACCCATCCAAACACAAGAGAAGGAGGGAAGGTCTTATTCCTTGAATTGCTTCTTCCAGCAAATACTCGGAAGAAGGATTTCGGAAGAAATCCAACCAATAAAATATCATTCTTTTCCATTCACGTGCAAAGATGGGGCTCAGTAATAACTTTTTTGTTGGCACTTTCAAGTTTCAATTAATGGGCAATTTCAAATGAGTGATTTGTTTCATATTAATGAAACGCGAAAAATTAGCTGGGCACCACATTTTGGTTACTAAATTTCTTTTTTAAATGTTCCTTTATTAATTTTACATATTTATTGCATGATAAAATAAATAAGGAAAAAAATTTATCATTAAACAGTTGGATTAATTATAATTAATTATATTTAATTAATAATAGTATTATTATTAATTATTTCATTATTCTGTTTATTAGTATAAAATAATATAATTGATTTAAATAAACTTAGGCCTAAACATTGTTTTTGTTATTACATTATTATTATTATAATATTATTACATTATTATAACATTATATTTTTATAATAATTATTATAATATTTTTATTTTATTATTATTTATTATTCAGATTATTGATAGTAAATAATAATAATTATGTAATAATATTATATCACATATAACAATATTTTTATAATATTATTACGTTATTATAACATTATATTATTATAATAATTATTATAATATTTTTATTTTATTTTTATTATTTATTTATTATTCAGATTTTTAATATTAAATAATAATAATTATATAACAATATTATTACATTATTATAACATTATATTATATATTATTATAATAATTATTATAATACTTTTTATTTTATTATTTACATTATTAATACTAAATAATTATTATTTATTATTCATTATTTTCTTTTTTTTAGTATTAGATAATAATAATTATTTTATTTTATAATATCAAAAAAAAAATAAATGAATAAACTACAAATAGATAAAAAGACAAATGATTATTTAATTCAACTCATTCCTTCCTTATTCCTAACTCACCATCCAAACAACATTTCTTCTTCTCAGAATACCACTCTTCCCACTCTTCCCGGAATACCACTCTTCCTAATTTTTCCGCCTGGAATCCTTCTTCCTTCCTTATTCCTAACTCATCCAAACACAACCAAAGAAACTAAGGCTCCCTGCTGATTTGACTGATGACTGCGATTTCACCATGGGCGCTTACCCTTTTGCCCCTGTTGGGATTGGAAATGGGATTGGTCGCCCCATGGTCCTTTCAGCAATAATTATGTTGACACATAGCTACGACTAAGACTATAGATATTGATTACTGACGCTGAGAGTTATTTTGGTATCGAATATGAACATGATATTTTTGATATACAAGGGATGTGTTTGGAACAACAAGAATAAGACCTTATTCCAAATTTGCTTATTCAAAAGGTTACCAAACACCTTTAGAATTAGCTGAATAGCCAATTCGAATCGCTATTCTAATTCCCACAAAAAGTTGGAACTAGCCCAATTGGCTCTTGTGAATAGAGAATAGAGAAAAAGGACAAAAGAGAATGGAGTATGGCCCACAAATTTATTATTTTAAAATTTGTCACATATGCTTCATGACTGGACAAATTTTTTTACGGAAGTTAAATATTTTTGTTATTATCTTAATAATAATAATAATAATAATAATAATAATAATAATGATTAGTATTATTCTTATAATTATTATAATTATAAATTATTATATTAGTTATTATTATTATTATTATTATTATTATTATTATTATTATTAAATATTGATGTAAATAGTTGTTATTTGATAAATAATAATAATAATAATAATAATAATTATTATTATTATTATTATTATTATTATTATTATTATGTTATACTAATAAGCATTATATTATTATCATGATAATTATTAAAATAAATTTATTATTCAGATTAATAATATAATAAAAAATAATATGATTATTATTATATTAGTTATTGTTATATTATTTATTAATATTATTGTTATTTTAATTATTTTTTGAATTAATTATTGTTGTTATTATGATAATTATTAAAAAAACTATTTTTCTTAATAATATTAATATAATAATTATATAAATTATTATTATAGTTATTAATATTATCATAAGTATTATATCATTTTAATTGTTCATTGTTATATTGTAAAGTAAATTTAATTAAATTGTTATATTCTTTTCATTAATATTATTGTTTCTTCTCTATTCTTTTCATGAATAAGTCATTCTACCTAATTCTTATTCACATCTCTTATCCACGAATAGACTATTCATTCTTATTCACTCTCTGAATTTTTTCTGTATGCAGGAGTTTGCTTGCTTTTTGTCTGCGGATTTTTTTAAGTACAAATTATTTAGGGGTTTGCAAGATGGCTTGAACTTTTCTGGTGTTTAAAGAAACAATTTTGCTTATAAAATTCAATTTTATATTCCAAAATTGCAACGTTGATGATATCAAAAGCTTTGTATTTGTATTTTAAGGGAGCAACCACGTTTTTTTTAAATACATGCATACAGTTGAAGGAATTTTGGGTCTTAACTACGGCCTTCGAGTTCTAGAATTGACCCAAGTATCTACTTTCTTGTGGTCTATTTTTAAAATTATTTCGAAAGCAATGGCAGAATGTTAGTTGCTCAAATAAAAGAATAATCTTCAAGGGATGGTGAATTCACATTTTTTTTTTATTGCACAACGAGCCTTTCATAATTTCATTGTTAATTTACTGATAGAAAAATATAATTTGATACAACCAAACAAACAATTTTATTTTAACAGTATAGATAGAGCTTCATTATTCATTGTTGGCACAGTCCTTTTTGTGTGAGTACTCTTTAAGTTCTGCATAGGCTCGCGTTAGACTCTGCTTTGGGAGAATCTTCTCTTTTGTCGTCTTCTTTATCTTTTTTTTTCAGTTTTCATTTTTGAAAGGAAAAAAGATATATAACCAGTAGTACGACCCCACAATGCAGATCCATAGTAAAACTACAAATAAGCCCTAGAAAAATAAAATCCAGCTCTACATTGAAAATTTTAGGTACAAAAACGGTAGCTGAAACTGGTGAGAACAAACCTCACCAAATGCAACTGTGGACTATATGGTAAAAGCACACCAAGCGGCGAGGAGATTTAGATGCTTTCTTCATAAATGTCATAAGATAGAAACTCCAGTGAGCAATGAATTCGATTTCTTCGTCTTAAAAAATACCAGTAACAATACTGGATGTGCTTCAATGCTAATAGCTAATTTTTCTTTTTGTACGTGTCCAACGGATTGATGCCCTTTTCTTTATCTTTTTCTGTTCTAAATTGGCAACTGCTACAATTTCAGTGTGCAAAATATATTCATGTGGAATAATTATTGGTAACTTTTTTATATATACAGTGATGGCATAATATTTATTACAAACTTACAATGGGGGCTCGAGTTGTACAATTCTATTCTCGACAACTAGCGTATGCCACCCCATGCTCCTCTCTCTCTTTCTCTTTCATAGTTCGACCGTAGTCTCTGGCTTCACCCGGAGATGGTGCCGTGGGTTCAGTGTGCCTCCGGTGTCGAGATCATCTGAGTTGTGACGGTGTCAGAACTGCGAAACAATAGATTTGTGTTTTTCGCACCTCGTAGGCAGTGGATCGAGGCGCCACTGCTATTTTTTCTGCGGATGCTCCGTGCGTGTTTCGAGCGCACTTGGTCAGATCTGTTATTTTGTGTTTTGCGGTCAAATAGGGTGTCAGATTGTGCTGTTTCGTGATGAGTTTTGGACGGATCTTTTTTGTAGAGTTGCAACAGAAGAAGGTCGTCGTTGGTATGTTGGCGAAGCATCTCTTATGTGACAACTCCCTCCCTGACTTTCAACCTCACTCCTGTCAGTTTTTCATTTTCGGCTAGACAGGGTGCCTTGAGAGTTGAGGTATCAAAGGTATGGTCCAATTTGTGTTTGTTACGGAAGTTGTTGTTTGGCACCGTAATGTTTATTTTGGACAGTCGCACTCGAGGTGAAGGAAAATGACGGGTAGGGTATAGGTACGCAGTGTTGTTTTGCATTGCGTGAGGATGGCTCGTAGGCTTCAGTTAGGTATGGCCTGGGCTTAGATGAGACAAGTATGGTGTAGTGTAGTTCTACATTGTCTCGAGGGCATTTCATAGGTACCAGTTAGGATACGGGCTAGGTTTGATTGAATTGGTACCCTTATGGTATTAGTTCATTGGGTATAGACTTTGGTAGGTGTTTATGCTATTTGTTGTACCAATTTTCATATTGGTACTGATTTGGATTTTTATTGTTTTAGTTTTGTAAAACATTTTTCTTTATTAAAGAAAATTGTCAGCAAATTGCTGACCCTCAAAAAAAAAAAAGTTATATTTCTTAGTGATAATAATAGTCAAAACCGTTGTTAATCTAATGTGCATATTAGTACATCGGTACCGAAGGTACATTAGGACGAAAAGAAGTTTGGAAAACTAAAGGAGAATAGATTATCAAATTCATAAAGTGATGCACTCTATAAGAGGAAGCTGATTAGAAACAGTGTGCCTCTCTTGAACAAATAACGATGCAAAATAATAAAAGGGTTATCTTTTTTTTGTCCCCTAAAATTACAAACAGAGTGAATGAATACGAGTAAAATTTTTACTACAAGGTGCAGCCAATGTTAAATTCTTGCCCTTTCTGCTTACTATCAAGTTACAAACTTCAAATAAACATTTTTATGGCATGAAATTACTAATTTTAAATTAACAAATTTTTATCTAAAAAATTTGATAAGTTTTTATGGTAGATTTTTTAATTTTTATATTTTACATCTAAAAAAATATGTCTAGTAGTTTATATTGAGTTAAGACTTGATACAACGGAGTCAAACAAGCTATAAAAAGTATACGTCGGTAATGTTCACAAAAGATCCAGACTTGAATAAGCAATTCGCGGAATAGTTAATTCGTGCATATTTCGAACGCTGAACTAGCGAACCGAACAAGGAGTAACTGCCTATTGGGCGCCTTATTCCAATTCCATCTATTTAGCGTTTGAACAAGAGAGAAACCCACTATTTCTTTGTTCGAATTGCCTATTCGACCCACGTGAGTTCTCTCTTCCAAACACTTAAACCTTGAGTTCTCTCTAGGTCGCGAAGTTATAAAGCGGCGACTACCATCCCTTTTCTATAAACCCTTGGCGTTTCTAGGGTTTCTAGGGCCACCATCCCTCACCATCTCTCAAATTTCCAGGGTTTCTCCTTCTCCACCTTTGGCATTTCTTGGTGAGCTCTCTAATTTTGCTTTTACTTCCCATTTGCTCGTATCCTTCTGCTTTGGGTTTGTTTCCGAGATTCTTTAGGGTTTGGTTTAGTTGAAGGATCCAAGAGAAGGTTTGGTTTACAATATGTCTGTATTTTTCAATTTAAATTGATTTGGAAATTGTTGCTTAAAGATTGAAAGTCTGCTCGTCTTAGGAAACTAATGTACCCAATGAAATCAGCACCTGTTCAACCTTTTTGAAGTGTTTCAGCTTTATACAATCATGCGATAATTGATTGTGTCATTTTTCTAGATTTTAGGGGTTTTTTTTATGTTTCTATTTAGGTGGTATATGTGTTGACTAGGCTGGAAGCTAAAGTGTGCAAATGAGATGTTCTCTCATCTGACAGTTTGTGTTATGGTTCATTTGAACTTTCTTTGAATTAATGTGATTTTTTCTTTTTCATGTAGTGTTTAGATCATTTGAAACATACATCGATGGGGAAGGCAAGCAAGAAATCAAGTGTTGAGGTACATGCACAAAGTTTTTGGAATCTTTGGTACTTTCAAAACATAGTATTCAACATTGCAAGTCCATTGGTAAAACTTCTTACTTCTTAGATATCTGATGTACAACCTTGTTACAAGCAGGCTGCCCTGGCACCAGTATCAGAGCAGAAATCTGCCAAAAAAGGTATGAGAAATTTATGTTCTTTAGATACAAGTGTGAGATTGTGTTTTCAGGTGAATGTCTATCTTGGTTAATCTGATTTTTCTGGCTCTTATTGTTTGAAATTAATAGGCAAGAGGGGTGCAGAACTGTCACCAGAAAAAGCATTCAGTGCTAAGAAACTGAAGAAAGAAGAAGAAAAGATAGTTCCTAAAAAGGAGGAAGCAAAGATAACAAATAAGGCTCCTCCTCCCAAGAAGAAGCTTGAAAGTAGTAGTTCTGACAACTCCTCGTCAGAATCTGAAGAAGAGGTACTGTATCTTTTATACTTTCTATATTCAGTTCAATCCATTTTCCTAATGAGCTGCTACGTTAATTCGTAGGTTAAGGTGGCACCCATTAAGACTACAAAGCCTGCACCCACAAAGGCTTCTAAGAACGATTCTAGTAGCGACAGCAGCAGTGAAGAGGATTCGTCATCTGATGATGTAAGTGTTAATTCCAGGCTTACTTTATGTTCCTGACCAATACCAGTTAGAGAAGATATCTGCTACTAGAGCTATTTTCTGTATCAATTTGGCTGGAAATTTCATGGGATAAATCTGGTTTCATTGGTGTCATGTCATTACCTTTTTGATCTATTTATATTTTTCCTTATCATCTTGCATATGTAATTTTGTAGGAGCCAGCAAAGAAGCCTGCAGCTCCTGTTAAGAAGTCCACGCCTGCCATCACAAATGGGGTGAAGGGAAAGACTTGTAGCAGTGATAGCAGCAGCAGTGAAGAAGATTCATCATCTGATGATGTTAGTATTAATTTCACTCTTTTAGTGTATGTACCTGAGCTGAAAGGTTTGAGTATCCATTTGATTGTTAATTGCTTGGTGCTGAAATCTGTTACATCATTTATTATGTTGTATTACTTTTATTTTATGTCCATTGTCCTTTTTTTCCTGACTTGTTATGCATTGGTTTTTGTAGGAACCTGCAAAGAAGCCTGCTGCACCTGTTAAAAAGCCTGTTGCAGCAGCTAAGGTTGCTCCAGCACCTGCCAAGAAGGATGAGTCCAGCGACAGTGACAGTTCTGAAAGTGATTCTGATGACGAGGTATTTTGGTTAACTATTTTCTTAGGCTTTTCTATTTAATCAAGTACTTTAACTCTCATATGATATAGTTTTTTGTTTTAACATTTGTATGACTTGTTTTAGTCTGAAGATGAAAAGCCGAAACCAAAGGCTGCTCCTGCCAAGGCTGTGCCAACAGCTGCACCGAAAAAGAAAGAGGAATCGAGTGACTCATCAGAGGACTCAGATTCCGAGTCTGACTCCAATGAGGAGGAGATTAAGAAGACGCTGACTACAGAGAAGAATGTGAAGCCTGCTCCTCCAGTAATTGTTCTTTTAGTTATTTCAATTTATTAGGCCTTGGATGAGCCCCTTTTATTTTCTCGCTTCTCTAAATTTATGTTTTTCTTAATTGCAGAAACCAGCAAGCAGAGCAAAACCTGCAGAGAGTTCAGATGATAGTTCTGAGGAGAGTTCGGATGAAGATGAGGTAATAATTTTATAGAAATCATAGAAATGCCCTTTTGATGTCTTTCTTGAATTTGATCTAAAATCTCTTGTAATCCAGGAAACTCCTGCTAAATCGTCCACACCTGCAAAGAGGCCTTTGGCTACACAGGTAATGTTACCTTTTTGTTTTCTCTCTTCTCTATTTTTCTTATCAATAATTTACCAATTCTTCTTTCTCAAATTGATTGGCCTCTTATTGCAGCAGAAGTCAGCAGCTAAGGCGAAAGCAGAAGAGAGTTCAGAGGAGACCTCTGATGAGGAAAGTTCTGATGAGGAGAGCGATGAAGAGCCCGCTAAGAAGAAATTGAAGGTTGTTTTTCTTTTTTTTTTTTTGCATAATTAGTACTATCGTGTATAGCCCTATTTTACTATAAGTTCTACTCAACAGGATTCTGTTGCATCAAACGGTACGAAAGCTGCTGCTAAACCTGTGAATAAAGAGGAAAGCAGCAGTAAAGAGGAGAGCTCGGAAGAAGAGAGCTCTGACAAGGAAGACGAATCAAAGAATAAGACTATGCGAAACGTGGTATTCTCCTCTTGCAATAGAAGTATATTATTTATTTTGGTCCTAATTATTACGATGTGTAATTTTCTTTCTCTTGCTTTGTGTTGGAAGGCTGCAACAAAGAAAGTATCTGAGGACAGTACTAGCTCAGAAGAGGATGATTCTTCTGATGAAAATGAAAGTGAAGATGAGGAACCCACCAAAACTCCTAAGGGTAAAGATGTCAAAATGGTTGATGCACAGCCCACAGAAACTGAGAAAAAAGAGGTTTTTATACCTTTTTGTTTGCAATATTAATTTTTTCAGTATGTAATTTTGTTTATCTGGACACTCACAATTTTTGTGCAGCGCAAGACATCTGCTAACAATCAAAGCCAGGCTTCTGGATCCAGCACTATTTTTGTGGGGAACTTGTCTTATAGCGTCAAAATAGATGAATTGTATGTCTTGATTTCTTTTCCATTTTTGCCATTTCCTTCTTTTTATTCTTTGTAATACTATATGTCCATTTCAAGGTACTACAATGCTTTCGTCATTTTTACTATTTCACTGAATGTAATAGGATGCCTCTTTTGCCATATTTTTTTAAAAACATTTTGGTCTTTTTCTTAAAAAAAAATGTAGAAAAGAGTTCTTTCTACATTTATGGAAAGATGAGATTGTTGATGTACGCTTGGCCACTTTTGAGGATGGAAAGAAGAGAGGCTTTGGCCATGTGGAATTTGCCAGCCCAGATGCTGCTCAGAAAGTGTGCTTATTTTTTCTTTTCTTTTTTTAACCTTATTTCGTAATTATTTGCCTGTTTGTTATCATCTGAGCTGAGTGCATAAAATGGTTGATCTAGGCTCTCAAAATGTCTGGTATGGAACTCGGTGGCCGACAACTCAGGATTGATATTGCTGCAGAGCGAGGTGCTTATGCCCCTTGTGCAGGGTTGGTGTTCCGTCTTCTGTTGACCATTTGCATAAGATTGGCACAATTTTACAATTTTTTAATTTGTATGTGATTGTCAGTTTGATCAAAGTGTGTTTTTATATGTAGAAAGGATAATTCCTACCAAAAGAGCAGAGGTGGGGCACGTCAAACACTTTTTGTGAAAGGGTTTGACAGATCACTCGATGTGGATCAGGTACTTGTCTAATAATTGATTTGGTGAGTTTTTTTTCTACTTATTCACCAGAAATCTGTAATTTCTTTTTTTTTAAATCACAGGTCAGAAGCAAGCTGGAAGAACTCTTTGGTTCATGTGGTGAGATAACACGCATTACCGTTCCCAAGAATTATGAATCTGGCAGACCCAAGGGGTTAGTTTTCATTATTAATTATACATTTATATGATAGTTCTACTGCTATTTAGCACATTAACATATATTCATTGTCAAGCTAATTTTTTTCTTGAATTTCTCAATGAAACTTGATTTCTATACTATAATACCAAGAATTTTATGATCCAAAATCCAGCCTTTTCTATTAAATAAAAAAAAAATTACTTCTGAAATTCATATTTCTTGTGGGTGTGTCATGTGGCTGTTAACCGACATACTTCGGTTTTTGGGTTTTTTTTTATCCTGAAGTTTGATGTTATCAAGTATAAGCTTCAACAATATCTGGATGCTAATGCAAATACTTTTGCCTTACTTACAGAATTGCATACATAGATCTCAATGACCCAGATGCATTCAATAAGGGCTTGGAGCTTAATGGGTCAGATCTTGATGGGTACAGTTTGTATGTTGATGAAGCCAAACCCAAAGACGATTCTTATTCTGGTGGAGGCGGCTTTAATGGTGGTTTTAGTGGTGGCAGGGGTGGCCGCGGTGGCAGAGACAGCAGGGGCCGTGGTGGTAGATTTGGCAGTAGTCGTGGAGGGCATGATGGTGGACGGGGTGGACATGGTGGTGGACGGGGTGGACGCGGTGGAGGCCGTTTTGGTACCCTCAACAGGCAAAGTGCAGGCACCGCTAGTACTGGTAATTGCTTTTTCACCTCCTGTGAAATTTTAGGTAGTACTTTAGTTTAGGAAGTTGGGAGGGGAGAGTGCAGGGAAAGTCATGATGACTATTCTTTAAAAAAAAAAAAAAAAAAAAAAAAAAAAAAAGCATCCCCAGTCCAGGTGTTCAGTCTTACTCAGTAATGTATATATTCACTCAAAAAAAAAAAAGAACTCAGTCATGTAGAAAAATAAATTAGAGATACTGGTAATTATTCAAGAGTGTGCCTAGAAATTTGACCTGTTGCTTCTAACCAATCTGAGGCCTTGTATAAAATTTCTCTATTGGTTAATAACCCTGAAATTATTCATCATTCTGTAATTTTGAATGTTGCAGGCAAGAAGACAACTTTTGGTGATGATTGATTAAAGGGTGGCAAATTTTGAATGTGCGATCCAGTTTTCCATGAACGAACAAAATATAGGCCCTGATCAAAATGGCGTGGACTTGGGATTTCAATTCATTTCATTGGATTGGAATTGATTGGAGATGATTTCCAATGAAATCCCGCGATCAAAACAAAGAATTGACTGGAATTGAAATCTCATGATCAAAAAGCATATAAATATAAGAAAGGAAATGATTTGAATTCTAAAAACTGACCATTTTACCCTCATTATTTAAAAAAGGTATTAACGGCTAATGGGCCCTAGGTAACGCTCATTTCAACGCTCATTTAAAAAGGATATTCATGCTCATTTCAACTGACCACAATATTGTATATAATGACGGAAAGAAATAGAAGAGCACTGATAACACACAGTAATAATAGTGCGCAATATATCTTAATTGAAGACTAAGGCATGCATAGTCTCAATTTACATTGAACAAAATAAAGAAACGAACAAATCCAATTTAAAAAGAGAATTATATTCTATCAATCATTATTCAAGAGGAGCATGCCTCATCAAGATAAACTAAATACGGAAATTCTCTACCAATCGCAAGGTACAAAACAAAAGAAATTAGATTTGTTGGAGAAGCAACTACACCGTATGTCTAAAGAACAATATCTAAGAATATTGTGTGCCATTTCTATTTGAGCATATATTGTCTATGACTCATAGCCAAAACCACAAACAAAGTAATAATTTTTTTATCCAACAAGATCATCTCAGTAGTAGAATCTTTGATTGAGAATTTGAGAGCATTCTTCAGATTGTTCGAGTCTGACTCAGTTAAGATATAGGCAAAATTGGTCACTGATAAATGCCAAAAAATTGCACCTTCTGCATGACCTACAACTTAGAAGCAAATGTATAGGACATGACATTTTCAATATGATCTCGAAATTGATTGTCAACAATGAGTTCTGATTCCTACTTTAACAGTGGAAGAATTTATTCAGAAAATGTTGGCTTAACCACTATCGATAACTGATTGACCTACAGTCAGAATTGATGAAACAAAAATCCATTGACCATTGGAGATGTACACATCAAATCTGCACATACCCCAATTAATTGTACCATTTAACTACTATATGACTGTGTTTACATCTCTGTTTTACAATATGTACTGGGAGCCTACCTCAAGGTATTAACAGTTCATTCAAACGAAAAGGAAGTGAGATACATACCTTCTTCATGCACCATCAGCATCCATTTCGCTGCAACCACCTACCCTTGAGCTCATCAGTAGGTATGTTCCATTTTAATTATGAAAATTCAAGACCTTGGTATGACTATGCTCTTTACAAACCTTTGACTCCGTGTCTTGGACTTTTCTTACAAACCTCCTTATTGAACGTGGTTTCCCGCCGTCTTGGATTTCTTGGCTTCTCAACATCCTTAAATCTTCTTCCTCGACAATCAAAGTTAATGGCGACATAACACACTTTTTCTTTCATCGTAGGGGGGTCAGACAAGGGGATCCTCTCTCACCCCTCCTTTTTAACTTGGTTGCCGATGCACTGCAATCCTTCATCCTTAATACCTCACCACTTACGACAGGACCGATTATTATCCCTCCAAGGGCTTTACAGTACGCTGATGATACTATTATCCTCCTTGAGGCTGTGCCGCGAAACTTAACCATTATCAGGGAGATCCTCTCTGCTTTTGCTAAGCTAACGGGCCTCCATATCAACGATGGCAAATGTCTCTTCGTGCCGGTTGCCATCCCAAACTCGACAATCCCGGTCTTCTCCTCCATCCTTAATTGTACGCCCAAGGAACTACCAGTGACCTATCTTGGCCTACCACTCTCGATCCGTCAGCTCAAAAAAGTCCACTTTAAACCTCTACTTGATGCTTTTCAAAGGAAGCTTGACGGATGGAAGGCAAAATCTGTAAAATCTACTTGATGCAGGGCGCCTCACTCTTGTAAAATATGTTCTCTCGGCTATGCCCCTACATTATATGCAAGTGATTCGCCTACCAGCATGGCTGATCACACACCTTGACGGCATTCGAAGAAGGTTCTTTTGGAAGGGTAAGGACAAATGTCTTGGTGGACATTGCCTGGTTATCTTGAAAAAGTGTTGCCTTCCAAAACGAGCGGGAGGGCTTGGGATACTTGACCTCGCTGCTCAAAACCAAGCGCTACTATTGAGATGGCTTTGGAAGTTGAAGTCCGATCCTTACTCGACTTGGTCAACGACTGTCCACAACCTTTATGGTTCTCTTGACATCCTCACGCTAGCTGCCAACTCGCTTCTGTCACATGGCCTAAAAGATATCTTGTTTTACAAGGAATTTTTCTTGGCATCAATTGATAGTCAATCTATTTCTCTTTTACCTCGGTGGCGATGGACACCTTCCAGCCAATATTCGGCGGCTAGTGCTTACTCTATCCTGGTAGATCTGGGTTCTAGGTCGCCTTCTCACATGAGACTTTGGAAATTGAAAGCGCCTCCTATAGTCAAAATCTTTCTTTGGCTACTACTGTTGGATAGGATTCTAACCCAAAAAAAATCTAATCACTCGGAATTGGCCTGCCAACGATGGTTGCCCATGCTGCTCTGGCCAGGTGCTAGAGACTTCCACACACCTTTTTTTGGATTGCTCCTTTGCTAAGAACATCTGGGACCTAACACAGCACCAAAACAGAGCAGCACTAGGTGCCTCTTGGGATACTATCTGGGCTGCTGTGTCGTGGACAATCTGGAAGGAGCGTAATAGCAGGATTTTCTCGGATAAAGCAAGGCCACCTTTCCTACTCATTCGAGAGATTTTGCCTCTCGTGGACTCCTGGAAGACATTGGCCTAGTTTTCTTGGTCTTTAGGAAGGTTGTGTATAGTTTTTAGTGTTTGTTTTTCTTTTCTTGTTGTACAGTTTTGTTTTTTGTTTCTCTTTCTTCTTCTTTTCTTCTTTTATCTGTAATTATTTCTTCTTTTATTAATACATTCATGTCGGCGTGGTTTTTTGCCACCTGACCTTCAAAAAAAAAAGACTATGCTCTTTACAAGCCATTAAACATTCTGGTGTATCTACAGCCATGGCACACAGGTGACACACAAGTTCATTATATAAGTTAAAATCATTTCAAGTACCTGACAGAGTATGAATCACACCTCCTTTGCTTTTTGGGCTGTCACTGGCAAAATCATTCTAGTACCTGACTTAGTACGAAAGGTGTTCCTAGTTCATTTAAGAACATTTAAAGACCTAAATGAATCAACTAGAGTGTAATTTTATCTACAATGAAATATATAATGTAGCTGCACTTTTCAATTCCAAAGAAAAAAAAAATAGGTTGCCATATTGCACTTTGCTACTGACTGAGTGTCCATCAGGGAGATTGAAAGAAACAATTATATGAAAATAAGACAGCAAAACCATAACCATCAAAATGTTAAAACAAACTTCTCACAGGACATATCAGCAGTACAATCTACATTGTGACTAGCTGCTTATTATTTTCTTGTAAGATTCTAGGAGTTAGGGTGGCTTTGACAGTCTTGTTGGAGTCAAGGTGGTTTTGATATTTGAAAAGTTAACTGGTTTAAAAAGCAATAATTTCCTAATGAGATTGTTCCTTTGGTATGTTTGGCAGCAGAAGCTTTTGGTTGAAAACCTACAAAGGAAAAGAAACAGTTAGTGTGAGCAGGAATGAGAGAGAGAGAGAGAGAAAGACCGATGTCTCCAGTTATAATACAAAACCTTATTAGTACAAAGGTACTTATGGAATCAACATCTTGGTAATAGTAAAATCTCAGTACAAGATCATGTCATAACAGAAAACTGCTCTAAAGTACCAGTACACTGTAGCAAATTGATTGTCTAAAACTCTAACAAAACTATCAGCTAAATTCATTTGAAAAGATTCCTTTTGCAGTTGACTTTTGTAACATATTTGAAAATTTTGAATTTTCCAAAGAACATGTGAAAACAAGTATTATGCAAAAGATTAAAATAATATTTTTAAAGATATGGACACAACTTTAAATTAGCTCCTTAATTCAAAGTTTCAGACCGACATAGCCCTTACAGGGGTCAACAAATGGAGTCTGTTGTTCATAATCAACATTTCAACAGTATAGATATAGATATAGATTCATAGTTAGCACATGTCCTTTTTGTGGCTGGAATGGAATACTCTTAGTGCTGCTTACGCTACCTGCTGTACACTCTGGTTTGGGAAAATCTTCTCCTCTTATATACTCTTCTTTTCATTTTTGGAAAGGAAAAAAGATGTATAACCAGCAGTAAGACCCACAAGGCAGATCCAATAAAACTACAAATAAGCCCTAGAGAAATAAGATTCAGCTCTGCATTCAAAGGATATGGACAAAACCGGTACCTGAAATTAGTGAGAACAAACCCCACCTTGATGCAACTTGTGGTCTGTGGACTATGGTAAAAGATCACCAAGAGGTGAGGAGATTCAGATCATGCTTTTCCCCATAATTGCTGTTGCTTATTTAGTACCAGTGACAGTGCAGATGCTTTCATGCCAATAGCTAATTGGTAACTTTATTTTTTATATAGAATGGTAGCATAATATTAATCATAATTACAAACTTACAATTGGGGCTTGCGTAGTAACAATTCTATTCTCAACTAGAAGGGCATATCGAGCTTCGCTCGATATAGATATCTATAATAAGAATATTTTATTATGTTTCTATAGTTTAATTATGTTCATTTTTGGATATATTGTGAAGATAATTTATCTTTAGAAATATAGTTTAGTTATTGTAAGTACTTTGATTTGATTAAATTTAAAGAGTTTGATCAATTTAAAGAAAAAATTATATGTGTGTAAATATAATTATAGTTATCTGAAATAATATGATTTATATTATGGTGATATTATTCATGAAACACAATATGTTTATAAATGACTTAAATAAAAATATATATATCGTAAAAGATATGATGTTTTTTCTATTTTCAATTGAATGAATTTGATTTATATTTTGTAAACCAAAATTAAGAATGATGATGAAGATAAATTAAGGTGGAGAGCAACACAAAAGAGACATGAAGACATGATGAAAACGAATATAGGAAGGGGACACAAAAAACAAAAACAAAACAATGTGTTGCCAAATTATTGTCTGCGGGTGAACCGGGTCAGTTTTATAATCAATAATATCCGACACACAAATAGTTACATAATATCATATTACAGAAATCAGAAAAATACTCTCTCACAACTATTTCACTATATTTGGAGTGTCGAATGACATTTAACTAAAAGATTTCGACACCCACACAAATTTATTTATAATATTGATTATTAAGCTTATGCAAATAAAAAGCAAGTATGTCAAGTAAGTTATTTTTATTGATTGATATATAAACTTTGTAAACTCTAATGCACAATTTAGAATATCCAGCCCATTTTTAAAATTAACATGAGAATAATTTTCAAACATAATTTAGTATGCCGGTACTCAGTGGCGGAGCCACATGCAACTAATGGGGTCAATTGACCCCATAATTTTTTTGAAAAATATATCATTTTGTACATAAAAGTATAGTTACCACATAATTTTTTGTATAAACACACTAATTTGAACCCCATAATAATCATATGATATTTTATTGTTGAACTCCATTGTTCATTTTCAAACTTTTGCATCATTATGATTATAAATGTAAATTTATATATCAATAGATGTATGAATTTATTTTATATTTTGTATGAGAACATTAATATTATAAATTTAATTATTGAATTCCATTCGAAATTTTTCTGGCTCCGCCACTGTCGGCACTTAAGGTACATTAGGCCGAAAAAAAATTGGAAAACCCAGAGATGAGAATAGATTATCAAATTCATGAAATGATGCTCTATAAGATAAAGCTGATTAGAAACAATGTGCCTCTCTTGGCGGAATGATGACGCAACAAAAGTAATTCCCTTTTTATCTTCCAAAACCTCAGATTTGGAGTGATTTGGTGAGAAAACTTTTATATCTACCCTCTGCGTTGGACCCAAGAAAGAAATGACCGACTCAACTCCATTTTTAAATTATGCGTTAATGCATTTTATTTATTTTTTTTTGCATCTTAACAATCTATTTGTTTTGCTCGGTTCCCCCTGCTTGGGGGACTTCTGTTTTTTTATTAAAAAAATCAATCTAATTTTGATAAGTTGCAACACAAATTTCGAAACAAAAAAAAAAATCACTAACGAAACAATGTGTAACCCCTTTTTATCGTACTTCATTCAAATATAAATATATTTTTATCAATGTGCAACTCTAAAAATTTAAAATCAGCCAGACCATCAGTGAGGAGCCTGACCCTTTCTTGAAGTATTAATTTAAAATCAGAATTCTTAATTTGAGATTACCCTAATTTGGGCTGAACCAAAATGCTGTTTTACATTTTTGAGACGAGCCTAAAATAACTCTAAAAATCTTAGTCTACCTCAAAATGTTATGTTAAAACCCACTCGGCCTAACAATAACAACGCGTGAAATATACATCAAGTTTTTGTTTATGCGTGGTACATCATTCGTAAGAGAGTCAGTCCATGTGGCGCTCCAGGAGCATCCAAACTTTTTTTACATTCAGGTCGGCGCTAAATCAATCATCTCCCTTTTTCTTTATTATAAAAGGAATACAAAATATGCAGGGTGCGGGTCGGAAACGGACCCTGATCTGGTGTTGCGGTACACGCCGTGTAGCGCACCCACGAGCCGTTCGATTTTGATCGGACGGTTCATTTTTTTCGGACTTAGGAATCTTATTACTTTCACGGGGCTCCGTTATCCATCAGATCAAAATCGAACGGCCCGTGTGTGCGCTACACCGTGTGTAGCGCAACACAGGATTTGAATTCGTCGGAAACCCCCTGCCCTCTCCAAAATCCGCGCACAAAATATAAAAAAAAAAAAAAAATTGTTCCGTTTCCCTGTTCAGATGTTTAGCATGGTTCAAGATTCTACGTGTGATTTCAAGTAACCTTCTCTGCGCCTCGGCGCCTCCTATTTCTTTGATCATCTCAAATCTACAGGTAAGAAATATTTTGAGTGCTTAGATCTTTCTTTACTTTTTTTTCTTATATTATATTTAACAATTAAAATTATTTTTTTTCCTGATGATTTAAGACCCCAAATTTCACCCTAGACCTAAAAATCCATTATGAAAACTATTGCATCGTGATACGTACACCTGCTTTCCAGATTGCCATATGATAGTATAAATAGCGGGGATCGATCTTTAATTACCTTGTTTATTTATTTAATCATTAATCAAATTATAAGTGTATGGATATACCGGTGGTACGTGTTAAAAAATGGACCTAAAATCTTGTGACCACTATATATTGTTTTTTTTTTAAAAAAAAACACAGGTCTGGTCTAAAGATTATAGATTGTATGTGGGAACTAGAAATTGGGGACCATTTTCTCTGTCTCAGCACCTTGAATTTGGTTATAAAATAGTTTCTTTTTTTCACTTTCTTTTTCTGAAACCATCGTAGCTTTAAAGTATGTACTATTAAATTTTTATTGATTTACTTGATTTTGAAGAAATGACCCGGAGTTGATTCTTTCAACAGATATTCCTGAGTATGCTTATTTTGTTTTTGTTACTTGTTTACTTCTAATTTGAAACACAATCAAGGCTTTATATCTCAAAGGATACCAGTTTTATTTAAAATAAAATATATATGCATTTTCAGCTATTTTGATTACAATCAGTTAAAGTAATCATACTTATTTTATATTTCAGCTATAGTATTGACCAGCCATTTGCAAAGAAATGGGCAAATCAAAGAAAGGAAAAGAAAAAAAAGAGTTTGATACTGTGGTATATCCTAGATTTGTTTTGCAACGGAAGAAACCAGGTATGTATCAGTACATTGAATAAAGATCTTGCACAGTACACAAATGTTTCATCCAAAAATTGGCACTCTTATTTTATCATGGTGACACTTAAACTTGCCATAGCAGCAAGATCCACAAAAGGAATGAACGAGGACTGAATTGAAATATCATTTTTTATTATGTATCTTATCAGTGCTAGTTCTCTATCTATTATATGCATTTATATTGAGAAGGCATCTTGTTGTACTGCTTGCAAAGTTGCAATAGATATTGTAGCTCTCAAGAATTATTGTTCATACTCTTAGGAGAGAGACAAAGTCCTCTTCCCAAACATTAAAATTTCAAGAATTATTAATTTTCTAGATCAGGTCTCCTTTTTCCAAACACTAATGTATGTGTGTATCTACTGTATCACAAGTCCTCTTAAAGCAAAGACAATGGAACAAACTGCCATCAGACATTTTACTTAAGATATTTGAAAAGATGGATTCGATCAACATCTTAACAAAAGCCATACCACTTTGCCGGGATTGGTTGGAGGTAGCTCGGAATGATCCTATACTATGGAGGAAAGTCGACATGACTTGTCATGTCGACAAATTTGGCCCAAACTATCTTGAGGATATGGCTTGTGTTGCAGTGAATTGGAGTGCTGGACAGTTGGAGGAGTTTTCAGCTGCGAAATTTGGTAGTGGTGCCCTCTTACAATACATTGCTTCCCGGTAATGATTCATCAAATTATATTTTCCCTCTTCTTCTTTTTCAATAAATCCTTTCACTTTTTTAGTAGCAACGTAATGATTTTGGTGAGATTTTGACATCTGTAGACCTTTCCTTCATTTCTAGTCTAATAGCTTCGACTGAACAATCAAAATGCCAGAAGCAATACTCTGTAATATATATAGAGTGCCCCCATATAAAGATCGAAGCAGGTTACCTATTCTGTGCGACAGCCTGCTTGGGCCTAATACCCTGTTGTGCCAGTCACCTATTGGAGGTGACTCTACCTCAAAATCTAGACATTATTCAGTGGTAAAAGGGGAGCCAGGAGGGATACTTGATATGTGTTGTAATTAATTTACTGTTGTTTTTAAAATAGTATGGCAATGGCCACAATGTTACTGATTTTGACCAAACTAATAACTGGTAATCTGGTATAAGATGTGGACTGAAATAAATTTAAGCTTGACTTTCTGTTTCTCATAAACTTTTTTTCAAAAGTTAATTTAAATCTAAACTCTCTCTCTCTCTCTCTCTCTCTCTCTGCGTGAGACAGTTCCAGTAATCTAAAATGCATCAGGCTCATCAGGAGTCCTGTTTCAAGGAAAACGTTGAAGAAAGTGATAAAGAGGTGGCCTCTATTAGAAGAGATAGAGCTTACAGAGTATTCGTGTACCCCTGCATTATGTTATGTCAGGCAATTGGACAATGCCCTCGGCTGAAGTGTTTCAGGCTCAATAAAATATATTCTGAAGGTAGATCTACTGAGACGAATTGGATAGCAAATTGTATCGGAATTACTATGCCCAACCTACAGTCTCTTCAGCTTATTGGTAGTAGGTGAGTCCTGCCTCTTAATGATTTTTGTTTGTGCACGTACAATGGTTACTGGTTAGCAGATTACTGAAGCATCTCGCTTTGGTTTAGTTATCGTGGGCAACTTCCAATTTCGCATTCAAGCTATACTACTAGATTTAGCCAAAATTGTGTCATCTGTAGACTTCATAAGCCAATAATCTATTCTTATATGCGCGCACAACCCAAAGGCCCACTTAATCCATACAAAAAGAAGGCTAAAATTTCTTCTGGAGGCATTGTACAAACAATAGATGATCTGTAGGACTGCATATGAAGTTATTTATTGCTTCAATTTTTTCAAGCACAACATTGTTATTAATTTGCTTCTTTTTTCTTCAAGCACAAAATTAAGTTATTTATTTAAAAGGATATAATTATCTGAATACACGTAGCTTAGAATTATGCATAATTCCTTACTAACGACAAGAAATACAAGTAAAGTGAAATGTGTTATATTTTGTTTTCTAAATTTTTTCATATAAAATTTGATTTAAAAATATTTTTTCTTTAATTTTTTATTTTTATAATTATTAATGTTTAAAAAATGGATAAAAAATATACATTGGTGAATGCATTTTTTCGATTAAACAATAATTAAATAAAAATATTAATTTTAAGAATTTTCTTGAACCCCATTACACAACTTGAGTCTCTTGATGTCTGAAATTGTAAGAACCTGACTACCAACCAATGAATCCAGACTGAACTTGACTACCGACCAATGAATCCAGAATGAACTAGAAAGAATAAAAATCCTGAGGCTCCTTGATGACAGCACCAAATACTTCATCGCCCACCATTTGATCTCAAACATTAGCCCCGAATTTAGCCCCTGACTCTATCCCCTATTACTGTTGTTGTTCGAGTTGTACTAAACCTGACAGTGACTCTGAAACAGAGACCTCTTTTGATATTGAGTATGGACATATTATGTTTCAGCAATGGGATTGAGAGGGAAGAGGGGCCCTATCTAAGCTTTTTTACTGTGAAGAAATCCATAACGAGAAATTATGTTTTGTTTTAGAGAAATGAGTGTCCAATATATTGGACGAATGAGTCCGTCCAATACGATCGGTTTCACATTTTTTAATTTAAATATCAAACGACCAATCCGAGCCGTTCAATATTTTCTTCAGATTGAAAATTGTAAGAAACCCATTTTTACATTTTTTTTTAGTTTTTTTGCTTATTTTTTGGTATTTTAGAAAAGTCATGATATAAAAGTTCTGGATCATTCAATAACAACGATTGTCTAAAATACCAAAAAAATTGTAAAAAAATTTGAAAAAAAATGTAAAAATTTATTTCTTATAAGTTTTCAATACAGAGAACATATTGAACTATTCGGAAAGGTCATTTAAAATTTAAAAATGTGAAAACAATCATATTGGACGGACCCCATCCGTCCAATATATTGGACTCTAGCATTTCTCTTTGTTTTGTAGTGTATGTTTGAATATTCTCAAAATTCTGCAGGGGCTAGGGGTTACAAGGTTACACCTTTGGTGTCGTTTGGATGGGTTAGGAATAGGGTAGAAATAGCATAAATTTAGGGAAAAACACTATTCATAGGAATTGTGAGAATTGGCTATTCCGGAAATTGGAAATGTTGTTTGAATGGTGAGTTTAGGAATAGCGTTGGGAAGTGTGAAAAGTAGAGAGAAAAGTGTTATTGGGAAGAGTGTTATTGAAAATTGTGTTAGGAATGGAATTGGCTATTCCAAAACCGTTTGGATGAAAAATTAGGGAATGGAATTGCCAATTCCGGGAATTGGCCAATTCTCATGCATCCCAAACGACACCAAAGTGTTGTGAAGGGATAACTTTTATTGTGTTTTAAAAAAATAATTTTATTTTCAAAATTTAGATGAAACATTGCATGATTAATGATATTAAAAGCTTTGTATTTGTTCATTATCGTTGCGGCCAAGTATTTTTTTTGTTTTTTTTTTTAAGAAGCATGGTTGAAGAACTTTGGGAACCCAACTGCATCGTCTTTTTCTAAATGATTTTCGTAACAATGCCAGATAATTTAGATGCTCAAATCGCATCATAAAAGAATAATATCCAAGATATCATGAATTTACATTATTATTGAACTCGAATTAGGTAGCAAAGTCCCGAACTTATATTGTTGATTCACTGGCTGAAATTATATATATAAGTTGATAAAACCACACGAATATGTGTATATTATTTGTTAATATGTCGTGCAATTTGAGCCTAAATTTTCTTCTGGAAGCATTGTGCAAATGCTCTTCCATCACTGCACTATAACCTGATCACTTGAGAAAAAATAATTTATTAATTACAGGATGACAAACGAGGGTCGCAGCTGGGATCTAAAAGGACCGCTGAGCAGTCAAAATTTGTGTTTTTTAATTTTTAAAAAAATTAAAATTTAAATACCGAATCCAAACCGTTGAACTTGTTCAATTTTACGGGCGATGCGTAGTCATATAAGTTTTATAAAATTTGGAGTTGATTTGATACTTGATTAAATGGTCAACAAATGAACGAACGTGGTTTGATTAATTCTAATACGTTCATAATTTAAGCACTTAATCAAATATCAAATCAACTCCAAATTTTATAAAACTTATATGAAAACGCATCGTCCGTAAAATTGAACAAGTTCAACGGTTTGGATTCGGTATTTGAATTTTAAAATTTTTAAAAATTTAAAAAAAAAATTTTGACTGCTCAGCAGTCCTTTAAAAGGACTGCCGAGGATCCCGTTCGAGGGTCCGCGTGCCATCCTTAAAGGATGTCCCCAACTCGAGTCTCTCGATATCCGGAAGTGCTGGGAGCTAGAGCTAACTTACAACCAAAGCATCAAGAGTGAACTTTTAAGAATAAAGAACCTAAGGCTCCCTGCTGATTCGACTGATAACTGCAATTTTCACCATGTGCGCTTACCCTTTTGCCCCTGTTGGGATTGGGAATGGGATTGTTCGTACTATGGTCCTTTCAGCGATTATTACGTTAGCCTCTACTATGAGTACTATGGATACTGATTACTGACACTCAGAGTTATTTTGGTATCGAGTATGAACATGAAATTTTTGATATACAAGGTGTCTGAATATTTTCAGTATGCAGGAGATAGCTTGCTTTTTGTCTGGGTATTTTTTAAGTACAAAGTATTTAGGGGTTTGCAAGATGGCTTGAACTTTTCTGGTGTTTAAAGAAACAATTTTGCTTACAAAATTCAATTTTATATTCCAACATTGCAACGTTGATGATATTAAAAGCTTTGTATTTGTATTTTATGGGATCAACCATGTATTTTTTTAAATACATGCACACAGTTGAAGGAATTTTGGGTCTTATCTACGGCCTTCGATTTCTAGAATTGACCAAGTGTCTACTTTCTTGTTGTTTAATTTTTAAAATTATGTCGAAAGCAATGGCAGAATGTTAGTTGCTCTAATAAAAGAATAATCTTAAAGGGATCATGAATTCACTTTTTTTTTATTGAACAAAAATTATTTATGCAAAGTCCGCTAGCCTTTCATAATTTCATTGTTAATTTACTGATAGAAAAAATATAATTTGATACAACCAAACAAACATTTTAACAATATAGATAGAGATTCATAGTTTGCACAAGTCTTTTGTGGCTGGAATTTCAAAGATCGGTACGAAGGTACATTAGGCCGCAAAGAAGTTTGGAAAACTAGAGGAGAATAGATTATCAAATTCATGAAGTGATGCACTCTATAAGAGAAAGCTGGTTAGAAACAGTGTGCCTCTCTTGACCAATAACGATGCAAAATAATAAAAGTGTTGTCCTTTTTTTCCCCTAAAATTACAAACAACTGAATGAATACGAGTAAAAATTGATAGTACTTCACCTTGGTAGCCACTACCAAGTTTTCTAAAAAAAAAAAAAAATTGCTAGTACTACAAGGTGCAGCCAATGTTCAATTCTTGCCCTTTGTACTTAACTAGAAGGGCATATCGATATAGATATCTAAAATAAGAATATTTTCATTATGTTTCTATAGTTTAATTATGTTCATTTTTAGATATATTTTGAAGATAATTTATCTTTTGAAATATAGTTTAGTTATTGTACGTACTTTGATTTGATTAAATTTAAAGAGTTTGATCAGTTTAAAGAAAAAATTATATGTGTGTAATTATAGTTATAGTTATGTGAAATAATATGATTTATATTATGGTGATATTATTCATGAAACATAATATGTTTATAAATGACTTAAATAAAAATATATATATTGTAAAAGATATGATGTTTTTTCTATTTTTCAATTGAATTAATCTGATTTATATTTTGTAAACTAAAATTAAGAATGATGATGAAAAGAAATTAAGGTGGAGAGCAACACAAAAGAGAGATGAAGACATGATGAAAATAAAAATAGGAAGGGGTTACAAAAAACCGAAACAAAACAATGTGTTGCCAAATTATTGTCTGCGGGTGAACCGGGTCAGTTTTATAAGCAATAATACCCGACACACAAATAGTTACATAATATCATATTACAGAAATTAGAAAAATACTCTCTCACAACTATTTTACAATGTTTGGAGTGTCGAATGACATTTAACTAAAAAATTTCGACACCCACACAAACTTATTTATAATACTGATATTGATATCAAGTTACAATTAAAAGTTCGGAGGATGGGAGATCCCCCCCCCCCCCCAAAAAAAAACATTGCCCATAAGAGAGGACTAATCCGAAAATAGCAATGAAGAAAAGGTACTGTACCCTAACCTACTGTCTGGTGCTTCTTGGGAGATTTAGTGCGAACAAAATCCTCGGCAGTCAAAAAAAAAAAGACTGCTCAGCAGTCCTTTGTCTTTTTTTTAATATTTAAAAATTTTAAAATTGAAATGTCGAATCTAAACCATTGATCTTGTTCAGTTTTACGAGCGATGCGTTTTCAAATAAGTTTTATTAAATTTGGAGTTGATATGATATTTGATTAAGTGCTCAAATTATGACCGCATTAGAATTAATTAAACCAGGTTCGTTCATTTGTTTAGCACTTACTCAAGTATCAAATTAACTTCAAATTTTATAAAACTTATATGAAAACGCATCGCCCGTTAAATTGAACAACATCAACTGTTTGGATTCGACATTTCAATTTTAAAATTTTTAAATATTAAAAAAGCAGTCTTTTTTTTTTTTACTGCCGAGGATTTCGTTCGCACTAAATCTCCCAAACATTTGCCCGTAAGAGATTCCCCGACCCCTCCCCCCCCCCTAAAAAAATAAAAAAAAAAAAAAAAAAAAAAAAAAAAAAATCATTGCCCGTAAGAGAGGACTAACCCGAAAATAGCAATGAAGAAAAGGTACTGTACCTTAACCTACTGTCTGGTGCTTCTTGGGAGATTTAGTGTGGGTAATAGCCTTAATTTGAGAGAGGACTAACCCGAAAATAGCAATGAAGAAAATGGTGTTTAATTTTGGGCTCTGAACTGGGCCCAATATGGCCTTTTCAACCTCAAAATTTATATTGGGTTGAGATTGGGGACAACAGAGTCAAACAAGCTACAAGAAGTATATCTCAATAATGTTCACAAAAGATCCGGAACTGAAAATATCTAAATTCTAAACCCTTGTTCTAGGTCGCGAAGTTATAAAGCGGCGGCCACCATCCCTCTTCTATAAACCCTTTCTAAAACCCTAGAACAGATCGCTGCGGCTCTATCTCAAATTTCTAGGGTTTCTCCTTCTCCACCTTCGGCGTCTCTTGGTGAGCTCTCTAATTTGTTTTACTTCCTATTGGCTTGTGTCCTTATGCTTTGGGTTTGTTTCTGAGGTTCTTTAGGGTTTCGTTTAATTGAAGGATCCAAGAGAAGGTTTGGTGTACAATATGTCTGTATTTTTCAATTTAAATTGATTGGAACTTGTTGGTTTAAGATTGAAAGTCTGCTCGTCTTAGGAAACTTATGGACGCTATGAAATCAGGACCTGTTCAACCTTTTTGAACTGTTTCAGCTTTATACAATCATGCGATAATTGATTGCGTGATTTGTCTTTTTTTATTTTTTTTTTTTTTGATGTTTCAATTTAGGTGGTATCTCTCATCTGACAGTTTGTGTTATGGTTCATTAGATTTCTTTGAATTAATGTGATTTTTTTTTTGTGTTGTGTTTAGATCATTTGAATAATACATCAATGGGGAAGGCAAGCAAGAAATCAAGTGTTGAGGTACATTCACGAAGTTTTTGGCATCTTTTGTTCTTTCAAAATTTTGTTTTCAATAGTGCAAGGCCATTTGGTAAAACGTCGTAGATTTCTAATGTACAACCTTGTTATATGCAGGCTGCCCTGGCACCAGTATCAGAGCAGAAATCTGCCAAAAAAGGTATGAGAAATTTATGTTCTTTAGATACAAGTGAGAGATTGTGTTTTCAGGCAAATGTCTATCTTGGTTAATCTGATTTTTCTGGCACTTATTGTTTGAAATTATTAGGCAAGAGGGGTGCAGAATTGTCACCTGAGAAAGCATTCAGTGCTAAGAAACTGAAGAAAGAAGAAGAAAAGATAGTTCATAAAAAGGAGGAGGCAAAGATAACAAATAAGGCTCCTCCTCCCAAGAAGAAGCCTGAAAGTAGTTCTGACGACTCCTCGTCAGAATCTGAAGAAGAGGTACTGTATCTTTTATACTTTCTATATTCAGTTCAATCCATTTTCCTAATGAGCTGCTACATTAATTCATAGGTTAAGGTCGCACCCAATAAGACTACAAAGCCTGCACCCACAAAGGCTTCTAAGAAGGATTCTAGCAGCGACAGCAGCAGCAGTGAAGAGGATTCGTCATCTGATGATGTAAGTGTTAATTCCAGGCTTACTTTATGTACCTGACCAATACCAGTTAGAGAAGGTATCTGCTACTAGAGCTATTTTCTGTATCAATTTGGCTGGAAATTACATGGGATAGATCTGGTTGCATTGATGTCATGTCATTGCCTTTTGATCTATTTATACTTCTCCTTATCTTCTTGCATTTGTAATTTTGTAGGAGCCAGCAAAGAAGCCTGCAGCTCCTGTTAAGAAGTCCACGCCTGCCGTAACAAATGGGGTAAAGAAGGGAAAGGATTCTAGCAGTGATAGCAGCAGCAGTGAAGAAGATTCATCATCTGATGATGTAAGTATTAATTTCACTCTTTTAGTGCATGTACCTGAGAGCTGAAAGGTTGAGTATTCATTTGATTGTTAACTGCTTGGTGCTGAAATCTGTTACATCATTTATTATGTTATACTACTTTTATTTTACGTCCATTTTTTCTTTTTTTCTGACTTAGTATGCATTGGTTTTTGTAGGAACCTGCAAAGAAGCCTGCTGCACCTGTTAAGAAGCCTGTTGCAGCAGCTAAGGTTGCTCCAGCACCTGCCAAGAAGGATGAGTCCAGCGACAGTGACAGTTCTGAAAGTGATTCTGATGACGAGGTATTTTGGTTAAGTATTTTCTTAGGCTTTTCAATTTAATCAAGTACTTTTAACTCTCTTATGATATAGTTTTTTGTTTTAACATTTGTATGACTTGTTTTAGTCTGAAGATGAAAAGCCGAAACCAAAGGCTGCTCCTGCCAAGGCTGTGCAAACAGCTGCACTGAAAAAGAAAGAGGAATCGAGTGACTCATCAGAGGACTCAGATTCCGAGTCTGACTCCGATGAGGAGGAGATTAAGAAGACTCTGACTACCGAGAAGAATGTGAAGCCTGCTCCTCCAGTAATTGTTCTTTGAGTTTTTTCAATTTATTATGGCTTGGTTGAGCCACTTTTATTTTCTCCCTTCTCTAAATTTATATCTTAATTGCAGAAACCAGCAAGCAAAGCAAAACCTGCAGAGAGTTCAGATGATAGTTCTGAGGAGAGTTCAGATGAAGATGAGGTAATAATTTTATAGAAATCATAGATAATACCCTATTGATGTCTTTCTTGAATTTGATCTAAAATTTCTTGTAATCCAGGAAACTCCTGCTAAATCTGCCACACCTGCAAAGAGGCCTTTGGCTACACAGGTAATGTTACCTTTTTTTTCTCCTCTCTATTTTTCTGATTAATAATTTACCAATTCTTCATTCTCAAATTGATTGGCCTCTTATTGCAGCAGAAGCCAGCAGCTAAGGCGAAAGCAGAAGAGAGTTCAGAGGAGACCTCTGATGATGAAAGTTCTGATGAGGAGAGTGATGAGGAGCCTGCTAAGAAGAAATTGAAGGTTTTTTTTCTTTTTTTTGCATAATTAGTACTATCGTGTATACACCTATTTTACTATTATAAGTTCTACTCAACAGGATTCTGTTGCATCAAATGGTACGAAAGCTGCTGCTAAACCTGTGAAGAAAGAGGAAAGCAGCAGTGAAGAGGAGAGCTCTGATGAGGAAGAAGAACCAAAGAATAAGACTACGCAAAACGTGGTAATTTCCCTTTGCAATAGAAGTATATTATTTATTTTGTTTCTAATTATTACGTTGTGTAATTCGCTTTCTCTTGCTTTGTGTTGGAAGGCTGCAACAAAGAAAGTATCTGAGGACAGTACTAGCTCAGAAGAGGATTCTTCTGATGAGGATGAAAGCGAAGATGAGGAACCTGCCAAAACTCCTAAGAGTAAAGACGTCAAAATGGTTGATGCAGAGCCCACAAAAACTGAGAAAAAAGAGGTTCTTATACCTTTTTATTTGCAATATTAATTTTTTTAGTCTGTAATTTTGTTTAACTTGACACTCACAATTTGTGTGCAGCCCAAGACACCAGCTAACAATCAAAGCCAGGTTTCTGGATCCAGCACTATTTTTGTGGGGAACTTGTCTTATAGCGTCGAAATAGATGAACTGTACGTCTCAGTTTCTTTTCCATTTTTGTCATTTCCTTCTTTTTTTCTTTCTAATACTATATTTCCATTTCACATTAGGTACTACATTGCTTTTGTCATTTTTCGATTTCACTTGATGTAATATGACCTCTTTTGCCATATTCTTTTATAATTTTTTTTGTCTTTTTCTTTAAAAAAAATGTAGAAAAGAGTTCTTTCAAGAGGCAGGTGAGGTTGTTGATGTACGGTTGGCTACCTTTGAGGATGGAAAGATGAGAGGCTTTGGCCATGTGCAATTTGCCAGCCCAGATGCTGCTCAGAAAGTGCTTATTTTTTTTCTTTTTCCTTTTTTTTATCTTTTCTCGTAATTTATTTGCCTGTTTGTTATCATCTGAGCTGAGTGCATAAAATTGTTGATCTAGGCTCTCAAAATGTCTGGTATGGAACTCGGTGGCCGACAACTCAGGATTGATATTGCTGCAGAGCGAGGTGCTAATACCCCTCGCACAGGGTAAGTGTTCGGTCTTCTCTTGACATTTGCATAAGCTTGGCACAATTTTTCAATTTTTTAATTTGTATGTTATTGTCAGTTTGATCAAAGTGTGCTTTGATATGTAGAAAGGATAATTCCTACCAAAAGAGCGGAGGTGGGGCACGTCAAACACTTTTTGTGAAAGGTTTTGACAGATCACTCGATGAGGATCAGGTACTCATCTAATAATTCATTTGGTGAGTTTTTTCTTTTTACTTATTCACCAGAAAATCTGTAAATTCTCTTTTCTAAATCACAGGTTAGAAGCAAGCTGGAAGAACTCTTTGGTTCATGTGGTGAGATATCACGCATTTCCATTCCCAAGGATTATGAATCTGGCACACCCAAGGGGTTAGTTTTCATTATTAATTATACATTTATATTGTAATAATCTACTGCTAGTTAGCACATCAACAATATTCATTGTCAAGCTAATTTTTTTCTTGAAGTTCTCAATTGAACTTGATTTCTAAACTATAATACCATGAATTTTATGACCCAAAATCCAGCCTTTTCTATTAAATAAAAAAATTACTTTCTGAAAATTCATATTTCTTGTAGGTTTGTCATGTGGCTGTTAACCGACATAATTGTTTTTTTTATCCTGAAGTTCGAATTGTGTCTGGATGCTAATGCAAATACTTTTGCCTGACTTACAGAATTGCATACATAGATCTTGATGGCCCAGATGCATTCAATAAGGGCTTGGAGCTTAATGGGTCAGATCTTGATGGCTACAGTTTGTATGTTGATGAAGCTAAACCCAAAGGCGATTCTTATTCTGGTGGAGGCGGCTTTAGTGGTGGTTTTAGTGGTGGCAGGGGAGGCCGTGGTGGCAGAGACAGCGGTGGCCGTGGTGGTAGATTTGGCAGTGGTCGTGGAGGGCGTGATGGTGGACGTGGTGGACGTGGACGCGGTGGACGCGGTGGAGGCCGTTTTGGTACCCCCAACAGGCAAAGTGCAGGCACTGCTAGCACCGGTAATTGCTTTTTCACCTCCTGTGAAATTTTAGGTAGTAGGATGTTGGGAGGAAGAGTGGAGGGAAAGACATGACTACTTTTCTTTAAGAAAACATCCCCAGTCCACCCACTTTCCATTGGATAGTGGAGGGAAAGACATGACGACTCTTTAAAAAAGCATCATCCCCAGTCTGGGAAAGTGAGTAATGTAGAAAAGAAAATGAAATTAGAAATGCTGGTAATTATTCAAGAGTGCCTAGAAATTTGACCTGTTGCTTCTAACCAATCCGAGGCCTTGTAGAAAAGCATATATTTTATCTAGAATTTTCTCTATTTAGTTTAATGACCCTGAAATTATTCACCATTCTGTAATTTTGAATGTTGCAGGCAAAAAGACTACTTTTGGTGATGAATGATTTAACGGTGGCAAATTTTGAACGTGTTTTACTCGTTAAAGAAATATATTTAATTTTTTTAAGTTCGTTGTTTGGGCGATTATGTTCTGTACTTTTTAAGTTATGATGATTTTGTTAGGTATGCTGAGAAGTTACTTTTGGATGTTGTCATCTGTAATGGACAGTTCGACTGTTAAGCTGAATTGTTAGGTTATTATTATTATGTAATACTTTTATTCGTTCTCATTTAAAATGTCGATTATGCCATCTTTAATTTAACACAGTTCCAAAACAAGCCAAACTATCTCCTATGGTTCAATTACAAGTCTGATGTACTTAATGGAAAACGCTGAAATACCGTTAAAAGAAGTGAGGTACTTAATGGAGGCTCAACGGGAGAGAGTTTCTTACAGCTACTGAATGTTATTATTCTCTTTTAAATTATCTCGCTTACAATAAATAGCTGAGAAACAATAATCTCTGTTGCAAAACCCTATACCAGATGGTACAGTAGGATTGAGGCAACTGATAAGAATTATCAAGAATATTTCAGCTAACAGAGAGACGTGATGCAGGGTTGGTTCTATATATGCTAAACTCCTAAAGAACAATTTATGGCCTCCTATTTAAGGCAACAGTTATCACAAAAACCGACCAAATCTGAGCCATCGAATGCTAACCAACCCGTGTCCCACTCTGCCCTTTTACAGCTCTAACAATGTCTAAATTAAGACATGGAGCCAGGGGCATATCCGTAATGCATGCCTTATAAGCATCTTTCTTCCATGCCTCTTTCCTCAACCCTTCTAATTTCAATCTAAAACAAATAGCTTTACTTTTGCATCCAAAGCCATCCTTAAAGCAAAACCATATGGCAAGCTTGCAATTGTCCTCTGTCCTTTTTGATAGGCGGCTGAAGCCCAAGTCTCCATTTGATGCGGTTGCGCCAACACGGCTGATCACACACATGAGAAGTTACATGCATTTGACACTAGACACAATCCAAGAGGAAGATGGATCATTCGATTCTGTTGATAGTTCTCGTATCACAACCTCGTCTGATCTATCCACATTTGTTTCTGGCCGCAAAAACCATTCTTGGTAGTTGCCGAAGGTCTTGGCATTCACATCCAGATTAAAATGTATTGCTCAGTTGTATTTGGTCGGCAAGGTTTTTTATTTGCTGGTCGAAACAGACATCTGCATTTACTTGGTTTAAGAAATCATATATCTGTTCTTCTTTAACCAAATAGCTGGGCTGACCAGATTTAGAATGTACTAAGTTTGCTATCGACGCCAAAGAATCCGTATATTTTTTGGATTCTTAGCATTAAAATATTTTCTTGTTTGTTTTCAGATGAAGGTTGATTGTATGCACCTCGGTATTAGTTGAAAGTTTACTGCCTGTCAAATATTGTTCTTATTGTTGTTGAAACTTGAAAGCACCAAAACTCCAGAACTATCCCTTCCAGAAATAAATCTTCTTGTCGTATGCTTTCATTGCTCCCTTTGTATAACTACTAAAAATGGCGATTCAAGTAACATGAAAAAAATTTAGATTAATGTCCATCTAAATTGCGTCAAGCATAGATAAAAGGAAAATCTTGCACTCTACTTCTATGTGCATTTCACTTGCGTATTGTCTTAATTTTGATCACATCTGAATTATTTGGTATCAAAGATTGAAATTAATGGGATTGCATCAGCAAAAAAAAGATATTCCTTTCTTTTTATTCTCATGCTATTCAAACAGCCTTCGGATATAATTATGGAATTGCTTAGTGTTTTGTAACAAGGCACAACTTTACTGTCAATATGAATGTACTCTTTTATTAACCTTGGAAGCTTTTTAGGGTGCTGGTAATATTATTGTCTGAAATTAACGATTTATCTTATAAACTTTTCCAGTTGATGAAAAGTTTTGTCATTTAAGATTATTCTTCCACCTGTATCCAGATGAGCTAAATTGAGGAATTACAGGGTACATGTTGGAACCAGACTACTTATAACAATTATTGCAGGGATAAAATTGGAATCAGACAACCATATCATGCTGGTAATAGGCTGGATAGACTTCCTTTCTAAACCTAGACAAATCAATGACCGACTCTCCTCTGTGAAAGAATTTTTAATTCTAATCATCTGGGTCTGTATGTGTTGCTTTTCTCGGCACAGAAAAGCAACAAGCTACTTATTCTTTATGTCATTTAAACGGACAACACTATTGAAGCCTTTGAGGGGCTTTTTAAATCCTATTTATGCTATATTTAGAGAATTCAAATCATTTGGTCCAAATTCATGCTATATTTATAATATATATGCTTCAAATTGGTCTCCTTACATCATACTAGGACCCGACGAAAAACCATAAAGAGATTCTAAATCCATATACTGATCTGGCTCTATTTGGTTTAGTAAATGGGTTTAGCAAAGATAATAGCGATAATAATATTTACATGTCAGATCCCAAATGTTATAGCGAGCACAGTCTGGTTGGAATAAATACCAAAGTTAGCTGCTGACTATAATTATAACACCAAAATGTCAAATATTAGTTGTATTGTACTTTAGTGAGATCTTATAGCCGCAACAATATCGAGCTAAAATGTGTCTGGCTTAAAGAGAAATGAACAAATATATCTAGTTTTTTTAAAAGTGAATGTATAATAATATTACAGAATATTAAAAAACATGCATATTACATCTCTGACCACAAGGTCAGCTCATGCAAGTTAAAGGCCACGAACAAAACTTTTAGTATAAAGAATTCTACACTAGCTGGTTAGTGCCAGTTCTTTTCTATCTTTAAATGAAACCAAACCAAAATCATCTTCATCCACGTCGTCGTAGTCATCTTCGTCTTCCTCTTCGTTGTAGTAATCTTCCACATTAATCTCATGGGAATCACTCTTAATTTCTTCGCCATCTTCTTTTTTCAAATTATCATCAGTTGCATTCATTTCACCTCCTAAGAACTCAAGTTGCTCACAACTTGCCTCTACACCCACCAACTGATTCGCTTCCAGCTTTTCCTCAGGCATCTGTGCCAGAGACAAGAGGATATTCTTTGCTTTCTTATCAGGTTCAATTCTCTTTTCAACCATCTCTTTGTACCAAGCAACCGCACTACCAAAATCCAAATTCTTCCCATGTGCATCCATTAGGGTTGTATATATTGTTGCATTTGGGCTAACACCTTGCTTCTGCATTCTCTCATACACCCTAACTACTTTCTCTAGATTGTTTTGTTCTGCATACCCTTTCATAAGTGTGCCATATACTACCACATTTGGCTTCAAGCCATCGTCTTTTAACCGACGAAAGAATTTCTCAGCGCCATTCATGTCACATGCATTCACATAAGCTGACACCATGGTCGTGTAAGAGTATAGATCAGGTTCGCACCTAACCAAATTAAATAAACCTTTAAGATATAAGCTCATATTTTCGGAAAAAAAGAAGTATGCTACACCCTTGCCATACCTGTTTCTTCTCATTCTTTTGAAGACAGTTCTGGCTTCATCGACCATTCCTGATATTGCAAAAGCATCCAGTAGTATATTATATGCTTTACGTGTTGGCCTAGTAAAGAGAAAAAGTGAAATAAAAATTAATACAAGGAGAAAAAACAATGTAAATCAGATTATTGTATTTCACAGTTGGTTATATTTTCAAATCCTCCGAAATTAAAGTTTAAAATAAAATGAAAAATTAATTTTTATTGTCAAGTTGAATTTTTCCTCAATATTTTACTAAATGAGCACTAAACTACAAATAAGTAAAAGAAGGAAAAAGGATTGTTGGCTTTTGTAACATACAGGGTTTTAGATATGTTAAAAGAAAACTATGAAAAAGAGAAAATTGTTACATGACTCCTGCATCAAGCATTTCCTCGAAAACTGCCAATGCTTCACTCTCTCTCCTGGCCTTGCCATAAGCTCTTATTAGGAGAGAATAGCTTACTACATCTGGTCTAGCCCCAGATCGTTGCATCTAATAAAAAACAAAGACTTTTCTTTTCAAACATCACTCCAAAATATGCTTTCATAGGCATCTTATGTAGCATTTAAAACTGAAATAACTATTAAAGCTTCTCAGATATACCTACTTTGTGATTAGTTTACTATAATTTAGGGACAGGTTACTGTGATTGGTTCATATTTGTTCAATTCTTATCTTAATAGGATTAAAAAACTGTAGTTCCCTTCATTTTTCAACTAAGTGGCCTTTTTATAAATTTAGTTGTGTTTTTTCTTAAGAATGAGAAGAGACATACCAGATCATAAATATTAGAAACTTCTTTGTAGTCTGTTTCAAATGACATCAGGGAATTAAAAGTGACAGTAGTTTGAGGGATGCCCCTCTCAGCCATCTCTGAAAATAATTTATGGGCCTTTTGGTGATTTCCTGCTTTCTTGTACATATAAATCATCATGTGAAACATTTTCTGATCAGGTTTGAAGGGAGGCCTCTCTTCTTTCAAAAGGTTCTCGAAAACTGCCTCGGCTTCCATGTACTTATCACCCTGTATATAAGTATCTCTGGTTATTTGTATAACGAATGGCAAATATAGCACTTCCGTGATTAAATTTAATTTTTCAATCTGAGAATCAAAAGAAATATACCTCTACGAAAGTTTTCAGTATAATCTGATAAGTCAATGGTGATGGAGAGGGACCATCAGACTGCATCCTACGAAATATTGACTCAGCTTTTGTATATTGCTTGGCTCTCCCATAGGCTTCCATTAAGGCCGTATGAGAAATTACACTTGGTGCAAAACCACTTTTATTCATATATTTCATGAGTCTCTCAGCTTTATCAAAAGAGGCTAATTTGCCATAAGCAGTAATTAGCATGAGAAAATCCATCTCAGAGAATCTCCACCAATGCTGCGTCCTCAGCCATTCAAGGATCTAAGAGAGACAGAAAAGAAAGGTTAGTATGTCCAAGGTCTAACTTAGAATAAGAAGGATAAGCTCAAAGTCAAACTCTTTGAATCATAAAGACAATTTCTAGCAGTCCCGGTAAACATAAGGGCTACCAGTACCATAATCATTTTGAACAGTACAAAGATGCTAACTGTACTGGAGAGGAATGACTCACTTCTTCCTTGTTAAATTTTCTTTTGTTAAAACAATGATCTGAACCCCCCGAGAATATTAGAAGCAATGTCATGGAACAACATGCCCTTATATACAGCTCATTTTACTCGTCTATAGCTCTATAAACTTTAATAACCAGTAATACATAAATTGTAGTTAGGTCTTGATATTTTGGTACTAACTAATATGTATCAGCGTCAATGGTGCCAGGCAGTTGCATTTATCAACCAGTAATACAGCGTTACTGATATTTTCTAAACTGAACACTATACATTTTATGTGTTACCATTTAACATGCAAAAATAAGACTAAGAGTGAGTTTTTTAAAGAACAAATTGTTTCCTGGCTTTTCTCATCAGCGAATAGAGACTCAATCCCAATGTTTCAATCCACTCAAAATAATTACAATCAATTACCTCACTGACAATATCCCATTTCTTCAGCTGCTTAAACCTGACAAGAGTCCCCAACACAAGTTCTCTAGGTAGAACAGCCGATTTCTTTTTTTGTTTCCTGAGAGACTCCACAGCAGAGCCAGACGTCTCAATTTCTTTCATCATTTTTCTCCAATTCTTCTGCTTAAGCTCATCAGCTGGATTTGCAAAAATCTCCTCTTTCCTTTTCTTTCGCATGAATTTTCGTGGAGCCAACATGTCGTAGCACACCACCTCAAGTCTCCTTGCATTGTTCTTTATCCTCAGATTCCCAAGGGGAATATGTAGTTTTGGTTTGCTGATAAAAATTCAACAACTTAGGTGAGAAATTTTCCCAATACTGCTGTAACCACACAGAATACAACTAAAAACCATGAAAAACATTTCCTCTTTTCAGTGCTATATTAACACCTAGCATTCATAAAAGAACCCAATTGAAGAATTTCAAGTTCTAATAGAATCACAATTCAATAGCTATTACTCCTAGTAGTATTGTAATGCAAAATTCAATTTAATTTCGACACTGGAAATTGAGATAACTTAAGTAAGCCAGTAAGAGGCTGGATTAAATTCATCTGCTCAAATTAATAAGCTAAATAATCAAATGCTCCGTTATTTCTTAGAAAGTTATACATCCTCCACAGTCAATTCCAAATTTTCACAACTCAGAAATCTCACACACACTCACGCGCGCGCGCGCTGCGCTTCACGCGCACAAGAGAGAGAGAGAGAGAGAGAGAGAGAGGAGTAGTACCAGATATTGGAAGAAAAGGAGAGAAGTGACTGAGAGCCAATTGCTTCCATGGATGGAGAGTAAAGACTAAAGAAGCAGAGAAAGCCTTATCAGCTCTTGTAAGAGTAAAAGTAAAACCCCACGAGAACCCCGCTTTCGCTTTTCGGTGTGCCTCTTTCTCTTTGTGGATGATGTAGCGGGTCGAATGATAACGAATAGACAAACCGTGATACAAATATCTACTCTGTGTTTTACGCACGAGACTGAGTCCAAATTTCCTGGATTATCCATCTGCAACGATCCAGATAAAACCACATAGCTTTGTTCGTTTCAATATCTTTAGGTTTTCTGCATGTACCTGTATTTATTTATTTGAAATTTTGAAGTATCGTTATGATACTGACTTTTGCTTATGCATCTAAATATCGATGCTTGGTGGACGGTGTACTATGTAAGTGAGTTATCAAATTATCGTGATGAATGCTAGCTACAACCAAAAAGTGATATAAAAAAGTAGTTCCGTCAAATTCAACTATATCTTAATAAAAAAAATTTAAAATAACCAATTCAAACCGTTCAATTTTAATTTTAATTGAAATTTCCTTGCTGCAAAATTTAATATATTTGAAATTTTAGAAATTACCCATCTAATCAATCAAGGACCCTTCAATGACATTAGTTTTTTAAATTCAAAAAAAAAAAAAATCTTAAAACAATCGAAACGTGTAAAGTTTGGTCGACTAAAAAATTTCGATATGGACCATTCAGACCGGTTGTTTAAAGTTCTCATATTAAGACATGCTTAAGTTAGGGAACTCTCCGTCGGACGCAGGTGTGATATGCACCATCCACTCTTTCCCATTCAATACCATCTAACATGCTTCAACGGGTCAAATTGGACTCCAGCCAAGATTTTTCGCGTGCTGACGTCATCAAATCGCATGATGACGTCATCAATTTTTTTTCGGAAAAAAAAATTTTGAATTTTTTTTTACGCGCTGACGTTCAACAAATGGACGGATTTTTGTGTTCAGTTAGATGCATCAAGGGATGAGTTAAACTTGTTATGTGTTCAGTTAGTTGCATCTTAAAATCAAATTTTCGTATTTTTTGGTTGAGTTAAACAAGTTAAGGGATGAACTTAAAGTTTTATGTGTTCAGTTAGTTGCATCTCAAAATTGAATTTTCACATTTATGGGTTCAGTTTAACACGTTAAGGGATGAATTTAAATTGTTTATGTGTTCAGTTAGTTGTAACAGAATTTTGATTTTGTAATTTTTTGTGCTCGGTTAAACACATTAAGGGATTGATGATTTCTTGCTTTTACTAATTTATACCTAAATCCTACCCAATTTTAATCGCAAGCGCACGATTTATCGTTGAGTAAGCCTAGGATCAGGGGCGAAGCCATGTACATTTTGATGGGTCCATGGACCCACCTCAAAAAAAAAAATTACATGATATAATAATGATTTGTAAATAAAAAAATGCACAATGATGTATGGACCCATCTCAAAAAATTGAAGGACCCAGGTGAACAAATTGTGTTTGCTTTGAATTACATAATGACTCCTGAAAAATTATATAGAGACCCAGGTGAATAGTTTGATCTCTTCCTCCGTAATAAAACTAATTAAGATAAAACTTATAACATAATAGGAGATTCTTGTATGAATCTATTATGGAAAATTGTTAGGAACTAAAAATTCATAAGAAATCATTCTATTTTTTTATTGTCTTGAATTATTATTTTGGATATTGGTATTTTTTTTGTTGGTATTATAGATATATTTAATTTTTTCATGTTATATTGTTTTAAAATGGTTTGTTTGAAAATTATTATTATACTATGTCTATATTGCACATTATTATGTCATACATATATAATCAACAAGAAAAAATTTTGTGGACCCAGCTGATATAAATTTCTAGCTTCGCCACTGCCTAGGATCGATCCTCGGAGACGGAATATTCAATTTCTAAGTTATATAAATCAATTTAAACTAGATTCGTAAGTTGGGGCTTCGCCCCAACTTGAATTGGAAGTGGGAAATATTGTGTTTTTGGAGGCCCAGGTGAATTTTGTGGCAGGGTGGGCCTTAGAAAATTGGGCAGCAATTGTGAATTGAATATTGGATGTATAATTTAATTGGTAGAAAAAATTTTCATAAGTTCTGTTGTATATAATATTGAAGAATTCCAGTTCAGTAGATTTGAGGTTTCTTTCTTGTGTGATTTACAGGCTTTTGTTGGAGCTATTCTTGGTTGTTTTGTCTCTTATTCGATGACAAATTCTATATGATTTTTCTTTCTGGCAATTGTCATTGTTTTGAAATTTGGGATTAGAATTGTGTTTAATGTTTTTACTAATAATAATGGTAATGCTTAGGTAGAAGGATGTATAAATATATGTAGCTTTTAAGTGAAATTGTTTGTGGCTGTAAGCAGCTTCTTACAGTGAAAAAAATTTGGTTTAATTGCATCTCAATGTTTAATTGCTACAACAGTGGGTATCTATGTCAAAAAGTAAAAAAAAAAAAAAACCAAAAATATGGTAAATAGTGTCTATCTAGGTAAGTTCAGAAGGAGACACATGTCATTCGGATGTAGTGAACAGATAGCTTCCAATTAACAAAAGACAAAGATAAGTGCCGTATATTGTGGCACCTGATATTGAATTCAAGTTACACTCATGACTTGTTCGATTTTTGATGAACAATCAGCAGCACAATTGGAGATAGGGTAAAAAAACGGTGCTGCCAGAAAATCGGTTTAAGTGCAATTAATTGCAGCTGTTTTTGAGGAATAAAGCTGCTTTTCATCTAGTGTAACAATATAAATTAGAAATTATAGGCTAGTAGGTTTTGTGTGCAGGATTGCTGCACAAATTGGTTATACATTGGTGTATAAAAACGGTGGCCGGGTGAATATTTGACTCCAAATTTTGGATATGATATTTTCGACCAACAGACTTAGCATTTTTTTTCATTATTTGATATTAATTAAATTTATAAAAAATGCAAAAAGAATATATGGCGATGTGATATAGAATTGCTCATTTTTAGTTGATTTCTTTGTTAGCTTTAAAAAATGAAGGGAACATTTATTTTATTTTAATTATGTAACTGAACTATTGAATTGATAATATGTTGTTGGGGTATTAGTACAATAAATAACTACGAGGAATCTTGTAATATAAAATTTTTTTGAATATTTATTTCCAAATATGTATTAATCGAGGATGTTAATATTATGCCTTCAATATGAGTGTGAATCTTGTAATATAAAATTCCCTATAATATTTATTTTCATATATAGGTTAATTGAGAATGCTAATAATATACATTTTCATTGATTGAAAGCATAAAAATTTTAAATTGTGATAGGTGATTAGCATGTTTTTTTATGATTTCGTTTGTAAATAAAAAAATATATCATCAAAAATAACTGATAAATTTGAAAGAATTTCAAAGGTAATTGTTTGGTTGTAGTTTTGACGCAGAAGCTTTATTGAAAACTGTATATTTATTGAGAAGCTAGCATTTTGAGTTCTCTAACGTGATATAATTATTATAAGATTTTGTTGAGATAGGGTAAAAAAAACGGTGCTGACAGAAAATTGGGTTAAGTGCAATTGATTGGAGCTGTTTTTGAGAAATAAAGATGCTTTTCATGCACTGTAACACTATACATTACAAATTATAGGTTTGTAGGTTTTGCGCGCAGGATTGCTGCTCAATGTGGTTATACAATGGTGTCTATAAACGGTGGCAAGGTGAAAATGTCACTCTAAATTTTGGACATGATATTTTTGACTGATAAACTGAGCATATATTCTTTTTCATCATTTGGTATGAATTGAATATATTAAAATGCACAAAGAATATACGTTGATGCGATACAGAATTGATCTTTTTTGGTCTATTGTTTGGTTAACTTTTAAAGAATTAAGAAAAAATAATTTTATTTGTAATTATATAACTAAAGAATTGTATTTATAATATGTTCTTTTGATATTAGAATTAAAAATGACTACGAGGAATCTTCTAATATAAACTTTCTTTCAATATTTATACCTAAATATAGATTAAATCAGGATGCTAATAATATACTTTCACTATGAGTACGAATCTTGTAATTTAAATTTCTATTTAAAATTATTTCCAAATATAAATTAATTGAGGATGTTAATAATATAAACTTTCATTGACTAAGATAGTAAAAATCTTAAACTGTGATATATGATTACCATATTTTTTTGTCATTTGGTTTGTAAATAAGGAATATTTTTTAATAAAATGACAGATAAATTTTACAGAATTTGAAAGCTAGTTGCTTGCTTGTAATTTCGGTGCAGAAGCTCTGTTGAAAGCTGGGTATTTACTGAGAAGCTGGCATTTTGAGTTGTTTAGCCTGATGTTATAATTATAGCAATGTTTTTGATATATTTGTTAATGTATATTAGCATAATTAGAGGACACTGTTAAGATACGAAATTATTAAAGCTGACAGAATCTATTAGCTGTAATAGAGCCGTTTCTACAGATATGTGCATTTATTTTTTCTGTACGTTTACAGCTATATATCGGAGCATTGCCTAAAGAGAAAACATATCTGAATCAGATTTGTTGATGTTTCTAGATGCAAAGATGACATATGGCATGTAGTGAAGATAGATTGTCACAGAAAACACATGGCATTCTTGAAATCTGCAATGGACGGTGCCAGAAAGCATAAACTATAAAAAAGGAAAGACAAGTAAATTTCCAATGCTAAGATCTCTGGCGTGCAAGGAGAACAAAAAGCACAATCTATGGTTGTGTGCACTGACAATAGATTCATGAAGAACAACAGCATGACCGGCTATAACAGCAAATCAATATGAAGGAGAGGGACGCCATGACAGCTTTAATTCAATGAATTTGCACATGTAAAGAGGGGCTACCTTATTTGTATAGAATGTAACACCGGTACAATGCTGTAGAAAAGGGGAAAATAGGGGAAGTTTTATTCTTATATATTTCAATGAGACTAAGCTCCTTATGGCAGCATAAACGATATTGTATTTACGAGGTCATTTTTTGTAAGAATAAGTTGGATTAGTAAATATTAATTGGATGAAAATTTGTGACTAACTAAAGAAATAACGCAACTTTTATGGATTTGAAAATATTTTAGCTTTAAAAAATTGATACTGAAAGTCTCAGAATTAATTTGTACTGCCAAAATGTAAAAAATTGGTTTGGCAAAACGATAAGAGGGTGGAAATTTGACTAAAAATTTTGGACGCTACAGATTGTGAAAACGGTAAGGGGGTGCAAATTTCACTCAACATTTTAAATGCACGATATTTTTGGCTGCACTAATTTTTTTTTGATATAAATTGGATATACTTTAAAAAATTTATGCATAAAGAATATATAACCATGTGGTAAATAATCGATCATCTTATGTTTATTTCGTTCATTGATTTGTCAAATATAAAAATAAAGGGAACATTAATTTGAACTATATAACTGAATGATTGATTTTACATACATACATACATATATATATATATATATATATATACTTGCAAATATGGATTTTGATATTATGAATGAAAGTTTATACAATTAAAAAGATATAGTCGAACAATTTTGTGCTGCTTAGTTGATGAAAGTTTATACAATTTACAAAAGATATTTTCGCACTCTTTCTATATATATTTGTAGTTCAATTTAGTATTAGAAACGACTATGAATGTGAATTTTCTAATATACAATTTTGTCATATATTTATTCCAAAATATGGATTAATTCAGGAGGATAACAATATACCTTTAGAAATTGAATCTGTGGCCAACGATTAAGAATTTTGTTTGTGATTTTTTTTTTAGATCTTAATCATTTTATGTTCTTAATTATTACGTGCACATGTAAGTTAAGAATCTTATTTATTTAATTTGATATAAATATTATATAATTTTTTTAAATATTTGGTTATATGTGCTAACGTAATTATATGACGTGGGAATTGTAAGATAAGAAATTATTTAAGTTGATATAATCTCTGGGTTGTAATTAATATGGCCGTTTGTCCATGATATCGGTAGTTATTTTTGCTGTCTTAAGAACTGCATATCTGAGTAAATGTTAAAGAGAAAAGATATTTGAATCAGAATTGTTGATCTGTAGAAACACAATCACGACAAATGGTTAGATGCATTGTCACACAGAACACATGGCAGTGCTCAAACTTGCAATGGACAGTGCAGATGCAGGGGCGGAGCCAGAATTTGAAAATAGGGGGGGCAAGAGGGTTCTTATATTTTTGATTTTTTTTTAAAAAAAAAATTTGTATGTGGAAGAATATAATAAATCAAATAAAATAATATGTAATTTTGATATATTTGAGGGGTCAATTTAAAAATTTTGGAAATTTGTAAAGCATGACTCTGCCACAGGCACAGTGTAACACACGACACAAAAAAAGTAAGCTAGGATTGTAGCTGCCCTATTGCCCAAGGGCATTTGATTATCATAAAGAAAAAAGGAAAAAAGAAAAGGCTTATCTGCCTAAGGTCTACGACATCTTACAAAATCATATAGATTTTAGTACAAGCGAATTGCTAGTTAGATATGCCAACAAATAGAGTGTAGACTGAAAAAGGCTAGGAGATCTATAGATTTAGTAATAAAAATAAATGAAAAAATATGAAGAAGGCTAGGAGGTCTATGAATTTATAGCCTACTGGTTCATCATAATCACATCAGTAGGTTTGAAGAGAATGACAGGGAGGCAATGTGTGAATGACAGGGGGGGCTTACATGTCAAATTAAACAAAACCCAGCACAAAAACTCTTTGCATCTGACAAAATTCCCAAATCACAGGGGTGACAATGCCCAGCCCCGCACCCCTATTCCCTCCGCCCCTGTACAGATGGCATGAACTGCGAAAAAGAAAAGAACATTAAATGTCTCGTGCTAACATCTTTGACGTGCAAGAAGAATAAAAAAGAATCTATGGTTGTGTGCACTGACAATAAACTCAGGAAGAACGGCATTAGTGATCATGATGGAGTTGTCTTGTAGATTAGGCATGACCACCGACCCTGGCAGCAAACCAATATGAAGGAGGATGAACTTATGGCAGATTTGATTCAATGAATTTGTATATGAAAAGAGGCGCTGATGTTTTTGGATAGAGTAATACTGGTACAATGCTATACAAGAAAACAGTAGCCGAAGTCTTCATGCTATAATATCCATTATCTTTTTAAACATAAGAAAAACTTAGTGATAATGTTAGAATAGGGTTCTTATACCAGGATAAATAAGATTGTACTGATAAACTCACTCTTTGATGGAGATAAGTTTCATTAGTAGATTTTAATTGCATGCAAATATTCAACACAGCAAAGAAAGAATGCATTTTTTATGGTTGGGAAATTTTTTCTTTTCAACAACGAATTTAACATTTATACTGACAATCCTGCACAACAACGATTCTTTAAATGTATGAATAGTATTTATATAGAAATTTTATCTTATGATTTGAATAGATATATTTTCCTTTTTTTAAATGTTCGCTTCTTTAGAATTGAAGCCTGATAGACATTTCATTGTGCTCTGAAAATATGAACATATTCACTAACATTATAAAATTTTTAATCTTTTTTAAAAGAGAAATAAATTACATATGCAGGTGCGCAACTCGTGCAACTGTGTGCATACGTGTTTGTATTTATTATATCAAATATTTTTAAAATAACTTCTAATATTATCAAGCAGAAATAACTAATATAAAAATATTAGTTGTTTTACATTTTATAATATTGCAGCATATTGGTCGTAATAAGTAAGAAGAAAAGAAATCTGTCATTGGATCCAAATTATGTATGCATATATATATATAATAATTGCGAGATATGACTACATGTATTGTAACGTGCTTAGACAAAAGAAAGATGCTTTGGGCTGCTATACAAGATATAGTTGCTTATTAATTATATACACATACTTTATGATGGCATGATATCCCATATATGCTTAGATATGTGCACTTAAGAGGAATTCGCATGATTTCCATGCTTGCATGATTCTTATTCCTTAATTTGATTTATTTTAAAGTTTAAATCTAGAATTGAAGTCTAAATCTCCATAGTCGTTAATATGAAATCTGGAATTCATATTTCATATGTTTTATCAATAGTGATTAACATGAAATCACTTAGACGTTCATATGACATGAGGAAAAGTAAAATGTTTAGCGAATAATTTCTTTAAATGAAAATAATATTTGAACCATGTACATCATGCTTGTAAAATTGGATGTCAAATGTGAGCTTTATATTTATTTATGTAGTTGTAGTTATCAACTTTATTTAATCACTAAATTATATTTTCTATAAGATTAGCACCTCAGTGCTGGAGTTCTTTGCTTACAACTGTAGTTGTGCTATGTAATATTTCTGTTGTGCTCTCAAATTATGTGGTCAGTAAATTATGTATGGACTTATATGATATTTGAATGTTGAAATAGTAATAAATTTTTATAATAGATGACTATATGTACGTTCAAAAAAAAGTAACAGTAGTATACAGCTGAGTCTCTCACATAATTTGTTCATCGTAGTTAATAGAATTGCATTTGTATATATCCAATTCCAATATAGTTGGAGGAAGCAAAAATTAGTGCGCATATATTTGCCTACGTTAAATAACAATTAATCAAGGAAAATCTTATCAGAAATTTTTTGAGAAAAGTATGAATTAAGGAGAGAAAGCAATATATTCAAAGAAGAAAATGCATTTTAGTTTTTGGAAAGGCAAGAGATAGTATTTAACGGCATGTGACAACAAAGTATCTTCAAACTACATTAGAACGCCAATTGCAAACTAAATAATTGACAACTATTTACATATCGAAGGAGTGGTAAATTATATTTTCTAAATTGAATCGACTTCCATCAGCTGAGCAGTGCAAATTGTAAAATTGTAGAAGGCATCAAAAATGATAGGAGAGACCCACAGATTCGGTGCACAATCCAACAACTTCAGAGGCAACGGGGGCAGAATACTGAGGATTTTTTTCATCGCATTCAGAACGAATTCGGATTCGTAATTCAGGAATATCTGTATCTGACAATCTATCTCTGATAGTGCGAAATTGCTTGACAAGTTTATTACAAACATTAAACATTTTCACTAATGACTCAACAATTCGAGGACGAAGATTTTTACCAGTAGAGGTATTTTCAAAAGGAGCCAATCGATTTTTCACTTCATTTTCCGTATCATACAAATATAATTGTGCAAACGAAGGCTTTGCCCCAGGCATAGGCAACAGAGAACCGATCCTATGAGATATCTGCCCAGAAATTTTAAACACATAGGGAGTAGATCCATTATTTAGGTTTTCGTGTACAGTACAACCAAATGAAGTAAAAGAGAACATAGAATTATAATTTCGAATAAACTCTCTAAAATGATTTGAATCAGCACAACCATTTCTCTGAAGCAAACTATGCAGCAAGGGCGGAGGAGGATTTAACAAAGGAAGCTTAACTCTGCCTTCTCTGCAACACAAATTATATTTAGGACAACCCTGAACTGAAGTCGTTAAACACCTTTCCCTTAACCAAAAAAAGGCACCACAATATATGCATCTGCAATCCGGAAACCCAATATCCAAGACCTGTGGATGATCATTTCGCACTGCATAGTAAAAGAGAAAAACAATGGCATCACAATATATGCACCAAAAAAAGAATTATAATGTCTAATATCAGGAGGCAATGTATATATTTGCAAAACCTTGATCTAGTGCAGGCCGAACACGGCGGGATCGATATGTTCTTCTTTCTAAAATCGTTGAAACATTGCGCAACGAAGTACAAAGACCATTGTCTGCAAACAACAGCATCGTAATCAACATTTATTATTATTAATTAATTAATATGTATAGAAAATAAACATAGAACACAACCAATGTAAGAAGTTGCTATATATTTTAATAAAAAAACCTTCATGCGTTTCAGGCCTAACACGTCGAGACCGATAAGGTCTTTTGCTTGAAATAGTTACATCATTACTTGTTGAATTAGAAACAGTGCGCTTTCGACGGGAAACTCTACCACCATCAGCAGGAGATGACATAATAGGAAATTGAGCTGCAAAACAATAAATTGAGGACAGGGAATTCATCAAATCAGAAAAAAGAACAATGCAATATATCTACAAGAAAAAAAGGAGTACAGTACGTATAGAACAGAGAATATATAATTATTTCTTAAATGTTGGTTACCAATAATTTAATAATTTCATCAAGCATATAAGACATAATCTAAAGAAACTATTGTTACACATTTAAGCAAACGCCAACTCTAACCAAATTCTTTTTTAAAAAAAAGCTATTAGAATATACAATAAAAATATCATACCAACTAAATAATTTCTGCTTCATATTAAACTTTTTAAATTATCAAACTACAATTGCCCAATCGCAATGAACTTTATTACTTCTTTTTTTATCAGATAATTAGAACATTTTTTATTTACATGCTGCACATTCAAATTTCGGAAACAAATCCTCACAACACATATTTCATTACCAACATCTATTTACAGTGTACCACATCTTTAAATCTAGGGGCATACCAGTTTAGGTACAAAAATCGTATATGATTACATATACTATGTACAGTACAGGGCAAATTTGTTACATCTAAATATTAAAATCTAGGCCAAATATACCATAGAACTAAATTATTTATGTTCAATACCGAACTCATAAATCGGCACTGTGGCTTTTTGAAAAAATTATATTTTTGTAATAAATATTTGAGAAGCATAATTTTTTTTAACTCAAGGTAATTTCTACCTCATTATCCATCATACAACAGCATATTGAATTTGATTGCAGCAAAATATTAAACCATACAACAAAAATATCCCAACAAATAATTTCTGTACTAATATTTTCTTAAAAAAATAATTAAACTTCTAGCTTACAAAGAATACCTCAACTAATAAATAAACCGTCACTTTGTTTCAGTTAAAAATTTCATTAATTCCCTCGCACATCATTGCACTAAACAACAAAACTCCAGCATAATTAATTAATAAAATCATAAACTCCACAAAATCCAAGACACTTGTAACGCGGCCCCCACAAATAATTACAAAGCCTGTGCTAATCCATTTTCCTTACGAAATGAATAATTTATATTAAGTCTTTAATCCATAAATCTACTCTTTACATAAAAAAACATATTCTCAGATTTTAAGAACACATTTTTTTAAAATTATTAACCATAAAATATCCATTTAAATTAAATCACATTAAATTATTCAAACACACAATAAAGATATCATAGCAGCGATTCCAGCCTTTAATTCATGGATTTGTATATCTATACCTCAAAAAAAGTATTAAACAAAGAACTAACAACTGAATTCCAAAAACCAAATCAAAAATTGAATCAGTACAACCCTCGCAACACTTAACGAATTGAAAATCACATTTAAATTGAATCAATTCAAATTTAAAAAAAATCATATGAGAATATTTTAAAAAAAATATCAAATTCTAATGACACATGTACCTTTTCAAACTGTCAACGAAAAATGAGGGGCTTTCCAATTCGATCTGCAGTGAAAAAAACCTTCATGTTTCCTCTCTTGCCACTATAATGTGCTTGTCATACTAAAAAAAGTGGAAAATAATAATTAGCCAACAATTCATTTTAAAAAAAACGCTAACATTATCCATGCAATTTATATATTTTATTATAACTATAATTAAAAAGAATAACCAATCCCAATCAGCATCAACCAAAAAGAACGTCTACTTTGCAGTAGACAAAAAAAAAAACTTATTAAATGATGAAAGGAGGCAAAAATTTAACAAAGCACTTTTACCAGTATTTTTATTTACCAGTCCAAACTACTTACGGTTGTTATTATCAATCACAAAATATTATTATCTTATAAAAGAATATATTCATAATTATGTGCCATCCCTTACCAGTATCCATTTCATAATATATTAATAATCTAACAACAACAAAATAACAGCATGAAACATGTCAGATTCCAACACATAAGAAACTAATATACTTAATAACCAACAACAGCAGCTATCTAGAACAAAGCTGCAATTTCCATAATCACTGACCAGCTGAATACATAGCCTTAAAACTACAGATCAAAGGCAATCACTACCTGCACCACAACAACTAAACCAAAACATTACTACCCATAAACCATCTAGCCTTGCCTAAACAAAATATTACCAAAATATGACTACCCCTACCCATACACGATCTCTACCTACACACCCCAGCACTAACAGCAAACTGCTCACAGAGAAGACCCACACTCACGTCTGGCAGCAGCTATTGCATCTGCGGCCACCTTCAATTGTGCCATCCTTGTTTTGTCCCTTGCCTTAAACTTCTCATTCTGCAGGCGCAACTCACAGACTTCGTGGCTGAGGTGCTTAAACTGTATGTCACGACCAAGAGCTTGAGCCATCTCCAAAGTATGGTTCTTTTCTTCAAGGTAGTGACACTGAATCCGAGCCTTATTGTGCTCAGTTATTAGAGACTCATTCGTCTTTTGCAGCTCATAGAATTTGATAGCCAAATCAGAAAACCATCCCTCTAATGTAAAGGGATCCACAGGATGCACATTAGTACTTATAAAATCCTGGAATTCCACGTCATCACGAATCAATCTCAGTTCCTGCAAATGGGAATAAACAAAACAACATCAGAACCAAATAATTATTTTATCTCTTATTAAGATGAAAGATGCATCAACTCAGTTAGCAAATTTTTTTTTTAACCAAAATAACTTCATTTTTATAACAAAGCAATCCTCTTGTATTATTACAACTTTGTCAAAATAGCTACAAATATACACATCTTGTACAGCTCAACCAAAGAAACAATCAAACAAAACCGAAATTTGTGAACTCTCTCAAAGAGCATCTAATCGTCCACTAAATAAAATTAAATAGAAAGCTATCACAACCCAAATATTATTGCAACTTTATTTGAAGGAACTTAATTAATTTATGCCACAAATCCTTATTTCTTTGACTGCTTTCACTACTCATACGCAACCAGCGTAAAAAAGAGAAAAAAGAAAAGAAACCTAAAACTAAAAGGAGGAGAGAGAGCACCTATTTGTTAGGCTGCTTCGGAATTGGCAAGTAAGAAAGGAAGAGCATGAGGATATAAATAGATGAAGAAAGACACCATCACCAAGATATTATTCACACGGAGCTGTACTAACAATCGTGTAGCGAATAGCATAAAAATATGGACCATTTATATGAAGAAGTCGACACATACCCAGCATAAAAAAATTGCCAAAAAAAATCTCTCCCACCCAAAACCAAGCCCACGCTGGCCCAAAATAGCCTCTCCACATTGTACACACACATAGAGTACCATAAAAAAAAAAAACCCATCGTAACAAAATCAAAATGGACCCCATCTGTCATCCAACATATTCATTATTAATTCCAGTACACCACTGCCATTTAAGAATAGAATGGCCGGCCCAAATTCCTTCACCCATCCAGCACAAATCACATACATCAAATTTAAAATGGACGGCATCTAAGGGGGCGTGCACTATTCATTACTGTTCATCACCCCCATTAAGGATTCAAAGCTTTTTAATTAAATCCTAAATTTAATAAAATATTTGAGGGTAACAATTATAAAATCTAAAAGACAATTAAAAACAATTCAGAAATCCTAAAATTAAGCAGTTTCCTAAATTAAAAACGTGGGAAATAACCAATTTAATAAAACTAGGGGTTTCTGGTTTCAAACAATTTCTTTAACTTGTCAAAAGTAGAACGGTCTGTTCCACCCCTGGCACGGTCCGATCTGGGCTTCAGATTACAGACTAGAACTGCCTGTTCTAGGTTAGAACGCCCCCTTTAAGGCGGTCCGTTCTAACCTTGGAACGGTCCGTTCCAGAGTTCAATACTTGTTTTGTCATGATTTTTAACAATTAATTAAGGGTTTTATGTGGTTAAAAACGATTTCCTAACTAATTAATCAATCTCTAACTCCTGTTCAGGTCAAATTCTTTGGTTTAAAACGTTTAACCTCTTAAAACTCCTAAACTTCAACTCCTGTTTCGTGGTTTAGGTGTTTTAATCTATCTTTTGGGTCTAGGCAAACTTTCAATCTTTCGATTCTAAGTAAAAACGTTGATTTCTCAAGTTTTGATTCAATCTTTCAATCTTTTATCTACCTAATTGTTTTGTTGCAAAGCTTTGAGTTATTTCAATTGATTTTAACTACCAAACGTGTACTTTGTTTGATGAGATAATCAATTAAAGAAAATAAAATAAGCAATTCAACAAGTTAAGCAATTAAATCACAAAAGACAAAACATAAAATTTAACTTAACTAATTAATTAAAGATCAAATTAAACAAATAACATTAAAAGAAAAAGTTCTCAACCATAGCCCCTAAACTACTCTACTCAGACATATCCATGCAAAATAAAGCAGGTTTCATCAAAACTACTCCACAATTTGGTGCTATGGCCTGTCTGGGACGGTCTGTCTGAAATCTAGGGCGGTGCGCTCTAGTGAGGCTGGATCGTCTCTGGCAGTTATCTCCTTTTTCTGAGTTAGGAAGAGGCTAAAACCTAGAATCTGAACTTTTTTCTGCTTGGATACAGGTCATCGCTTATATAGTTGTGTAGACGCGGTTTCTAATTGTGGAGATCGGGGGATCGTACTTCTGGAAGCTCCAGATTTGGAGAACCGACATTGCAGAAACGGTTGTGCTATTTTGGACAATGCTGGAATTGCTGGAACGGTCCGCCTGAATGATGGGGCGACCCGTTCCAACTTGACCTTGGCTGGTTCCGCTGCATGTGCTGGCTGACTGGTCTGGACGATCCGTCCTCCCGGTTGGGCGGACTGTTCAATCCTGGCCTGGCTGCTCATGCCAAGTCGCCTGCTCCTTCAGTCTGGGCGGTCCGTCCTGCCGGTGGGGCGGTCCGTTCCAGTGCACAATCATCCTTTCCTTAGCTGCAATCTTCTGTTGTCGCGCCACAAAATGTGATGAACCTGAAAAATAAACTGCCAGGCTACGGCTGCACCTTTCTACAACCTAAAATTAGCAAAACAAAGTAAAAACACTTGCATTTGATATTAATTTAGGACTTAAACTGGTTGGAAATCGAGTATGAAAACCGTACATCAGGGATTAATTTAAAATTTTATGTGTTAAGTTAGTTGCAGCAGAAATTTAATTTCGTAGTTTTTGTGTTCAATTAAACTAGTTAAGGGATCAATTAATATTGTTTATGTGTTCAGTTAGTTGTGATCAAATACGTTTTAATAACCATGCAATGAAGTGAACACTAATTATTTATTTAGAATAATATCCATTATTTCAACAAACTGAACAATTATATTTACAATAGCATCCATCAATGTCATTCAAATTTCAAAAATTTGAGATTGAGGGCCTTCTTTTCGGGTCAGGATTTCAAGCAAGACCACTCATAGCTGTACACATCTGATTCCTTGCTCCTCGTCGAAAATGTAGTTTCTGCGATGAGATTAAGCGAGTATTATGGAGTGTTTCTTATTTACAATGCAAATGAAGGATTGAATTAATTGGAAACGAGTTCAAAGCAAGAAATTCTAAAATCAGAATAAAAAAAAATGAAAGTGAAAAGTTGCACAAATATTACACAGTAAAAACAATCTCGTGTACTTTGAAGCATTGTTTCCATTTGAAATTTTCAATGGAAAAGTTGCACAAATATTACAAGAATTTTGGTCTATGAGAAACATAAAAGAAGAATTTTGACCAAAACTTAATACTCCATCTTATGATTTGAAAAGTGAAGTAAAAGGAAAGAATATTCTCAGCCATCAACGGCTGAAACCGATCGAGCAAAACCAAGAAAGCAGAAAAAGAAAAAAAAAACACACAATCAATAAGAAGCAAAGATAGAATAACATCACCAGTGGCGGATCTACCACTGGGGCAAGTGGGACTAGAGCCCCATCTAACGTCGTTGAGCCCCTGGAGCCCCTTAGCCCCAGCTAATTTTTTCTGCCATTGGAGATGTATTTTGGGTGGTTCATCTATTTTTTTTTTTTTTGATGTATTTTGAATGGTTCATTTTTTTTTTAATAATATGGCTTTAAATTATATCTTTAGTATTATATGAGATGGATATATAATGAACTTATGTTGGTCCAATGTTCTTATAAACTCAGTCCCACCTAAATATTTTTCCTAAATCCGCTGCTGAACAGCACTATTTTAAAACCAAGATGCACCCGTTAATTAACACATTACCTGACGTGCTGACGACAACCCAAACCGATGCTATCCACCCAATACAGATCCTTCAGCTAAAAGAAAACAAAAGTCGCACTTCATTTCGGGAATGAGATGAGACAGTTAAGTCCAATTTCGGGTTGATTTTTTTTTTGGTTTGTGGGTAGTACATATGTGCACGATACGGTACTGATAGCATCTATCGCTCCTTCGCGGAAACTAATTACAACTTAGTCAAAATAAAAAAACTATATAGGAAAGTATAGGTGATTTTCGTCTGATCTTAGCTCTTATTATTCGTTTGCTGTCCACTATAATCTCCTCCTCTTTTTTTAGAAGCATCATAATCTCTTCTCCTCTCCTACAATTCCAGGGATTATGAAAAAAGACATTCTTTACTTTACCAAATTAAGGAAAGACTCGCGAAGGGAGGTTCTAGTCTTCTAGACTTGAGGTAACGGCAATTTGGCACTTGATTTCTTGAGCTCTCTTATGTTATATCAGATTGATTTGTTAATTAACAAAACAAGCGAGTAGCTAGACGTAATATTCCATAGAAGGCACTAATTAAAGCTTGTCACCATCCAATGGAGAAGACCATAGATGCGCATTGTCAGCGTTTACTTCAAGATCATGTAGTTTCTTTCACTTTTTTGGAGCTCATTGCTTATTTCATCTTTTCCAGCATTATGCGTTGGATCGAGAACAAACTAGAAAACCGTTCGTTGTTCCTTTGTGCCTTGCCTTTCCGGATTTTGTTGTTCTATTCACTTGAGAAATTATGTCCAAAATATATAATTCTCATCCTATCTTACATCTACATCTTCATATGCAAATCCGTACTGTCAAAAAGCATTCTGAAAATTTTCTTCTCTCTAATCACCAAAAACAGAGGGAAGTTTGTTGTTAGTATATTAGCATGTCTTCTAGTTACATCTTCATTTCCAAAGATTGTCTTCTCCCCAGTTGCCAGAAACCGAGGTAAGGTTTTTTGTAGTATTTTAGCATGTATAATTACAGCTTTATTTCTAATCTTTTTATCATTAGCTGTTAGAAACCGAATGAAAGTTGTTTGTTGTATACTAGCATGTCTTCTTATATATTCATCTTTCCTTCTGGAATCATCTGCATTTTCCCCGCTACACATGGGACTTAATTGCATTCCCACTGCTTTTAACTATTATTATCTCAAATACCTTGCCTACTTCAGTATCTTTATACCTCAGTCAGACAGTTCTTCGTGCCCGATAGAAAACATCCAAGAACATAGAATGAATGTTTCACAATGTGACAATGAGATTGACGTAAAAGAAATGAGCATAACCAGAGTTGATCTGAAAAATGTGATACAAGATGTATGTCAATTTACTGAGGAAGAAGAGGATATAGGCGATTGCATGCTGGATTATCAAGAATTCTATGCCCTGTTTGAGGACACTGAGCCTAGTTTGGATGAGATTTGGGAGGCCTTTTCTATTTTTGACCAGGATAGTGATGGTTTCTTCGATGCCAGAGATTTGCACAGAGTACTGATTAATCTTGGTTTGCAAGGAGGTACGAATCTGAATACATGCCAGCAGATGATTGAGTTATATGACAGAGGTGGAGATGGAAAGATAAATTCGAGCGATTTTTGTAGAATTTTGGAGAGTAGCCTGTTGTAAAAAGAAAAGGGAACTGTTGAGATATTCTTTGATATTCTGTTGCAAAATAAAGAAGAAATATGGAGGAGCATATCTTAGCTGGTGTGATACGCAAGGCACTGCAAGATTTTCATCTTCATTCTATTCTTGGTTTTCTTATTTTGTTTTTAGTGTTTAGGAAAAAAAGAAAATACCAAAAATACTTTTTTCTTTGTATCTCTATTTAAAACGCAATTCTCCTTATACTCTGTATCAAATAGTTTTCAAAGAAATAAAATAAGGGAGGGAGGAATTGAGGGAGTCGTGTGTCAAATTTACTTTATGGTATCAGAGACAGGTTGATTACCCTTCTCTTCCTACCTCACGTTAAACTTTATTTCTTGTTTTTTGTTGTTTTCATGGCAGCAGAAAAGATCAAAAACTTAGTCATGTTCTATTCAATGGAACCAATTACCATCCATGGGCACATGCGGTTACTGTTGCTCTTGGTGGAAGAGGAAAGCTCGGTTACATCAATGGCCGAACAAAACCTCCCAAGTCTGATGCTGATGACTTCAATCAGTGGAAAACTGGCGATCATCTGGTTATGTCTCTATTATTTAACTCCATAGAACCACAAGTTTATGAGATTTTTGCTTATGCAGATACTGCTAAAGCATTGTGGGATGCTATCTCTGAGATGTATGGTGCTTCAAGAATTTTTGAGTTGCAACAGAGCCTTGTAAACTCTAAACAGGATTCTAGTCAAACCTTCACCGAGCACCTTGGAAACCTTAAAAGGAAGTGGGAAGAGATTCATCAGTATAGACCAGTTGCTGCGACTGTTCAAGAATATTTGAAAAGGGAAGAACAGGACATAATTTTTCTCCTCTTAGCAAGTCTTTCATATGAATTTGATGAGGTGAAACGTGATATCCTGATGCGAGCTAAGTTGCCTTCATTTGGCACTGTTTGCTCAATAATTCAAAGCGAATAAGTAAGAAAAAGAGTCATGAGGAGCAAAACTGGAGCTGTTAGAGATGGTGCAGTGGCTGAAAATTCTGCTTTCTCTGTTGCCAGAAATTCTGGTACGAACAAGAATGGAAATCGCTGGAACAAAGGTAAAGAAAAGAGCAAGTTTTACTGTGACCATTGTCAACGTGATGGGCACCCAAAAGATAGATGTTGGGTGCTTCATCCACACCTTAAACCAGCAAAATTCAAAAAGGCAGAGGGGAATTCAGCAGCTGCAAATCAAGTTGGGACAATAGAGGTGGCAGATGTGAATGCAAGGCTGAATCAACTCAGTGAACAATTCCAGCAATTTTTGAAGATTCAAGGTGCTGGTTCTGACACTGTAAACATGGTAAAAGCAACTGGTAATGGCTATGCACTTGCTTGTAACTTAATTTCACAAGTTATTATTAATTCTGGTGCAACAGATAATATGTTTAGTTCTGAAAAAGGACTATTTTATACTAGCAAAGACCGGTCTTATCACCATGTAACTGTAGCAAATGGTGTCACCATACCAACTGAAGGTTCTGGAAAAGCCAATATTTTTCAAAGGGAAACTGATGCTATAATTGTACCAGATCTTAAGACAAATTTACTTTCTGTTAGCAAATGTTCTAACCAATGGAATTGTAATATTATTTTCACTCCTCAGAAGGTAGTGTTTCAGGACCGATTATCCGGGAAGAAGATTGGTGAAGGACAGCAAGTTAATGGATTATACATGGTGAATTTAAATTCGACTGCATTAGCTATTACAAATAAAGAGTCTCCCCAATTGTGGCATCAACGATTGGGGCATCCTTCGGATCATGTATTAAGTTTTTTAAATTTGTCTTTAGATTCTAGTTCGTGTGACTCTTGTCATTATGCTAAGCAACATAGATTGCCATTTGGAGAAAGACTTGAGAAAGCTAATAAATTGTTTGATTTGGTTCACTCTGACGTTTGGGGAAATGCCCCGATTGAATCTAGAGATGGTTTTAGCTATTTTGTCACATTTATTGATGATAAATCTCGAACAACCTAGTTGTATCTTTTAAAATCAAAAAGTGAAGTGTGTGTTGTTTTTCAAGAATTTTGTAACATGGTTAAAAATCAGTTTGGCACAACAGTCAAGGTTCTTCGAACTGATAATGGTACATAATACACTAATAATGTGTTTCAAAAATTTCTTCGTGATATGGGAATTGTTCATCAAACGTCTTATGTTTTATGCAATTTCAGGTAAAGGCTCCTGATAAAAAACCTACATGGGATGTCCAGACAAGGTGGAACTCCACTTATCTCATGTTACAATTAGCATTTGAGTTGAGAGAAGCCATTGAAAGGTTTGCTATTGTAGAAAAAAAATTCCAACCTAGTTTATGATCTTGATTGGGACAAAATGAAGGCTTTACTTGATTGTCTAAAGGTATTTTATGAGGTTACTTTGACACTGAGTGGAACCAAGTATCCAACTCTCAACTCGTTCTTTCCAGAGTTTTGTGAAGTTTGTTTATGTATTAAGAACATGAGGAATTCCACCCATCCATTCATACAAAAGATGGGTTTAGAAATGTATGCTAAGTGGGACAAGTATTGGACTAGTGGTAACATGTTGCTAGCAATTGCTTGTGTGTTTGATCCTAGATTAAAACTTGGTGTTGTTGAGTATTATATTAAGGAGATGTATCCTGATGAGTATGGCACATTCATGAAAAACTTGGACAATTGTATTAATGCCTTATTCATGGATTATGAGGAAGCATACAACAAGTCAGATGGACAAGTTGGTAGCTCAGCACAACAAGTGAGGTAAACTCTCAACTTATTCTTTGCTTTATCTGAATATGTACATTTCATGCAATACAATTTATATAGTAAGGTGCATGTTGTTTATTGTTTTGAAATTATACAATTTATATAGTACATTTCATGGACAAGTTGCATGTTGTTTGAGCAATTTGTAGTTACATGCATATACATGCATGCAGATATATTAATAACTTCAATAAATTTGCTTTAATAATTATTTACTACATGTTGTTTATTTAGTTTATTAATAATTTCAATGTTTGTTTCATAGGCAAAGTAGTAGTGCATCATCTAGAGTAAGTGACACAAGGGCTGGATTGAAAGATTATATGAAAAATAAAAAGAGGGCTGATCCTCAAAAATCAGAGTTAGAGGAGTACCTAGCTGATACATTAGTTGAAACTAGCTTGGATGTTGAATTTGATATCTTGTCATGGTAGAGACTAAAGGCAGCCAAGTATCCAATTTTGTCCCGGCTTACTCGAGACATCCTAACTGTCCCAATCTCTACTGTGGCATCTGAGTCTACATTTAGTAATAGTGGTAGAATTCTTAGTCCAATAAGCAGCTCATTAAATGATGAAAGTATTGAGGCTCTTATATGTGCTCAAGACTGGTTGAGAGCTTCAATCACTGGTACGGCGGTACATGCTCTAATTCAAATAATATTTGTCATATGTGCCTGTTAGATATAGACTAATATGCATCTTTATATTGTGCTTGTGCTATATACAGAAAATGGTGGATACTTTCGTGAGGTACTTTGGTCCATTAATGAAGCGGCACAGGATGCCGATGACATTGCCACTAGTTAGTGAGGTACTCTCAATCATTTTGGAACATTTTGTATGCCTTGTATTTATGGTTTAGATGTATGCAAGGCAGTTTGGACAATTGGATTATGTATTTATGTTGCAAGGCAGTTTGGACAATTGGAATATGCAAGGCAATTTGGAACATTTTGTATGCCTTGGCTTGCTTGCATATTGGAGCATGTTGGATTATGCAAGGCAGTTGGATTATGTTGTTCTTGTACTAGCGTGGTTGAAGCCTGGAGTTGTGTTAACTCTTTGGCTCCTTGGGTCTCAAACAGTGACTTCCAATGATGATATATGAGTTTATTGTGCTTTATGCTTTTCTATTTAGCCATTGGCTGAGATTGGTAAATTCTGAGGAAGTAGCTTGAGATTTGAGTTGAGTTCAAAGTAGTTAATATGCTCTAGTTTAGTTAATTTAAAACTTTCATATTTGTATGATTTTGTGTTGTAACTTGTAGACTTATATCATATGGTTGTTGACTTGTGCGTTCACTTGGCTTGTTGCATGTTGGATTATAAATATACTTCTTTGGTTTGTTAAAATTTTCTGCTTACAAAATTGCTATGTTAGTTATAATTTGTAAACTGTTATTTGGCATTTGAGTTAGGTTACTTGAAGGAAAATACGGAAGTAAAATATTTAACGTCTTTAACGTTTCTGACGTTTATACAAACGTAATGTTAGGCGGAACCAAAAAGACTTACGTTTAATAAACGAAACGTTCGACGGAACCAAAAAAAATTACGTTAACTAAACGGAACATTAAACGTAAGAGGCGATTTCCGTGAACGCCATGCACGTTTGACAGGCCTGAATATGACTCCTTTTTGTCAATCCACGAACACAATGAGTGAACGGAAGCAATTTTTTTTTTCTCATAGAAGCAATATTTAAAGAGTAATGCTTAAATGGCTGAAAATTTTAAGTCAGCTTCTGAATTTTTGTTACTTACGCCTTGATAAATTTTAATGAGCAACGTCCTTTAAATTGCACTTGGACGTGAGATAAGCACGCCCTTCTTATAATATAGCTGGACGCTGGCTATACAAACGTGGGCTTAAATTTCAAAAATGTAACTTAGACAACTTATTAGACGTCTAAATACGGTTAACAATTTAACATATAGTACTATAACATAAAAATGCTATTTCGAATTATAGTTCATGCAAGCACTAAGTAAATAGCATTTAGTTTAAGCAAACTATAACAAACATACATAGTTAACTTTCTTACAACAAACCAAGCACAATACAAAATCCTCTCAAGTCCACAACATCTTATTGATTTCCTTCGTAAACCCCACAAAATAGCATATAACACATCACCTCATGCTTGGAAAGGTAACAAGGGCAAAGCCATACTTCAAACTTTTTTCCATTGTCATGATTTTCTCAAGCAATCAAGGGTGATGGTTACACGACCGAAAATGTGGACAACGTAAACTGGGATAAAACCTTTATTTTAGAATGTTCTTGCATACTTAAAGCCTTGATATCAGCAGCGGCACTGATACGGAGGCAGCTTCCTCTGCTGTCACAGGATGGAATGTCATCTCCAGTTTGCTGAGATCCCCATACCTCTCCAGGACGCGCATGCGGCATTCTTCAGCAGCCTTGAGACCGGTAGAAAATGCACCATGTACCGTACCAGTGTACTTTATACAAGTAGCCTCACCTGCAAAGAATAGGTTGTCTACTGGTATGCGGAGCTTCTCAAATAAATCATGAGATTTTCCAACTCCGTCATATGTGTACGAACCTAGTGAGCTTTCATCTGTTCCCCAGTGTGAGAGTAAGTACTGAATCTGGAAAAGGAAAGAAAAAATTAGCAAATAGTTGTACATTATTATTAGTTCCTGATAGGAACAACTGGTACAAAATGTTTCTTTTATTTTTCTGGCTTGAGATAACAAATAGAAGTGGCAAAGCAATAGGGGTAGGAGTCAGGAATCTGTGGCAAAGCTATCAGAGTGCATGCGCATGGTTTGCATGCAAGATGTAAGTGCTGTTACGGAAATTTAGTTGCCAGAGAGTGTAGTTGCGAGTTGCCTCACCAGAGCCTTGCCGTTGTCGCGGTACCATCACCTGATGGCGGCCGGACACCGGTCGGAGGTGTGAGTGACAAACTGTAAGTCCACTTGCGAGTAAATTATCTACCTGCAACTATAAATCCAACCTCACCCCTGGGTTATCCCACCAATCAACCGCAATATCAGAAAAACCCCACAAGCATATTCCAAGCTTAATTTCATTAGAACAAACAGCAGACACTATGACTAGCAAATTGGTTCTCCCTAGATACTCAAATAATCAATGAAAAAAGTTGACAAACAGCACAAACTGACAGACTTGAACAGAAGTGATTATCTTTTTCAAAGTGGGCAAAAGACTACTAAACATCATCATATGCCATATTAGACCTGTAGCATATCATAGTTACGAGAACACCAACATCTGATAGCAAATTTGGGCAGTAATATACCATAATCAGTACAAATAGGTAACCTACAAATTCGTATCAATATTTTTTTCACAAGTATATTGATGTAAAAAGTTTCTTTATTTAATAAACTTTGTTGGTTTGGCAATTACCAACCAACCTTCAAAAAAACTCACTGAATTGTAAAAACTGAAAAAGGATAAACCACCGAGACAATAATTATGAAGACTGCGAGTTACTGAGATTTCTGCCTATTCAGTCTGTGCCATCAAATATAGCTATTCCAACAATATTAATACTTCATATAAATATGACGTAATATTTTATTAGATAAATACGCACCGGTTCACATGCATCTGGTAGGATCTTCTGCAACTGAGAGAATGCAAACTTTGCAGCTGCCTCGTCAGACAATTTCTCTAAGTCATGAGCAAGTTGGCCAGCTGGCATGTAAACTAGCACAGGGTACCCAGTCGCCTTGTGCAAATTGAGAAAATAACTACATCCATAAGTAGTTGATGAAACTACCCCTATAAACTCAACATTTGGCCAGAATACCCTCTCAAAATGTAATGCTATCTTATTCTCGGTGCCTACACTTAAATCTCTTATTGCCTCTTCCTTCCAGTCCGGCAGTCTAGGTACAAACGTGATTGCATTTGCTTTTAATACGCCAACTGGCACAGTTACAACAGCAGCATCAGCCACAAATGTCTTGCCACTTTCTACCATTACTTCTACGCTATTATTGTTGCGTACAACTTGTGTAACCCTAGAAGAAAAGGAAATCCTGTTTTTGTAAGCTGATATAATAATTTTTATTTATCTTACTGTTCCTATTTTTTGACCAAGCTCATACAACCCAGATCTCTCTATTTATCATTAGGTGCAACAACAGTTGAGAAGAAAAAAGACAAATTGAGCAGGGGGAATACTGAGTGCAAGATTTTAATCTTATATTTGTTGAAATTCAGAAACACAGCATCATACTTGAAAATACCATTGCCAGAAAAATAAATAAATAGTCAGCACCAAGAAATGCAGTCTTTGTAATCCAGTGCCAGACATAAAAAAAAATGAGAAAATTGATTCCTATTTAATATGCAGTATTTATTTTTTGAATTTAATGGAAAAAATTTCTAAATAACATAAAAGGAGCTGTACAAACCTATGTCTTAGACGAATATCAATGCCTTTAGCAAGAGTATTAATGACAGGCCTGTACCCACGCACCATTAAACCATGCCCTCCTGGAAGCAGCACTTCCTGTATTTATTTTATATAACTTATGTTATGGATTATTATAAAAAGATAAGAATATAAAATTAACAACAACTAAAAGCCTTTTGTCCCTAACCAGTTGAGGTAGGGTAGAAAAGAGACCCAACAAAAAGTCATCAAGCCACCAAAAATAAAAAAGAATATAAAATTAAGAAGAAAATAATTCAGGTTTACCTTGTCCCAGGATTGAAGCGATATTGTTTCAGCATCAGTGGCGAACCATCCTTCCATACGGCACAAGTACCACTGAAGCACATCATGTGCAAGACCTTCTTGTCTGATATAACAAAGAAAGGAAAATGTTAAGAAAGAAGCAGAAAAAATGTTGACTGAATTGCCAAGGATGTCATCTAAAAAGTCCTTAATCCTAAAAAGATAAATATATTGTTTATCGCGTACCTCAGATGTGGGTTCCGCTCCAATACTATTGCAATAGCCTTTGCGATGGACATGTCTTTGCTATTTTCCTTTCTGATCTTATCAGTCTTTTCACGTTCAGAGAGAAAAAGAAAATACTGTAAGGGAACTTAACATTTCTCGCATGATTATCATCATATATATTAAGTTTGATTGAAAGAAGTACCTCTTTGAGAATAGTCTCAAACACCTCTCCAATCTTTTGCACAAGCTCTGGAGGCACTTGATGCCCATTCGTGTCAAAAAGCGCATAGCTGTGCACAGGAATTATTATTCAGTCATTTCTTATGTACACACCGACCAAATTTTCTCTTTTCAGAAATATTTAATTAAGAGTTTATACCTCTCCAAATCATGATCATATAGTACTGAATCATCTCCACTGGTTCGGTAAAGAGGAAGGCCAAGCCTTCCTATCAGAGGTGCCAAGGGGTTCTCTTCACACACACCATGCAACCTAACAAATTGCAAAACCATATTAATTAGAACTCGAACATAAACTGATTTCACAAATTTGAGAAAGTAATCAGGAAAATATCAACTCACCAAGAGGCACCAAGGTCAACAGGAAAGCCAAATGAGAAGTCGGTACATATCCGGCCACCTATTCTATCTCTTGATTCAAGGACAACAACCTTAAGAGAAACTATGTCAATTTAAGCATACAAATATTCATATTTTATACAGATCCAAATAAAAATTTATTATATGGTACTCTTGAGAAGGATGCACTCTTTTATTAATACTGTTAGATACACTCAAAGTGTTGCTTTGTATCTTCAATCAAAATCTAACAAGATAACTAGTACATCTTTTATTAGTTGTTCATTACCTCGAGTGAGATTAAAATTAAGATGCTTGATTGAAGGGAAAGAAAAAAGAAACAGGTAAATGACTGCTGGTTAAACTGAGAAAATATTACATCCAGAAAGCTTGCTTCGTTTCTATGAAATGGTACTCCATTTCTTTTGTGTTTATAGTTATACTTTCAAAAGACATGTTAAGTAAAAGCAAATTACCTTGAATGATGCATTCTTTAGAGCATGGGCTGCGGCTAAGCCAGCAAAACCACTACCAATGACAATCACTGAAGGAGAGAGTGATTTTCTTCTAATGTTCGATACATGTGACCCTTCAACAGAAAACAAAAGAATGTACAGTTATTAAATAAGAATTGACCCATATCTGACTATTGCACATCATAAGTCAGAAATCCTATTTGTAAAATGTAAATGAATGATTTGGTCCCAAAAGGCTGGAAGGCATCAAACCGCAATTAATTTAATACTTTTTACAGAAGTAGTTCACAAGTAAAAATATTTTTATTATATGACAGAAAAGACAACTAAGCTTAGCTGCTCATGACCTTCCAGACTGCATGCATAGGATAGCAACAAAAAAGACATCACTTTAATAATAAATGTAGAAAATTAAAAAAGTACCCAGGACCCATGCCAGCCACAATACGTTAGTGAAGTACACTAAAACCCCCCAACAAATTCCTACCTAAATATCACAAGACTATGCTACAAAATGATATAACACTAGTCCCCCACCATACAATTACTTTTCCTATCCTTTGCTCTATAATTGTGAAATTTTACATGCAAATGCTTGAGATCTCTTGCTTTACAATTGAGAACTGCAAGTGGAGGATTGGTTGCAAATTAGGAACAGACTTAGGTGACAAGGTTTCCCTTTTTTTATGTGTAGTTTGACATAAAGTTAACTATCATCTCATATTCGGAGGTATCTACCAAACTATATCACACCCCATCATACCCCACAAAGTGGCCTATGTGCACTTATAACAACCACATAATATTTTTTTTTTTTTTTTCTAATCAAAGAAAGAACACTAGCACAAGCAATAAGACTTCAGAGGAAAACTTCAAATTTTAGTCTACTTTGATATTTAGAGCTCAACAAACAGTTAATCTGCCCATCGAATTATAATGCAGAATTTTATCTAGAAGTAGAAATCACAGCTTTGCAAAGTCTAGTTGTGCTTTCTTTTTAACAGAAGATAAACAGATTCCTAATCATGCTTAACACGGATAGATCAATTGGTCATTTGATCAGTCATATAACTATCAAAGCAGAATAGTGAGATTGAAATTATCTAGTTGGTACAAAAAAAAAAACAATGGTAATTGTCTCTTCCATAAAACTGATCTTAGAAGAATAATAACTACAGAAATTAAACCAAATCAAGTACTGTGTTTCAACAGATTCCAAGCTATGATACACCATCTCTAAACAACAATATAAACGGTTGCATGCAATTTTATCCGCACTAGTACAAGGATGAGGTTAAGAAATAAAATTACCTTGTTTCTCCATTGTCCAGGAACCGACAATTACTAATCGATATACAATTAGAAGGGTGTATGGGTATTTGTAACTGAGGAGAAAAATGAAGGAGAAAAACGAGAAGACAAGTGACGAAGTGATTCGAGTTAGAATTCAGCCCCAAATTCACGAACCAGCTCATGCGGTATTCCCCGCAAGACAGCGCCCAACTAAATTCGATTTGATCCCACCCAGAACCTTTCTAATCCGATCGAATTGGAGAGAGATTGGAGGAAGTGTGGAGCGATTTGGGGTTTAATTGGGGAAAGTTGGTGTCAATTTACGCGAAAGAGAGAGCAATTGAAGGTGATCACCGGAGAAAGAGGAGAAGTTTAAATCTTTGTGTGTTTTAAGCGTGTTGGTTTGATTTTCTAATAGCACAGGGGGTGTTTTATAGTTTGTTTCATGGTGATTTCTTATGGCGGTATGTACACCTGTGGTGAGGTTACCTTGGTGGGAATAATGAAAATGTGCCAACCAATATGTTGTTTCGTTGTGATGAGTCGATTTTTAAAGCATTATCTGATCTTATTCTTATCCGCATTAAAACTTCCCAAATTAGTTTAAATACTATTTTTTTTTTTTAAACTCATACCAAAATAAGCTTCAAGTTTCAAAATTTTCATGCTAGATGTGATGTTCATCGCATGAAAGAATAACATCAAATGCTTAAGTTTAACTTTGGTTGGACTTAGTTGTTGATGTAAATACAAGAAAAACATGACATGACATCATGAGCGTTTATACAATGAGATAGTGAATATTGATGTTTTTTTTAATCTTTTAAAAATTTGATGTATACTTTTTATTTTAAAATTATAATAATAAAAATATTACTTATAAAATTGATGAACAAAAAAGACACCGGTAATTCTAGATTAGAACATAAATAATGTTCTTATTAAGATCTTTTTTCGATATCATTTATCACATGGATCATGCTACATCAACTTATATTACATAGATCTTCTCCATAATGATTTAATGACAAAAGAACAAATTCGTCATGAATGAAGATAAAGAAAGAAAGACGATTTAATGGCTAGAATAAAAACTTTAATTGATTGATTTATCTTATATAGTCATTGAGTTTGGAGGATAAGGTGATGTGGCAAGTCAGAAATTAGGTCAATAAAAGTCATAAATATTAGTCAATCAATATAATGAACAAAAAATTACTCATGTTTTTTTTTTATTATTGTAATCTTAAGTTTATGGAATGATTTGGCTCTTCAGAAAAGATCGAGGACTAAAATTTAAAAATTTTCTATAGGTTTTGAAAGGGTTGAGAGATCAAATATCGACATTTGAATTTATAAAATTTAAGTTCTCACTTAGCTTTTTAATATTACAACACACATTGTACTGCCGTTATTTAACATAACATGAAATTAGATATATAGGATGAGTGCCATTTTTTTGGATGGTCATCTTAAGAAATACAAATAAAGATTGTGACTCGAGCAAATTAATAAGCTTTCAATTCAGATCAAAAGTGGTGACTTTTCGTCAAACCGAGTTTTAGATTTTAATTAGAAATTTGTTTAAACCCAATATGTATAGATACCTTTAAAAAAAAAAAAATACAATATGTCAATATCGCACATGTTATTCTCAAGAAGAAAGTACATTATGTTTTATCTAACAAAGATAATAGTCAAATTTTATCATTGAGAACTTTTAATTTAGTGACAAATTAATAATGATAGCAATATAAACCAACAAATAACAAATATGGTGCCTTACCTTTAAAGGATATAAGTAAAACATAATTCTTAATTTCTTATATAGATCATTTTTATATTATATGAAAACATAATCCTTATATAAATCATTACTATTATTATTGATATCTTATTACTATCACTATCAATATTGTTGTTCTTATTAGTACTTTTCATAATAATTTTAGATAGATTCGGAGATACCTATCAAATTTTGGTTCAATTTGATAATTACTAGAGGATACTTCGCTCGATATGGAAATTCTTACTAATCATCGAATTTATTGCAACAAATCAAGTTTCATTATACGAAGATTTTGTTAAAGTTTTAACATTGATTATCATTTGCAATGATTATATTACAAGTTAGATTATATGATATTATTTCAATTTATAGAATTTATTGCTATGAATTGAAAGCAACAGTTGAAGATGCCAAATAACAATTAGGCATGAACTACCTAACATTTCCAAATATATTTATTCTTAAACTAAATAATGATTGGTACGACTATTTTTAATATATTTAAACAAAAACTATTTTTTAATATATTTAAACAAAAAAAGAAAAAAAACTATTATTAAATACAAAAAGAGAAAACTATTTTTAACTATAAAAAAATGTAAGTCACAGATTTTAATTAATACCATAGATTTGCTCATCCATCAAACAATTTTAAATTTTTTTTAAGTTTATAGGTTTAACCGTGTGCATTCTAGTCTGTTTGGAACACAGATTTGGGTTTAAACAAATTTATAGAGAGGTTTTTTAAAATCATGCAATGAAATATCAATGAAAATAAGATCTAAAAAATCAGCGCTTCGTTTTTCAAGTTTCAACCATGGAAGCGAGGATTCTTTCCGAAGCCACACGATAACTACACCACTTAACGCCGCTGAAGACCTGGAGACTCCAAGTTATCAGCATAAATACACCGGTCCCATGGACGGTGACGAGAACTTTCTAGTCCATATTTTCTGTGCAGAATACGAAGTGTCAAACCGACAAATGCCTTCATAGTTCACACAGATCAGTCGTTGAACTACAATTTTTACCCTTTGCATCCCATTTTTCGCTCAGCAAAATCCGGCTTGGTGTTGCGTACAAGTACACGCAACAAAGGATCTGATATTATATTCCGATCCAGTATCCTTATTTTTTGCAACGAATGGCGACAAAGAGGGAAGAGAAGCACCGTGTGTCTTCAAAAAAATAAAAAATAAAAAAAAGCACCGTGTGTGACGTCATCCAACGAAAATCGTAACGTCATGTGATCCGTCCTGCCACCTGGCAACTTTCGTCTTTCCCTCGTTAATTCGTTAGGATCTCTGGCAACTATTATCACTCGATTTTAATTAGTGGGTTGCAATCTGGCTTTTATTATCTTCCAGGTTTTTCATCAGATATTTTTTTTCGACAATTAACTCTTCCCAGCTGTATTTTGCTTATCCTTCCACAAAAAGAATGATATTTCTGGCGCAACCGGTGTAGCCGTCTGTGTAGCATGACGAAAGGTTTCACGTTTGCAATTCTACGTTGGCGCCAATTGTCAATTTGTCACGCCGCAAGGTAGGAATTACAATTGTGTACGGCAGCCAACTTCTCTGCGCGTGTTAGTATAAGAAAAAGATTTCCTATCCGCGCACCAGGCGTGCGTAATTCATTGAATATTTAATATGATTTTTTATATAGTGTTGTTCTAACTTCTTAGCCGAACAATCCACATGCGTACTTCGTAGGTCTGATCTTAAACAAAAGTGTTCATATTTGTCCACTTTCATGGGATGTAACATGATTGTATGAAGGTTGCATGGTTGAGATGCTAGGCAATGCTATAAAGATGTAAAAAAATAATAATAATAACCATTTTCTTCTTTTTAGCAACTCGGTCATGTAATAATCAATTATAATTCAATAAACGAGGGTCAATATTTTGAGGTTTTATTCTATCCTTTTTTTTGGAGCAAATTAAAGAACAAAAGGAAGAAAATAATAAAATATGACAAAACTATCTTACAAAACTTTTACAGTCGTCTCTTTGATCTCTTTTATGACCGGCTTCATTTCAAACAAACCAAAAAGAAAAGAAAAAAAGTGAACTCGATAAAAACGTGTTAGCTGCCAGAAAAAAAAATAATAATGTCTTGTTAAAAGTGTCCGCAATTTTCATACATCCGCAATCAATATAATTATTTTTCAATACAAATCGTAATCTTTGTATTTTTTATTTCAACAATTTGATCTAGGTAGGGAATTCCAGATTTTTTTTTTTACTAATATCATAAAAAGTCACTTATATGATGTCAATATATTTAAGATATGCATATCAAATTGAACAGTTATACGAAAATAAAATCCAAAAATCTCGCATGGCTATATTCCTACCCAAAAAAAATAATAGTAGGCATGGAGTCGTTCTATATTTGTCACAAGTTTAGAATAGACTCGGGAATATAAAACTTAATGATATATTTACTACATTTCTATTAGCCATATATATATTAAAAAATAGTAATTGAGTTTTTTTTTTTTTGTTTAAAAACAAGAGAGATCGTTGCCATTTAATTTTTTTTAAATTAAACGAATATAATTATTTTGGAACCCTTTTATTTCTTTGCAGCCAATCTAATATTTTTACCACCACGCCACAGGACTCCTGGCCCACATGTAGAAATTGAGTATTTACCCTCTGCATTTTTCATCATTTCTCGCTTAATACATAGTGCAAAATTTAAAAAAGTACCACCTTAATCACTTAATCTTAGTGTCACGACATTTATTTTTTCATCATGGCATGTCAGTTTCAATCATTTTTTTTTTTTGGATTAAGAAAGTTTCGATAATGAGGTAGGCGCAATTATCATTGCATTTTTCGAAACTATAATTTTGTAATTTTGTTTTGAAAAAAAAAAGATAGATATATTTTTTATTTAAAAAAAATGAACATACATACAATTCTTCTCTCGCTAATTGAAGCCAGCATTTTAGTTCCAATTTTTATCCGTTTATCAACTTTTTGACTTCCTACTTCTCTTCTCTATATATAATTTTTATTATTCTAAGTTTATATTTTTCATTAAAATTTTTTAATTTGAAGTTGGGTTCATTTGTCTATTATATGTGATGAGTGAATTTTATACATATATTTAGGTAGGTTTTTGACTCCAAACTAAACCAATTTGCCTTGAGTTTAGATAGTTTAGGTAATTTAGGTTAGTTTAATTAGGGTTTTGTGTCAAAGAATGAGTTACTATCATAATTTCTAATTTAATGCAGATTTTGAACAAAAACATGACTTGGATGAATCAATGAAGTTGTAGAGCTCGTTCCAAGCTTTCCAACAGTTTTTGAATCACCTCAAACGGAGTCCGGATGAAGGAGATATGGCCAAAATACTGACAGAACGCAGTGTTAGATTTTTCCCAGCGGGTAGTTGAGAGCTCCAGCGGCCCGCCGGTCCTAGAACCCCCAGAAATACCAGAATCACCCGATTTAGCATTTCTATATTTGGAAGACGGTTTCTATCGACTCCATGTGCATCCAGAACGCGTCTTCAGTTATTTCCAGCGTTTCTATACCTTCCTAACGCCTATTTAAGACTAGTTTGAGGAGATTTTGAGGATACAACAGAGAGATCCAATCCAAGGTCAAAGTTAGGGTTAGACATAGAGTTATTTGAGAGTTTAGTCTCAAGTCCAAATCGTGGCAACGCCAAACATGTCATTTGTGACAGCAATAGACGTTTTTGATAAGAGATTTCGACACACAAGAACAATTGGTTGTAATCTTTCTTTGTTTTCTTTTTCTCTTGTGTTTGTATGATGTCTCTTAGTTGTTGATTTGTTTGTTCTAGGGCCACGGTAATAAATCTTCTAGTTTATGTTTGATAATATACTTTTAGATTAGTTTATTTGTTGCATGTTGTGTTTTATGCTTTGATTGAATTGCTTAGATTACTTTTACTGAATTACTTGGATTGAATTGCTTGCACCCGTTAAGAGAGACGTCTTTTGATTGTTAGGTGGTTAAATCCAAACGTTTTCAAGTAACTACGGTTAAAGTATGGTTAACACTTAACATGAGAGTTGATACTGGAAGGTTAGACTAGGATCAAGAAACGGAAGTTGAAGTCCTTCCCGATTACGGAAGTATAAGGAGTCGTAGGCCGAAAAGCATAAACTTGTAGAAATTAGACCAAGAAACGGAAGTTGAAATCTATATTTTATTTGAAGATATTTTGTTTAATTATCGATAACCTGGCCTTAAACGAAAGTGAGATCAGGAACCCTAGTTAGAACACATGCCTTACACAAAGTCTTTAATAAACTAGCCTAAAAGTTGAGTCTACGCTAATTCTAGCGGACCGCAAGAAGATCCAGCGGGTTGTCTATGCCCCCTGCCTTCAGCGACTCACTTTGGAGACAGCGACCTGAGTTCTCAACGGGCCGCTGGAAAAGTCTGCGGGCCACTGGTTCTGGAGTAAATCGAAAAATAAAACTACCAAAAATCCTAGAATTACTTGACTTGTTGAATTTCTCTCATTAATTTTTGTTTTGACCTCAAAACTAGACTTAGGATTTGAGACCACTTGCAATTCATAAATTCTTAAGAGTTGAATCGTCAAAACTAATTTAGTAAAGTAGATGACCGATATTCCAACACTGTCCCTGTAGATTCGACCCTCAAGCTTTACCACAAACGATTAGATCAAATAAACGAGGTTTTTATTTTGAACGTGGTTCCCTCCCGATCAATATGCGAGTTGTTTATTACAAAATAGTTCAATAATTATATCTAGGAAATATACAGTGATAATGACATCGATCGTGTTTTTGAAAATTTATTTGCTAAGCTAATTACGAATTTATACTAAGCACACAATGATCAAATTAAATCCAGGCCTGGATTTCGTTGCCAATGTACTATTCATGCAGCGCCATGTGGGGCAGGTAGTGAAGAAATTGTACCAACATGTGTTACACGAAGAACCACACAAGTATTGACATAAGATGTCGTCAACTGATCAGGCCCTGCTACAGCCACGTAACTCCTCCTAATTTGGGAGAATATAAGGCGGGACACTTATCACGGGAGATGTAGACAGACTGTCTTTAGCTCTCCATTTTTAAAACTAAGAGACACACCATTGAAATATAAACTATTACAAATAAGGACAAGTCACAAGTCCGTGAGTTGAACTGGAGATGATTTTGAACTTACGAAAGTGTCCTCGAAGCAAAGGCAAGAGAGAAGGGTAGTTGGTCAACATTGTTGGTGAGATGAAACATATTGTCAAGCAACGTGTAATGAGTGGAGCATTCGGTGTCGCAAACACATTTATTAAAAACAGAACAGGTCGCTTTGCAAATTAATTACAATAATAGGAGATTTTCCTAATCAGAAGTAAGGTTGTTTAATTTAATGGATCAAATCCAGTATACTGGATGCGAATTTAAACTTGAATGGTCATCATGTCAATTTGTATTCAACAAAAATGATAATTATGATCCAAAATCCATATACAAATCTTCTTATATATAAAGCTCTTAATATCTATCTGTTTTTTATTTTATTTTATTTTGTGCATTGACGATGCTTTCCTTGTATATTAATGGGAAATAGAAATCGTATATTGAATTGTGTTATTCATGATTACAGTTACGTGGGTCTATTTATAGACCAATTCTACATGCAATGATAAATCATCTCGATGCATCTATCTTCTACCTACTACTCACACTCTCTTCTCTCGATTACATTTCTAATCATCTACAATAATATTATACATACTTTGTACTCTTCTATATATATACCTAACCATTCTCTAATCTAATCAGATCTCTAAAATAAATGAAATTTAGTTTTGTCTAATGGCGCGCAATATGAGGCTATATTATTGACTTCTGGTCACAAATATTTTGTCCTGAAGGTATACTATTAATTTTCTAATCTAATCGCAATATTTTGTCTTATAGTATTAATTCTCTTACAAATTTGCAGACTATATAATATAGTAGAGGTATTTAGTGTTTGAGAAGGGCCATTTGCAATATTGTCTCAAATCAAAAGTTAATTTAATTTATTTAAAAATTATTATTATAGGTTTTAATTTCGAGTATGGTATACAAATCGTCCTTAGAAGTGTTACTCATTTATCATTTTGATTCTTAAAGTTTCAAAAGTATAATTTTGGTCTTTAACGTTTTAATATATAGCAAATTGATCCTACATTATAACATCCATTAAAACTTAAAAGAATTAATATTTCATTTGAAAATATTATATAAGAAATAAATTCTAAAGGCATCCACACCTTAAATGATGGATTAATAATTATTCCTTGAACCGTCATCAAATTCTCGGTGTCTCATCCTAGGGATAGTAGTAGAGTCTACTGATCTCGAATAGTCTAGCTGATCACATGACTACGTTTGGAACAATGAGAACAAGCGATGAACAAGGTGTGTACGAACCCAGAGGCAATCCCTTGATCGCAATTCTTGTTCCCAAAAATCCTAGAACTAAGAACAACACACCTAATCGGCTAATCCTTGTTCGCGCCTGTTTTTTGATTTGTTTGGTTTGCGCGAACATGGAGTTCGTGAACAGTTGTTCAAACACCCATCGCAATTCGCAACCAACGTGGTAATAACTACACTATATATAGTTTATCTAAATTATCCTTATTTGATTTTGGATTCCGATTATACTAGCATAAACCATACTAAACACATATATATGCATGGATGGAGTTTATTTAGGAAACAAGTTGTGTAAGTATTTCTTAATTACTATTTTAGAAGAGTAAGGTTCCAGTGTCACGGCTTTTTGGTGTCACAAGTTGCCACAACTTCATATTTTATCAATATTTAATATTTTAAAATTCAAACGTCGAATCCAAACCGTTGATCTTGTTCAATATAACAAGTGATGTGTTTTGACATAAATTTTATAAAATTTGGAGTCGATTTGATACTCGATCAAAGGGATAAACAAATGAACGAATCTGGTTAACTATAATAGATTAATTCTAATACGTTCATTTATTGACCACTTGATTGAGTATCAAATCGACTTCAAATTTTATAAAATTTATGTCAAAATGCATCACTCGTTGTATTGAACAAGATCAATAGTTTGAATTCGACGTTTGAATTTTAAAATGTTAAATATTGACAAAATATGAAGTTCTGGCACTAAAAAATGGTGGCACGGAACCTTGCTCATTTTAGAAAAAAAAAATTGATAGAAGTTGGTATTAAGAAAGAGTGTTGCGAAAACGACATACTAGTCGGATTTCTAAGTTCAAGCGGGTTTTTACTATTATTAAAATAGACTCTTTAAATATCTTGCTTAGCAAGGTTACATCTGCAACTGTTGACAGGACTGGATTATCAAAAAAGACATGTTGGGCAAACAATACCACACATACGATGGATTGGATAGCATTTAAGCCTCACTAAACACGTGCCAGACTAAAGATTACAGGGACACATTATAAAATACACGGGTTGAAGATATCTCTATTTCGCTTTACAACATTTAAACTCAATGTCTCTAAAAAAAAAAAAAACATTTAAAACTCAAATTAATGGCAGAAAAAATTATGTACAGCATCGGATAAAGGCCCCCAACCTAACATTAGTGGCGCCACTGTTACAACAGGATTCAAGGCCCCCCACCTAAGCGTACTTCGTGTGCTAGCTTCTAACATTTTATAGGCAATAAGGGGGATAGTGTAGTTGCTTGATTTGGATACTAGAAAATGTACCAATGTGTAATTGTTTATATACACCTATATGCATGTCATGTTAATTAATTACATGTGTTGCTCTCATGAGACGTACAGGAAACAGAATATTACCAGGTCAAGTCTTCGTTGTTTGTCTTTTAACGAAAATAATTAAATAAATAAATTTAACTTGTCGTGGTTACTGCACAATGAAAGAAAGTATGTAAATATAATATTTAGTGGATTGTGACGCGCTACTTCTGCACGCTTAACTGATTACATATTCTCGTTAAAAGTATTTAGAACACTAAGCAGATCTAATGACGATAGGGTTCAATGGATATATATAAGTGCGCACACTTATCCATTATTTCTGCATTTATAATTAATTTGTAGGTTTGAATAAAAAAAATCTCTATTGTATAAAAGTCAAAGCCGGGGAAATACAACATGATCAGCTCGAGATTTGGTGCATTATATCTTATTTTTTAAAATCTAAAATTCTTTTATTTATTTTTGAAATCTAATATTCCACAGGCAATCTGAACAGTTTATCTTGCATTTCATCGATGTAGAGAACTGTTGGACTAAACAATTAACTCTCGATTCGTCGATTTGCAAAACAACCTCTTATATACTATTATTTTAGTTTCTAAGTGATTTATTAGGTTAATTCTCAAGAGAATGATTAATGCAAAATTATACGAGTTATGAAGCTTTAAGAAACTTAGTTTGGTCACTAAAAGTCATTGGAATAGGTATTATTAGCCTCTAAACTCGTCTTAATCACTTTGTTGTTAAATTGTTCAGTTCCAGGAGGTTTGTGTTATATAACGCAATATCACATTATACAACGTACCAGTTAGTTCAAGTTCCAGTGATGTTCTGACAAAACTGAATTATAACGTTATACAACACAATCCTACGTTGTGTAACACAATACCAGTGCGTTGTACAACGTATCTTTTCGTTGTATAACACATTGGCCAGAGAATTAATTATTTGCCTTGACTTCAGCGTTGTATAACTCACCATAGCATGGTAAAAGGTGCCTTTGTTAATTCTCTGACTCGCTGGAATATTTTCTCAAAATTTTGACAAAATCCAGGAACATTTTGTAACGTGCTCCTGCGTTGTGTAACGTAGCCGGGAAACGTTGTATAACGCATGTGTGCGTTATATAACATTTCTGACAATTTTAATGACTGTTTGAACTTGTCTCCTCTGCATTGTATAATGCAATATTGCGTTGTATAAAGCATCAATTTTTCAAACGACTATTTTATACATTTTGTTTTATTATAATGGTTATTTGATGCTTTGTAAAATGCACAGAAGTTTTCTGATTGATTTGGAGCTCTTGATGCCCTTTATATATATCAGACCTTTTCCAGCTGATATTCTCTCTTGCCACTCTTGCAAAACACTTGTCTTTGAGCTCCAAACAACCAGTTCTCATCCCCTCATTATTTGCGCAAAATCATTGAGATTAGTTAGCCTCAATCAAACTCCAAGTCCTTGTGCTAGATCTTTGAGTGCTTTGATTGTGTGCATCAATCTTGAGTTGTTGATAGAGCTTTGTAGTGGTTAGGCCGACCCACCTCGAGTATCATTGTGACGAGACGATTCGGTTCGAAGTTGTAGACACGTTCTTTGTGGAATTGAACGGAGTGTATCCTTTTCGTGGTTGCGAAACTCCTAGAGACGTACTACTAAGGCTAGCCTTTTCTAGCGGACCGGAACTCCGTAATCACATAGAGTGTTCAATTTCTCTTACTCTTCACTCATTTATTTCTTTGCTTTACTTGCTTGCTTGTGTGAATTGTTAATTTAGTAATTTTCGTAAAATTGTCCAAACCGGTTTAGTATTTGAAATTGTACCTATTCACCTCTCTAGGCCGTACTTAGGGACAACAACAACTTAACATCATGATCAACTTTAATTTTTTTTAGAGAATCATGATACTGGCTGCTAAGAAATACTATTAATTTCTTGATAACGTGCATCACTTTATGTGTATGCAAAATGCTTAAGCACTACAATTAATTATATGCAATTTTGGTTTAAGAGAATCGAACCAAAAAGCTTTATTGCCAATAAGAAATTAATCTTCCCGTGTTAGTGAATGGTGAGACAAGAACCGGTTGTCGCTTCTAATTGCTGAATGGGAATTCGCATCATTTAAACATTAAAAAAATAAAAATAAATTAATAAAACATATCAAACAAAGTCATTCACATGTTTACATTATTTCGTTGCTATTCCAAACTGATACAATAAGAAATTAAGAGCACTTTTATTTTTGTTGGCCCCTGGCTAATTTGTAAACTTTTTATTTAATGAAGAGATGGGAGCATGACTTCCATTTTTATTTCAAAAAAAAAAAGAAATTAAGAACTCTGTTTTTTCAATCTGCATCGCCCGATTTTTATTCTTTTATAAAGAAAACATATCAAATCAATTGAATGACGTCATTAAAAACCCCACATCCACATCTGTGATATATATACTTCTATCATAATCTGGAATAACAAAATAAATAAATAAATAAATAAATACAAAGATACAGATTCTTCAGATATAAGCAATTAAAAGGAAGCAAGCACAGAAATAGAACCAGGGAAAACAAATAACGTGCTATCCTGTTTCGGACAAAGGGAAAAAGCACAGGGAAGAACGATAAGGAAAAAAGAAAAGAAAAGAAAAGAAAAGGAAGACAGTGGACTTTGAAGCATGAAGTTGTACTTGCATTGGGTGGATGCATCAGGGGAGCCCATTTCCTTTACATTCAAAAAATGAAAAGAGAAAACCTTTTATTATTGGTGACTGGTGAGCCCCAGATTGCATATGATTTTTTTTTTTTTCGTTTCTTTTGTAAATGCATCATTTTTAAAGAGAACAAGGGGTTTAGGTGCCCCATGGCCATATTTGGATGCCTCAAATATTCTCAAATTCACATTTTGACTATTTTTTCAAATTTAAATTTTAAACTTCGAATTGAAACAGTTGATTTTATTTAATTTAATGAGCGATGCGTTTCTATACAAATTTTATAATTTTTAGGGTTGATTTGATACTCATAAAGAGATCATAATATGAACAAATCTTATTGACTATGATTAACTAATTCTAAATACGTTTATATTAGGCCTCTTAATCGAAATCAAATTAACTTTAAAAAAATTATAAAATTTAGATGGAAAGACATCACTCTTCAAACTGAACAAGATAATGATTTCAATTGACATTTAAATTTAAAAAAATTAGAGTAAGAGCTTGGGAAGGAAAAGGAGGGTGACATGCATTTTTTGTGGAGGGAAGAACCTACATATGTCATTTTTAGCTTGTTCGATTGCCGAAGTGATTGCACTTTATCAAGCCCGTTTGACTTGGACTCTAGATATATGTACCAAGGGCCTATATTATAGAAGTTTTTTCATATATTTGAAGGTAAAAGCCCACTAATATGGGCTTTAACATAAATTGTGTCTAAATTTACACAGAACAATAACGACCTATAATTTGTGATCTTCAGTTATAGGCTTATTGCATTTTTAAGCTAATGAGCTCCCAAATACAAAATTTTAATGTGGAAATTTAAGTTTAGATGATAGCAAGATATATAATTCCGTTTCAAACAGGTAGTTAAAATGCCGCACATTTCAGATTTTCCAGGGGAATGTGAAACTTTTGGGCCACTTCTGTAAAGAACGGACTTAATTTGATTTGGGCTTTTTTGGTGAAAAAAAGGATGCCGTTCTTTTCAATTAGATCTGAATTCATGTTCAATGTTAATTTGGAGTAACTAATATTCCCGAATAAAATAAGGAACCATCCATTTTCTCCTACTTGTACAAATCTGCCAATGAAGGTACCTTCTCATTTTGTTGTATTCAATTGAGATTCTATGCAGGGTCTGTGACTGTGAGGAGTCGACGCTGACACGTCTACCTGTGGTCACCTAATACTTTCCTTTTTTAGAACCTCATCAGATAATATCGTAATAAATACTACATGAAAAATTGAATCCGATAGATGAGGGTGACTAGGAAGTGATTGTGAAGAGAGAATTTGTTGAAGACAGGAAGTAATAAAAAGGTTGGAAGGAAAGAGATTGCGTACATTGTCCATGCTTGGTTTGTTGCATAGGGCGACTTGTCCGCTCTCCTAATAAATTAAAATTTTACATTGATATTTAGACTTTGTAAATTTGGGAAGTACTAATAAATTTTGGCTCTCAACATAAAAGAAATTACACTATACTTGCTCGTCTGCCTCTCTATTTAAGCCAATTAATGTTGTTAACTTAATTAATTGGACTTAAATTAACTAACTCTAGGCATAAGAAAAATTTGTAAGTAATTTTAGACTGAATTATAGTCAATTTGCTTGTTGCTTCACGAATATTACGTCGCAATAGACATAAGGGAAGATTTTGGTTGTTCGAACAATATACAATCTTTATTCAAATTAATTCTTAATTCAATAATCTTACAGAAAAAGTATATAGTTTAGAATAACTTCTAGTCTTCATTTCTTTAATGGCATCGTCTCCAATGAGTATGTGTTGAGCGAAAAAAACAAAAAAATTGGCGACTCGAGAAAAATACATTCGTCGAGTAATCTGTTGAAGGTACAACTGTACAAGGTATCAATTTAGTGACTTTGAAAGGCATTTACCATATATACAATGAACCTCTGCAACCTTATATTGGAATCATCGCTATAGTGATAACAACAGGATTTGCTTTATTCATAATTTTGACCCAAGATTTCTATTAGATGCATAGCTATTTACAACATTAAATTACTGTTTTTCCTGGTCAATCAAATGGTTTAGATTCCCAATTTGCAAGTCTAGAACTCCAATATTTCCTCTGAAAGTGTACAAGTCTCAGTTTGTTTCCTGATCGTATACTATCATTTTTTAGGATTTGTAATTTGTCTTCGCAGGAAAAGAACAAAAATTTAAAACTAAATCAACTGAAACACGCTCCTATGCACAACTAATGTGAAAAGAAAGTATTATAGAATCTTAATAACTTCAAGCAACACGTGCAAATATTTTTTTATGATCCGTTTTACCTTAAACTTAATTAAAGCTCTATAATTGAGAAGTTAAAATCAATGCAAATTATGTAGACCTTTGCTAGACAAGGTTGCAAATTGTGTATTATTTATGTTTTATTCTATTGAAAAATCAAGCTCAAGGTCTGGTACATTTCTTGTATAATAACGGTTAAACCTTTCATTCGAACTATTCATAGATTGTAGTTGCTAATAATTAACTAAATTTCTGCCTGGCACAATCGCAATTTGAAGGAGAAACAAGATGCTGGGAATTTGCTTACAAGATTCCAACAATTGAATAAGAGGCCCATATTTCTTTTTTCATTTTTGTACAATATTCCAAGCTCAGAACTAATTAAAGGCCAACTATATGTTATATAATTTTAACTAACCAATTAATGGCAACATTAGTTCATTAAAGTAATGCAAAAGAATTGCAGTCTTCTAACAAAGTTCACTAGTAGCCTAGTAGGTGTATTTTCTACTTAACGAATAAAAAAAATTGTAGACCTCGACGCTTTTACTAGTTGGTGCTGTTCCGAAGTTCTTCTAGTGAAAATTATATTTCTTTGTACCTTTTTTTTTTGGTAAAAAATGTTTATGACTTTATAAAGTTCTAAGTAAAAATTGAACATGCATAGAATTTAAACATTCATGTATTTTCAACTTGCATAAATTTAATAATTATAAAAGAATTTTCATCTATTATCACAGATACAATTGTTGTCATGACATATAATTAATTTTTTTTTATGAATATAACATAATTTGGGACTTATTTTACTAAATTATTTTTACGGACTATACATGAAATATGAATAGTAAAATATTGCATTTAACTGTACATAATGGATTGGCGATTTTGTATTGTAGAATATGTAGATTGTAAAAATTAACATGTGAATGCTTGTGTGGCGGTAGAATTCGGGGATCTTATACATTATCATGTTGGCAACCTTTTGTTAGCGGTCTAATTACAATGCCAACTTGTCTTCGGCGTGTGTCTCCGAGAAGAGCTAATAACAAGCTTTCTTCTTAGTATTAATGATTGAAAAACTATTTATAGCATTAGTGAGAAAAAGACAGCCAATAAAAGGTATTAGCCAGGAGAGGTAGCATCTGGAAGAACAAACAATCGGGTCAAATAAAAATTGGGTTTTTTTTTTTTTTGTTATGTTAATTCTGAATTTTTGGTTTAAGCGTACTTCTTGTTTTCTCCATCTTAGTTGCGTCTTAAATAGTAATTTTTTATATCCTTTTTATTATCTCTTTATTTCTATTTTTTTTTTGGAATAGTGACTTATGCTTTATTTTTATGTAATATTTCTAAGTATATATACTTAAGAGGAAATTTTTATGCTTTCGGGTGAAGCCACTTCGAAACTTCGTGAACTGTGATTAGGATAAACACAGCTAGCCGTTACTTTTCGTGTTCTCCATATTATTTACGTCTTAAATAGAAGATTTGTACTGTATAACATTTTCCATCCTGTCTAAAATAAAGATTGTGTTCGGTGTTCCTCTAAAATTCTATCATTTGGCTGGTCTGAAAAAATTACTTCAGATTCAGTGGTCCGGAACGTAGTTGTCCGTTACTTGTTTGTTCTGATCGATTTTGTTAATATACAAATAGGTTTAATCTAGACGTTGGATCTGAAATTGAAGATCGAGATCTATGTGGGACTAAAAGAAATCCGCAAAATGAAATAAAAAAAATGAAATCCGCAAAAAGTATTTAATCTGCTTATCTGAATCCCATATAAAATAATAAAATTCAATGCAAACTGTGTTATCAAAATCGGACGGTGCAAACTCCCTCCAATTTCTTAACAGGCTTTTGAATATAACAGCGGAAAAAAGAGTCAAGAAAGCACCAAGTATGATGCCAAGTTTAGACAGCCCTACTCACATGCAAACGTGGCAACTTCTGTAGAGTAGGACCCACCAACCTGGAGTTACGTATTCATCCATTGTGCCGACTCTCTCCATTTTTTTTTAATCAATAGACATCATTTCCCCGAACTAAAATTTAAAACAATACTATATTTTCAAATTTCAATGCATAAGTTGCTCCAAGTTTACATTAAGATTATGCTTTTTACCCTAAATTCCATAAACAAACACCTAAAATATCTTTAGCTAACTTTTTTGGGGGAAAAAAATCACATTAGAAATGTGCATATTGGCACAATATTCAAGTGTGTTTCGCTACCTCACCTCCAAAAAAAAAAAAAAAAAAGAAAAAAAGATAAAAAAAATCAAGTGCGCATTGTGTAATAGAATATGTGTTCAAAACATCAAAGTATTTCTTTGACAGTTGTTAAATCAAACCCGAAACTAGTGTTTTGAATATCTTACTGTTAGCTAGAATACCAATAAAATTAGAAATCAGAACAACAATCGATACGATGGTATTCGTCAAAACGAGAGAAAATATAAAAAAAAAATTTAGAAAATACCAAATTTTGATTGCTGGTCAATATGAGTTCCGGTACGGTGTTCAAAACATTGATCATAACCTTATGACAACTGTCAATAATTATACTTTAATTGAAATAAATAAGTGTGCATTAATACAATAACGAATATATAGACACAATAAGTGCATATACTGATATACATCAGCACAATTGACAAATGTGTATTCATTATAAGTTAAAGGTACACAAAGGATTTAGGAGTGATTTCATTGGGTGGTTTTTTGGCGCGGACAAGCAATTATATTGATGGTAAAATGGAGATCTCCTGCTTGTTAAGAGTAGAGGTTACAGAAATTATTTACCCAATCAGCATAGACACGACACGAGAAAATGAAAATGCTGTGTCGACAGAACTTTTGTTCTAAACCCCAATAAAGAAATGATTTTCAAACAAAATTTCACTTCTACTTGGCTTGGTCCATAGACCGGATCTGCTGAGCAACTTTCAATTTAACACACCGTCACACCCTCAAAGCCAACTCACTTTAAATAGGCCCCTCTGCTCCTCACTCTTCTCAACCCTCCCTCCAAGTAAGTTTTTTCTCCTATTACTATTTGTCAATTTTCTTTAGAAAATTGTAGCAAAAGGTCCTGTTTTATTGGAAATTGTTTCTTGGTCATAGCTTTTCTCACTTCTATTGGCAAGGATCATTCATTTTATGGTCCTCTTAGATTATTTTGTGAGAGCTTATGATCTTTTAAATAGTAAAATTTGGTTGTGAGATTTTTTTCCTCCATGATAGGGTCTTTGCCAGAACAGAGATTATCAAGAGAACCAAAATGGAGGTGACAAATGTCTGTGAATATGAGGAGTTGGCTAAGCAGAAGTTGCCTAAAATGGTGTATGATTACTATTCGGCCGGCGCCGAGGATCAGTGGACTCTCAAAGAAAACAGAGAGGCCTTTTCAAGGATTCTGTAAGCATATCCTATTATCTCCCTTCAGTATATGGATTCTCCTTTTCTATGTATTTTCTGTTTTTACTTCATACTAATTAAAAATTAAATACAAATATAAGGTCTTAAATTCATCACAACCATTTGGATAGCAACAATAGCATGAATAATCAGCTACCAAACCTAGCAATTTTTAACTAGTAGGGGAAGCACCAAGTCTTGGAATCATTTTACATGATTTTTAACCAAAATCCGTCTCCCTTTTTTTTTCGTTCGGGAGGAGGAGATTTGAAAAAAACATCATGTTTACTCAGTTTTAGTTCTTAACGCATCAAAAAGTTCCATTTTTCTGAAAGGTGATTTTTATTTAGAGTCTCTCAATTTCTAAGCCCTATAATATATATGATGGAGAGGGATTAGTGAAATTTTTTGTCCATGTTGAGCAAGAATTCTCATATTCTCGTCTACAACTTCACCTTATTGTTCCAGCACTGATCTCAACTTTTTTCTGAAAGAATATAGTTCTTCTGTTATTGTTTTCATTTTTATGTCACATGTGGACAGTCCAACATGAAAGATGACAAGTGATCATATTTTATAATGTGAAAACCAGTTGTCCAGTTTACATAGGATGTGCAGCACCTGTGTTACTGTGTAGCGAGTTGCTGCAACACAAATTGAAGAAAAAAGTGAAAGAGGTTCACTGTGGATGGTTGCACATTGCAGTGGTCTGATGTGTAAATTGCCACATGTCATAACCAAAGTTTTTATATGGTATCTGATCAAGGATCACTTAATCAATTGTTGGTTATGGAGTCTTCCGGAACACAAAGAGTTCTTCACCACTATGAGGCTCAAAATAATATATTTTAGGCCTATGTCACTCATTAAAGTAAATCAGTTCTCTTGAGAAGAACTTGGAGTGTGCAAAAGAATTCGGAATATGTCTCACTAAATGAAGCAATAAAGTAATAAGTTAGAGCTCACTAATTGTTGGCGAAAGCGACTCATATAAATTTCCAAGTACAAACCAAAATGGATACCAAGTTAAAGATAGGGACAACCAAAAATTAACATATTGTTTAATAAATTGTAAATTGTGAGCCTGTGACCGGATCACTTAACATAACCTTCCACTACAAAAGACAAAAACCTCAAAATGTCTTGGGAACGAGGCCCTAAATTTTTTAAAGGAAAATAATAAAAAATTTCAAATTGACATCATGCACTAGCATAATGAAATAGTTTATCTTCGGTAAGTTGTCTTCTTCTTAATTTAAACCACAAAAATAAAGATATTACCTTTAAAATGTATTTACATAATTTGAATAGGTTTCGACCCCGGGTATTAATCGATGTGACAAAAATTGACATGACGACAACTGTTCTGGGCTTCAACATTTCAATGCCGATCATGATCGCACCATCTGCAATGCAGAAAATGGCCCATCCTGATGGTGACTAAACCCTGTTTTTCAAATAATTTGATGATAATAAGAATAGAGGAGAAAAGATATAAAATATAATTTCTTCAAGACTTATGAAAATTATTTTGGAATCTTTAGGAGAGCTTGCCACTGCAAGGGCTGCAGCTTCTGCTGGAACTATTATGGTTTGGCTCTTTTTTTTTTTTTTTCCTCCTTCTATTTATCTATTTACTTATTTATAACAGAAGAATAAAGAGTTTTCTCACCCTTCCCTCATAAGCAATAATTTGTTTAAAATATCTGAAGATAGATTAAAAAATTTTTTTGAGGACTTCATTTTGACTAAAGAATATGCGTTTTACTTGTTAGAGCTACTTAAATACCCGTATTATTCATACCAAAGTACACATACTTTTTTCTTTTTTTTATTGATTTGATGTAACATAGACCATGATAAGTTATTTATATCTTACATATCGTTTTCAGACCTTGTCATCATGGGCAACTTCTAGTGTCGAAGAGGTCAATGCAACTGGACCTGGCGTTCGTTTCTTTCAGCTTTATGTAATTCACTGCCTGTTGTTAATTTTTTTTAGTTTAATTGTGTTAATTCTCTCTTTAAATATTTCATCGCTTTACACCTATGCCTTACCAGCACATGTATTTGCTTGAACTAGTATCAAGGAGTCTTTGTTGTTAGTCATGTTCCAAATTTCCTAGTCCTTCCTAAATTAATTATTGATATCTCCAATTGCGATCCGAAACAAATCTGAAAGACGACTCTTAAATTATATTTTATCGTAGTTCTTTTGAAATAACTATATATGATATGCATGGGAATGTAGGTATACAAGGATAGGAACATTGTGAGGCAACTGGTACAAAGGGCCGAGAAAGCTGGTTTCAAGGCAATCGCACTGACTGTTGACACACCCCGTCTTGGTCGAAGGGAAATTGACATCAAGAATCGGTATTGTCCTCATTTAGTTTATATAATCAAATTTATTATCTCTCCCTGATTCTCAAATTTTAATTTTACTTTAATTTTGTATCTGTTGAAGTCAGACATTCCATTGGTTACCATACCATCATGTACCATGCAAAGCATAAATTTAAAAGGAAACACATATATTGGTACATAGGTGATAGTATCTGACAAATAATACATTGTCCAGTGGTGATCGATGATTATATCCGAATACACTGCTTCTAATTCATTATATTTTTCTGCCATTCCATGGCAATTTTTTTTATTTTTCTTAGAAAATATTATTATTAATTTTGATGTTATTTGCAGGTTCACTTTGCCACCTCATTTGACGCTGAAGAATTTTGAGGACCTTGACCTTGGCAAGATGGATAAGGTTCAGATTGCAATTTCTAGACTTATAACCTCAATAATTCCTAAACTAAAATGTTTGCGTTATATCTAATATCACATTATTTCTTTATTCTTCTTAGGCGAATGATTCTGGTTTGGCTGCATATGTTGCCAGCCAAGTTGACCAATCTCTCTCATGGAAGGTGCGCTGAAGTTTATTATTGTTACCATGTTGAAATGTAGATTAATAAATTCAAACTAAATTGTTTTACTTATTAAACATATTATTTGTACTGACGAATATTCAAGCATTTTCAAGAAAAACTCTTACATTTTAGCCTGATATATGCTTAAAAATGAATTAAAGAGTAAAATTATAATGGCCGAAGCTTAAAATTTACTAACAAACTGAACCAATCTGTTTGACTTTCTATAGGATGTGCAGTGGCTTCAAACAATTACTTCTCTGCCAATCTTGTGCAAAGGAATTATGACTGCTGAAGATAGTATGTATTCAACATTTGTAACAGTTATAATATCAAACTATAATGAAAAAAAAAAATCCTTTTGAGATCGGCTGACTGTATGGTATGGGATTGGTATAGTAATGGATAAAAAATTAAAAACCCTCCGACTCTTAGACAAAAGTTTTGGCCATACTTATATATAAGACAGAAAATTTTAATATATGATCGGAATAACCTTTTTATGGGATTAATTTTGGAAATCAATTATATTTGAATTAATTTTTTGTCTCTCATATGTAAACAGCACGAAAGGCCATAGAATGTGGGGCTGCTGGTATTATTGTGTCAAACCATGGGGCACGTCAGCTAGACTATAGCCCTGCTACCATTACTTGCTTAGAAGAGGTAATACACCAAGCTTTTAGTTTTTATCCTTAATTTTCTTGTCTCATTTTATGTACTAATGAGGATGAACTTTTTAGAAATTGAGGGTTAGTTAATTGCTTAATAGTACTCGAGCTCGCAGTTTTCTAGTTGTTTCAGGGCAAATAGATAATGTTGGCAGCACTGGTACCAGTAGATAGGGTGGTACCAGTGCCAGTGAAATTCCTTTTGTATTACTGGATATTGTGTATCGTGCTTTCTTTGCTGAAAGTGGTAGAGTGCTTATGGCTCTTCTTGTTTCAAAAAGGAATTTAATTGCATAATAATTGGATAATAGGTTGTGAAAGAGGCAAATGGAAGAGTCCCTGTTTTTCTTGATGGTGGGGTCCGCCGTGGAACTGACGTTTTCAAAGCACTTGCCTTGGGAGCTTCTGGCATTTTCGTAAGTATAAAGTTTGAGTTTGACTTCCCTTTTTTGTAAATATTAATAAATATTTTATACAAATAAGTTTTTTCTTCATTTCACTTATGCATGTTGCCCAAGCATGTATTATCAGCAATGACAAATGACTGAACTATTACAATGAGAATTTACTTTCCCTATTTATGAAGTTACTTCTGAAATAAAATGGTCTACAATATAATATGCCAATTTTTGGCTCAACAACCAGCTTGAATGGTTAATTGGTAATAGTTTGGATTTCTAGATGATTATTTAAACTCGAATAATATATCTGATGTTCGGTTTGGTCTGGCTGTTATTGGATTAATTCAGGTATCTATAAGATATATAGATTCATGAATCATAAATATGATGTCATAAGATAAATCCACTTATAGGACTTACTATTTTGTTTGTTGATTTTTCAGATTGGTAGGCCTGTCCTTTATGGTTTGGCAGTGGATGGAGAGGCAGGGATAAAAAATGTGCTCAAGATGCTTAGAAATGAACTAGAGATGACCATGGCTCTTAGTGGGTGCACCTCTCTAAAGGATATAACCCGTGATCATGTGCTAACTGAATCGGATAGGATTCGCCGCAACCTCTCCAGGCTTTAAATGTCTCTTTTAATTTGAAAGAAAGAGAAAGTAACTATGGTACCTTCATGAAACTTTTGTTAAGAGCTTAACAGCTCTTCGATATTGGTAGCAACTAGTTATGCTTTGTAATAAGGGTACCTTTTACTGAGTTTTGATGATTATTCAAAAAGCATTATTAAAATTTGAGTTTAGTATCTGTTCTGAACTTCTGATTCATTGCTGCAAGGTACAATTTTGTACCAGTGCCTAAATTATTAAAATTTGAGTTTAGTACCTATTCTGAACTATGAAAGCTGGAAGAATAAAATTATCTGGGAGGTTCAATGATCACAAAGTGACAAGCTGGCATTTGTTTAAGGTTTGTAATAAAAAATCCCATTATTTATCAAAATGTTTGAATTTTTTTTTTTACCTTCAACTAATGATTTTAAGTAGAAATCAGTCGACAGTTACTACTGCATCAAGCATTCAAGCTTCATCCAGATTATATCTATAACTAGATGGGTACATTGAGCTTCGCTCGATATATGAGTTTATAATAATTTTTTTTATTTATATCTTTCTATGATTTACATACATAAATATCATGCGCTGCATAAAATTATATATGAAGAAGAATAGAACAATATAGGCGGCAGTTCATGTGAGAATGGGCTCTCGGTAGTCATTTCGTTGCTGAAGAGAATTGTGCCAAGGATTCATTTTCCTGAGGTAGATGAGTGGGGAGTTCGCGGCACTCCAATCCAACATATTTGGAGCAAAAATTTGTATTTCTTCATTTAAATAATTTATGATTGATTCTTTTTGAATTTATGCATACTTTTTTTTATTAATTATTTACCTTTTTTTGCTTTTCTTACAAATATTTCGTCGCACAATACATATTAAAAAATAAATTCTGACAACTTATAAAATAATCACTAATATTAATAAAATTTAGTATTGAAGTTACAAAGAGGCTATGATCGGAGAAAATACAGCAAAATCAGAATAATTAAAAATTGACTTATGTTGAAACATTCAGTTGAACAAACTATTATCAAACATATAAATTAGCCGATTGGAGAAGTTAAAAAAAAATGAAGCAAGGTCATAATAAAGAGTTGCTTACTTCCTTTTTGCCTTTTTGTGACGTAGACCATATATGAGTACACTAATTAAGCCTTATCAACGACAGTAGCGCCCCTTGTTCCTTAGCCTACAGATTATAGAAATGCGACCCCACCTCCATAAAAGTTGAATAATGTCTTTTGTAAAGCGAAATTTGTTCTTATATTTAACAAATAATAATAACTTTCGATAAGAAATATTTTGAGAATCATTACAAGATACACATTAATAAGTAGCTTCACCATAGAAGGAAAATAGCTAAGTTGCTTTATCAGATCCAAAATCACATGTAGCAGAGTACATGGCCCAATATAGAAATTTTACATTCTATAAGCCGAATAACCACAAAACCTTTTCAATAAAATCCATGAGATGTAATATCCTATGAGAATGCATGACCTAATTACTCTAGTTACAATCAATGGCAGTTGATTTGATTGTTTCAAAAAGGATAAAAACATCTAAATTAGAGCAAGCTATCTTTCGATATTTCATAAATCAAGTAGTAAGTAAAACTTACAAATTGAAATTAAGACCAAGTCCCCCTTCAAAATTGATCACACTTTCTCTCTCCCCTCTTAAGGTCCAAAAATCTAAATCATATCACTAAATAAATATGTTAGTCTAAATTAGAAAATGCACAATTTTCAGTTGGTACCAGCATTACATATCAGTATAATTACCAGTACAAATTGATTATAGGTATTCATGTAATGGCTATAGTTCAAGTAGCTTCCTGTTCTCCACATAACTACTATATTTAACATGCATCCTTAAGATTTTATCACCCTAGGTCAGATGTTGCTATTCACTACATAAGTGTTTATTCCGAGTAGCTAATTTTAACCATGATTATATTAAACTATGTGTATTACAGTATATCATCCTTGCCCTTGTATGTCTCTATATGTGATCATCTCATATGCCCACTACGTCATTTTGTGCAAATTTAAATTGTACAAAGAACCTATACGTCTTATAGTTTGGATGAGCTGACTGTGTTATTTAAAATTAATAAGCCAAAGTCAAGTATTCATGTATATATTTCAGTATCCAACCTATTTCCAAAATTACCCTTCATGTATGGCATGATGTTGATAGCAAAATGTAAAACAAAATTGAGCTTCAAAAGTCTAATTGATGCTTGAAGCTGAGATTTATGCTCAAACCACAACCTTTTATATTCAAGATCCCACGTATGTGCCATATACACACATCTTAAATTTCTCACTATATGAAATAAATAAATGACAATATAGGAGAAATTTACCAAGAGGAATCCTTGTTCCAAAATGAAACCCAAAATCATGGGAACAACAGTGAATACGCCAATCTTAAAAAGGAACTAAATGTTCAATGTAAAATTTGAGGCTGTGTTGCCTAAGATGTCAGCTTGACCTGAATTGATTCACCAATGCTTGATAAAGTGTGCACAATAAGGACTTCACATTTACTTTAATGTGCAAATAACATAAAAGAAAAAATTAGTAATAGAAACAAAATCAACTTACCAAGTAAGCCTTCCTATACAGGAATATGTACACAGTCAGCAGTGTAAGCTTTTACTCAGAGGATATGCCAACCAAAAGATTAGATGTTTAGTTAAGAACATAAACATTTCAAGCTTTTCAACTTATATAACAAAAAGCCAAATTTAATAAATAAACATACCATGTTACAAAAATAGAACCAAATTCTAGATCAAAAGGAACATGGCAAAGCTCTAATGCTGCACCTACCAGCCTATTATGTCTTCACTGATGTTTCTGTTTCGAGAAGCCTTACTTATTCCACCCCTTGAAAGAGAAATTTGTAGGGAAGAGCCAAAATAAAGACAATATTGCTATAATAATTGACAAGTAGAAGCACCAGGAAGGAGGAATATCAAAAATAGGCAATTAATGAAGAAACAATAGTTTACCAGTAAAAGAGATCGCTTCACTCTCTGTACAGATTGCTTGCATCCTTGCCCATTTCTAGACCCAAAATGACATTTAAAAGTCATTGCTCTTCCTCAGTACTTGAAAATTGAGACTTCACCTACAATTAGCACATTGGCATTTCAATAAAATATAATCGACTTGGTATCTGTTCTTCAGTGATAACATCTTAAGAACCAACAAAAACAAATAGAATTAGATCCCGAGGGAGATGAAAAAAAAGGGGAGAGAAATAGCTTTCTTGTATTTTTCATTTTCTTGCACTCGCACCAGCATCTTATCGGTGCCTCTCAAAATTCAAAATAGCTTTCTTTGTAGCTTCTCTAAATGTCATCAGGTGACCTAGGTCCTGTACATCCATTACCACCAATCAAGGCTCCAAGCAGCTTTAGTTTTGGTCTTTTAAAGAAAGCATTATATAGTGATAAATACCAATTATGTATACTATAAAATATTTAGTCCAATTTCTCTATACATATTGCTCCTGCACACCAAGTTAATTCTTTGATCTTGGGCTAAAGGAAAGGTAAAATGGAAGAAAATTAGAACTGTCAAATATTACTCTGTTGTTTATATAGTTGAGTCCATTTGAAAAGTACAAATGTGCAAAATTAAATTTTATTTTGAATACAAATATAATAGTGAAATTGAAACAATAAATGCACATGTTCCTTTCTGTTTGATATTCATTAACCAAAACATATAAAAAAAGGTCATCATTTTGATACAAAAAAGATATATTTCTAGTTTAGCCTCTCATAAGGCAGTATCCACAGTCGAGATTAAATACAAATATTTTTTGAACAAAATTGCATAAGAGATTAAAGGAAGATTAAAAATAAACAATATGAGGCTACATCCATAGTCGAGACTAAAAAAATCTGTTAAAAAAAGTCAAAACAATATGTGCCTTGCCTTATTTTTCATTAGATGAAGACTGGAGAGGGAGAAGATGCAACGGAGAGGAAGATGAGGCAAGGCCTGTCTTGCGATGGAGAGTGAGAAGAGCGACAGAGACAGAGAGGGAAAAGAACATAGCAATGGTTTTCGTGCTGGAAATCACTCAGAGAAGAAGATCAACGGAGGAAGAGGTCTGGAACAACGGCAAGGGCCGTCTAAAGCCGAAGGAGAAGAGAGGCGGCAAAAATTTAGTTCAGGCGGGATGAGTGCACTGACATGGAAAAGAGAGGCCGTCTAAAGCCGAAGGAGAAGAGAGACCGCTTTGAGTGCAAGGTGCTGGGATGACTACTAAGACTAAGAACAGCACACAGACATTTTTTTTCCTATCCCTTGTGTTGTGTTGCGATGGGGCTAGGTTGGGAGGAATCAGATCCTCTGGTCGGCGACCACGTGGTCGGCGCGTGATCCGGACCGTCTGATTTAATCTCAACGGCTAAAAATGCCCCGTGCATAATAGGCAGGACCGGTTGGCCCGAAAAAAATGAACCGTTGAGATTAAATCGGACGGCTCGGATCACGCGCCGACCACGTGGTCGGCACATTTCTGCCGACCAGAGGATCCGTTCCCTAGGTTGGGAAGGGACGGGACACAATAGGAAAAAGAGTTTGCGGTTCCAATTGAGTTGAAATGCCGAAACGGGTCACAATTGGACAAGAAAATTCGGTACAAATTTTTTTACTGAGTTAAAATTTCAAAGATGCGGTAAAAATTACCAAGCATAGCCACCAATCGCAAATTCACAATGCCGTGTCGTTTCTAATTTAAAAAATCAAACCTGACACCCACGCAAATTTATCTATATTTTAGATTTATTGAAAAGTTAACGAGACACTAATTTCCATAACCCCCTATCAACTATCAGTAGAAGCCTTTACTATGCAATTTTGCATCAAATAGACGATTAAACTCAGTCCTCAAATCAAAGCACATCTTTTGTCATTTATATCTAATTAAAGATCATCTAAGCGATCAAGGCTCAATTGACACCTGCTAATATCAAGTAAGAAAGGATGATCAATTGACCACATACTCGTACTTTAATTTCAGAAAAATATATACACATATAAAACACAAAATAACACATAGAAGTTCAAATTGAAATTTCTCTTTGCTCTTTCTTCTGCTGCCTCATCTAGGTACATTGGTACAACATAACCGATAGCCAATAGCAGTGTAGTAGCTGTAGCAAGTACAAACTAACAAACCAATATGAAACTGGGTGGCCCTCCCAGCTTTTTTTCGAAAAACAAAGCAATATAAGACCAGTAGGCATCTGAGATATGATCTGATCTGTATAACTAAGAAATTTCTCATTCAATAAGAACAATTTAAACTTTTCAATAAGCATGAGGTCGAAACGATTTTGATGCAAAATTAGAAATAGAAATGAAATACCTTGGAGGCTTGGACTGATCCTTGAACGAGGAAAGAAGTGTTCACAATTCACAACTTGAACTTGCTGGGGAGAGTGACACCTTGTACAAAAATTGAAAAGAATTTAGTGAATCACTTGATTGTAATATTTCTTAAAAGTAACAGCAAAAGCAAAATAATATGTCTACAAATAATGGTCAATATCACAATGAAATGATCCAGATTCCAGATAGAATTTTCAAATATCCTCAGCAACAAAAATAATAAATTTAATGAGAGTCACAGAATTTTTAAGAAATTTATTTGAGAAGACCAATGATGACCATACATGGAGAATAAGATGTTTGCACCAATGAGCTTGAAATTAGATTTAATTATAGACTCAAGGCTATTCTATTTAACTTCATAGACTACATGTTTGCACCAATGAGCGCTGAAACGTTTTGTTCAACCAGGTGGCTGGATTAACGACGCTCCCCTTCAGCGAGGTGGACAGAGTGAATCCATACTCATTGGCATGCATCGTCAGGTGGGGACCTCTGACATGTAACAATGTTGTCAGAGACTGTCTGATAACCGTTTTTCTGCATCGCTTGTCCTCTGGACCGAAATTTTTAATATAAAGAATTTAATATTGAAGAATTTTAATACAAATAAAGAATTTTTCTAATAAGAGAAAAGAGAAAAGGATTAACGTGTTCCAAAAAGCATTAATTCTTTAGGATAAGAACACGTTTCATAAGCGCGCGTAAAGAGTAATACTGCATTTCATGAACGCGTAAGCAAGCCAATTACGCGTTTTATGAACACGTTAATAGGCGGAATCTTTTCGAAACCGAATTATTAACGTCAGAGAAATACATGTATCAGGATTTTTTTATGTTAATTATGAATTTTTGGTTTAATTTCTTCACCTCTTGTCCTGTATGTTTGTATCTTATCGGTATATCCAGCTTCATTTTCTTAATATATATATAAAGGAAAAGATGTTTAACAAAAAATTTATTTATTTTTTTAATACATATAGAAGTTAAATCGAACATGTCAGTAGGTGCACAATAGGTGAGTTAATCATATTTTATCAAAAATTTTATCCAACCCTTCAATATCGGGTTAAAAAAAATTATTAATTAACCTACTCATAATCCAATTCAATCCATCAATTTTTTCTTATATACAACCCAACCTAATCCATCAATTTTTTTTATATACGGGTTTAACATGTTAAACATAATTTGGCGGATTTAAATTTTGATGATTATATTAAAATACACACATAAATAGCATAAAGATAATTCAACATATAACACATAAATAGATTATTCTTAAGATTAATTACTTTTAGAGCATAAACAAATATAAACAAGTTACTAATACAAAATTCATAACCTAAACCTAACATCATCTTTAACTCGGTAAAAAACGAATTAGATCGGATGGATTGAACGGATTGGCAGGTTTTATTACATGTCGGCTTGTATCTTGCTAAGGTTTGGGTTACGACTCAGAATTTACAAGAGAATGAGCTTCACATGTCTTGGATTTTAAACTAAACAAATTTTTAGGTCCACATTATATATGGATCTTTATTGTCTGTAATAATTTATCACATCCTTTTCTTCACTTTACATAACGAAATTAGAATAACTTACGTCTCTATAACATTATCTGACTCGTCCCAAAAAATTACGTTACCATACCTAGGATTGTCAAAGGTCTGAAACAGATACAGAATGGGATGTTCCATTTTCGTTCCGTTTCAGTAACAAAACAAAATACATGTTTCTTTATGTTCCATTTGAGTAAATGAAATAGTTTTTTGTTCCATTTTTCATTTTTCATTGATTTCAGCCCATTTTTCATTGATTTCAGCCTAGTTTTTGGTAACGGAATTTGTTCCGTTTTAAAAACGAAACTTCTCTTTCATTTTCTGTTTTATTTGGACCAAACGGAACGTAAACGTGCGTAACGAAACATGATTGAAAACGCTAACTATACCTTTATTTGTTTACTTATTATTATTATTTTTAATTTTTTACTAAACGCCTTCTAAAAAATCGTAGGAAATTTTGACAATCTTTCGAGAAAAATCGCTAAAAAACTTCGTGAATTGTCAAAAAGATTTCAAGGATTACTCGTTTGAGATTAGAGATAAGAGATAAGCACAGTTAAGCAGTATTTTTTGTTTTCTCCATCTTAGTTACGTCTTAAATAGTACATTTTTATATCTTTTTTATTATCTCTTTATTTTTTTTATTTTTTTTATGGAATAGTGACTTATCGCTTTATTTATGTAATATTTCTAAGTATACTTAAGAGGAAATTTCGATGCTTTCGGGTGAAGCCACTTCGATACTTCGTGAACTGTGATTAGGATAAACACAGCTAGCTAGCCGTTACTGTTCGTTTTCTCCATATTATTTACATCTTAAATAGAAGATCTGTACTGTCTAACTTTTTCCATCCTGTCTATAATAATTGCATTCCTCTACAATTCTATCATCAGGCAGGTCTGAAACATTTATTTCAGATTCAATGGTCCGGAACGCATAGTCATCCGTCACTTGTTTGTTCTGATTTATTTTGTTATTATACAAATAGGTTTAGTCTAAACGTTGGATATGAAATTGAAGATCGAGATCAATGTGGGAATTTGAAAACCGTACAATAGAGGAGCTCAATTTCTAAACAGGTACATGAATCTACACCACGGATGATCTTTAAAAAAAAAGTATTTAATCTGCTTATCTGCATTTTCCCTAAAAAAATTCAATGCAAACTGCATGATCAAAATCGGACGGTGCAAACTCCCTCCAATTTCTTAACAGGCTTTTGAATATAACACAGCGGAAAAAAGAGTCAAGAAAGCACCAAGTATGCACCCGGCTGCTGAGCAGCTGAATTTTTTTTATTTTTTAATATTTAAAATTTTGAAATTCAAATACCGAATCCAAACGTTGATCTTGTTCAATTTTACGGGCGATGCGTTTTCATATAAGTTTTATAAAATTTGGAGTTGATTTGATACTTGATTAAGTGAACGAACTTGGTTTGATTAATTCTAATACGTTCATAATTTAAACACTTAATCAAGTATCAAATCAACTCCAAATTTTATAAAACTTAAAATGCATCGCCCGTAAAATTGAACAATATCAACTGTTTGAATTCGGTATTTGAATTTTAAAATTTTTAAATATTAAAAAAAAAATTTAGCTGCTCAGCGGTTTTTTTTCGGCCGCTTAGGATCCGGGTGCCACCAAGTATGGCACCAAGTTTATACTGCCCTACCCACATCGAAACGTAATACGTGGCAACTTCTGTAGAGTAGGACCCACCAACCTGTGCGACTCAACGACTCTCTCCATTTTTTTTTAATCAATAGATCATCCTTTCCCCGAACTAAAAATAAAAAACAATACTATATTTCAAGACATAAGTTGCTATAAGATTACATTAAGATTATGTCTTTTACCCTAAATTCCATAAAAAACACCTAAACTATTTTAGCTAACTTTTTGAAAAAAAAAAATTACATTAGAAATGTGCATATTGGCACAATATTCAAGTGTGTTTTGCTGCCTCGCTTCCAAGAAGAAAAAAAGAAAATATTTAAATGTTCATTGTGTAATAGAATATGTGTTCAAAAAAATCAAAGTAGTTCTTTGACAGTTGTTAAATCAAAGCGAAAACTAGTGTTTTGAATATCTTATTGTTAACTAGAATACCAATAAAATGAAAAACAGAACAATAATCGATACGATGGTATTTGTTAAAACGAGAGATTAAGAAATTATAAAATACGGAATTTTGATTGCTGGTCAATATGAGTTCCGGACGGTATTCAAAACATTGATCAAAACCTTCTGACAACTTTCAATAATTATATTTTAATTGAAATAGATAAGTTTGCATTAATACAACAACGAATATTTATGACATATATAATATGTACATATACATCAGCACAATAGAAAAATGTGTATTAATTGTAAGTCAGAGCTACAGAGGATTTAGGAGTGATTTTATTGGGTGGTTTTTAGGCGCGGACAAGTAATTAAATATTAATGGCAAAATGGAGATTTCCTACCTGTTAAAAATAGAGGTTACTGAAATTATTTACCCAATCAGCATAGACACGACACGAGAAACTGCTGTGTTGACAGAACGTTTGTTCTAAATCCCGAAATGATTTTCAATTTCATTTCTACTTGGCTTGGTCCATGACCGGATCTCCTGAGCAACTTTCAATTTAACACACCCTCAAGCCAAATTCACTTTAAATAGGCCCCTCTGCTCCTCAGTCCTCACTCTTCTCAACCCTCCCTCCAAGTAAGTTTTTCTCCTATTACTATTTCTAAGATTTTTTTGAAAGTTGTAGCAAACGGTCCTGTTTTATTGGAAATTATTTTTTTGGTTTAAACACAGTATAGCTTTTATCACCTCTATTGTCAAGGATCATTCATGTTATGACCTTCTTAGATTATTTTGTGAGACTGTGAGAGCTTATGATATTTTAAATAGTTAAATTTGGTTCTGATATATTTTTCCTCCTTCATAATAGGATTTTTTTTTGACAGAACAGATATTATTAAGAGAACCAAAATGGAGGTGACAAATGTCTGTGAATATGAGGAGTTGGCTAAGCAGAAGTTGCCAAAAAAGGTGTATGATTACTATTCGGCCGGCGCCGAGGATAAGTGGACTCTCAAAGAAAACAGAGAGGCCTTTTCCAGGATCCTGTAAGCATACTATATTATCTCCTTCAGTATACTTATTCTCCTTTTCTTTATATTTTGTGTTTTTACTTCACACTAATTTTTTTTTTTGAAGGTTTACTTCATACGAATTTAAAAATTTAAATACAAGTATAAGGTCTTAAATTCATCACAACCATTTGGATAGCAACAATACCAAACCTAGCAATTTTTAATTAGTGAAGGGGGAAGCACCAATCTTGGAATCATATAACACGACTTTTAAAACGAAATCTGTCACCAATTTTATTTTATTTATTTTTTTTTCATGCGAGGGGGATACAAGGGGGGAAAAAAAGTACATCATGTTTACTCAGTTTTGGTCCTTGACGTATCAAAAGTTCCATTTTTCTAAAAGGTAACTTTTATTTAGAGTCTCTTAATGTTTAAGCCCTTTATCATATTTGGTTCGGTAAGTTGCCTTCTTCTTAATTTAAACCACACAAAAAAAAGATATTTACCCTTAAAACGTATTTTCATAATTTGAATAGGTTTCGACCCCGGGTGCTAATCGATGTGACAAAAATTGACATGACGACAACTGTTCTGGGCTTCAACATTTCAATGCCGATCATGATCTCACCATCTGCAATGCACAAAATGGCCCATCCAGATGGTGAGTAAATCCTGTCTTTTAAATAATTTGTTGACAATAAGAATAGAGTAGAAAAGAATAAACTATAATTTCTTCAAGATCCATTTTTTACTCAAAAAAAAAAAAATTTTCTTCAAGACTTATGAAAATTATTTTGGAATCTTTAGGAGAGCTTGCCACTGCAAGGGCTGCAGCTTCTGCTGGAACTATTATGGTTTGGCTTTTTTTTTCCCTTCTATTTATCTATTTATTTATTTATAACAGAAGAATAAAGAGTTTTCTCACCCTTCCCTCATAAATAATAATTTGTTTAAAATATCTGAAGATAGATAAAAAATAAAATTGAGGCCTTAATTTTGACTAAAGAATATGCGTTCTACTGGTTGATTCATATCAAAGTACACAATACTTTTTTTTTATTGATTTGATGTAACATAGAAAATGATAAGTTAGTTATATCTTACATATCTTTTTCAGACCTTGTCAACATGGGCAACTTCTAGTGTCGAAGAGGTCAATGCAACTGGAGCTGGCATTCGTTTCTTTCAGCTTTATGTAATTCACTGCCAGTTGTTAATTTCTTTAGTTTAATTATGTTATTTCTCTCTTTAAATATTTCATTGTTTTACACCTTTGCGTTACCAGCACATGTATTTGCTTGTACTAGTATCAAGGAGTCTTTCCTGTTGTTAGTCATGTTCCAAATTTCCTAGTCCTTCCTAAATTAATTAGTGATTTCTCCAATTGCGACCCCAAACAAATCTGAAAGACGACTCTTATATTATATTTTTATCGTAGTTCTTTTGAAATAACTATATATATATGCATGGGAATGTAGGTCTACAAGGATAGGAACTTTGTGAGGCAACTGGTACAAAGGGCTGAGAACGCTGGTTTCAAGGCAATCACACTAACTGTTGACACACCCCGTTTTGGTCGAAGGGAAATTGACATCAAGAATCGGTATTGTCCTCATTTAGTTAATATAATCATATTTATTATCTCTCCTGATTCTCAATTTTTTAATATTAGTTTAATTTTGTATCTGTTGAAGTCAGACATTCCATTGGTTACCATACCATCATGTACCATGCAAAGCATAAATTTAAAAGGAAACAAATATATTGGTACAGAGGTGATGGTATCTGACAAACAATACATTGGTCCAGTGGTGATGGATGATTTTATCCGAATACACTGCATCTAATTCATTATAATTTTCTGCTATTCCATGGCAATTTTTTTATTTTTCTTAAAAAATATTATTATTAATTTTTAATTTTAATGCTATGTGCAGGTTCACTTTACCACCTCATTTGACGCTGAAGAACTTTGAGAACCTTGACCTTGGCAAGATGGATAAAGTTCAGATTGCAATTTCTAGACTTAAAACTTCAATCGTTCCTAAACAAAAATGTTTGCGTTATATTTAATATCACATTATTTCTTGATTCTTCTTAGGCGAATGATTCTGGTTTTGCTGCATATGCTGCCAGCCAACTTGACCAATCTCTCTCATGGAAGGTGCGCTGAAATTTATTATTGTTACCAAGTTGAAATGGAGATTGATAATTCAAACTAAATGTTTTTACTTATTAAAATATTGTTTATACTGATGAATATTTAAGCATTTTCAAGGAAAACTCTTACATTTTTGCCTGATATATGCTTTAAAAAAATTAAAGAGTAAAAGGATAATGGCTGCAGCTTAAAATTAATTAATAAACTGAACCAATATGTTTCTGACTTTCTATAGGATGTGCATTGGCTTCGAACAATTACTTCTCTGCCAATCTTGTGCAAAGGAATTATGACTGCAGAAGATAGTATGTGTTAAACATTTGTAACAGTTATAGTATCAAACTATAATGAAAAAAAAAATCCTTTTTAGATCTCCTGACTGTTTGGCATGAGAATAGTATAGTAATGGATGAAATACCTCCGACTCTTTGACCAAAGTTTTGGCCATACTTATATACTAAGTCAGAAAATTTTAATATATGATCAGAATAACCTTTTTATGGCATTAATTTATGAAATCAACTATATTTGAATTAATTTTTTATCCCTCATTTGTAAACAGCACGAAAGGCCATAGAATGTGGGGCTGCTGGTATTATTGTGTCAAACCATGGGGCACGTCAGCTAGACTATAGCCCTGCTGCCATTACTTGCTTAGAAGAGGTAATACACCAAGCGTTTAGTTTTTATCCTTAATTTTCTTGTTTCATTTTATGTACTAATGAGGATGAACTTTCTAGAAATTGGGGTTTAGTTGATTGCTTAATAGTACTCGAGCTCGCAGTTTTCTAGTTGTTTCAGGGCAAATAGAAAATGTTGGCAGCACAGGTACCAGTAGATAGGATGGTACCAGTGACAGTGAAATTCCTTTTGTATTACTGGATATTGTGTATCGTGCTTTCTTTGCTGAAAAGTGGTAGAGCGCTTATTGCTCTACTTGTTTCAAAATAGAATTTAATTGCATCATAATTTGATAATAGGTTGTGAAAGAGGCAAATGGAAGAGTCCCTGTTTTTCTTGATAGTGGGGTCCGCCGTGGAACTGACGTTTTCAAAGCACTTGCGTTGGGAGCTTCTGGCATCTTTGTAAGTATAAAGTTTGAGTTTGACTTCCCTTTGCCTAAAAATTAATTAATAATTTAATATCTTATACACATAAGTTTTTTGTTCATTTCACTTATGCATGCTGCCCAAGCACAAATGATGTATCTGTTACAAATAGAATTCTAATATGGAGACTCAATTCCAATATCTCTCAATTTCTAATATTCATTTCCAATGATCAATTACAATATCACTTATCACTCAATTACAATATCTCACCTCTCTCAATTACAATATGATTTCTAATATGTGTTACAAATGTATAAGTCATAACCTATATTTATAGGCTATATAAGTCGGTTTGTTTTACCGACTTTACCCAAAAATCTACAGCTCAAATACATCTGTACCAGCTGTACGCACACAATAGCCAAAAATTTGACTTCAAAAAAAATGTGTTCACATGGCCGACATGTCCCTTTTTTTCATTTGAGTTTACACTAACAGTATCAGCAATGACTAATGACTGAACTATTTCAATGAGAATTTCACTTTCCTTATTGATGATGTTACTTCTGAAATAAAATGGTTTCCACAGTATAATATGCCAATTTTTGGCTAAATAACCATCTTGAATGGTTAATTGGTATTAATTTAGATTTCTAGATGATTATTTAAACTTGAATAACATATCTGATGTTCGGTTTGGTCAGGCTGTTATTAAATCAATTCAGGTTTCTATAAGATATATAGATTCATGCATCGTAAATATGATGTCTTAAAATAGATCCACTTATAGAACTTACCATTCTGTTGGTTCGTTTTTCAGATTGGGAGGCCTGTCCTTTATGGTTTGGCAGTGGATGGAGAGGCAGGGATAAAAAATGTGCTCGAGATGCTTAGAAATGAACTGGAGATGACCATGGCTCTTAGTGGGTGCACCTCTCTAAAGGATATAACCCGTGATCATGTGCTAACTGAATCGGATAGGATTCGCCGCAGCCTGTCCAGGCTTTAAATGTCTCTTTTAATTTGAAAGAAAGAGAGAGTAACTATGGTACCTTCATGAAACTTTTGTTGAGAGCTTAAGAGCTCTTTGATATTGTTAGCAACTAGTTATGCTTTATAATAAGGGTACCTAATCCTCATGTTTCATGCATTGACATTTTGACTTTTATCTTATAGCACATTCCAATACCAGTCTCTTCACATCACTTGTTATTGAATAGTACGCAAAATGAATTTTACAACACATTGAAGAAGGAACCAGTAGTGGCACAACAATAATCAACAATAACTGGGAAAAAAAAATCTAATTAGATGAACTTTTATCTGATAATGTGCGCCTTTTGATGCTTCGCCTTTGATGGAGAAACCTTTGTAGAGATCTCTTCATTGAGAGGCCTGAATTTTCTTTGAGAGAAACAATGGAATCTTCAATATCATTTATGCTTTCAGTTTGTTCTAGATGATCCGTGCAACTCTTTTCCATCTCTTGCTGCGCTTTGCATATTATCTCTCTGGCCTGCAAATTCTAGAATTATCTTAATTGTAGGTAACTTGTCAAACATATGCTTAGAAATTTTATGTAGTTTATTTCTTCTGTTAGGTGGGAAGTTGGAGATTCTTAATTTATTTTTGCTTGTCTATTGTCTATTGAGAAAGCTTCATTATAGAACCTAGTAAACAGGAAAACCTCCTGAACCTTTTGTTTCCTTGGAGAACTGAGGAACACTTAATTTTATGATGTTATATGGAAATACTTAGAACTGAACCTGAATCTCAGTTGCATCGCAAGTGAACATCTGGCCTCTGTAGATAATGGTTATTGGCTTCTCTTCTTGAAACCTTCATTGTCATAATAAAAAAAAAAGGTGCATAATTAGATAATTCACTCATTATGATTTCTTTTCAACTAAAGTCACATGAATGCTGAGACTGACCTTCGATTTTACTAATTACTATGCCTTAATCTAAATGAACATAAACTCCCAAAGTTCTACGTAATGTTGATCCTATTTTCTGGCATTAGATGCTTATGCCACAAAATGATTATTATAAAGGGTGTTGCCACCCCGTTTCATTGACATGAACAATAAAAAAAAAAAACACAATTTTAATCAAAAGCAGTTCATTAGAAACAACTAAATATTGAACTTCCAATCTGGAATTGTTAGTTAATATATACGAGAGTTACCTACAAATCGATGTTGCTTTCCCGCCTGAACTTAGGCAAAGCTCAGTGTTGCAGTATTCCATCTCCCTCTTTTTCTCTCTGTCAATATGTCTATCATACTAAACATAATAGCACTTGAGGTCCTATTTATTAGTTAGTTAATTGGTTCATAATGTTTGGTGTAAAGAGGTGGGCGTGGATTTGAAAGAAAACATGGGAAATGCAAGTTTTTCATGTGTCAAATGTGCCATGTGATGTTTTTCCATACTTAGAAATACTTGGCATCCTGGCTTTCAATCTGGCCCTTTTGTCATGTTCATTCTAGATACTATAAACAGTATTTGTGGATTAGGTTACATGAAGATGATGTTAAATTGGTTTCTATCTAATGCCTAAATTCTGGTATTGCAAACTGTCATTTTTGGTACATTAATTACCTGAACAGGAAGTCGACTTTTCAGCCGTAGAAAATTCCGCAATAGTTTTTAATTTTTTTTCTTTATGATTTCTATCTCGTTTATCTTATTTTAATTTAAATTTATATTATTTATTTTACATTAATAAATTCCATAACTTGTAAGCCTTTTTGTTTAAATTTGTTTCAATGAAGTAATAAACAACAATAGAGAAATCTTCTGAAGTGAAGAAAAATAATTATATAATAACTAAACCAAACATTGAGGATGGGCAACCTAGTGAGTTTGTCGGATTCGGTACATGTTGGAAGGGAACGCCATCCACTAGTCTCCTTTTTGAAGATGAACGAGAAAAAGGGAACGGGAGCGCTAGGTTATATATACTATGACTTTGAAGCCGATGCACACCCAATTTAGCAATTCTACACATGTTCATATTTTACATATGTTTTCGTCGACCTACCCTCGTAATAAAAAAAAGGATAACTAGCTGTATTCAACTTTCCAAACTCGAGTCTAGAATATCTAGTTGATAAATAGTTTTTTTAAATATATATTTAATATTATTATTCTAAGATAATACATTAATACGTTATCAATAAAAATTTAAGAATAACTACGTAATCTCCGAGTTCGAAATCGACCTCTCTGCAAAAAATAAATAAATAAATAAATAAAATAATAATAATAATAATAATAATAATAATAATAATAATAATAATAATAATAATAATAAAACTGAGTTCGGACTTTGAAACGTATATTTTTTTTTAAAAAAATTCACTTAATCCCTCTTTTTATTACATTTATAACAGATATATGTTAATGATTATTAAACAAACAGAAAGTAATTGTATATATAAATAAATATAAGTGTACATACATTTTATACTTAATATGCATATGAATTTGTATTTATACATCTATATTTTATATTTAATATATTATAGCTTTTATATTCAGAACTTTCGTATTTATAATTTTTTTTTACTTTGGGGTATTTTATAGAAATAATAAAGTTATGGTGATCGACAATAAATCAGAATAAATTTTGGATTTCAAATCCAACATGGGCCATATTTTATTTTGAAGTTTTAAACCCCGAAATTTCATATTTATTTTTGAATATTTATTAGTAACGTATTTATTTTAAAATAATAATAATAAATATTTATATCAATAAAAAAACTGTTGATAAAAGCATCTGGGCCACACTTGTTGCCATAATTTCATAAACTACATGGTTCTTGGGCCGTTAAAGCCCAAATTCCCAATATCTCCATTTTCACGTAACGGAGAAGATCAATCCAATATAACCCCAGTCGAACTGGAGTTAATTGTTCCTTCATCCAATCCGACAAATCAAACCCTTCTCTCTCGCTTCTCAATCAAGACTCTCTCGATCCGAAGACCCAAGGTTCAATCGCAAGCTATCATACAATTTTACCCAAGAGATGGTAAACTATGAATCCTTTACTACATTTCGAAATTCGATTTGTTCCGATTAGTATTATTATGAGATTACTAGTAGTCGTCTCTAACCCTTTAACTTTTCAATGCTTGATTAGGTTCTGCTACAACCAGATCCGTTTCTGAACGAGCTCACGAGCCTGTATGAGAAGAACACAGAAAGTGGATCTGTGTGGGTCACTATGAAGCGTTGTAAGTAAATTGTTTATTTTGTGAATCTTGTATTTGGGAATTTTTTTGTTTTACGAGACTTAATGATTTTGGGGTTCTTTTAATCTGGTAGCTTGTCTAAAGACAAAGAACAAGAGAGAACAGATGGAAAAAGAAGGCCAAAAGATTGAGTATAAATGTCTAGTCCGCGCAACTGATGGGAAAAAGACAATCTCTACCTTGGTAAGTTTCCAACTAAATTCAATACTCTTATCTGTTGATTTTTATTTCAATTTATGGTTGTAATAATGCAGTTTATTAGGATTATAGGATTATTGGGTGTTTATGCTTAAGTCTTAACTGTACCGCCACTAACAAGTTTGCCAAAGGGCAAAATGTCCTTATTGCTCATCTACTATTTCGGTTCTTAAAAATTTTAATGGTCTCATATGTCCAAAAGTTTGTAATTTGTATCAATTGGTTGTACATTTAACTTTACGAAATATATCTGTTTCATTCATCTCACCATCTATTTAAGCTTCGAAATGGCATGGATGTTGTAAAAGTAATAAAATTATATGAGTACTAATATTATGATTTATTACATCGCTTGTTGATAAAATAGGTGCTGCAATTCATGATTATTATATCTCAAAAGGGTGATATTTATATATCAGCATGCTACTGCTTCCTCTGTCAGTGATACTGTATTAGACTGCAGCACCAAAATTTCAATTCATCTGTCGTTTACTTTGCACTTTAATGTGTTTTGAAATGTAAATGTGGCTGGACATTACGGCAACTTCTGTTCGAATATCAGTTTAAGGGGAGGAAAAAGAAAGTGTTCAAGTGCTAATTTGAATATGACCATTTGAATGCATATTTTTGTATAACTTCAGGTTCTGTTTTCTTTTTCAACTACCCATGTATATCAAGATTAGTTTTGTTGATGTCAGTAAAATAAAATTGAAGAGCTCTATTAAATGATGATTGATAGCTATCCGGATTACGTCCAATGTGTATAGATTGACTGCTGTGCTGAATAATGCTTAACTCTCTGCTTATATTTTGTATGGTTTGATCGCGTAGAGTTTTCAGTATGCATTGTACAATGCATCCTAACGCATCAAGCCTAATTACCTCAAACAGTGTATTTAACTAAGTTACTCATCAGAAAGATATTTTGTAGTACATTTACTAACAACTTATTATGGTCATTATTTTAAACTTTACAGATTGCAGCTAAGGATCAGCTGAAATTTCAAGCATCTTATGCAACTGTGCTGAGAGCACACATGAATGCACTGAAAAAGAGAGAGAGAAAGGACAGGAAGAAGGCAATTGAACCTGCCAAGAAACCCGATGCACCTAAGAAGAGAGTCCCTGTCAAGAAGCCGGGTTCAACAAAAGTTTAGTTAGCCAAATTGGGCATCTTTCTGTTGGTATCCCAGCACTGGTATTGTTAAATTGACTAGTATCTTTCATTATTGCTATGCGGCTGAGAGATTTTGGATTTTTGAAGATGCTTTTTTCTTGACATCCTTTGTTTTAGTTAAAAAGAAAAGCTCCTCTAGCTGAGGAAACCATTGAGTTGTGTATAGCGCTTTAAATTAAGCTTTCTTAGTTTATTGTTCAAATTGTTAATTTTTGTGACAAATTAAGCTTTCTAGTTTAAGATGGAAGATTCATATTTGTGCTTCATTGTGCTAATCTACCTCCAAAATTACTTGTTCTAGCTTGCAAGTTTGCAAGCGATCACACATGTATTCGGACCTCGATCCATTTTATTTTGTGTTCTTGACGAAGCTGAATCAATTTTTGAACATTGATGAGCGAGTAAATAATGTTGTGATAGCTCTGAGAAGGCTTCGAAGAACAATTTTCTGTCAAAATACTCAAACTTCAACCAAGTAAAGCTTTAATTTAATTTCAGAAAGTTAAAGACATCTGCACTTTTGCAGGCTACCTTCAGTGCATCATACGCCATAGCTATTAACTGAGCAATGCAAATACGCATAGCTTTTCTGTTGCAATAAACACCTGCTTGTAGTAACAATAATCCTTTTTTTTTTTATTTAAGCTTCATAAAAAGACAATCAGGTAGGCAACATTATAATAAACTTAAATATACACGTTGCATTTTGGGGTCATTTCGATCACTACACAATAGGCCATAAGAGAGCGCCGCAGAAATATAAAAATGGCCTTAGCTCAGTAAATTGAGCGGACCGGAGAATCGGAGATGCGAATGAAGAAATAAGGCAGCATGTGCGGTACCGTCGCATTCCGCTGTTATTTGCGGATCCACACAGGATCTCACTTTTTCAGTTTGATCCCAAAAAAAAAAATAGATGCGTTACTTTTATTGATATTGAAAAATCATTCTTATATGAGATTAGCTATTGTATTTGTTTTCGATTAAACATGTCGGATTGGAAAATAATATTCGACAGTTCGATTCAGAAATAATAGCAGATACAGTCATACAGACGCCATCGGATTAAGAAGTTCTATATTTAATACTGAATTAATTGTGGACTCTTTTCAATTGCATAATTTTCTCATTTTTTTTTTCTTGTTGTATAACGACCTTCAACGAAATGTCCTGAATATGAGCAAAAAAGTATTGCGGATGCTAAATCTGATATCATTATTGTGCTTCTTTACAAATTGAAATTCTTTAAAAAGACTAGTTGGTTCACGTGTGTATTTCTAAAAATATTTCTGTTCTTTACGCTTCTCTATGCATAGCAGTTTAAACATTTCCATTACTTATTTTTGTCTAACGTTGCTATTCTGTTATGAAACTGTTTTTGTACTCCGTGATTCTTAAAATACCACTTTCGGTGTTTTGAAAGCAACAATTGAGAACAAAAAGTGTTATCTATGTGGAACATATATAATTGGTGTAGGGAATCTAAAATGAATGGGAAAAGGAAATATCCAATAAAAAAAGAGAGGCCATGGATGCCACTCACTACAAATCCAAAAATTTGCACCCCATCCCAAAATCCCACCACCTTGTTGCTGTTGGGTCAGGATTCCTCCACCCACTACCTCACACCCACTCCATTCCCACTTTCTGTGGACCTGGTCCTCATTAAGTCGCGTAAACACTCGTGTTTGATCGAGTGCTTGCAGATTTTTTCACTTCTGCTTGGACAGCTAAAAATATGTCAAAACTTTATTAAATACAATTTAATTTCAATAGATAGTTTTTATTTTTAAAAATATTGTTATTGGATAGTTCTTAATCTAAAATTGGATCAACAGATGTTCATAAAATCCAAAAAAAAATATTCTAAGAAAATATAAAATTTAGTTTGCGACAAGATTCCAATATAAAGATTATTTCGAGTTTGGATCAATCTTAAAACATAAAATTTGGGATTTGATTCCATTATATTGTATTTTAACAATTCTCAATTTATATAACATAGAGAAAAATATGCAAAAATGATTGCAGCATTGTTAACATATTTGGATTTCAATCGTATTTTAAAAATTAATTTGGTTATATTTTAAAATGTCCTATTTTCAATATTTTTTTGTCTTAAAACATACTAAAATTTAATTATTTGTAAAATCAATCAAAATGATCTAGCTGAATTGTTTGAACAATATTTCGACAGCAATAGAGAGTACTTTTGGTAGAAAAATCGGCACAAAATCAATATTAAAGGATTGGTTCATGCATTTGCCTCTTACACCTTTTCGAACCAAAAACACCACAAACAAACACCAACCTCGATCAAACAAATACATCTCATCTCCATTTTCACTCTGCTCTCTCTCTCTCTCTCTCTCTCTCTCTCGTCTCACCTCTCAAACCACTCCCGCTCGCCACACTCAAACACACACTCGCACGCACAAACGATGAGGGGCGGAGGCCTCCTCTTATCCGTGACCCGTCGCCTTTCCCGCCATTTCGCAACCGATTCGGCTCCTCTGAAGAAAACTCCGCTGTACGATTTCCATGTCGCTCACGGCGGAAAGATGGTGCCTTTCGCTGGTTGGTCCATGCCAATTCAGTACGCCGATTCCATCATGGACTCGACCGTCAACTGCCGTGCCAACGGAAGCCTCTTTGATGTCGCCCACATGTGCGGCCTCAGTCTGTATGGCCGTGACGCCGTGCCCTTTTTAGAAACGCTTGTCATTGCTGACTTGGCTGGACTCAAAGCTGGTAATTATCATCAGTTATTTTCTTTGTTTAGTTTAATTATCGTCAAATGTTCCTTGTTTAGTGGGTTATGATTGATCGTTTGGATAGAATGGTATGGGAAGTGATATTAAGATTGGTCTGTTTATGATCTTATTAAAGTCTTTGTTCATTGTTTATTTCACAATTCAACTATGTTTATTATTTAGTGGGTTTATTTATCATTGGATTGCAATTCAGGGCTGGTACTCTTGTGGGACTTTTTAGGAAGTGTGATACTAAAATGTTATTTTAATTTGTTTTTTAAGATACTCACAAATCACAGTGTTGGTATAGAGTATATTAAAGATGAATGGACCCTTCCTGTAAGCTTGTATATTGCACTTATGGAAATTTTGATTAACTGCTTTTTGTAGTATCTGTATTGTTATTGGTCCAATCATAAGTTTAAATCAAACTTACAAACATGTAATTTTCGCCTTTACAAAAATTTGCAATAGGTACTGGCAGTCTGACAGTTTTTACGAATGAAAATGGGGGTGCAATTGATGATTCAGTGGTGACAAAGGTGAAAGACGATCACATTTACCTTGTGGTAAATGCTGGCTGTAGAGACAAGGACCTGGCTCACATTGGGGCCCACTTGGAGTCATATAAGAAAAAAGGCGGGGATGTGTCATGGCATATTCATGATGAAAGAGCACTCCTAGCTCTGCAGGTAGAAGATAGTATAAAAAAACGTGTTTTAGGATTTTCTGTTGGTTTGGTTTGGCTCTTCCTTGTTTGGTGAAATGTCTTAGAGAAAATATTATTTAAGGGGACTTTACAATTGTAGGATCTTAGTATAAGAGCTGGAAGCTAAGTATTATGAGGGCTTTAATTTCTTGCATTGGTTTAGGGACAAACTTCTAATTTGGTGTTTGAATGTAAACTAAAATGAGGTAGATATTTTTTAACAGGGACCACTGGCTGCACCAACACTTCAGTTATTGACAAAAGATGATTTGAGCAAGATGTACTTCAGTGATTTCAAAATGTTGGATATTAATGGTTTCGCTTGCTATCTCACTCGAACTGGGTAAGCATTACCTCTTGTGTATTATTTCAACTTGTTTATTTGTCTTTGCATATATCTTCATTCTTTTGGTTTCTATTTCTATCCTGAGCCAATGTTGTTTTTCCTGTGACCATGTATTTTTTGTTGCAGCTGAATTTCAATCTTAGGGGACTTTTAGTTTGCCTTAAATAACCTCAAATATATTGCAGAGGACCTTGTTTAATGACTTCCACTTCCACATGCGTCCAATGAAAACATTTTATAAGAAATTTAAACACCCTTATTTTGCATTATATGGCAGATATTCCCCTATTCCTGCAACACTGCGATCAAATTTAAAAAAAAGGTCGATTTGGGTATATTTAGTGGACCCTGGAGGAACATGGATTTATTTATTTATTATTTAGAGGGAGTCTGCAACCCGTTTGTGTCATTTTTGTGCATTATTCAAAGGGAATCTGCAACCCATTTCTGACACAGGCAGGCAGCATCCAGACCGTCAGATTGATTGTATGGGGTGTGGTGGAGAGGGGGGGGGGGGGGGGGGGGGTTGTTCAGCTTCGAGGGTTGGGATGGATGGTCTGGACGCCACCATGTAACGTACCAGGGGAAGTCCAGTCTTCTAAGGGGCATTGGATTCATGGAGAAGTCCATGAGTATGCATTGAATGCTAATATTTAGGATACACAATAAAAATTTTAGTTATATTTAGTGCCTTATTTAAGCCATGTACTAATGTTACTATTAGGCAAAGTTCACAACGAATAACCTAAAAACGTTTATTCAGGTATACTGGTGAAGATGGGTTTGAGATCTCTGTACCAGCTGAAAATGCAGTTGATCTTGCCAAGGCCATTCTAGAAAAATCTGAAGGAAAGGTCAGGCTAACAGGTCTAGGAGCCCGTGACAGCCTTCGTTTAGAAGCAGGTCTATGCCTGTATGGCAACGACATGGAGCAACACATCACACCGGTGGAGGCAGGCCTCTCGTGGGCCATAGGTAAGCGCCGCAGGGCTGAAGGAGGCTTCCTCGGGGCCCAAGTAATCCTCAAACAGCTCGAGGAGGGCCCCAAGATTAGACGGGTTGGGTTTTTCTCCCAAGGCCCACCTCCAAGAAGCCATAGTGAGATAACTGATGCGAGTGGAGAGAAGATTGGTGAGGTGACAAGTGGTGGGTTTAGCCCATGCTTGAAGAAGAATATTGCAATGGGGTATGTCAAATCAGGTTTGCACAAACCTGGTACTGAGGCCAAGATTTTGGTTAGAGGAAAGCAGTATGATGCAGTTGTTACTAAAATGCCCTTCGTACCGACCAAGTATTACAAGCCACCGAAGTAAGGAAAGCACAAAGGAACTTTGAGTGTTTAGTTTTTCTTGTGAAACAAAAGCAACAAGTCTTCCTTGTTTGATTTGACCAAATCACTGTGAATTTCTCTTTTTTGAATTTTTTGTTGCCATTGCGTGAACTAACATTCTGACGGTGGTTTTTTATTTTTTCCCCCCTATTTGAGAATAAAATGTAATTGTGTCATATACAATTCTCTTGAATGATTGAAATTGACTTCTGGTCTTGGGGAGAATTATTATTTGGTTCTTACTCCACTTGAAATGGAAGCCCTCTGAAGGTTGATGATGATATGTGGGTCAAAGATAGGATTGTAGAATACTTGTCCCAAAAACTTATTTCTTGGAGCCTTGAAGGTAATGAAAGATTTATATTTAAATGCTAAAAAAAAAAAGATTTCTCCTCTATTTTGTTGGGGTGATGAAATTTTTTATTTCTCTCACCAAATCGAGAAGCATAGAGTGAAGAAAGTCAACATTAAAAGAGATTAAACACACCAACAATCATTGATTTCAACGTAACATATACAAAAGCATAAGCCACATAATGTGGTTTTTATTGGATAATTTGATTCGGTACCAACGCCGTTGAATAGACGTGCTTAATTTAGTCGTCCAGGTTCAATGAATTAACAAAAATTAACAAAACCAAATAAGAAATCAGGAGGAGTCGCATGTACAAATACAAGCATTCCTCCCAAGGCCCAAACAGGGCCGGAGACGTGCCACGTCAGCTCGTTTGTAAAAGAGCGTATAAATAATTTGTCTGAAAAAGAGCAGTAAATCCATTGGAAGCGATATGTCTGGAAAATTGTTATCCTCTCCAGTCCATTCTTTCCTAGACTGATTTTAACACTCCATGTAGCGTCAGATCTTGATCCTACGGTTAAATATATCGCCATTCCCACTGGGTGATTAATTGACTGGAGACAACCAGGAAGCGATTTCTCTCGAATAAATACCTCCCTGATCCTGACCTCCAGGGAGAATCAGACAAAGAAGGTGCGAGACTTGCTCATTTTTAGTCAGTAAGAGCTGATCATCCTTTCTCCTTTATAATTCTTTTTGTGGCTTGTTGTTAATCTTTAGCCTTTTTGTCTATATAAGTTCAACTTTTCTCTAGCAATCAGATTTCTATCTTTCATCAAATGGTAACATTGTGCACTGAACCGTACATTTCTACTTCAGTTAGGGAGAATAGCATTTGATGATCTTCTGTTAAAATTGATAAATTTTATCATTTAATTTGGTAATTGTCGAGTAAGTTCAGGCTAAAAAGAAGTGAATTATTAGCTGATTGTCCGGTTGTGAGAAGTTTTCAACAGTTACCCTTGTTGCTTATCCGTTGTCCCAAAAGGACCTACCTTTAGATTACTCTTTTGTATTTGTGCCCTTTAAGATCTATTTGTATTTTTTTTACTGAAATTAGTCTAAAGTGAACAAATGAAAGAAAGAAGAGAAATGGTAAAATCCCAGCTTCAGAGGAAGCAAATGTTAAATTTATAGTGAGCAATTGTTCAAGCCAGGTTGATTTTACCTTTACTGGTATGCTGGATTACATCTATACTGATTTTTCCTTATTAAATTTTTGAAAAGATATATAAACAAGTTGAAGTATGGCATCCAGTGAGAATGTCTTGGAGTGGCCCCAGAAGGACAAGCGCCGGTTCTTACATGCTGTGTATCGTGTTGGTGACTTGGATCGTACCATTAAGTATGCCTCTTTACAATGCTAGAGGAATTATTCCAAATGTTCTGTATATTTTGTACATTTCCTTCTCTTACATGTTTAGTACTTCAAAAATAATAGGTTTTATACTGAGTGCTTTGGCATGAAACTTCTGAGGAAAAGGGATGTTCCTGAAGAGAAATACGCTAATGCATTTCTTGGATTTGGTCCAGAGGATACAAATTTTGCAGTAGAGCTGACATATAGTATGTGCCATTTCTCCTCCTCCTCCTCCTCCTCCTGTATTGTTGGAAAGTATATTGAAATTAAATGATATTTTTCTTACATAATCTGCCCCTTGCAACAATTGAGTATCAATGGGATACTAAGAAGGAACTTTGGTTCTCTCTCTCTCTCTCTCTCTCTCTCCCTCCTCTTATTTTTGAATTTAGTTATTATAGTCTTCCAACTCATCCTTCTGATGATCCTTATGACTGTCATTTGAATCAACTTTTCCTCTAATTTGTAGATTATGGAGTCGACAAGTATGACATTGGCACTGGATTTGGCCATTTTGCCATTGCTACTGAAGATGTACGGACCCCTTTAATTTTCACTTTGTTATTAATTTAAAATTTCAATAAGGAAAACAAATTAAATTTCAATAAGGAAAACCCAGAACTAAAAAATCGAATAGAAAGGAACAATCAGGATAATCTGTTTTAATATAGATAACTAAGCTGGTGGAGACTGTAAGAGCTTCGGGGGGAAAGGTGGCACGGGAACCAGGTCCAGTGAAAGGCGGGACGACTGTAATAGCATTTGTTGAAGACCCTGATGGTTACAAGTTCGAAATTATCCAGAGGGGCCCTACACCTGAACCTCTCTGCCAGGTCATGCTTCGGGTTGGGGACCTTGAACGTTCCATCCAGTTCTATCAAAAGGTAAGTAGTTTGGTACTGTAACATTAATTATGAATGAAGATGCATGTGTGTGCACATGTGGTGATGTCTTTCTCTTCATGTAGTTGCCATTGTCTTTTTAATATGTTTCTGCAAGTAATAAATAAGCCTCTTAATTGTTTCTGAGATTCGCAATTGGCACCAGACACTCTGAAACATTGTAAACGGAGTTCTGCTTTCTATTAAGAATAGGAAAGCTATATATTGTTTAAAGCATTGGCAATTTTGCCCTAATAAGTCAATTTTTTTTCCGATTCAAGTTAATTTAAAATGACATAAAGAAATGAATGGTCTGTTGATGTTTTATGTTACAGTTAGAAATATGGTTGAATACTTGAATCATTGTGAGAAGTATATGAATATGTGTTTCATGTAAAGATAGTGAGATGTTGGGTTTATTTTAAATAAAAGAAGCCTTTTCTTTGCAGAAGTAAATATTAAACTGTTGAGAAAGTATACTTCCACTTTCTTTTAAATAAGTGATGAATTCTTGCCTTCTCGGAAAAAAAAAGAAGTGATGAATTCTTGAAGATATCTGTAAAAATTTCAAATAGCGTCAGTACCCTGAGAAGTGAGAGATCATGCTTGTAAAGTAAGAATAACAACTTGTCCTTTCACCGATGACTGAACCAACCTGCCTGGTTATTATTGCACAGAAGCAAGAAGAAAGTGAGAATTTTTGTTGTTCTATGATATGATAATGATGGTACAAATGAATTTTCATGTTGTAGAAGCTGCACGGTACATTTTTCTTTTGTTTAACATGATTATATAGTATCAAGATGTTTGGTAGAGATCATGCATGAAATTTTTCATATTGTTTGGTCGTGATGAATTTTTTATTTTATTTTCATTCTTTAATTTAGGCTTGTGGTATGAAGCTGCTGAGGAAAAAGGATGTCCCAGATTACAAGGTATTAGTTCTTATTGCAGTAAATCATGTTACTTTTTTTATGACCCGCCTTTGCATAATCGTTCCTGGTTACTTTTTTTTTTTGTTTGTAAAAAGTGGAGATGTATTAGAAAGCAAAAAGAGTCCCATACAACAGCTCAGAATATTTTAAAAAAAAAAAAAAGCCCTATGGGAACTATAGGCTGCTAAGCACTGGTACTGTCACATGGTACCAGTAGTTTTGGATTAGCTACCCTTGTCCTTCAATCAACACACTAGGCTACCCTAGTGAGAAAATCTGAACCCAAACTACCTACTGGTACTTTCCCAGGGTAACAGTATCCCTTTATTTGCAATCTAACTTGTGAGCAATCAAATCTTCAAAGCACATCAACAAGTATTCCATGGTAATTTCTTATCTGATAAATTAATTTTATATGGACTTCTGTCAGTACACAATTGCCATGATGGGGTATGCTGACGAGCATGAAACTACTGTTCTTGAGCTGACATACAACTATGGTGTGACTGAATACACCAAAGGCAATGCATATGCTCAGGTTTTTCTTCCGTGCTTGTTAGATTTATATTTATAGTACTTCTCCTCATTTATTTTACTGTAACTTATTGGAGTGTCATTATCTACATTGACTGCAGAAGAACCAAATTTGTTCTGTGCCCCCCACTATAGCATAAAATATTCAGTTTCCTCTGAAGCATTCACTGTGTATTGCAGTTTGCCCATCCCCATGGTTTTATTAAATAAAGCATTCCCTTGAATAGTTTTGTCTTTACCCATGAGTGAGGTGTTCTTTGGGTATCTGTCAATGGTAATTAAGGGAGGAAATTACCTGGTACTGGATTTCAATTTTCGATGGTTGACTGTGATATATTTCAGATTCTGAGACCTTCATTTCCAGCACTTTACATGTTATTTTAACATTTTACAAGTGCGGGTGATTTATTATATTTTTACCATCTTTTTACAGGTCGCTATTAGCACAGAGGATGTGTACAAGAGTGCAGAGGTGGTAGATATTGTGACAAAGGAATTGGGAGGTAAAATCACCAGGCAGCCAGGCCCAATTCCTGGGTTAAATACCAAAATTACCTCCTTCCTTGATCCTGATGGCTGGAAAACGGTATGCAATTTTCTTGAGCACTCTTAACTGATTATATTTTGTTGGCCAATAGGGTTTATGGAGGCCTTTCTTTGTATTAAGATCTTGCCAAACTTTGCTAAGTGAAAACTTTTGGTGTGGTCCTGTGCCATTGACCAGACATACATTGATTATGGTATTAGTATGTAGTTATGCACTAGGTAACACATAGCTCAGTTGCTCGTCTTTTGATTTAGTACTCTTGTAAACTATTATATGCAAATTATCATTACCTTTTTCTTAATCAACCTTCTTATCTATTCTCCTTTTCCTCAGGTTTTGGTAGACCACGTTGATTTCCTGAAGGAGCTTGGGAAGGCTTAATAAGGCAACCGTTTTGAAATTATGTGTTGAATGTAAAGCTAGTAACGTTTCTGTTGGAGTTATATCTAGTAAATAAGCGGCACGAGTCCACTGCTGTCAGTGCCATGTTAATTTCTCTTGAACTAATGCTACTTAGCTGCTTGTTGTTTTCTGTCCCTTTAAATCTTTTCATGTATGCATATGACGCTTGAGATATTAATGACGGATGGTTTAGGTGTGCATCTGTGAAAGTTTCATCTTTGTTTCTTTCCATTCTATTCTGTTTGTTTCCTTCTGGACATCTTATGACCGAGTATGAAGATCCTATTTTCACTAGGGATTTGTGATATTCAACAACGTTTCCTTCATTTAGTATGATTTGTTATTCATCGTGTTGTAGACAATCCAAATGGCACAATTAACACTGTTGATAGGAAAAACCAACATCTCATGCTTATGTAAAATTCTGTTGTGATGCATGTAGACGCGCATAAATTAGATGTCGCAACACGCGAAACAACCACACGCCAGAAGAAAATCAGACAATCATTTTATATTCAGGCATGCTGTTGGGATGAAGCTAACACATAATTTTGGACCTGCTGTCTGCTTCTCTAATACAGACCAAAGTGGCAGCACATATGGCTCGATGGATTGCGTCTAAATTTTCAACTAAATGAAAAAAATATATAAACATTTTAAAAGTTATATATGAATGATCCATTTAGCAAGAAAAAATAGAATTAAAACTTAAACACAGGAATTGGTCCATAGAGATGGGGTCGGCCATATGCAACAAATATTTGTTTATAATTAAACTATAATTATTTTTGCCAGGAGAATTAAAATTATATCACTTCCCCATAAAATAAAAATTGAAGCTTTTTCCACTAACTCGGGTCATGCAAGCCATAACTTGGTTTTCATTAAATTATGTCAGGGATGCCTGGTGCCTGACATGTACAGACACTCTTTTTTTTTTATAAAAAATAAAAATAAAAATGAGACGCTCGTTTGTGCAATTCGCGCCTTGAAGTATTCAAATGCTACCATTTAACCTTGTCACAAACAACATAACGACCTGATTGGTTGTTTGACTGGATTATATATGGGATAGTCAATATTGACTGTATTATTTGTAGGATAGTAACAGAAAAAATGAGATCACTAAAAAAAAATCAGATGAAAGTTCTGTTAATATGTATGTATGAAATTTTCTTTTTGTCAGCTTGCTACATTTATCTTTTAGCCTAAACTTCAACAAGGCACAACGTCATCTAATTCATTTGTTCATTAATATAAAAAATATATATAAATTCACCTCTTTCTTAACCACAATAACACCTCTTGCTTAAACACATTAATTTCCTAAACTGCAACAACTATAACAAGGCACAAGCTTACTCTACTTTGTTTGTTCACTCTTTTTCTTGGTTTAATAAAATTTAATTAGGCGAAATCTATTTTCTTCTTCAACAAAAAAGGAAATAAAAGTCTTCACCTCTTTCCTGAACACAAGAACACGGATTAGTGTGATTCTCCTTAAGGGCCTCTATATCTTTCTCTTAACAAAAAGATGAAATCATAACAATACTAAAATGTTTTTAGTATTATTTAGACGAGTAGACATCATGGATGGAGGCATTATTGTAGAGACAGTAGTCATTAATAGCTCTCGCTATCTCATTGTCTATTCACTTCATATCATCACATTTAAGAACCAAGGTTATCATAATTTTTTTTATATAAAAAAAAAACTGGCCACTCTGTCAGCCTCTTCATCAAAAGCAACAGTAAATTTTTGTTGTGAGAATCGGCATTTATTGTCTTGCTGGACAAAATCTTACAATTTACAAATCCGAAAAACAGATGGAATCATGGAACTAGTGGTCACTAAATATTGTAATCTTTGAAGGCCTTTTAAAAGTAAAAACCTGACACTCTCCATCGCTCAAGATGTCTGTATTGAAAGACATTCCTTTGGAAATTGAAACAAACATTTCAAGATAATTTCCTGCTTTCGCAGTACTAGGTCATCTACATTAGGAAAAGCTAGGGTAAACAAAAAAAGAACAAATCATTATAAATATATTCCTAGACCTCGTCCTTCTCTATTATTTAAACATGTTATAGCATAAAATAAGACATTCCTTTTGGAAAACAATACATTGAAACAAAGCCAGCATAGTAATTTATTGAAAAAGTTGCTTAGAAAGATTAGTTCCTAAAAATAAATAACAGTGCAGTGTAGTTAATTAAGTTAGTGCGATAAATTTGCCATCACCTTGATGGAAAATTAATAAATAAACAACTAATGAGCCAGATAAGCACTAACGTGATATTGGCACGGCTCAATTGAAGAATGGGGCCCACATTTCAGAGGCACCAACCTCTAATTGAACCGGACCAATATCTTGTTAACTAAATCATGACTCTCAAACTAGACAATGCAAGTATTTATATTAAAAATGAAACGCACCGATTTTTTTTTTTTAAAAAAAGAGATGTTCTAATAATGGGAAATGGCAGAATTTTTTGGATTAGAGAATCAATATATGCACAAAGTTACATATTTGGGAAGATATACACATTTTTATTTAAAATTTAGTTCATCAATACATAATTTTCAGAAAAGTATAGAGCAACTTGACCTCATTTTCTAAGCTGTGTTTGCCATCGATCCAAATCGAATAGAACTTTAAACTATATATTTCAGGACAAAATAAATCTCTAGTCTTAGCATTTCAAGTCTTTTAAATGCTATAAAGGTTTCACTTTGTGGAACTTTTCTTATTTCATCATGTTATCCACAAAATACCAAGCCGATATTCCGCAATAAATAAATGTTAAAAAAAATAATAAGCAGAAAAACATGACAAAAGTATAAAGTAAAAATTAACTAGAAACATGGCATATATACTTACAAACTAATAACAAACATGGAAAATGAAATTTCGAGACAAGCATGGTTAGAATCAACAAGAAATGCAACTCTTTGGCGACTTGGGAGGGAGGTAAAAATATATAGAGGAAGATTTGGTTCTATTTTTAGAGAGAGAAAGTGGTCTGAAAGCACAAGAGCAGACAGAATGTGCGGTTGGGTGTTTTAATAGAGAGCAAAGAAGGGAGAGAAAGAGGGAAGGAGAAGAAAAGACAGCCATAAATGAGGAAACGATCAAACAAAAAGGAAGTTGGAGAATTAAATGAGGGAGATAGGAAGCAATCCAAAATTTGATTCCTGCTCTTCTTTTAAATGCTTGCATTAACTTCGTCATGCAGACCATGTTTGCTATGCTTCAATTATGCCGGATGGTCCTTCAAATATGCAAGAGTGAATTCTCCATAATAAAAATTTCTATCCAAATATCAGAATCGAATTGTTGCCCAAAAATGGTATTGCATAACCACATGAAATCTTCATCTAGATTAGTTTTTTTTTTACCGAATTAATAATAATTAAAACCTATAAAAAAAAAGAAGATAAGAGGAGAAACATGATAATTGCTAAAGCCATCTGAATTTTCATACTACCATCTCACTGGATTTGTCAAGTGCTACTAGCGTTTGGAATCAATGTTAGTACACAGAATATCAGACCTGCATTCCAATTATTCCTCGAGATATTCTACTTTGGTTTTTTGGTATTAGTATTATTAGACTAGGAGGGGTTGTTTCCATAAACAAACCTATACAATTTAAAAATCAAGAAGAAAGATCATTTCAAATATTGGCGCGAGAATTCGTGAGTGGGACACATTGCCAATGCCACCCCAAAATTAACTGTAATACCTGCTATGAAGTACCCATTGTTATATTCTGTCTTCACTTGATAGTCATCAATTGGTCATGCATAGTTGTCTCAAAAATCAAATTAGATAATTAAATCTTGCGTTTGTTAGGAACCGATAAAGTCATCTTGGTTTGATTGCTTAAGGTACTTCATAATAATAAAAATACTTTATAAGAAGATGCCACATTTTGCTAGAGCATGGTAAAATTATATTTTTTGTTTATAATTGACGTGGCAAATATCTAGAAGAAATTTGAGATGAATGTGGAAAACTATTTGACACCTAAGACGTACAACTTCATTTTGCAAGATGAGTTTAGATAAAACCAAACGAATTGAGTGCTTATATACTATTATTAAGAGACATTTTGATTACAAAAAAGAATTGACTTTTTTTTTTCTTCTGACCCCCGGTAACCCAACATCTTTTATGATTTTACCTTCTCAAGAAATGATCAAATTTCAAAACGAATATTCGATCCAGTGGGTCTCCAAAAGCTCACATGCTTGATAGAGAGATTTGATTCTTTTGATTTACTGATAGGGGTCCATCTGTTAGACTTGCAGGTTTTATTAAAAGTTCATTGACCTCGGACTTTTTGTAACTCGTACGAGTCTCTTTGAATGGTAATTTTCTCCGATTGGTTTGTTCTGTACTTCTTTTTACTCGTGTAGGTCTCATTGAATGGTAATTTTCTCGTATTGGTTCGTCAGACACAACAAAAGACATCTACAACCGAGAAATTTTTCTCAAAACAATTTCAAAATGCTGTGTAATTTTCTTGGGAAGGCAATTGAAATATATAGCCATTATTTGGTAGATTTCCAACTGTTTTTTTTATCACTTTAGTCGTTTTTGCTTTCTTATATTCACCAGGCAAAGAAAATACATTTCATTTTTTGAAAAAGTAGCGAAGAAATGCAGCAACCGAATTGGAAATAATTCTCTTCATCTTTTGCAAAAGTTACCTCCGACACCACAAGTCAGCCAAAATTTAATGTAAGATATAGTTAGTACTTAGCAACTAAAACTGATACTAATGCCAATAGCACAACAGATTTCTTTCAACAGGTGCTTTGAAATTTAATTTTATTTTGAGACATTTCACATGTATAAACAGTTAAACACTGATCCAACATAGAGATAAAGATAACATTAACCTAATGAAATAAGTTACATGTAAACCTTTGGGAACCAGCACAGATTTGCATTAAACTTGAGGAGATTATGAATTCACAGGAGTAGAAACTTGTACTGAAACCATATGAACACAGAGCAGCAGCACAGAGTTATAATGTAAAATAAACTGAGTCTTATTTACAAACAGGCCTTCCAGCATTTTACTTTTCAGAAAGTCCCGAAAGTGTTCTCTCCACTGTAGGTCATGTAAAGGAATCCATCTTCATCCTTGTTTTCTTCATAAATCGCCGACATCATGGCAGCTATATTTATCCCACAGAAATGTATTAGTCTCCTTTTAAGTCTATTTTATTATTTCACAGCTTAATTCTGCCTAGAAAATAAGGTTCACAATTTATCTCGACATGATTAAACTTACCAGTTGGTGGAAGTGTGTTCTTGACAAAGATGAAAATAGCCTTTTCAGCACTAAGCTTAATTCTCTTGCGTACCACATACACAAACTGGCCTACTGTCAGATCAGCTGGTACAAGATATCTGAGAAAAATAGAATTATAATTATTAGTAATGTTCCTATATTTGTTATTTGTAAAGTTTAATAAAGGATTAGCATCAAGATGTCTACAAAAGAATTGCTCACTTTTTCTTGTCAATGTCCGGGATATCGCTCCTCTCAGCCTTCTCCACAATCACCTATAAATCAAAAAGACCAGAACAAATTACATCATAGAGCTATATGAACTTTGTATTGTTCGAATAAAGAAACGTCAAATAATGATACTCACAGGGATTCTATCAGGGTACTTCTCTCTGATGCGGGCAGACTCAGCTTGTCTCCTTTCTGAAAATTAGCAAATACTTTTATTACGTCCAACATACTGATACGTAAGAACAAATATAAAGCCTGCAACCATGCAGTTAAGATGATGTACTTATAACAATATGTTCAAACAACAGATGTGCCAAGAATCTAAATTGTTGGTTTACTTAAAGATACAAGGGGGCTTAGTCTGTATTTATAAGTCTTTTGTTAATTCGTATCGGCCTCGCAACTTTTATGAATAGGAACTCCCAAATCTCAACTTAACTCACAACTCACGAGTATATGCCAAATCAAACCCTTACAAACTAAACAGTTGACCTCTGGTCCCGAATCTATAAGATTTCAATTACTGATCCATGTATTGTTGACTATGATTTACCTCTATTTCACAATGGATTTCTTCAATAGATCTATTGTATCATAGCAATAAACACACTAAATCAAGTTGCTCAAAAATTAACCATCCTAATCAGAAACTAGGTAGAAGTTCGCAGAAATACAACAAACCCTAACATCAAACTGAGCAATCTCACGCAGATCACAAACTAAAAAGAAAAAATTTCAAAAAAATTAACACGTACCAAGGGGATGCTCCAATTTGAACGAACTCTTGGCCATCAAGTTCTTCTACTCTGAAAGTCAGAAACAAATCCGAAGAAAAAAGGTTAAACCATATTAGAGATTGTACAACTCAAATGGATTAAGAAAGAGAGAACTTTTCTTACCAAAATTCAATTGTTGATCGAAGTAGCGTATTGGGTTTCTGATTAATTGAGAATTGGATAGAACTGGGTAAAGATATAGAAAAGGGGAAAGGCGAAGAATAGGTTAGCTTATAAGCGCAAGAAACCTCAAAAAATGAAAATGCTTCGTGTACGTGATATAAATTCTGTTCTTTGTATTTACTTTCGTTGACATGTGGGCTCATAAACATTGGGTCCCACAGGGTTGTGTTGTAGCGCGTTATTTATGGGGAACTTTATGGGTATGTGTAGTACTGTAGTGTTAATAGAAGAATCTAGATATTATACTTTGTGATTATTGAGAAAAATTCTTCGAAGAGAGATATTGTTTCAATTTTAAATAAGATAAACGGGAACAGATCTAATTTAACGATATGGATTATTCTTAGTTTAATATGTTTTTATTTAGAAATAAAGACCTTCTAGATTATATATTATTGCTCTTCTAGACCAAAATTATATCCAGTTCCAACCATGAAAATATAATAAATTAAATGACCAATTTTAAGTATAACTAGCATCATTGGTAAATAAAAATCATGAATATAGAGCGCATACATATTAATTGGGTAATTCTACAGTGGACTGAAATTTTAAACCGGGCTTAAATCTGGATCGTTCATTTAAAATTATGAAAGAATTTGGTTGATCATGATTCAAGCCCGGTTTGAAATTTCAGTCCACCATAGAATTATCCTAATTGTTATGCACTATTATGTATCATTTGATGTCATAATATAAATATATTAAAGATTGTTAAATTTTAATCATGAAAGCTTTAATAGTTCATGAACAATTAGGTGTACATCAATTTCCATCATGCGCGCGTACATTCATATGAATTCACACTAAAGATGTGATATTCCTATTTAAGTTATATTCATGGCAATCGTCAAATCTCGTCAAGTTACTATACTTACAAGTTCAAAAAAGTTCAATCCTTCAAAAAAAATTATTTACTTCTTTATTGTTTATATTCTGCATATATCGTGTGTCTACATTACTTTAGATATTTTTATATGAACATCGTTTTTTTTTTTTTGTACTTTCTAATGTAAACCCAATTGCACATCAGTTCATAGATTCTATTATTAGTTTTTAAAATATTTGTACCCTTATATTATGTAAATAATGTTCGATTTTGCCATATTCGTTTTCTAGACTTTTTCATGCGGTCCACAACGAAACACGCGCATTAAAAATTTAAAACTACTCTGAATAATTCTTTAGATGGAAGGAGATTATGGTTAAGAGTTAAAGAAAGAGTCAAATGATATTCATTTTAGTCTGTCTATCCAGAAAATTATCATTGAGCAAACTGAATGTTCATCATTTTGAATTCTCATCTTTTAAATATTTATCTCATGTGTATGGAAAAAAATGATGAGATTTGATGTTTTTTTTATTTCCATTTTATTGATCAAAATTTGAGAAAGCCGATAGTTTTAGACTTTAAAAATTTGGAGGACTGATTTGTCAAACAATAAAGAAGTATTCTCGTGTTTAACAACAATATTTTAAACTTAATATTTTATTTCTAAAACTTATTCAACTTATTTATAAAAATATTGTTATGTTTATTTAGGCCATTAATGAGTCATCCTCTAAGTTGTTTTATACAGTAAAAAAAGCTAGTGATCTACGTGTGTGTGCTTGTCAGTCGTCTAACATAATTGTTTCCATTATTGGGTCGTTCCAAGAGGCAAACAAACTCCATAGAACGATAGAAGTACAAGGGAAAAAGAGTTATGTTTTCAAAAAGGTGCCATACGTATTATGAGAACTGTGCGGGGGGACTATATAGAAAAAAGATATATTTGCTCGAATATCCCGTGGAATCGTATCACGCAGCGATTCTTAAAATGCCAGCATAAAATATTAACACGCAACGCAAGTCGGTTTTCCTTTCTGCAAAATTATTTCTTTCTCTGGGTTCTTCCCGTTTCGCGAAAAAAACAAGTGCGAAATTTAAAAGTTCTTTCGGATTACTATTTTTCGTAATTTTTTTTTCCAGTAAATCGATTTACCCGTAATTACTTTATCGAAAAACTTTTCATTAAAAATATGGACAATATGCAGGTCATTATTTGAAAACGCATCGGGACTTTGACCTATTATTTTTCAATTATTTTCTCATGTATATCCACGCATCCAATATTTATTTTCTGACTTCCAGCTCTTTATCATCCGCAGTCCGCAGACGAATAAACGGTAGAATTCAATGCAGCGTATGATTTGAAATAGCCCAATCTCAACAATTTTTGAAATTTATACTTGCTGGTCCTATAATAATAATAATAATATACATAGTTATTTCCAGTGAAGCCTAACACCGAGAAATGTTAAAATTATATAAGTTAAACACTCATATTGGGCTGCCCGTAGTTCCAGATCTGTGCAAATAGTGCACACTTGTCGGGCCTAAGATAAACAATTTTCTTAAGAAATCCATGACATTCGTGGATTTTTTGGGCAGCTAAGGGCATGTGTTAGACAATAATTTTTTTTTAGACTAATTAAATGATGTAGGATTCATTTTTAAAATATTTAATTTATGTCACTTCAAAACAATTCAATTCTAAATACACCATCACAGAATAACTAATTGAATATATACCATCATAAAAGTACACATATTTAATATAATATGCCATTATTTATAGTAAAAATACATAAGAAATAATTTCTATAAATTAAAAAATAAATTTTAATGTCAGATTTTTTTTATTTAAACGTCGTAATTGCCCTTAGTAATAGAAGTGTGATTGAAAAAAAGGATAAATGAAAAAATGTTTCACAAACAATTGGAGAAGACTTTTCTCCCACGGCTGGTGGTGAGGCCCATCTCCGATCATTGCTGCCGGATGCCAAGATGATCTCTTCCCATCAGCAGCTCACCTCTTTCATCTTCCCTATCAATGACAGTCCCACAACCTGATTCAAATCCACATCGACCCAACCCGCAAGGCCATATCGTGCCTCCTCTCCTCTCTCGTCACATCTTGCTAGGCAACCTCTCCCTCACGATATCCACCCTCCCTCCCTCTCTTCTTCTGTTTCACGCAACACAACACCCATCTTCTCTGGTTCCATTTCTTGGATGGTAATTTCTCTCATGCGACATCTGTTGACTAAAATGCCTAGCCCAAGTTTGAATTCTTACAATGTTATGTTGTCTAACTATGCCTATCTTGGTCCAATAAATGGCTGATTAAACAAATCCAATCACTTATTATTGGCTTCTGTTGGACCAATTTAGTTATTTCTATTTCAGGATGGGGGCTGTTGCATCATTGCAATGGTGTTTGATGAAAAGCCAATTGCCATGATTCATAGCTATGGTAAATATAGAATTTGGAATCACAACCAAAACCTGTTTGGTACAATGCTTCAGAATAATTTAATAAAACTAATTTTTATTGAAAAGAGTACTAGGTAATTTTAATTGTCCAATGTTACGAAATTAATTTATATTGTTTTGAAGTGGCATGAAACCAATTAGTTGTTTTGTAATGGTATATCTTGAATTTAAGAGACATGCCCCTTCATTTTTCTATATAAACAATCTCAAGTATCTCATATTTAGAATATTTTTGTAGAATTAGATGGAGATGAGGTACAATGCAACTATTCAATTTTAAGTTTAGTTGAATATTCTAGCACATTTTATTGGACGAATAACAGTAAAACTATTTAATAAACTAAAATTGGCAAAATTGGATATAACCCCCTCTAATCTTCTCTATCCGGGTATAACCCCCTCTAATCTCTAAAATCGGATATAATCCCCTCCAATCATACTTATCATGGATATAACCCCTTTTCATTGGTTTTAGTTATCTTTTAATAGAAAAAATCAGCAGCATAAAAATTATGACCAAACTATCCTCTTCTTCTCCAAAGTTCGTTTCACCTTCCTGTTTGGTAGATAAGATACCAGATCTCTGATGCAAGAAAAGTTTACGAATAAGCTCTATAAACCAAAAGTGTGTACCAGCAACCGATTTCAAGACAGGTACGGACCTGTACCAACTCCAAATTAAAAAAAACAATCTAACTTTACAGCAATTTTTCTTTTTGCCCATACTAACATCAATAAGTATGGTGACATGGTAAATAAAGAGGCAGGTAACATCTCGACTTCATTTAGCATTTTTCAATAATGCTAAAAATCTATGATGACCACAAAGTTTAGTTTCCATTAATCAATTCCTTATAATGCCAACGAAATCGATTAGCCTGTACATCTTTCCTACCCTCCTTCAGGAAAGAAGATCTTTCACCTTCCTGATTAAGTTTCAAGGTAAAACATTGTACATAAAGCACAATCCATGACAAATTAATTACTCCATATCTTAATTCTTATAGTCCAAACTTGTTTTCCGAGTGGCAATTGAACAACCTTGCAACATGATACTCACGCAAAAGGAATATAACCATTGTGCAAAGGAGCAAATTGTACAATTTCTTTTGACTTAGAAACCACGATGCATTTGTTCGAGACAACAATTTGAGTAATTTTTTTTTAAAAAAGAACAATATCTACGATGTTTGACTGGGTCTTACTAAATTTGGAGCAAAGTTTTGTCTAGTTTTTTTTTTTAGATTTTTTCCCCTTTTTCTCACGTTTGATGTTCGTTGTTGACGACTACAGAGAAAAAAATGAGATGAGATGGGGGTAGAGGTAGGGGCATTTCTGTCTAAATGTATAGAAAACGTTTTTTTATAATTAAAATATGATGGAAATTGAGCAAAAGGGTTTATATCTCAAATTGAGAAGATTATAGGGGGTTATATCCAGTTTCGAAGATTAGAGGGGTTATATCCGGTTAGTGAAGATTAGAGGGGGTTATATCCAATTTTTCCTAAAATTAAACCATGATTTCCTTCCAGTAGGCTCAATTAAACCTCAAGAGATCTATAGCAATAGGTTAGATCTGAATCGGATCTTATACAATACAGTATTTCCTCTCTTTGCATATAGTTTTAGCGACGAAACCAAGTTTACCTCAATGATTCAATCAGATATTATTCTTCCCTTGGCACTGCCACAACAAATTAAATTGAGCACATCTAAAATATTAGTTTAAGTTATCTTCATAGTCACAGAATTAATGCACATTTATCATCTCCCTTCCATCCTTTATTTCTTAATCTATCTTTTGCCATTATCCTTTTTTTTTGTATAGCAGCAAGAGAAACTTTTATCTTAAGGTCAGATATTTTTTAGTCCCATAGTTTGTACATGTGACTTTAATCCTTCCAAAAATTAACCACTGGTATAAACTCTTAGTGGAAAATTTCCCACTTGCATCACCTTCCCATCTAGAATATAGCCATATATTATATACATCTCTAGAAGAGTAGGGAACAAAGGATGTAATTAACTGCCGCGCCTCTCAAAAATCACCCACATATCTAGTTGTTAGCTTGTTTTTCTTCACCGACACCAAGTTTATCTTAAGGAAAAAAAAAGAGCTCTATACAATCATTTCTTTTTACCTGTGAAAGTTGTCGATTGAAACGAAAAATAACACTACTGATAGTTTGCTTCTTGTAGCCTCAGATACATTGATTTTCTTACTGTGATAATATGAAAAATTGAAGGATTTGCATGTTTCTGTGAAGGGGCGGAGCCCGAAAAATAAATTTTTGGGGTTGGGGGGGGGATTTATATGTTGGAGTTATGTCCTAGAAGTCAATATTTAATGACTTATTTTCTTAGTTTATGTTAATGATGATATTTGATCATTTGTTCCTAGAGTTTATTATTGACAGATCATTCAGGTTGAGGATCTGAATTGTAGATCTCTGTGGATCATTCATTAGAATGACAATAATAAATCTAAATCGTCCATAATGTTGATAATTAACAAGGAACATTAATTATCATAAAAGATTAGTATGCAAGTTAAGTGATGATTAAGTTCTACAAATCATAGGTAAGGAGTTACCAACTTAATTGCATATGTGTATGTTATTGGAACATAGTACAGGACTTGACCCAATGAAATAAACATATGGATTGTGTTATGTGTCATTGTTTATTTCATATGAGTTTGATTCTAAGTTTGAGATGTTCACCTTTTCCACATGAGGATAGGTTCAATAAATATCGTCTAACGTTGATTCCTGATAAAGGCTGCTATAAGGACTTTATTTATGTTCTCTTGAATTGTGCGGGGAAAAGTTGTTCATCAAGAAAACCGTATGTCCCTCATTAGTATACCTAGTGAGTGATGATATCTGTTTGGGCCCCTTGATGGAGTTGGATCGTATGCATGCAAACTAGACGATCAACTCTAGATCAAGAAATGTATAATCTGCAAGAATGACACATTCCTATCTTGGATTATACAATGATATCATGTGACATAAGAATCAGACAAGGAAATACTTATATTTCTTATGCAGGATTGAGATATTGTAACGGTACACTATTTATGCGAATTGGGAATCATAACGTGTTGCTAGATACCGCTTATGATTATTGGAAATAAATAATGATTTATTCTCCATGGCTAACATAGCATAAATCCTCAAAGGGTCACACAAATAGGACCTTGACCACACAATGCATTATCTATTTATTCGCAACAGTGAGTATTGCGGAAATATGATAAGTTGATTAATTAATTATATACCGTTATGAACCGTTATAATTAATTAACTCAAAGAGATCATATAGAAATAAATTAATGCATTATCTAATCCCAAAATAATTATTAATGAGTTAATAATTAATTTTAGATCAACACATTTTAATATAAATGGTTATATTGATTAATCGGGCCGTTATTTAATAGGAAAATATATAGCCCAATTATAGAGCAAACTAATGGGACTTTAATTAGGTGAATTAAAGACCCAAATGAGATTTTGAGGTGGCCCATATAGGCCCAATTCGTGGCCAGCCATAGGGTGGCAAGAGGTGTAATTTTGGGAAAGTTTTCCCTAGGGTTTGAGCTCTATAAAAGGACCCCTTTGGAGGCTCCAAGAGCTAGCCTTCTCTCTCCTCTCTTTCTCCCCTTTGTGGCTGCCACAAACCTCCTCTTTTCTCCCTCTTTTGCTCATGTGTTGAGCTCTCTTCTCCATTTAAATGAAAGATTTAATTGCTAGAAGAGAGAAAGCTAATGGGATTAGACTTGTTCTTGGGTGTGCTAGCACATACCTTGAGAACGTGGTTAATCTCCTTGGTGGACTCGAGGCCGGCGCCATCCATGGAGAAGAAGAGGCGTAGGAGAGCACCCCATCGATTCCCATGCCATGGATTCGAGCCTCATGAATGCGATTTCATGAGAGGTATAACTTTCTCCTACTTTCTCTCTTGATTTGACGTGTGATTGCTTTAGCACTAGATCTCTTGATTTGCTTGTTGTTAATGGTGATTAATTAGTTGTAATTAATCTAAAATTAAAATATGAACATTTCCTAACAGTGGTATCAGAGCTATGGTCGTGCTTAAGGTTTTTCACACTTAATTAAGTGAGAATTCGTAATTAATTAAGTTAATTAGTGATGTGCATGCTTGCTGGCCCTGGAAAGGCTGTTTTCTGTCTTGTTGCTTGTTTTTCGTGGTGTAAAGCTCTCTGAAATTTTTTCCTTCTTATTGGAGGTTGTAGCCCTTTGAGTTGTGGTTGTTTTCCCACTGGAATCATTGAAATTCGATGTAAAATGAATTTTTAGTGATTTAAACGGTAACGGTGCGCAGATCTGTTATTCTGCTGCACAGTTCTGTTGTTGTGGTTGGTAACAAATAAGTTTGTATACAAAGTACCTGTAACTTTTAGATAGGATTATTCTAAACTTGATGCTCTTTCTGGATATGTAAATTTTGTTGCATATTTCGGATATTATGTGGGCGTTCAAGGATGAAAAGTGATGAAGTTGTCAGATCTGTTTTTTCAAACAAACTGATTGTTTTGAAAAACTGTACTTATTGAGAAACTTTTATGGAAAAGTGTTGAAATGGAAATGTTCTCCTTTAAGTCTGGAATCTGTGAAAATTAATTTCATAGATTTTCATTGAGATTTGATACCTCAACCGAGTGAAACCTTTTTGGTCGACGGTCTGTTCCAGAACAGGATACCTTGCTTAAATGCTTGTTATCTCGTTGATTTTGAATATAACTTGTGGATTTTCTTTTCATGGAATGATAGCCTATTGTATGTAGTATTTTTCTATGTAAATTGTTTGCTGGAAAAATATCAAGGGGATGATCATACAGATCAAAAGGTTGAGACCCATAACAGAATTTTCTCTAACGGTGCTTCGCGCACAATCTGAGGATTTGTCTTTTTTGGTTCTCCCTGATGGTAATTGATCTCTCCTTGAGATTTTTACAGGTAATCACAATCTTTGTAAGGAGTTCTCTGGATTTATTTCAGATTTTTTGGAGACCGAATTATTTTGAATTTTTTCGGGTCCCGAATTTCGTATTTTAATTAGTTAAAATAGTTTCTAATTAATCAATTTATTGAAATGTTAATTAGAAGACTCCTTAAATACCCTCATTTCTGTTTTGATAGTTGGATTTAATTTAAAAGGGCTTAAACAATTAGTTGTTAAGGTTAAGCCTTCTTTGCATTCGGAAAACTTGAGCAACAAGTATGCACAAAGATTCTAATTAGTGAAATTAATTAAGAGCAAGTGAATCATGTATATTGTATATGTGCTAACTTTGTTTTGTAGGAGGATGTGGGTTTGATATGGCTCAAGATGTCAATGCCTTGTGTGTTGTAAAATGTTGTGAATGCATGTGATTGCTTGTAAAGTGGCCTAAGGTGCCTTGATAATTAAGTGGTTAATTTTTGATGTAACTTGTGAGGCTTGCATGCCCCTAAGGCCTAGGCGGGGTTTTAGGAATTTTATCACATGTATTTATTTCCCTTAATTATTAGATAGGATCTTAGTAATTAGTGGGAGGGCTTGATTAGATTAGTCTCGTTACATGGAGATGCGACGAAGATTAATGCAAGCGGGAGCCATACAAACCCACGGCAATGCTTGAGATGCTTATGTGATTGTTTGTGAATGCCTTGAATTGTCATAGGTAGGTATGGGTGTATGCTTACACGACCACCAAACAAAGTCACGTAATTGCTTTTGTCCCAAACTAAATTGATTAAGTCGACCGCCTTCCTTCTCTCTATCCCCTTCACGTCAATAGCCAATCATGGCGCGGTCCGCCATAGCGGACGTCATGGTTGTCAACCTTGATAGTCGGGGTACAAATGAAAAGATTTGTTAGGAGCAAATAGAGAGAGGTTGCTTATCGATGGACCCAACAAGTTTTCTTGGACATCGGGGCGAAGTTTGTAAATATACTTAGATATTCACAAACCAAGAGTCATATGGTTGATATGATTGGTTGGAGAACCTACCTTGTCTAGTTAAGTAGGGTGTCGTGCCATAGCAGGCTCTACTTGACGAAAATGGGGATCTTGGAATCCATTACATTTAGGGACATTAATTAAATGTAGTGGGAGTTTTTGTTTATCATTCCATAAACAAAACATTGCATAAACTAAATGACCTTAAATTGAAATTGTTATAGATATTAAATATGTTAATTTCGTTGCGATCAATCTTTGGAAAACGACAAGCTCGTTTCTAAGGTATTTACTTGGAGAAGAAATACCGATTCCTAAGACATGTTCTTGGAAATGAGAAACTTGAGCAAATCTAATCCCAAAAACGTTCCTCGACTTCCCGAACATAGCTTCGCAATGATTGATTAGTTTTGACGAAAATTATTCAATAAAGCGAATGCTTATATCCTTTTAGAAGTTCTCGACTTTTGAATTGGAGAATTCATAAGGACTAGACTAGACTTCTATACTCTCATCCACTTACTCAAGAAGACGTTCTTAGAGAAAGTAAAAGATAGACTCAATCATTTATGATCAAGAAATGGAATATGAGTTAACCAAGAGACTCTTCTTATAAGAAGATAAATGTTTCATTAGCTTGTGAACCGAAAGGTTTGAGTAGCTAATTGACAACTAGAGATATTAAGATCTCCAATATCAAGGATTGTTGATATTGTCATACAATCTTTTTCTATGGATAAAGGATATGTTGTTCGCACACTTGTTAGTGCTTAAAATGATTGGTTAAGTATTAAAGGAATACTCTACCAATATATGAGTTGAGACTTCGAGACCCTCACTAGTGACCGTGTGTCACATGAGATGTTTCATTTACCAATTATGGGAGACATTTGAAAAGATGTCCAAAATACCATGATGTTCTAAACCTTAAGATATTTGTCGTTCAAATTATCTCACTATCTCTAATTCACACTAGTAATTAGGTGCTAGTTCATGTGCTCGCATTTAACGAAATGTGTAGGCAATGATGAATAAGAGAAAGTTTGAGATAAGTAAAGTAAACTCCGTTTTGGAAATGGCTTATACGTCTAAGCCGCTACCATTGAATACGTAGAGTTATCTTTACTAAATAAAGAGTTTGTTTAGGAATTTGAGGTTGTATACCTTATTCCAAACATCCCATAAAACCTTATCTCCATTTCATATTTGATGATGGATGATCATGTTTTGTAATAGAGAAATGTCGTTCTCTTATTGTTATGAATTTGTGTATAAGATTTCATGCATCTTGATTGAATTTGCTTGAAATAGATAAACAAATTTCGAATGACAAATATGTAAGACTTCACATAAAGTATTTGAATTTTATGTAAAATAGTCGCTTAGTCGAATATAAACAAGAATCGCATTATGAGAGTCTACGTAACGTGGTGCTCGTAAATCAATTTGATTGCAAATCAATTGAAATTCATGCGAATCGTGTTTGTTAAATGACAAAAGCACCTTTGAACTACGAAGGTTTAAAGGACAAGTAACCTTATTAAGACTTATACATATTGATGTATATAGACCTATAGGTACTTGTGCAATTGAAAGGTTGTTGAAACTTTACCACTTGACCAACAATCATTATAGATATTAACGTATCTATTTGATATGGTATAAGTATGAATCTTTTGACAAGATCAAAAGGATTTCAAGAGTAAAGTTGAAAAACTATTCAATAAAATCAAAAGTCTTAAGATGGATCATGGTAAATAGTTCAGTCATATAGTTTGATGTATTACCTAAAGAGTATGAAATACGTTTCACTACTCGCTTCATGAGGAACATTGAAAAAAATGTATCCAAGGATGAAGGTATCGAACATAGTTTGATATAGTTCGATCGGTAATAAATCAAATTGACTTGTTCGACTCATGTAAGGGATTTGTGTTTGAGGACAATATTGTTTACACTGAATAAAAATTCCATCGAAGTCTATTGAGAAAGATATCTTACGAGATTCGATCTCTAGGTATATTGTTTCTCAAGATTTGGTATTGAGAAGCTTATTTCAAAGTTAGATTGATTGATAAGCTTGGACCCAAATAAGACGCTTAATATGATGTAGGATATCTTGAACTAACCGAAAGGTACTACTTCAACGAACATGATAAGAACAAAGTAGTTGTTGCTCATCATAACGTATTCTTGAAGAATGATATTCTCAAGAAGAAGTAGTGGGAGTAAAGTGAGCATTGAAGGAGTTTATGCGTCACTACAAGAAGTACATTTATAGGAAACTTGTCACTCCATACATGGTGCTTAGTGGGAGTTGAGCGGAACTTTATTCACAAGTAGTTGTGAAAGGAAGAAGTTTATAAACACGCTCACTTCTAAAGAGTGCTCAAACATCTCACGAATGGATGATGTTCGAGAAACTCATGCAATATATTAGGATCAAGAACTTACTCTACAAGATGTTGTAGAAGTAGTTTACTGACCTCAAGCACCAATCCTACAAAGATCAACGAGAATGAATTGCCTAAACTGAAAGGTACATAGGTTTCACAACATCCTCGTACTTGACATATGAGGATCCGTTGATAAATAAAGAAGCGATGGAAAGACCCGATTCCACAAGTATGGTTTGAATCTATATGATCTTTAAGTACAATCCATATATATAACAACAAGGTATAGACCTTGATTGATGTTCAAGAAGGAGCGATCCATCTAGAACATTTAGATCTTTAAAAGGAAAGATAGATATGGATAACAAGTCGACTTTGTACAAAGCACAATTTCATGATTGATGCTATGTCTAAGTCGATAACAAGTCGACTATGTACAAAGCACAATTTCATGATTGATGCTATGTCTAAGTCGATAACCAGTCGACTATGTACAAAGCACAATTTCATGATTGATGCTATGTCTAAGTCGATAACAAGTTGACCATGTACAAAGCACGGCTTCTCGCTTGTAGCTGTGTATAAGTCAATAAAGATCATTCTAACAATAGTTATATTTCGTATATATAGATATATGGAAAGATACATCAAAACCGTCTTCTTCGATTGAATGAAGGAAGTTGTAGTGTATTTGACACAAACCGAGGATTTGTTGTATTGTTAGAAACATATGTATGCTTCAATGATCCATTAATGGATTGAAGCAAGTATTGTGGAAATTGAAATAAACATTTTGACAAGAAAGTCAAGGAGTTGAACTTCGTCAAAAGTATCTTGTATAGACAAGATATTCAGTGGGAGCATTAATATGTTACATGTATTGTACAAGATACAAGACATTAATTGGGAATAAAATTAAGGAAATGATTATTGTCAAGATCTCATTAGAGAATGTTTTTCTTAATAGAGAATTTGGGCAAGTCACCTAATCCAAGAAAACAAAATCTATGGAGATAGATTATGATGGATGTTAGGTTTGAGCAAAATGTGCATATAATGACAAGGTGTTATAGTTACACGAAAAGATAGACTCCTAAAAAAGAATGTCTAACCACGTTGTATGGCATACACTTGAGTTCGACTCGGTGTGTTGCAACTTAATTCGAGAAGAGTGCACGATACAATTCGAGCATCCTTCTGTTATGAGTTTCATTACGTACGCCATACTTATGCACATGCCCCTATGTGTTGTACCCAAGGAGTATGACAAGCAGTTGTCAACTGGATACAAAGAAAAACACGTTTGGACAATAATCGAGAATATCTTCGAGTATCTTATGAGAAAGAATGATATATTTCATCTGATAAAAGAAAGCTCATATAAATTGATATATTGATGCTAGTTTTCGAAAGATTGATATGAATACAATTGAGCTACGTATTTTGTTTAAATGTGGTGTTGTAAATTTAGAAGGTGTTCTAAATGGGATATTACAACCGTTTCCGTCACCAAAAACAAAATATATATAGCAACTTGTGAAGCAATGAAAGAATGTAGTATGGATCGAGAAGTTCTCAGTCAAGCTAATATGGTTCTATGCATCTCGAACCATAACTTAAACTTGAAGAACCCAATATTAAATTGGTGATCCAACTAAGATCTATGACGATGGCACTTGATCTCACATGATGATGATCAAGAACACATATATAGGAGTATATATGTATATAGGGTCAAACAAAATTGGATAGGTTCGCGGACACAGCGAACACTCTAACTTAACCTCTACCTTAAGCAATATACGAGATGCAATTGTGCATCCATGCGTGATGGACGTATGAGTAACTTGCTTTAAGTGTATTATATCTTTTGAGGTTCGAGACATGTATATATATATGGATATATGACATTGTTCTAAATTCTTCACTAGCTAGAAGTCACTATTGATTGACTCTAGGCCAAGTGGGAGATTGTTGGAGTTATGTCCTAGAAGTCAATATTTAATGACTTATTTTCTTAGTTTATGTTAATGATGATATTTGATCATTTGTTCCTAGAGTTTATTATTGACAGATCATTCAGGTTGAGGATCTGAATTGTAGATCTCTGTGGATCATTCATTAGAATGACAATAATAAATCTAAATCGTCCACAATCTTGATAATTAACAAGGAACATTAATTATCATAAAAGATTAGTATGCAAGTTAAGTGATGATTAAGTTCTACAAATCATAGGTAAGGAGTTACCAACTTAATTGCATATGTGTATGTTATTGGAACATAGTACAGGACTTGACCCAATGAAATAAACATATGGATTGTGTTATGTGTCATTGTTTATTTCATATGAGTTTGATTCTAAGTTTGAGATGTTCACCTTTTCCACATGAGGATAGGTTCAATAAATATCGTCTAACGTTGATTCCTGATAAAGGCTGCTATAAGGACTTTATTTATGTTCTCTTGAATTGTGCGGGGAAAAGTTGTTCATCAAGAAAACCGTATGTCCCTCATTAGTATACCTAGTGAGTGATGATATCTGTTTGGGCCCCTTGATGGAGTTGGATCGTATGCATGCAAACTAGACGATCAACTCTAGATCAAGAAATGTATAATCTGCAAGAATGACACATTCCTATCTTGGATTATACAATGATATCATGTGACATAAGAATCAGACAAGGAAATACTTATATTTCTTATGCAGGATTGAGATATTGTAACGGTACACTATTTATGCGAATTGGGAATCATAACGTGTTGCTAGATACCGCTTATGATTATTGGAAATAAATAATGATTTATTCTCCATGGCTAACATAGCATAAATCCTCAAAGGGTCACACAAATAGGACCTTGACCACACAATGCATTATCTATTTATTCGCAACAGTGAGTATTGCGGAAATATGATAAGTTGATTAATTAATTATATACCGTTATGAACCGTTATAATTAATTAACTCAAAGAGATCATATAGAAATAAATTAATGCATTATCTAATCCCAAAATAATTATTAATGAGTTAATAATTAATTTTAGATCAACACATTTTAATATAAATGGTTATATTGATTAATCGGGCCGTTATTTAATAGGAAAATATATAGCCCAATTATAGAGCAAACTAATGGGACTTTAATTAGGTGAATTAAAGACCCAAATGAGATTTTGAGGTGGCCCATATAGGCCCAATTCGTGGCCAGCCATAGGGTGGCAAGAGGTGTAATTTTGGGAAAGTTTTCCCTAGGGTTTGAGCTCTATAAAAGGACCCCTTTGGAGGCTCCAAGAGCTAGCCTTCTCTCTCCTCTCTTTCTCCCCTTTGTGGCTGCCACAAACCTCCTCTTTTCTCCCTCTTTTGCTCATGTGTTGAGCTCTCTTCTCCATTTAAATGAAAGATTTAATTGCTAGAAGAGAGAAAGCTAATGGGATTAGACTTGTTCTTGGGTGTGCTAGCACATACCTTGAGAACGTGGTTAATCTCCTTGGTGGACTCGAGGCCGGCGCCATCCATGGAGAAGAAGAGGCGTAGGAGAGCACCCCATCGATTCCCATGCCATGGATTCGAGCCTCATGAATGCGATTTCATGAGAGGTATAACTTTCTCCTACTTTCTCTCTTGATTTGACGTGTGATTGCTTTAGCACTAGATCTCTTGATTTGCTTGTTGTTAATGGTGATTAATTAGTTGTAATTAATCTAAAATTAAAATATGAGCATTTCCTAACATTATATTTTTAAGGGGGCAAAATGTTTTATGTATATAGACTATAACTAAATTACCTTTGCGAACTTGCAATTATAACAAACTTTGAGGGCTGGTTGGCGAAAAGCCAACTAGCAAAATTTCATTAAGTAAGAAAAAAGGAATGTACAAGGGTTACAAGAAAAGGAAGAAAAAAAAAGAAAGTAGAAAACATTAGATCTATTTACACAAAAGAAGGAAAAAACCAAAAACTAAGAACTAAGCAAGGTGCTTCCAAGTATCCACAGTTGACACAATTTCTCGCAAAATGAGGAAGTGATTTGAGGACTCCGAGGAGAAAATTCTAGCATTTCGTTCCTTCCATAAACTCCAACAAACTACCGCCCAAATGATGTCCCATTGCTTGCCTATGATGCTTCTATTCTGTAACCAAAAGTCCGGAAGGTTTGTGGCGAAATTGAGGACCGGAAGGTTGTAATGAACCTAAATCAAATCCCAGAGTCGATGTGCAAAAGGACATTGAATAAAAAGGTGTACTGTTGTTTCCATAACCAGGGAAAGACATGTTATACAGGATTGGATTGTAGGCCACCCTCTCAAAATGAGGTTTTCTTGGGTGAGCAAGCGGTCTTGGAGAAGCAGCCAAAGAACGATCTTAATCTTAGGTGGTGTTTTAATTTTCCACAGCTGTGCTTGATAGTGACATCGAATTTCTGTGTTCGCTAGAATCCTGTAGGCACTGTTTGCAGAGAAGGTCCCATGGTTAGTCCACCTCCAGGTTGGGGCGTGATCTGCCGCAATGGTGATAGAAGCAGAGAAGAACTCCAAGTTCCGTAGAATATCCCTCAAGCCATTTGAGATCAGTGGCGGAGCCAGTAGGGGGGCAAAGGGGGGCCTGCCCCCCCTAAGATTTTAACTTTATATGAAGAGCTTTTCAATTAAATGCTAAATTTTGATAAATACATAACATATTGCACCCCTAATAAAAGAGTTCAAATACAATCTAATTAAGTTTATTGTTTGTTCAAACTAGTTTAATTATAATTTTCCTTTAGAGCAAATTTAGAAGATGAAAAATAAAAAATATAACAATACTCAAATATGAAAAATCCTTACTTATCATTTTGTAAGAAAAAATTACTTATTTATTGTATTTGATACAATTCATGTTTAGAAAATTTACTACTATAAAAATGAAACATTATTTTTTTTATCAATTTATTATATTTTCTAACTTTCAAATTTTAGTCTATCTAATTGAAATTTCCGCCCCCCTAAATTGAAATCCTGGCTCCGCCAAAGTGCATTATCCGTGAGTAACTGAAGATTTGTTGTGCCAAAGAGGTCATTTATGGTCGAGGTCCAGAGAGAATTTTGTTGAGCCGTTAGCTTCCATAACCATTTGGAAAGAAGGGCCGCAATTATAACAAATTTAAAAATTTTACTTGTTTTTGTGCTCTACCTACCTCCCAGAACCCTATTGAATTGCTATCACCGACAGTATAAGTTCTATTTATCTTAATTATATGACACGATTGTCCCATACCGCCTAAAATCTAACACATCACGTCCACCTCTGTATTTAAACTGGATTGGACCCCGTCCCATCGTTGACGACATAAAAATTCATGAATCAAATGCGACAAAATCCTACACGTTCAATTAACATCAAACGGATCTAAAACCTCTTTGGCACTGTTCATTTCATGACGTAAGTGGCGTCCGAAAAATCCCACTCATGATTATACAAACTTTAGCCAGAAGCTAAATTAGAAATAAAATGCAAACTAGTAACGGAGTAACCTAAGTAAAATAATACAAAGATCAAAAACCATAAATAGGCAAATGATCAGTCGACAACTCTAATTTAAATTATCCGGTCAGAGGTCTGAGAATTCAACTCCTGAAGGCAATCTCCGTCCAATAAACCAATATGATCGTCTATTTCTCTTTTTCCGGATCAAGAACAGTACGCTGTAGTGCTGTACTCCCTTACGGCACTTTGGTGCTCATTGAAAAAGTATGATTCTTCTCATCAGTGTTTCCCAAATATCTGCACTTATGGTGCAACGTTCTGTGATTTCTTACGTTTAGGATAGAGTACTTCACTAATTTCTGTTCTTCTTTGAAAATTCTGTTGGATAAACTCAAAATTTTGCATGAAATTGTTTTTCAGTTAGGCAATTAAATTAGATATCCGTTGAGAAATGAAGTTGCATAGTTAAATCCATGATCCCCACAACTAGATTACTGTTTCTATATTAATTAGTGAATTCAATCATATCAATATGAAAATGACTGCAGCTCATATCAGTTGTGATATCATATTGACTATTTTGTCCGTTATTGATTGCTTTATTGGAGCAATTTATTATGAGGCCCATTAAATCTGAAATTTCCAATCAGCGTTGCTATATTTGTTCTATATATACCCATCTATTAGGTGATGAAAAATTAACCGGAAATAAAAAATATATATATATATATACAATATTTGGTTGATACAGATAACCCAATTTTCAAATTGATTTCTTTTTTTTTTAATCAAATATTCCAATTCCAATATTTATTTTGGTCTTACTGCTGCCTCATGCCATGCATCTACCCATGACTTGCATACGGCCTGTTAGGGCTTAGTATCCAGACCTTGATTACATGAAAACACCGCCGCTTGGGTCTGTTTTGAGTAAGGTAACCAGCAACCGTACTCAACCATCAACATGGTGAATTTCAGTCACCCTAGACTTAAAACACAGGCAACCGTACTCAACCATCAACCGTACTGCAGCTATTCAAAGTCCTTCGAAAATTAAAGTTGTTGATCATGTGGTCCACATTGCCTATAAAACACAGGCAAAGCAAATTGCCACTCCATTCCGCTACAAAAGCATAGATTTTATATCATGTTAAGCCAGCCTAAGCTAACTTCTCTAGCTCTCTCTCACTCCTCTCCATGCAAAGTCCAGCCCCATAAACTCTCCTCCCCTCTCCACTTCCCTAGAAAACCACACAACACAAAAATTGCACGCAAGTCCACTTCTGACTATTACCAAAAATCAAACTCCGATCAACAAAAGGTTTTAATTGGCCTTGGTGGAACATATGGCGTCACAACCGGTGGTGGTGGATTCAAAAGGAAGCAATGGGGTGCATTGCCCCCCATAATTTTCCTCCTATCAATATTTTTACATATATTTTTACAGTTAGGTGGACATTTTTTTAATTGATTCGACATTAATTTGACTCGCCATTAAAATTAAATAAAACAATATAAATACATTTCCATTGTTCAATTACATAGCATAAAAATCATGTTCTTTTTGGTATGATGTTATATTAATATTACCTTTGCTTCTTCACATAATCTGTTTAAATAGATAAAACGTAAATGTTAATTATCTAATTTTAACTTACTGTACTGACCCTGATTTTTTTTTTTTTTTTTGGTTCCGCCGCTAACAATTGGCCTTGGCATGAACTGCAGTGCATCAGCTGCCCCAGTTCAAGCGCCAGATATCTCCAATTGTGCACCCCCTGAAGGGTTACTTCGCCCTTCACCTTACAATTGTTGCCCTCCAGTCAAAGGTCAAATAGTTGACTTCAAACTTCCACCCAAATCAGCCCCACTTCGTGTACGGCCTGCAGCTCATGCTGTGGATGAAGAATACATAGAGAAATATGCTAAAGCGATCGAGCTCATGAAAGCCCTGCCGGTAGATGATCCTCGTAACTTCATTCATCAAGGGAATGTGCATTGTGCATACTGCGATGGTGCTTATCACCAAGTCGGGTTTCCAGATACTGGGTTCCAAATTCACGGCAACTGGCTTTTCTTCCCTTGGCACAGGTTTTACCTCTACTTTAATGAGCGCATCTTGGGGAAGTTGATTGGAGATGATACTTTTGCACTCCCATTCTGGAACTGGGATGCACCGGCCGGTATGCAGCTCCCAGCAATGTACACAAACTTATCATCCTCGCTATATGATAGCCTACGTGATGCAAAGCACCAACCACCGCACCTGCTTAATATGGATTACAACTTTACAGATCCTACTTTTACCAAAGATCAACAGATTGACTATAATCTGAAGATCATGTACCGTCAGGTCCGTTATTAGAATTATTATTAATTTTAACCTGTCTCCAAGAACATATGCGTTCAAACTCTTTGAGATTGAATCTATGTATAATTTTTAGCTGGTTTCAAGATGAAATCTGTATTGATTTTAATTTTTTGATAATACAGATGATTTCCAATGGTAAAACACCAGAACTGTTTATGGGATCAGAATTTCGTGCTGGCGAGCACCCCAATAATGAAGCAGGTTCCATTGAACATGCACCGCATAACACACTTCATTTATGGACAGGAGACCGGAATCAGAATGGAGAGGATATGGGCACTTTGTATAGTGCTGGACGGGACCCTGTCCTCTATGCACACCATGCAAATATTGATAGGATGTGGTATATCTGGAAGAAACTTGGAGGAAAGCATCAGGATTTCACTGACTCGGACTGGCTCAACACAACCTTCCTTTTCTATGATGAGAACGCTCAACTGGTATCAATTGACTTATTTGTAAACTATCCTGAAAATGAATCATTTTTTTTAGATAGAAAGTTATATTGTTGAAGTACTTGTTTATGAGTGATTTTAAAAAATTGCATCATTAATTTTCTTTTTGACTGAGCATAATTTTCGTATATCTTCGCGAATTCAGTGAATATAACTCAAATGTAAAAAAAAAAAAAAAAAGGGAAAAAAAAAAACCATTGAATCAGTGTTCTTAACTAATACATTATTAATTGGAACAGGTAAGAGTTAAAGTCAAGGATTGCTTGGACAATGAGGCCATGAGATTTACATACCAAGATGTAGACATCCCATGGCTCAATTCTAGACCTACACCAAAAAAATCAATACAAACGATGCAGTCTAAGGCAAGGTCAATTTTGCAAACAGTAAACAGGCCTGCAATTGCTTTTGCAGAACCCAATTTTCCGTTAACTCTCGATGAGGCAGTTAGTGCTACAATTTCACGTCCCAAGTTGTCACGGAGCAGCAAGGATAAGGAGGCGGAAGAGGAAGTTCTTGTTGTTGAAGGTATTAGCTCAAAATTTCTCCATTAGTTAACCATAAATTTTTTATTGAATAAACTGATTAAATTGTATTTAAAATTGGGGAGTTTTTGAGAATTAACTCTTTAAGTAATTGGCTAAAAGGCATTTTTTTATGTGAAACATGAAACTGAAAGCTTATTGAAGAAACTTTAATGGCCATTAAAATTTAGAAAGTTTGATTCATTATTATCTAAAAAATATTATGGAATTCTTAAGAACCATTTTGAAGTACAAATATGAAATATTCACAAATTGAGTCATTGTACTTATCAGGAAATAAATTTATCAGTTGCTCCATGGATAATTCTCTCTGATATTGAGATTTCATAATAAAATACTTTTATTCAAATAACCATTGATTGTAATTTATAATTATAAATTATAGAATGAAGAGATGCTATCCAAAGCACTAAAGTAATAATGACTTGTGTTTTCAATCCTTGTAATGGGAGGCATTAAGCTGGACCATAGCAAATTCATCAAGTTTGATGTGTACATAAATGCAATAAACTATGATGATATTACACCCGATGCAAGTGAATTCGCCGGCAGCTTTGTTCACATGCCTCGCAAGTACAAGAAGGGAAAGAAGGAGATGAATCACAGAACCACGCTCAAGCTCAGTATCACCGATTTGTTGGAAGATATTTGGGCTGAGGAAGACCAGACCGTCATTGTCACACTTGTGCCACGTTCCAAGGACAAGGCCTCCATTGGGGGCATCAGAATTGCCTTTTCTAAGTGAACATTATGGGAATAAAATTAAGTGTGGATTTGCATAATACAGATGCTTGAAGATTCATATGTATTAATTATATCTCTATCTCTTGGAGATCAGAATTTCGGGCTGGCGAGCATAATACAGATGCTTGAAGAGTCAATTTAGTAGGGACTTTGACTTTTTTTTTAATAAAGATTTGAGTCTGACCTTTTGTATGAAATCAAGATCTACACCATAGATAAGATCAAATTACACACAAACCAATGGTTCATAATTGATATACAAATTAAGTGCAATTGTTATGACCTTTCTATGGATGCTTTTGTAAGTAGTAACAATTATTTATACAAAAACTTTTGATTAAATATAGTAAACTATTAATTCAATTATATTCACTGGACAACATTCCCTTTCAAATAATTAGCAGCTTGGTATAATAAGACGTGAAGTAGCTGATCTATCAAATTAAAATCCTAAAAAAATTGAGATAATTTAAAAGAAAAGGACGCAGGATAGATGCCAATGCTGTTTGATCTGTTAAACCTGAAGCAACAGACAGCCTCGTTATATTGGTTGCCTCCTTGTTAATCCTCGTTAAACCTCTTGGTTTTGGGTGACTGTGTGTTAATTCCAACTCTTGGAACTCCTTTCAATATTTCCTTTCTTATGTACTTATCTGTCTTTAATTGATAAACAAACTTTTTTAAATAGTAATCAGTGCAACTTGTTGGACTTAATTAGTTCTGACTAATGAGGAATGATTTTGGATTTTCTGATAAGAATCCTAAGACTTTAAAACCCCTACTAATACAAAATTTGTAATTTTGTTGATTATTGGGCATGTAATTATGATGCTGCAAGTAAAATTAGCTCTCAGAAGTGGATTCTCAAAACTGGAAGGAGATTCCTCTCTAATCTAGAGCTCCAGTATACCAGCTATCTTCTATCCTGATAAGTTTCCAGTACCAGAAATTTCAGTGTGTTGAGAATCTCACACCTTCAATCAAAACAATACAAAGATATAGCCAAATTTAAAATTACATCTCGCATCTATTTTCCTCTTTTCTGTTCTATGTCCTATTTCCTTAATGTCCAAATCAACTGCATGTATTTCTTTTTTTAATTGAAAGGCTTGATCCCGAGTATAATCCTGACTAAATACTGGTGAAGAAGAGCAACAGAGATAAATGCATCACACGTATTGTTCAAGATACAAGCTGACATCGTATATTGACAATATAGCAATATCGCTTAGAAAAGGAAGGATGCATCAGAGGCTCTGCGTGTGTTTGGATATAGGAACATATCTTCTCAATATCTCTTGCTGTACAATATTATTTCTTAGATTAGGAAGATTGTTTCTAAATATAAAAGTTATCTTTACTTATTCTGTAATCGCAAGAATAAAAAGAGGATGTACTGAGTGTTTTCTTGTATCAATGTAACAACACCATATTTGATGAAATAAAGAAAGGGAGGGAGGAATTTGAGGGAGTTTTGTGTTCTGTCTTTATTAATTTGATCATGGTATCAGAGCGTGTATGACTCTGGTTAAGTAATCAACACAAACTAACAACTACTCTCTTCTACCTCTCTCTGTTAAACAACTATGGGAGACAACTTAGCTAGCAAAACCATCAAGCAAACTGAACCAGAGGAATCAAGTGCCATGTCTTCAATTCTAGAAAAACTGACTCAAATGATCAGTTTACAACAAACCCAAATTCTGGCGTTGCAACAATCTTCTCAGGTGCAACAGCCCCAAACCATGAGTGAAAACTATACTCAACTAAATCCAATTGATGTGAAGTTCAACGGCACGAATTATGGGTTGTGGTCTCAAAGTGTCGAGCTGTATGTTCGAGGAAAGGAGCGGATGAGTCATCTGACCGGTGTTCCACCACCACTAGGTCCCACAGATCCATTGTATCACAAGTGGGAAACAGACGATACGATTGTGAAACAGTGGTTGATAAACTCAATTGAGACAAGCCTGAGAGGAGGTTTCATTCAACATCCTACAGCCAAAGATGTCTGGAAGGCGGTCTCGACAACCTATTATGATGGGAATGATGCTGCTCATGTACTAGCACTAAATAGAAAGGTTTTTCATGTCAAACATAATGACAGGTCATTGGAGGAATACTACAGTGAACTCCATGCGCTGTGGCAAGAACTTGATTTCAGGCGACCAAACCCAATGGTACACCCGGAAGACATTGAGAAATTCAATAAATTTATTCAAGAGATGAGGGTTGTATCTGTTTCTCGATGGGTTGGATGATCGACTTGATCGAGTGCGAGCAGAAGTTGTACAAATTGTTCCATTTCCCACCGTGGAACAGGCGTATGCCAGAGTTCGACAAGAAGCGACTCGACAAGGCATGATGCTAAAAGGGAGAGACGAGATCAGCCAACCATCATCGTTAGCAATGGTCTCAAAAGGATATTCACAACCTACAGCAAGGTTAAATCCTAACCGAGCTCCCTACTCAGATGTGAGAAGAGGATGCACTCATTGTGGGGGAACCAAACACACGGTGGAGAATTGCTTTCACCTGGTCAGGTTTCCTGAATGGTGGATTGATCGGAAGAAGAAGCAGAACGATGGGAAAAAAGGGAAAGGCGCAGCTCATGCCATCACTGCTCAACCCAGTGCTGACTCAACATCAACAAGGAGCACTGTGGCTTCTCACAGAAGTATTCTACGGGGCTGGTACTTGAACCCAACCTTAGTAACTCCAAGCCTGATGTTGGCGCTGCTAACACAGTAGCTGCACATGGTAAGACAAATGAACAAGGTACAGAACCTAAACCTTCGTCTTACTCTTATGTTCCAATGCAAGAATGTCAAAAGATAAAAGAATGGGTGATCGATTCAGGAGCAACAGACCATATGACAAATTGTGAAACCGATCTTGTGAACTTAATAATTCCAGATAAGTCAGGAATAATAAATGCAAATGGAGATGCCTATCCAGTTCTAACAACGGGGGATGCACTGTTATCAAATAGATTGTCATTGAAAAACACCTTACTGGTTCCTTCCTTGTCCAGTAAACTAATATCAGTAAGTAAACTCACCAAAGACTTGAACTTTGTTGTTCTTATGTTTCCGTCTTTCTGTGTCTTTCAGGACATCCTAACGAAGGAGATCCTTGGCCGTGGTTCTAAGAGAGATGGATTGTATTACTTGGACAACCCAGTTCTTGGAAAGGCATATTCTACACAAAAGGTTTCTACAATTTCTGAGGACAACATATGGTTGTGGCACAAACGACTTGGACAACCGTCTTTTGGGTATATGAAGAAGCTATCTCATACTTTATTTATTGGTTTAGAAAATAAAGAGTTTGTATATGAAACATGTGTTAAAGCTAAGAGTCACAGGACTACCTTTCATTTGAGCAATAATAGGTGCAGTTATCCTTTTGATTTAGTTCATAGCGATGTCTGGGGCCCGTCTCCAATTGTGTCTAAGTCTGGATATAAATGGTTTGTTCTTTTCACAGATGATTGTACAAGAATGACATGGCTATACTTGTTAAAAACCAAAGATGAGGTTCAAAATATTTTTAAAAGCTTCTATAAAATGGTAAAAACCCAATTTGAAAGAAGTATAAAAGTAGTAAGAAGTGACAATGGGACAGAATATGTGAATAAAAATCTACAAGCCTTTTTTACAGAAAATGGGATTATTCATGAGACGTCATGTGTGGGAATACCCCAACAAAATGGAGTAGCAGAACGGAAAAACAGACAAATACTTGAAACTGCGAGGTCTTTGCTGTTTCAAATGTGTGTCCCTCAAGTTTTTTGAGATAATGCAGTGTCTACTGCGGTGTACCTGATGAATCGAATTCCCACACAATCAAATGACTTTAAAACACCACTGCAAGCAGTTGCCTCACATATCTGTATTCCATCATGCTTAAATCTTCCACCAAAGATATTCGGGTGTGTGGCCTATGTACATGTTCAGAAACAGTTTCGTTCAAAAACTGAACCTTGTGCAGAAAAATGTGTCTTTCTTGGGTTTGGATCACATAAAAAAGGATACAAATGTTATAACCCAACGGATAGAAAGTTTTATACAACTATGGATGTCACTTTTATTGAAACTGAACCTTATTTCACCCAAGTTTCTGTTCAGGGGGAAGAAATAGAAAAAGAAAATGAACTCGGGTTCACAGTTAACAATGTTACTCCATTCTTTCACCTGTTATTTGCCATGTTACTTGCGAACAGGTCTAGAGGGGTAATAGCGTAGATGAAGAGGGGGTGCAGACAGCGAACAGGGAGACTAATAACTCAGAGATAAACTCGTATGAAATTTCAGCTGATGAGCATGGGCCAGAGATGAGTTCATAACTCATTGTCTCACCAGCAAGTGAATCACATGTAAATGTTCTGGTTGAACACAGTGACTTATCTGACAATAAAAATGTAATACAATCCGTTCCTCACCCACTTGGCCCAAACTCCATCGAGGATATCCCCGAGGTACGTTCTCCCGATCCAAATTCTTTTAAATTACCTGCTAGAATCAACCGTGGTATACCACCAAAACGGTACATCCCGGAAGAAGGGGTACGCAGAAGAACACAATATCCTATTACTTATCATACAAAGGCTAACCATCTCTCTCCAGGTTTGAAAAATTTTGTGTTTCAAGTATCATCTGTGCATGTACCAACCAAAGTTGAGGAGGCACTTGCAGACCCCAATTGGGTAGAGGCAATGAACCTTGAGATGGAGGCACTAGAAAAAAACTGGACATAGAAAATAACAGATCTACCACAAGGAAAAAGGACAGTAGGGTGTAAGTGGGTATATTCTATCAAGTATAATGTAGAAGGTAACATTGAAAGGTATAAAGCCCGACTAGCGGCAAAAGGGTATACCCAAACATATGGAATAGACTTCCATGAAACCTTTTCATCTGTAGCTAAACTAAATACTGTGCGAGTATTGTTATCTCTTGCAGTTAACTGTGATTGGCCTCTGCACCAATTTGACGTGAAGAATACCTTTCTGCATGGAGATCTCAAAGAAGAAATCTACATGGATATTCCGCGCGGATATCGTTGTCAGGAAGTGGGAAGAAAGGTGTGTAAGTTGGAGAGATTATTGTATGGGCTGAAACAATCTCCGAGAGCATGGTTTGGGAGATTTTGCAGTGCAATGAAAAAGTATGGATACATGCAGAGTAATTCAGATCACACCCTATTTTATCGGAAAGACAAAGGTAAGATCACTGTCCTGATTATCTATGTAGATGACATGATTATTACTGGAGATAACCATGAAGAAATACACATGCTTGAGAAAAGACTATCCAAAGAGTTCGAAATGAAAAACTTGGGTAGTTTAAGATATTTTCTAGGAATAGAAGTGGCTCGAAACAAAGATGCAATTTTTCTGTCCCAAAGGAAGTATGTACTCGACTTACTTGCTGAGGTTGGAATGCTAGAGTGCAAGCCAGCTGACTCTCCAGTAATGCCAAACCAAAAGTTGAAGGTAGATCCAAATCAAGCACCCACCAATCGAGACAGATATCAGAGGTTAGTTGGAAAATTAATTTATTTATCTCACCCTAGATCTGACATAGCATATGCAGTGAGTATTGTTAGTCAGTCCATGCATTCTCCAAGTGAAGAATATATGGAGGCTGTGATAAGGATCCTCAGGTATTTAAAGGGTGCTCCAGGACGAGGTCTAATGTTTCGTAAAAACAGTCATTTAGAAGTAATTGGCTATACAGACGCTAATTGGGCAGGATGCATAGAAGATCGAAGGTCTATTGCTGGTAGGGGTGTCAACGGTAACTGTTATACCGTTATGCCGTGACGTGAAACCGAAACGGAACGATTCGTGGCAGCGAAATTCTGTGGGTTAGAAGAACGAAATGGCAAACGAAATGGAGTGGTATGCCGTTAATTTAGTGGAACGGTACGCGAAATGGGATATGCCGTTATCGTTATTGTGTTTAGCCGTTATTTTACGCGACAGCTATTAAGTATTGCAGGGGAGGGGGAATCGAACTTTCAAGAACCCCTGGAGATATCCATTCGCCCCATTCCCTTATCAATGTCTGTCTCCGAAGCCCTAGCCCCTAGCCGCATCTGTTTTTCTCTCTTTCGCAAACCTAGAAGTTGTCGCCTCTCTATCTCAGTGTGCCTCTGACGATGACGCTCTCGGCCATGACGATGACGATGGCGACGACGATGGTGACGGGGTTCATCATAGCAAGGTGCTCAGCCTCTGACGATGACGTTGTCGCCTCTCTATCTCTGTGTCTCTCTCCGACGTGACGGGGTTCATCATAGCAAGGTGCTCAGCCTTTGTCTGTCTCTCTCTCGTTTGCCTTTACCGATCTTTATATCTTTCCTCTCGAGTCTCGATCTAAGAAGAAATTTATCTTTCTTGCTCTAATCAATTTGGGTATTTTAGGGAATTTTGGTTCTGGATACGTTATGTTTGAAACTTGGTATTTTAGGGAATTTGTAACTTGAATCTCTAAAATTTGTAATTTGTAATTTGTATTTGGTTCTGGATACGGTATGTTTAAACTTGGTATTTTGTAATTTGTAGCTTGGAAGTAGATTATATTGCAACATTTAAGTTTGTTAATTTTTCTCAATTTTTTTAGTATGTTTTGTAACTTGAATCTCTGTAAATAACGTCTCAACGTTAATTCATTATGACCGTTTAGCTAAACAAAACGATTCACGAAATACATTTATCTGATGTTAGATTAACGTAACGATTAACGACTAAATCATCCTTATCGTTACTTAAACGGTAACGCAAACGGTTTAATGCATTTCCATGGTCATTAACCACGTTTGACACCCCTAATTGCTGGGTACTTTACCTTCGTGGGAGGCAATTTGGTCACATGGAGAAGTAAAAAACAGAATGTCGTGGCATTGTCAAGCGCGGAGGCAGAATTTCATGGACTAATGAAAGGGATATGCGAACTCTTGTGGTTAAGAAAGCTGCTGACTGAACTGGGGTTTGAACCAACCAATGAGATGAAACTTTTTTGTGATAATAGCTGCGATAGACACATCTCACAATCCAGTGCAACACGATCGCACGAAACATATTGAAATAGATAAACACTTTATCAGGGAAAAAATTGATGCAAAATTAATTGAGATTCCGTTTGTGAGGTCAGGAGAACAAATTGCAGATATGCTCACTAAAGCAGTCTCGAGCAAGATCTTCAACAAATGTATGGAGAAGCTAGGAATGGGAGATATCTATGTGTCCATTTGAGGGGGAATGTTCAAGATACAAGCTGACATCGTATATTGACAAGATAGCAATATCGCTTAGAAAAGGAAGGATGCATCAGAGGCTCTGCGTGTGTTTGGATATAGGAACATATCTTCTCAATATCTATTGCTGTACAATATTATTTCTTAGATTAGGAAGATTGTTTCTAAATATAAAAGTTATCTTTACTGATTCTGTAATCGCAAGAATAAAAATAGGATGTACTGAGTGTTTTCTTGTATCAATGTAACAACATCATATTTGATGAAAAGAAAGGGAGGGAGGAATTTGAGGGAGTTTTGTGTTCTGTCTTTATTAATTTGATCACGTATCAATATATTTACAGAGCTCTAGTAAGCAACATATTGGGGGGCAATAGGATGAGAAGCATCCCATTTTCTTCTTTCCGAGGAATCCAGCAAGTAGCATTGGTAAAATACTTCCTAATTCACGAATTGAAATAAAGTCTGAGCCCTGCTAAATACCAGGGCCAGAAAAAAAAAATGGTCACTAGCTTTAAAGGTTGTCTCAACTTTATTGCCAGGTTTGAAGAACTAGGTCCAGACTAAAAAACTTAGATTACTAGTTCACTATATAGTTCACTATAAATTAGTCCATGTAAGAAAATAGAAAAATGAGAGATATAACAAGAAAAGAAAAAGTGAAAGGTAGGCCTAGATTAGCCTGCATATCCGGCCCATTACTCAGACGATATAATAAGTTGCAGAGAGACGTGTTGGAAGCCGAGCACCATCTTTTGATTTTTTTTTTTTTTTTTTTCAGATCTTCTTGCTTATTTTCTCCTGCAATTCTCTTCCGATTTCTCCTGTTTCGGTTTGAAATGCAGGCATTCATAGGTTTATAAGTTTCCACTATCCGTGCCATATCTTAATTTTGATCCGCCATACATTTCTCCATATTAGAGGAACTGCAGAAATTTGGATCACCTTTCATTAAGTCATTCTCAAATTTGTAGTACTGATTTCCTCGAATGTACCCAAACATTTGGCTTTGATAATCGCCTTTGACACTTCTAATTTTGGGTAGTGTAGCAACCTACCAAATTTCTAGTTTTTTCTTCTCTCTTTCAAATCAACAATTGGACGTAATACATAGAAAGGTAATTTGACTCCGCGTGTTCTGATATAAGCAATTTCTTTGTTTGCCACCTCAAATATCCTTCGAGGAACAACTCAGGTGCATCGGATTTCCTCTGAGAGTTTGCTCTTCGCTAGGCACTGCTAACTGCCGGGCTTTTTTCTTGTTTTAGCTAGCCTTGTTTTGCTTTCTTTTCTTTTTTTCTTTCTTTTCTCTCTTGGCAGCCGCAGCCAGGCATTAAAAAAAAATAACTCAGGTCATGAGATAATCCAGTAAGAAAGAAAAGGAAAATTTAGCAAAAGCAGTTATTCTAGTTGAAAACAGATCAATTTAATTTATGGAGCAGTTGATATCTTGGTGGAATTGGGCTGCTTATAGGGATAGCAAATAAATATAATAATATTATTTAAAGAAATATTATCTTTATCTTTCAAGTCATCATATTCAAACCTATCCAAAATTTTCTATACTATTTTTTCTAAAAGGGCTGAGTAAATATGTGTGCATTAACGCAATAACCCAACTGTGCATCAATAATCAAATGTGCTTTGTGAAATAGCATATACCCATTTTGAAGAGTCCAAAAATTAATTCCAAAGATTTAATATAATTATTTGATTGCTATCATTACAGAATTTTACTGGGTCCAAATGACGTGACTACAATCAACTATTTGCTTTAACTGAAAAATACAAGTGTGCACTGACACAATAGGCAAGAGTATATCCGCATCATGACTAAGTATGAACTAATGCAATCTAAAAGGTATGCATTTTAATCCGGAGTTCAGTGAATATTTTTGAAAAGTCAATAAAAGTTATTTAAAAATAAAAAATTTCATCACGGAAATATTATATTTGGGTAATTCTGTGGTGGACAGAAATTCAAAATCGGATTTGAATTCTGATCATTCAACTCTTTTCATAATATTAATAAATGGTCTGGATTGAAGCCCGATTTAAAATTTATGTCCACAGCAGAATTTGCCATTATATTTATATGATATCTTCTTTAGAGATTAGAATAGCTAAGCTAAGAATTTTGTCATTTTGTCTAATCTACGTGTATATTTGATTAGTACTTTACACACAAGTCTGATTGGCATTGTGTTGAATAAATAGTTGACATCTTATAAGTTAAGAGACACTACGTATTATAGTTTCAGGGAGGATTTTTAAATTTTTATTATTTATGGTTGTTATTTAACCAAGCAAGAATTCCAATCTTTTGGTTTTCTTTTTCTTCTTTTATATCGACTCTGACAGCCACCAAATCTAGATATATAGCTAGACTGTTTTCTTTCGGACACTTGTGTGTCCTTATTTATGGATAAATTCAAGACCGACGTTAATTACCTTTCTTTTCTCTTTACTAAAAGAGAATATACCGATCTACTCATCACGTCAAGAGTTGATAGTAGTACTCCATTGACAAAAAGCTTGCATGTGGGGTAGAAAAGATGTGAAATATAGAATTAGTCAAATAATTAAAACTTGTGCAAACAAAACTCCGACTAGTCCATAGGTGATGATTTTTTAAATATTAATAACATTAATTGCAGGAGTTATATACAAGTAAATTACATTGTACTTTGATTTTAAGTTTTAACACATATTTGTATTTTGTGTCGTCGTTATTATTGCTATGGCAGTAACTCAGTATCATTGTTAGTAGATAGTACTATATTTGATATTCAAAAAAAAAAAAAGAAAAAAAAAAAGATAGTACTATATTTTTCTATATCTTGTTGTTTTCGGTATTAATTGGTGTTATCATTGTTAACTTTCATTAGTTAATTAAAACAATATTGATCGGCGGTGCTAATGACAAGAGCAGAAAGTACGAGATAAGATAAGATCGATGCACCAGGAAACTTGATGGCAATTTGCAAATATGCAGATTTGATTTTCCAATAGATAGTCGGCGAAAAGGACTGATGACATGATCCAAGTTCTTCGGGTTATTTCATTTTAGGAAGCAAGTATTTTTTTTTTCGTTTTTCTATATTGATTCGTGAAGCTAAGAAGAAATAATCAATGACCAAAAAATAAGCAAGAAATAATCGGATTGGTTGAATTGGTTGCTTTTCTTTACAACTCAGCAAGATAGCAACACTCTGGATGCATTTTCTTTACAAGAGGCCATTGCTGCGTACTCCCGCCCAATGATGTGATGCAATACTGTTTTGTAATTTCGATTTTCAAAGCAACATTTTCATATATAATACATTTTTTCGTAAATCATTTTATGAGGAAAATTTTTTATATAAAAAATAAATGATTTAAACATCTATGGTTTTTTAATTATCACCATGCATCAAATTAATCTATATAATGTAAAAAAAAAAATTAAAGCATAGCTTTCAAGTTTCAATTAATACCATACTATTAATATTGGCATTCAGTAATTATTACTTTATTTTTTAAAAAACTTTCAGATAATTCTACACACAACTTATTCCTTTTATACTATCTGATCTATATGAAATATTGAAATCGATCTAGATATATATATCGTACATTTTCAAAGCAAAATTCTTTCCAATTTTAGTTTCAAAACCAAAAAAAAAAAAAAAACTTACAAAAAATGCTTATATGGCCATAAAAATATATTCAATCGACTTGTTGTACTCGTATATAAAGACAATGTTTTGAAGACAAGTTTGTAACTGAGCACATACATTTATATAATTCAAAGTGTCATTTACTAAGTTATATGAGAGAAGAAATTTTCTACGACATACACAACAAGTTTAAAAAATTAAATGACACTCGTACTGATAACTGTTACAATTGATAACCGTTGGATCACGATTGGATGACTAAGATTATTGAAAAGCTAGATAGAGGAATCATGGCACTCTTCATAGAGCATTAACTTTTCTAATGTATTATACCTCATGTAGTCATGTTTGTCTCTATAACATCTCATATATCGTTTATATAATTTACTAAATAAGCATTTCGATATAAATAACAAGGAAAAAAAGTTAATTCACAAAGAGCATGAGAGGTGTCTTATATTTTCATTGTTTGCTCCAACTAATTAAGATAGTACAAGTAACATAAGTCCTATTATACTGCATGCTCGATATTAACCAATATTTTGAAAATCGGACGGACCGGTCGGTCGAACTGGTTTGACCGCAAACTTGACAACGGTTCGTCTTCGGTTCCAGGGGCGGAGCCACGGACCGCGGTACGTAGAAGTCAAAGAGGGCATGGCCCACCTCAATATTTCAAAAAGACCTTGGAGAGTTTAAAATTTCATTTGACATAATATAGTATATATATTGGACCCTTCCAAATGAATAAAAAGTTCATAACATAACTTCCGGACTCCCTTATTTCAAAATCCTAGCTCCGTTCATGTTCGATTTAACCGGCTGTTGACCGCGATTGTACCAATCAGTTGGCCCAACCGATGACTGGACGATTCACCCTCTGGTCAAGCTTTAAACACATTGAAATTAACTTGTTGCATTATAAATCGTAAAATTGACTAATGAAACCAAAAAAAATAAATAAATTGCGAGATAGAAGCGAATTGATGATGTGTCATAGAGAATTAGAGATCGCCATATTTTCTACCTATTTAAGAAGAAAGGGATTACATCATTACATGATAGAAATTAAGACAGTTTGATCATGGATGGATAGTCAATTTTGCCTAATCAGCAGCTGTGCAATTTGTATATCGTGGTCGCTTTCTGGTGGTAAGTATGCTGACTCTCATTATGGATATAAGACAATACAATTCAACCTGGAAGACTTTCAGAATTCCAATTATTTATACGTGGCTCAAACTAATTCATGTATATTGCATGAAGCTTGCGGAATCAACTAGTTAGAGGTTAAGTTCCATTAATTGAACGATAAATTCAGTCTAACGACATGTGCATATTCATTGCATAATATATTATTAATATATGGTAATTGTAACATTGATTGAAGGGTTATAACTTATACTAGACATGGCAATCGCAGCTTTGCTGCGCTACGTAAAATATAAAAATTTATAATATAAAATATAAAAATTCTGTCTTAAAAAACTTGTTAAAATTTATAGACACAAATTTGTAAGTTCAAAATTAGTATTTTCTTCCGTAAAAAGTCGCTATATAAACTTAACATAAATTTTCTGCCCAAAAAAATCTTACATTAATTAATGAAAAAACTTGTTAAAATTTATAGACAAAAATTTATAAGTTCAAAATTAGTAATTTATTTCATAAAAAATTCCTATATAAACTTTATATAAATTTTCTATCCAAAAAAACATTGCTAATTTTAATGAAATAACTTTTAAAATTTATATATAAAAATTTGTAAGGATTGATAAAGATCATCCCCAATATTCATCATCCCATCATCCCTGGAAATCTTCATTAATGAGAAAAATATGTCATTAATGAGGAAACACATAATCCCCTTGGATCATCCCATACTTCTCATCCCCACCCGCACTAATTACTCATCCCTCCTCTTTGTTTCCATCCCTCCCCTCCCACCTCACATAAATAATCTTTCCAGAACATTTGTATATAAAAACTAGCACAATTAGTGTTTTTTTTTTTTTTACAGAACTATTGTGCAACTAAGAAAATTATTTTTTTTTTCAGAACAATTATATTATAAAACTAGAACAATTAGCTTTTTTTAAGAACAATTATATTCTGAAACTAAAATAATTAGTTTTTTTGCCAAAATAATTATATTCTACAACTAATTAAGACAGTTATCTTTCTTTTTCCAGAACAATTATATTATGAAACTTGACAATTAGCTTTTTTTTAAAAAATAATTATATTCTGAAACTAGAACAATTAGTGCGAAGGAGGAAACTGGGAATGAACAAAGGTGTAAGTAACAGGGAGAGAGGTGACATACTTTTAAAAAAACCCAAAAAAAAAAAAATGCAGTAGAAGTTCAATGAAATCAGAATATATATATATATAAACACACACCGTGAGCTGACATACTTTTAAAAAAACAAAAATGAAGGTACTCGAAAGAAGCACTTTCTTACAAATTAGCACGCCTAATAGCAAGAAAATTAATTAGGGTCGACATTTCGTCCATTTTTACTTACTTAGAAAGGGTTAACAAAAGATTATTCAGAGAATGATGATTCGTCCAAGATGCTTCTGGAGTTTAGGTTCCATTGGTTGGAATTGAAGATTTTCGTTTTTAGTTCGAGAAGGTTGACTGGACAAAATTTCTTTATTTGTAAAGAACAATGCTTCCTTGACAAGAAGCAGGAGTAAGAAATTATTTAAAATGGATTTGGCAGCCCAAAGTTTCTTGAAGGAACATCGCGAATAAAATCAGTTGCAATCCATAACAAAGCCCAAATTCTGAATAAATTATCAGGTGTACTGCTAAAATGGAAATATGTCTGAATATGTAAAAAATACGGATGTGAAAATAATTTACATTCATATCCGTATTTACTTCTAAATTTTAAATCATATTATATTTTCATATTATTTATATCCGAATTTTCGTGTCCACCAAAATCTGATCAATATGGACCCAAATTCGGGTGAATAATGTCGAATCCGGTTACACGTCTAGAAAAGCAACATTTAAAATATACAAATTTTGCTCGAAGAAGTAGATTAATTAAATGATGAATTGCAGCTACCTATGAACTTGTTAACTTCGAGAATTTAAATCAAGCAGCAAAGCATGCATCACTAAATGAACGAGATTCTATCAGATATATATATAACATAAATAAATAATAGTGAGCAATAAAACAACACCGGTTTATTACATGACCTAAATTGGCAACTGATATATATACTGATATATATGTCGTCACAGGTCTTAATCCTATAATAAAATCCACCTAACCAGAATAGTCCGTCCTAAAATGATTTTGGACTTGTGGTTGAAAAACATAACTTTGTATGGTTTAGATCTAAGGGTAGTGCTACGGACACAATTATGGGTAAATAAAGTAGACAGAGAAATCTTTACACCGTAAATAATTTCTCATTTCTTCGGAAAAAGTCTGATTTTTTTTTTTTTTCAGTGTCGTTCTTCTTCATCTAAATTTGTGGTTCTTTTATTTCCTTCATTTTATGTTTTCATTTCATCGTGTAAGTTCATAACTCTTAAATACGATGCAATCAGAACTTGTCGTTTAATAAAAAAGTATGGCGCCTCCTTTTTTTTAAAATAAAAAAGCAAAAGATGCTCTCATATGTAAACAAATAAAGAAGCAAAATAATATTAGACAATAAAGATATATTGCTCAATTTATTTATTTTTTATTAGACATGATATGCCAAAAATCTTTGATCCTTGGCCCATCCTTCGAAAGACCGTGTGACAACCGGGACCGGACCGGTCTTTTGAAGATTTTATAACGGGTTAGGACTTAGAAGAGCCGGTCTTTAAAAGGGTCGGATTTAATTTTCAACGAAGACGGATTTTGATGGGACATGTACCGAAGGACCTGGTCCGGCCTAGTCCGGTCCAATTTATTTAGAAGGGCCGGATTAAAAAGTTATATCAATTAAAAATAAAATTAAAATTAAAAGTAGCATATCTACATGCCAAAGTACCGATTTACAGCCTATATCCTACGTGCAAAGTACCTTATTGTGGAACAAAAATTGGTATTTATTTACTTATTTATTTATTATTTCTTCACTGGGGGTCGTTCAACCTAAATCACGCAGCAATTTACAGCTTAGAAATTTTTGGCTATCATTAAGTTTATAACAAGCATACGGTATGAGATGATGACATATGACAGTTGGATTTTTATATATAACATGGAACATGCAAGAAATTTATGTGAATAGGAGTTCGTTTGTTACACTGCCATTTGCTAAGAAAATATTTCTATAACTGATGCGTTGACCAAATGGCTTCAACAAGCATGAATTTTATTTGATTGAATACTTAAGCTAGAATAATTCTTTGTGAATTATCAAAACTTTTTTTTACTATGCAATCATCATCATAAGAAATAACAAATTTATCATATGAAATTCTTTGAGTCATTTGGATTCTTGAGTCCGGCTTTTTAAAAGATGAAAGACTTAGAAGTGCCGAGTTTCCAAAGGAGCAGGTTAGCCATCTACGGAAAAAGACCCGTCTGATCCGGCCCTTCTTTAGTACTTCGATGAATCCGGTCCGGTTCAGCCCTTACGACAAATTCGTCCAGTCCGGTCCTTTGCAATCCGGCCCGATTCTTTTGTCTTTCACTACTCAAAATATATTTTTGCTTCGTGTAACGATTGATATTCAACCACAAATCAAATCGATCAAACATCACAAATAAGTATTAGCACGCTAGATATCTAGCATGTAACCCTCTCGGAGTTTTGAATTAATTCGTTCTTTTTATAAGGAATTAAGATACACAAATTCATTAATATACATAAATGACGACAAATTAATATCATTTTCCTCATTCTGACTCTGTTCCATTAATTGGTAGTGATTCCCAATTAATGATATTTCAGGGAATAAAGATTACTTATCATTTTTTAATGTAAGCTATCTAGAAATAGAACTAGAATGCACCATGTGCTTTTTGGATACCTAATGTGGAATGCAACGTAACAGGAGCCTGGAGCCTAGCTATCAAGCGCATTCCAATATCTTTTGTCAAAGATATATCCCACTTGTTATTAAGTCAAACCACCTATATACTCTATGGGTGTCACGAACGATCTCCGACTGAAGAAATCAAGAAACCAAAAGAAACTTCCCTACCATTTACCAACCAATGCATGTAACCAACGCACGTGTGAATTATAATTTCTCAATTTCACACTACGACACTCTCCTATAAAAGGGAGGAGAATCAATATGCTCATTGCCACTTCATATTAATTTCACAGCCCAAGCATAAAACATATTCATGGCAAGCATGTATAAGCTAACTTGCCCGGCCACTCCTCCAGCCTCCTCTCACTCCTCTGCATGCAACTTCCAGTCCCACAAACTAAACTCACCTCTCCAATTTCCTCGAAGGACACACAACACAAAAATTGCATGCAAGTCTACTTCCAATGATAGCCAAAAACAGAACTCCAGTCGACGCGATGTTTTAATCGGCCTTGGTGGATTGTATGGCATCACAACCAGCCTTAGCATGAACCGCAGTGCATTAGCTGCACCAGTTCAGGCACCAGATGTCTCCAAGTGTACAACCCCTCAAGACTTGCCTAGTAACTTAGCACCTACTAATTGCTGCCCTCCTTTCAAAGGACAAATAGTCGACTTCAAACTTCCTTCCAAGTCGGCCCCACTTCGTGTACGGCCTGCTGCTCATGCAGTGAATAAGGAATATATAGAAAAATATAGTAAAGCAATCAAGCTCATGAAAGCACTGCCGGCTGATGATCCTCGCAACTTCACACAACAGGCAAATGTGCACTGTGCATACTGCGATGGTGCTTATGACCAAGTCGGGTTTCCAGATCTTGAGTTACAGATTCATAACTCCTGGCTTTTCTTCCCTTGGCACAGATATTATCTCTACTTTTATGAGCGCATATTGGGGAAGTTGATTGGAGATGATACTTTTGCACTCCCATTCTGGAACTGGGATGCACCAGCCGGTATGCAGCTCCCGGCGATGTACGCAAACCCGTCATCCTCGCTATATGATAAACTACGTGACGCAAAGCACCAACCACCGTACCCCATTAATCTAGATTACAACCTGACAGATCCAACATTTACCAGAGATCAACAAATCGACCATAACCTGAAGATCATGTATCGTCAGGTCTGTTTAACAATAATTCTGACCTGCCTCCAAGAAAATATACATTCAAAATATTTAGAATGAAATACATTTGTAGTTTTGGCAGCTGACTCCAGTTGTAAGTAGTAACCCCTATTGATTTGTTCCTGTGGAAAATACAGGTGATTTCCAATGGTAAAACACCAGAACTTTTCATGGGAGCAGCATATCGTGCTGGAGACCAACCAAACCCTGGTCAGGGTTCGTTGGAAAATGTACCGCACGGACCTGTGCACGTATGGACAGGTGATCGGAACCAGCCTAATGGAGAGGATATGGGCACTTTCTACTCTGCTGGACGGGATCCGATTTTCTTTGCACACCATGCAAATGTCGATCGGATGTGGTATGTCTGGAAGAAACTTGGAGGGAAGCACCAGGATTTCACCGACTCGGACTGGCTCAACACAAACTTCCTTTTCTATGATGAGAACGCTCAACTGGTATCTAATAATTGGTTCTTTTGAAAACTATTTTAAAAATCTAGCTTTGAATTACTTGTTCATGTAAGTTTGCCTTTAGAAAATTAACATTATCGTGACTACATTATTTCCGTATATCTTCTGGAAATTGCATTGAATAAATCACATTAACAAAGAAAAGACACTACAAGTTTCTTAATGATGGTTTGACTTGTCAACAGGTAAGAGTTAAAGTCAAGGATTGCCTAGACAATGAGACCTTGAGATTTACGTACCAAGATGTAGACATCCCATGGCTCAATTCAAGACCTACACCAAAAAAAGCCTTACAAAAGTTACAGACTAAAGCAAGGTCACTTCTGCAAACGGAGAAGACCCCTGCAAATTCTTTTACAGAACCCAATTTTCCAGTAACTCTCGATAAGGCAGTAAGTGCTACTATTTCACGTCCCAAGGTATCACGAAGCAGCAAGGACAAGGAGGATGAAGAGGAAGTGCTTATTGTTGAAGGTATAATTTGCTCAAAATTTCTCCATTAACATGAATTATTGGTTGTTAGATTTACTGATCGATTATATAATATGTTCAAAATCACGGAGTTTTTAAAAATTAACTCTTAATTTAGTGGTTAAAACTTAAAAATTACGTACATATATACGTTTCAATTGTAGAATGCGAGTTTGAAAGCTGATTAATCGAAGAATTTTCATGACCGTTGAAAGTTAAAAGTTTGATCCATTTTATTCTCATATAATATTATAATTCTTTAATGACTTGAAATTCTGAAAAAAAAAAAAAACATTATGAAACTACTTTTTTTTTTTCAAATAACCATTGAATGTAAATGCAATGAAAGTGATGTTATCCAAAGTACAAAGTAATAATGACTTGATGTTTCAATCCTTGTAATCGCAGGCATTAAGCTGGACCACAGTAAATTCGTCAAGTTTGACGTGTATGTAAATGCAACAGACGATGATGATATTACTCCCAATGCCAGTGAATTCGCAGGCAGCTTTGTTCACGTGCCACACAAGCACAAGAAGGGGAAGAAAGAGATGAAGCTTGAAACCGTACTCAAGCTTGGCATCACCGATTTGCTGGAGGATATTGGGGCTGAGGATGATCCGACCGTCATTGTCACGCTTGTGCCACGTACCAAGGACACGGCCTCCATTGGGGGCATCAGAATTGCCTTTTCTAAGTGAACATTACGGGTGTGTTTGGATAGAGGCCGGATAAGAATAGGAATAAGAAATAAAGGGCCGGATTTAGAATCTCGTGCCAATTCTTATTCTTAATTCTTATACCTTGGTTTTGTTGGTATAGGAATAAGGGCCGGAATTAGCCCATATTCCTTATTTCCATGGTGTTTGGTTTGGCACCGGAATAAGGAATAAGGGGCTTATTCCTATCCATCCCTTATTCCCATGCATCCAAACACACCAGATTAATAGTGGGTTCACATATATATATGAATACAGATGCTTGAAGATTTTTTATTTTATTTATTTTGTTTTTGAGTAAAATGATGTGTGTGTGTGTGTGTGTTTTACACAATATTGAGTTGAAATATTTGGTCCTCGATCCGTCGGAGTAAGTAAGACCTATACAGCTTGTGGCGATGTAGGTGAAAGCTTGCTGGATTTCAAATATATACATGATCGCCAGTCCAGATTAATTTGTTGTACTTTTCATGTTTCTTTGTGTCTCTTTAAATAAAACCTATGTATTTTGCTTCGGCAGATTTTTTATCTATTATGAACAAATTAGTTATTATTAATGTTCTTTATAAATTAATCTACATTAATTAATAAGCAGAAAGTAATCATCTTACTTTTTGCTTGTTGGTATACGTACCCTACATTACACTATTACAGTAAATTTATCAAAAGTGACAACTTAATTACCAAACTAGAAAACCATAGTCAACCCGACTTGGTCAATGGTTCTACTGCTACATCAGGACTATGACCAGTGATTTTGTACGGAGAGCAATTATATAATAAAAAAAGAAAGGAAGGTAGATGGTCGTCACGGCATGATCTCTTTAAAATCAAGCAAGTGTTTTTTATTTTTTTCCCTTATGGTATTTAGTCCTGATACTCATCTTTTGTCTCGTCGCATTCAAATTTCAAATAAAAGCCATGCCAAGTGTCGTTCAGGAAATTTCATTCAGTACAGCATTTATTTTTACAAAAAAAATGAATTCTATACCAATTATTTTTAGCATAATTCACTCTCTCTTTATTTAGAAAAAAACAGTAGTATTTAAAATGTGCACCGGATAATATTCACTCGACAAATAAAAAAGAAAATTCACTTCAAACAATAACTGAATAATCTGGTACAATGAAGATGTGAAAATAGGAAATAACTATGTACATATTCATTTCTTTTGGTTATTTGGTGCATGTTTGAATGGGTGCCTTTTTTATTTACATATATATTCTTCGTTTTACCTGCCTCCTTGAAGCCACGTAACGTTATTTTCTTACTTAATGATGTGTATTAGGAACGTAAAATGTAGTGAATTAAAAGTGGGAGGAAATGAAGTTAATTTTATTTTACCTTCTTTCAGTAATAATTGGGCTGCATTATGCATGTCCTCGACCAAGTAGCCAGAGACTTGTCCGAAGCTACAACAAAATATAAGGATGAAAAATAAATCTTTCAAGTAAAAGTTTGAAACTCTCTTTGATCCTCCTAAATATGAAGGAATGAAAAGAAAATAAAAGAAAATTAAATAAATAAATTGTAGAGTCAATTTTATTGCGTTCCATAACATGATATTCTGATGGTGAATAAATTCTGAAATGAATGGAATCGAATGAATCCATTTTTCTCGAAACCGTGAATAATCCCCATAAATCTTACATTTTTACCTATTTGGCACATGGACTTAAATTGATTAACAGATTACAGATATGGTCAAGACTCGTAATAACCAACCAGCACACAGCTGTTTTTTATGGCTCTATGCCCGAAAATGCCATTGCCCATTGGGAACTAAAAGACAACCATATAATTAGAATATAAATTAGGGATATATATGTGGAGTCAAAAATCTGAACGGAAAATAGGAGAAAATAGTAGTGCGGATCAAAAGTAGACTGATCATTGTCAAGGGCTTTGAATCTCTGCGTTACTGCGTATGTGTAAAGTAAACATAGTCAGCTCTCCTTTCTAAAAAGGTTATACAATTCAACCCAAATTGGGGAAGTTGCTGAAAAAGTATGTCTCTAGTAATTTTGACAATACAGCTAATAAAAAAGATGTACGTTTGCTTTTACGGCTTGAACAAAACACTCGGATAAATTCTAGCTTAGAAAAAGCGTGAAAAGTAAAGATGCTGCATCAATATCTGACTAAGGCAATTTTAAACAAAAAATGAGTGAAATTGAAAAATATATATTATCTTCAACTCACTACACCAAAAATGGGTTATAGCAAGATTAAGATGGCTAGATGTTTTGATGGTCTTGCCAATCATATGATTTCACAAGACTTTTTGGCAAGACAAAGTACTATATTGGGAGGTTAAATGTTATGGCAAGACGAACGCACAAGATCAAACTTCATGTTGCAAAAATAAATAATAAATAATTCACAAGACCAACTTAGCAAGACCAAATGCATAATATCTTCTGGATTTATCTCCGGACCCCAAACCCCTTCTTCAATTCATTTTAGTCTATATTCTCTCTCATTTTTGAGTCCGCCTCATCTCTTCCGACTCCCTCTCTCTAAGCCGGCTAGGGTTTTTCCCATTCGAGATTATCCGGCGCCATCGCCTCTCCATCGTCTCTCTCGAGTCCGGTAAGATCGACATGGTCTCTCTCGTTCGATTCTATCTCTCTTCTCTTTTGGACCATACCACAGCCGTAAGCTCTTCTTTATCTCCTTTTTCTTGCGTTGCAACCATGGTGTAGCGTTTTGGTAGAGGAGGACAAGCTGAGGTCTTTCTTCTTTATACTAATTTAAGATATTTTTTTAATTATTCTTTCTCTTGACTCCGATCGATCTGTAATGTTTCGTGGTTTTTTTTTGTTGATGCTAACTCGATTTATTTGTGTTTAGTGGATAGGCCTGTGTTGAATTTCGTGTACTTGGATTTGGATACCTTAAGCAAGTTGATATTGGGAATATTACGGTATGAAATTTTCTTTTGTAATGTTTATATTCCTTTACTGTTATGCTCAATTTTGTGACCATATTTATAAATGTTGAAATATTTTCAACTTTTGCATTTTGAGTTAGATGATAACACCGAATTATTTATTGCAAGATCAGAACTCAAAAGCAATGAAGTGGCGGGGGATCAAGTAACCTCTGTTGAGTGCTATGCATTTTTTTCAAGGTCCATTAATAATTAGTAATTACTCTTTTTTTTTTTTTCCTTTCTTATTTTATTTTCAATTTAGAAATGAGCTTGCTTAATTCCTTTTGAGGTAGTGCTTGATAGGATAAAATTAGAACCCACCTAGTTTATTATAATTTACCAAATCGACAATTTGGATATAATTCCGAATTTGTGTTGTTTTTATTTAATATATAAAAATTTCTATTTAAATTTATTAAGGAATTAGATTAGGAATGCGATACTAAACACTTGTTATGAATTTGGTGCTAATTTACTGCACCAAGTCTAATCTTTAAAATGTTTATTTCAATTTTTCAGGTTGTGCTGCTGGTGGCTACAGAAGAAAAAGTTCGATTAGAACAAACTAAAACATTAGATTAGGAATACAATGCTATTGGGTTTAATTGTTAATATTTTTTAAGTTCTTTTTTTGATATTGTAATTATTTGTGTTAAGATCTTGTAATATCGATCCTTATAATTATTTTGTATTTTTATTGTCAATTTAATTTTCTGCAAATGTGGATAATTATAGCATTTATTAGAATTTAATTGTTTGCTAAATTTCATATTTTGCGTTACCAGCCATGGATGAAGACTATTTGGTCTTGCAATTAAAATAATAATTTATTTTTACAATTTTAGTGTATATTTATAAATGAATAACGCGAGAACATTTGGTGTATTTATAAATAAAATGAATAACGCAAGACCATTTTGTGTTGCCATAGTTTAAGGGACACGTGTTGCTAATTTGCAAGACGTTTCCGACCTATACCAACATAGGAAAATCGTGTTGCCCCAGACCCTCGCTACACTACATGCAACAAGATTAATATTCCTCTTGCCAAATAATTTAGCAAGGGATATATGGATGCATGGCAAGACTTTCGTGTTTTGCCATAACCCATTTTTGATGTAGTGACTTGAAATATTCACGGAAGATTTTTTTAAAACCAAATTTTCAATCTGTATTTTTAACGCGATCAAAAAGTATATTATTCTTAACCACTAAATTTAAAAGTAATTCTTTGTATTGTTTTTCATTTTAAAACAAAAAGCCATGTCATCATTATATAAACGAACGGAAGAGTCCAAAAGCTTATTGCCGATAGTGTGAAATAAATACAAGAGTTTGTTTCGAGCAAAGTTGGACATAATTTGTCCACGAAGACATATTTGTTCACCAAAAGTTTTTTTACGGTTCTACCAGCTTCCAAATTCAGAAGTTATTTCTTAAAAAAGGACTAAGAATGGTACATGATAAATATAGCTAAAACTGACTAAATTGAAATTATAGCAACCGAAGCGACTAAAATGAATCAACTATTATATGTGTCAAAATGTTGCCATTTGAGGTTTTCATTAGCTGGGATTGGCTTCTGCAATGAAAGTGATGCGTTTGTCATCTTTTAACTTGGCTAGACGTCCCATGGTCTATGATCCACATGCAATGCATTTTTTAAACAAATATAAGAATATAAACTCGCTAAACTAAATAAACAATGCTAAATAAAAGTCGTATTTGAGGTCGAGTCGTCAAATCAAGTTGGATCACGATAGATTCGAGTCATTTTCAGAGAAATATTATAGAACGAATTTAGAATAAGATATAATATCGTAATTATTTTGATTCAAAAAAATATTTATATCTTTTTTTCTAAAAAAATAAGGAAATTGATCCTCAATATATATTATCTGTACTGAATATGTTATCTCTCGTGAATATAAAAAATAAAACATTTGACTTTTATATATTTTTTTTTTCGTTCAATTGTTTCTAATCAAACAATTAGATATATCTCTCATCGCACATTTTTCAGAGATTTCGGTTATATGCATCTTTTCATATTAGAGTTAATCTGTAAGTTTGTTATCTCAATTTAATTAATTCGTACATAAAGATATTTGAAATAAAAGATAAATTTATTTTAGACCCAACTCCTTTTTTTTTGTTTCTCTCACAGAAAATTGTTTTTTACGCACTAAGGCTTTGATCAAATTTGAGTGAAAGATCACAAGTTCGAAATTCGACTAGGGAGTCTTTCAAAAACATTTAATTTAAAAATAAATTGGGAAACTTACCCCAATTTATCTTAAAGAAAAAATGGCTTCAATCAAATTGTCTCTCCTAGAAAATCTGTAAGTTTGTTTCTCTTTTCTAACACTAAGGCTTCGATCAAATTGTTTTTTTCCGCACGATTTTACTTCATTTGAATTGATTTCGTAGGATTTTATTGAATCTAATAATATAGAAATTTCAACCAAATGACATTAAATCTGTTCATTTTTTATAAAAAAAAATTCCTAATTAAATCACATGTTAAAAGAAAAAACAGGATTTTGATCGGGGCCTAATTCAACCAGAATGTGTTCTCAAAACTAACCGCACATCCAAACCTATCCATGAACATAACCAAATAATTTAATCCATGTTATTTGACAATGTCAAATTAAAGTTATCTCGGATTTTAATTATATCAAGTTCGAACCATCTCAGGTTCGAACAATGGTCTGAGTTTGGTCCTTTAAAAGATAAGTTTCCACTAGTTTTTAAAAAGGTTAAGAAGGAAGAGGTTAATGTCAAGTAGGTCTGGAACAATGGTAATATTAGGTTGTTCCTGAAAAGGGGGATTTCTCTAGACATGAGACAGGAAAAGGAGGAGTTAAGTACATTCCTAGCAAATTATCAGTTTAGTCAGGTTCCAGATAGTTCAATTTGGCACTGGCATAATAAGAGGCACTATTCTGTAAAATCGTGCTATGAGTTTTTAAAACATGGGGGGTTTTAGATAAAAATACAAATTGTTTCTGAAAATTAAAATTTCCTTTGAAAATTAAGTTGTTTTGCTGGTTAGCCTTTAAGTATAAGATTTTGACTAAAGATATTTTAGGGGCTAGAGGTTGCCCAGTAGATCCTATTTGTGTTTTTTGTGATGGAGAGGAATCAATTGATCATTTATTTGGTAATTGTTCCTTTATTGGGATTTTTTGGTTGTTTTTTAATCTGTTTAACAAATGGGGTTGTCAGATTAACTATACTTCCTTAGGGAATTTATGGGAATATGGTTTTAGTTTATCGGCAGATATTAGGAATAGTGTACTTACTTATTTTGCAGCCTTTATGTGGGTTATTTGGAAAGAACGAAATAGTAGGATTTTCTCTGAAATTAATGGTGCTAGAGCTGCTACTTTATGTGCCTCTATTTTTAGCTTATATCTTTTCTGGACAGGAGGTACAACGGGAATGGAGATGGAAGTCCTGCAGGCAAACCAGGGTGACACTGATGCAGGGAACCGGTAATTGAAGCATCTGACTATGTTGTTTTTATGTTCTTTTCTGTTTGCTTGGCTGTAATAGGTGGTACTTCTTTTCTTTTGTTGATATTATACTGTTTGGGGTTTTTAGAAGTCTCCTTTAAGGAGCAGGTAATTTCAGTTAGTGTGTGGTTTGTAAAGTTGCTTCTGCAACTTTGGATTTTGTGATTTTGAGCATTCTTCAATGAAATGCATGCCTCCCTTCTTGGGAGTCTATTTTCAAAAAAAAAAAAAAAAACAAAACAAAAAACAAAAAAAAAGTTCGAACCATCTCGAATCCAGAGAGTTTCGAGTTTGAATCATTTCGGGTCTATGTCATCCTGAACTTTTGTAAAGTTTGAGCCAGGTAGACTCGAATAGCAGCTTAATTTATGTTAGCTCGAATTTACTGATCAATTAGGTTAGGATTTGTTATTTAGAAAGTCAATCTGATTCGGATTCTATATAGTGGATGAAGAAATTAATTATAATCATACTTATCTAATAACAACGGAATTACATTCCCTTTATCAAACTATAATGTATTCTTTCACAAAGGCAGACCTAAGTAGGGTGCATAACGTCTAAAACGACCACGAAAATGATCGGTTGTATTAACCGTTTCGTTTTGAAAACGAAATTGATTACCATTTGCGTTAACCGTTTCGTTTTGGACGAAACAATTGAAATCACGAAAGTACCACGAAAATACATATGGATGAAACTGTTTCAAGCTTTCGTTAACCGTTTCGTTTTGTTTTGGACGAAACGAAACTAAAGAACGGTTAAAACAGTCACCGTTTTCACCCCTAGACCTAAGCATGCAAGTCCAAACTCATGGGGACTTGCATCCTCGGCAGTCAACCCGGCAGTTGTTTTCTTTTTTTATATATTTAAAAAATTTTAAATTAAAATGTCGAATCCAAACAGTTGATCTTGTTCAATTTAACGGACGATGCATTTCCATATAAATTTTATAAAATTTGAAGTTGATTTGATACTTGATTAAGGACTCAACAAATAAACGTATTAGAATTAACTAAACCAGATTCATTCATTTGTTGAGCACTTAATCAAATATCAAATCAACTCCAAATTTCATAAAACTTATATGAAAACGCATCGCCGTTAAATTGAACAAGATCAACAGTTTAGATTCGACATTTGAATTTTAAAATTTTTAAATATAAAAAAAAAAAGAGAGGAAAGGACGGCTCCCGGCGGTCGAGGATGCGAGTCCAAACTCATGGTATGATTTAGATTCCAAAACAAATTATCCTGTTTGTTTTTCTTATTTATATGGGCTAAGACAGATAAAGCCCATAATATAATTATGTCTGGGCTTTTCTTAAGATATGAATTCCCAAGATATAATTCTCTCTTTCCTTATTAATTTTCTTCTAGAGGGCGAATGCAGAAGTATGGAAAATATGTTGAATCTAAAACATATTATTGACCATTAATTAATATACATCATACAACAATAACATCGTCATAACTCACAAGCACCTAAATTAAAAGAAAGATTCTAAAAATATCTACCATGATATAATAATAGTAAACTAACTACTAAAACCCAAACCTTTCTTACAACAAAGGCAACAAAAAAATCACAATCAATGGGCAGCAACCATATCGGATCCAAACAGATCAGAAATTGGATCCGCTAAATTAGGAGACGAAGGCATCAAGAACACATACTTGGAGGCAGATAGCTTCTTCCTCTGGGGACAAATCGGCCCGTCCATTCTCTTCCCGACAAAGCAAGGGGAACCATCCACCGTCAGATCAGCGGCTGTGGATTGCTGCTGATGAGGTGGAGACAGAGGTGGCGAGATAAGAACCTGGGGCGTAGATCGGTGTATTGAGAGGGAGATCAACTTGCTGTCCCTAATCCGAGCGAGGGCGCCGGGTCGGAGGAAACGGTGGTGGTTTTTCATTTGGATTCCTCGTCTCCGAGAGAGAGGTCGCTTCTTCATGGTTGAGACTTGAGAGGTTGGGTTAGAGAGAGAGAGAGAGGGAAGAACGGAGAAATTGGGGGGAAATATATGAAATAAGAAAAGTTGGGGGGGAAATGTAGGAGGGAGGGAAAAGTGAAGGAGGGAATGCGGTTTTTGAAAACAGAAGGCGAGACCGCGAGAGCGGTTAGATGCGAGATCCGTGGGGTGCGAGTAAAACGTGAACGGTTTGAGGGAACTTTTCTGGCCGAACCAGGTCCTGTACGCTGAGGGATGTTTGGTGTACTGGTTACAGGTTGGCGTTCTTCTACATAGATGCAACAGGTTCAATCAACGAGAAGTAATTAGAAGAGAAATGTTAATTGTCGGCAACAGTCACGTTGCAAAATTGTTGATAGGACCTTTGTTCAGATTCAGCCACGTCGTCGAATTAACAAATACTTGTATGATTGAGATTTCCTCGAATGCAGAGTCCTATTAGCCGGATCTGGACGAGTTTTTGTTTAAATATATATATATTAGGATACCGTATAATGTGTTTTTCGCCTAATTTACAATTTTTTGAACGAATCAGTAAATCATCCAAATCAAAGTTTTGTTTCACCTATCAGAATGCCAATCGACATTCTTTAAATCTATTATTTCATGTTATTTGTTTAACAAGGCAAACTGAATTTCGGCAAAATATTATGCCACCGTATTAATATCTGTTTTAGAAAGAAAAAATCTACATATTTTCTTCTCCATTTAAACATTTGCAGTTTTGCATACATTAAACATGATTGTTTCGCAAATAGAAATACACATGAGATGATTTTATTTGCCAACATTGTAATAAAATGTATAGTTTTGCATAATTTTATTTGCCAAAATTGTACATAAATCTGTAGTTTTGCATATATCATACAGTATTATTTCACAAATATAGAAAAAAAAACATAGCATTATTTTATTTGCAATAAAATGTATATATCTGTATATACATTTGTAGATCTATACATATCGACTAATATATATTGGCAGAAAATTAAAGTACCCCAAAAAAGGAGGTCCATTAACAATTTTGAGGGTCATGGTTCCCCGACATTTTTTGTTCTTCAAATATCACACTTTCTTCTTTATTGTTTGTTTTATATTTTAAAATTTAATGTACAAATGCCAAATCCAAACAGCTAATCTTCAATTTCACTAGAATTATATTGTAATTAAATATTATAATTTTCAGAAATTATTTGATACTTGATTAAGATATTAAAAATGAACGAATCTAGTTAACTATGATAGATTATTTCTAATATATGTTTATTTTTCAACATTTTGATAGAGTTCATTTTGAACTCCAAAATTATAAATTTTATGACTACGTATTTCGTGAAATTAAACAAATCAATTGTTTGGGTTTAAAATTTGATCTTAAAATTTTTTAAAATATGATATAAAAAATAAAGCGATTCATTTGAAGCTATTCTATCTGCATGGTATCTATCACTAACTAAACTCATGCCACTTTCCTCTATCACTGGATTCTTCAATCTAGTAAATGATGAAAGCGGTTCGTATTGGTCAAAACGACAAATGTTACAATTTACAGGAGAATAGTTTTCGAGTTTCTTTATTTAAGGCTTGCGGCGCTTGCCACATTTATATTTATATATATATTTATATAGTATAAATAAGTTTAAGGCCGGGCTAGCCGCATTTATATAGTAATAAAAAATATAGGTGATCGAGGTCGTATCGGTCAAAACTATACAAAAATAAAGGAGAAGTGTGCATAATTTTTTTTTTCCTTTTTGGCAAGTTTAGCGATGATTTTCTTCATATTGCTTGAGATGGGCAGATTTGGTTTAAATCATAATTCCTAATTTATTTTCAGATTTCCCATTCATTTGGCTACTTTAAGAACGATAAGTTACTAGAAAATGTTATCATGGTACCTGAATGCAGATACTGGCATTCTTCAAAATAAATTAAGCAAACATCTAAATCTAAAAGTAAGCTAGTAAAAGATTTCTAAAAGAGCTGATGGCATCCAAAGGGTAGCAAGTAGCAAGGCATATCATGGAGCAGGAAAGAAAGTGGCTGATACAGATGGAGATGTGGCGGCAGTGATGAGGAGGTCAAGAAGCATGCACCCGATGACCTCACTCTCAGTCGGTGCATCCCTGGGACCCCTCGCCTCAGCCAGCTCCGTAAGGCACTTTACCATTCTTTTCAGATGCTCCTCGCGTGAGATCAGTTCGGCATAAGGGTAGTACCACTTATAGCTCTCCTTGACCTTTTTACTCCAGTCAGAAGGACCAAGCCTCATAGACTCAATCTCTTTATCCAGCCTCTTCACATCAGACAGCTTCCCATCATCATCATCCTCTTCAACCAAAAGCTCTGAATTTTCTTCCTACATTCGATTTGAAAGTATTGGAACATAAATACAAGAAAATCAACAGCACAATACTGCTGACAGTCTCTTTACTGACCATGATATATATTACCATTTATTACAATATACCTCACTCGTCTGTTTGAAAACAATAGACAAAAGGGAGGGAAAAAAAGAAAAAGCTTCAGAAAATTGATGAGTGAGCACGAAAGGCAAGTAATGAGGAACCAATGTACATATATAAAGATTAAAGACAGACAGAAGAAGTGTACCTTCAGCTTGAGAAGTTCATCACGTGAATGCCTCTTCTTCATTGCAGCCAACAACTTGGCTCTCTTGGCCTGATTAGACATGAGCTCCTCCTCTTGCTGGGACCACTTGCGCTTGAGTTGCTCGGATCTGAAGTCAGCTGGGCTTATCTCGCAGAGGGCAGCATGTAGGTGCCGGTTGACGGAAGGGAGCGCTGTGACGCGGTCATAAGACATCGTCATGATGAGGTCATTAATGCGTAGATAACGAGGGCAGGCTTTAATCGAGGCACGCTCCAACATGATCCTCATCTCCATCCACTGTCTTTCCATTTTGTGCCCCCTTAGAATCTCGTCCAGCGAAAACTCTGCCCTCGCCGCCTCCAATTGAGCATCCAATATCGCATCTCGCAGTTGCTCCATGTGTTTGCGAAGCGACTGCCACCTCTCTGCCATCTCCTCTACAGAGTTTGTTGGCTCAATTGCTTCTTCATTTACTTTTCATATTTATTTTGCAAAAAGAGACCCATGCAAGAAGGGAAACAAAATTGCTGATTAATTAGGGAATAAATACTGAGAAGAGAGAAAATTCTACTAATTACTCTTCTATTTACTGATCATTTATCATTATACTGAACAAACCACATGTACAAGCAAAAAAAAAAAAAAAAACCAACAACAACGCTCCAATTGAACAAGTCTCTTTTGCTACTTCTCATTTGAAATTTACTTTGTTTATTTAATTAGTGGTGAGCAATTGAAAGAAAGCCATACTTCAAAAGACGAAAGAAAAAAAGGTAAACAAACAGAGAGAAAAACCCCTAGAAATAAGAGGTTAGTTAGAACTTAGAACTAACCCTAAACTAAACCCTGGCAGAGACAACAGAGACAGAAACCAGAAGAGGGAGAAGAAAGAGAGAGGAGAGAAGAATACCTGGTGAGGAGGAACTCGACGAAGCCGAAGCAATATCAAGCCCCTTGAGCAGAGGCACAGTAGCCGCCTCTGTCTTCTCAGAGAAGGATGCCATGTGTTGTCGAGAGAGAAATGGAAAATTGAAATTGGCAGAAACGAGAGAAATTGCCTGGAGGGAGAGTAACTTCTCTGTTATATTTCAATGCTAATCACAAAAGGAAAAATCGCCTAACGGGCCATAGAGAGAAAAAGCCCACAGCTGAACAGAGTTTTTATCTTTGTATTGTGTGTTTTCTAATATGGCTTTTCTGGGCCGGGTTGTTATAATATGGCTTTTCATTATAATTTGATTCAGAGAGGATTAACCGGACTGCAACCAACCAAGAGGTTGTTGTTTTGTTGGTATGGCTAAGACCCGTAGGCCGTAGTAATTGAAAATTTCAGTAGTAGATGAAATTTTATCGTTGCCAAAATTTTCTTCAAGAGCTTAGAGCTCTGAAGTCAAATTATGAAATATGGTTACAATGACAGATCATTTTATCATTGATTGTTTACAAATTGAAGAATTCCAATTCAATTTATAATGTGTTAATTGATTTCTTGATACACCACGATCTAATTCCAAAGCCTAAAAGTGGGCCCAACAACGGGCTAATATTGGGCTCTTACTATAAGCCTACTCTAAACTAAACCGACAAATCCAAAAATAGCGTGCCATCAACATGGGCTTAATTTAATAAAATTTAATAATCCATTGTTGCACCGACCAACGAATAGAGAACACCATAATTGAATTCACTCGACTCTCGCCTTTCCCCGAATTACTTTTATTTCGTCGTCGGAAAATTCCCTCCCGACCCAAAAAGAGAAACCCTAGCTAGTAGTACAAGAGACAATATGGTGTGTGACAAGTGTAAGTTCCTCTCTCTCTCTCCAATTTGCGCATTCAATTGAAGCTTTGCTCTGGAATTTTATTAAGAAATCTTAACCCTAAGTTTTTTACTTTGTTTATTTTTTGTTTTTTTTTTTCTTTAATTCAGGTGAGAAGAAATTGGGGAAAGTGATCGTCCCAGACAAATGGAAGGAAGGTGCGAGCAACACTATGGAGAGCGGTGGTCGCAAGATCAACGAGAATAAGCTCCTTTCTAAGAAGAAAAGGTTCTTCTTTTCTCAAAAATTGATTCCTTGTTCAATTTTGTGTTGAATTTAGTGATTTTAGGCTCAGATGTTATCAGGAACCAATGTGAAACTGTAGACATTAATTCAATTCAGTCCGTTGTTTGTAGAGTTCTGATTTTAATCCTGGATTGTAACTCTCTGATCCATGGAAAGCATCAATGTTAGACAATATTAAACTAATTATGATAACAAAACAAAGCTGGAATTGAATGATTTGGGATCCATAGGTCTTCGCACCTAAATGATCTACTGGTGTATGTTTTTGTGAATTTCATTATCCAGATGGTTTCCTGATTTCTTATATGTATTTGTTTGTTTAATTGATGAATAGATGGACCCCGTATGGTAATACCAAGTGCATGATATGTAAACAGCAAGTGCACCAAGATGGCAAGTACTGTCACACCTGTGCCTATTCCAAAGGTATGTAGTCATTATTTGGTAGTTTTATGATTCCTCTGTTCTTTTTGTGATTGAAAATTTGTGCTGAAACTCAATCGGCAACCTTGAATTAAGCTTTATTGTTGCCAGATAATCCAAACAGTCCAACTTGACCTGTCATAAATAGATCTGGTTGTGAAATATAACAGAATCTTTTGTCTTGGTAAATTATCTGTCCAAATTCTTGAACAATAATATCCCCGTCTTATTCTGCAACTCAGATCTTGTTTTGTTGACGAGTACCAATTATTATATATTCTTTTTTGGAAGTTAGCCATCATTTCCTAGTAGAATCCAATGACAAACTTGCTCAAATATTTGCCTGAGGTCTTTCTTAATTATATTTTTTTTATCAATAGGTGTTTGTGCAATGTGCGGTAAACAAGTGCTGGATACCAAGCTCTACAAGCAAAGCAATGTGTAAATGTAATCTAGGAACTGGCAATTAATGTGGATCTGAAAATTCTGTACAAGTAGTATAATTTGTTTTACATCTCTTGGATCTCACAACTGAGCTTTAGTATGCTGCCTCTCTTGTGCTTTGAAAATGATTGTTCTTTAATATTAGAGCAGTTGGTTTTATTATGAAATATGAATTGAATCTATGTTATGTATGTGGTTCTAACAAGCAAACGCTGTTGAATGTAGTGAACAATTAAACAAACTAATCTGCCTTGTTCAATTTCCAAAGTGGTTAATTAATTTAGATTTGGATTGTGGTTAGACCTTGTTGTTGTTAGTATTAATACTTAACTAGATTAAATTCTCCAAGTTTAACATCCTAATGTGAGTCTGTTAAATAGTCAACTGATCTCGCTGGCAGCGGTTGAATGTAAATTTCATTGTATTGTTAAAATAAGGAAACTTATGTCATTGTATCGGAATTTTTTTCATGTTGAATAGGACGGCAAGTAGTGTCTGTGAACGTATATAATTATAAAAGAAAGGTTTAAATCTCTTTTTATAAAAACAAAAACAAAAAAAAAGTGCCCTGAACAGTTAAAAAATTATAGCATTTTAATGATACACCATGGCTAAGAAACCTTGTAATTTGCAGAAAAAACGTGCAAATGAATGAATAAGATACCGCATGTAGATTATATCTATTCTGCACCGCAGGAACATAATTGCTATTGCATCAATCACTAGCTTGAAAACATAAAGTCTTAATTCGTTAACAATATGAAGGAACAACTCTGAAAGAAAAAAGACCATATTTGAATTAACATTGATACAGGATACAAGTTACCATTGTCTTGTGATGCTACATGCTACCAACATAAAGGAATACTACACTTCCCTAGCTGAAAATACAATTACATGAAGCATGGAATGAACATGTTCAACCGTTATTCCTCAACACTAAAACCCCCAAAAACCTAGAATCAAATTTTTTGTTTCAGTACATGACGTAACTGAACCTTCTGGCTCTCCATTCTTGCCTCCATTAACTTCGTTTTCAAACTGTGCTTCTGTTGCATGGAACGCGGGCACTCAATGCAACCTCTAAAACCTCTCGGGTATTGCAAATTCATTGAGTCCGGCGAACTCCAGTGCTCCCCAAGGCTTTGTGAAGGACTCAGTCCAATCTCATGCAAGCCCACATCTGGTGAGTAGTTCCCAACTGAAGTTCTTGCATTAGAGATCCGTGCATTGGAAATCCTTGCATTGGAAATCCTAGGATCCAACACCTCTTCAATCTCACGGTTTTTCTGACGAGAAGGTTTCCACAGAAGTCTTGAAATTGCTGATTCCTTTTTCCTCAGTTGCTTTTTGTTATCAGGTGAATATATTTGGTGCATCTCATCCATTCCATTTACAGCAATTTGTATTTCTTCACACAGTTTTTGGTTATTGACTGATGGTTCGCTTCCTTCATTTGAATTGCTCGAACCCAACCCCTCTTCAGTTCTGCTGACTGTCTCCCAACTGGTCACCTCCTCGGTCTCACTCTCATCATTTGAAATGCCACTTTCAAATAACTTTTTTGGGTTCTCTAGAAATATGTCTGTCTCTGGACTTGCCAGTTGGATTTCAGATTCAGGGTTTTTGACGGGGCTATTTCTACAACAGGATTCAATACCTTTCAGCTCTTCAAAAATGGTAATTAGATCTTCAGGGTCACGAGGTGGATTGTAAATAAACCCATTAATCTCGTTCTCTTTAGTCACCGAATTAACAATCTTCAATAGATCATCAGCTTTCTTAACTACCTCAATTTCCCCATTGTTACAATTTTGAGCTACAATTAGAAACTTCTCCAATTCTTTTTGCAACTTATCCAATTCAGAGAACTTGTTCTCAAGGGTAATTTTGGCATCTACAAGTTTCATTTGAACCCTCTCTTCTCTCCAAACCTCTGCCATCTGTAACATTTTTCTCTCTTCATCCACTTCTTCTCGAATCCTCAAACATTCCTGTTTTAATGTCTCAATCTCAATCTTATCCTCTTCTACCTCTTTAGCTAGCTCATCACAGACCTCTTCAATCAATTCTCGGTTCTTCCTCTCCTTCTCATAATCTTGAATTAATTGTTTGCTAGACAATCTATTCTCTTTCGCCTCACTTAGAAGTTTTGAATTAAGAACCTCTAGCCGCCTTCGGTTTTTCTTCTCTTTTTCAAGCTCGACCTTCATATCATCTATTATAGCTCTAACCTTCTCATGCTCTCTTTTACGCCAAGCAGCTTTTTCTTCAGAAATTTTATTCAAAAAGCTGTCAATTTTCTTCTTTGCATTATGCTTCTCAGTTTCTAATTTGGTTATCTTGGCACGAGCTTGTTCAAGTTCGAGTTGAAGATCCAAAACAGTGTTTGTATCATTTAGGTTCTCTGTCAGGTTTAATTGGGTTGCAAGTTTATATGCATCTTCAGCTGATGAATGTGCACTTTCAGGGTCCCACTTTGTTGCTTTCTCAGCTGAATCTATCTGTATAGTTTAAGATTTTATAAGTGGATAAATATACTAACATAACTGCATGTAAAGTACCAGAGCAACGTATGTTAATTTTATTTAACGAAAACAAAATCAAAATTACCATCCAAATTACAATAGGAATTGGCATTTTCTTTGCTTTCTTTTTACTACATTCAGACAAGCTGAAGCTATCATTTTGTTGGAATAAATTGTGAGTGGCATTCTGACTTTCTCCAAAGTAGTTTTACACCAATTGACTATTTGACTTTGGAAACTATAATAGATATACAAGAGAGGGATGGACACTAGGCCCCACTAACATAATCCACAAATAGCTTGGGAGATAACAACACCATATCCAATTACTATCCTACCAAATCTCACGATATATAAATTACCAGTGCAAAAATTTTCGAGTTACCTTGTTGAAGTCACAATTTGTGGGGTCTAAAACTGAGTTGGGGCTAGAAATCTCAGTTTTAGAGATGTGCTTTTGAGTTTGGTCAGTTGGCTTGAGTAGCTGGACATGAAGATGCCGTGGTATTGCCTGAGACAGAAGAAAAATAACAAAGAAGCACATTAATGCCAATTATTTTCTCTACAAGTAAAAAATTGATGCCTGCATTAAAAAAGTGAAACTTTGAAACTATGAATACTTTCTCCAAATAAAAATACTAAACATTTTTCTCCCAATCTAACTATCAGACTAGTAGCCCTTAGCTTTATATTTCACAATAGCTTGTTTAATTTAGAGTGTGACTACCCTTAAGCAATTAATAACACACAAGCCATCTGTTCTTTTTTTTTTTTAAAGCCAGCAAAATGCCACAAGCCAATTGTTAATTACATCAGTCAATTAAAGTACAGGATTTTGCACGTTAATTCATCAATCCATTTAAGGGTCATATTTTAGCATTAATTGCGACCAGCTGCATGGACTGATAAAATGTGCTTGCCAAAGAATATTGGAATTCATTAAACCAGAAAAGGCCTATTACTCTTCAAAAAGATTTGTCACGGGAAAAAAGAGGCATTTATTACATTCTTTATTTAGCAAGATCAAAACTTCAAACCTCAAATAACTAACATTCTAAGTAAGCCAGTAAAGTTGCAACCGAAATCGGTGCAAGAAAATTGATTACTTTGAAATCTGCCTGAAATTTTTCTTCTTTTACGTCAAGATTATAGAAAATTAGAAATAAAACAGAAACGATCACCACAAACAAACGAGGAATGAACATTTGAACTTTGAAGCTGTAAAGTCGATTCAAGAAACTGAAAAGATGAAAAGAACAAAAAAGAGTAAAACGAAATGACAAAATTTTAACCTGAAAATCTACCATAGAACACCTCCCAAGTCCGCCAACTCCACCACCACCTCCGCCAGAGGCAACGAATTCCGGCGGTCGTAGACGCCACACGGCAGCAGCGAGCCTCCTCACGGACAGATCCTTCCTCTGTTCGCCTCCATTAGCGGCACCACTACTTTCTGCGCCGTTACTCGCCACCTTCTTCTCAGGTTTCGAAATCCCATCGGGAGGTAAGCTCACCGGGTCGTCTAAGTTCCATCTGAGGAGAGGAGTCGAGGGTCCACTCCTCCGGGCACCAGCTCCACCGGACGGGCGACGACGGTGGCGCGCTCCGCCGCCGGAGAGTCGCTGAGGCATGTGTTAGGGTTTTAGTGAAGTAGATCGGATGGCATTGTTGCGCACTCCCTCTTCTCCTCTCTAACCAACCTAAGCTTCCTCTTCTCTTCTTGTAGCTTTTTGAGGAAAAATGGAAATGCCGAGAAAAAGAGCGCTCAAAATCAAAAATCAAAACCTAGACAGAGAGAAGCACGCACGGAGGCAGAGCTCTGGAAAGGAGGTGAGCACAAACACAGAGACTAGAGAGAGAGAGAGAGAGAGAGAGATAGAGACGTTGGAGAGAGGGAGCGTGGGGTAATGGACCCGACGGGACTGTGTCTTTTTGTTTGTTCAGCTTTGGAAACCGTAGTTGGTTATTACTTGATGTGTAAAGTTACCTTTTTGCCCTTAAGAATACAATGGGTTTCCGCAAAGTTAGCAGAGATATGTCGGGGTATACATGGAATTAATGAACTGTACTGGTCGTATACTCCGTTCCGTCGCAAGGATGGGAAGATTAGTTACCAAACAGCAAACAGCTAAGATTGCTTATCTATTGTGACGTGTCACGTGTGAAGAAGGAAGTCGTGGTTTTTCGTATTGAGTTTCACACTCCAGTGAGAAGTGACCTCGGGAAGCGGGAAAAAGAGTATCCAAGGGACAGTGCACGAGGGCTCGGAAGAGGTCAGACCCGATTACGCCACGTCCACAAACATCAATAGACGACAGATCTGAGCCATTTATTATCTCCTTATGTGGGCCCACAGTAAATGACTCCACTTACTTCTCCACTCGATGTGTTCGGATATGTCCTGAGTTTCCCACTTGCTCCGGTTTGGCCGGCACAACAAAGTAAGTCATTATTTTTATATTAAATTGATTATCTTCATGATATTTGATGATTTGATGGTACATACGAGCAGTCTTGAAATCATTTAATTTCCATCAAATTACATTATTTTAACGTATTTGATATCAATATTAATTTTCAATATTAGAAGTTATTTCTGTTTTTTGTTGACTTGTGAAAATAATGTTGCGAGATTTCGAACTCATATCTTAATTGTACAAACATAAAGGCATGATCCCATTTTCTGTATTGAATAAAAGCAGCAACTCAGCCAGTATATAATCAGTATGCCTGATATGGATGTTTGTACAAAAAGTTTGTAAGACAGATATCAAAGTATTGTTCCAATATTTTAAGTAATTTGAAATGCTGAGATAATGAATGATACATATTATCTGCATTCATTTATGAACGATATATATATATAGAGAAAATCTATGGTGCATTGCAATGCACGGAAGCTTCGGTGCATATTGATCCAAACTCTTCGGTCTGCTTCGAAATGACCGATCTAAACCGTCCAATATGATCTCCCTAATGAAATCTCCTTGTTGACCAAATTTTCATTTTTTAGAATTTTTTTACTATTTTTTCGGAGTTTTAGAAAATCGCTAATCTAATTTTTTCTGAATCGTTAAAAAATACCAGCTTTTACAAATCCGAAAAAATACTTAAAAATTTCGAAAAAATGTAAAATTTGGACAGCAAGGAGATTTCATTAGGAAGATCATATTGGACGGTTTGGATCAGTCATTTCGAAGTCGATCGAAGAGTTTGGATCAGTATGCATCGAAGCTTTCGTGCATTGCAATGCACCATAGGTTTTCTATATATATATATATATAGTGTTTATATTAGTTTCTTATATACATTTTTTTTAAGACAAGAAGCTTAGATAAGTATAATTTCTAATTAGTTATTCTTATGAATCGGAATTAATGGACAACAAATTTAATTGATTATTTTGATAACAGCCAAAATATAATTTATGATACTGAATTTTGATATTTGAAGTGTGACCCCTTTGTTCATAAAGAATGATACCATCTGATATAATCACACAAACATTACAGTTTATAAAAGAGTAAAAACTAGCAACAATTTGTATTCAACAAAATATTAAATTTTAATATACGGCCAATCTAGACAGATGACATCACATTTATAAAGCTAGCACGTGTGAACGAAGAAATAAGAGGCATTCATTGGTATTTCCAGATAAGGAGGATGTGGCCGGCAGGAAAACCGTATAATCAGCACTGAATCAATGATTTATATACTTGGCCTTAGTCGACTAAACGCCATGCCGACGCCCAATAGCGTAGTACCACGGTATTTAGAAAAACCTATGGTTATGAATCCCTCCCGCTAAAAACGGTATCCGATTGTAATGGAAGAGTACTGATTACATAATTTACATCCAGTGCGAAATGCGAATTAATGAGGACTTAAGAAGGATGTGCCTGTGACTGGATTAATTCCATTGCTTATTATTCAAAAAATAAATATATACTAAATAAATCTCGTGATTGCTTATTCTTCAAAATAAATCTTATGATTGCTTATAAAGTTTATTGGCGTTTAGCTGCTTAATTTTCAGTAGTGTTGTTTTTTTAGCTGCGCCCGAGTGTTAAGGGTTAACCGTAACCATTCTCTATCCTTTTTCACTGCTTAAAATTACCATCTTCTCTAATCTCCATCCTCTTTCGCTGCTTGAAATTACCATATTCTCCGTCCTCTCTCGTGCTTAAACAAATATCTTTGGAAAATAAAAATTACCTTCTTAGACAGTACACGAGTTCAGACATTTAATTACACTGTGTTTTCTTACCCTCCCTGCCGTTGTTGGAATGGAAAATTCAACGGTGCGGAAACTATAATAACATAATTTATATTGAGGGATCCAATGTTGAGGTGAGATCCAATATCAGTAATTTAGCGTGATTGTGTCAATAACAAAATAAATTAATTGGATATATAATTCATTACAAGCACACAAAAAATTACAACATTTTGATATTTTTTTTTTTTGATATGTATAAAGCGCTAACAAAATGAATGGACTAAATTTTAATTAACTCTCTCTAATGGCCATTGAATATGGTCAAAATAAGTCATACAATTTTTACAGATATTTAATAATAATAGAAATGGCATGTTAAATAACATTAACTAATCAATGTGACATGTTTGTTCTACATTCAGCTATCATTTTTTTTTTTTTTTGTAAAATAAAATCGATAATCGGGGCCCTATCAATCTCAGTCCTAACTAAGGTCGAATACGGGCATTATATTAAACGGATAAATCGTTTGTTTAACCTCATCTAGTCTACGGACTACGGCCGGGCTGACGTATCAATAACGGCGAGCTAAAGGGATCTTCATATATAACTTCGTTCTTGGTCGTCCCAGTATTAAATGCTATGTATGATGTATCTCTAAGTTCTCAAAGGGGAAAGGGGATCCAAAGCAATGTAAGCTAGTAAATAGTAATAAGTAATAACGTAACAATTTAATAAAGGAGAGAAAAGTCTTCGCCCAGTTGCCTGCTCCTAGACAAAAACAATATTCACGAGTTCTTCGTTGAAGGGGAGTATATTTAATGCACATATTCTACTCGGATAATTCATATGTAAAGAACCCATTTTACATGATATTTTTCTTTCAAGGACACGTCATCTATGGCTCTTTTTATTGAAAGAATTATATTCCTGAACTTTTGAGAACAAAATAGTCCCTGTCTCCCTGATGATTTTTATACGATGAACAAATTACTTGATTCGTCTAAATGAAATAAATTTGACATACAACATATTATCATTTTTTTATTAAAATTTAACAGTATTTCTTTTTTACCAATTGACGCGATAGAGATACCCGACAATACAATTATCACTCAGATTTAACATACGTCGTGCCACGTGTGCCAAAATGCTGCGACAACCCTGGCATGGAGCTCCATGTGCCAATCCCTCTCCATGTTTCCACAGCACCTCGGATGCTCTAAAATAAGAAAAAAGAACATTTCTTTTTTGTAAAAAAAAAGAAGACGACCAAAATAATGAAGCATCCGAATAAATATAATATCAACACAGTTTAATAGGCCCCTTGTTAAATTAAAGATACCCCCCCCCCCCCCCCCCCCCCCCCCCCCTCTTTCCAACACACACAAGAAGTTGTTGGGAAACCGGCTTAGTGATTCAGAAAATGTTACTGGACGGATCCTCCGCCGTTGGATCTGCGTAACTGCGTTACTAGGAGAGAGGTCGGTCAAATGCGGATCCTATAATAATATGAAGCAAAACAATTGTCTGTAATCTTTTCTTTTCTTGCTGATATTAAGTCTCCGCCGCCGCCGTTAGATGGTGGCAGACTGGCAGCTGGAGAAATATGTTATTGTTAATTATCACAAAAGGCGGGTCTTGCTATAGAAGGGACTCAAGTAAAAGCTTGTCGATAAACTAGGAACCTTTGCAAGTGCAGACTTGCAGTATTTAATAACATTTAGATTTTGATCACAAAGTTTTTACGCGGAATTTTATTTCATTTCATTACATTAGAATTGATTTCTCAGAATTTTGCTGGGTATAATAACATAAAAATGTTCAATTAAACGACATCCTAATAAAGTAAAATCTCATCTCATGTTAACAAAAAAAAATAGTGATTCTAACCAAGGCCTTATATAGTTACATAGAGCCCTTCATCATTCATCAAAGGGAGATATTATAACATGATGTTATTGGACCTATCTCGAAAAAGAGCATCTACTCTGATTGCAAACTTAGTTCATACAAATTTAAGGGGCCTCTCTTTCTCAGAGTTCGCGTTGGATCTCTTATATATAAAGTACAATCAGGTCTCAAGTTGTCCAGTGGAAACAACTAAGCCCAGTAACAACCCATTATAGGCCTAAATAGATATTGTAATATCTTTGCTACAAATCCCCATCTTGACTGGAAGTGCCTAGTCCACCGCCTCATCGGTCCTCTTCATGCAAAATATTAATCAGATTCATCATTCAACACAAAATGAACAATTAAGGCATGGAATATTGATTTATGCAGTCCATTCCAAGTCAACCAGATTAATTATTGTATCTAACACTAATATCGACATTTGGGTCCAATTGCTACGCTAATGCAGAATTGCAGATACCAATAACTTTGGTAAAGAACAAAGATCAAGGCAGAAGACCTGGATTCGAGTCTCCAGTCTCCATCCTGGCGCGTCATGGTTAAGCACGTCGCAACAAATGAAAATGACATGTTTTCTTTAAATGGTTTCAATTGCATTTGTCCGGATTAAAAGAGACATATTTTACCTCTTGACTCGTTCCTCGTTATTCATTCCTTTGTATCCTTAGTGACTAGTGACTGCCCGACTGATTAAAAAAACTGCGACAAATTTGTCCTTAAATAGCCAATTCAAAGCTTTACACTCAGGAAAAAATCATCATATCCAGAAAATATATATATTTAACAAAAAAATATTGTACAAGCGAATCCTAAAATAACGAAATGTAAAATTAGTAAATTTTACACGTTGGGAGGGGGGGGGGGGGGTGGAATAGAAGTAATGTAACCGAGAGGCTCTCAAATTTTTAATTTGCCATCATGCAATGACAATGACGGAATGACCTATTGAATTATTCATTTTGACTTTAACTTACCAAAATAACTTTTCAAATCTGTGTTTTAATGCTAGTATGAAATGACCATATACCTCAGTTAATTATAATATAATATTTAACAATCTTTTGTTCTGTCGTTTTATATTTCGTAGAGAAGTTAACAAGTTTGTTTAAAAATTAAATTAACTTTTGTGTTACACACTCAACACAGGATTTATTTTCTGTTATTTCTTTTGTTTTTAATTTGTAAGCTTTATGTTAGTTTTATAGACGTAGTTGATAAACAATTAAAATTGATATAGCGATTTTTGTCTATACATGAAAACTAACAAGAAGAAATAATAAATTAATTAATAATTCTAGGGTGATATTGAAAATTACGAAGTATTAATTAAAACAAGTAAATGTATTAAGAACTACGGTTATTTTATATGTCACATAATGAATGAAATTAGATTAAAGTAAAAGTCAAAAAGTCTAATTGACACTGATTACATTGTTTCAAAAGATTATTAATAGTTAGCACTTAGCAACCTATCATACACTGTTTTAGTTTGAGGCCTCCAATCTCCGTCTACGACGGGATTCTCCGACACTCTGACCGTACTGTAGAACAGTCCATGCACAAATCGTAATGCAAATTAGCGGCTGAGATGTATGTGTAGATAGCAACTCTTTTAATATTATTTTTTGCTGGGAAAAGGACGAGGATCGAAAGGTCTACTTGACTTGGTCTTCTTTCTCAGTTCTCAGTTTCTCAACCCGAATAAAATAACTAAGCATCATTGCCAAAAAAAGGAGTAATAATAAAAAAATAACTAAGCAGCGACTTGTTCTTGCCTAGAACGTAGTTCTTCTGTGATCCCTGTCTTTGGTCTGGGTTCTGTTGCAGTATTTCCTGTTATATTTTGAGTTTTTAACTTAATTTGTTCATTATGTAACGAAGTACTTGTAGATAAAAAGCTATCGCATGCTAAAGTAAAATAAGTTATCATTTTATATTTACTTCGTTTCAATAAAATATGATTCCGGTATACATATGAATTTGGTATTGAATTGTTAAAATAAAATGGATATCTGGATTATCATAAAATGCAAAAATATGATATTGTAAGATTCTTATTATAAAAACATATTCCAAATCTTCAAAGTTTCTAGATGTACATCTCAACTTTTATATTTTTCTTGTTCAAATAATCTCATATTTTCCCATACTTATTATCTATTATGAACATCAACTAATATATACATTTCTTTTCGTATATTTTTTTTATTCGTTCTAAATACATTGTTTTTCATTTGTTCATATTTTGAGTAGTATCCTGTATCCACTAGTTTTACGTATCTTAGTGTCTGTCGATATTTATATCCGGGTAATAAAATTATGTATACGAAAATAATTTTAGGAGCACTATACTTCTTTGCATCAGGGAATTAGTCAGTTGGCAAGAAGGGAATAGGCCTGGTATTAATTCCGATGAATGTTGATACGTTTCGCTCGGAGGGAGTTTGCACTTTGCACTTTGCACTGACGCATAAGATCCACTACCAAGACCCGGTCCGAGGTGTGCCTCTGACTTGGTCGTTTAACTACATTCCAATTCCATAATTCCAAATTTCCAATGATCTCTTTTGCATGCGTCCCCTTAAAGTTTACAAAATGACAACTGCTTAGCACGGCAAGGTTGTAGAATTGTAGCCCATGAGAACTAAAACTTAAAAGAGTGCCATATATTTGTGGATGGCACCATATACTAAAGATTTTTTGCTTCACAATGTTATTAGGCCACACATATATACCAAAGATATTTTGCTTGAAAATGTTATTAGACCACACATAAATACATAATTATATTATCTTTCAAATATAAGCAATAATACAATGACTGAAATTTCCGTTTATCCCACACCATGTGAAGAATTTTGTAAATGTTTTGGAATACAATTTGTAAAGAACATCAACCATGCTACATATTTCCTATTATTATTATCATACTTTTAATGGATACCCAGAAAACAAGAAATTGACTGTTTTTCCACTAAATTAAGAAGATTATTTTTTCGGTTGGTATTTTTTTCTTTCCTTGATCAGAGGTAAATATGCGAGATGCATACGATAAGACTTCTTATATTTTACAACGGTACACACCTCAAAATGTAGAAATTTCTTTTGAGGAAATTACTTGAAATATTTAGCCCATTTGTTTTTATAGAGCTATTCAAGATATGAATCCACATGTTAATATTTGATGTTCTAACAAGCACTGTAGGTTTTGCATATACAGCAACTACAAGTTTCCCCTGATTTTCCTTTCTTTCTACCATATTTCCTTTGCTTAATTTTCTTTGTTCTTTTTGTATAGTTTTCCCTAATTAATTTTTGATACGTGCTTGACTGGTAGCAACTTGAAAGACTGCGTGTAGGTCACTCTAGTCTAGATGTTGACGCATGACATCTTTTGAATTTTTGACCACTTGCATCAAAGGCACTTTTTGGAACAGAAGGTTGCAGCGAGTTTGTCATAAAATTTGTTCTATAAATTCAATTATGGTTTTTTATTTTTAGTTTTTATTGAATACAACTTGTCAGACTGTCATTAACATACACAAATCGGAGTTTTCTTATTAAAAGTAATTAATTGAGTATATTCATGTGTGTGAGAGTGTTTATGTGGGCACGTGCATAAGACAACTGGATAAATCAACTATTTTCCTGCTAATTCGGATTTTTTTTTTTTTTGGAGTATTAACTTTTATACTGAAACAAACGGAGAAGGCATCAGATTCTTTCTTCAGCATATCAATATATATATATGCGAGATCAATTGAAAACAATCATCTCAAAATTCTACCAAACAAGATAATAATTTGCTAAAAAAAGTAACATTTTTTGGAGGCCCAACGAAATTAAATGTAGAAACGAAATGATAGATATGTTTTATGCAAAAGAAATTAAATGTAGACATGTAAGTTCTATATTTTCTATTTCTATATTCCTAATAAAAGTAAAAGGAAAGTATATAGTGCAAACACAAAAACTTTAGTTGCTTTTAATTTCAGGCAACTAAATAACCTGCCACAGGAAGTATCACATACAAAAGACACAGAAATTATTTGGAGGCCTAACCTCAGCCCTACTTTTCTAAAGAAATCCAATGCATCTCTTATTTTGTATCTATAAAAGGAAGCACTGCGCATGCTCTGCATCGACACACAGACACAGTCAGTGAGTCACTAAACGTAAACAGACTCTCCTCTGCGCTCATTTTTCTCTCTCTCCTCTTAAACTCTGCCAGTAGAAATCACATAGAAAAGTACTAGAGATCATGGGGAACTGCCTCACTCAAGGTTCAAAAACATGGGCTGTCGATGATGAATGGGACCATCTCGAATCGACAAGTCGGGAAGTACCGCAACCGAAGAAGAAAGAGGTATCTCCTTCTGGTGATGCTAGGTCAACAACTGTAAAGATTAAGCTCACAAAGAAGCAGTTGGAAGAAATTCTAGGAAAAGCCGGGCTTGGTACCGATCAGAATTTGCCGATTGAGTTGCTTATTAAGCATGTCGTGAACAAGGGATGCGTGGAGTCGGTGCATGACAAGAACCGGCATTGGCGACCGGTCTTGCAGAGTATTCCAGAGGCAGCTGAGTAGAGGGATGAGCATACTATATGCAATTTTTAGACATCTATCAGAATTATCATTTGCTTTGGGTTTTTTTTTTTTTTTTTCTGAATTTCTTCCCATCATATACATTTAGCTTGTACATTATAAATATATTAATCTTGACAAGCATGAGAGGCACGTGGAGCACTGTGATAAGCACAGTGCTCCGGATCTTCTGTGGCCTGTGATTTTTTGTGACAAAAATAGTATTAAGATTTTCTGTGACAGTTTTCATATAATATTTGAATAGTATTCTCAATTTTTTATGGTATTTTTTATATAGCGTAAAATAAATCGCGCAATCTTTAATAACATATTCGTATAGGAATGAATCGCTCAATGCTCGAGATTAGCGCTAGTGTTAATGGATACTTGGTGGAGTGAATGCTTGACTTATTCACCTCAGCTCCAAAATTATAAAAACACTAATGAAAACGATTTTTAAGTTGAAGAATCAATTAAGGAGCTATTGCACCTACTTTACAGAAGGCCTATAAACAACTTGGGCTCTTGACTGTATAATTGGTTTGATGGAGCCGGTATCAAACGAGGAAGTGTGGTAATTAAAGCAAACGAATTATGAAATTTGTGCATCTAAAGCAAACTAATTATAGCCCAAAAATACTAGGTCTGAAGCACGGTGGTCAGCACCGTTCAGTATTTAATTATGGAATTTGTGCAATTAAATGTGAACTTAAGATAAAATTAACCAACTCTTTAATGTTTCTGCGTAAAGAAGTACTCAAAAGGCAACTAGTTTAATTAAATTTAAAAAAGAAAAGCACAAACACGGTTTCAATTCATTCAGAGAAACGTATTTTCAGTGTATGAAAAATTTTTGGCAAAAATCAGTTCTCACACGTTCACAAGTAGGCTTATACCATTGTAATTCATTTTTTTTTTTAACTTGCAGTTCTCTTGAAATTTAATTTAAACACAAGTAAAGTATTTTCGTCGGCATTCGGACCAACTATAGTTGAACGCTACGGACTTGATAAAAATGATTTACACATGGGATTATATTCGATTAAAATTAATTTTTTTAAATTTCATTGATATTTTATAGTATAAAACTTTCGATCAAACGAAACTAACTCTATGATCTCTATCTATTTCGATCAAAGAAATTCAATTAACATAGAATTTCTACGGGGAAACAAACAAAGTTACAAAGGCCTTTCTCCGGTTTTTCCTTTTCCAAAACAGAATTGGTTACTACCAGGCCCTCTTTTCCCATCCATCCCATCCACAGACTTTTACTGGACCTGCTGGCCTAGCGACTGAGCCCAACTCCATATATACTCAAAAATATCCTCTCTCTCTCCAAACGCTCTCTGAAAACCCTACGCCGCACAAACCTTTTCTCTTCTCTTTCATTCGGTCTGAAACCCTAGCTACCTCGATCTCTCACCCATGGCGTCCATTAGTGCCAAATCCGTTACACGATACACCCTAGCTACCCGGATCTGGTGCCTGGCATCAAGTTCTCGAGATCCACCACAAACGCGATCTCTGGGCAATCAAGGCCAAGAACGGAGGCAAGTTCCCCACGCACGAGGCCAAGCCGGCGGCGCAACCCGAGGTCGCCGCGCAGGAGAAGGAGCCCAAGTTCTACCCCGCTGATGATGTGAAGAAGACCGTGCTAAGCCTAAGAAGCAAAACCCTACCAAGCTCAGGTTTGGATTTTGCTTGTTATTTAGTGGTTTGCTGTCTGATTCGGAGATAATAAAGGAACGAACTGGTTGGATAAGATGCAATTTGATGATTTTAGTGGAAATGTTCCTTGATATTGAGAAGATTCATGTGTAGCTTTAGATATGTTCCTAGTCGGTTGTAGATATATTAAATTTGGAGGCCAGCTCGTGGTACCTTTTCTCAAATTTTGAGTTTTACTTGTTTTTTCTTAGATCCTCAAATTTCCAGTATGATATGTTAAATGTTTTTTCATTGTAATTTCAAGCTTTACAATTTCAGATCTGATATGTTAAATGTTTTGCTTTGCATTGAAATAGTCTTTTCTAGATCAGTGGGTTCTGTGTTTAGAAAACGAAAAGGGGAATTTGAAGAAAGGTATCTCTAAGCAAGTTATTTCATATTTATCGATTATATTCTCTTTTTCCTTTTTCTTTTGATTACAAGTTATATTTTTGTGGTCGATTTTGATTTCTATTTATCTTTATTTTTGTTAGAATGATTGACAAACAGATATCTGGACAACGGTGCCTTCCTCAATCGCAATTTGTCGACCCTTTCCTCCACCTCTGTCTTCACTTGCTAAGAAGTAGTTAGTTTTTGTAAAGGAGTAGTTAGTGATCATATGTGTTCAGTTAGTTTCTGTGCTTGTTTGTGGTTGTTAAAACTGATGAATTATGAAGTTGATGTAAATTGTTCACTTTGTTTATTGTAAATATTATTTATATTATTATATGTGTTCACTTTGTATATTGAATATTGAATGTGGTCACTTTGTTTATTGTAAATGTTAACTATATTGTTATATGTGTTCACTTTGTATATTGTAAATGTTAACTACGAAATTAATTTTCTGCTGCAACTAACTGAACAAATAAAACTTTTAGTTTAACTTTTGCTGTATTAAACTGAACACAAAAACACGAAAAATTTCATTTTCAGATGCAACTAACTGAACAAATAAAACTTTTAGTTCAACCTTTGCCGTATTAAACTGAACACAAAAATACGAAAATTCCATTTTCAGATGCAACTAACTGAACAAATAAAACTTTTAGTTCAACCTTTGCCGTATTAAACTGAACACAAAAATACGAAAATTTCATTTCAGATGCAACTAAACGAACACTTACGACTTGTAATTCAACTCTTATGGCATCTAACTGAACAAATAAACTAGTACATTTGATGACGTCAGCATCCAGAAATTTCTGAAAAAATTCCGAAAAATTTTCGCTGACGTCAGCGAGCGCCTTACTGACATCAGCGTGCGAAAAAAATGAGGCTGAGGCCCATTTTTGGCCTGTGGATGGTGTGTATCACACCTGTTTCCAAAAGGGTTTGCAAAAAGGCCTTGCAACGTCTACACTCTGTACTAAAACCCAGCCCAAACCCTAAAACTAAAATAATAAAAAATTGGAGCGGGAACAATCAAGAAAAAAAGGAAATAAAAAAAGCGGGATTTAAGTGAAAACTAAAAATTTCGAACAAAATTCCTCCCAATCCCTTCCCTCTCAAGCCTCTCTAATGGCGGAGTTTCCTTCCTTCTCTCTCGGCCTCGGTTTGAGTTCCGACGAAGAAGAAGAAAAAGAATTTAATCGCAAAATCGATTGTACAGAAAACCCAAAACCTCCTGTACCAGAACAAGAATCCATTTTCCCTTCTTTCGATTTGTTTTTAGAAGAACAGCTCGAAGCTTATCAGGAAATAGCACCGGATTCTGATCCTGATTGTGAAGAACCTCGAGCTTTTAAGCGCTTGAGAAGAGGCGCCTCTGTGGCTTCTTCTGTCACTGGTAATGAGACACCAGCTAGGGTTTCGTTGGGGAACAAAGAACCTAATCAGACAAGTGGAAGGATTGGTGGATCAGAGATTTTCTCTAGTCTGGAAGATGAGATAGAAGACTTTTCTTCCCAAGAGGAGCCCCAAATTCAAGGTTTGTCTGGTCCAAATTCTAAGTGTGTTATTTTATTGGTATATACTTCAATTAGGGTCTGAAATAGACGCAATGTAGCAATTGAAATATTCAGAGAGAGAGACAGAGAGAAGGAAATTAATCAAAAAAGGTCATGGATTATACGAAAAAATAATGGGAGTTCTTAATCCTGCCTCCAATCAATCAACCAATAAGTATTAGAATGGACCTGCTTAGAAAAAAAAACAATTTCAAAAGCAAATAAATGAGAAATGGTACCAAGATCTAATGATCAATACACAATGTTGACTGCTCTCTCATTGTAGACATAGATAAAAAATTTGTCCCTTTTTTTTCGTTCACCTATCAATTTTATTATTTTACTCACAGACGGATACATGAGGAGCGCAACCAGAGATGCTTCCAGCAGTTCAAAACTTTCACTCAGAAATCAAGGGGTTTTGACAAGTCAATCTACGACCAAAATCAAAACCCAGAAAATAACACAAAATTCCATCTCCTCCACCTCATCAAATTTGGAGAAAAGCGAAAAAACAAAACTGTTGCCAAAATTAACCATTAGTCCACTTAGAAGACTCCACATGCTTGATACTGATTCTGATTCTGATCCTTGTTCTGATTTCGGTTTTGACGAAAAGGAAAATGAATCAAAGATGGGTAAAGAGAAGGAGAAAGCGAGCATAGCCACACCAGCTTTAGACGAGTTTTGCAAAGAGTATTTTAGGTTAGGGAATGACCAAGGTGCTCCTCGGAAGACAGACGAAGCTGGTACTAGTGTTTGCAGTTCTAGGCTATTTGACCCAGTTGAATTCACTAAAGGTTTTGAGGATATTTTGCCTAAACAGGGCTCATCCAGTGAACTTTTTAATAACGATTTTCCTTGCTACAAGTACTTTTATCATAGTGATGCAAGGATAAGGGCTCTTGTGAAGGAAAGGTTGCCTCATTTTAAACCTATTGGTATGGTAAATGGCAGGGGCAATGCACACAATGGAGGACAAAACCTTGATTACATGTGAGCCTACTTATATTCCCTACTAGTGATCCCTTTTTCCATATCTGCAGTTCTAGAAGGAAGTGTTTAATCTCTTTCATTAATATAACCTATTACTTGTTCAATTAAATGATTTTTATATATCCACAAAATCTTCTTTGATTGATATTAGTTACATGACTGAAAAGAATATCTGGAGTTCAAATTTATTTGAAGAAAGCAGGCATTTAAATTTTATTTTAGAAATTTGAATTGCTGGTATTTTGATAGGCAACAATTTGGTTCAAAGGAGAGTGCTAAATCCAGAAAGTCTAACAGTAAGGAGAGGAAAGATTCTGCTCCAACAGATGTTGGTAAAAGAAGAGTAACAGCTTCTGCTCAAAAGGCTGGTCATTGGTTTACACAGGATGGTAAAAGGGTAAATAAATTCAGTACCTATATGGCTCAATGTTATTCTTGCAATTGCACTGAGTACTGTTATACCACTAAATCTCATCTATCCCAAGTAATGTCAATTATGCTTGGGCTGGTATGGAAATAATTCCCTGCCTTGTTGGACTTCATCTGTGAGCCTTACTCAGGGACCGGTCATTAATTAATTGATTTTAGTTCGAAAGGAAGAGAAATGTTCATTGATTTTTTTTTTTAATATATGTTAGAATGGTTAGTTCAATGTACATTAAGAACCAAGATTTGTAAACACCATGATTAAGTTTACATCTGGAAAACCATGCGAATATTCTCTCTTATATTCGTATTTTGAATTGTTACTTCAGGTTTATGTGACAAAAGATGGGAAAGAGTTTTCTGGCCAGCTTGCCTATAGGCAATATCGAAAGGTAATATTTTTTAGATTGTGTATTAATTCAGTCCATTATTTTATTAAAATTAATCCATAATTAGATGCCATATCCGATTTTTTATCTTGGTATGTATGTTTCAGGAGAATGGAGCAAAGTTTTCCAAGAATAAGAAGCGAGGATCTGGTAATGGAAAGAAGCGAGCATCTGGTAACAGAAGAAAAGGGAAACAATGAGAAGCATGGGTTAAATGGTAAATGGGGACAGATCTATATTTCAAATAATTTTGTTATGGTACGTTGTTTTATGATGAACATCATATTGATCTTGTGCAAATCAATTGTTATGGTTCTTAGTTGAATTTGGTGCTGCATTTCACAAAACTATCACTACTGCAAACTAAGCGGGAATGGAGTTCTCTAGGAATGAGTTATTAGAGAGTGAGTGAGTGAGTGAGTGAGAGAGAGAGAGGGAAAACTCTGTTCAATTCTAAAACGTAAGTACGAGGGGAGTTCTATAAGAATGAGTTTCTGATTCTGGTAGTATATATTTGGTTTCATCCTTTTCTTTTCTCCTTCTCTGGCTTCCTATTTTGTCTCAGCAACTGTCCTACAAATTCCTGGCCTAGGTGTTTGCTTAGGTGAAGGAGGCTATCCAACTTTTGTCTTGAATTTTCTGTACTAATGTTCAGCTGTAAATTATGTAAAGCGTGGGTATCATAAAATTGATATCTAATGCTAGAGATTTCCAAGTTTCGTTCTGGCTGTTATAAAAGGAACATGGGGACTCTTTAAAGGTACAAGTTTTGCTAACATGGGTCAAGTTAGAATGTAAGATCATATATTGGGTTTTGTGTGTAAACCTTATTGAATATGTAATTATACATATATAAATTTGGGGAGGCATGCTTCGCCCGTGAGTTAATATGTAATTATACATATACAAGTTTTGCTAACTCACGAGATCTTCTGTGGCCACTCAGTTCAATTTTTTGTGGGGCATGATTTTTTGGTCTGGATTTTTTGTGACAGCTTTCGTATAATATTTCAACAATATTCTCAATTTTTATGGCATTTTTTATAGTGTTATGAATTTCGTAAAAAAAATATATGCGCGATGTTCGCTCTATAGTTATCGATCTTGACCACACGGCCGCTCATTTCATTAAGAAACTATTTAATAACATATTCGTATAGGAATGAATCGCGCAACGCGCGAGATTAGCACTAGTCTTTATTTTATCTTAAGTCCTAAAGGCCGGTCAATCTTTATATATGTTTTAGTTCGGGATAGGTTGATGACAAGATAATTTGACAATTGTGACCACTAGTCAAAAGATTATCATAGCATGAAGTTACAATGAAGTTATAAATTTTTAGTAAATACTTTAGATTGCCTGTGTCTCAAATTTAAGGCAATTTTGAAAATGGTTGGGTCATATAAAAGCAGTTTGAAAAACAAAAAATATAATTTTGTTGGCAACTGAATGGAATGATTATCAAATTGAATCCGCTGTACACGTAGTGTTAATTTTCTTATATGTGCCGTGCCAATTCATAATCATTTTATTAATCATTAGTTTTTATTATGATATACCAAGTAAAAAAATTAACAGTTTCCTATATTTTCCTTATTTTTAGAATATTTTTTAGCGAAAAAAATTAAATAATTTATCTGTATTGAGATGACAGAGAAAACGCAACATTGAAAAAAAAATCTCTGTACACAAAAAAACTTTTTATTGTATGAAATTGACCAAACTTGCATTTTGTTTTCTTCCTTCTTTTGTATTTTCTTTATTATCACTAGCACAACGTTGTTAGCTTCTATTTGTTTCAAATTTTGCATAGTGACGTTGAATTATGGATATTTAATGTCATGTATTCATGTTAAACCGGAAAACCAATTTTATAATGAGTTGATTGATTAAAATGGGAACACGAGTGCAACACCTTCAAAATTAGAGCTCTGGTACTCGGATGAAGCTTTTTTTTTTAAAAAAGAAAAAAGAAAAGAAGAATATGATTGGAATAATCGTTAAATTGACCTTTGATGTTCTGTTATTTTTAGATTTAAATTTAATCAAACATAGGATATTATAATTTCAGATTGAAATAGTGATTCCCAGCGCATTCCTGGCTATTTAACACCATAAACCAGCCGCGCCAATATATGCGGTCCAATTGCCCCATTGTTTTATTTTTCAAGTGTTCTTCTTCCAACAAAAGAAAAAAAGAAAAAGAAAAAGAAAAAAGAAACATTTTGCATTTGTTTTGAGATATTCAGAAAAGTTGTAATGTTTAAGAAAATGTCCAGTCACACTTCTTTATACTTTAGAATCGGGTGTTGAGAATATTTGAATGTAATACTAAAATTTACTGGTGCTTATTGTAATTACTTAGCGATTGTTATATTTTCTCAAACAAACTAATAATATAGCATTAGTTTCTGATATTCAAAGAAATAAGATGAAAAACCGAAAATCAAGAAAAAAATTTTTAGCGTTGGGTTGATGATGGAAAGTCCATGATACTTTCGAAAAAAATGTGATGTTTCTAGTAATTTACATATCCCAATTCCTGACCTCTCCGCACTACCCTATGTATTGGCAATATTAATAATTATGACAAGCGAGAAGCGACAAAACTATTCTCATAATAAAAATATTATTAATTAAATAAGAAATTTGAATAAGGAAGGGCTTATTCAAATTCTAAGGTTTTGTTAGAATATGAATAAGCATCCGGATAAGTTCAAATTTCTTATTTTTGTGTTGTGTTGGTTTTACGTGAATAAGGAATTTGGATCTTATTCCTTATTCACCATGCATCCAAACACGCACTTAGTTTTTCATATAGCTTGATATATAACTAATCGAATCTCTAATTACGGCAAATTTAATACACAATTATTTAAATTACATATCACGAGCCTAATAAATGGTATTTATTACAATTATTTAAATTACATATCACGAGCCTAATAAATGGTATTTATATATACAGCATTACTATCACCAAATTGGTTGTTATCAACTGAAGTTAATGCTAAATTTTAAACATGCTCTCTTTCATACCAAGAATATGTATTTGTATTGGGTTTGATTACGGTCGTATTTTTTTTAACATAACTATCACTGTATTGATTGTACAATTTTTTTTTAATGCGACATTAAGTAAGCGAAATTGAGTTTCTTTCTATCTTATGGCTTTCCTAGCACCCCTAGACAAACTTGAAGAAAGGAAAAATTTTTAAAAATAATAAAAAATTGGAGAAGGGGATAGAAGTTTTTTGTAGTTTATGAGTGATCAGTTACATTAAGAAAAAAGAGATTGTAACTAAGTAATTATTCGCGGATGTAGAAGGTGCACGTGAACCAATTAGCTTCTTCGTGTGATTTAGCATCGCAAATGATGAAGCTAAGATCGAAATTATTCCAGCTTCGATAGCAAGGGGGAAAATACAATGAATAGTCTATAGTATAATTACACCATATTTTTCCGATTATACAATCTTATATCTTTTTACAATTTAAAAAAGAGCAGAACGGATTGCATGGGTAATTGTAAAATAATCCGTCTCGAAACATATAGTATAATCTGAAATGAATTGGACTTGTAAGATAATAATAATTAATACGAAGGATCTTAAAAACAAAAAAAACAATAGAAATAAAACGTATAACTAGACCAATCTCGTAAACCACTAGCACAACGTCCGCTAAAATAATTAATTTTTTAAAAGTAACGCTCAAATAATTATAATAACTAATAATCCATTCATGTGAACCCACAAAAGACTCGGTAAACCGAATATCGAATATCTTCCTCCAGCAAAGTTCGTGGTGTAGAGCACTTAACTGATCGATCGTCCTGATAATTTGTTTACGTGATAATTATGATTGAAATTAAAGAATAAAATAACACAAGAAATAATAACAAAGCTAATAATCACAACGACCATAACATTTGTGATAGGGACGATAATAATAATGATGATAATGAAAAATTATTATGATTGTTATGAAAACATTGACAAAAATAATTTTGAATTACAATTAATAACAACTAAAAAGAGAAAAAAAAAAACCAATATTTTTATATTGTTGTTGTATAGTGCAATACATTCTACGAAACTAGTAAAAATTAAAATGGTGATGGTTGTGGTGATTGTATGAGTAGTAATAACAATACTGATGATAATCTTGATTACAGCAATTGTTGTTGTTGACTTGTTGTTATTATTATTACTGTCATTACCATTATCATCGTAAAGCTACCGTTCTCGTCGTGGTTTTAACTACACCAAAATTATTATATTCTTCAAAAGGTTGGAAGCGTGATGGAAATGTGAGGGGAACAATGACACTATTATTTCATGAAAATTTGGACAGTCCAATATAAATTATAAAATATATACTTTATTTTATTGCTTATATATTTTTTTACATTTCAACAAATTAACCAGCCATACATATACATAGAAGCTTTTACCATCTAATACCAAATCCTTATCCAAAATCCAGAATGATCTGATTCAACAATTTTTTTTTCTTTGAATAGGAATATGAATTTCTACTTATGTCCGTCTGGCTGATTATTGGTATGTTAAGCACGTTGTTTGGTTATAAAAATTATTTAACTAATTATCGCAAATTCCTCAGTGGCTCCTTTTGTTGAAAAATATTAAGTTGGTTACAGTAATCAACATTTTGTTTAATATAACGAAAAGATGCATTTAATTAACCGGTCTAATAAGTATCTGGAACAATTCGATTTTGCGTTGTACTTGTCAAATACGTTTCAGTCGGATTATATTTTGTTTTGCTTTGCTGACGGAAACGTATTACAAAAAGCTCTATTCCAAATATATTCTGTCTGAAGAGACATCAATAATCAATAATATAAATAAAGATGTGTGGGTGTCGGCCCCTGTTTTAGTTAGTATTAGTGCGACACTCCATCAAGACCTTTGATTTTTCTACTCCGACTTAATCTGGTTCATTTCTTCAGATGTATGTTAATTTTTTATGTGTTATCTATTGTGTTGTCATATGTGTTGCTTAGAGCTGTGTTTTCTTTTATGTTGTCATAGTTAATTATAAAATATTTCAACATATGGAGATATAATTTATTATTTCTATCATAATAGTTATTACACTTTAAATTAATTACAAACATTACAATCTAATTATAATAACCATTTATTAAATGATAAAATATTTAATTTTTATTACTATGTCAAATATCGAGCGAAGCTCGATTAATCCCTCTAGTTTTAGTAAACCAGCAAACGTACTTATCCATCGTGTTAATAAAAATTTGAAAAAAAAATACTTATACTTGAAAAAAATAAAAATCAACATCTCAATAAAAAATAATTTAATAGAAATATTTATTTATTAATAGATAAAATTACTTGGAAAATTACGGATGAGAAAATTTTACATATTTGCTCTATTTCCAAAATGAAAAAATAATATTATTTTAAGAAAGTTTTCCATACGTATTGTGCTCTCTTATCAAACACGGTGCAGTGCGAATCCAATAAAAAATTCTTTCTATTTGAAGTGAAGAGCCAATAAATTTATATCTATCAATAACATCTAACCATTGATTTAATTTAAACGATCAATAGTTAAAAATACATAGAGTAAACTATTATTTGCATTCTTGGTCTAATTGTTTTTGCTCTTGTATTGATGTTTCTTTAGGTAGTAGGGATAGGGATAGGATATAAAAAGAGCGTCAAAAGTTTTCAAGTTTTTATTTATACACATATCATCAGCCCTCTTGCTCTAACTAGCGGGTTCATCAAGCTTCGCTCAATACATGTATTTTTTTTTATTGTATTAATTTTTATTTTTTATGATAATTAAGTTAAATATAAAACAAAATTAATTAAATTTAGTATAATGGGGTTAGATTGAAGGAAAAAAAGAAGCGCATGAGGATGAGACAATGCTTCCGGAGGAGGAGGAGGAGAAAAGAAAGGTGGATAGGGACTACGAGCAACTAAGAAGAGATATGGGGATATGATAAAAATGAAAATAAGGAGTCACAAAAATCAGAAACAAAATAATGCGCTGCCATTATTGTCTATCGATGAATCGGGTCAATTTTATGAGTAATAATATCCGACACACAAATAGTTATAGAGTATTACGTTACAAAAATTGAAAAAAAAATTATTTCACAATGCTTGGAGTGTCGAGCTATGTACATTTAACTAAACGATTCCAACACCCACACATCTTTATTTATACCAAGTTAAAATATTAGGTGAGGCATAGAAATTAGATGGAGAGGTTATCCCAAAAAAAAAAAAAGAAATTAGATAGAGAGACACAAGGGGGAAAAATTACGATTCCAAGTAGGGGTGAACAAAAAACTCGTAACTTGTAACTCGTGAGTTGACTCGAACTCGACTCGAGAAAAACTCGTTGGTAACTCGAGTTAACAGTACTCGAGTTCTAGCAACTCGAGTTATGCCGACTCGTGAGTTATATTTGACGAGTTCGACTTAGGTCCAACTCAACTCGGCTCAACTCGAGTCAACGGCATATACAGGGCGAGTAAATAAAAATATTATATCAGTGTATAGCTCAAAAATTTTAAGTGTATAGCCTAAAAATTTTAACCGTCTAAGTCTAATTCTAGTCCCCAAATATCTTTCTCTGCCAATGCACATGTGAGATATTTGTCTGTATGTGCAGAAATTTTTATTTTGAGATAATTGTTGCATCTATTTACTACATTCACGAGTTGTATACCGAGTCACGAGTTAACTCGAGTTAAAAAATGATGAGTTCGAGTCAGCTTGGATAACTCGGAAGTGCCTCCTGAACGTATCACGAGTTAACTCGAGTTATAACGAGTTCGAATTCGAGTTAGGCTCAACTCGCTCGAACTCGGCTCGTATACAGCCCTAATTCCAAGTATGCCTCAATTGCTGAAACGGGTCAATCCGATGACGAAAATTTTCGCCATAGTTTTTTACAGAGTTACAATTGGAAAAAAAAATTTTACCGCACCTATCAACTAATAGTAAAATATCTTGTTGTGTCGTTTTCTAGTTTTAAAAATCAAATCCGACACCCAAACATTTGTATTTATATTTTTTAATTTTTATTTTTGATTAGATCACTTGCTTTATGTTTCTCTATTTGTTTAAAAGAAAGGTATCTGACGCGTCTAAAGTACAACAACAGTCATAAAGTATTATAACTTGTTTTGCATTTTTTTGCATATATTTCTATATATATATGACCGATATGTACTATTTTCATTACAAAGATCTTTAATATTTAAAAAAAATATTTTTCTATAATACCAATGCTTTTTTTTTTTTGAAAAACTTAGTAATCCAAAAAATAAAAAATCTTTTTGCTCCGTTAAAATATTTATATGTTGGAATGAAGTTAGTTCGAGAAAGTGAACCTAACTTAATTTCATTTGATTAGTCCAAAAAATAAATCTCGGCATGGTTTTGGATAAGTTCAGATGATAAAAAAAATTGCGCGAAAATGCATTGGAAGTAACATTTAAAAACAAGTGAATTTGCATGCAGTCTATGGACATAACAATTACCCCCACGCTACAAGTAGTACTTCTTTTTATAACATACTTGAATAAAACTTAAAATATAGTATTACCTAATAGAATACGGAATGAGGTGAGATCCAAATTGTACTGCACCATTAAGCAAACATGATGGCTGAAATTATGGAATTGATACTTTCATGGAAGGGTGAATGAATTTTATATCCTTCTTTCAAATTAATTTTTAATTATATAAAAATATTAATATGTCGGAAATGAACGATATCCACAGCTTGAATTTAATATCTGAATTTTAAAATATATAAATAAAAAATAAGCAAGATACAAGATATCCACAGTTTTAATTATATGAACATGTCTCTGTGAAAATGAACACTGTCCGCAGCTTGAATTTAAAATCTGAATTTTAAAATATATAAATCGAACAGCAAGATACAAGAATCCACAATTTTAAAATGTAATATGATTGGCATGGCACCCCAAAAATCGGACGACCCCAACACTTGTCGCTCTAAGACTCGAGACTAATTTGTTTTGTTTTGGTAACTAAACAGATCGATCACCCAGTCTATCGACCAGATCTGATCCAATGGAGTAATGCCAAGTGGCAGAAACAAACTGTGCAATTATCCATTTTTTGTTAAATTCTCTGTTCTGTACTTTCTGCTGAACCTTTTTCTCTATTGTCTACACATTTAATCGTACATCGTGTGCATATAACATACCGAAGACCCACTGGAACGAGAAAGAAAGCTCTGCTTCACAAATAACGACCTCTGTGCGGCTGCCACCACGAATTTCTCATTCCGCTTATTCTAAACCTCAGAAATCAATCGAGGTTTGAACATGTGGACCCCAAGTGAAAGCGATAGATACATTTCTCTGCTCCAGAATCTTCTCTGCTTTACCTTTTCCTCGCTATTCCATAATAAATCCTCGTTATTCCGCTCTTCTTATAATCTTATTCCATTTCCCTGTCCCACTTCTCTTTACCGAAAAGCTAACACCTTTCCCACGATTCCAGCTACGACATTTCTCTTTTAACCCAATTCGACACATCTTTTATGAAAATCCACCTCTATTACAATCTCATGGAGAGATTATTTGGATACCTTGTAAAAGGAAACATACCCCACCAGTCGGAATCCAGCGGTCCAGCGCCAACTAGCGAGAGAAAGAGAACATTTAATCGGGTCAATGGGGTTCAATTACGTGGAGAATCACGTGACAGCGAGGCATTTGACGACTATGACGGGTGGGTCACAGTGGCAGTGAGTGTACTGAGAATCGTGGTTTGCTTCCTGTCTATGATGGTAACGACTTTCATCTGGGCTGTGATCATGGTATTGCTCCTTCCGTGGCCTTACGAGAGAATTAAACAAGGGAACTTGTATGGTCATGTAACTGGTCGAATGCTGGTAAGATCATCGTTTTTTTATCGTTGTATGATGACATGATGTTTATTCTCGAATTTTTGAATTGAGCGGAAAAATAAATAAACTACTCAAAAAGAAAATAACATATAGAAGTATACGTAACTTCAGCTGAGTTGTTCCATTTTTTTTTTTACCCTTTTAGTAAATTTTAACTTGTTACTTAATTATCCATATTCACTCTATTTGAAACTATTTTTTCGCGCACAATTTTCGAATTATATATTGGTTCCTAATTAATTCGTACAGTACAGGTCTTTTACAAATGATACTGATGCATTATAGGTTTTTATTTCCCCAGTGTCTTCTATCTGTCTCCATGTCTAAACACTTCTGGTTAAGTTCTGCCGAGCATAGTATTTATTTATTTTTTTTTAGCTGTAAATTAGGCCACGTCACCAATCATAGGCTAACTACCCAAGTCTTGAATATGGAACTTCATTTCAAGGACACCTGGCTGTCTTTGATTTATCAAACAAAAGGAATATAGACTTCTCTGCTTTCAGTTTCAGAATATAAAGTCTTTTGTTCCACGTGGGGAGGAAATGGAGAAGAGAGACATCGGGAGCAAATGGAGAAGTCTCTGAGTGCTTGATTTAAACATAAAATTGACAGTTTTTTTTTTATTTTTTTTAGAAAGAATTGGCAGTGGCTGTCAATTGAGTTTGCTAGTTGGAGAGAATTATGCCTAACTGGGATATAATCATCAAATGATAATTTAGTGGCTCTCTAACAATGAGTGATTAACTTATGAGTTGAGATTTAGTTGCATCCCACTAAAGAATTGCGTTATAATGCGAAGCCTTGTACGTAGTTTTAGTGTGAAATGCTTTCATTTTAGCTATTAGCCAGCGTATACGAAACCTGAATAATTATTGAAATGGACTTTTTGGATGTACTTATAATTTGTTTTAAAAAATAATTCACCTTTAAAAGTGGCAATCTCAAATTCTTAATATTATTTCATACTCCAGGAAGAAAAGAGAAATTTGGGTCTTTACCTTTTGCAAGCTTTGCTGACTAATTCATCTCGCTAGTTTTAATGGTGTGAATTTAGGATTGACTAAGAGGAAAACTTAATTAATTCACTAACTTATGTCTTGAAGGCAAAAACCTGCTAGTTGTTTGATTTGTAGCAAGACCGCCCATAGACTCACTCCATCCCATTGTATTTGTTATTTGCTAAATTGATTCATTCCTAAATGAAATGTTATACCTGACTCTAGAATTGCTGTTGTTTTCTTGGACAACTCATCTTTAGTTTAGGATGTCCTTGATAAGAAGAAAAGAACGAGAGGGAGTTACTGGATCGATGGAACTTTTTAGTTAGGAGAATGGATGGAGATCACAGTATGATTAATTAACCTACTGTAAATTGTAAAACTAAGGACAATGTATTATGTATGATTCATTGACCATATTTTTGGGCTTCACATTAGTGCTTTATGTTATTTATTGCCTTATTGGAATATCTTGTTGACTCTATTAATCCTGGTTATTTCCTTGCAAACATGAGCAGAATTTATTTTGTTTGTCAAAAAGCACCTACATGCAAACCTAAATTAGCTCTCTGACTGTAAACCAAATAGAAGCTTGCTATCTTATTAATTGTCACCGACAATTATGCATTTTAATCTATTTTTCTGATGCAGATGTGGATATTGGGTAACCCAATAAAATTAGAAGGGATGGAATTCTCTAATACAAGAGGAATTTATATATGCAATCATGCATCACCCCTCGATGTATTTCTTGTCATGTGGCTAATTCCAACTGGTACTGTTGGTATAGCTAAAAAAGAGGTTAGTCTTTATTACTAGTTTGAAAAAGCTCCAGTCTCCCCCTTCACTCCAGCTCTGCTCTCCATTTGTTGTTTGCTTTCAATTCTGAAATTGCAATTGACACCTGACAGTGGGTATGTACTGGTCCTTATTGAACTAGTGCAGTGCTCTGGTATTACAAAAAGGAGTAAAAAAAATGAGGCCAAAGTAGTAGTTCTGGGTACACAGGTATAGTTTGTTCTGGATCTGCACCAATGAGGTTTTGTTAGTGTTAATTATTCATTTTTGTCAAAGTTTTTCGAGTAGACATAAGTTATGAATTAAGATTGGAAAACTGAAATTATTACTGTAACTTTTCAGATTATATGGTACCCACTTTTCGGACAGCTTTATGTATTGGCAAACCATCTGCGAATAGATCGTTCTAACCCTGCTGCTGCCATTAAGTCGATTAAAGAGGTATATTATTTACTCTGGTCTATAAGCTTAAAAATTTTGTTATATTGTATTTTTAATTATTGGGGTTAAAATAAAATGCTCGACTGTAATTTCAGGTTTCTCGTGTACTAGTCAAGAAGGAGTTGTCTTTAATAATTTTTCCAGAAGGAACCAGATCTAAATCAGGAAGATTACTTCCTTTTAAAAAGGTGAACATTTATTGATCAAATTCTATATGTTACAGGGAGTAAATAAATAAACTTGACTCTGCATTAAAATATATGTTGTGAACAAAAAGAAAAAGAAGGAGAAGAATTTTATTTTGATGTGTTCTGATGGTACTGATCAGAATATTCTAGCGACTAATACCTTATCTAGTTTAACTTGGTTTACCTACCATTGATTTGGCAAGCCAAACAATTAGTTAAGTGCATATGCATGTATACTTGTATAGTGGTACCAGTCCTTGGAACTTTTTCATTACTGCATCTTTCATGTTTTTACAGTTAATTTTTTAGTATATAAATGCTTGTGCAGGGTTTTATTCATATAGCCTTGCAATCGAAATTACCGATAGTGCCGATGGTATTCACCGGAACTCATCTTGCATGGAAAAAGAACAGTCTGCGTGTCAGGCCAGCACCACTCACAGTGAAATTTCTACCGCCTATAAAAACAGATGACTGGGTAGAAGATAGGGTTAATGAGTATGTAGAGATGGTACATAATATCTATATAGAAAACCTGCCAGATTCTCAGAAACCGTTGGTTTCTGTGGGAAATGAGATAGCCAAGAAAACTAATTTGTAAAAAAATGTTTAATTTTCATTCATTTACGTATTAAATAATTTATTATACATTAATGTAATATATATCAGTGTTCAACTTCTGCTTACAGTATGTAAATGATATTAGCGAGGGATCGTTTCTTTCTTTTTATTTTCGAGTAAAAAGTTTTAAAATAGTTGTCTAATCCTAAAAGATTTTTATAACTAAATCGATCTAAGACAATATTAATAAGTTGTCTCCATTTATCTTGGTGTATTGAAATATGGAAAGGACATATTAATATTAATAATTATCTTGGTGTATTTGACAACTATATAATTAATGTGAAATTTTGATAGTGACAACCCGATCGAGTATTTAAAAATAAAAACAGACACGATAAAGATAAAAGAGAAAATACTATCGACTCTTTTAGTCAAAACAAAGTGCATAAAAATTTTGTGCGAAATTTTCGAATGATTATACTTGTCCATGTGGAGAAAATATTATCGACTCTAAGTCAAAACAAAGTACATAAATTATTTGAGCGCTCAAATTATTATATTGACTGAAAAACAGATTGTTATTTAAACTTATGAATACCGCATTGGTAATTGAGTCTGGCTGACTGGCTCAAATCGGGCTGAAAAACAGATTGTTATTTACCTAACTGATATCTAAGTCTTTCCTTTTTTTGTTTTCACTTTTTCAATGATTGGTTCGAGTGTAATGGGTATAGTGTTTACCAAAAGGTCCGGTCCGGTCCAACCCTCCACGGTCCACAGGTTATTGCGGTCCGGTTCTCCACGGGTCGACGGGTTATCACGGTCCATCCTAGAAATCTTGACCCAAAACCTTGCTAAACCCGTCCGGTCCTAACCCCCACGGGTTATGACGGTCCGGTCCGGTCCGGTTTTTTATTATTATTTTGCTGTTTTTTTTCGTTAATTTTTTTGGCCTTGGCTAATTGTGATTTGTGGACAAATATGTATTTATTTAAATTATTTTAACATAACATGTATTTATAATTTACATAGCATGTATTTATTTAAATTATTTTAACATAGCATGTATTTTTTTAAATTATTTTAACATAGCATGGATTAGGGACGAGTTATCACGGGTTTAGGGCGGGTTTAAGGTCCGCTCCGGTCCGGTCCACGGGTTACGCGGGACGGGTTTAACACGGATTTTTTCAAAAAAGGTAGCCCAAACCCTTGATAAACCCTTCCCTTCTAACCCTTCGGTCCATCGCGATCCATGCACGGGTCGGGCCGGTCCGGTCCAAAGTCCGGGTTATCCCGGATCGGGTCTGACCCGCCGGTCCAAGTGGTGAACACTAAATGGGTACCGTTACCAAAATATTTTGTTTATTTTTTGGACTTTTTTTTTAAAATACTCTTAATAAAGAGGGGCCGGGGGGTATTTTATTTCTTTTATAGCAACAAAATTTTAGTGCCACCAATGGCCGAGGCCCTCAGCCTAAAATATATATAGTTTAGCTACGGTGAATCGCGATCAAAACTCCTAGATCTAGTTCAAAATGACCGATCTAAATCATCCAATATGATCTCCCTATTGAAATCTCCATGCGGACCAAATTTTTCATTTTTTCGAAATTTTTAAGTATTTTTTTTCGGATTTTTAAAAACGGCTGTTTTTGAATGGTTCAGAACTAATTAGATTAACGATTTTCTAAAATTTCAAAAAAAATACTTAAAAATTTCGAAAAAATGAAAAATTTGGTATGCATGGAGATTTCAATAGGGAGATCATATTGGACAGTTTGGATCGGTCATTTTGAACTAGATCTAGGAGTTTTGATTATGACTCACCAGAGGGTCCGTGAGTCGCGACCCACCGTAGCTAAACTCTATATATATATATATATATATATATATATATATATATATATATATATATATATATATATATATATATATATATATATATATATATATATATTATGTATCCTGCAAAAAAGTGAAGGCCGAAGGAAAATAATCTCTAGTTATACTACCTTAATTTGATATTTTACAGACAGGTAAGAATTATTTAACAAGAAGAAAATTATACGGCAGAAATAAAAATATCATAAATAGATTTTGAGGGGAAAAGTTCTAAATATTTGAATACGTGATGGTTCAGACCTTAAATTAACCTGCCTGTCAAATGCCCAATTCAACAAGCAGCCTAATCTAGTTTTACGTAAAACAGCAGCGGAGATCAAATTTTCATAATCAGTCTTTCTCATGAAAGACGTGCTCTCGACATTTATTTTTACACAGAACATGGCATGGCCTGAATAAAGTTTTTGTTGTTAAATTGGATAGTAAATGGGTGTATATAGGTTCTTAATTTTAGGAGAAGTTAAAAAAAGAAATTATAATAAGTGCTGACAATGAATTTAGAATTTTGTTGAAGTATTAGAAAAATTGAAAGACTATACAAAAATAAGACGAACCTCTATGGTCTTAACTAAGAGATTGTCAAAAAAATCTATTTGGCCATGTGATAGAGTCATAGAGAGAAACGAACAGAATAAAAATTGACGATATATTCAATACGTCAAAAATAAGTCCACTACAATACATACACATTCTAAAATTATGGTTTAATTTAAATTAGATTGGACAACTGTGAGTGAAAAATTTTACTTTCTCGTAGTTAAAATAATAAGAATGGGAAAAAAACAACCAACAGAAATTTATAGTACTACAAATTTATTCAAAAAAGTAAATTCCAATTAGTCCTTATTTCGTCTATCTTATCTCATTATGTGAAAATAAACTTCACAGATGACTGGTTTTTATTCATTTTACCGTACCAATGATCATATTTTAGTTCGGGCATGTATGGCCTCAAAAGAAATAGAGGAAGGGCATAGGAAGAGAGAGAGTTTGAAACTTGAGCCAGTTTTACATTTTTTTTTTTTTAAGAAAAAAAATCGTTGCTCGTAAGTATAAAACAGTGAATAGTAATAATATTTTTTTTATATATTCCATTTACCCGTGGATGAGAGAACAGTTAATCCATAAAATAGAGAGGAGCCAAAATACACAAAAAAAAAGAACTTAACTATATACTTTGTGTTTTTTTATTCTATTTTTTTTTAATAAATTCGTCCAATTCCTATCTTACCCGACATTTATGTCAAGCTTCTTCTTTTTTCCCAAAAAAATTATTCTAATTATTTTTGGGCGAATGACCGAACAAACTTATTCCGTTGGAAACAAGTTTCAACTCTAGTTTCAACGGAGTAGATCCAAGTAGAACAGACTGGACTATTTATAAAAAAAAAAAAGTTTAATGACTCACCAAACCATTTTCTAAATTTAGGTAGGGCGTCATTCAAAGAATAAATTAACACGGAACCACCAATAAAACTCTTAAATTACAATTTTCTCCTCCTCGAAACTTTTCTGATTCCAATTCCATTACCTCCATAAATACGCTATCCCAATTCCTCAATCATTTTTTCTCGCCGCCTCTCTCTCTACCCGAAACTTCCCACCTGCTTTTCTAGGGTTAGGGTTTCCAAATCTCTCTCCATCTCTTCGACCAAGATGATGCATCAAGGAGCTGGAGGAATGTCACAGGCTCCCTCCGCCGGTCAGGCACCGCCTCAGGGCGTGGCGCCGCCGCAGTGGGGCACGATTCCTCCGCCGATGCCGACCCAATACCAGCAACCCCATCCTCAGGCGATGTGGGGCCAGCAACCTTCTCAGATCGCTCCTCCGGCGGCCTTGTCTCAGCAGTACGGCGTGGCCGTGCCTTCGCAAGCTGGAGCGGCTCCGTCTGCTGGGCCTGACGAGGTCAGAACCCTCTGGATCGGAGATCTCCAGTACTGGATGGACGATAACTACATCTATGGCTGTTTTGCCCAGACCGGCGAGGTAATTTAAAGCGATCTGATTTTTCTGGGGTTATTAGTTCTTTTTCTGTGCCTCTTTTAATCTTTTTTATTTTAATTTTCACGTTTTAGCATGTAATTTGGTTAGATTCGCGTTTAGATCATATATTGATATTTACAGCAAAAGATAATTTTGGAGAATTGCTGAAATTTAAACAAGTGCCTTGTAAGTCAGTGATGTTATTTGATCTGAAACCCCAAATAAGTCCTCTTACCTAAATGCTCCTGAAAAGAAAATAAAAAAATGATTAATTTCCCTCCGTCTACGGGCTGAACCAATAAATAGAAGGGAAAGAGCAAAGGAATATCAATGAAAGATTTCTTAAATTTATTATTATCTCTCATGGCTTTGTCACCATAAAATTGCAGCTTCAATCTGTTAAATTAATTCGTGACAAGAACATGAATCAGCTTCAGGGTTACGGATTCATTGAATTTACAACCAGAGCCACTGCAGAGCGGGTCCTGCAATCGTATAATGGTCAACTCATGCCCAACACAGAGTTGCCATTCAGACTCAACTGGGCATCAGCTGGTGAGAAGAGAGATGAGTCACCAGACTACACCATATTTGTTGGTGACCTGTCGCCTGATGTGACCGATTACATGCTACAAGAGGCATTTAAAGCTAACTATCCTTCCGTGAAAGGAGCCAAGGTTGTGACCGACAAGTTAACAAATCGGTCAAAGGGCTATGGATTTGTCAGATTTGGTGATGCTGCTGAACAGACTCGAGCCATGACCGAGATGAACGGCCTTTTCTTATCCAGCAGACCAATGCGAATTGGACCTGCTACAAATAAGAAATCCTTGGGTCTATCTAAATGTATGCTAAAGATTCTTATTTTTTTTTATAATATAAATTATGTTATGTGAATTTATTACTGATTTCCTTTTTGATGTGATTATCTATTTTGTTAGCATGAAATCTATTCTCTGCTTGGTTAGCTTTTATTTACGGGTCAATTTGAGGATATGCGGCATTCATTCATTCATTCATTCATTGAATTCCTGTACAAGTCAATTTCCTTCGTTTTGGATTAGATTTAATATATGGTTGAAATAAGTGAAACTCATAAGGGATTATAATGTTGTATGGGAGCAGGAGGCCAAGAGGCTCTCTTTTAATGAGTGAGGAGCCTTCTAAGGAAACTTGACTTCAGCTGAGATGCATTTCACCATATGTAATGCGTGGGACCCGGTTAGGTCAGTTGTTATGTTTGTAACATTTGGGCTTACACTTTCTTTTGGATTCCAGTACTTTCTCATTTATTTCTTTTACTTTCAGTATCCTTTCAATTTTAAGTTACCTTTTTTTCGTTATCTTAGATAAGCAGCTTGATAGTTATTTTTTTCCAGTACCTTATTTTAGATTATTATTTCTTCTTTCTCATCTTAGATTTAAATTTCATGAACAAAATGTTAGTTATATCTATTTTACTGAACCCTTATCTGTTTATTTCTGTTTATTATCGGGACGATTTGGGGATATACTATTACTGTACTTGCCAGTTTATATGTCATATTAGGATTAGATTCCTTTCCTTTTCTGACAAGTCCATTTTCCTACATTTCGGAGTATTCCATATAGACTCTTATGAATTCCACATATTTATGTGGGCATCAATGGTTTAGATGCCTTGGGAAACTTAAAATAGGAGTTTGAATTTCGACACTGCTGTACTTAACGATCCACGAATCAGAGTGACTCTATTGTTTCACTTTGCATATCTATTCTCACATTTATACCAGGTGAATACAATTTTATAAAGTAATAATTGGAAAAAAGTCCATCGTTTGTTCTGTCTGTGATTCAATGAGATAGCTTGTGGCATAAATTTTGTTCAGACCTTTCTACAATGGTTAGTTAACAAAGGCAGAGGTCCGTTTTGAAGGTGATCACTCAACCTTTTTCGAGAAGGCTTGAATGTTGTGCACCTTTTTGTGGTAGGTGGTTTTAAGTTTGATGTGAGGTAACTATAATCCAGTTACATGTGCTATTTGAGGGAAGCATGCCGCAACTGTTGCACAAATGCTGAAAAGAAATGGACTTTTTTCAAATTCTGTATCCTGTGAGAGAATTATGACAACTAACTGATGTGTTCGTCACATTTTATTGTCTTGTTTTTTTTTTCAGATGGAACTGCTACACCTCAGACTCCAACTGATCCTACAAACACTACAGTGTGTGATTATTCCCTTTTTTATTTTTTGAAAACCCTTGCAATAGTAATGGTATATCTGCTGACAAAAATCATGCTGTTGTGTAATTGCAGTTATTTGTAGGTGGGATAGACGTGAATATAAATGAAGAGCATCTTAGGCAAGTATTCAGCACTTATGGCGACCTCGTAAGTGTCAAGATTCCTGCAGGAAAGAAATGTGCCTTTGTGCAATTTGCCAACAGGTTTAATGATTTATCTTTCTTTAGTTACTTATATAGCACCCATTCATGGTCTTGTAATTTTTTTATTTTTAAGGCTTATCAGGGGCTTTGTATTCCCGTGGCAAAATCCGTGACAAGTCAGTGATATGTGGGTAACTATGCTGAAATGTTCTTGCAACTATAGAGAGCAACACATGTACATACATGTACATGGCGAACTTTAAAATAGCTGTAGAACAATATTCAGTTCCATACTTTTAGAAGAATGTTTCAAGTTTGTTTTGTTGTTGGTCTAGGGCATGTGCGGAGGAAGCCCTCTTGATGCTTCAGGGGACTAGCATTGGAGGCCAGAGCATTCGTCTTTCTTGGGGCCGCTCCCCCACCAGCAAGCAGGTATATATGTATTGAGCTATTTTTTTAATTATTGGGGTGATGTTTGTACTCCTCCAATTACTCCTCTTACCAACTTGATAACTGTATTCCCCTCCCTGTTTCAGTATTGTTGACCTCCATGCCTCTCACTTACTTTTCTGAAGTTAAATAGGGGAGTGAGGGATATAGCTGAGTGTTTATGCACAATTTTTATTTACTTAAATTATTGTGATCTGTTAAACCATATGTTTGATTATCTTGAAATATGTTCTGTGTGTATAGCAAATGCATACTGATTTGGATTTGAAAATTGACAGCCACAACAAGATGCTAGCCAATGGGCTGGGGGATACTATGGAGGTTATGGCCAGGGTTATGAAGCCTATGGCTATTCACAAGCGCCGCAAGATCCTAACATGTATGCTGCCTATGGTGCTGGTGCATATCCTGGTTATGCTAATTACAGCCAGCAGCAACAGCAACAACCTCAGCAGGTAAAAAATTAAATCATTCTTAATACGCGTCTGGGGAGAACATATGCATCCTTGATAACATGCTAATAACTTAGTTGTTTGTACATTAATCAGATTATATTTTCATATTTGTGCTTTCTGATAATTCTAAAATGCAATTGCTTTCCAAGTTTATTCTGGTCTGTGTTTTATTAAATAAAATTATCTGCAGCACCTGGAATGGGTGCACCGACAGATGCACAAAGGTGGTGGTGTTGTTAAATTTTCACATATTCTAATAATGGCAAGAGTGGGTTTCAAAGCATATTGTTTGTTATAGGGATGTTATGTTTTCCTATGTTTTGTATAGGGATAATACTGCGAGTGTCTAGAAGTTTTGATAACATGCTTGGTTACAAAAATGTTGCAGACGATATTGTCATTTATTGGCACTAATATAAGTGAATTTGTACCTAAAGACAAATACATTCTCATACTGTCATACTGTGTTTTTGTTTTGAACAGTGAGTTCAGTTCTGCTGTTGAAGCTGAAGACATAGGAGCTATAGAAGACCTTTCTGTGATCCCATGGCACTTCTAACCTCCTATATGTTCCCTTATACAGGGTCTCGGGTGTTACAATAGATTACCAATTAGATATGTTTTTGGGTTGTGTGGTGTTAAAGTTCCCGTTTCCTCTAGTTGTAATTTGAGTGTGCTCAGTTTTATTATTCGGAGGCTATAGTTTATCGTTAATCTGTTGAATGAATCATTAGGTTTTGCATGCTTGAACATGCCTGTAAAGATTTATGTTGAGAAACTGTTGCTGCTGTGGTGCTCTTACTCTTTTTATGACTTGTTTTAATTGCACAACTATTTACATTTTATTGCAAATCATTGTCGTTTCTACTTTGACCTCATTTGTATTTTGTTTCTTATCGTTGTTGTTTCTTCTTTATGTTCTCAACTTAGACCTTGTTATATCTGAACTTGAAGAGGAAAAGAGATTTCTCTTTTTAACGGAGGATGATTAAAACATGATGTGTTTATACACAATATTATTTTTAACAACCCCTGATAAACGTCATAAGCATATTGTCCTTTTGTTACATGCTACGTGAAAATAGATCTCAGAGCATAAGTTCTCAGAATATGATCCTTTTGTTACACGTTGGTACAGCTCAGCAGGGACGCGTTGGTTCCTTTTTGAGGACCATGACGCCAACAGATCTGAATCTGGACTTTTCCAAAGAGATGAACCCAGCCGGCCTAACTGCTTTTAATTAATTATTAAATCATTAATTATAATTAATAAACCGAATGTCTCGCCTGACGATTACTGCGCGGGTACTGCCACGATATGATATGAGTGAACTAACAAGCTCGCGACCAAATACAACATTTACCTACAGATCTTGTTTTGTACTTTTGTAGTAACTAGAGTCTATTGATAGAGGTATGGTTTCATGTCATTGACAACAAAACTTGGCATCCCACGAAACATGATCTATTATATGTCAAAAAAAAAAAACATAGTCACCAATTATATCCTTACGATTAATTTTAGATCATGACAACATTTGCTCTTTCTCTGTAGAAATTTTAGTTCTTCTCAGCATCGAATAAAATAAATAAACAAATTGACTTTTTTGTTTAATTTATCTATGCTAAAAAGTTACATGTCTTAACTAAAAAACTTATATTGAGCAAAACAAAGGAACACTTTGACCGTTAAGTTTCTTCTAAACAATATCCCCCGCATTTAGGCAATCGAACGATATAATAGAAAATAGAAAATAGAAATAGAGAACAAAAAACTAACAAAAAGAAAATTCTTTTACTTTTTTAGGACTAATTTGTTTTTTTTAAAAAAAAAATCAAACAACGAAATTAGTTTTGAGTTTTCTTTCTTTTTATTTGAGGGGGTAGGGTCCGTGGGGAGGATGGGAAAGGGTGATAATCAATTTCACCTTTTTAATCAGTGGATGAAACCCATATCAGAATCGTAAGTATAGATTAATTAATTTTTATACTAATTTTGGTTCTTTATTATGTTTCTTAAAAAAACAAGGAAAAAAAAATCAATTTTGGTGGCTTTGATTTATTTTTTACATCTCAATTCTCAAAGACTCAAAGTATCGGTCCTGTATTAAAAAAAAAATAAAAAATGAAACTAGTGCAACCCCGATTGTAAGAGATCTGTCGAGGGACTAATGTTGTACTTGAATGTCTTTTTGGAAATTGGAACTACAGATGTCAATACAGCTGAAATTAAAAATTCGAAGCAAAACTTGAATATCTTGTAAATTTAAGATCGAAATCTGTCCTTTTTTTCTGTTCTAAACGAGTAAAAAATATTGCTATTGCTGCTTTGATTATTGTTTCTTTTAATCAAAACCTACTCAAACATCATTGGAAGAATTTTTAGCTCATAATCTCATATTGACTTCTTTGGCCAATTTTACTTAATAATATTTGAGTAGGTTTTTATTTTACATCGACATATTTATGATAGTAGGTTTCGATAATATCTGCTGACCCATATTAGATAAATGCGCTTGATTGATGCAAATTCATTAATCAAATATTCGGGATTAATAAATTATTGCCATCCATCCAACCAGACAACCAACATCTGATTTGACGGACAATAAAACGTTATCCGCATATGTCAGATGTTAGAAGTAAGCGTGCTTTTTTACAGGTGCGTGGAAGTTTGCTGAAAAAAAGGGTCGCAGGTTCCATTTGATAACAAAGTAAATTTGATCGGTCATCCTCAATCCACGTCATTTGATATAAAATGCAAAATTTGTTTTTTGTTTAATATTGTTTGTTTTTTATTTTGGTACGGAAGAATCGGGTTTAATTGATGCACTTTTTGATAGAGAGAACTGAATTTATGTTTAAATTTCTATTTATTTGTTGGAAAAGTATAAGTAGGTTTATTAACTTTTTATTTACATCAAACAGGTCCATGTAAATAAAAATATAAAATAGCTCTTAATTGTCTATTTATTATTTTGAAATTTGTCAAGTTGGACCAATTAATTGGTCATTATCGAAAAGACTACTTCTGTGTTTTTCCCAACGTTCAGGGATAAATTTAGTTAAATAAAAATTCAGAGCAACCTTCGTCGTATATTCGAAGGATTAAATTAGGCTCAAGATGTGAGAGTCTGAGAGAAGATAAAAGAGGATGTGGGAAGATGAGTATTCACTCTGTCTTGTTCCAGAATTACAAAATAAAATGGATGAATTCGACTGAGGTGAGAGAGTAATCCCATTTCAATGGATTTTGGTAACCCAAATTTGTCCCCTTACTATCTTTAAAATTAGGCAAAATTAGATATAACCCCCTATAAACTTTCGTATCTGAAAATAACTCCCTATAAACATTGAAATTGGATAAACCCCCCTACAATCTTTGTAATCAAGGAAATAACCCCTTTTGATTAAATTCAATCATTTTTTATAAATATGACAGAAATGACCTTGTCTTCTTCTACCGTGTCCATTGAATCTTCTTCTTTTGCCTCCAGCACCATTAAAAATAGACATACAATTTGTTCTCTCTAAAAATGACGAATTTTTTTTTTTTTTTCCTAAATCTGTAGGGATCTTCCTCTCTCTCCATCTTGTTTCCTTGATCACAAAAGAATTCTCTTTCTTTCACCAGACGATACTATAAGTGTTTGTATTAACAAACAAAATGACATCATTTGTTTCAAGAGCAAAAATGACAAAAATATGTGGGAGGATAAAGCTAATACTTTGATAACAAAGTAAATTTGATGAAAAAAAGTGGAATAATATTATATTTTATCAAGAGATAATGACATTAATATATTTGATTTTGAAAGGCTAATGTGCAAAATAGAGCAAGTCCAGCCAAGGCTCTGCAATAGATTAGCATCAAGCGATTATCTCAATTTTATAAAGTAATTTATTATGTTTTGGTGTCGAGAGATAGAATGGATCAATAAATTTGGATAGTGTCTGTGTTCTTTTGATGGATCTAGAGGAAGGAAAAAAACGAAAGTACTAAGTTCTGGTTAGAAAGACAAGGGCATTTATGTCATGTGTTTTCCAAAATGATTTTTTTCACAATAAAAAAAGCTTGAATTCAATCAAAAGGGATTATTTCCATGACTACAAAGATTGTAGGGTGTTTTATCCAATTTCAATGTTTATAGGAGGTTATTTCCAGTTGCTAAAGTTTAAGGGGGTATATCCAATTTTGCCTTAAAATTACTAGAGCACGGCTTAAGGACCGATTGTAAATGAAAATTTGACGATTGAATTAACTTATTCTATAAGCGTTGGAGGAGTGCAATATAGAAATTTTCTTTTTTTTTTTTTAGTGTTGACGTCATAAAAATCAAAGTAAACAATTGGATCTCCGTCAAAAATAACATAGTGACGTCAAAATTTATAGAATTTAGAACTCATTTTATAGAAAATCAAGTTTTCAATCTCCGAATCAAGTTTAAACTTTGTAATTTTAACATAAATGCATAACTATGTAAACCTGACCATAGTAATTTATTTTTATCTTTTCAATATAACAGTTTTAGAAGAAATTCACCACTTCATTTGATCCCTCCCATAATTCGTGATCCGATCATTACAAGCAAGCATAGCATCCGAAAGAAATTCGAACCGTCAGATTCAAATCCGACCATCCAGATCAGTCAAGCACCCATCAATTTTTATTTTATTTTATTTAAGAAACTGTTAACGGCGCCACCCTGGGAAAAAAGCAAACATCTTTCTCTTCACAATCTTTTAATACTTTTTTCTCTTTTTATTTCCTCCTCGCTTATGGCTCGCACGACTAACGAAAAGTTAGAAGAGAAGAAGGGCACCCGAGCCGCCATGGCTAAAAAAGAGAGCTCGACCCAATTTCAAATGGCGGAGAGCAAAACCCAACAAACCCAACAAACTCTCGACGAAGCGCTTGTGTTTACGATGCTTTGTATTGTTGGGCTTCCAGTGGAAGTGCAAGTCAAGGATGGATCTGTCTACTCTGGCATCTTCCACTCCGCCAATTTCTCTCATGGTTTGTTTCTATTTCTCGGTTCAATTTTTGTATTGTTGTTGGATAGATCCGACCGTAACGTTGCTCATTTGATTGGTTGACACGAAATCTCTTCGGATATTTCAGAATTGTCGACTATAGGATTTTGGGTTTTTACTATTCAGAAATTGTCGTCTTTTACTTATAAAATCGCATGTTTTCTGATTTTATTGATCCAATACGGGGAATTTTTATATTATTTATCAAATTGATCTCAAAATTTATGCAATGGTCAAGTTTTCTGGTGCTGCTCTGAACTGCTACCGGTTCATACATTTATGTTCTAAATGCTGTTTCAGAGGAATTTAATGTTTACGAGCCCAATTTCATTATAAGTTTCAACTTGAGGTTAAAAAACAGTAAGCTGGCCAACCATAAAATTGAAACTGTTTGGTGAAGCAAAATCTTACTTGCAGATGCATTAGTACTGTTGAGGTACACTACTGAGACACATAAAAATGGATATTGTTGTATTTATTTAATCGTGGCTGTGGAAGTATAGTTATGTAGTTTGTCAAGTATAAAAGCAGAATCATAAATTACCTGAGAACTAACTTTTATTTGGCAAAAATATTCTAAATTTCTTACTAATTATATATTGAAATTGTTCTATACCAGAAGTGAAGAATCTCTTGTTTTTTTACAAAACCCAAAAAGTTCGGTGCATTGATTTGTCAACCCATGATTTGCTTGATAATAAAATCCAATTCTATGATCGATGACCTGGATGTGTAATTTGCAAACATAGAAGAAAGTACATGGTTCCAATATATCATTTGGCTTGGGTTGTGAATCATTAATGTGAAATGAAAGTGAGTTCACACAAAACATGTATATAATTTCATTACTGGTGCAACCTAATTATATGATATACTATAATTAGCCTCATGCAGGGGTTTTTATACTTTTCCATTCTAAATATAAGAAAGCAATTGATGTTTTGTGTGCTTGTAAAAATATGTGATCAATAGGTGTTGTGTTAAAAAAAGCAAAAAAGATTGCTGAAGGGAAGCATGGAGGAAATGTACCTTTAGGATCTTTTCAGGATACTCTTGTCATCCTCTCTCAGGATTTTGTTCAACTACTTGTAAAGGTATTCACTTTTGAGTTTTTGCTTGAAATTCAGTTATGTTATAATAATGAATTTTCTTAGGTGTAGCATTAGTTTTAATATTTTTTTTAAAAGAAAACAATATCCCAGGTTCATTTCGACTTGCGTTATACAATTGTTACCAGTCATGCGAAAAAAGAATGATATGACTGGAATAAAAAAATTTGGTAGTTTCCGAATGGTACTTGTAATGTGCTGCCTGGTATAAACAGGTGGGGGGCCTGAATAGCATCCAAGTACTGTTTGGTTCATTTTTAACACCCTCTGAAAGAGTTTTACTCTGGAATAAGGTATTGAACATGTATCCGTGGCACCAAGCCGAAGAGGTTGGGCGTAATGAATCCTGTTGTGCAATTGTGAATCTAGTGTGCCAAGAATCACAACCAATTGTAACTATTGAATAATTATCGAAGCTTGTTTGGCACAAGCCAGTAGATACAGCACCTAGGTTGTGCTTGGTGAATCCTGTCATGCAATTCAAAGCCTAGTGAGACAAGAAACACAACTGATTCTAATCATTGAATCTTGTTTATTGCTCTTGATATCATCATGATTTTGAGATAACAGTTTTGTTTGTTCTGAAGGATTTTGCGCTTATGCCGGAGGGAGATATGAATAATACCAATGTGAAAGAGGGGACTCTAACTAAGAGCATAGCAAATTCCAATCAAGTTGAAAATAAATCTATTATTTCTAAAGAGATGGTTTGCATGTCAGATGTTAAAGTCCCTTCATGCAACAATGCATCATCTATTAATGGAAATGGACAGAGCAAAGTTACGGCGAAAGTAAGTTTGATCCTTCAGTTATATCTTAAGTGACATAGCACAATTCTATGGAATCAAGAATGCTCTAAAAAGGTCTACTGTAGAACAGTAATTAGCATTTTAAGGGTGCAAGAAAACTTTCAATGACCATTAGTAATTGAATTACTGTTGCTTAATTGTCTTTACTGAAACACTGTATGCCAATTGTTGATAAGACCAGCAAGGCTAAACAAGAGAGCTTGCGTTGCTATTTTGTTCATGCTATTGGTGCTTAAGTTTTTTTTTATTATTTTTTAATATTTTTTTATATTACAGGAATCCAAGCTCAATCCAAGTGCGAGAGCTTTCTCACCATCAATTGCAAAACCCAGACCTGTGGCTACTGTGGTGCCTCCTATTGTTAACCCATACAATGCACCAAATATAAAAAGTGTTGGCACACCACCTCCAAATGTTGCTTATAACATTGTTCCACCCCATCCTTTTGTCTCAGATAAACCATTGCTGTACAATAACATTTATCCTGTCAATGGTGGTGCAGCACCTGCGTATTCCCAGCCGGTACATATTTTTATAAAATAAATAACCAATATTTACCAAGTTTGCTGTGATACCATGACAACTTCTCTTCTTTGATATAGGTTCTGGGTTGTCAAGCAACAAATGTGTACCCAGTTGGAGTTGCGAGTCAATACCGACCTGTTCAAATTGCACCCACTTATATGAATCCAAATGCTCCATCTGTAAGTGTTTTTTTTTTTATTTTTTTTTTTATCTTTACTGTTTACTTTTTACATTTGCTGCTAATTTCCATGCACATTATTTTATTTGTTTTTCTTACCTTGTAATTACAAGCAAAATAGCAAATTGCAACCTCAAGTATTATCGTAATAAATATTTTTTCTAAACTCCACTAAGGTTCTGAATTTAGTGCTATTTCATGTACTCCTTTATTCTTTGGAGGAAATATAATGCTGCTGCTTGTTTTGATAGGTAATGGCTGCAAGAACTGGTCCAACTATGTGCATGCATCCTATTCCTCAGGTAAAATTCTTGAAAACAACATTCTTTAGAAATTAGAAGCTTTGTAATTAGTTATCTTTACGCTTATTCCTATGCTTTAAACTGAAGGTTGGAATTCAAGGAGCGCCTATTCCTCAAGCTTGGCCCCGCACAATGTTCAACCCGTACCCATCTAATGTCCCAAGATTCCAAGGTATTCTTTTGTGCACTTTCCTCTGAAGATAATATATGCAACATTGTATTTGTTCTTTGTTGATTACTGGAACTTCTTCCAAATTTTAAAGAAACTTGTAGATGCATTCTTAATACCAGGCCTTATTTTAATTGTTATATATGTTTAAGACGATGAATGCACAATTATTTTTTGACTTTGTTCTACTTTAACAAACTCATCATGAATTTTGTTAAATTTCTTAAATTATACCGACACAGATGATAAAAACCCTGTTTTAATTAAGACGACATATTGTGTATCTCTTTGTCAGCATTAACAATTGCATGCGGAAATGATCATTTTTATTTGAACTCCAGGTGTGCCTCCAGTATGTATGACACCACCTCCAATAACAAATGTGAGTCCTCCAATTGTCATACCTGGACCGATGCCAATTGCACCGACTCTTCGCCCTGTACAGTCAATTATGGTTCCCACTAATGCGGGCACATTCCCTATGAAATTCTAAGCTCTCAAATACTAGATGTATTTCACAATTTTGGAAGAGGAGGTGCTTGGCTCTGCTCTATATTATTTTATTCTTAGCTGCTGTGTGCATTTTTTGGAAAATTCAAATTGGGTGTTAGAGGTGGTGAGGTTAGTTTTAAATTTGGAGGGTTTTTTATAAGCTAAGCTGTGGAAAAAAATCATGTTAGTAATTTCTACCCTTCTTTTTCCTTGGAAATCCCTGTATGTGCTATGTAGACATGATGAATAGTTTGTTTCCGATAAAAAGAGAAAATAAGTAAAGGAAGATAAGAAAATAGGCTTGTTATCATCTTTTGTTCGTGAACAAGTAATTAATTCTCTTTTGGTTATTATAATCAACACTATGATAAAGTAGCATCCAACAAGCAATATACTAATTTAATCGTTTATGTTTTTTTTTTTTTTCCTTTTCTTTTCTGATTGTTTGCGTGTAAAATGCAAGATTTGTAATTCTATCGGATGAAAATTTTTTGCCTTCGGTCGATCTCCGAAGGGGGAGGTTAAAAAAAAATATTGTGATTAATATAGGAGTACCTGTTGGTACTTGCCATATGAGATGACATGGCCCTAACAATATTTTATATCAACTTCTTACCAAGAATTATTCAATACTTATCATACCAAAACTCAGAAAAAGAAAAAAGGCATTTTCGGGAGAGAAGGTCAATAATTTACAAAGATGCTTCGAGGATTGTCGTGTCTTTCGAAAACGACAGTGCCAATAGCCGTAGGAAAAACAGGAGACTATTAGTTGCTACTGCCTGTGTCCGTGTCCCTATGAGTACATGAGTTGTGCTGTACGAAATTCCATATGTGACTGCACACAAACTTGTAAGGAAATTCTGATAATTCACTTGATTTAATTCTACAACTGCACATCAATTGATCAATTCCAAAGCTGTAGCCACCCATTTGACTTTGTCCATCTAATTCATGTCATTGCACTCTGTCGAACCTATATAATCGGCAACAACCAATGCAGTCTACAATTGACAAAATTAGATGATAAATTACGATTATAAACAATGTTATTAATGATAATGATACTTGCATAACGAAAATAATATATACTAACAACAACAACAACAATACTACTACTATTATTATTATTATTGTTGTTGTTGTTGTTTTACACTGATATCAACGACTCTTATTACTCACAGGAGCATAATGCATGAAATTATCTCAAGTTCTCAACCAAACATCTTTAATATACATTTTATTGTTTCCAAATAATAAAACAAGGCAATAAATTTGTTTGACAGGAATTTCGCTCTTAGAATGTGATATCTAAGAGAAGAGTTTTCAAAAAGAAGCAATTCATGTAAATTTTAGTAGAGAACAGTTTTTTTTGGGTCTTGCAACATATCTATTTACACCTTAATAGCTTCAAAAACAAGCTAAAAATTTAATAGAGAAGAGTTCCTTTTGCTGTTGTAAACCAACATAAAGAAAACCCAAAAAATTAGAATGTGATGACAACACCAACTGTTCTAAGTGTAAGGCAGGCAGAAACTAATATTTTACGAAAAGGCTAGCAGAAACTAATATTTCATTTTACCGACAGCTGCATGTAATTGCTGCCAATCTGGATCAGTATCTGCTGTTTTCCTTTTTTCCAATTCATTCCGTTTATTCCAAATCAAACAAATTTGATAGTACTTTTTATATATATTTTTTGATTCAGGTTATATTTTGTTTTAAATCAGATGAATAGAAAAAAAAGAATTTAATTTATTGAATGATCATATTATATATATGCTCCTTAAATCGATATTCTCAGGAAAATCATCATGACAACTTTGACACTTCAATAGGTAAACAATGATGTCATTTCCAAGTTACAAAAGCTTTCATTTGAAAAAAGTACTAGTGCATCAGAGGATATACCTTGCAAAAAATCTACATGGCACAATTTATTTACAGTTCATTTTTTTATTATTATGTTTCGTGGTGTGATTCTTTACTCTAGACTCTAGCACACTGTTGCTCCGTATAATTATACCCAAGATAGTCCGACAAAAAAAAATTAATATAAAAAATTGAAATTGGGCCCTTGTGTTTTTGAAAAACCTGGTCGAATCTCCTTTCCCTCTTTTCCCTTGAACTAGGAGACCGGACCGACCGCAAAGCGTGAAAGAAACGCGATGTCTATAAACAGCCCTAGGCGAAATGACCTTAACACCCTTCTGCCCTCTCAAGTCTTTCAAATCGCGGTCAAACGATTTCTCGTACTTTCCTCTTTAGTGGCACTTTCGTAATTTCCGCAGAATCACGCTCCCTATTTACGTTCCGATTTGAGACACTTCCCGATTTATTTCTGCGCCTCATCGCCACCGAAAGTGACGACGAATCGATAGCGAGAAAGTAGAGAGAGAAAGAGAGAAAGAGAAAGTGGAGAGAGAAAGTGAAGCGATACACGAATCTTCTATTGTAAGACGCACAAAAGAGAAAGAGAACTAGGGTTTAGGTGAGGCATCGCTAAACCCTAATTCCGTGTTCTAGAAGCTTCCACTAGGGTTTCTTTCCGTCGTGCTTCCATGGCGGAGAAATTGAGGGATTTGAGCCAGCCGATCGATGTGCCATTGCTGGATGCCACCGTAGCCGCTTTCTATGGAACAGGATCTAAGGAGGAGGTGAGGAGATCGATTCTTATGTAATGGTGTGGTTTTTGGGTTTGCCTACTAGAGTATGGAGTGTTTGTGCCGAGTTTGGGTTTGGTTCTGAATAGATTTTGGGCGGGAATATGGTTCAGATAGGATTTGTTTGGTTTTTGACTTGTTGGGATTTAAGTGTTAGTTAGTGGTCTTTTTGTTTCTTCCTCAAAGACTGTTTGCATCATTGGTTATTTGATTCTGGGGTTTATACTTTGATTTGAGTATGGTATGAATTGGATGGTTTGGGCCCTGGGTTGTACTAGCATTGTGTGATAGTACCAATAAAGCAAAATAAAAACTTAATTTGATTGTGTGGTTATAGAAAATGTACTTTTCACAATGATATATTACGTTAATTGGATTATAATGGCTGATTGCTTTGTGTTGAGAAATTTGTTTTATAATTCTTGCCAGAGATTTTATGGAAGCGTAACAATAGCCAGGGGCGGAGGTAGGATTTTATAACAAGGGGGGCAAAGAGTCACTACACTAGAATATCTAGATTTTTTAGGGGGGCAATTTGAATAGATCATACAAAATACATGTAAATTTGTTACTTTTAAGGGGTTGTTTATAATTTACAGGGGGGACAATGCCCACCTTTCGTTGCACGTGCCTCCGCCCAATAGCATATCAAATACATATTTAGTCTTTCATACTATTTCAAATTGTGGATAATTTGAAAATTAGTGGATTTATTACTTCCTTCCATCGACAGCTTTAGCTTTGTCAAATTCTTCATCATAAGAAGACGTGCTTGTCAATTTAGTTTGATATTTTTGTTGTGTCGTGGTTCTAAGTAATGCCCTTTTCTGATTTAGTAATTACTCTGTAGCTAGACTTCGATTCCAACTAGTCAGTTTTTGTCCCTTGACAGTCACTGCAAGTTTTCTAAAGAAAAGTTGTCAGTTTTGGGCTCTACTACTTCCTTTTGAGTAGTTACTAAATTTGGTAAGACCAAAAGACTTCACTAGACTATGCCTGAAGGCTACGATGTAACTACAACTGTTGCATAGTTGTGGTCATGATTCCTGGTTGGAGCATTCAGAAGGAAAGGCCATGCATGGTTGTGCATAGTTTTCTGGTTTACTGATTAGACTTCTGGGGATAGTTTTGTGAAATCAATTTTGTTGGGCATATTAGGTCTCTTATGGCCCTTCCCCTCTCTTGAGAGTGGGGGAAGATAGGCTAATTGTTTCCATATGAACTTTGCTAATATTATTTATTTTTATTTGGTTTCTGTACTGATGTTACATCTTTACACACTGGCAGAGAGCGGCTGCAGATCAGATATTGCGGGAGTTGCAGAACAATCCAGATACTTGGCTTCAAGTTGTACACATTTTACAGAACTCCCAGAGCCTCAACACCAAGTTTTTCGCCCTCCAAGTAACACCCCCTCTCTCTTCCTCCCTCTTCCTCCCCCTCCCGTCCCCCAACCCTCCCCCAAGTAACAACTCGCCCATGTATTGTGGAGTTCCTTGGTCTAACAATATCTAAATTGTACGCGGTAGTAACTTGTAATGCAACTGTTAAATTTATACAAGGCAACTGACTTGTTCTATTTTCTTTTGGGCATGTTATAGAGTTTCTGAATAGCCAAAAAATAGCATGCCTTGTGCTAAACAGTCTTGATTTTTGGATTCCCTGACGGCCATGTGGTCTTATAGCTTCTTATTTTGTTCGAATGCTTATTTAAAACTTGTAATTCGTAAAATTGAACTCTTTATCCTTTTCTCCTCTAGGTCCTAGAGAGCGTTATCAAGTATAGATGGAATGCCCTGCCGGTTGACCAACGAGATGGGATAAAAAATTATATTTCTGATCTCATTGTACAGGTTGTTTGCCTCATAAAAAAAAATACAACATTATCAAGTTGTTATGATTCTGTATGAAAATAGTTTCTTTCTAATTTCTAATGAGATATGTTGATGTTCTTACCAGCTTTCAAGCAATGAAGCATCCTTTAGGAGGGAGAGGCTTTATGTTAACAAATTAAATATCATATTGGTTCAGGTAAATTTTTTATTTGACATCAGCTACAGTTGCTCAACCCCATTTAACTTGTTATAAACTTTCCTCTATATGGTTGTACTTGACTGTTTTTTGTCTTGTGCTATGCAACAAAAACAAAACCTCTAGTCCCACACAAGTTGGGGTATGCTAGAAATGAAACCCAACCAGACCACAGTCACCAAAATCGAAGTATATACTAATACTAATAAAGGTAACAGCAGTATGAATAGTAATTTTGATAGTGATAATAATAGTAATGATAATGATAACTTAAAAAGCCTACACTAAACGTAAATCCTACGTCCTTGACCTCGAGTCAAAAACCTTAGGAGCCTAAAGCCTATAACACTACCCTTAAACCCTGATTCCTAGGTCATGGTTCTGGTACGTGGATCACTAACTTCATGGTCCTATCTAGTTTTGTCTTGTGCTATATGGTGTATAATAATAAACGAAGATTCTTCCGAACATTCTATTTAAAATTTTAAATTATAGCACAATTGCTATGAGGTGCTTGTTTCCTCATTCTCGACTATAATCAGATACAATAAACATACAGGAAATGAAACTTTTAGCAAAGCAAATATTTAAAAAACCAGATCTGATATTCTATCCCATACATTAAGAGTAGTATAAATGCCGATACAAAATGAGCAGCAACTTCTACATCGTGAGCGGTAATGCAGGCAAGTTTGACGATGGCTAGGGATATTCCATGGAGGGGATTTTCTCATGTTTATCTGTCCATTTGGCATTTGGCTAATTGGATTAGCACCATAATTCATAAAAAGTGAATCCTATTGTGTTGGCATCCTGTTCTTTTTGAAAAAGAGTCACTTATAGCGACTCGTTTCATTGAAGAAACAAAAAATGTTAAAGTACTTGCAAACTAAGAGCAATACCAGCTACCCCTGTTATCCTGTATTAAATAATTAAAAAAAACACTTACCCCTCAACTTTCTCCTAATATATTGTTCAGAGTCTTCATCATACTAAAATGCAAAAATCATCACTACCATTATACCACAGAAACAACAAATTCCAAGTCTACCAGAACATTTTTGCGAAAACAACCCTAAAAACACCACAATTTGTTTTAGTTCTAAACAGAGCATTTTCTTCTTGTTTTAGCCTCCATCTAGGTTAGCCCATCCTGTGTCAACTGTGGCACCACTGCTCCCGGCATCATTTGTATGGGAGCTGTCTCCCAATCTTGAACCCTCCACTGTGTCATCTCTCTCTTGCATCTATCTGTAGCCATTCCTGACTGAAAATTTAAAATTCCATTAATACTTATCATCCTATATGGAAGGTGTAGAATGCTGCATGTATATTCAATGTGGAAGCACCATAATTTGTGAAATGTGAATCTTAATGCTTAATTAATAGGGGTGGGGTCATCAAGCTTGTATACCTGCAACATTGTTATGGATTACTACCTGTGAAGTTCGGTATAAGCTACTAGAAACCTGTGCTAGATTCATGTTAAGTAATAGTTCAGTGAAACCGGCAGCATTATAAATTAAGTAGATTACCCACCAAAAGAGGCTGGTACACTACAAATATCTGTTGACATGGGCTCCGCTGTACAAACCAAACAAATTATATGGAAATCTTTCGCTAGTTTCTTAAAATTCGTTAATTTTCTTCAAATAATTTTGTTTTATGGTTGTGAACCAGGTCTTAAAGCACGAGTGGCCGGCAAGGTGGAAAACTTTTATTCCTGATCTCGTCTCGGCTGCCAAAAGCAGTGAGACTATATGTGAAAATTGCATGGCCATATTGAAGGTAAATAAAATTTACATGTTATTTCGCGGATATTTGGAAATTTGACTTGTTGATTGTAGTTAAATTAATTGGTTTTCTTAAATTTCCAGCTCTTGAGTGAAGAAGTTTTTGATTTTTCAAGAGGTGAAATGACACAGTTAAAGATTAAGGAGCTCAAACAGTCTCTGAACAGGTAATAGTTTGAGATTTTGGAGTTATTCTATTTTTTTTCTGTGTTGAAGGGTATATGAATAAGGTATGGTGTTGAAAAGTTGGTTCATGAATAGATAATAATTGTTTGGATACACATTACTTGTTCTTCGCCTCCGATACTTTTGTGAGTTGTGCTTCTTCTCCCAAGGCTGGCTCAGTCCTTACTGCACCTTTCACTTTCAATGAAGTTAGACAAGCAGTTTTGTTGAGAACAAAAAATGTAGGAAAATAAAATAATATTGTTATAAAAATAAAAACAATATTTTTAACTTGTTGGAACATTTTCAATGAACAAGAATTTAACCTCAAATAGCTTTTTAGCTTGTTCCTAATGTCGTTTGGTTGGTTTGTAACTCTTGTTCGGTGACTACCAAGCGCATAAGTGAACTTTGAATATGCACTCAATAGTTAGTATATGAAGAAGTGCTTGCACTGGAACCTAAAATGGCTAAGTGAGTTTAAATTATATACTATTTTCAGTTACATTTGATGTAAATAAGATTTAGCAGGCTCTGTGATATTAACCTTTGTTTCCGAAGATTTGCCTGTTTTCCTCTTATATTTTTTTAATACCTGTTTTAAAGGATTGAATTGATAAATTGTTTATCTACAGTGAATTTCAGCTTATTCATGAGTTATGCCTGTATGTTCTATCGGCATCCCAAAGATCAGAATTGATTCGTGCAACATTAGCTACTCTGCATGCTTTTCTCTCATGGATTCCGCTTGGCTACATATTTGAGTCACCGCTGGTTTGATTTCTTACAATGAATGATCTTTTGTGGCTTTTTATTATCCTTCTCTTTTTGTTGTTGAAGTTGAGGCCTTAACTGATATTCTGTATGTAAACAGCTGGAGACACTACTGAAGTTTTTCCCAGTGGCCTCTTATCGTAATCTCACTCTTCAATGTCTTACAGAGGTAGGAGCCCAATTTTGAAAATGTGTATTTCATGCAATTAACAATATATGTTGCCTATTATTAGTTTCTCTTGTGGTATTGAAATTCCTATTTCTATTTAAAGGTGGCCGCTCTTCAGTTTGGTGACTTCTATGACGTGCAGTATGTCAAGATGTATAATTATTTCATGACACAATTACAGGTTAATGATTAGACTCATTTTGCTTCACTGAATCTTTTTGCTATATTGTTTTACTTGCATAGAGCTTACTGTCCTCCCGTTAATATGCATGTAGAATATTCTACCTCCGGGAACAAATATACCAGATGCCTATGCTAATGGCTCCAGCGAGGAGCAAGTAACCTATCTCTCTCTCTCTCTCTCTCTCTCTGTGGTCAGTTGATTTTGTTAACATTTTATAACTAACACATTTAATTCTTCTCCTTTTCAGGCATTTATCAATAACCTTGCATTGTTCTTCACCTCATTTTTCAAGGCAAGTGCTCTTTTGAAAGTCTTCTGTGAATGATTTATAATACTTTAGCAATTTTGTTTTTACAATGTGTAAATTTAAAACTTCTTTATGCAGGTTCATATACGTGTGCTAGAGACTGCACCTGAAAATAGGACTGCATTGCTTATGGGTCTTGAATACCTAATTGGAATATCATATGTTGATGATACTGAGGTTTTCAAGGTTAGTTATACTTCAGAAAGTTTCTTAGGATTGGAATTTTTCAGTTCTTGTATTATGTGACGAGAGAGTGTGTGTGTATCACAGGTTTGCCTTGATTATTGGAACTTGTTTGTTCTGGAGCTGTTTGAAGCCCACCATCATCAGATGGACCCTGTTGCTGCTGTCAGCATGATGGGGCTTCAGGTATCTTACCTTATTTTATTTTTCTGAATTTCTATCTATTACAATTCAGATAGCCAGAGCATGTTTAATACTGATGTTGAGCATCTGATATTAAGTGCATACTATAGTTTTTAAGTATAAAAAGTAACCGGGTAAATTACATGATAATAATCAATAAGTGTCTGCTACCCTGTTTCATGCAATTTATATAGCTAAAAGAATTTAAAAGTATAGAAGATTCTATAGAGGTGTCATTGACCTATTGGATTGCTTGTGTATTAGATTTCATGCAATTTGAGTGTTATGTTTTTGAACAGTAAATTTTGCAAATTGTTGCAAGCTCTAAGCGGTTTGATGAACAATAAGACTTGCATCATGTTCCTTCTCATGTGCTCGACATAAATTTGGTATTTAGATCTCATTTTAAATGTCGAATTTCAGAAGTGCAAGTTACTTTTGTCAATGTACGAATTGACAAATGATACGGCAATTTGTTAAGCAGAAAGGAAACAAAAAAAAAATGCTCTATCGCTCTGTAATAGTAAGTTGTTGCCAACTTTTAATTTATTTCATGTAATTTTCCACGAAATGTAGCCTACGGCTATACCTGGAATGGTGGATGGGATTGGGTCAGCGATTAGCCAAAGAAGGCAGCTTTATGCAGTACCTCTCTCTAAACTTAGAATGCTTATGATATGCCGCATGGCCAAGCCTGAAGAGGTGCTTATTGTCGAGGATGAGAATGGCAACATTGTTAGAGAGACTATGAAGGATCTTGACATTCTCGTTCAATACAAGGTTTTATTTACCTCTTGCTTGTCTTTTTTGTAATATATGGTTTCAACTCTAAACTTGTCTGTAAAAGTTGCCTGGTAACTTAATTGTTTTCTGTATTGCTTAATCTTGTGATACAACCTAAATTTCAGATCATGAGGGAAACACTTATATACTTGGCACATCTAGACCATGAGGATACAGAGCAGCAGGTTTGACATGAAATAATTTTTTTTTAATTTTATTATTCGATGTGAGGATAAAATTAGTGTTCAATTGATTGTTCTATGTTGGTTTTTTAGATGTTGAAAAAGTTGACCAAGCAGTTAAATGGAGAGGATTGGAGCTGGAACAATCTCAATACCTTATGTTGGGCTATTGGGTCAATATCTGGTTCGATGATGGAAGAACAGGTGTTTTTGTTAATCTTAAATCTTTTTTATGACATGGCGGATTCTTAGCTGAATCAGCTCTTTCCTACCTGTTATTGTTCTGAAGTTTGTGTTCTGAATTTATTAGGAGAACCGGTTTCTGGTAATGGTAATTCGTGATCTATTGAATCTCTGTGAAATCACGAAGGGCAAGGATAACAAAGCTGTTATTGCGAGTAACATCATGTACGCATTTTTTCTTATAGTAGTTTCACAAATTATTATTTATTGAATTTTACTGCACTTTTTGTATTTCCTATTTTGTTCTATATTTATTTTTACTATTATTTGGTTCACAATACTATGGCTTACCTGATTAAATGATCAGGTATGTGGTGGGTCAGTATCCGAGGTTCCTCAGAGCCCACTGGAAGTTTCTAAAGACTGTTGTCAATAAGTTGTTTGAGTTCATGCATGAGACACATCCAGGGGTTCAGGTATACTCATCTTGTTCTTTCTATGCATTGAGCTCCTGATTTTCTTAGTTGGCTTAAAATTGTTACCTGTACTCGTGCTGCATCTTTGTGTATTAAGTTTACATCTGTATAATTTTTTAAATGTTGTTATGAATTCTAATATCTGATTATCAAATATTCAGGATATGGCATGTGATACCTTCCTCAAAATTGTACAAAAGTGCAAACGGAAGTTTGTAACCACTCAGGTACCTTTTTGTCCAACCAAATATACATTGCACAAGTGGGTCCTTTGAGATAATTTGTTGAACGACGAGTCAAATATCCTGTACCTATACAACTATTGCTTTGAATATCTATAATCAGGTTGGCGAAAATGAACCATTTGTATCTGAGCTACTGACCTGCCTTCCAACAACAATTGCTGATCTGGAGCCTCACCAAATTCATACCTTCTATGAATCGGTAAGCTTTTGAGTCCAGAAGATATGTTGTCTTTACTGTTCTTTTAAGGCTTTTGCACTTTGAATAATGAATTCTTTGACAAAATATGTGCTTTTAGGTGGGCCACATGATTCACGCAGAGCCTGATGCTGCTAAGAGAGATGAGTATCTGAGAAGGTTAATGGATCTTCCTAATCAGGTAACATCAATATATTTTGACTGACAATAACATTAATAGTAAATAATATGTTAATGAGTTATGCAAACAGTATATTTAGTTGTGTTTATCTGATGTGTTTTGCAGAAATGGGCTGAAATAATTGGCCAAGCTAGTCACAGCATTGATGTTTTGAAGAACCAAGATGTCATTAGAACTGTTCTTAACATTCTACAGGTAACAGAAGCAATTTACAGAAGCATTTTTTAGAATAGTTGAAGTACTATTGAATTTTTCATAAGCTTAGGTGCTGTAGTTGTCACCAAGTAGTGCTAAGTATATTTAACATGTTAACTCTTTGTTACTTCCAGACAAATACTAGCGTGGCTAGTTCGCTTGGGCCATATTTCTTTCCGCAAATTTCTTTGATATTTTTGGACATGCTCACAGTTTACAGGTAACTTCAATTTTGATCCTTCTAAAATGTTATTTTTAGTGCCATTCATTTTTTCAATTATAATAATCCATTTGTGGGCAAAATCAGAATGTACAGTGAGCTTGTGTCAAGCACAATTGCTGAAGGAGGGCCCTATGCTTCAAAAACTTCTTTTGTAAAACTTTTGAGGTAAGATTCTTATGACCTATTGTAGTGTGGTCCAATTTGCAATTATGTTCTCTTTGTGCATCTTTGTTTTGAATGTTAGAACTATAGATGATTTGTCTTTTTATTTATTATCTACAATTATTCCCTCTTTTTTATAATAATGATACTAGTGTAATATTACAATTAGTCATTAAAATGTCGAGCTCGCATAAATTTCTTTGTTCTTCAGCTTTGCTAATGAAAACTTAACTAATTTACTAACAGATCTGTGAAGCGGGAGACACTAAAATTAATTGAGACTTTTCTAGACAAGGCTGAAGATCAGCCACATGTTGGCAAGCAATTTGTTCCTCCCATGATGGATCCAGTCCTTGCTGACTATGCTAGAAATGTACCTGATGCGAGAGAATCTGAAGTCTTGTCCTTATATGCCACCATTATAAACAAGTGAAGTCCAAAAATTCACTGCACTCTGTTTTCTTATTGATTTCTTGACTCCTATCTTTTCTCCAATCTTAATGTTGTTGTTTCTACTTGATAGATACAAGGGTGCAATGATGGAGGATGTGGCTCGCATTTTTGAAGCTGTTTTTCAGTGTACATTGGAGGTATGTGTAATACGCACTGTTATGTTTGGTATTGGTGAGAGTTTATTGTTCCAAAGCAATTAACAGTTCCTTCCTACAGATGATAACAAAGAATTTTGAAGATTACCCAGAGCATCGTCTTAAGTTCTTTTCTTTGCTTCGTGCTATTGGAACTCACTGTTTCCAAGCTTTAATCCAGCTTTCAAGTCAGGTTGGTTTCTTAATGTATTAAGTCATATTTAGTAGATTGATAAAGTGTACGAGATAAGAGGTCTCCTGTTGCTACTCCCACACACAGGATAGGGACTATTTCCATGTACCTTCCCACTTTCTACCAAACCTAGACTTTATTTTCTATTTTCTTTAGTCTGCTTTATCGCTAAGTTATTTTTTGTTTCCCTGACAGCAATTAAAGCTTGTGATGGATTCAATCAATTGGGCCTTTAGGCATACAGAGAGAAACATTGCCGAGACTGGCCTCAGCCTTTTACTAGAACTTCTGAAGAACTTTCAGGTAACATTTTCATCACGTTATAGTCATTTCTTTGAAGAGGGACTTTCTTGGCTATTCAATTTTGCTCATTTTATTGATTGTCTTTTAAATGAATATTGCAGATGTCAGAATTCTGCAACCAGTTTTATAGGACTTACTTCCTAAACATTGAGCAAGAGATCTTTGCTGTCTTGACCGACACATTTCACAAGCCGGGTTTTAAGCTTCATGTATTGGTTCTACAGCATTTGTTCTGCCTGGTAAAATTTCAAACCCCCCTTACAATTTTTTTTTCTTCTTTTTGCTGTGTTGTCTTTGAAAGCACCTTCATTATCTTTTTATTTTCTTAGGTGGATTCTGGCCAGCTAACAGAGCCCCTATGGGATGCTTCGGCAGTTCCTCTCCCTTACCCCAACAACACGATGTATGTCCGTGATTGCACAATAAAGCTGCTGGGTTCTTCTTTTCCTAACATGACACCTGCTGAGGTACAAATCCTTGCCAATTTAATTTTATTATGCAGGATCTTTATATTGGCGTCGATAATTGTAATGATCTATTGTTGTCTGTGTCTATATCTTGTCAGGTGACTCATTTTGTGGATAAGCTTTTAGAGTCGAAGACTGATCTGTCAACTTTCAAGAACCACATAAGGGACTTCCTTGTACAATCCAAGGAATTCTCAGCCCAAGTAATAAAAATTTACCACATCTGTTTACTTGAGATTGTTATTTATTATTGTGGCTATTCTAGTGCTAATGCCAGTACTTTACTTATTATTTTTTATTATTATTATTGCAGGATAATAAAGATTTGTACGCAGAGGAAGCGGCAGCACAAAGAGAGAGGGAGAGACAAAGGATGCTTTCCATACCTGGTCTCATTGCTCCCAGCGAGTTGCAAGACGAGATGGTTGATTCATAACCTTATGTGGGATGTTTCTGTTTATTACTGAAGTTATGATTTCAGAAAAATTTTTCACCCTTTATTTGGGTTCCTTTTCTTTTCATTTAAGTCGGTAGGGAGAAATAGTTTGAGAGAAATGAGAGACATGTTGCACTAAACTTTGTCAGGAAGGGGTGGTACGAGCTACTTGTGATACCTTTGGGGTTGAAGCGGCTTGCTGTATACAGCCTTCGTGCTAACTTGTGTATTTTGTTCTTTATTAGTTGTGTTAGTAGTATAGATGGAGCACCTGTAATTTTGTGTGTTGGTAGTTAGAGGGCTTATATTTGTTGACCGGCTGTACTTTTACCGCTTATCTGAATAGGCGATCAATTATTTTCTGTGATTTAAAATGGGAGGAAGTGTTGTGCTCTGCAATTTATTTTTTTAGATATTGTATTGTAATATAGACAATGGATACTTGGGCAGAATCAGTAGTTGGGTTTACGTTGTTTTCAGATATTCGTAGGGTTGACTTGTTAATAATCGTCTCACGAGAGTTTTGTTCTGGTCTCATGGCCTATCTAAGACTAGCACGTCTTTATGAAAATTTTAAAACAATCTGAATCTTTAATAGCATAGTCGGTTTACATTTTACACAATTTTGAGAATTAACACCTAAAGAAAGTTGGTATAAACACATTATAGGTAAAATTCCGTGGGTTTTTATCTGTACATAATTTGTATTTTTTTTTTCACACTTATTGATACACTAGTTTGTATAATCGGGTGACAATCGCTGCATCAAAAAAGTGGCGGTAGATCTCCACAGGCAACTGAACAAAAATTAACAACCAGAAAAAAAAAAAGAAAAGAATAGAAAAGAAACTGGTAATTAAAATGTAATGTCCTGCAAGTCGGGATCATGCTCTGTGAAGATGCAAAGCATCGAAAGATCTCTGGATAAGAATATCCCAAACCAAAGGAACCCAGATGTTAAAACAGAATAGTTACACTATACATCAGTTTCAAAAGAATAGTAATCATCACCAATTGCATCATTCTCTGCCATTCTCCATTCTTTCTCTGGTGCACTCCAAGACCTTGACCTAACTCCCAGTTTAAAAAACAAAACCATCTCCAGCGTTTCAAAAACTTTGAACTCATCCAAAAATTCATTCCAAGCCCCACTAACAATGCAATAATTTGAATTGTATGGTGACCGGTGGTGAGCAGCATGCTCTGCACGTGACACAAGCACACCGGCATCCTGTAGTGCAAGAACAATCGGAGGAACTTTCCTTTTCTTCTCGTGGGACCAAGCATGGAACTGCTGGCTCAGCATTATACACCCAGCACATGCTCCAATAAAAGCATGTGCAGTGGCATTGTCACCAACTAGGAAATCAATTGGAGGGACCACGAAAGCCACTGACCGGGCTAGCGCATGTAGGTTGTTGCAGACTTCCCGGCGGACCATTGTGTATGGGTATTTGTGATGACCCTGTATTTTAAGGCCATTAGTTGATTAGTATTTGAAAGCAGAGAACCGGCTGGGAAAATTTAAATATAAATTATTAATTTGTTCGTTTACAAAATCGCCTAAGAGTGAATGACATCACAAGCTCGTCTTATAACAGAAGACAAATTAAAACACAATTTTTTTGTTCTATTTTTACTTACTAGTAGCTTACTGATATTCAATGATAATTTTACTTCATTATTGATTACTGATTAACTCAAATTAGTTGCAGGAAAATAACAGAATTCAAGCTCTGTCTGCTTGCTTATTTACCTGGAAACCTTCAATCTGGGAGCCGAAAAAAGGGGTGGATGCATCTCCATAGTTGTCAATGGCCCAATGATAGACGCCGGATCCGAGATCAGCCAGAAAATATCCAACTAGAGCTGCAACGATCGGGTCAAATACAGCAGCAGGAGATGGTGCTGCAGCAATCAATGCAATTGATTTATAGAGTGGAGATATGATGGCGACTGAACCTGCCGCAACCCATGCACGGTGTTGCCATGTGGATCGCAGGCTGATTGGGTTGGCTTGTTTGGCTTTTATTTCTGCAGGAGGGGCAACAGTTGTCGTAGTGGTGCTAGCAGCTCGGCATGTAATAATTGAGATGGAATGTGGTTGGACTTGGAAACGTGGTGTCAAGGCATACATTTGAGATGTTCAAAAGTAGCTGTTTGAGCTTTGTGGCGTTGCAAGGAGAGAAGGAGAGAAAGAGAGAGGTTCAAAAAGTGGCTTGAAATAGAGAGGGGCAAATTTTGGGTCTGTGACCGTGGTTTGGCAAGGAAAGAAAGTGTATTTGTGTTTGCGCGCGCTTGTGGTGAACTGAGAATAGTGCGTTATTTGTGGTGCAGTTGGAGGTTACGTGGGACGGGGGATATGGGAATGGGATGCATCATTTGAAAAAAGGTGTGGTGTTTGAGAATTTGTTTTGTATACGGCTGCGCCAGAAGTAATTGGAAAACTTCTTTCAACGTGCATGAGATTTCCAGAAGATTAAAGAGGGGAGGAAATTAAAGATAAATAAACAATAGTAGGTAGTTAACAGAATAGGAGAATTCAAAACAAACATCGATGAAGCACGTTTTGTAACCCCAAAATATGTACACTGGCCTAAATAAATTTACACCTTCTCAAAGATATTATGAGTGTAATTCACTTTTATTTCCAAAATTTTCCTTTTTTAAACTTTGTTTTATGTAAATTCTGTAACTAATTAACAAATGACGAGCTGAAAAATAATTCATTTGTAGAGTACCAAAAAAAAAAAAATGAAATACATTTAATTTGTGATGCAAGAAGAGCAGATAGGACATGTTTTGACCACTAAGTTTGGATAGTAAGATAAGGCCTAAATTTTTGGACCGAATAAAATTATCATACAATAAAGGCCTTGTATCATAGGCCCAGCCCAAAATTTATACCTTCTTTCGTAAACAAAAGTTCAAAGATCAGAATAGCCTCATATAAATGATAAGTAAACACACTAGGGTTTCTCCACTTTCCAAAACCCTTCCTGCCTTTTCTCTAGTCTAATCCTCCGACAGTGGCCATGTCGGATCCGCTGTTTTTAGGGTTTCACTGACATTCCCTCTCTCCCTCCTTCTACCATGGCCTCACTCTCTCACATCATGTCCACCTCTTCTCCAACTGCGACCTTTCTCCGCTTGCCTCTTTTGCGTGAACCTAGATTCAGACAATCCGTTGTATCTCCTAAACCCATTGCCTTTTCTGGAAGGGGTTTAGGTTCCTTTGGGCTATCTTATAGAAGAAATGTTGGGTTGGGGTTTGCTTGTAATGCCGTGGAAAGGGAAGATTGGATGGGAGATAGCTCTATACCCGAGCAATTTAAGCATCTGGCTAAGGAGGCGCCTAATCCACCCAATAAATGGCTTTTGTTTTCGGGTGCGTAGTTTTGATCCATGTTTTTGTATTCTTTTTCGTTGTAACGATACCAATTTTTACTGTCGGCCTTTTTTTGTGTGGAGAATTAGAGAAGTGTTATCGGGTTATAATTGGAAAATGAATCGGCTGGTTCCAGTTTGCTTTGGTTGCATGTGGCTATTAGGATAAGAACTTACTTGAATTGTTTTTTCTGCTAATTTGAACCTGAAATAGGGGTAAGTGTTTTGCTGGCGCCACATAGTGTAATATAATCCCTTTCTCTTAAGAGTCATTGCCAAATTAAAGTCCAATTTTGCTGCCTCTAAACTGTTGGTTACCGTAACTTGATATGTGCATCCTTGAAATAGTTTTTATGTGCACCTTATTTTGTCCATTAAATGATTGATTCCTGATTTATTAATCCTCACTATTTTTCCTGTAGGCTTTGCTCTACTTCTATACACATGGCGAGCTGTATTATGGGAACTTAGCAAATATGGAAGTGTATTGCTTTCTTTGGCGAACATAATTTTAGAGCCAATCAAACAATTGCTAAGAATCCCTATGCTTCTCCTCTCTGCAATATACACCTTCTTTGTATACACATTCCAAACAATCTGCTTCTATACACCTGTGCCAGAATTAACCCGGGTTATTTTCTTCTCTTCAATAGTGTTATCAATCGGTGGAGCAGTGTCGTCTGATTCTATAGACAGGCAAAAACATTTGCTATCTCTTGCGGGCATTGTTTCATTTTTAACTGTTTGTGGGTTTGTACCTGAGGTGCTTTTCTGGGTTTTCCTCTCTGGTCTCTTCTCTTATTCATTTTTTGTTAGAAAAAGCAATGTTGCTTTGGCTGGGTTGACACCTGCCACTGCACTTGCGGCAATCGGAGAACCATGGTTGAGAGGTTTTGTGATCATTTTATACCTAGTAGTAGCTATTGGGCAATACTCGAAGTATACAGAGGTTGAGAGAGCAAAAGTGAGGGGAAAAATGGTTAAGACTCCTTTGCCTCTACAAGTTGCTGCTTTGTCCATTGGGATTAGTGTGGCTGCTGCTTGGGCACGGAACCGACATCTTTTGTGGATGGCAATGGCATCTTAGTGAGTCTGTGATTTTGTTTATTTTGTATAAATGAGATTGTGATTAGTTGTATAATTACTTTAAAGGAGCCTTCTGTCATGTCAAGTTGGTTGTTTCTACTTCACTTTTTTCAGTATCACTAGCCTCGAAATATTTACTAATATAAATTTTGTTTTCAATTTTGAGGGAATAATTGAGTTCAAATGTCCTCTCCCTGATAAATTAAATGTCAGTGGGACTACAGAACTCGTATAGAGAACAGTGTTGCCATCACCTCTGGTTTCATCAATATAACGAGACTTGAGTTGAATAACAACACAATATTAGTATTTGCAGTCAGATTTGTTTTTTTACTTCAATTTTTATGATGTTGACTTGCACACTGGTTGCAATTGAGTTGAAATGTCCTCATGATACATTAAAATGTCAACGGGGCCTACAGAAACTCATAGATTTAACCGTGTTGTCATCACCTCTGTCTCTTTTATTCTCTGGGGATTTGAGTTGAATAACATCACAACATAATATTTCCTACTCCGATTCAATTCTGCTTGCCTGGTTTCATTTACTTGATTGTGAGTTCTCAAGTTAGAAAAGAAAATGTTGTCTGCATATTGCATGCTTGTGTTTTTTAAACAAATTCTTTCAAGTTTCAACGATGATAAAACCCGTTCCGTGTTTTGTATGATTGAGCTCATGTTGGAAGCTTTTATCAGTATGTAATAAATATGATAGCGTACCAAGCACAAAAATATGTGATTCGTTCATAACGGATGTATTAGACAATAAGTGAGAAGTTCAAAACTGTCAGTGTGTATTAACTAAAAGACGAGTGTCTTTTCATTTATGCGCGAGTATACAATTGAATTTGAATGTTTTAGATATGAACGTGGAAGTTAACGAAAGTTGTTGACAACTACCAATATTTATTTGTCTACCGGTAGAAAGAAATACATTTTAAATGAAAAGTCGCAGATTTGAAGCTCCCCTGAAAAACTTTCAAATACATTTATTTTAAATATACATTCAATTTAAATAAGTTGAAGAGTTATCCCAGTTTATCTTAATTTTTTTTATAAATTTATTTAGATTTGGTCAAAGTGCCGGACGCCTAACGATAGTCGCGTTAACTGAAACATAGAAGTGTACATCGGACAATAAATGAGTGCAAATTAGTTAATAAATAAATAAATGTAGCATTTCATAGTTTTTAAAAAACAATTATTCTTGATATTATAAGTTGAATGTATGAGATGATTATCTGGTCCGTAGTTTTTCCCAATGGCGTACTTTATTGTTTCTTCAGAATCAGATTATCATGCTGGGAGTAATAAACTAATAATATCATGCTGGGAGTAATAAACTAATAATCCTATAAAGGAAGATTGACGGGAGATGCAATAGACCCCATAAAATATATTCGAAGAAAAGGCATTAGTTTGTCTTATATGATTTTGTTTTTTAATTTTTTTGTCGAGGTCTCAAGTGAATTCCAAATAAACTAGTTACCCTTTTCTGGCATTTATATATGAGCAGCAATGCAGCATATGTACCAGGAGCCCATGACAAAGTTCAAGTTTAGTTTCCTCTTTTTCATTTTATCTTTTGTTATCTTTGGTTGACACGTTAGATGAGGAATGACGCATTGTTTGTCACGCTTCCTGATAATATATAGCGATCAGTTGCTAACTTGCTATCTATACTATTGAATGTAATTTTAAAGTGAAATTGATTAATCAATTATAAAATAAAAACTAACGAATGTCAGTTGATTATTAATGTAAATGAAAATTATAGTTTAAGCTATGATTGCATAAAATTTGATGTAATTTTAAAATTATTTAATAATCGACTAAATTGTAAAACTTAGTCTGTTAATTTTTCAAACCACTTGAAGGATGAGCAATTAATAATATAGGCTCCGTTTGGATGTGGTGGAATAAGAGTGGAATAGCTTCTTCCTGGCGTAAATCCTTCTTTCTAACAAAAAATTCATTCAAACAACATTTCTTATTCATAAAATAACAACTCTTTTCACTCTTCATACATAACACTCTTCCCAATAACACTCATCTTTTACTTCTCACTCCAATAACACACTTTCCAATAACCTTATTCCTAACTTACCATCCAAACAACATTTCTTATTTCCAAAATAACTTCTTTCCACTTTTCCTCAAATAATATTTTTCCGCCCGAAATAATTCTTCCTTCCTTATTCCTAACTCATCCAAACGGAGCCATACTGAATTTGACTCACAATTCTCCAATGACAAATTATTATCGAATTTTAATTTGCCTCCAATTGGATAAGGTTTTGAAATTCGAAATGTGAAATATTAGATTATTTTCAAACTTGGGGTCGGTTAGATTTAGGTTTAGGTATAGGTTGGATCATTCTAGTGAATCTCAAGTTCAGAATTCTTTTGAGACTGTCAGTTTTTATTCTCAAATTCTGAACTGGACTCATTCAATTTAAAGTTGTTTTTAATTTTATATAATTCAGATTTACGTCAAAATCGAGTATTAGATTATCTCGGGCGACATGTCGACACTCGAACCAAATCATCTAAATTATTACGAAATTCAAAGCTGTTCGAATTTAGACTAAGATTTTGATCAAAATGTTTTTCACGTGTTATTTTATTTGATTAGAATTGATTTCTCAGAATTTTATTGAGTCTAACAATATAGAAATGTCAATCAAATGAAATAAAATTTATTTATTTTGATAAAAAATTCCAATCAAATGAAATCCTGCGTTAAGAAGATGTGATTTTAATCAGGGGCTAATTTGATATGTGAGACGGTACAATGTATGGCCGATGACCAAGTGAGACTCACGTATGACCGACGCGCACCCGGATCCTCTGGTCGGCACGTTTTTTACGACCATGTGGTCGGCGTCCGATCCGAGCCGTCCGATTTTAAATCAGACGGTTCATTTTTTTCGGGCCAATATTCTTTTTCGGGAGTGGTGGAATTCACGGGGCTCCTTTTAGCCGTTGAGATTAAATCAGACGGTCCGGATCGTGCCGACCAGCAGGTTTGCCGACCAGAGGATCTGGATTTTGACCGACGCGGCATGTATCACACTGCCAGTACTGATCAAGTGATCAGTCCCTGAAATTCCCAAGGTTTATGGTTTTGGTTCCTATGCAACAATAAATGAACCTTTTAAGTGGTCCGACCTCAAGAACAGCTCTTCAATTCATGAATAATCAACATCTGACGTGTGAGATGACGTTACCCATGAAATTCAGACTTCATTTATTTCAGATAGAGTGAACCCTATTGGACGGGCAAAGGGCGCATGCGCGTAGAGTTTCACACACCTCAAAAGTTATTATCTTTTTTTTTTTTTTAAATGAAGTTATTATTAATTAAAACAAAAACGCCAGAATTGCGGTTGTTTATTGTGGCCATTGGTAAACCGCCCACAGGAACTGACGGAGTACAAATTTCAGAACTTTTTTCATTTTTCTTTTTTGAAAGTTAAACTTTAGTACTTGCTAGTTTTGGAAGGCAACCTATAAATAATAACGATACTCACTAACCCCATGACCAGCAAAAACATTCTCTAATTAAACCAACATTCTCCTCCTAGGCTTCTAGCATACCAGCAATACATTTCTATCTCATGGCAAGCTTGCAGTCTTTCTGCTTGGTGCATCTATCTCATTCTCCTAGTAAGATTACCCCTCGACATTCGACTATTCGTATCACTCTTTCAGCTGTGCCGGTAATAGATATCAGTGGGCTGCAGGGGCCGTCTAGATCTAGCACAGTAAATGATATAGGCAAGGCATGCCGTGAGAAGGGCTACTTTCAGGTATGGTTAATTGTGAGTTACAATGCAGTAAACTTAGCATATGCAATTCGGATCATCAAGATGAAAGTACATGACAGGCTGCATGATAAGTTGTAGGAATATATGAGTTTTATTAATTTTTTGTGAACATAATTTTGCTACATCATATAATGTAGGTAGCAAATCATAATATAGCTCCCTCGACTCTACATGGGGCTCTAGATGTCGCATCGGCATTCTTTGATGTGGCAACTGAGGAAAAGCTCAAACTATTGTCAGATGATATTACCATGCCAGTTCGGTTCAATATGATCAGGGAAAATGATATGGGCCAAGAGAAAATTAAAAGGCTGTTTCTAAAGCATTATGCACATCCTTTGAAGGAATGGATCCATATGTGGCCTTCAGAGCCCAAGGAGTACAGGTTGATTTGTTGTTTTTCCTACTTTTGACTTATCAATACTTCTCCATGTAATAATTTCTAAATTCTTTGCTAAAAATACACCATGACGTCTTTATCTTCTTTGAATAACATAAAAGCAAATTGATGAACTTGGTCTGTACATAATCGGCAGGAAGAAGATTGGAACATATTCCGTTGAAGTACGAAAATTAGCCCTGCAATTGATGGAAGCAATTATGGAAAGCCTCGGTTTAGGTCGTGGCTACTTGAAAAATCAAATGCATGATGGTCTTCAAGTAATGGCCTTGAATGCATACCCACCTTGCAAACACACAAATCCTTGTCCATTATTTGGCATTGCACCTCACTCGGATTACTCGTTAATAACAGTTCTACTCCAAAGCTCTCCTGGATTAGAAGAACTAGATCCAAAAACAAAAATTTGGGAATTGCTGCTGCATTCACACGGCTCATTATTTGTTCATGTAGGCAATTATTTAGAAGTCATTAGCAATGGCCTTTACAAAAGTGCGATTCATAAAGTATCTGCTAATCGTGACAGCAGTCGGGTTTCTATAGCAAGTCTACATAGCTTCTCGATTGATGAGCAGGTTTGTGTAGCTGATAAGCTGGTAACTGAGTGCACCCCCAAGGGCTATAAAGAGAGTAGCCTAAGGGATTTTCTGAGGTTCCTCTCATTCAATCAAGGTCTGAATTCACAAGGTTACGCTTACATAGATACACTAAAGATCAAGTAAGTTGACAAACTGGAGGGGAGCACATAAAAGCTGAATCTATTTCTTTACAAGTTTTTGCTTCCTTTTGCTTTATAAAAATGGTACCTTTTTCTTTCGCACGGTAGTTTGTTATTTCTCTAGTTTTACCTTTTTTTGGATTGGTGACTGGTGAGTAAAAGAACGGTACGCGAGAGAAGAAGAGTATGAATGTATAATACCAGTTAGAGGAATGAATAACTAGTGTATCTTTTTATCTTCGATTCCATTGGTACTCGAGTAGCTCTTTTAATGAACATTTCTTAATTTCCTGAGGTGACTCCTGAAATATATATATGGAACTTTGTGAGCCGAACAAGAACAAAGGATTAGCGGCAGTTTTTGTCCCCAGTTCCCAATTCGCCGATTTTGGGGAACAAGGAACTAGCCCGTAGTTCTTTGTTCGTGACATTTTTTTTCACGTTTGGTTCCGCGAGAGGTTCGTAGTGCGCGAACAGCGCTGTTCGCGCACTGTCCAAACACACCATGGTAAACTGGTTGAAGCTTTTATTGGAGAACACAAAGGTAGGGAATGGGATCCTCGGCAGTCAGTTTTTTGACTGCAGTCATTTTCTTTTTTTTCAATATTTCAAAATTTCAAAATTTAATTATTGAATCCAAACCGTTGATATTGTTCAATTTTACGAGCGATGCGTTTTCATATAAGTTTTATAAAATGTGGAGTTTATTTGATACTTGATTAAGTGCTAAACAAATGAACGTATTAGAATTAATTAAACCTGGTTCGTTCATTTGTTTAGCACTTAAACACGTATCAAATAAACTCTAAATTTTATAAAACTTATATGAAAACGCATCGCTCGTAAAATTGAACAATATCAACGGTTTGAATTCAACAATTGAATTTTAAAATTTTGAAATATTAAAAAAAAAGAAATGACTGCTCCCGACAGTCCTTTTTTGACTGCCGAGGATGCGAGTCCCAAAGGTAGGTGATACGAATTCACCCCCCAGCGCATTTTTTCAATTACAACCCATGATTTTAATTATGTTGGACTTAACCCTCTCATGTATTATCAAGGCTTTTGGTCCTATGGATCGCTCGAACCACCAAGTGGTGATGGTAATCTGCCATCAAAGCCACCTCGGTTATCTGCCATCAGAACCACCAAGTGGTGATGGTATTATTTTGGAAAAACACACTTAATCTCTTTTTTGTTTTCTCTCCCTCATCCTTCCTCTTCTCTCTCTCCCTCACCCTCCACCTCGGCATCTCACATTCTTCTCTTTCCCCTCCATCTCCCTTTACATTTGTTACCCTCCTCATTGCCTCTGCCTTTCGCCTCTCTCGTCACCTCCGCCTTCTTTTATCTTATTTCTGTCCCTCATAACTTTTCTCCGCCAAACTTACAAAAAATTAAATAAAATGAACACATAAAATAAATAAATTGAACAAATACAGTCTAAAAAATAAGTTGAACAAAGATAATGAACAAATAAATAAAATAAAATACAAATTTTACATATATAACAAAAAAACTGAAAAATATAATTAACAAATAACAAATGCAATGCAATAAACACTTTGAACAAAATAAAACAAACAAATTGAATAAAATAACAAGGAAATTAAAAAATACAACAAAACACAATAAATAAATACAAAAAATAATGAAAATAAGTTGCATAGATAAACTAAATAAATGGACAAACACAGTAAGCAATTTGAATATTTGAAATAAACATAATGAACGGAAATACAACAAATAGGTCGAACAAACACAACAAATAAGGTAAACATATACAACAAACAAATTGAACATATACATCTATTAGACGCTTTCTTAGTATTACTAAATAATTATTTATATATTTTTTTAGTTACTTTGTAATTACAAAGAAATTAAATAGATGATATGACAGGAATAAAATGCAGAGAAAAACGTCAAAGACAAATAAAAAAAAGAATAAGAAGAAAAAAAAAAAAAGGTGAGAGAGAAGTAATAAGGCGAAGATCACAGAGGGAAAGGATAAGGAAATGAGTAAAGACATAAGTGGAGAGAACGAAAAAGAGATGAGATAAAGCGAAAAACGCACAGGAGAGAGCGCGCAGATGAAGGTGACTAGGTGAGGAAGGGAGCGAGGATGTTAGGATGAAGGTGAGAGAGCGAAATTTGATGACGCTAATGGCATGAATCAATTCTCCTTGTCACCACCAGTGCTTCACCCAAGCAAGAATATTCAGTGTTACATTCAATTGATTAAAAATTTATCTTATTGGGGCTGTTTGAAATGTTAGGAATAAGCTTCTTCCTGGAATAAACCTTCTTCTTAGAAGAAATTTTGATCCAAACAGTTATAATAAGAAGTTAGGAATAACAATTTCTTCCATGAAGATTACTTCTGTCGTTATCGTGCAAGAAGCAATAAGAAGAAATGGAAAGAAACGTCAATTAATAAAAAATGATTTTTTCTCTGTCCATGACCCGTGATAAAGTTCTCAATTCTCAGACTGTGACTAATGACTCATATTTTTTTATAAAAATATTACCAAGCTCATATTATTGGTCACAAAAATATGCTAATTTACATCATCGTGCCATGTAACATTAATTGTTTATTAATATCATTGAGAAATGCCCGATTACAATATTTCTTCATTAATAATAATCGAAAATGCAAATAATTGTATTAATAATAATTGATTATATTCAACATTAATACTAATATTATTATATTTTTATAATATTATATTATTGCAATATTAATTACTTGTATAGTATTATCATAATATTTTTTTATTATTAGTATTTTTATTCTGGTTATGAGTATAAGATAAAAATAATTTACTTCAGCGTTATGAATTTAAGTAAATGATAAATGTTATATTTTCTCAATTCAATTATAATGAATAAAAAAGATAATGATTATTTTATTTTATCTCTTTCATTTTTCTTCTACACTCACCGTCCATATAATATTTCTTTTTTTCGGAATAACATTTTTTTTTCTATTTTTTTTGGAATAACACTCTTCCTAATTTATCTTCCAGGAAGAATTCTTCCTTACGTATTCTCAAACTATCCAAACACATCCATTAAATTCAAATCATCAACTGAGTTATATTAGCTCTCAATGGAAATATATTGTTATTAATCAATTTATCACAATTTTTATACTGTGACAAGCACGAATGTCGATAATTTTGTTAAATCGAGTCGTGAAAGACGCAATAAAGACACAAACCAAAGATATATTTTTTTCTATTTGGTATTACGTCGTACAGGCCAAATTAATCAGTTCTGCTGGAAATCTAAATCCCGTGTTGCGCTACATGCGGTGTAGCGCAGCCACAGGCCGTCTGATCTGAATCAGATGGATATGGAAGTTTCGTACATGTAACCAGATTGATAGGTCCGCCAACAAATGAAACGTCCGATCAAAATCTAACGGCTCGTGGGTGCACTACACGGCGTGTAGCGCAACAAGAGCAGTGGCGGATCCAAATAGAACACATCATTGGCACTTGCTTCGGTTCATTTTGGAAAATAAAAAACGAAAATACTAGTATTTCATAGGTATCTGGTTAAAAAAAAATTAAAGTGCCTGGATTGGAGGTCATGAAACTTATTAAAACTTGTTTGAGAAGTCGAATAATAATGTGAGATGATTTTTTGAATGATAATTTGGTTACCTACATAGAAGAGATGTATTAAAAAAGATTCCAAAGAAAGCAATATATAATGATTTCAAACTATGAAGTCGCGCAAAGGATTGTTACTTGCATTACAAAATTAGAATGAGATTTTTGTTTTTGTGCTTTTTGGTGATTGATAGAGAAGTAAAGATCATGAAAAAGTGGTTAAGTTTATGAAAAAAGATGATATATTTTGTAATATTCAAATTATATACATTTAGAATGATATTTTTGATAAAATTATCATTTACTTTATTTTTTAATTTATTTAATTTTGTTATATTATAATTGTGCATATGCTAAAAAAAAATTCTGGATCCGTCGCTGAACACGAGATCAGGTACGTTGGATGCCTTCCACCAGTCGAACAGACCCACTTTGTTAGCGGACTCTGATCCCGTGTTGCGCTACACGGCGTGTAGCGCACCTCACAGCCGTTTAATTTTGATCGGACGGTTCATTTTTTTTCGGGCCTACCAATCTGGTTACATGCACGGGACTCCTATATCTATCCGATTCAAATCAAACGACCTCCTGTTTTAGCACGCGACCAGATGAGATGTGTTTCGGCCTTTTGGGTCTTATTTAATTTTTCAACAACTTTCTTTCTTTATATTATAGTTGAAGTAATCTCATTTACGATAGTTCGGGTTCAACTCCAATCATATAAGAATGCCATAACTGTCCGGCCTCAATTGCAGCCCTTGGGACAAATAACAACGACAAGATCATCGCCTCCTTTCCAAATGGGAAGCACGCGCGGCGCCACCGTCTTTCCCATGTGACATGTCCGTCCAATCTATGGATCCACGATTAAACCAGCCGTATTGGGGATCGGGATGATTGCATGCGATATTTGTTCCATTCATGAGGTCTGTAATCTGTTGCGATTTGCAGTCATTGAATTTGTTGTGCGGCCGCTTTGAACGTATTACGTACATATATCTCCTACGTGGACCGCTCACAGCCGCAAGCCACCCCTCGTACATCCAAAAAAATTATCTAACTTATGTTGAAATATTCTTTGGTCAATATATTTTTTTTGTTGTTTTCATTTACACATTATTTATTACAGAACTTTATAATATCTTCTTGAAATCTTTTTTTTGGCTCAAATTAATACCACAACATTATTTTTTTCATTAATATTTTAAGATTTATGATTCAAAAGTCGATATGAATTTTTATAAATTTTAAAATTTATTTGATACTTGATTAAGATGCAATTAATATTGTTAACGCACATTCATGAGGTCTGATGCATTCTATTATATTTGATACTTCTATTATATTTTTATAATTTTTGGAATATAATATTTATCTTTGAAATTCTCACTGTCTAAATATCCTCCGAACTATTAATTAAAAAGAAAAAAAATTGCACGTGCATTCTATAATAATCCAACGCACGTTCATTGGGCGCACAAATGCATGTGCATTTTACGATAATTATTATTATTTTTAAACTAGTGGATCATTTCACATTTCCACTACCACTTTTCCATTAACTATAAAAGTATTACAAAAACTGAAACCAAAAAGCATATACCCATATTATCTGTGACCAGACGATTTGCGCATCTTACCTTACCAGAACTAGCCCATGCCTACACTGGTACAGTATATCTATATCAGTGTCTAGTGTTTGTACCGTTATTTATGATTTGAGGAGAGTTTTAGTACCACATTTTTAGATTACCATAAATGTCCACCTTTCATTTTTATTTCTCAATTTAAATTTTAAAATTAAAACGTCTGATCAATAACTGCTGTTCTTATTCATTAATGACGGATGCATTGTCAGAAATTATATTTTATAATTCTTAGAGTCGATTTGATAGTTGATCTATACATCCAAAAATCAACATGTTAGAATTAATCTATCTTAACTAACAAGATTCATTAATTTTCGACTTATGGATCAGTTATCAAATGGATTCCAAAAATTATAAAATTATATGACAATGCATCCATCGTTTATATCAATTTTAAAATTAAAATAAAAAAAAAGAGAAATGTGACATTTGTGGCACCCTAAAAGCGTGGCACTAGAACCCTCCTATGACTTATTGTCCATTTTAGGATGATTTGAATAATAAATAAGGAAATTTGAATGATTAGTGTGCAACATTATTTAAATCAAGTGTGTTTTGGATACAACTGTGTATTGGAAGGTTTCAAAATATGAACTGGAAGTTACTAAAACCTGTTAATAGTTGTTAAGATTCATTTTGACTTAGGTCAACATACATGACAGTTGAAAACAATTGTCAATTGCAGTTTAACTGAAGCATGCATCTGTGCACTAGATTATATACAAGTATAAATAAATTAGAAAATGAGTATGCAATCCATGGTTACATTGAAGATATTTAGGTGCTGTGTTCAGAAGGTCATTATTTTAGTAATTTTAAAATTTCCCCTGACATACTCCACTGGGTTTGTTTAATTCAGCGCAGGATACAATGTATTTGATTAAAGCAAAATTATCATGCCGCCTGATATAAATGAATATGAAGAATATGCAATTGGCTCCATTCAAAATATTCCAAGAAAAGGGATCAGTCGTCATAATATGGATTTTATTACTTCGATTGCGATTTCATGTTGATTTTAAAATGCTTTAGTTGTCTAAGAGTCTATAGTTACCTTTCTTAGGCATATATAATATGCATGCGTATTATGTACCACGGCGGGTATAGCTTATTTTCCTTTTTTATTTTCTTTTATTTTATCGATCCGTGGTTGACACGTACTCCAAAATGTAGCGTTTTGGGTTGCCACGTACTCTAAAATGCAGCGTTTTAAGTTGCCACGTACTCTAAAATGCAGCGTTTTAAGTTGCCACGTATCATGATTGAAGGCCGAGGAGTGGCCACCTATCAAGTCTGAAACCTTTTTATGTGACACGCAATAATTGATAAATAAATCAATAAAACAAAAAAAAATTATGAGATATATAATATATTTTCATAATTAAGTATGTATACTATAAAATTTGATGTAATTTAAAATTAATAGTTCAACACTGTTTTACAAATTATTTTGTTAATTTTTTTTAAACCAATAGTTGATGGACACTATCAATTAACCTATATTATTTTTTCTAGAAAAAATTGACGGCAGCGGTTAAGAGAAAAATTAAGTTACAAAAGATATACCAAAAATATTTTACAATTTTAAGTCTTCAGTCTTCTTCAGTTGAATTCGGTTGACTTCGGTGCAATTTTAGACACCTTCGAGTTTCTTATCGTTCGGATTTTGGGTGAGATCCTTAATTTGGATCATATTATGACGCCTCAGTTTTAGTTTGTTTTGTTGTCAAGTTGATTGTCTTTTCCTACGCGTTTGCTATTATAAGAAAAAGAAAAAAAAAAGTTATTTATTTATCTTCGGTTCTAACGGGATCGGATTATGATTTCCTCGGATCAGTGGAGTAGTCAAATATATCACATTGTCCCCATTTGATTATTAATTAAGCAAAAATTATGCCATTGTTTATATTATTTATGTAAATTGTTGAAGAAAAATTATTTTTGAACCCCACAAATATGTAAGAAATATTATATTGTGACCCCCATATATAGTTAGAATTTTGGCGCTTTTGATAGGATTATAAAATTGATTTTAATTGTTAATATTAATTTTGAACCCATGCTGAAATTTTCTGGCTCCGCCACTGCCTCGGATTTAGATCATGAGCTAGGAGCCTAGGAAGGGTCAGATCTCAATCATTTATTTTAAAATCGTTTTTCAATTTAGATTCGTTCGGGTTCTCGAATTGAATCAAAATTAATTTTAGATTAAATCAGACGAGGTGTCCAAGTAAACTTTAAATCGTCTCAAATTTCAAATTGTATTAAATCAATTCGAACTTTAAGTTTCCTTTAAATAAAAAGAAGCTAAAAAGTTAAAATCAGATTTGAATTCGTCGACTTTGAAGATACCTCGGATCAAAACAGATTGCATCCAAATCTGATCGTTCCGAATCTTTGAATTGGGCATACTTCTTTTTTCTTTATGAAAAGTAGTGGGCACATTTTGCCACTACCAGCAACTAGTTTTACTATCCGTTTCGTATGAAGCTCACTGAACAATTTCTGAAATTTTTGACCAAGAGAGATTGATACATGATACGTGAGGCGGTATCAGTACCACGCTAGCCCTGATCAGCTCTGGTAATTAATTCCCAGAGTATACGGTTCCGGTTTCTCTCCAATCATATGGAGTGTACCTTGAAGAGGTCCGACCCCGAGGACAGCCTTTAATTCCAAAGCGAACCGTATTGGACGAGGGAAATGTTACATACGTACGCATATATAGTAGTTGTGACTTGCGAATATGAGTATCACAAATTATTTTTCTTTTGAATAATTTATCATAAGTTGTTAAAAAAAGCCGCCAGAATTAAATTGGAGTTGTATTTCCCTGCCTTCTAATTGCCCTTTGGTGACTGCACACAGTCACCCGAGCTCACTCGCTCAGTGATGGAGCGCAACCTATAAATACCTAACTGTACTAACACAACCTGATCATCAAACACCTTTTCTATTTATAAACCAACATTCTTTTTCTCCTCCTCGGCTACTAGCACATCAACAATATATATACTTTTAAATGATCATGTCGAGCTTGCAGTCTCTGCGCTTGGCGCATCTACACCATTCTCATACAAAGGGTGCCACTACTCGCCATTCGCTTATGCGTACGTCGCTTTCTGCTGTGCCGGTGATAGACATCCGTGGACTGGAGGGGGCATCGAGATTTAGCACCATAAGTGATATCGGCAAAGCATGTCGTGAAAAGGGTTACTTTCAGGTATGGATATTATGAGTAACATATTCTTAGGTGAACTTTCTAGTTTCTAAGTCCTGCTGCTGTAAGCATCTTTTCAAAAGCCTAAACGAAGGTTCTTCTCTTTTCTCCACTAAGAAAAGCTTGGAACATACCTACAGGGACAGATACTGAGAGGATATACCATGTTGATTTAGATTTTAACATGAGTAGTGAGTACTTGATTTCTTTTTTAAATGGAATAAATATATATTAAGTGAAGTGAACTTATTACTTATTAAGGAATAAAAATATGCTACAAGGAGTCAAGGACATAAGCAATTTGCTTCGATCGTTAAATAAGTACACTTCCAAGCTGCATGATATATAAGCGTGTAATTATTATACTTTTTTCTGAACATAATTTGCTAATTTGCTATAGCATATGATAATGATATAGGTAGCAAATCATAATATACCTTCTTCAACTCTATATGGCGCTCTACATGTTGCATCAGCTTTCTTTGACTCAGAAACTGATGAAAAGCAAAGACTAATGTCAGATGATATTACCAAGCCAGTTCGGTTTCATATGATCAAGGAAATGGTCATTGGTGAAGAGAAAATTCAAAGGCTTTTTCTAAAGCATTATGCACATCCTTTGGAGGAATGGATCCATATGTGGCCTTCAGAGCCCCTGGAGTATAGGTTACTTCTCTACACTTCTCCATGTATAACTTTTGTTTTCTTTGCTCAAAGTGATACATCTATTTTTCTTCTTTGAATAACATAAAGCACATTAAATTAATAGGAACAATATGGGAACATACTCCGTCGAAGTACGAAAATTAGCCTTGCAAGTGATGGAAGCCATTATGGAAAGCCTCGGTTTGGGTCGTGGCTACTTGAAAAACCAAATGCATGATGGTTTTCAAGTAATGGCTTTACATGCATACCCACTATGCGAACATACAAATCCTTGCCCTTCATTCGGCATTGCACCTCACTCGGATTATTCAATAATAACCATTGTACTCCAAAGCTCTCCTGGATTAGAAGAACTCGATCCAAAAACAAATACATGGGAGTTACTGCCACATCGATACGATTCATTATGTGTTCATGTAGGCAATTATTTAGAAGTCATTAGCAATGGCCTTTACAAAAGCGCGGTTCATCAAGTTTCTTCCAATCGTGACAGCGATCGGGTTTCTATAGCAAGTCTACATAGCTTGTCTATAGATGAGCAGGTTTGTGTAGCTGATAAGCTGATAACTGAGTGCACTCCCAAGGGTTATAAAGATAGTAACCTGAGGGATTTTCTGAGGTTCCTACCAATTAATAAAGGTCAACATTTACAGTGTAATGATTATATAGATACGCTTAAGATCAAGTAAGCTGACTAATTGGATGGAAACGCATAGAAGTTGTATTTGTTTACAAGTTATTGCTTTATCACTAGTGTATTTTTCTTTCTTTATGTTATGTGTGTGGTTTTACTTGTTTTGGTTTGGTGATGTTATAGTAAGCCCGGGAAGAAACATGAATAAATGATTAGCTTTGGTTCTATTGGAATTGACTAGCTCATTTCTTCAGAATTATATATTTTCCTGAGGTAACTCATTAAAGAATATGTGGTTCGTGCTTCATTTAATTGGAGAATACAGAGGTGGTACTACGTACAAATCACCTGGTCTATTATTTCAACTGCAAAACATAATTTTTGCATAATGTTACCAATGTTAGCAACCTCCACTATTGTTCTAGCTTTATGGATCTAACCTCCCGTAGTGCTTCATTCAAAAGAGAGAAATTCAGTGTGATTAATGTCAACCGACTTGTATTAGCTCTCAAATCGACCTACTGATATTGAATTTCTACATATAAAATCGACCTACTGTTCAATCTGAAAATAAAGTACCTGAAAGTTATGTCTGCCTATCTCTGGAGGTGTCACTCCGAAACATTAAAAATTCCGAGTTGGATATATAAAACTTATTATTGAAATATCAATTATTACGTGTATTCTATAGTGTTAATTAATTTACATGAAAAAAGAAAACCGAGAAACTGGATTTGCATGCATTAGGAGAGCTAACATTTTTTATTTAGAGCAGCACCATACGGCATGGTTTGGGGGGGGGGGGGGGGGGGGGGGGGGGGGGGGCTACCCGAGCCAAATAATTTCGTAACCTGTTAATTAATTAATTAATTAAGCAACTATTAATTCAAAGCCTGTTCTCATTACAAGTATAAATTATGATATTGTAAAAACATCAATTAACATTATGTATAAACTAGGAAAAGTCCATTGTTTCAGAATTATAGCAATAAACTATTGTAAATAGCATGTCGTCAAAATGTACAGTGGAATTGAGAAAATTCATAATTGCCTACCAAAAATTCATACATACCCTCAAGTATATGATTTTTAATGGAATTGGTCCCATGCTCACTAACGGGGTTGAAGGCTTTTCTTACCCACCTCCGTTCACATTTAAAAAAAAAAGTTGGGCCCTGATCAAAATCCTTTGTTTTAACATGGGATTTAATTAGAAAATTTTTTTTGTTCTAAAAAAGATTTCATTAGAAATTTTTTTATCAAAACGAAAGGATTTGATGTCATTTCGTTAAAATTTCCATATAATTAGATCCAACTAAATCTTAAAAAATCAATTCAAATAAAATGAAATCCCTCGTAAAAAATATTTTGATCAGGGTCTTTGTATTTATTAACAATAAGTTAACTTGATAATCTTAACAATGTTATTCAAATCCAGTATTTTCCTTTTTGAAAAAGTAGTCTCAATGGACTACCGTTTCATTAAATGAAACATTCAAAGAAAGTACAATTAGTACAAAAACCACAGGCCACAACAATTCTGACCCTACTCAATCTAAACCCTGACAAGCCGCTAGGCACTGGTTAAGTGCGTATCACTGCTATATTCCAGATTTCCAGTTAAACCCATTTTTAACTCCCCTCTGCAACTAGTTATAATTATTTTTGTAGACAAAACAAACCATGCATTCAATACAAAAGCGATAGTCTCCAGTAAATTTTTTCTTTTATTTCGAACTGGAAGAAAGTCTATAGAAGTATTGTTTGTTTTTTAAAATTGGTTATATATCAAATTTGGTGTAATTTTAACACAATTTAATATTCAATAAAAATCCTTAAACATTAATCGTTATAAAATTAGTTATTTGGTAAATGGTAAAAGTTGCATCAAATTTATTACCTTTCATGTATAAAAATTAGGCCGAGGATTGTCAGCAATAAACCAGTTCAAATCAGCAATATAGAGTCTACATGAAACTTTTTCCCCTCTTTATTTATTTCTTAAGCATTTTTGTCATCTTCACGTGGCCCCTTATTCCAATAGGATATGTAACTAGCACCAATAATTACAACGCACTTAAAAACTGCAAAACACTCCATAACTATATACAATGATAATACTTATGGTGTGTTGGGGGGTTGTGTGTGTGTGTGTGGGGGGGGGGGGGGGGGGGGGGGGGGGGAGGAGAGAGAGAGAGAGATTTCAGAAGATCTGGCATTACTTGAAGTAGAGCTCGAGAAGTTTCTTGAAAGTATCAAAAACACTCGTAAAAGGGTTAAGCTCGATCGGGGCCTTCAATTTCAAATCAGGAAACTGGTTTGTCAGAGCTTCATTCATGCCAGGCATGGACATCATTAGTGCTAACTGGCTCGATGACATTACCTCACAGTCCTGAGGTGTGTCATTTATCTTACTCGGGTCATAACCAAAAGTCGCCAAGTATGACTTATACTTTTCTATGAATTTCGGGCCTGGATTAGGCGTTCTCGAGTAAATCTGTTTTTTCCAAATTGTAAAAAAGGTTAGCATTAATGAACCTAAACTGTTCTTGAAAAAGATATGTATTTTCCAGATCACTAGTAGCAAAATACACACACCAGCCAACCACACAATCAACCCTGCCAAAGCTCGATGGCCCAGGTATAACCCTGAAATAGCTTGAAAAGTGAAAACCATAACAACAAATCCGAAATATCCAAGAGTTATTCTCTATACCTTGCAAATGGGAAGGGATCTTGGGTATAATTTTAAGGTGGAAAAAAGTGATCACAGGAGGAACAAACGTGATATTACCATCTTACCAGCACAAGGGGATATATTGATGTACCCAATATTATGGAGTATAATTAGCATTAAAGGATTTCCTCAAGAACTTTTAAAATAAGAATTTCTCCTTCAAGGAACTTTGTGCATAATGAAGTCAATAAAATTGGTTCTACCTGAACAAAGCTCCTATCTTTTGCCCCCGAAACAAGCGCGAAGTTATCATAATCAGTTGCAATAACATCATAAGGTTCTTTGGGTATAAAGGGAATAGTTGGAAACCGAAGGTAGCACTTCTCTCTTATCATCTCTCGTTTCTCCAAATCAGTCTCCTCTTTAACTGTATCTTCCTCTGATAGGCATTGCACCCTTCCCCTTATACCAGTTATGTACCCGTCGGGCCCACCGTGAATGCAAAATGTGTCTACTTGGATTGATGGGGTTTTCTCATCAAATGTGTACACACCCTGAATTTATGCAAAATCTGCATTTAGTTGATGCTAATTTGTGAAGTTGAGAGTTAATTGAGGCTTAAATGTGTTAAATAGATGTTTATGCAGAACCAATTGAACTGTCAGGAGTCAATTGAGACAACCTGTGCAGTCAGTTGAGAAGTCAGTTGAGATAAATAGGTAAATTTGATTATAGGTAAATTTGATTAAAGACCATTTGAAATCAGCAGAAGCCTGCAGTGGTAATAACTAACTGAGGCTTAATGGGTAATGGCAAATTAAGGATTACTTGAATGAAAAAGGGCTAATTGACATACATACATACATATAGTAACATAGAGGCTAAACTGCTTCAGGGTGAGTAGAAGTAAAGCTGACTGAGGCCCCACTGGACAGGTAGAGTTCATTGATAGACATGATGAGGAAACACAGGTTTTAAGTGCACGCTTTGACATAATACCCGTGTACCAGTAAAACTGGTACAATCTGGTAAATACCAGAGCCAATCATGACAAGCAAGATACCAACTGCAGTACTCTGAAAATATGGATTTTTACCTGAGTGCAGTGGCAATCCTCTTGACCTTGACCGGCAAATCCAAGCTTAAGAGAGGCCACCTCAAACCACCTACCTGAATATCTGATTGGATCGAAATTTTTAGCAGTCATACCTCGCATCATCATTTGCATGCTTCCTCCATCAGATGGTGTGTCAAATTTTAGAGTTGGACGGGCATCTGTTGCTGCTGCAATTTGGCATATGCTATGACCAGACATTGATTCTGCATGAAGAACCTAGTGGGGAAAAAGACGACCAGATGTTATGATTTTTTATTTAGATTTATGTATTTCATATTTCAATTAACTTGGGCTTTTCATCCAATATATGTCTTTTTAGTTTACCTGACTGGGTGAGAAAAGTATAAGAGCTGCTGAAAGATAAGAGACCAATTTCTTAGATGACACAGCTGCATTGGTACATTTTATATCTCTCAAGGAGCATTGTGAATATTTCCTGAAAAACAAAGAGAAAGAGAAGATGGACTTCATTCATTTCAAGTAATTGATGTATTCCCAACAATAGGATATATGAGCAATCAGAACTGATATTTATGGCAGTGTTGAATGCAAGTGGCCAATTTAACACTACCTGAAAACCCACTGATGAAAAGAAATCAATGTTATAAAGGAACTGAGCTAAGCATTGTTAATTAAAGTTAACGAAATTTGTGTTAATACTAATAATAAATAGGGAATCAAGGATGACATTTGGGGTTTCTCTTTTACCTGACAGGAGGAGCAAGAAATGGAGAGGGAATGCAAGAGAGTTGAAAAAGAGACATTCTAGCATAGGAGAAGCAACTTCTATGGATATATCTTCTCTTTCTCCCTCAAAGGAAATACTAACAGCACTCAATTTCAGAAAATAAAGAGAGTGAAAGAGGAAGCTAAAGAGCTGCTGCTCTCTAGCAGGATTTTGGGAATGTCTAGAGAAGCTCTCTCCTTCTCAGAAGTCTGATTTTACTGTGGGACCAAACAATGTGCCGGATTGTGCAATCTGTCGGTTGTAAATTGGGCTGAAATTGAAATTGGGCCGGGTAGAGATTGAAACCCGGATCCTATTTCGATGCTATGCTGATCAAGGTCCAGCCCAGCGTTTGGAACCCAAAAAGCCATCTCATTTGATGGGGATGGTATGTAAATGTAATAAGTTGAAGCACGAATATTGACGCTGACGCATGAACAATTGAACACCCCTCAAGGCTGATCTGAAGGATTTATTTCTTTTGCCAGGTACTTAAGCAATTGTACATGTACTGATCAACTAAAACAAGGCAGTTTTTATCAGTTGAAAATTTGATAAGCAAACTGAAAGAAAGGACTTGTTCAAGATTGACAAGTTATTACTCATCTAATTTACGCTGATAAAGTAGTTCTTAAAGGAATATAGGAATATTACTTACACAGTTACACTACATATGATAATTCGGTCTAAACTGAATTTGAATGATTATACTAATTATGTCACAGATTAATATAGAATAAACTTCAGTCTGTTTGCTGGTGAGTCATTGTCAGTTTCTGTCCAAGCCTACAATTTTTCTATTACTATTGCATGTCAATTTCTATCAAATTATTTGCACTAATCTTCAAAAAAATATAATAATAATAAATAAATATTCAATAAATACTTGCACTTGAACTTGAAACTGTTACTCCAAGTTCCCTTTGGTGATGTTGTTCTTTTCATAATAGATAAACAAATTCGGTTATTGTCCATAGCACAGAGCAAATTGCGTCAAAGGGGCAAGACAAGCATAGTATATAGTCGACATTTCTTAGTTCTTACTGTTGCCATAATTACATACAATCAGATTTCAATAAAGATGCAAAATTACACCAAAAAAAAAAAAAAAAAAAAAAACCGGAAGAAGCCGCAGCTGATTTTATTCTCCTCTGATCAGCTAACTACCTAAAACTTATGAAAAAAAAAGTAAATATCTCCCCAGCAACAGACCGATACGGACACCCCAATTTGAAAACCTACCCTACCAAAACAAGCCCTCTAATTACCCCCACAGAGCTGCTCATTGCTTAGCCTACATAAAGAACAAATTACCAGGATTAGTGTAAAAATTTTAAAACTAATAAAATAAAGAATTACAGAAATAATGAACAAAACATCAACTAAGTATTAGGTTACACCAAATCCAGGCAAGTTATTCTGTTAGATTCCCAGTGTAGGATTTACTGAACACAAGCATATCAGGACATGATTAGAAAACCCGTATGCACATAGGCAAAGAGCAGCAAGTAATTATCAGATCGATAAACCAGTATTTGCTATTTAGAAATACTAAATGTGAATGCCTAAGATATTTAAAATAACAGTTAAAAAAGAGGGAAACAGTGCAAGATGGGAGCTGAAGTAAAATGTACCTGGGAGTACAGGAAGGTGCCGAGGATGGCGATAGCCGCACCAAGGGCGTTGACAGGCTGGACAGGGGTGTGGAAGATGATAATCGAGGAGACGATCACAGAGATACGCTTCATGGTGTTTCCAATGCTGAACGTCAGTGGGGATATCTCATCCAGAGACATGTATGAGACTTGGTTGTAAAGGTGGTAAAAGACGCTCTGAGCTGCCACCCACCTACATCACAATGAGATTAATTCAAAGCAGTTAAACACAATTCTGGTACGTAATGTAGAAAGTAAATGAGTTGGCATGACACAACCTAGCTGTGGAGGTGTTTCATGTGTCACAATTTAAAGCTAAAGGTCAAAAGCGAGTTTTGTATTATCTTTAGACAAAAAATTCTGCAAAATATTTTCTATTTTTTGTGCTGAACCGGTTATGAAGGTAAACAATCCAAGGTTTTCTAGATGAGGATATTGACAATACTACCTTTCATTGATGTGACAAACTACATAAGCTTCTTAAAAGCTCAAGAAAAGAAAAAAACAAAAAAAAAAAAAACAAAAATGACAAAAGTGGTTCAATCAGATCTCAGGGAAACAAACTGAACCAACACAACAAATTTTAATTGACCAGTCAAATACGAAACATGAATTTTCTAACAAGATAAAGTAAATTCTAGAAAGTGCATACCATACAAAATTAGGCCCAATGTCTGCTACGGCCTTCTGCCAACCAGCAGCCCACAATTTCGGCCCCTCCATTGCAATTGCAAATGGAGTGAGAATAATGAGGGATAAAATAGAGAGGCATGCATAATAATTCATGCCACTCACACTTTTACCCTTCATACCCTTTTTAGAGAAGATGTTCCTGAAGACGAAGGCCAGGTTTGAGATCATGGCCCCCATGAAGCCTGCAAATAGTGCAAAAAAATTTCATGGTTAGCAATCTCATAAATGAACAAATTGCACATTGTAGGTTGTAGCCTTACCTACCTAAATTGACTATGACTGAGAACTAGGATCTAAATAGCCAACAAAAGGGGTGCATCAAGTGTGCAACATGTGATTGACAATGACATTTCAAAAGAAAAGGGAAGTTAATAAGGAAGAAAGTCAAGATTATTACAGTACTAAAAAGTTTATCTAAGGTGATTCGGATCCAAGATTACTCTCCAATTCAGAATTTGCTATCATCATGGATACTGCATGCCGTATTCTGTCAGGCAAGTTAAATAAGGATACTCAAATGTGGATCCTAAATACTAAACCAACTATTTGTAATGCTTGAAATTCCAAACAACATTGCCAAATAATGATAACTCAGGCCAAATAACAATAATAGTACTATCAAAATTATCCCAAATATTACCTATCATGTTGAAATTCAATTCAGTGACAGCAGCCAACGCGCAACCACCAATGATTGGTACCAGTGAGAGGTACACTGGTACAGGGAACGTCTCACCAAGCAAAAACCGAGACACAATCACGCTGAAAGCTGGTTCAGCACTCTTGATGATGTGTGTGAAGGAAACAGCCACCTTAGACATGCTCACTGTAGCAGCCACGTGGCCAATGGTGTGTGCCACAGCAACCTATTAGATCAATAAAACCAAAGTTAATTATTAAGATCCGACAAAAGGATCAGGAAATTGAAGCAATCTTATAATCATAATCATAAAACTACAAAATCAACAGAAAAGGTTCAACCCCAACTGTTTTCTTATGGAATCAAATCATCGTTTCGTTCTAACAACCAAATTGACCATCATAAATTACCCAATTCACACTAAATCAAAACACCCAAAAATGCAAAAATACTTAAAATAAAAAATTGATCTAAAACTTACTGGAGCAAGTGCCTTCCAGAAATCAAAATCGGTCTTAGGAGTCTCGGCAATTCTGATCCCCCACGAAACAAGCATGATCAACGACCCCATGGCGAGAGAGAGAGTGGATGTAAGCCATGGGTAAGGGAACGCGTTCAACACCTTCTTGTTATAGATGTTGAACACGACGTTGAGGGCCCACCAGGTGGCGAAGTAGATCCCAATCTTCACCTTTTGGGCCGCCGAAGAGGTCGGCGGCTTCTCCTCCTCATCCTTGTGCAGGGCCTTGCATCGGAGGTCTCTCGAAATCGGGCCGGCTTCAGAGAATACAGACTTGACGGTGCGCTCGGCCGAGATGTGAAGCGGCTTGAGAGAGAGGATCGGCTTGTTGGTCTCGCCGAGTTGGGTTGAAGAATTGAGAGATTGCACGACGACCCGATTCGGCTTTCGGGTTGGATTCGATCCGGAGGTCAGCCGGAGACCACCTGTGCTTATAGAAGAGGTCTTGATCATCGACATCATTTTTGTAATCAGGCTTCAAAGAGGAGGTTGATTTGATCTGGGGGGTTTTATAGGTGAAATTCTGTTGAGGAGTTTGGAAAGGTGGCGGCTTGGGAGATCGGTGGGGTTGTGAAGAACTGAGAAATAGCAGAGGAATATGGGTTATTATTAGGAAGAGAGAAAATAGGAGTTTATTATAAGAAAGTAGAGAAGAGGTTGATCGGAGATCCCAAGAGGAAGAAAGAGAGGAGAGGTAGAGGGGTTTGGTTGGGTGGAATTAGTGGTTGGTTTAGTAAGTATTTAAAGGGACGGAGTAAAAATATGTTAAAAAGGTTTGGTGGGAATATTCCCAAAACTGTGCGTCTGTGCCGTTTTACTTATTTATTTCGCATTTAGACCCCTGCTAAGCACAGGAAATTTAGGAAGTTGGATTATATGTTTTGGTTTTTGTTTTAATTTTGTTTTTAGTGCGTCAATGGTTTAGATTAAGAAGATCATGATTAATAATGACGGATGAACATTGTTTAGTTTTTTAATGATTATTTCCTTTTTTTATTATATTATTGCATAGAGTCCCTAAAATTATTTTTATGTTATTTTGTGTCATCGTTATGTTGCGTGAACTTATCGGAGTACCTTTGCGTGTATGAACTAGAAATACATAGTTAGATATAACGAAAAGGAATGTTGGTGAAACAGAATTTAGTAACGAAAGAAATTTAACATATCGACAAATATATTTTGGACATAATAAACCACTTATGTTTATGATAAGTACGGAACATTTAATTTAAACGACACATCAAAAAAATACAACTATTTATTCTTGCGTACACATCTATCGTGTCAGTATTGATTCAAATGATATAATACTAATTGCGACGTGTTATAAGTTCATATGTGCTATTTCGTTGTTGATATAGTTTTATTACACATGTAAAGTTTATTAAACTTGACTCACACCATTTTGATCAATAGTTCGTAGTGTACTAATTCAATTTTTAATCGGTCTAGCAATTTAATGTGTTACTGTGTTAGCAACTATTTGTATAGTTAATTACACGACAAAATGCTAAATAGTTTCAAAATAGCTACTTATCCACATTATAATTATTCATTGATAATTTAGCATGGTACTCGTTTTTTTATTTTACTTTTGAACTTACGAAGGAACATTTCTTCATTGAAAGAAAAGAATTTTGTGTGGTATAATTTAAAAATAGCAGTCAAGACAGAACCTAACATGAAAGAACTTAACAATAATTTATTAATATTATTATAATTTTAATCGCACTCCGTAATGTCCGGATAATTTTAAGTTGCACCTAATTTGACACATTATTTGTCAAAACTGTAGAGGCTATATTTACCATTTTTATATCATTAATTATGTTGTTAATTGTGATGAATGTCAAATAAATATTACCATCAATAATTTTTATTTATATATTTAGGAAACTAAGCACACATAATTTTAAAGTGTAAGAAATAACATGTTTTATTTATTCGGAATCCGTAGATGAATACCAAGTTATCAACCCAGAAGTTATTAGTACGAGTTATATATTTTCTTGAGGGTGTAAGAGTAAAATTACTAATGTTCGGACTTTCTGAGCACCGAAAAAGTGGCGGCTTTCTAAAAGCTCAGAAGTCGACCCATCATAAGGGCACGGCCGCTGCAGTGCTCAAGACGTAATTTCTTTTTTGTTTTTTCATTTCCTATATTTAAAAGGGGATAGTTGATGTTTTAAATTATTTTTATCATCAAAATTCTTCGAACCATTGGGTGCACAATTTTTAAAAATTTGACTAAGAATGTGTCATTTTCCATCTCGTGTTTAGATAAATCCGCTTGCCACTTTCATTTAATTTTTTTGATATGATACTGTTAAGGAAACTAAAACTTTAAGTTGTATCTTATATTACCATAACCAAATTATTTGACCAGGGAAATTGTTACTTGAATTAAAAGAATGTTACGATGATACATAATACATTGGTGCCGAGCCCGTGGGAAGAAAACTCAATTATCATACTGCCAGGAAGCATGGAAAGTTGAAACGGGTGTGATCAGTATCAAATTTAGCCTCGTATCAACATGACATTATTTTTTAATTAATTAAAATGAAGAAAAGACAAGACATTCTTCGAATCTGTTCTTGGAACATAGCACATTCGGCGAGGTTAGGTTGAAGTAGAGATGATGTGTCAGTAATCTTATGCACTGGTTCATAATTAATTTACAAGATATTACATGCCATGGTAATTATTCTTGTTGACTAGTAAATGCAACGAAACTTAAAATTATTGCATGGACTTAATTAATTCTCGAGATCATTAGACCTAATTTTTAAAAACAGATTTGAATTCCAGCTGAAGAGAGAGTTGTTAGACAAGCAACCACGTTTGGCACATTTAAATTTCAGATTTAATAGATAATGAATGGGCAGAGGAGATCTATTCCAGCATAAATTCAATAATAATACGAAGGCATTAATTAATGAAATTAAACATTTTAATTTTATAACAGAGAAAGAACAAAATAAAGAAATTAAAGTTGAAAATAATGATTCGCTATTTTCGTGTGAGGAAGTAGCAAATAAATTTACTTATAAATAGATTTGGAAAGTTTGAAAATTTCAAAATATATTTCAACATATTTTGCCTTTAAATATCTTGCAAAATAGCATCGGAACAAAAACACAGAGAACTTACTTACCTCCAACAACCAAGGATACAAAAAATTCAACGATTGCCCTTTCATAGAGTCCGTTGAATCTGTTTTATGACTTCTTGTTGATTATGGCTAAGACAGAATTATAGTCTCGGCTAGACTTTGAAGTTTGAACAGAAGTAAGCTTTTTTTTTTATGCTTTATTTTTCAGGTTAATAGAAACGGACGTATATATCCACCATGAGTATTGAGGTCAACGAATGCTAAAGTGACTAAATCCTATAATTATTATATTATAAGATCATTAGTCTTAATTATAAATAATAGCTATTTCGATAAGAAATAATTTATCCGAACCGACGTCAACGTCTGTTATCGTGGCATTAACTCTAGGTCACGAATAGTTAGGGTTGAGTTTAACGATATAACAACGCACGGACATTACAAATTTCTAGAATTGTCACATACGAATGTTCAGATTGAGGACTATGGTTGGTTTTAGGAAAAAAAAAAAAAAATCTTGGCCTAATTCTATGTAACATAAATTATTTTTTATTAAAATCATTCTTCCAGGCCGTTTAAATAATTCGAACTGAGTTAAAACATAATTTTTTTTTTATTATTGTTGGTTATTCGGATTGCACCTATTAATTTATCATAATCTTGTCATATCCCGCATCAATGAGTCATGGGACGTGAAGGTGCGGACGGTATCTGTTACATCCGTCTGATATGTCAACCTATGTTAAAAAAATAAATAAATAAACTGAGTCAGTTATATAGCTCAATAAGTAGTTATTTAACTATACAACTTCTTCGTAATTAATTCATATAAAAAATCAATACGACTGGAATAATCCACATAATCTAAATAATATATTTTATGGAAATAAGTGGGTCTAGATTTTTTTTTTCTCCAAAATACCTGTCCAAATCAATCCGTTGGTCCCTCCCCATAAGCAAATATAAAGACTCGATTATATTCCATTTCCATTTCAAAACAACATCAGATAAAAGATTCGACCCCCCACATCAAAGATTCAATCCCATAAAATGTGCCGGTCACAATTTCAATACATTATAAACCAAACGATATTCAAATCAATCAATATTAAATATAAAAATATAGAAAAATCTATTTACTGAATCAATACAACTGCCACATAAAACTCAATTATTTCAAAGCAAAATTTTTAGTATCTTTTCATTTTCAGATTTGCTTTATCATGAGAGAGGAGCAATAAATATGAGCAGGGGCATCTTGGTTTTCGCCACTACAAAAATTTAAAATTTGTGATATGTCATCACTAAATGACTAATTGTTTTTATGTCACTACAAAAAAAATATTAATTAATTTTATGACATCAGTTACTTAAATTACCTTTCTATCCTTTTGATATTCCACTAGAAAACATTAAAATTCGAAATACACCATCACAAATAAAATTATATATTTTACACCGCACTATAAAATAATAAAAATAACTCTATAACACTATAAAATAATAAAAAAATATTTCATACCATTTTGTACTAATGATTTATGTGACAAAAAGAAGTTTGGTTTCTACTTTCTCCTCTCAATAATAAAACTGAACTTTAGATAATGGCTTCTCGTCTGCAGAAAATTATTTGCTGAGTTATAATACTTCACTTTTTGTTGACTTTGACCTTTTATATTTAATTAATTTGCTTATTGCTCAAAATGATTTCATACCATTTTGTACTAATGATTTTGTTGACTTGGAGCTACATTATTTATTTACGAATTGACTAAATTATCCTTCAAACAACTTGCATCTTTAACATATAGCAAACGTTGCTAAATAATATAGGGTAATTTTGTTCTAAGATGTTACTCCAAGTATAAAATCGGTTGCCCAAAGCACTTTGGTCGAGAAGGCGCACATTCTATTCTTTTGTGCAGTTATTTTTTTTCCCTTTTCCGTAATATTTCTTAACCTTATTAAATTATTTGATTAATTAAGGGTAGTTAGATTTTTTATTTAATAACAGATTTTAGAATAACAAATATAGAATTTACTATAATTTAGAAAGTCTTAGTGGCATAAAACTAATTTTGATAATTTTATGATCGCATATATTCAATTAATCATATAAGAATAATATATTTGAAATTGACCAGTTTAGCAAGCGAATAAAATAAATTTTCTCTTATGAGTTTGGACTTGGGAGGGTATAAGAATAAGATTACGTCTTTCATTATTCTTTTTTCCTGTTTTGGTCAAACAATCAGACCGGTGGTAAAAAGAAAACACATGATGTTACATATTTCGGCGTTGTTAATTAATATTTTTTTGAGATTTATACTTTAAAGTCTTCATTATCTAACTTGACATATAATAATAATTGATACGCTTTGAAGACTTTTGTGCATCTTAATCATCTTAGTGATACGTAAATAAATTTACAAAACATTAATAATAAATTTTATCTTATAATTGCTCGTTGTATAAATAATAGTATTTTGAGGTCGACATTTAAAAAAAAAAAGAAAATAAAATTGAACAAGTGATGGGTCTGACTGTCTCGTGGTATATTTTGATACATGTGCCGTATTTAAACGTGTGGGCTCGCCAAACGCCATACACTGCGAGACCATTAGCAGTTTAGCACTACACGGAAACATTTTCGTTTCTGACATGTGTCCAGTCAACCCAAATGCCGGACCTTAATCTTATGTATTGAATTGAATACAAGTAGGCCTGTCACGACAGGAAAAACCACGTGCTACCGTTTCGTTTATACCAAACGAAACGAATAACAGCACCATTTTCCATTCCGTTCCAATAACGAAACAGCAAACGAAATCTGAAATTTTACCGTTTCGACCGTTTCAGTCTCATTTCAAACCGTTTCATGTGTATTTTATGAAGTGGAACGGTTAATGACACATATTTCTGTTTCGTTTTCAAAACGAAACGGTTTACGAAATGAAATATCATACCGTTTCGGCAAACGGAACAGCAAACAGAACAAGCTGTTCCGTGCCCGTTAGCCACGTTTGACATGTATAAATACAAGTAGGTTGTACTCTCAAAAAGAAAAAAAAAATTGAATACAAGTACGCCTCTGTCAAAAGACTCAAAACAACAACAACAACAACTAAGCCTTTTGTCCCAAACAAGTTGGGGTAGGCTAGAAAAGAAACCCAACAAAGTCACCAAGTCATCAAAAAAGAAGTATATGTCAAAAGTAGGGCTAATAATAGTAAAAAATATATATAGAGAAAATAAAGTAGTAGTAGTAATAATAATAATAATAATAATAATAATAATAATAATGATATATTTGAAATATTTTCTTTAATTGTTTCCGTGTTTCAATCTTTTTTCAAGTCATTTGTGTAAGAAATTATGATATTTTGTAAAATTAAATTAGGGCGCAAGTCACATTTTTCATTATTCATAGGTCCGATCATCGGATTTTTTTTTTCAAAAGGGCTGAATTTTATTTTTTTTATATCACAAAAGGTCATGGACCTAAAATAATTTTCGAAAGGGCCTAAACATAGTATTATAAATATAAGGGGCATTTTGGTTTATGTCACTACAAAAATTTAAAATTCTTGATATGTCATTGTAAAATGACTAATTAGTTTTGTACCATTATAAAATAATAAAAATTAGTTTTATGCCACCGGCCATTAAAAATACCATATTACCCTTTTTACAAGAATTCAATTGGCTTTTCTCTCCCGTACTTTGGAATCCTTATACTGTTCTTGATTGCAAACATTTGAGCACATTTAGGAAAATTAATATAAAGAATAGATGCTTCGAACGAGCTTATGCTTAGTTTTGAGACCTAAAGAAACTTATCCTCATTTCTTTATCGTTACGTCCAGTTTTTACCAGAAAATGATGTATCCAATAATTAGATTAACTTTCCTTGTAATGATAATGCAATCATGGTTCAATTAATATCGTTTGATTTTCCTATACATGTATCTAGTCTCAATTTAGTTCACAAACATCCAATCAATCAAACAATACTACAATATTGGGTACATTATCTACAGTAACTTTGGATGAAGTCATATCTCCATTTTGAAAAAACAATGGACACCTCCATTTCAGAAATTTCAGATTAAATATAGTTTAGTTTTTAAATTATTTAGCTACATTTAAAAATTCATTTGACTATGAAAAATTATGTGTGTGCTCATAAAAATATAAAAGATTTAAAGATGTAAATTTTTTTAATTATAGACTTAGAAAATATTTTAAATAATTTTATGAATCTCATAAAATTTAATATGCATAAAAGTTTCTAAAATTGTTTGGAGGCCTTGAATAAATCATTTCGCTATGAAAATTTATGTACTTGCTCAAAAATATATGAACAATTAATTGATGTAAAATTTTAAAGTTACAAACCTATAAATATTTTAAATAATTTTTTGAATCTCACAAAAATTAAATTTCCGTAATTTCATAAATGTCATTAGGTTTTTAATTATTCTAAGATATTTACAACTTTATTAGTGTATGAAATTTTATATAAATGATGTGAAGATTATAACAAATTCAATCGTGCCATTGAGCTATTTTTAATTTAATCATATAATTATATGAAATATGGAATATGGTTGGTGCTTTTAAAATTATTTGAGGACATTTATTAATTCAATTGACCATAAAATTTTATATCCTTCATAAAAAAAAATGAAATACCCTGCAATATAAAATTTCATAGTTAAAGAGTTCTAACATATTTTTGTCAAATTTCTAAATCTGATTGCTCAATTCTATTGTTTCATAAATATAATTTTATTTTTCATTGTTTCTAAACCTTTCTAAAATTTGTTGATTTATAAAATTTTATATACGTAAGAAAACCAATCTAATTTTTTTACTCCTCCTTAATTAACATAACAAAACATCACGCGCGAAGCGCGTAACAAAATCATAATTTTTTTCATCTAAATTGTAAATATTTTTTTTTCTATTTCGAGACACAAATTATTTTTAACACAACATTTTTCCTGAAATATTTAAATATGACTATTATTAATTATAATTATCTTATAATAATATATTCTTATGATATTATATGAATCAACAAAAATTATATGAAATCAAAGTGATATAGGTTTTTCTTTTATACATTTCTTTCCACTTTTGTTTAGTTGTTTATAAGATTTTTCTAGATTTGTTTGTATTAAATTTTGTGGATTGTCTTCAAAAATTACGTAAATAAATTAATGTTTTTTTAGAGTTTTAATATATTAATTTATCTATCAATATTTACATAATTTAAATGATATTCATTGATAGATGTATCATGTTAATAAAGTTCATCCTTCGTGTATTATTTTCCACTTTCCCACCTCCAAACTTAACTGGCCAGACATCAATAACACCTCACGCGCGAAGCGCGTATACAACGCTAGTTTAGTTCAATTTTGCCTTTGTTTTATGGCTGGGTTGAGGCTATCCCCTGATCTGAAAAGTTGGGGGCATCTTTTGAGTTGTGCAACATCTCCTGGCAATGAATAGCATCGTCCCCTGCATCGGTATCCGGATCTTCTGGTCGGCAAAAAAATGCTGACCACATAGTCGGTATTTGATTCGAGCCGTCCGATTTAATCTGAACGGCTGATTTTTTCGGGCCTATCAATCTGATATAATTCACGGGGCATCTCATATCTGTTGAGATTAAATCAAATGACCCAAATTGAACCGACCAGGTGGTCTGCTGACCAGAGAATCTCATTTCTCCTGCACCGCACCTCTCGCTCCGATTCACGTCGCCTCCAGACTTTAAGAGGGGAAATGACAAAGTTCTTTTTATGTTTTTTTTTTCTTCAATGATATGTTGAGCAAGGAAGGGGTATTATAGGAATTATAAAAAAATATGACATATAAAAATTATTTTTAATTATTTTTATTAAAACTAGTGGCATATTTCATATTTGTGTTGTTTTACAATAGCATTTATCCAATTAGTCATTTTGTAATGGCACATTCCAAATTTATTTTTTTTGAAGTGGCATAAAACAAATTATTTCTAAATATAATAGCGTACTTAAATTGAATTACCATACATATTTGAAAACGAATTCAACGTCGATTGTGAATTTGAAATTGATGGATAGGACATTGTGAGTGAATTAGGAGCGGATTTATAATACTGACGAGGTCCTTTTGGAAATTATTTTAGATCCATGGTCTTTTTTGATATTAAAAAAAAAAAAATTTAGCTCTTTTGGAAAAAAAACAAAAGTCCCCGATCATCTGTGAAAACATTTCAACTTAAATCCGAATAATTATCAGGCGAGATTTTATTTTATTTATCTGAAGTTTTTTCATAATGTACAAAATTTCAAACAAATGATATCAAATTTGTTCATATTAATCCGCGTCTAAAATTTTTTTTCTGATCATGACCTTCTGCAAATGCAGAACTGTGCAGCGTGGTTTGCACGCTCGGATCTTTATAAGATTCTAACTAATGTACACAAATCTCAACCAAACTGAAACCATCCGATCCGATCCGATCCGCACTGTAACTTTGCACATTGCATAATAGCAGGTGATTTCATTTCTACCCATGGGGATCAGCAGAAAGAAGCGCTACTAGAAATAAAAGGAAAAACAATAGAGAACTGAGAAGTGGAGTAATTGAGTCCAAAATGGCGCAATCGGAAGGAGATTTCGAGTTCTATCTCCGATCACTCTCCTCCCAGACGCGCGACTCCTCCGATCCTTATCTCCTTCCCTCTGTCCGTACACCCCTTCTCTCTTTTGTCTCTCTCGTTCACTCACTTATTGCCATAATGAAGATCTTTTGCGGTTATTTTTGATATGGCTAGTACCATATCGGGTCAGTATTTGGCATTATGTTATCAGATAAAGCCCATTTTATGGTACCTGTAACTGTCTAACTGGACTTGGACCAGAATGTAAAAATCAACTATAAAACCTGAATTTGAGTTGAGTATAGTGTCATCATTTCTGTTTTTAAATATTAATAGGTGACAAAAATACATGAAATGTGTAAAGAGGGGGGATCTGACGAGATGGTCACTCGTGCATTTAATCAAATGAGCAAGCTTAAACAGAGATGCATTTCTGTATCCAATCAATCACAGACCTAATGGTGTTCTTCTTTTGGTAATTTTTTACATATTTCAATCTTGCTTAAAAGCCCCAAAGTAGTATATTAGGACTCTGATGCTATATGACTTGCTCCTTTTTGTTAATTAATATTGTTTTTGTTTATTTTCTAGTGTGAACTATCAACAATATTCTTAGTTCTAGTGTGAAGCTATGGCAAGATGTCATTAATTAAAGCTTAAGCATATCCCGAGAGAAGCCGGCCATGCACCCGAAATATTATGGCAAACTACACTATGACCAAAAAAGTGATTCTGGGGAAATTTACAGCTGATTTACTTCACATTGGAAATTTTGAATCAACAGCATATCGTAATTGGCTATTTCTCTTTGTGTAAATACATGAGAAACCATGATGTAGAGCTTGATTTTAGAAGGGTAATAGGATGTTAACATATATGTATTTTGCGTTTGTAGGAAAAGCTTTATGTAAATCTTATAACATAGTAATGAACCTATAGGCAGTTAAAAAAAAAAAAAAAAAAATTGCAATAGATGCAAGACCCTCATTTTAAAAGACAAAGAAAACCAACTTTTAGAACACGACTTCAATTTGAGACCAATAGTTTATCCATTACTACATCAGAACTCCAAAATATCAAAAGAAATTACTCCATACATAAAGCTGCGAGATATGTAGATAAGGGGATTACTTTAAAAGTCACCAAAACCTCAATCCTTTTCCCTCTAACGAGATTACATCACATCTTTTTTTATTACAAGACGAACCTCCATTTGACGTGATGTCGAGAACCCTGGAGGCAACAAAAGGAATGAAACTTTGTTCTTCTCCTTAATAGAGAAGACACGAGACTTCAATTGTGCTAAGCTTGTCTCTTTACCAGTATCTGTACCCACCAGAAGTTCATATAACAACACGTTTTGGCCTAGATGGGGCAGATCAATGCTATACAAAGACAGAGCATTCCCCATACTGAGAACAGGTTCATTAACAAGCAAAAGAAGATCTTGATCGGGTCCAGAAAGGATAAAGTAAGAATCCCCTTGCTCAAATACTATTGTCCTTGATTCTCCATAAACAAAGTAAGTTTGACGGAAGCGGTGGGATTGAGTAAAATGATCTAGCCATTGCCCTATAATATTGCAAATAAAACAAATAGAGAAACACAAATAGTTAGAATTGCTTCTGCAAATTAACATTTTCATATAAAATAAAGGAATCAATAAAGATTTGCATATCACCGTTCGCAAAGACCAAATGATTTCAGTAAGGTAAACTATATTCAGTCATTCAAGTTTTTTGATCAAAATCGCTACAGCCATACTATACCAATCTAATTGGCACCACCGCCGTCATTCAACAACATGAAAACATGAATATATGATCGCATCTGGTCAATGTTTTTTCTTACATGGAGTTTGAATTAGTTATAATTAAGGCCCTGATCACAATGATTTTTACTCGGGATTTCATTTCATTTAAATTGATTTCGTAAAGATTTTATAGGATTTCGTTAGACCTAATTATATAGGAATTCCAACCAAATCACACTAAATCCGCTCATTGTGGTCAAGAATTTTCCAATGAAATGAAATGAATTGAAATCCTACGTTAAAAAAAGGGATTGTGATCAGGGCCGTGCTCATATTGGGACAACACAGTACATTTCAGCCAAACAAAAAAAAAGGTGCACCTGAAAATGCCTTGTGATTGCATCCGGGAATGGGGCATGAAGAAGGGCCGAATGCGCATGCATTAGTGTGTAGTTCCCTCTGCCAGTAGGGAACTGACTGGGAGCAACCATAGGATGCGTAAGTACAAGGCAGATGCACCGATTCTACAATTTTCTCGACTGCAATGCATCGGGACGAGACTGGAAAGGGACAGATGTTGCACTTCATCTCTTGCCGTTTTGACCAGCATGAAGAACACTCCACGTGGCCAGTCGTACACTGCCAAAAAGGTCAACGTGTTCACATTTGGCTCAATTTTTCAATATGGGGTTTAAACAAGACGTGATTAAACTATATCAGAGTGAACTAATTAAAAAGTTTCAGAATGAATTATTGCTTGTGAGTTATGAATTAAATATTTAAATTTGCAATTTTCTGGATTAAGTTATAAAATCAAACAAACAAATTAATTAAGAATCTCAACAACAGATCTGTTTTAATTGCGCACATAATCAAGTATAATTAGAAATAAGAAAAAAAAAAGATAATAACTTAATAGCACAAAATGACATCGATACTGCAAGACGTTGACACGTTGCGAGTTAAAAACCGAATAAAGAAGGGAGAAAAAAAAAGGAAATATGTCATCGTTCCACACAGTTTAATTGCTAGTTTCTGAGCAAACAGAAGCAGTGAAATTGGATGATAATTAACAAACGAAGTATATGTAAAATATGATATGAAAAGAAACCTGATAAATTGGTGGACACAAGGGCTCCAAGCAGACGGAGCAGTCCAGTAAATCAGGATCTTTAAGGGTGACCTTAAGCTCGTCTGATGGTTCTCTTCGTTCTCTTGGAGTCGGAGAACTGAAAGTGTCTCCTCCACAGTTATCTGTTTCAGGATTAGAAGCACCCTTTCCTCCTCCTCCGGTCCCTTTTTGAGTTGACGGAGGATTCAAAGTCTGTCCTCCTGATCCGATCTCTTCTTCAGTCGACGGAGGATTCGAAGCCTCTCCTCTTTTGTTTCGAGGCCTTTTGCGGTTCGCCTTTTCCGTCATGACTGTCTAACACCAAAGTTTCCTTTCTTATTTAATCTTGGATGAGAATTTAGAAGGACGCAATTTTGAGAAAGGGAAGCAGGTGTATATATCTTAATATATACACGGACATGCGAGTGCTTTTAACATCCATTCATTAATTATTAATAAGGGAGAGTAGCGCAACAGGTTTAAGATGGTCACTCTACCCATCTTAAAGAGATGGATAGAGGATGCGGTTCCAGCGCAACAGACCGGAAGATTAAAAGTCAGTTGGAATAATTTGCAGCAGACGCATTGTAGAGTGCATCGGCCAAAGCTAGACGCATATCCACCTCTGCCTCTGCCTTGAGCGGTGCACAGCATTTACTGTGATGTCTTGATCTTGACGAGCCTGCACGTCGATCATGATGTCTAATGCTTTCTCCGTTCACATTCACACTCACCTTCCCAATCGCATTCAATGGCTTTAATCATAACCAATTTAAAGTCGTATGCAATTCTCAACATACTTTTCTTTTATAATAGAATAAAACAAAACATCTAAAAACTTCTATAAAAAAAAGGAAACCTGGGAAAGTAAGGCTGAAAAAGATTTGAGAATCTTTGTTTTGTTGAAATTAAGAAATTCAAGCAGGCGCCTAGCCACCACAGGATTAGCAAATTCTCTGAAACGGGGAAAAAAAAAAGAAAGACAACTATTTTACATATATCATGCAACACTTCAAACTAGTTCATATAGCTACAGTTAACCAATATGCACATTTCATACCTACTTAAGCACCTTCGAAAGAAGCTTCTTAGGCTACTACCTGTATATATCATGCAATATAACATCTCCAAAATCCAGAAAATATTGAAGCATATATAGTCCGTATCAGAAAAAAGGGTCCAGATGTGCTAAGAGAGAAGTTAATAACTTAATACATTTTTTTCCCTCTTTTGTTTTTAACAATAGCCTACTTTACATATGCATGTTTTCATTAAGAGACAAACGCCAGTTGCAAGTACCTCCTTTGTACCTTATTTACCCATTATTTACCCCAAGTAGCCCCAAATTGAAGGCTCATCAATAGGAGATTAATAAGAGAGAAATATACTACAAACCTCCCAACTCAAGCCACTAAATGTTAATACTTCACACTTAGAATCACACTTAGAACATAAATAAAAACCAATAAAAATTAACAAAAAAAGAGCAAGTCATTTAGCACCTGAGTCCTAATATACTGCTTCGAGGCTCTTTTTCAAGATTGAAATATGCAGGTGTCAGATAAAAGCAAAAGTTTTAAGGAAAAATTGAATATAACCCCCTTAAAACTTAATCATCTGGATATAAACTCCTATAATCTTCGAAATTGGAAATAACCCTTGTAATCATGTTACTCCTGATATAAACCCTTCTCATTCATTTAAATAATTTTTTATATAAAAAATTTCAGCTTTTGACGTGTATGACTATATTGTCCTTCATCTCTCTCGATGAAACCCTAGCTCGTACCTCCCATCTGCCTCAATGTTATTTTAAATGTGCATATACTTCATCACTATATCATGTAATATTCAATTCTAAGTTTAATCAACGAAGGGCTTAAATGCATCAGTAATTGTAACGAATGACCTTAGTGGAGAGATGTGGTGTGTTGGGCCTCTCTTTTATTCCTTTCATTTCATTTATTTTGGAATTTGCCAATTTGGATGAGAACTATGCAATATCAAGGCCCAAGCTGAGCACTTATGTAATTGATCCATGCAAGCTTTCTAAAATCACATTATCTTTGAAAATGCGAGCCTCTCAGACTCTCAGTTTGTACTTCACAGATTAACATGCTTATTTACAACTTCGTGAATGGATTTTGGCGAACAAACAAAGTAACGGAAAGCATGAGTCGAGAGTCTCGTTGAGGCAGATAAGGTTATTTTGGTCATATATATTGAAATCTCAAATTTTTTATTTAAAATACTGTTTAAATGAATGAGAAGGGTTTATATCCAGGAATGACTTGATTATAGGGGTGATTTCCAATTTCGAAGATTGTAGGGGTTATATCAGATGAACAAGTTTTGAGGGGTTATATCCAATTTTCCCTAACTTCGCACATTTCCGCATAGCAGCTGGTGATTTCATTTCTAGCCATGACCATCGGAGGAAAGAGAGCTATTACTAGAAATAAATAAAAGGAAAAAAAAAAAGAGAGAAGTGAAGTAATCGGTCGAAAATGGCGCAATCAGAAGGAGATTTCGAGTTCTACCTTCGATCGCTCTCCTCCCAAACGCGCGACTCCTCCAGCCCCGATCCCTCCTCCGATCCTTACCTCCTTCCCTCTGTCCGTACACCCCTTCTCTCTCTCTCTCTCACTCACCTATTGCCATAATGAAGATCTTTTGTGGTTACTTTTGGTATGGCTAGTACCATATAGGGTTGGTATTTGGCTTTATGTTATCAGATAAAGCCCATCTTTTGGTACCAGTAACTAACTAGCTGAACTTGGACCAGAATATATACGAATGTAAAAATCAACTATAAAACCTGAATTTGAGTTAAGTTTAATGTCATCATTTCTGTGTTTAATAGGTGTCGAAAATATATGAAATGTGTAAAGAAGGGGGATCGGACGAGATGATCACTCGCGCATTTAATCAAATGAGCAAGCTTTACCAGAGATGCATTTCTGTATCCAATCAATCACAGACCTCTAATGGTGTTCTTCTTTTGGTAAGTTTTTTATCTTTAAATATTTAGTTTTAGCTGACACCTGCATATTTCAATCTTGCTTAAAAGCAGTATATTAGGACTCTGGTGCTATATGACTTGCTCATTTTCGTTAATTTTTATTTATTTATGTTCTAGTTTGAACTATTAACACAGTTCTTAATTTAGTAGCTTGAGTTGGAAGTTTGGATTATTTTTCTCTCTTATTAGTCTTCTACCAACGAACGTTCAAATTTGAGGCATAAATAAGGTACAAAGGAGATAATTGCATCTGTTATTCGTCTCTTAATGAAAACTTGCATCTGTAAAGTAGGCTATTGTTAAAAAAAAAAGAGGGGAAAAAAAATGTATTAACTTTAGTTCTCTCTTAGCACGTCTGAACCTCTTTTTCTGATACAGACTATGCTTCAATTTTTTCTGGATTTTGGAGATGTTGTATTGCATGATACAGATAGCAGCCTAAGAAGCTTCTTTCGAAGTTGCTTAAGTAGGTAAGAAAATTGTACATATTGACTTACTGTAGCTATGTAAAACTAGTTTCGAAGTGTTGCATGTTATATGTGAAAAAACTGTCATTCTTTTCCCTGTTTTCAGAGAATTTGCTGATCCTGTGGTGGCTGGGCGCTTGCTTGAATTTCTTAATTTCAACAAAACAAAGATTCTCAAATCTTTTCCAGCTTTACTTCCCCAGGTTTGTTCTTTTTATATGTTTATAGAAGTTTGCTTTATTTTATCATAAAAGAAAAGTATTTTCAGAATTGCATGACTTTAAATGTCCACTTGCTGTTCAATTACAGTTCTTTCCCCTGCTATTGAAACTGATTGCATGGAATGGTGAGAGGTATGACCTTTTGTCTCTGGTTTATTATCCTAAAGCTAAGTGATGTTGTCTCTGATGCGATTTTTTTGTGTGGCTATTTCAGTCTGGAGAAGCCATTTTTGTCCATACTTCCACTGATGGTTTCAGCAGGGTCATTTATTCCTCTTTTCCCATCACTTATAGATCTCCCTTGTAAGACTAAATTATAAATTTTAGAGAACTTCTTTTTTCACACATTACTATATTTAAGTGGATGTTTGCATGCTTTCTGTTATTAAAAATATTGTGAAAGAAACCGTAAATGATTATCTAATTTTAGGCATTTTGGATTGATTTTATAGTATTGGTGGTTGCGTTAGAGAAAGTAGAGAAGAAAAACTCAGGTACTTTAATTGGAAGCAGTATCGCCTCAATTCAGAAAAGTGCTGCTCCAGAGGTACATTGTTTGGGGTTTAGCTCATTTGATTACCATTGTAATATAGCACTAAATCTATTCACCAAATGTGATGTTGGCATGTCTATGTCAGAAATCCTTAAAAAAGAAAGCTAAGTGTGCCCTGAAGTTAAACTAAGCAAACTCAATCATTCGTTGCAGATTTACAAGGACTACTTTTAATTTTACAAAAAGTTCAGGATTCTTTAAATTTTACTTGAGGTGACCATATTATGTTGACTGTTGGTTTCTATTTGCAACAATTCGGACATAGTAGGTGTTAGTAGGTTGTATTTTAATTGGGAACCTATCTTGTGTGATTTGCATGAAAGTCTATTTATAATTTTAAATTTTCTTGCATAAGTCTTATTTTTCTCCTTCTCTTGTAATCAGATGCTTCTCGCATTAATGGACGAGGCTTACACCGGATCAGCAATAGAAAATCTAGGCGATGGGTCAGGTTTGGATGATAATGGATCTTTTGACTTGGCAGATCCTTCTTTTCTTGAAATTTTGAAAGATGAAAATGATGGCATTGCAGTATGTTTTAATCCTGTTGTATGTTAGTATTGGTTCCTTACTGTAACTGACTCATGCTACTGTGTATCTCGCACTTTAATTATGATTGAGTAAGCAGCTGCAAATGTTAAGTGAAATTGCTGCATTGGGCTAACTTGGTAGGCTCATAGCCCCCTTTGTGAGCTAAGCCTTTTCTTTCTTTCTTTCTATTAACATGATCCCAACATCACCAAACTCCTTATTGTTTCTCAATTCAAAAAAAAGATGAAGGCATTGCATTTTCAGAAACTCATTGTGAAACATTTGGCCATGATAGCTAATACAGCATATTCTGACTAAGCTATTGGTAAATCATAAAGAAAATATTCTACAACTGCTGATAAATATGCTAAAATATGCATACTAAAGTGCCCAATTATACATGATGTACATTTTCAGGAACGACACTGGACTTCTCCTACAATGGCAGCGACACTTCTAGCAGCTGTGAGCAACCCACAGTCAGATAGATTAAAACAAACTCTTCAGATGAGCCCACGCATTATTGGCTTGTATTTCTCTATTGCGTTAAGAGAGATTAATGATTGTATGTTAGTTAATTGTTCTTGTTTATACCATTTTGTAACATGGAGAAACATCACGTGTCTCTAAAAAATTGCAAAAGAAATGCTAGTCATACCCAAGACTGACCAGATCAGTAAAATCACGGAGGCTTTGTTCTCAGCTTTGTTCAAAATATGGCCAATTTTGCTTTCTTCTTCCTGTCTTATGTAGTAGAAAGAGAGGTAGTTTAGAGGTGGCAAATGGATACCTAGTCTAGATTTGATTTGGGGTATCAGGTCATTCTGGTTGGGTCATTTTCATGTTCTGTCAATTAGGCAATGGGTATTTATTCTTCTTTTGGTGTTTAAGTTTATTTTTATTTTATCTTATTATTTTTTCCAGCATCAATTTACTTGGGGTTGTCGTCAGTTCATTTCCTGGGTGATTTAGGTTCAGTTTTCAGTTGTAGACAAGTTTCTCTTTGGGTCAGTTATGAGATTACTTTGATGTTTCAGTCAGTTTAGGTCTTTGGGCCCTTTTAAGTTTCAGGTTGCTCAGTTTCGGTCAGGTTGAATTATGTTGGTTAAGTTCTGGTCCTTGACTTTCAAAACTGTTCAGATCAAGTTCTATTTTAAACAAGTAGACATACTATCATTATTTATGAATATAATTGTTTGGAACAAATCTGTTCTCATACAAGGGATGGGTATGCTGATCTTTTTTGGGTTCAGACAGGACACATGTTTTCTCCTGATTCATCTAAATTTGTCCTGAATGAGTTGCCAGTGTTGTGCTTTTGATTGTTCTCGATGTATTGCAGCTCTCTTGTGTGCTCTAATTCCACTTCTAATGTCACGGTATGACACCATGTGCCCTGATAAGACTTTCTGCTTTGAGGTTAGCTAGATGCCCCTGCTCCCACCCTTGTTTTGTTTTTTTTTTTTTAAAAAGTAGATATTAAACTTTAATTTGTATAATACATGAGAGCTGAAAATTGCAAAGTTTAGGTTAGGAAGAGGTTATCTGATTTCATGCTAGCTGTCTTTCAAAGGTGTCCGCATTTCATTGCGCTGCTGAAGGTATGTTAAGTACACTACGTGTCATGTTGGTCAATAATTTATTGTTTATTTATTAACTATTTCTATTATGATAGCTAGACATTACATTTTTACGATAATTATTAATTCAAATCAAATGTTCCATACAGAAGCCTATTATGGACAGACTAGCTGAAGCTTATGACAGCCCTGCTAAGGTACTTCCTATTCTTCTAATTTATTACAACAGGAATTGTGCTTATGAAATTGGTTTATATTTAGGTGTTGCAAACTTCTGATAATTTCTTATTTAACCCAGACAGAACTAGGGTTGCATCTATGTTGGGCAATTGGGGAGCATGGAGCGGGTGGTGCATCATACAAAGATGTGGCTCGTGTACTCTTTGAAAGCTTAGAATTGCTATTGTATGAAAACTTAGCTACCAGGTTAGCACCTTCTGCCACAATAAAATGAATAAAGAAGAATAAAGAGAGTAAATATACAAAAGAAAGAAATTAATACAGGATGACGCTATTGTGAACAACAATATCTAAGAAAATAAAAATGAAGAAAAAAAAGAACAAGAGAGAGAAATTGTCTCAGTGGTACATTATGGCAAAGAGCTTAGATTTTTATTTTGCCGACACTATGAGCATATTAGTATAATTAATACCCTATCATACACCTAGCTACTTGTCTTTTTTCTTTCCTTTGTGAAGCCGGCTGGGCTTGAATCAGGAGTCAACAATTGACCCAAAGGGGAATTCTTCAGGGAAGTCATCACAAGCGAGACTGCTTTGCTTTGTCGTGACTGCTATTGGTAAACTCGCCACTTGTCATAATGAATTGCTCCCTCGCGCCCGTGTGTCATTGGCCAAGGTATCTTTGCCATGTTTATCATAATAACATACTAAATAAAAAAAAAATCTTTTTGATAGTTAAAAAGGGTCTTATATTTGTTAAGCTGCAAAATAGTACATAGCCTACTTGATAACTCTGAGCAATGGCAATGAAAGAAATAAAGTAAAAACTATTTAGAGACCGGAAGTTTTCTTACAATCACATAAATTTTGTACTATTTCTGTATTCCGGGATCCTTACTGTACTGATTTTCTATTATTTGTTATTGCTGAGCTGGGTACATTTGGTAAAATCAATTTGGTTTACATTTCTAGGTTGCAAGATCAAAAGTAGTCGATAGGAGAGTGTGGCAACGTGCTTGTGATTATTTGGGCTTGATGGATGAACCTGCTTTGTGTTTGTCAGTTCTAGGTCCCACCACTGAAGAAGCAAGTGGGCCCGGAATTGTGGACTGGAGCAAAGGGGATTCCAAAATGGTAGCCCATATTCCATTTTACCTTTTAGCCGAGCAAGAAGGTAGCAGTTTTGAATTCTCGTATAACAGGAACCACAAAGACTAGTGCTATTTTGATTCTTAGTTCGACAAATGGATGTAAAAATTATGATATTTTTGGTTTGCTTTTTTGTAGGTGCACCTTATCACGACTTCTCTTTTGGTGATGTATTTCCAGTAGATGAGAATCCATCATAGCTTCTTCATTGCCACAGAAGTTAGATTTTGCGCAATATTGTTTAGGTTCAATTCTTATATTGGTGTTCAAATCTTTCACTTCAAATTTGCGAAGGTTTAGCTATGATGTACAGAACCCTAATGAGGATATTTTTACCTCTATTTTGGGTTTTTCAAGGATAAATGTAGTACCTTTTTATGCCCCACTTTACTATGTTCTTTTGTTCATCTCAATAAATAAATAAATTGACTGTATTCCTACTGCTTCATCATGGTCTTTTGTGGCTGCCTTATCATGGATCAAGGGCTTAATTTTTTTTTATCAAACAGTCAGACGGGTTTGACAAATGTGGGGCTTAGGTTAAGTGGACTGGGATCCTGCACAGTTACGAGAATTAAATGGAATGTCACTCAATATGCTATGGGGTCCTCAATATTGTAGTGTATTGACAAATTGAATCTCTTAATACTAATATATGCACTTCTCTCCATGTAAGTATTTTAATTTCTGGACTCTATGGTAATTGTTGTACCATTGTTCATAAATTGTCGCCACGGAGAACAGATAAAATATTTGTGACCTCTTTAATATTTACTGAGGCCCAGAGATGCAAGCTAACCCATTTGTTGGACCTGGCAGTTCTTTTCTCCTTTACTGTTTATATTTGATAAGGTTTTATTTCTCCTTATTCTTTAAACAGACGTTATCAATAATGAGCACTGGTATCATGTGAATGCTGCTGTAGTGAGATAGGAGACGTTATAAGATTCAAATTTACACATGGATCAGCAATAAGGAATTAACGAAAGAAATCAATAAACAAAATGTTTGTTTTATATGACATGAGCACTAGTTGGTTTTTGTTGGGACTGCTTGCCCATACCGTTGTCCGTTGCTAGTATATTCTAAATGTACTTTGAATATTGCATTTCCTCCTTTTTTTTAATAGATTAAATTGCACAATAATAAAATGTGTAATTTTCGAAAGTGATGCTAGCGTGCAGTGCAGTGTGATCAGCACATTAGTTATTATACGCACAGGATACGTACCAGTAAACTGAGGAATAGACGAGGAGAACTGCATGGAATATGAATAATTTATTTTGCACTAGTAGTTCAAAATGTCATGCAAAAGTTTCTAGGCTTTACCATAAAGTCCCAATGACATAGAATTGCACAGAAAATTGATTATTATTGTGCAATTTAATAATCATGCTATTTTTAACCCCAAAGAGGCTACAAACCAACAAGATGGAACTGAAGCAAATATTAAAATAGCATGCAGAAACTACAAAACATTTTCTTGAATTTAAACTTCAAACCTAAACAAAACATCACTAAAAAAAAAGGAAGAAAAGAACATCGACAAAGAAGAATTTTGTTACAGTATATAAATAGAAGGGGTCCTTTTGAAACCAAATAAACTAATACTAGCTTTTAGTGACGAAAGGAAAAGTCAATGCCGAACCAACCCCCCTTGCATAGTGGTGATAGATTATGATTTATGCAAAGCCTTTAAAATTCCCCAGGTTTTCAAACTAAAATAAAACCAACACCACAAGGCAAGGAGAGTTTGAGGTGCGTTCTTGACTTCCCACAAATTAGCTCCACTTGTTCCTTGTCTTTCCTGCCAATAGAAATCATGAGAAAAGAGAACAACTTCAGTGTCAAAAGCAACAGCAACAACAAGAAAGAAAAGCACATTGAATATACTGTGCAGAAGAATTCTAAAAATTCTCAAAGAAAAGCCACTAGCTGATCTTGGCATGTAATAAACAGATTTTGCTGCCTAAGACATAATATTCTTACCCTTACACACATTCTCATTAAAATTAATCTAAAAAAAGTATACCCAAGTTCATGCTGTCTATCTTTAAAAACCTTAAATAAGAGAAAAAGCAGACACCAGCTTATCATTCCCTTCAAGGATGGTATAGACTATAGAAAAAGAACGAAATTATAGCAGTATAGAAAAGATTATCATCAGTGCAGCACCTTGGCAATTAAAGTAAAAAACTGATTAATTGGACATGAGGTACTTACCACTTATGCTACATACAAAGATCTCCTTCATGGCTGCAACAAACACTAAGGATGATTACTCTCTCCCGAGACAGCAGACTTAATCCTGTCAACCGTACACGCAATGAGGCTATTAACTGTTGCTACGGACCCGAGTGACAGCTTAGCTGTAGGAACCGAGTCAACCAAGATCTGGAAGGCCACTGTCAGAAGGGACCCACCACCTGAACCCATCTCACCAACAGCTGGGCCAACTGCTTGCATGTTGGGCCCATCAGGCAGTATGGCAAATCCTGAGGGTAATAATGCCACATAGTCAGGGTCACCGCCATTTAACACCACATTCATGGCTACAACATCAACTGGTGCGTAAATTACATATGAGCCTGATTGATCCGTGCAACTCTCTTGTAGTATCAACATGTTGCTTTGGTTCGAATTTGTGCTCTGGAAATCAGGAATTTATTAAAGTAATTAAATTATTTTATTAAGAGATTAAAAAAAATAAACAAATAAATTAGAGTTCAATTTTAAGATTAAACTGTACTGACATTAACACGAAGTAGAGAAACACAGTTTCCATGATCCCGGCCATTTGCAATATGCGCCATTTCTTGAACCACACCGCCATTAGAGAGGATGTCCCACTGCAATATCCACACATGAAGCGAGTAGAAAATATCATAAGTTATGTTCAGTACATTCTTCTCCTAAGATTATTCAATGCAAAAATGCCTTAAGAAATTATATTATTTAATCCTTTTAAGCATCTATTCAAAAAATTCAACCTAGGATGCGATTTTCATAGCAGTGTTGCTCATAAAATTTATGAGAAATGTTTTGAAACTTGTGTAATGCCAGAGTCAGAGTCAAACATGTTTGACGTCAAACTCTAGCATTACTCTTTGAAACTTGACTATATTGAAATTATTTGCTCTCTGGAAACTTTTATTTGTAATGCAACATGAATGACTTCCAAACTGTTTTAAGCAATAGATTTGCAAGAAGACAACTAAACTTTAGCTTATGTATCAAATCTTCTTCATAATACCTCGCTTCTGGAGCTCTCATCTCTTAGGAAATCAAAAACTCGTTTCGGTGCAACTGGAAGCCAAAAGGAGGTCGCTGCATTAAGAACAATACCAGGGGGCCTGCCAGGATCATCAACACTTTTTCTTGTCATCACCCGCACATCTTCCGCACCACTGCCAGACAAAGTAGTCCATTGGTGTGCGGTTGAGGCTGTCACACCACCACAAAAGCTTATCACCATTCTTTCTGCTAGTTTGAGCATGCTCTTTCTTCCTTCCGGAGTTGTTATCACTGTGGAAAAAGTGTTGCAATGATTGAGATAAAAATAATCATGTTATTGTAAAATTTCTGCAATCTATGAAAAATTCATACAACAAGCTAAAATGACTATTATTTAGTTTCTGTAGGTGTCGACAAGCTGTATAATGAACTAGTTATTAGTGAATTCATTGAAAGAGCCCTTTTTTAAACCAAAACATTTGTAAGATTAAAAAAAAAAGGCTTTGAGAGCCAATTGAAGGCAAAATCTATACATAAAAATACTAAACATGCACGTGACTACATTTTCTTTATTTAATGGAATCTTGAATTAAGTTTGAGTTGGAGACTATGTGGAAGAATAATACCACCAATATCACCAGAAGGAATGTTGCTAGCCATGACGCTTGCAAGGCGTTCACACTGGCGATCCAAAGTTCCAACCCACCGTTTTGCACCAAATGCAAGGCCTGAATTGACCAGTGGCTTGTATAGATTGTGCACAGACCTATCATCAACTTCAATATGTTCAACCCAAGTTACCTACAAGCACACCATTTTTAGATTAGTCCTAATTCACAAGTCACAACAATTTCATTACTTCTTCCCTTTATTAATAACAGAACAGAACCTGCATGGCTTGTTACTCTTACCTTGGAATAACCATTTGGCATTTCTTGGATCAAGCAACCAGACGGCCTCCTGCGGCATCGGCTGACAGGATTTCCACGTAGACTGTCCAAGGATACATCAACCACTGCCCATGTACCATCTGCATTTTGCTTGCAATACCTCACAAATAAGCTCTCTCGAGTAGGGACAAGGGGTGATGGTACTTGGAACTCTGCTGACATCTAATTAAATCACAAATTGGGAATATAACATTATTACAGAATGAATAAAAAAGTTAAGTCAGCATGCAGGAAAATATATGTATTAAGAATTAAGGCAACTACAAATAAAGATAGAAATTTTTTGATAAAGGAAACTTGAACATTTTTATTCAAATTAGCAAAAGTGCATTAAGATAATTATATTGTTGTGGGGTCATCATGGATATGGAGAAAAAAAAATCATATAACACACATGACAGAGGAGTCATAAGATGATACCACTTGTAAAGCACCATTGTAGTTTCCAGCTACTCCTGTTGACAAGACTTCTACTGTCATAGCTCTTGAAATTATGCTCGAGAACAAGGTCGAGTATTGATTCTTCAAATGAAAAAAGATACAAATATAGCCATGAGCGCATGGGGAGAAAGTTTTTAATCTTGACTCAAAATAGGCTGCAATTTATTTTCAGAAATAATCCTACTTTCGAGTAAATTACACTCTAAAAATTCTTTAACCATAAAATATAGCCATCCATACCCTGATTTCTACTCAAAACTTCCACTATAATCCCCATTGCAGAGGAGATAATAAAAATGGTAATAATATTTTAAGTATAATTATTTAAGAGCTGGTAATTAATATTTTTCACCCCACAAAGTATGTTTGGCACTGCTTATAAGTTTCTCAAGTCTCAACCATAAGTACAATATATTAGTTAGATTACCAATGGAACAATTGCTAAGCTGTTAAATAAAAATAATTAATTCACATTATTGGCTGTTCAATCATTTCAAATTTTCTTATATTATGAAAAAGGATGAGAGGCAATATACCACATCCATCAGTATTTCAACAAGATTGATGTGGTTCATTATCACCACTGCAGTTTCCCGAGATGCCTCTGACTTAAAGCCTAATGGTTTCGGACCAATCCCTCTTGGAAACATCCTTACATACTCATCTTCATTCAAGGTCTCAGTTGAACCATCTATTCCTTGTGTCCATAAGGGTTCCCCGATTTGCGCCATTCGCAAGAGTTCTTCCATGGCTGCAACAGCTAATTCAATAACCATAGGTTTCTCAATGTCAGACTGGCCTGGCATGCTCCTAAGTAAGTCACCTGCTCCAAAAATCTCATTACCAATACCCGGTTGAACACCGAAACCTCCAACACCAAGGTCTAATGGTGAGCGAGAAGTTATTGGATTAGAGAATGGGTAGGAGATCAATGGTTTCCCAACATACTTTGCAGCAATTCCAGAAATCCTATCAATCTTAGAAAAAATAAAAAGCTTATTTGAGAGAGCATGTCATAAAAAGAAAGGCAATACAAAATAAAGAAAGATAAATAATAAGAAACATAACGCATAATGTCAGATACAAGCATAGTCTTAATTATAAGACTGAATTAATTGTGCAGCAGAACTACTATTAATCAATTCAATGGTGTTCTTAAATAATATCACATGTATAAGCAACAAATTAATGCAAACTTATTCTATATGCAAAATATGTTTACTATAATTACAAGGAGATAATGTTAAGTGTGAATCATCATCATCATCATCAATATTATTTATCATTATTATTGTTAGCAAAATAATATGTTGATTCTATCAAAAGCAAAAAAACAAATTAGTACCTCCTCCCTTAAGCGAGCATTCTCCAACCTAAGATGATGTTCATCAAAGGACATCTCGCCTAAAGCTGCTGGTCCACCACAATTAGGACAAGATGCATTAGTTAATGCCTCTTTGTATCGCATATTTTCTGCGCGAAGCTTCTCATTCTCGGCTCGAAGTTGTGAGTTTTCACTCCTCTCATGTTGGTTCTATGTATGGCAAACAAGAAAGTGATATTCTAAGATTCATTACAAAATTATGTATCGACATATATAGTAGCTGTGTCTATATAGGTATATGCAATAAAGAATGTGACATTGGTGCATCTGTTCTTTGGATGTACACGATTATGTTTAATGCATACCTTCATTTGAGTACGCTTGTTTTGAAACCAAAACTTGACTTGGAGAGGCTCCAATCCAAGTTCTCGGCTAAGTTCCTTTCTCTGTTTGTCATCCGGGTGTGGACATTCTTTGAAGAATCTGACAATAGATAAAAGACATTATCGGTGAAGAAATCGTAAAGAACTATTAAAAATGATTTTAAAACCAAAATGAAATTTAGCTCGTGAATTTATTTCACTTGCTCAAATGAAAGGAAGGGATAAAGATTAAATCTTATGTTAACTTTTTTGAAACACATTTTAAGAGATACCTAGAAATTAAACAAGAGGTTCATATGCTTGAATTTGTTTCCTACTTTTCCAATAAGAAAAAGAAAAACAAATTTGCTGTGTACAATTATCAGTTGAAACATATGTTAAATTGATATGGTTAGATGGTTACCAAAAAAAAAAAAAAAATCAAAACATTACTTTTTTATTATGTAAACTCACAAGAAAACATCCAATTAATTAAAATGAATCGAGAGCAATTGTTTTAGAAAACTAAAAGAATTAGCTTACGCTTCCATTTCTTGAATCTGGTGCTGTGTGTGCCGGTGGTATCGTTTTTTCTTTGGCCGTTGATTTGGATCTGCCTGATCGTCCCCAGAAAGGCCCTCAATATTCTCACTCCCTGATTTGCTGAGTTCAAATTCATCGTCCCTTGTCCGATTCATCATCTCGCTTTCTCCAGTGCTAGTCATTGTTGTTGGTATCTCTCCTAGTGGTTGCTGTTGCAGTTGCTGTGCTTCCAGTAAGTTTGCCTAAAAATTAAGAGCATGATCATATCAGGGAAAAAGAAAAAGAAATAAAAATCAAATTATTGTAAAAGAAATAGAAATTGAGAGATTGTTAATGATAATACATTGATTCTAGATTTCTAGTGGATGACTCTTTCTCTCTGATACATGTAAAAGAGATCAAAGATTAAGGATCAAATTCGTTCTCCTTCTATATAGAAGTTTCGCTCTTAGTTTTCCTATTTTTATTTTTTTTCATAAGCTCAATCTGATTGTTATTTAGTTTTTATAATGGGAATTATCAGCACTTAATTAGTGGTATGACTTTGATCTTTTGAGCTGATCAGCTGACATATTGAGAAGAACTAATCCTCGAATTAACAGATCCAAGTATCCAACTGATACGAGATAGTAATAATTTCTTAAAGTAAATACATAAAAACGGGGATTAAAACTTTAAAAGGGAACTGGCATGGAGTCGAAAAAAATAAAGGAAAAATTGAATTAGAGAGCGTACGAACGGAAGAAATAGAAAATCAACAGAAAAAGTAAAACCAAATTCTTAGTTTTACCTGACTAAGAGAGAGAGGAGAAGAAGAGCCGAAGCCAGTACTGGTCGGCCGACCAATCATAGTGGGTACATGTCGTGCTGGTATCATGATCCCAGAAGGCATGCTTCTATTATGACCTACCAAACCCTAATTCTGTCTTCCCTTCTCTTCCTTCAACTGGCTTGCAGTAGTCATCAAGCACAGATATTTTTTCAAGTGCTTTCTAAGATTTTAAGAAAGTTGCATGATTAAAAGAGGCTTACTTTTAATAGTAATAAAAAGAACTTTTGGATTGCTTGAGAAATTATTTTACCAAAATTAGAAGGATAGAGAGAGTGAGAGATCAAGGAGAGAGATAAAGAATTTTTTGCGCCAGATAGCTCAGAAAGTAATAGATCTATGGCAATCACATACAAATTGGTTTTATTCTCTCTCTCTTTAATTCTCCACATATATATATATATATATATATATATATTACTTGCCTGGAAAGCAAGGTGAATCTAGTACATGCATCAAAGAGAGAGGGTGTTGTTTGAGAAACAGGCCATTAGAGAGGAGATGAAGGGAGCTCAGTGAAGAGGAAAGGGCAGGAAGAAGAACAGATGGAGAGAATGTGGAGAGAGAGAGGAGTTATTGCTGAGCGTGAAGAGGGGGTGCAATTGCATTTATTGAGGGAGAGATGATGTTATTGCTTTGGAGAGAGAGATAGAGAGAGAGTGAGAGAGAGGAGAGAGAGAGGGGCATCTGTCTGTGCTTTAAATTCTGCCACTACGAGAGGGTAACGTAGATGCGAGGCCGTAATTCATGAGCACCAAGCCACAACAAAAATTTACTATAAGCTGAAAGATATGCTGATGTTGTTACTACCTCTTTAGCTTTTGTATGTGTTATGGAATGTATATGTCTATATGATACGTTGACATGCAATAATTAACACATATATAAGTTTGCTTAGTAGCGACATCATTTATTACCGTTGCCAATAACTAATAACTAAGCCAAAAAGATGTTCAAACTTGGAACGTTCGATACTTTTACTAATTCAACTGAGTCATACTCGACTCATTAATATAGACCAATTAGGACTGAAAAAAATTAATGTTTCTCATTTTACTATTTAAACAGAGGTAACTATCTTTTTGGTTTTTCCCTCTTTCACCATTTAGGGCGCGTAAAGTAATAAAAGCAAGGTAAAGCATGATTTACTAAACATTATGAGAGAAGATAACAATCAATATGCATATATTAATTAATTACACAAAAAAATAAAGCTCCATGCGCTTGGTTATAAGAAGTTAAATCCTTAATTATAAAGCTAAAGTATTATTTCCATACCTTTTTAATTAGAGTGCAAGTGCATGTGTTTCTATACAAATATACACTCAATATTTTGCAAAATATATACACGCCCATCTTATCTTCAAAAAAATATTTTGCAAAATACAACTTGTGTATTTTTTTAAGACTCAATTATGTAAACAAATAGAGTGAATGACACAAATACAACATGTATGTTTAATTTACAGAAAAAATATATATTGATATAACTCAAAATTTTAGAGTTTCATATCTGGTAAAATTTGAAAACAAATAAATATATGTTTTAAATACTGAAGACATATATAATTATAAATAACATAATTAACTATAACAATTCGTGGAAAGAACACAAAAGTATATAGATGTGTGCCGGACTAGAAAAACTAAAGCCTCAATTTCTATTTATTAATTATTAATATATATTTAATCAATGATTGATAAAGACACACGTCTCTAATAATTTATGACCCATATACTTTAATCCCCGATTAATTATATAGGAAATACTACTTTTAATGCTAGTCATAAATACTCGTCTCAAAGATTAAGCATTAACTCTTCATGGAAAGAGAACTATTAATGTGAAAAGCAAATAGGTACTTGATAGTTTAATTATAAATTATTACAACCACCTCATATATATATTGTGTTCCATTTACATATTGCATGTGTATCCAATAATTTGTTGGGGGTGGAGTGTTTAACATGCTTGCAGTTAAAAATTATTTCGCATACATTTCGATATTTCATCTGCGGCGAAGATTGCGTAGGGGTTTTGTTTTAAAAAAATAATAATAAAATAAGAATATGTTTTGGCGCAGTTGAAAGCAAAACATGATGAATTTTCTTTATTTATGCATTTGCCGATTTCTCTCTCTCTCTCTCTCTCTTCTTAGTTTTTACTTCTTTTTGTAAGCTTGCAAGCGTATGATCAGGCAACTCTCTCTGATTTTCTACATGCACTTTACTCGCAATATTGATAATCTCGATGTACTGCAATGGTAAAGGAATCAAGTTTATTCAGTCATTTTACCATGCAGATACACGTGGGAATAATTAATGAGACTGTAACTTCATTTTAGTGTACAAATTGAGGCATTTAAGATATGTGATACCATTTACCTTTTTTTTTGTTTTTACAAAATAAAACTATTGCTGTCAATTTTTGGTTTAGTAATTAAGAAGACTACTTAGTCAAACCTGTTGAAAGTTGATCCAAAAATAACAGTCTCGTGTTTAGAAGTCTGGTATTAGCATGACCAGCAATTGTATTAGTATTATGTCATTAATAGATATCTATATCGATATATGTTGTTAGTGGATTATTTGTGTCGGTGTTGGGACATTAATAGATAGTTAATTTAGGCAGAATAATTAGGGTCAAGTCTGTTTTAGAATCTCTAATTCTAGCGTAATGTTTTCTTTATATACGTGTTATTGTAAGCAGTTTTATGAATGAATGAAAAGAGTTTGTTTTACCAGAAATATTAGCATCCCAATTATTGTCTTGTTCTTTCTCTATTCCAACAATTGGTATCAGAGCAGGTTGATCTGATGGCCGACACAAGCAGCAGCGCCACCATCAGCATGACTAACCCGACATTACCTTTGTTCAAAGGGGAGAATTATGAGTTTTGGAGCATCAAGATGCGTACGATGCTGAAATCTCATGGTCTATGGGATTTGACAGAGAAGGGGCTGCCAACAACTGATTTGGCACCAATCGACACAGCCAAACGTGATGCAAAAGCTTTATTTTTCATTCAACAAGCACTACATGACACAGTTTTCTCAAAGATTGCAGCAGCCGAGAGTGCAAACGAGGCATGGACAACCCTGAAAACAGCATTTCAAGGGAGTACTCGAGTCAAGACTATCAAACTTCAAGGCCTACGCAGGGACTTTGAAACGTTGCAGATGAAAAAGGAAGAATCAGTGCAAATCTTCCTTACAAGAGTACAAGAAGTCGTCAATCAAATCAGAACACTTGGAGACACCATCGAGGAGAAGATAGTGGTGGCAAAGGTGTTGAGAAGCCTAACATCCAAGTATGATCATGTTGTTGCAGCAATAGAAGAGTCTAAAGATCTGAATATCTACACCTTTGATGAACTCATGGGGTCGCTGTTGACTCATGAAACAAGGCTGTCAAAGGTGGAAGATAAAGACGAAGAGAAGGCCTTTTATATGAAGGGGGAGTCGTCAAGAGGCAGAGGCAGAGGACGACACAATTTTGGTAGAGGTAGAGGCAACGCAGCCGAAAACCAAGCCGACAAGGAATCGAGGAAGAATGTTCAATGTTATTACTGCAACATGTACGGGCACTACCAAGCAGATTGTTACAAGAAGAAAAGAGAAGAAGGTCAAGATGTTGAGTGCTATTACTATCACAAGTATGGACATGTACAAGCAGATTGTTACAAAAAGAAAAGAGAAGAAAATCAAGCAAACTATACAGAGGAGAGGGATGTGCAACCAGCTCTCTTCATGGTATACAACGTGGCCCAGGATCACACTAGTAAGAAGGTGCAGGAGAGAGAGGATGCTCTTCGTGCTGAGCTGGCTGACCAGTTAGCTATAAAGGATGACGAGGCTCGTGCAGAGGCAGCTATGGCTCAGAAGGAAAAAGCTGAGGCCCAACTGCTAGCCATGGAGCGTCTAGCAACTATTGAAAGAGCCCAACGTCAGGTTGACATATTAGAGAGAGAAAAGTCAAAGTTAGAGGATGATTGTGGGTCAGAACCAGCCGAGTTTCTAAGCTACTGCCTTTTAGACAGCTCCAAAGAGTTTGAGACTGTGATCGAGGAGAGGGACACTACTACTGGGAAAACCAAAGTGCAAGTTGGATCCAGCAAGATGTTTGTCACGATAGTTGGCATGAGAACCGAGTGGGGACACATTATGGAGGTACTCAGCAATGATGAGGAGGAAGAGACTCAACTTCAGGTCAAATTGAATCGTGTGGCCACAATTATAGGAAAAATTGGATTGTTTTTTGCGATTGTCACGTTTATAGTGTTGATGGGGCATTTTCTAGCTGACAAAACAGCACACTCAAGTCTAACCAACTGGTCTTTTAATGATGCTGTTAGAGATGTCAACACAAATGATACTTGGAAATCAGATTCTGAGGAGAAACCCAGTGATGGTACGACAACAAACAGTGAGTCAAGTGATATGGTCTCTAGATTGTTGTATGATATGTTACAGAAAGAAGTCATTACTTTGAGAAAGACTTGCAATGAGAAAAATCAAAGCTTGAAGGACGAGGATGAAGCAATTGAGATAAAGTTTGTAAAACTCAGAAAATCAAAAAGCAAATGTTCTAACAAAGGCTTTGTTACTTAAAAAAAAAAAACTCGAGAGCATGAGGAAGAAGCTTGGTGTAGGCATTTTTGGATCAAGGGGGAGTGTTGAAAGTTGATCCAAAAATAACAGTCTCGTGTTTAGAAGTCTGGTATTAGCATGACCAGCAATTGTATTAGTATTATGTCATTAATAGATATCTATATCGATATATGTTGTTAGTGGATTATTTGTGTCGGTGTTGGGACATTAATAGATAGTTAATTTAGGCAGAATAATTAGGGTCAAGTCTGTTTTAGAATCTCTAATTCTAGCGTAATGTTTTCTTTATATACGTGTTATTGTAAGCAGTTTTATGAATGAATGAAAAGAGTTTGTTTTACCAGAAATATTAGCATCCCAATTATTGTCTTGTTCTTTCTCTATTCCAACAAAACCAAATGCTTGTACTTATCCTTTTGTGTTGAATAATGATCTGATGCATCCTTGATCGATCTATAAATTAATTAATAATTGACCATTATACTTTGAATTTTTTTTCCCTACTGAAGCTTGTAAACCATGGTTTCATTGAAATAGACACAGTTCAATCTTTATGGGTACCAGACGTACTACTAGTCCTTAGGCTTCTACTATATTATCTGTCTATTAAGAACCACGAAGTAGGAAAAAGGGGTTAATTTGAGCCTCTATCTCTGCTGGTAATTCAAGGATATATAATGATTTAATTTGATTATATAGGTTAAGAGTTATTATTGTTACTTCAGAAGCCAACTTACGCTCATTTTTTTGAAGGTTGGTTTGAAATCAACAATTTTATTATATGAAATTTGAAAATAAGTATTTTCCGTAAATAGAATCAAGGACCACTTGATTGACAGAATAGAACGAAGTCACTTAGCCAAACAACCTAGCTAGCTTAGCAAACTTACGCTTATAATATAATATGAAACATATATGTCATAATCTTATTTTTCCATATTTACTTTTCCCTCCTTAATCGCACAGGAAAGCAACATTGCACCATCATACTGTACATATTCCTCATTTATCAATAAAAGCCATGCCGAATGGAGCCTACCTAATTACCAGGCTAACCCTAGGTTGATTCCAGTTGACTTAAAAGTGTACTACATATATATACCACAAAGAAAAAGCAATTAGAAAAATTTTGAGGGCTTATTCAGAACATAGTAATTTAGCGCGTTCGACTCTTCCATTTTCAAGTACAGCGTCGAAACTTGTACATTCTAAAATGAAATGACACCGAAGAAGAAAAAGAAAAACAGAAAAAACTTTGTATATTTATCAAATCTAACAAATAAATTTTCTACTGTTACATTATATCTCAAGAACATTTACTCGGTGCCTTCCATATATAAGAAAGAAATTCTGGTAAATTTAATGTTTATCAATAAATATATATTGATTCTAAAAATTCAGAATGCCCATAATTAATATATTATTTGTGCACAATATAAGCTAAATAAAATAAATTCAAAATTAATACAACCACAATGACAAAAAAAAAAATAATAGCAATCTGTTTTATTTTCTTTTTAAAAATCAATTCTAACGTATTGATGGATTCTCATCCTTGACACTATAAACATGCCCAATGAAGCTGCTACGAAGCATGTCAAAAAGAAAAAGAACTCGTTTAGTGAACCTCCTTTTGTATCATTGAATTCATAGAGTCTTGTTAAAATGTCAACCATTTGATATTTAGTTCTTCAGTACAATTTCACCATTAAGTTTTTATATATATATATATATATTCCATGGCACAAAATTTTAATAAAAAAATATCATCTGTTTGCCAGCGCTGTAACCTTTTAGCAATTTTATATATATACAAATAAAATTCCACCTGACAAGTCACAAGGCACTAGCTAGCTAGCCACTCTACAGGCATATATACTTTTACAAATGGTATAACCGTATATAAGCTTAAAAAGCAAAGGTCATCTCCGTTTTGAATATCCAATGGAGAAGATTAGGACCTCATAAATGAAACCCTAGAAACAAGGCTGCTATTAAGCTCCCCAGGCAACTGTATGTTTTGGATGACTATTTCTTGTGTAGATATATAGGCGCCCCTCCAACTCATTAAATGAGACCGTGTTCACATTCTTCCTCTAGATATTTGAGTATTTTCCCATTACAAGACACTTCCTATCAGTTCGAGAGATGTTCTGATCTGTCTAGCAGGTCATTTGTGCAGAATATTATATTGTATATATAAGCATGCATGTGCTGGAATTTAGAATTTTTACTGATATTTTTCTTTTCAGTTCTTTTACAGTTTTTTCTTATTTATGCATGCATGGATTTTCATCCGTCAAATATCCTCAGTAAAAATACGAAACTGAAATTTCGATGTAGGTTAAACACAATATATTCAGAATGCATGCATTCGGAATATATATTTTGAGAAACGTGACTAGTGATCATCGTTGCATTCAGAATATATGCATGCTAAGTGCAACAACTAATTCATTCAACAATATTACTGATACAATGCCAGACTCCCTTTCCTCTCCATTTCTTGTTGAAGTCCACGGGCCTCAACATTTATTGCACCAAGAAAAATATAATAAAAAGAAAAACTTGACTGACGTACTCCACTTTTAATCTGTGGTAAAGCTACATTTTTTTTTTCTTTTGTGCTGCTCAATAATCTGTATCATTCATATTTATCTTCCAAAAAATATATTTAGGGACCCCTCCGAAGATATTAACTGATTATAAAAATCTTTTGCATTTAAATACAACAATTGGTTTTCATATGTTTAGAATTTTTTTAATAGAAGCTTTGTCATTTCATCAAGTATAAATATGAAAAGTAAATATATAATATGTTCATAATTTAAATGTACAAATCCATATAAAGTTATAAACTTATCATTCTTCGTAGAAAATTAACCAGATATAATATTATATTGCATATTAGTACAAAATAAAAAAGACATTTTGGGTTCTTTCAAAAAATTGTACACAGTGTGACTTGCCACACAGAATATACACAATGTCTGCCAGAAGAGACCCGATCTACAGCTCCTTCCCAACCCTTCAACCCGACCCTCACATTAAATGGTTCTGAGCAACGCTGCATGGTGTGCTACCAATGGGCAACAACGCACACATAGCTCCTCACATACTCTAATTTACTACGTTCATGCCTCTCTTGCATTGTCTCTCCTGTTTTATACACATGGGACCTTCGTACGTACGTATACATACAGAAAATATAAACTATTTAGTATTTACCATAACGTGAGGAAATTTCTACGTGAAAAGCTAAAGAACTCAACTATTGCCCCGGTATATATCATTTTGTAGTTTCTAATTAAAATGGTGGCATACTGGTATTGTCAATTGCTTAAAATAAAAATAATTAATTTTATTCTTTAGTTCACCTTTATGGTTAATCGATTTTGGTTATATTTTTCAGCTGTCAGGGTATATTCAATTTACTTTTTAAAGTTTCAACGCTAGCTGATTATATGAATAGGAGTTTTTATTTTTTATTTTTAATCTTTTTTAGATTGTTAGGCGGCGTAAATGAGGAGGACCGTTGGAATAAATGAAGTAATTATATAATGAAGCAATGGTCCATGCATTATTACTCAATTACAATCGGTAATTGGATTTCCATTTGGAGAAATATTAGAAATATCAACTATACTTGAAAGGCTAAATTTTATGTCGGAGAAAACTTATAAAATAAAAGTTTGAAAAATAATCAGAAAGTTTAAATGTACTATAATTAAGGAGAGTACGACCTTAATTTGTATTTTAAGAAAATGACCGGACATTTAGAATTGATTTTAAAACTACTACTTTAATGTTGAACTTGTTGTCACGGATTGAATTGGTGAAAAGAACCGGATTTTCAAAGTTAGAGTTTGCACTTTTTTAATATATGCAATTTTCACTTCTCGAATCGAATTTTGTAATATTGAATGTGTCTAGAACAAATTTCCGCATAATTTAATAATAATATCACAATGGAGAAACAAAGGTAGACACGTACTACTGGGTTTATAAGACATAGGTATATCCAATTAAAGATATACATTGCAATAATGTAAACTATTATTCAATATAAAAGAATATTAATTAAATACCACAATTTAGCTCTACTAATACAAACATTAGGATTCTGAAAACTGATAATGATGCGTATGATAATCCACTTTAATGAGAAAACCTTAATTATTATAGGTATATATAAAACAAGCTAACGCAGAGTGGAAATTACTTATTTTGGTCTCAGTTTAATTTGTTCGTCAATGAAATTAAAAGTTTGTGCTCACAAATACTTATTAAATATCCTGCGTGCAGTTAGTGGCTTTAATTTGTGCTCATGATCAAAAGAAATTTAATAAATTATGGATGTAAATGATTGATTTTGTATCAAAAATTTATGAAGTTGGACTACTTACGTATATAACATTTTGAACGGTAATGACTTGAACCTTATTTTTTTCTAAAAAATAAAAATAATTAATGCTAAGTAATTAATATGCATGTGCATAATTTCTGGCCCCTCGTATGTAACTTTGTTGGAACAATTAATGAACCATTTAGCATGTCACTTGTGTTAAATCATATATTGTATTGTTGACTGAAACATTCAATGAGGGAACTACAAAGGTTGTTATAGATGTAATCGAAAAAAAAAAAAAAAAAAACAAATTGGCGGATGACTATATCAAGCGTACTTAAATATTTTGAGTATAATCCACATGAGCACTTGACCACTTTGTCAATTGAAATCTTGTATTTTGATTTTGTCCAAACTTGACTTAATCAAAGGTTGACTTCTGTTTCAACTGGGACTCAAATGAGTTCCTTTGAGAACATGTCAAGTGAAAAAAAAAAAAAATTGGCATCATATGAATAACTAGGAAGTATAATTCTGCCATCCGGAGCATATATGGCATATTAATTCTATTTCTGTAGCAAAGATCCAGCTTAATAATTACAAGTTGAATAGTCAAATTTTAAATTCTTTTAAACTATATGTAAAATATATAATATATATCTCTCTGTGCTTTTTTTTTTTTAAGTATATATATATGTGGCAGCCTAACGACCTGCTCCAGAAATTCATGATATCAATAAATTAGCTATAAAGGACTTCAACGAAGGAATGTAAAGATCTGCATGAGTTACCACTTAGCAGTAAAAAAAAAAAAAAGGACGGTAAAGAAAAGACGCACGGAAAACCAAGATCACCCAAACATAAGCAAAATAAGATGCTAAGCAAGTTTCTTTCTCCTAAAAAAATAAAGGATGTTAAGCTAGTTTCACCAAAAATTCCATATAATTAATCTTAAAGAATTGTCATTATGAGAAAAATGGTCAATTTCTATTTTAATTGAGGTTATTTATAAATATGCAATTGAGACCAAACTATCTCAGACCAAATTTTCTCTAGAAAGTAAAAAGATTCTATCTAGCTTTTGCCTCAACATATTCAGTAGATTGTTTCATGTAAATCTCAAACCCCATCACTCGTTATTCCTCTCGATTACTATTGGATAAGAAGCTCAATATATAAACTGTTCAACTAAAAGAAAAAATTACCAACACGTAATCTTGTTACTTAAATTACTATTTAAATTCTTAAAGAAAAAAGTAAGAAAAAAGGGACACAGAGACAAAGTCAGAAAAATTCAGAAAGACATTTAAACCTATGGGTCCCACAATTAGCTGTATTCTACTTATCCTTCCTTCTCCTTAGATCCCCATCCAGCCACTGCTTATGTCAGGGCCCACTGGCCGAGGGGCCTTGTTGTAAGAATTTATCCCAACTTAACTAAAGTCAACACAAATTAACACTCTTCAAGGTCCTTTCCGTAATATTCCGGTTTGACTTGTATAGGTTTGCTTGGTTGAAATTTTCTCATGTTTCAGTGCAACGCGGAGACCGTACCGTCCAGTCCTTAGCTGTATTATAAAATAGGCAGGACCAAGGTGTATGGGTTTTCTGTTGCATACTCTCTATAGCAAAACTACGGAGCCATTATTAACAGGTCTGGGAAAAAAAAATTTGATTTTGTAGTTTGCATAATTGCATTGGAGCCTTTTGCAGGCTAAAAGTTATGTACGGATATGTCTTAAAATTTTCTAATAATTCATTTTAAGTTGTACTTGATAGATATATAATATTTATGATGTCCTAATTAAGTTTTCAAATATGAAATTGATAAATTTGTTCCTACACGTCACCATCAAGTTATCTAAAAAATATCGATAAATTTGAACTATGTTCTCCCAATCAATGCCTAGTAATTAAAACATAAGGCATGTTTTTTTTTAAATAAAATGTGTCTTTTAATCTAATATACTTAATTATTATGTATTGTTGAGATATGAAATGAAAGAAACAACAAGAAGTAAAATAGACAAAACACATCAAGTACATGTTATAAAATATTGATATTGTTATAGAACAACAATAATTGTGATATCTCGACTTTTCGTCATTCTTAAAATGTATAGCTACAATTAAATTTGTCCTTTTATTGTTAGTTAGTGTAGGAATCAAAATTTCTTCAACACTCTTGAAATGTACCTTTATTGGCAGGTTGCTGTCTATCTTCACTAAATTGGTACCAAACAAGCAACTGCACCAGTACATGTATCGCCTGAGACTTATAAAATCAATACACGAGCATATTAATTGTCACTGTTGGCTTTTCGTAAGGATGTGTGCATATCTTCATTTGTGAGAATGTACAATTTTATCACCAAAAGTAATCTATCAGTATTCCTGTGAATTGTTAAATTCTCTCTCTCTCTCTCTCTCTCTCATTTCTTTTTTGGAAGTTTTGTTAATTTCTCTTGTACCTAGATAAAACGGCGATAAAAAATAATGACTAGAAAATATACCCATTTAATATGTGAGCAAATAAATGTTTTAAAAAAATACTTATACTTCGATAAAAAATAAAATTAACATATCAACATGAAAAACGTAATTTAATATATCTTTGAAAAATAGAAAGGATAATTATTATTTTAATCAATGCACTTTTCATTTTAGATGTAAAATCAAAACTTAATATGATTTCATCTACCAATTAAATTCAGCCACATATTCAAATTGATTAACGATATAGAAGGTGGATATACGTTTGATCTAGATGTGATACACTTTTGAATCCGTGCGTTTATAAGGAACAATTTATAAAGCAACTTTTCACAGAATTAACAGCATCAGTAGGTTTCTTTATAAAAATCTTTATTAAACAAAATCAAAACTCAAGAATGATCAATGTAACGGAGAAAAGTCCAGAAACTACCTCCTCAATTGTCATTTTCTTTCATAGCGCAGAGGGTAATTTGCAACATAAAAAAAGAAAAAACCTTATGGGGAAAAGGGCTTATTTTGGGGTGGAATCATGATAGAAAAAGTTGTTACTTGGCATTATTACGCCATTTCTATTTCTATTCTAATTTCTTCTATCATAGCACCTGAGATTTTAATTAGATCCGATCAAGAGACCTAATTCTCTCTGTCGTTTGCGAAATAAACCGTCTAAAGTATTTCTTACTAGTAGCATAATAAGGAAGGATACCTTGATAATGACATGGAGTCGTTCTCAATTGGGCCACATATTGTTCCATTATTGTGGTAATGAAAGAGAAATGGCAATTGCATTTCATATGATGTAAACCTATGAACATCAAGGTAGTTACAATTAATATGGTATTCCCTAGAGGAAGAAGTGGATGTACATACAAATGTACTCTACGTGGAGTATTGTTAGCAATAATCTCAAATATTTTTTTTGGGGTTCGCAAAGCATTGTTTGGGCTCATGAATAAATTGTACAAAATAGTTGGAAAAGGTGTGAGAATATGTACATATATTTTTTTTTGTCATAATTCACACTTCAAGAAATATTTTGTTTGTGTTTTTTCTCTAGTTGAAGAACAGATATACAATTCATATTTAGATGAAAGAAAGTACTGTTACCCTAAATTTTCATTGTAGTATCTTAATTAAAAGTTAAAAAGTATAATGGTGCCAATTAAGAAATCATGAATTAAAATTATCGTTTGCAATATGTTGTATGCAGACTTGGAAATGTTAATTGAATCCGAAAAATAAGTTCCCATAGTGATGTTCACTTGTGTGCGAAACAGTCTTGCTTAACATTTCATTAAAAGACAATCTTGCATTGAATTTTAACGACTGGACTGATCATCACTGCAAAACCAATTTGGAACTTCATTTATTAAAAATTATAATGAGCAGCAGCGCTGATTATGACGATGATAATTATTATTAGAAAATGATTATGATGCCTAACCTCTCTCGTACCGTCGTATGTGCATTAATTTATGCTTTAAAGCTCCAGAGATCGATCATAGGATCAATCCGAACTATTGACTTCATCCTCCTTACAACTTACAAATGATGCATAAATATAAGAATATACAAATTCTTATAGTTGATTAGCTTGGTAAAAATCGAAAGGGCGATAACCAAAAACATTAAGATTTATATATTATAATTAATTCGATCCAATATAATTTTTCTCTCTTTAATTGTGTACCGAATGAAATAACAGTGTACAAACGTTTCTAGTGATGAATACAACTAGGATATATAAATGAAGTTCATTGCATAATTTTTTTAAAATATTTATTAATTAAGATATTAAGATATTTTTTAAATATGTCATTACAATTTATAGTAGTAAAGATGTATGACACTACAGCCGTCCACTTGCTACCTCTATTTTATTTTTCTCTTCAGAAATTCTTGGCAGAGATGAGCAAATGAAGAAGAGACCTCTACCTCTATTTTACAGATAGGTTTGAAGTCATGTACTTCTCAACCTGTTCCTTTCTGTCTTCTTTCATGTATGAATTAATTGGTCTTTTCGTAAAATTTACCATAGTTATTCATGTGAGCTACTCATTATATAACCCTCTCGCTATAGGAAAACCATAAGTAAGAAGCGGAGCTGCGGAGACAAGAAATTTGGGGTGTCATTAGTCATTACAATATTGATTCTTAATTGAGATAATAAAGCTTCACCCTTTTTCTTCCCTCCGTGTCTCACTCCCACCTTTCAGGGTCTCCACATACCATAATTCACTTTAATTACATGCTCCCCACATACCCAATGAAACATATACCATTTCTCTTAATATTCCCAATTTTGGGGGAGATATTGCAATTAATATGCTTTTGGATTAAATGCCCTAACTAATGCGCGAATTTATTGGTACAAGGTCAATGCTAGAAAAAAATAGGGGAGAAATCAAAATAATAAAGGTCTTCCAAGATAATTCAAATAAAAAAAGCATCCGAGGGGGGAAATGTACAAGTGAAATATAAATGGGTTGTCATCTTCTTAGAAAGCAAACAAAAAAACTATTATGCTAGCTCATTTAATGAGACGACAATGGAATAAATGCCGAAATATGCTGAAGAGCTTATCTACACCACTAAATATACGTACAATTATGGATTATTAAAACCTTTGTATATATTTTTTAATTCGTACATAATTTCCATTACTTAGAAAATTACAAGCCATATATACGATTAAGAAAAATGGTCTTCTATAATAAAATATAAGATATCAACCATGAAGTTTTGTAGATGTAATAGATATAAATAAAATAGCAAAAAATGCTTACGTTTTTTAACAATGAAGTTTCCTTGTATAAATTCTCTAGTAGAAGAGCTTGAATAATTGCAGCTTCTAATTATTGCCTTGGTAATTCTTGAAGTAGTTTTTTTTCTTTTATTATAGTTTTATAGACAATTTTTTTTTAAATAATCTTACATTTGGCATCCACGAAAATGTTGCTATAATTCCATTGGTGACCTAATAGCTAAAAATCGTAATATTATATATAGTATTTATTTTTTAGTTTATTGTATGAACTCCTTTGATAAATGTTCCAACACCACCAATATTCATTTCAGTCCTTTTTTTTAACTTAATTATATGATATCCATTATATGGCCCTATCTTGATTAAAGTTTTTATATGGAAATGATTCGACGCTACAGTATCCTGCATTGATGATCTTAATTAGCAAATCGGAAAAGAGTGAAGGCGATGTCTAAGATCATGGGAGTCACCGGCCCATTTATAAAAAGAACTATGCTGATTAACAAGAAAGACATGCAGAGGTAGAAGTTTTTAGCTGGGGAAGAATAAACCCGAAAAATATTAAGATTTACATATCCTCCAAAGATGGAGAGGAGAATGAAAGACAAGATTAACAAAATGACAAAATACGAGTCCGAGTTCTAAGAACGGAATGACAAATATGAGACTACTTTAAGGCGGCGGGAGGCGGCCGATGGGAAGTTGAAGGAAGTTGCAGACCTTTTCTACAACTTGATGGTTTGAGTTCAAAGGTTCAAATTCCAAAAGATTATTATATATAACAATTTTCACAAGAAAAGAAAAATGTAAACTTGTAGAGCGACAAATAACATTTCGAGTACTACTAAAGGCAAGTATCTGACTCAATACCTGAAGCAATGTAAGAACAAACTTTTCTTTCCAGTTGTACAAGAGTTCCTAATGATAGCCGATGCTGGACATGTCAAGAAAAAGGATAAGAGAAGGCACGGACATCAGTTTGTTGAAATTAGCATTCACAGACCAATTAAGTGCTCAGCAGTTAATGCTCTCATTAGCTGAAAACTGACAAAAATCAGGGTACAGTTAAGGGGAGGGGCACAATAAATTGATCCAAATCAGGTAATCAATCGCTACAGGACCACCACATTGATCACCATCATCATCAACCAAAAAGAAAATGGAAAGACGATGGAATCAGACTGTAGCTTACTAGTCAGCACTACAAGTATTCATTGTACACCACATCTACTTGTCAAAAGAGAAAAAAAAACAAAATGAAGAAAAAAAAAATTAAGACTAGACTAAAACCACCAGTTCGGTAAGATTACATTTAATTACACGCGACTCAATTCTCTGCCATTCATACCCCCATAAATAAACTGGTCATCTTCTGATCTTGTTGCACCCACCTGTAACATGAAACACGATTAAAATAACCCAAATATTGGCTGATGGATAAGCATGCCTGATCCAATATCAAGAAAATTTTGAATTTGAATCTGGTACTTTGCCTATCACATCATGTACGTGATTGAATATGGTCACCTCTTACTGACTGTCATACTAAGCCAAAATGTAAATTAATAAATAAAAATTAAAACAAACAAAAGAGAATCTCACAAAGATTATTGCAACATAAAAACTTGCAAAAACAGAAAACAGAACCATACCTTATTGAGAAACATAAAACAGGCCCCTAACTTAATAGCAAAGAAAATACTAAATTCAATTTAAAGGGCTATTTTACCATTATCAGACAGAAATCTTAACTAATTTTTTCTATCATAATTGTCAAAGAAAAATAACAAACATGCACTTTAGGTTTGTCAATAAAAGAAGATAACTTGCAATATACAAAAATAGGGCTGCTTTAGCAAATTTGCATAAAAAAAAAAAAAAAAAAAAAATGTATGGTCATGTAAGAAACAATACTCCCAAATTGTTGAATGGATCAGTTAAAGAAAATAAACAAAAATTGAGTACACTGTTGAATTTAACTTAAGGATAAATTTTCCAACAAGTTGGAGTCTTGAGCCAAAAAAAAATGCTAAAAGCGAGCTAGAGGACCTCAGTTTTGAAATTGTCAATGAGAGAGGGAGGCTTGCAATGTCACAAATGTAAGGGTTATTTTGAAATTTCCTTATATATGAAATAATAGACAGTACCTCATCATCTTCCTCACAGGGTCGGGTTGGAGGGACGGTGCTGGTACTGGGTCGATGATCGTCAGATGACTGCTCACCTGGTACTACTGAAGCGCCACATGCAGAACAGGATGTGCCAGCCAACATCACCTTGTATTGGTTATTTTCTGCTATTAATTTCTCATTCTCAGCCTTCAGCTTGTCTAACTCGGCTCTTAATTGTGTGTTCTCCTGCCACACAAACTGGTTCTGTACCATAGAAAATATGGCTTTAATAGTCATGTTTAAGTACAAGATCAAAAAAAAAAAAAAAAAAAAAAAAAACATTGGTTATTAGAAGTTAAGAACCAAGAAGCAGGTGATTTTATCCATGTTACCACCATTAATTCTAGGTATCAGATGAAAAGAGCACAAAAAGACAATAAGAAAAAAATCACTTGGTTAAGAAAGTACCTCTACAACACAGGATAAGTATAATATTAAGAATCTAATAAAGGAAAATTACAGTATTAAGAATACAACAACAGATCAGCGATTTCTCCTACACTGTTTATTTTCTCATATAAATTGATGTTTAACTTCGATGAAATTGCAATAGATGATCTGAGGATAAGGGGGCCCAAAAATTTTTGTGCTGTTCAAATTAATTTTTGGTTTAATAATCTATTTGGCAGAAGCAATGGAACAGAAAGTACACATCAGGATTTTGATAACTTGGCAAAAGAAAAAAAGAAAAAGAAAAAATAAAGGCTTAATAGTCAGGTCTAAGTACAAGATCGAACAATTTTTTTTTTTTTTTTTTGAGTAATCACAAATTCACAATGTTTAAGGTGCTTGTCCATGTTAACCTTGCTATTTTAGATGTCACATGAGAAACTATCCGAAACAAAGAAGAGGTATGATATTAATATTACAACAAAATAAAAGGGAAGTTTCCCATAGTTCATGTTTCGACGTATCATTTGTTGTTTACTTTTAGGACAGGAGACAACAGAGTTCGACCCACTCTAGCAGTTGAATCTGACCTCGCAGATATAACTTTCTGATGAAATCATATTTCAACGAAGGCACAGTGAGCTGTAACAAGCTTTCTATACACTGAGACCGTGCAATGAACAAAATAAAAATAACAAAAAGATATCGACAGACAGACAAAAGGGCTACCGAAAGGTTCCAATCAATAAAAAATGATATTCATTGAAGTGACATGAAGCCCTATCCAAGATCTATAATCCAAAACCAAAATTAAATGAGAAAAAAAGGATATTATGATGTAAGCCGTCTATCTTGCATAACATGTGTCGCAGCATCTTGTAATCATAATTGCCATTTGTTTGACTATATCAGATGAGGTTAAATGAAAACTACTCGAGGAAAAGAGGACTAAAAGTTTACGCAGATTATGCTAACGATAATTTGCTTAGATATTAGGCGGAAGTAATGGACCAAGCATGTACGCTTCAATTGTGATATCTTGCAGAAATTGCTTGGCAAACCCAACTCCCCTCCCTCCATCCCGAGTCCCACTAAAACACATTGCCGCACACAAGCAAAAAGACTGGATACCTTGAGCTGGGTCCGCTTGTTCTGGAACCAGAACTTGACCTGAGAAGGCTCCAAACCTAAGTCCCGGCTCAGCTCCTCTCTCGCCTTATCATCTGGATGCGGGTTCTTTATAAAAAATCTAGAGAAATACAAAGAAACATAAAAGATACAAATTAGCAAAATATGTAGTGTGCAATGATATACGCATAAATAACTAAAATAGGGTTCAAATAACAATAGTATCCATTATCCCTCTTTTTTATCTTGTCTTCGATCCTCATGTTGCATGGTTTGGCATTATATTTGTCATTTATTAAGATAAAGCCATGCTTAGTCTCCAAAACATTTTAAACAAGTGAAAGCAACAAATAACAGGAGTTCACTTTAAGATAGAAATGGAAGCAGATAATATCTACTTCAAAAAACAAAAACAAAAAAAAAAAGAAAAAAAAGAAAACAGAAAGCAAATGATATGATAGAATAGAAGAAAAATTCATTCAATGTGATGTTGATATTTGGTATGACAATAGCAAGAAAACAAAAGAAAGGAAAGTAAACACAATAAATAGAATTTAACATGTTTCAATTAGGTCTTTAGAGTTTATATCATTAAAAAGATACCAAAAGGAAAAAAAATAAATCTCAAACATAAGTTATATAAATGAGCATTAATTACGACTCAAATGGAAGTAATTGGCCCTCAGTTGAGCAACATATTTTCTTCTTAAGAAATTGTGGGAAATATGTTCTAAAGAAACCAAAATTGAAAGTCAAAATTTTCCCAAGTTTCTTAAGCACTACACTGAAGAATAAAATGAACAACATATCAAAACAACAGAGCAGCTTTCTCCAATTCTTTCACCATTAAACATTAATTAATAAACTCTGTCAAACCATGTAAAGCAATAATTCTCCAAATTATCCAAAACTAAAAGCACACATTTGTTTTTACAATACAGAATTGCACATGGTAGAATTCTATGGTTTGTTCTCAGGTTCTTTCCCTGCTTCGGTCACTATGCTAAAATAAATCACACTGATTGGTAGCAGCAAACTGAAGTACCAAATAAACAGCATATCAACAATTGAGCAACCTTCTCCAATCAGAACTACTTGTATCAATTCAATTCTTCAGTCTCTGTCTGTTAATCAAAGGACCTTAATTACTCGAAAGCTCTAAACCCCTAATTACTCCAACATACATCCCACAAAATAAAGTAACTACTATTAACAACAGGGCATTAAAACCACAATTACTTCATTAACCCAAAACCAAACAAAAGACAAAAAAGCCATACGATTCCAATTCCTGGATTTGATGCGGCGTATGGCGCTTAAACCTCCTCTTCCGTCCTCTCGAGGTCGGAGTGGGACTCGGATCCGGGTCCTGATTCAAATCCTGATCCTCACCTCCTGATTGAACATCCGACGAAACTCCACCTCCAACCCCACCACTCGAAATTCGCTTCACAGCCTCGGTGGCGGCAGCAGCGGCAGCGGGAGGAGGCGTTCCTGGAAGCGCCGCAGCGCCAGCGGGAGGAGAAGCGCCAGGAGGGACGACGAGGAGGTAGTAGGCGAGAGAAGAGGGGTTCTGGTTGGGATTCTGAGACGAATTGGGATCGACTGTGGGGGTGCTCTCCTTGTCTTTCTGTTTGGGGTTTTGTTTCTGCTTTTGCCTCCGGGGCTCCATCTTCTTGGTTTTCGCTTTCCGCTTCATATTCGGGGGAAAGGGGAAAGCGGATGGGACGGTAATGGAATGGCTCGTCGAGACTTCGACCCCGAGCCGAGCCGGGCGATGTGTGTGAGAGAGAGGACACTGGAAAGGTGTTTTTTCGGTTTTGTGGATTTTTTTGGAAGATGACCCTCGTTTTTATTTTATTTTGTTTTGTATACTTAAAAATGGGAATGGGGATATTATTCTATGTTAGATTAATGCCGATTGGTTGGGATTTATAGTTTGTAAATTTATTTATTTATATTCCAGATTCAAAACGGTCGAATAGTCTAACTGAATTATTCAATATGATTTGCATATAAAATTTATTGTGAGCTACAATTTAATGTTTGTCAAGTTTTTTATTCTTTTATTTATAATTTATGTTTAAAACTTTACATTAGTATTTAAATTTCTTTTTTACTTTATTTGGGAAATTTTATAAAGATTCTCAAGGTAATCTATTGTATATAGTCTTTAATCCTTATTTTAGAATAATATACTTTTTGTTGGAGAAGTTGCTTAATATTGCATGACGGAAGCAATAGTTTTGCTAGAATCAAACGCGAGTAGTTCTCATATCTTGAGTTGGGAATGGTCCATCTGAATCACTCATTGTTGTTTGATAATGTTTTTTGAATTTTTTTTACTATTATTCAGATTTGTCGAAAATCGCTAGATCAAAATATTATCAATCATCCAATAACATCGATTTTATTAAAAAAATTAAACAAATTATAATATATTTTTAAAATATAAAATTTAATTTTCTATGAAATTGCCATGCAATTGCAAAGAACACAATGAGAGATTCAAATTAGTCATTTGCAACTCGAGAATTGATCTAATCGCGTTTGACGGATGCACATTTGATTCAAACATTACTTCTTTTTTTTAGGGATGTATATGCTATATACCTATTTGTAAGTTCAAAATTAGTAATTTCTTCCATAAGAAGTAACTTATGGAATAAATTCAGATCGATCAATCAGTGAAAATTGAAGGGCTCGGTTCGCATGTTGTAGGAGGGAATATTTTTTTCTATTGATTAGACATAAACTACCTTAGATTTCCAAATATATTTAATTTTAATAATTGGTTCGAATATTTTTAATTTATTTTAAAAAAAAATTAATTAAAAACCAATAGCAACCACGGCTTTTAATTAATAATGTAGATTACTTGGTCAATGGCCACTGGACGTAAACTAGCAAAATTCAACCGTTAAAAATTTTGAAATCAAACGATCAATCTATTATTCCAATTATGTCAAAATCAATATCTAAAATGCTTTTATAATAGATAAAAATATTTTCATGTTTACTAATATTGATATATTTTTAGCGTTAATTGTTTTAGCTATAATGATTTTACCATTTTGAAAACATTATAATAGGGTGTCCATAAGGGGGGGGGGGGGGGGGGGGGGGGGGGGGGGGGGTGGGCAAGAGATTGTAATCCAAATTGGCTAAGGTTGTGCTCTAGTATCAAGTTTTGCAGGGAAGATGCAGGGAGATTAGGTGAGCTTTAGACCATATTTTGCTCTACAACTTAAAAAGAGAGAAGAGTGAATGCAAAAGACGAGTAAAGAGTTAATCTCCGAACAACTAATTTTTGTAATTCAAAATTGGATCACAAAATTGGAGTGTACTAGTTTATTTTACTCAATCTTCTCTAATTTTCCTTCCGCTCGGCGCTCGCCTTTTAAAATTTTACTGGAGCACAGCTTAGAGCTTCCAAGGACCATATGCCAAGTGGAAGGTTTGGGACCTCTCTAGCAGTAGGTAATTTACTTGATGGTTGTTATTAAAATCGTGCTATATATTTAAGACGAAACGGTCCCGATTGCTTCTGCCTTCTTGTGCTTTGTAGATATGGCAACTGGTATTAATTGGCTATTAAGTCCGTTATAATTTGTAATATCCAACATAAATAAATGGACCAGATCACTCTAATCTTTTAAGACTCTCTCCAACCGAACTATAGCAAAAGTTAATACACATGAAGCAAACGATTCAATCTTAAAAAATATAAACCGTACCAAACTACCAAAGCACAAAGGGAGATAATGCAACTGATAAAAAACCTAGTCCACCAAAAAATTGATATTTAATGTTACATATATGAAGCTGAAGTGGCATAATTTGCTCCATTGCTATCTCCATTACCAGGTACCAATCATTCATTTGGTTGGCCCCAGGAGCACTCACATTCTCTTCTAAAATCTTCTGTGGCACATAATTTGTGATCTATGCAGAATTTTATATTACATGTTTGAGAAAATGACATTAATAGTTGCTTAATCATCTGGAAAATAGTAATATTTGGAGGTTAATTGGTGCAAGTAAATGGAGTAGCAATATAATTGGCTAACATGGCAGTGCTACTTTCAGTAGAGAAAATAAACTGTCATAGTGAGAACTAGTACTACTATTATCCATTCTTAACTATGGAATTATCACAAAATTAACTGCGTTGAGGTTCATTAGGAGAGAGTGTGCTGAATCTGTTTGATGATTTGTCACAAAAGCAAAGAGAGGATGTTAGGGTCCAAATAACTACGCGGGCTGTGTTTATGGTGCTCTTAAGGTCCAAATGAAACAAAAATCTTTGATAGTGGGCCGAGCAATTATATAAAGTGGGCCTTATATAGTAATGAAATTATTTACTTGTGCCAACGAGTAGGGCTGGCAATGGCAAACGTGCCAAACGCACACGGTATTGCCCCATTCCGTTCTCGTTCCGTTTCAGAAAACGAAACGAAATAACTGTTTCGTTTCCGTTCCGTTTTTGAAATAGTAAGAAAAATTTGTGCCACATTCCGTTTTGTTTCTATTTTCCATTATAATTATTCATTTCGGTGTTCCATTTCGATAAACGGTATAATTATCCGTTTCATTTTCGTTTCGTCTTATGAAACGACATGGTAAATTGATGCCACATTCCGTTTCGTTTCTGAAAAAGGAACGGCATCACGTTTTTTTTGGGCCGTTTTGACAGGCCTACTAACGAGTCATCCTTGCTGCCTGAGGAACTTGTCTATTGAAGGATTGGAAGTTGATTCATACCATCCAGCGGAAAGCCATCCAAGTCATCCAGACTCAGCGCCTCTTCATTTCTCCGCACCCGACCAGACCAGCGCTCGCGTATGATTCGAGCGCGCGTCTCCCCTCCCTTCTTTCACTCTCCCCTCCCTTCTTTCACTCTTCACTCCCTCCGCTCTGCTCCAGGCAAGTCTCTCATCTCTTCTCTCCCTTCTTCTCTCCCTTCATTGGTGATTTTCTCCTTTCTCTCTCCCTCCCTCCGCTCTCCACTTCTCTTCTCCTTTCTCATTTCCCTTCCTTCGTGTATCTCATCTCTATTTGTTTTTTTTTTCTTTCTCACTGGCCCTTCTTTGTTGTTTATTCCCTTGTTTTTATGTTTATTTTTTTTAGTTCAAGGCATTTGTTATATCTGTTAATTTATTGTTATTTATGTTTAATTTATTAGTTATATCTGTTCAATTTATTTGTTTTTATGTTCATTTTTATGAGTTTTTACGGTTTTTGATATATATATTCTATGTATTGTTATATCTGTTCAATTTATTGACATATGTGTTCATTTTATTTATTATATATGTTCAGTTTATTTTTTATGTGTTATATCGTTTTGCTATAGTACACGTTTTTTGTTGTATCTGTTCAATTTATTTTTCATTTCTGTTCAATTTATTGGTGTTATTTTTTCACTTTGTTGATGTATTTACGTTCACTTTTATCTTTTGTCTGGATTCACGTTGTTTGTTATATTTGTTCAATTATTTGTTATATATGTTCAGTTTATTGAGAATATCTGTTCATTTTGTTTCTTTATTTAATCAATATTTGTCTCTTTGTTTTTTATTGTTGTAAGTGTTCACTTTGTTACTGTAAGTGATAGGATTAAAAAAACTAACAGGTTCAGGTGAAATTACTTTTTTGTCAGAGAGGGAGAGATGAGCGGAAAAATTCTCCAATGGAGAAGGGAGAGGGGAGGGGGAAGGACATGAGAGGAAAGGGGAGGGGAGGGGAGGGAGAGCGAGCAGAGAGAGGAGGGGAACACGCAGAGAGACGGAGCGGGTGCGCGTAGAAAAAAATGCGGAAAAATATGTTGGATGACGCGGATGACTTTCTGCTGGATCACGCTTATTATCCCCGTTGAAGGATTTGGAGCCGCTTATCATTTGCTCCAAGATTTATTGTCTGTTGAGCTTTGATACCTTTGCTACTCTTTGGAATATTCTGAGTTCGCTTCAGAATTTTCCTTTTTAGTGTTTCAAAACTTGGGTCAAGTGCTTAGGTGAGTATAACTTGTACACTTTAAATTACTGATTGTAAAGCCCCAAAACAAGATCAATTAATCCACATGTAACAAAAATATATAATTATATTTTTGAAGAAATATTTTACGTACAAATGTAAATGTAGGTTTAGTTAGGTCGATAGTAAATAAAGTTGACAACAGTAACAACCAATCAAGCTATTATTAAAAATAAATATAAAAAATGCTATAAATAGTATAGCTAGCTTTTGTATCAAATTTGGTATAATTGAATATTCATTAATCGATTGATTTTGAAAAAAAAAAACAATTGATTCAACTTTATTGGCACTTTTTGGCGATCCAACAAATTTTAAATCGCACCAAATTAAATATATCCTATCTAAACTATAACAAATATTTCCACAATTTACTCCTTTAATTTCGATAATTTTTTTGTGGTTATTACAGTTGTCATGTGAAATGGGTGTCAATATATCGTGGCACAAAAAAAACACATAAAAAAGTCACGTGTCACTGATTTATCATTTTGTTAATTAAAGTTTTCAAAACCATATATTGATAGTATGGTCCGTAAAGTTCTTAAAGTTGATTTTTTTGACTCTATGATGTTTTCACTAGGAATGTAAATTTCCTTAAAATATTACCATCAATATTAATTAAAAGAAGAACCCTAGAATTTCACTTATAAATAAACTTGTCATTGTCCTACATCTTTACGAAGTTTTCCGCAACCTCGGAAATTGTGTGACAATTATTATGTTTTTGAAGTTATTTGCGTAATAACAATTATTGAAGTGTACTTGAAGGTCCTGTTGTACTCCTGCATATTATGCCGTTGAAGTAGAATCTAAAAAGGAAAGTTATCTGAGCTTCCCGAGCCGTCTGATCCTGTGAAAATGATAGTACATCAGACGATCCGAACTTTTTAGTCAAAATCAAAGGGTTCAGATATCTAAACTGATTTTAGGGGTTATATCACAAAATAACATTTTTCTAGGTATATACTTGCAATAAGTACGAAATATAACACAATCTAGCCGCCATCGCTTATCCTTTTTCATTTTTTCAGATATTTTCTTCGCGGTCCCACCTTTCTTCTCTCGCGATTTTTCTCAATTTTAGGGTTTCGAAATTTTACCCGATCTCAAAACCCTTCTTCCAATTCATTCATCGATCTATCGTAAATTTGGTTAGAACTTGGTAGAGATGGGTGTGCCAGCGTTTTACCGATGGCTAGCGGAGAAGTATCCAATGGTGGTTGTAGATGTGGTAGAAGAAGAGGCGGTGGAGATAAACGGGGTGAAGGTGCCAATCGACACCTCGAAGCCAAATCCGAACGGATTGGAATATGATAATCTGTACCTTGATATGAATGGGATTATTCATCCTTGTTTCCATCCTGAGGATCGGGTATGTCGGTTTAATTTGTAATTTTTTTAAGCTTTTGATGATGCTATAAAGGTTGTCTGCAGTAAAGAATGTTGTTTTGTTGGTTAGATGGGTATCTGATTTCTTATTTGTTAGGTTATATGGATCTATTTGAGTTAAAGATATGGTTTTGAAAATTTACATTGATACGATTAGGTAAGTCTGAAGTTTTATAGGATAAATGGGAGTAATGTTTGGTTGGTAAGTGATATGCAATCCTGTATTCTTTGTTATTATATGTGGCCGGATCGGGTTTAATTCCATGTGCCATTTCAGAATAAATAATATATATGTGAGTGCAAATTGAGGACAGGTTGGGTTAAATTGGGGCTTATTTGAGGTTGTTTGCACAGTTGAAATTATAGTAAATTTAAGTTATTGTGGCTTGGATGCACCTTGTAGGCTTCTGTTAGGTTTGAGAGATTTTTGCATTGTGGCAAAGACAATTTCATTATTTTCCTGGTTGCTGAAATCGTTATCTTGACAGTTGATCTTAAACTGTACAGTATACCGTGCATACAAAGTAGCATGTGGTTTTTAAAATGATATATTGTGTTTGTCATTATTATTCTCCTTTTGTTGGAACAGCCTTCACCAACAACATTTGATGAGGTATTCCAGTGCATGTTTGATTATATTGACCGACTTTTTAATATGGTCCGCCCTCGCCAGCTTCTTTATATGGCTATAGGTGCGTTCTTTATTTAAACTTGTAGTTTTGGCATATATTTTGTACTTTTATTTGCCTTTTATTGACCCTCTTTGGGAAAGGAAATAGTAAGACAGCTAGTTTCATTGACCCTCCTTATAAGCTACCATAACATAGGATTATAATGTCATTTGAATATATACTCGGTATTTGTTGGTCTGAACCAAAAGAAAAAAAAAGAAAAAAAAAAGAAAAAAAAAACATAACAACTACCTAAAAAAATGACTGTATCAGTAGTTACTATCAGAATTCTGATTAAAGAAAAAAATTCAAAAGAAGCAATTCCAGAGAGTTTCTGAGGTTCAATATGATAGGGGTGTACTTGCAATCTTTAGTTTGGTACTGTTTTTAATTTAAAGCACATTTGGTTTGTATTTTTATATTTATTATTTGTCAATCCTTTTCTATGTAGATGGTGTTGCTCCAAGGGCAAAGATGAATCAGCAAAGATCAAGGCGTTTTAGAGCAGCCAAAGATGCTAGTGATGCGGTCAGTACATTTAAAAGTCATGCTGTTATGGAACTTTCTAAACAAAAAGACCTTATTAGATGTGAAATTCAAAAATGTATATTTTGTAAATATGCAAATAACACCAAACTGTAGAAGCCAAGGTCAAATTATTATTGAAAACCTACGAATTGTTGTGTTACAGATATCAGTAAGAAACTTGGTGTTGATTGCAATTATAAGAACTAGTTTGATTTTTTTTTAAATATTCCATGATTGAAAATTTGTTGTATTTTGTAATTATGATAGGCAGCAGAAGAAGAAAGGCTAAGGGAAGAGTTTGAGAGGGAAGGGAGAAAGCTACCCCCAAAGCTGGAATCTCAGACATTTGATTCCAATGTTATCACACCTGGCACCCCTTTCATGGCCGTTTTGTCTACTGCTCTCCAGTACTATGTCCATTTGAGGCTCAATTACGACCCTGGATGGAAGCAAGTCAAAGTATAAGCCTTCGTTATATTTTCATTTTACTTTCTTATAGATTTTTCTTCAAGGTTCTGTGGATTTATGAAAAGGCTTAAATGTATTCTGGATGTGCCTTCATTTCTATGTTAAATAAAGAAATTCCCTCCAAATGATGCCTAGCTGCTGTACTGCATGCCAACACTGTCCACAATTGTTTGATTGTCTGCAATTATGTGCACTGTTATACGAGATTAGGGGAGTGTGGTCAATTCATGTTTCATTTTGTGGACAGAATCATGTCAAATTAGGCCAAATTTGAACTGGAAGCATGTGAAGTTAAATTCTTTGCTTAATTTAACTTTGCATTAACTTCTTATGAAGCATCTTGATTCCATTGACACCAGAACATCAGGGGCCAATGCCATTTATTTTCTCAACTTATCTTTCTCTTTTATAATGGAGAAATATTGGATATTTTTTTGTATTTCATGGCACTTTAATTCTATCTTTAAGCACCTTCAATTTGGGCTGTGATAATTTTGGAACTTATGACCAGATTTGTTTTTGACTTGAAGGTTATTCTCTCAGATGCAAATGTACCTGGTGAAGGGGAACATAAAATAATGTCATATATTAGGCTCCAGCGCAGCCTTCCTGGTTATAATCCTAATACTCGCCACTGCCTGTGTGGTTTGGTATGTACTTGAGTGGCTCTTGTTTGTGATCTCTATAAGTAATCTTTTCCAAGTGAAGTTATCTTTGCTTGGATGGAATTACCTAACATATTTTATTGTTGCAGGATGCAGATCTTATCATGTTGGCTTTAGCTACTCATGAAGTGCATTTCTCTATATTAAGAGAGGTTTGTGTGATTTATTTGTGAAATATGTTTTCGTTCTTGAAAACGGGAAAACAAATCATTTGTTTCTTTCAAGTTTGAAGATTATCCACTTTATTTTATACGAGATGGGAGTACCTATCTTAAATAGAGTAAGAACAATACAGTGGATAACTTTTAATATGACTCTACACTTTTTTCCTTGAGCTAAGCTGGCCCCGTCATATATGAGTAAAACAATTCCTGAATCCTGAGTGTTTTTTTGAAAGTTCTCTAAGTGAGAATGTTTCTCTAAAAATGTCTAGTATGTACTGATAAAGATTTGCATATGGTTATCAGATAGTTTTTACACCTGGACAACAAGACAAGTGCTTTTTGTGTGGTCAAATGGGGCACTTAGCTGCTGATTGTCAGGGAAGTGCAAAAAGAAAATCTGGTGATTTTGATGAAAAAGGTGAAGAACTTGCTGCACCTAAAAAACCATACCAGGTACATGGTACTAACCAAATTTTATATTTCAATTGTTGTTGTGTAACACACTTTCTGATTTTATGCTACTTTGTTCTTTTGTTGCAGTTTCTGAATATTTGGACTCTTAGGGAGTATCTGGACTATGAGTTTAGAATCCCAAATCCACCATTTGAGATCGATTTGGAAAGAATAGTAGATGATTTTATATTCATGTGCTTTTTTGTTGGAAATGATTTTCTACCGCACATGCCCACTCTAGAAATTCGTGAGGTTTGTTTTTATAAGTGCCAACTGATTAGTCTTATTACTTTTCTTTTGTTAATATTAATTGTTTGATTTTTTAGTCAATTTAATATAAATCTGTATTATGTTGTCTTAAACAGGGGGCAATAAATCTGTTAATGGCCGTTTATAAAAAAGAGTTTAGAGTTATGGGGGGTTATCTGACTGACTCTAGCAAGGTAACTTACATTTTTTTTTTTAAACACAAAATTATAAAAACAGGGGTATATGATGCTAATTGTTTTTAAAACATCTTTTCTAATGATATTTCAGCCAGATTTAAGCAGAGTAGAGCATTTTATTCAAGCAGTTGGATCATTTGAGGATAGGATATTTCAGAAGAGGGCACGGTTACATCAGGTTTGTACATATTATCTTCCAAATAAATATCTGCTTAGATCCTGTGCAATTGACCTCTATGTCTACTTGTAAAAGTAAGAATCAATTGTCTTTCGAAATAAGGAAATCAATGCACAAAAGTTATTTGAATTGTTTACTGAAAATCTAGTTGAAGTGTAAGCAAATGTTCTTGTTTGTCGTGTGTTGATTTTTGATCTTCTTATAGCGACAAGCTGAGAGAAGGAAAAGACAGAAGGACCAGGCTATGCGGGGGGATGATGTGGACCCACGCATAAGAAATGAGCATATAGTCCCTGTGGCGCGCTTTGAGGGGTCTCGCCTTGCATCTGGGGCTGCACCCGCACCTTTCGAAGAGAACAAAGTTCATAGAGACAATTCACGTGCTACAAAGCTTGCTAGGATATCATCAGAGGGGTCAAGTGTTGCGGCAGCCATTGTTGAGGCCGAGAATAATTTTGAAAATGATGTACTTATTGCAACATGCTTTTTTTTCTTTTTTAGTTTTCATAATTTCACTTGTGCTAATACTTTTCTCAAAGGTTACACTTTGATATATCTTAAATTGTGGAATTTTTTAAACTGAAGGAACGGGGGAACAAAGAGGAATTGAAAACAAGACTAAAAGAAGTGCTCAAGGAGAAGTCAGATCTATTTAACTCTGAAAATCCTGAGGAGGACAAGGTTTTCATTTAATTTTTTAAAATATTTTATTTTAATGTTCTGATGTATTCTCGTTAGTTATACTAACGTCATGAATTAAATTATTTTTATTCTTTCCTGTAAGGTCAAACTAGGAGAGCCAGGATGGAAGGATAGATATTACGAAGAGAAATTTGGGGTGAGAAATGCATACGAAATAGAGAGCATACGTAGAGATGTAGTACTTAAGTATACAGAAGGCTTGTGTTGGGTCATGCATTATTACTACGATGGCGTCTGCTCTTGGCAATGGTACTTCATTTCTCTTCATTTATTATTTTTTTTGTTATTTTCTTACTTTGTACGTTTGAAAACATGATTTCCTGGCTATTATGGTTTTTAGCCTGTTAGAACTCTATAGATACTAATAATACTGTCTTTTTATTTATATAGGTTTTATCCCTATCATTATGCCCCATTTGCATCTGATTTGAGTGGTTTAGATCAACTTGACATAAAGTTTGAGCTTGGTACGCCATTTAAGCCATTTGATCAGCTAATGGGTGTGTTTCCTGCTGCAAGGTTTGTCTTTTTAAACTCAGTTTATGTCATCTGAAATATATATATTTTTTATGTACTTCTATATTTTGTGCTGAATGGTTACATCGGATTATTAATCTGCAGTTCTCATGCGCTTCCAGAGCACTACAGAAAACTAATGACAGATTCCAATTCGCCCATTATTGATTTTTATCCAACTGGTAAATGTGATGTGTCCATTCTTAATATTGTCTAAGCCTATGAAAAGATAAAATTTTTAATGTAGTATTGTTTTCCTTGTTTGTAGATTTTGAGGTGGATATGAATGGGAAAAGATATTCTTGGCAGGTACCATCTTTAAACATATGCTAAGTCCTACTGTAATTGGAAATTATTTTGAGAGTATCTCTAATGAGACCATTTAAATCTTGAAGGGTATTGCAAAACTACCTTTTATTGATGAGAAACGCCTCCTTGCTGAGATTAAGAAAGTGGAGCACACTTTGACTGTAAGTACTACAAGCTGTCTGTTAAATTGTATTTTTGCTTCACCCAACATTCAATATTGCTTCCTTTTTTTTAAGTATTTAAATAAAAAACCTTTGTTGTCTAATATTAATGTTCTATTTTCCTTTACAAGGACGAAGAAGCAAGAAGAAACAGCATTTTGTTTGATATGCTATTTGTTAATGGTTCGCACCCGTTATCCCCTTACATTTATTCAATGCACCACAATTATGGGCAGCTTCCTTGTAATGAAAGAATGCAAATTAAAGAGAAGATTGATCCACAAGCCAGGTTTGTGTAAGTTCTTTGACATGATGCATTTTAATTTTTAAAAATAAAAAGTGTCTTCTGGTTGTAACTCTGCACTGGATAATGTCTGATTTATATGATGGTTTGGTTTGTGGCAGTGGTGGTATGAATGGGTATCTCTCTCTATGCAATGGAGACCCTTGTCCTCCAGTTTTCAGGTCTCCAGTTGATGGGATGGAAGACATAATGGATAATCAAGTCATGTAAGCTTTTTTTTCCCTACTGTTCCTTTGTGGCTTACAATATTTTGCAACCAAATGATTTTTTTTGTACTAAGTCAAAATCATCTGGACAGATGTTCAATTTACAAACTGCCAGATCCGCACAAGCATATCAGTCGGCCTCTTCCTGGTGTTATTTTCCCCAAGAAGGTATTGCACAATTATTTGTTATGTTATGTTGGTTTTGCTGCTGTTGACATTCTTGATTATTAATAATATTGTTTTTGTGCTTATTAATCAAGAACTAAACATTCTTACATTTTAAGTATGAATAATGATACATGTTTTTTTTTTTTTAATGTTGTATTCTAATATGTACTTTCGTGTCATATAAAGGAGTAATATGAATTTATCTTTTGGTTATAGACTGTAGAATCCACAGATCTGAAACCACCACCTGTTCTTTGGCATGAAGACAGTGGCCGCAGGCCTCTTCCAGAACATGACAGGTAACTTAAAAACAATTTGTTGGAATATATGAGTGCTGTACTAGTCAGTACTTTCCGGTATCAGAAAAGATATATATTAATTAAAAGATAAAATGGTCAGATGGAAACTTAGAAAATTCAGATTCTGGATAGTTTGGTTGGTTTCGGATATTGGCCATCCGTGCTATGCATCTTGTTCTATAATTGTAATTTTTCTGACCATTTAATATTCCTTCTCTATTCTTTCAAATTTCAGGCAAAACCCTCCAGGTGCAATCTCTGGTCACCAGCTAGGTGAAGCAGCCCATCGTCTTGTCAGAAACAGCCTTCAAGTGCCACGCCATCCCCCACATCACCCATATAATTCTAGTATGTCACCGAATGGAGTTATACCTTATCCTGGTAGCTTACCGCACCCATCAGTTGACCAAAGACATTCTTATCATGGGCCACAAGAAGCCCATCATTATAGCCACAGCAGAGATTACAGAGACCGGAGAGACCATTTATCAAACAGCCATCCCCACGCTTATTCTTCCTCTTCTTCAAGCCATCACTACTATGAGAGGTTGCAGTATGGGAATCCACCCGTGTCGCATAACTATTACACGAATGGTGGGTCCCACCACCATACACTCTCCGTACAACCTGGGGCTTCTTATCAAACTGTTTATGATTACAGAGCTCCTTATGGGGGGAATTATTCAGAGCACCAGCACCATTATCATAATCGTAATAGTAATAACAGCAATAGTTATGATAACTATGAGCATAATAATGTTGGACGGGGTTCCTATGGAAGAGGTCAAGGTCAACGTTCACAAAATAATAATTATGGCAATAATCGCTATTCTGCATTGAATCGGGGATCAAATGGGAGGCATCAGCCCCCACCGCCAGGTTATGGGCGGCATTAAGTTGTATAATTAACCTTTGTTGTACTTTATAGTTGGATTAGATTCGTCTCAGGTAAAATGGGGCTTCTTTGTATTGACATAATTTCTCCAATTTTTTTATTTTTATTTTTAGATTCATTTGTATACTTAGATATTTGCAGGGGGCCATCTCGTTAGATCAATGATGGCTGCTAGGATTTGTTACTTAGTGTTGATTGGTAATAGTCCAGGAAAAAAAGCTGGCTAATTCTAATTGTCTTTATGTTGTATCATTTCGTGTTTTGGCATTTACATTTATAAATCTTTAATCGAAGTTGGTAGAAACTTATCATCTAATATTTCTTAGTCTAGAATTTACTTGGACGAGCTAAATATGGTAGTTTGAAGAAACAATCTGTACTTAGATGATATTCGTTGTAGTTTTGCTCTTCTTTTCCGCACCCCTGAAAATAAAAAAAAAAACTATTTGATTTTCCTTTTGACATCAGTTTTTTAGATGCATTGACACTTTTTCAGTCCTAAAGAACAATTGTAGTTTTAAAATATTAGAATTGCTATTTTATTTAATATTTTGCGATAATTACGTTCTTTCAAGTGTGTGTACATGTATAACAATTTGGTCGCTGCCAGTGATATCTGAAATGTGTGCTTAATTATCCGTGCTTTTGGAGCATGAAAATTTTTCAACGGGGATATAAAATTTAACGGAAAACTATATAATTAGTTTTAATATTAATAAAATTGCCTTTTTAAAAATAGGAATTTTCAACTATGGGAGTCAACAGTATTGTAATAATTTTTTCATAAAGGCCAAATGTAGGATATTCTAAAAATTCATCTGTATAAGATATTTGATGGGAAAACAAATATGGGACGCTTACCGCAATGCACAATTTATATCCGCTCTTGATCATATGGAGGAGTTGCCATGACAAACGAAAGTTGGTATACAACGAAACCAAAGCAAAAAGGTCTGCAACTATCTCTCGTATCATCATTTTAATTCTTAAGGGGGCGTTTGGATAGCCAGAATTAGAGGCAATACTGGAGTAAATAGCTATTCATGATTAATAGACAATCCAAATAGTCTAGGATTAAGGCCTTATTTAGAATCAGAGTACGGATTAGTTAATCCGACCAGATGTTAGAATAAGAAGTGAGATTAAAAATTTGGAAGGAGACAAAATAGCTCCATTATTCAGTCCAACGCTGGTCATCATTATAATTACTCCTCCGTCCAATCCAAACAAAAAGTCATATTCAGAGAATAAGCTTAATCTTAACAATTTAGGATTAAAAATTTTAATCTTGAATAATTAATCTTAGCCTTATTCTCATGTGATCCAAACACCCCCTAAATATTTATTTCGCACGTATTCACTAAGTAAAAGGTATACTTAAATATCTGAAATGATCATGTTTTAATTTAATTTAGAATAAATACTGAAAGTTATTTTTATAAATGTCGAGACTTGTACGTATATATGTTTATCTAAACTTCTAAAATTGTACACTCATCCAAAAGAACCGTACTATGTCTATACCACAATGAGTTTCAGATATACACTTGGCAAAATCGAAACGGACACCTGTCTGAAGTCAAATTTGTATCAATATAAATTAATACTAGCTTATTCGTTTATTTTTTGCTTAAAGAAAAGTTTATAAAAAAATTAGTTATAGATGAAAAGCACTAGACGTTAAAAGAAATTATAAAATTAGCTCTATATCAAAACATCGGATAGTTTTTGGTGACAAATTTGAAATACTCCAAGTTCCCCTTGTTTTTAATTTCTGCTATATATATTTAAATATAGTAAACAGTCTGTAGGAATTAGCCAATATATTGTTCCTCGGCGAATTAACCTTAATTAGTGTGTAAAGGCCACTGTTTCTTCCAGTTCATACACACTTTTTTCAAAAAGAATATTGGATTAAAAATGAATTTTACCCACTTTGGGATCGTCAAATATTCCACTCTGACCTAAGAATTATATTACTCTCTCTTCTTTTGATATGGTTGGCAGCGGCTGCTAACGTGAATCTCTCTCTCTCTCTCTCTCTCTCTCTCTAGCTCATAATATATTCTCGAATATACAAGTTGCAAATGTTGATACCCTAACTGCCAGGCCATCTTTAAAACCTAGTGCACCGTAGCCTTCCTGTCCACATTATCCTTCATTCAGACTTCAAATGGAGAACTCACTATCTTCAAACAATTCTAAAGAGAGCAGCTGGGCATTGTATGTAGATCATTATATGTTGGTTTCAGAAGGAAAAGTGGTCAGTCCAAGAGATCCTGACCAAAAACCTAACTACACTATAGGTGATGCAAGTTATTACTTGAAGGATTTTAGGTTAAAGAAAAGAAGACGAATAGAGATACCATTCGACGACTCCTTAGAAGATACTGCCAGTTCTCCTGTTAATCATTCCAAGGTAATTAAGTAACTGCATCTGACAGATTTTTTTCTGGTGCATCTCATTTCCATTTTTCCTAATTTGTACTTACTTTTTGTAATAGATTATTATTATTTTATATGTATATATAGCTATATAGAGATTGTAGGATATAGCTCTGCTTCCTTTGAAATTGTTAGCGTGCCTACAGACAATGTTCTTCTTTCCAAATTGTACGAGTACTATATTCATTATGACCTGTACGTAGGTTAAAATTTCTGTTCTGTATGAACTCATGTTTTTGGATTTCTCCATATATATATAACTGCAAATTAATACTTTTTGTACGTTTATTTTGAAAACAAGGCCATTTATTTAGAGAGGCATGCTGTCACTGTGTAAATTACAATTTATCCAATTTGTACGTTTGTATCTTTTTTTTTTTAAGAAGGTATCAATGGCTTTCCACTTTGCATGTACTTCTCAATTACATATCATCTAAACTATTTAAACTGTCAAAGATGAGCATTTAATTCTTTCAAGGCACGTACATAACCTATGAATGAGCTTCTTAGCGCATTAATTAGACATATTGTTACTCTCCTTCGTTTTTAAGTAGTATTTCATAAGGAAAGGAAGCATGCATATTGATCTAGTAACATTTATGTTAACACATGTAGGGTGAGGAATTGTACAATTTGAATGCCCGAAAAAAGCAGAAGAAGGATGCAGGATTGATATTTCAGGTACTATAAATATTTTCTTATATATAGTTTTACTTTTCTGCGTGCAGAACAAAAGTTTTCATAATTGATTTTTGCTTCTTTATTTTATTTTGTAGATGAAAACTAATGTTATGATACAAGATTCTCGAAAGCATATCATAGATGAAGGGCATGAAGTGAGTTATGCTAATGAGATAAAATATGATTGTAATGCACTCAGGAGGAGAGGGCTTTGTTTGATTCCTTTATCCGTGTTGGTAGATTATTTTGGCTGATTATACATTTATCTTATTATGTAAACCATTCAATGAAGGAATAATTGAAATCCTCTCTCTATCTCTCTCTCTCGCTTTTTTTCTCTCACACATGCACAAATACCCCACAGAGAGGCATACATATATCACTGATACTCTCTCTCTCTCTCTAGCTGTGTGTGTGTGCTTCCTCTCACCACACACTGGAAACTTACAGCCTTATTACCATGTGTTGTGCATTATAGAAACGTTAAGAACAATGACTTTAACCAGATCGAATCTTTCAAATCTTAGGATATTCCAGTGGCATGCTAATATTACAAATTTCCAAGTTGACTTTTGGTACACTGCGTGGCTTTTCTTCTTTCACCCATGTGTACGTGACCCAACTCTGAATATGTCTATTCTGAAGCACTAAAAAATATGTATACTCGTGTGTCTACCAAAACACGCCTCAGTCCAAGCAATTTTTGGTGCAAATTAGCATAGCATGCTTTCCTTCAAAACTTGTGTTTAGAATTGGGATCCAGAAAAAGAAATATCAATAATTGTTGGCAGCACAGTTTTGATTGCCAAAAAATTATATATCTTTGTATAAAAGCACCATTTTCCAACAGTAGGTTATTGGAAGGGTTATCTTTTCTACCAAATACTGACCCACTCATTTTTGGAACGAATTTTGTCTGGTACGAATCACAATTGGGATGGACTGGCACTGGTACAGGATTCTTATTCTCGGTAACCAGGCATGTACTGCACGCAGCCCACAAACTTTGATGCTTATAGGGGACACCCTGTTGCGAATCTAAAAAAAAGTTAGGATGAATATCAAGGCATTCCGTACTGTTTAATCTCTGTGCAGCGCGATAAACGTGGGACAGGTGATCTGAAATTTGACTGGCACAAGTCATTTATTTTGCCATGTATTGGATTTTCTGGCATTCCCGCCTTTTGGTTATGATTCCTCATGTTCCACTCTTTTTTCAGATCTTCTATATGTTACTTTTAATGCCCTTCTTGTTTGGCACAACACAGCTAACAAATGAAACTTACATTTTTCTGGTTTTTAATCAAATTACAAATACAACCAGTTCAACTTGTATTGTATATTTTAAAGAAATAAAGAATATTACAAGTACATGAAACACAGAAACCCTAGTTATTATGAGTTATTCCAACCAAAACGAGAAATAATACACAAAAAGTTAGAAAAAATGACATCTGTGGGGTTAAACTCATGGCATGCATACGAGCTCCTAAGCGTACATAATAAGCTTTGGAAGGAACTAATACCTACCAGAAGAGAAAATGATATATGTTCTGAACTTGAGAAGACATTGACAATGCTAAGCATATCACATGTTGGAATCATTCCAGCTAATCAATCGGATTAATTAAAAAGTTAAATTTAAGCGCATGTGACATGGTACGTTCCTATCCACATGCATAGTCGTTCTAGATTTGGTACTCTGTATTGGCAGTAGTAATTTAGTTCTCCATAAAATAATAATAACATAGATAAAGGAGGAGGATTTTACTGTTCTCATATATATACACATATTTTTTATACTTCCATCATATTTATTTTTTAAATTTGTAGTGAAAAAGATAGAAAACACATATAACAAAAAAAAAAGGTTAATAGATGAAATAGAAAACACATGCTGGTTGTACCAAAAGTAGAAAATCTTCAACCCTTCTCTAGAGATATAAAATATATAAAATCATAAACGCAAGGGCAAAGATGGAAATTATCTGAAATTTTATTACATCCATAAGATGATGAAAGTTCTCCAAAATACTCAATTTTGTTGTCAGTTAAAAATTAAACCAGCTCATAGTATTCATTTACTGGAAGAATCAAGTTTGTTATTCCTTAAAGGGATTATTTTGATTCCTTTGTTCAGATGCAAGTCTATATATATTATTTGATTATATAATAATTGTTTGATTTGTTCTGCTGTCGCATTAACAGGAGCAGCTTGGAACAGCCAAAATGAAGCTCTTGATCTTATCCATTTAGAGAAGAATAGCAGATTACTATTATTTTTTATAAAAAGAATCAAATCGATTGATCCATATCAGTCGGCGCCACTTGTAGTTAAACAATTGAACTTGCCAGTAAGTATTAAATTTAAACAATAAGCAGTTGACAGATTTTCTTTAACCACAAAAATAATATGTGTTTCAGGGTTTCAAAGTGCAGCACACAGACAACTTTGTGTAATTAAAACATATAAACCTTGCATTGTATTCATATTTCAGTGAAAATTAGCAACTACAGAGCAATCACCCTGCCCTTCATTGGATATACAAAGGAAAAAAAAGAAAATCAACAATCGCCCTTTTGTTATACTGTGTAACTGTGTTTGCTGTGAATGTTTACCAGACAGTAGTAGAAATTAAATTTTTGACACACCAACTATTTACGAAATATCATTAAATTTTGAGGTGTGAAATGAAGTCTTTCGTGAAAATAATATTGTATTGTTGTTGGCTACTCCTATCCATAAAGCCAATAATTGCAATCAGTTAGATTTATAATTTCGAAATGCTTTTGTTCTCTAGTATCAGTAGTATTTTCATAATTTCCAGTGATTCCTTTTGACTTCTTAATTAAACGGGGATTTTAATTTCCAACCTACTCTTTGGCTCAGAAGACATCAGTAGCTGGCTAGCCTGTTGTTTTTATTTTTTAAGAGCAAGTTGGTCCGGTATTAACTATTTAATCAGACTTGACTTGTCTACCTACTTTGGAAGTAGCAGCGGTTGGGGCTTTGCATCTTATGGACTATTTCACTGTTCATAATGACTTTTAAGAATTTCCTATTTCTAAATTACACCTATGTATTAAATCAAATGGTCTAGATTTTCCTATCAAATAATTTGAAATCAGAGAGTTCCCATTGGTACATTTAATTATACCTATAAATTAAATTTTCCTAACAAACGGCTCCTCTCTTGCTGGAAGGCGTTTCAGTATGCAGATTCATTGTTGAATTAGTTTTTTGAGAAAATAAATTAATTCATTTTGAAATTTATTGTTGAATTTTAAAAGGTTTTTTTTTTTAGTTATATGCTTCATTACAACGTTTTGATGGAAATTAAGGATAAATCACGCGTTGGATTGTTTATTTCGTTTCTGGTCGGACCAATGAAAGGGGCTATTTGTCAGAATTTACTATTCATTTAATCAAATGGTCTAGATAATACCTATACATTTATCAAATGATCTAGATTTTCCTATCAAATAATTAATTTGTCAGAATTGTGTGTCAGAATTTACTATTCCGCAAAAATGTGTCATGCTTCCGTCAGACGACAGCGTAACTATATAAAGTGTTTTTGATAGTAAACTTCCATCATACAGTAAACTTTTCTTTTATGTAAGTATTTTACAGCAACAATGGCCCAATTTGCATTCTTTCCAACCTAGTACTCCCTGTTATGATATATATTATAAGATTTTTATATGTGACCTTGTATAACTTCTCGCTTAAGATAATCCCACATTTTTCTTTCAAGGACTAGAACGATTGTTTGAAATTAGGAACGATTAAGATAGCGTGAGATAGAAAAGCAATAATATACATTTTTTTAAATAAAGAATATTTATGTATAAAAAAGTATGATTGCAAAGTTTGCTAGTATACTAATATTAAAGATTAAAATCATATTATTTCATATCCAAATGGCCGAAATGCCAAAATAGCGTTGATAACATCATTTTTTTAAGACAATTGACGTCATCAAATTGGCACTATCATTTCTTAAAAAGAAGTCAAATCCACAAATTTTTAGCTAGGGAAAAAATATAATCAATATTAATTCACGTACAATCGATTAAGACGTCCTTTTTATACAAGAGATCGTATATTCGAATGCCAAGATCATTTGAGATTTGTATATTAAAAAGAAATAATTTGGACCCTTCTTTTACTCAATAGAAGTATAAAAAAAATCAAAGAACGACAATGGACATACTTCAGGCAACAAAACATTAAACATATTAATATGGATAACATTTATGAGGAGGTTTTCGGTACTTTTTTTGAGTGCCACAAATGTCATATTTTTATTTTTATTTTTAATCTTATTTATTTTTTAAGTACGTATGCATTTTATAATTTTTGGAGTTCATTGATATATGATCAAGAGGTAAAAAAATTAATTAAATTTGATAGATTAATTCTAACGTACTCATTTTTCGATTCTTGATCAAGTATCAAATTAACTCCTAAAATTATTAAATTTATAGCAATGTATCCGTCGTTAAAATAAACAAGATCAAGTGTTTGAATCGGACATTTAATTTTTCAATTTTGGGAAAAAAAATATGACATTTGTAGCACTACAAAAGTGGAACACTGGAATCCTTCTCAACACCTAAATGTCCCTTCTGAATCATTGAGCTAGAATAAAACTATGATTTCATTGCTTAAATTTGAGTACTTAAAAACCGACGAAGAATAAATTTAAGTCATCACTGGGACATTATCTGTCTTTTTTTTAAAAAAAAATATATATAGCTTCTATCTCGAATTTCTCTTTACTGACAAAATTTAAAATTTTTCAAAATGGAATTATTTCTTAAAAAATTGTATTGCATAATTTTCTTACCATAAGATATACTTTTTGAAATACAAATTAAGCCACTTATGATTGTGAACAGCAGAATTAGTGACAGAAATTTGAATGTCTAATTTTTTTTATGCGTTACGTAAGAACAAAAAAAAATCAGGACGAGAGAAACATATGGTATAGTTTTGGAGAATAGATGCAATGATATAAAGGTCGAATGTGAGGTAGTTAAATTTTATATTAGTTTGTAAAAAGGGTATATGATTCATGGATGAAACTAGACATATGACGTATTGTTGTTACTCTGTTTCCAGTTGGTTGGTGGATGGAATATACGTTGTTAAATTTTGGTCCGCAACTTATCCGAATTAGTTCTCCAATATATCGTCAGGAGCTTTGCCTTTTCGACGAATAGAAGAGTCAAATGTTTTATGTTTACCAACTCACACAGCTCAATTTCATTTCTTTATTTAGTTAGGTATTAAATTATTTGAGAGACCAACACAAGAATAAAGGACGATTTTTTTCTAAATATGTGATTCCCATTTAAATTCTGACTGATCTAGATATTTCTGATGGAAAATTGAAAATTAAACTAACGAAAGACAATACATTAAAAATGAGCGATGCAGATTAAAAATCCGACTGTACAATCTTTTATTCATATTTAATATTAAAGATTAAAATTTCGATTTCATCTAAAAAAATTTATATTTCGAGCAGGAACATAATAGATGCATCGAGGGAGTGGGGACGGGAGTCCATGTTTTTTGTAATATTTAAAGACAAGTTTTTGTAAAAACGAAAATCCCTCTTTTGATAATAAATTGGCTTGTGGCTATTTTCAAGGAGATTTTACATAATCTTATTTAACTACAAAGTGACTTTTCACTCCAATGAAGGGTGTATAATTATCCCCATCAAATTCGAAGTTAAATAAATTTTGTAAGTATGATTAACATTGGTACACTTGAATATACGTACGCTCGCCCATGTGCATACACGGAAATATTCTTTTGTATAGCAGTTGTCCTTCACAAAATGAAAAGAAAAGCTCAACCGGCGGATTCTTATTTGGTTATTACTAACAAAGACATCTTCTATGCAAATTTTGTAAACCAAATGGGCTGTTTTTATATGGGACAAAGAATATAACAAAATAAAATTTTGAAAAATAAAATTCATTAAATCTGAAAACTGAAAATGCTCGTTCAGCTAGCTAGAACTGAAGCGGAAGCCGGACATTTATAGTACGGCTAGACGATATTTTGTTTTAGTCGCCGAACCTAAGTCTGACCAGTTACCAGACAAAAGGAAAAATTAGAAAATTTTTGTGACGTGCTTTCAACAAGAAAATGGGTAGGCACACATTGGCCAGACCTCATCAACCATCAATAAAAGTACTTATTAAACATGCCTTAAAAATCCGGACATCTTTGAATTCCTATTTTGAAGGCACAGGTTTGTTTTCAAATTTTGCTAATTTCATCTCTTGATTAATGGTATAACTGTTAGTCTAATTAGTTGGATCAGATAAACCATATTAATATACAATCTGATCAGACAAACTATATTGTGTACATTAAGGGCTAAATCTGATACGAGTTCAGCCCAGAAACTTGTTCAAATGTAAGTCATATCAATTAAGATGGTGGATTTTCTGATTCCTATATGAGGCCTTTTTAGTGCTCTAGTACTGAATTAAACATTGGGCTTGTTTTTGCCACTTCGATTTATAGTTAAGCTGTAGCTTGGACGACATGTCACTATGGCAGTCGCTATAGTCACATTGGTTTTCACTGGAGTTCTTCATTTGGTGCAGACTGCAGAGTTCGTTATTAGCCCTATACCCCCAATAGACCCAAATCTATCAATAGATACAAATCTATCAAACTGAATCACACAATCAAATGCCTAGGCAACAAAGACAGCTGAGCTCGTTATTAGCCCTATACCCCCAATAGACCCAAATACCTCTATACCATAAAATGCAGTACCAACACATATCAACTGACAACTGCAGCTCAACTCCACACAAAACATCATTGCATCTAACAAACCAAACTATTCCTCTTGTGACCCTATATCAGATAAATAGTTTAAAAAAAAAACACCTACATCTAAAAATCAAAGCGCACAATACATCACATATATCAGTACCACACTGAAAGACCCTTAGCGATGGAGCAATTCTATTTCTCTGTTGTGTCAGATGACAAACACCATCAGTCTGGTATCTAAAGTTTGTTCTTTATCTGATACTGATCTGGTACCAGTATCTGCAGCTTCTAATGCTGGTGGTTGTCAATCAAGCCATTAATCCTGGCACAAATATTCAAAGGCAGTTTGTACTGCCAAATCAAATTCCATAGTGCAAGTCTATCAGAATTGTAATTGGGATAATCACATAGAGATCTTGTTGTAAAATTGACCATCTGAAGTCAATTCCCAACTAATTTTAATTTTTTACTGGACATAGATGCACTCTTTGTTGTAATTGAACAGTAAAATCCATCAATTCCGCCTCATATTATTATCCTATCTTTCTGAAGTGAATATTCAATTGTGAGCCATCCCATATTTGATTTTTCAGTACTTTTGTTCATAACAAGAGTTGTAACTTGTAACTATTGGGCAATATCAATCTCAAAGCTCTATCAAACAGCCAATTATCTTGCCCAAACAACTTGAAATTTAATATGAGCCAAACCATTCTTGTTCATCTAGAATGTAATAAGTTAGTTTTCCCTTTCATTTGTAAAATACAATATTTTCTGAAGGGCTAGGATAATCAGGATTTTAAAAATTACAAAGTCCATTTATACAATTATACAAAGTAATGTTCAAAGTCAGTAATGGAAAAGTTAAGCGCCTCTAATATTGCTCTTGAGTGTTATACAAAGCACTAGTCGACAAATGTTATTGTTAGTGGAAGTCATTAGAATCATTATTGAAGCTAGACACTGCAAATGCATGTAATTGTTATAGTTCAATAATTATAGTATGCTCCGTAATTATCAAAATCAAATGCAAAATCTTGCAGAAAGGAATTGCAACAATTTTGAACGATTCTTATCTCAAAAGAATGAACACCTCTATGATCATTCAAAGAATTTATAGACACGAAAGAATCACCAAAGGAATAATCATTACACCACACTAATCTTTTTGATTTTTACTTTGTCAACAGAATTAAAGAAATTAAATTAGATCTGAGCGAATTTATACAAATCTTATCTCAGCTCTCAAGTCGTTCATATCTTCAACTGTGGTGGAAAATGACTCTTTTGACCTCGACGACCTTGAAGATCTTGCAGAAGAAGCAGGCGAGTTTGCCTTTGACTTTGATTTTTTTCTTCGGGTTTTCTTAGGAGGTTTTGGTATGTCAGGACAAGGAGCAGCCTCTGAGCCAGCATTGTCAGAAAACAAACTATATACTGATCCTTCTCGTGACTGTTCAAAATCTGTAATTCGACAAGAAAAAACAAGATCAGCATGTGGTGTCATGTCGACCAGAAAGAAAAACAAAAGACAACTATTTGCCTATCCATCAGTATTATCGTCAATCTTTTTCTTAAACAAAGTGATGTCATTTAAAAGGAAGATATGAATTAGGATAAGTTAAGGTCTTAGGTAAAAGATTGGATCAAGTTATGAGAAATAAAAGAGACTATTCAGAACAAAGCAATAGTCAATCATGGACTTAAAATTGTTGTAAAGTAATAATCCTAAAGTCTAAGAACAAAAGCAGCAAGGTTGGTATCTGTAAAAGAGTTGTTCAAGCGTGCCAAAAAAAAAAAAAAAAGGAAGCAAAATCAGCCTGAAATATACATGCTCTCCCACACACACACATATTCCTGCTGGATAGTCTGACCATTGTTTTGAATTAGCTGTTACTTCTAAGAAAGGATAATCATTTTAAAATTTTATTTTGACTAAAACAAACGATATATTTATAGTCGGCCACGAATCTTAAAAGTCGTTGGCTCCAATTTTTAAAGGGAAAGCATATAGTGGTTTCCCATGATGCTAAATTAATTTATAGTATCCGACAAGATTTAATCATTCTTTGTCTAAGTTGACAAACACTAATATTTCTATGGGGTCCCAATATTGTTCTCTCCCATGACCCAATCAAAACTTGCCAAATGCTGTTCCTGACAACAAAGTAAACAAACCACACAAAATATACTATGCCAAAATGATATCGTAAAGGAATTCAGAAATGACTCTTCTCTTTTTACCATGCATAGAAGTATTTCCTCCTCTCAGTTAATTTACTTCATGTTAGTAATTAATTTAAATAAAGCATAATAAATCTGCAGGCGTAGTTCATGTTAGTAATTCCTTCTCTTTTTTTTCCTTTTTTCTTTTTTGTGGTTTGTTCTATTGAAACAGTCATGTATGCTACAGAAACCAAAAAAAAAATTTGTTACTCTACAAGAAAGCAAATAAAAAATTAAAGCATAACGATGAAAGAAGACACTGTATCTGAAAGAAATGGACAAGCTGCGATACCTTGAGAAGTCCAGGAGGTCTCTCTTGAGCCATCTCTAGAATTACCCGGAGTGCCCATGGTTGATAAATCTGTTGATGCCTTGTACTCTCCCATCTGTTTTGACAAACAATCACAGAATCAGGATGGCAGAAAGTAAAAATTAGGTTTTTCTAAATTCATCTATATATGCCTTAATACTATATCAAAGGATGCTACTTTATGGAGGAAAAACATATACATACTCTGTACATATTTAGTACACCAAAAATATACTCATATGTAATAACTCATTTTATGGTTCCAAAAGAAAAAAAAAATGTCATAGACATGGTTACTAAGAAAAAGATGATAGTTTACCCAGCTTGGTGAGCTGCCGGGACCAGTCGGACTTTCCCAACCGATATGCGCTACATGTTTCACATCTGTCGGATACCCAATTTCGATATCATGTGATGCTTCTTTTACCACTGCAAGTCAATTTGTGTACAAAGAATTGTCATTTTCTTTTACATTTTTTTTTATCGATATACTCAAGTCCTGTACCACATAGGCAGGAAGATATATTAGATGTCAATAAAAAGCAAAGAGATGATCAATTACCAAATATTTGAGAGATCAACTTGAGCCCCTTGAAGACTCCTTTTAACTTGGTAGACATTGGGAGAGATGAACGCCTTGGCAAGTCTTCGGTTAAGGAAGTAAACAAATTAATAGAAAATATTGCATAGATGAACCGAGTTTTTAATCATGAACGGGCACCTAATGACGCATGCATATAAGAGTTGGATGTGATTTATCCACAATCAAATATTTGCAGATGAAAATTTGAGGGAAAGGCTCAACAAAGATGATCTTGGGTACACCATGTAGTTTTATGTGAGAAACTGTTGGGGTGCTACATAATTCATAAGGGAAATAAAAGAAAACTATGAACAAAATTTCAGAAGTTAGCAAAGCATGAGTTTGAGAATATAGTACCTTTGTGATGATACAGAAGTTATTTTGTTGCTATAATTCAGAGAAGTTTCTTCAGCAGGATATCCTCTGTAGCAACATATCCATGACCATCCATCTTTAATCCTTTTTGATATAACAGGCTTTAAACCGGTTAGACATGACCAACTATGTTATTTTCTAGGTTGTCTACAAGTTGTACTAAGAAATTTATTAATGTATATAAAAGCTGTAGGGGGATGGAGAGGGACACATATTGGATTTGGATATAGAAAGATTACAGTGTATTAACCCATTAAACTTGGAAGGAGTCCAACTTCTAAGATGACTCATGAAAATTTTCTTGTCCGCATTGTAAATGGGTTTTTCTAGTGTACTTTTGAATTAGATAAGTCCCTCAAATTTTGAAGCTATAACATAAAGAGAGAGAAGCTGCTGCCAATCAACTTCTGGAAAAAAACATAAGGAATTTGTTTACCAAAATTTACTGAGGTTAAATTGCATCCACAATGTTGCAAACGTCAAAATCATTACAATGGGCTGGGTATAACGAAATTCTCATGTGTATACCTTCAAAAAGAAATTCTCAAGTGTAAATATATGATTGTCAGGATAAAATATTTAGAATTCCTACAATCTGATCAAATGATTAAAATTGTTTAATGTTTACTGTATGCTGATGAGTAAATCACTGTCGGCGTGCATATATCATTCGATTATTATAAATTCTGTAAAGACAGACAACTTTAATTATATACTATTATTTGTTTAAGACAGCTAAATAAAGAGTGATCATTTTTCATAATATCATTCAAAAAATTAATTTCTTATCTGATAATTTTAGTATTAAAAATTAGTTAAAGTATAACTCTTACAACATTATGATGTTCATGTGGTAATAAATTAATAAAAAAGAAAGTTGTTTATTGGGATCTCAGTGGATCTCAATGTAAAGCGTGGTGACCTGTATATATGTAACGTACAGGTACAATTTTACGTTTTCAATGTATTATCAAATTAGGCATGGAGGTACCTAAATATTATTTCCTTTCTGTCATTTGCTAATACACAGTTTTTTGTTGTATATATATTTTGTTGGAATTTGGAGTGTGGAGACGTTTTTTGGACCACAGAGAATCTGTTGTGGACCGCAGAGATTCTGTCGTGGACCACAGACTGACAGGCTCTGTTTGCATCTCCTGATGAAGAGATGCATATGGCTCTTTATATACACTTGTCTCTGGTCATTTTCTGTGAGAAGTAACAAACTAAGTGACTCTACTAATGGGGACAAATGAGAGACAGAAGTGTAAGACATAGAGAGACCATATACTCCCAGATTTGTTCTTCTCCTTGAGGATCAAATACCATTAGAGAGAGATCTTCTCGTCTAGTCGGATTGAGGATTCCGATATTGAGAAGAAGTCGAGTCTAGCACTTGTACTGTGAATAGTGTGAGATTGTTGTCAATCTCCACTGGCGATAGTAGAAGACGGGGCTATGGCGCAGCGAGAGCAAGCGGCGATGGCTTGGTGCGGAGGAAACCCAAATAAAGAGGATATCCTAACACGTTTCCGCATTCGGTATGATTTATCGATTTTCTTACATATTTATTGTTGTTATACGAGAGACTAGAACATATCTGTATGATATTTGGTTGCATGGTACGCAATCCAAATGACACGTGTGAAGAACATAAGTGTGAGTCTTGATACATGTTCTAAGTCCATAAGATCTGTTATGTAAGATGGTTCATGAAGTGCTACTGGAAATTCCAGATTGTTGCGAGTGGCGATGATCTGCTATGGACCATAGGAATAACAGTTCTTTGTTAGTAACATCAATCTGTTATGGTCTGTAGATGGATGTAGTCTATTGTGACAGAACATCCAGGATGTAGTGCAGATATTATGAAAAATGTGTTGTAATATATTTGAGTATTTTACGAACATTTTTCAGCATGTTATAGATCACAACATGATTGTGTTGCAGACCGCAATAAGTTTTTGTGGATGGCAACATCTTCCAATATGATTGCAGATTGTAACATGACTATACTGTGGACCACGATAAGGTAGTTGTGGACCACAAAGAGTTGGTTGTGGATCGCAGCAAGATGGCTGTGGACCACAACAGTACCCTATGACAGATGTAAGCCAATTCTATACTTATTTAAGAAAAGTCCGAGGGACTTGAGATATCTGAATGGTACATACATGCTATCTTATCAAGGCAATATACTTGTGTTTGGTTTGCCTATTGAGAGGAAACCTTGATAAACTCATGTTTACATTTGAGATGTAAATTGCTTGATAATACTATCTTGATGTAGCAAGAAATACAGATTTTACTCACTCGTTGTGGAGTTGGAGTAAATGTAGAGTCATTCTCATTTTGGATATGAGAATTCAGCATGTTTAGTTGTACCGACTCACTCATGTGAGGGTGGAGTATGTAACATGATTGGATATCATGGCTAGAGAGAGTTTGGTTGAGTATAATCCTATATATAATTGGAGATTGTTATGACATAGAGGGAGTCGATAACAACTCATTGTAATTGTATGGCTATTGAAGCATACTATGGATTATGAGAAGAACCAAACATATTCAGATATGAAATTAGAGACATGAATTTATGATAACACAGTTAGAGTTGATCGTGGATCAAGTACATACCTAGTGTGCATAGGTTGTGATTGTACTTGAGAGTGATACTCTTTGGTTAACTTGAACATGAAAGATGGATATAGTAAAATTGTATTTTACTGTTGTTCGAGTTGAGGCTGGTACTTATGGTAGCATGTCAATAGGCTGAGATTGGCTCTCTCACACGAGCAATCGTCTCTGACGTCTGGGACGGGCAGAGATAAGACTTATCAAGCTAATTATGCTTAGTCTGGGACTAAGATGCCATTTGGGGCAAATAGAGCTTGACGTCGCCTTAGTCAAGGACTAAGATGAGACCACGATGTGGTGGTCGGCATGAATTGTTCCCCACAATTTATGTAGTCTATTATTAGCCGAGGTGAGTGGCCTTGCAAGACACTTCGGGAGTGTAGTTGTGAAGGAACTCAGGGTTAGTTGCAATGGATGCGATCTAGACCATAGATGCATGGTTTGTGACTAGACCTGGACTCGTACAGTGTTTTTTTTAAATTGTTAGACATGCGTCTGCTCATGGCAGAATAACACTGTAGCATGCATTTCATACTGCATGTGCTTAGCGACACGTGGAAAATGAGTTAAGTGACCTAGATAGTCATCCTTGCCTTCTCATTGTGTGAGACCCACAACTACGTACCCTTATCACTCTTGACTATGTCATGAGAGAGGGAGCTGATGTATGCTACTTCCTTATGTTACCAATGACGATGAACTATACCGTCTGTCGGGGCATTTGTCAGAAAGCTGTCAGTTTCTAATCGAGTGACATGAGTGCAAAAGGAAGGTAATTGTGATTACACCATTTGACTTACTTGTGATTCACCGCGCGGCCAATCATGTCATTTGGGACATTGATTGGGAATACATGTGAGTAATGTGGACTAAGCATTGTCCAAGAGGGAGTGTGAAATGCTTAGTCAGGTGTATATCTAATTGACCTAGGGTATGAGATACTGCTTTAATTAACAGTTTGGTAAATGTCCTAGATAGCTTTAATCGGCTTCCTCTAGGATACAGGTTTGCAGGTATCGCTAGTCGCACGGTCCATTTGCCTGTATGAAGACTTGACTATATGTTGATCAACGTCTCCAAGAGGGAGATTGTTGGAATTTGGAGTGTGGAGACGTTTCGGTGGACCACAGAGAATCTGTTGTGGACCGCAGAGATTCTGTCGTGGACCACAGACTGACAGGCTCTGTTTGCATCTCTTGATGAAGAGATGCATATGGCTCTTTATATACACTTGTCTCTGGTCATTTTCTGTGAGAAGTAACAAACTAAGTGACTCTACTAATGGGGACAAATGAGAGACAGAAGTGTAAGACATAGAGAGACCATATACTTCCAGATTTGTTCTTCTCCTTGAGGATCAAATACCATTAGAGAGAGATCTTCTCGTCTAGTCGGATTGATGATTCCGATGTTGAGAAGAAGTCGAATCTGACACTTGTACTGTGAATAGTGTGAGATTGTTGTCAATCTCCACTGGCGATAGTAGAAGACGGGGCTATGGCGCAGCGAGAGCAAGCGGCGATGGCTTGGTGCAGAGGAAACCCAAATAAAGAGGAGATCCTAACACGTTTCCGCATTCGGTATGATTTATCGATTTTCTTACATATTTATTATCGCTAATATACATGTTTTCAAGATATATAACTGCTGCTTAAGCCCAGTTGTCTACGGTCTACCCACTTGAGAGAAATAATTTTATAAGGCGCGGGAACTCGTTTTCCAGATATATAAATCGAACCAGCTTGGGTCTATTACGTCAATTCTATTTAATTCATTCACAATACAAGTAGTTACATAATGTAACTGCTCGATAAGGTTTAAACTTTCTTTCTCCATTTTCTTGGATAACTCAGATAAGGTCGATTCCTAAAGTTCCATTCCATTTTCTTGTATTTTATGATGCATTGATATTCCTATATTCCCAAGTATATTTTTTTGTTTCCTAGTTTACTTAAATTTCTAGTTTGGCAATCAAGAAGCAGTTTTTTGAAAAAAAAAAAAAAAAGTTTCTGTCAAGCAGGGCATTTTAAAAATGTTTTTTAGTTCTTCCAAAATCCAAACAAGTAAATTTAATTTGAGGTTAAATTTCTGTTTTTTCAGCTGGTTTAGGGGTAGTACAATAGGGTAGGCGATGGGATAATATAATGCGTTTGTTCAGGATTGATATGTCTTTTCTGTAATAGACTCAGTATAGTTGCAATTCTGCAAACATTAAGCATGTTTCATTTAATAAGATGAAATATGTTGTGTTGTTTGCACTACTTTTAGTGAAAATAGAAAAAAAAAATAAAATAGAAAGGATGAAATGCTTTTTAAGTTCGTCAAAGTTTAAGTAGGATTGTAATCTCTTTAAATATAACATGCATGCTTTCACTGGTTAAAGCTACGATAAAATGCCAATGATTAGTTTCGAGGATGTTTAGGCACGTTGTTTGTGTTACTAGAGGAGTTCAACATCCAATAATAAGAATTGTTCATATCGCGGGACACATGATTAACAAACCAGATTAATCCAGAACTCGTTTGCATTAATAACTAGATTGCTGCTTCAATTCTTATTCTGTTACTAAAGAAATGTTGGTAGATAACTGTCATGTGCCTAACATGCTTCCCTGTTTTTTCTCTGGCAGCGATGTGCCTCACCATAGGAATCCGGACCAAGCATACAAAAAATTATTGTATGCAATCTATTGAGATATCCTTCTGAATTAAAAAAAGGTGGATTACTTGATGACTTCCTGCTTTATTATAGAAAAAGAACTAAAATTATAGTTGTCTGCGTTGTTGATGACACGTCTGTTTGAGGCCATCTTATGGGGCCATTGTAGCCCAAATATTTCATTCTGACATCCATTAGTCTCATTTAAAACAGCATGAACCAGGCTAATGGATTCAACAATGGGGCTAAACATGCTAACTAAGTCTAGTTATAATGATATGATTTGATTAAGACACCTAATAAACCATGTCACTGTGGCTTTTGTAATCAATTTCTGGGTGTTCAACTTCATGTCGGTTGGTGTTTTTCAAGTTTCAGAGCTCGCTATTTGTCAACCCTCATATAGGCAATGAAGGAGATTATTATGCAGTTAAAATAAAATAATGAACTTTTCGGGCAGGGTACTTTGTTTAGCGAGAAAGATAATGAAAGCATAACTCTCACTTAGTACACTGAACACAAACAGAATGGTTGCAATTGGTCTGGTGAACCTGGCTACACAATAGCTCTTAATCTAGCAGGGAGAATCGAGCTCGATTACAACACCAATTCTGCTTAAATAGCATACCTACAAATTACAATCGGTTGCTTGATAAATTGCAGTGGAACAGCTAAATTTAGATGCCAATATCATTTTACTATTTTTATGTATTTAGTTATTGTGCAACAACACACACCCCAGATGGAACTCCCTGCATACATTTGATCTAATTGAACAAGTTCAGTGTATTAATTTTGACTCGTACAAATGAACAAAGGTTTTCATAGCAAACACTATAAACAAAGCCGAATTCTACGCGCAGAAATTATCAACTGCTACGTCATATTGACAGCAACGGGGAACAACTGAACAAGAGAATTTGGTCAACAAAATAATCATTAATCAGATTATACTAAAGAGCAGGCAAGAAGGTAGGTATTATTAGCAGTGTCTCATTCAAAAACAAAGCAATCCAAGAGTACAGCGCAAAAGAAAGAAAGAAATTGTGCAAATTACCATAATACAACGCCATCTGGTCTGGTACCAGCTACTAGATACCACATAACACTTATCATATATTTAGTAAAGATAAACGATATTATGCAACACCATCTAAGCATACAAACAGAGAGATGGATAGTGTTCTCAGACTACTATTTATAAATATTGCTCTTCAAAGCCAAGCGAAAGCTTTAAAAACCATGAATCTTAATGTGTTCCTTCTTCACAATTCCAGCCTGCAAAGCAAAAGAAATTCAAAGGAGATGGTACAATTAACCACAGCAAAATGTCAATTGTTCTGCTTAAATAAAAGACCTTTACTTTCCCTTCAGAATTATTCCAATGAAAATTCCCAATATTTAAGCAAGAACAATCTAGAGCCAAATTGTAAGTTCTGTATCATAGTAATTTCAACTTCCACTTGTATAGAATATTATACTACAAAAATGAAATAGCCTTAATGAAATGAATCCAGTACTTCAGTATTCAAATTAATTTATATTAATTCCAAAAGATGAATGTTCAACATTATCTTTCATCATTCCTTTAGCACTAGATGAACAAAGAACAGGAGGCTGAATTTCTACTTGGATTCTTCAATACAGCAGATTTTTTCTTATTTACAATTATTGAAAAGTTATGAACTCCTCTTCAGTTCTATGCAAAAAGTTGTGCAGGTGTAAACTTCATTATGTACAGAAATGCAATCATAATATAGGAATCAGAGATGAGTTTAAAATAATTACTGGAGATATTACCTGAACAAGGAAGTTGGCCACATTCTTGCGCTGGTCACCTTGGAGCTGAATAACCTATATATTCAGGCAATTAACTCACTCAGTTCACTACACATGCTAACAACCCAGAGCTACTAAATGAAGTTTCTGGTAAAGAAGCTTATGGTGACACAAATTTCACAGATAGATGAAGGACACAAACCTGGCCTAGCTCAGGATCCTCTACAACAGTGCCGTTGCAGCAGAAATCTTTCTTGAGGTCCTTGAGTATCTTGTTGTAGGAGAACTCCTTCTTTAGTCCCTGGACAGTTGTCAGGCTCTTGCGACCATTCCTCTGCTGTATGCGCACATGTACATACTCCTTTGCTCCTGCACCGGAGTCCTCAGCATTTGCCTCCGCAAACGGATCTACGTGGCATTACACATCAATATGATTAGAACACAGGAAAATTAAATGTTTTTCAGGGTAAAACTGGAAAACATATATGAAAAAGTACTTCATTACTCATGTTGAACTGATCTACCTTATTATTTTGTCAAACAATGCCCATAAAATACTAGCATTAGACAAGGTAAAAGGAAAAATATAACATTTAATCAACATATATAATGCCCAAATCTCAAATAACATATTTTACTATTTCACAATTCACAGTCAACAACCCACAGAATCACAATTATGAATAAGAAAACTAGCAGTTTGTCAATATTTGTATACCAAAAGCAGCTGGGAGCTCTGCTTCAATTTCAGACATGAACTCTTGACTTCTTTGAGAAATCTTCAACTAGAAACCAACAGTGTCCTCTGGCTTTGTCTCTGAGAAGGTACCAAAAAAATTACAACCATGTTACTAAACTGAAATACCATTTGGCCATTAATAAAGTATGGAGTACAAACTAATTAAAAAGTTAAAAAGATGTTCAAGGCAAGGATAGCAATATGTCTTACATACTTACATTATTTACTACATGTAAGTGACAAAGAATTGTACATCACTCACAGAAAACTAATGAAAAACCAGAACAAACCTACTTACTGCACCTGTATCAAATTATTTGTGATTCTTAATTTTATCTACCCTCACAAATTACTTATTCTAATCACTACAATTTGAGAAGCCCATATTAAATCTGAAACTATAATTTTCTTATATTAGTAAGCACCTTTCAATGTTTCAATATTTGACCACAGAATTATGCACTACGGTGTTATAATTCCTAGAATCCAATTCAATTAAATAAAAACATGCTTCTACATGAAGATTGACATGTAGATTTGTCTACAAAACTACATCGAAATTTTACCAAATCGAAAACCCTAATTTTCTAAAATAAAAAAAAAAAATCAAAAACAAATTTCCTTCAAGAACAATAAACCAGACCTTGATCGAGCAATATTTAATTAGTCAATCGCAATTTAACAACAATCCTACAAGCAAATTATCGAGCAGAAGCAATCAAATCCCTTCCTTGGACTTAACAACTGACGAATTACACCAGCAAAATGTAAAAAATCGGAAACAATTGCACGACGAGAGAAGAAAAAATCGATACCTTTGTATAGATCGGCGATCGAAGTTTCGAAATCAGAGAAAATCGCAAGAAAATCGGAAAGACCCCTCTTATGTCGACTCGAATTCGTGAAAATTGAAGGGGTAGAAGAAGTTTTCTCTATTTTGGGGTTTTTAAAGACTATCCCACCGCCGTCCATATAAGGGGAAAGATACTAGTACATATTGGCTGCACGCGGTGTATACCGTATAGTATGGACTTTGAGGTGACTTGTCGCTGTTGTGTTTCTGTTAACGGCGAAACTCCTGATATTCCATATTAATGCGATGGTCCGGGTTTTTATGGGATATCATGAGTAGTGATGCCTTGCTGAGATAAGCTCAAAATATCTATGCAAAATTTGCAACTGCCGTTGATTTCTATTTCATCGGTGGAGATTGAATCCGTATGCTGACTATATGCGGTTATCCGTGTTCCAAAATGGACGATTGAGATGACGTTTTGTGGCGTCCATAGGAGATGGCAGATAGAGGTAAGAAATAGAAAATTGAATGTACAATAATAATACTCATCAAAACTTTACTTCTAAATTTAACGTTAAAGTTGATTTCTTGTTAGAACTATATTTAAAAAAAAAATACATTATTTATTCAATATAAATAAAATTGATGTTAAATTTTGAATAAAAAAATTTAGAAGTGCGAAATATCCTTTTTTTTTTTCCAATATCACTTTTTGTATAAGAAATTGAAGTAACATATCTCAATAAAAAAAAATGATAAAATGAACAGATAAAAACAATTATATATACACTCAAAATTAATATACACATCAGGTAAAAGAGTATTGCTACAGTCAAATATGGTTGACATGTATGTCTATCAAACGCAATTAGATTTCAAATATTAAGTTGTAAATAACCGCTCGAAACTGGCTATGTGTTTGCAAATTGAAATATTATTGGAGAGTAAATTTTATATAGTATTTTATTTTATTTTTATTTTTTCTATAAAATCTCTTGATAAAATATTATGAATTATCTAATAACAATGAAATATTATTGGAGACTAAATTTTATATATTATTATATTTTTAAATTTTTTTTATAAAATCTCTTGATAAAAGATTATGAATTATCTAATAACAATGATTTTAAAAAATAGCAAATAATTTCTAGAAAAATACATAATTTGGTCACTAATGAGATTTCAATATAAATAACTCATCGTGCAGTTCAAATCGGTTATTTTGCAAATTGAGATTTGAGATCTATCAAATTTAACATGTTCATTTGTCAAACTCATTTAACTGTAGTATTAGGAGTGTGTTTAGTCGCACAAAGTATTAAGGAATAAGAAGTATAAATAGTCGCAATTAAACAATATATTTGAAGAATAAAGTTATTTATACCATATTTTTATATAGGAATAAGAAGTATAAATAGTCTTATTTCTTAGTTTATGTAAGAAAATCGGTAACTCATACCGAATGCGGAAGCGTGTCAGAATCTCCTCTTTATTCGGGTTTCCTTCACACCAAGTCTTCACCGTGTGGTCTCGCTGCGTCACAGCCCCGTCTTCTACTATCGCCAGTGGGGATTGATTGCAATCCCGCACTATTCACAGTCCAAGTGCCAGACTTGACTCTCACGAGATAACCGAACTCAATTCGGTCATGGGATCTCTCTCTAATGGTGACTATGCTTATTGGAGAAGAAGCACTAGTCTCAGTGGAGTTTCTCTCTCATAAAATTCTGTCTCTCACAGTCTTTCTATGTCTCCCACACTTAAGAAATGACCAGAGACCATCTATTTATAAGAGAGCACTCTTTCCCAAAGGGTGCATATGACCAGATCAATATCTAGTCGTCCAGTCAGTTCGCGGCCCGCGATGACATGTCGCGATCCGCGACCCTGCAACATCTCCATTATTTCCCACAATCTCCCTCTTGGAGATGTTATCTCTATAATAGTCAAGTCTTCATATTGGCATGGACCGTGCGACTAGCGATACCTGCAAACCTGAATCCTAGAGGAAGCCGGTTAAAGCTATCTAGGACATTTAACAAACTTGTTAATTAAAGCAGTATCTCATACCCTAGGTCAATTGGATATACACCCGACTAAGCACTTCGCACTCCCTCTTGGACATTGCTCAATCCTCATTACTCACATGTATTCCCAATCAATGTCCCAAGTGACATGATTGGCCGTACGGTGAATCACAAGTAAGTCAAATGGTGTAATCACAATTACCTTCCTTTTGCACTCATGTCACTCGATTAGAAACTGATTGCTTTCTGACAAATGCCCCGACAGACGGTATAGTTCATCGTCATTGGTAACATAAGGAAGTAGCATACATCAGCTCCCTCTCTCATGACATAGTCAAGAGTGATAAGGGTACGTAGTTGTGGGTCTCACACAATGAGAAGGTAGGGATGACCATCTAGGTCACTTAACTCATTTCCCACGTGTCGCTAAGCACATGCAATATGAAACGCATGCTACAGTGTTATTCTGCCATGAGTAGACGCATGTCAAACGATTTAAAACACTGTACGAGTCCAGGTCTAGTCACAAACCATGCATCTATGGTCTAGATCGCATCCATTGTAACTAACCCTGAGTGCCTTCGCAACTACACTCCCGGAGTGTCTTGCAATGCCACTCACCTCGGCTAATAATAGGCTACATGAACTGTGGGGAACAATTCATGTCGACCACCATATTATGATCACATCTTAGTCCTTGACTAAGGCGACATCAAGCTCTAATTGCCCCCAAACGACATCTTAGTCCCAGACTAAGCATAACTAGCTTGATAAGTCTTATCTCTGCCCGTCCCAGACGTCAGAGACGATTGCTCGTGTGAGAGAGCCAATCTCAGCCTATTGACATGCTACCATAAGTACCATCCTCAATTCGAACAACAGTAAAACATAATTTTACTATATCCATATTTCATGTTCAAATTTACCAACGAGTATCACTCTCAAGTACAGTCACAACCTATACACACTAGGCATGTACTTGATCCACGATCAACTCTAACTGTGCTATCACAAATTCATGTCTCTAATTTCATATCTGAATATGTTTGGTTCTTCTTATAATCTATAGTATGCTACAAAAGCCATACAATTACAATGAGTTGTTATCGACTCCCTCTAGGTCATAACAATCTCCAATTGTATATAGGATTATACTCAACCAAACTCCCTCTAGTCATGATATTCAATCATGCTACACGCTCTACTCTCACATGAGTAAGCTAGTACAACTATTGCATGCTATATTCTCATATCCAAAATGAGAATGACAACTCATTTACTCCAACTCCAATACAAGCGAGTAAAATTAATATTTCTTGCCATATCAAGAAATAATGTTATCAACCAATCTACATATCTAACGTAAACTTGAGTTTATCTATGTTTCCTCTCAACAGGCAAACCAAACACAAGTATATTGCCTTGATAACTTAGCATGCATGTACCATTCAGATATCTCAAATCCCTCAGACTTTTCTCAAATAACTATACAATTGGCTTTCATCTGTCACAGAGTACTATTGTGATCTTCAAACACCTAGTTGCATCCTGCAACCAACTCACTTTGGTTCCTAAATACCCATGTTGCAATTCTGCAATAAACTTTCTCGCGGTCCGCGGGAACCATTCGCGGTCCGCGGAAGTCTTTATGCAAACAGATGCTGCTGCCATCCGCGGGCACTTCCCGCGGTCCGCGACAGACTTTTTGCAACCTATTTCATGTGACAGGTTTTATGAATTTATAACTTGTATCAAGACTCATATTTATGTTCTTCTAATTCGTGTCATTTTGGCTTGCGTACCATGCAACCAAATATCATATAGAATATTCTAGTCTCTTGTGTAATAACAAGAAACATGTTGAAATAATCTCTCAAGTATGACACAATAACATATTAAGGCTTAATCAACAACATTTAGACAAGAGTCACTTAGACTTATTCTTTCCAGCCAATAATGCACCATGTAATTAGCAACTTATTCTTGGACAATATAACATTCATGTTCAAAAGAATCTACAAACTCTATTGACATGATTTAATTTTAGACTATTGAATCGGTTAAGTCCGCATCCACTGCATACTTTATCATAATTCTGCCACAAATTAGACAGAAGATTCAATACCACTTTGTCTAAAATCTGTTAATACTCCATAAAGAATAGTTCTAATCTATACTGGTCAATATTGCTAGAATAAGACTAAATTACTTGACTTCCTCTATTCTTGTATAGCCTATCACAACTGAATCTTATACTTCAATTGATAGCTTTGCTTAGCATTCAATCAAGAACCATACTGATTAATGCCCTTGCAATAAATCAATTTAGAAAATCCACATCTCAGTATTTCTTCGTTTACTTATCTCATTTTGTATTGCAGCAATAAGTTTGAGTTACTTCTCTAGCTTGTTGAGCCGATTCTTATTTAATGTCACATGTCCTATGAGGTTGAGGAATATTACTTCATTCCCCTCCTGTTCCTCAATGCTCAGACAAGTACATGTCAAATACAAGAACGGTTCCAAACAGCTCTAAGTTACTCAAAAAATAACTCCCTCTCAACAGGAAATTATTTTAGTATTGTGATTTAATCATATGGCATATCTACTATTTCTTCTCCAATAAAGTTCCTCAAACTTTATGAGAAGGTGCACTCCAAATGCAACAGAACCTATAACTACTTAAGTATTCACATTAGGATCTATTGTAGTTTATAGTTCATTAAATAGTAGAACTTAGAGATAAGAGACGCAAGGTTCAAAACATAGACCACATCTATATTGTTCTAACCATATCTTACAAGGTCCAATTCATCACAATCTGTCGCGGTCCGCAGATAAATGTCGCGGTCCGTAAAAACTCTATATTGCAGTTCTCAACAAAAGATCCGCAATTTCTCCACAATCACAGATTCACATCCGTGATTTACTATAGAGTTGTCATTATAAATTGACTTTACCCATATTCAAAAAATATTGATCCGAAATCAACTTTTTCTTGAATTATAGCTGTCAATTATAATGAGACTACTTCCAATATAGTCTTAATGTGATGAATTATAAGGCACCAAGTTCAGCCCTCACATTGGAACAAATATCCAAGTAAATCTCTAATACTTGAACAGCCATATGCAAAGCTTTCAAGTAACCAACTTCAGCTAACTATATTCACAAGTTGGCAAATAAGCTTGACACAAGTCCTCGAATGCCAACTTATATTTACGTCCAACTCTAATAGTATAGCATATCATAACAATCACAAACTAAGAGACTAAGTAACATGCAAGAAACACAACCATTTATCAATTCAATTTAGCAATCCATCACAAAAGAATTAATGACTAATACTAGATTTTATCAATTAAAGAAACATAAATATCATGGAGCGATTATTTCTGTCACGGGTCGCAGCCGGTTGCTGCGGGTCGCGACTAGAACAATGTGTTAGTTCCCAGAACTGCACTTTCACTTTAAATCCTCCATCTAGATAATTTGTTTCTAATGAAATTGACAATAATCATAGATATAATCTGATTTCTTAAGCAAATATGATGTTTCTTAACTACAACCAAGAACACATACACTCATTTGCAAAATCAGATTTCTAGTACTCTCAATATGCTTAGAATCATATATCTTTTTACACATTTGAGTCAACACTACAATCTCTTCAGTACATACTAACACTTGACAATTTATCATGAATTCTAACTAATAAGCAATGTTCGTCTAAGAACGAACAAATCAATAACAGTGAATTTCACTATTTCTCAACACATAGAGTGAGAAAAATATTCACTTATTGCTTATTAATTCATACATAACATACTTCGTGCAACTCCAAATCATTTTGACACGATTGTAAGATGCCACTCTACGGTGCTTCTTGAACCCATAAAATTGATTGAGTTTGCATAAGTTTATTGTCAATTAGTTTTACTGAACTTTGAGATATACCCACATGGTATTAGTGATACCTACACTCAAATTATAACAAGAATGATCTAACTCATACTATTCAACAACACAATGCTAATAGTATAGTATTTCTTTTCTAAGCACATCATTTATATACTAAGGATTCTAAATCTGAATTATAACGGTTACAAGTACATTCTAATCCTCTATAAGATATTGAGATATTGTAATTTCACACATTACACATATCCATCAATTCTATTTCAATAGAGATCAGCAATGAACTTCTTAATTCAGCTAAATCCAATCAACAATAGAGACACGCACAATACGGGTTGGTACTAACATTGATTTTGTCATCCAATCTAGAATTAATCTGAAATCAATACTATCTTTGCAGCAAGTGAGAAAGAGCCTAGGGCAACAAACATCGCTTGCAAACAAAGAAATATTGATTTCAATTAATTCAATTGATGCAAAATTTCCAGAATATGGATGAGACAAACTAGTCTACCAATCCAAATTCACCCAACATGTACATTCACATGTAATTGGCAAGACGGTACCTACTTGCACCATCAAACCAATGACAACACCACATGTGCTATCATATTCACAATTTGGTAAACCAATTACCAAACAACCGAAGATTATCACTAAGATAACCTTTTAACCACTGGTTGTGTTGACATTCAGGAGTTTCAAGTTTTGGTCAAATTTTATCTTTAATTGTGACTTTACTGCATGTATATGTCTCATGTTGTAGTCCGCAAGTCTATTATGCGGTCCGCAACACGTCTCTACGGTCCGCAGCCCACTACTGCAATCCGTAAGTACAGAGAAATCAAACTCTGTTTTTCCGAACAAAACTATTGCGGTTTGCAACCGATTGTTGCGGGTTGCAACTAGTCTATTATGTTGGAACTTTGATTCTGGCAATTTTACAAACCTCAGAATCAATGACACTATACCAGTAAACATCTCTACCAAATACCGTCTAGACATATGGTGTTTGCAACTTTCTCATTCAACCAATGAAGAGAAATCACAACCCAAAACTAATAAAGATAGTCTCTAAGGTTCTATGTTGTAAATAGTCACAAAAACAAGCATAAGAACTCTCTAAACCAAAACTAACGATCAATTGGGGCTTACTTGTATCAATCCTACAAGTACTGGTTTATTTATGTCTCAATTCTCGTGAAAACTTGAGTTCCAGATGTTGTAGATCATAACCAACATGCTACCGATCATAACAAACACTCTGGAATTACATATGACCTTGTCGCGGGTCGCAGCAACCCTCCACGGGTCGCAACAACCTTCCACTGGTCGCAACAAAGAAGTTTTGGGTCATATCAACATGTCGCGGATCGCGGCCAACTGCCAAGGGTCGCGACATGCATCTCGTCCAGAAATCTGATTCGTACACTTTCGGTAAAACGACGATAACTTTCTGTATACAGATTCGATTTTCGAGTTCTTGGACATTCCGGAAAGTAGACTCGAAGCACTTTCCAATGGAACAAATCTCACTCGAATCGGAGTTACAGATCTTATGTTATGCCCTCGATAATCAGACTATACCAGTTTACAAAATCTGGACTGCAGTAATTCGAGTTTTATCAACTTTCTTCCCAAAAAATCACGAAATTAGAGCACACAAAAATACAAACAAACAACCAGATATCGACCATAAGACTTTAATGGTGTATTAAAATCGAAAAAGAGGAATAGGGCTCTGATACCAATGTAAGAAAATCGGTAACTCATACCGAATGCGGAAGCGTGTCAGAATCTCCTCTTTATTCGGGTTTCCTTCACACCAAGTCTTCACCGTGTGGTCTCGCTGCGTCACAGCCCCGTCTTCTACTATCGCCAGTGGGGATTGATTGCAATCCCGCACTATTCACAGTCCAAGTGCCAGACTTGACTCTCACGAGATAACCGAACTCAATTCGGTCATGGGATCTCTCTCTAATGGTGACTATGCTTATTGGAGAAGAAGCACTAGTCTCAGTGGAGTTTCTCTCTCATAAAATTCTGTCTCTCACAGTCTTTCTATGTCTCCCACACTTAAGAAATGACCAGAGACCATCTATTTATAAGAGAGCACTCTTTCCCAAAGGATGCATATGACCAGATCAATATCTAGTCGTCCAGTCAGTTCGCGGCCCGCGATGACATGTCGCGATCCGCGACCCTGCAACATCTTCACTATTTCCCACAGTTTATATAATTTTTAGTTGTGATCATGAGTTGTGTTGTATATATATTATTTACATTCTTGTGCAACCAATAAACGGTTTAAATTCGATTAAGACTCTCGAACGGAATAGAAAGGGTGAATAGGCCATTACAATTCGGCCCGACCTCTTCCGTCCGTCCCCCTACGAGTCTATGACTATAAAAGCAACATTAATGCACTCTGACTCCATATAAAGTACTTTTTACAGAAGTTCCTCGGGCTAAAAGTAAAGAACAGAAACAAAGAGAAATGAAGATGCTTCTCACCTTTTATATGAGAATTTTCTTTGTGTTTATAGATTCTTTTCACCTTCCTTGTTGGTACGTTCTTTTCCAAATGCACTCACTTGTTAGATAGAGATATTACATTAAAGTCGCTATATTAACGTGGCAAATAGCATCAACATTCATTGAATATTGGAATTTAATTTTCTACAAACTCTATCAACTTGACGCTCAAATATTCCTCCGAAATTTGCCATTTGTTCACTTCAGCAATACAAGTAGACAAAACTTATGATATCATACTCATACCATGGAATTTCAAAAAGAGGGTTCCTAGTTCTCACTATGTAGGTAATTAGGCACCTCGTGGAAACAGAAATTAATATTTCCATTTCTGTTTCTGTTCATCAGGCCGTTAATTCTCGTGTATAAATTATCAGAAAGAGGTACTTGGATCATTTTACCTGGCTGCACCTCCTAAGAGTTAATTCTCCTTAGGCCTCCTTAGATCCCTTTTCTAATTAAATCCTGTTAAACAGTCCATCATAATTCATAGCACATCTCATTCCCCTAAATCTCAAGTCAATTTCTCCCTTGTTCCATATATAAATCCCTCCTCTCTTCCTGTAATGATCCTAAGGACTCTCTTAAACATTGTTGCCGAGCAAGCCTAGTATCATAAGAAAGCAACAAAATTTGAGAAACCAATGTAAAATTATGAACATGCGTTGTAAGTTTTTTTTTCGTACTAAATTTTCCCTATTGAATGCACAGAAACGTAAAAAATAAAACTTCAGCATATCACTCAAAACAATCGACAAGGTAAGAACTAGAAATTAAATAAAAGTAAACATTACATGTATACAGAATCTGCATACTGTGTATGCACCTTATAAACTACAAATGCACAACTCTATCACCATGGCTAACAGTATTATACAAATCAAATAAACTTATCCACCACGAGACAAATGTTCTCCATAACACTAACCAAAAAAAATTCTGGTACAACTACATTTTTGGGGGCAAACCATGCACTTTCAATCTTTCATCATGCAAAAGTACTTTTCAGGCACTCTTGCACCAGCCTGTGCACAAATCTCGACCACAGCTGGTGCATGTCCATAATAATCCCTTTCTCTATCCTCGAGCACAGCTGGATCCTATGGTCGCCTGTGCCACACAATCTTCTGTGGCACTATGCCATCCACCTCAGCACGTTTTCAGATGTGCAAACCCCTCCATGCCTCATACTTGTACATCCCACATGTTCTCACCTTATGTCCAGTAGACCCCACATAAATTTCAGAGCAGTGCTGACAAGATATCTCTACTAGATAGAGGAGAAATTTTCTGTTTGTGATTTTTCATGCCCACTGAGAGATCAGCATCAGCCTGTTTACAGTTATTCTCTTGGTTTGCCACACAGGACCCATGGATGTCCCAGACATTTTGAGGGAGGTCAGCACCAGACTAGTAGCAGAGCTCTAAAACAGCAGGAATGGGAGTGAAATCAAAATGCTGGTTGTGATCTATAGTTTCAGGTTGGAAGGGGTTACAAAGTTGGTAGGTCTCGACTGGAACCAGGATTTCATTTAATTGGGCACAGGTCCACTTGTGAGGCTGGTTTTTCGTGAGATGCTTGAATCCAGGGCATGTTTTAATGGAGTGACATGTCTCGTCTGCATACACTTCAGGGCAAAACCTGGGAACAACACATTGGAATGAGAAAAGTGTTTTCACTGATATATCAGCAAGAAAATTTCATTAACATTATTAGTACTGCCAGAGAGTAATCATCATTTTGCACAAGTTTTGTGGAATTTCACAAAAAAAAAAAAACAATTAAGAACTCATCATAAGATCAAAATAAAGATATCTAATCATACCAGCAAGACAATTAAATGTTTATCATCTGGATAGCCACAAGACTATAGGAACTGATGACAAGGGGTGGTGATGACCTGTATACTGCTGCCAGTCCCTAACCTGACCATTTTAAGTTCCTTCACCACTTCAATCAGGTTCAATATATATTGCTAACAATCTGAACTAAATTATAATAATCAACAAGTTCTAATTATATTAATCAAACAACACATTATTTAATTTATTATATTTCCTTTTAAACTAAATTTCTGTTTGATTACTGCCTGTACTGTAACACTAAACCTGGGACAAAATAAAAACAATTAACCATAATTATCAATTTACTTAATGCAGTTATCATACAGACACAAATATACCCACTAGTTTATGGTATGCAGCTATAGTTGCAACATTTTTTAATAGAAAATCACAATCCAGAGTGACAACATTTCCGATAGTTAATTTTCAATAATTAGATGTGAAAATCATTTCTATTTTCCCAATGAATTTCAAAAATGAAAAGATGGAGCTAACATTTCAGTTTGTTTTACTTGCATGAATTCACAGGAACAACTTGAAGTAGAGTTGAAACACCTTGTATCAATGTTTCTCTTGCTCTAACTACCTCCTCTACCACTGGTACCATGCGCATTATTGGGTAGTCTTGGGCTCGGTTTCTGACCCGCTTAAGAATCATTGGTTTTAGTTCCTTCCAATTTATTTTAGATGCATAATATCTCTCTTGCGTGAAGGAGATGTTTAAGAAGCTTTCAAGGAGATGCCGTTGCTTCAACCCATTTCTCAATGCCATTGAGACTGTAAGCAAATAGTAAGATACATAATATGTTAGTATAGCAAGGAGTTACAAGTAGCTTGGTATCACACATTAAATATAATGCAGAATTATTGCTTTCAATTTTAAGTTGTTAGTTTTCTTCCCAAATGTTTTTGTTCCAATTGGTGCCTTATGGTGCCCAAAGAAATGTAGCTAACTTATTTCAGGAAAGCATTTCAACAAACAGTTTGAAGGCCTTATGAGAAATCACGTTTCAACCTTAACACTATAGTTCAATTGAATATCCCCAGGGGCAGAGTCAGAAACAAAAGATGGGAATTTTGAGGTTGAAAAGGAAGAACATTGCATGCAATTTTGCAAAAAACAATAATAATAATAAAATAAAATAAAATAAATACTTTGATGGAAAAATGAATATAAAATAACAATATCATTCATTCTTATTGCCTGACATTGCATAAAAAAGTTTAGCATATATTTAATTAATAATGGAACTAGAGCCCTTATTTCACAAAGGAATGAACGATTGAATTAACAAAAAAAAACTAATTTTCATCTACAGAACCAATTTTACCAAATTGATACAATAAAAGAGGAATCTCACCAGTGTTCTTTTCTTGCGCTTGCCAGTAGAGAGGAACGGAGTGGCCGAGGAGGAGAGCAGCAGTGTTCTTGCGCTGCCAGTAGAGGAGATTGGAGTGGCGGAGCAGCAGTGTTCTGAACCGTCAGAGAGAGAGAGAGAGAGAGAGAGAGAGAGACATCGGAGGAGGAAGAGATCGGAGTGGCAGAGGAGATCGGAGCAGCTGCCTGGTAATGGCGGAATAGGCTGCGAGAGAGATACAATAAAATGGAAACAGGCCTACTACTGGGCTACAAGGCCCTAGGCCCTGAAGCCTAAGCAGATCATGTAATTGAGGGCCCAGTCTCTGATAACTTCTGCGTGCATCCCGCATCGCATTAATCCTCTCGCTCTCTTTGTTCTTTCTTTTTTTTTTTTTTTTTTTTTTTTTTTTTGAATCGCTCTCGCTCTCGTTTCTTGGACAGACTGCAGAGGGTTCAACATTAGTGCAAAGTATCGTCCTAAATGTAACAGGTAGAGGTTACTTAAAAAAGTGTTGGCTTTGTGAGCCACGAGTAGATGACAAAAAAAGCAGCTTATTTTCATCAAAATAAAAAAAATAGCCACAGAGAATAGAGTATCGGGTGACAGTCAAATCTTTTGATGGGTTTTCAGATCTTGGAAGTGCGTCTGTATTCGGAGAATAGAGTATTTTAGAATGTTTTATTTATTTAGTTTCCTTTTTGGAGAATGTAGATTATAATAAATAAGATTATTCGTACTCTTGTGTAATCAAGTCAAGATGTACAATAAAATTTCCTCATAAATTTTGTCTCTTGTCTCTCTTCTCAATTTAGTCATTTCTTTACAAATTTTTTAAACAAACTGGTATTAGAGCCATCTCCATCACCATTGCAGATTAATTGTTGGTCTTAGGATTCATTTTGTTTCTGTTACAGACCTAGTTTGTGTTGCCATTAATTTTTACATTTCTTAATTTTGTCAGGGATTCAGTTGTTATTTGTTGTACTATTATGAATTCCAATATAACTAAATATAAGATTGAGAGGTTTGATGGCACTGCAAGTTTTGTACTTTGGCAAGTGTGAATTTCGATAATTTTGTCAAATCAAGACGTGAAAGACGCAACCAAGGCATGACCTGACGATCTTTCTGATGATGATTGAAAGAAGATGGATGAGAGAGCTCTTTCGGCTATTCAGCTAATAAGTTTGAGCGACTCAACTCTCAAGAAATCCTCGACCAAAAGGCAACAGGGGTGGATCTACTACTGGGGCGGGTGGGACTAGAGCAACACTTAACGCCGTCGAGCCCATGGAGCCCCAGCTAATTTTTTCTGTCATTGGAGCACTCAAAGGTCCATTGTATGAGATGAATATATGATGAATTTATGTTGGTCCAATATTCTTATAAGCTCAGCCCCACCTAAATATTTTTTCTAGATCCGCCGCTGGCAGCAGCTGGTGCTTGGAAAACGTTATATATATAGGCCCCGTTTGGTTGAGGAATAGAGAAGCATAAAATCATTTTATTCCATTTTATGTTGCCAAACACTTGAGAGATAGCTAGACATAACCGGTAGAAGTTACAACCCCAAATTTGATGGTATAAGTTATGAAGGCGGGTCCCACGCATAGAAAAACAAATAAAAAAATAAAGGAAGCAGCTGCCACCCATTACTACCCCTATGTGCTGGATTATATTAAGTATTTGTGTGTATCGACTATTAATTTGTATCAACTTGAGGATAAATTTCATGATTGTGTATGAACTAATCTGTGTGTTTTTATTTATGTAAATTGGTGTCGGTCCCGCCACTATTCTGGAATTGGGGGCATAAATTTTCTTTTTAAGAGAGGCCGTAAGAGAGACGAAGTCAACCACTCAAGATCGGACTATCAGAGGGAGGCAGAGGCGAGCGAGCAAGGTTGGAGGCAAAATCGCAAAAACAATATCGCTGGACTGGAGAGACGGAATTGAATCGCATGGGCCATAAGGGATTGAAGGTGAGGTCTATCGGCCTAGGGTTGGGATTTGGGAACGTGGGATGGGAGCGGAGAATTTTTTCTTATAGTAATTTGTCTAAGTTTTGTGTCTACAGACTAGTTGAATAATTTATATAATTGATTAAACATAGATGAAGTAAATGATAGAGGACAAATGAGTAGTATTTGGGCTTCTGCATGATCATATTTTGAGGCCCATAAAAATTTCATCACGGGGGCTGAGATTTGGAGATCAAGGGGGCTGAAATTTGAAATTTATTGATTTAGTCCAAATTACAACATATAAATATTTTTTTTTTTTCAAATGGTAGGGGGGCAACAGCCCAGCTTAGCATCCGTACTGGCTTCGCCACTGTCAGTCGGTGGTCAGAACATGGAGAGCTTAGATTGTGTATGAACTATTAATTTGTACCAGTAACATGGAGAGCTTTGATGATTGTGTATGAACTAGTAATTTGTACCAGTAACATGGAGAGCTTAGATTGCTTCCAGTTCTTGTCAAATGGTACCTTGGTTTTGTGTTGAGATAGCAAGGAACTTCCATGTACCTTGGTTCGATAGTTAGTTTTCAGACTTATTACAATCTCATTTTTCCTTGAAAAGAATTAAATTTTCTTTTGCAATAATCAGTTTTCTTTTGAGCAAGCTAGCTGAAATATAGGGGCTCAGTGCGTTTGAGTTTTTATCAAATTCTACCTTATAAATTTTATTTGCAAAAGATGACTTGAAGTACTAATTAAAGGGTATTTTGCTGAATGGTATTCTGCTACAGGGACACTTGAGTACGTTTGAGTACTAATTGAAGGGTATTCTGGTACAGGGATACATGGAATAATAAAAGTAAAATCAGAATTTTGATGAAGGGCATTTAAGTCTTTTGATCAAGCTTTTAAATTTCACCGAAATAACATCGTTATGACCGAAATAACAGATTTTTGAAGCAAAACGCATCAACGTTACAACAACCTAGCACGAAATAATAGTTGCGTTATATTTCCGAAATATCGGCGATATAACTTAAAATTGTTGCATTTAGTGACGTCATAACGGATGGGTCATGTAACTTACAAAAAAAAAAACTTTTTGCTGAATACAAATCCATACAAAAACCCTAATTCGTTTAGTTTTTAATATTTTGATTTTGTCTATTTTGCCTTTTGATTTATTATATTTTTATATTTTAAATTTTCAAGTAACTTATAAGATAAATTAGTTGTATATTGTCTTTTTATACACACCGTTTTTTCTCTATTATATCACCAATATAACACCGAATCGTTAAATCAACTCTGTACCATCATATCGCAAAAACCGCATTTTAAAACCTTGCTTTTGATATATACATATATGTATAAATATAAGTTAATCTTTCTTCCTCCTATTCCATAAACAAACATCTATTACATAACTTGACATAAATACATAAACCTCCTTTAACTTATATAACCACTTATTCCCAACCAAATCCTCCATAAGAGATCTACATGCAGAACTCAGTTGCTAACTAAATGCATTTAAGACAAAGATTTCATTAATTCTTTCAAGATGGCAGAAAATTAATCAGTTAAGGTCAATATTTGATATTATACCGCACTTCTCAACGGCATAGAGAGGATTGGTATTAAAGTGGACGACGATGGTATAGGTGGGTTCTGCTTTGTTCGCTGTCTAAGTCTTATCAAGGTTTCAAGGAAACCATACATTATAGGAAGGATTCAATCTCCTTCGAAGATGTGAAGAATAATTTGTTACACAAATCCAACATGGATAGTGACTTGTCCATGGTTGAGAATGGCCATCAAGATGTTGGTTTGATTGTAAAAAAAAAAAAAAAAAAAAAAAAACCCCACTTGTCTTCATCTACCCATTCAAATCATAAGCACGAGAATTTGCAGGAAGATAGAACACATTCAGGCCAAATGTTGTTAGCTTAAGAATAAATAGAAGGTGGATGGTGATTCTGCATGCAAAGCTAATTCAGCTGAAATATTTGATGTGCTTTTAAGGTTTATTTTGGGGTTTGTTTAAAGGTGAAATTTGAAGTCAAAAGGAGGATTTGTTGGAGATGCCTCTCATCTCACCACCAATCGGAAATGGGCTTGATTTGTCAAGTTGTCAGGTATAGAAGGTGAATATTTGTCAAACTATGTTTAAGGAGGAAAATTTCTATGTTTTAATATGTAGGGTGTTTTAGAATGTTTAATTTATTTATTTTCATTTGTAGACAATTTAGATCATTATAAATAAGACTATTTGTAATACGTGTAATCAAGTAAAAAAATATAATTAAATTTTTCATAAATTTTGTTTTTCATAACAGATGCATCATTACTTAATTTTAACACTCCAAATTCAAAGGAAATGATTTGTATTTAGGGAAATTACATGTAGTATACGTTATTAAACGAAGTTTATTAGGCTGTTTATTAGAAAATTACATGTATTTATTTTCAGAATAATATTTTTCCCCCCGATAGAGACTGTTCTCTTAAATAAAAGGTGGCCAGTACGTAAAAGTTACAGAAACATGATAATGTCCAGATTCATATCACAGTAATTTTTCAATATTTTCATATATGTCCTATGACTATTTCTTCAAAGTTCTGTAAAATTTACAAAAAATATGTCATGGATCATACGAATTGTCATGCAGAGTATGCAATATTGTTTCATATTGAAATATTCAATTAATCCATCTAAAGTCTAGAATATTCTATTTATTCCAATAATAAAATTATCCACCTGGAAACAAAGTTAATTATTTGACCACTAGTAGGCAGAGTAGGCCAGAAGAAATTCCGATATTGCAATGGAATAATTACTCTAGTATTTGATGAGTGCCGTTGTATTAAGATCAATTGACCAATCATCTTGCATCAACAGATGAAAATTAAGTCATTAAGCTTCTTTTATTGTTAAAATCTAATTATTTTGGCAAATGTGCGTCAATTGTGTGTGGTATAAGCAAAAACAGAGCATACACAACACAGTTTCAGATGAAAACTCAGTAGTTAAATCTTAGGACAAGTCAAGATCCAAATTGTCGTGAAAAATTTTAAGCTGTAAAGAATTAACAACTGAGTTTTTTTATTCTTAGTTGAGACAAAAACGAGGTGCAATCATTAAAAGCAACTAAAAATTTTGTGCATCATCTTGAGATCCCCTATTACCATATATGCAACTGTAGAGTAATTGTATTCTTACTTCTCTTATAAGGCATGTACAGCGATAGAACTAACCTCGATAGAATGCCTAAATGTGGATTACAAACTTAATTGATGAAACTGATGTAGGAATCACGCAAATATAATGATGTTGTTGCCACCCCAAACCCTTTTGTTGTTCTTTTTTCTTTTTCTTTTTAACACTGTTTATTCTAAAGTTAGAAAGACAAGAAAAGTTCCCTTAAATCTCCCATCTAGAAGGTAAAATTGTCTAAATATTTAATAACATTTCATAAAATGGATCGCTGATTACTACACAAATTTTAGCCACGGAAAAACTTCAGTGATCATGATGCTCCATCCTGTAAAAAGTTTACAGTGGGTACATTTCTGTATTTGTGAACAGAAAAGTGAATTCAGTGATCAATGTTTATGGGTGAATCAACAAAACATTTGATAAAAGTAGATAAAATATAATTGTTTTAAATACTGATACTATTATACCAAATATATAAAATATAATTAATAATTCGAAATATATATTTTTTTGTAAATATATTTATAATACTAAAATTAATAAATATGCATATTCAATTTTATAATGTAAGAAATATGTCTTAATTTCATTGTTTATATTTAAATCAGCCTATGCCATATTGCCGTTGGTGCTATAATTTAGCTGTATAATGCATTGAAGCAAGAGTAAACAAGTAAACATCAATGACTATTGCAATGCAACGACCAAGGTTTCTTATCCTAAAATTAGTGTTTTTTGTAGTAATTAATTGGCAATGCAGTCCAATGCAAAACACATGGGCTGGTCTCTCCGTTCAATAAGGAGCAATAAATTCTTAGACCAAGTTCTAAGAAACCCCGCTAAGCTAAAATAACACCTAGATGATGTGGGTCTATTTCTTTAATCTTAAGTTACAAATTGACACCTGTGAGGCTTGATCTGCTATGGTATAGATGATGTGACTACTTATGTAACCATACACTTTGAGGAGAAGAGCAGAAAATTTTGCATTTTTTTTTTGTTTCAAATTAATATGTATTGACACTAGAATAACAAACCCTGACGTAAAATCCTCCGCCAAAAATGATACAGAGGACTGACCAATATTGTTTGTTACAACTTTCATTTGATCCATTATGATATTATTTTGTTCAACTTGCATCCAACAATATATATCTCTTGAACTTTGATTAATTCCTTTAATTTATTTCATGTCGAATGTTTTAAATAAAATAACAGCTGCTGATGCCAGAACCATTATCAGTTAAGCAGAACAGAGTATATGAATGAATAATATTCTTGTATAATAAATTAATAATACTAAGTATGGATAAAAATCGAAAGCACGAGGCCACTACATTTACAAAATCAGAAACATATATATATAGAGAGAGAGAATGGATACAAAACACTAATGTGTACGGATTGTCCTCGTACACATGAGTCGTTTTTCGATATCCAAAATTCAAATGACCTATCCGAACCGTTCAAGTTGTTCTCCATATTGAAAAATCCTTGGAGACCAAATTTTACATTTTTTTTTGAATTTTTTTACTATATATTACGATATTTTCAAAAAAAAAAACACTACAATTGGAGTATTGCAGGCCCTCCAATTTTAAAATATTATAATATATAGTAAAAAAATTCAAAAAAAAAATATAAAATTTGGTCTCCAAGGATTTTTCAATATGGAGAACAATTTGAACGGTTCGGATTGGCCGTTTGAAATTTGGATCTTGAAAAACGACTCATGTGTACGGAGACGATCCGTACACATCAGTGTATTTTATCCATTCACTATATATATATCTTTTGGATTTTGTAAGGATTTAATAACGTTTTACTTATTTTAATACTTAAAACTTTGTGTTAGCATGAGATTAATTAATATTGGATAGCTTTTACCCCACTTACCGTTAAATGAGATGTATGTTCCTGTACTACATATATATCTTGGCAACATGGCTATTGTTTATGCCTTGTGTTAATCATTATCGTGGCATATAAATATTGAAATATTAATGTTCGCAGAAGCACACAAATTGAACTTTATTTTTAAATATATACATCAAATGGTGTTGATATATCTGTATTGCTTACTGATCGATGGACCATATATAGTGAGCATTAGTGAAATCAACTAACCCACTGAATTTTTCAAAAAGAAAAAACCTTCAAATTGCATAAATATTTCAATTTTATTTTAAGAAATTTTAAAATTTCTCTTATGGGACACAGGTGAATGGAAATCTTGCCTCTACCATTGACACCGTTCAGTTTAATTTTGAATTAAGGAGAATCATTCCTGAACTGAATTTTACAAAATCATTTTAAAAAAGGTCTAAAAAATTGCCAAACCAGATTGTATCAATTAACCCACTGATTTTTTTTTTTTAAAAAAAAAAAACTTCAAATGAAATTTTCAATTTTATTTTAAAAAGTTTTAAATTCTCTTTGACACCACAGTGAATGGAGATCGTGCCTCTACCATTGACATAGCTAATTCAGTACTTATATAATCAATGTTTTTAATACCCTACCGGCCATCATACCGGCGAGGGTGGGGTATCCGGTTTTACCGGTTTTTACTGGTTTGTACCGGCCAGTACCGGTTTGCTAGTTTTAATATTATATATATGCACACAACAAGATTTAAAGACAGAAAGGGCCGTTGGCTCAGTGGCAGGAGCAAATGCCTCCTACGTTGACCAACTAGGTTCGATTCACCCACTCACACTTGAATTTTTCTGCTAATTTTTTTTCTTAAGAGAACAATCCATACACAATGCATTAACAAAACACCAGTTTTGTCCAAAAAAAAAACATGGCCGAAGGCTTCTGCCTTTGCTGAAGAGCCAATACTACCAATAGATTTGATAAGAATAATAATCGATGACATAAAGAAAGCTATATACGGTTTGGCTTCTGAGTCAATTATTTATCATAACTCATAAATCAATTAGCAAAGTTTTTGTTAAGGACCTTTTAAAATAGAATATAGTATTTGAACTTGAAGTCAATTGTCTGATCAATTAGAGAATAAAAGGGGTGTTAACAGTTATTATAACAAGTCTAAATCGTCATAGTTTAGATTCTGGTATAGTTTCAGTACAGTAGAATTTGTTTTCTCAAGTACATGTACATATACAAAATAGCTTGTGAAAAGACAATGGAAATAATAAAAAAAAAGGACAATGGAAAGTCAAATAAAATTATGGTACCAATAAGGCCGAGCACTTCATTGTGCTTTTTGCAATTAATTAAAGTCTGAAGACATTGTCCTTTCAGCTATTTCTTTATTTAAAAAAAATACAAGAAAATTAAAGGAGAGGGGACGTCCCAGTAGGCCAGCAGTCCAGCAAAACTTGAGCCTAAATAGGGAAAGAGTAGGAACAGAGGCGGAGGGAAAAAGTTTTGTCTTCTACTCTCTTAGCTTTAGCAAAATTGGAAAAAAAGGGAACGATTTTTTTCTTGAGAAAGCTGAAAGGAAGAAACCTAGCGCAAATAGAAATGAAGAGGCAAAACCGGATATATGAAATTTCCGAATTTTCCGGTTTTTGACCGATTTTCCCCGGTTCTTGACCAACGGGTATTGGAGGCCTTTTCCTACCGGATCCTGACCCGAAACCCGGTTTTACCGGAAATTTCCGGTAGCCGGTAGGGTATTCAAAACATTGTATATAATTAAGAAGAACCATTCCTGGACTAAATTCAACAAAATCATTCTTAAAAAAGAGCTATAAATTTATTAAATCAGCCTTGTAAGACTTAGTTTGTATTCAGTAGAAACGATGAAGGTAGAAATTTTTCTACGGCGTTGTTGTCTTAATTTGCACATCACTTCGTTTTTACTCTAGTCAACTCCTTCTGGAGATCTTTTAAACTATATTAAATTAAGCATTTCACGCAACGGTCACTCGTAACTCCTAGCTCAATGCGTTACCCTACTTCACTATAAAAGGAGGTTCAAAGTTCAAACCTCCTCAGTTCAACCAAGCAACTACTGTTCCCCTTGAGTACCAGCTCTTATATCCAAATAATGGCCATGGTTACCGTTACAAAGTCTCTCCTTCCAATTTTGGCCATTGTGCTACTCTTCTCAACCACAGTTAATGCTCAAGGTTTAGTTGTTGGTTTCTATAACAAAACATGCCCTAATGCTGAAACCATTATTCGCGATGAAGTAATTGACATACTGAAGAAAGCAAAGACTCTTGCTGGCCCCCTTCTTCGGATGTTTTTTCATGATTGCTTTGTCAATGTATGCAATTCTTCACTCATGTTTTGTTTACTTTAATTTTTTTTTTTTTTTATAGCACATTCAATAATTGAGTGTTTTCAATTTGTCTTTAGGGCTGTGATGGATCAGTCCTGTTGAATGGTACAAAGAAGGATCCAGCTGAAAAGGACTCGATACCAAATTTAAGTCTAAGAGGATTTAGTGCAATTGATAAGGTCAAAGCGAAATTGGAGGCTGCTTGTCCTAAAACTGTATCTTGTGCTGATATCGTAGCCATTGTTGCTAGAGATGTTGTGGTCTTGGTAAGTGTGCATACATTAACACATCCGTATACGTACACGCAGATATCTGAAATCAAGATGCATAAGAAGTGAAAACATAGTTAATTGTAATTTTTCACTTATCATCATTTTATATTTGAATCAGACAAATGGACCGACATGGGATGTGCCGACGGGTAGAAGGGATGGTAATCGATCGGTCTCTAATGATGCTCTGTTCAACCTTCCACCACCCTTCGTGAGTGCCCAGCAAGCATTGAACCAATTCTACATACCAAAAGGCTTAAATGCAAAAGATCAATTGGTTCTGTCAGGTATATATGACTCGTCTCAATTATATGCCAACAATTAAATCACACCTCCTCTGCTACAACTCTTTTCCTTCTTTGCATGTAGTAAATTGCTTATTACTAAACCAAAAATAATTGAATTTTAAGAACATTTCATTACGAACATTTTGCTTATATAGAAAATAGTTGAGGAAAACCCTTTTATTAGTGAATTTGCTTTTTTTATCAGTATTAAGTGCACAAAAGCGGAATTCTTTTGATACAAACCTTTTTCCCTGTTTTCATTTCATTTCTTCTTTTCTGTTTCTTTTCAAATAGGGGGCCACACCCTTGGAAATTCACACTGTTCGTCATTCACTGACCGCCTGTATGACTTCAACAAAACAAAAAAGGCCGACCCGAGGATAGAAAAATATTACAAGAAGAAATTAGAAGAAAAATGCAAGCCCAATGACCAAACTACCCTTGTAGAGATGGATCCTGGTAGCTTCCTGACCTTTGACAATGGTTATTTCAAGCAACTGTACAAGGGAAGAAGCCTCTTTTTCTCGGATGATACCCTATTGCTCGACCCGATAAATGAGGCATACATCAAACGCCAGGCAGAAGGGAACGACACCACAGAGTTCTTCAATGATTTCGCTGCGTCAATGATTAAAATGGGAAATATACAAGTTTTGACTGGTACACAAGGAGAGATAAGAAAGCATTGTGCTTTGGTTAACTAGCTATGTTAACTTAAGTTGGTCTCTTTTGTGTGCTTAATTATACGGTCTATTTAGGTTTACTGTAGGTCTAGTTAGGCTACGATTTGAGGATTTATGGCTAATTGGTAATAAGGTTGTCAATTTAAAATAATCTTTTAGGTTGCGTTGCAGGGTGCATTGGTGCACTCTTCCAAGTTTTATCTTAGTACTTTCATGCAAACACATAGTGTTGCTTTCTTTTTAGGCTTTTATATGAAATTTATTTTACTTGCTCTTGATCCAAGTTGTTGATTGGTATATTTTGATTCTTGAGCACTTTTGTATGGATTTGAGAACATGCATCGGATCACCACATTAGCAAACCTCTGAATCAAACTTCTATTTATCGCATAAAGACAAGTATTCAACACTAATAATGTACATTATTAATTGGTGAAAATTGCAAAGAACGTCAACGTGATCGTAAATCTCAACTGAAATAGTCGATTAAGCACCCAACGGGTTTTCTACTCAAAGACATTCATTTATGCTTGTGTCGACTTTTGAAATGTCTTTGACGACTCTTAGAAGAAGCATGCTTAGTGTTTTATTTTTCTTGTATAGTTAGATTTTAGTCATTTTTTTGCCTTTTCTTTTTATTTTTTTCTTTGTACAGTACTTTATAAATATTTTATTTTTAATAAAATTGTCATTGTGGTGCTTGCCACCTGAACTTAAAAAAAAAATAGTCAATTAAGCAAAAACGACCGTTGTCCTTTATTGTAACTTTTGTAGCGCTACAAAAACTTTCATGCTTGAATATCTTTGAAGTAGTAACTATTAAGTTCGAAAATAAATATCTAGAGACTTGGAAATGAAATGTTTAAACAAATTTAAATAGGAATTCCGACACCAACATTAAAGATATCTAATTGTGCCGAAAAGCGAATCACAAAAACTTAATATCTTAGGCTGCGTTTGGATGGGTGAGAATAAGAGTTTAATCCGGAGTAAATAGCTAATCCCGATTAATGGACAATCCAAACAAGTTAAGATTAAGGGTTACTCCAAATTGAAGACAGATTAACTAATCTGACAAATTGTTAGAATAAGAGAGTGAGATTAAAAATGAATGAATTGAGATTATCCATTGTCCAAAGAAAATAAACTATTTAAAATTTATTCTATTTTAAAAAATTTCAAAATTTAGTTTTCAAATTTTGAAATTTCGAAATTTGAATTTTCAAAATTTGAAATTTCGGAATTTAAATTTTCAAAAATTCAAATTTCGGAATTTAAATTTTCAAAATTTGAAATTTCGAAATTTGAATTTTCAAAATTTGAAATTTCGAAATTTGAATTTTCAAAATTTGAAATTTCAAAATCTAAAATTTCGAAATTTGAATTTTCAAATTTTCAAAATTTCGAAATTGGAAATTTCGAAATTTGAATTTTCAAATTTTAAATTTCGAAATTTGAATTTTCAAAATTTAAATTCAAAGTTCGAAATTTTTTTAAAATTTTAAATTCGAAATTTTAAATTTTAACAAAATCAGCCATCATTAAGATAAAAGCTCCTTATTTAGTCCTAGCATCATCCAAACAAAAAGTTTTATTCTAAGAGTAGGCTTAATCTTAAGAATTCTAGATTAAAAATTTTACTCCCGATTAACTAATCCTACTCTTATTCTCATATGATCCAAACAGAGCCTTATACCTTAAGCTTACGTTTGGATGGCTGGGGAATAGCCTATTCCCCCGAATAGCTAATCCCAGGACTAAATTTTTCATCCAAATGCAATTACCAATTCCAGAAATAGCTAATCCCAGGAATAGCACTATTTCCAACAACACTCTTCCCAACAACACTTTTCTTTCTACTTTTCACACTTCCCAACGTTATTCCTAAACTCACCATCCAAACAACATTCTTAGTCCCGGAATAGCACTCTTCCCACTCTTCCCGAAATCTCACTTTTTCCTTAAATTTAGTCCCAGGATTTGCTATTCCTACCTATTCCCCACCCATCCAAACGACCCCTAAAGCTCCACCACACATTTATTTTCAAAATTTTATCAGTATTTTCTTTTAGTTTACTCTAAAATTTTAGAACAACGTTTGATAGAATAATTTGGAGTTGGCCCTAAGCATTCATGTCAATTACAGGAATTCAACTTTTTTTTTTCTCTCTTTGGTAAATGAATTCTAATTTGTATAGCGCTATAATGGGAACTTGACTACATAAATACTACATTTGAGCGCAGAAGATTGGAAGTTTTCTTCACCAGTCAACACTGAGTAGAAAGTATTCTTCTTGTTTTCTATTGGTGCACTATTCCAGAATGTATCCGTTGTGGAACGTGGACTTTCAGATTATTATAATCCGGACCATTCTTCTGATTTGGAGCCGTTAAAACCTCGTTCCTCTCTCGTTCACAGTAAACAATTTTTCCAACAACAATATAATGGCTAAATTATCAATTTTTACTACCGATATATTAGGAATAGGATAGCTCCTCGTTTTCTATATTAAATCTCAATGATTGACTAAATTAAGAAGAACGTATTTAAATACTTATTATGCCCGATGTTGCTTTCGGTCTGGTGATTATGAGCAGTATTTTGTTGGGTGGAGGAAATTAAAATAATTATTTGACTTTATTAATCAGATCGAATCCATTTCGTCAGGATGGACATTATTGTGCTACAATTAATTATACATACATAAAGAAGATAGAATTAATTTCTGAATTTTTTTTTTCGGTATGCCACTTCGCCGATCTTACTATACGATCCTGATCGGATGGTTCTTATGTTTTATATTTATCTCGTCATTTAAAAATTAAATTGGGATGTATTAATTTGATGGGTTTACGATACACAATAAATTTTTTGAAGTAATCCAACTCTTTATATATAATCTCTCTCTTGACAACTACTGTCAAGGTCTCGGCAAAAAAACCTTAATTTATATAATCGCTGCATAAATTTTTGTATAACCTCTCATATTATTTTCCATTGTATATAGGTCATTAATATTTCTAAGAGGATATTTATCTGTACTTAAATTTTGTCTAATGTAAGATCTTGACCGTTAATTACAATCTCAAAATTGTCACTTCTTAAAATATTTTTGTAATGAAATGGGACGGTCCGGATTAATTGCATTAATAGTTTAATACCCATTTCATATGTAAAGTGTCACACTGCCAGTAGAGACAGACTCTAACCTAGGTCGAAAAAAAAATTTAATGATCCTTATCCGCAAAAAAATAAATAATTAATAACGATCCAAAGCAATCAGATGGGAATGTGCTATATGGCTTCAAGTAATTGGCATCAAATTACCAAAAACAGAAGGTATCGATTAGCATCTTTTTCCATTAATATTTGTTCCTTTCTTTGACCTCACAAAAAGCATGCCACTTCCAAGCAGGAAACACCCATACACAAACTATCTCATCTGACATATCTTCTCTATCCGGCCAACTCCAAATGCCAATTTCTGTTATAAACCACATCTGCATGGACACGACATTGAGCAACCAAAATAAAATCACTACTGTATTCCCAGCCAATGGCACTGCCAACCCACGCACCGGTACGGTTCACCTCCCGGCCTGTACCAGAGAGCCTCAAAAAGCGACTCTCGAAACAAGTTTGTTCATTTGTTCTATCTGTTCTTTTTGTAGCTGCATTCATTCTATTTCTTCTCTGGCTGGCACTCCGACCCCACCGGCCCCGTTTCCACATATCGTCCTTTTCTGCCTCTCCTTTCCCTCCTCCAGAATCCTCTTCACCTTCTTTCTCAGTTCAAATTGCCATTCGCAATCCAAACAGGAAAATTGGCTTCTTCTTTGGACCCATTTCGGGTTCAGTTTATTACAGGAACAACGAGATCGCGTCTAACACTGATATGGGTGGGCCCTTCTTCCAACCTCCAAAAAACACTAAGACTGTTGGTGCCCGGTTAGAAGGTGGTTTGATCGAACCACTTGATGCAACTGGGATGCAGAATGATTTGTCAGAAAATGGGTATGTGAGTTTGAGATTAGTTCTCAAAACAACTCTGCGGTTCAGGCTTTCAGCTTGGGAAACACATGGGGCACGTGTAATGCACGTGAGTTGCGATGTGGCTGTTGGTTCAGATGGGCAGATCATGGCTGAATCCAAGAGTAAGAGGTGCTCCATGTATTTCTTCTAAATTTCATCAGATGTATACTTGGGAAGAATTATTTTATTCGTTTTGTTCTTTGCTTTCTTTAACTCCATAGAAAAGGTTTTCTTTTTCTTTTCTTCTTTTCCTTTACTTTTTTTTTATTTGAGTGATTGAACTAATTCTGTTTGTTTCACTAATCTAAATTGTAAAGGAGACTTACATGGTGACCGTCTTGAGACTTTTGACCAGACATATACTTCTTTTCTTAACTATTTGCAGCAAGTAAAAGTTCATAACATTATTACATATTATCATTTTTCCTGGCTAATTTCTGTTTATTAGGGATAAGTAATTATAGTTAATAAAATGTCACAATATAAAAATGGCATTTTGTTGGTCAAAGAGAAAGTACAAGATAGACCTCCTCTTGCTTATTCTTGGTACCACATTGGAATCTAGACTAGACGAAGGATGGAACCTTCTTCCGCGCCCACTAAACAAATGTCAGGTCCTTGATTAACTGGCTGAATTAGGTGCAGTCGTGTGGAGGAATTAACATCTCCCGGCCGTAATTTTCAAATGGGGAAACATCCTACTGTCAAATTAGTGGTGGGTCATATGGTTGATTAACGAGTCAGTTCATTGTCAAATCCGAGTCTGGTTTTAATCCATCCTGTCCATAGGAAGTTCGAAACTACTACAACAAAACCCATTTTGGCATCCTACATAGCCGCTATCTAGCATTTCTTATAAAAAAAAAATAAAAAAATAAAAAATAAAAAAACCATTTTAGCATGGTTAGGGAATAGGGAGGCCTAATATGCATGAACTTTAAGCCCAAGGCAACAAACAATCCATCCATTCTCATTCCGGCCTGTCTGGGTCCAGCGTTGTTCAAAATTAGTTTATTGGGCATGTAAAATATGTTCAAAAATATTTACCTAGTAACATATCTGCGATTATTAATAATAATAATTCAACATAATGTCCAGTATAATCATAAAATTCTTAAAGAAATAAAATTACACTGCCGTTGGATACTGCCACACATATTTTAGCTCTTTTGTAATTTACATACGATTAAAATTAACAAAACAAATTTGATCTTATTGACCTATATTATGTTTGAGAGACCTTATTCTACAGAAAAATAGTTGTCATCAGCTGATTTACTCAACGGTTAAAATTTGAAGGAATCTTGGATTAAGCAAAAATTTCATAATACTGAGCTACAGAAAAGAATCCAAGCAACTTATTATGATTTATGTTGATATGCCGTTGGAGATTGATATGTACATTTATAGATCTGAGCATGTTGAGGTGCAGCAAAAAAGTGAGATTCAATTCGTCAAAGGCAAAATTGGAGAATTATATTTGCACATGTTTAGATCAATAATAGATAATTACCATCCTGGCTTAGAAATCCAAGTTTAGCAGCCTCTCTGGATTTCCACTAATTTTTCATTTTTATCTCTTTTTCCTCTCATATTCTATCTCTGTTCTACCCCTGGCCATGACCATTCACATCCTCTGCTTCTGCTCTATGTCTGATCACGTTACTGTCAACATTAACAGCGTTGAAACAAGCATTTCTAACAATGTTACACATCGTGCAACTTCCGGAGACACACGCGTAACCACTAACATAAATGATACCTCCGATGATAATACCAACAATGCATCTGACATCAACCATGGACATGGTGCATCCAGTAGCAATGGTCAAGCAACAATTGACCTCAATGTCCAAAGAACGTCTTGCTTGATGCTGTTGATAGCACTTGTGCTTGTGGTAATAGCATTCTTGGTCACCATGAAGCTGCCGGATCCTGCTAGAGTGCCGATGAACCTCATTAAGGCTTTCGAGATTACTTCCAAAGTGCTCTATTTATGGGGCATGTTTCTACTCCTTTTTGCTCTCTGTGGGACCCAAGAAGTGTCAATGCCATACGCCATCTACCAAAGGACCTTCTTGTGGGCATCTTTTCCCCTTGTTGTCGTTGTTATCAGCCTCAAGGTTGCTGTCTCCATTGTCTCGCAGCTTCACAGTTGATCAAGTAGCAGAAGAGGAAATTGGGACAATTGGGCATTTTACATCTGTGAATATTTGATGTATTAGAATTCTGTTTATTTATGTGCAATGAGCGTCTCTAGAAATGTAGATAGGTGATGCTTTATGGAAACAATGGAGACAGCAACCATTTGCAACTGTGTGACAAAAAGAAATAAATTAGATCAGCTACATGAAGTTTTGTACCTCAATATATATTAGATTAAAATCCAATTATGTCCCCTTTTAGTTCTTATATTTTTGAAAATGTAGGTCGGCTTGAGGCACTAATTTGTCACTTGTACCCCTAATCCTCCTATTTTCTTTTTCTTTCTTTTGTTTCTTTATTTTCACAGACCTGCTGAACTTGTGAGGCAAATTATATTAAACTAGCTCAAATGATAAGCGCTTATCTTAGATTTAGATCGAATCATGGAACCATTGAATTATTACGCCTATATGGCTGCATGCTATAGAGATCTCTGGATATCACCAATGTGCATCTTTTGAAGTTCCTCTCTTAGTGATTTGCTTTAGTATAATCTGTCAACAAAATTCTGTCAAACTTGATCACTGAGAAGTAACAGTTAATTTAATTAAAAAAAAATATGAAAGACTGAACTGGTTTATCAATTTATGAAATCACATATCAAATAAGCCACTCTTATTTAATTTGTGTCTCGATAATCATAATAAACAGTCCTAGCTGCAAGGGTATAAATGTTTGTTTCTCAGAACATACTGAATGAAATTTTCCTTTTGATTTTTTTTTCCCTTATTGCTCTAATTTGATCTTACTGTATAATTTTTATGTCATTCTTTGAAAAACGTTGGCAGGAATTTTATTGGAACTCAAGCTATGAATGAAAACTAATTGAATATTTCTGATTTTATTATGGATATGTTCAATTTATTTGTCTTTGTTCCTGTAAATACTCTCAGGTTGATCGCATTGTGCTGGTACATGAATTGCTGCTGCTTTTTATTTTTTTCAGTGCCTACATAAATAACACTATAACAGTGGCATTCACAGTCTCCCATCAGGCTTCATGCCTTATCCTGTTTTATATTCATGTTTTCAGCTTAGACTTTACTGTAAAACTTGGATAATTTATTATGGTCCGTTTGTTTGATCTACATAAATTTAACTGACAGTCTGACACCGAAATGAGGATAACAAGTGCAAAATCTGTCAGCCTTAAACAAAATCAAGCAATATGATCATTATATTTGGGTAAAAGCCGCAAATACTGACTCCTAAACCTATAGTTCTCTCTAATTTCTATCATTATTTCTGATATCTTGCACTGAACGGGTAATGGAAAGACAAAAGGTCCTGTGTCAGTGTATTATATTACTATGTTGCTACATCAAGACCATGCGATATTTTGCATTTATCTCAAAAAAGATTTAAAGAAAAAGGGTCAAAGCCCTCATGTGATCATGTCCTTATTTTAAGATTCCTTACATTACAAGGATAATGCTCTGATACATGACTCGAAAATCAACCTTTATGTTTTAAAGAAAACAATTGACAAACCCAAAAAGAAAGCAATCTTTTCTCAAGGATGTCAAAACTCAAATGCAATACTTTCAAGTTTCAACATTAGAAAAGGCCCAACAAGATCGGAATCACTTACTGGGCTATCGCAGCCTTTCAAGTTCCAACCCATTAATTAAAAAATCTTTTCCTTATGAAGGTAGGGAGCAATCGCGACTCCAATAGACTTTTTTAGAACGCAATTAAGAAAATAGTTTCACAACAGTGTTACGGTGCATTTACATAACAAAAAGCTTATCACAGAACAAAAAAAAAATGCTCCCTATCCCAGATAGGTACATCAATCACCCTGTGACATAATCCCAGAGGCTTGAAACTTAAACCCGGTACCTAGTAAAATTCTGGGTACAACTAGAACAGCAGAATCCAGTGTGACTGGTATAGCAGAAAGCGGTACAACTATGGACAGATAATTAATTATATACTCCTTAAGTAATAGGACAAAAAGAATTACAACATAAAAAAGGAATTCTGAATTGGATTGGCCATCCCTCCTCAGCTGGTCTCCCTTGATTCAGCATCAGATTCAAGACAATCAGCTCCCCATGAGGTAACACTGGCATACCTGCTATCGACCGATGCTGCATCAGGTCCTACGATTGTCTCAGCCCCAAATTCCCCTTCAATCCATATGCTGGTATCATCAACGGTACCATCGTTAGATGTATTAGCCTCGGTATCATGGCTTGCTTCATCGTTGGCTTCAGCCTCTAGCCCATCTATCAAATCATAGGACTGAAATATGCCAGAAATTGCCGCACCGTATACCTGGTCCAATGCAAAGGCCAGCACAAGCACGATATGGGATATACGAATCCACACTCTTGCCAAGGCACTGTACTCCGCGAAGTTATCAGACACGCGCCAGCCGAGAACTATAAGCCGTATGCCAAAGAGAAAAATCATTATTAGAAAAATGTAGAAAACATATGTCATGTACCCGCCTTCTCCGACCATGGCCCTGGGCAGAGGTTTTAGTGCAGCCAAAACAGCGGTTGACGCAGTAAAGCTTCCGATGCGTACAAAGATCGCAGCCGGCCTTGCAGGTTCTCGACGAGGCTGAAGTGCATTTGCTGGGTTCCCTCCAAAATTCACATTGTTTGCCATTTTTGGGGGTTTTAGTTGTAGTCTTGTAGGATGTAAAAGGAGCACTGGTGAAAAAAAGGTTTAGGCAAGCTTAAGCAAGATTGATTCGTTGAATCACTTGTGAATGACAACAAATAGACTAGAGATATATATACATGTACAAGGAGAGGAGAATGGGACCGATCCAGTGACACGGAAATTGCGTCGATTGGTTAATAAGAAAGAAAGACCTGGTTCGGAGTTCGGGGTTCGGGGTTCGGGTTTCGGGCTCAAAGATATAGATTGGCGTTCTGAATAAAGACGTATAATTATTCTTTCGACAAGACAAATTTTTCTACACAATTTGGAAGGTTGCTGACGTGTGGAGTCTTTAACTGTCACGTCCGACCCGATCGGGTTTTCTACTTTTCTTTCGGGTGCTGTATTTTTAATTCAAACATAGGTAATTTTGTTAGTTACAAGAAAATTATATTTATTTGGGGTTTCGTACCCAGACCTTACCAACTAATGCTTATAGCATAGCTCCTGTCACAAGTTTCTGTGACGTTTATTATTTATGTTAGTTGGATTAAATCGAGATTTTAAACTCGTATAAATCTTAAAATCGATAATTAGTATTTTTTAGCGAGTTTGTTAATATTTAATAATACCTAATCAATTAATTCAAATATGTTATTTTTCGCCAAAGAGCCAAACAGGTCAGTCAGGTTAGGGCGTTAGGCCAAATGTTTATACACACCCTACTATCGATATTCATCCTCTCCCCAGAAAGCACAATTGTGGAATTCGTCAAGAGGACAAGTTTGTACTTTCAAAGAAATTCATTCATCCAAAATTGATCCGTATCATATATGAGATAAGATAGGTATGGATAAGGATTTTTTTTTTTTTTCTTAGCTTATCAATTAAAAGTTCATGTAAGGAAGAAAACTTTTATTAGCTTATTAATAAGAATATAAATAAGACAAAAGAAAATTATTAGTTTGTCAAATAATGGCACAAGCAAGAACAATTTCATAGTTGTTATCCTATAGGTAATTTAGAAATACAAAAAAAAATTAAATCATGCAGTTAAAAATGTAATTTTAATAATGTCGAAATTGAATTATATAACATATCATATATCATTTTTTTTAGGAATTAATATTTTTTAAATATATATGTTAGTGTATTTATGATTTTATGTGCATTTATATATTTTAGTATTTTACTGTTTTTTTAGATATTGTAATTAATATGGGAAGAATATCTAAATTTTTTATTTTACTGGATAATTATTCATTATATGTAACAATCTATGATGAAACTTATAGTGATATAACTAATTTTAATTCATATAGATATGAAAACAATCTACGATAATTCAGTAGAGTTAAATGAGGTCCAACTGGCTCGACATGTTTTCAACCTTGGTCCCTTTTTTCTTTCATCTCCGAGCATATATTTTCTATAAATAAAATTACTTTTATCATCTCTATGACTTTATCAAATTATGAAAGACATGCTCAATTAGTTGTATCCTTATTGTTCGTTTAGTCTTAATCGGCATCTTGACCATCCGTACCTTCCACTCTTCGCTCTTCAACATATCGACATTGTAGAAAATATCTACAGTTTTATTTTTTAAAATTTAATAACGATATTATTTATCATCACTTTCTAAGTTATATATGGTCATCACTATATATACCGTCACAACTGTGACCTGATGTTTCAAATTGTTACAATAGCATGGTTTCCATCGTTTTATCAACAATACAGCAGTATTTATAACTTATTATTTATTTTAAAGCCATCTTTTTAACAGAGTAATAATTCTTTTTTTTTTACAAATTAATAAGTTGGTTGTGTGATATCAAAATCATATTTTGCATACGATCCATAATCAACATAAGCAGAATTGATGCTAGCGGGCAATGTAATATGAGTTTTTTTTTTTTAATAAGCAAGTGGACCCTAGTAAACAACTTCATTTCTCTCTTTTATCAAAATTTGATCCTTCGAATCTAAACTAAACAAACCAAATCACACTAAAATATATATATTTTTTTCAGCTAATGTAGGATTTGGAAAGTCGGACATTAGCATCGGATTTGAAACAACAACATCGCAATAAAAATTTTTAAATTTGAAATATATTAATAATATCTTTAAAAATATTATTTTATTCAATAACATTAAAAAGATTTTCGATTAACTACAGGTATGTAATATTAACTAGCGCTAATCTCGCGCGTTGCGCGATTCATTCCTATACAATATGTCATTAAATGGTTAACGAAATGAGCGACCGTCAAAATCGATAACTATAGAGCGAACATCGAGCATATATTTTTTTTTACAAAATTCAGAACACTACATAAAAAATGCCATAAAAATTGAGAATACTACTGAAATATTATACAAAATCTGCCACAGAAAATCCAAATAAAAATCATGTCTCATAGAAAATCCAGTCGAGTGGCCACGGAAGATCCGCACGAGTTACTGTGCTAACAAGTAACTCGACCTCCCAAATTTATATATTTATAATTGTTTTGTAAGTGAAGCGGCCCACTTATCTCAAAAAAGAATTAAAAGAAAACAATGTTAAAGCCCCAAGTACTGGATTGAAAGACCCGTCACATGATAGGAATTTATGTCCTAGGCCGTATGTAAGCACGCTTACTATATTTCAACATCAGAAAAGCCTAAAAGTTGAAAATCACTTATTGGGCTATCCTAGCCTTCCAACCCATTGAAAATCTTTTCTTTGTGAAGATAATTGGGGGGGAAATCCGAAATCGCCACTCCGACAGAATTCATTAAAATAAACAAATCAAGAAAACAGTTTCATAACGGTGTTGTAGTGCTTTTACATATCCAAAAGCTTATCACAGTCCAAAAAGAAGTTGCTCCCTATCCCAGACGCTTGAAACTTAAATTTGTACCTTTGGTGAAATATTGGGAACAGCAGGTACAGCAGAAACCAGTACAACAATTAACAGATAATTATATAGACATTCTTGAACTAATAGGAAAAAAATAATTACAACATAAAAGGAAGTCTGAAATGTATTGACCAATCCCTCCTCAGCTGGTTTCCCTTGATTCAGCATCAGATTCAAGAAAATCGGCTCCTCCTGAGCTAACACTGGCATACCTGCTATCAGTCGATGCTTCATCAAATTCCTCTTCAATCCATATGCTGGTACCATCAGCTGTACCATCGTTAGATGTATTAGTCTCAGTATCATGGTTTGGTTCATCGTTGGCTTCACCCTCTATCCCCTCTAGCAAATCATCCAGCTGAAATATGCCAGAAATTGCCTCACCACACATCTGGTGCAGTGCAAAGGCCAAGACAAGCACAATATGTGATACACGAGTTGATACTCTTTCCACGACACTGTACCCGGCAAAGTTATCGGACACCCGCCAACCCAGAACTATAAGCCATATGCCAAACAGAAAAATCATTGCAAATAAAATGTAGAAAACATATGGCGTGTACCCGATGTCTCCGACGATGGCTCTGGGCAGGGGTTTAAGTGCGGTCATAACGGCAGTTGAGGCTGTAAAACATCCAGTGCGCACCAAGATCACGGCCTGCCTTGCAGGCTCTCGACGAGGCTCAAGTGCATTTGCTGGGTGCCCTCCAAAGTTCACATTGTTTGCCATTTTGGGGTGTTTTAGTTGTAGAATGTAAAAGGAGCAGTGGGAGCTGAAGCAAAAAAGGTTTAATTAGGAAGCAAATTGATTCGTTAACTGGTAAGTGGCAACAAACAGAGGAGAGAAATATAAATGTACAGGGAGGCATGTGGCCTAGTGGCTCAGTGGTAAGAGTACTAGGCTGGCCTCCAAGAGGTTAAGGATTCAAGCCTCGCATGCACCTTTAATTTCAGAAAAAGTTGGATGGCAAAGACCTCCCTCTTTCTTCAAAAAAAAAAAATAATAAATGTACAAGGAGAAGAGCGGGACCCAGTGGATGGTGACTGGTGAGTGGTGACACGGAAATTGTACTTGTTGGTTAATCAGAAAGAAAGTTAGACCGGGTTCGGGATTCGGGTTTCGGGCTCAATGTTTTGGCGTTAGAATAAAGATGTATAATAGTTTGCGACAAGGCAAATTTCTTCAGACAATTTGGATGGTTTGTTGACGTGTGGAGTCTTTAACAGTCACGTGCTGCCCGATCGGGTATTCTACTTTTCTTTCGGGTGCTTTATTATATTAATTTGAGAACTATATTAATTTTGTTACTTGGTAACAAGAAAATTATATTGATTTAGACTTTCGTATCCAGAACAAGAGACAACCAGCAAATGTTAGATATAATATATAGTTCCTGACTTCCTGTATCACAAATATTATGATACGTTTAATATGCTAATCGGATTGAATCGGATTTTAACTCATATAAATCTTTAAATCGAAAAAAAAATTTATTTAGTGATTTTGTTAGAATTTAATCCATACTTAATCAATTACTTCAAATATGTTATGTTTCGCTGGACAGGTCAGTTAGACCTTTTGGTTGTTATGTTATGCATATACACACCCACTACCAAATAGGCAAATAGCCAAATACTCATCCTCTCCCAAGAAGCACAATAGTCGAAACCGTCAAAAACACAACTGAGCAGTTTCAATGAAATTCATTTGTCTTTGTTCATCCGCAGTTCCGTACCATATTATAGAAAGGTATAGATAAGAATTTTATTTTATTACCTTATCAAGTAAAAGTACATGCAAGGAAGAAATATTTTGTTAGCTTATTAATAAGTAGATAAATAAGATAAAAAAATATTAGTTTATCACATAATGACACAAGCAAAAGTTACTTCATAGTTTTTTTTTTATTACCGTATCAAGTAAAAGTACATGCAAGGAAGGAAAATTTGTTTGCTTATTAATAAGTATATAAGTAAGACAAAAAAATATTAGTTTATCAGATAATGGCACAAGCAAGAGTAACTTAATAGTTCTTACCCTATAGGTAATTTACAAATACAAAATTAAATATGTAAATTTTTTAATCATATATTTTTGATAAATGTAATTTTAATTATGCCGAAATTGAATTATCATATATCATTGTTTATTTAGAAATTATTTTTTTTAACAGTTTTACCGACAGAAATATATATTTTGTGTGTTTATGATATTATGTTAATTTACGGTAACGAGCATCCTAATTTATAACTATATAGAATTTAATTCCGATTAATTCAAAGATAACAGAAAATAACCCAGCAAAGCGTCTTTATTCAAAAAAAAATCCCAGCAAAGTGTCATGGGAAACTTTTTGTGTCCTCTTAACAGTTTTTTTATTTCCAGTTATCTTATAGAATATGTTAAAAATGACTTCTTCGACTTTTAATTCGCGCAAGGAAGCTGTACAGGTGGCAAATTACTCTTTTGATGCCCGATCGGGTTCGGGTTCTTTCACTTCTTTGTGCTAATTTTTAACTGTCCTTTTCTTTAAGAACTTTTAAAGTTTAAACTACTACCAGTTGAAACTGACAGTATTGGGAATTTTTAAATGTTATATTCCAAACCGTGTCATATCCTTAAACGAAGCAAGATCAGGCCCGAATGCTTTGGTCATCACTTATCGCCTCTCCCAAAATGGTCTAATCCAAATTTCCCGTGAAATATAAAATTTGGTTAAGATTTTTTTTTTTTTCTATTGCATGGTTACATTAGGTTACTAGCCTTATGCCTAATTTTATTGCTCCTCCTTATATGTCATCAGCTGATGACATGGCGCTCTTATGAGGATTTTGAATTCATGTGTTAATATATTATAATAAATCATTCAGTTATAATATATCCAGTTATAATATATCATACATTAATATAAATCATCTTGTTATAATAAATTCATCAATTTATCTTCCGATGACTTGTGTTATCTTGTCATCATTTTAAATCGTCAAGTTTTAACAAATTCAATTACCTTTAATTATAGTTGTGTGTGGTCCGGTCCCCAGGAGTTGAAATTTTAATTAAAAATTAAAACCACGTTAATCTCCAATGGAAGTTGTACAGAATTTTCTAAACCCATCTCTGATTGCTTTTAGGCACGGTTCCAATTTAATTTGGATGGTTCAGATCCAGTAGGACAGTTCAAATAAATCCTACCGATTGGAGAGGAGACCAAGACCCTTTACCATAGTCATACAAACGCCTTTCCTGCAATCAAAGATACTGAATTTTTAATTACGAAAAGAAAATATTCTTTTAACGAGACAGAGGACCCCACAATTGTTGTGTGATCACAGTCTCCATCGTTAGACTTCGGGTAGGTGATGCCTAATTGCCTATATGTGGCTCACATCTCTTATTTAACCCCTTCTATGTTATGATTATGATCACCATTTATTTATTGAACTTCAGAGCTTAAAAGTCAAAAGCCCGATGTGGAGAAAGTAATCGGGCGTTCGGGTTTTGGACACACGGGCTTTATTACAGTGCTCACACTTTCAAGTTTAAATAGAACCAAAAAATCATTTAAACTGGTTTTGGTTTTGACCAAGACGCTTCCCACTCTTTATAAATACCTGTCCCTTAATGGCGTTTAAAACCATCTCCCCATTCTAACTTCCTTCAATAAACCTCAAATATCAATGGCAAACAACGTATTTTTTGAAGAGATTCCAGCTGAAGCATTCAATCCCAGGCCGGAGCCTGGAGAGCGCCCAGCAATTATGGTGCGTCTGGGTATCTTGATTGGCTCGACTGCCATGCTGGCATTCCTCCGTCATCTAACGGATGCCGGGTTATTTGGAATAGAGAGTGTATACACTCGTTTTGGGTTCTACATTTTCCTGGCTATGCTCTTGTGTTTCGGTATCGGGCTTATAGTCCTCGCTTGGTTTGCCACTGATGCTATCAGAGTCTACAATGCCGTGACGAGGACTGCTATTCGTGCATCTCAGATTGTGCTTGTGTTTGTTGTTGCGCTGCGCAGGAACTAGTAACATGACAGCGACGACAGCTGGTAACAAGAGATTCTTCGTGTGTTTTATTGTTGTTGCTTCAGTTTCGTATTTTGTCAAGAAGAGAATGTCGTTTGTACTATTGTAAGTTTGTAATTGTGTTTTCCTTTTTTTTTCAAAAAAAAAAAAAGTTTGTGCTAGATGGGAGCAGATGAGGGGAATACTAGATGGGACCATAGAAGCTGAGTGGCTGTGTAAACGTGTACTCTGTATTCTTTGAAAATATATTTGTACTGGCTGTGTCAATTTGTTTCCTATATTATTTGAAAGTAATTATTTTAAATTAGGGGGTGAATTTTTCATTACAAAAAAATTATAAGACATTCATGGTATCGTTATTGTTTCAGTTTCGGATTTTGTCAAGAGAGCATCTACTTGACACTTTAGTTCTTAATGTACTGGTGTTCAGTTTGGTGAAAGGATTGAGTTGATTGGGTAACCATATTTCCTGGTTATCTTGCAAAGATATTTTTTTGATTTTCAATTCCGGCCCTGATATGTTTGTTATAGATGAACTTTATAAGCCAGTAGAAATTTTTTAATGGTACATATTCACGATATAAATCGCATACCATGATTTTGTACATATCACTGAATAACTAAGAAGAAGTAAGATTCAACAAAATTCCCCTTTATTAAACTTTAAGATCCAACAAGGGTTCCCCTTTTCTAGCACAAACACGATCTCCAACAGAATGTTAATCCGCAAAGATATCAACCGATCCGACAGAAATAACTGGCTTGCATTTTGCAGATCATAATTACAACTTACAAATTATTATCAGTAATTACAATACCTTAATAAACAATTCAACAAACTACAATACGTCAAAATGCCCAACACGTACATACAAATGTACATGTTAGTTCACTAATTTGCAATGCAATTCAAGAAAACTGTTCTGGCTCTCTTCACAAAATAAATATGAACAGGTATAGAAACAAAATTTCTTGCACCTACAATCTACTTCTTATTGTATACTGCTGATATACACTCATACACCCAACCGCCATTTGAAATATGCATGAACACATTTGAGCTTCCAAACTAAATCATACCACGAAGTTTAGACAACAGTATCTGCATGTTCTCTAGCTTTTGATTCAACTCTTTACTTTCTTTAACCCACCTGGGATCATCTGAGCTACTCATCGTTGATACGAGGGAAGTACACTTGGCATGTGACTCAGAGATCTCAGATTCTAACAAGGCAATTGTTTCTTCTAATGTACCACTTGTGCCTTCTCTCAATACTTTGGATGTAAGAGTAGAGGGTGTGAAGTTTCTGCCAAAACTACTTTGTCTACTCATTTTTCTAGGTGTCAAAACTCTGTCGATGCTGCCACCACCTGAAAATCAATTTTATTACCATTTCTCAGAATGTACTTAATCAACTTGCTAAGTTTTTTAAATTATACAACACAAATAATTACACATGACAATTACCTATTAGCAATCAGTTCAAATATTTCTTATTTCCCATAAATTGAAACCCACACAAAATTTTTGAAGAGATTTGAAAAAACAGCCGAAAGTTTTTTTATTTTTTTTTAATATATATAACTTGAGTGCATTATTTATGAAGAAATTTGCAAAAGTTTTTATTTTATATATATATAACTCAAGTACATTGTTATTTCATAAAAAGCCCAGCAAATTTATATGATGAGCACTTCTATAATCTCTCATTTCAAACTAACTGTTATGCTTTTCACATTTCAGGACACACAACTTGATTGTTTGCTGGAAACAAAAACCAGTGGTTGCAGCACCCTGAAAAAGCCTTGTAAATTTAGCAAATTTTGATGGATTTTGCAAATGGAAGCCCATCTCGGGCCGCTTTAACAAAGCGGATTACAAGGAAGGTAATAAGGTTAGTTGCTTGGTACCAGAATACCAGATTTCCTTGTTGTTTACTACAGGGTAGAAGAAGAAAAGGAAGCTATAACAAATAAATTTATGGAATTGTTTCATTCATACAGTTTGGAAAAAATGTCTTTGCAGGTAATATTTTATTATACTTTTTTAAGATTGGTAACAGATTGGTAACAGTTTTCCTTAACCAAAGTTAAAGATTAGTAACTTTAATTGTTTATTTTTTTTATATTTTTTGATATTCTTACAACCGTCACGGAATTATTAATTTGAATATGATGTTTTATTAATATTTATTAATTAGGTAATTTTAAATATTTATATGGTTAATTAATATGCAAAATTTTCCCACTTTATGGAATTATTTCATGAATTTATGTATAAAACGTGATTGCGTTGATTTATTTAAAATATAAATTTTGACTAAAACATTTTCTGTTAGTAAAATATAAATTTTTTTTGTTATATTCATTTTCACATATTATTGTTGTGTGAAACATTTTTTTTTACTCAAAATAAGGGTCTTTGCCCTTACCTTAACATTGAAATACATAAAGTTTAATTAGGGTCTGCTCTAGAAGAGGGCAAGTGAGAGGAGGAAGAGGGCAGCTGCCCTTCCACTGCCCAGAGGTTTAACATGCTCTAGAACACAAAATTTTCAGTGGAAATTAGTGGGAATGAGGGGCACAGGGGAGAATTACTCTTCACAATTTTGATCTATTTTGACACCCCAATGTGCAAGGAGGGCGGGAAAAGGTATCCCTGCATAGAAAATAACAATCCTTCATAATTTGATTCCTCTTACTTTTAAAATTAAACATAGTTGGAAACTCTTATTTCACAACAAGAAGATTGATAAAAACCAAATCAGTGGAGTGAGAGCAACAAGTAATACTGCTGTAGTGATATATTTTAGAATTTAGACAAAAGAAACTATATCCCAGATAAGAGTTCCTGCTTAGAATATAAGAATTCCTGAGATTCTATTCGACAGTGTTAACTTATATTTCCAAAGACACAAAGTAGACAAGTTTGTTTCGTGATTTTATAAATGACAGAAGGAATAATACGGAAGATGCACAAAAATAAGAATATCCGAACAGACAATACCTCAAGAAAAGCCCACCAAGGCACCAACCTTAATGCATGTGAAGTTCTTTGAACATTCACCATATGACACACTATCCTGTGCATAACCATAGTTACAACACTGAACAATAAAAGCAACACTGATACTGATAATAATGTTGATGGTTACAACTAACAAGAACATTGAAAGAACTTACCCTAGAGAAAAAGAGGGACTGCATCAAGGACTCAGTGGATTGGGTAACTATATCAAGTTATTGGTTATCTTGCAAAGAAATCTTTTTTCTTTCACTTTCGGCCCTGCTATGTTCGTTATAGATGAACTTCATCAGCCAGCAGAAAATTGTTAATGGTACATATTCACGATATAAATCACATGCCATGATTTTGTACATATCACTCAATAACTAAGAAGTACGATTCAACAAGGGTTCCCCTTTATTAAACTGTAAGATCCAACAAGGATTCCCTGTTTTTAGCACGAACACAATAACCAGCAGAATGTTAATCTGCCAAGATATCAACCGATCCGACGGAAATAACTGGCTGGCATTTTGCAGATCATAATTACAACTTACAAATCATTATCAGTAATTACAATATCTTAATAAACAATTCAAACTACAATACGTCAAAATGCCCAACACGTACCTACAAATGTACATGTTAGTTCAGTAATTTGCAATGCAATTCAAGAAAACTTTTCTGGCTCTCTTCACAAAATAAATATGAACAGGTATAGAAACAAAATTTCTTGTACCTACAATCTACTTTTTTTTTTTATTGTACTACTGATATACACTTATACACCCAACCGCCATTTCAAATATGCATGAACACATTTGAGCTTCCAAACTAAATCATACCACGAAGTTTAGACAACAGTATCTGCATGTTCTCTAGCTTTTGATTCAACTCTTTACTTTCTTTAACCCACCTGGGATCATCTGAGCTACTCATCGTTGATACAAGGGTAGTACACTTGGCATGTGACTCAGAGATCTCAGATTCTAACAAGGCAATTGTTTCTTCTAATGTACCACTTGTGCCTTCTCTCAATACTTTGGATGTAGGAGTTGAGGGTGTGAAGTTTATACTGCCAAAACTACTTTGTCTACTCATTTTTCTAGGCGTCAAAACTCTATCCATGCTGCCAGTACCTGAAAATCAATTTTATTACCATTTTTCAGAATGTGCTTAATCAACTTGCTAAGTTTTTTAAATTATGCAACACAAATAATTATACATGATGTTTACCTATTAGCAATCAATTCAAATATATCTTATATCCCATAAATTGCCACCCACACAAAATTTTTGAAGAGATTTTGCAAAAAACAGCAGAAAGTTTTATATATATATATATAGTGAATGGATAAAATACACTGATGTGTACAGATCGTCCCCGTACAACATGAATCGCTTTTCGAGATCCAAAATTCAAACGGCCGATCCGAACCGTTCAAGTTGTTCTCCATATTGAAAAACCCTCGGAGACCAAATTTTACATTTTTTCGAATTTTTTTACTATATATTATGATATTTTCAAATTGGAGGGCCTGAAATACTCCAATTGTAGTGTTTTTTGAAAATATCATAATATATAGTAAAAAAATTCGAAAAAATGTAAAATTTGGTCTCCGAGGGTTTTTCAATATGGAGAACAACTTGAACGGTTCGGATCGGCCGTTTGAATTTTGGATCTCGAAAAACGACTCATGTGTACGGAGACGATCCATACACATCAGTGTTCTATATCCATATATATATAACTTGAGTGTATTATTTTTTGAAGAAATTTGCAAATAACAGCCAAAAGTTTTTATTGTTTATATATATAACTCAAGTACATTATTCTTTTATAAAAACCCAAGCTCCACTGAATTCAAGCCCAGCAAATTTATATGATGTGCACTTTCTATAATCTCTCATTTAAAACCAACTGTTATGCTTTTAACTTTTCAGTACACCACACAACTTGACTGTTTGCTGGAAATAAAGATCAGTGGTTGCAGCACCCATCACAGAATCTTTGTCTAGGAGTAAACCCTGAAGGCCTAGCAAATTTAGCAATTTTCCTGCTTAACCTCTGTTTTCACTTTCAAGAGCATAAAGTAATGATGTCGTGGTTTGTAGAGAAAAATAAGGTAAAAGGCCACATTTGCAAGAAAAATAATAATAATAAATACCAAGACTGCTGAGTTGGTCCAAGGTAGCCTGGCCAAGGGACTTGTCCAGCTTTAATAATTTTAAAATTGCAGCTGTAATTCTTCCCATAGAATCAGCCTCAGCTCTGCACAGTTCTACAAGGTGCTCTATTTCTTCCTTGGAGGCAACCGCCTCTATCTGTCACATTACAACATAGCAATTTAAAATGAAAGATTCATTCATGGAGAATTCCATATGAAAATTAGGGTTTTGCATTTACCGGTTGTTTGATGGAGAACTTGATGTTCTCGACTGTCCACCTGGCCGAATCGTCAGTCAAATCAGGAGAGCTGACAACATTGGCCTCTATATCTACTCCTTCCACACCTTCTGGCCCTGCATCTACTTCTTTGCCATCTATTGTGTTTTCTTGTATTATTTTGCTTTTATGGCATGGCTTAATTGCTTGAAGACCTTCCACTCCAACCTAGAAACCACAATAATAAGCGCGACAATATTTCGATATTTAAACTAAAAAAGAAATCATGCTCGGCAATTTTGCAAGATTCTTTTTGGAGCATAGTTCCACTGGTCCTCTGCATTATAATATAATATATTGATTGGGTTACTTCAAGCTATGTAATATTTTCTGAAGAACTTGCAGACAGGAACAAAAGATAATGATAAGGGACAGGCTTTATGGGATTACCAAGAAAGACTCCACTGGAAACTGTTTCTTGCTGCTTGGATTAGCACTGTTGGATTTTTCACTCCTTCCTGACAAGTAAAGGTTCCGGAAGGTTGTGTGCCAACACTTCTCTTCTCTTCTGATTACATCACTGAGACGCGGAGACCAACCATCAGAAAGATCATTTGTTCCTTCAAGTGCAAACAGCCAATTTCTCAACTCAATTGAAACATCAAGCTCGTCTGGTATACCCAACTCCATTTGTGCACCATGATTATCCTCTACAGAAGTTGGATAAAAACATAGTCAAAAGTAAACAAAATAAACTCAAAAACAGATAGTCCATTCTAAAACACATATTATCATCATATTAACGACAGGAGAGAGTTTTTCTTTTCTTCTTTTTCCCAGCAAGATATCAATGGTTCCAACTATTAATTATTAATTCATCAGTGAAGTTATGTGAACTAGTCACTTAATTTAAAGAGAGATGCCAGAGCAAAAATATTAGTAACAATAACTATAATAACAATATTAGCAGCATGACAAAGATATCAGAAAAGGAACAAGAAAATGAAAAGTTTAAGAACAACAACAGCAGCAGGAAACAAGTTAACTAAGAACGAATAAATCAAAAAATAACAAATACCATGCTGCTGTGAATTGGCATGCGGAGATGATTTAAAAAGCTTAGCAAGTGGACCAGATGACAAATCCCTAACTCCTTTCAACAAGCCCTCACCAGGCCCACCATCAGGACCTAAAATTCCAAATCTGTGCAGTAGTGATTCTGTATAACTCATTCCTCCACCAAGCCTCACACCAGATATTTTAGCACTCACATTCAAACTATGATATTCTAAATCTTTCACAACATTATGTGGCATCACATGCACCACGCTCACATCAAGAAAATTATCTGGTTTTATTTTGAGACTAGGACTCTTGTTGTTGTTATCAACCCAAAATACTGCCCTCATTTTAGGAAATGGGTTCGTCCCATTTGACACTAAGGCCAGATCACTAAACCCATTTTCAAAAGGAGTTGAAGTATTCACTTCTCCATCTAAACAATTTATAGAAACCGATTTCCATAGCAAGTCGGTTGAAACTGCAAAAGCACCACCTAGTGTGCGATGTGACATTTTCAGAAAGAGGTCTGTCCCACAAAATTGAACCAATGGCATGTCAAGCATTTCTCCAAATGACGAATTCAAGAAATTGAGTTCAAGCCCATCGACAAATAGGCTAACAGCTGTGTCACTTGGTAAGTTCTTCAATATATCCCCTTGAAGATCACCATTTGCTAGTTGTTTCTTGCTTTTACCAGCTTTTGTTATTTTTTCTCCTACTAGCCCAAAATATGAATACAGGTCTAGTACAAAAAATAGTTGTTCAACTGAGGTATTTGATATGTACCTCCCACAAGCAACTCCAATTCTAACAATACCATCTGGTGGAGGCACCTCCACAAGTGGGCTACCATCTGCAGTCACCATAGCAGCTTCAAATCTTGCATCTTTTAATTCTACACATTTCCATAAGCCTACTGGAGCCTTCGTCGTACCAGTTTGTCCCTTTTTCTCACCAATGGAGGTCTCCAGTGAAAGACTAAGAGCTGAGACCCCCATTGCCCATTTCCTTTGACTAGCATCTACTGGTTGATACTCCCATAGTGCAAAACAAGCTGGATCTTTCTCTAAGTTGAGCAAGGGACATTTAAGGGAAGGGGATTGGGAGACAAAAAGCTCCTCAACATGAAGTCTGGCCCCCGAGAAGGGCATGTGTGAGAGGCTATTTTCCATGGAGGTTGTGTTTGAAAAGTTTGCAGTGTCTAAAGGAATAGAGAGGTCAAATTCTTTTAAAATGAACTGCAAAGAGTCAACTGACGAGTCTGGGAGTACAGAGCCTCGGCCAACTACAATACCATCAGCAAGGAAAGATGAGATTCTCATGCAAGCTTCTTCTTTAAGTGTTATCTGGATCATATAAAAAGAATAGTCAAGAAATATGAATAAAAATGTAAGTTACAAATACTTTGTGTGTATGTTATATAGTGGGAGTTACCATGAGAGGTTGGCAAGTAATGACAGACTGAGAAGCAAACTTCGGGGGAAGAGGTGAAGGATTTATCTGGAGAGAATATAGGCAAATTAAAGGGACTTCGACGCCAAATTGCAACAGCTGGTTTTCTAGCGGATATATTGGTGGGCAGAAATTTTGACCTATTAAGAAAAGTCAACAGATGCCAGTTGAAATGTCATACTAGCTGCACATTTCATAGATTTCTAGATTGAGATTTACAATCCCAACAAAGAGAGAAGAAAACTTTTTTCCAGGAAAATTCATACCAAACTCAGGTACAGGAGGAGATTCTGTGGTAGATGCTGTCATGGACGGTTGTATCAATGTGCAAGGAGGGCGGGAAAAGGTATCCCTGCATATAAAATAAACAAACCTTAATAATTTTATTCCTCTCACTTCTAAAATTAAACATAGTTGGAAACTTTCATTTCACAACAAGAAGATTGATAAAAGCCAAATCAGTGGAGTGAGAGCAACAAGTAATACTGCTGTAGTGATATATTTTAGAATTTAGACAAAAGAAACTATATCCCAGATATGAGTTCCTGCTTAGAAAAAGCTTACATAATACATGCCACAAATTTCCGGAGAATTCCTGACATTCTATTAGACAATTTTAACTTATATTTCCAAAGACGCAAAGAGGACAAGTCTTTTTCTCGATTTTCTAAATGACAGATGGAATAGTAAGGAAGATGCACAAAATAAGAATATCCAAAAAGACAATACCTCAGAAAAAGCCCACCAACCTTAATGCATGTGAAGTTCTTTGCACATTCACCATATGACACACTAGACTGTACATAACCATAGTTACAACACAGAATAATAAAAGCAACACTGATACTGATAATAATGTTAATGGAAACAACAAACAAAATCATTGAAAGAACTTACCCTAGAGAAAAAAAGGGACTGCATCAAGAGCTCTAGCTGAAATTCTGGTAGAGAAAAAGGAACTTGATGAAGAAAAACCATTGACTTGAAATATGTATTAGTTCAATGAATGTAATAATTGAGGCGTAAAGAAAAAGATGAAATACTAACCAGCATCTTTGATGCAGAAAAATATATGATCAACAAGGATCGAAACCAAAGAACATCCTGCAGCCTCTGTGCTACGCTGCTTGGCAAACAAAAAAAGTAAATTCAGAAACTTATCTAAGTTCTGTGAGAAAAGAGTTAAGAAGGGAGGATGACAAACCTGTTGAGCCTTAGGGTCCACATCACCTCTGTTTAGGCAGACATACAACCCAGTCATGAATCGAAGAAGTGCTCTTAGACCTACCCAAGATTTTACCAAATTTTTAATCATTAATGAATTAACAAAAAAAGTAAACTTGATTTACCAAAATAAGATGTTATTTACCAGGTTCGCTTAAAGCAGGACAGACAGCTTCTGTAATATGCAGCTGAACTTCAAGCCCAAGTGGGCTGTTCTGTTCAGTCCTTTGCACTGTTATCTGAAATTAAAATATCCATTGGTGAATGCAGTTGAGGAGATAATTATATTGTGGTAGGAAAGATGGTAAACACACTTGCGCTTCGCCAGAGATGCCTTCTAGAAACCTTTCTCCACCAAAAAACATTCGCTTCGCCCCATCATCATCCCTCGCATTACCCCCATTAGATGCATTGAAAAGTGCATCAGTGAACATGTCAGGGTGTGGCAAGAGGTCTATTGATAGTGACTGCCACTCCAATTTCTGCACATAAGAAATAAAAATTTGAGAGTTTTGAAAACTACAATATTATTACATTGATTGTAGTGAGGTCAAAGAATACCTTGAAGACATATATGTATCCTGTATTGTTCGAGAAATCTCTTGCTTCTTTCAAATTGACAACCTGAAAATGTTAAAACTAAATCAGCTGATCATATTTATCTTAAATGCCATAATAAAGGACTGTAAAAATTTGAAGCAAAGAGTAAAGTACCTCCCAATTTTCATTTGTGGTATACAAAACAAGGTTCCGGATTGTGATGGATGCCAGTGGTGGTGACCTGGTAAAGAAATAAAAAAATGGTGCAAAGTTTTCCAAAAATTTCTACAAAGATATTGTTACAATTTTCCTCTTATTTCAGTATATTTGTCTCTGAGATTTTCCAATAGGTTTGCAAACATCCAGCCTCCCTTTCAGTTTAAACTATCTCTTTTAAGCTCAAAGAAAATCAATTTTAATTAAGTATATTATGATTTTTGAAAATTAAAAAAGAAAATTAAGAGAGACTGCAAAGAAAAGAGAGTACCATGTAGCACCACCTTCACGACGGGACCCACCTCGGGTTTCAAGCATAAGGTTAACAACACCCACTTGTACTGTCATCCCGTCTGCTATCTGTAAGTAGGGATTATTGCCACTATTAGGGCATCCTATCGTTCAGTATATTTACACTTCTATTTGCAAAAAGACATAGCATTTTGTGCCTTAGTCATGCATAAAAAAGAGAAGAACTCCAAAAACATGCATATTCCATATTACTTTCTTTTACGCGTTTGCATAGAAAGGCAGCAATCTGGTTTTATTTTAATAATCATTAAAACGTAATGGGAAAATCAAGATGATGTAGATGAACTGAATGTTGCTTTTTCCATTGAAATAAAACTCAAAAATTGGAATCCTTTATATGTGCATATAAAAGAGTGACATGGATCACAGTTTAGAGCTCATTTATCCTTTTTTTTAGATTAAGAACTTTCTTCAGTTTCAATTTTTAGAATAGTGTGGACATGATCTCTTGCATAAAGTACCACATTGAAGATGACACCCACATTTTTCAAGTTCGGAATAACACCCAATATTTTTGAGTCATTTGTTCTATAGGTCCAGCAGGAATGATTAGATCATCCTTAACATTTTTAAGACAAGGCCAACCAAATCTCTCCATGGATAAGAAGTCCAAGCTAACTATGCACTTGTCTTCCCTTTAGTTTGGTTTAAGCGTTATAAGCAACTTCTCAGGGTTGAGAGAAAAATTAGCCAGTAATTAATGTAAGTATCATTTGCATCAATATATACAATGTATACAATTCTTTTAAAGTTTTTTTGCATCAACATATGGATGCTAATTCCAAAGCCTTAAAGTATAAAATTTTATTTGCAAAATCCATAAATCAATTAGAAAGGATAAAATCCAAATCTAAAATTAAGCCATATACCTTATCAGAATACCCATATCCACTTCCTTTTGGTGATGCTGCAGGAGGCTGAGCACTGAAGGAGACCAATAAACAAAAGAAATTATTACGTAGATTTTAAAATTATCAAAAAATTCAATTACCAAACTAACCTTCTCGGGCTCTTTAGATTGTCAGAGTCGGCATTTTCCTCCAAAACAAGGTCAAGCTTATCAATCTGCACCACTATCGGCTCCACTTGCACATTTGAAACTGAAGGAAGCTACATAATTGCAAAAACAATCAAAACCAACTCTCCAATATGCTACAATTTCCCATATTCTTAATGCTCAACACCATAATTAGCACAACAGAAAGAAAAAATATAGAAAATTATACCGTAATTTCAAGCTTTCCAACTCGGGCAGTAGTCACATTAATAGCAGGAGGCAATCCAAGGCTAGAATGCAAAGCATCACCATTTATATCTACCCAACATCCCAAATTTTCCATCAAAACAGACAATCAAGCCAAATTTCGCATAAGAACAAAACCATTGTAAAAAAATGATAAATCAAACCTAGATTCGAGAGCTGTCCAGTGCGACCCTGAAGCTTGAACTGGTCGCGAGAGAAGGATTTAAGCCAGTATTTGAGTGTGTACTCCAGCGCTCGAGCAATGATCGACTCCATGGCGACCACCAAAACCTCTAGATAGTTCGACTAGTTTATAAATGGTTCTAAATCTGGTGAATTCTCCGATTCTCCGACGAGAGAGAGATCGGAGAAGAGAGGCGAGATAGATGGACTGGGGATAGCGAAAGGGACAAGAAAAGGTTCTTCTTTTGCAACTTTACATATACCCCCTTAAATTGTTACTCTTGCTTCAATATTAATTTTCCACGAGTAACTTTTAGTACGAAACTACGAATCCAATGAAAATAAACCCCACTGAGTTGTGTCATTAAATGAAGTCAATAACTGTAGTGATAAGCAAAGCACAAAAATGTTATGCGGTATATACCATTTTGTTTCACTGAAATTGTGAAAAAACATAAATTGGGAGGTGTATTTGGGAAATAACTTTTCTCTTTTTTTCCCAGGGTTTTACATTTTCTTTTCTGATGTATGCAAATCGTCGGCCGAAAGAATCTGATAGACGCCAGCTGTTAGTGATAGCTGTTAGGTAGATATATTTTGATTATAATCATTCTAGTGCTTGGCCCCCCAAATATTTCATGAAAAGAAATAGTTTATTTGACAATGGTCAACGGTCCGCATTCTATTTAATGCGATCTCAGTCCCACATGTTGTTAGTGTAAAACTCAATTATATTTCAAAAAGTTACAAAATCATTAAAAAATATATATATTTTGTGATGACAATGAAACATATATGAAATTGTGAATTTTTTTTTTTTTTTTACACGATGGAAGTTTCAAAACCATGTCATCGTTTGGATTACAATAAAATTTAGTTCAAAACAAATTATTTATATTTTAAATTTCAAATTCCGACTTACAAAATATAGCTTTGATAAACTGTTGATTGCGGATTACTTCACTAATCTCAACTCTATTTATGTTCCTACTGATTCAAGCAATAGACTGATAGTGATAGCGATAGATCATACTGCGATACTAAATTATTCCATATTAAAAGGATTACATAAAAAAGGGAGGACCCATATTCATGAAAAATTAGTAGTACAGAAAAGGAAGGGAATTAAAGCACCTAGATCTGATCTGAGGAACACTCTTTTGTTTTTTCTTATAGCGCTGTCCGAGCCCAGTTCTGATTTCTGAAACATAAAAATGTACCATTAATAGCAAACATCCGACCTGGGACCACATTTAACATCACTTAATCATCTAATTTTTGTGCGGTTCACCTTGTCAGCTTCTCGCGACAGCTGAGGTGATTGCGCTGGCCATAGATAATCAGAACTATTTCTTGGTGGGAATCCAATAAAAATTAGGGACCTTCTTCACGGCTGCACTAACGCACATGGAGCCGTAGCTGCTGCACGTGCGAAGTTTCCGCTTTGGGTCTGAGAACTTGAGAAGATACTGAAGTCCTTGTGATCATTGTGGGCCTAATGGAACGCATTACATTGAGGCATTTTTAAATCTGCTGTTGTCTATGATAAGCCTATTTAAGAGGTCTACTGGGCCGGGAATACCTGATAAGGGCTTTGTAGCCTAGTAGGAAATAACTCCCGCCCGCGCGTAAGATAGAAAATATAGAATCAGAGACTCACAGTCACAGTAAATTTAAATATTTTTTTAACTTTTTTTTTGTAATAAAAATGAGTGATAGTTAAGGATTTTGAGGCACGTGATTATAGGTGATGTTAGGTTCCGATGCTATTCTTTTGGGATATTTTATGGTGAATAGAAATTTTAAACTAAATTTAAATCTTAATTATTTATCTTTGTTAATAATTATAAATGAACGATCTGGTTTTAAGTTCAGTTATAATATTTAGTCCACAACAGAATTTATCATTTTTATATCTTTATTTTAAATAAAAGCGTTTCGTTATGAATTTTGGTCTTTATGTTTCTTATATTTTTTTAAAGTGTCGGATGGAATGCAGATTTTACGTTCAATAACGGATTTTTAAATCTTGCAGTTCGGGTCTGAATAATTTGATATGCTTGCGATATGTTGATTCTTGTGAACAATTGGATTTGGATCGGATCCATATAGCGAATTCAAATCATAAGCAAATGACAAAATCCTGTTTTCTTTAATATTATGATTATTAATTTCTTTTGTTAAATATTCTTCATTAATGATTTTACCCCATATTTTACTTCAAAGAAAAAAAATATATATCTTCATGAATGATTGTAATAATATGTCGTCGCAATGCTATAATTCTAACTATATAGCTTTCTGCCACCATACCAATTATTTTCAACCCCTCCGACAGTTGAAGGATTCATATGCATCAAAGGTCACAAAGTCAAATTACTTGCAAAATATATGCTTGAGATTCGTGTATATGTTGAACATCGATGAACAGTGGATATCATTTATCCAAGTTCCTGGTACATATTCCTGTGACATATGGACCACTCAACGAGAAAAAGACAAATTAAGAAGAAAAACCATGACCTTTTCTTGTACTTAGCTGACTATTTTACTCTCAATTCAATCAAAATCATAGTTATGAAGTGATGATTTCATGGGGCATCCCGCAATTGAACTACTGGCCCTATCACAAGTTTTGCAACCTTATCCTTATAGAATGCGACAGGTCCGCCAATACATGTTTCACAAAATAAGACCTTTCTTCATAACCGTGAGGAGGTAAAAGAGAGAGAGGGAGGTACAAAAATAAGTGTTTCAAAACTCATGAAGGAGAAGCACAAATAGAAGTATCTGAATGGAGAGCGGCCCGACGACACCGAAATCACCACCACCTGAGCTTCTTATGTTATCGCATGCTCTTGAGCGGCTTGTGACACGAAACAACCAGCTATCATCATCTCACTACTTGACTAAACCGACCCCTGTTCATGCTGAATCGGACGAGAAAGAATGCAGTTTATCGGTATTCATGGCAGCTCGTACACCAACCATAGCCTTAAAGAGGTAGCTTTAATTTAGGAATAAATTGTATAAAAACTTTTCTTTTCTCATATTAATTACAAAATCATGCGATAGGTACTTGGAGCGGATCCACCGGTTTGCAGATCTGGACCCGGCATGCTTCATCATTGCATTCGTGTACATTGATCGGGCAGTTCATATTCATCCGGATCTGATCGTCGTCTCGATGAATGTACACAGGTTAACACTTGCTAGTTTGTTGATTGCTTCCAAGGTGCTTGACGACATGTATGTTATACAGTTTTATGTTTCCTCAATTATTCAACCTTTAATTTATTTAAATTTTTAATAGTTGCTAACTTAGCACCAAATAAGTAAGCCCTGTCAATATCGATTCCTTGCTACGCAGGCATCACAACAATGCATTCTTTGCACGGATTGGAGGAATAAGCAATTCTGAAATAAACAAACTAGAATTGGAATTACTATTCCTGCTTAACTTCAGAGTATGTGTCAGCTCAAGTGTTTTCCAGAGATACTATTCCCACATGGAAATGGAAATGTTGCGAAATTGTGTGAATGAGAAAATTTTGAATAATTTTCCGGAGGATATTGGGAAAGAAGAGCATGAGGCAAGGAAAAATGGTCTTAATCAGGTTAGACTGACGAATGGGTCCCGCAGGCATTCTATGTCTCCAGCTCGCCATTCCTTTGATGGCTACTAGACATATTACACTTGTTTTTATATCACGTCCTTCTTATTATAGTTTCCATTAATTCTGTTAACCTGTAAATGAAAGAAGAGCTTTAGCATTTAATATTTAATGTGGAATTCTAAAAATTTGTCATTTGTTAATTTATTGGGTCACGAGACAACTAAAGTAGTAAAAATGAAAATCGCAACCAATAATTACCTTTTGCCGCAAAGCATAATTGGGGACGGTTAGAAAAGGGAAAGAAGAATTTTCAGTTGTGATATAGTGCTCGGTCGGTGCACCATGATAATTTTTTAAAAGTTTCAAAACAGTTCCTGTTAGTCTATCACGGTTCATTTCTGTTTTGAAATGTGATTTTTTAATGTGTGTATTTAATTCACTGCATAGTACATAAGTCGTATGTATATCATATGGACATATTAATGAGGAATGCTAAAGTTCTACGCGTATGACAGATGTAGCCCATCTGACATGATCGTATTCGTGTATCAAAGTTCAAACCACCGATTCAGTTCAAACCACCGATTCAAACCGTTAGATTGAATCGTCATATTGAAAACTTGTAACTCCACTAGAAACTGTTTCTTGCTTCTTGGATTAGCATTGTTGGAATCAGGTTTTATTTTAATGGTCATTAAAAGTTATTGGGAAAATCAAGATGATGTAGATGAACTGAATGTTGCTTTTTTCCATCGAAATAAAACTCAAAATTTGAAATCTTTTATTTGTGCATATGAAAGAGTGACATGGATCATAGTGTAGAGCTCATTTGTCCTTTTTTAAGATTGAGAACTTTCTTCAGTTTCAACTTTAAAAGAGTGCGGACATGATCTCTTGCATAAGATACATTGAAGATGACACCCACATTTTTCAAGTTCGGAATAACACCCAATATTTTCTATTCATTTGTTTGCAAATAGGTCCAGCAGAAATGATTAGATCATCCTTAACATTTTTTTTAAGACGAGGCCAACCAAATCTCTCCCTGATTAAAAAGTCCAAGCTAACATCCTATGCACTTGTCTTCCCTTTTAGTTTGGTTTAAGCATTATAAGCAACTTGTCAGGGTTGAGAGGAAAAAATGGTCAGTAACTAATGTAAATATCATTTGCATTAAAACATATAATTTATACAACTCTTTTAAAGCTTTTTGCATCAACACATGGATGCTAATTCCAAAGCCTTAAAGTATAAAATTTTATTTGCAAAATCCATAAAATATTCAATTAGAAAGGATAAAATCCAAATCTAAGATTAAGCCATACACCTTATCAGAATACCCATATCCACTTCCTTTTGGTGATGCTGCAGGAGGCTGAGAGGAGACCAATAAACAGAAGAAATTATTGCATAGAGTTTAAATTATCTAAAAAATTTCAATTACCAAACTTACCTTTTTGGGGCTCTTTAGATTGTCAGAGTCGGCATTTTCCAAAACAGACAATCAACCAAAATTTCCCATTTAGAATGCAAAGCGTCACCATTTATATCTACACCACATCCTAATTTCCCAATCAAAACAGACAATCAACCAAAATTTCGCACAATAACGAAATCATTGTGAAAAGTGATGAACCAAATCTATAGTTTAGAGCTGTCCAGTGCGACCCTGAAGGCCTGAAGCTTGAACTGGTCGCGAGAGAAGGATTTATGCCAGTATTTGAGTGTGTACTCCAGCGCTCTGAGCAATGATCGACTCCATGGCGACCACCACAGCTACTACATACTTCGAGTAGTTTACAAAATGGTTTTAAACCTGGTGAATTCTCCGATTCTCCGGCGAGAGAGATCGGAGAATAAAATAGATTCACAAGTAGGAAAGGAAGAGACGAAAGTGGCAAAAAAATTTGGGACCATTTTTCGATTTAAGTGCGCAGGGGCCATAACAATGCATGTATCTAAAGCTCTGCTCCAGAAGGGAGTACTCGGGAGAGGGGTACTGGCGAATCGACGGATAAGCTCGGTTACCCCCAAAATCGGAGGGTACTGATGTTCCGCTCCAGAGTACCCCTCTCCCGAGTACTCCCCTCTGGAGCAGAGCCTAAGGAGCAGCGATTTATAGCTTGACAATATTTACAATTTGATGTCTTCGGAGAGACGTCAAGTGCGAATATAACAACATATATAAAGAGCGGCTCTTTAGCTTAATCCCTTGTTGTGGGACTAAATCTCCGCTTTAAAACCCGAAGGTTAGAGATTTCCTGGGCTACGGCCTTTGAGAACTAGAAAAAAAAAAAGTTAGATAATATTTCTTTAGCAAGGATAATTTTTCTAATATTTTTATATAACAGGATAATTTTTTTCTCATTTTGTTAGTTATTTTAGTTTTTTATCATTTATAAGAAAAACAAAATAAAAAAAAACATTTTTTAAAAAAATCACTTTTCTAAAAAATAGAAAAAAAACTAATATAAAATGAAAATATTTAAAAAAACAGAATAAAAATGAGAATAAAAATAAAAATTGAAAATATTTATTTAAAAATCACTTTTCTGAAAAGACATAATAAAAAAAGAATATCTACAACATTAAAAAAAACCGTTGTTATTTACTTAATAGAATAAAAAAACAGAATATGCAAAAAAAAAAACTTAATAACCTCCGTTAAAGATCAGAGAAAATAAAATATAAAAAAAAATACTGTGCATATCCGATTTTGAATACGGAACATTAGGCCCACAAGAGTAATGTAGCTCTTTGTAGGGGCCTTTATATATACAGAAATGATAAATTGTCATCTGCAGTTTTACCATCGCTTGTCATTGCTTGAACAAAGTGAACACAAAAAATAGAAAAGATAAATATATAGATAATCAAAGTGAATACATACAAATAAATAAGTTTTGTCATCCTTCTTTAGATTTTTATATGCATATTCAATTTATTTTTATTTAAACTTATTGTTTGTATGTGTTCTTTTTTATCATTTATATATTCATCTTATCTATTTTATGTGTTCACTTTATTCAAGCGATGGTAAAATTGCAGATAGCAGTAATCAATTTCCATTTTATATATGTCTCTTTTCTATGCCTATTGCAAGAAAGTAATGAGAGATAGGAGTGGTCCTTAGTGGGCTCCGGATTTCGGACATTTTTTTTATTAAAAACAAAGAGTGGGTCCCACTTGTTAGGGGTTTGCATTTATTTAAAACTTGATCTTCAGAAACGGTTATTAACTAAGTGTTAAAAATATCAGAAAAATAATTATACATATTTAAAATTGTTTAATAACATAAAAAACAGAACATTTTATTATAATTTAAAAATCATAAAAAAAATTTAAAATTTTTTAATAACAGAACAATTTATTATAATTTATAAAATCATAAATATTTTTAAACTTGTTTAATAACAGAACATTTTATTATAATTTATAAAAGCATTTAAAAAAACATGATAAAAACTATCAGAAATTACAAACAGAATAATATTTTAAAAGTGACTTTCAAGATTTTAAATTACTTTAAAAGCAGAATAAAAAATCATAAATATATTTTTAAAATTGTTTGTAACATAAAACATTTTATTATATATTTTTATTAAAAAATTTCTAAAAAAATAATAAATAATGTTAGAAATAAGAACTGAATATTTTTAAAAATCGAATAAAAAATATTAAATATTTTATATAATTTTATTTTATCATATAATTTATATAATAAGATAACAAAAAGGAAATAAAATAAAATATTCAAGTGGGCTCTTTGGCAACAGTTATTTAGTTATTAACTGGTGTTAAAAATAATCAAGAAGAAATATAAAATATACATGTGGTTTTTAGAAACGGTCATTTGATTATTGACCATTTCTTAAAGAGTGAAACGATTTTTTTTTAAATAACTTCTCCCACCTCTCACTCCTCTACTGCCACGCACCTCTCACTCCTATTGCCACACACCATCTCTCATTCTCCTCCCTCGCTGCCTCTCACCTCTCTCACTCTCCACAAAAACCTTCTCATTGCATCTCCTTTCGTCTCTCTGTTTCTCATCTGAAACCCCTCTCATTACCTCTCCTTCCTCACTGCCTCTCTCACTCTCCTCCTCTCTCTCTGCCTCTCAATCTCACTGCTCACTGCCTGCTCGCTTTCTCGACCTCTACATCACTACATCATTGGATCACTCTCTCGGTTAGTATCTCTCCTATCTCTCATTTTCTTCTCTCGGCTCTTAGCCATAAACCCGAAATCCTAAATCCTAAAATTCGAAACCCTTAACTCTAAATTTGAATGTGAATTGTGATATTGTGAAATTAGTGTTAATCTGAAATGTGGGTTGTGGAATTGGTGTTAATTCGAAATGTGAAATGCATATTTTAGGCAAATTTAATGCATATTGCATTCGGGCTTTTAACTTTCAAAAAAAAATTAATGCATATTTTTTTAGTGAAATGCTAAAATGTAGATGATTTTGTAATTTTTGTGAAATTATTGCAATTAATGAAATTAGTTAATTGGTAAAATACCTACGGGAGGTTATGTCAATTCTTTTTAAAATTGTCGAATTATTGTTGAAATTGCTTAAAATTGCCAAATTAATTAATTGCTAACAGTTATGTTAAATGTCAAAATTAGTGAAATTGTAAAATGTAGATGATTTTGTAAATTTTGTGAAATTAGTGCAATTAATGAAATTAATTAATTGGTAAAATATCTATATATAGGGGAGATTAATTGTTAATCAGAACTATTCTTGATGGTATCCAATAAAAATTGGGAACCTTCTCTGTGGCTGCATTAACGTGATCTTACAATTAAAGTACCATTTTAGAATTTGTTAAATGATAGTAGTTTGTAAATTTAATACAACATATTTTTATACGTGATCTTACACCGTATATACATAGACCATATGTGTGGTCCATACACATCTTCATTTTGAAATTTTCAGCAGCAGCATTGCAGCAAATATCAGATCCATACAAGTTTAAATATCAAATAAACGGTACAAGGTATCAGATATAGGTACAAGGTGTAATATGAGCATAGTACTCTGTCAGTGTGTTGTTAATTTTATTGCCGTGTTAAGTTGGTGAGCAACCAGAAGCATGTGCCAAATTCTCCTGCCCTCCTAAAAGCATACAGATATTAGACAAAAGTGTATGTCGTTTGAAGATAAAAAATATAGCAAGAGAGGAAAGAGAGGAAAGAGATGAGGAACATGTGAATTCGTACGTTTGAGTTGAATGTGACAAATTGGCTTGGTGTAAAATAAAGTATCTTATTCGCCTCATAAAACCTTTTATTTAAATCATGATATGTTTTTCGCGAGACCCTGGTCACTTACTGTTTTACTAGGCACAACATGTTACGGAAGATTCTTTCACGCAACAAGTCTTGGCAAACCATGAACAACATGAAAGTTTTATTTATAGATGTTTGAAATCCAATTTTTCCTTTTTTTGGTTAAATCTTGTAGTTACTGCTAAAAGACAATTAAGAATTTTGGTTATTATAGTAATGAAAACAGCTATATTTTTAAAGAAAGATGGGGTTAAAATCGTCTATCTTAAATTAAATATTCATGAGGAACTCTAAATCGCATTCAAATTAATGATCTTCACTCAAGGTATATTGTGATTTGCAACTAGATCAAGAGTTGATTCAAATTAAAACGGTTAAATTTATTTTTGTATAATTTGAAGTTTTCGAAAAGTTTTTTTGTAAATTGACAATAGAAGACCTTAAATAATATATAGAAAACACCTTATATGTAATTATTCAAAGAGTAAAATTTTAATAAATTATGCTAAAAACTGCAAATGATGATAATTACTAAAAGAAAACTCAGAATGTCCGTCTAATTAATAGCAGATATGGTCATTACTACGGTTTCGGATTTTTGTCAAAAAAATAGATAAGCCAAACGAAGGTAGGGTTGTCTAATCGTGCGTGTCGTGTCGTGTCGTGTCAAACACGATCGTGTTAGAGTCTCGTGTCGTGTTAACACGAACTACTTTTTTAATCGTGTCGTGTCGTGTCGTGTTAAATGGTGAGGATAGACAACACGACACGCATTCTGACTCGTGTCGTGTCGTGCTGACACGTCATGTTAGTCGTGTCATATTATTTATTATTTTTAAAATTTAAAAAATATTAAAAATTTAAAGTAAAGGGAAAAAATACTAGATAATAATTAGATTAGAACAATATGAGTCAAATGATGGTAAATAATATGATATAGTATTGTAAATTGAATTTAAATTATTAATTTTGTTTAATTAATTAACATTAATAATTAAATTTGTGTTAATGTGTCGTGTTAATTCGTGTTGCGTGTCAAATCGTGTCGTGTTGGATCGTGTTAAACTTTCTAATATCCCAACACGACACGATTATGACACGACACGATAACACGATCGTGTCATGTCAATTTTGTATTCGTGTCGTGTCGTGTCAACACGCACACTGTGTCGTGCCAACACGATTGTGTCGTGTCATTTTGAAGAACACTAAACGAAGGTCAAAAGAATATTGTTAAGGGCGAGAATTCATTGGTTATGCATTAATTCGACAGTTGGACCGTTGATAAATATACTTTTAATTTAGAAAAATGACGCCTCAACAGTGATCTATAAAATACGGTAAAGATGCGCTAAAATTTAATGAAAATTTTATTTACCAAAAAATCCTAATTTTTGTACTGATTTATTTTAACTAGGGGCTAATCGATCGAAAATTTGATATATTAATATATATTTTAAAGGTTATTATTTAATAATGGTTGATTATGAATAGATTGTTATGCTTGCAACACAAAAGAGAGTCATAGACATGATGAAAATGTAAATAGAAAAGGGTCACAAAAATGAGAAACAAAATAATGTGTTGCCAAATTATTGAATGTTGGTGAAGTGGGTCGGTTTTATGAGTAATAATACTCGACACACAAATAGTTACAAAATATCACGTTACAAAAATTAGAAAAACTGTAATTTCACAATACTTGAAGTGTCGAACCACATTTAACTAAATGATCCCGACACCCACGCATCTTTATTTATACTAGGGGCTAATCGATCGCGGTTCGCTCGAAATTTGACATATTAATATAAATTTAAAATAGTATTATTTAATAATAGTTGATTATGAATAGATTGTTATGCTTGCATACAAAATAGAAACGAAGATATGATGGAAATGAAAATAGAAAGGGGTCACAAAAATGAGAAACAAAACAATGCATTGTCAAATTAGTGAATGTCGGTGAAGCGGGTCGGTTTTATGAGCAATAATATCCAACACACAAATAGTTATAAAATATCACGTTACATAAATTAGAAAAAATATAATTTTACAATACTTGAAATGTCGAACCACATTTAACTAAATGAGCCCGGCACCCACAAATCTTTATTTTTATTTATATTTTTTATTTGATAACTTAAGATAGAATAGTATATGTCACGCATAAATAAATTGTATAAAACTGATACCCAATTAATCTAGAGAACCTATAATATATATCTATAAGAGATGGGAAAAAATCAGTCAAGATTGAATCCATACTGCTCAAATTGATCTTGATTTTTCTAAATTTTTTCAGTGGTTTTTTTTGTTAGATTTTTAGAAAAGACTATCATTAGAGGGTTGATAATTATGAAATAGGTCGTATCTCTATCAATAGTTCAATATTTAAATATTTGGAAAGGTAACAACGATATTTAAAACTGCAAGAGGCGTATAAAGAATTAATAACATGAAAAAAATATTTTTTAAAAAATGAAGATCTTGACTTTTTTTTTGTAAGTTTTGTATGCCAATCAAATGGGATTCGAATATCATACTTATCTTAAAAAATAATATAAATAACATGTAACATACCAATTTTATACTTGAGTTTAAATTTAAAATTCGAAATTTATTAAAAGAAAAACGCAACGAAGGCATCAGAAATGGAGATATTTTTTATTAAAAAATATACAAGATTTATAATAAAGAGAAAATCATTTAAAAAAAACAATGTCTAGAATCTAATAGTTGAGTTCTCTTTCTTGACCGCGTTAGATACGATCTCAGTACGACTCCGTTTAACAGCCTGTCTTTACATCTGGCTCTCTCTCTCTCTAGCTTCTCTCACTTCCTCTCTCTCTCTCTCTCTCTCACCCTAGGGTTAGGGATTGAGAGCTTCTTCATCGTACACACAAGTCCATAGGGAAACGGCCTATTGGGGTTTCGATTGAGAGATTGATCTAGTACAATCATGGGTGGATCCGCCTCTTCTCCTTCTACTAACCAGGGAAAAGACGACGACTTAGCCGATCTGATCCATCGCTTCATCGATTCGCTCGCTGATTACTCCGATCTTCTGCCTTTCTCTGTTGATCGTCAGGTCTGTTATATTTTCTCAAGTTTGTCTCCGTTTCTTTCAATTGGTTGGTTGGTGTACCTTGTTGCGAGTACTAGCTCCTTAAATTGCAACTTTTTGGGTGTAATTAGTACTAGTGATAGAAGAAGATCAAAGAGGGGCATGAGGGTAATATCATAGATTTTTATAATCTCTCTATTTTGTATTGAAACTATGAATTGATTGGTATACTGGTGCCAAATCAGCAGTATGGTTGACTGGTAATATGGTATTATGAGGGTCCAGGCTGTCAGAGTGCTAGATTGCTGATGTGGCAACTTTTGGTTCCCAAGGATACTTCAGCTTTAATGAAACTTAGACTTGATGCCGAATTTTGGTTGGCTAACAAATGTCCCTTCAAAATTTTTAACCTGACATCTTTATCAGTGAAATTTTTCCTTAACAAATTCCCTTGTAAACCCTCTTAGAAGAAATGTTGTTACTGTTTTAGAAGCTTCGATCCTACACAACCCTAGCTGCACTTGCAATCACACTTATATTAGCATGGAAAATACTGAGGTCTCCTCCACAAGAGACTCAGAGGAGGCAACGCAGACGTGCCACACCACCATCATCTAGCGGTACAACAGGTAGAACTAGTTCAAGTGCTAATCCTTCTACCGATATCTGTTCTTCATCGGGTGATTCAAGAGCACAAGATGCTATCAATCATTTTTTCCAGCCAGTTAATGTATAATTTGATTATTCTTTAACAAATTTCTATTTACTTCTTAAGTAGCAATGAGAGCAGTTATATATTCTTTTTTAATTTTTGGGAATAAATGCAGTTGACACTTGAGCAAATTGTAAGGCATAAGTTGAATGAAGGGAGAAAGGTACATTAAATTCATTTTTGTTTGTCCTTATTTTTAAATGTAGTCCTTTTTCATATACTTTACTGCATTTAGTGAAAGATGCAACAATTAATTTCATTCTCATTTGGTATTATCAGGTAACATGTAGGTTACTTGGTGTAGTTCTTGAAGAAACCACTCCAGAGGAACTCCAGGTAATGAAAATTTTCTTCTGAAAATTGATTTATTCATTATTTTTGTGTAATATAATGTTCTCATGCTTTTCTCGTGGTCAATGCAGGAAAAAGTGACAGTAAGGTCATCTGTGCTAGAGGTGCTACATGAAATTGCAAAATTTTGTGATGTATATCTCATGGAGCGTATTCTTGATGATGAAAGTGGGGTATGTGCTAATTGATACATTGTTTACCATTTTTATTTTATTCTATTTGATACTTACTTTTCCTGTTGCTATATGAACTTTAGGAAAGGGTTCTTTCTGCATTGAGTGAAGCTGGAGTTTTCACTTCTGGTGGCTTGATGAAAGAAAAGGTAGCTAGTTAATTAAGTGATTTTTTAATTTACATTTTAAACCTAACAACATGACGGTTATTGCATTTCCTGAATATTTATTTCCTTCTTTTCCATGGTTTTCTTGTAGGTTCTTTTCTGTGGTACGGAGAATGGACGCATATCTTTTGTTCGACAGCTTGAACCAGATTGGCATATCGATTCAAATTCTGAAATCATACAGCAACTAGCTGTAAGTCACAGTTTTTTGATATAGTATTAATATCAGGAAATGGATATCAGGTGATTAATATCATTTGTGCTTGCTTTATCTGTGCAGAGGTTTATAAAGTATGAATTGCACATATCGCCAGAAAGGGTAGAACGAATGGCTACAAATGTGTATAGCTCCACCAGCTTAGAGAACTTTTTTGGAGGCCTCGATCAGAGATAATGAAGTCAGTATTAATCAATCCCTCTGTCTCTCTCTCTTTCTCTCTGAGATTCTCCATGTTTTTCACTACCAATGGCAGCTTTGTACAAACCACTGCAGCATTATAATATTAGCCACAAAACTCTTGAGATTTTTTTAGGCATTGCAAACTGCAGATCAAGTCATCAATGACTAATATAAAAGTTACCTTCTGTACTTGGCTAGAATTTGACCTTAATTCTCATCCTGCTTTTCTTCTAAGCCATATGAATATTATTGCCATGTTGTGTACCAAGTCTGAAGAAATTTAAAATGATCTGGTTCAATGTTGACAAAGTTAGGGCAAGTCTTCATAAAGTACTGTTAATCGTCGGATGTTGCTTGCAAAAAAAGAAGTTTCTGTTTATTAAAATGCCAATGGATCAAGGACAGCTCATGTCAACAATTTTGTATGTTAATAATTCAAATTTTGCATTTCAAATGACAAATCTGAACTGTTGATCTTGTTCTATAGTAATAGTTGGGGCACTGAAACTTATACAAATTTGAGTTAATTTGGCACCAGATCAAGGATAATTTATTACAAACCACTTTGATTTTGACTTCTTGATCTTGTACTATGGGAACCATCGATATAATATTTGTTGTAGTGAATTCGGACTGCTAGTCATTTCAAAATTTGAAGCTAAATCATTTAGGCTACAAAAGTGCTATCTTGAATATGTCACAGAAAAGCTGTTAAGTATGGATGCTAAATATGAGGGTCTATTTTGTAAGGGAGTTTTATATCACAGAATTGTTACAATGAAGGTTGTGCTCATATGTAGGCCTTGTGTGACTTGTAAATTTTCTCATTATCTTTTTACCAGAATAAAGCTGAGTTGAGATTCTGCAATGAACTTATTCAATATTTGTGAAGAATAACTTGCGGCATAAGGCTCAGCAAACGTGTTATAATTCCTTGTGCGAGGGTGATTAGATTGCTTTTGAACAAGAAGAGGCTATTGACTTTCGTCATTCATCAGCATGTTTTTATACATAAAACTAGGAAGATTATTGATCAGATCCCATGTTGTAATGTAAGGTTTAAGGTGTATGATTTGTAATATTTATTAAATTGTTAGTGTAGTATGATGAACCTTTAAATTTCTATCTGTTAGTCTATATTATGTTCCATCTCAATTCATCATAACTTAACATAAAACTGACACCCTACAGTCTCTGTCAATAATTTTTTTTTTTTTAAAGAAAAATTTAATATAAATAGAGAGCTCATTTGAAGGTTGCGTTCAAACATCGTCAACCTCTGAATAGAGGAATTTTGCGTAAAATAGCACATGCAGCAATAATGCAATAATATTTGGAGCAGTTAGCAAGGTTTTTTTTTTGAAACACTAGATAGGGACTTTCTAGAAAGAAAGAAAAACAGTAAACAGAAAAACAAACCGTAAAAAGCTAAAAAGACCAAAACAGCAAAGAAAGAAAGAACAAAACTCAAGCTTAGCAATGTTTCATGAACAAGACAATATTTAATCAAGACATGAGCAGTTAGCGAGTTACTTTTGTGAAAAAAGCATACACGGAGAACAAGACAATATTTAATCAAAATCAACTTACACCAATGTTTTCAGGTAAATGATCAAATCAAACTACAAAAACGCATTCTTAATCAGATGTAATTTCTGACTATCTCGTATTTTGGGACTATTTTGCACTTGAATATTGTTAACTGGGCCGTTCCTCTAAGCATCTTGGACAGGTGCAACCGAAGCCATAATCAGCAAGCATAGCTTGTCTTTCATCGTATGGTACATCCTCATCGATGTATGACAAAGTTATCTGCCAAGCAAGTGACTTGTCATTCAACATTTATTTGCAACACAGTCAAAATAATCTTAATTTTAGAATCTACCTCCTCTCCAGTCGAGATGGGTCGCAAAGCTATTATGATAGCATGCCCATCTATATCCTGCATTTAACAATGACTTTCACCCGCTTAATATAATGCATTTAATCTTCAAAATATAATTGGACAAATGTAAATTGGACTCTAACCTGATCTCTTTTGAAAGCTTTTGCATTGGGACAGCAGGAGTGGTTCATGCAGCTCTGGATAGGGAAGAAAGCAGTACCTGATATTTGAAGTTTAAAAAAAGAGGGAAGAAAAGAAACCAGAAGTAGGATCTCTTAAGAAGCACACACAAAGTACGGGTAGAGAGACAGAAGAGAGGGTATTTATTACCTTGACAAGGAACAGAATAATCATCACCCAATGCATCAATAAAAGTCTGTATTGCTTGAAGAGCCTCTTCCTGCAAAAAAGAGATCATACCTGATATTTCAGATCAAGAGATTTTCCTTTTTATATGAGAGAGTTACAAGAACAGTCCTTAGAATATAGTTCATTTTCTGTCAGTCCCCCAAGTTCACATTTTGTTACCCGCTATCAACTTAAATTAAAAATTTAGAATCATTCCAGGGGAGTTCTTTCAGACCAAAATTAAGGACCAAAGCAGAAAATAGAAAATATTTAACAGAAGATTTTGCAGCTCGTCTTTAAGCTAGGTCTAATGGCTTAACAAGACAATCTGCTAGATTGACGCCTTATACTTTTATGATGAATTGCAGCAAAGAATTAGAAATAATTTTTGAAATTGAAAGGTAGTTTAAACTGGAGAAATACCTTTTCTTTGTCTGGAAGTTCATCAATGTAAATGAAATAGTCTTCAATTGGCGATGCAACCACTAAATCACTGCACACCAATGTTTAGACGTGAGAGAGAGATTCCATCAATACTCAATACACCCAAATAGAAAACATAACTGGATTATGTCAACTTACAGATTATTAAGCTCAAACATGCCAATAATGCTTCCATACACATCAAGTGAAAACACTGAAAATAGTTAAGCAATAACAGGAAAAATTTTGTGCCCATAAAATTATAATACCAATTTAACTATAGTTATAATTCACCAAACCTTGATTTATTTATGGTTAAGAACTGAAAAGGCAAAAGCACCCCGTCTAAACTAATTTATCCAATTTGTCTGGGAATCTTCCTCGTCAATTTCTCTCTCACTCTAACTCTTCAAGGAAGCGAATTCCTGATGTACTACACTGTAAGCAACTTTCAATTTACCAAGAATTGCTACATTCACTAGCCAATAATAATTTGTGAACACAAATTGTAGTTTACTCATAGAACTCACTAACAAATGTCAAATCATGATTTCACAAAACCAAACGACACTGAAATCTCAAAATCTGCAGTTAATCATTATATTTAATCCCGAATAGTGTTTTGCACTTAATCACAACTACTCCATTATAAAAGAAGGAATATAAAAAATAAAACAAACTTATATATTTCACGAGTTTGTTTTGAGAGAGTCACCTTTGGTTTATTCGAATATAAAAACAAAAATGAGATATAGTAAGGAGGGCATGGCTTGTGTTAATAAGACATTGTATGCGAAGAAAGAGAGAAATGGGAAATAAGAGATTGTGGTTTAGTCAACTATTGGGGAATTTCTCAGTATTTTGGAACTTCCAATTTATTGGCTGTATTGAAGGAATAAAAAAACTAGGCTATATGGTAGCATAGGTAGCTCCCAAAATATAAATGAAATTGAATTAAGGTCTCATTATAAAGGATACATGGAGCACATTCGACATCAAAGATGGCATCCTTCAGGAGTTCTAGTGACTGGCAATTCCCGATATCAAAGGAAAATAATTATTTAAAAATATATATATTAATGACACAAATATAGTACAAAGATGTTTGCATAAAAAAATGTATAACATACCGTAGAAGCAAGATCTCTGATTTCAGTCCTAAATTGCAACTCCTCTGATGGATCCACATCCTCTGGCAAAGAAACACACTCCCACCACCTGAATTTTTTTTTGTTAATGGTATATAAATTTACATTCTATACTTCAAATTACTGACTAGAATGCCAGCAGAGTCACAAATTGATACAAAGATATCTGGCTTAGCAGATAAGCAGCTATTACCTTTGCTTAAAGCCCATTGAAATAGGCTCCCATGCTTCCAAAAGAAAAGAAAAATTGACATTGTCCATTTGACCAAGCAATCCCTTTCCTTTGTCTTTCACTCGTGTTTTTTTCAGCTTCCTGTACCTCAAGATAGTAAAAGCAATTGCCTGAAAAGTGAAATCTTACAAGTTACTACAGACTTTTCAGTTTTATCTCCTGCGCTATTTTACAATCACTTTTTGCATCCTTTAAATAATGACAATCATTTATATCACTTTCTTTCTGAGCAGTAACGAATCTTATAGGCTTAATATAAAGATAATTAAGCTTGAAACGTGAGATAAAACAAAGAAAAATGCAGACCTTAGCAGCCACTATGAAAATATCATTGGTCTCTGAAACAAGAAGCACAGAGAAAGCAATACGTTAGTTGAGCATTAGTAATTTTTACAAATAAGAGAACTTGCAGGAAAGTGTCTAAGAAAAAAACATACCATTAGCATGTTCTATGAACTTGAGAAGCGCCAAGCTTTGTTTGTTATTAGAGCTTGTACAAAGTAAAGAGTGATACGTCTCCCAATCAGCATCTGCACATGATTGGCTACAATAAAAAACACAAAAAGTAAAGTACAAATTCAAGATGGATTACTATCAACAATTTCATTCCCAAATATATTATGCTGCAATGAAGAAATAAAATTAACTTTGCACATTGACTTATTTAGGATGAGAACAAAGCAAACAAACAGATGACGGGTAGAATACAACAACTAATACAATCAAGTTGCTTAATACTTCTCAGACTACAGGATTAATATAACAAAATATAAAAATATGTAATGTCCCTTGTACAAATACTTAAGAGGAAGAAGTAAATCAAATCATAAGCAAAATGGACAAATATTTTCTCTAACCTGCAATACTTTTCTTCTTCACAGCCAGCAGGACAAGAAACAACTTCTGGCAAATCAAATCTATCAGTGAAAGGCAAAATCAGATCTCCATTGAGAAGTGATTCAATCATCTCTTTTGAAGGCAAGTCACATTCCATTTTATCGTTTGTAGAGTGCGAATTGTGTTCCTTATCGCAATCTTTGTCACCACATAGTCCTAAACTTTGCAGATACAACCTTCTCCCAATTTGGGTTTCAATTGAGCCAATAAAGCGAAAACAGTAGCTACACACAAGGCAATCAACCTAACGAAGAGATAATATTTGATACAGCATGGTGTTAATAAGCTGGAATACATGAACATTGGTTTTATTTTTTTTATTAGAATAATAAAATAAAAGAAACCTTGTTAGAGGAATGCTGTGCACCAACCAGCATTTTGTCCTTCAGTACCAATTCTTCTTCCTTGAAATCGCTACTTGCAAAAACAGCTTTCAAAACAAAAAACACAAATCAGTAAACCAATAAATTAAACCCTGAACCCTGATAACAACATAATACTTTCACAAGTAACTTCAAAAATTAAAAGGAAAAAAAAATTCATAAGGAATGCCACACACCTTTGCCATGCTTTCCATTGTCTCTGACACATAGACCATCGCAGTTTCCCGCTTCCTTCACTGATTTGTAGTATTCCTAATTACGCAATGCAAATACAATCACACAATCAATTTAGAACCTCAGACCGATTCCATTTTATCCGTACCAATTAGACAAGTAAACCCTAGAGGTAGGGACAGAGACCTGGATAGACTGAGCGGACGGGGGCGCGAGAAGAGCAGCGATTTGATCAGAATAATCCTTCTCCATTAGAATCCTTTCAAGCTTCTCTACCCGAAACAAACGAAGGTTTTTCAAGGGTTTTCAATGGGAGGGAATTAATGATGCATGTGGGCTCCGCATGTCAGCAAATGAGCACACGATGTAGAACATCGATCTTCGTTCCTGGGAATCAAAGATTGTCCATAAAAGCATGTCAGTTCGGAAGGGTTGTTGGGCCTTTATAGTTCATTTTAAGCCCACTGAGCGTCTGATGGTTTATTGTTGAATAAAGGTAGGTAGGGGTAATTTGTTTAGTCTTTTTTTTTTTTTAAAAAAAAATAGCCATTAACTAGGTGCACCGAAATAACTGTATTGGTGAGTCATGTTATAGACTATTAATCTTCCTTCTCCAACGGACGTTTTGATTAAACAATCTATGTTGGGTATTTTAAGTTGTAAAAGATACAAATATTTAGTAAAAGCAAGTCTTATAAACTAAAAAAATTATCCAAAAATATTATGTAGCATATTATCTATAACTAGTTATTTAAGACTTTGAAGTCTATTAGAATGCTTTTAAATAACTAACTATAGCTAAAACTTTGCAGAAAAAATAATATAATAGTATATGAAAAAAAAGAAAGAAAACTATAGCGTAGCAATAAAACAACTATACCAGATATTTAAAACTTTGTAATTTATTATATTTTTTAAGTTATCATCCGAATGTGAAAACTAATTATCTGCATGCTATAATCCTATTAATAAGAACTAAAATACAAGTTTCAATCAGTCATTCCGAGTAACTAATTATGACTTATGAGCTCTTGATGTCGATAAGAAAAAAAAATGATGACGATGATATAAGGAAATTTTTTTTTTGTACAGATAGTAACTGGAGAAAATATTAATATTTATGACGCTCCACTTAATTAAGCGCAGCTGTCTCGCACAGTGCACCACCACTACATATATGGCCATGATATTGTTATATGCACTATGAGTTATCTGCCGCGTGGCCCTCTACAGATAATGTTAAGGTTTTCTAAACTTTGTGAAACTAATGGGCACCATGTTTCGGTCATGACTTGGTTTTGGGTCATTTAACATTTGTTGCCAATTGTTATACATTAGAAAAAAAATCATGTATATATGTATTAGAGAAAAATAACAAAACATTTATTTGACGAGAGCGATAACTAGATAAAGTGATTTTCGAGATAAATATTATATGCTTTTATAATATAGATATCGTGAACTAAATTTGATACTATGTAATAAAATTTCCTTAAAAATTACATTGATAATTGACAACATTTTAAATAACTGGATTTATAACATTTTACCTTTTAGACGATATTAAATTGGATATAAGCATTCGATCTAAACTGTAGAAAATAAATGTATAATTTTATTTATAGATTTAATTGGTTTTCGTTAAAAAAACTTGGCAGCGGCTGCCAAGTGTTATAGGTTTTGATAGTTGCATTTATCAGTTGTTATGATAGCAAATAATTTTATTTCAATATAATCGGAGAAAATATAATCCATAATTCTGTATAAGCCTAAAAATCCTATATAGCTGTCTTTCCGATATATGATCATCGAAATAAAGTAGGAAAAAAAAAAATCTCAACATCAACTTGCACGTATATTACTCGATCGGAACAAATCAAAACCTGTTTGTTTACAAATTTAATTCCAGACAATTAAATCCTATGTCCTTGATCCATAAAAAATTCCCAAGAACGAATAGAGGACACATCTCATGGCCACATACATCCGGGGCTTCATTTAAAACCACCATTTCTAACTCTTATCAAGTGCGCACTTGATATATACATATTTTTTTCCCTTTCCCCCATTTCAGGTACTATATATGCAAACTGTAATGAACCAAAGTGAATTATCGGCTGTGCTGTGCGCCTTCTCCTTTGTTATCAATGGCACCAATTGTGAAATCTTTCATTGCTCTAATGGCGTTGGCATCACTTGCTGAGGTGGTGATTGGCACGAACTACACAGTCGGTGCACCAGCTGGTTTGTGGGATCTGAGTACCAATTATACACAATGGACTAAGAGTCAAAAGTTCTATCCCGGCGACATTTTGTGTATGTATATCAATCATCATTACAATATTATATGTTATTTTTGTGTGCATATATTTCATACCATCATTGCATAATAATGTACTCCTGAGGGCTGTGGCAATTGGCAAATGTCTTGCTGTTTTGAGATGGAAATTATGTTTCACTATTAGCACACCACTAGATCCCGCATAAGCGATTTGTCCCTAAAGGGTTTATTTACATATATAGCTTTAGACCAGTGACAACTGACAAGTAATATTTGGAAGTAAAAGTAAAAGTGACATTCTTCCCTCTTTGTTTAGTCAAGATTTTATAACCGGACTTAAATCTTTATCGTTCATTTAAGAGATAAATTGTTACAATTTAAATACGATTTAAATTTTATGCTCAACACAAAATGACTTTTTCTTAATCGGCGGTCATGGATCTTCTTTGGAGCTACTAACACCCATGCACCAACAATAAACATTATTATTATTATTATTAGAGAAAATTTGAATATCTCCAACAATTTTTATATCAACTTTTTGAGGAAAAAAATAAAACCTTTTCATTTGTGCTCATATAAGTGTTCAATTTGTTCAAATAAATGTGCATTTGACGAGTAAAATAAGTCTAGAAGTTTAATTTAGTCATTGGTAGCTGTAGATTTATTTATTATGATTTTTTTACAACTGTTCATCCTGTTGCTAGTAGAAGTTGGTATTTATTTTGTTTCACACAAGTGAGCATTTTTTTAGTGCACATATTATGAAAATAACAATTACATTCAATGAATTGTTAGAAATTGCATGAAAGATTTGTGGACGATGCAACCGCAATAATAGTTGTTATACGCCCGTTATTATTAACATAATTCCATTATAATTATTATTGTGGTTGTAAATATTCTTAATATTTACCTTTGCCCTTTGGGATTCGCAAGGTGAAGAAAATATTTTATCCTGAAATTTCTCAACGAATGGAATATATTTTTAAGAACAATCTACTGTTTTTGTTGATTACCATATATATATTTGTGCTAAATGAACTCTATATAATATTATTTGACATACTTTTAAATTTATTGAGTTATCCTAAAGCAATTTGGGTCATTCTAGACCACCAATTTTTATTTTTATTTTTTTTAGAAATAATCGAACGGTTTTTGGTTGTGGTAAATTAAATAAAGCATGAACGGTTTTTGTTAACAAAGCATCTATATTTTTTGTCTCTGAATAATTTCAATCAAAAATCAATAAGTGTACCTTAAAGTTTTAAATTATTAAAAAAATTACCAAAGAAATGTACAAAATTATGTATATACTTTTAATTGTAGACTTTTCTGCGTAATATATAACTGCTTAATTTTTTTGATTAATATATAACTGCTTAATTAAAAGTATTGTAAGTTAGCCGGGAAACAATATCAATTTTAGCATAACATGAATACATGATTCACTCTGGTAGCTGCTAGCACGCCATTTGTTTTAAAACTCCTGTTTTTTTTTTTTTTGTTTTTTTTGACAAACTTTATATTGACAGCTCCCCATTTGTTTTTGTTCTAACTAGTTTTTATTTTTGTTGGCATTTTTTATTTATTATTGATTGATTAACCTATTGAACTACTTGCAATTGGTACGTAGAATTTAGCATCTCTATCTAGCTAGCGCTTTTTTTTTTTTTTATTATGTTAGTTTAGTTGTAACGTTATGCTAAAAGCATTGACGCTGCTCGAACAATTACATGACACTCGCTGCACTCCCCGCTGTTTTGATGACGAAATCAATTTATAAGGGTCTGAATACCGCATAATAATGATACATTCAACATGACCTGAAAGACAAACTGACACAAATATTTTTTTTTTCTTTTTTGGTCAAAAAAAGGCCCCTGTAAATTCCCTCATTTTTGAAACCAATTAATATGCTTACAAATTTCAAATTATTACATAACTTCCCTAGGTGGCTAGTTCTATCACTTTGTCATTAAATTTCGCAATTTGATCTTGTAGTTTTTAAGTACAACAACACATTTCATGATGTGAGAGAGGTAACACAATATGGCTACACCTGGTGCTCTGCTGCAGAGCCGATCCTTGCTGACGATAGCGGCTTCACTGTGGTTGAACTGACAACAAATGGTACCAGGTACTTCATTTGTACCATTTCTACGCACTGCCTCAAAGGCATGAAGGTCCAAATTGATGTGCTTAATAAACCAAGCTCTCTGTCTCCGCCGCCTCCCACAGTTTCATCTCCTAATAAAGCAGCAATTACACAAATTGGATTCGCAAATTTTGTGCTTGGAATGATTGGATTAATGCTTATGGTGTTGTGATCGACCTTCCTGTGTTCAACACCGATTAAGTTATATATGTGAAGAAAACTCCTATATAATTTTTTTATTCTTTTAACCGTTTCCGTGTTTTCTAATTATCGAGGGATGAGGGGAATTCATTGTACTTAGATGCAGCAATCATCATAGTTTAAAGCATCAAGCATATGTATATGCAGTGTTTAGAAATGTTGTGTGACTTTGTTTTGGTATCACATTTTTTATTTGCACGTGCTAAGCTTTGTGTGGAAAAGCATCCAGCACCTGGCGCTTTTTGTTGGTGTGATATTGTTTATATTTATTCATTTCATGGTTATACAACAGGTTTTCACACTTCTGCAGGTATCGCAATGCTTTCGTTTTATGTATAATTTTTTTTTTTTTCCAATGGTTAATTCAAATGCTTTCATTTCATGGTTACACACATAAAGCATCTAGCAGAACAAATGCTTTCATTTCATTATTATATAACTGGTTTTTAGTTGAAAACCCAATTTTATTTTTTCCTTTATTTTTCCAAATTAAAAATTTAAACATCGTTATTGGACAATTCAAAAAAATAATATATTTTTAATTGCTATTTTAAAATCCTAAAAATAGTAAAATATTCAAAACAAATAATATACGTGATACGTGACATCATGTCTAACACTTTTGTTCCGCTTTTTCTGAGCACCGGAGGATATATATAGGCTACTAAGAATATTTTCATTCTGTGATTGTATTGCAGATGTAGTACAAAAAGAGGGATTAATTAAATTGGGCAATTTATGACTGATAAATCACTTTCTTTACATTTTAATGCCTCCGAGCAGGAATTTTGTGGTCTCCTGTCTTACAAGTAAAACAGGAGATGCGGACCCACAAACCACTCAAATAATTTTTATGGGTTCCTCTGTATTTAAACATGTTACTTGAATTAATCTAATGTTGTTATTTCACCTTGTAAGCTGCTTCCAAAATATTAATTATAGCTTTATTTCTTTGGAGCTATTTTCAAACTCCAAGTCCAGTATAAACTTACACCAGACAACCCCAATCAAGCTCTAGTTAATCACCATACAAACACCTCATGATAGGCATTCAAACTGCCGAACCATCGCAAAGGATAGGAACTCCTGTAATCGATCAAAACCCTGGCAACATCATTTTAACTAAACTGACATGTTTTTGCTCTTGAGAAAACAAATAGTTTCAAATTAATCAAAATAATGCGTTAAATAAATAAGTTACCTGACACCCATAAGAAGAATAAAATACAAAAGATTGATCTTTGCAATTGAAAATATATGTTTGAAAATAAATTAGTGTTGCCAAATGTTTGAAATTATAGTTAGCAAATACGGGCGGTTTGAAAATAATTACAGTTGACGAATGTTTGAAAACAAAATTATATAGAAAATGCATGCAAATTTTTTTCTAAATTAGTCACTTTGATTTTAGCAATTTTTTAAGTATATATATTGGACAAGAATGTGCAAATATATGCACATAAAAAATAAAAAGTAAAAATACAGTTGTAAAAAATTAAAAAATAAAAACATTATATTTTTTTATTATTAACTCGAGCTAGATATAAAAGAATATTTAAGAATGGAGAAGAAAAGTTTAATTGATCGGCTTAATTACTGTAAGGCCAGCATGTAAGATAGGTCAGATATTTAACAACTCTAAGACGTACAGGATGGACTCTTTCATTTCATAAACTTAAGAGGATACAAATTGATCTTTTGATGTTTCGTTATGTCCGGTGACTGTATTTTAGGAATGTAAATGAAATAAATTTGGACAAATTGTGGTAAAATTATATCTATATCTACACTTTATTCAGCGGATCGATATGGTTATGAATTCGGACATTAGATGGATGTCAAACTGTGAAACTAAATTCGTCTTAAGTGATACAAAATAGAAGTGAATAATTGCCGTATATGAATTTGAATATTGATATGAAACAGATTAATAACGGATATTACTAACAAATATGCACATATAATAAAGTACTTATTTAGAACAATAAAATATAAAATAATTAATTAGTCGGCGGTCATAATATACAATAAAGGTACTTCAGAAATGTGAATAGAAATATTCGAAGTTGACATGTATAAATAAAACTTTTCACAATTTGACTCCATTCTGTAAATTAAAAACCTTATGGAATATGGTTTTATTCGGATTCAAATAACCCGGGTATTTTCATTATTTTGACAATTCATGCAATTTTTACGGATACAGAGGGACGATAAATACAAATAAAAAAAATCATAATTTTACAGATTATTTGCAAATTAATACTGACATATCTCTTCTTTTACGTCTCTACTGACTACTGTGATCTCAACAAAAAGGACAAATTCGTTATTCTAAACATCAATGATGGAACACATCAGGGTAATTTTATTATTTTTTTTAAATATTTTATTACCCTCATTGCATGATTGCTTACGCCGGTATACTTATTTGACCCAGCTATGTAGATCTCTACTGATACGAAGTATGGTCCCCATGTTGCCCTTGATTTGCTCGTTAACTTTTAAGTTTCTTTAATTAATTCAATTGAATAATTTAATTAGTATGCACCGAATATCTTTGCTCAATTTTGAGGCGGGAGTACTTACAAAAAAACTTTTGTTTAGAGAAAAACACATAGGCAGAAAAGGTATTCAATTTGACTACAATACTTTATGCAGGTCCGAAGTAACTTGGCAGCTGGCTTTCCAATATATAATCATCAAAACAAAATGGGAACGGGAATGGGAAATGGAAAATTCAATACAATGCTGCACGTACTATAGTTGGAACAGATCAAAACCTGCTTACAAGTTACATCCTGACATCTCTCCATGTCAACCCCCCCAAAAAAAAAGAAAAACAAAAACACTAAATAAGGGGAAAACAAAGCTACCGCTAATGTCCACATGAAAAATATCAAATTCAATTTTTAATTCTTATAAAGTCCGTTCATGTTATGCACATATTATTTCATTTCCTATTTTCAGTTCGTATATATGCACCAGCATAGCACAAACTTTAACACAATTGGAGCTTCATTTTATATCTTCTCTGCTGCCCCTTCCCCTTTGTTAAAAATGGCACCATTTTTGAAAGCTTTCATAGCTCTCCTGGCAATTGCGGCACTTGCTGATGTGGCAGTTTGCGCGAACTATACAGTCGGTGCACCAAATGGCTTGTGGGATCTTAATACCAACTATGAGGAATGGGTTAAGGATTTGAAATTCTATGCTGGCGACATCTTGAGTAAGTATACTCACTTTGATCTTTTCTTTTTGTGGATATGTAATTGAAAGGATAATGATTCACAAGTATTCGAATAATATCTATATTAATCTTTTTTTGGCACCATACTATTCATTTCATATTATTTATGATATTTATGAGCTTTTTCAATATACTAATATATTAATAAAAAAATTATAAGAATTTTGATATCTTATTATATTATTTATATTATAAAATATTTAATAATTTCCAAACTACATCCAAATCTAAACCTTGTTATTCTCAAATCATGAAATGCGCACTGGAGTTAACTTGTTTTGTTGTAATATTTATAGAACTTTTATCTTAATAGAGCGCTTGGCTTGGCGATCACCAACCAAACTTAAAAAACATACCTTAAATTTTTTTTTAAAACTTATGTTGTTCTTATTACATTATGTTATAATAAAATAGTTTGACGGTTGTGACCGAATGAATTTCAGTTCATAATTATAATTATACCAAGTATAATACATCGATCCCACCTAAAAAAAAAAGTAGACAACAGTTAAGCAACTCTTTCTTACCGTAAATTTCTAGAGAGCCTTTTATCCCAAACAAGTTTGGATAGCCAGATAGGTTAGAATGACATCCCGACTTCATCCTTGATTATTTTTTTGTATATATAGCAAAGGTTTTACGTTGGCTCGCCAAACTTATCGCAAGAATACGAACTTGAACCCTAGATCCCTTAGAAGTCAGTTTTGTACTCTTACTACTTGAGCTCCTAGACCACGTGTTTATTAACTTAATTTTTCCAATGCACATCTTCCAATATTTACAATAAATTTCTGTTTTTTCTATCATTGCAGTTTTTAGGTACACTTCCTTTCATGATGTGGCTGAGGTTACAAAAGATGTCTACACCTCATGCTCCTCCTCCCAAACCATCAGTATCGACAAAAGTGGCACTACAATATTTGAACTGAAAGAAGCCGGTACCAGGTACTTCATTTGCGCCGTACCAACACACTGCTCCGGAGGCATGAAGGTCCAAATTGATGTGCTACCAAAACAAGGCACACCAGTTTCTAAACCAAATTTGGCCCCTTCACTTCCTCCGGCAAGTCCTCCTCATGTACACCCACCTCATCCAAGTCCAACTCCTGCACCTACACCTGCACCTGCTCCATCCCCAAGTGCAGCAGCAGGTACACAAGGAATTGGTATGTATGCATATTCCGTGCTTGGATTCATTGGGTTAATGCTTGTTGTGTTGTGATCAAGTTAATTGTTCTAGCTGAACATGTATTCAGTTTTGATCAAGCTATATATTACATAAAATTTTTATTGATTTCCATGCATTTTTTTGTTTGGGTGGGAGATGGGATTCATATTTTGTCATGGAGATAAGGCACAGGTAAATATGCGGTACTGTTAATAATTAATAATGAGATGATGTGAGATTTGCTTTTGGCTTCACATATATATTTTTTTTTTTTTGCATGATTGCATCTACATTTCTGTTAGTGCGGACAAGCATCCGGCTCCAGCTTTTGTTGGCGATTATTTGGTAATGATATTTTGATTTTACATTACATAGCTGGTTTTGCCCTATTTTTGATAATAGATGATACACTTTATTTTTATACTTTATTTATTAAGAATATGTTATAATTTTTGAAGCTTTATCAGACTGCTTAATTGCACATATTTCATTTGATTGTCCCTGTCACTTTATGTTGTCTATTAGACATTGAAATCACTTTATGTTGTCTATCTGACACTGAAATCTGAATTTCAATGTCTAATTGTGTCTGTCAACCTGATTTAATCTGAAAAGTTAAGAATATATGAATCATCTGATCTGAAATAAACAGACCTACATACTACTATAAACCAATGCATTATGTACTTCATGACAGTATCCAAACTCGAAGTTTTGAGTTGTGGGTAACGACAATAATTCAACAATCAATCGAGTGATCCTAAATGCTCCTGACTTATGCACTAACTGATTATTATAAACTGCAACAAGAGAAAATCAAAATGAAAACAAGAAATTTCACAAAATAATCAGACATGCTTCGTGTATTGAAAGCGATCAATTGGCAGTTTGGCACTGAATCCTAAGATTTGAGAAAGTTTAGGAAAAGAAACTCATGGCAACACTGAATAATATTGTCTTTAACCTAGACCACAAGAAAAAGGAAACAATACTCTGCGTATGATAATAAAAAATGATCCCTTCTTAAGAAAATAGAAAATTGAACGCTGATGTTGGATCTAAAGCATAAATTCTCAATACATAAGAGTATCTTATCTACTTGCGCTAGTCCAAAGCTTCCTTTCGAATCTTTAGTTACTGTGACGATACTGACTAATTAGATGGTAAATCAAGTTCCAAGTTAGAAATAATCTGTTAATTAAATGGTATGATCAAGTAATAAATTAAAGTAACATTAAAATTTGACTGACCAATCTCTACAATACCATGGTTAGTTGAACCACCAGCCTGCTTAGAATGTGAATAGGTGAGAATATATAGAAAGGGAAATGACAGCACAATGCCGGACCAATCTCAATTCTTGCAAACAAACCAAAGCAAATCAATTAGATGTACAATTAAAAGACAAAACTGGAACAGGTCATTTTGGAGATGAGATAAAATCATAAAATGAATTGATGTTGCGCTAAAGGGAATAACCACATATCATATTAATGAATAGTATGTATCTAATTGGAATTGGTAGCTATCCAGTAGAGCAATAAGATTCAAATGAATGAATATAATAAAAATAAAAATAGCGCTAACTAAATATATCTTGTTTGGTGGAAAAGATATGATAATGTATTTCAAAATTCAAAATTTTGGCATGCCAAACCTTACTTTGCAGGGGCATTATGTCTTGAGCAAAAAGGAACCAAACTTTACTTTGCAAACTCCTGACTTGTCTCTGCCATTAATTTAATGAAAAAATATACCATGAATAAATTTAGTTCTCGTAACAAAAAAAAAATTATGCACAAATAATATATGATTCTACCAATTTAAAAAATTAGTTACCCACCTATTCTTATTTGTATTTTTTCCCTACAAATCTGTAAACATATCTTTATTTGTTTCATAAAAAATTACATATTTCGATTAATTTCGAATAAAGTCCTAATGAGTTCTTGAACTTATGCAATAATTTCATTTTATTTTAGATGGTATTGACACCTACTGGCAGTCAATTTTACCTGCAGCACATGTATAACAACTTGAGGGTTAAGGATAAGGATTTTGGGATTACATTCCAATTATGCCCTTATATATGAATTTTACTGGTAAGTAGTCACATCTATAGCAATGTACTTTACACTTATAATCAGAAAGAACTAGTTGGCATTTACTTGAGATGCTATGGCAAAGTCATATCAATTGGAATAAATAATTTATCAAGAGCTATAATGGAAAAATTTGAACATTGACATCTCTGATCAACATTTGCCAGAGTGATGTAGAAGCATTATGCAATTGCAAAGAAAACTTTGTGGAGATAGCTTGTCTTATTTTATAGATCTCTGAGTTCAATTCTTGATTCTAGCATTATTATATAACATTTATTTAATTCTAGATGGCAACTTATGAAAACTCAAATTGAAGAATACAAAACTCACTTTGCAAGCCTTCACATTCGCTTTCTTCTCTGTCAGAAGAAAATAACTTTTTTCTCTTAATTTTAACATTACTGAGTACTGACAGTCAATTTCCTTTATGGAATACAATTCAACAATGCCTTGTAGTTTACTAAAGGAACACTGAAAAGAAATAAAAAAAATTTTCTATTGGGTTTCAAGCTGCCAGCTCCTTGTTTAGAAGCAAGGTCATTATGGATCAATCCATTCATTTAAGATCCAAATAATCTAATTTTTTTTCAAGTGAAAATCTTAAATAGAAAGCAAATCTTATAATCTTTGTTGCGGGTAGCATCTTAGTAATGAAGAATCGTCACTTTGAAGTACTCAAGTATGTACAAACTATTCACTTATTCTTTTAAATTTAAAATATTCTCTTTCATTCCTTTCAAATAACCATGGAACTCTGTCAATTTTGTTATGCCAATTATTCATTCTTTATAATTCGAAATTCCTACACAATATTGTTATACTAGTAAATGTCAAATACATGTCAGTATATGAATTGACCAAATTGAAAAATTACAGTAAAAACATTTACAGTTTATTGATGTAGGATCCATGTGTTTTCCTAATAATCTATCTCCCAAAATTGGAAAATAAAAAATATTATACAGCAATATATGTACACACCACTTAATCTTCTTACAGTTTATTGATCTATTATGATGTCTTTTTTTTGCAAAAAGTCCTCAATACCCCCTCTTTTTATTGGTCCTTCTATAGTCTTCGTATCGGTCCTTCCACATCTGACATAAATTAAATGACAGTCTTAATATTTATATCCATTTATCAGAAAAGTAGCTTATACCAACAGCAAGATACTACAATTCTAGGACTCAAGACACTGAAAAATAATCATAGAAGATCATTGTAGCTGCTGGTTTGACTAAAAATATTGAGATACAATACCAAAGGAAGCAGTATCTTCAGTAAACTGTGATTTGACTGAAAACAGTGATTATGCTATTACAAAATATATACAACCCTCTACCATCCAACTATGCATACAGCTATTTGACTGATAATATTGCTTCCTTTGTCTAATAAATTACAGAATAACCTAAGACATCTTCTTTTTTCTTAGTTAGTATTCCAGAGGTTTGTTCTAATAAAAACCTTAAGAATTGTTAACCTCAAAATCAAATATGTATGTTTCAACAGCTAAAATTCAATTTTGGATAAATAAAAATCACCATGTTTTTTTCCAAGATAAATATATATTACCAAATATTGTATCTATTATTATATTAAGATTTTTGAAGCCTAATTTTGAGGGTGCTTGTATTTGTAATTCGTGTGGTTGATCAGTGCGGTGCAGGTGAAATGACGAATTGGTTGGCGGGCCCAATGCGTCATACATCACACACACTAATAGCTCTTGCTCGATGACAGAAGTGTTCAGATGCGGGCGTTTTGCTATGTATGGTGCGCCCTCTCCAGCACCATATCTGAATTCCCTATAAAGACATTCAGATATCACAATTCTTATTTTGATCCAATATTTTGGTGTTTATTGCTCTCAAGTAAGTTCTTATTGTTATCTGACCCTTAGGCCTCTTTGTATATCTAAATACTTTCGGTGTTTATTGGGCTTTTAAATTTATTAAAGACCTAAAAGTTTGTAATTACAAAGCATGAACTTTGAAGTACTTAAAAAGACAAAATAACAAATTGCCAGGAACTATTTTGCCTCTTAACTTCCAAATACATTGAATCCTATAATAATTAAAAAAAAATTAATGTAATGACAGAAGAGGCCCAAATTAAAAAGATGTGTGTGAACTTTGATGGTTTTTATGCATTTATATATGAGAATTGAATTAACAAAAAACTGTATTTTATAATATAATAATCACTGTATTTTCAGTCAAATCACAATTTTACTGAAAATTACCGATTCCTTTGGTATTAGGGCTGTAAACGGCAGCCGTTATGCCGTTTGCCACCACGTTTCGGCCGAAACGAACAGTAAGTGGCACAAAAATTCGTACCGTTTCCTTAACGAAGTGGCAAATGACATAGAAAATGGAACGGTTTAATGTGTTTTAACGTGTTTTTGTACATGCCGTTTAGCGAAATCGTTTCGTTAACTAAGTGGCACGGTAAACGGTTGCGAAATCGAAATCGTTTCGTTAATGGCATGGCAAACGGAACACCCTGTTCCGTGCCATTTACCAACGTTAGGCAGCTCTATTTGGTATTATATCTCAATATTTTCAGTCAACGGAAGCAGTATTAACCCAAGGAAGAAAAACAAACTTTTATATATTGATCTGTGCGTATATTTACAATCTAAAACACATTAGTCTCAATTACATATTACTTCTCCAATGGTTTATACAACATATATAGCTGAGTACTCTTTACCGTCAAATGCCTGGAAATTCCAAAATATTTACGACTGTTGTCTTATCAAGCAAAAATAGAATGAAACGAAGACAATTTTAGCAATACCTTAATGTGGTCATTCTCTATTGACTTCTTCTCTATATACAGGTCGATCCAGTGTCATCTTTGGAGGGCTGATGTAATTATCAAGATTCAAGTATCCCTAAAGAAGAAAACAAAATCTTTAATAATGAGATTGCGTGAAATAGAACAGGAGTTCTTAAGATTTTTTAGTAAGAAAGATGATACTTACAATTACATGGGGCCAGGTGCCTCATGGCAGCCAATTTGAGATTCGTTCATGGTGAACTGGGTCCATTTTTCTTATGCCCCATCTCTGCCCTGTTGCAACAACGTAGAGAGGGCCGGGGTTTGATTTCAGATCAAAAGGGTAGTTAGAATGGTGGATTTAAGGAGAAGAATTGGTGTTGATAAGCTATACATCTTTTCTCTACATCAAATTGATAGATGCATCATATAGCAAGTCCGATTGAGATGGAGGGAGGGATGGAGCGTAAAACTGTCAAGGAGCTGGAGTGTCGGGAGGAAATGGAGCAGGATTAGCAGAGAAGGTGGCGGCAAGAGAGGGCGAGAGGCATGTGAAAGAGGGGTTGGAGTTGCGCGAGGTTGGCGGAGGAGAGAGAGAGATGAGTTGAGTAGGGGAGGATAGAGAATCCAAATCTCGTCGCGCGGTAAGTTTGCCCTGCACAATCCAACCGTGATGGATGATGGGTGCCCGTGCATAATACCAGATTAATAGATCCGAAAAAAATTAACTGTCGAGATCAGATCAAACGACTCGGATTATGCGTGACAAACTTGCCTTGCGGCATCAGATTCGGATCCGAGGATAGATAGGCGCTGGATATGTGTAAAAGAGGAGCAAAAGAATGATCAGATTTCAGCGTAAATGAATGGACAGTTAGATTTGTCGCATCGTAATGGATCAAATAGCAGTCACTGGATTTAATTAATACGGTAGATTATAGATTATGGTTGTACAGATTCTTATTATTGACCTTTGCCCTTTGGGATTCTTGTAGAAGATGTGAAGTGGAAGGCAGCTGCTCGCAAGGTGGAGAAAATATTTTATCCTGAAATTTCTGAACGCACGGAATAAATTTTTAGGAACAATCTACTGTTTTTATTAATTATACAAAATTTATCTTTGTACTAAATAAACTCTATATAAAATTATTTGACATATTTTAAAACAATTTGGATCATTTCTAGACCACCAAATTTTTTTTATAAATAATCGAACGGTTTTTAGTTGTGCTAAATTAGATACGTAATTTATCTCAGCATGACCAAAGCATCTATATTTTTTGTCTTTGAATAATTTCAATATCAAATCAATAAATGTACCTTAAAGTTTTAAATTATTAAAAAATTTACCATAGAAATATACAAAATTATATATATACTTTTAATAGCATGTAGACTTTCCTGCGTAATATATAACCTGCTTAATTAGTTGTAAGTTAGCCGGTAAACAATATCAATTTTAGCATAACATAAATACATGGTTCACTGGTACCTGCTAGCACGCTGCACAAATTAACGATTTAAAAACTCTTTTCTTTTCTTTTTTTCCTTTTTTTTGACAAAATTTATATTGACAGCTCCCCATTTGTGTTTGTTCCAACTTGTTTTTATTTTTGTTGGATTTTTTTTTTATTGTTGATTGATTAACCTATTGAACTACTTCAATTGGTACGTATAATTTAACATCTCTATCTAGCTAGCTCTTATTTTTTTAAAAAATGTTAGTTTTTTCAATTGTAACTTGTAAGTTGTAATATTATTTAAAAGTATTGACGCGGCACGAACAATGACATGGCACTCGCTGCACTCCCCGCTGTTTTGATGACGAAATCAAATTATAAGGGTCTGAATATCGCGTAATAATTTTTACCAATAATGATACATTCAACATGACCTGAAAGATAAACTGACACAAATATTTAATTTTTTTCTTTTTTGGACAAGAAAGACCCCTTGTAAATTCCCTCATTTTTTAAATTAATATACTTACATAACTTCCCTAGGTGGCTAGGTCCATCACTTTGTCATTAAATTTCGCAATTTGATCTTGTAGTTTTTAAGTACCACACATAATTCATGATGTGAGAGAGGTAACACAATATGGCTACACCTGGTGCTCCGCTACAAAGCCGATCCTCGCCGACGATAGCGGCTTCACCGTTGTTGAACTAAGAACAAATGGTATCAGGTACTTCATTTGTACCATTTCTACGCACTGCCAAAGGCATGAAGGTCCAAATTGATGTGTTTAATAAACCAAGCTCTCTCTCTCCGGATCTGAATCCTCTTTTTAAAAAACACGCAATGCATGTCTCTAATTTCTGACTGTCCGATTTAATCTCGACGGGCAGATTTGTTCGGACCACACGAATCTCAACGGCTCTGGTATTAATCACAGGGCATCCATTATTGATCGGACAGACAACAATCAAAGACACACATTGCTTGGCCACGGAGAGGATTTCTATCCCTCTCTCTCCACCTCCCACAATTTCATCTCCTAAAAAAACAGCAGTTATACAAATTGGATTCGCAAATTTTATTATTGGAATGATTGGATTAATGCTTGCGGTGTTGTGATCGACCTTAAGAGTCAACACTGATCAAGTTATATATGTGAAGAAAACTTGTATATAATTTTTCTATTCGTTTAACCGTTTCCTTGTTTTTTAATTATTGTGGGATGAGAGGGAATTCATTGTACTTAGTTGCGTCATAGTTTAAAGCATCAACCATAAGCAGTTTTTTGAAATGTTGTGTGAGTTGGTTTTGGTATCACATTTTTTCTTTGCACGTGCTGTTAGAAACTCAAATTGAAATTGTAATTGATATTTTCATTTCCTCAAATCTTGATTGCAGAATACAATTTGTCTCTTATATACATTACAAACCTTTGGTCTATACACCACGCTTATTCAGCTTAATACAAAGTCATAGCTAACTGACAAACTTAACATACTAACAAACTATTAATCCTCTCCTGTCTCTGCTGAAACTGATGTGTCCAGTCCATTGTTTTCTACACGTACGTGCTAAGCTGAATTTAAATCCTGTGTTGCGCTACACACGGTGTAGCGCACACATGGGCCGTCCGATTTTGATCTGATGGATAAGGGAGTCCCGTGAAAGTAACCAGATTCCTAGGCCCGAAAAAAATGAACAGCCCGATCAAAATCGAACGGCTCGTGTGTGCGCTACACGGCGTGTAGCGCAACACCAGATCAGGGTCCGTGCTAAGCTTCGTGTAGAAAAGCATCTAGCACCTGGCGTTTTTTGTTGGTGTCTTGGTGATGTGATATTATTTATTCATTTCATGGTTATTTAACAGGTTTTCAAACTTCTGCAGGTATCTCAATGCTTTTGTTTTATGTTTAAATGTTTTTCCAATGGTTATATCAAATGCTTTCATTTAATGTTTACATCAAGCATCTAGCGGAAGAAATGCTTTCATTTCATAATTATATAAAAGGTTTTTCTGTTGAAAATCCAAATTTACATTGTTTTCTTTTATTTTTCCAGATTAAAAAAAAACATTGTTATTGGACAATTCATAATATATTATTATTAATTTCTTTGATTATATCTGAAAAATAGTAAAATATTCAAAGAAAATAATATACGTGATACGTCACATCTCCTTCAAGCTTTGGAGGCTAACGGATGATTATGGAATTTTTTATTCTGTGATTGTATTGCAGAACTAGCACAGAAAGAGGGATTAAATTGGGCAATTTATAACTGACAAATCACTTTCTTTACATTTTAATGCCTCCGAGCAGTAATTTTTTGGTTCCCTGTCTCACTAATAACAGGAGATCGATGCGGACCCACAAATCACTCAATTTCATTTTCTGTTCATTCGTATTGCAACATTCTAATTTTTTTAATCTAATGTTGTTATTTAATCTTGTAAGTGTTAGAAAGTGCTTAATTTCATTTTTAAGACTAACAATTAGCTCAAGCAATCAATTAAACACCATAGATCTAGTGCTGGAAGCATTCACACATCAAAACAATGAGAACAAGTAGGAGAAAGTTATATCTCTTATGAAATCGCATTCATGAGGCTCGAATCCATGGCATGGGAGTCGATGGCGTGCCTCCTCCATCATCTCCACCTCGTGCTTGACCTCGGGTCCACCAAGGAGCCCAACCACCATCTTTTCATCTTGTGCTAGCAAGAGAAGGATGAGACTAATCCTTTTGCACTTCTCTAATCAATCAACTAATTGAAAGGTATAGATTTGTGCTCAACACATGAGCTAAGAAAGGAAGGGAAGAGCCATGGAGAAGAGAGAAAAATCTCTCTTCTAGGTGGACGCGCAAGGGAGGGGAGAGGAAGAGAGATGACGGCTAGGGTTTGCTCCCAAAGAGACCCCTTTATATAGCCAACCACTCTTCATGACAAGTTGTAGTTTATTACAACATTGTCACTCACCCTAGCCGAAATGGATTGGGCCTCCCTAGCCCATTTAGTCATTTGTTAATTGGTCCAACAACCTATTAATTAATGACCCATGTTATTGCTCTTTAGTTGGGCTATATTAATTTATTAATAAATAAAGCCCATCCTCTCAATATAATTCCAATAATTATATTGCAGTGTGTTGAATCAATTATCAATATCTTAATAATTATTTTAGGATTAGTACATGCATTATTTAATTTCCATATGATCTCTTTGATTAAATTAATTATAACGGTTTACAGCAGTTTATAATTAATTAATCAACTTATTATATTTTGCATTCTCCAATACAAATAAATCAAATAACACACCGTGTGGTTGAAGTCCTATTTGTTTGACCCTTTGAGGATTTATGCTATGTTGGCCATGAAAATAAATCATCATTTAATTCCAATAATCATAAGCGGTATCTAGCAACACGTTATGATTTCCAATTCGCATAAATAATGTATCATTACAATATCTCAATCCTGCATAAGAAATAATAGTATTTCCTTGTCTTATTCTTATATCACATGATATCATTGTATAATCCACGATAGGAATGTGTCATTCTTGCAGATTATACATTTCTTGATCTAGAGTTGATCGTCTAGTTTGCATGCATACGATCCAACTCCATCAAGGGGCCCAAACATATATCATCACTCACTAGGTATACTAATGAGGGACATACGGTTTTCTTGATGGACAACTTTTCCCCGCACAATTCAAGAGAGCATAAATAAAGTCCGTATAGCAGCCTTTATCAGGAATCAACATTAGATAATATTTATTGAACCTATCCTCATGTGGAAAAGTTGAACATCTCAAACTTAGAATCAAACTCATATGAAATAAACAATCACACATAACACAATCCATATGTTTATTTCATTGGGTCAAGTCCTGTACTATGTTCTATAACATACACATATGCAATTAAGTTGGTAACTCCTTACCTATGATTTGTAGAACTTAATCATCACTTAATTTGCATACTAATCTTTTATGATAATTAATGTTCCTTGTTAATTATCAAGATTATGGACGATTTAGATTTATTATTGTCATTCTAATGAATGATCTAAAGAGATCTACAATTCAGATCATCAACCTGAATGATCTGTCAATAATAAACTCTAGGAACAAATGATTAAATATCATCATTAACATAAACTAAGAAAATAAGTCATTAAATATTGACTTCTTGGACATAACTCCAACAATCTCCCACTTGGCCTAGAGTCAATCAATAGTGACTTCTAGCCAGTGAAGAATTTAGAACAATGTCATATATCCATATATATACATGTCTCGAACCTCAAAAGATATAGTACACTTAAAACAAGTTACTCATACGTCCATTACGCATGGATGCACAATTGCATCTCGTATACTGCTTAAGGTAGATGTTAAGTTAGAGTGTTCGCTGTACTCGCGAACCTATCCAATTTTATTGAGAATGGCTATACTACTATTCATATGTAAATTGCTCTTGTAGGCTAGATTTTTAGGCTGTTGGATTTCTTCAAGATTCGTGCGAAGATATGAAACAGCGGCTCAGATTGTTGCGCTCATCCCTTCTTCACTTTAATGTTTTCCGTCTTCCCTCTCTGTTAAGTCTCGTTTGTCTCTCTTCCAAAAACATTCGACAACTTTACAAATTACCCCAAAAAAAAAAGTTCTCGACTCCAACTAAGAACAAAAGGGATAGATCGCCTGATCCTAGAAAAAAAACTCTCGACTCGCCTGTGCTCTCGACTCGCCCCTGGTCCGCCTTTTCTCCTTCGAAACCCTAGTCTCAGCACCGTCACCGCCTCTCGACTCGACTCTGGTTCGCCTCTTCTCCTTCAAAACCCAAGGTAACAAGAGCTCCATTTTCCTCTTTATTCGAACTGATTTGGGCTTAATTTGAGTTATTTTGAACTGATTTTCAATTGTTTTCGGAATTCGGACACAATAATTTTGACCTATTTTGACATAATTCCGCTGCAATTATTGGGCTTATTAGTCGAGCACTAAGAAAAGCTTATTGTGGTTTCTTTTAGTCAATTGAAGGAAAGCTTTTAACCCAAAAATATGCAGTCACACTATCAAAAATAACAAAATTGAAGTTTCTTTTTTCTTGTTATTTCTGATGCCTTGTCCAATGTCATGAAAATCTCTACAGAAGAGGGAAATTAATCAACATGGAAGGTTGAAATGTGAGTCGATTGGATGCTCTTGAAAGGAAGAACAAGGTTGTTATTGTACTATTAGTTATTTTAGTGTTGTTATTGTTCTATGGTTTAAGTAATTGACTAGTTAGTTTCACTTCTTGTCCTGCTACTTAGTTTGATTAGCTGTTTGTAGTAACTGACTTGAAGAGACATGAGTTTCAAAGATAAGCTTCTCACTAGAGATAACTTAGTCATGAGAGGATGGGATGGTGACATCACATGTCTATTATACTCATGTAGAAACAATTAACCATGCTTTCTTCTCCTGCTCCATGGTCAAACCTATTTGGTATTAGTTTATGCAACAATTTGGTACACATATTAACCCATCCAAAGTAGCAGATTTGTATGATGCTATAAGATATATTGATTACAGGAAGCATGGTGCCATTAAGATCTGGTGGTGTGTAATTTTTTGGGTGATATGGTTAAACAGGAATGCTACTTGTTTCCAAGGTCAGCAGCCTTGTTCCTTGAGAGGTCTAGGAGCAAAGATTAATGCTCTAATCTCATATTGGACATCTCTGTGGGACGCTGACATGAAAGGCCAGGTGTTGAGTCTGATGCCGCCGGTTGAACTATTGCCGCTGCAGCTGGCCATGGGAGAGCTAACTGTTAATGTTGATTGAAGAAAACTACAGGAGGTGGCTGAGGGTGGTGATAGAGAAATGGATGTCTTTGTGTATTTCTATTTCACGTTAAGTTTGTGTTGCTAGTAGTTCCCATATTTATTGTACTCATTGAATCAATTAAAAGTCGGGTGATCGATATAACAGTTAGATAACAATGTGAGCACTGGTACAATTGATGCTAGGTACCAGTGCCGCCAAGATAGGTTGTAGTTCAAGTTTTGATGTATTTTGGGTATGATCCAGTCAGGGTCAAAACTTTTGTAACTTTTCACATTTTTTTAAATGGAAAAGTGGTGGGTTTTTCCCACTAGTTTCAAAAAAAAAAAAGTTTATTTAGTGTATGCTTGTTTGTTGTTTGTGTTGTTATTTAGTAAGAGACATATTAGTATGTGTACATGATACATGAAAAGAGACGTGATACATGTACCATATGGAGCTAATCTGTGTACAAAATGAATGCTTGTGCCATGAAACTCCAAAGAAAATCCGTTCAGTAATGCTCTCAAAGTAATGCTTGTACCTGTACCATGCGTTCAATTTATGTACTTGTACTATGCTCTCACAAGATCAATATGGAAAAAGTATAAACTATACATTACGTGGATCAACAAGTCTGTACCATACGTTCAATGCACATATTCTCAAAATCAAACAATTCTGTAATATTCCAACAATTCTTACAAGATCAATAAGTCTGTAATATTCCAACAATTCTTACAAAAACATGATCAAGTACGAAAACCACATATTCTCAAAATAAAACAGAATAATCTAACTAGAATATCATATTCTCCACTGTCAAACAAAATGAGCAAACTAAGAGAGGAAACCACTGAACTAAAGCTCCAGTACAAACAAAATGAGCAAACTAAGTAAATTCTCAAATAAGCTAACTAGATAAATCTTCATATCCTTCTTCTGTTCTGCATAATCATCCTCCATATCCTTTCTCTTCATTTTCTTCAGCTGAAAAAAAATTAATTGTAAAAAATTTAATGGATAACCTTATTCACTGCAAGGAACTTAATGACTCAATAAACGATGGTTTATTGAGTTTATTGAGTCACTGTCTCAATAAACTTAATGACTGAATTTCTAGTCATTGCACAGTTCAGTGATCAGTCACTGTCTCAATAGTGACCGAATTAACTTTATTGACTTTATTCAGTAACAATTTCCAGTCATTGCATAGTTCAAAAATGACTTTGCTGCCACAAACTTAATTTAGTGACAGAGAAAACGATGGTTAGAAAGTTGAAAACTTTTTCAAAAAATTGAATACATCTATTTAAAAAAGAATGTCGATTAGTGCTACAAACTTGAATTTTCACTAGTAGTGTTAGAAAGTTGCATACTTTTTCAATCATTGTTAGAAAGTCGCACACTTTTCACAGTTTAAAACATGCAAAACAAAACAATGGTTCTAGGGTTTTCGTGATGTGACAGGAGAAGGCTTACTGAGTCGAGTAGAGAGAAAGGGGGTACCCAGTAGGGAGAGAGGCGAGCATAGGCGACTCGACCGGCCCACCTCCGACCAAGCGAGTAGCGTCGCTATTCTGGTGATCACTTTCTGGGATCAGGCGTCTTCTTTTGTTTTTTTAACGAGGAGCAATATGGTGGAACAGGAGTCGGCGCCTATTTTTTTTGTTAAGGAGCGAGAATTTTTGTGAAGAGAGAGAACAAGCCGTGAGTTTAACGGAGGGAGGAGACGGAAAATATTAACTCGAAGGAGAAGTTCAGCGCAACAATCTGAGCCGCTGTTTCATATCTTCGCACGAATCTTGAAGAAATCCAATAGCCTAAAAGTCTAGCCTACAAAAGCAATTTACATATGAATAGTAGTATAGCCATTCTCAATTTTATTTGACCTTATATATATATATACTCCTATATATGTGTTATTGATCATCATCATGTGAGATCAAGTGACATCGTCATAGATCTTAGTTGGATCACCAATTTAACATTGGGTTCATCAAGATTAAGCTATAGTTTGAGATGCATAGAACCATATTAGCTTGACTGAGAACTTCTCGATCCATACTACATTCTTTCATTGCTTCACAAGTTGCTATATATATTTTGTTTTGGTGACGGAAACGGTTGTAATATCCTATTTAGAACACCTTCTAAATTTACAACACCACATTTAAACAAAATATGTAGCTCAATTGTATTTATATCAATCTTTCGAAAACTAGCATCAATATAACAATTTATATGAGCTTTCTTTCATCTTACCAGATGGAAAAACATATCATTCTTTCTCATAAGATACTCGAAGACATTTTCAATTATTGTCAAAATGTGTTTTTCTCTGTATCCAGTTGACAACTGCTTGTCATACTCCTTGAATACAACACATAGGGGCATGTGCATAAGTATGACGTACGTTATGAAACTCATAATAGAAGGATGTTCGAAATATATCGTGCACTCTTCTCGAATTGAGTTGCAACACACCTATTCGAACTCAAGTGTATGCCATACAATGTGGTTAGACATCCTTTCTCGGAGTCAATCTTTCGTGTTACTAGAACACTTTGTCATTATATGCACATTTTCTCAAACCTAATATTCATCATAATCTATCTTCATAGATTTTGTTTCCTTGAATTTAGGTGACTTGCCCAAGTTCTCTATTGAGAAAACATTCTCCAATGAGATCTTGACAATATTCATTTCTTTAATTTTATTCCCAATTAATGTCTTGTATCTTGTACAATACATGTAACATAATCATGCTCCCACTAAATATCTTGTCTATACAAGATACCTTTTTGACGAAGTTCAACTCCTTGACTTCCTTGTCAAAATGTTTATTCCAGTTTCCACAATACTTGCTTCAATCCATTAATAGATCATTGAAGCATATATATATGTTTCTAACAATACAACAAATCATCATTTTGTGTCAAATATACAACAGCTTCCTTCATTCAATTGAAGAAGGCGATTTTGATGTATCTTTCCATATATCTATATATATGAAATATAACTATTGCTAGAATGATCTTTATTGACTTATACACAGCTATAAGTGAGAAGCTGTGCTTTGTACATGGTCAACTCGTTATTGACTTGGACATAGCAACAATCATGAACTTGTGCTTTGTACATAGTCGACTTGCTATCCATATCTATCTTTCCTTTAAAGATCTAAATGTTCTTGATGGATCGCTCCTTCATGAACATCAATCAAGGTCTATACCTTGTTGTTATATATATGCATTGTACTGAAAGATCATATAGATTCAAACCATACTTGTGGAATCGGGTCTTTCCATCGCTTCTGTATTTATCAACGGATCCTCATATGTCAAGTACGAGGAGGTTGTGAAGCCTATGTACTTTTCAGTTTAGGCAATTCATTCTCGTTGATCTTAGTAGGATTGGTGCTTGAGGTCCATAAACTACTTCTACAACAACTTGTAGAATAAGTTCTTGATCCTAATATATTTCACGAGTTTCTCGAAAATCATCTATTCGCGAGATGTTTGAATACTCTCTAGAAGCGAGCGTGCTTATAAACTTTTTCTTTTACAACTGCTTGTGAATGAAGTTTCGCTCAACTCCCACTAAGCACCATGTATGGAGTGACAAGTTCCCTATAAAGGTACTTCTTGTAGTGACGCATAAACTCCTTTAATGCTCACTTTACTCCCATTACTTCTTCTTGAGAATATCATTCTTCAAGATTACGTTATGATGAGCAACAACTACTTTGTTCTTATCATGTTCGTTGAAGTAGTACCTTTCGATTAGTTTAAGATATCCTACGTAACATTAAACGTCTTATTTGGGTCCAAGCTTATTAATCAATCGAACCTTGAAATAAGCTTCTCAACACCAAATCTTGAGAAACAAGATACCTAGAGATCGAATCTCATAAGATATCTTTCTCAATAGACTTCGATAGAATTTTTTATTCAGTGTAAATAATATTGTCCTCAAACACAAATTCCTTACATGAGTCGAACAAGTCAATTTGATTTATTACCGATCGAACTATATCAAAAAATATTCGATACCTTCATCCTTGGATACATTTTTCAATGTTCCTCATGGAGCGAGTAGTGAAACGTCTTTCATACTCTTTAGGTAATATATCAAACTATATGACTTAACTATTTACCATGATCCATCTTAAGAATTTGCTTCTATTGAATAGTTTTTCAACTTTACTCTTGAAATCCTTTTGATCTTGTCAAAAGATTCATACTTATACCATATCAAATAGATACGTTAATATCTACAATGATCGTTGGTCAAGTGGTAAAGTGTCAACAACCTTTCAATCGCACAAGTACCTATAGGTCTATATACATCAATATGTATAAGTCTTAATAAAGTTACTTGTCCTTTAAACCTTCGTAGTTCAAAGGCGCTTTTGTCATTTAACAAACACGATTCGCATGAATTTCAATTGATTTGCAATCGAATTGATTTACGAGCTCCACGTTACGTAGACTCTCATAATGCGATTCTTGTTTATATTCGACTAAGCGACTATTTTACTTAAAAGTCAAATACTTTATGTGAAGTCTTACACATTTGTCATTCAAAATTTGTTTATCTATTTCAAGCAAATTCAATCAAGATGCATGAAATCTTATATACAAATTCATAACAATAAGAGAACAATATTTCTCTATTACAAAACATGATCATCCATCATCAAATATGAAACGGAGATAATGTTTTATGAGATGTTTGGAATAAGGTATACAACCTCAAATTCCTAAACAAACTCTTTATTTAGTAAAGATAACTCTACGTATTCAATGGTAGTGGCTTAGACGAATAAGCCATTTCCAAAACAGAGTTTACTTTACTTGTCTCGAACTTTCTCTTATTCATCATTGCCTATACATTTCGTTAAATGCGAGCACATGAACTAGCACCTAATTACTAGTGTGAATTAGAGATAGTGAGATAATTTGAACGACAAATATTTTAAGGTTTAGAACATCATGGTATTTCGGACAACCTTTCAAATGCCTCTCATAAATGGCAAATGAAACATCTCATGTGACACACGGTCACTAGTGAGGGTCTCAAAGTCTCAACTCATATCTTGGTGGAGTATTCCTTTAATACTTAACCAATCACTTTTAGCACTAACAAGTGTGCGAACAATATATCCTTTATCCATAGAAAGAGATTGTATGACAATATCAACAATTCTTGATATTGGAGATCTCAATATCTCTAGTTGTCAATTAGCTACTCAAACCTTTCGGTTCGCAAGCTAATAAAATATTTATCTTCTCATAAGAAGAGTCTCTTGGTTAACTCACACTCTATTACTCGATCATAAATGATTGAGTCTATATTTACTTTCTCTAAGAACGTCTTCTTGAGTAAATGGATGAGAATGTAGAAGTCTAGTCTAGTCCTTATGAATTCTCCAATTCAAAGGTCTAGAACTTCTAAAAGGATATAGGCATTCGCTTTATTGAATAATTTTCGTCGAAACTAATCAATCATTGCGAAGTTATGTTCGGGAAGTCGAGGAACGTTTTTGGGATTAAACTTGCTCAAGTTTTTCCTTTCCAAGAACATGTCTTAGGAATCGGTATTACTTCTCCAAGTAAATATCTTAAAAACGAGCTTGTTGTTTTCCAAAGATTGATCGCAACGAAATTAACATATTTAATATCTATAACAATTTCAATTTAAGGTCATTTAGTTTATGCAATGTTTTGTTTATGGAATGATAAACAAAACTCCCACTACATTTATTTAATGTCCCAATGTAGTTGGTTTTCCAAGATCCCCGTTTTCATCAAGTAGAGCCTGCTATGGCACGACACCCTACTTAACTAGACAAGGTAGGTTCTCCAACCAATCATATCAACCATACGACTCTTAGTTTGTGAATATCTAAGTATATTTACAAACTTCGCCCCGATGTCCAAGAAACTTGTTGGGTCCATCGATAAGCAACCTCTCTCTATTTGCTCCTAACAAATCTTTTCATTTGTACCCCGACTGTCAAGGTTGACAACCATGACGTCCGCCAGGGCGGACCGCGCTATGATTGACTATTGACGTGAAGAGGATAGAGAGAAGGAAGACGGTCGACTTAATCAATTTAGTTTCGGACAAAGCAATTATGCGACTTTTGTTTGGTGGTCATGTAATCATACACCCATAACTACCTATGACAATTCAAGGCATTCACAAACAATCACATAACATAAGTATCTCAAGCATTGTCGTGGGTTTGTATGGCTCCCGCTTGCATTAGTCTTCATCGCATCTCCATGTAACGAAACTAATCTAATCAAACCCTCCCACTAATTATTAGGATCCTATCTAATAATTAAGGGAAATAAATACATGTGATAAAATCCTAAAACCCACCTAGGCCTTAGGGGCATGCAAGCCTGTCACACCCCGTATCCGAAGTACGAGGCGCGAGGTGATACAGTATCTTTTGCATCCATCCGACGGCCCGTCAACCTACGTCACAAGAAATAAAAGCAAACAGAGTCAGCTACAAAGCCAAGTAACCGGTTATTTAACGACGCAGCTTCTCTATAACCAATTTATATAATCAAAATATCAACTGATCGGATTAATCCACACATCAATAACAATAACGAATAAAATATATTTTACAAGATCAACGGGTCTAGATTTTCTCAAATCAGTTTCTCATATCACTTTCACATTAGCGTGAATCCCTCTTTAGGCGATTCCGCTTCACATTCCATATCACTTCACATTCCATTTCACTATTCCATTTCAAATCAATCACATCAGAGACCCGTTGACTCGTAAAATATATCAGTCACAATTCATATGTATCAATTCATCAATTCAATCAAATAAACAAACGAAAATTAAATTATAGAGAAGTCCGGTTACCTGACTGAGCGATCCTCAAGCACAAACCAATCGAAAGGACTATCCAATAAGACTGCGACGTAGTACTCGAATTCCATATGACCGACTATCCAAAGCCAAGACGGTATTCAAGATTAGGTAGAGAGAGAGAAATAGTGGGAGAGAGAAATCCAAAATGAAATGAAATGAGGCTAGGTTCTATTTATAGTGGAGGTTTCTTAGTGGCTAAGAAAGCAAATATTAAGTTACTTAATGGCTAAGTAAGTAAAAATGAATTACTTAGCTACTGTTTTTGAAAATATAAATTACTATTTATGAAAATATGAATTACTTAACAGCTAAGAAATCAAATGGATAAGATCAAATGAATATTATATAATATCAAATGGATAAGATCAAATAGATATTTTCAAATGGATAAGGATGAACATTTTTCAAATAGGACCTTAAGACTTTGAAGTATTGCGAACAGGTCCTAAAATTCAGGGATGTTACAAAGCCTCACAAGTTACATCAAGAATTAATCAATTATTAATTATCAAGGCACCTTAGGCCACATTACAATCAATCACATGCATTCACATCATTTTACAACACACAAGGCATTGACATCTTGAGTCATATCAAACCCACATCCTCCTACAAAAATAAGTTAGCACAATATACAAATATATGTCTAAGTTGTTCATAACTAGTGAACTTTCAAGTGTCTTTGCGTATTGTTTGCTAATTTGTGTTTTTCCATGCAAAGAAGGTTTAACATTCAACCAACTAATTTATTAAACCTTTTGACAAAATTCAACATTCAAAATTCCAATAGAGGACAGTAAGGAGAGTTCTAATCAATATATCAACTATTTGATTAATTAGAACAAACACCATTAATTAAACGGGACCCGAAAAAATTAAGAAATTCTTCGGTCTCCAAAAAATCCAGAAAAAATCATGAGAAATTCTTATCAAGAGACAAACTACCTGTTCAAATTTCGAAAAGAGATCATTTACCAATCGGGAGAACCAAAATTAACAAACTTCAGGTTGTGTATTAAAACATCGGTTTGAAGTTTCAATTTTTGGCCTCAACCTTTTGGACTGTTTGACCATTTTCCAAAAACTTTTATTGCAAAAAAATTTTACAGTAAACAACCACAAGTATAAGGCTAGTAACCATGAAAAATTTCCAATTTTACTCATTCAAAATCATCAAGATAAAGGGGGTTGAATACAAGTCTCCTGTTCTGGAACAGCACGTCGACGAAATTGATTTTGAGTGATTGGGGTACCAAAACTAGTCCGATTGATATGAAATTAATTTTTATGGATTTAGGACTTCAAAATGAAGTTTTTCATTTAAACACTTTTTCTATAAAAAGTCTCAATCAATACCAGTTTTCAAAACAATCCAATTGGTACAGAAAATCGATTAGACCGTTCTTGTCTTTCATTGCTTCAAATAAATAGAAAGACTTTGATCCAAACCATCAAATTGGTATGAAAGGAAATACTCCAAGTCTACTTAATCCCTAGCCAATAAAAAAGGGGTCTCCTTATCAAAATAACACAGATAACACCCACAAACTCAGATCTGGTCGCACAGGAATCTGTCCTGCGCACCGTCACGAAATAATCACTAAAAATCCATAATAAATCGGATTAAAGTGAAACCAGTGGAAAAATTCTCACAATTTATCCCTCTATCATCTCCATCAAAAGGAAAAATCAAATCGAAAGTTTTGCAATACGAAAAATACAGAAAACCACGGAAAAAATAAGTTCCAGGCAGCAAACAAAAGCAGCAACTTAATTAATTCACTAATTACTCAATTCTCATCTAATTAATGTGTAAAATAGCTTAAACACGACCTGGCTCTGATACCACTGTTAGAAAGTGCTTAATTTCATTTTTAAGACTAACAATTAGCTCAAGCAATTAATTAATCACCATAGATCTAGTGCTGGAAGCATTCACACATCAAAACAATGAGAACAAGTAGGAGAAAGTTATACCTCTCATGAAATCGCATTCATGAGGCTCAAATCTATGGCATGAGAGTCGATAGCGTGCCTCCTCCATCATCTCCACCTCGTGCTTGACCTCGGGTCCACCAAGGAGCCCAACCACCATCTTTTCATCTTGTGCTAGCAAGAGAAGGATGAGACTAATCCTCTTGCACCTCTCTAATCAATCAACTAATTGAGAGGTATAGATTTGTGCTCAAGACATGAGCTAAGAGAGGAAGGGAAGAGCCATGGATAAGAGAGAAAAATCTCTCTTCTAAGTGGAGGCGCAAGGGAGGGGAGAGGAAGAGAGATGACGGCTGAGGTTTGCTCCCAAAGAGACCCCTTTATTGTTAGGAAATGCTCATTTTTAATTTTTAGATCAATTACAACTAATTAATCACCATTAACAACAAGCAAGTCAAAGATCTAGTGCTAAAGCAATCACACGTCATGAGAAAAGGGATTGAACCATTACCTCTCCTTGAATCGTATCAAGGAGGTTAGATCCAATGCGTAGGAGTCGATGGGGTGCTCTCCAACTTCGTCTCCCCTCCAATGGCGGCGCCGACCTCGAGTCCACCAAGAGAACTAGTCACTAAGTCTAATTGTTGTGCTAGCAACAAAGACTAGTGTCTAATCCCTTTAGTTTCTCCCTTCTTCTACTAATTACTATTTAATTTTGTGGAGAAGATGAGAGCTCAACACATGAGCAAGGAGCTGAAATTTCAGCTATGGAGGCGCAAGAGAGAGAAAGGAGGAAGAATTAGGTGGAGGCTAGGGTTTGCTCCCAAGGGGACCCCTTTATATAGCCAACAACTCCCATCCTCTCTTTGACTTATTAACAAGTTTGCCATCCATGCCCTAGCTGAAATTATATGGGCTTTTGGGCCTTTTTCTCCATTTGATTTTGGGTCTTTAATTCATTTAATTAAAACCCATTTTCAATGCTCTTCAATTGGACTATCTATTTGCTATGAAATGTTGGCCCAATAAATTGATATGACAATTTATATCAATATGTGTTAATTCTAAAATAATTGTTAAATCATTAATAACTATTTTGGGATTAGATAATGTATTAACTTATTTCTATATGATCCTTTTGACTCAAATAATTATAACTGTTCATAACGGTATATAATTAATTAGTCAAACTATCATATTTTCTCAATACCCACTATTGAGAATAAATATATAATACACTGTGTGACTAAAACTCTATTTGTGTGACCCTTTGAGGATTTATACTATGTTGGTCATAGAAATAAATCGTTATTTATTTCCAATAATCATAAGCGGTATCTAGCAACACGTTATGATTCCCAATTCGTATAAATAATGTACCGTTACAATATCTCAATCCTGCATAAGAAATATTAGTATTTCTTTGTCTGATTCTTATGTCACATGATATCCTTGTATAATCCAAGATAGGAATGTGTCATTCTTGCAGATTATACATTTCTTGATCTAGAGTTGATTGTACAAGTTGGCCAAACAATCCAAACTCCATCAAGGGGCCCAAACAGATATCATCACTCATTAAGTATATTAATGAGGGACATACGGTTTTCTTGATGAACAACTTTTCCCCGCACAATTCAAGAGAACATAAATAAAGTCCTTATAGCAGCCTTTATCAGGAATCAACGTTAGACGATATTTATTGAACCTATCCTCATGTGGAAAAGGTGAGCATCTCAAACTTAGAATCAAACTGATATGAAATAAACAATGACACTCAACACAATCCAAATGTTTATTTCATTGGGTCAAGTCCTGTACTATGTTCTACAACATATACATATGCAATTAAGTTGGTAACTCCTTACCTATGATTTGTAGAACTTAATCATCGCTTAACTTGCATACTAATCTTATTTGATAATTAATGCTCCTTGTTAATTATCAAGATTATGGACATCTTTAGATTTATTATTGTCATTTATGAACAAATGAATTATAGAGATCTACAATTCAGATCCTCAACCTGAATGATCTATCAATAAATAAATCAAGGAACAAATGATAAAATATCATCAATAACATAAACCATAGAAGTAGCCAGAATGATTGGCTTCTAGGACATAACTCCAACAATCCCCCACTGGGCCTAGAGTCAATCAATAATGACTTCTAGCAAGTGCATAGTACTCAATGTAATATCCAAAATATACATATCTCATACTAAAGCCTCAAAGTAAAAGATACAACTCAAAGCCACTCAGGCATACGCCTAATCCCTATGGATGCAACATGCAACTCATGTGCGACTCGAGACAAAGGCTTTGTCAGAGGATCCGCTGTGTTCACGGCACCGTCCACCTTCTTGACCTTGATTCACCCGTCATTCACAAACTGACGGATAAGATGGAATCGTCGTAGAATATGCTTGGTCTTTTGGTGAGACCTAGGCTCTTTGGACTGAGCTATGGCTCCCGTGTTGTCGCAGTAGAGATCCACTGGACTTGAGATGCTTGGAACCACCTCCAGCTCGGTCAAGAACTCCTTGATCCAAACGCCTTCTTTCGCTGCTTCACCAGCTGCTAAGTATTCCGCTTCGGTGACGGAATCGGCCGTAGTTTCTTGCTTGGAACTTTTCCAACTTACAGCACCACCATTGAGCAGGAATACATAGCCGGACTGTGACTTAGCATCATCTCGATCGGTTTGGAAACTAGCATCGGTGTAACCACTTACAACGAGCTCTTGGTCTCCACCGTATACGAGAATGCTATCTTGTGTTCTCTTCAAATACTTGAGGATATTCTTGACTGCGGTCCAGTGTGGCATACCAGGGTTAGCTTGGTATCGACTAGTCACACTAATCGGATGTGCCACATCGGGGCGAGTGCATAGCATGGCATACATGATTGATCCGACCACAGATGGATATTGAAACTTGTTCATGAATTTCCTATCTGCATCTTCCGTCGGACATTGAGTCTTGCTCAAGAATATGCCATGTAACATAGGCAAGTAACCCTTCTTGGAACTAGCCTTTTTGTGTTTTTCCAACACCTTGCCAATATATGCATCTTGGCTCAAGCCTAACAACCTCCTAGATCTATCTCTATAGATTTTGATTCCTAGGATGTAGGCGGCTTCCCCCAAGTCTTTTATTGAGAACACTTTCTTCAATGAATCCTTGACATCATTCAATTCGGGAATATCATTCCCGATCAAGAGTATATCATCAACATATAGAACAAGAAATACGACCACGCTCCCACTAATCCTCTTGTAAACACAAGGTTCCTTTTCGCTTTGAATGAAGTTCAACTTCTTGACCTCTTCATCAAAGCGCTTGTTCCAACTCCTCGATGCTTGCTTCAATCCATAAATGGACCTTTGAAGCTTGCATACCTTGTTAGCATTCTTAGGATCCACAAAACACTCGGGTTGTGTCATGTACACATCCTCTTCCAAATTTCCATTTAGGAAGGCGATTTTGACATCCATTTGACATATCTCATAGTCATAAAATGCGGCAATTGCTAACAAGATCCGAATTGACTTGAACATGACGACGGGCGAGAAGATTTCTTCATAGTCAATACCATGAATTTGCTTGTATCCTTTCGCAACAAGTCGTGCCTTGTAAATGGTCAAGTTGCCATCTATGTCGACCTTTCTTTTAAAGATCCACTTGTTCTCAACGGGTTTCACTCCGTTGGGAAGGTCAACCAAGGTCCAAACCTTATTGTCATACATGGATTGCATTTCGGATTCCATGGCTTTAAGCCATTCCTTGGAGTCGGATTTCTTCATCATGTCATTAATGGTCAAAGGTTCGTCATTCGCAATGACGAGAACATCGTGCAAACCCAAGTACCTTTCGGGTGGACGACTTTCCCTTGTTGACCTTCGTAGAATGAGTGCTTGAGGTTCTTGAGGTTCTTGAACTTGTTCCACAACGGTTTGTGGAGTTGGTTCTTGATCCTCGAAACTTTGAGTTTCTTGAACATAATCGACTCGCGATATGTTCGAGTCCTCATTTGAGGGAGCATTCTCTTGAACCTCTTCCACAACGGCTTGTGGAACGGGTTCGGCTACAACCTCATTTGGAACCTCATTGGGAATAACTACATTACCTACTTGAGGCATGTCTTGTGGTAGTTCATGAATTTTTTCAATAACTACATTACTCCCACTACTTCTTCTTGCGAGAAACTCCTTCTCCAAGAACACACCGGTACGAGCAACAACTATCTTGTTCTCATTGCGGTTGTAGAAGTAGTATTCCTTCGTTTTCTTAGGGTATCGTACGAAATAACACTTGTCCGTTTTGGGTCCAAGTTTGTCGCTCATTAGTTTCTTCACATGAGCTTCACAACCCCAAATCTTGAGAAACGTCATACTTGGTTTCCGACCAAACCAAAGTTCATAGGGTGTTTTCTCAACGGACTTAGATGGAACACGGTTTAGTGTAAAAGCTGCGGTCTCTAATGCATAACCCCAAAACGATTTAGGCAAATCGGTTTGGCTCATCATCGATCGGACCATGTCTAGCAAAGTTCGATTCCTCCTTTCGGATACACCATTCCATTGTAGTGTTCCCGGCGGAGTGAGTTGTGGAACTATTCCATACTCCTTTAGATAATCACCAAACTCATGACTCAAGTACTCTCCTCCACGATCGGAACGTAAGACTTTGATCTTTCGACCAAGTTGGTTTTCAACTTCATTCTTGAACTCTTTGAACTTGTCAAAGGATTCGGACTTGTGCCGCATCAAGTAGATATACCCGTATCTACTATGATGATCGGTGAAAGTGATGAAGTATGAGTAACCACCACGTGCACAAATGCTCATAGGTCCACATACATCGGTATGTACAAGGTCCAATAAGCCACTTGCCCTTGTCCCTTTATTGGGAAAAGGCGCTTTGGTCATCTTTCCCATCAAACAAGACTCGCATATGTCAATTGGCTCGAAAGCGAATTGATCCAAGAGACCAACGGTTTGTAATCTCTTGATGCGCTTCTCATTGATGTGACCTAAGCGGCAATGCCACATCAAAGTTGCATTCTCATGAGAAAACTTACGTTTCCTATTGTCATTTTCAACACTCAAAACAAGTTCATTACTATCAAGCATATAAAGACCATTCGATAAATGCGCAACACAATAACGAACTTCATCACGAAACAAAGTCAAACACTTGTTCTTTATTACAACATCAAAACCATCCAAGTCCAAACATGAGATAGAGATAATGTTTCGAGTGATACATGGAACTACATAAACATCCTTGAGTTCCAACATAAAACCAGAAGGCAAAGATAATTCCACGTTCCCAACGGCCATAGCGGAGATGCACGTGCCGTTACCGACGCGGAGTTGAACTTCGTCTCTCTCGAGCCGCCTCCTACTCTTTAGTGCCTGCACATTTCGACAAATGTGAGCACATGAACCAGTATCAAATATCCAGTCATTGCTTGAGGTAGCAAGAAGGGTTTCAATGACAAATATACCTGAAGTAGAAGGACGGACGGTTCCAGCCTTCTTATCAGCAAGGTACTTGGGGCAGTTCCTCTTCCAATGACCCTTGTCACTACAATAGTAGCACATGGTATCGGAAGTGGCCGGGCTCTTCTTCTTCTTTGAACCCTCGGGAGCACCCTTGGACGAGCCATGGGGCGTCACCGAGCCTTTGCCTCTCTTGTTTCTTCGGGCTTTCTTCTTGATCTTCCTTCCCTTGTCATTCACAGCAAGAACATCCTTAGACCCTTTCTCTTTCTTAAGACTCTCCTCAGTTTCCATGAGCATGTTTTGGAGATCCTCCAAACTTTTCTCCATGCCATTCATGCGGTAGTTCACAATGAACCCCGAGTAACTATGAGGAAGAGAGTTAAGAATAAAGTCTTGGACAGCCCCTGACGGGAAGGGCGTGTCAAGGCTTTCAAGCTGCCGAAACAACCCCGCCATCTTCATGACGTGTGGGCCAACTTCATGACCCTCCGCCAAACGAGTGTTGGCGACGGCCTTGATGAGTTTTCCCCTTTCGGTGAGAGCTTTGGTCTTAAACATTCTTGAGAGACAAGAGATGATTTCAAACACTCCAAGACCACTATCAATGTACTCCTTTTGGAGCTCATTGTCCATGACCGCAACAATCAAGACCAACATCTCAATGTCGTCCATCAAGTGCTTGTCATAGTCTTGCTGCTCCTTTTCGGGAGCAGTGCTCGCAGGGGGAGCGGGAATTGGAGTGGTCAAGAGATACTCCTTCTTCTCAAACCTAAAGGCAAGCCTAAGGTTGCGGTGCCAATCCAAGAAATTGGCACCATTGAAGGCAAGCTTCTCTTTTTCAAGAAGAGAACGTAGCGTAAAAGACGAGGAAGACATCTACAACAATATCAAAATTTAAGGTCATTTAGTTTATGCTTTTGTTTTAACTTCCATAAAGTAAAACTTCCACTACATTAAATTAATGTCCCTAAATGTAATGGATTCCAAGATCCTCATTTTCGTCAAAATGGACCTGCTATGGCACGACATCCAAAATGACTAGACGAGGTAGATTCTCTTAACCAATCATACAACTTTATGATTCTTGGTTCGCTACGCGAACTTCATCCCGATGTCCAAGAAAACTTGTTGGAATCATCGATAAGCAACTTCTCTCTATTTGCTCCTAACAAATCTTTGCATTTGTACCCCGACTATCAAGCTTGACAACCATGATATCCGCTATGGCGGATCGCACCATGATTGGCAATTGACGTGAGGGGGATAGAGAGAAGGAGGATGATTTAACTTAATCATAATTGGGACAAAACAATTTATGTGACTCTTGTTTGGTGGTCGTGTAAGCATACACCCATACCTACCTATGACAATTCAAGGCATTCTCAAACAATCACATAATCATACACGTCTCAAATATAGTCGTGGGTTTGTATGGCTCCCGCTTGCATTAATCTTCGTCGCATCTCCATGTAACGAGACTAATCTAATCAAGCCCTCCCACTAATTACTAAGATCCTATCTAATAATTAAGGGAAATAAATACATGTGATAAAATTCCTAAAACCCCGCCTAGGCCTTAGGGGCATGCAAGCCTCACAAGTTACATAAAAAATTAACCAATTAATTATCAAGGCATCTTAGGCCACTTTACAAGCAATCACATGCATTCACAACATTTTACAACATACAAGGCATTGACATCTTGAGCCATATCAAACCCACATCCTCCTACAAAACAAAGTTAGCACATATACAATATACATGATTCACTTGCTCTTAATTAATTTCATTAATTAGAATCTTTGTGCATACTTGTTGCTCAAGTTTTTCGAATGCAAAGAAGGCTTAACCTTAACAACTAATTGTTTAAGCCCTTTTAAATTAAATCCAACCATCAAAATAGAAAGGAGGGTATTTAAGGAGTCTTCTAATTAACCTTTCAATAAATTGATTAATTAGAAACTATTTTAACTAATTAAAATACGAAATTCGGGGTCCGAAAAAATTCAAAATAATTCGGTCTCCAAAAAATTCGAAATAAATCCAGAGAACTCCTTACAAAGATTATGATTACCTGTAAAAATCTCAAGGAAAGATCAGTTACCATCAGGGAGAACCAAAAAAAACAAATCCTCAGATTGTGCGCGAAGCACCGTTAGAGAAAATTCTGTTATTGGTCTCAACCTTTTGATCTGTATGATCATCCCCTTGATATTTTTCCAGCAAACAATTTATATAGAAAAATACTACATACAATAGGCTATCATTCCATGAAAAGAAAATCCACAAGTTATATTCAAGATCAACGAGATAACAAGCATTTAAGCAAGGTATCCTGTTCTGGAACAGACCGTCGACCAAAAAGGTTTCACTCGATTGAGGTATCAAATCTCAATGAAAATCTATGAAATTAATTTTCATAGATTCCAGACTTAAAGGATAACATTTTCATTTCAACACTTTTCCATAAAGTTTCTCAATAAGTACAGTTTTTCAAAATAATCGGTTTGTTTGAAAAAACAGATCTGACAACTTCATCACTTTTCATCCTTGAACGCCCACATAAGATCCGAAATATGCAACAAAATTTACATATCCAGAAAGATCATCAAGTTTATATTAATCCTATCTTAAAGTTACAGGTACTTTGTATACAAACTTATTTGTTACCAACCACAACAACAGAACTGTGCAGCAGAATAACAGATCTGCGCACCGTTACCGTTTAAATCACAAAAAATTCATTTTACATCAAATTTCAATGATTCTAGTGGAAAAACAACCACAACTCAAAGGGATACAACCTCCAATAAGAAGGAAAAAATTTCAGAGAGCTTTACACCACGAAAAACAAGCAACAAGACAGAAAAACAGCTTTTCCAGAACCAGCAAGTATGCACATCACTAATTAACTTAATTAATTACGAATTTCTCACTTAATTAAGTGTGAAAAACCTTAAGCACGACTATAGCTCTGATACCACTGTTAGGAAATGCTCATTTTTAATTTTTGGATCAATTACAACTAATTAATCACCATTAACAACAAGCAAGTCAAAGATCTAGTGCTAAAGAAATCACACGTCTTGAGAAAAGGGATTGAACCATTACCTCTCCTTGAATCGTATCAAGGAGGTTAGATCCAATGCGTAGGAGTCGATGGGGTGCTCTCCAACTTCGTCTCCCCTCCAATGGCGGCGCCGACCTCGAGTCCACCAAGAGAACTAGTCACTAAGTCTAATTGTTGTGCTAGCAACAAAGACTAGTGTCTAATCCCTTTAGTTTCTCCCTTCTTCTACTAATTACTATTTAATTTTGTGGAGAAGATGAGAGCTCAACACATGAGCAAGGAGCTGAAATTTCAGCTATGGAGGCGCAAGAGAGAGAAAGGAGGAAGAATTAGGTGGAGGCTAGGGTTTGCTCCCAAGGGGACCCCTTTATATAGCCAACAACTCCCATCCTCTCTTTGACTTATTAACAAGTTTGACATCCATGCCCTAGCTGAAATTATATGGGCTTTTGGGCCTTTTTCTCCATTTGATTTTGGGTCTTTAATTCATTTAATTAAAACCCATTTTCAATGCTCTTCAATTGGACAATCTATTTGCTATGAAATGTTGGCCCAATAAATTGATATGACAATTTATATCAATATGTGTTGATTCTAAAATAATTATTAAATCATTAACAACTATTTTGGGATTAGATAATGTATTAACTTATTTCTATATGATCCTTTTGACTCAAATAATTATAACTGTTCATAACGGTATATAATTAATTAGTCAAACTATCATATTTTCTCAATACCCACTATTGAGAATAAATATATAATACATTGTGTGACTAAAACTCTATTTTTGTGACCCTTTGAGGATTTATACTATGTTGGCCATGGAAATAAATCGTTATTTATTTCCAATAATCATAAGCGGTATCTAGCAACACGTTATGATTCCCAATTCGTATAAATAATGTACCGTTACAATATCTCAATCCTGCATAAGAAATATTAGTATTTCTTTGTCTGATTCTTATGTCACATGATATCCTTGTATAATCCAAGATAGGAATGTGTCATTCTTGCAGATTATACATTTCTTGATCTAGAGTTGATTGTACAAGTTGGCCAAACAATCCAAACTCCATCAAGGGGCCCAAACAGATATCATCACTCATTAAGTATATTAATGAGGGACATACGGTTTTCTTGATGAACAACTTTTCCCCGCACAATTCAAGAGAACATAAATAAAGTCCTTATAGCAGCCTTTATCAGGAATCAACGTTAGACGATATTTATTGAACCTATCCTCATGTGGAAAAGGTGAGCATCTCAAACTTAGAATCAAACTGATATGAAATAAACAATGACACTCAACACAATCCAAATGTTTATTTCATTGGGTCAAGTCCTGTACTATGTTCTACAACATATACATATGCAATTAAGTTGGTAACTCCTTACCTATGATTTGTAGAACTTAATCATCGCTTAACTTGCATACTAATCTTATTTGATAATTAATGCTCCTTGTTAATTATCAAGATTATGGACATCTTTAGATTTATTATTGTCATTTATGAACAAATGAATTATAGAGATCTACAATTCAGATCCTCAACCTGAATGATCTATCAATAAATAAATCAAGGAACAAATGATAAAATATCATCAATAACATAAACCATAGAAGTAGCCAGAATGATTGTCTTCTAGGACATAACTCCAACATTTATATAGCCAACCACTTTTCATGACAAGTTGTAGCTTATTACAACATTGTCACTCACCCTAGCCGAAATGGATTGGGCCTCCCTAGCCCATTTAGTCATTTGTTAATTGGTCCAACAACCTATTAATTAATGACCCATGTTATTGCTCTTTAGTTAGGCTATTAATTTACTAATAAATAAAGCCCATCCTCTCAATATAATTTCAATAATTATATTGCAATGTGTTGAATCAATTATCAATATCTTAATAATTATTTTAGGATTAGTACATGCATTATTTAATTTTCATATGATCTCTTTGATTAAATTAATCTTAACGGTTCACAACGGTTTATAATTAATTAATCAACTTATCATATTTTGCATTCTCCAATACAAATAAATCAAATAACACACCGTGTGGTTGAAGTCCTATTTGTGTGACCCTTTGAGGATTTATGCTATGTTGGCCATGGAAATAAATCACCATTTAATTCCAATAATCACAAGCGATATCTAGCAACACGTTATTATTCCCAATTCGCATAAATAATGTACCATTACAATATCTCAATCCTGCATAAGAAATAATAGTATTTCCTTGTCTGATTATTATGTCACATGATATCATTGTATAATCCATGATAGGAATGTGTCATTCTTGCAGATTATACATTTCTTGATCTAGAGTTGATCGTCTTGTTTGCATGCATACGATCCAACTCCATCAAGGGGCCCAAACATATATCATCACTCACTAGGTATGCTAATGAGGGACATACGGTTTTCTTGATGAACAACTTTTCCCCGCACAATTCAAGAGAGCATAAATAAAGTCCGTATAGCAGCCTTTATCAGGAATCAACGTTAGACGATATTTATTGAACCTATCCTCATGTGAAAAAGTTGAACATCTTAAACTTAGAATCAAACTCATATGAAATAAACAATGACACATAACACAATCCATATGTTTATTTCATTGGGTCAAGTCATGTACTATGTTCTATAACATACACATATGCAATTAAGTTGGTAACTCCTTACCTATGATTTGTAGAACTTAATCATCACTTAACTTGCATACTAATCTTTTATGATAATTAATGTTCCTTGTTAATTATCAAGATTATGGACGATTTAGATTTATTATTGTCATTCTAATGAATGATCCACAGAAATCTACAATTCAGATCATCAACCTGAATGATCTGTCAATAAAAAACTCTAGGAACAAATGATTAAATGGCATCATTAACATAAACTAAGAAAATAAGTCATTAATAGGACATAACTCCAACAATAAGCAGCTTCCAAAATATTAATTATAAGCTTTATTTCTTTGAATCTATTTTCGAACTGAAAGTACACTAGGACAGTATAAACTTCCACCAGACAGACCCCAATTAACACTACGCGAAATTTGGGCTTCTGTAACGTTCACAAAAATACCTCTGTAACGTTTATGGGCACGTTACCGTAGCCTCCGTTACAAATTAAAAAAACGTTAGTAATATGTAACGCTTTTTATAAAATAAACGTCACAGATCTGTGACGCTCTTTTCTTAATAAACGTCACAAATCTGTGATGTTTACTTTATAAAAAGCGCCACAGAACGATGAATTAATTTTTTATTTTTTTTCTGGAACAATCTGTAACGCTTATTATGAATTGAACGTCACAGATTTGTGACGCTCTATTCCTAAAAAACGTCACAAATATATAAATTTAAGTTTTTTTATTTTTTTTATTTCATAATGCCTTTCTCTATAATTCATTGCATAAATAATATTATTATTTAAATTAAAAATCATATACCACATTAACATTCACGATTAACAATTCAAAATTCATTAATTCAACAATTATTCAATTAATTTTACAACATAAACACAAAAATCATCACAATCATCACATTATAGTATCTTTCAATCTCATAAACACAAAAATAAAACTATTGTAAATCAAAATATTAATCCACCACGGCTTTCGTTCGATCGACCACGACTTTCGTTCTCTCGGCCACGGCTTTCCTTCGCTCAGCCACGATTTTTCATCGACACGACTTTCGCCATGACTTTCATCGATTGAACATGGCTTTCATTCCTTGACAATATATGTCGACCTATACTTGTTGTCGAATGAGGAGGTTGCCGAGAGGTGGTCGAATCGAGGGCAGCGACGTGAGAGGAGGCAACGGCTATTGGGAGAGGTGGTCGAATCGAGGGCAACTTGAGAGAAGAGAAGTGGTGGAGCGAGGTGGCTGCTGCTCGATTTCGGAGGTGGTTTTCGGAGAGGAGAAAAGCGGCCGAAGAGAGAGGAGGGTTTGGTCGAGAGAGATGAGAGGCTAGTTTGAGGGAGGAGAGAAGATTTTTGAGAGAGGAGGCGCGAGTTCAAATTTCGGAACTTAGAAAATTTTTTTGAGAGGAGACATAGCTTTAAGCTTTCGACAGCAAAGAAAAAAAATTGGCCTTTGTAACGTTTATTAGGAAATAAACGTCACAGATCTGTGACGTGTTTTCGATAAAAAACGTTACAGAATATTTAACAGTTAAAAATATTAATTGGGAGATGGAATCTTTTAACAAAAAAATATCTAAAGAATCTGTCACGTTTTTTATATAAAATGCGTCACAGAAGAGGTATAAGATTCTGTGACGTTTTTTACATAAAAAGCGTCACAGAATCTTTAACAAGTTTTTATTTTTTTTTGAAAAATCTATAACGTTCAATATTAAAAAACGTTACAGATTAGATCATGTTTTTTCGCGCCTAGGAGTCTGTAACGTGTTTCATTAAGAACGTTATAGATGGCCTTTACAAAAGGTCTTTTTTGTGGTAGTGTAAGCTCTGTTTTAATCACTATACAAACACCTCATAGACATTCAAACTGCCGAACCATCACAGAAGGATATGACTATAATAACTAAATTAGTTACCGTACACACAAAAGAAAAATAATAGCTCTTTGCAATTGAAATATATTTGTTGGAAAATAAAATTACGGTTGCCAAATGTTTATAATTACAGTTAGGAAATACGAATTAGAGTTGTCAAGTGTTTGAAAAATATAATTATTTAAAAATTACTTGCAATTTCTTCTTTCTAAATTAATTACTTTGATCTTTGCAATTTTTCTTGTATATTTAATAGACACGAATGTGCAAATACATCATTTTCAAAAAAAAAAATACTGTTGTCAAAAATTTCAAAATAAAAACATTATAGTTTTTAGTAATTAACTCGAGATATATATTTAAAAGTTGAGTCGATCAGCTTAGTTAGTGTAGGGGCAGCATGTAAGATAGGTGAGATGAAATTACAACTTTTAGACTGGATGGACTCTTTCATTAAATATACTTGAGATGATATACGAATTGATCTTTTGATGTCTCGTTGTGTTGGTCGGCGTTTGGCATACATGAAGTTACTATAATTCTAGGTTAAATGGTTAATAATATAACTTGTTAACCTAAAAGTTAACAAATTTGTTAAAAAGTACTAACTTTAATTTAATCTATATCACTAATCTATATGTTGCCTAACGCCCCTAGTAATGTAAAATGAATTGGATTGGAACAAACATTGCTAAAATTATATATATATCTGCACTTTATTCATCCGATACGGAGATGAATTAATTCGGACATTGGACGTCAAACTATGAAACTAAATCCGTCTTAATTAACGTATAAAGATACTAAGTGAATAATTGATGTATACGAAAATTCGAATACGGATATCAAACAGATAATTAACTAATATTACTAACAATAATGACGCAATAAAGCACGTATAAAGAACAATGAAATATGAAATAATTAATTAGTTGGCGGTCATAATAAAAGTACATAAAATATGAACAAAAAAATAAAACATATATTAGAAGTTGACATGTATAATTAAATAAAACTTTTCACAATTTGACACCATTGTGTAAATTAAAAAACTTTATAGAATCTGGTCAATTCGGATTCAAATAATCCAGATATTTGCATTATTTTGATAGTTCACGAAATATCAATTTATACGGATACAAAAACAATTTTACGAATACAAAAAAAATTACAGATGATATAATTATACAGAGCGATTATAATACAAATACTTTTACGAATGCAAAAAAAAATACAGATAATATTCAAATACTGACGCATATCTCTCCTTTAAGTCCCTATTGTACTCTCAAAAAGGAGGAAAAAAAAAAAGGACATGCATCATTGATATATCATACTGATATGAAAGTATGGATTTGACCCAGCTATGATTGCTTACGCATGCCCGCATTGCAAGATTGCTTACGCCGGCATATATATTTGACCCAGGTATGTAGATCTCCTGCTGATATGAAAGTATATATGGTTCCCATGTTGCCCTTGACTTGCTCGTTAACTTTTTAGTTTCTTCTATTAATTCAATTGAATATATATTTTAATTAGTATGAACTGAATATCTTTGCTCAATTCCAAGGCGGAAGTACTTAAAACAATCTTTTGTTTAGAGAAAAAATATAGGTAGAAAAGGTATTCAATTTGACTAGAATAATTTATGCGGGTCCAAAATAATTTGGCAGTTGGCTTTCCAATATATTATCATCAAAATAAAATGTGATTGGGAATGGGAAAGGGAAAATTCAATACAATGCTGCACGTACTTTAGTTGGAAGAGACCAAAACCTGCTTACAACTTCTGATATCTCTCCATGTCTTTAATCCCAAACAATAAAATAAATAAAGAAAAAAAACGCTACCGGTAATGTCCACATAAAAATATCAAAGTCAATTTTTTTTTTTTTTTAGACATACTAGATAGTGACTATCTAGGAGTCAATTTTTTATTTTTTTTAGACATACTAGATAAGCAACTATCTAGGAGTCAATTTTTAATTCTTATAAAGTCCATTCATGTTATGCACACATATTATTTCATTTCCTATTTCAGTTAGTATATATATGCAACAGCATGGCATAAACATTAACACAATTGGGGCTTCATTTTATATCTTCTCTGCTGCCCCTTCCTATTGTAAAAAATGGCACCATTTTTGAAAGCTTTCATAGCTCTCCTGGCAATTGCAGCACTTGCTGATGTGGCAGTTTGTGAGAACTACACGGTCGGTGCACCAAATGGCTTGTGGGATCTTACTACCAACTACGAGGAATGGGTTAAGGATTTAAAGTTCTATGCTGGTGACTTTTTGAGTAAGTATTCTATTACTTTTATCTTTTGTTTTCTGTGCATATGCATTTGAAAGGATAGTGAATCACAAGTATTCGACTAACATCTATATTCTTCTTTAGCACCATACAATTTATTTCATATTATTTGTGATATTTATGAACTTTCTTAATATATTAATATACTAAGAAAAAGTTCATAAGCAGTTTGATATCTTAAATTCTTAATATATTATTTGTATTATAAAATAATGAGTAATTCCCAAATCATGAATTTTAAACCTTGTTATTCTCAAATCATGAAATGCGCACTGGAATTAACTTGTTTTTATTATAATATTATAGAACTCTTATATTAATAGAGCGCTTGGCTTGGCAATCACCAACCAACCTTGAAAAAACATACCTTAATTTTTCTTTCTAACTTATGTTGTTGTCATTATATTCTGTTATAACAAAATAATTTGACGGTTGTGACCAAATGATTTTCAGTTCATAATTGAACCAAGTATAAAATGTGGACCCCGCCCCAAAAAAGTAGACAACAATTAAGCAGCTCTTGCATACCGTAAATTTCCACATGTTTATTAAATTAATTTCCAATTCACATCTTGCAAATATTTACAATAAATTTATGTGTATTCTATCATTGCAGTTTTTAGGTACACTATCCTTCATGATGTGGCTGAGGTAACAAAAGATGTCTACACCTCATGCTCCTCCTCCCAAACCCTCAGTATCTACGAAAGCGGCACGACCATATTTGAACTGAAAGAAGCTGGTACCAGGTACTTCATTTGCGCCGTACCAACACACTGCTCTGGAGGCATGAAGGTCCAAATTGATGTGCTACCAAAACAACGCACACCAGTTTCTACACCAAATTTGGCCCCTTCACTTCCTCCGGCAAGTCCTCCTCATGTACTCCCACCTCATGCAAGTCCAACTCCTGCATCTACACCTGCACCTGCTCCATCCCCAAGTGCAGCAGCAGATACACAAGGAGTTGGTATGTTTGCATATTCTGTGCTCGGATTCATTGGGTTAATGCTTGTTGTGTTGTGATCGAGCTAATTGTTCTAGCTGAACATGTATTCAGTTTTGATCAAGTTATGTACTACATAAATTTTTTATTGATTTCCATGCACTTTTTTGCTTTGGTGGGAGATGGGGCATAGGTAAATATGAGGCATAGGTAAATATGCGGTACTGTTAATAATTAATAATGAGATTATGTGAGATTTGCTTTGGGATTCACATATCTTTTTTTTTTTTTTGCATGATTGCATCTACGTACATTTCTGTTTGTGCGGACGAGCATCCAGCACCAGCTTTTGTTGGTGATTATTTGGTAATGATAATTTTGGTTTTATATTACATAGCTGGTTTGCCTTATTTCTGATAATAGATAATACACTTTATTTTTATACTTTATTAATTTATTTATTTTATTTATTTAGAATATGATATAATTTTTGAAGCTTGATCAGACTGCTTAATTGCATAGATTTTATTTGATTGTCCCTGTCACTTTATGTTGTCTATCTGACACTCAGATGAATTTCAATGTGTAATTGTGTCTGTCCAACCTGATTTAATCTGAAAAGTCAAGAATATATGAATCATCTGATCTGAAATAAACAGACCGATATACTATAAACCAATGCATTATGTACTTCCTGATAGTATCCAAACTCGAAGTTTTGAGTTGTGGATAACAACAACAATTCAACAATCAATTGAGTGATCTTAATTGCTCCTGACTTATGCTTTAATTGATTATTATAAACTGCAACAAGAGAAAATCAAAATGAAAACAAGAAATTTCACAAAATAATCAGACATGCTTCATATAGCGAAAGCCATCAATTGGCAGTTTGGCACTGCATCCTAAGATTTGAGAAACTTTAGGAAATGAAACTCACGGCAACACTGAATAATATCAGAACATATATTAAAAGGTGTTCCACTAACTCCTCCTCCAGCACTGTTGAGGAATAGTTATTCAATCCTGATCGTCCATCTATGTTGGTTCATCGTGTCCGTTGGATTGTTTTCTCCCTTTGTCTTGGTTTTCTCATCCCATTCATTCTCTCTCTTCGTAGCCAAGAGGGCTGTCGAGGCGTTTTCGCTCCTGCCTCCTGTACGGCTGCTCTCGCCATGGTGCTCCTGGTGCGTGAGCCGTTCTCTCTTTCTCTTTCCTCTATTTACTGTGCTTTCCATTGTTGGTCTATTGTTTTCGTGTTGATATTTTCTTTCCTGCGCTCATTTTTGTAGGCCGGTGTATTGGGGAACAATCTCCAGGGGGTTGCGTTTTCGTGCTCCTGGTGCGGCCCTCCTCTCTCTGCTTCCGTACTGCTGTCTATTCCAGGTGCGAATTCCAGCCCTTTCTTCTCTGCATCCCTATTCTCTCCTTATTTCTGTTTTTCTGTGTTGTGTCTTTGTTGTGTTGTCTTGGTAGGTTCCTCTTCTTCTCTTTTTCTGTCATTTTTCTTCTAATTGTCTTCTCTGCCATGGTTTTTTAGGCTTTCTTCTTCATTTTTTTGTTCTTTATGAGTTGGGTCTTCACTCACTTCGTCTGTTGTTTTCATGGAACTCATGTCTGTGTGTAGTGTATAGTGTTGGGGATATTTTCAACCAAAGCACAGAGAAGAAGGTACCAAAAAAAGGGAATCACAAATAGGAAGGGGGTCACAAACACGACAGTGGCCAAAATGGTGAAAATTTTTTAGGAATAACAAGAGTTAAATTAAGTAAATAGGGAAGATTTCTGCTGGTCTACTGTTTCACACATTCTTTGATCTTTCTCATGAGGATGTTTATCTGCTTGGGATGTTTATATAGTCGTGTTTAGGAAGCAATAACGCTATTAAGAGCACTAAGGGATTACATTTCAAGGTAAGCACCTTCACCTGGTTTGCTGCTTTTCAGCTAGATTTCCGTGTATTTGAAAATTGTCTTTAAATCCTTAAAATTTCCTTAATTTCTGGACATACTAACAGGTTCCTTACTAAAATAATTTTGTTGCTTTTCAGCTTTTGTCAGAGAAGAAAAATCACATATTTATGGAAAGAGCCATTAATCAAATGAGGATGGCATTTGTATTACAATCTGTGCATATGAAATGTTTGACAAAATTATCACTGAGTGTGTCCTTCTTGATTTCCATGTATTTGAAAATAGCTAATTTTTTTGGGCATTTTTTATACTTTGGACCTCTAGAAAAAATGAATACATGTTCTAAAACAAAAATGCTGAAAAGGTAAGTAATACCATGAGTGTCCTTATGTGTTTATCCAAACTTCTACCGTTTAGAGTAGAACAGGCTTTTCAATAGTATCATAAAGAGGAGGTCAAATTATCTTTTCTTGCAAATATTCTGTGATCAATTGTTTGTTCTCATCTATATAATATATATAGTATAGGCTAATTAAACCCATTCATTCGACATACCAATTCTAAATCAGGTCACTTGCATCATCGCAGTTAATTTCTCTCATGATTAATAAAAACACATTGATTGAATGTAAAGTATACATATTGATAATTGCAAATCCGTCAAATTGAATTTGTCGTTCCTTACTACAAATTCTGATTTCTTTTATATTTTATTTTGTAGAACCAAGTGCTTCTTCTATTGTAAATTAGTGTATGATTCTATCTTTTTTTTTTTATTTTGTGACTGCTTTAAAAATTCCTATCACAATATTCATGGGTGCATTCCTTTATATGCTCCAGAGTTTTAATACATAGACTTTGTCATTCACCTCATGTTAAAAATGAAATTGTGACTATATGTGATTGTTGTAGGATTAGCTTCCTAGAAATTAAGGGAAGGAGATGGACAATGATGCACAGTGGACATTCAAATAAAGGAAGGAGGTTTTTATTACAACCCGATTTTCAACTTTGATATAAAAGGTTTCGATTTTACATGCAATTTAAGTTTCAATGTGTTTCTTCTTAAATCTTCCCTGGTAATATATTATTCTTGGTGAGCACAAAATATAGTGTGCCTCTTTCTTTTCTTATAGAAGAATGGAAGCATCCAAATTGGGCGAGTTAGTTGCATATTTGGCATAAGTCGATCATATGGAATTTAACGTTTACTTCTTTTATTTCAATATGCTCATTCTTCATTTTCTTATTATGAAGTTCTCATTACTTTATATCTGATTAATTTTTTTGTTTGGTTTATTGTAGCCTTTGACAGTAAAAAAGTTGTCGGCGGTTTGTCATCCTTTGTCAATTTAGAATAAGCAATGATGCTTAGACCTTCAACAGCAGAGAGGAGAAAAATAAAGATGTTTAATTATTATTAAATGTGAAAATCTATATTTCATTTTATGTATATGACATCCATGCACATCTACAAAAATCATTGTATATCTGATGTTTCTCAAATTTTTCCTGATATTTGAGGGTATGAGATTAATACTCAAATTAATATAAAATTATTAAATAAAATATGGATCTAATAAAGGTATCATAGTGCAAGCTAATAGGAGTATTTTTACTGAGAGGTCTTCAAAAAAATTTTGTGCATGTTTCTTTTTTCCTTATATTGTCCAACTGCTAAGGGCATTTTCGGGAGATTTATGCATTATAATTTAAGGTTAAAAAAATCTGACATGTTCATTCTATTAATTAATGTTGTCAGATAAAATTATTAAAAGAATTATGAAAAGTATCACATATATTGACTATTTGATCGTTTATGTCGTGGTTCAGGTGTCTCTGACACATTGCAGGCTGTTCAAAGCATTGTTCCGCTCGCGCAAAGCACTGCCAATCTCATGAGGCGATACATTTGGTTCTTTTTTTCTTTTATCTTTTCTTCTGTTTAATTTTTTAGTAAATATTTTAGTTCTTTTTAATTTCTTCTCTTTTTCTACGGAAAAAAAATGTCATTGGTTACTTCATGATCAGTCACAGTTTTCTGGTCTTTAAATCTGTCAATTGCACAAGAGAAAGGACGGTACTATGACAAATTTGATCTCCTAAATTTTCCCCTTTATGAGCATATTTGTGTGTTTTTCAATCTAATGAAAAGTATTTTATTCCGTACATAGGTACATACATGATTTTCTTTTTTGGTGTATTTCATTGTAGGAAACCAGTTTGGCTGTCCTTGCAAATAGCAATGGCTTTCCCAGTATCTGGACCACAAAGTGGTACCATGCCAATATAGGGTTCCCACTGCTATCCTCGGAAATTTATTTGAAAACACCCAGAATAAAATGAAAAGATTTCTTGGTCAGCTTTTAAAAATAAGTAGTTATACCTGCTGAACTATTATTAGTTTGTTTTCTGCATTTGACTTTCTTGATATGCCTATTGTTTATAATAGTTTATTTATTACAAAGTTACCTCAGTAGGTCCAGTATTCGGTTTTCATAGTATTATCTCATCAAAGTTTTTCAGCACAATTGAGATTTTTTTTATTATTTTTTTTCATGTGCAGCTTGCTATGTTGATTTCAGAGAAAAGTTACCTCAATAGAGCTTTGGACTTGCATTTTCTATTCAATTCAGATAGTAGAGGAACAAACTCTAAGAAGAGAACATTCAGCTTTTTCCAAGGAGCAACAATCCAGTAAGTTAATACATGATTTATGTTGCCTCTTGCCTTACTTGCTCTAATTATATAGTAATAACTTTTCTGACATATGATGATTGACGATATCGAGTGATAAACTATTTTCCATACTTCTAAACTATTTCCATGGACAAAATATTGATAGATGCTCATGGATCGCTGAAGGTGTCTGATTTTATGTTAGGTGCTTTATGACAACAAATAAAGCTACTTATATATTTTAAAATAATTAACGATGTTTTTGTACTGCATGCTTAGGTTTGCGCATTAGTTTGGTGCCATTGATATACTCCTTACTATGCAGGTTATATTTTTGTAAATCATTTCAAATTATTCTGTTCTGGTTAGTATTTTATTTTTGTAATATATAAACTCATAATTCGAAGTGGAATAATTTGATGATTCAATCCAATTGCACGAAACTTGTCGGAATTCATATTATTGATTCAACATTTCGAGTAAAATGAAGGTTCCTTTATATTTACAACATACAACCCAATATTTAATTCTACATTGTATATATACTTTTTTTTTAAAGAAATGCATTCAATATTTAAAATATATGTTTTGCTAATTCAACTGGAAACAAGTCCAAGCAGATTGAACAGAGAACTGAAAATTAAAAATAGATCGCGCAAGGCGCGAGCGCCCACTAGTTGTCTTTAACCTATACCACAAGATAAAAAGAAACAAGACTCGGCGTATGATAATAAAAAATGATCCCTTACTAAGAAAATAGAAAATTGAACACTGATGTTGGATCTAAAGCATAAATTCTCAATACATGTAATATCTTATCTACTTGCTAGTCCAAAGCCTTCTTTCGAATCTTTAGTTACCTGCCTTGAAAATAAAAAATAATAATAAATACAGAAGTGAAAAATGTGGAAAATACCGAATTTGACCACAATATTTCACATCATTCAAGTACATACCGTAAGAAGATATAAAATGGATGTGCAGTGTTCATTATTCTCAACTCTCGAACTACATATAATAGCATAAGTTCTAGGGTAGACCTATGGTCCTATTTGACCTAAAATAAAGAAGGAAAAAAAAAATGTGATCCTCAATTCAGAATAGGGTCATCAAAGAAGATGGGCTGGTGCTTCATTTGAAACCCGGGAAGCATTCATCCAACTGTCACCTGCCTCCAAAGGAATTCAATCAGCATTGTACAGAAATCACTCAATTGGAGATAGGGGTAAAATGGGATAATAAGGAAAAGAAAAGAGAAAATGTAGAAGAAGATGAGAAATGAAAATGTTTCATTCATCAAATCGTGTCTGATACAATTTAGAACTCTTTTATTTACATTTTATAGGAAGAGCAAGGTTTTAGTGCCACTACTTTTTGGTGCCACAAGTTGTCACAACTTCATATATTGTCAATATTTAACATTTTTTAAATTCAGACGTCGAATCCAAACTGTTGATCTTGTTTAATACAATGAGTGATGCGTTTTGACATAAATTTTATAAAATTTAGAGTTGGTTTGATACTCGATCAAGTGGTCAACAAAAAAACGTATTAGAATTAATTTGTTATAGTTAACCAGAGTCGTTCATTTGTTTACCACTTGATCGGGTATCAAATCAACTCCACATATTATAGAATTTTTGTCAAAACGCATCACTCGTTATATGTATTTACATGATTTCTTTCCGTAATGTTCTTTCCTTTTTGCATCATCTAATTGCGTGTGTCTATATATATATATATATATATATATATATATATATATATATATATATATATATATATATAGATATATATATATATATATATCAGTATACAAATTGAGCAATACAAAATTCTGAGTTTTCTCTTACATATCAGAAGAACGCCAAAAACAATGGTACTGGAGACACATCTCCGGATAATTTTTTCTTCACCCTATTATTACTCCGCCGTTCTGACAATCCAGAAGCTGTCTTTCTGGTTTCTGACAAGTTGGAATTTAGTGATGTTCAATCCTAGTTATACCATTCTTTACATTTCGCTCACCACCTGAAGGAAATAAGTTGACCCTTTTTATCTCGATTAATATTTTTCTCTCCTCTCCCTCTTCTTGGGTGTGGTTTTTTGTACCAAGATGACTGCTAAAATATGTTTTTGTTCTACAGTAATGGTACTTTTGTCTAATGGTGCAAAACCTTGTTATAAGCTTTAACCCAAGTAACTAGTCTACCTTCTTATTTACAATAATTTTTTCATTCTTCAACTAAGTAGTAGGCTTTTCCTTTTCATTTAGAGTCGGCACTGACTGACAAGATTTTAGAGCTCACTGCCTCTTTAGAAGAGCTGACAAGAGAGAGGAATTTTTTACAAGAAGCTTTGAAGAAAGAGGAAGCGGGCAAAATAGTAAGAAAAATATCTGAAAATAAGTTTACTCCAAGAAATTGGATTCAGACTTTAATTAATCTAGATGGAGCTACTAATTAAGATAGTAACATTCAAATGTTGTGGTAGTTCAAATTACTACAGCTCTAATCTTATTTCTGGACTACATCAGGCTGACACCGAGGCTTATGAAAGTGAGAAATCCTTGAAACTAGCTGCTGATAGCTCATTTGATGTCCTTAGAGAAGATCTGGAGAAGGTCAAAAAGGAGGCAAAATTGGTCAGATATCAGGTGATAAGTTGCTTCCCTGTACATTTCTATAACCAAGAACTATTCAACTTGTTCATTGTAGTGATTAGTGAACTTGTTCATAATTATAAATTACAAAAGAAATTTCTTGCTGGTTTCAGATGGTGCAGGATGACAGTAAGAGGCTGCATGAGTATAATACCAGCCTGCAGCAGTATAACAGTAATCTGCAAGATGACAAGGCCAAACATGAAAAAACTACTCAGAAAATAACACGTGAGAAGAATGCCCTGAATGAGGTCAACTGCAACTGGAAGGACCAGGTTGGCTCTCTGCGACTTCAGCTTGCAGCATCCCAGTCATTCTAGCAAAAGGCACTGAGCCAGAGGGACAGCTTGCGGGTTCAGTTGCAGACAATTACAGCTTCATACAAGACTGCTTGCGCCAAAGCCAAAAGCCTTGAATCCTAACAAGAGAGCTTGTGCCAAACCAGATATTCGGGATTAGGGGTTGCAATGTTGTTAGAGACAGTAAGTGGAGCAGGAGGAGTAGGAGAATTGATGTAGTTGAACAAGCCATAACCATGAAGAATGGGAACTATTTGGGATTTCCAAGCAAGATAGTTGGACCGATTTAATTTGGTGGCAATTGGAAGAGTAAGAGGTACAATAGACTCATTGGATTGTGTAGAAACAAGAGAAGAAGAAGTGGAAGAGGAATTAGTAAAGGTCGTGGCCATTAGAATGCTCTGATACCATAAAACACTTTACTGGTAAATAAAACTGGATACTAGTAAATAAAGACAGCATAGAGAATTTGCTCTTAATAAACTTTTCTCATTGTATTATCTCACTTATATGATGTACAGCGTACGCTGTCACGTCACACATTGACTCGTACTGAACTGGACTGATCCTTCGCGACCCGCATGGGATTCCATGTGACCCGCACAGGGAAATACTGGTACAGTACAAACCGTAGTTGATAGTGCAATTCATGATAATTTGGTCTCTAACTTGTATGGGGTAAATCTAGTCGGACTTGGACTCCTTAAACCTTAGTCGTCACATGTTGGTTATGATATCATGATCGGAACCTAGCTTAATTATCCTAAGTCCATAAGTTGGTTTCCTAAGGTATCTAACCGACTTTCGCTAATTAGATATCTTCTCCTTTTTGGATACCAATTGGTCACCTTTCAGCTCTTAACCTACCTCAAGTTGTCTACTCAATTCAATCAATTAGTTTACCCCTTTAATCAAGATTAGATGTGGTCATTCACCTAATAGGAAGTTCAACACAATCAATCAAACAGAAGCAAGCATAATCAATAAACAACCAACAAGTGATATAACATATAAATCAAATAACAAGTCATTACATCAATCCTAACCTTGGTTCAAACTAGCCCTAGAACTAACTAATATAGCCTAACATAATACAAATACAAGCAAAAGATACAAAGGAAAGTGATACAATCTCTATGGAACCAAAGAGAAGAAAAGAGAAAGACAAAGCCCATATTCAAGTCTCTTTCTTGCCTCTCAGCCTCTCGAACTGAGATATGGCTGCTCGGGTCGAATGGTGGTCGGAAGATGGTCGGAATGTGGCTCACAAGGCGGAACAAGACTGGTACAGGTCGCACCAAATCTTGTGCGGGTCACACAGGAGGGAGGAAGGTGGATCTGGATTTGGTTTTGGTTGCGATGCCGCCTTGGAGGTGAGAATGAGAGAGATATCTCTAATTTTGGAGCTTTGGGCACTTTAAATAGGCGTGAAACTAGGGTTTCAAGTCACGTGCAGGTCACATGGGATCTTGTGCGGCTCGCATGGACTAAGAATGAGTCGTTTGGCCTATGTCACTGTCTGGTGTGCTGTCTGATCCTGTCCAGTCCACACGGAATCTGATGCTGGCCGCACGAAAGCCTCTGTGCATGATTTGTGGGCCAAACTTCATCAAATTTTTCAAAGTCTCTACGAAATGAAAATAAACCATAGCAGTACCAAAATCCTATAAATATAAACTGAAATAAAAATAAAATAAAGGTATTGTGTCACAATTGAGGGTAAAGTCCGGGTCAAAAGATATATATAAACGTGTGATATCAACAATGCATTAGTTTTGCCTGTTATATAACGCAGAATTGCATTCAAAACGGAGCCTGCAGAATTCTTGCGTATAAAGGTCTAACATGGGCCAAGTAATGGTCAAATAGTAGAGTCATTGTATGACGCTAGGTTGTATTATACAACGCTTATGTTCATATGTTATATAACTCAATCAAACGTTATATAACGCACAAACAGAATATAGCATATTTAATGTGGAGAACTTGACCATCCGTTGTATAACAGAGTACAATATTATACAACGCACTTGTTTTGCGTTACACGCTTAATATTGCGTTGTATAATGCCAAAACACAGATTTTCAAAATTTTACAGGAATCATGAATTACTCGAGTGTTACGTGACGCTAAATTGCATTATATGACACAAGTCCACAGAAAACTAGATTTTACATATTTTAATGAGCTTTTCTATTATCTAGACCATTTCAAGGATAAGTAAGGACTCAAATATATCTTATCCTAGTCTAAACTAGTTTACAAGCTTTCGAAAGACTTGATCTTGATTTTACTAAAAGTCATTATCCAATTCTTCAAATTTTCATATTCTTCCTATAAAACATAAACAAGATTGTTAAATGTCAAATAATAATATTTTGCAAATTGACAAACCTAGAGACGTTTAGTACAATAGGGCATGTATACATTTCTCGTCTCTAGTACAATAGGGCATGTATACATTTCTCTTTCGAACTAGTCTCTATGTTGATACCTTTTTATTCAACTTCAACTTTCCATTCGGTTCACTACCAACCGGTGTGATACACCTTTTTGCACGCTTACTATCCAATACAACCAATATCTCACTTTAATTATCCTTACTGACGTTTTCTCATGAACATGCACCTTATCTCCTTCTTGCTCATGTCTTAATTTCTCATTTAATTCATACACCAATTACTCATTTATGTAGATGGAAACTGATTCATCTCTATTTCGATGCCTAAACTCAACCACAACAAGCAATTCTTCTATTTTCTGCTTACTATTTCCATTATGCCCTTTCTCCCTGGGTTTGTTTATTCATGCATCTTTTAGATGAATTACACATCTAAATTGCCACTATATTGTGTATGACATTAAGAGAATTGCACATGCATGGTAGCTCGTCATAACTGTTGGTTCATTATACACCTCAATGGATGGGCATATGGTTCACACTATACTTCCTCTAGCAGTTCACACCTCCTTTACTCATTTTTTCATTGAATCCCAATAATAGAACCTTTAGTACGTGCTAAGAATTTTCTCCTCTTACATCCTACTTAACTCACCCTTCATGATCATCACCCTCACTACTTGTGTTTTCACCAACAAGTAGACTATTTTAATCAGTTTAATGACAACACAATTCAAGTCAGAATTTTCTTCTTTCTTTTGCCTCTTAAGACCTTTTGGCCCATTACATTTTAGGATTGTATTTACTATATTGTTCCCACTTCCTTTCTCATCTCTAGTTTCCAATTTCTTACACTCATAAGGATTTTGCGACAACATTTCAAAGTAAAATATATGCAATATTGCTGCACCATAAATCTTATCATTTACCTCACTTTACTCTGTTACTAACCTTCCAAAACTTAGTTGTAGTTGACTGCCTCTATATTGTTATTTAGGTTGGGTCCCATTAACATTCTTTGCTTGGTTTTTTTATTGCATTATTCTCAATTTCAATTACCATTAATTTGGCATTGTGGTTAGTACACATGAAACTCATGCTTCCCTCACCCATAACCTCCAGTGACAAGCCATGTAATAAAATACTAAAAGTTTTTGAGTTGTTAATGTACTTACTACCATTTTTTTTCTTTTAAGCTTCCAGATATAATATTGATCACACTTAAGGAATGGAAAAGCGTGGAAGTAAAACAACTTGTGTTTATTAATATTACTTCAGAGACTAAGCATTTTCTAGTTAAACAAATAAAGCAATGTAGGAAGAAAATACCTAATTTTTGTCGATTGTTGAAATTTTTGGTAAACCTACACATATTGGACTGAAAAAAAATTAAAAAATATTTTGAATGAAATTCAAATGTTGTCCTTGTACAACAAAGAATTATTCCACGGTGAAGAAATGAGATAAGAACTCAAAAAAAAATGAAAAATCACGAATTTCAAATAAGAAAATTTGGAAAAAAAAACCATCAAAGCCATGAAATAGAGAACAACTCGACGAAAAGGAAATATCAGAGAGTATTTTTTGATGAAAAGAAAAACATCAAAGTCGTGAAAAAAAAAATAATAAATTTACAATCAAGTAGGAAAGGGGAAAAAATTAAAAAAAAAATATTTTGAAAGAAATTAAAAAATTGCCCTTGTACAACAAAGGATTATTTCAAGATGAAAAAATGAGAGAAGATCTCAAACAAAAAAAAAATTGAAAAATCACGAATTTCAAATGAAAAAAATTTGGAAAAAAAACCATCAAAGTCGTGAAAAAAGAGAACAACTCGACGAAAAGAAAAACAGCATAGAGCATTTTTTGATGAAAAGAAAAACATCAAAGTCGTTAAAAAAATTAATAAATTTACAATCAAATACGAAAGGAAGAAAGATGTGCAAAAAAGTTTGGGACAATTTTGCAATTTATTCTAGGGCGCGCAAGGGCCAATTAGTGAAAGCGCTGAGCAAGGGTCATAACATATTAACATCGAAGGGTCTCCTCGGAGACAGAAGCGGAAGCTAAACCAGCTATATAGCAAGGAGCGCTTTAGCTTAATTTACTGTTGTGGTACTAAACTGGCTTTAAAAGTTAAAACCGGAAGGACTATCGAAACGCACGGTGGTCGTACCGGAAAAAAAGGTAAAAAAGCATCACCGCTCTACACAATCAGGACTGTTCTCTGCCTTCTGTACTCTCCCCTCCTCTCGTACGGCGCCACTGCTCCCCCTTCTCACCTAACCCGGATCCTCCCTCCACCTTTCCGCCTAAACCCCAGCATCTCCTAACCTCTCTTCGCCTAGCATGTCCCGACCCCTAACCCTCCATCGTACTGCCTCCTCTCTCCCATGAAATCCTCCTCCTTAGTCCTTCCTTCGATTTCTCCATTAAGCATTTTCAAATTAGCACTCCTCAATCCCTTTCCCTCGCTGGCACAGCCGTTGTTTCCTGTGCTCTCAGCCGGGGCACACAAGGGCTATATGTGCCCTATGAAAGCCACGACTTGTGATCGACGGTCGAGTCTGACGGTCTCCAGCCTAGGTGGATTATTGGGGATAAGGATTTCCCTGTAGGGAGGCCAGAGCCCAGAGGCGGTGACGGTCTTTGTCCCCCAGGGGCCTGAAAAACTCAGAGAACTTCAACAGCTCAACTCAGCCGTGATTATAGATGCGCCAATGAAGAGTAATCTGGACCACCGATGCTCCAAGCGACGGTCATGACAGTATGTCACTTTTCATATTGTGCGGTCACTGCTACTATTAAGTAATCTATAAATGTTGAATAACAACAAAAAAAGCTATCTCTTTCTTTGTTGCGAAATTCCAGATAAATATCTAGGAAAATGCAAATTTTGCCATTCAGTCAGAATCACCTCTATTAATGAAAAGATTCCACTATAGAGTTGGATTAATCAAGGAAAAGTGATTGCTGAAGACAATCTAAAAGCCGGATATATTCTTCCAAAATCTTATATTTTTTTCAATCACCCTCTGTATAAGGAACAATAAGTTCATCTACATGACTAACTTTTAAAATACTTTTCATGCATTAGACAATTATATATTATTAGGTGCGTCCTTAGTTTGTACAAGTTGTATAATCTGTTTCGATTGACTATCACATGCGTGTCGTGTCAAACACGCGCGTGTGAGCTCGTGTCGTGTCATGTTGACATGAGTTAATATTTTCAACGTGTCGTGTCGTGTCGTGTCAAATGAAGGAATTGGTTAACACGACACGCATATGACGTGTCGTGTTGACACGACGTGTTAAACATGTCAAGCAATATTATAATTTATTTTAATTTATTCATAAAAAATCATTAAAAAATATATAAATAATTTTTAAAATAGAAAAATATAATAAATTGTTGAAACTACATATATTAAAATAAAAATAAATGATTGAATAAAAGATTATGAATCAAAACTTATTAAATTTATAATATAAACTCAATATAATTTAATAAATTCTAAATAATATTAATTTTTGTCGTGTCAACTTGTGTCGGTGTGTCGTGTCGTGTCGTGTCACGTGTCAACTCGTGTCGTGTTAAGACGTGTCAATATTTAGAAGTCTTCAACATGACACGCCAACACGCACGTGTCGTGCTAATTCCATAAACGTGTCGTGTCAACACGCGTGCGTGTCGTGTCATTTTGGAAAACACTAGCATGCGGCATGCCCCACATTTAAGTTCAAATATTATTTCATTAACTTTATATCCGTATCTCTGTTTTATTTCTTATCACTTCAAAGGAACGCCAAGTTATTTCATAAAATATTCTGCTACTCAGCATTGAAAAATATCAGCGTACTAAATAGTAAGTGCGTTATAGTTATGATGACTATAGATCATAAATTAGAATGGATGCTGTTATTTAAATATTGATGACGTAGTCCAACCAAAATGATGTAATGGTTAACTCGATCCAACTAGGGCCTAAACGCTAAATACATCAATTGATAAGAATATGAATAAAATAACCATATTTTCTAAATCTTAACTTTTTAGAGAAATTGATTTATTAACGTGATATTATAGTCAAAGATCACAAAATCACATCCGTTGTTGTAGATTTCATTTTGTCGTTATTATAGCACGAAATCTGAACCATCCATTTCAAATTTGGCACGAGTCTCTTACTACCCCGCCCACCTAAAAGCGGCACGAGTCTCTTAATAATCATAATATAGCATGTCATGCTATCAGATCCATAGCAGCACATTAATATACTGACTCCTATTTGCTTGATTTAGTCCGAATTTCTTAAACAACTAGCGGATCGGATTAGAACAACGAACATATACTCAAATTTTATTGATTTCTTCAACACGGGAAAGCTGATCTCTATATAATAAGTTCAGAATTTTGGTCAGATCAGAGCGTACCTTCTGTTGGGATGCTAACATATCGATGCCAGCTAGCAAAATCTGACCCCATCAAAGTCATGCTCTTTTGGTATATGCTTATCCGCAATGTCAAATTGGTAAGATACTTATTAATCTCATATATGACCTGGGAAACACCGGAACTAATTCACTTTTGATGGTAGATATACTAAAAATGTTCACCTACAGAGAATTGTACAGCTAGCAAATCACACAGGTACTTCCTTTATAAGACTATGATTGAAATCCTGTGATCGGAAGCAACAAAATATACGTTGTGAAATTGACTATTATACCCTCCGAGTTTTTAACCTTCTGAAAACCTCATCTCCTATCTGTCTCCTTCCTTTTCGCTTTGACTATTACCCGTATAGCCGTACCTTCTGAATTGGAGAACGAGGAGTATGATGAGAAAGGAAGAAACCAGATCGCCATTAAAGAAGCGAAGCAGAGGTTTGTTTCTAGCTTCTAGTAGAGGAGAGAAGGCCAGATAGATAGAGAAAGGGATTTTATCAGGGGCAATTTTGTCCGATGAAAATATAAGTTGCTCCGTGTCACTGAATTTTCACCAAATTTCTTGGTTTTTCGCGAGAATTCTCTGAGGAAAATTTTCTTGCCAGATTCTGCCGATTGAAATCTTTTCTCATCTACGGACTGTTTCCGAGGAAATAGAGAAATGGAAAAATCCATTTCCGATTCCTACCGAAAAATAAGTTTCCGATCACAGCCTAATTAATCCACAAGAGAAAAGAAAGCTTTAATTGCAATGATGAAATGAAATGAAATAATTTCTTCTAAAAAACATTTAACTTCGTTGGGGAAAAATTGAAGGACATCTTAACCGGAAAAAAAAAATGGAAGAAATATACCTAACAATAAAAACAAAATGTCTTTTTTTTTTCAACATTGTGCGGCATCTTCTTTTTTGTTTTCTAATCAAATTAAGAAAGATAATTAAAGTTTGACTCCAGCTCTTCAATAATGTTGCACTGATCTCTTTCTGGAATAATATATGTTATTGTAATTGCAACATGCATGTGTATGGCTACGTACCAGAATGTAATTCCATAGAAAATTGCATTGACTATACATTGTCAGTTGACAAAAAGTATTGATTTGATCAACCAAATTAGTAGAGATACATTTGAGATATGGTTAACAGCTTGCAAATCCTAATAAAATAATAATCTATTTAGCAGACTTTCTTGGCATTAGCCGATTCCGCATGTTCTTGTTATGGAACTAACGGAGCAATTAATTAATCTTATATGGTTGGTGCCAACCTCCAGGATACCATGTCAACATTTCGCTATGTTTACTATATAAATGTCTTGCATGAGACTTTTTTCAAAGACACTCACAAAACCAGAAAAAGGGGAAAAAAAAAAGAACTTCTCTGCTGCCTCTTCCATTTGTTGCATTTAAGCAATGACAAAATTTAAAGTTTCAGTTGCTTTTACTCTATTAGCTGTGACATTGCAATTTGCATTTGCGGTGGGCACGAATTACACTGTTGGTGCACCTGGAGGCTTGTGGGATCTTAGCACTAACTATACCAAATGGGCCTCTAATATCACATTCTATCCGGGTGACAATCTTCGTAAGTTACACGCCTTTACATTTTCAAATAGGAAACCTTAATTCCTTGTTTTGCAATATGAATTTTGAATCCAATAGACAATCATTAACAAAATATAACTCAACTTCTGGTCTTGTTTCTCCCTGTTTTCACTTTTCAGTGTTCAAATACACACTTGCACATGATGTTTGGGAGGTGACGGAGGCCGACTACACCTCATGCACCAAAGGAACCCCATTGAAGCAGTACAAGGATGGAAACACACTCATTGCATTGACCGAGGCAGGTTCGAGATACTTCTACTGCAGTGTCAGCAGCCACTGCAGCAGTGGCATGAAGCTTGAGGTTTCAGTGGTTCCGACAGATTCCAGCCCACCACCTTCTCCTCCACCACCAAACGGCACAACCCCAGATTCTCCTCCACCACCAAAAGGCGCAGCAGCAGCAAACAGTATTTGGACCCGTTCAGCAATTGCTCCTGTTTTAGGGGCAATACTGATGATCTTTCTTTGATTAATTAATTTCAATTTTGAGTACTTGAACGGGATAGATATGTTGACGCTTATTTATTTATTCATTTTAAGATTTCTATTCCCGTCTATTGATTGTGTGAATGATTATGACAACATGTTTCTAGTGTATTACCTTGATTTTTATTATAATTTCATATATATATAGCTATGCTTGCTTCTTTCTTTTAATGATCAATTTGCCTTTTGAAAGTGTTTTTCCCCCTTTTGATGAGAACTACCATTTATATAGTATAGTTTGAAAGTATTTTTCCCCTTTGGATAAGAACTCAATCTATATAGTCAATAACTTTTGAATTGGTTATTGGTACTGAATGAGAAATTCCTGACGTCCTGAAAAATTATAGATGTCTGATCTGGAGAATGGAAATTGTGCTTTCCAAAGTACAAAACAAGTGATGTTTCCGTCTCATGATAGCACGAATTATGAGATTTTAAGGTGAATTCAAACTGTTAAATATGTTTTTCAAATTAAAATTTTGTTTGAAACTAAATTTATATTTTTTCACTTTTTTATTATTCATTATATTTTCTTAATATAAATTGATGTTTTTTTTTTTTTTTGAAATAAGTGGGCTCGGAAGGAAAATTGATGTTTTTTTAACAATGTAAATTAAATTTTTAATGAGCATTTAATACAAAGAACAAATTGATTCAGATTTATTATTTGAATCTTATAAAATCGAAATTCAACGTCCAAGCACAAAGGATCCCTGCTTTCCAAAGCACAATATCTATTTTGGCACGATATCCATTTTCCTCTGATACGATTAGGCACGGGTTCATGTAAGCAAATTCCCAAATATTGGACATTACAAGAATAAGTCCATACATGCGCACATAACAAAACTACGGTTTACTGGCAAAAACTGATAGATAATTGGGCATCTTAATTTATTATGTATTGTTCACGAGTTCAGTAAGAATTTCCTATTAATCCTTTGAACAATGTTAATGTTAATAAAAAAATAATAATAAGTAGTTTAGTCATTTTCTGACAATTGCAGTTTAGAACCCGTGAATGTAGATAGACAGAGTTCACAGGACAGCAACGGAGGAACACAAAGTACACAACAAGTTCCATAAATGGATTTTCTGTTGCAGCTTCTCTATGCTTGCGATGATATCCAATGAGACTGTTTTGTGTACTAATTCTTTTTTATTAAATGGGGAAGACTACGAAGAGATACCTTATATAATATGCATTTATGAACTTATGATTCCATGGTTTTCAAAAATCATTATGTTACCCAAATAGTTGCAATATAATTAAGTTATATAATACCGTCTGCAATGTGGATGATCTAGTTAAATAAAAAACAAAAACAAAAAATAAAAGGAACTTTACAGGATGTACTATTCAACTTCATATAAGCACCCCAAAATTCAATACTTTCTTATTTTATTTTATTTTTTTGAAAGTAAAAAGCCCGTAGGCTATTACTTTCTTATTTTATTTATAATTAATAAAAGTAGAAACTGAACCTTGCCTTTCTTCAGAAAGAGAAAAAAAAAAAAAAAAAAAAAAACAAAGAAAACTATTCGCTTCATTTTTTTTTATTTAAAGATATTTATTTCGAGAAGCATATATTTATTTAGAGAGGCATATCCGAGTCAATAGAGATTTTATCTCTCTTCTGCATTCAACGAAAATTAAACCTATTACTATTACTTTTAGGTAAACGGCGGTACTATTCGCTTGATTTGTGAGGTTTCTTTACGAATCCATTAAATTGATCAATAATATCCGAACCAAACTGTTGACTCTTCTAAATGCTAAGTTTACATTTCATAATTTTATTTCTAAATGAACGAGCAGGTAAGGGCCTTTGGAAGCATAAGTTAAGCTAACAAAATTATTTATCTCTTTTTTCTTTTTTGAAAGAAAGCTAATCCAACAATGAAAATTAGATTAAGATGCACACAAAGTGTTAATATATATAAACCCCCCTGTCGATAATTTTTAAGTGACTAAAAAAAGTTAAAAGAAGGACATTAATTGTTTGGTAGGTAGGTTACAACAAGCTACCTGTCGAGAATTTTTAAGTGACTAATTAAGTTAAAAGAAGGTCATTGTTTGGTAGGTTACAACAAGCTACGACAATGACTTTTAGATGCATGATTAGACCCGTGGTATAAAAGAAGTACATAACAGAGCAGATCTCGTAACCAGGAATCCCTAACTGTACATCTGAATGAGGAATTATACGAGGGGAAGGGGTATTGTTAATTAATTATATTTGAAAGCCCATTCATATTTAAACTGTTAAAATAGGCTGTATCAGTTTAAAAATCGTTAATTCAGCGATTCGATACTAATAAACTGTTTATTTTTCTACTCACTAATGAATAAACTAATATGTTTTAAAATTGTACATAATTTGATATATGGTATATCAAAAATTAAAAATATATCTATAATAGAATTTTTCGGTAATAATTGTTGAATCGCCGTTATAAATTAAATAATTTTGTAATAGAACCAGATGTCTCTACTTATCACATATGGGCCCATTAACATCAGAAATTTAATGCTGTGCTCGCACAATCACAGAACCTTGACTGCTATAGTGCTGCATGCATGTCATTAATAAAGAGAATTAAAACATGACACTTTTTGCTAGTAACCCCACTCACACAAACGCATACTCACAATAAATGACAGAATAATAGAAGTGTCACAATTTAGAAAAAGATTAAAAGTAATTTGGAAGAATCAAAATTCTATATATCCCACAAAAAGAAATTAAAAAAACAAAATAAAACGCATAAGAAATAAAAAAACGAGTCAGAAAAATGAAGACTAACTATTCTAATTGACCGATTAGCTAGGCCTATCAATTATGCATATTATGCATGGCCCGGGCCGGTACCAACCAATACCGGGCTCGGCGGGCTGACAATTGTAGCAGGTAATGGGGCACCTGCATTAGATGTTGAAATTGGTACAGGAGGTGGTGGTGCACCGGTATTTGTCGTATCCGGTATAGTCGGGGGCGGTGGTGTACCGGTATTAGCCGAATCGGGTGTAGATGGAGGAGGTGGTGTACCAGTAATAGTCGACCCCGATGTAGATGGAGGTGGTGCAGCGGCATTAGTTGAAGTCATTGCTGGTGGAGGCGGTGAACCTGGCATGGTTGGGGTAGTTAAGGATGGCGGTGGTGCACTTGTAATTGTCATGCTAGTTGGAGGTGGCGGAGTGCCCACTGGATTAGTTGAAATTGGTACCGAGGTCGGTGTTGGCATAGGGGAGCCAGAACTCAATGTCGGGGCAGATGATGAATTGGAATTTGATGAATCAAAGCTGCCCGATGAGGGAACTGGTGTCATAATGGGATTGGGTGCTGTACCAGCCGCATCTGCTGGAAGGGGATCAGCATAAATTGGCCGGCAATTTGCCGAATCGCATGCCGGTTTGGTCTTATGGACCCAAGTGTGACGGGCCAGACCGAACCCGGCAACAAGGCCCACGATTAGAAGTGCTGCTACCAGACCAAAGAAGATCTTGGTAGCCTTGCCTATGTAGCACATTACTCTTTGCAAGTGTATTGCTTGTTAATTGTGGTTCACTCTCTGTGGAGTGTAGTCTGATAAGGTGAGAAGGATGAACAGACAGAGAATGGATCAAGAGAAAAGGCGGTTAGGTTGCTAGGTTCTGTTTTTGTTGGATGTACTGTTTTTCTAAATTATGGCTTCACGTGAAGGCAAATATGCCTGGAGAGAGAGTGTGCAGTGCAGGAGATAAAAATTAGAAAAGCTAAGAAAATGTATTACCATCCTCTCCAGTTGAAAGGGAATGGAACTAGATAAACCCTAACTCCAAGTTCGTGCAGCGATGACTGTGAAAATTGGTAATGGAGGTGAGTGGAAGTGAAAACATTGGAAAAGCAGTTACATGTAACCAAATAATACCACGTCAAAAAGCCTAAAGAGCCCACTTGAGCACATGTTTGGACCATTAATTTTGTACAGTAGTGAACATTTATGGGTGCAAAGGTTGGTGGATGATCCCTGTCAGGGGCCTCCTATAATGATATACTTGATTTGGGGCACTTTTGCACAACGCCAGCATGTTAACATTTTTTCGTTCTGCATCTTCTTTTGTACTTCCACAAACAGCAATCCTACACTGATCATTTTCATTTATACCTACTGTGTAAATTTCTTTGAATGGTAGGAGTGTTTATTAGTACAATTTGCATCGACTCAAATTTTATATTCTTACTTATTAAAAAGTAGTTTTATTTGCATCCTGTTTTTATTCACTAAAATTTAGTTTATATGTATTTTATCTGTATCTATTAAAGTCAATAGGTTAGACGGATAATGAACACATATCAAGTAAAGTTTATTTATATAATATAAGTTCAAAATATTACATTAAATAAAACATGTAAATAAAATATTAGAATACAAAAGGCAACATAATATTGACTTGTTGAATTAAGATATTTACTAATAAAATACTCCATTAACTATTTCGCTATTACCAATTTGCTCGTATCAAATATTATATATAAATTATTCTATTAACACCAACTTAACCTCAATTTTGAACGTCACGTAATTAATGTATAATTAAAAAAATAATATATAATTTTATATAATTATATTTCACATGTATGTGTTCTTTCCCGATAAGCTAATAATTTTTCACCCACACACATATTCTATAAGCTAGCAAAATTATTCTTATTCGTTTTTTATCCAAATGGTAAGGTACTGATGTTTGAGCAAACAAATTTCGTTAAGGCCCTAAGTAATGGCGGAACGGGTATCAGTTGGCTGCCTTTTAAAAAACAATATATAACAGAAGATAAAACAATAAAATAAAGAAGAAAAAAAAAATCACTATGCATCAAGTACCTAGGATTCATCAGCGTAGATATTAAGCCATTGTAGCTTGTGTCGGTGTTAGTTGTATAGAAAACATTATTAAATTATTAGTAGTTAGTATCTGCTATTAGTTTAATGAAAGCACAGATAATTATGCAAGGTGAAGTGTCGGGTTGCTATTTAGCTATTAGCTCTAGAACCTTTCGTCTGAGTTTGTACATGTGTTATGTGTACCATTTTATATTCGGATGAACACCGACGTAGGTGGTTAAATTATACTATGCAAAAACTTTCCCTAATCTTTTCTTATGCAAATCATAATTCCCCGTACCTACAAGAAGCACCCGAAACTTTATTGCATTTTTGAGAAAACCATAGGTACCCAAATGTTGCAACAAATTAAATTTACATAATTTCCCTGTTCAATGTTTTCTTTCTCACCTTTTTGTGTGGAGCAGCTCTACAGTCTCATCCTCTATCCAGAGGGGAGTATGATAAACATTTTAAGGACCATTTTTTTCCCCTCAAAGCTATTTCCTTACATTTTACTAAATAATACAACGAAGGGAAGACCAAAGAAAGCATAACAGGAAGCAATTGGCAGCCTTCAAGAGGCACACAGTAATATGTAATATCGACTGTAACAAGGAAATGTTTAATTAAGCCTACAGCCAATTACTTGCACACAAAAAAAAAAAAAAAACACACACACACACACACTATTAATTAGTACAAAAACACACACACACACACACACACACTATTAATTAGTACAACTATATGTACAAAAAAAGTTTCCGACAAGGCACTACAACAATAGATGCAACAACAAGCATCACATAGTATTCACAATAGGTTGTTTTCTTACGATAAGAAGAGCTAGAGGTGCTAAAGTGAATCAGATTGTGGAACAGTTGTAGACTGCACACAGGAATCAACCAAATTCCTGATGGCATCAGGATTTGCACCAATAATCTTGCTTAGCACCTCATTATCCTTCATCAAAACAAAAGTTGGCATTGCCTTAATCTCCATCTTTGCTGCAACATCCTGAGTTATTTTTCATTGTCACAGACACATAGTATATTAGTCACTAGATTAAAAACCAGGAAAATTAGCCAGAACAATACAATTCATTCATTTGTTTTATATCGGAACCCCAAAGCTTACTTTGGTGGCGTAAGAATGATAAAAGCTTATTTTTTGCATAACTAAGCTTCAAAAGCTCATTATTTATTATTCAGTTTTTGAAGAACTGAGGGAAATGTTTCCTGAACGAATCTTCTAATGTCAGAAAGGCAAAGTTATGGAAACAAATTATAGACAGAGATTTGTCAAACACACTTGGTTTCGTGATATGATAAAAGCACAGCTGTAAAATAAAAGCACAAGCTTTTCCATATAATCTCCCTTTTCAGGTCAAATATGGTCCCAAATGTGTAATTTATAAAAAGATGTTCTAATGATTAAGTCAACCTCCAATTCCTGGTCAAACTAAAGGACAATGATTGTTAAAGAAAAGGGATAATAATTGTCTACTGTTTTCTTTGAAATTTCAATTTAGCCAAACTAATTGCAGTCCTAAATATGAAGAAAATTTTCACTTGGCTGCAATGAAGTGCAACATGTAATTAATGAACTATCCATCTCTTTCAAGCCTAAACCATTGGATACCTCATACCAAGGACAAAGGAACATAAAATTGAATTAAATTGGTTGCTTATCATAGCCATGATAGGAGCTGTTACCGAACAATTACCTGATTGAAAGGGAATAAGAAACACTGAGAAAGAAACCTTTTATTTAACATAGGCAACTTTTATCAGAAAAAAAATAGAGAGAAAGAGTACCTTAACTTCATCAACATCTACAACAAGGAACAAAATATCCTGATAATTCTGAGCCAACTCCTCAAAGTATCCATTCATGGCTAGTGATGGTACACACCATGATGCACTAAAGTGAACTATTACCTGAACATACAAAAACAAATATATTTTTTGCATAAGGGGTCCGATGATTTTAACTGATATAACAAATTTTTGTTAATTTTAACTGCAAAAATTAACAAAATGGGGTAACTTTATTCTGGCATAATTTCAAAATCATAATTTGCACTCCATAAATAATGACCCATGCGTTAAAATTTTACAAATTAATGTGCGTGCGTGCTTTTTGATCTGCCGGCATTCCAGCATACGTATAGGTTTCTTAATTCAATTTAGTCAGTTAGAGGTCCTTATTTCTCAATGCTACTGGCTTTGACTGCGGTGGAACTTATATCGTAGATAGATTGGACACGGGGAAAGGCGGGCCGATCAGACTTGACTGACTCGCTCGTGAGGCTCGCACAAAAAGAAAAAGACAGAAGCTACACGAAAGAGATGAGACTAATGGGCTGCTGTCATCCATAAGCTTACCGGCCTCGGCAGTGACCTTTTCCCCTAGAGGTTCAATTGAATAAACTGTGCCTATTGCTAAAGGGCTCTACAATTTAGTCTAGCAAAGAAAAAAAAATTCGGTACTTCAGAGAAATATATATTCACATAACCCCCAAAAATGCACTAATTAAACAAACAAGTAAAACAGAAACGAAAGAGGTGAGGAACAAACAGGACAGCCGTGATTAGAAGCTTGGGAGAGGAAGAGGTTCCAGGATTCCTCTGATTCCACTTTCACCACTTTTGCCTTCTTCAACTCTTCTAGCGTCGCCATCTCTCTCTCTCTCTCTCTCGGTTGTTCAAGAAGGGAAGGGAATGCTATCCGATTGCGTAATTTCTAAGTTGTGAAGCCACCGTGAGAATCAGGGGCAAGTGTGACGTAGCCGCCTTGGTTTTGGTGGAGAGGGATGTGATGTTTATCCAGATATGACCCTTCCAAAATTAAAATTATTTTATTAATTTTTGGGAAGATTTTGTCTCCTTCTAAGACTACTTTTATATATGGCTGTGATTTGCTCTAGAAAAGTGAGTGAAGAATTTTTGGAGTCTACTACATTAATTATTCAATTATAATTACTAATAAAAATATGTATGTACTACTACCCATTTGGATAGATTTTATAATATCTTTTATCGCTAACAATTATATTCATTCAGTTAACATTATAATATCTTTTATCGTTAACAATTATATTCATTCAGTTAACATTATACAAACGTAAATGAATTAGGATGAATAGAGATAGTCAGATAGAAGTGACATGATAGTTTTGGCAACGGTGACCCAATAAAAAAACAAACCGTTGAGTTAACGGCTTGATGTGTCTGACATTCTGAGAGGTTCACCTTCGTTATCCAAAGTTTCTAAATTGCACAATGAAGAGGTAATAGTACATTGGAGCCATCCAAGTTTTCTATTTGACAGATTAGGTTCTCCAATTTTCAATTTTGACAAACATTTCAATATTTTTAATTTGTAACATAAATATCCTTATAAATTAATTATTATTTAAAAACTTCTATCAAATTTATAGTAATTACGGTTTTTTCCCCTATCATTTCTTTCCTGCAAAAATATTTATATATATTTTAATTACTGATTTGTTTAAAACATAAATTTAAACAAAAATTCTACTATTCTTTTTACAAATTACTAAACCCAAAAATTACAAATACTGTTTAAGTACTTCACCAAACATATGTGATGGTGTTTAGATGATTTCGTATTCAATAGTGAGCAATAATGATTGATTAATTGCTGGGAGACTAAAAACCACGAATTAATAATGTTTAGAAATATTCATCACAATAACAACTTTGAAGATCAATTTTTTCGCAACCACAACATTCAAAAAAATCTCACAACTTTCGCATTTTGTATTCTAAATGAGTTTCGCCGTAGTTTTATACTCGTAGAATAACATTTGAATTTCCAGTTAGCTCTTCGCAGGTGATTATGTGATTCTTGTAATAATAATGTTGCTTTCACTAGCAAGGAAATGTGAAAAATAGGAAGAGGAGCTTTCCTTTTTAAATAGTTCCTCTCGTTTCATTTACTTGCTAGACTGGTTAGTTTTAACGAAGGCCTGTGACTGAGGTAATGGTTGAATCCATGAAGTAGGACAACTGCACAAGTCGAGCAAATTTCTATCTGATAGGGCTGCCTGTGCCTGAGGTACGTCAACATCCTACGGCCCTAAAATTCCACATTTATAGGCCTAAGCTTTTATTGGTTTTAATTAGCTTATAAGTAAATTAATGCTTATAAACGACTTACTAGAACCCAAAATATCTAAAAGACTATACCAAAAAAAGCCCTATGTTCGAACTTTCAGTTTTCATTTTGATCAGTGATCACTGCAAAACTTGATGTAATCAAAATTATATTTATAAAAAATAAATTAAAATGGTCGATTCCATATTTCTAAAAAAAAAGAAAAAACGTATTTGCATCAGTTGAATTATTTCGGTTCCTTCATGGTTTAATTACTCATTACTTGGAACTTTTCTTTCAACTACGATTATATTATTCTTGTAGATTTCCTTGATTAAATGACAAAAACGGCAGCCTCAGCACTTTCGTAGTTTGACCCAGAAAGACGCAGCATTAGATCTGTGAAAGGGGGTAAGTTCATCAGAGATCTTATCCATTTCTATTTAGAAAGAAAATACCATTGGGAATTCTTGTTTTCACATACGAACATACAGGCTGCAAAACATACAAAACTAGATTATACCAGTTAATTCCTCTACTACACATCAACATTTGAGTCATTCAATAATGCACTCAAGCTTTTTACGGAATCATTCAGCGACCTAGAGCTGAAAAATCAATTAACCTGAAGTAATAAAAAAAATAATCAAACCCCAAATACTACACATCAACTAACAGAAAACTAAACAAGCCTCTCATGCCAACAACATAAATGGCTGAGGCCCATGCGATCAAGCCATAACTAAGATAGAAGCTTTGTCTGCTGAGTCTGACGCCTAGGGATACCAATCTCACAGGCATTGACACGTGCTGCAAACCGAAGGGAACAGAGGCTTTCCCCTGCCGATGAACCCTCAGGCGATACATTCACAAACATAAGCGTCTTAGAGTCACCACCTAAACATGGCTGTGGATATTTATTACATAGACTGAGTTAGAAGGTTCTATTAAAATGAAGCACTTTCCATTATTGATAGGTAACAAAGGGAAATCTGAAAATTGCAAAAATGTGGAAGGCATGCAGAAGCAAAATTAGAGTAAAACAGCTTACCTGCAGTAGGTAAGTTAGTTTTGAGTTGCGGAAAGGAACATGGTCTTCTTTCTTGGCAAGAGAGAAGATGACATCACTCAATGCCGACAAGCTCTTATTGATGGCCTATACAACAAAAAAAAAAAATACATGTTAGAAAGAAAAGGTTAAAAGCGACTTCAATCAAGCAGTAATAATACATAACTCAGGGCATGCATGCAATCAGTACTTATATTCATTACTTAAAGCGATGACATTATCAAAACTACACTCAGGGCATGCATGCAATCAGTACTTATATTCATTACTTAAAGCGAATGACATTATCAAAACTACAAAATGAAAGATTGCAAAACAGTAAAACCTGAGTCTCTTTGAGCCGGTCGCCAGTAGCACCACTCTTAGCAAGGCGCTCGCTTCCAGCTAAATCAATTAGGTTCAACACGCCCTGCACCTGCTGCTCCGTTTTCTACACATACCAGGAAGAAGATAAGAATCCAATTGTATAAATAAATCATAAAAAGTGAAATATAATGAGGCTCCTGAACTTAAACAACCAAAAACATAAGTTCCATTCCAAACAATGAGTTTAAACCATTGTGGTTTTGAATAGTTTATAAGACAAGTATTTGCATTCAAATTTCATTAATATAAGAAAACTTAAAGAATGAAAAATCCAGGATTTAGTATTTGCATTTCCTTCTTTTTTTTAGCTTTTTTTCATGGACCAAGAGGTGAAAAATCATTCAAAAATGAAAAATGAATGCTCCAAAGTCATTTCAAAACTCCTTGATCTCACACATAACAAACCCGAATAATAAAACTTGGCAACTTAGATGGCTTGGCTCGTAAAGTAAATGTATGGTATGAAGTCCATTTGATAATTTATGGTTTTTGACATTAAGCTCATAGACACATAGACAATCTAATACTCATCTTAACATTGTAGGAGGTCACTGACCTTATTCACACCAGATATGCGCAGTGTGAAGACACAATGGCTCCGAGATGATTGTTCATTCATCTGTGTTCGGCCTACAGATCTTAATAAAGAACATTTACATAAGTCTCTTTCCTACGCTATTACAATGTTCTGAAAATTTCACAAAACTAACATTGAGCATCAGGTAAGTAACAACAGAACCTTGTTTCCTAACTTGTTAATCTGATATGATATCAAAAACGTAGAACTAAAGAAATTAAGTTAGCAAAACCTGCTCTGCTCAGCTTAGGTAAGTAACAACAGAACCTTGTTTCCTAACTTGTTAATCTGATATGATATCAACAACTTATAACTAAAGAAAGTAAGTTAGAAAAACCTGCTCTGCTCAGCTTGTCTCAGAATCCTGTCTACATCGCCTTGACTGTGCACATCCTCAATTGTCAGATCAGAAACAATCGTGTTCCCACTCTGATCATGCTTAATGTTGTATTGCTTGCTATTGCTAGCCTCAGAACCCACACCAGGACGAACCGGCAGGAGCAGGTCCCGAATTGTCTCATTGTAGATCTCGAGCATAGAGGCTTGCATGCAGTACTCCCATCCCTCACTTGTTAGGGCTCGTGTTGTCTCAAAAATCTGATGCAAAGACCTTGGTATCACACCCTTCTCATCTTCTGATAACCGTTTCCCCATCATGGTGTACGTTTTGCCAGACCCAGTTTGCCCGTATGCAAATATGCAGACCTATATTCCAAGCGTCCCAAACATGAACAACATAAGAAAGAAAAGTACAACACAAGCATAATTAAGTTATAGCTCAAGATAATACTTTTTCAGAAATTATAAGAACCAAATAAAAACAAACAAAAAGAAACCTTGTAGCCATCAAGGGCACTCTGCACGAGCTGAGATATCTCAACAAATACATCTTGTTGTGAGGAGTCAGGACCAAACACCCGATCAAATGTGAACGAGTAACTTTGAGCTGCAAAAACACAAAAACCCAAACAAGTGTTAAGAAGCAGATACATAGTACTGAATTTTCTGAAGGTTAAATTCTCATCATACTTTGATTTGTCAAATCAATTCCTCTGCCAACCAAGTCAGTACTGGTGGGAAATGAAAGAACTGATCCATCATATTCATTGCCATCAGTTATAAATGGTCTGACCCGGCAAAAGACTCTTATGTTTCCCTTTAGCTCCTGCATTTGCAAACCAACAAAGAATACTAGTAACTACAAAAAGGTATCAAAGGCTGACTGTAGACCAGAGAGAGAGAGAGACGAGGGAGCTTACCAGAATCGTATTGTGCAACTTCTTGCGTAGGGCCTCTCCTTCTACAATCCGTGCCTCAGCCCTCGCTAGCTGTTCTCTAAGTTCCCTAATTGTACTTTCCGCCATTTCAAAACGAGTGAGGGCCTCGATTCCAGAACCCTTCACCAGCTGTCTCGAGAAATTCAAGGTGTTATCAAATAAAAACTAATCAAACCAACACTAGACCTGCAAATACCTTAAAGCTAATGGTATTCTCTATTCAGTCACCTACCAATAAACACATGAAAATCAAAAAAAAAAATTGAGAATTTAGATCACATTTTAGATCACGTAGCCTGCAATTTTATATTGGGCAAATGACAGGGAAAAAAAATCACAAAACTAACCTGCAATTTTGTATTGAGGCTCTCAACTTGCTCTTGGCTGGACTTCTCAGTTTCCTGCATAGTAAAATCAAATGTCAATCTTGTAAACAAACTGAAATTTTACAAGAATCGAAGCTAAGAAGGACCAGAGTACTAGTTCTGTGATAATTACAAGCATTATGAAAAAACAAGAGGTAAAAACAGGGAAAATTGAGTCTATAGCAACAACAAACCTTCAATTTCTCAGTAGTAGAATGAAGCAGACGCTGAAGCTCTTCCTTGGCAAGAGTTGTCTCCTACATGGTCCAAAATATTGTCAAAAATTATGTTACTCAAGCAACAAGCTAGAAGAACAATGCCTGTGCAAGAACTAACCTTAAGCCTTTGATCTAGAGTCTGGATTTCCTTATTTTGCACATCACATTTTTTCTGCAGAGTTCCATAACCATGCCATTAATCCTCACAACATTATTAATACTAAGCAGCAATATACTCTCGTAAACATGCAATCAAAGCACACCTCAAGTTCGCGAGTCTCCTTGATAACTCCCTCCAGCTTTTCAGACAAGCTCACCTTCAAGCTCTCTAGCTGGGCTTCAAGGCTTTCAACTTTCGCGCAAGCAGTGTTGTGTGCAGCTGTAAGACTCTGCAATTGATCCCGTAAGCTGTCCCTCTGGCTCAATGCCTCTTTCTGGGACGAATGGGATGCTTCAAGCTGAAGCCGCAGAGAGCCAACCTGATCCTTCAAATTGCAATTGTAATCATTTATTGCATTCTTCTCACGTGTCAGTTTTTGAATAGTCTCTTCATGTTTGGCCTTGTCCTCTTGCAGATTACTGTTATACTGCTGCAGGCTGGTATTATACTCCTGCAGCCTCTTACTGTTATCCTGCACCATCTTCAGCTGCAAACCACCAAAACAAAAAAATTCATCTAATATAAAACACTGAATAAATTGAATAGTATTGGATTTAGGAATGCATAGGAAGCAACTCATCACCTGATCTCTGACCCACTTTGCTTCTTCTCTGACCTTCTCGAGCTCTTCACTAAGGACAGAAAGTGAGCTATCAGCAGCTAGTTTCAAGGATTTTTCGTTCTCGTAAGCCTCAGTAGCAGCCTGAGATAGTCAAGATTAGATTATAATCTAAATCCAATTTCTTCCAGTAAAAACTAGTTTTCAGATATCTTCTTACTATTTTGCCTGCCTCCTCCTTCTTCAAGGCCTCTTGGATAAAGTTCATCTCTCTTGTCAACTCTTCTCTAGAGACAGTGAGCTCTGAAATCTTGTCATTGAGTGCCGACTCTAAATGAATAGGAAAACATCACTACTTAGTTAAAGAATTAAGAAAACTTAGAAAATAAGAAGGTACTCTAGCTTCTTAGGTCAGAACCCGATTTTACACCATTGGTTTCAACTTTCAAGTACCATCACTTTGGAACAAAAACATATTTTAACAGTCATCATGGTACAAAAAAAACAGACCATTTAAAGGGTGAGAGAGAGGGACTGTTAACCAAGATAAAACGGTTTGACCTTTTTCCTTCATGTGGTGAGCAAAATGTAAAGAATTGTAAAACTGCAAAAGAGCAGAATTTATTCACCTAGCTCAGAGTATATTTTCTGTTCAGCCTCCAAGTTTGTCTTCAGAGATTCTTGTGCAGCCAGGTGGCTGTCTACTTGCTCTGTCAACCAAGTTATACAGAGCCTCAATTTCTTGATGTATTCGCTTTGCTGCTCGCATTTCCCCTTTTAAAAAGTAGAATATATTATAATTTATGCATCAGTCCAAAAAAAAATGATTTGTGCAATGTGCTTCCATGAAATATATATAAATAAAAAAACTATTTACAGGATTTCAACTGGTATTAAAAAGAACTACTTATCCCGTATAATTTTTACTTCACCATCTCCTTGAAAATACATCAGATTCACCCTTCTTCAATGTCATGATTCACGAATAAGATAGTTCGAAATGAGAAGATATAGGTTATTTGCTCCAGGATAATTGAGAAATTAGTATGATCAGTATTTCAAATGATCTTCAGGGATATACATAATCCATTATTATGATTAATATAAGATAACAGGTATAAAATAGCACAAAAATACACTAAAATTTGCTCTGCATATTTGTATCCATCAAGCCTAACATTTCAATCAATATTAAGGAGTTTTGCTTACAAAAGAAAACTTAACAACCAATTTTAAAAAGGAATTTGCAAAAGCAAACCTACCTTGATGTCATTCTTTTTAATTCTCAGTTTCTCAGACAGCAGTCTCTCTACATCTTCTTTGCAAGTGAATTCAACGAGACTTTCATTTGTGCTTGCCGCATCTGACATGTTGTCTGAATGGGCTCCAGAGTTTACGCTAGCACCAGCATTGATGGTAGACAGCACTGACCGGGCTCTTTGGTTAGCAGGCCCAGTTGTCTTAGCTGTTAACCCAACTCTTCTCCGCTTTGATGCCTCATCCAAGTTCTCCTTCTGCAATTTTCAAATTTTAAATTCAAATTGGATCAAGAGCAAGAGACATGTCTAATTCAGGACAGAATATTTTCCAAAAAAATTTTAAAAAAAATTAAAATAGAAGCCTTCTAAAAATTTTTTGTGATTCAGAACAGAATTCTTTCCCAAATTCAAGAAAAAGTTCGTGTAATTTTAAAAGTTCGTCGATAAATCAGATCTAGCAAAACTGAAATAGATCGAGGAAAGAAAAATACCTTGAAAGGGCTACGAGGTGTAGTCGGAGGTCTGAAAGAAGACATGGCGAGGAGCGGAGAGCAAAGTAATTAGTAGAAAATTACTAAGACAAAGTCGAATTAACGCTTAAAGGTGGATTCAGAATGAGAAGGTGCTTTCGATTTTAGGTGGGATCTTTGAGTGAGATGGAAGCAAACTTAAAATCTTGGGGTTACTCTTGCAAAATCGCCAAATGTATTCTCTCCTTTGAAGCCAAGCAACGAAAGGGGTTAATGATAATGGTGCTTTTTGAAATATTAGATCGAATTTTGTAAAAGTAAAGGGTTAGGGTTTTTGATTTGGGAGAAAAGAAGAGCGGAGAGTGGGTTCTAAGGGAGCGTCGGAGGAAGACATTCGAAATATTTTGAAAAGAGGAGCGGGGGTCGGGCGATTGACTATTATGACCTTTGCAAAAGTGTACTGTTGTTTGAAAGCAGTGCTAAACTACTGTGGTATAATAGTAATTAAATTGAGTTCGGAGGGTAATATGTAAATCTGTGCTTAAACGGTCACATACCCTCACGTGACTTCGTTGCTTTTTGTCTCCAGTGTGTAATTACTGGAAATTTCCAGTTCCTGTGCATTCAGGCGGACCAAATTAGCTTTAGCTCTTTTCAGAAATGAGAAATCTTATAAAAACGGTAATGCGGATTAGGATAGTTCTTCAATTACAAATTTACAATTTATTTGAGAATGCCTTCGTCTTTTTCAAATTTGATAGTTCAGGCAAAATGAAATTAGAGTATTACTGCCTAGGCCATGCCTGTACTGCCCAATTGTGATAAGTGATAACTATATTCAGACCCCAACTAATTAAATAGTTGAGTCTGACATGGATGGTTTGGAACAAGTTTGGTAAATTACCTTTTGAATTTGCATTGTGTGTTTGACTTTGGGAACCAAGATGTAAGTCTCCTTTCCTTAGGTCTTCTTTCTGTGTTGTTATTGTTCATAAGTATAATTATAATAAACATTATTTGTATCTTTTCATGCGACAACGCAAATGTCAGACTGTAAAATATTATCATTATATGAATATTTGAGTTATAATAAATTAATTTAACAATGGCAATTTTAATTTTTTTTTATAATTTTATTTTAATTTTATACTATTCGTTTACAATTTGATCCACGTATTCAAATTTATACGCGAACATAGATATATGATCTAGCCATTATCCACCAAAATTATCATTATATGAATTATAATAAATTAATTTACGAAGGCTTCAGTTATGAAACCTAAAAACGAAGTTTCGACAGAATTTCAGTTTCATCCCCTTTTGCATGAAAATAACTGCTCGCCTTCCTCTATAATTTTCTTACATTATAAGATTATAAGATTTCTTTATCTAAAATTATTTTTTATTCAAACCCGAGCCGTTTACTAGTAAGTACCAGCTTCCTGAGCCCTTATCCTATTCTTTATATCATAGTACTTAAAAATCATCAAACAAGTCAGGATGGCCGAGTGGTCTAAGGCGCCAGACTCAAGTTCTGGTCCTCGATTGAGGGCGTGGGTTCAAATCCCACTTCTGACATTTTATTTTGCTCTCGTTATTATTAGTCATTAGTTATTATTATATTCTCTTGTGTTGTTTATGATCTAGGGAAAACCACGCTCAAAATAAAAACCTCGTTTATCCGATCTAATCGTTTGTGGTAAAGCTTGAGGGTCGAATCCACAGGGACGGTGTGGAATATTAGTGTTTTACTTTACTAAACTAGCTAGACGAGTTCAACTCTTTTAAGAATTAAAGGTTGAAGGTGAGTTATAATCCTAAGTCTAGTATTAAGGCTAAAACAAGAACTAAATAAGAGAAAATCAACAAGTCAAATAATTCTAGGGTTTATGGTTCAAACAATTCTACCTCTTGTTTGATCATGATATTTAATTATTAATTAAGTGTTTATGCAAGTTAAATTAATTCCTAACCAATAAACTTGTACTCTAACTTTCGTTCAGGTCAAATCTTTTGGTTTAATTAATTAACTCCTAAAACTCCTAAACTTCAACTTTCGTTTCTTGATTTAGGGGATTTAATTTATTTCTTGGGTCTTGGTAAACTTGTTATCTTTCGATCTTAAGTAAAATCTTGATTACTCAAGATTTGGTTCAACCTCTCGGTCTATTACCTACCTAAGAGTTTCATTACTATGCTACGAATTATTACAATTGATTTTGTATCCTAACTATTAAACTAGGCCTTTGTTCAACGGGATAATCAATTAAGAAATTAATCAAGCAAAGCAATAAATAAATCAATTAAAGCTCAAGAAATAAAACATAAACTTAACTTAATTATTAACTAAAAATTCACAAACAACTAAATAGAAAAGTTTACAACCATAGCCCTAGAACAATAAACTCAACAACTAAAAGGCATCATGCAAACCAAGAGAGAAATAGGAAATAAAGGAAGAATAAAACCGAATACTCCCTTGCTTCCTCTTGTATGTCGAAGCCTCCTATCGAAACACCCAATTTCTGCCACAAACCGGTCGTTTCGGCGCTGCCACGATCTGGACTTGAGACTAAAATCTCAAATAAATCTACGTCTAACCCTAACTTGGACCTAGGATGGAACTCCTCTCTTGTATATCTCATAATCGCCTCGAACTATGTTTAAATAGGCATTGAGAATGTGTAGAGATGATGGAAATAGCAGAAAACACGTTCTGGAAGTGCTGGAAATAGTTTGGAACCGTCATAACATAATAGAACTTTAAATTTGGCAACTCTGGACTATTTCTGGAAATTCTGGCGAATTCTGTTGGGGCGGACCGTTCTGATTTGGGACGGTCCGTTCCAAAAATTCAGCATTGCGTCCTGTCCGTATTTTGGCCATATCTCCTTCATCCGGACTCCGTTTGAGGTGATTCAAGAACCGTTGGAAAGCTTGCAACGAGCTCTACAACTTTATGGATTCATCCAAATCCTTTATTGCCCAAAATCTGCAATAAAATTAGAAACTATGGTAGTAACTCATTCTTGACACAAAAACTAATTAAAGTAACCTAAAATTAGCGAATTCAACTAAAAATACAAGTATTCAAAGATAATTTAGGACCTAAATTGGGTTGAAATGTGTGCATGAAAATCCTACATCAGTTTACATTTCTCTACTATATTTTTTTAGAAAATAATGATATAAAATTAATTTTAACAATTCTATAGTGACAAATCTCTAATTATCAATTTAACAATGGTAAATTTCTAATTAACAAGTGATATCTCATATTTATACTATTATTTTGGCCAGACTTTACATCGAAATTGTGACTGAAACCATTAAATCCATCGTGTTTTGTCCTACAATTGTCAAGATTGGATACTGTCGTGGAATTTGTTTTGCTTTGCAGGAACTTGGTGGATAAGACATGATAATTATAACAAATGGAGAATCTACAAGAAGGGAATGATCCAAAGGAATCCATAACATTGTGAAGCTCGTTCTAAGCTTTCCAACGAGCTTTGAATCAACTCAACCGGGTTCCGGATGAAGAAGTTATGCCCCAAACACTGCGCAATGCTAGATGCACATGAATTCGGACCGCATTACTACCAATTCGGACCGAATTGCCATGCTGGAAATTCTCTGTTTTCTCAATACGGTCCGAATTCCCTTGAATACGGTCCGTATTCCATACAAAGAAAGTCTGTCATGATTGGAAACGTGTTTTCTCTTATGGAAAGGTCTCTAATGCGATTGGCAAGTTGGGAAACACCTCTAGGGCGTCCAGAGACAGAAATGAGGGCCAAGGTTGCTATATATACGTCTCTATTGCTTGGGGAGGAGATCTTTTTCCTCCAGCCATCATTCTCCCACCTCCCACCATCGTTCTCACGCCGAAAGGCGTGGGATTTCCACTTTTCCACCACTCTAGCATCACTCGACCATGGCAGCGACTTTGGAGAGATTCTAGACGCGACGGCGGCAGTTTCAATCCAACCACGACTTCAGACTTCGGTTCAAATAGGAGTAAAGCAAGATATTGTTGTATCTCTTCATTTTCTCTTATTTATTGTTGTCATGAAGTTTGTATCTTGTTTTATTATTATTTATGTGTTTTGAGACTATGTTAGGCTAGACTTTTATTGTCTTAGGAGTAGATGTAGTTTAGGATTTGGTTCGCTATGTGATACTCGTTTATGATTAGTTATGCTATTTACTTGTTGGAATTTTATAGTTTATGCTTGTGTTTAGAATTGATTATTTAATTGTGTTTCTTAATGGATGAATGGCCACATCTTGTTAGGACCAAAACATAAATTGATAATTAAAACTTGCATAGGTAATTCGAGATAGGTTAAAAGGCGAAAGTCAATCAACTTGTAACTGAAAGGTGAAGGTTTCTATTAGAACGAAAGTTTATAATAGATGTCTCGTAGAAAACAACAAGTAAACTCGAGTAAGTCTACCAACATCACGAAAGTTGAGGTACAATACACTTGATGAGGGTTAACACTAGGTTCTATACCAAATACCGTGTCCAATAGGCGAAAGCGGAGGACTAGGGAGTTTAGGTATGGCTAGATGGACCTTTAGCACAAACTAATCAAATCAACAAGCAGAACATAGAGTTTACACAGTGGAATACGGACCGAATTGGACACAATACGGACCGTATTGGTGGGTCAGAACACGAAAGTGCTACGATTCACAACCCTGTGACCAATCCTAAGTGAAATCGAACCCTAAGGCATCTTTTATTGCATATTTTACTCCAGAAAACAACAAAAATATTTATTTTATTTGTTTTAGTCAATTGCATCATTTCTTCAATTGTTTCATTAATACCAAAATACCATAAAAATTTATCATCTAGCTTTAGTAAAAGGATAAGATTAGTATTCATCACCGTCTCTGTGGGTTCGACACCTTTGCTTTACTCAAACGACTAGTCAGGTAAACAAGGTTTTCTTTTGACCCTGGTTTATACCTAGATCAACAAGTTTTGCCGGTGACATAAATCTATTTTTTTCTATTAATTTTTACTCTCCACTTGTCAAATCAAATCGTATATCTAACTTCCTTAGACGGTAATCTAATAGTTGAGAAAGTTTAAAATTTTGAACAACCAATCATGAGAAAAAGCGTGAATAATAATAAACGCTCCACTCAAATTAAACTCTATTTATTTTCATCGATTTTTTATTTTTTTTAAATATAACAATATATTTTATATTAATATAACATCATTATATATTTACATTTCTTTTTTTATTTTTTTATCATTATTTTTTGAATCTATCATCAAACAATACTCCAAAGTGAGGAATATTATCTACAGTAACATTGCTGATATCAGCATATGTCATCACCCCACTTTTTTTCAGCCATTAATCTTCAAATTGCATCAATCTAGAGTCACGTGGGTGGTGCCATAATTTTTTCCCTTTTTTTTTCCAGCAATGCAAATTGCTAGCTCACTTGGACAGGTCCCTCAATTGGACGTCCTCACTTAAGTTTTGGTAGAAAATATTACATCAGCATTTTAATTATTTAGAACCTTTTAAAATTCACTTGAAAATAAAATTTTATATGCATGAACAAAAAATATGTGAGTACTCTAATGTAAAATTTTTAGATTGAGACTTCAAAATATTTTAAGAAATATATTTAATTTCTATAATTCAAGAAATGTATTCATGTGTTAAAATTTTTGAGGGTCTCCTTAATCTTTTTTGGGATGATATTTTTACGTACATACTCACAAAATTATAAAAAATAATTAACATAATTTTTTATATCTTACAAATGTCACGAATGATATTTTTTATATCTTACAATGATATTTTAAAATTTTATGGATTGAATTTACCAAACATCTTCTGCAATTTCTTTACTATTTTTTATTTTATTGTTACGTTACATAGATCATATTATTTTAAAAAGATTAAAATGTGATAAAAATATAGACTATAGAGTAATGCTATCGTGCATCATAATGCGCATAGTTGTTTTTCAATTTTTTTTATGATAAATCTAATTTATTCAACTCATTCAGAAAATATTGAATCTATAAGAAATGAAATTTTACATTTTTGACCAATTCATTTAAGATGTTAGTTTTTTTTTATTTAATTGTTTACACGCCTCCCAATTTTTTTTATTGAATATTTATATATGTTCTTGAAAAATTATAAAAGTTCCAATGAATATAATATTCTATTTTATATTTTTTAAATTTTTATCAAAAAAATATGAACAAATTAATCGCGCGAAAGCGCAAAAATATGGCTAGACTATACAATATGAGGGGCCTTTTCTACAGTAACTCATTTCCTTCTCTCGATTTTGTGTGGTACATTTGCATATATTTTTGTCTAACAAATTTGAAAAACCATATATTCTCAAAGTCTGATGAACAGTGTGCCTTGGTGTTGATTTGTGTCTTTTCCCGTGTGTAGTTGTGTAGCGAATCCAACTGACTCATTTGCAGCTATAATATTGATCGTTATATGTCACATTAAGTATTTCAATTTTTAAATATTAACAAATTTTCTCAAAAATTTATGATTCGTCAATTTTAATTTGCTGAATTTCAAAAATTAAATCCGCACTTTATATTGATTTGGGTAAATAGTATTTTGAACCCTAAATTTTTATACATCAAAAATAATCTTTATGAGAATTAATTATTAAATATAACGTTGAAGTTTCTTGGCCAAACTTAATTATGTGAAGTTTCTACTTGTACGGCCCATATGTGTTATATACATATATTGTTGGAGACAAGTATAAAAACATAAAATAAAAAAAAAAAAAAAAAAATCTGAACCGACTCAACTCTCTCAAATTGCGGCTGGAGATAAGCATCAAGATAAACAATAATAAACATGACAAATAAAATTTGGACACGTTGAACTCTTCATATATATATATGGTTAGCCCCTTCCTTTCTTACCTGATAAGCGCACCAAAAAGGGTTAAGAAAAGTCACAAAATTTAAAGAAAGAGCATGAGTATAACTTTCATTTGGTGGCAGCGTTCAAGATAATCAAGTTTTAGGTAAGATTATATACACTTCTATTTCAAACGTTTCTTTAATTTTCTTTATCTCAGATTTACAAAGAGGATATAACTAAAATTTCATTTGTTTCTAGTTGGTATCGTAAGCCTTAATTGATTGTTAATTAAATGAAAAGATTGGTAGAAACTTTGACAAATTATTGGGCTAATTTAAGAACAACGAAATATAGTTCTATAGATATATGTATATATATTTCTAATAAGCCTTATATACTAATATTAAACTTAGGATCCGAATAGTTATTTCTCGATTAAAACTGAAAAATTGTTTAAGTAGGAACTTAAATAGAATTTATTTTTGTCTAGAGTCGAGAAGTCGCTTATCGGAGCCAGAGGTAGCCAATACGACTCAGGATCTGTAGATTGTTGTACACTTGCTTGTTTGCTTCGTTTTGCTTTTCAGGTGCGGATCCCACACAACTTGATTATATGTTAGAAATTATTTACGCATAAATGCATTGCATACTTTGAACTGATAATTGCACGCATATTTGAATTGTATCACTTGACTTATATTAGTTAATGTTATTATTGCATGTTGAGATGGTTCCGAATTGAATAGATTACGATAATTATTGGTACTCTTGTACGTTGAAATGACACTGGTTGGGTTGGGCGTTGGGGTAGCTCCCTGACGTGCCAGTCTCCGTGAGTAAGCGCTTATATCCGTGGTCTGACAGTGTTCACGTAATTAGTACCGTTTGTTTATCTATTTGTCTGGATTAGTATTGTGATAATGGTATCATATACAATATATGTTCTATTGTATATTCAGTCTCCTCTGATCAAGGAGAAATGGATCCTTCGGGATAATTCAGTTCAGATTTGATTGATCGATATTGAACCAGCCTTAGTATTAGATAATTGACCAAGCTGAACCGACACTTTTGTGCTACTATTGAATGTGACATTTCAAATTGATTAAGGTGTCGGGCTCATTTGCATTGCATATTCATATTATCATATTATATTATATTATAAAATGTATTGAATTGTCTTATCCAAATTGTGTGTTTTCTACTCAGTCGGTAAATAGTTTCGAAGCATGTAAGATTGTTCGTGTGGCTGGAACTAAATACCGCACTGAGATAAATTGTATTTATCTCATTCTTTGCTTTTTGCATTGTTCCACAATGGTTGTGGGTTCCAGGTTTTGGGCTGAGCGGCGGGCTGAGTAGTGAAGAGTAGACAAGTCCCTTTTGGTATGTAACATGTAATATGTATCAATAAATGTATACTTAAACTCGCTTTGAGACTTTATTTGGCTTGTTAGAAGTCATCGAACTTCTATGTAGACAAATAGTTTGTGCTTCTGTATAAATGGTTGTAAGGTAATAATGTGATCTTGTATACACTGGCAAACAGCTTATTATGAGTTGTAAACTGCATGTTACTTTCTGTATAGTATTAGTAAGCCTTACAGGTGTGTGTTGGCTAACATGCATCTGTGGCGGCCGTGGCGACTCTGGATTCGGGGTGTTATATTTAATGATCCTGGATTTGGGGTGTCACATTATATGAAGGGTGAAAAGAGACGGTCTTCCAAATTCTGCTTTTTTAGAATATGATGTTCTATTGTCCCTGAATATTTGGTGCACGGCTTGCACCTCTGAAAAGTTGGGCCTGATTTAGTTTCAAAGTGTGGTCCAAACAGAACCAAGTTCATGTTCATATAGTCTAAAACTTCCAAGATTTAATATGGTCATTCTATTTGTTGGAATTTGAATAACTGTTAGTCGAAATGTATTGTTATAGTGGTTCGCAATATGATTTTCCATGTGGAGGTGGCCTCAGATATTTAGGTTGCATTTTTAGGGAGTTTGCTCTCGGTCTATTTGTTTAAATGGGTGCACAGATTCATCATGCCTCATATATTGGGTATTAGTATTACTATTATGGAGGTTTTCTAATTTATTATCATGGGGTATTACTACTATACAGATTTGCAAATTGGAACGAATCTTCACTTTCAGGTCTTTTCAGAATATTGGAAACAATCTTTGAGTATTTTCGTTCTGTTTGTCTACCAAAGAAATAATAAGTAAATCATAAATAGTTTTTAAAAAATAGGTGTACGCTGTTTGTTAAGATAAAGACAAATTATAAATTTATAAGTTCATCTAATAAAGTTACTTCAGCTTTTACAATTTTATATAATAATTCTTTTTTTTTTTTGTCACCTGTTGTATTTTTTTCTTTTTTACTTTTTTTGTGTATATATTTTAATTCCAAAAAATGTACATAAGTTGTAAACTTATTTTGGCAACAATCTTCACTCATAATTGATCATGCATGATTCAGCGTATTATTTTCTAGATCGAGTTAATGGAAATGATAGTGAATTGAAATCGAATATAATTATCCATATAAACGTGCAATGATAAAACATATAAGAAGAGACCTAGCATATATTTTTAAATTAAACCCATGTAAATATTCAGTTATGCAATTATTAATTACAAAAAACTTAATTAGCGCAAAAGAATTCGGCAACGTACGTATCATTAAAGATACGTGTCGCGGCAGAGCCGCGACGGAATGATCTAGTGTATTATAAATTTACAATGAGTCAATGACCTCTTTCAACAAGCAACATGAAGATCCACATGCAATCATATACAAAAAAAAAGTTAAAAAAAAAATAATCATGTGAATACTCTTTGGATTGTTTGTGATGAATTCCCATGTTATTAGTCTCTTCAAACAAACAACGCGAAAATCTACACGGTATCATCTACAAGAAATAAATTTAAAAAATGGCGGCCCATGTGGATTCTCTTCGGATTGTTTGTGATAAACACCCATATTATTACATGTAAATAACCCTCATGTGTCTATTTTTTTATTAGCGACACAAAAAATTAGGCATAGGAATATATATAAAGTTAAATCAAAGTAACATGAGCTTCAAAAAAAATTTTCCCCGTATGTACGCCACATGTATGGATTTAATTTTCTAATTGTTAGATTTTGAAACTATGAAGAAAATTAGCAGTAATTTAAGTTTTCAATTTTTCATATTAGTATGTTGTATATGGATTCAACCATTCTCTGATAGGAATAAAAAAATATCAATTGAAAATTTGCGCTTCAGTGCTATGGTACAAAAAAAAAGAATTGTATATACTATATGTGAAATGAAACTACGCTAACTTGGATTAGAGTTTAAATACATTTTTTTCTATTTTTGTGTTTTCAAGTTGCCATTTTTTAAACCCAAAATTGAAGTTATACAATTAAAACATAAAAAATAAAATAAATTTAATAAAAAATTAAAATATAAAAATAAAATAATTAAGTATATTGTTAAAAAATCTATAATTTTTCTTACATTATAACTCTATTTTTGATAATCCTGACATTGATTTAGAATTTTGTCATTTTTTTAATACATGTTATTTATTTTATTAATAATAATAATAATAATAATAATAATCATCATCATCATCATCATACTTCTCGTATTTGTTGATTGTATATTGCAAATGAAATCAAATGTAATCTCTATTTAATAAAAATAAAAATAAAATAATACAAGTCCAATTCTATAAATTTTGTTTAAATTTAAATTTGCGTCCTTTATTGTTTCATGATTTTTTTTTTTTTGCATACTAACTTCGTAAAAAAAATATTATTGTTAATAGTAAATTAATAATTGCATATCCGATCCGATTCAAGGCAAGAACAATCCAAAACAGAACATGTGACTTAACTAAATCTTATAAATAAATCGAAAGATACTTTAGTATTTGTTCAAATAATTTTATTTATAATTCTAGCACTTCAATAATTATATGCCAGTTTAAGACTCGCCTTCGCGCGAGTACAAAGCTAGTACTTATCCGATTGCTTTAGAATTTAGAATCTAGAGATCTCGATTAGTTGAGTTTATTTCGAATCTTCGAAATAAAACAACCAATTATAAATATACCACATCACTTGATCCTAAACATTTCACATAAGTATATAATATAAGAAGTCGTGTCATCCTATAAAATCCGTTCAATGAAATGATCGGACACATATCTATGACATATGATGAGACTCATTTTTATAATCATTGCCATAATCCAAAATCAACTAAAATTCACAAAAGTGACCGTCGATGAGAAAAATAGTTGTGTGGAGTATAATAGATGACAACACATCGAAGGATCTCTGAGATGAGCTGTATGTCTTGCTAGTACTATTTTTTCAATTGCTTTATTTTATTTTATTTGTGGTATTACATTTTGTATTTTCATTATGGTAATTGATTTCCTTCAATGTCACAATTTAAAAAACTAATAAGCAAAAATATTTTGCAACGTTCTATTACACTATTCTCTGACCAAATGAATTATAAATTACGAAAGTGTCCGGAGGGTTTGACTAGGTGTATTGCATGACGGCAAGGAATACAACATCATAATATATTATGAAAATGAAGAAGTAAGAAATAAGGGCTTGTTTGGTTCTTTGGGAATAGTGGGAATAGCCACTCTTCCCACTCTTCCCACTCTTCCCAACAACACTTTTCTCTCTACTTTTTCACACTTCCCAACGCTATTCCTAAACTCACCATCCAAACGACCTAGGAATAGCACTCTTCCCACTCTTCCCACTCTTCCTACTCTTCCCACTTTTCCACACTATTCCCACTATTCCCAACCCATCCAAACAAGCCCTAAGAAATGCATGACTCAACATGACAATTAACCGTGCTCACGAAAACTACATGTTATGCTCAAAACATAGAATGATTTTTACATATATTATTTCTTAAATCTTAAAGAAATATTTCTTATTAACGGCGAATGGGCTTCTATATTAAACTAGCGCTAATCTCGCGCGTTGCGCGATTCATTTCTATACGAATATGTTATTAAATGATTGCACGATTTATTTTACTATATATAAAAAATGGCATAAAAATTTGAGAATACTATTCAAATATTATATGAAAACTGCCACAGAAAATCCTAAATACTATTTTTGCCACAAAAGATCACACGCCACAGAAAATCGGAAGCAATGTGCTTACTACAGTGCTCCCACGCACAACTGACGCAGGCCCAACGTAATATATTTATAATTTGTGGTCCAATTTCAAAACCTGGATGCTTAATTCCAATATAAAGCTCGGTCCAATAATAAAAAAAAAAAGTAAGTGTAACACTATGAATATTGCCATCTAACGAAAATAAACAAAGCATCTCGACAGAGCTGAAATTTAATCAACTAAAAGTCCATTCAAAATCACGAAATTAAAACCTTACAACGTCAAAAATAATTAAAATTAATTTTGGAATAATAAAGACCGTTGTCTGGACTAATAACTACAAATAATAGTTGCCAAAAAAAAAAATAGGGTGTTTTGCAACTTCCGAATAAGAGTTGGAATAAGTTTTTCTCTGTCCTCTCTCCTCTTATTCTGAATAAGGATCTAATTCCACCATATGGGTCGAATTAGAATAAGGGATTGAATAAGCCCTTATTCGAAATAAGACTTATTCAAAACACGTATGGTTTCATCCCAAATAAGCCTTATTCGGAATAAGTCTTATTCAACCTTTGCCAAACACACCCGATTTCTCTAGGGCCCACGCCAATCCTTAGACCTCAAAGCTGGAAATTGCTTAGTGCACGACTCAATTTTCAAAACACGGGTCCAAATCCTGTTTTTTTTTTTAAAACATTAAGGGGAAGTCTTTTCGTATTGACCGTCTGATTTAATCACAATTTACAATGATTAAATCATTTCAAATCTATCAATCTGGTATTAATTACATTACATCCATTATTGACTTCATTACTCCTTATCTTAACTCCAGAAGGAGTAAACCTGGACTAAGGTAAGGAAGTGTAATATAAGTAACCTGCTCCCATTTTAATTTCTGGGTGAACCAGAGAAAATGGAAGGAAACCAGGTTTCCTTAAAACCTTATTTAAGGAGAAGGATGGGTACCCCCAAAATCGGGGTGTAACAAAGAAAACCCACAATCAAATTTTTTTTACCGAAAATATCCTTGTCTTTCAATCTACAAAAATTTAATCTCAATTAAAACAGAAAGGGCGATATGGTCCATATATAAATTAGATAGGAGATTACAATCATTAACCCTACACATGTATTTTGAAATCTGAAGCAAGTTATCTGTGTTTTCCTACACTTCCTTCATCTTCTTTTCCTTACTCTTCCTTACCTTAGTCCATGCTTCCTCCTTCTGGAGCAGGCCCTAAGTCCCTCCGTTTCTATTTCCTTTCCTTCTCTCTTCCATCCGATTGGCTGGAGCTGCCAAAAGAAATCCATTCCTTTTGTTCGATCAAGATCGTACGGCTACTATTTAGACTTCTATGCTATTGGGCTCGTTTGGATGGGTTGTGAATAGTGGGAAGAGTGGGAAGAGTAGGAAGAGTGGGAAGAGTGAGAAGAGTGCTATTCCGGAAAGAGGAAATCTTGTTTGGATGGTGAGTTTAGGAATAGCGTTGGAAAGTGTGAAAAAGTAGAGATAAAAGTGTTGTTGGGAAGAGTGTTATTGAAAATTATGTTAGGAATGGAATTGGCTATTCCAAAACCGTTTGGATGTGTTAGGAATAGCTAATTCCAGGAAGAGGCTCTATTCCCCTATTCTCATGTGCATCCAAACAAGCCCAATATTGTTATTGTAAACTCACACTCACAAAGTCTTCGACATGATTTTTACAAACCCTAAACCCAAGACTTCTATGCTATTGCTATCGTACGGCCTGTGACGACGTCCGTCTCCATCTTTGCCTCCACTATCAAAAAAACAAAAAGCAAAAACAAAAAACAAAAAATCTCTATCTTTGCCTTCCTTTCTATGGCGCCGCCGCCGGCTTCCTCGGCGTCGTTTCTTTCTCCGGAGTCCGTCTCCGCGGCCGGACTCAGCGCAGACCGACTCAACCTCCCTTTACTGCAATCGAAGATGAAGGCGGACCCATCGCTCTACGAGCCCGAACTTCAGCTCCTCTCGCGCCACTTCGAGTCGTCCCTCGATCTATTTCGCCACCAAGCTGCTCTCAATCCCACTTCCGATCCTGTCGTCGCGAAGAACTTGGGGGATTTGGCCATGGTCTTAGCTCATCTCACCCCGTTCTATCCTGGAAAACTTGACAACGTACCCAGCCAAATTGCTGATTTGTTGGGGTCTGACGGGAGAGATTTGCCTAGTTCGCTAAGGTTGCACCTTGTCCAAGCGCTGATTTTACTGGTGAACCGAAAGGTATGATTTTTTTTTTTCATTTTTTATTTTTGTTATCCTCATAGTATGTTCATTGGGTAGCTTTTTAGGACTGTAGTCTGTAGTTTTGGTCGGTAATAATAGCTTTAAAATTGGCGGGAAGAAGTAATTTTCAGGAACAAACTATGCCTTTGTATGAATTCAGGTTGATGCTTCAATTTTCTTTTGTATTTTATTTATCTGAGCATGAATTGTGTGATAATTTGTATAATTTGTGCACGATTAATGATTTAAATAATTGGCTTATTATTCTACGGGTGGATTGATGCAATTTTCTTTTTCCATTAAAAAGAATGTACAAAATTGGGAATGAGGACTGCAGGGGTTTAGACTTTTAGTTAGACTAGAGTCTTGATTTTAGTCGAATTTTGAATTGCTTTGGATTTAGATTTTTCTTTCAATTTTTTGTTTCTTTCAATTTTAGTTGAATGATTTGTTTCTTTCAATTTTTTGTTGCCTTACTCTCAGGTTGTTGGGTTGGAACAAACCTTAGAACTCTTTATGAATCTTCAACTTGTCGGTGATCGTGCTCTGAGAAAATTGGCTTTTTCGCATATTGTACACAGCATCAGGCGCATGAACAAAAAGCACAAGAATGAAACCCTAAACCGGAAGTTACAAAACATTCTCTTCCCAATGCTGCAGGTTCAGATACTCTTTTCTTTTTTTTTCTTTTTTTTTTTGTTTTTTTTTTTTGTTTTTTTTTTTGTACGCAGGATGATTATACTGGTTTCTTTAGAAATCAGATCCATGCATGTGTTGTATTCATCACAGTGGCATGGCTGATGGGGCCTAATTGCAACTAGTCTCTGTTTTGAAAAAGATATGTACAATTGGTCGCACTGATTTAGTAGTCAGAGATAACCTTAACCAATCACAAATCTGTTCCTCAAGGATGGAAGAAGGTGAAAACATAGAGAGAACCGAATCTTATGTAGCATCTCTAGTGCTGTTGTCACTGTACTATCTAACATGCGAAAAGGTAGAGAGAACCCAATCTTATGTGGCATCTGTTGTGCTGTTATTAGTTTGTTACAGTACTATCTGACATTAGAAAACTAAGGTCCCTTTGCATTAGTTATTGCATAGCATAACAAAATTAATGACCTCACACATCCTATTTTCCTTTTCATTCATAGAGATGGTTCTGATTTCCTTTTTTGTTCTCTAACTCTTTCCATTGCTCATGTGTATAGAGTGAGGATGAGCTGAGGGCAAAAAGGGCCCTCACAGTAATATGTGAGCTGCATAGGCGCAAGGTTTGGTTTGACGAGAGAACTGCTAATGCTATTTGCTATGCTTGTTTCCACTCTTCTTCTAGGTACATGAATGATGCTCTGTACATCTGAATCAGTTATGGTATGTAATATTTAAAGCCAGAACAAGCCAACTGTCACAGATAATTCATTCCAACTTAACATTGCAGATCCAAATATTCTGTTGAAGCCAACAACTCAAATTATGAAATGCTGACTAAACCATAACAAAGTTCTGACAGGCCTCCTGCAATCTGAATCCATGCCGCCTTAAAAGCACAAAATTGGAACATGGGGATTTAAAATCTGAATAAATCTGAGACTGATTTTTTTTTTTTTTTATCCTAAATGTTATTTTCCTCATGATTCTTTTCCAGGATAATGTTAAACTGGGAAAACCCCATCCCACCAAAAAAAAGAAAACTGACCTGACCCTCTCTATTTTCCGATTTTCTAATTAGATGCTTTGGATATACATTAGGATAATGGTGGCATCACTTTCATTTCTTCTTGGATATGAGAACATTGAAGTTGAAGATGATAGCGACGCCTCTAGCAGTGATGATGATGAATCAATTGAAAAGCCTGTTGTTCTTCTCAGTAAAGAGGATGTTTATAAGGTTTCTCTCCCTCTCCCCATCCCCCTCTTCTCTCTTTTTCTCAGGAGGCAGCGCTGTCGAGACTAGGGGACTGTAGTGCCCTCCACAAAAAAAAAAAGTTTTATTAAGTGGTTATACTACATATAATTAAGCTAAGCTACAAAACTGCTACTCCAGCCTCCCAAATTCACTTCACAGTAGAGTTGGGCTTGAAGATTCTATTACAGCCCCATCTATTTAAGCTTTGCCATCGCTCTCTCTCTCCCCTCCCACCCTCCTCCCTACCTACAGGTGTAAATGGTGGTCTCATTAAAACTCTTTATCATTTCCATTTCATTAGTCTGCTTGTTTAAATAGTAATTCCTAGTCCATGAAATTTTGGCTTGTGATTAAAATATTTGGTTGTTACTCATTGCATAGTTTACTATTGTTATCTGGGTGACTGGGTGTTATTTTAAACAGCCCTACTTACCTTATTTCTTTTCTTTCTGTATTAGGCAAACAAGAAGGGCACAACTGCTAGTAAGAAAAAGAAGAAAGCAAAATTGAAGCGTGTGGTTCGTAGCATGAAAAGGCAACAACGCATTGCCACTGAGGGTAGTGGTTCTAATTATTATTCTCCCCTAACATACCTGAAAGATCCCCAGGTTGGTCATAGTTTTAACCTTGCAAAACCTTGGGCTGTTTATTTCTATTTTGTGACTAACAAATGTGGAATTACGTATATGAATGAATTTCATTCTTTTTAATGTGATTCTTTTGTTAGTCTAAATCGAAGTTTTCATTCTTCGAGGACCTCTAGTTAATGCCAAGGTCAGTCTCTTTATTACTAAATAAAGGATCGGTACTTTTTTGTAGGGTTTTGCTGAGAAACTGTTGTCTCATCATGCAAGTGATAAGAAAAATACAGAGCGTTTTGAGGTTATTTCTTGTACTTGTTCTTTTGCAAACTCTATAAACTTACTAAATGATTCATCCAAAATTTTGTGGTTATCTAGCTCCAGCTGCTGATCTCCACCATTTTATATATTCTTCTATTATTTTGTTGTTTCAGGTGAAAATGATGAGGCTGAAAGTTATATGCCGGACAGTGGCTTTGCACCGCCTTATCTTATTAGAGCTTTATGATAATTTGGCAAACTATGCACAAGTAAGTTTATATCTGTCTATGTGTTTGACTTCCAGATATGAAATATAATTTATGTCGATTTATTTTTTGCTGCCTTTTAACTTTATATGTTCTGTGATGCAGCCTCATCAGCGTGATGTAACAATATTGCTTGCTGCTATTGTTCAATCCTGTCATGACATGGTTTTTCCCTCATTCCTCCTCTTCCCTTTTCCTTGATATATGTTTTAGCCCATAAAATTCTCATAAATTCGGAAATTTGCTGCATGATGATTTGAATTCTTAAGTGATTTGTGCCCTACAGTGCTCCCAAATTGCTATCCTTGTGTTATATATGGCTTTTCACCTAATATCGAGCATTTGGTGCAGTTATTAGTGACTAATAGAACTGAAACATGTCTTATAGGTACCGCCAGATGCAGTAGAGCCTCTTTTCAAGAAGATAGTAAATAACTTTGTGAATGACCGAGCTACCCCTGAGGTTGGCGCTTCTTCTTGTGTATTAATTTAAGGATACATACAGAAAATATAGTGATAATTACATTGGTTAACCTTTTAATTTTAGGCAATTACAGTGGGCTTGAACACAATTAGAGAAATTTGCTTGCGGATGCCTCTGGTGAGTTTTTTCCTTTTTGTAATTCTTGATATTGTCACCCATTTTTATGCCATCAACATTGCCTGCTTGTTTGGTTGTCCAAGTTCACTAATTGTTTATTTTTTTATATTTTTAAATTTTCAGTTGATGAATGAAGATTTGTTGCAAGACCTAGTTTTGTACAAAAAGACACGCAATAAGGGTGTCTCGATGGCTGCTCGTTCATTGATCACTCTATTTCGGGAGGTCTTTTATTGCTTTCCTTAACCTGTTTACACATCTATAGTGTTTTCGTCATTTAATTTTTCTAGCAAACTAAGATTTATCTTCTCTCTTTCCCCCTCCTTTTACAGATATGCCCTTCTTTGTTGGTGAAAAAAGACCGTGGCCGCCCAGTGAATCCAAATGCTCGACCAAAAGCATACGGAGAAACTACAGTTGTTTCAGATGTACCTGGTCTGGAGTTGCTACAAGGAGCTGATATCTCTGATGACGATGATGAAGATGAAGATGAAGATGGTGCTGATGATGATGATGAAGAAATTGATGAGGAACATGAAAATGATTTTGGTGATGTTGATGGTGGGAACAGTGCCCATGACCAAGATGATGTGACTAATCCATCAGAAGAAGAACAGGAAGAGGAAGAAGGGCACAGCAATGATGATTCTGAGGATGATCGTGTTAGTAGTGGGAGTGATGACGATGAACTATTGGATGACGACGATGAGGATGAAGATGATTCTGACAATGATGATGATGATGATTTTGACGACAAGGGTGCTCATGATTTCCAGGAGAAAGAGAGAAGTGACAGAGGAGAGAAGAGGAAGCTTGATGAATACATAGGTAAGATTAATGCAGCTGATGCGAGTCTCAGGGCTCTGAAAAAGCTAGCCATGGCTAAAGCTAATACTTCAGCGGAAGCCGACCCTATCCTTTCTAATGAGGATTTCAAGCGCATTAAAGAAATCAAGGTATTCATCTAAATATGCAAAGCTGACATTATTAAGGTTGTTTAGAAAAAATAATGAAATAAGAAATTTTTTTCATAATGGTGTGCTATTGGTTACTTCTGTTAGGCTAAGAAACAAGCAGAGGAAGCTATGGTTCAACACGGGGTTAGGAGGATTAATACCGACAAGCCACTAAATCCAGCTAAACTTGAGGTCCTCTCTCTCTCCCTCCCTCCCTCCCGCCCTCTTTCTCTATCCATCCATCCATCCATCCATGTATACTCACCCTATGTACACAACATGCGTAGTTGTGGACCCTATAAATATGTTTTGTAATACTGACATGCATTTGTTGTCTGCAATTTGGTTTAGGTACATGTAAGAAGGAAATTAACCAAGGAAGAAAGGCTGGAATTGGCGAGAGCAGCAAGGGAGGAGAGAGAACCGTATATAGCCCGCACTAAGCTTAAACACAAGAAGGTACCATTCCCCTTGTTTTTTGTCTTTTCTGCATCAACTGGTAATTCCAAGGGTAATATGTTTATGTCATGATTTAGCATACATTTATGCTCATCATTTCGTTGCCTGTAGCGACACCTCCCCCCCACCAAAAAAAAAAATGTATCAAAAAGCATGCGACTTTGTTTTTTGATTGTGATTTTATCTACATGCCATTGTCTTCATTTGTCATATATCTCAATTGTACAACATCCCTTTGTGCCTGTCATAATAACACACCAATGTTGACTTTTGTTAAATTGGCATATACAGAATGCAGGATTGAGTAATGCACAAAAAGAGCATAAGAAGATTATGCCTCTGGCTGCAAGAAGGGCTAAGGCATCAAAGTCAAGACAGCAAAGAAAGAAGAAACAGAACCGTGCTGGCAAGCAATTCACTGGTAGAAAGGCTTGGAAGTGAGGAATTGCTACGTTTTGCTCTCAAATTTTGTTTTATTCTTATTTTTTCATTCCTCCTTATTTTATGTATTTTAAATTCATTTTTTTTTTGGGTCATATAACATGTTTTGGCCCTAAATTTTGTTGTGTTAATTTTTTTTAAAGAAGAAGAGTATTTGAGTAGTGTTTGCAGTCGAGTTGAATGTGCGCAACTGCTTTTTCTTCTTATGGGCCTTTGTCCTATTCAGAAATCCGACAAGAGTTGATGCCTCAACCATTATTCAGAGCCTTTAGGAGACTTAAATGACTGCGTCTAAAATAAATTCGCGTTTCAGTTATTTAAAGCAGGACGCAGATGGGTAACGGAAATATGACTAAAGTGTTATGTTGTATCTATCATAAGAGCACAGTAATGTAGAATAAAATAATATAATATCATGCATTTCATATCTGCAATTAAATTTGTTTAATTCAGTATTCTATAAAGAGTAAAGTCAAAGTTTTGATCTTGGGTTTGGCACCGTATGACCCGGTTCTTGAACTTCGTGCGTCAATGCCTGGTTAAAAAAAAAAAATCGTTTGATTAATTAATTAGGTCGTTCCAGGACCATTCTTCTCAAAATTGTTCATCCGCTCTACGACTATAAATGTTTTTTTTACGAAGTGAAGAGTGAAGACTGGCATCTTGACCAAGACCATCAGCTAAAGATTAGTGTTCAATCAAAATCAATACTGAGGTTTAAAAACCAATTAAATATCCTGTACGTTCCATACATAAACTCTCCCTTTTGATATAATATTTAGTACGCACTTTTCCCTATATTTCTCTACATAAAAATAAATCCAACTAAACAAAACAAAAATTCAAGGACTTAATTGAACAACCAACCAGTCAACCACTGCATCACAAAGAGATGTATTAAGCAAAGCAAAACTTAAAAGGCATCGATAGATGAAAACCAACAATTGAATGAGGAACCAAATCTTTTATTTTCAGTGAATCTTGAGAGTCAGGGATCCGGTAGAAAAGGATCCGAGGAAAAAAAAAAAAAATGCAATCAGGCACGTGATAGCTACCAGTCTGAGCAGTCGATCAGGTTTGTCTATCTACCAATAAACACTTACCCAGAAAATTAATTTCCAGTCACATTTCGATATACGCTGCGATTGTTCCGAGACTTCACCTAACTACTTAAGAAGTGCTTATATGAAGAACTTCTCCTCCATCAGATTATTATTATTTATTTATTTATTTTTTTAATTGAGAAACCCATGAGATAAATTGGGAAGTATGATCCTTACCTACCACTCTTCCCTCCTACTTGCTATATATTTACTTGCCAAACCCCAACTCCAAAAAAGCGCTACTATATCATCTGCCAGTAAATATCCCATCTGATATATACTGGTGACTTCTCTACAACTACAGTTCCAGGAAAAAAAAAGTTGACTAAGAAATTATAAACCATAATGACGATGGATAAGAAAATGGCGTGTGTCACTGGAGGAAATGGGTACATGGCATCCACTCTGATCAAACAATTGCTTCAGAAAGGATATTCTGTTAATACTACTGTCAGGAACCCAGGTCTTTAACAGAATAAATACTTCCCTATTTTTGAGATTTTTACACATTTTTGTGTTTCTGTTTGATTAATAATTTCTTTTGGGTGCAGATGATTTGGAGAGAACGTCTCATCTAAGGGAGATGCAAAGTATTGGTCCCCTGAAAATTATGAGAGGTGATTTGGATGAAGAAAGAAGCTTTGATGAAGCTGTTGCTGGTTGCGAGTTTGTCTTTCTAGTGGCTGCGCCGGTTAATCTTATGTCTGAAAACCCTGAGGTGACTCATTGTAATAATTAGTAACTGAGTACTGCATTGCACTACATTCTGCCTACCAGTTGAAAAAAAGGCTAACCAGTATTATTTTTTTCTGTGTATATTCTGTTCTGACAAAACAACTCAGAAAGAGCTAATCGAGCCAGCAATACGAGGAACGCTGAATGTTCTAAAATCATGCGCAAAAGCCAAATCGGTAAAACGTGTGGTTCTAACCTCATCAGCTGCTGCAGTCTCAATGAAGAATCTCGAAGGAAACGGCCATGTGTTAGATGAAGAGGCCTGGTCAGATGTAGAGTTTCTCAGGACAGCAAAGCCTCCTACTTGGGTAAGTCCAAACAATAAAATTTTTCAATTTTAAATTTTATTCATAGGATTGATATTTATATTTTTTTAATGGAATTCATTGTTTTTTTTTTGTCCAGCAACTGATTTCTCTTTCGTGTTGGTCCAAGAGATTGATTTATTTCTTGAATTTGACTTTTGTTCACAACATCCTTGTTTGTATTTGCAGGGATATGGTGTATCAAAAGCTCTGGCAGAGAAGGAAGCATTCAGATTCGGAGAAGAAAATAACCTGAGTGTAGTGACTATGCTTCCAACTCTCACCATAGGCCCTTCTTTGATACCAACTGTCAAAACAAGCATTGCTCTTAGTCTTTCCTTACTTACTGGTAAAAGAAAAAAAAAAGTAATAATTATCATTTGTGAACTCATAGCTGAAGCCTGTACTTGTTTATATGTCAAGTTAATACAAGTACCTCCCACAATCCAACTTAACACAACATTTGCAAGCACAAACCAATGAAATAATTTTGTTATCGTTAAAAATTAAATGAAATGCAGGCACTGAACAAGCTATAAATGGGTTAAAAGGGATGCAAATGATTTCTGGATCCATCTCTCTCGTGCATGTGGAGGACATATGCAGGGCACACATTTTTGTCGCAGAAAATCCTGAAGCTTCAGGCCGGTATATCTGCTGCGCGGTTAATACAAGTCTCATTGAGCTTGCACAGTTTCTTTCTAAGAGATATCCTCAGTATGACGTACCTACAGAGTATGTTATAATTTTCTCCCTTGATTCATTTAGTTTTAGTAACATATTATCTTTCACTTCCTTAAGCTATAGTTGAAGGTGGAGGTTATTCTTAACTAAAAAGGGGGAAATGGTATAGAGAAAAAGAAAAAAAAAAGAAAAGAAAAAAAAGGCTAACTACAATCTAGCATTGATACAGTGCTACTCGTATCATGTCTCCTTCCAATATAGACTTCTAGTTCTAAAATGGTCCAGAAACCTTAACTATGTGAATTGTACATATTTTTTTTTTTTACGATTTTGATGGATTTAACAAAATTTACAGGTTCGGTGATTTCCCTGAAAAGGCGAAACTGAGCCTTTCTTCCGAGAAACTGGTGAAGGCTGGGTTTGAGTTTAACTACAAACAAATTGAAGAAATCTATGATGATGTGGTTGAATATGCCAAATCAAAAGGTCTTCTCAAGAAATAGAATTTGTGATTGAGACCTTAAATTGATTGCTAGAGTTTGAGGATAACTAGCTTTGTGTTTGGGTGACTATAATTGCACCTGTTTTCAAATAAGAGAAGGATATGAATGTATTCCTCTGGTTAGGGTGTCATGTATGAGTTGATTGGACCTATTTGCACTTGTTTTAAAAGAAGCCTATGACATATTTGCACAAGTAGTAATATAATGAAGAACTTATTAGTTTGAGTCAATAGAACAAAACAGTAGCATCACATCCAGTCCTCCAGAAACAAAAAACTTTAAACATCAGCTGGAAAAGAACGGCATTCCTCTAGTTTATTTATTTATATTTGACTGAAAGGTATCAGTGATATCTAATTATAGTACATTGAAATTTCATTGCAATTTGTGACACTGAGGCAACACATATCACCCTCCACCATGTATTGGCAAAAAAGGGGGAAAAACATCGTTTTCCATGGAGATTTATCAAAAAGGGCGAAGAGAACATGGTATCATTGTGAAAGAAATATACAGAATTATTTTTTTATATTTTTTTTCCATCCGATTGACAATAGATATTTGTGCATTTATACCGCATTTACCACTATTAGTACAACGGCCCCCCTCAATGTAATCTATTATGTGTGCTGTCAAAATCTCAAAAGCAGTTGTCAAAAAAAAAAAAAAAAAAAATCAATAATGACAGCGAACTTATTCAGTGTTCCTATATTTAAATCGTAATTTATACATAAGTTAACTAACGATATAATGACACCTTACAACGTAACTACTTTTGTTGTCAGCATCACCAATTTTTATGACCAGACAACAGGCATCGTTCTTATCCAGTTCAGTACTGGACCCATCCAGTGGTTACTAGTCATTCATTTTTGCTGTGGAACCACGGTGTGTAAGAGGTATTACTTTTAATTTAGGTTAAGATCCAATATTCCTGGATGTCACGATTTTCTCTATTCTAAACGAATTATTTCAATTTATATATTACTGGACCGGAACTTTCTTGTTGAGTACTTCACTAATTCACATGTTATGGTCTCTCGAGACAACATACAAATTTGGCATTCAAACTGCCACAACATTGGAGCTGGACCCTTTTAATGCAAAACTTAATTTATACTAGGACCAACAACCCACAACGTGCATTGGGACCAAGGCGACTGTAAACAATATAGTCTAAGTAAAAAGCGCTATTTATGAACTTCAAAATGGTCTTGAAAGTTTACAAAAAATCTTAGATAGGCTGAGGAATGTCAAGCAGCAGAAAATTTTCGTGGAAGAAACCAATGGGGTACTTTGGACAGATAAAAATTATACTTTTTCAATATTCTGTCTTGACAAGCCATAAAGTCATGAAGGATGGGCTCTATATTTTACAGCATTGCAAATTTGCAAGCTGATTCGGTAAGGATGGCTCGTTTGTTACATTTTTCTCAGATTCGGCGATGTCAGAAATCATGCAATTTACTATATCATATATTTTTTTTTCAGTAATTTTATAGATGTACGGTGTCTCCACAATTAGGAGTTAAGCTTACAAAATTTGAGACTGCCCCAGCATATGAATTTACCCAATGTCCTATTGACCTAATATGAAAAGACACTGATTTACATCTTTAACAGCATGTTATTGACATCTGATATCATTGCATGGTCAATTGATCAAGTGCCAAATCAACATTATATTATTTGTGTCTTGAATTATTTACTTCATAAATTGTAATTTGTTTAAGCAACTGCAAACACCAAACAAATAACATTGATATGGTCCGAATAGAATAAATTTGCAGCAAGAGATGATATTACTTTGCTCACCTTACCTAGGAAGATAGGTCACGTAAATTTCATCAAGTTGTACAAAATGCTTTAGACACAAGGAGAAAAAAATCAACTTCCTCACTAGTCAAAAAACACAGCAAAAAGCAAAATTGCTTCAACTTCCAGAAAAATGCTAGACTTCACAATTTACCATGCAGAACCACATTGAACTCATGCCTACTTCCATTATTCACTATTCCCTTTCTTTTATTGCCTTTTTCCAGTTCTCTACACTGTCAATTATCTCGCCCGTTTTGATCAGATACCGAACTTTGGTACCATCCTCTAGAAACTTGTGACCAACTCTACTTGCAACCTTTTGTTCAGTAGAATAAAGCATCAGATTTGAGCTATGAATTGGCGCTTCGATCTGTTTAGAATAAGTATGACATTAACCATTAAGCATATTTTACAATTAATGATCTAACATAGATCCAATTATAATAGAGCCCTTTCACGACTACTGTATACAGACTGCCAAGCTCTAACTACAAAAGCAACAAATCCTATGCATCATCAATCAAGCATGTTCTGCCGTTCAATGTTACAAGGAATAGCCAACATCATCTCTAATTGATATGATAATTACAGCCGGAGAGAAGCATAAACTACCATAACAAAACTAGTATCCACTACAAAATGATTAAAAGGACCCATTCATAGCTTATTTGTAACCAAAAAAAAAAAGAGAGAAAATCAAGCAATTAGGTGACTTCCCTTAGATAATATTGATTAAAAGGAGGGATGCAAATGTAATAAATATACACTGTACAAAAGGGAGAAAACTACCTTTCGAATTTCACCAGGGTCACCCTCATTTGCAGGTTTGACATGCTTTGTCTTTAAATTCAAGTCCTTTACAATCACAGTGCTGTTATGCTTAAATAATTCAGTAATTTCACCAATTTTACCCTTTTCACGGCCTGATATCACTTTAACAGTGTCACCAATCTTCACATGCATCTTGTGTAATATGGGAAGGCTGTTTGGTTTACATTTCTTGCGCTCCCATCTCTTAAGCTGAAATCAGAAAAAAAAAAACAAAAAAAGAAAGTTAAAGTTTACAGAATATAGTTTTACAGGCTGTTCGAACTTCGAAGAATATTTCTATGCAGTGAAAAAGAGGGAACAATTGGAGTTATAAAAGGTGAACAAGGAAAGGGAATACCCTCATCACCACTGTACATGGCTTAATCTCTGGAAGTTTAATCTGCATTTTCAAAATAATTGGAGTTATACAATCTTGGAATCAAAATTGTTCTAATGACAGCAAATAAAATTTATAGACAATGCATAAAATAATTATTTGTACAAACATACATACAAAAAAATAATAGTAGAGACAATCTTTCTAATTTAGCAAATAAAGGAGGTTAAATTCTTCAGAACATTTTAAGACTAAGCATTTCAACTAAAATCAAGTTGTACATGCAAAGATATCTGTCCTAAAAGTTTTCTAATCAAGACAGTTATTGTGCCCTTAATGCATCATTTTTCAAATTAGGAACCATGAATTCTTTTATTATCCTTAGACTAAGATTGTATTTAAGAGGGGTCCTGAGTAACCCAAATGGCCAATTGTAAACATCAATGGACAGATGAATGAAAAGATCCTTCAACAGGAATTTAAAATAGGCATTGTATAAGGGGTACAACACAACTTTGTAAAAGCTAACAGTTAGAGAGAGAGAGAGAGAGAGAACCGAGATGGGAAAAGGAAAGGAAGGGGATAAGCGGTTTCCGAGGAATGAAGAAGGCGATATGGAGAGAGACGCCATGGAGCTCTGAAGCGCTGCTATGCTCGCCATTTTCTCCTCTCTCTCCCTCACTCTCTGCTCTGGAGTTCAGTAGTTTTCTTTTGGATATGGAGATAAGCTGGAAAGCAGCACTCTGGAAACTTTGGATGGATGGATGGATGGATTGGATTGAGGAGAAAGATGTACGGACCAGGCCTCTTTTACAAACCTGGCCTTCTATTTGTAAGAAGTTAGCCCGTTATGAGAAATTCAGGCCGAATACATCTTTGTTGGTTTTCTTTCTTCAGTCTTTTGATAGGCTGACAGCAATATTATATTATGTGGAATCTTTACCTCCAATTTTCGTATTGTAACAATTTGTTTCTCCAAAGATGTGATGTATTCACCATTCTTAGGAAAACAGTGAAAACAGTTAGACAAGTTGGTGTTGTAGGCACATGAAAAGTTGGATAGTGCTGATGGTGATAAAAAATATTTGAGTAATTTTCCCTTTTTGGGACCCAAGCAAAAACAGGTGCTTCCACTTCCAAGTTCCAGGCAGTTACAGGCTTACAACGATTGAATTAGAATATTTGAGTGCTGCCTTTTAACAAAATTCTGCGGATATTCCCATCCTGATACTTTTTTTTTTGTACTTCCCACCAAATGGTATGATGTTTCCTCCCCACATAATATCAATGTAACTTTGGGAATGTTAATGTTGTGAGCTGTTCAACGTGATATGGGATGATGTTTTGTAAAGAAAAAGTGCCTTGTGCTTTAGCTTTAGATTTTTGTTCTTTTAGATATTTCAATGAACTATGTGAGCTGTTCAACGTGACAAAGTGACATGAGCATCGAAATATACTCAAATTAGAAATTTATCAGCATCGACATGCCTCAAACTACAATATTCTATTATTTTAAAATTTTATTACTACCCTTTTCTTGTTGCGTAAAGAAATATTTAGAGGGTTTTATAAAATGAACATTTCATAAAATTTATCATGTGATTCTACTAAAATGTCGCACTGAAAAGTTCGAATTTGCTCAATTGAATGGTTAAGATTGCTACATGATAATATGAAGACATCAGTCATTTATTCATTACTTGCCTTTAATTTTTTGAATTGGCTTCAACATGTTCAATAAGAGGAACATAAATTTAGATACTACTAGTCTTACCATTTTATAGGAAGTAATACTAAAATTAGACTGTGTAACAGAACTTTTTCTTAGAATATCTTAGCTTCTTTAGTTTGAACACAATGAAAAGAAAGAAAAGAGCATCTAGGAATTTATCTCAGTCATCTTAATTTCAGTATTTTCTTTAGTACCTTGAACTTTTTATCACTCTTGGACAAGATTTACCACATGTATGGTTGCAAAATATTCAAAGCATTGGCTAATTTGGATGCATGATGCAAGGAGTGATGGGCACATCACAAATGATTCTGATGAAGATCACCTTAAAGGAAGATAATGCTCCTTGTGTCTTAGTTTGGGCGAATTTAGCTCAGCTTTTATTCTTCTATCGTGCAGTGTTTTGTAATAGTACTCATGCTCCTGCTTTGTAGGAACTATGTTTTTGTGCTGTGCTATGGTTGGTATTTTTGTTGAGTTGCGAGACCTTTGAGAGGGGCCTTAGTTTCAATAGGATTAGCTTCAGTTTTTAGCTAAGGGGGTCTGCTTTAAATTCTCAGTACTTGTAGTAGTTGTAATTTTGAACTATTTTGCTTTTGTTGCTTGATGAAGCTAATGCTCTTTTTTGTTGGAAAACTGTTGGATAAAAAACAATATTTGTCCCAAAATTTTCTTATCTGATAAAGATAAAGTTTTCAATTAATTTTGTAAAAGAAATAATAAAAAGGTTTCCAAAAAATTTAGAAATACCGAAACATATAGTCCAGTAATTCTTTTTAAACGTTAATGAGAAAAAATGTAATTTTTTGTTAAGGTTGTTGTTTTAATTGTTCGGTTCTTCTTCCAAATTTTAATATAAAAGGTTAGGTTTTTAGATTTCTGCCCTATTGTTCGCGAAAAATAAGTCCAATTTTCAAGAATTTTTTTAAACAAATATTTTATGTTTTCTGAACAAAGTTTATATATATTATATATATTTCTTGAAATCTAGTTGCTACGTAGACTCGACAGCAGAAATTTCATAAATGAGATGGTTGGGAAATGTTGATTCTTAAAGGAGCTTATAGGAACAGGTCATAACTGAATTGCTTCACTTTCCTTCTTTTTTGGGCTGACAAGTGCATTCTTTTTATTTTATTCAAAAGAAATAATGAGGAGGTTCAATAATTTTGATTATAGTGATTTTAATGATGTTTTGACAATGACAGCGTATTTTTATAGTTTCTGCCTCAAAGAGAGAGGTGGAGCAAAAGAAATTATCATGCCAAAAGTAATAAAAACAAAATAAAATTATCATACCAATTTAAACGAGGTAATCTAATTTCTAATCTCACTGACCTGTAAGCTGTATTACAACAGTAAATTTCACAGAGAAAGTTAAAATAATTAAATAAAATTATCACTATCAAAGTTTTACACGAGTTTAGTGGTCCTATGATCCTATCACGTGTTTCGTAGCTCAATCATACCAAGACTTACTATGTGCCATTAAATAAACAAGGAAAAGTCGTACATCATCCTTTGGAGAAAAGATTTGCATATTATCTTCTTCAAGAGAAAAAAAAAAGGGGGAACTTTAGACATGGCTTCGTTTTATAATTTTAAAATAAAAAACTAAAATAGAAAATGATCCTGACATTTATCATTTATCAACACTTCGCTAGTACCCTCGTTAACGAAAAAGATCTACAAACAAACCATGTGCGCAATTGTGTTGTGACTGACTAATAATTTGTAGTTTGTGCTAAAGTCTAATATGAACAAAACTAGAAACCATTAAAACCAATAGCCAGTACTATAAAAATAATAAATAAATAAAAACAAGAAAGGAATTGATCACGACAAAGGACACGGCACTGACACGTGTCGTGCTTGTTCTCAGCCTCACCAATAATAAATCATTTTTCTATTAAGGAAAAAATAATAATTCCTTCAACAAGTTTCAGTCATCTCTACCATAATATATTTACAAGTACCGCCCTGTCTTGTTCGTATTTGATAACAGAAATACAGAATCCATTATTCTCATATTTGCAAAAGGCACCACTCTAGTGAAAACTAGTGTTTCAGTAGATTTAAATTTAACTCTTCAAAAAAAAAAAAATTTAATATTTTGCTATGTAATGTAGATGCTTGGCTTTTGTAACATTTGAAAAGTTCTCACGTGTCAACTGTCAAGCACAGGAATTTTTTTTATTTATGCTTTGAGACTCACAGAGGAGAGGAGAGGTCTAAAATTCAAATTTTCATTGGAATTGTTCCAGTAGTACGGATGGGGAATGGGGCGATATTTGGCACTAGATAGAATTTATCTGAAATAAAAATGTCAAGGCTGTATTTGTTTGCCTCTGTATTAATAGAAATGTTTCACTATTTTCTGAAATACATATAATATGTGGCACAAATTATGAACCGGATTTTAAAATTAGGATTTAGGGATTGAGCTTTTACTTTTGTCTAATATCGTTAATTTTGCATTTAGAAAATTGTTTTGATAAAATAGAGAAACATTAAAGATTCAAATTAAATGTTTAAATCTCAAAGTTCTCATTCTTTTTTTTTTTTCACTATAGTGTTTATGTAAATAATTTTATAAATGCTATAGAGCTGTGCAAGGATTGAACGGATGATCACATTGAACTATATATGCTTGGATTGTTTGTCTAAACATTAACACTGAGATTTAGATTCCTATGATTAGAGACCGACTTTATACATAACACCATAACTTGCTTTAATTTTATATGTATTCTATGATGTCTTCAAATTGCTGGAATCAATAATTCACTATTTTGACTAGTATAACAAATCCATCAAACTGTGCTAGTTTGACTTTCAAGTATTATTCATTGCTGATTTAGTGCATGGTTCAGATGCCTCCATTTTTTGTGTTTCCATCATGTATCAACTTCCATTTTTCAATAACAAATGAAAAAAACTCAAATAAAAAATTATGAAAGTTAATATTATCTTAGTGGAAATTAATACTACTGAGAAAATCAACGTTCAGAATTTCTACATTAATGCATTTTCAAAAACTTTTGATGCCAATTAAGATAAGTCAAATGCAATAATGACTAATGAGAGTATGAAAATTAGCAGATAAAGACAACTTTATATCATATTCTAGTGTTATTTTTAATAAAAAAATATTTACTCAGAAATTTTAATAAGGAAAAGGAAAAATATTTTTTTTAATAAGGAAAAAGTCCTAACGCTTTATTGGACTGCGTACGATTCCTGCATCCTAACGCGGTCAACGAACGCGTTAGAGAGCCCTAACGCGGTCAACGAACGCGTTAGGAGGGGAATCTTTTATTACCGTTTGGTCGCGTCTTTTAATGCTTTCTGTCTTCTCTTCTTCTCGCTTCAGACAGAAGAGACGGAAGAGAGAGGGGCGCGCCGAAGAGAAAAAGAAACCGAAGAGAAAAAGAGAAAAAAAAAGAAAGGAGAGGAAAAAAAAAGAGAAGGAGAAGAGAGAAAGAGAAGGGAAGAGAAGAGAAGGAAAGAGAAGGAGAAGGAGCGGCGTTTTTTCGACGATTTCCGACGAGGGAGGAGAACGGGCCGAGCGACGGCGAGTTCTTGCGACTTTTCGTGCATTTGCTAGAGGTAAGTTTTTTGTTATGTAAATTAATTTTTAAAATTTAATTGATTGGAAATGTATGAAAATTAATATGGAAATGTATGAAAATTAGTATGGATGTTATGTGTAGAAAAATGGTATGGAAATGTGTGATATATGTGTAGAAAAAATTAAGAATTTATGTATGGATATGTGTGATATATGTGTGATATATGTGTACAAAAATGAAATGTGTGATATATGATTTATGTATGGTAATTTAGAAAAAATTTGATTGGATGAAAAAAATTAGGAAATTGATTGGATGAAAAAATAGGAAATATATGAAAAGTAGTATGGAAATGTATGAAAAATAGTGTGGATGCTATTATTGTATTTGTGATAAATATGTGTACAAAAAATTGCGTACGAATTTTGTACAAAATATTTGTGTATAAAATTTAGAAAATGTTTGATGGAAATTGTACAAAAATAATATTTGTGTGGTAAATGATGGAAATTATGTGTACAATTTATTGTGCATGGAAAATGTAGAAAATATAAATTTGTAGAAAATATTTGTGTATAAAATTGAGATAATTTTTATGGAAAATGTTTTAAAAAAAATATTACAATAGATGACAAATTTAGAAAATATGAATCATGTAATATTAATTATGTTATATTTAATTATTAAGAATTATGTAATATTAATTATGTTATATTTAATTATTAGAAATTATGTAATATTAATTATGTTATATTTAATTATTAAGAATTATGTAATATTAATTATGTTAAATTTAATTATTATGAATTATGTTATATTTAATTATTACAATAGATGAGTTCTCCACACGACGAGGCTGGTCCATCCAGTCCTGCACACGACGAGGCTGGTCCATCCAGTTCTGCACCACCGACAGACGCTCCGAATCCGTACAACGTGAACTCTGTGGAGCGAGCACAAGACGTTGACGGACATATATTGTTCCTTACTCCCGATGAGCATATTATTGGAGTGTCTGTTGAGGAGGTATACTTATTAAATATTAAAAATATATTAAATATTTAATTTAGTATTAAATATACTTATTCATTTAAGTGTTAATTTATATTGAATATATTAAATGTATTTTAATGATTAGTAAAAATATATTATTTAATTTGCAGCGTGAAAGATGTTTAGATTTGAGGTCGCACAAGCGTGAGATCGTGATCAACAAAGGTATTGATGGACGTTTGCAGAAGCTCGGCCTGATTCACATCTCGAAAGTAAAGCATGTCAATACGGATATTGCTTTACTAAAAGCATTGGTAGAGTTTTGGCGTCCAGAGACGCATACGTTTCACTTTCCTGTGGGCGAGATGACTGTTACGTTGCAGGTAAGAATCTGTTTGAATAAATTTTCCAATTTATCCAATGTAAACTAATGTAATTATTGTGATAATTCATGGGTTTAATCATTAACAGGATGTGAAGTATCTCTATGGTTTGCACACAGTAGGCAAACCTGTGACAGGGAGCACGACATGAGTTTATTTTGATGATCAGGTCAGTTCGCAGTTATTTTCGACCGCGAACTGGGCTAGAGAAAAATCATAAGTTCAATGTTAATTAATTCTATAAATTTTTTATTTATAATTTATGATATGTAAATGATGACAATTATGTAAATGATAATGTAGGGACAATAGACGTAATATTAGATTGAAGTGGTTGCGAGAGAATTGCTCCAACTGGCCTCCTGCTGGAGCTTCCGATGATGAGCTCGATCGTTACACACGTGCGGTGGCGATGGAGCTCTTTGGGACTCTCATGTTCCCTGATATTCTGCAGGATTCTGTGCCCGCTTTTTATTTGGATCTCGTAGAGGTATTAAATTAACTTCATTATCAATTTTAAATTTATGTCATTATTATGAAGATAAATTGAAATTTGTGTTGTTTAATTAATTTACAGGGCAATTTAAATGAAGACAAAAACTGGAATTGGGGAGGTGCGGTCCTAGCATGCCTATATCATTCGCTTGATCGTGCTGCAGTGCGATTCAAGGTTGTGACGGGACCTTGGATGCTTCTATTGTTTTGGGCATGGACATATCTTCCAGTATGTCGATCGACTCTTCCAGATGTGGCATTTTCTGGATTTGGCCAGCCTGATATAGACTCGTGCCCGCCGTTTGGGAGGTATAATTTTTCATTAATTTAGCTTTAGTTTAATACTCATACGCGACATTTTGTTTAATATTTAATTTTTCGTAAAATTACAGGAAATGAGCTGAAGTTCGGTCATTTTCGAGGAACACTCATCGTGGGGCGATTGAGTATGCACCGGACCACCTGGCGACATTGGAGGTAGAAGATGTCAATTGGTTACCGTACGAAAATGACCGACAGAGTATGCCACGAGTAGTCCAGTTGTGGTCAGTAGTAGATCATGCTCGGATGCCGCTGATTTTTTATCACATAGTGGCATACTATTATCCGGAGCGTTGCAGGCGTCAGTTCGGATTATATCAGCTTGTTCCACCACCGCTACCTCTGGCATGTTGTTATATGCTTAAGATTGATTTTCATTTTAATTAATAATTTGTATATTATTTTAATAATTTTGTATTTTTAATATAATAGAGTTGGACCACGATGCGGAACTATATGAATTTCGAACGCAATTCTTTTGCCAATCCGATTTGGCATGATAATCATCATGTAGCGCATGCAGCGTGGACTGATGAGGCATTAGCTGCCCTGCGTGTCGAGAATCGACCTTGGACAGATGCTGATTCTCTCAGGTATGAAAAATTAATTTTATTTGTTACTTCATTTGAATTGTTGGTAATTAAAGTTAATTTTTAATATTAATTTAATATTTGAAATTTGGATGATTAGGTATTTTCGGTGGTTATGGAGATGGGGAGGATCGGAGCTTCCTACACCTCGCGAGGAGGCCGAGGCACGCATCCGACGTAGAGGTGATGTTCCGATAAGTCGGAGACAGTATGCTCCCATGGGGTCAAAGCTGCATAACATGGTATTGACTGATTGATTAATTTATTTAAATCAATTTTTATTTAAGATTTTCTTTTGTAATGACTAATTAATATTTTTTTTATTTATTTAATGTAGGGAAACAACGCATTGAAAAATGCGGTTCATGCAATAAGTCTCCTTGTGAAGAAGGGATGCAAGAAAATTGGTAAGGCAATCCTTATCAACTGTCGATCCCAACTTCGAGATGCATCTATGCCGTACAGGATCGAGGATCTATTGGAGTCGCGGGGGCTACCAACGAAGATTGAAGATATACCAGATTTTTCGGAGGAGTCCCAAGAACCGCAAACAAACTTTGAGGCCGAGGACCTCGTCAATCCGGTATGTATTATATCAGTTTAAATATGCATTAAACATAATATTATAATTATTGTGTTTGATGATTGTTTTTTTTTTATCTTAACATGATGGTGGTCTCAATACAGGACGATTAGACGACATATTAGGACCACCCAGGGGTTCTCATTCCCATGTAGATCCTACGCCGGTGACACTTTCAGGTCCTACTCCCACACAGGATGCCGGTCCATCGTCATCGACATCTCAGTTTGCAGGTATGTGGCATGACCCCACCGGCATTTTCAGTACCTACATGCCAGGATACCAGCCACCTTTCCCCCCGTTTGGCCAGACTTCTGCACCGTTTAGTACGTTCGGCCAGACTGCTCCACCGTTCACTATGCCAGCATTTGGTACGTCATATAGCATCCCTTCCTTTTCTTCGCCATTGGGTAGTATGGGAGGGGGAGAGTCTTTCACTACCTTGCTACAGACCGCCACGTACGAGGGTGGTCAGGTTGTTGGCGATCAGGAGGGCGATCAGGGCAGTGACGGGGAGGGTGCTGAGGATGACGACAGTTCTGAGGAGGCGGACGAGGAGATTCAGGCGGAGGATGAGTCTGTTACCCCTTCTTTGGCTGAGAGAAGAGAGAGACGAGTAATTAGAAAACGCGAGAGATTTTCGCCGTCTGGACGTAGGAGGTAGTATGTTATTTATGTTATGGATGTTATGGATGTTATGGATTTGTATATATTGTGATGTATGTTATTATGTTTTATATCATGTATGTGTAGTTTATGTTGCTTATTATTTTTTGTTGCTTGTCTGTTGCGACTTGTAGGCAATATTCGAAAATAATATTACGACGCACGAGTAATATTACGACATTTAATTAAAAGAAGCAAACAATTATTTGGCACACAATCGACAAAATCAAACTTGTTTCATTTGATATAAAAAAAATCAAATAAGTAAAATAAAAGTTGTTAACTATATAAAGGTTGTTATATAGTTAACAAAATCAAACTATATCGTTTCATTTCATATAAAAAAAATCAAACAAACTCGTTTCAGCTCAAAAAAAAATCAAACAAACTCGTTTCATTTGATTTCAGCTGAGTCATGATCTGCCTCCTAACGCGTTCGTTGACCGCGTTAGGGCTCTCTAACGCGTTCGTTGACCGCGTTAGGAGTTAGGAAACGTACGCGGTCCAATATCGCTTTAGGACTTTTTCCTTATTAAAAAAAATAATTCCTTTTTCCTTATTAAAATTTCTGAGTAAATATTTTTTTTATTAAAAATAACACCATATTCTATATATCAATAAGAAATTGTTCTATTTTCTTAGCTATATGCTTTAACTAATTCTACATTTACCCTTAATATGTTCTATTAATCTAAATACACAATTTGTTGGGTGATTATTATCCAGAAACCCAAGAGCAATACAGATTAAACCACCTAAATAGCAAGAGACAAAAAGGCTAGCCGTTTAACAATTAACATACCGCATAGTACATCACAAGGTTTAAATTAATAAACATAACAATAATTCTCTCTCAGTCCCTCTAACACTTAAGTTTTGCTTTGAAAGCTTATAATCGAAAAAGACAAATTGATGTCACAAATTCGACTTAAATTAAGAGGCAATTGGAGGGGATATAAATAGCAAGAAATTAACACACAAATGAAGCCTATAATTATAAAACCCCACTGTATACAGCGTGTATATAAGGAGCGCAACCTCCTCTCTCCGACCTCCTCTCCAACAAGAGAACTAAAAAATAGCAAAAAAACATTGAGAAAACAAAATTGAGAATCACAACATGGGGTCCAAGGCATCGGAACCCCTCTTGGCCCGACCTGATGGCTATGGCGTAACGAGAATGAGCATCGATGACATGTTGAGTGGCTATGCCGGTGACTTTGGCAGGTGGCAGCTGCGCCACTTCCTGTTGACATCAGCAGCATGGGCCCTAGAGGCTCTTCACACCATGGTGATGATCTTCTCTGACCGGGAACCCGACCGAGTATGTACCGGTGCAGATTGTACGTCTTTGGACCCATGTCGACCTGGTTCAGGCTGGGAATGGGTCGGCGGGCCCGGTTCATCGATAGTGGCAGAGTGGGGTTTGGTGTGCGGGGAGAAGTACAAGGTGGGTCTGGTACAGGCTGTCTTCTTTGCAGGATGCATGATCGGTATGTTTGATATTTCTTTCCTTTAAATTCATGTCCATTTTCAATGTACAATTGTTGTGAATTTGTCAGTTTAACCGTTTTAGTTATTAGGATGTCTTTCTTTGTTGTTAAGACCCTGAGAGATTTGTATTTATGGATTTAAACGAGTAAATGCATCTGAATTAATTATCTCACCGAGCACGACGGGAGCAAATGTTAATACATTCTGAGCGGTTCAGAAATAACTAATAAGAGGCAAATAAAGGGGTATCATATTAAATATTATTACCATAGGGTTGTGCATGAAAATGTAGAGGGGTCTTGACGCTTCAAAGAAATCTCTAGACTTCAATGGAAGTGGGGATGTGAGGTTACGGCGGCCGCACTAAAGATAATAGAAAAAAAAAAAAAATGATAGAATTTCTAGTGGGTAGTATTGGTTTTTAGGAAGCCGTCTATTAATAACGGGAGAATTAAATTTAGAATAGACTATGATTTGTCTTGTCGTTGTTGTATAATTTTTTTTTTCCTGTGTGCTTTGGTTTTTTAGATCGGTGCTCTATAAACTCTGTCTATCTTGTTTGTTTGTTCCTTTTTTTCCTTGCGTTTATCCACATTAATTTCCACATGTGCGCCCTGGTCCATGGCTTCTTGGATTTATGGACAGCATTTCTCATAAATGGTTTATGACTTTTTAAAGTACTTTTTTTTGTAGTAAACTTTTTAAGTGTTTTAATATGAATTTTACTTATAAATATTCTTTTTATTTTGGTAATGCTGTAGTGTACCTTCCATTATGACTACAAACGTTGAATGCTTTATGAATTGTTATATACAGAGTTGGATGGAATGGTATCCTAGTTGGATGGAATTGTTATATACAGAGTAACACATTTGGTAATTGAATCACCATGAATATATTTTATATTATATATATGAACGTGCATTTATGATCAGGGTCCTGTAAAGATCTATGAAATTGAAAAGACAAGTCCAAACCGATTTTCATTCATAATATTTAATCTGTCCAGATTTAAAATTTATTTAAAAAGTAATTTTATCTTAAACCTTGAGTTCGTACTTATTTTAAAATTGCCATTAGTCCTATGTACAGTAAAAGCGTACTTCATGAATTACGGCGACGGGCACTATATTTATTTAAATCAGTATTAGGTGATACAATTATACAAACATAATCTGGCTTTCTTAACTTTTCATCTTTGCAATTCCAGTTTTATTTTTGCTAGGATTTCCCTGCTCAATAATGATACCGCTTGTTGGACATTTTTTAGTAAAGATATATATGAGTTCTTTATTTCTCTAAAAAAAATAGTTTTCTTATTTCTCAGGCTTTTATTATATACATATTGATATAGATACATCAGCGTAGCTCCCAAATATAATAGGTTATAGACTAAAAAAAAATAATATTGTCATCCAATGTTTCTCCTTAAAAGGCATTTCAAGCCAGAATAACTTTGTCGCATATAATTTTGTACTTCTGCGAATTTTAATATTCAAAAGCAACCATAAAAAACAATTAACATAATTAACAAATTACAGACTCCATGGTTTACTTCATCGTAGGTATCGGATATGTATACATTATTTGTCGTAATTTGACTTTTCCTTTGTTGAAGTGCCACTTGGTTGACTGAACTTTTTGGAGATGCTCTCAAGGATACTTATTCTCGAACTATATCTGCCACAATTTCCTTTTTCTTTGGAAAGAGAAGTTAGAAGGCACTTTTCTTAGTGGATAGAATTCTTTTAAAGTGACAATAAGCTTTGAAAAAAAAAACAAAACATATTAAATATAAAAACGGGAGAGAAAACATTAGACATTTTTCTGTATGATAGAATATATGTTAGAAATTTGGAAATTCAGTGCTAACCACTAAAAATAACTTTAAAATTTTATTTGTCATCTTATAATTAAAAGAGAAAAGAGTCAGAGAGAGCAATATGAATACGATTCTTTTTTGGCAGGAAAAAATATCACTCGAGCTAGACAGCTAGTGCAGCTATGTTCCTAGGTACATGCTAAATAATTTAAGTTAATTTAGTTTCAGAATTATCATATGTATGCATTTAATTTAGCAAATAATATTTATACAGTGAAGCATAGCTGCATAGGTAAAATAACTTTCTGTGAAGAAATTGTCGCCATCTGTTAGTATCGTAAGCTTTGCTCCGTGTAGTTCCAAATTAGGGGAGAGAACAAAAGATAAAAGAAGAACAACCTCACTAGCTATGTGAGCTGTCTTTTCTTTATTTGCATGCATAATTTATGCCACAGGAATCTTTGAATGATACGAGTAGTATTGCAACTACTCCATGAAAATCACCATGTGTATATAATATTCACAAAAGCTAGAATAAGATAAGTATGTAGATTGGTAAAGAAAGTTGGAGTTTGGACTGAGACGTCTGAGGCAGAGTACATTTATAAAGTAAAACTTTAATTCTTTTCTGTGACACTTTTTCTATGTTAGATAAACTCTGTCTCTTTCTGAACTTATCTTTTGTACTTACAGATTGTCAATTTATGTCCGTTCCTTCAACTTATCTATAGCCGATATCAAGATCTGTCAATTTATGTTTACTACCTGTTCTTTAGTAGTCTCATAGTTAGACACGGCACTATTTATTTTATTATTATTTGTTTTTTGGATTGATGTTGGTAATATGAATTTGGGTGCGGATAAACTTCTGCTGGTCTAGGTACTACGGTAGCTACAAGAATAAATTTATGTCAAATATGAATAAATCTTATGAAATAATTCTGACCGAGCCTAGGATAAATTAGGTACAGCCTAATTCATGATGTCCGGTACAATTAATACTGGTAACGTCTCTCCTAGGTCCATACCAACTTCGGCTGGAATGTAAAAGCAGAATTACTTCTCACTACCTGTTTGCAAGTAAATCTACACAAATATACATTACATGAGGTGTACAACTATGAAAGATAGAATTGCACGCTAGTTGTGATGAATTTGAATGTTTTTGGAGAAAATTTCAGTTCACAAGTATGAATATGGCAATTACATCAGTATAATTTTGCTAGCACTGAACCATTTTCCGACGAAACATAAATAGTTCCTACAATTCATGCATCAGTGCTACATGCTGCATAGAGTTGGCTTTGACTATCTCAGCACCATATTCTTTGACCTTATCTTTTTCATCTTTTATTTTTTTCTCTTAGCCAATACGGTAAAACATCCTGTTCTAAATATTGCATTTTACTTTTTCAGGTGCTGGTGTCTTTGGGCACTTGTCAGACTCGTCCCTTGGCCGCAAGGGCTCTTTAACGGTTGTGTGCGCATTAAATACAATTTTTGGCCTCTTAACCTCCATCGCCCCATCTTATTGGGTCTACACTCTCCTTCGTTTCTTAACCGGTTTCAGCACTGGTGGTGTCGGGCTCTGTGCATTTGTTCTAGCCACTGAACCAGTGGGACCCAGTAAGCGGGGAGCTGCTGGCATGTCCACATTCTACTTCTTCTCAGGTGGCATCGCCATTTTAGCTGGCATTGCTTATCACTTCCAATCTTGGCGGTCCCTTTATGTCGTCACTTCCCTTCCTTCTCTTTTGTTTTTCTTGGCAGTTATACCCTTCTTGTCGGAGTCACCAAGGTGGTATCTTGTTCGTGGTAAGGTCAATGAGGCAGTGGATGTGATGCGTGACATTTCAAGAACAAATGGAAAGGAAATACCTCATCACCTTAGCTTGAAATTAGATGATGAAGACAGTGAAGACAAAGAGGCCGGACAACAGCAAAACAAGGTTTCATCAGGGTCCATATTGGATGTGTTACGATCTCGTGTAACTAGAGTTAGACTCATTCTCTCGGTCGCCATCAATCTTCTGTGCTCAATTGTCTACTATGGACTTAGTCTAAACGTGGTGAACCTAAAGACAAACTTATATGCGAGTGTACTTCTCAATTCCCTTGCTGAAATTCCAGCATATGCACTCACGGCATTGTTATTGGATCGTTTTGGCAGAAAACCTCTAGCCATTGGTACTATGATTCTGAGCGGTGTGTTTTGCACTATAGGGCTTTTGGTGGGGGTGTTTGGTGAGATGGAGGTTACAAGAATGGTATGTGGTGTGATAGGTATCTTTGGTATGGCTGCGACATATAATTTGTTATTCATCTACACAGCCGAGCTTTTCCCCACAGTTGTAAGGAATGTAGCACTCGGCTGTACAGCCCAAGCATGTCAATTGGGGGCGATCGTAGCACCATTTGTGGTCGTTTTGGGGGAGTCGGTGCCTTTTGCAGTATTTGGTGTGTCAGGAATAGTTGGAGGAATTCTGGTATGTTATTTGCCAGAGACGATGAATCAGCCGTTGTATGATACAATGGCTGGGATAGAAGAAGGGGAAAGAGAGATTCTCAAGTAGAGGAGGGATAGAATTGAGGTTCGAGAAAACTGAAACTTGGAGTGCTCCTCTTTATTTTTCTTTTTTCTTTTTTTTTTTCTTTTTTTTTTTTTTTTTTTTTGGATGTTGTGTTGCTAACCTTTTAGGGTTCACCGTATTTTTTTTTTAGGTAGCACTCTACCATTTGCCACTTTTATAAAGGATTAAGTGACTTGGCAACAGATAGAAAAGCTTTTCCACTTTATATAAGATTGGAGTTTGAGTCATGTTAACTATTTCGGTTTGATTTCAGTTTGCAAATTGAGGATCGTTTGCAAATCTTTATTCAGAACATCATACTGAGGCATCGGAAGCATCACTGCTATTTAAATTGACAGACCACCACTTCACATGTAATTTGAACTAAAAACATCTAGATGACCTTTCTTTGCTAGTAAAGGTTCATCTCATGACAAGGAGTTAAGCAAACAAAGAAATTTTGGTGAACTGAGTATAATGAAGCACAAGTTTCTCAACAATGAGAATAAATAAATATATAAACAATCGAGACACCTGCTTCACACTGTTTCAATTGCCACACACTAGTTAGAGCAAAGCTTCTTGTTAACATTTTTTCTGTTGTATAGAAAGGTACCTAAAATCCAATTAGATCACGACTGTTAAGCCACCTGATTACAACCCTACACAGACGCTAATAAGGGGGGAAAACTCGAAAAACATTCAAAATCCTCAAGTAGAGAAAAGTGCGAATCCACGGGAACTAAGCCTTCTTTTTCTTGGATTTGAGCATGACAAGGCCCACAAAAACAGATAAGAAGCAGAGAAGAACGACACCGGCAAAAACAGGAATAAGAACAGCATACTCTGAAGGGAGGAAGTACTGGTGTATGAAATGATCACTCTCCACAAATGGCTGAAAGCACAAGAATAAAAATGTAAATTTAGTACATGTCTAGTGCATCTTTCACGAAACTTGGTTTTGTCAACCCTACGTTACATAATTCTACTAGACCTTTCTCTTAACATTTTAAAGGTGGCAATTTTACTAATTATTCTTAATCCCCTTTCTAATTTCTTCCACAAAATGGCTGATTTCAAATCCTAGGAACAAAGATCTTTTTGCTTTTTCTTGGTAATGTAGGGAGTTTATTAGAACATTTCTTTCTATAGAGGAAAACACCCAAATGATGAAACTCTTAGCATCTCAGTCACAGATATGAATACCATACAATTCACACACCTCAGTCCCTGCATAGAGTCCACAAGGCATGTATACAAAATTAACAATATACCAGAGCAGTGTTAATGTGTTATTACTTATTAAAAAAAAAAAAGGCAACAAAATGCAGTCACTGGTTGCAGGTTCCATTTACGGTCAACTGATGGGATCACTATTTTCAAAATAACAATAAATAAAAGGACCTATACAGGTTCCATTTTGGGTCTGGTGGGATTGCTATTTTCAAAATAACAATAATTATAAAGACCTATATTATGTGGATATATTATCTCATTAGATATGTATTTAAAGTAAAAAGACCTACTTTATTTTATAAGAGTGTTTTTCAGATCAAAACCTGATATCAAAGATACAAATTTCTGATGATTTACCATAAAGTTAAGAAAATGCAAGATGTCACTTAATATTTGTATACTCAAATTATTTGGTTCCCAGATCTATTGGATTATAGCATAACAATTGCTTTATTTATGAAGAAAACATTTCCTTCAAATGTCAAACCAATAGGGACCTAATGGCAGATGCAAATTAAAATTCCTTTCATTGCCTTTTGTTGTGTTTTCTACAACATTACTCCAAAAGACTGACAGTAGAATTGCAAAATTCCATGAGACAACATGTAACAAAGCAAAGGATGAAGGATCGGCTGGCTTAGAAACAATCCTGACCAGGGTTTTAAGGGAAGAAACATGTCAAATTGGCCACACATTCTAGGTTATATTGCATATTCGGTTCTACAGTGAGCCAAACCAGAAATTAGTCTGTTTCTGCCAGACCGGCCAGAACAGTCTACCTTTTATTAACAGAAACCAGTGGGAAAAAAACAAATATAAGCTAAATATTAGTGATCTTTAGAATGAGGAATGAGATTCTTTAACATTTCCTAGATATTTTTTTGTGCTAAGTTAGTGAAGTACTTTTGCTGGTTGGTAAGATTGCTTAGCACTGGCTTGGTGACTGACAATAAAATCAGAAGAACACGCTTAAACAGGCATTATAGCTTTAGCTAAAGCAAACAAACACTTTGTTTTATCAATTTGTCCCAATTGAGATGTTTCAGGGATCATCCCTGTATTGCTATCAGATTTAGATATGGACAATTAAGCATCTTTTGCACTTGCTCCTAATTGCCATACTCGTATTTGTAATTGCATTCTGACAACAAACAATACACACAAAATAGAGGGGAAAAGTATAAAGGATTCGTGTAACAAAGAAACTAACCAAAATTATGACCCAGAAGGTGTAATAGGTAAATATTGATAAGCTGATTGCTGTTAATAAAGCCCCGACTGCCTTATCTCCCAATTCCATCTCGATTCCAGTGAAAATACTGTCTTCTTCAAAAAGACTGGTTCAAACAGCACAAATCATATTAGTAGCAAAAAATAACAAATGAGATGTAACTTCACATTGATCTGATCAAATTAAAAAAGAACTCTCAGATAGAAGCTTTATCCTAGAAACCAAACTATGATATCCCTAAATACCAAATGCCACTATCAATTGAGAAGCAATCATTGATATTTGCTTGAGAGAGAAAGAGGATGAAAAGTCCCATATAAATAATGAAGCTCGGAAAGCAAACACTATTATAAACCCTGATCAGCGAAGGCAAATCGATCCAGGAACAGTAAATGACACTTTCCTTCCTTATTACACAAGGAATCAGACAACTCCATAGAAGAGACAGAGAAGAGATCAGTACCTCAGATCTTCGTGAAATTTCGAGGGAGACGAAGCGGAGAAACAATGGAAATGGAAATGGAGGACATTAATCGTTGCGCGTTGTTTATATATGGGCCAAAGCCCATACATATGATGGGCCTATCTATGGGCTTGAAGCCTTGAACTTGTTTATATCGATTCTAGATTCTAGAGGGGTTTAACGGGTAGAAAGAGGCGTATTGCAGCGTCAAGACTACAGACATGGCAGCGGCGGTGGCGGCGAGGCAAGGGTTCCGGAGAATGTTCTCCGCGTCTGGTTTCGCTCGTCCGAGGACGACATTACCTCCTCCCAAAGCTGATCCGAACCCCAGTCTCTTCGTCTCAGGCTAGTACTCTCTTTATGTGTCCCTGTTTGTGTTGGTGTTGGGTGATCATGAGTTCAGGTTATGCTAGTGGTAGTTCTAATTTTTGGAGGGAATTAGTGGACATTTAGATGTTGTAAGGGTTAATGAATTCCAGCCACAGTTTTGTAAACCTGAAGGGCCTACATGCTTTACAACTTTATTACTTGTGAGCTGTCAGTATATTGATTTGATTTCAGTGTAACAACTTGGTGGTGTTTAGGCAACTCTAAATTTCCCATTTCTTATTGTTTTTCCTACTGCAAATTAAGTAATATTTTGTTCAAAATTTAGAACTGAGAAGGCTGTCAATGGATTTCCCTCTCTTTGATCGACCGATTGATCTCATCTTGTTATTTTAAAGATGATTAATTATTATTATTTGTTATTGGGGATTGTGTTTCACAGTACAATTTATACCATTTTAAATTTGTGCCTCAGTAATCTTTCTTTTTAGGGGAATTCTTCTTTGTTTTGGTAGGATCATTATTTGTTATATAGGAGACATTAGGTCCTGGTTCCTTTTATTTACCTGTATCAAATTGGTTTGTGTATTTTAATTGAACCAACCTGTTCACTGGACTTCTCTAATTCCATCAGTTATAACTTATAACACACTGTCAGCAGTTGGATGTGTCACAGTCAGTTGACAATGTTAGTAGCACCTTTGATACACTGTTGGAAGGCCTCTGGACATGACCAAATTAGATATATGATTTCTTTTTGAAAGTGCTGAGATAATTATGGTCGAAAAAGAGAAGGTGTCCTGCACAGATGGTCAGTGACATCATCATTCTCCATAAGTAACAGGTTTACGTTCCTTAAGGTTCAGGTGTGTTAGGAATTTTTAAGGAATCGTTCACTAGGAAGATAGATATGGCGAGTTGTTAGAACGAGATATTAGAGTGTAGAATAAAACGGGGAGTTTGACGTATTTGGACTGGAGGCTTTTACCCCCTAAAAGAAGGCCTTATATCAAAGAATAAATAAATAGATAAATAAAATAAATTAAGGGTAACAAGATGAGTCTCATTAATGTGCTTCTGTTAGCTTTTTGACTAAAATGCTAACAGTGCAGAAACTGTTCTTTTTTTCTTTTTCTTTCTGTTGGTCCGAGAAGTTGATCCAAGCTGCTCAGTGTGATCTACCAAAGTTTACCATTTCAATGCAATGCAAAACCACCATTTATTTGTTAGGTAGTTTAGTGCCAACATCTGATCTACGGATTTCTTTATGATCTGGGTTTAATGGCTGCTTGTTGCGATTGCCACCAGCATGCTAGGATCAGAACCTGATAGATGGTTTTTATTTGTTTTTTCTGCTGTTTTCTTTGGGAGAGGAGAGAGGAGGAAAAAACTAAGAAGGGGAAGAGGCTGTGACTCGGGAGGCTTGCGAATGTTGTTTGTATGATATGGTTTTGTTGTGGTGTGAATGTTGTTTGTACTAGCTGAGTGAACTGAGGCACTGTTTTTATAGAGGCCTTGGTAGAATGGGGTTCTTTGTATTACTTTTGATTTCGTCCCCTCTAAGAAATGGAGATCGGTTAATGCAATCACTTTATTATAAAGATAAATAAATAAATTAAAAATAGTACAGGAGCAACATCTGAAATTTTCATGTAACATAACTATAAACTTTAGCTAATGTGGACTGCTATGCCAGGGTTGAGCAAGCGAACAACATCAGAGGGACTTAAGCAAGCTTTTGAAAAGTTTGGCCGAGTCATGCACGGTATGTCTTGTGGACTGTCCTCCTCCTCCCTCAACAAATCCCATAACTATGCATTATTAAAGGGCCACAAACTTAGCCTTTTGTGATCTCTTTGTTATATTTCCCAGCCAGGGTTGTGACGGACCGTAATTCGGGTTACTCTAAGGGTTTTGGTTTTGTGCGGTATGAGACTGTTGAGGAAGCAGCAAGAGGCATTGAAGGCATGGATGGCAAGGTTCGTAGTTTAATATTACTAAATTATCTTGTTTATTCATTTTGAATATTTGATTGGGACCTCCGTAGAATCTCAATAAAACACATATGCTTGGAAATGAAGTTTACATTCATGTGTGAACATTGGGAAAATTTATCCTTGTTTGTCATTTATTTTCAAACTACCCTCAACTATATAGAGGTGATAATCTGAATTAAAACAGTCACAACATCTTTTCTTTTGGAATTAGCTTTGATATTTCTTAAGTTTTGTGGGTTTGTAAATTATATTTTTCATTTTAAGGGTACAAATGCTACCTGAAGATTTGCTAGGGTCAGAGGAAGTTACCCTATTCATATTACAGCTATTGTTTTTCATTTCATGTAATTATATTTTGAACTACACTGGTGTTTACATTTAGATTGCATCTATTGGCACTCGTATGGAATATTGAGTCATCTCATACTAGGTTATGCTTAATGTGATTTTGTAACACACATGTGAAATACAATTTTCCCAAATGTTGGAGAATTTGGTTCTAAAGTCAAATGTAGCAGTAAACATATTAGAACAATAAAGAAAAGCAGAAGGCTGAAAAATGCTATGAGACTTTCTAACCAGCCACTGGATCTCACTCTTTAAATGCTGAATGCTGTGGTATATGTAACATATATATCAGCATCCTTGGAATTGTTTTAATTTCAAAAAAGGTATTATCCTCCATTCTGCAATAACAGTTGGTATTAGATTTTTCCAGCATTGAGCACATTATCCTAGCTTATATTAGTTTTGATTTCTACATGGTCGTATTTGATGACTTAGATATTCTTCTCTCATTTGCAGTTCCTTGATGGATGGGTAATATTTGCGGAGTATGCCAGGCCAAAATATCCACCTCAGCAAGAGCAAGAGACAGCTGCTGATATACCATTACCATCACAATTTTGAGGAGTTCTACTTTCTACTATTGTATGAATATTTATGGAAATTGTGCTAAGAAAGGGTTGTTACTTATTTTAAGTTAAATGTGTAGGAGACACTTGTAAAGTTTTGTTGTTAATTTTCCCGTGGAGAACACTTGTAAAGTTTTGTTATTAATTTACCTGTGAGGAAAACTTGTAAGGAATAAAATTTTCTCAATTGTTGATTATGATCTTATTGTTTTAGTTAATTTTCTATTTTTGATATGCAAAATTCATCAATTTGTTATATACATATGATCTTTCACTCCCCCTCCCCAACCCTTTCTTTTCATTAAGCCAAACCCTAACCAAATCAACTTATTTGCTGATTTCTTTTGGGCAACTAGTTTGTTGGTCACTGGGCCATGGCATTTTGTCAATGTGGCATGAAATAAAACGACTCTTTGAGAGCATTTGATGCTTACCAGAAAATGGTCAAAACTCAAAACGATTGGATAATTTACCCGATTTCGAACGAAGAACACGTTTATTATTATTTGTCCTAAACATGACAAGAAAAGCGTGATATTATCACGCCACAGTGCTACACTGTGTACTGTTAAAAAAACGATACTATGGAAAAATATATATTAATTAAAAAAAAGACTAGCCTGGAATTATCTTGTGCATCAAATTTGTCATGCTTGTAGGTTCTCTTGGATTAAGGTTTTGGCAATTGAGTTAATTTTTTTTTCTGAATTGTACATATATTCCTTCTGCTGTTCCAAATTTCAGTCTTAGCTCTGACACTACAAATTAGGCTGCAACAAGTACTTGTCGTAGCGAATACCGTGGAAAAATTTACAAATTCTCTGCATTTACAAGTTGTTTTCTCATTGGTTTAATTTTAGCAAATCAAGTTCTGAAACTCTCGATATATATTCTAAAGCAAATTGTGTTATTTAATTGATTCAGTTCGATTCTGTTCAGAAATGGTATGTTGATGCTGCAAGGTCAGTGCGTAATGCGGTGAATTTACAACGATGGCAAAGATACGCTATACTTTTAATTAAGCGTCGTTTAATTGTTTAAATCGTCTTGTTTTCATCATCAAATAAATATAGTTCCTCCCTTTTTATAGGCGAACCATACAAATATTTTTTTTTAACTTAGTTCATTGTTATTTATGTATTGAAAACGTGAATTAAAATCAAGACGATATATGAAATAAAGCATCTCGATATATGAAATTTGAGGTTGATGCTTTTTATTATCTCTTTCTTAAGATGGAAAAAACACAATTAGGTCCAATCAAGCAAAGCTCGATATTATGTTCTTTCCAGTTCCAGGAATTGTAATATACAGCCGGTAACCATATATTTTTCTCACCGGTGATATGTCGTCCTAAATAATAATATATTCTGAAAATTTGTATTGCTTCTATTTTATATTTTAGCAAAAAAATGGTATCCCACTTTCTAATATATTAATACCGATAAAATCAAATAGTGTGGAACAAAGATCAAATTACGGCCTAGTTAAATTAAAATTCAAAAGCAATGTACCCACTTTCATAGTCTCGTGTCATTCAATACCCACTGAAAATTGAGCAACACCCATCCAAACATCTCACTCCATCCAAACATACCCTCAGTGAATAAGCCTATCCAAACTTGTGAATAAAAGGTGAATAGGTCTATTCATGAGTAAATAAGTATTCCAACAAATTGTTGGAATTGAGATGAATAAACACTATTTTCAAGATAGATGAGACGTTTAATGTACAGAAAAAAATTATTATGTTATTTAATATCATTCTTATTCCTATCCAACAATCCAAACAACATTTTTTCTATTCATGAATAGACTATTCTTTATCATTTTCTATTCATAATTCTTATTCATGAATAGACTTATTCACCCTTTCTGGAGCATATCTTAGAAATTTTTATTTCCAATTTTCTCATAGTAAAGATGATAGTGACTTGTTGGTTACCAGTTTGCTCAAAGGGAATAAAAAACTGGACAGGTGGCGTATTACTCTTTTGAGTTTTGAGGCCCGATCGGGTTCAGCTTTTATGGCAACTTTCCTTTTTTTTTTTTAGGAATTTTATGGCAACTTTCAATTGTCCTTTTCTTTAATAAAAACTTTTAAAAAGTTTAGATTACTACCAGTTTGAAACTGGACAGTATTTAGAATTTCAAATATTGACAAAATGGTCTGTATACCCTTCGATTATTCTCCATCCGTTTATATGTCCCTCAAATCTCTGAATTCGCTTGTATAGCCTCTACTTTGTAATTAACTTATATTCATCCTTATTCATTCTTCGACTGAATTTTTAAAACTTATAATCTGTTTTTAATTCTGGACCAAAAAAAAAAAAAAAACCCATGTCCACCTGACCTCTTCACGCAAAAACAAAACAAAGGAGACCAAAATAATGTCCGTTGAGATTATTCAAGCAGATGGACATCTTGTTTCATATAATAAAGTAATTCTACCTTTGCTTTAAGTATTTTATATTTATGAAGGTATCTGTTCAGATCCCTAATTGCCAATATCGACGGAAGCATTTTTCACTCATATTTTGAGAACCACACTGTCAAAGCATACTAATTGAAATTAAAGTATCTCTATTATGCCAAGTTCAAATTAGACTTGCGAAATTACCGGTATATCTCATAATTCCATAATGCAATTGTCAGATATTTTTTGACATATATAATAATCGAAATCCATAATGCCACGATCAGAAATGTGTAGATAAACTGAATGAAATATTGGAGCAAAATTTAATTTTATCAAAGCAAATAGATAATTAAATAACTAAAAACCATATTCATAGAAGTGGTCATATGTGAATGGGCATTTTTGTCCAAAATTAAGCTTTACAATTATGTGGAAAATGAATAAAAACCTTATTCAAAGCAATAGATAATTAACAGATTATTAAGCTTAAAAAATTATGTGGAAAAATGAATAAGGCTAAAATCACATGATTATAGGGGTATCTAAGCGAATTCCAAAATTTGAGGGGTATATAGACTAATGGATAAGAATTGAGGGATATACAGACGATTTTGCTTTAAATATTATATTCCTAACCGTGTCACATCTTTAAACGAAGCAAGATAAAGCCCGAATGCTTTGGCCATCGATAATCACCTCTCCAGAAATGGTCTAATCCGAACTTTTTTAGGCAAAAAAATTTGCCTGATCCTGTGGAATATAAAATTTGGTTTAAGTTAGGTTACTAGCATTTATTTTTCAACTGTTATGCCTAATTTAAATTGCTCCTCGTTATATGACACCCAAGCCTCGACATGGCGTTCTTATGATCATTTTGCATTCATGTGTTACAAATAAATCATCCATTAATGTAAATCATCCTGTTATAATAAATTCATCCTGGTATCTTACGATGACTTGTGTTATCTTGTCATCAATTTAAATAATCCAGTTAAAATAAATTCAATTACCTTAAATTACAAGTAGATACATATCAATTTTGAAGTTTGATAAGATGTGAGTTGTGTGCGGTCCCCAGGAGTTGAAACTTTATTAAACTTTTAACTTAAAAAAAAAAACTTTATTAAACTTTAAACCGCGTTAATCACCAATTGGCAATTTTACAGAATACTTTACAGTCTTTACTATCCCTGCTTATTTTTAATCACGGTTCCGTTTTCATCTTACTCAAATAATGGCAACTTATCCAGATTGAAAAATCATATTCCATCTAAACCGTACAACCTCATTTAGACGGTTTAGATCCAGTTGGATTGTCCAATGAGTCCTACCAATTGGTGTCAGTGTGCAGATCAAGTCGCTTTACCATTCACTCCAAACAAACGCCTTTCCTGCAATCAAAGAAAATGAATTTTTTATTTATGAAAAGAAAATTAATAAAATATTGTAACGAGAAAGTGACCACTTATGTCATCGTCACGGACTCATGGTTCGGGTAGCCGATGCCTATTTCGTGCTTACATCTCTAAACCCCTTCTATATAATGATAATCATCTCCATTTATATATTAAAGTTCAGAAGCTTGTAGTCAAAAGCCGACGTTGAAAAATAATCGGGCCTTCTTCGGGTTTCGGGCAAAAGCGCTATAACACAATGCCTATTGCTCACAATGTCAAGTGCGAATCAATTTTTTAAATTACATTTTTTTTAAAAAAAAATTGATTTGACCTGGCCGCTTTACACTCCTATAGGCTATAAGTACCCCGTCCCCTTCCTTAATTGCGAAACCATCACCTCTTTCTCACTTTCTTCAATACACCACGGTCCACTACAAGCAATGGCAAACAATGATCTTTTTGAAGGTATTCCAGCTGGAGCATTCAATCCACGTCTCAAGCCTGAACAGCGCCCGGCAATTATGGTGCAACTGGGAATCATCATCGGCTCGACTGCTATGCTGGCGATCCTCCGTCATCTAATGGATGTCGGGTTATTTGGATTGGGGAGTGTATACACTCACTTTGGGTTCTACATGTCCCTGGCTATGCTCTTGTTTTTCGGGATTGGTTTAATAGTGCTCGCTTGGTTTGCCACTGATGCTGCTGGAGTTTACAATGCCGTGACGAGGACTGCTATTCGTGCATCTCAGATCGTGCTTATGTTTGCTGTAGTGCTGCGCAAGGTCTGCTCGAAATAGTAACACGACAATAAAGACTGCCGCTTACGAGGTTTCTTTGTGTGTTTTATCGTTGCTGATTCAGCTTCATATTTTGTTTGTATGTTTTATACTTTTTTTATTGTTGTTGCTTTAGTTTCGCATTTGTCAAGAGTTTATATGGTTTACACTGTTGTAAGTGTGAATGTGTGATTGTGTTTTCCTTTATCAAAAGAAGGGAAATAAATTTGTGCTTGATGGGAGCTGAGGGGCGTACTAGATGGGAGCTGAGTGGCTGTGTAAACGTGTACTCTGTATTCTTTGAAAATATATTTGTACTGGCTGTGTAAATTTGTTTCCTATATTATTTGAAAGTAATTATTTTAACACAGGGGCTGAATGTTTCATTACAGTAGATTAAAAGACATTTTCATGGTATCGTTGTTGTTTCTGTTTCGGATTTTGTCAAGAGAGCATCTAATGACACTTTTGTTGTTAATGTACTGTTGTTCATTTTACTGGTGTCAATGCACATCAGCACATGTTAATTGTAATTTTTTTATGTTAAAAATAGTGGATGTTCCTTAAAGATTATTAAAAAAATGAATATGAGAAATTTTGTCATCAGCACTAATTTGTGAAGCAGACTTTCATCTCAACCACTCGTCTCTAAGCAATATTAATTCATTAGCACTCATGGATGATTGTGATCAAAGCCCGCTAATAAATTAGTGCTGATGGCAGAATTTTCCAATATAATTAAGGGTAATTCTACCATGGATAATGGGCAGAGAAAAGGGTGAGAGTGTAGGCCTGGTCTATGCCGAGAAGAAATTTTTAATGTGAAATGTAAAAAATAAAAAGTGTCTAATATTAAAAACCCAAGTTACTAAAACGCAATAAAAATGAGACCTCGAGGTCTACCTATCCTCCGATTCTGATTTTCCCCTGCACCAATACAATATACATGGACTCAAATCTAATTTTTTCAAAACTCTAATAAAATTCTGAATCATTATCATTCATCATTTTAAACGAATGGATACCTTTAGGCCCATAAATAAATAAAGAGGGATAAGCAGTCGAATTGACTCCAACTTTTGAAACGTGGCAGCGTGGTACTGGGAGTCAGGCAAAACGAAGAGCGTCCGAAGCAATTCCCAGGCAGACATGAGGCGGGTTCTCTTACCGGATCGGAAACCTGGCCCAAGCCCAAAAAAACTTAAGCGGATTTCTGGACCCGAATCACAACCCATCACCGGGCGGTGTGCTTACCGCTTCCCAGTACATTTTACATAACTGCCGTAAAATTATAAAGTTTCGCAAATAAATAAATAAACTCTCATTTATTTTTTCTTTCATCCAATATCCCTCTTCTGTCTCCCCTCCCCGAAAATACCAGAGCGGGAGAAGAAACAAAGCGCGAACGAGCAACATCGATTCACCATTAAAATTTGCGAATTTCTCCGAGCCTGCTTCTCTCCTCCATCGGCGAGCCTATTCCGCGGATCTCGCGCTTCTCCGAGCTCCGATCCGGCGATCTCCTTCGTCTCCGGTGAGCGCCCTCCTCTCTTTCCGATATCTGTGCCCTTCTCCGATTCGCTATCGATTCTCTCTTTGCATTGCTTTGCTTTTTGGTTATTGATACTTTGGTTCGAGTACTAGAAGTTGAAGCTTTTGTTGGTTTTCTCTTCTTATTTTGTGATTAGGGTTTCGACCTTGCCTGAGCGGGGATCCGCGAATTGATAGCTTTGGAATCGGATATGTGCAGTGGCAGCCCTGGCGAAGGATTTTGGAGCTAGGGTTTTTTTGATTCAAGGGTTGTGACACAATTCCATGGGCGATGGAGGCGTTGTCATGGAGAGCTTGCCTTTACCAGAGCCGCACAAAGATGTGCTTTCACCTTCGTCTCACTGTGCAATAATGCGAAGAGGCGGGGGTGACTTAGAGCTTAGACAGTGTACAGAGAGGAACCGTGATTCAGAACACAGAGACATGCCAGAGAGAAATGTGCACACACGCCGTACTGAAATTGAAGAGGGAGAAGTACTAAGTGGCGAATTTGAAAGAGCCACTTTTCCCAAAAAATGGCGCAGGGATGAAATTGAACAAGGCGAATTCATCAGCAAGAGATGGAGAAGAGGCAACGACAGTGAATTCCACGGTCCGGGCCGGTACCGGTGGAGTAAACCGACACACAAACGCGAGTTCGAATGGGGAGAGATTGCCCCAGAGAAAAGGCGGAAACTTGAGGGAGACCGTGTCAGAAGTTTTGAGCCAAGACGATCACCTGACGATCAAAGAAAGCGGCTTCCTTCATCAATCGTGAAGTGCGAAAATAGTGGTACAAGCTCGCGGGTTTCTGGTTCTGATGATGTGGAACCAGGTGAAATTAAGTCCGACAACAGTAATGGGAGTAATAAAGAATGGTCTAGATGGCATCCTGGAGAGTCTGATAATAAAAGGAGGGAAGAAGAGAACACCTCAAGTAGCCGACCCATTTATCCAGATAGATTTCCTTACAAGAATGCTAGAGGCGGTCGGAGCAACAGCCGGCACCCTTCTTCACGTCACATTGATTCCGACTGGGCACAACATGATCGGTTGCACCACCGTGATCACAGGGACCGTAGCCCAGCATATAGCGAGCGGTCCCCACAGCATAGGTCCCGTCAGCCCATTCGTAGGGACCGGACCCCATCCCACCAGCGATTCAGGCGGCATGAACACCGAGAAAGAACACCGATGCACCTAGACAGGTCTCCACGTAGCCGAAACTCAGCTGTCAAGCCAAACCGCTCAACCGACAAGCCTGAGAGTAGTAAAGCCGAAGAAATGCAGAAGAAAAAGACCAATTCGGCCAGGCAGACAAGCAGGAGCGATAGCAACAGAAGTAGCGAGGAGAGGGCAAGCAAGGAAAAACCAGCAAATGGTGATACTGCTACTAGAAGTGAGTCAAGTGAATCGCTGCCACCTCCGCCTTCTCCACTGCCACCGCCTCCACCACCATCATCTCCACCACCTCCGGTAATGCCGCCTCCTCCACCGCCTCCTGTAGCCAATGGAAATGGTGGTTCTCTTCAAGAAGACTCTGTAATGGCGCAATTGGACATGGAGGAAGATATGGATATATGTGACACGCCACCGCATGCAACCACTCCTTCTGACCTGAACCTAAATCCAGTTTCCCTTCCAGTTCCTGCCAAGTGGTTCTATTTGGACATTTTTGGTACAGAACAGGGGCCTTCAACTTTGGCTGATCTTAGGACTCTAGTTGAAGAGGGTCACCTTCAGTCTGATCACTTGATAAAGCATGAGAGCAGCGACTGCTGGGTCACAGTTGAAAACGCTGCTTCTCCTTTGCTGGTGCCTGTCTTTCCATCTGTTGTTGGCACACCTGCTGATTCAATTGACTTGAATGTGGTGGATACTGAAGTTGCTCAAGAGGAGGCCCCACGTTTTGAAAAAACAGGTCTTCCAGATCTAAACTTGGATATTGGCTCTGGGGATGAATTGGAGATGAGTGATGAATTCAGTATTGATGAGAGGGTTGCCTCTTTTCTGGAAGGATATGTTTTCTCAGAAGGAAGCGAGCTTGGTGTGCTCTCAGGTCAACACACTCTTTCTCTCACTCTATTTCTTTTTTTAGAACGTTTTGTTTCTTTGTCTGTCCCTATTTTTTTTGCTTCTTTTTTCTTTTGTTTTGTTGGTGGTAGTTATTTTAGTTTAGTATTTGGCATGATTTTACTTGCTCGGATTCTGTTCTCTTTTTGTTGAAATATTGTACGTCTGTACGAGGTTGTGGTGGGTCCCAAGTCATTTGTCGGTCCATTTGGGCTAGTATTTCCACATTTACATCTTATTATACGGTTTATATTTTTTATAATTATAATATTATTATTTATTATGTTGGACTCTTTTGGTAAATCTTTCATCATTCTGTAGCCTGTGTCATGGATTTCGATCTGAATTTGCTCCTTTTGCTAATGAAATCCTGGGACCTGATCAGTCCAGCCCAGCTGAGCCCATTTTGGCCCAAGGCCCTTGTGTTAAATATTGAGTATTGACTCCCAATTTTACTTTTATATTTTTTCAGTTAAATATGCTTTATTTTAATTTTTGCAGAAGCTTTGGGGACCAATTTTAAGGAGGCGGATTTGGAGCGGTGGTGCCAGCAAGAAGGTAGCACACTAAATTTATATATATTGCTTTCTAAAAATCTTTCAGTTTGTTAGGTATAAGAATTTTCTTTGTTGACTTTTATCCCTGTTGACTTCTGGTCTTAGCAGTAATTACTACTATCTTTTTTACATGGTTGTAAATTCTTTAGATTGGCTCATTTTGTAATATCGTTTTTCTTATTTGTTCCTGGTCCAGTTTTATATTCTTTTATTCCTTGTATCTATTTTTCTGGAGGGTGATGCAAAAGTTCCATTCTTGGATTGTTTCATTATAATTAATTAAATGCCAGGCCATGTATCCAAATGGTCCTTTTATGTAAGAATTTTGACAAAAACATGCGTTATGGTTTTGACTGGATATGTTCTTTCCTAATATTTCATCTACAGGAGTTGCAAAATTACAACCAAGAGGACAAGAATGCACACGGCAATTCAGGATTAATGAAGGAACCTGCACGGGAGGGAGGTGGGCATGCCGAGGGGGTGACTGGAAGAGAGATGAAGAAAGAAGGAAAATTATTGTTAATGATGGGTTCCCTCTTTGCCAAATGCCGCCAAGAGGTATCCAAGAAGACCCCCGCCATTCCAGACCTGATATTTACCAGCCTTCCCGCACCAGGAATCTCACACTACACTCTTGGGCATTCTCATCCAATGAAGATTCTGCTGAGCCCGCCCTGGATCCCACCAAAGGTCCTGCCAGAACTCCTCGTGGCACCAAAGGGACACTACTACCAGTTACTCGCATTAATGCTTGTGTGGTCAAAGAGAAGAGTAACTCCTCCGATGCACGTAGTACCAAAGTGGCAAGAGGAACTGCAACAGAGCGACCTTTGTCTAGGTCAACACGATCACACTCTATGGCCAGTGACAGAGGGTCAGTATATGAAAGCATCACGTCCAACCATTCTAACTCTGGTACCAGGAGAAATCATGAGGCTGATTTTCAGAGCTTGCATCGTTGCAGAGCTCTGGCCATATCAAAAGATCACATACCTACTGTGGATGAACTCTGTGTGGATCTGGGTAGTTGGTACTATCTCGATGGCACAGGTCTGGAGCGTGGCCCCTTCTCATATGCTGATTTGCAGTGTATGGTTAGAAAAGGCCTTTTAGTGGAACAAACGAGTGTGTTTAGAAAGATTGATAACACCTGGTTACCAGCTGTAAAGGATTTGAGACCTTATGAGGCTTCTTGTACCACCACTTTGGCCTCTAGTAGTTCGGGTACCAAGTGTGGTGCAGGCCTTCCTCCTAGTACTCCAGATTTTAACATGAAGCACCCACAATTTCTTGCTTACATGAGAGGGAAGTTACATGAGCTGGTCATGAAGTCTTTCAAGACCAGGGAGCTTGCATCAACTATAAATGAAGTATTGGATCCATGGCTCACTTCTAAGCAGCCAAAGAAGGAGACTGAGTTGCATCCTTTCAACTCGACTGTCACAAGGAATAGTTCCAGCCTAACCCATGGCTCGTCTGGTGAGCTATCTTTTGTTATTATTATTTTATTTGTTTTTATTAGTTTCACACTGCCCCCTGATAAATGTTGATTTGTTTAGTGCTTGCTGTAGTTGGTACAGGTACTGTAGTACTGTACCACTAGACATCTGACATGGTTGGTGCACATACTATGCTGGTAATTTATGTATTCTGAGGCTTTTCTTGGTTTGATATCTTTGTAGAGAATGGAACCTACCATTCAGCAAAAAGAGCACGGCTGTTGCAAGGAGGTGATGATGACTCTTATATTTGGGGAGATGAGGATCCAGTAGTCACTCAAATGAAAGAATGCTCCTTTGAGGAACTAAAATGTGGGGCTAATCTTGAAGAAGAGAGTTCTGCTGCTGCGACCAGAGACAACTGGGATTCACTTGACCGAGGCTTGTTAGCAAGGGTATTTCATTATTTGAAAGCTGATATAAGATCAATACAGTCATCTGCCTCCACATGCAAGAGCTGGTATGATGCTGCCATGCTTTACAAGAGCATGTGTCAACTAATTGATCTATCTTCTGCTGGCAGTAAATGCAATGACATGGTTTTCCGGGCTATAATGGTATATTGCTTTTGCACTTCCCCTCTATCTTGACACACACAATATACACACCACACACATGCTAAACAGGTTATGACTTTATATTGATTGATTCTGTATTACAGGGCGGATATGACTTGAATAACGTGACAACTCTTGTTCTAGTTGGGTGCACTAACATTAGTTCTGGTGCTTTAGAAGAAATCCTCTGTCGCTTCTCCAATATTTCATTCGTAGACATTCGTGGTTGTATCCAGTTGAGGGACCTCCAAGAAAAATTTCCATACATTAAATGGATTTATTTGAATAATTCCATGGACCTATACTTCAGGATGAGGAGCCTTAGACAGATCGCTGATAAGAGAACCGATTTGGGTGAAGCGGCCAGATTCAGACCTGGCTTCTATAAGCGGTCCAAGTTTTTGCTTGATTCCAAAAAATCATCTGAAGTTCTTTCACGGGATGCTCAGATGAAGCGGTGGCTTCAGAAGAAATCAGAATATGAATATAGGAAAAAGAAGGAGTTTGTTTTCAACAAATTGAAGGAAATCATGAAAGGAAACCGATCTGATTATTTTGACCCTAAAGTAACTAGTTTTAATTTTTGTAACTTATTACTTTTTCTTTTTGCTTGCTGCTTTTAGCAACTGTTACTGTTTTTCACTTATGTGGTTTTGACTTCAGAGATAATTATTAATATGATTGTTTCATAGGTTGCTCAAATAGAAGATAAGTTGAGAGGAGGTTACTACGCACGTCGTGGTCTGAGTTCTCTGAAGGATGACATCAGCCGCATGTGCCGTGAAGCCATGAAGTATACTATTTTTTCTTTTTACTTGCATCTTTTGAGATTTTTTTATAATATAAGATAATCGCATAACTTATTTTAAAACTTAAATAATTTTTTAGAGTTAAGACTCGAGGAGATACAGGAGATATGAAGCAAACTATCATAGCTTTCATCCAACTTGCAAAAAGGCTCGAGGATCCAAAGCCAATCAATGGGAGAGATGAAAGTGGTAATTTACCAGTAAACTCCTCAGAATCTAAGACAAAGAAGAAACAAGTGAAGGGAACTGCTGAAAAGAAGGGAGCTAGCAAGGTCGATCGAGAAATCAAAAGAAGCCTTTCTAAGTTAAAGAAGCGTGCAATAGATTCAGACAGTGAAACTTCTGATGATTTCTCTGACGATGGGGCTGAGAGTGACACTTCCTTATCAGAGACTGAGAGCGATAGCACAGTTCTATCTGATGCACGGGGTCCATACGACAGTGGCTCAAAGATGGACGAATCTATGGATTATATGACAGATGAGAGAGAGTGGGGTGCACGCATGACAAAAGCAAGCCTAGTACCTCCTGTCACCCGGAAATATGAAGTGATAGATAAGTATTTGGTTGTGACAGATGAAGAGGAGGTGAAGAGAAAAATGACTGTGGCATTGCCAGAGGACTATTTCGAAAAGCTGCAATTGCAGAAGAATGGCACAGATGATCTAGAAATGCTGGAATTACCTGAGGTGAAGGAATATAAACCAAGGAAAACCCTTGGAGACGAGGTCATTGAACAAGAGGTGTATGGTATTGACCCCTATACACACAATCTCCTGCTTGATTCCATGCCAGAGGAGCTTAACTGGCCACTTACCGACAAGCAAGTTTTTATTGAAGAGGTAAACTATTCTCTTTTCAGGACTCATAAAAGTTTTGATATGATATTGATATGGTATTTCTGTATATCCCTGTATATAACTTCCTGACACTTTCAGATAATGCTGAAGACGTTAAACAAGCAAGTAAGGCATTTTACGGGTAGTGGGAATACACCAATGGTATATCCGTTACAACCCGTTTTTGAAGAGATGCAAACAGTTGCAGAAGCAAAAGGTGACACTCGTACTGTTAAGATGTGTGTGGCCATCTTACGTGCTATGCGAAATCGTCCTGATGATAACTATGTTGCCTATCGGAAGGTACTATATTTTTGCATGAATATCTCGTTTGTTAGATTTAAAGATATTATTATTATCAATTGCTAATCATTGAAATTTTTTGTTCTAGGGCTTGGGAGTGGTTTGCAATAAAGAGGAAGGGATCAGCGTGGAAGATTTTGTTGTTGAATTTTTGGGAGAGGTAGCTTTTTCCACCATGCTGTTTTAGTATTATTTTTCTTCATTTTTGTAATAAACACAAAGGTGTTGTGCTTCTGTATTTTTCTTTTTCGTTCTTACATATTTTGCCTTTCTCTAGGTGTATCCGGCATGGAGATGGTATGAGAAGCAAGATGGAATTAGATCTTTACAAAAGAATAATCAAGAACCAGCTCCAGAGTTCTATAACATTTATCTCGAGAGACCAAAGGTTTATTCACCTTTCATCTTTCACGTTACATAACCAAGAATATATAGATATGTGCTACGGTACTTCCAACTTTAAAGTAATATGTTTTGTTTTACGCTGGCCTTAGTTTCTCGAAATCTGAGTTTCTATGGCCTATTTGAACATTTCAATCTCTTCCACATATCAAAATCTCCTTAGAAACGTATTTTAATATTTTTCGAATTTATTTATTATATATGAAGTTATTAAATTGGGGGACCTAAAATTTATCAATTATAGCGTTTAAAAAAAATCATAAAACGTAGGGAAAAAACATAAAATAATTTGGTTTCTAAGGAGATATCAATACGTGAAAGAGATTTTGAGAAAGGAGGCCGAAGTAAACCGATAGATTACTTTGCAAAGTACCCTAACTCATCTCGAATACATATTCCATATATATATTTGTTCATTTTGATAATTTTTCCATTGATACTCTGTTATTTTTGTGTATCAATGTAGGGTGACCGTGATGGATATGACTTGGTTGTGGTTGATGCTATGCATAAAGCAAACTATGCTAGTAGGATATGTCACTCCTGCCGCCCTAATTGTGAAGCCAAGTGAGCACCTGTTCTTTCTTTCTTTTTCTGCTATTCCTAAGCTGATTTCATACACTTCTGTATTCAGTGCCTCTTTTTGTCTTTGTAAAAGGGTGACAGCTGTTGATGGTCAATACCAGATTGGAATTTATGCAACTCGACCTATCAATTATGGTGAAGAAATCACATTTGATTATAACTCGGTAACTGAGGTATGCCTCTTTTCTCAGAACTTTCCATCCCATGATATTAGAGTAACTAGACCAGTTGTTTTATCTAACTTTGTTGTATACATATATAATTTGATTTTAGAGTAAAGAAGAATATGAAGCATCAGTATGTCTCTGTGGAAGTCAGATATGCAGGGGTAGCTATCTTAGTTTGGCCAGTGAAGAAGCTTTCCAGAATGTATGCAATTCTTCTCCTTTCTCTCTTTTTTCCCACCCTAAAAGTTTGACATGTCAGTTTTCTTCCTGCAACTTTGAACTTGAGATGCACTATTGCATGCTACTCTGTACTATTTGACATTGTATTGATAGAACTATAGTTTTTAAAAAATCAATCCCTTTTGACCTAGGATGCCAGTGTTATACCTAATATATATATATATATATATATTGAATGTAGAGTGGCTATAGCCACACCTAAAAATTTTATTAATACAAAGAAAACAGTAAACAATAGTTTATTTACAATACAATTAGAGTGTTATACACCTAATATTACAAAGCATTGGTTCAAATTGCATATACATTCAGTTTAACTGAGAACTAATCTTGCTTGGGTATGGTATTTTAAATGACAGACATTGCAAGAGTCACATGGAATCCTGGACCGGCACAAATTAATATTAGAGGCATGTGAAGCTAATAAAGTGTCTGAACAAGATTTGATAGACTTGGCCAAAGCTGGTCTTGGCACCTGCTTACTCTCTGGCTTGCCGGATTGGCTTGTTGCCTACTCAGCCCAACTGGTATCCCTCAACTATTATACTATATCCTTCTTTTTATTTCCTGTATTACATTTTGGGATGCTTGGTCGTGATGCATGGTTCTTTTAGGTGAGATTCATCAACTTTGAGAGGACAAAATTGCCTGACGAGATATTCCGGCGCAACATGGAAGAAAAAAGGAAATATTTTTCTGACATTAGCATTGATAATGAGAAGGTTGATGCCGAGATTCAGGCTGAAGGGGTTTATAACTCTAGACTTCAAAATCTTGCTCTTACTCTTGATAAGGTACATTTATTTATCCTTTTTTTTTTTTTCTAAGAATACATTTCTTGGGTAAGATATGTGATTCTAAATGTTATTATTCATTGTCACAGGTGAAATATGTGATGAAGAAATTATATGGAGATGCTAAGAAAGCACCACCTCCATTAGAGAGGTTAACTGGAGCGGAAATGGTGTCTGCACTGTGGAATGGGGAAGGATCACTGGTGAATGACATGCTTGAATCCATGGAACTTCACATGGATTCAGATCTGTTTTCTGAACTCAAGTCCAAGATTTGTGCCCGCAAGCCATCTGTATCTGATGACCCTTACATGGACCTTCGTCGATGCCTCTTGTGGTACTTGTCATCTCTTTTCTATTGAGCAAATGGATACTTTATTATTTCCTTATTTATTTCAGTACCATTTCGGCTGCGGCAAGAATGTATGTGCACCTAGTCTGATTAGCTCCTTTTAATGACCTTGTTCTGTATATGTTTAATGAATTTGTGCTTCATTGAATTAATAAGATGAGAGTAAATTGCATGTAAAGGCTAAATTAACTTCATGTCGAGGCATGATTGAAGTGTTTAGGGTAAAATGGGAAATGTTTAGGCTGATTCAATTCTCAGTGGGACTTAAATAGGTACAATCTATATATATGGGCATCTATTGTAGTGTCTATCAAGGTGACTTATTTCTGATGTTTGCTGATTTTATCAAATATTTGATAACAGGTTGAGGGACGAATTGAGGGCTCTACCATGCACATACAAGTGCCGTCATGATGCAGCAGCAGATCTCATTCACATATATGCGTACACCAAATGCTTATTTAAAGTTCGGGTAATATTTTTTGTACTTAAATCTCCAGAAAATTGTATTTTTGTATTGCGAGGTACCCTCATAATTTGCAGTTGTAAATTAAAAGTTTACCAAAATGCAGGAGTATAAATCAGTCAAGTCACCTGCAATATACATTAGCCCATTGGACATGGGACCAAAGTACACAGAGAAGACGGGCTCGATGTACACTAAGACTTATGGCCCAAATTACATTTTGGGGCAGTTGATTTATTGGTTCGGCCAGACAAATGCTGACCCAGACTTGAGGCTAGCTAGAGCTAGAAAGGGCTGCTTGACCCTGCCTGATATCTCATCCTTCTACACTAAATCTTCCAAAAATGTTCGTGAACGTGTTTATGGCACCAGAACTGTTCGCTTAATGCTCTCTCGCATGGTATGTATTCTTTTATTGAGATGTTATGTGAACTATTGATTGCAATGGGTCTCAGGTGCTATGAACTGTTCTTTTAGTGGGGGTTAATACGTAACGACCTAGAAGAGGGCCAACTAGCCTACTAATTTTAGTTGACCCAGTGGGTCTGAAATGCCAGATTGTCCTACAGTTTTGGCCTTGGGTACCTAAATGATGCTCCCAGTTTTCACAAACTCAAGGAAAATTGTGCTATTTGGGAATTTGGCTTTGGAGTTCTAATACACTTCAATTTATCAGAGCTCTCGTTCGAGTTTAACTAAATTTGGGTTTTCATGCCAGCCTCCTGTGAATTGATTCGTTGTTTATTTTACCTTTGACAGGAGAAGCAGCCTCAGAGGCCGTGGCCCAAGGAGCAAATTTGGGAATTCCAGGACAATCCAAAATATTTTGGAAGTCCAATGTTAGATGTGGTTTTGGATGCATCTTCGTTAGATAGGGATCTAGTCAATTGGTTAAAGACACGACAAAACGTGTTCTACGGTTAGTTTAGATTGATTTTCCATTATTAGTTTCAGTTTCATTTTTTTTAGATGTGAGAATAAGCTGCGTCATCTCACAGTTTGTATAGCTTCTTTTTTTTTATATATTTCTTTTCTCCTGTGTTCTTTTCTTCAAAATTTAAGTAGAATACTTTTTAAATTAAAATTTTCCTTGCTAGTTCATATGTACAGATAGCGTTAGCCAATGATCTTAGGAATTTGAATATTTGATTGTGTGATTAGGTAGGATTGAACATAAGTCGATTAGATATGAGCTTTTGAGATTAATTATATATCTTGTATGCTTAATTGCAATTGTGAAGCATCAACTACTAATGTGCGTTATCCTAATGTTCAGTCTCTCCATTTCATAGCATCGACACGTCGTTAAAATTAATTTATTCGTTTTTATATTATAGAAAGAGGTACACAAAGCACTTATTAAGACATGTTGAATTTCATTTGTAATAATTATTTATATTATTAACATTAAACTAACATTGTAATCAGTAGACTATATAGTTTTCATTGTATTATTTTTCAATGAGTTTGCTTATTAATTTGTGTGATTCTAATTAAAAAAAAATGCAGGACTTGTTGCACGTGGAGCAGGAATTGCTTTTATATATTTCTTAATATTTAAAACAATAATTGAATGGTTCTCTGTAGTTTTATATGAAAGACCCCGTAACATTTTTTGTTTTTTATGGCTCACTGAATTCATCGTTTCCTTCAACTTTAAATTTTGGCAATTAACGGTCATGACTTTGTAAAATAATCGAAGCCGCAACACCACGAGAAATTTTATTTTGATGTGATCGGATCATAAGATTCACTTAAAACACGATTCATATAAAAAATATCGACGAGCCATTAAATCAATTCCGCTGCGATAAATAAAGAGAAATTCAACAACCGTCCTGGTTTAAAAAAAAATGATTTAGATGATTATACGAATAAAAATATTTTTAATTTTAAACCGCTAAGGAGTATGAAATGAGATTAGCTGTAATAAAAACAATTTTATTCTGAATTTCCTCACTAATGAATTTTCGCCAGGCGTGTAAATCACGTTAAAAAATTGTTCGTATTTATTGGATATTTATACATACCTTACATTTACATCTGTTATGAAACTCTTTTGGAGGATAGGTAAGAAACGGGAAAAAATAATTTTCTTTGTAAAAAAAAGTGCTTAATTAATTGATAATAATAAATAAATAAATAAATAAAGGTCCCTGTCTGACTAGCTGCGAAGTGTATTTTGCACGCTTTAAATCCGTACAACCATTGTGTGTCAGTTGTTGCTTAACACAGACCAATTAATCATTTCTCTGATTAAACACAGGAAACCCATTTTCTGACAAACTGTTCACCGAATCTATTGTCTTGGGTTCATGGTGCGCCGGATCTATCGGGAAGCTTATCCGGATCAGCCGGTTCCTTCTTAAAAACTTGCGTATGGGTTCCTGACTGACAGTCGTCTGACACAAGTAATAATTTCCTTTAATTGCCTTTGCTAATGGTGCTGTATAATTGGTCTCATTCTTTATTGTCAAATCTTTAAAAAGATTCTTTATTGTTAGAAACGAACAAAACTAAAATGTCAACAGGTGAGAAAACTTTTTCAGCCTTGATTAAAGATAGTGATGGCATATAAGATGTAGTCTGTAACTTATTCCAACAGTACATTTTATTTAACTATCTTACGAGACAGTAAAAAGGGTCAATTTTTCAATGTTTTTTAGTGTCTTATTCTTATGCTAACCTGTTGGTGTATTTAAATTTGTTTACTCGACAAACACAACCTGTCCACGTTTAATGCAAAGCGTAAAAACTAAAATTACTATTTTCAGCAAAAGGACGTGCAATACAAAAGGTTTGATACGGCAAAAATGTGCTTTGTTCAATATTAAGTTGTGGGGCTCGTAGGAGGTATGAAATAGTGCTAAGATAATTAATAGTTAGAAAAAGTATGACTAATTTCATTTAGGCATTTTTTGGATGCAGCATTGGCAGGCTTTGATGCCAGCGCATGTAGAAGATGTGGATGATCATCTGGTTGGGGGAGGAGATACCGATTTGGTACCGGATCAGATCAACTGGTACCAGTAGGAGGATGAAATGCATTTTTGCGTTTTTTTTCTTTTCCCCCCTTTTCCGTTGTTCTTTTGTGTTGGCAGCGAGAACAAATGTGCATGTTAGAATTTCAATGATATTGAAGGCTGAGATGTCATCGGAGACAGGTACCAACATCTCAGTCGCCGGTTAAGTGTAAAATTGGCCTCTTATACAGATAAAAAAGTTTTAGATAAATTGGTTAGTCAATAATGCACGGCACGCGTTGCTTTATTGTGACTAGTGAGGAGATCATTTATGTTAATAATTATTATTATTATTATTATTATTATTATTATTATTATTGTTGTTGTTGTTGTTGTTGTTGTTGTGTTTAAAGTCCTTAGGGCTCGTTTGGATTGGGGTGGAATAGCCAATTCCTAGGAATTGGCAATTCCATTTTTAAATTTTTCATCCAAACGGTTTTAGAATAGCCAATTCCATTCCTAACACAATTTTCAATAACACTCTTCCCAACAACACTTTTCTCTCTACTTTTTCACACTTCCCAACGCTATTCCTAAACTCACCATCCAAACAATATTTCCAATTCCCGGAATAGCCAATTCCTCCACTCTTCCCACTCTTCCTACTCTTCCCACTCTTCCCACTCTTCCCAACCCATCCAAACGAGCCCTTAGGCATTTTATGTTACCTTTAAAGGAGGGACTGTTCTGTGATTTCATATTTTTTAAGGTTTTTTCTTAATAGTTTCACTGTTTCAGGTTTTTTTTTTTTTTTTTTTTTTTTTTTTTTTTTTGTTGTTGTTGTTGTTGTTGTTGCAGCAGCAGGGAGCATGTGATTAGAAATCACTGCCTTTCTAAAAGGAAAAGTATGGGCCAAATTGATATTCACCAAAAAAAAAAAAAAAATGTGGTGCGGATTGTTGATTGAATGTTTGTTAAATTTGATTTTAAAAGAGTATCTTTTCTCTTAAATCTCTTGAGGTAATTCTCGAATAACAACCAGAATGTTATTTTCAACACTCTTTAAAAAAAAATAATAATTTGACACTAACTTTCAGTCTTTCAGGTAAAATCGAAGCTTAAAAAATAGTGAAGAGTGTGGTTATCAATTAAAATTTCGAAGTTTGAACATTTGAGATATTTCTTGTACGGTTGTACCAATGCCATCTGATCTTTGTTTCTACGAAATATCACCACATATTACTCCTTACAATGTACATGTGCCAGAAAATGCGTACTATAAGAACTCTTTTCTATTTTATTCGGTTCCATCTGAAAATAGAAAATAGATTCAATTTTTAAGTTCAACTGTATTATTCCCCTATTTTATTTTAAAAATATATAATTCATTCTTTCTCTTCTTAATACAAGATATTCTATCTATCTAAATAAAAAACAAATAACTTAAAAATGGAAAAATTACCATGTTAACTTTTAGGGCTCAACTTCTAGTCTATTTTAATTTTTTGTTCGATCTTATTTTAATCACATTTTCTACTTTCTTTCTTTTTTTTTTACACCCAATTTCATCCATTTCAATTTTCACCCCCATTCTATTTATTTCGATAGCAGTCTCTCTTGTTTTTCTCGTCTTTTTTGGTTCATACAAAATAAAATAAGAATTAGAAGAGGGCGAATGTTGAAAATGAGAGTATATTAAAAGATAAGAGACAAGAAGAAAATGCCATGATGAACCTCACGCGGAGGTTTACTTTCAATTTTTTTAACCAGATGACGTGGACATGGCATATCCATCCTCTGTCCCATCGAACGGCCATAATCATAACTCACTGCACAAGAAAACAGAAAATGCCAGTCACTAACGGGCCCCACGTCTTTTCTTTTCTTTTTTTATTCTTATTTCCTTCTTAACTTTAGCACACGTCTCAATAAATTAAAAAAAACCCGCACCCCAATTTGTACCCCAATAATCCCAATTTGTACCCCAATAATACCTCATGGCCTACTTTCGCAAATATAAACTAACCCTCCTACTCTACGGTCTATTTCTCGGGTGCAGTATATTATCTCTTTGACAGCTGGATGATGATCTCACATAGCAAAACAAAGAAAGAAAGGAATGATTGTTGCACGGGGGAAATCCCACCAAATTTCTACAAATGAGTTAAATATCTATTAGTGGGACCCACATTTCAGAAGTGGAATGACGTGAGAGCAAGGAGTGGTGAAATGTAACTTCTTACATAGAGAGGTGTAACAGATAAAATCATAAAGGACCCGCGCGCTTTTACACCGAGAGGTGATACGGGTGCACTACAGCTATTGGATTGTCAGATGGAACAGCTGGACTTGACACGTGGCGAAATATGGTTGGTTCTTCTGAACGGAATTCGTGCATTTATAGGACAGTGACCCCACAATACGGAGGCCCTTTTGCGCTTTAGCCCCCGACCCATCTATCTCTTTTTCACTGTTTGGTATAACGGCCGTTTATGTATGTACAGTTTCTAATATGGGCCCATTTTTTCAAATTTTTGGGAGGATTGATTCTCTTGATCGGATCACACAATTGAGCTGATATTTGTCCGCGAGAATTTATTTCTCTAGAATGAAAATATATTTATTTATTTTTTGAATGAAAATATGTTTATTTCTAGCCATTGATCTTTTGTAGCTAATATTTATTTGTACCTAATTACTTTGTTTTAGAAGACAACTTAGTTTAATTTTTTCTTTGATAAAATTGCCTTCTAGATAGAGGTGAACTTAGATAGGACAAATGTGGTGAATGCCCCTTAGAAATTTTCCCAATTAAACATTTATGTATATATTTTTATGGTTATATAGATAAATTTGTAAGAAAATATCTATTTGTTCTCCATAAATCTAACTGCAATTTTATTGTTGATTTTCATTGTTAAAAAAATTTATATTTTGATATGATTCTATTATGTTGATAAAAGATTATTTAATTTCTATTTCTTCCAATACTTCTAGATATTCCATTCTTAATTTCAATTCATTTGTTTTTTTAGATAAACTTGACAGCGGCTGCCAAGTAGAATTTCAATTCATTTGTTGGAATACTCATTAGAGAATTGTACTGCAACATTATGCTGACAGTGATTAGCACAATAAAGCAAAGGTCCTCCTTTTTCTAGCACCATTTTAGTACGGATTCATTACTGTTTTAGATATATTTTGAGCATATATAATGTGCATAAAAATGTCCAATTTATCACGGGTTGCGCAACATGATGGGTGTAAAAATTTTCAATTTAACTAGCGGTGCCCTTCACGGTACAATTTTAAAAAATCGAAGCACTTTTACAAGTTACAGCTCCAAACGTTGGTGCAACGGCTAGTTCATCACTTCATCTGATAGGAGTGGGTTCCAGCCAATAACCAGCAATACAAAATCCTACGTGTCATCCGACGTGTCACATTCACGGATTCGTGTCTTCTTAGAGTGTTCCCATTCTACCAATGCCTCTCTATATAAAGAGCGCCATAGTTCACTCTGCTAGTACACAGTGAACAGAAGTCACGATTCACACCACAACAAAACCATATCATACAAACAACATTCACAGGCCTCACACAATCTCTTTCCCTTCTTAATTTCACCTTGCTTCTTTTCTCTCTTATCTCAATGGCTGTTTCTAGAACAGCAATGGCGATGCCTCTTTTGTTCACATTGTTGATCAGTCTGACAATGGCAGAGTCCAAGTTCGATGATGTCATCCAGCCTAGCTGGGCTAACGATCATGTCATCTATGATGGCGATCTTCTCATGCTCAAGCTTGATAACTCCTCTGGTATATATTCATCTCTGCCATTTCCAACTTGATCATTCCAAAAGCTCACATTAATTTTTTTAATCAATGTATAAGTTCTGAGTTTAAAAGTTCTTCTCTTTGTTGAAATTTTGAAATAGGTTCTGGATTTGCATCAAAGAGCAAATATTTGTATGGCAAGGCCTCGGCCGAGATCAAGCTTGTTCCCGGTGACTCAGCCGGCACTGTCACTGCCTTCTATGTAAGTCAAAGTTATTTCTCGCACCACTATCTCTCTCTAATATAATATTTCTCAAGGCAATGTGACTAATAGAAGGTCTTATTTAAAAAAAAATATTCAGATGTCTTCAGAAGGTGACAACCACAATGAGTTCGACTTCGAGTTTCTGGGTAACAGAACAGGGGAGCCATATCTTGTACAGACGAACCTCTACATCAACGGGGTCGGGAACCGGGAGCAGAGGATGGACCTTTGGTTCGATCCGACAACTGACTTCCACAGCTACTCTGTCTTATGGAACCCACAACAAGTTGTGTTCCTAGTCGATGACACGCCCATTCGTGTTTACTCCAACCAGGAGTCGACGAAAGGCATCCCATTCCCCCGTGACCGGCCAATGGCGGTCTATAGCTCAATCTGGAATGCTGATGACTGGGCCACAGAAGGAGGTAGAGTGAAGACTGATTGGAGCCATGCACCGTTTGTAAGCACGTACCGAGATGTCAAGATTGACGGGTGCGAGTGGGTCGACGGTGTCGATTGGGACAGTGAGGTGAAGAGGTGCAGTGAGAGCCAGTGGGGAAAGGAAGGGAGGTACTGGTGGAAGGAGAAGGAAATGATGATGTTGAATGTGCACCAGAGCCATCAGCTCTTGTGGGCTCGGTCTAAGCACATGATCTATGACTATTGCAATGATCCGGCCAGGTTTCCAGTCCAGCCGGCTGAGTGTGCGCATTAATGGGTGTTGTATAAGAGGAAAGTGGAAGGTTGGATAAGTAAAAGTGGAACTGCTTGTTTCTGATGTTGGTTTGGGGAGTAAAAGGTTGGGTCTAGTTAAGTGGTTGTTTTATTTCTTCATTTGTTTTGTTTTAGCTTTAAGAGAACTGTTATGGGTTAGGATGTGTTTTGTAAAAAGATGTCCACGGTCTGTGGTCTAATGAAAATGCTTTTCTTTTTGTAAAATGTTTTCCTCCACTTCTTTTCTATATTCTTTTGAGCACGTTGAGTACAATCCTGACCCTGACAAAATAATTGTTTTCAGTGTTGAAAGCAAAGAACTGGCTCAGCTTTGTTGTGGAAACGCAACATTCTTTTCTTTTGGCTCCTGCCTTTTACATATTGTAAATAAATAAATGATGAACAAATCTCATTACATCATTTGCAATCTAGGAAAGGGTCGCCCTTTAATCCCTAGACGGTTTCTTCTGGTTTGATAAAAAAATGGTTTCTCAAACCGCTTAAACTATACTGATAATTTTTTGTTTCCAATTTTAGAATATATATTCTAAAGTTGGCCTGATATGTTTAAAACTTGGAGATTCGTTCGCAATGAATTATGTGACAATTCTAACAATCATAAAATAAATTAATTTGACAATTCTACAATCATTAAATATAACTTCATACATATATTTTACACAATGATAATTAAATTTATACAAAATTTTATCGTATTCAATGAAGTTATATTGACAATAGTCTGATAATATTTAACTTTAATAAGCGGCAAATCAATCAACTGTCAATAATCATTTTTCATTTTTGAATACTTGTAAATTAATTTGAAAATATAATGTCAAAATTATCAAATTTACTCATGGCGCTGATATCAGCAAATCCATCCAGAAACGAAGAAAAAGAAGGAAAATAAAAGATATTTTCCTACTAAAAAGGTCATACCGTCATTCGATTCAATAATTTAGCTTCAACGTGTAAAATGTTGCCTATGACATTAGCTCAAAGAGCAATCAAATGTAAAATATGAGATTTGTTACTTCAATCAACTGATTAGAAAATATATTGGGACAAAAAGGAAAAAAAAAAATGAAAAACTGGAATACCCTTGTTGATGTTCAAGTGTTTAGAAGCTAGCAACTCTTTTATTAGTACTATGAATGTTGTAACATACTCCCATTACATAAACCTTGATGGTTTCCAAAATATTTACAAAAACACCCCCTTCTAAGATAACCTGATCACGAAAAAGAAACCCTAACCCCCACAACCCGGAAACATTATTCGACAGATTTATAGTATTTGAGTTGATACAAAGATTGGTTACTTTGCTAAAACAGAGAACCTTGAAGCTTTGTTCATCTCATACTCTCTTAACCAGAACAATCAGAATCACTGCAAGTGCAAGTGCATAAAATGTATTGGGAGTGATAAAAGACTGGAAAGTGGAGCTGCTGCCAGCCTCTGCCTCTGAGCTTTCAGCCCCAGCTTTCATCCCAAAAATGTCCTGAATGAAGTTCGATATGTTGTTCACCAAATCCATTGCTTTTCCCTTTACATTGTTCACGAGATCAGTGAAACCATTGCTGCCATTTGGAGCATCTGCTGGCTCACTATGAGTCTCTGCACTATTTTCCTGATTGTTGTTGAATAATTCTTCAAAAAACTTCTCAGGGAAATCTGCATCAGTTTTTTCATGTACTAAGTAAAAACAGGAACAATTATTCGACCGTCAATATTTGGGTAAGAAAGCATAATTTTAGAGGGCAATTGATCCCTGAAATGGTCTGTAAGTGACAATAATTAACTTAATCAGTGTTCTCAGTTTACATTTCCATCTGCAACATCTGTATGTCCAGAATTTTACAATATTCAAAAGCTGAATACGACTCTTACTAAACACTACAAGTGCAAAGTATAACTTTCGGCAAGCTACCTTGAATAATGGTTCCGACCCAGCAGTAAATACCAATTGCATTAACTTTAAATGACAAATGAGGCAACCAAAAGGATACAAGGAAATAGCAAGGGGACGATATAGGAACTTTGAAACTTCAGGGATCAATAGGAACTCAGTAATCAATAATTTTCAATATATAAGTCACTAAAACAGTGTGAATTTAAGCATACTGGTTTGGTGGTTGCGGCAAAACTCCATGACCTTCTCATTCTTCATGACAGCATCCCAAACATTCTTATCGGTTGCCAGAGATGCCACTACACTCTGCTTGCCGATTAAAAACAATATTAGGATAAGTAAGAAAGAAAGGGTGAGGGGGAGAGTAATATTCATTAATTTTTTTAAACAAATTTTTACATTAAATACAGAAGTTTGAAGTTAATTATATAAAGGACTAGCATAAACCAGCTGGCATGTACTGCTTGTGTTAAACATTGAAAAGTTAAGCAAAGGAAGAGGCAAGAACCTGAGCCTCAGGGCTGGATTGAAGAAGAGAAAATGCTTGTGATACGCCTACTGGCATTGCTGGTATTAAGGCATTGTTTGGGAAAATATCCATTTGTCCAGGCTCATTCACCCTGTAAACATGACATCAACAACTCATATGAAATGAACACAATAAGAATTGGATTGAAACTGTATCTTATAAGCAGGATTTGCACTGAGAAAGACATCTGCTATTAAATATTATTAGCAAATATTACACCACTAATTAATCTCTAAGAACCATATTTTCTTAAATAATAAATCTAACAAACTCTGCTAAGAGTTTAATTTTGTAATTATAGCAAAATTTTATCCTAAAGGTTCCTCATAGAGATTAGAGGGCACAGCCGCACAGGTAATTAGTTGCACTTATTTTCCAATCTCAACTAGATATTGTAAGCATAATTTGAATCATTCGATCTTTTTTCGATCATCTAGTCGAATTCATCATAAAAATTTGAAATTCAGCTATTTATCAATTCCACGCAGTTACTCTACGAAACAACAACTAGACCAAACTAAACCTCACAAACAAAAAACAGCGAACCTCTCAAGCGCACGAGTCAAGTCCTTAGTAGCCTCCTGAGCTTCCTCAAGCGTCGGCGGCACGGGGCTGAAGACCAATCGCGGCGGAGGATCCTCAAACAGATCCTCTCCCGCGAATTCCCAATCATCCCATTGCGAGATCGCTGGATACGCGGACTCATTCAACCCCTTGGATTCATCAATTTGGATAGCGATCGGTGCAGGATCAGCGACGGCGGTCGAGGCGGAGGGAGGCGGCGCAGGGACACTCGATCTCCGACCAGTACGGCCGAGCGCCGGACGATACGCGCCCAAAGCGGCCGCCTTTGAGGCTGTTCGCATCACTCCTCCTCCCATGGTCTGATCGGATTTGATTGGTGGTTGTTATTAGTTGATGATGGTGCTTTTATAAAGGCGAGATGAGATAAATAGGCGAAGGAAAGGAAAGTGGGAATAAGAAAGGTTGGAGGTGAGAATTAAGGATTTCAGTTGGATAAGTTATTATTATGGAGATATTTTGAGTCGTTCTCTCTTCTTCAATAGAAGAAGTTAAATAAAGGGAAAATTGGATATATCATATCTATATCATATAACCAAGTCTTTTTTCGATTGATCAAGAAAAGAAAAACTCAGTCCTGCTTTGGTAATTTGTCCGGATTTTGGGGCATAAGTGCTAAGCTAGATTCTAAAAGTAGGTGCAGTGTACATCTAATGTTAACACCGTTGAGTAAAAAAAGTCGTTTCGTCACTCATTTGATCTGATCCCTCTAGCTATTTGAGGGCTAAGTAATGAACCGGGTGTACTCAAAAACAAAAAGAGATTAAACAGAGCAATCAACAAGAGCGTTACAAGAGCGTTACAGGTGTTGCTGTAAGTGATGACGTGGAGCATCTACCAAGGGAATTGCTTTCCCCACGCCTCATATTAGAGATCCACTCCCTATGACAATAATACCCTCCGCACTCCTCTCTCTTTATTTGGTTCAGCATCAAAACGAGAACAGAGAAACTGAATAGACACATCTCCTGTAATTTTGTTTTACCAACTAGTAATTCCTCACTCTTGCATGGTTCTAATTTGATGAATGCAATAATCTCAGTTCCAGTATAGCTTATTTGAGTGCTGAATTTTTATAATAATAGTCCCAATTTGTTATTATTCTTTTTTCTTGTGAATTGATATCCATTACCATTGCACTATTTTCTTCAAATTAGACTTTGCTCCAAAGCAAGTGTACCTACCTAATTGACCATTGAATTCGTTTGCTTTCAGTACCAGAGAAAGACTTAAATTTTGTAAGTAAAAAACATGGAGAACACTCCAACATCGACTCCACTTACAAATGTGGTCTCTTCACCTTCACCGGGCCAACCTCGTGACACATGACACCTCCTCTATATCCTTCACCAGGACCACCTCCGACCACCTCGTAGAATGATTTCTCTGTACGATCTCTTTCTTTTTCGAGTCACCACGGTAAAGAGCTGTGCCAGGGTTTCCTGTTCGGATCTAAGGTTTCGAATTTCTCAGTCAGTGAGAAATAAGGAACAGCGAAAAGGTAACCGATCTAGACCGTCGGCAGGAGGAGGGAGGAGCCCCGGAGCTAGGTGTTGTCAGGCGGAGCAAGGTGAATCAAAATCGCAGGGGTCGTGCTCAGTGCAAATAGAAAAAGAGGATAAAAAGGTGCGAGGGTATTTTAGTCATTTAAAAGGATATGGGAGTGAATCTCTAAAAAATAGACGTGAGAGAAGCAATTCCCATCTACCAATGGCTCGCAAATGACCTTTTTCCTTTTTCCCATTCCTCTCTCTCTTATCCTTTTTAATTTTTTTTGGATTGTATTTTGGTTCTAAGATGGGCTGAATTTGGACTTGTTGAATATAGGCCTTCTGTTTGACCATAAACCGAACCGACGTGTGCTATTCATGGGCCCAAAAAGGAGGGAATGAAGAATGATAGATTGACAGTCGGTTCTGCTGGGAGTCGACAAAGGCATACGTGTCACCAGATGCACACTTGCACATGACTCGTTTGTTGAGTTGATGCGGGAAAGGGGAGCAATGCTCTCTTGAGTCAAAGAGGGTGGTTTGTCCCGGAATACAATTGTGCAGTGGCTTCATCAAACAGTAGAATAATTTGTGTCTAGATTAGGTGCGTATCTAGGGAATGATCCTTGTGGACCTTCCAAACGACATAATTCTAATATATTATTTTAGCAGGTATGTATTTTGTTATTTGTTTATTTAGTCGCGTTGTCTCCTGAGTCCTGACCAAAGATTGGAAATTGGTTTCAAAAATTAATTACAAATTTCGGGTTTTGGTCATTAAAATTTTCCACAAAAAATAAAGTTTTTGGTATATACTTTAAATTAATCTTGTAAGTTTCATTAGGAAAAATTAAATTATTTTCAAGGCATGCGTTCAAAGAAATTTCATGGAAATAAAAATATATACATTAACGTTGTCATCTTTTCAATTAATGTTTCAATGGCAAAATTACTTCTTATAAAAAAAGAAATATTTAGCAAGAATTTAGTTTTTTTTTTTTAAGTAAATTCAGAATTATAACCAAACAATTTTGGAATTCCTGTATTCGAAAAACTTCGGAATTTCTATAGGATTACACATGATTCATTATTGAGGGGTTTCCAATAAAATAACCAAACAATTTTCCGAAATTGAGAAATGTTTCGAAAATCACCGTTTACATTTTGCAAAGATAAGAGAGTGACTCGTGACAGTGACAACACTCAAAAAGACTAGCTGATAAATCATTTGATGTCAAAATAATTACAAAAGTTCTTTGTAGATAAAAATTAAACATTAAAGCTTTCCAGCTGTCTTCTTAATGAGATAATAAATCATTTATTAGTTCGTACATAAGTGTATGGGCTACTCCTGTGTTGCAATTTATTATACCTACGGCGCAAATTTTGTTGGTAACCGAAATATTATTATACTCTTGTATATATTATTATACCTACTGCAAAATTTTGTTGGTAACCGAAATATTACCATGCTTAGATGCGTAGTTAAAAATTAATTAAAAAGAAGAAAAATGAATCAGGCGGGCAAAGCTTTGAAAAATGGATGATTAATTGGTCTTTAGCAAATCCTGGACCAGAATTGCTTAATGCATTTTACAATCAGTCAATCACTGTAATCACCAAACTGCCTCTCTACCTTATTTGGCGGTAGGAAGAGGACTGGGATAGCAAGGTAAGGCAAAAAAGGAAAAGTAGTTACCAATCTAAATTAGCTAATAGTAAAAAAATAGAAGGTGATTGTGGTGAATCTGGTGATTGCAATAGCGGTGATGTCCTTATCAAATTCGATTTTGGACACCTAGCATGTTATAATAAAGAAACAAAAACGATTTAACAGATTTTCGTGATTTTATGAATTCATCGTGAATTTATGAACAGTTAACGGATACGATTTTGTGGATTCTCGTTGTTTATTAATTAATTTTTTTTTTGGATTATAGATTTACACTCTTATATTAATTTGCTTATCTTGCATTGAGATTTTATATTGTCGGTGGTTTGGTGCATTTACAGACTAGTTTGATTTAGTAATCGAGATCTTTCAATATTTACTGCTTTATAAATTATAATGTTATATTACATCTTTGATTGGTATTGAATTATGTTATTGAGTTTAGTAATGTGTTATTCATAGTATAAACTTTGTGGAAATAAAAAAGTTATCGAAACTTATCAGTTGCTTTATCACATTTAATGTTAAATTATAACTGATCATGCCGCTAATAAGTACCACTGAACGCTTTTTTAAAATCTTGATAGGCTTGACATTAGTGACATTTTTCACAAAACGGTACAATTTTGACTGGCAACATTAAATTAACACTCCGTGTCTTTTAAGAAACCTCTGAAACTTTGTCCAGTACATTTCCAGCTGGCTTCATCCAATAACCCATTCACCCTTGCCAATTTTGCGCTTCTTGATATCATACACAAGAAGCAACACCTTTATCTATGTATGAATCTCACTGATAGGGGCGGATACAGGGAGGGAGCATGCATGGTCTAAATTTTTTTTTAAGTGTTAAATATTAAAAATACAATGTTAATTATGTTATCTAATGTATCTCGTCTATTCTAAATTGAAATTTCAAATTACTAATGTCTAATTGAAATCAATCTCGACAACTCGGCCTACACTATCCTCCAATCCTAATTCCGCCCCTACTCACTGGTATTATGCATGGTTTCAGCTTTCTACTTCTGTATTTGGAATCTTGTAGTAATTGTCATTCCTCTGTCATATTTAGAGTTCGTTTTGTTTATTGTCTATAACTTTTGTCCAAAATGGAAATACAAGTTTCCATACCAAATTCAAAATAGTGAATATATGAACATATTTCCATGTCTGCATGATGTCAGGGTCAAACAAATATGTGATAATGCTAATAATTATATATTGTTTTAAGGATATATTTTTTAAAATCAAGGATGTCATAGCGCGTTTTCTAATTTTAAAAAAGTTGGCACAGAATGAAGTGAACATTTTCTCCATATTTCTTGTAAAGGACAAACTATGAGCAAATCATGAATAATAAATGAAGCACTACCAACCCTAGCTAGGCTCCAATCAGCAAGCAACCCCCACTGCATCTTGCAATCTTGTACAAAGAGACCGTATCAAAGTCACCTTGTCCCCATCAGCACCAAGCAAAAGATCAACAAAAAATAAAAAGAGAGAGAAAAACATTTAATAAGCCAAGAAACTTTGTCAGTATAAATTAGGGGACTGTACCTCTAAGTTCCAGCTCACTCCAAACCAATTCCAACTTGTAAGAGAGAAAAATGGTTCCTTCATTTCTTTTGTTTGCTCTAAACTTCATGCTGATGTCTGAGGCAGCGGCACGACAACTGATGCATATCGAGGCTAGTGCGCCTGCAGAGTTTGAAACAGGGGTTGCAAAGCGTGATAAGAGACCTTTCGACAAGTCCATAGTGTTCGCCGAAGTCATGCTTGGAGGCTTGGCAATTGTGACTGCACTTGCAATTTTTGCATACATTCGTGTTACTCGAAAGAGGGATGATGCTAATAAGGTCTGATAAATAGTGGTTAGTTTTATAGCAGTAAGACCTTCTATAAAGTAAAGATAGATCTGAATGTGTTGTTAGTTCTTTTAGCTACAATTAGCAAAATGGAAGAAAAAAATGAAAAAAAGGAAAGAGATGTTGACTACCTAATGCGGTGATCTTACTAATGTATTATTTATTTATTTTTTTCTAAATTTTCTGTCATTGTGGCACAGTTTGAGATTACCTGGTACCAAGCTTTCATTATATATATTAGTTTGGTTCTTTCTAGGTCTCACAAATCACAAACGAAGGTTGCATCAGAGTTTGTTCGAATTCAGCCTACAAGGCCCTTTTCCGATTCCCTGGAAATTAGAAAACCCTGGAATGCCTGGATTAAAATGTTTTTTAGTGTTAAAAAAAAAAAAGGAAATTTGGGTTTATAGAACTGGGCTTGAAATAGGCCTTCATTCGATGGTAAGATGATATTTACTCGGGCCTATGTAGAATAATTTCTGTCCGGTCCAGTAACCATGTGCCCAGTTTTATTTTTCCTTTTCTTCATCTTTTAAGCTAAATATTTTTTTATTTATTTAATTTTTTTTTTTACAATTACACTTCGAAAGATTCTTACAGCATTTAACTATGTCGATACTTTTTTTTTTCTTTCGGCTTGCAATGTTAAATTAGGAGTTCAACACTACACATATTAGCTAAGGTATAAAACAGAAATTAATATATTTTGGATGAGAATATATATGAAATTATGAATACAACATTTGGAACTCTACAAATTTTAGACCACAAGCCATCAAACTATAATTACTTCCAAATTCCAATATTCAACCACGGCGCCTAAGATTTTCCACAGATAAGCATGACAACAAGATTACAAAATCTTCAAAGTTAAACATGATAAGAGAAGCTAATAATTTAATTTTCCATAAGTTTCTTGATAAGACATGATTATGTATTTAAATTACATATATAAAAAGATGTCAATGGGTGTTAAGCGTGGGTTCGTAGATCTTGGAACATTTTGACTCATAGCTTAACGACACATCTCATGCTTTGTGTCATATTATCACTTTTTGACAAAATCGCCAACACAAAAACCGTGTCAAATTGTCAACCCAATTCAACCCATTTTATATTCAAACTTTGAACCCCTTATTTGGTAAAGGTCAATTCAATAATTGATTGGTGGATGTAGAGAGTCAACTTGGCTCACATAACAGTCCACGTGTCAAACCTGATAGAATCTTTCTTTGTTTCAGTGGTTAACTTTTTAAGCCTGCAAATTAATTTATGAAAATTGAATTGAAAAACTAATTTTGTGGGCATGAATCGAGATGCCCTGTCCTACACGCTACCCCCCTCCCCGTTCCGCGTTTTCTCCACTTGCACTGAATTTCTTCAAATTTTCAGCTTATATTTGATTTACTTTATACATACAATATCTAAATTTGACCAAATTACCGTTTGTTCGTCTGAAGTAATTTTTCCATGAAACATTTTTCAATTAATCTTAATTAAAATTCATCTGGTTTAAAAAGTAGAAGCAATATAACTACAGAATTTATGACAGAAACAAAATTAGGATAAATTGCGAGGATGAATCTAAAGAAAAGAAACAAAAAAAAAAAGCCTATCAGGAAAGAAAACATTATATATAAATGACATCAGTTTACTTCCAAATCGCAATCAAGGAGCCCAGAGTTTATCTTGTATGCGATGATTAGAACAACTAATATTGACTTGATAAAAAATCGAATCATGGATAAATTAGACACGCAAGTCACTAAATAATTTGTGTACAAGATGAATCTTCTGGTTGTGTGCATGTACAATAAGAAAGCACTCACATAAATCCTGGGTTTCTACTAGAAATAAACAATCACAAACAATTCCCCTGCTTGACTAAGTCTAACGCCTGAGGTTAGTGAAGCTGAGATCTGAATCTAGAGAGCAGTTGACTTGTTGCTTGCTTAGTATTGACTGGGTGCAAAAGTTCTGCCACTTTCTGTTAACGGGCTACCATGTCCATGATATTCTTTTTAGAAAACAAGAAGCAGAAAATACCTCCTGCCTTCTAGGGCAAAAATTTCCTTTAATCTGTAGTCCTTATTCTGTCTTTTTTTTTTTTTTTTTTTTTTTTTTTTAAATGAAGAGTACATATGCCGTTTATTTTTATTTTTTGTAGGTTTTCGAAAGTTCATCATTTCTAAATGCAAACATTTTTTATTTTTTAAAAAATTAGAACATCTTTCAAAAATTATAAAAAATTCAAAAAATATAAAATTTGAATTCTTACAAGATTTCAATATTAGATCCAATTACATAATACATATTGGCTGTTCAAGTTCAAATGTGAACATATGAGCTCCAAAAGCACCAAGACGTACTGTACGGTAAATAAAAATTTCGAAACTGTTTGCATCAGCATTCATACAATACATAATGTAACAAAATTTTTAAATCGATAAAAGAAGAGAAAATAAAAAAAAGGCAGAATGACCGATGACGCCCCACACAACGGATGACCTTGAAATTTTAGCAGCGCGCATAAATGTCATTATGTTTTTTAGAAACTTTTTATATGAAATTTTCACGCATTTTCATCCTGCCGATATGCTCTGTATTTACAGCGCTGCTGAGAAATGAGAATCTCAATCTCGTGCGTCATCGCTGCGAATTACCTAATTTTTTTTCTCTTACTTTGGAAATTTCTAAAAGACAATGATGAGTAACTTGAAGGTTCGGACAATGAAATTAGACAAAGTTTTGACCGACAAAGACAGATTTTGGTCCAAAGGTATTGAATGCCAGTATAATTCCAAGTTTTGTCGTTTCTTGGATCTAAAGTCCGCTTAAATAACAGGAAATTGTAGAAATCACCAAACCGAAGCCTAGCTATACCTCTTCTCCAATATTTTGAAAAGTGAGTCTGACGTGGAACCGGTGAAGTTACTTTTTCGACTGGTTGTAAAAATTGAATATATAAAAGTTCGATATAATCAGACCTGATTAAGATTGTAAATATCTATATGTAATACTCATCGCTTTTCATACCGTTTTTCTTTAGCGTACATTGTATTAATTAGCTCAGTCAACCTATATATCTAAATCGCATAATGAAAAACAATTCACCAATTGTACTAAATATTTCTTTTTGTTATGCTATTTACTTAATCTCCTATAATTCCTCAACAAATTGGGCCCTCAAATATTTTTAATGAGCAACGCTGGGGCCTCTCATCATCATATACTAGTTTTGAATTAACGGTACTACTTTTTTTCTTTTATAGTGGTTATCAAAGCACCTGAGTATTTATGTTAAAATCAATTCTTTTTTTTTTTGTTCTTCTCTAAGACGACATCTTTGTATCTTTCACTGATTTGCAGTTCATTTATTCATCGCATGCTGTCCCCAGAATTGTCTCCGCTATCACGTTCGAATTTCACAAGAATATTTTTCGCTGTTTTCATTTTTTTTTTTTTTTTTTTTTTTTTTTTTTTTTTGTTATGTGTTGATATGGAACCATACATGTGTCAAGCTGAGCAACTGATAAAACCTCACAAATCCCACTTCATTTTGAGTAAGCTAAAGATTTCAAGTTTTTAACAATATATATATTACATTAACGTCAAAAAGTTAACGTGCATGTGTGTATCTCGAATGTAGTGAACCTAGCTAGAGGCATAACCAGTAGACATATATAGGGTAGGTAAGCTGTTATAGATGTTTATTTATATCTTTTATATATAAAAAATTTTGATATATAGCTGTTTGTATAATATTATGACCATAAAAAGTTTATAGTGTCATCCCTTTTGTTTCAATATTTTTGGTGAATATGATCTTTTCTTATAGAAACAGCAACTTGCAATTAGTTAAAGTATTCACTTAACAAATAAATAATTTTTTGCTCGAAAAGTACAATATGCAGTTTTATTATTGGCCAAACATACAAGATAATAAATAATTTATTTGCTGTTGAATACATTTATTTTATCCTACTAGCAAAAGATGCCCTCAATATGTGGGCAAATAAGAAAATAAAATATTGATATTATTTTTATTTCATATAGAACTTTACATGTTATGGTCAATAAAGATATGGTACAATCAATAATTTAGTCTTTTTTTTTAAATAAATAGGTAATTTGGTAGTAACTTAATCTTTTCTAATAAAAAATCTAACCTTTTAATCTTAAATTAAGATCTAGACTACTAATCGGATCAAATTATTTATACAAATCAACGGTCCATAATTGATGTAAGAATTATTTACACCCTTTAATATGTGCTTTTATAAGTAGTAGAGATTTATACCCTAGTTGAATGAATTTAGGAAGATAGAGAAGTGGGCAACGTACAACGTTCCTTAAATAATTATTATTAAATTGAATATTTAATAATTGAGAAAAATATTTTTTCTTTCAAATAAGATAAAGAGCGCTCCTTACTATGATAAAGTAAAGAAATGCAAAGTCCTGGATATATAGTAATAGTAGAGGAGAACTAAAAATAAGAGGGAAAAAAAGAGAGAAAATAAGTTATGTAACAAAAAAAAAAGTAATTGAATACAGGAACTCGGCCAGTTTTATCAAATCCTCAGCCTCGCAAAATTTTGGGACCAAATAGCACTAGTTGTCCAATTGTGAGAAAATTCGTCATTTTGTTTCCTTTCACATGCAGAGGCGAAGCTATGTACTCACAAGAACTCAGGACCCATTTAAAAAAATTGAAGGACCCAGGTGAACATGTCATGTCTGATTTGAATTACATAACGACTCCTAAAAAATTACATAGGGACCAAGTAGCATTTGTTCCAGATAAATCGCATTATTTCTTCCTTCGCAATGAATCTTATTAAGACAAAACTTAGAATATAATGGAATTTATTTGGATGAATGATTATTTGTAACATGTATATATATATGTTTGCGCGAATCTCGTGCATTGCGTGATTCATCTACATAATTTTTTGGGAACTTAGGAGATAATAAACAAAAAGTACCACATAAGATTTTGAAAATACTATTCGAATATCATATAAAAACTGCCACTAAAAATTCTAAATATTGTTCTTGTCAAAAAAAATTCCGAGTGCCACAAAAGATTCAAAATACCGTGGTTTGAATAGTGGTCGAACTCCTCCGTACGCCTCCTATTTTTATATATCTATAATATCAAAAAAGAAGTGTTTAATAAGATTTCTAATGAACCTATTATGCAAAATTATGAGAAAATGAAAATTGTTGTATTTTTTTTTATTGTCTTGACTTTTGAATTATTATTTTGTATATTGAAAAAGTCAATTATTATTTTTTATATTGGATGTAATATTTTTTAGATTTTCTGTTATTATTATAATATATATTTGATTTTTCATGAATTTTTTATGTTACATTATTTTTATAGTTGTTTATTTAAAAATTATTGCTATGTTATGTTTATATTAGATGTTACATTAGACATATATTTTTAGCAAAAAAAAATTTACGGACCCTGCTGACACGAAATTCTAGCTTCGCCACTGTTCACATGTGCATATAATAGCGAAATAGCTAGGTGGTGTTCCACTGTTTCATCCCAAGCACTTTGAGGCTATTGTTCTTGAGAACTAGAAGTGCTTAACAATGTACTATTCGATCTTCTAAAATAAATATAATATATATGAAAGTTATAAAGTTTATATGAAACTATTTCATTTCTCCTCAAGTTGGAAGTGTGATGGAAATAAGAGAATGAAAGATATATTAATTTCCATTTTTGTCCCTTTACATTCTATACCTCATGTTTTCACATCTATGAATAAAACATAGTGTTTAAAAAGATAATTATGGATAACTAGTTCCATAACGTCTCCTCTTTTAGATCCTCCTACTTGTTCATTTTTTGAATTTTTGCTTTTACCCACATTATCAAGCCATCCATGCATCATGTTATAATTGAATTTCTCTTGCATAATGTAGTAGTATTGCATATTAAATTATTATTGTTTTTTTGAAATCCATTATACTCGATCTCTAATATCAGATTAATTTCTCATAAGTTGTATTCTCAAATCTATAAATTTATTTTCTTTCGCTCTGTCTCTAATAATACAATTGTACCAAACTATTTTGGGCTGTGCCGACTGGGATGTTTTTCATGGTTCCCCACTGAGGAGAGCGTTGCAAGCCCCATCTGGAAATCATATACACTTAAAAACAAAATAAAAAAAAGGTAAACGTGAGTCATGGAATAAAAAAAAAAAAAAAAACAGATTATTACAAAAATGTCCCTTGTCAGAAAGAGGCCCTAATTAAACGAATCACTTTGGAGAGGAGATGGGTCCAGGGAGAGAGAGGAGTAACAGAGCGACTGTGGAGTGTTGTGGGTGGGCGGCGGGGGAAACACGCGTGCGCCTGTGTGGGTCCCACTCTTTGACATACCTCACCCTTCACATCATCCTGACCTCACCTAGTCTTCTTCATTTCCTCTCTTCTTTTGATCGTATGTGGCTCTCTGCCTTCACTGCAAACTAGCAAATTAATTAGCTAGGAAATTAATTATACCATAACCATTACTTTTTTTTTTTTTAACAAAATTTACTTTTTAAACTGTTTTGAAGGTTAACCAGATGCCGCAATTTGCCTAATTAGCTATTCTGGTTTACTAGAGTTGTTCTTTGAATTTCGTCCCGGAAATAATTAATCTGATAATGGAAATTTTAAAAACGAGTAAAGTTTTTTAATTTTTACATCTAGTGAAGAAAATTAGTCGTATAATTTTTTTAGGAAAAAAAAATACTTTTGACCATTTTGTTTTAAGAATCTGTTATTTGTTTTTTAAAACAAAATAGTATCTGTTATTTTTCTTGTTTTGCTACTTTGAAAACACAACATATAGATGTTTGATATTTTAGTATCCCATTGTTTTTTAAAACTCATTAAGTTTTTGGAACTGTATAGGCACATTTCGTATAGTCGTATCGACTTGTTTTAATCAAACATGACTTGATTATTATTTGAGAAACAAAATTAAATAAAATATAGATGTAATTTGTAATTATATTATATTTTTACTTCGTTATGAATTATGATACTTTCACTGTGTGCCATCATTAATTTCCAAATTTTGGTCGTGTTTCTGCTAGATTGCTCTGAATTAATTTTCTACTTATTTTTTTGGAAATATCTTTTCGCCATACTACCTGTATGGCTGTATGTACTCCACAAAAAAAAAAAAAAGAAAGAAAAAGAAAAAGAAAGAAAAGAAATGATGGCCGTAATTTACAACACACAACCCGAGCGCACATGGGCGTAAAACATAGACATTAGACAATCACTAGCTAGATCTCGGCGAATCGGTCAACATCTTGCTCGGCCCAGCCGTGGTGCTTTCACTTCAGACGGCTTCAACGGCTCAACCTCCAAACCTTGCAAGATTTTATTCATTTTCATTTTATACACATGCAAGTACAAGAACATTCATGCTTTAATTTTCTTACACAATGATCGGAACTCTTTTTTTAAGGAAGGGAATCGGAATGGAAATATTCCAATTTATTATTTTCGTTGATCAGAACGAGGGATGAAAGGAATGGGAGTCGGAATCAACGGGAGTTCAACGCCCTCAAATTCCGTTTCCAATTTTGTCAAAATCAAAGAATTTGATGGGATTTCATATCTGTGCTGATGGGTTCATCCGATCAGAGCGACGAATTGTCGGGATCAACTCCGCCGAAATCAGTTTCACTTATCCTTCTTTCTTTCCAATCACCGATGGGATTTGAATAATTCAAACTTCTCCTTTAATTCGACTCCGATCAATCAAATTCCCTCGTTATTTATTATTATTTTTTGTTTCCGTTCAAGGTGTTAATCAATTATTTTCCTCAATAAATTAAAAAAAGTTAAAACAAAACAAAAGGGAGATGCATTCTACGGACCAGGTATATAAGTCAACGAGAGCAGGTTTAGATGACAGGATAAAACAGTTGCCTGGTTGAACACAGGCCAATAATGGAGCAGAATCGTTAACGATGAAATAACGATGAAATAGAAGTCAACATGGTTTTACCTTTGTCAAACGCATAGTTGTAGCATGTGATCATTCAAATGCCTGAATAATGCCACGGCTCATTCTCATAATCTGACCACATGTCATCGCCTTTTACCTATTAATGGAATCCTTTAATAAAGAGAGGTACGTACGCATATGGAAAATACAGAGTATAATCTTTGAAACCAATCAATGTAATCTACTAATTATATATTAATTTTCTTGCAAATTGTAAATTAAAAGTAATTAAATTTAGACTATTAAAACTATATATTTTAAGTTAATAAATAATAGAACACACTCCATTATGATGCAATGCACAGAAAAGAAAACTAGTCGCGCCGTACGTGCCATGTTAAAAACCTTCCAAGTTCCAACACACCTTGGCAAGACGTGCTTGCAAGCTAAATACACACCTACATGTTCTTGAATCATCTTCGTTATTGTTTTGATTGACTCAAAATAATAGAAAAATGGCAAACAAACAAACAATAAAAAATAAAAACAATTTAGAAATACAAAAGGTAGGAATTTGTACGGTATTTCTAACTCACCTGTGCTGTGCTGTATTTAGATATGACTGCATATATGTCCAGTTTGTGCCACGGGCACACATGACACACGTCAAAAGTAAAAAATAGAAAAATATTTGCAGTCAAATTTAACAGAAATAAACAAATAAGTAATGATCGCACGTGATAACGCAATCGGGGTGATGGATGATGAGAATTTGGTCAATTGTGGCGATAGATGATGAGATATCAACCAAAAATATCTGTAATTTTTTTCTGCAATGGGTGTATTTGAGTACCTTTCTAGCCGGAAAAAAATTTCAGGTTGATGGTCCCTATTAGGCTTATCTTTGTACTTTTTGACTAGTAGGTAAATGTTTGTATACTCGTAATACTAACAGATGGATCCTACATAAGTATGTAAAACTCAAGTTACAGAAGATCTGACAACGGTGGCTTGGAGGACTGAGGGTGTCAAAATTAGGTCCAAGTCGTCTATGGAAAAGGTAGGCGAATGAAGCGTAAAATTATAAAATAAAAGCAACATTTCGTTCATTCCCTCCGATTTTCTGGATTAGGCTGCTGTCCCAATTAGGTCTTTCAATAAAGGAGGTCAATGGTCATCTTGGATTAATTAACTATTATCTACTCATTATTTTACTGAATAGGAACGTTTAAATGAACAGTGTATCCTGCTCATTATAAACACATCAATCAAAGGTTTATCCAAATTAACTATACCAAAATCTATCCAATTTTGAGTCCAAATATGTATCCAAATGTTTATAATATACGATAAAGACCATTCATTTTTATGATCTGTTCAGACCAATGTTCTGGATTTAATAACGAGATAAATGTTTAAACCTTTCATATAGACCGAGCTCGAATTAGTTAATATAGAAACAATGCATAAATAATATATGGTAAGAAATAAATACAAATGAAATTTATATTCTTTATGGATCATATTTTTATTATGTTTATTGTATTTCTATTTGTATTTACTCCCAATTAACTAATCATAACACAAACACATAATATCAAATTATCAATAGAAAAATAAACTGTATTTTTTTCTTAAAAATTCTACAAATAAAACAACTCATATATTATTTATATATAATCTAAACCAATATATTGAATTTATCATATTTTGATTATAACACTTTACTAATCTATAACACATTTGAGTTGAAATAGTAAAAAATTATTTCCGTATAATGATATTTATAAAACTTTATCCACGCATTGCGTGGGTGGACGGGCGCATTTGCTAGTATATATTATAATGCATGTATCAATGTATGCTCTATATACGTACGTAGACAATTATAAAGATTAATTTAATATACTTAAATGAAGGTATCATATTGGAACACAGAATCAAAACGTGTCTCTTTGTGTTGCTTTAGTTAATGCAATGATGAATTTCAACAGTTCTTTTTTTTTTTATGTATACAAAATAGATTATACATCTCATTTTTGACCTTTTTTAATGTTCAATGTATCTATAAGTTCCAAATATATTCCTTTGGTCAAAGTGCAACACGCACGGACACAGAACATAATTGTATCTATATATTATACTCTATATGTCTATAACATCATACCTCAAAGTTGTAAAGGTGTTAAGTTTTACTTCTCAAATAAGTTTGACAACACACAAAAGATACGATGCACTAATCATGAAGTATAATTCCAGCCGGACACTTTTAGGGCTTGCAGTATCTTTCTAGCTTCTTTCTGTGCAAAAATTATTATTTTCTCAACACAACGTGCATATCCTATTTAATTTAAGGTTTCATGTGAATTTTGAAAACAAGGAATATATTCTATGCACAAAATATTAATATCTTATTGGTATGTGCTTATCTATTCAGTTTAAGGTTTATAAAAAAATTTGGAGAAGAAGGAATACATTCATAATCAATATCAATCGTTATCTAAAATTAAATTATATTTGTTAGCAGCTATATATAGACCATATATTGATTCGATGAAATTATAAAAAAATCCTGCATATGGCAATCATCATGATCTGTAATTCTACTGACACAAAATTCTAAAAAGAAAGTGAAAAAGGAGATTCTTTTTATGTCTATTGTGAATTTTATAATGAAAGCAAGATGTCTTAATCTTTAAATAATAAAAAAATCATACATGAAAATTTGTATATGTTAGAAAATATGGCTCAATGCATTACATTGTACTATTGTTGATCTAAAGCAGTAAAAATGTATGGATATCTATGCGTCAACGCATGCATTTTGATTTTAGATAGCTAGAATGTTATGATTGATTTTAAAACAGTATTGTTATATTCTTCCCAAAATCAGGGAGCTATGTGATTTCAAACCAAAGAGACGGTGGAAACAAAGTTTATGCGGTAATTAGAACGATGGATTTATAATTCTTTTATTGCGCTGATGAAAATCAATGAAAACTTTTTAAGAAATTTTAGAAACCAAGAAAGATAATGAGTTTCTATAAAAAAAAATTCACTAAAATTTTTATTTTATCGTGGAGAATATATGAATCAAACATCTTATTATCAGGTTAATATCTATTAAAAAATCTCTTTTAATTGTCTGTTTACTTTTTCTTTAGGAGAATAATATACAATATCTTGGCGATATAGTAGACTGTAGACCTTATGGGGGTGAACGTATCCTAGGTCTACAGGGTAAGGATAAAGTATATACCTCCAAAACATTCTTTTCAACCACTGACTTATTCAGTGACAAATGTCAAAACCGGATACTCCATTTGTATTAACAAGGCTTATGCTAATCCTGATTAATTCTCCTTCAACGGTTTTATATAAACCGAAGCGACACCACATCCCTTCTCCTTTCCTCATTCTACACACGCTTATCCCACCAACCTCACTCCACTAGAAACAAAATCCAACCACACATCGGAGGGATACAGAAAGGATAGAAGAAGAAACTAAACCATGGGAGAAGAGATGATCCAAACCGGTGTCTGTGCCGCCGCCACCACTACCGGTTGGTGGAACTCCATGAAAGCCGGTGTCGGTTTTGAAGGTCACGTCATGCCTTCTCCGGTCACATGCTCTCCATTAGATAACACCTCCACCACATGTGGGTTCACTTGGCCAGCTGTGACCAGCGATTTGGCTGTTGAAACAAAATCAAGATCGTCAATTGAGTCTCCAGGATCGGCCTCAAATAGCTCAGTAACTTACATCCAAGATTGCACCCATCACACACAAATGGTATCAGATCAAGCGTTCACCTCACCAGTTATGATGGGTTCAACTCCACAATTAATGGGTTTTGATTTATCAACTCCTGTATCAGATTGGAACCGACCTATTATGTAAGTCCTATATGAATGATATATGTTTTCACCAATATCATATGTTTTTATTTAGTGCTCATCATTGGTTTTCTAATATGATATATGTGATTTTAATAAACAGGAACAGCAATACGGGTGCACAGCATGATGTCGGTTATCCTGCTATGTACCAAGAAGATATGAGCATGAAAGCCTACTATGGTAATCCAAATACCATTGGAAGCGACAACAACACATTAAATCAAGGGTTAATGTTACAAGAACAAGCTAATCAATTTATCCCTGAAGCAAGTGGTTCAGGATTAAGCCTGCCTTCATCACTTGAATTCCCATCAAGTTTGCTTCGTAGTCTTCTCGCACCATCAGTTCGACCTCCGCATCCATTTCATCAAAACAGTCAGATGGGTGTTCCAACTAATGACGGCGTTGGACCAAATAAGTGGCTAGAAAGTACGATAAACTCCAATATCAATGCGACATATTTCGATAAGGTTTCTTCCATAAGGCAACCTCTTCAGTTTTCAAATGAGGCTCAATTTTGGAGCCCATCAGGCGCCATTTCTGGTGCTTCAAATATAGGAACTTCAATTTTTAATGGAAATAATACAGCACTGAAGGTACGTAATTTTTCTTAACACCAACCTTAAATAAGTATTATCATACGATGAGCATTTGATAAAAAAGTGTCATACGTAATGCATTTACTTGTTAGCATTTGATAAAAAAGTGTCATACGATGAATAGCTGCAACTTGTTAGCTTTTTTCGCAGCTGGCTTTTTATATTTGTTAATTAATTAAGAACCTTTTATCAAAACTAACTGTCATTATAACATGTATTAGAATTCTTTGCTTCTCCAGACCGCAATGGAAGGTGTAGGACAATCAAGTTCAATGATTAAAAGAAAGACAGAGAACAATTCAACACTAAAGAAACCTAGAATTGATACACCATCTCCATTGCCAACTTTTAAGGTAAAAAAATATTATACCCTCGCTTTTTCTTTGTCTAGCAAACTATTTCCCCTCATCTTCATAATTTGGCCAACATTGGAACTTAAGAGGATTATGATCTAATAGTATATATTATAATCTGTACTAACATATATATGCAGGTGAGGAAAGAGAAACTTGGCGACAGAATCACAGCACTCCAACAACTGGTCTCTCCTTTTGGAAAGGTGAGGAAAGCTTTTGATTGCATCTCCACTATTTGTTGAATATAATTTAACCCATTAAAAGCTTTGCTCCTTTTGGTATTGCTTCAGAACTAAATCATGCTATACTTCTCTCTTTTTTATTTTTCTTTAACAGACTGATACAGCATCTGTTCTTCATGAAACTATCGAGTACATCAAGTTCCTTCATGACCAAGTTGGTGTAAGTGAATCGTCTCTCTCTCTCTCCTCTCTTCTTTCAGTGACATAATAAAGCGGCATACTGGCATTGCCTTTTTAATGAACTTTACGGGTTTAGCAATTTCAGTTAAACATTTTAAATTGAAATTTGGATATAAACCATTCTTATATTGATTGAACGCTGTTTAATACCGCTTATATATATTATTTTCACAGACAAAAATAACGTTAATGTATTTTATGTTTGAATTTTTTAATATTTTTTTCCTATAGGTTCTCAGTGCTCCATATTTAAAGAACGGCCATCAAATGCAACAAATAAAGGTAACATATATATACATCATATGATTAGTTGACTTCCTTTATTATTTTTGGAGTAACTATGGCACATCATATTACATTAGTAACACAAACGCATCAGCATACATATTACTTGGATTAACATCCAAGTATCTCGGACTAATTAATTCAGTTATATATGTTCTAAGTATGTATGTATTTTTTTTTAACTTAGAACATGGAAAACCCAAAGGAGAACGAAGGAACAAAAAGAGATTTGATAAGTCGTGGACTGTGTCTAGTACCAATCTCTAGCACATTTGCCGTGGCGAGTGATGTACCAGTTGATATTTGGGCTCCTGTATTTGGTGCCAGCTTTAGGTAGATAAATGCCCTATCAAGGGGCAATGAAATCTTCTACAAGTAGCTGTTGAATGAGGTAGAAGGATGAGATACCACTTCATTAATTAAATAAAATACACAAAAATAGCTTAAAGTGACCAGCAAGATGAGCAGACTTTAAGGAAAAGCTAGCATAGATGATAATACAATTATGACTAGCTGCAGGAAAAATTTAATTATGTTTGAAGGATTAGATTATTAATTAGTTAAGGACATGACTATAGGCCCTAAACATATATTGTGTTTGTAGAAGTGTTGTACCATTAAGGAGTGGTATTACCTGCTTCTTTTCTCATTCATTCGGTTTTTTATATTTGTAAGTTGACAAATTTATATGAAATTTCAGTTTTATACATACTAGCATCTCTCGCACCGAGTTTAATGTACACGCACTGTTCTGGCGCTCTTGATTCACGAAAGATTATGTATATATATTTCTGATAATGTAAATTATACATATACTTCATATTGTTATATATTAAATTATATATCGAGATCTTGCTTTGTCTTTGCTACCTGACCTTCAAAAAATAAAAATAAAAAATAATCGAGATCTTGCTTTGATTCTTGAATGGGTTCAATATAGACACACACGCACACGTACACCCTAGCAACAACATACATGGCAACAAAAATGAGCATTACTTTAGCATACAAAAGAAAATATTTAAATGAAACAAAAGACTTGACCCGCAATAGTTTACCATGCATATATATATTTATCTACTTCCATATGAATATGGTTTAGTTGCAGATGAATGATAAATAAACTAATTAAATACGGTATATATATATCTAAACTTTGGTTCAACTTAATATGTGCTTGGTTACCCCTAGCTCCAGCATTTTTTTAGAAGGTAGCCAGTGGAATATAATGGAAGTTGAAGTAATGGTAGAAAATAGATGATATCTTGCTCCAGAGTTTATTAAAATTTGTCACCTCATTTGTAATATATAAAATGACTGTATCACTTTTGTTCAAATATTTCTCAAGTGATTTAACACCTATGTTCATGGACCATATTGGAGTATAAACTGAGTTTCTCCATTTCCATCCTTTACACCTCAAATCATGATTTATCCCTTCCATTTCTATTCATCCATCCTAAGGGTCCGCTCTAGAGGGAGGGACTCACGAGAGGAGGAAGGGTACTCGGTACCTCCGATTTTGAGAGTAACCGAGCTCTCCCTCTTTCTGTCTCTCTAGTATTCTTGGTTTCCGTCGATTCTCCCCCTCTGGAGCGAGTAACCGATATCCTCCCTCCCTTTCCTTCGCTCCGAATACTCCACCCTGAAGCGGACATTTAAAGAAAAATCTGAAGCAGGTGAAGAAAGTTTCTCTTTCATTCCCTTACTCCAATTCTCTCCTAGCTTCTGGAGCGGCCCTAAAAGAACTTTTGAATTAAACATGTGAAATATTAAAATTTATGGAAGGACCAAATAAATTTGAAATTTCCACTACTTAGATGATGGAGAATATATCTACCATTTAGATTTTTATTTCAGATAACTACATTCATTACTTCATTAGAGATACTCAATGACAATAAAAATATATATACACTGGAATTAATAAAGTGATACATGTAAATAGGGATCGGAGACGAAGAAATATAAAGTGAATGCATATATATATATATATATATATATATATATATATATATATAGCATGCATGTAGAATTAATTTATAAATTTTTCCCGGTGTGCCGGACAATTAATTAATAATGCACAACATAGCAATAGCAAAAGGGAGAAGATCTTATGCAATGTTTAGAAATCTACTCTTGGAAAACTTCTTATTCAATTTCAGTATGTTTTCCACCGACTCGATGACGTGACATATATTTCATATTATGTAAAATATGTTGCTCCAAAGCCAGCTAGCTTATTGTTCAGGTGTAAACATGTAAAATATGGTGTGAAGCTGTACTACTTCGATTGTTAGCTCATCTAAAAGGATATTTTCTATATTAACCTTTACGAGTACGTAGTTGGCATGCATATAATTCCAACGTAACATGCAAAAAGCTCACGGTAATCAAATTGTCAATATTGAAGATTAACATGCAAAAAAGGAAAAAGACTCGGTCCACAAACATAGCCCAATTAATCTAAGGGAACTGATTTTTTGGGCTTTACAGACCTTGTTGTACATTTAATAAAGCCCTTTCTGAGCCGACGCATTGGTGGATCTATCTATATTGGTTTTGTTGGATTAGGCTCAAGGACAAAGAGCCTCTGCATGCCTATCCGAAATAGATATATGTGGAGAAGTTCTGTACAAAATCATATTAAAAGACCAGTTTGTACTGAAACAAGAATTAGTAACTAAACAATATTGATTAAATTCAGATTTTTTGCATCCTGAGGTGTGTTCAGCATTCACATTTAGGAATCAAAATTCTTCACTAAGGGCTGTCTGACTGTCTCCTCTCCGATTGTTTAATTACAAACAATACACGAAGCTATTAACGGCCTTGAAGGACCGTAACAGTGACCCCGTATACACTGCGTGATTCTGATAATTGGGCCTGAATGGTACTGATTCTCGTACAGACCACAGGCTTCTTGGGCTGGGGCAATGCTATATCACTTGACAGCATGTTCGAAACTGAAGCCATTGTTGGTCTATCTTCAGGACATTCCTGGACACAGAGCAGACCCACCTGTATGCACCGTAAAAGCTCTGGTACTGGGCAGGGCCCACTGACAGTCGAGTCCAGAATTTGTAGTGCTTTCCCACTTTGCCAGAGACGCCATGACTGAGACAAACGTTGATGTAATGTACGAATTAACAATGGGTTCATGAAAATTGACAAAAGAGTATCTTGATTTCACATTTTCACTTATTAGTTAATCAACCATTTTGTTATTAAAAATGTTAATGCAGTATGCAACAAGTGACTTAATTAGGTCACTTCTAATGCAGTATGCTTATTGAAAGATGAAACATCTTAGTTTAGTTTCTTGGTCCTTTGAAGTATCTTTTGACACAAAACATTTAATAAATGCGCAGATACTTACATCAGAATAATAAATGAAGAAAACAGAAAACATATTATAATTAACAATTGAACATTATTCATAAACTTACGTCTGCTAGAAGGACCAAGTTTCCATTATTTCTTTGGCCACTCAGGATCTCCAGCAAAATAACCCCAAAGCTGTACACATCGGACTTGACCGACATCTTACCACTCATCGCATACTCAGGAGACATGTAACCCCTGTATAAAACATCACAATATACATTTTTGTAATATAAAACAATAATAGTAAAACTATAAAATGCGTTATTATTTCACAATAAAAATCGGAAAAATTTATACCAAGTCCCAACTATTGTCTGTGTAGCTATTTCGACCTGGCCACCACTGAATAACCTAGCTGTGCCAAAATCTGATATCTTTGGAACCATATTTTGGTCTAATAGTATATTTGCAGCTTTCAGGTCCCTATGAATTATATTGATATTTGCATCCCGATGGAGGTACAGAATTCCTCGAGTAATTTCTTGAATAATTTCCAGTCTCACTCTCCAATCCAAGACAGAACGCATCCTTTCATCTGTTACATAAGTATTGTAGAATCAACATTTTGCTCTGATTAAAGTTTCCAAAAGTACTTTATGAAAAGATTTTTGTTTTCCTTCATTAGGCTGTTCTGTTCTATGTTTTTAGTCAAAAGAAAGTTGCTAATTGAGTACTTAAATATATAGGTGAAATTAATTAGTGAGCTCTGCAACATAAATTAATGTTCCGACTGAGACAAAATTTTGGGACAGTAAATTGTGGACAGAACGAGATTAATATTTACCAATGCATAGATACATGATGTCTTGTTAACTTAACAGTATAGTGATGTAGACAAGGAATTGCAACAAATGTATGTGCACTGACCAAAAATAAAGCAGTCCAAACTTTTGTTGCTCATGTACTCATAAACAAGCATCCGCTCATCGGCATGTATACAGCATCCCAGGAGGCGAACAAGATTACGGTGTTGTAGTTTGGCAATCAATACGACCTCATTCATGAATTCATGTACTCCTTGTGATGATTGCTTTGCGAGCCTCTTTACTGCTATTTCTTGCCCATTAGGCAATTGACCCTATTACCAAAATTATACATTCAAAATAACTACATGTACTAAACTGATTTTCTTTTTGCAATAATGCTTGTCAAAAAAATTGTACCTTGTACACGTCTCCAAAACCGCCTTGCCCAATTTTGTTCTCAGTAGAGAAATTATTGGTAGACAGGTTTATTGTGTCCATGTCAAATAGAGGCAGCTCAGAATCTTTTAAGCTACTGCTCTCACTGTAGCTAAGACTGGTGCTACTGACTACATTAGGTTAGAAAGTATAATCATTCAATCTTTCTTCTTCCATGATTTCAGATTGGATAATGACATATTTGGATGTAGTTTACCTTTTCCTCGATCTCTTTTCTTCTTCTTCCAAATGTAAATTCCAAGTGGGAACAGAGACAAAGCAAAGGCTACCAACACTACAGAAATGATGGCAGCTAGATGAGTTTTGCGGCTTTTGCTTGCATCTGTTTACACAATTGAAATATTTCAATTCAACATTTTAGTTCAAATTAGAAGATCGAGTTTCACTTAAACCTCATGGATGGCAACCCTTATAGTGGTTACAAAATAATAAAGAATTGCATTCACAAATAGAGGAACTGAGAAACAAATGCTTTGTGGTGAAGGATGTGAATCAAAGCCTTTATATTTCTATGCTGCTGGAGAGATGTTGTTTTGACTGAAGTGGCAACTTAACTTTATGGTCAACACTAAACTAATCTCTTAATGTAAAACAAAATGGCGAAGTTAAAATTTTGTATCGAACAAACTATTTAAGTTACCATCGCCATATAAGATAATTATAATTTTATAATTAGCAAGTGGTGTAATCAGAGAAGTTGGTTTTCAAGATTTGACACCTTACCTACGATAAATTTGTTCCCACATACTTGTTTGCTCTGGGTTATTGGAGAATGGTAGACTACAAAACATTAGTTATGTAGTATGTCATGCATTCTTATCCTTTAGCGGAAGAAAAAGATTTGCTGATATGCAAAAATTGACTGCTATAGCCTAACAGCCCCCGTTTCTGACTGAGGGTACTTAAAAATATGAAATTGGCATTATTTTGTAAAAAAACTGCCTCGCTAATTACGTCAGCTACATCAATTAACTGTTTCTAGCTTTTTAGGTATTTCGTTTCTTTTACTATTACAACGCAACTTTTTTTTCCCCGAATAACTGGACCGTTACATGTAACAAAACAACAAAATGCTATCAAAGCTTGTCACGTACCTGACTTCATTTCCAGTGGAAACTAGAATGTGTAAAACGTCTTGGTAAGTCAAAAAGGAGGAATTCCATACAGTGTTCCACGATGCAATTCTTTTTTCATGTGCTTTTTTGTAGCAAATTTCCTTTGATTTTAAGTATACCAAATTAACTATAGAAATGTTGATTTTTTAAGAAAACTCCACTTTATTTTTGTATAGTAGAGAAAAAAAAGTCGTTTACGCAAGTACAAAATGATTCTACAAGTAAATGATAAAATTAGCCAGTCAGATATATAATAGTTCGCACTAAATTCTCTTGGGCACGGCCACGGCGATTTAAATAACAAAAAGAACTGCAATATGAAAAATTGAAAAGCAAAGACAAAATCTTACCTAAATCAGCCCGCGCAACCTTGATGTATAGATCCTGACCACCATCGATAAACCTTGTATCTATCAAATCACCCACCCACATAATACAACCACTGCCTCCATTTCTTATATCTGACCCCGAATAAGCCACACATGAACAATTTGCCAAGCACTTCTCCCTGCACTTATCAAGATCAATAGTCATATCAACAGTTACATTATGCGTGTCTGGTAACTTGACTCCTTTAACCAGATTAAATCCAACACCCCCGTTTGCACAGTCTAATTCAGTCTTCCTCACACACCCTTGGCTTGTGTCTCTCATATACCACCCGGTTGGTGACCTTGGTTCAAACCCATGGAAACAACTACACACCACTGCATCATTTGCATTACACACACCAAATACACCACATTTCGAGTAGAAATCACACTGATCTCTTGGACCAGAGAAAAATATGTTCCATGAACTGGTACGCTGGTCCCAAACCAGGCGCTGCATAGTTCCTGTTTCATTTAACATGACCCGAGATAGAAGAGAATCAGGTTTGTTTGAGAACCCATAGGAAATTTCAGTGACACTGACTGTAAAGTTGAAACTGAATAGGTCTTGGAAGGTAGTCATATCTGGTATGCCACTAAATCGTAACCCATTCCAAGGTCCGGTCCGGTAATGCTTTTGGGTGCCATCCCAGATAAAAATTTCAGGAGAACCAAATATGTCCATTTTGTAGTGGTATCTTCCAATTGCCGGGTCATCAGATGTATGCCAGGAGTAGAGCGACCATTCGTGACCGGTTACTAAATCCTGACCAACTTTCATACCGGGCAATATGGTGTCTGTGGGCCAGTCAAAACTTTGCCACAAAACACCATTTGTTTCTAAGTCTAGTAGTACTAGATTTCCTGAGTCAAGAAGTTGTACAGTTGTGGGGTTAGTTGTATGCGTTGAGTTGGAGGACCACACAACTGTGCCATTTGAAGTATCTAGAAGTATCAAATTTCCATTGTCAGAGATTGAAAGAACTCCAGAGGAGTTCTTAAAGGGAGAATCACGGTTAGCCACCCAAACAATTGCTTGTGGTGAGACCTTGAACCAAATACCGAGAAAATGCTTTGTGGAAGCATCAGTAGTGAAGAAACCGAGCTCGAAAGTGCCGCTGGCTGACTCGAGCTTCTGTCCATATGTTATGTTTTCATGTTGTCTAAAGAAATCAAGTGCCACAGTACTTGAGTTTAAGAGAAGGTTTAAAACTGAGAACAAGAGAAATTTTCTCATAACTGATAGCAATTGGTGGAGAGATTTTTTGCAAGACTATGCAAAGAGATGTGCGCACAATGGAGACTTGGTGAATAGTTCCATTTATTATGTTGAGAATCTTGAGATTTAGCCCAGGCCAAGGTTGATTGACAATGTCATAGGAGGACTAATGCAGAGCTCCAAATTGGCGAATTGTTTAATCTATTTATTGTGATTACTTTTCATGGGACCAGTTGGTGAATACTTCTTTGTTGTTATGCTCAGATTTATCCAGACTCCAGAGCCAGTTGACCACGTCATAGGTGGACTTCCATAGGTTTCCGAATTTTCCTCTAATTTATTATCTCCATGGAGATGGATGGGTTGACTTTTTTATTCAATTGCAATTCATTATAATTCAGTCCTTGTTTGCTGAGCTAAGGTTTCATTCCTTGTTTGTTAAGCTCTTCCTTTGAACCAAAATATACATCAATTGATTATTTGTCAAATTTATATTATATGCTATCTTGTTTTCAACTGCTCCTCTGCTCAGAATTAATTTCCATAATTGTAAAGAATATCTCCAGGTTCTGGTTCTGGTCAAAACTTTGGTTAGCTGGAAAAAATTTCAAGCAAATTCAACCTATGACGTTATTACATTATTTGTAGATCCAGTATCTGCAATTTAAATTCACTTTTTTTTGCCCCCTGGACTCTTCAAAGATTTGACTATTTAAAAAAAAAAAATGTATTATTGGCAGCAGAGAACCAGACGAGATGTTTTATTTGAGATTAAAATCATTAAATTATATTGCATTAACTCGGTAGTTGACATATTCCAAGGGGACAAACTGTGGGTTAAGTGGTCCCTGTACCAAGCAAAACAATATAACCTTTTTGAGTTCTAAGTAATGTATGAAGTAACTAATTTACCAATTCAAAGAACTCTAATTTTTCGACCAAATTGTAAAGCACTGTACTGCCAGTCATGGTGGTATCTGACCTAACTAGGCCATAAGTCATTCTGGGCTTAATTTTGACAAAAGTGAAGAAGACCCATTTTCAATTCCATTGAATTGATGGACCACCATATTGAGCAATGCCCATTTAATTAAGGAGATCAAGTTCGCAACCACGTAAAATTCGGAAGCCACTAAATTTTAACCTTATTACAAATTTATCGGCCATTCATACTTGAAAATTTCCTCACAGGTTTGGAGAATCTAAATTATTCCAATCAAGATTTTTAGGTCTATAGAAATATTTATCTATTATAATTAAACTCAGGAAATATTAAGATCTATGGACTAACCAAATTTAATATGCGCACTAGATGATGGAGAATACATTGTGCGTTATTTTTATTCAGACAAAATCACTCAAGATACCAAAGTAAATTATAATAAAAAATAAATAAACACTGGAAGTATAAAATGGTATGCAAAAGAAAAAAAAAAAGTAACCGAGTGAATTAATAAACGCCTCCAAGGGAGAACGGACTAACGGAGAATTGAATGCACAACATAGAGACAGCAACTGAGTGAAGATGACGTGGTATATGTTTCCTGTGAAATCTACTCGTTCCAAAATTCTCGTATTCAATTGGTGTCGCTGTATAATGTATATACGTGGTACATTTCATTTTCATGTACAAATTTTCCTCGCAAGTTGCAAGCCAGCTAGCTTAATATTTACGCGATGACATGATTATTGCCGAAGCATTGACAATTATTGGTTTTGTTTGTTTAGAAAAAGGAACAAAATCAGTAAAAAATGTATTTCAGGAAAAGGGGAAATTCATCTTTTTAGCTATCAACGGTAAACTACAACTAATTATAATTCATTCAATAGGAAAACGCATACTATTATCATATGAATTTCAACTTCGTTGGATTATGCCAGGAACCAGAGGTAGAAGAGTAAATTTGAGGGTAAAAGAGGAGAAAGTGTGAATAGGGTATTGTAAACGTGTCGTGTCAAATACGTGCGTGTTAGAGCTTGTGTCATGTCATGTTGACACAAGTTAATATTTTCACCGTATCATATTGTGTCGTGCTAAATGAAGGAATTGGTTAATACGACACACATTATAACCTACATGTCTGACACGACGTATCGTGTCATATTGACACGTCATGTTAAATGTGTCATACTAAAATGCTCATGTCGTGTCATTTTGAAAAACACTAAGGGTAAAAAAAATAGCAACCGACCCTACTGTCAGGTTGAACGAAGGATTGGTGGCCCAACTGCCGAAGGCTATGTATGGACAGTGCACCAGGCCTTAGTGCCATCTGGTAAAATATATGGTTCATCCTAACTACTGGAAATGGATGCGGCTCAACCTGAGATGATGTGCGGCACATTCTCTGAAGGGAGTTTCGCTGAGCTGTTTCTGGTTGCAGAAGAACAAACAATGGAAGACGTATCCAAGGTGAATTAGGAGTATTGTTGTAATTCATCTTCTGGGGTTAATCTGAAAAACATATCGCTCATTTTATTTCTTATTTTATTCATTTGTATCCAGCTTTAGTTCAGAATTTAAAATATTTCTTTTCAGTTGAATTAATTTATTCTCAGATTGATCTAACCTCTAATTGCTTTTACTTCAATCAAGCACGTATTTGAGTACTTTGTCAGTCAATTTCCAATAAATACCACTCTTTACCAGTATATATTCTGAATATTTTGTGGTTCTGATCCAAATCAGTCCATCTCCACAAAATATCTGTGTCAGATTAGGCCCAAGTACAAACAGCGAAACAGCCTCTGCCTAGATAGATGTATTAAAAATAATGTACAAAATCATCGAATATATTTTGAAAAGAAATCTAACATCTACTAGGACGAAGCTGTTAGCCTTCAAGGTCTGTAATAGTGATCCCTGTTGCACTTTGCGATTCCGATATAAGGGCCTGAATGGGATTGATTCTTGTACAGACCACGGGCTTCTTGGGCTGCGGAAGTTCTGTACTTTCACTTGACAGCATGTTCATAACTGAAGCCATCAGTGGCCTATCGTCAGGGCATTCCTGAACACAGAGCAGACCCACCTGTATGCATCGTAAAAGCTCTGGTACTGGACAGGGCCCACTTGCAGTCGTGTCCAGAAGCTGTAGTGCGTTACCACTTTGCCAAAGTCGCCAAGACTGAGACAAATGTTGATGTACGGACGAATTAGTAAGAGGTTCATGATTTCACTAACAAGGTAATCACTCCATTTCGTAATTAACAATGTCTGTGCAACAACTAATTAGATTAGCTTCGATTGTAGTCTATGGCAGATTAATATTCTTTTATTTTAAATCTTTTTGTATGCTTAAGGAAACATGACATCTTAGATTGGTTCGTTGGTCCTTTGGAAGTATCTTTTAGTACAAAACAAGGTTGTTATAAAGCAGAGCAGATACTTACATTAGAATATGAAGAGAACAGAATGAATATATAACCAACATTATTGATCAACTTACATCTGCAAGAAGGACCAAGTTCCCATTATTTCTTCGACCACTGAGGATCTCCAGCAAAATAACCCCAAAGCTGTACACGTCGGACTTGACCGACATCTTGCCACTCATCGCATACTCTGGAGACATGTAACCCCTGTATAAAGGATCACAACATACATTTTATAAAGTAAAATAATAATAATAATGACTATGAAATGCGTTTATTTTACACAATTATAATTGAAAAAAAAATTATACCACGTCCCAACTATTGTCTGTGTAGCTATTTCGACCTGGCCACCACTGAATAACCTAGCCGTGCCAAAATCCGATGTCTTTGGAACCATATTTTGGTCTAACAGTATATTTGCAGCTTTCAGGTCCCTATGAATTATATTTATATTTGCATCTCGATGGAGGTACAGAATTCCTCGAGCAATTTCTTGAATAATTTCCAGTCTCACTCTCCAATCCAAGACAGGCCGCATCGTTTCATCTGTTACAGAAGTATTGGAGAATCAATATTATGCTCAGAGTTTCCAAGTACTTCATGAGAAGTGTTCTGTTGTCCTTCATTGTATTTCTTTACGATTTCAAACAGAAGGGATTTGCTTTGGAATTGAGTAGTTGTACAAATAAATCAATTATTGAGCTTGACCAAATAAATCATTGTGCTGGGCATATTGTCGACAGATACAAATAATAAATATACTCGTGTATAAATGAAGTATATTTCAAGGTTATTCAACAGAATAATCATGACGTAGCGAAGGAATTGGAACAAAAGTATGCGCACTGACCAAAAATAAAGCAGTCTAAGCTTTTGTTGCTCATGTACTCATAAACAAGAATCCGCTCATTGGCATGGATACAACACCCGAGGAGGCGAACCATGTTCCGGTGCCTCAGTTTGGCAATCAGTAAGACCTCATTCATGAACTCATGTACTCCTTGTTCTGTTTTCCTTGATAGCTTCTTTACTGCTATTTCTTTACCATCAGGCAATTGACCCTATTACCAAAATTATGCATTCAAAATAATTACATGTTTAAAGACTGATTTTCTTGGAGCAATAGTACTTGTTCAAAAAATATTTCACCTTGTAAACTTCTCCAAAACCGCCTTCTCCAATTTTGTTCTCACTGGAGAAATTATTCGTAGACAGCTTTATTACGTCCATGTCAAATATAGGTAGTTCAGAATCTTTTATGCTACCGCTCCCACTGCAGAAATTGGTGCTACTGACTGCATGAATAGAAAATAAGGCTAATTGTTTATTTATTTACAATTTTGTTTTCCATGATTTCAAATTTGATAATGACATATTTGGCTGTAGTTTACCTTTTCCTCTACCTCTTGCCTTCTTCCTCGAAATGAAAACACTAAGTAAGAACAGAGATAAAGCAAATGCTGCAACTACTACTGAAATGATGATAGATCGACGTGTCTTCCGGCTTTTGTTTACATCTGTTTACACAATTAAATATTCCTAGTCAACACTTAAATTCAAATTAGAAGATCGAATTTCAAGTCAAACATCATGGATCACAAATATGATAATGGGCCAAATAGTAAAACTGTGTTCATAAATATAGAAAGGGAGAAATAAGAGGTGAAGGAGACATCTATGCCTCCATTTCTGTGCTATTGGGGAGCTCTTTTATCAACTCAATTGCTAACTTAACTTTATTGTAAATAATAAATTTTATCTCTTCAAGAGAAACAAAATTCCGAGTTAAATATTGCAATTGAGACAACGATTACAATTAATAACCAAGTGTAATGTAAACAGAGAAGTTGGTTTTTGGTTTTGAAAACCTGATACAAAACTTACAAAGAAATTAATTGTTCAAAGGTACTTTATTTTTTGCTACTGAAATTTGATTGTTCAGGATAACTAATTAGTTATTGACTACAAAACATTAGTTATGTAACATGTCATGGATTCTTATCCTTAAACAAAAGAAAAGATTTGCTGATCTGCAAAAATTGACTTCTTAAGCCCAACAAGGCCCTCTTTCTGACTGATGTACTAAGAAATAATATGAAATTGAGTTTACATTACTTCCGTACAAATTGACCTCACTAATTAGGTACATCAATTGACTTTTTTTCCTGATGCGTACAGTCTCTTTCTTCTTTCACTATTTTACTACATATTTTCGCAATTACTGAACAATTATGTTTGACAAAAATAAAATATATGCTATTAAAAGCTTGACAGGTACCAGACTTTATATTACATTGAAATTGTGAAAAGTTTTCGTTGGTCAAAGCGAAAGTTTCATGCTGTGTTCCTCAATAAGTTGAACGAGTCGGTTCTTTTTCATGTTCCTTAATTTCTGTAAACAATTGTCTTTCAAGTATACCATACTATAGGCATGTTTATTTTAAAATTTCACTTCGTTTATTTGTTAAATAGAGAAGAATTAGTGTACACAAGTACAAACTAATTTTACAAGTCAAAGAGGTGCAAAATTAGGGAATCAGAAATAAATTAATCGTTCTATCTAATTCTGAATAAACAGAGGGAAATAAAGCAAGGACCTTTTTCCATAAAAAGAAAGGTGCATCAGCTAAATCAAACAAAAGAAAACATAAATTGTGTGGTTGTGTTTTGTTTGAAGAAACAAAGGGACATAAAGTAAGACAAAATTAAAATTAAGAAAACCAAGATGAGCTGACTTATGAAAATTTATTAAGTAAGACAAAAATCATACCTAAATCAGACTGAGCCACCTTGATGTATATATCCTGACCACCATCGATAAACCTTGTATCGATCAAATCATCTGCCCACATAATACAACCACTACCTCCATTCCTTATATCTGCCCCGGAATAAGCCACGCATGAACATTTTGCCAAGCACTTCTCCCTGCACTTATCAAGATCAATAGTCATATCAACAGTAACATTATGTGTGTCTGGTAACTTGACTCCTTTAACCAGATTAAATCCAACACTGCCATTTGCACAGTCTAGTTCAGTCTTTCTCACACACCCTTGGCTTGTGTCTCTCATATACCACCCAGTAGGAGACCTTGGTTCAAACCCATGGAAACAACTGCACACCACTGCATCATTTGCATTACACACTCCAAAGACACCACATTTTGAGTAGAAATCACATTGATCTCTTGGACCAGAGAAGAATACACTCCATGAACCAGCATGCTGGTCCCAAACCAAGCGTTGCATAGTGCCTGTTTCATTTAACGTGAGCCGAGATAGGAGAGATCTGGGTTTGTTAGAGTATCCATAAGAAATTTCGTCTGGACTATCTGTAAAGTTGAAACTGAACAGGTCTTGGAAGGTAGTCATCTCTGGAATGCCACTAAATCGTAACCCATTCCAAGGTCCGGTCCGATAATGTTTTTGGGTCCCATCCCAAATAACAAGCTCAGGAGAACCAAATATGTCCATTTTGTATTGGTATCTTCCAATCGCGGGGTCGTCAGACATAAGCCAGGAGGACACCACCCATTCATGACCGGTTTTTAAATCCTTACCGACTTTCATACCAGGCAAATAGGTGTTTGTGGGCCAGTCAAAGCTCTGCCATAAAACACCATTTGTTTCTAAGTCTCTTAATACTAGATTTCCTGAGTCAAGAAGTTGTACGCTTGTGGGGTTGGTTGTATAAGTGGAGTTAGAGGACCACACAACAGTTCCGTTGGAATTATCTAGAAGTATCAAATTTCCATTGTCAGAGATTGCAAGAAGTCCGGAGGTGTTCATGAGAGGAGAATCATGGTTAGCCACCCAAACAATTGCTTGTGGTGATACCTTGAACCATAAACCAAGATAATGCTTAGTGGATGCAGCAGTTGTGAAGAAACCCAGCTCGAAAGTCCCACCGGCTGACTCGAGCTTCTGTCCATATGTTATGTTTTGATGTTGTCTAAAGAAATCAAGTGCCATACTCGAGTAGAGAAGGTTCAACAATGAGAAGAAGAGAAACTTTATCATAGCTGATACCATTTGGTGGAGAGACTTTTGCAAGACTATGCAATGAGATGTATGAAGACTTGGTGAATAGTTCATTCATTAAGCTCACAATAAGCCAAGGCACGGTTGACAATGTCAAAGGTGGACTTCTCTCAGAGCTACAAATTGGTTACAACTAACAAATTTGTATTTATTTATTATGAATAGTTTCATGGGCACCGTTGGTGAATAGTTCTAATTATTGTCCTAAGATTTAGGAAGGCGCAGTTGACTACGTCAAAGGCAGACTTTCATACATCTCCAAATTATCCTCTAATTAATTATGTGGAAATGGATGGGATGACCGGATGACTGTTTTATTCTGTTGCATACTTGCATTTTATTATTTTCTTGGTCTGAGCTAAGCTTGTATACATTTCTTGTCTGTTGAGCTGTTCGCTGGAATCAATTGCTTTAATTAGTTATATGCCAAATTGATATTGTTTCCTATCTTTGTGTTCACTGTTCAACCACTCCTCTGCTCAGAATAATTTAATTTCCAGAATTGTAAAGCATATTCTCAGGTTCTAATTTAGTAGTCGAAACATATGTTGGCTGGGAAATTTCTTAGCATATTAATTCATGCTATGACGTTATTACATTATTTGTAATTTTTGGAATTCGCCTTTCTAACCCCCCCCCCCCCCCCTCCTCTCTTCGGCTCTTCAAACTGGTTAAGAGCTAATTAATTACAAATGATTTCACTATTTGTTCAACAAAAAGGAGTTAAATAAATGAGTGGTTCTGCTATATATATATACAGTAGCGGAGCAGAAAATTTTTGAATGGGATTTAGTAAAATTCATAATGTTAATGCTATCATACAAAATTTAATAAATTCATACATATATTGATATGTTAATTTACATTTATAATCACAATGATGCAAAAATTCAAAAAAGAAAAATGGGGTTCAACAATGAAATATCATGATTATTTATGGGGTTCAAATTATTGTTTTTATACAAAAATTTATGTGATAAATATATTATTTATATCCAAAGCAGTAATTTTTTTAAGAAAAATGTGGGGTCAATTGACCCCATGGATGCATGTAGCTCCACCATTGGCTATATATTTGAAGTTGAGAGATGCTAGTGCTATATATGGAAACTGAACGTATGGGTATGTTCACTGCGATCTTATTTTATATTTCAAATTTCAAATGGCCAATTAGAGTTCAATGTGTTAAACATATTGAAAATATTTTTTTTAGTTTTTTATTTAAAAAATATTCAAAATGGTTGTTATTGAAGGATCATAATTCTTGTATCGTGATTGTTCTAAAATCTTAAAGAAAAAATAGCAAAAAAAAATTAAAGAAAAATAAAAGTAGTTTTTTATTAGTTTTCAATATGAAAAATATATTAAACGGTTCATATTGGTTATTTGAAATTCGAAATGTGAAAACAGTGGTGTGAGACGGATTCCATCCGTTTCATATGCTAGACTCTGACATTGTTTTTAAATTTGCAGTTAGCAATAAAATAGTTGTCAGCACCATACAAGAAGTTTACATTTTGAAGATCAAATTATATTGCATCACATCGGTAGTTGGCGTACTCCAACATTTTTTAAGTCCCAAGTAATATATGGAATGATCAATTTACGTGGCACAGCATGCACTCTATATTACTAGTTATGCATTTGTAAAACTTTTGGTATATTTACACCTGCCACTATTTTTTTGCTACAATATGCCACAACTTTAAATTTCATTAATATTTTAGAATTTTAAATTCAAACATTAAATCTAAAATTTTTGGTCTTATTCAATTTAACGAGTGATGTGTTTTCATATAAATTTTATAAAATTTGAAGTTGATTTGGTACTCAATCAAGGTGTCAATAAATGAATGAACTGATTAACTTTGACACATTAAATTTAATATGTTCATGGTTAACTTTTTGATCGAGTATCAAATAAATTTTAAATTTTATAAAAGTTATATGAAAATACATCGCTCGTTAAATTGAATAAGATCAATGTTTTGAATTTGACATTTGAATTTTAAATTTTAAAAATATTTATGAAATATGAAATTGTGGTATCTGATTGCCAAAAATCAAATTTAGCAGTTAATTGTAGTACCAATGAGTGTGCCAACTGCCAACCCTCAAGGAAGAGAGTTGACCTGACTTGGCGTAATTATATGCATGTGGTACCAGTACTGAAATGTAATTGAATATCCAACTTCTCATGGAACTTAATTTTGAACATCACCAGTTGGTATGAACTCACATAAGTATGGGCTCTATTTGCCTGACACACATGATGGATTTTCAATTCCTGGGGCTCTATTTGCCTGACAAACATGGAATTGATTATTTTTTATTATTATTATTTTTTTTGATACATTGCCCGTTGGGCTTTCATTAATAATAAAATTCCTTACAATACTTAGTTTAAACTGGTACAAATGAACAACATCTCCGTAGCCCTTCTAAAGCTGTCTGACAAAGTAAAATAACATAACAGCTAACACTAGAGAAAAGAAGCTAAAAATAAAACATAAAAACAGAAAGCACTCTACTACTGAAACAAATTAAACGACAGAAGGGCTAAACTCAAAGTTAAGAGCCACAATCAGGCCAGAGCGGTATTGATACCCCAAGCTGCTAGTGTACCATTATTCACTACCGTTATTGATGATGCACTCATACTTCTTCTTGCATAATTGGCAAGTACATGTGCTGGATGGACTGCCTTCCTATACGCATAATTGATCCTGATCCTGATCCTACTACCCATTTGATTAATATTTAATAGCCTGAATTGATTGACCATATTAACACTAGGGTAATTTACACACTCTGCACGTGTTTAGCCACAAAATAGGCTCATGCCATATTCCGTGGGCTAAACTTCGTTGTATATTTTATAGTGACATTGCTTATTCTGGTGTGTATATATTGACATTTGACAATGTTGTTTCAGTTAAGTAAGATAATTTGGATCATTGTTGGAGAAATCGAGAATGTTACTGAAAACATCTATCAAATAGCATTCTTCTACTGCAGATTATTTGTTAAATATTAACCCAAGCCAATGTCCGATCAGGCTTTCTTAACTAGATTTTGAACAATTAAAAACCAAAAAGATATTCTTCTATGTCGCCCTCTACAATATTTTTAAACCAAGCTCGTATACATAGAAAAAAATATCTATGACATGAAATTAATAAATCTTTTGTTTGCGATTTAAATAATCAATTAGAAATACCCTTTAACGACCTTCGAGACTTGTAAAATTGAACCAGTTCAAACTGCGGGTTGCCATTATTGATGCCTGAATTGGCCAGGTTCCAGAGCAGATGACCGGCTTCTTAGGCGGTGGCAATGCTGGAAATTCACTTGACAGCATGAACACAACTGATAACATGAGAGGCCTTTCTTCAGGGAATTCCTGGATACAGAGAAGACTGACCTGTATGCACCGCAAGAGATCTAACATTGGCTGGGGCCCACTGACCATCGGGTCCAGAAGCTTCCACAACTCGCATTGTTCCCAGAGTGACCAGGTCGATCTATTACAGAGATTTAGTATATGAACATGTCAATTAATATTGTACAAGGCACTTTTACAATGAAAATTTGCTTAAATACTTTTGAAATGACTGTTTCTACTATTTGGGTCCCTGAATTATTTCCTTCTATATTTTTTGGTGATTAGATCCCTGTGTGAGAAAATAATAGCTAGTAGGTTGGATGTTTGATTTAATCAAGGACCAGCTATAAGATTGCAGATATCCAGGTAAGCATTTCTATCTTATATTCACTTCTTAATACACTTACATATGCTACAAGATTGAAGATTTACATCTCCTTGGTTTCATCTGCCACTTAATATCTCCAGCAATATAACTCCAAAACTGTACACGTCAGACTTAACTGATAAGTTGCCATCTATTGCATTCTCAGGAGACAAGTAAACACTGCATTTATTAGCATATAAACTTTAGAAAAAACAGCTGAAAAGAAAACTGAGATGTATACTGACCTATAATAAGAAAATATAAATGCAAGATAAAAATCATGTTGTGTTCCAAAAATTGTCCATGTGATTATTTCAACCTGACTGCCAGTACGCTTCGGGCAATGTGAGCCCAATCCATGGACCGGTTCGGTACCGCTTTGTAGCACCGTACCTCATAGTATACCGCTAAACTGTAACCCAATCCATAGATCGGTTCGGTACCGCTTTGTAGTACCGTACCTCATAACAATTTCAGGGAACCTTGCCAGTCCATCGTGTAGCGGTATTTTCCATTTTTCGGGTCATCAGATATAAGCCAGGAGACAAGAGACCACTCATGTCCAATACATCAGTTAAGCTTAAAACTGATGATTTCAGTACTAAATGATGACATTCCAACTTGGTCAAATACATTCACATTTACTATTTTTGTGACACATTTTTCAGGTTTGAGAGAGGATAATGGTTTATGTAAATTTGTAGTTTATAGTAGAAAAATGATAAAAGGTTGTAGACTTATGTGTAGATAACGCATGCTTATTTGAGACTGTAAGTCTTGGTGCAATGGCGGTTGGTTATTGTGGTACATCAAAATTTATTAGATTTTGGCATTGTAGAAAAAGCTTTGTACTAAATTATGTTTCTTTCTTTTGTTTTGTTATGAGCCAAATTAAAACTTCCATCTGTCAACTTAAAGAAAAAATATATATATAACTGATAAAATACAAAATGTGAGGGTTGGTCGCGGCGGAGCTGCGCAACAAATCCTGCTAGTTTAAAGCAATTTTGGGTCATCATTCTAAGGGAGTCTCGAGTCCTCAACTCATTAGAAAAATTTTATCCCTCATTTTTTTTTCCCTTTTCGGGCCCAATTGGATGAGTAACTCCAATAATGAAGATTCATTTAATACATAAGTTCAGTTTTAATTTAGTAATTTGCATTTTTAATTTATCTATTTGTTCTATTTTGGGAGATTTAGCAGTTTCTTAAAATTAGTTATTTCTCTGTTGATTTATTATATTTTGAATGTTATCTATTTGGTAGGATTGACACAACCTACATATTATTTACCAGTATCTGTCCAAACTTTTGTACGGAAATATGAATATTTATTGATCAATAAATAAACTAGACGGTATGCTTTTTCGATTAGATCGTTCCTCTTGATGTAAATACCGGTCGATATCATTCTAACAGAAGTACACTAAATTCTCAGTTACTATCAAAATCATAAAACGTAAATACAGATCACTTCGAGCATCTAAGAGCAACACACACTAAAGAGAGTTACGATTATGTCCCTCTATACTCCATTTTGTATTTATTGCAATCAATTTGCATATAGGAAGAAAATATCCAATTCTAACATTGCTTCAGAGACTGAGTTTTTTCTGATTGAACAGATAAATCTATATATAGGAAGAAATGATGTGACACCCCAAAACCGGGTATGCCACAGCCGCCGCGAGTGCACACTATCACCCGCACACCCGCAAGGCTTAACTTAAACTAATCCATCAAAATATTACAATTTAAGTGTTTAAAACTGAAAATTTCTATCAACTTATACCAAATAATCTAAAAGTAAGAATTAACAATATCATGTACAAATCTTCAAGTAAAGTCTAAGTGGACAAGTTACACAAGTTACTTGGTTCATACCAAAAATAACAACTGGCCTACAGTATGTCGATCTTTTCGCCACTCGATCCAGAACCTGGAACCCACAACCAATGTGGAAACAATGCAAAAAGCAGAGCATGAGATAATTATAAAATTATCTCAGTGTGGTATTTAGTTCCAGTCACACAAACCCTAAGGTACGTGATCAGGAACTAACTACCGGCTGAGTTTAAAACAATATTATAACTATACAAGCAATTTAGATAACATCATACATAAACGTTAGTTTCATTCTCATTTTAACACAAAACATGCAATGCATTATGAGCACGGTAATTACATCCTTCAACAAGGAACACAAATACAATACGACATTTCAAAACCGGCTCAAGTTGGACAATATTATGCAAGGCTGGTTATTGATCATTACGACTTCATTCACATATTTTATAGTCCGTAGACTCTGATTTTATAGTCCGTAGGCTCAGATTTCTTTATAGTCCGTAGACTCAATTTACCACAATTCAAACAATTCAGAATATCAAACAGTATTACAAGAGAGAACATTGTCAGAATACCGGATCATAAGCGCTTATCTCTCGGGGCTCAAGGAACGGGTCATGACTCCGCCCTCAAGTCAACCAATGTCTATTCAATCACACATGTAGCACAGACCTTTTGAAGTCATTCAATCGGAAACCATTCATCATGTGTAACCTTAATACAATACTATTAACATATGATAGAGATACAAATAGGCGTGCAATGAATGAGTAATTCAACATGGTGCAAATGCCATAGTTAAGTTCATAAGATGTAAATCAGAGTTTGTGTGCATCCGCACCTGAAAGTAAAAGCACTTCATAAGCAAGCAAGCAGCAAATAACATCAAGTATAGACAAGCAATTGTTGTACTCCATTTGCATCGGTTTCTTCTTACTCCGATACGTTTATCTAAATCTAATAAACAAAGTTTATATCTAAGTACTTACTTTAATAAATCAAACAAGCAACAATTAGACACCAGCAACAAAGACTAAATAAAATCCCAAATTACGACATAATATGTGGTCGGGTTAAGGTTTACCTCGACTTAAACACGAACGACAATTGTACAAGTAAAATTAGGGTCTAAATCATAATGTTTCTGATTTCTTATGTATCAAAGGATTTTATGAGGTTGTAGAGCTCTTCAAGAGCTTTCTAATGGTCTTTGAATCACCTAAAACGGACTCTGAATGACAAAGTTATGGTCATAAGAAAATCTGTTTTCAGGGAGGACAATTCGGACCGAATTAGAATGAATTCGGACCGAATTTTAGAAGCTGAAATTTACAGAGAGTTCAATTCGGACCGAATTAGAATGAATTCAGACCGAATTCTAGTAACTGGTAGAGATACTGAAAATAGATAGGGTTTTTCGCCAAACTTGAAGATTATTTGTATAATTCCTTAACACCAATATACATAATCACTGTATAAACTCCAACATTGCTTAGCCACCATAAACAACCACTTAGACCCTTGGAACTACCCTAAATTTATTTAAACAAACTAAAGAACCATCACTTAAGAAGTTAAATCTGAAATTCGTTTTCCAAACAAACTATAGAGCTAAAATGCTCAAAACTTCACCAAATCGATCCAAACTCAAAATACAGCTACCATAGTGTACTACTAACTTAAATCAACAAGAAAATTCTATTTTACACTTGATTTGAAATCACATTTTTCAGAAATTGCTCAAAACCGAGCTACCTTAAGAAAACCCGAAAACTCACCGAAACCTTGCTCCAATCTGAAAATAACCAAGTTGCATGTGCTCTCCTTTGCCTCATCTTGGCAATTATGATTTTTTTTCAGATTTTAGAACGATTTTAGATATTTTCTATGGAGGGTTCTCTTAGGTTTGAACTTGGAGAGTTTAGAGAGGAGAAGAAGAGTTATTCTCTCTGTAGAAGAAAGTGAGGAGAGAAAGATCAGCCAGGTGGAGGATGGGAGAAAAGAGAGAGAGTTTGTGGGTTTGTCTTGCAAAGTGTCCCCCATGTGTTCCCCAAATATTCATACTTGTATATTTTCAGATTTTGAGTCCATACAAATTCTAGAAATTTAGCAACATGTCAATAAATTCTTTTACCATAATTTGGTGCAAAACATAATATTTATACTATGCTAAAATACTAAAATAAAATCATGCATAAAGTAAAATTCGAAAATACTGGGTATCACATCCTTCCCCCCTTAAAAATCTGTTCAGTCCCCTGAACGTTTCTACTAAATACAGTGAAGAATATAAGAAATCAAAGAAATAACAAGATCACCATCAAAACACGCAACACAACGTGCCCAAGCAATTTGTACAAGCATGGGAGGCGCCTTATATAGGGGGTTAGGTAGGGTTTGGTGAGTTGTGCGGGGTACAATATGGGCTGTGCGGGCTACATGAGGGTCCAGTTCGGTGCACAGCGGAGTTCTGGGCCAGGAATGAGTCATCCGGTCCAAGTGTATCCCGCACAATGAGACCCGTAGGCCGCACAGGAGATGTCCAGTGCAGGCCAGAGGAGTTGTAAGCCGCACAATGACATTGTAGACCGACTGGATGTGTCCATGGCACGGTTGAGAGGTTGTAGGCCGCACAATCATGACCCGAGCCAGGCATGAGTCATCTAGCACGAGTCCATTCTGCACAGGATCCATTGTAGGCCGCACAAATCCATCTGTGGTGACCGAAATGTGCCGATTCTCGTTGGTTTTGCTCCAAATCTCTGAAATTCAAATAACAACCAAAAGCAGTACCAAATCCTACAAATAAAGACTGAAAACACACAATTTCAAGTGTTTAGGTTATGATTTTGGGGCTAAGTCCGGCCAAATACCATATATATAAATGTGACATCAATGATCATGATTTAATTTCTTTGGATGCTGACTATATCAAATGGAATCAATGATACTAGTTCCGGATGCTAGTATCCTTGATACCAATCCGTACCATGTCGGATTTCAAGTCATTAGAATTTTTTTTTCTAATTTTAAATATTCAAGCCTTGTTTGCAGCATGATCATGCTTGTTGTGCAGCTCTTTGACAAATAAATGATGGAAAAAAGAGAACAAGTTTTCCTGACGTGTCTAGTAAAAGTTATATATGAAATCTCCTTTTGAATCTTAATATCTTATAGATCTATACTTCAATACACATATTACAAAAAAAATTTTAAAAGAAAATATTAAGACAAAAGTACACTAACTTAGATGAAACCACTTAGATTAATTAATAGATGAAACCAAATGACCGCAAGGAAAATTGATTTCAAAATTACTTAGAAATTAAAATTGCCACTGTACAATATAAAGAAAGAAGGCTCATATATCCTCAAACAAATATAATTAAGAAATAAGAAAATCAAACACATACGATCTTAAGTATATTTCCTAGTGTTACCAATAAATCCTCATGAAAATATAATTCTAACATTTTATTACGTTAAAGATACCTCTAAATAAAAATGGACAAGCAAGAAAACATGGTGTCCAACCTAAAAAAAAAAAAAATAACCAATATCTAAAAGTATATGCATGAAACAATTTTAAATAAATAAGAATTATCACAAGAATTATACACGTTGCATCAATAAAACACACAATTAACAATGCCAATGTAGTACAACAAAAGATCATCATGCCAAACATAATCAAATTCTCAAACAACCAATGATTATAATATTAAGGTAAAAAAATATATGTTAACTTAGAATGTGTTACATCAAAACCATTATCATAAAAATAATTTCATTCAATTGCAACTAATCTTGTAAAAATAATAATAAATAATGCTTCTAAATGCACAATCTTTGTCTACCATAGATCTTCAAGAAACTAAAGAAATAGTTAAACTACCTTGCATGTCAAATTATCTTATACAAAATCAAAATCAATTATTTTGAACTCAACTAAACTAAGTAAGTCATTAAACAAGTGTATGCATATTATATTCAATAATCTAGTAGTAATCACCAATAAGTTACATGCATAAATACAACTTTACCAACATTCTAAAGTAATACTCAAACCCTACATGCACCATTTTATTCAGTATTACAAGAAGTATATCTTCTAAAAATTGAAATTTAGAAAAGTAATACAAATCTTGTAAATCCTTCTTAAATTTTCTAGAAGAAAACTCCATTTCATTTGGTTGCATTCAAAACTAGTACACGGCTAACCAAAAGTTCTATAAATCAAATAAACAAAATGTCAATGATACTTGCTGCTATCATGCATGCTATAATTTCTTCCAATAAAACCTAAGTCCTCACATAAATCAATCATCTCAACTTTTATAAACTGAAATAATATAAAGAAATAAGACCTTACAGAAATATGCATGATCTTTGAAAACTAAAAGCTTTGTGTGGTAAGATGCATCTAATATAATCTAATAATATTATTAATGTCAAGCAAAAACGTAATGACTCAAACACAATCAAAAGCGTGTTAATTAAAGATAAACTTGATATGTTACTTTTTTTTAACTATGTATGCAAATGATAATTTTAAAATATTTTACTTTGCAACTACGTGATTATAAATTTACCCAACTATATGCTTTGGGCTACATGATGCATCACTACTAACTCATGCAACATGATACATATATGGTACCATTAGCTACTATAACCCTTATAATTTAATGTAAATTATTTTACTTACCTTCCACACATAGACATGTCCAAAAATGTATTTGTGGATGTTGTTATCAAACTATCAATAATGCCATCTTAATGCTACAAAAATACATGCACTATGCATCAATTCATGCAACTAGATATATGACAACATTAGACAGCTATAGTTATATTGACTTAATAATACATGCACTATTTTATGATCTTAGTAATGCAAAGACATATACACAAATATGCAATGAATGTACCTTTATACAACAATATTAAAACCACGGTCTAACATTTTATCTAGTGACATGACATTATGCAATCACTTTTATTCAACGTCAAATATTCTACACGATGCACAATATATAAATTCCTATATGACAAGTGACTATTCAACAATTTCTGCAATAAAAAAAATGATACTAAGTTTAAAATAAGGTGTTCACACAAATCTTCTACTTATTTACACAAGTAATGTGAATGTGCATTTCATTGTTATCATAAACTTAGGCAAAAATGCCTACCAAAACTAAATAAAATATATAATTTGTGAACATACTTATAATTACATATTATTGTTATAGAGAAGACAAGTAGGGAAGAATACAAATGCATACACAAATTCTAGTATTTATACAACAAACTTTGACGTGCATGGCTGAATGCAAATTCAACTTTATGTACTATCTTAATTTATAGTAACGAATAAATAATTTGATGCACTTATCTATAGTTAAGTACTATCATTCTAAAAGATCTACAATTTCATGACCAAATGCATACATGCAAAAACAAGTACCAATTTATAAACAAAATATCTATTTTAAGCACAAGATTAACTAAAGAAATTTTTATTCTTGACAATATTAATACATATCAATCCCCTCAAAAGGGATCATATTTTTATTAAATCTCTTTTGTCATTCAAGATATCAAAGATGATATTTTATATTAGAAAATAATGCGAAGATATTATAAATATCAATTGTACTATTCATCAAACTAGTTTAAACTGTTTAAAGAAATAAGAAATCAAAATTTAAGAATCACAAACAAATATCGTATATATCCCGCTCATACGTCCTATTAGTCTGGTTAGGGTTGATAAACCACTAGCTCTGATACCACTAAAACTGTGACACCCCAAAACCGGGTATGCCACAGCCGCCGCGAGTGCACACTATCACCCGCACACCCGCAAGGCTTAACTTAAACTAATCCATCAAAATATTACAATTTAAGTGTTTAAAACTGAAAATTTCTATCAACTTATACCAAATAATCTAAAAGTAAGAATTAACAATATCATGTACAAATCTTCAAGTAAAGTCCAAGTGGACAAGTTACACAAGTTACTTGGTTCATACCAAAAATAACAACTGGCCTACAGTATGTCGATCTTTTCGCCACTCGATCCAGAACCTGGAACCCACAACCAATATGGAAACAATCCAAAAAGCAGAGCATGAGATAATTATAAAATTATCTCAGTGTGGTATTTAGTTCCAGTCACACAAACCCTAAGGTACGTGATCAGGAACTAACTACCGGCTAAGTTTAAAACAATATTACATCTATACAAGCAATTTAGATAACATCATACATAAACGTTAGTTTCATTCTCATTTTAACACAAAACATGCAATGCATTATGAGCACGGTAATTACATCCTTCAACAAGGAACACAAATACAATACGACATTTCAAAACCGGCTCAAGTTGGACAATATTATGCAAGGCTGGTTATTGATCATTACGACTTCATTCACATATTTTATAGTCCGTAGACTCAGATTTCTTTATAGTCCGTAGATTCAGATTACCACAATTCAAACAATTCAGAATATCAAACAGTATTACAAGAGAGAACATTGTCAGAATACCGGATCATAAGCGCTTATCTCTCGGGGCTCAAGGAACGGGTCATGACTCCGCCCTCAAGTCAACCAATGTCTATTCAATCACACATGTAGCACAGACCTTTTGAAGTCATTCAATCGGAAACCATTCATCATGTGTAACCTTAATACAATACTATTAACATATGATACAGATACAAATATGCGTGCAATGAATGAGTAATTCAACATGGTGCAAATGCCATAGTTAAGTTCATAAGATGTAAATCAGAGTTTGTGTGCATTCGCACCTGAAAGTAAAAGCACTTCATAAGCAAGCAAGCAGCAAATAACATCAAGTATAGACAAGCAATTGTAGTACTCCATTTATATCGGTTTCTTCTTGCTCCGATACGTTTATCTAAATCTAATAAACAAAGTTTATATCTAAGTACTTTAATAAATCATACAAGCAACAATTAGACACCAGCAACAAAGACTAAATAAAATTCCAAATTACGACATAATATGTGGTCGGGTTAAGGTTTACCCCGACTTAAACACGAACGACAATTATACAAGTAAAATTAGGGTCTAAACCATAATTTTCTGATTTCTAATGTATCAAAGGATTTTATGAGGTTGTAGAGCTCTTCAAGAGCTTTCTAATGGTCTTTGAATCACCTAAAACGGACTCGGAATGACAAAGTTATGGTCATAAGAAAATCTGTTTTCAGGGAGGACAATTCGGACCGAATTAGAATGAATTCGGACCGAATTTTAGAAGTTGAAATTTACAGAGAGTTCAATTCGGACCGAATTAGAATGAATTCAGACCGAATTCTAGTAACTGGCAGAGATACTGAAAATAGATAGGATTTTTGGCCAAACTTGAAGATTATTTGCATAATTCCTTAACACCAATATACATAATCACTGTATAAACTCCAACATTGCTTAGCCACCATAAACAACCACTTAGACCCTTGGAACTACCCTAAATTTATTTAAACAAACTAAAGAACCATCACTTAAGAAGTTAAATCTGAAATTCGTTTTTCAAACAAACTATAGAGCTAAAATACTCAAAACTTCACCAAATCGATCCAAACTCAAAATACAGCTACCATAGTGTACTACTAACTTAAATCAACAAGAAAATTCTGTTTTACACTTGATTTGAAATCACATTTTTCAGAAATTGCTCAAATCGAGCTACCTTAAGAAAACCCGAAAACTGACCGAAACCTTGCTCCAATCTGAAAATAACCAAGTTGCATGTGCTCTCCTTTGCCTCCTCTTGGCAATTATGATTTTTTCAAGATTTTAGAACGATTTTAGATATTTTCTATGGAGGGTTCTCTTAGGTTTGAACTTGGAGAGTTTAGAGAGGAGAAGAAGAATTATTCTCTCTGTAGAAGAAAGTGAGAAGAGAAAGATCAGCCAGGTGGAGGATGGGAGAAAGGAGAGAGAGTTTGTGGGTTTGTCTTGCAAAGTGTCCCCCATGTGTTCCCCAAATATTCACAATTGTATATTTTCAGATTTTGAGTCCATACAAATTCCAGAAATTTAGCAACATCTCAATAAATTCTTTTACCATAATTTGGTGCAAAACATAATATTTATACTATGCTAAAATACTAAAATAAAATCATGCATAAAGTAAAATTCGAAAATACTGGGTATCACAAATGATCTAACTTTTGTCGATGGTTGAAATTTTTGCTAAACCAATAAAAATTAGAATGAAAAAAAATAAATAAAAAATATGTTTGAAAGAAATTTAGAAGTTGTCCTTGTACGATAAGGATTATTTCATGGTGAAGAAATGAGAGGATCTCAAACAAAAAAAAAAAGTTAAAAATCACGGATTTGAAATAAGAAAAGTTTGGAACAAACAAAAACAAACCATCAAAGCCGTGGAAAAAGATAACAGCTCGACAAAAAGGAAAACATCAGATAACATTTCTTGATGAAAAGGAAACATCAAAGTCGTGAAAAAAGAAAATAGATTCACAATCAAATAGGAAGGGAAGCCGTGGAAAAAGAGAATAGTTCGACGAAAAGAAAAATATCAGAGAGCATTTCTCAATGGAAAGGAAACATCAAAGTTGTGAAAAAAGAAAATAAATTTACAATCAAGTAGAAAAGAAAGAGAGACGAAAAAAGAAAATAAATTTACAATCAAGTAGAAAAGAAAGAGAGACGAAAGCGCAAAAAAATATTTGGGACTATTTTTCAATTTGTGCGTCATCCTTGCGCAGCGCAGGATCCTTGGTTCCTCTGCCAAGGGTGGTAACATCCTGCGCGGTCATCCAGCGCAGTAACATTCATATGTAAGGATCGATTTATAGGTTGACGACAACGAATCGGATGTCTCCGGAGAGACGAGAGCGGATGCTATACGACTTATACAAAGAGTTGCACTTAGTTTAATTTCTTGTTGTGGGACCACATCTCCACTTTAAAACTAAGACCGGAATTACTTTGTGTCATCTCTCCTCTGCGGTCATCCTGTCATCTCCCTCTTCTCTCACGGATCCAGCCCATCCAGCCCAATATTTATATTCAGCGTTTTCTAATCTCTCCTCCTTTTCGCTCCGTCTCTGCACTCTCGGAAGTGCAGAGTCGAGTAGATATTTGTTTCTCCTCTCTCGGAAGTGCAGAGTCAAGTACCATGGCGCCAGACATAATGTAAGTACCAAAATCAACGACTGAAATCGGATTTACCTTTCAATTTCGCCTAATCTGTTGAGAAGAAGATACAAGTATGTCCTTGCAAACTGACAAAATTATCACATGCCTTCAAAATTACTATTGATAAAAAAAAAAAAATGTATTGATTGGACTAGGAGGATAATTTTCATCATGTATTGTAACTGTCAAGGATATATGTGTGAAGTGTTACGTTCATTGTCTAGGATAATTTTCATGTTTCTTTTATTGAAAGTAGTTATTTTAAATAGTGTTTTGTTTATTAATGTGTTATGATTTAATGCCTCATGTATTAATGTATACGAGGAGATGAGTTTGCCAAGGGTCTTGAAAGTTCAATCAAAGGGCAGCCATGGTCACCACAATTGGTACTTTTTTTGCATCCTTCTCTGTACCAGTTGAGCTAGTAGATACTGAACTTGTCTGTCATCGAGGCAGTACACCCATTTCATAGTGTTTGTAACTAGAAATTTTCAGATAAATTGTTCTTCCCTGGTAAAGAAACATTTGTATGTTTTGTACCATCTGTTCATAACTGTTTCAGATGTTACTAGTACAACACGTTGAAATTATCTCAATGACTTAATCAGGAAAGTTATGGCTGATGAATTAAGATGCTACTTATTTGACAGGTTTTGTTCTCTTTTTTTTTATGCACAATTAGGAGAGTGATGTCTTGAGGATTACCAAATTACCATTGAGTTGATATGCCTATCTATCAACTATCGATCTGATTTCATAACCCCATTTTAGATGACTTGATATCTGCATAATTGTAAAATAGAAGAGATTCTTTTTCTAAGGTTTAATTTAAGTTTTAGGCATTGATTTTAGGCTTTATTATTCAGTAAGCAATCTAATTTATATTTGTTTAATACAGTGATAGTTTGGTGGAAGCTGCATTTGGAGGAAAAGAGAAGCTGTAGCCAAATTAGCCTTCTAATATGACCCACAAGATTTTAGAGTGGTTTGATGCTCAGTAAAAGCAGTTTTGTGTCTTGTCCTGCGTTAATAGCTGAAACTGCTTCTTAATTGTTCTGATGTCCTACTTTGGATCGATATTTTGTGTGCTGGACCTGTTGGTGAATATAAATACTATTAAGAGTTGTTCCACTGTGGTGTATATAAATACTATTAAGAGTTGTTCAGCAGAGGATACGGTTCTGCTAGTTGTGGGCAGAGATTCGCCGTTAAAGTTTGGCACCGTGCACTGATTTAAAATCATGATGGAGACTCTTTGTTTCCTTGCCGCAAATGCTCCACACTGATATCAGCAGTGATGAAAAGAGTTGGAGTGATTGAGAAATTAAGTGGATGTTACTAAAAACATCTCTCAATAATATCATTCTACAACAGAGTTTTTGTTAAAGCTTATATCAGATCAGGCTTTCTGAACTAGATTTTGAACAATTAGAAATGAAAAAAAAAAAATCTTGTAGGCTGCCCTTTTCAATATTTTTAGACCAAGCTCGTATATACATATGTAGGAAAAAAAAATTATCTACAACATGAAATCAACAAATCTTTGGTTTGTGATTTAAAGAACCAATTAGAAGTACCCTTTAACGACCTTCAAGGGTTGTAAAATTGAACCAGTTCAAACTGCGGGTTGCCATTATTGATGCCTGAATTGGCCAGGTTCCAGAGCATATGACAGGCTTCTTCGGCGGTGGCAATGCTGGAATTTCACTTGACAGCATGAACACAATGGACGACATGAGAGGCCTATCTTCAGGGCATTCTTGGACACACAGAAGACCAACCTGTATGCACCGCAAGAGATCTAACATCGGCTGGGGCCCATTGACAGTTGGGTCCAGAAGCTTCCGCAATTCGCATTGTTCCCAGAGTGACCAGGTCTATTACAGAGATTTGGTGTATGAGCATGTCAATTTATATTGAAGAAGGCACTTTTACAATAAAAATTTGCTTAAAAATACTTTTGAAATCATTGTTTCTGCTATTTGGGTCCCTGAATTATTTGCTTTTATATTGTATGGTGATCAGGTCCCCGTGTAGGAACAGAATAGTTTGTTGGATGTTTGATTTAATCGAGGACCAGCAGATAAGCATGTATATGTTATATTTACTTCTTAATACACTTACATATGCTATAAGATTTACATCTCCTTGGTTTCTTCTCCCACTTAATATTTCCAGCAAAAGAACCCCAAAACTGTACACGTCAGACTTAACTGATAACTTGCCATCCATTGCATACTCAGGAGACAAGTAACCACTGCATTTATTAGCATATAAACTTTAGAAAAAACAACAGAAAAGAAAATGAGATGTAATATATCCTATAATAAGAAAATATAACTGCAAGATAAAATTCATACTGTGTTCCAACAACTGTCCGTGTGGCTATTTCAACCTGACTGCCTGTAAATAACCGTGCCGTGCCAAAATCAGATATCTTCGGGACCATTTCATTGTCTAGTAGTACATTTGCTGCTTTCAGGTCTCTATGTATTATGTTAATTCTTGAATCCTGATGAAGGTAGAACATTCCTCGGGCAATGCCAAGAATTATGTCCAATCGCATTGCCCAATCCATTGAAGCACGCTTCTGTTCATCTGCCACAGAAACTTTGATGATAAATGATATTTCTGTGACAAAACTTTTTGACACGGATGAAATGAAATTGAAGTTTTTTATCAGAGTATTATCTTGGTCTTTCTTAGAAGGTTTAATTGAAGTTAAGGCCTTACTGTATTTTGAGTGTTAAAAAAAAAAAAAAAAAAAAAAAAAAAAAAAAAAAAAGAGAGAGAGAGAGAGAGAGAGAGCTAGTATGCAGGGGACCCAACAAATTGTTGGGTTATGAAGTAATCAGGGAGATGATAACTAAAATTATTATTATATACAAGGAGATGGAAGAAAACTTATTTATTACCAAAAATAAAAAAGTCTAAGCTTTTGTTGCTCATGTACTCATAAACAAGCATCCTCTCATTGTCATGGACGCAACAGCCCAGAAGGCGAACAAGGTTTCGGTGTTGGAGTTTGGTCATTAAACAGACCTCATTCATGAACTCATGTATGACTTGCGGTGACTCATTTGTAAGCCTCTTTACTGCAATCAATTGTCCATCTTGCAATTTACCCTAAAGGTCAAAATAATCAATTACTTGCTTCATGTTTTTTTTTTTGAAACTTGTAAGGCCCGTAGGCAATAATCAATAAAAAGTCAAGCCGAAACAGCTTGCAATTTTAGTACAGCACAGACTGAATGACAATTGCTCCTCAAAAGCCTGGTACCTACTAACATTTCAACCTAAGAAGAAAGTACAAACAATACATCAGAAATTACTCCTATCAAACAAATAAAAAACTACACGATCAAAAGGAAAAATAAACTAACCAGGCGAGGAGACGACACAACTCAGAAAAAACGAAAAATTAAGGAGGATCAAACTGCATTTTTTTAAAAAACCTGACATTAATTTCATCTCTAATTTCCTTCTCTTGTACCTGCCATCCCCTTGGCTTACCAGTATAAGAAACTCCTGTTCTTCTTGCCCAATTTGCTAGTTGGTGTGCCTGATTCAAAGCTTCTCTCTGCACATACACCACTGTAGCCCTTCCATTAAAGTGCTGCAACAATTGTATGAGCTGTGTTGTCTCATGCCACGCTTTCCAGGAAGGAACATCCTGAACCTCTTCTTCATTTAAGATCTCTACCAGCACATTACAGTCAGAGTAAATTTCCACTTGTTGTTGTGCCAGTAACCTGCCCTGCACTCTCTCCAATGCCTCTTTAACAGCCACAACCTCTGCATGAAAAGGATCATTGAAAGTTTGACTATGGTAGCCTATTTCAACCAGAAACCCATCATAATATATCAAAAACGCATTCCCTCCTTTGTTGTTTACATCCCAAGATCCATCCACTAGTATCTGATAAGAACTTTGATGATACCAGTGGATCCCTCTATGTTGCATTCTGGCACCATTGGGCCCTGGCCCCATGATAAGATCCTCTTGCTCTTCTCCCCTCACCATCCAATGGTCAACTTTCTTTAAAACTTGTACAGGATCAAACCTCTTCTGCTGCATGACAAAATCATTCCTTGCAATCCAAATTTCCCATAATGTATAACTAAATCTTCTAATTTCCTCATTTGACATTCTTTGGGTACACTGCTGAATTGTTGTGACCACATTAAGGGGCAAATCTTGTGTTCTTAAGCCCAAATTGCTTCCAAACCAGCATACCCTTGAGGCATGGCAATAAAAGAAACAGTGCATCTCGAACTCATTTTCAGCATTGCATCTTTGGCACATAGGTGAGACTCTTGCAAGCCTTCTGTGAACATTTTGAGAGATCATTAAACCTTTAGAAATGAGTCTCCACAAGAAAATTTTTACTTTTGGAACTATCCCTTTCCAGGATTGAATCTTTAGCCACAAACTTGCCACATGATTTTCTTCTGTTTGCCCCTCCTGACTTGTCATGAATTTGTAACCATCTTTAACTGCATATTTACCTTGTTTGGTCACCCTCCCAAATCAGTCTATCTTGGGCCAAAACCCCACTGGACTGACCAGGTGTAATGGCCTGTATGGCAAGCACTTGGCTGGGTGTGAACATGACATTAAGTTCATGCTCCTTCCAGGTCTGGCTTTGAAAATCAAACAATTCATTTACCATTTTCTTCCTGTAAGCATGTGGGACCTCTTTCTGCTCATTCCAACCATCAAACCAGGGCTGGCCCAATGCCCTAACTGTTGTGGCATCTCCCAACTTCCATTTGACAGTATTTTCAAAAAACTCCCTTCTGTGCAAGATATCCCTCCACATCTTGCTACAATGAGAGTTCTGGTTGGCTCTCCAAAAACCAATCTGAGGGCAATATTTTGCTTTACAGACTTGTACCCACAACTTACTATCATCAGAGGCCACTGTCCACACTAGCTTCATAAATAAAGCCTCTCCAAACTGGCTGACATCTCTCACCCCCAGACCTCCTTGTTCAATTGGTCTGCAAATGGTCTTCCATGCCACTGGCGCCATATATCTGGCATGATCAATTTTGCCCCAAAAAAACTTAGCCATTAAACTGTTCATCTTGCTGAGAATTGTTTTTGGCAAACACTCAATGGTCATGAAGTAAACCGGCAGAGACATAAGAATTGATTTTATTAGTACCAATCGACCAGCGTGTGAAAGCATGTGTGCCTTCCACCCAGCTAATTTTTTGATCATGCGCTGTAGAAGCATCTGACCAGTTTTAGCTGCAGTATTTCCACCTTGAACCAGTGCACCAAGATACTTTTCATCCCCATCAGCCATAGCAGCATGCAATGACTGCTTCACTCTTTCAATAGCCTCATCATCACAACAGCTGGCAAACCACAACTTAGATTTATCTGGGTTCATCACCAAACCAGACACTTGGGCAAACTGGTTAAGAATATGCATTAAATTCTGAACCTCTCTATGTGAAGTTTCACCAACTAACACCAAGTCATCTGCATACATAAAGTGTGTCAGCACAGGACATGTGTATGCCAATTTGACACCTGTTAAGACTTCATCTCTCATAGCCTTTTTAATTCTCCTAGACAGCATTTCCATTGCCATGATATAGCAATAAGGAGACATGGGGCACCCTTGTCTGAGACCCCTGGTAGGGACTATAAAGCCATCCCCTTTACCATTTATATTGATTGATACTTGGGCTCTCTGATAAGAAGATATAATGAGGTTGATCAGCTTTGCCGGTATATTGAGATATAACATTGCTTCTTTAAGGAAACCCCATTCCAGCTTATCAAACGCTTTTGTTACATCTGCCTTAAGCAAGAAAGCAGGTTGTCTGAAGCCTCTTTGCTTGAAAGATTGAAGAACTTCTTTGACCAAAATGACATTGTCTGAGATGGTCCTTCCTTTAACAAAAGCATTCTGTTCCATGGAAATTACTTTCCTCATATGCTGTCTGAGTCTATTGGCTATCAATTTCATGACCAATCTGTAAGTAACATTGCCAATACTTATGGGTCTGTATTGGGCTGGGGTTTCAGGCTCATCAATTTTTGGAATGAGAGAAACTGAGCATTCTAACCAGTCATCCGGTACACTTTCCTCCTGAAAAGATTTTCTGATCAAGCTGACCAGTTCGTCCCCAAAAACATCCCAGTTCTGCTGGTAAAACCTAGCCGTAATGCCATCTGGACCAGGGCATTTATCTGGACCCATTTGCATCAAGGTTTTCCTGATCTCATGATAATCTGGTAACCTTGTTAGGGAGGAGTGAGCATCAGTATGAATTTTGACTCCCTCATCTGGACCCAGTTCTTGCCAGAAATTTGGAAATTGCATTATGTCAGGCCCGTCTGAAATGACCTCTTCTATTTGCTGCTGAATTTGTGGACTATACAGTTGCTTGAAATAACTAACAAATTTGTGTCTGATGACACTTTCATTACCAGTCAGAAGATCATGATCATCCCTGACCATGGTGATAAGATTATGCCTCCTTCTATTTGTTGCAACTGTGTGAAAAAACTTTGTATTTTTGTCTCCTAAATTTTGCCACTCCATTCTAGATCTTTGTCTCCAGTACTGTTCATGTTGTTCTTCAACCTGCCCATATTCAATCAGCAGATTCTCCTCCAAATTATGGTCTCTATTCTCAGGATGCACCATTTGCACTTCCAACAAACTCTTAGCAATCAGCTCTAATTTCTTTTTTGGTGATGGGTTTTTTGCTGCCCATTTCTTCATAGACCTTTTTAAAGAATTCCATCTGTCTGGCCACTGTAAAGTACTTGTATTCTGCCACTGTTGTCTCCATGAGTCATGGAAGCTTTGATTCATCAGCCACCAGTTTTCTATCCTGAATACTCCTGACCTGTCAGGAGGTTTTTTAATTCTAAGTAAGATTGGACAGTGATCACTGTGGATCATGGGCAGATGATTAACATATGCATTGGGGTACAATTCAATCCAAGAGGGGGTGACCAACACTCTGTCTAACCTCTCATAAATAGCTTCAGACATATCCCTTTTATTTGTCCAAGTGTATGCAGGCCCCTTGTAACCAATATCCACCAAACTACTATCAAACACAAAATTCTGAAAATCAATAGTGTTTGGCTTAATTCTTGATGATCCTCCAAACTTTTCTTCCCCACTTAGAATTTCATTGAAATCCCCCACCAAACATACATTAACATGCTCTTGTATAACTCTTGATAATCTGTCCCATAACCTCTTATTACTGTAATGTCCTGGATCTCCATAAACTCCTACCAATAGCCATGGTGGTTTATCCTTTACTGTAATATGCGCACAGATATGATTTTGAGAATCATGTAAGATTTGGACCTGCAACTGCTCACTCCAAGCCATACACAGTCCACCTGACAACCCCCTTGCAGGAATAATATGGTAATTATACCCTCTAACACCCCTCATAAATCTGGACATTTTTCGATAGGAGGCTTTTGTTTCAGACAGAAAAACAAAAGAAGCTCTAGTGGCGCTTATAGAATCTTTAAGGAACTGTTTTCTCCGCGTGCCTCCTATGCCGCGGCAATTCCACGAAATGACATTCATTGAAAACTTGGAGACGAGTTTGGGATCGTCTCCCTGGCCCTTTTGAAGTTTAAATGTTTCTGCACACCCTCTACTTGGTTGTTAACTTCTGTCTCCCCTTCATCAATAACCAGCACACTCATTACACCTTCATTTAAGTCCACAGTTCTTTTATTCTTTCTATCTCTTCTTGTGTTGTGGCTATTCCCCGAATTGTCCTTAGTACAGGAACCATTCCCTTCTTCAGAGTTTGGTAAAGTGCTGGAACAGCCTCCACCTCTTGGCACTAAAGTTTTATCTGTTATCCATTTACCTACCTGTGTCTCAGGTATTGGTTTATCTTTCAATTGATCTCTGTATTGCTCCTCTTGTTGCATCTGAATAAGTCTAAATCTGACTGGACAGACTATATGCTCATGGCCTACTCTGGCACAAAATCTACACACATTGGCCATATTCTCATACACCACATACACCCAACCAATTCTATCACCCGACAATTTCAGAGGTAATTTTGGTTGTAATGGCTTTGCTATTTTGACTTTCATCTTTTGCCTATACACCCTTCCAGTACTAGAGAGAAAAGTGGATACCTCTGTTAGGGGAGCTCCCACATTTTGCAGCAATGATTTGACAGTTTCACTATCCCATGATTCAGGTGGCACCCCATGTAGCTCCACCCAACACTCAGCTTCATCAATCAGTGGCTGTGTCAGGTCCTCCTGACCTTTTGCTTGTCTGGTTATCACCATGTCCCCTTTTTTTAACCTCCACACCCCTTTTGCCATAATTCTCAGCATCTCCATTTTAACTAGGAATTGAACTAAAAAATAGTTCGACCCTAGTCCTTCCACAACTGTCTCAGGGTGTACATTCCAAGACGTTCTCAAGGCCGCTGAGAAAGCATTCTCAGTTATCACATTTTGTGAGGTAACCCGCATTAACAAGCAATCCTCCCATCTTCTGACCTTTGCTGGCTGCTGTGGAATATCTCTAAAACAGTGACTATCATTATCATCCGCACTCAGAGCTGCAAACTGTGCGAGGAGTTCATCATCTGGGATGTTCATTTCGAGAGGGATTTTTTTAAAGTTTTGAGAAGGTGAGTTTTGGATTGTGTTCGTGACAAAGAGAGTAGAAGGCCTAAAAGGAAGTAATTTTGAACTAGGCTGGATGAGAGAATTTGTTGAGGTATTAATGGGCCCTATTAATGGCCGGCCCACTTCATTGATATTTCTGACCATACTGCAGGCCTCTGTATTCATAGTATTAATTAATTGTTTCATTAGAAACAAACCTTCTCCCTCTGCAGCGCCATTTTGCTCTCTGGCACTTTCCACTAATAAGAGTTTCTCTTGGGGATAGTGAGCACGCGTAATCTTCCTCCCCAAATTGGTACACTGTCCACTAATATTTTTCCTTGGTATTCTGCATTCCTCCAAATATGTTTGTTGACACTTTGACCCTTGTATTTGTCTTTTCCATTGAATACTCCCTGCGCCTGGTCCACCATCGTTTCTCTTGGACCAATTACCGACCTCTCCGGACAAGTCCGCCATGTGGTGTCCTCCTCCGCCACCGTACCTGCACTGCAAGTATCTATGTCTTCTCAATCTACAAGGATATTCATCTTGGAGGGTGGGGTCACCTGGTATGTATTCATCTTGCATTTTTGGGGAAAGAGAGAAAATAAGCGGAGAAAAAAGAGTTTGTGGGAAAGGATGAAAAGGAATTTTAGAGTAGATTGTAGAGGAGAGAAAAGAGAAGAAGAGGGGAGAAATTAATGGAGGAGAGGGGCAGTAAAGAGGTTTTCAGGTGGACATAGACAGAATAAATGCTGGGAAAGTGGGGTGGAGTAAATGCAGTAAAGAACAGCTGCAGTTGGTAGTGGCTTAGGTGTTTAGTGCAGTAAGAGATATGGGGGAAAGGCAATAACTACTCAAACGTCTCTCATACAGTCCACCATTATCGCCGGCAGATACACCTGGCTCTGGTTTTTTCCCATTCAACACACATAATAGATCCTGCTCTACTTGCTTCATGTTGAACAGTGGCTTGTATGAACAAATTCATATATACCTTGTATACAGTTCCAAAGCCGCCTTCTCCGATTTTGTTTCTAAAACAGAAATTGTTTGTTGCAGATATTACTGTCTTCATATCAAATAGAGGGAGCTCTGTGTCATTCAAGCTAGTATTTTCGCTGAAGCTATAGTATGTCCTACTAATCACTGCATAAGTTAATTTATGCTAATTAAGTTGGTTATTTTTCTATATATCTTTTTATTTCATCACAAGAGTTCAAATTGATTATACATATGGTTGACGATTTTAAATTTACCTTTCTCAAGATTTCTCCTCCTTCTCCTCCACGTAAGAACGCAAAGTGAGATCAGACATATGACAAATAATGCAATCATTGTTGTTATGAGGATAGCTAGACGGGTCTTGCGGCTTATGCTTGTTTCTGTTAGCCAAATAAAGAAATTAAAATCAGATGAGAAAAATTTAGTAGAAAGAAATTTTGAAGAAAAATTATTTTGAATAATTGAAGGTTTTCTAAAATTAATTAAATAATATTTGATATTTTTTAATAGAATATATGAACCTCCTGTGACTAGCGATGCCACCATAGATGTCTACAATTTTTTTTTCCTTTAAGCTGCCAGATATAATATTGATCACGCTTTAAAGTGATGGGAAAGCGTGGAAGACAACTTGCATTTACCAACTATTAGGAATGCAAAATAAAATAAAATAAAATAAAAAAAGGAAATAGCGCACTACAAGTGGTTCTCCACGACCTCTATTTTTTCCTCTCCTGCACTTGAAAGATTGAAATTTAAATTCGATTTTTTAGCTGCGGTAGAATTGAAAATGCAAATTGTGGATCGCGTATCTATATTATTTTGGAGACTTGAAAATGTGTCTTCCGAATTTTACAGATGTACTTAATTAGGAATATCCACCTTTTGGAAAATTGAAAACAATTTTCTGTGTAGTTATGTACTGTCTACATATACAGCGCAACAGGCCAACAGCAAAACCTCTTTGCAAACAGAGAACTGTCAGACACAAGAAATTGAACTCATTACTTATGAAATGGAATTCTTCATTTCTTCTTTGCGCAGTACGTACATTTACTGAGCCGAAAGAACTACAATTTGTTGTTTGCAACTTTATTCTGAAGAAACAGAGCAGTTATAGCGGCTAGCTATTTTTCTGAGAAATGAATCATAATCCATGATCTGAACCCAGAAACGTTAATCAAAGAAGGTAACCAAAAATCAAAGGTATAGAAATGTACCTATTTCTGACTGCGCAACCTTGATATAGAGAACCTGACCACCATCAATAAACCTTGTATCAACCAAATTGTCAAACCACATAATACAGCCACTTCCTCCATTTCTTGTATCCGCTGCTGAATAAGCCACACACGAATAATTGTGCAAGCATTTTTCTCTACACTGATCAAGATTAATAATTGTCTCAACTATTGCACTGTGTGTATCAGGTAGCTTGACCCCTTTAACAACATAAAATCCATAAGCTTTGTCACCCCCTAGTTCAACCCTTCTCACGCATCCTTGACTATTGTCTCTCATGTACCAGTTGATGGGTGACTTTGGTACGAAGCCTTGCAAACAACTACAGATTGTCGCAGCATTTGCATTACACACACCAAATGCACCACATTTTGAGTAGTAGTCACATTGATCTCTTGGGCCAGACCAGAATGTGCTCCATGAACTGATATTTTGGACCCATACCAGGCGTTGCACCACACCTGATTCGTTTAGTGTGACACGAGATGGCAGGGCTCCAGGTTTGCTTGAATAGCCAAACGAGATTTCATCAGAATTATTTGTAAAGTAGAAGCTGAACATGTCTTGGTAGGTAGACATCTCAGGTATACCGCTAAACCGTAACCCAATCCATGAACCAGTCCGATACCGCTTTGTAGTTCCGTACCACATAACAATTTCAGGGGAACCTTGCCAGTCCATTGTGTAGTGGTATTTTCCATTTTCCGGGTTGTCAGATGTAAGCCAGGAGGCGAGAGACCACTCATGACCCGTTTTTAAATTCTTACCAATTTTCATACCTGGTAAGAAGGTGTTTGTTGGCCAATCAAAGCTTTGCCATAAAATACCATTTGTTATTAAATCTCTCAAGACTAGATTTCCTGACTCGAGAAGCTGCACACTTGTGGGGTTAGTTGTATAAGTAGAGTTAGAAAACCATACCGTATTGCCCATGTATGTATCAGTAAGTTCCAAATTCCCATTCTCAGAGATTGAAAGAACTCCAGAGCTGTTGTAAATAGGACGATCTCGGTTTGCAATCCACACAACTGTTTGTGGTGCTTCATTGAACCAGATGCCGAGAAAGCGATTAGTGGATGCACCAGTTGAGAAGAAACCAAGCTGAAATGTGTCGTTGGCTGATATGAGATTCTGTCCATCTGTTATGTACTGAGGCCCTTTCAAGGAGTCGAGTGCACTAGAGTTTGAGAGAAGATTCAAGAGAAACGGTAAGAAAAATAGTATTCTCATTAGTACTAATGACAAGTTTGATGGGAAGCCTCTCTGTTGTAGCGTGGAGTTCTATACGGAGGTTATCTTGTATTTAAGTACGGGTTATTAGTTAGGTCCTGGGAAGTGGGACCTGGTGGAAAAGCGAAAAAATAATAATATAAGTAAAGAGGAAGACGAGGGCGACGATTATTGCGATTATTATAAACAGTTTTGTTAATGTATTAACAACCAACATGTTAACTGTGTAATTTTTTTTTTACTTTTTTATATCCGAACAGTTCGATCAAACGTACCAAAATCAGTTTACTGTAGTATAAAAATTCGTAAACAATTTAATGTTTATATTAACTTTTTCAGATTTTTATAAGATGTCGTTTACATGCTAAAATTTATATTGTTTCACTATTTGGAAACATTTTTAAAAGATCTAAGATATCGTAAAAACACGTATAAATCATATAACTGGTATCTAGAAATTTTATTTTGATATGAAGGATCCATTGAACTTGTAGACTGACTGTTCGGATATAAAAGATATCAAGTTTGAACTGTAACCTTATTTCATTAGCAAACTCAAACTTTTTAGATTATTATTATTATTATCATTTTAATAATTATGATGATAATAAGTAGTAAATTAATTGCTGTTACATACTTTAAAATGTCAATTGATTACCTCCCCTCTTTGTTAAGAGAAAAAATTCATTGTAAAACTACCTAAGAGAGGGTTAGCAAATTGGAAAAATATATATATATAATATCCCATCGGCATTCTTTTTTTTTTTAAATGAGCATTTTCATTTTGTAAAATAAAAACTATAAAAAATGAATAAATTTGTCTCCCGTATATTCCTTTTTCTCATTTTTTTGTTAACATCTCTATTTATTATGTACTTATTTTTTTAAGCAGAGTCTTCGACTCCCACCAATAGATGCTTGAAGAGCATTGTTCACACGCGAGGCCTCGTATATAGGCTGTACGAACTCTGTTTTTCTCGTTATTTCATTTCTTTTTTCCCTCGTTGAGCACAACCATCTATTTCATAACAATTCCTTTCAGATATAATCTATTAAAAAGGTTAGTACATACTGGACAAACGAAAATATTCTGCTTGTACTTGACTATTCGAGGGTAGTGCCTTTAAAAAATAAAGAATAAAAATTAGGAATCAATCTCATTCAAATGATAAATGGGTACCGCGCGCGTGATTTAATAATTTATTCTCTATAGTCCTCTGACATTATATGTGGAAAATCCATTAACAATATTGAAAATTATATATTCTACCTTAATTCTAAATTTGAACACAATAATTTGGGCGTGGCCTATACGTTATATAGAATAATGCACGAAAAAGATTAATTGAATTTAATGTTTATTTATCATTACTTATAATTTTTACTGCTCCAGAAAATGGTGTATAAGTTAAATTTTATGCCTATTAACATCATATTTACCTTTGAGTATTGAAATTTTAAAAATTGATTATGAAATTTTAAAAAATTTAAAAAACGGATTTGGGGGGAAAAAATTCGTGATAGATAATGAGAATTCTTCTAGTTCCACAAATGCAACAATTTTTTGCTGCCTCAGCATTTCTAAATTTAAAATTTAAGAAAGAAAAATCTGAACAGGAAGCCAACAATGCACCCATCTTTTATTAATTATTATTTATAAGAAAAGAGTTATAGCACTTCTTTTTAATATCCGATCAAAACCACCCAGCTGGTTTGATATGTGCCTCTCACACAAAAAGCGTTATCTTAACTAACCAAGTTAGGCGTGATTCTCCAAAAGAATACTTTGGTACTAACTTAGCTTTTGATACGCGCTTTGCGCGTGAAGCATTGTTCTTGTAGGTAAACAGGAAATGTTGGGTAATTTAAAGTTGGCGGGTAGGGTATCAATGGTAATTATTTTAAGACCGACATAAAATTATAATAAGTGCTAGAATTATAAATGTAGTTATTTGAATAAATGTCAAACTATTTTACAATAGATCTCATGTTATAATTAATTGAATATTTTGGTATGTGTGTCATTTTTCCTATATTTGTCATTTATGTCGTTACTATTTTTTTGGCGTTAATTTGTTTTTAGGGGATCTTAATTGTCTCTGACATTTTTAGTATATGGAAAGCGAATGACTGTCTTACGGTTATGATGTAATCATTAATTTTTTTTTAATAAAATAATATTAAAATTATGAGAACAAAACAAACTGTGTGCATCTTGGGCAAAATCAATTGCCTTAAGATTTTCTAAGTTTTAAAAATTTGATCAACTTTTAATTTTTTCAATTGCCAATAATCTATAATTGAATACCAATAAAACTGAATATAATCTCACAAATAATATAAAATACTTGGCATCAATGGATTTCTCATGATATGTTACCATTCATATAAAATTTGATGAAAAAGTAATTTAACAAACTGTCAAATAATTTAAAAATTATAATGCAATGATACAGAATTCGTAAAAATCTAAAAAGCATGAAAACTATTGTAAACATTGGAAAAAAAATTAATATCATTGGATAATATATAATTTGAAAGCATACAAATAAAATTAAATAAAAAATTAAATCTAGGAAGCTCTGTCAAAAATCCAATATTTAGCAACCCAATATTTAAAATATTGTTCGGAAAATTTGTAGAAGTAAGAAATTATGTAAAATTATTTTGAAAGCATAAAATAAAAAATTTTGTATCATATTTTTTATAATTTTGTTATTACTTACATAAAATTTTATACATTATCAAATTCCGAAAAGACTTGGAAACAATTAAAAATAGAATTATATTTCTGAATAATAGAATTAAACCATCATATTTAAAAATTCGAAAATAATATTTTAAAACTCTATAATTATTAAAGTTTATATTTCTGGATATTTCATATTTTTGAAATTAAAAATATAAAATATATATACCCAATTGAAGTAATAAATATTCTCAAATAATTTCTAATGTATTACATATTTCATATTTCACAAAACTATATGGTTAGATTAAAAAAAAATTGTGTTGCATCACTAGATTTGTTATAATTTTGGAAGAATTTATATAATATTTCATGCAAAAATAAAATTGTAAATTACTTTGCAGAAATAAAAACCTAATGACATTTATGAAATTATAGATATTCAATTTTATGAGATTCAGAAAATTATTGTAAATATTTTATTAGTCTATAATTATAAAATTTTATATCACCAAATTCTTCATGTATTTTTTAGTATGCACAAAAATTGTCATAGCCAAATGATTTTTTTAAGTCTTCAAAATAATTTAAAAACGAAACTCTCATGTCAATTAAAATTTATGAGATTTAGAAAATTATTCAAAACATTTTATAAGTCTATAATTTAAAAAAAAATTATATCACTAAATCCTACAAATTTTTATGAGCATGCACATATTTTTTCATAGCCAAATGAATTTCTAAAAGCATTTTTATGAGCATGCACATATTTTAGGGGTTACACCAACCTGTCTTTGATACCACCACAAGAGACTGTCACATCCCTAGTATGACATGACAGTTTTCCGCCACGAAAGTACAGATTATAGTACCTCCGTAAGGCTTAATTCACAAATTAACCTATGAGAGACGCATAAATTTTTTTTTCTTTTGATAATATAATCAAATATTATCACTATGACAATAGTGGAAAAATATAAATCTAAAGAAAGTAAATACAACATCACCATCACACACAAATATATACATAACATCAAACAAAGTCTAGCACATCAGCTGTCTCATCAAAATGTGTCCAACAAACCCTCGAACTGAGATCTATAAACAACACTTAGTATAGTCTATATATACAACAAAGACTAAACTAGTGTATATCAAAAGTCGATCCACAGTTCGGTCATCTCATAAAACAAACTAACTCAAACATCAACCTCCTCCTCTGGCTCTGGCTCCTCATCAGAATCACTAATGATGATCATCGGAGGATCATTAGGTGCAGGGGCCGGTGGTGGAACCGGAACAGGAACAGGAGTACTATGCTCTATATAGAAATAAACACCGCTAGGGGCAAAGGAAATATGGTGAGTAACATAAGCCTGGAGATGTGGTACATATACACGCTCGTCCCATCAAAGACCGTTATGGGTGGTCCCCTCACCGGTCGGTGTGTCCCATGGAACCCCCAACAGCCGAGGAACATGCAACAAAAATCAAGTGAGAAATAATTTCTCAGTGCGGGTTTTAGTTCCAGACGTGAATTTCTAGTCAAAATCTTGGTCTAGAAATAATACCCATAATAATCAACATGAATAAATAAACTATAATAAATAATATAAACAAGAAGAATAAACATAATGTGATGCAATATAAATCTTCAGTAGCATACCGCACACCGAAGTAAATACGGTCCGATCAAAACCATCTGTAACAATTATGCATGTAAACAAGTCAAGAAGAATGATAAACAATCATATCATAATGTCACATCATATCACATCATATCAGTATAATATCAAAGACACACTCAGGTCTCCTAACCCAACCGGTTGGGCAAGCATAAAGAGACCTTTCCCTAACTCAGGGCAGGCATAAGGGACGAATCCCTAACCCTGAGCAGGCATAAGGGAATTCCATATCCGAATAGCGCTACCGAACTGGCCAAAGCCGGTGGCCGACCGACTCCACAGAGTGGTTTGATTTTCATGTCATTCCTTATCCAGTACCACACTTGCATAATCAGGATCCAACATTTCTAGGCAAGATTAGGCTGAGCTTGAATGATTTAGCTCTTCCATTAATCAAATATTCAAACTTGCCTAAACATACAAATCAAATTAAACAAAGGAAATAGATTCAACATGAGTTGTAATATTTGTTCCTATAATCTACATGATCAATTCATAATGCATCTCAACGGAGGATTCAACATGCACATGCAGTAATTTAAAATTGCCAAACAAATCTTTATAGAAATTCACGTATCTGCACCTGTGGTTTGTTCAAAAGTCTCGTCTGTCCAATCTCCTGTAAATATTAAGAACCATTAAAAATTAACTAATTATACAATTGAAAAGGTGGTTCGGCTTAAGTTACCAGACTGACTAGAATTTTCTATTTATTATTTAGTAATTGCTTGTATTTTCAGTAATTTAATTCTTATTATTATTTATTTTATTATTATAATTTATTATTTTATTATATTTTTATTTTTTTATTTTTTTAAATTTATTAAATTTATTTTCTTAATTACTTTATTCATTTATTTCTTTTCTCAATATTAATTAATTAATTAAGAAATTTATGTTTATAATATTATTCTTAATATTTTCTTTATTATGTGTAACTTAATTCTTTTATTTATGTTTAATTGAAGTAATTTCTTTAATATTTAAATTTATTTTAATTTAATAAAATTTTAAGTCATTAATAAAATATAATTTCAAAATTTGAAAATAAAAAATCATAAAATCATAAAACAAATTTAAAAAGTATGAAAGTTATTTGATTTCATTGTTGGGATCAGATAGTCGGTGATTTTGTCGTTGTATCTGTTCTCGACTCACTCGGACTATTCTCATCATCTCTCGAAAAACTGTTTAACTAAAGGAATACCCGACATTTAAGTAGCTTTTCCTTTAATTATTTATTAAGCCCACATCATTAATTAACTTAATCATAGATTAAGTTTAGTTTATTATTAAATCCAGCCCATAAATTAATTCGGATCAACTTCAACCCATTTGTCTAATTCCAAGTCCATTATTATTATTATTTTTAGCTGAAGCCTAACTCGTCACGGCCCAAAATGAGCCCAACTCACCAGCTGACTGAGCCAGGTCAACCTGACCCAGTTGACCTGTGCCAGTCAAAACGAGTCCGCGCCACCTCCGCCAAAATCCGCCAGCCGACTTAACGGATCTGATCCGCAACCCAACAAACTTTCTAGAAAAGACCTTAAATAATTATATTTTTCATATAGGTCCTTTTTAATAACATTTAGGTCCTTTTTCTTTACAAACAAGCCCTCAGACAATTTTTTCTTCACGAATCAGCCCCTATCACCATGTCGTTAAGTACCAGTATGGTACCAGAGGTATGTAACTCGTACCTAAGGCTGGTACCAAGTCTCAACAGCAATCACAAAGCCTCTCTAAACGTTTCTTCAAGCTCAGCCAAGGCAAACAACCCCAATTTATATTGATTTGAGTCAATTTCTTCCCAACAGATCTAATTACCCCTCCAATTACACTTCCAACTAAATTGCAACCTTTCCAACACCAATTCAACACCCAAATCACTCAAGAAACTTACTCCTAACCTCAAATTTCAGCATAACAATCCAGAAATTAAAAATTTAAGCTTAAACCCTAATATTAAAAATTCTTCCGATTGGCTCAAATTAACTCAACTAAAATGCATCAACGAAGAACAGTATATCTTGGATCTTCAGCACTAACTCTCCTTTTCCCTCTTCCTCTCAGTTCCTCTCTCACTCTCTCTTTTTTTTATTTAGAATTTCTTTATTACCCGGCCAAACCCAACACAGTCTCAACAGGGGTTTAAATAGAGAACGAAGAAGAGAAGAGAATCAAGGGTAGAGATCAACGACGCAAATCTTACAGTTTGAGTCATCGATTTCATCCTAATCTCTTCACGCGCTCAACTCCTCTCTCGAAAGAGAATGAAGGCGCGGCTTAACTCATGGCCAAACGCGATTGGTTTGCCACACTTGATCCATCTCACCCCTTGCGCGTGGCAGCACATCGGTGAAGAAGAGGAGTGGAGAAAATCAGACGATCGGAGAAAGAGAAAGAAAAGAAAAGGGGTAAGGGAGATAGCGCCAGCACAGTAAATAGGAAATTTCGATTTTTACCAAAATTTACCCTTCCGAATCTTCTGTGGCGAGAACTCCGTAACTTTAGGTGCTGCAACTCATATAGAGTTTTTTTAATTACGAATTTCATTAAAATTTAATCAACTTAACATTAAATTTCAGAATTAATTAAGCTTTAATTTTGCTAGAATATTTTGGATCATTTCTAGATACTACACAAAGTCAAAGATTTCGAATTCGAGTCGATTTTTATGTTACTTTTGATTTAATTCTTAATAAAAATGTTAAAATTATAATTTTCTTATAAATTAAAATTTTCTAATACATTTGTTAAATTAACCTAATTGATTTAAATTGGTTTAACCTTCCTACTATGTTACACAAAATGTATCCATATTCGTATCCATATCCGACAATATCTGAACCATATTCGTATCTGTTTAACATCCGCGCCATATCCGTATCCGAACATATCCGTAACCGCATCTGTATTCGAAAAAAAATATGGATACGGATATGGTATGACCACTATCCGCTCCGTATCCGCCTCGTTTTCACCCCTAGTCATGGATGCTTATACAATTTTTATCAAATTAATTTAAATAAATACCGACAAAATATTCAGTATATTATAATGTTTAATCAAATATTGCATGAGAATAAATTAAGCAAATAAATGATTATTGAACAGTACATCCACCAGAGACAACAATCTTTTTATTGTAGTTACTTTACTTGATATTAATCATTTATTACGTAAATACCATCTTCTCTTTGATATTGGTTTGGTTCGTTATTGTTGAACAAAATGTACCCAACGATTAATCATTTACTTTACGCATAATCACTCTTTTTATCAAAGATTATCTTAAAAATTAATAATTATTAAAACATCGTGTTTCAATTTTTTTATCAAACATTTTTATATTTTTCAATTTGTGGAGTACTACCAGTTCAAATTCTATATCATAAAAAAACAGATTGTAATTCTGATATTAATCATGCGCAAAGCACGATCTCATTTGCCTACGGCATCAAAGCCCCAAAAAAAAAGTGAAATGATGACATCATGCTGACGTCATCAGTTTACTGTAGAAAATGTACCCAACGTTGGAGTATTATTTGATGATTTCCTATCGTAACTGCATTTTTCCAAAGTTATATTATGTATGTGTCATGCTTTTGACTTTTGCGTTATGTTAAACTTTATAGAATTGAAAATAATAAGAAAATTAACGTAGTGGAAACCTAATTCTTCTTGAACACCATGATAATTATGTCAATTTGTTAAAATAATAAATTAAATTATATATATGTTTTCCTTTTTTTTAGATTATTTATTAAATTTGATGAGATTTTGAGAATTGTTTTTTTTTCAAATAAAATAATTAAGAAAAATCGAAACCTTAATTTTTCAAATCATATTTAAGGTAAATTTACTGCACGACCTATCAAAAACATAAATAATACATATCTATGTTTTTTAATTTGTTGTTCTTGTTGTATATTGCCGCCATCATCATATTGATTACTGTGATATATTTATCCCTTGACAAGTGTAGGCAAGCTTGATCAGCATTATAAAACAGAATTGTTGACAAGTGTAGGCACGCTTGATCAGCATTATAAAACAGAATTGCTTATCGTCGTTTTTGAGATTCCATCATCTCTCATCTCATCTAGCACTATCCGCTCTAACTTCCAGCGTTTACTCACCCCTCCCCTAACTTCCAATATTTACTCACCCATTCTCTGATCTCCCTCCCCCACCTCATATTGTCCTATAAAATAATACTAATTGTCCTATATTATAATACTAATTATCTCGAAAACGTGTATGTTTAGAATACCCACGAACCGGACAATTCGTGAACAAGGAAAAATAGGTAGTTACCAAACATGGGACAAGAATTGTGAACTGGGCAGTTTCCGGTTCTCCCAATTTCACGAACTAAGAACTGCGAACAAGAACTGAGCTGTTCCCAGTTTCCATTTCCTTGTTCCTCCCTCTCTTCCAAACATACTTAGGACAATTAAATTTTTCCGGACAGTTTAGATATTTTACCAGGACAATCATCATAAAAACTACGACAATTTGTTTACAGAATCAAGACAATTAGTTTACAGAACTAGGATAATTAGAAAAAATAATACTAAATATCCTGGAAAAAATTAATTGTTCTGAAAAATATTATTAACTGTCATGGGAACTAAGACAATTATTTTACAAAATCAAGATAATTAGTTTATAGAAATAGGACAATTAGGAAATGTTATTAACTGTCCTGGGAACTAAGACAATTATTTTACAAAATCAAGATAATTAGTTTATAGAACTAGGATAATTAGTTTATAGAACTGGAAAAAAAATAATTATCCTGGGAAATGTTATTAACTGTCCTGGGAACTAGGACATACAATTTTTTTACAAGGACAATTATTTTACAGAACCATGACAATTAATAAGCATTCATAACTAGAACAATTAGGAAAATAATATGTGGCACGAGGGAGGGGAGATGATGGAATTAGAGACAAAAATGAAAAGGTAATTAGCGCTGACTAAAATGGAAACGAGGAGCGTTGAGGAGCACTGAATAAATTCGAAAAGCTAAGCGCATTTTTTAAGGGGATGACGGGATGAAAAATCTAGAGGATGATTGTTATTAGACCCGATTATATAAAATAATGTGATAATTCATGTCCCCCAACTCTATACGCTGCTTCCTTTTACTCTTGACAGTAATAAAACTGAATAACTTAGTAAAGAGTAGGCAACTTATGGTTTATCTCTAGGGAAAAAAAAATTGACTGAAAATCTGAAATATCCTTTGCTATTCTGTAGGCTTTCAGTATTTCTTTGCGCGCGCGCTCTCTGTCTCTCTTCTTTTTTTTTTCTTTTTTTTTGATTGAAATATTTGCTCTTTTATGATTCCTCCTCTTTTCCGTACTAAATTTGTAATCCTTTAAAAAGAAGAGAAACAGTTGAGAGTCACAAATGAAATAATAGATAATATAGGAAGAAATAAGAAAAAATGAAGTTTTAAAATATATATGAAAAAAAGACCTAAAATGATAGGTTCTTTTTTGTCAATGAAATTATAGAAAAAAAAGTGGCCACAGAAAATGTCTGAGATTCCTTTTAAATGATACATGCTTAGATGTAAGTGCCCACAAATGTTTAAATTTTAAATTATCAATATATCCAACGGAAAAGATTAAGTTGATAAAGTTGATACTAAATAAGAATACAAGTAGATATTATATTAATACCAAAGCTGGAACGCGTGCAGAATAATGAAGCATAATTGCATAAATCACCCGTAGAGGCTGTTACTTGTAAAATAATGGCTGCACAAGGTTTTCTTAACATAAAGACAGTAGAACGATTTAGCAACATTTTTCTGCACGCTTAGAATTATATGAAACATACTTTTCTTTTTTGATGAAAAAAGATGTCAGCTTTTAAAAAAAAATTAACTTTAAATGTTCAAGAAATCTCAACTGAATTTCAAATAAAAGATATTTTTTTCAAGGCCTTGATTCAAGAATAAGGGCCGGCAAATTGATACCATCATAATTTCCATGTAAGCTGTTCCTGGGAGCTCCTCTTAATTTGTATACAATAAGAAATATATCTTCATTTTCAATTGTTATTTATATATTTTTTTTCCCCTAAGAAGAAGGCTTATATATTTGATCTAAAGCCTCACTCAGCAAAGTCGCACACTTTTCTCCTCTAAGCTTTTTGATGAATCAAGCTGCTTCTCTCCTTGATAGGAACTAACTTAAAAAAGCGAATAAAGCTTCAATTCTGAATTTCAGAGTCTCCTCGGAACATATATAAGCTTTTAAAAAATGGCATTATAAACCTAATTTTCTTCAAATTTGAATTCAGCATTAATTATGAAATTAGTGCACAGCCTGCTATCCAATTAACACGTCGAATTCATCTGAATTGTTAGCATTTTGACAAACCAACTTTCCAATTAATACATCCTAACCGAACTTATTTATCGATAAAAATGTTAGGGCCGGTATGATAAAAAATACAAAAGGAACTAAAATGAAGAATAATAAGCTAAGTTATATATCATGGGACAACTTCAAATAAGGACAATATATGAACAAACCGAGTATATAAAGCATTACGTATTATCCTAGATCTCTAAGCTACATAATTAATAGCCCCACAAAGTATAAACCTTCTTACGCCAGATGAAGTTCCAAAATGCCAAAGGATACAAGTTGCCCTACTCCAACAGAAGCTCAGTAGTAGAAGTATATGGTTAAACAGATTAATTGATGTCTTTGTTTTTCTAGTTCATAGCACTCTCTTTCCATATCAATGGATTCATTAAATCGTCATGGCCGTATCTGTCTCCTGTCCCATTGGAACAGGAACAGAGTTGTTAATTATGTGAGCATGTTTGAGAGGAGGGGAGAGATTGTTGAACCGGGAGATTTTATACTTTTATTGATGCTCCAAATGACCAAATGTTTCGAGAGAGAGAGAGAGAGAGAGAGAGAGAGAGAGCATCTTCTCCGGATATGTAGCGAGCACAAGTGCACAACCGCCAATTTCAGGTTCCTCATAGCTATTCCCATGTGGCTTTTCCTGTAGCAAATTGATGGCAGGTGTGAATTTTACAAATTTTTTCTTCTTTTTGAATTTTACAAGTTACGACTAAGTTTCGTGCAAATATCAACAAAATAGTAAAATAATTTGAAGGATGTTTTATTGTCTAGCAACATGATTTTTTTCTTTTTTTTATCATATGCAACTAGCTAGAAGTCCTACCTTCCCAAAAAAAAAAAAAATACTAGCATAAAGTGTACTAATCAGCTACCAGCTTGTCTTATTAAAAATATTTACACAAATAACTGATATAATTTCTAGCATATGTAACAAGCACCCTTGTTCAAAGATAATACTTTATTTATGTAATATAAGATATTTGTCAATTTCGTGTTGATATGATGATCATTATTAAGTTTGAATATGTCAAAACATTTGTTATGTCATAATATTAGTGAGAAAATTCAAACGGACTACCAATATTTGGTGGCGTATCATATATTCATATTAAACCAAATCTTAAGAGGAGAAAATTGAAACCACACTGTTTATTGATAACGGATCCATAGTAGAGATCAAAAGTAAGTGGATTCTGAATCATATATGCATATACTGGCATGCACTTATAAATAGATCGCCACAGACAACTCAGAGACGCTCATTTTGCTGTGGCCAAATGAACTTTTCCTTGCTTTGTCGCCTCCCTTTGCAACATGATGCAATGCACTAAAAATTGGAATCTTGGGATATCCAAAGCATTATGCTGGTTAGCTCCTTTTTATTGGATCTTTTGGATCAACCAAAAGTTTATGTACCTGAATGCAGTTTGTCCCGTCCCAGTGCAACCTTGCAGGACCAGACCATGAGCTTTTGTTTAGGCTTTAATTTGTAGAATCTTGGGCAGGATATTAAGTTATTAACTATCCACAAATCCGGAAAAAAAAAATTACCAGATTGGCAGATTGGTGGTACAGGAAAGGCCATTCTTGGGGACCTATAATAGCTAGAAGCCTAGAAGGTCACAAACGATTTTAACTCGGACTCGTTTCATCTATTAACTCAGAGAAAATAATTACAAAAACATTACCTTTTTCTTGATACAAACAAAAGGCTATATTATCACGAGGGCATTTAGGCATTTTTTTAAAAAAGAAAGAAATCATTAGCATTGGAAAGATTATTAAAAGGTTTTAATCAACTAAAATAGAAAAAAAATTTCCAGGTTTCGGGTATGTTTTTGGATCCGGTTCGTTTTCAATGATCCGGCATTCCTTCTCAGGCCCTTTGACTTTAATCCTTGTAATGCAGTGAGACAAAGAACGCACCTCAGGTGGAACATACCAGCATTACCTATGATACAGTACCAGATGGACACTAGGAAGTGATCTCAGAGTCAATTAACGGAACTTCACGATCTTTTAATTCGCTTGGGCCCTGATCCCAACTAGCATTCACCATAAAACAGCCCCACCTGTCAAACATGAAAGTCAAGTAAAGAATAAAACAACATAGATGATGGCAGCCAGCAGCCAGAGCTTAGGTGCACTTTCAGGTCAATTTTAGATGGCCCAGATTATGCAGCACATTTTGGATAGGGTTTATTTCTTTTTCTTTATTTCAGTGGGGTCCACATGTCATCTGCACAATGGAAACCGGCTGTCATAGCACACAGAACACAGCAACGATTACGGGAACGCATGCCTGATGCCTCCTTTCCATGACTTAGTAATTATGCCAATAACCTTATCCAAAACACCCAAAAATAATCTAAAATTAAAACACCATTATGTTGTTTGTTTGATTCCATAATATACTTTTGTTAGATCCTGCATATGCTGGGATTCAGGTTGAGGTTCAGTACAGATTATTCCTGACAATTAGATGCTCGGGCTGTACCAGCATTCAGATGCTCCTGCTCGAGGCTTTCCCCTGACAACAAATATTTCCCAGCTACAACATAACTTCACTGGTAAAAGCACCAACTGTACCATTCACTGGGGTCAGGTACCAGGTATGTACAGCTTCTGTTAGTTGTCTAACACATGGTACTGCTCACTGGTATCAGATGCTCATTTGTTCAGTTTGTTAAGTTATACCAAGGTACAGGTTCATAGGTCAGCGGTGGTTCATCAATTGATTGTTCTTATCAGTCAGCTGGGCTATGGTACCAGAATCAGTAAAGTTCATAGGTCAGCGGTACAGCCGGCACATGTGTTCTCCAACTTTGCAAGAAGATCACAAATTACAAGGGAGTTGGCACCAATACAGCAATCCACCTTTGCAGCATTCGGTTTGAGCATTATGCTGGACAGCGATTTCATCCTGTCATCTTAATCTAGCCCTTTATTTACTTGTTTCCAGTATTTTCTTTTCTTAGACTTTAGTCTTCTAATGTGTACTTCGGTTTTAGTTATGCATCTTTATAGTTTCTCTTAGTTGTTTGTTAGGACTTTTTCTATTTAGTTAATCGTAAGGGCTACGATTTCAGCATTGTAATAGATTTGGCATCTGATGTATGTCTGTATTCTGAACTTCGGTTAATGAAAGCCTACGGGCCATGTTTCAAAAAAAAAGGTACAGGTTTGGCTAGCCAGTATAGGTTGTAGAGGTCTTATGCCTGTGTAACTGTCTTAGAAGTTAGAACCAGCCATAGCAGTTTATAAGTAGTCAATTTTTGAAAAATGAAACATTGTGGCTGATGCCCATGTTTTTCCCATTAAGTTTTATTTTATTTTTTTTGATGAATTTTCCCATTATGTTTTGATTCCTCCATTTCTGTGGTAATCTCAAAATTTGCTGAAATTGTGAAAATTGAGTACCACATGTTTCATTAATTGCATTAGAAACACCCACATGTTTTTTCTTTCGGGTCGAAACACCCACCTGTTTAACCACCCTCTCTAAAAGATACCTCTATATCCAACCAACCTTAACCATATATAGGAAGGGGAGAAAATAATATCATATTCACTTATTACACTAGTTGCATCAATAATGTGTACAAGGATGTAACTAATAAAAACAAGAGAGTAAATAATAAATTTAAATACATCGTTCATTTAAGGAAATAACTAATAATCATTAGGGAGTAAATAATAAGTATAAGGGAGTAACTAAATTTAAATACATTGTTCATTTATAAGATTATATTATATAGTTATTTATCCTAAATGAGTATTTATTTATGTATTATATAGTTATTTATCCTAAAGGAATGTTATTTTTATTTGAGTAAATTTTTTCGGAGGTCCCTAAACTTAGTACATTGTTCAGTTTTGGTCACTAAAGTTTAATTTGTCCTTGGAGAACCACTGAAGTATGATTTTGTCCAATTTAAGTCATTCCGTTAAGATTCCATCTAACTCTGTCTAATTGATCAAATTGGTACAAAAATTTGGGATTCCAATCAACACAGCACCATTTCCTTCTTCTTCTCTCTACCAAAAACTGAACTAGAAAAACCTCTCCAACATCATCACTCTTCGCCACAAACCAAACTCTTCTAGTCTCTTCACTCCACCCTCGCCGCCTCTCTTTCGCCACGCTGGAAGAGGCTGTACAAGAGCACCGCCGTCGGAAATGCTACCTCCGTATCGAGCCTTCCCTCTCCCACTCCCGTCCGGCACCGCAAACCTTTCCCCCATCCCTTGCTCTCTCTCCAAGACCAACCCAAACACACCTAAACTCCCTGAGTCGATGTCGGCTCTTTTTGGTAGACTCGAGTTGCACAATAGTTTACTGGCGTTGATTTTCGCTTGCTCTTCAATCAAGAAGGCCTGACATGCCCGAACTTCCCATTATTTTCACTTCCATGAATCAGAGAGAATCGGTGGTGAATTGAATGTGGATCCCAGTTCCTCGTATTCAAAAAAGGAGACGGACTGGACTACATACCCCTCATATCGCAATTTTTTTGTTTCTTTTATCAAACAAATTCCCATGGTCCAATTAAGATGATGCTTCTTATTATTGCATACATACTAAATTTTAAGGTTTATTTTGGTTTATGCTATTATAGCTCCATGCAATCCGAAGGAAATTTAAATGAATTTTTTTGGGCTAGATATAATTTTATTTTTAATTTTCTGTTTCCTTGCGAGCTCGAACAGAAGAAACACGAAAAAAAATCCATGACTCAAATATAACTAATGTTTATACATCAAACTAAGAAGAGAATCAAAAATTGCATTTTTTTTATTTTAAGTAAAAGAAAGCTTTCCTTCAAACACAGTGCTAATTTGAAAGAGTGGCTTCAGTATCCCATCTTCCATTTAATTGAAGAAGAGGAAGCTCCGAAAGAAGAAAGAGATGCTGGTGACATATAGAAGGAGGTACAGATTGGTAGAGAGAGATGAAAGAAGAGAACTTTTTGCTGTTGGAAATGTTTTCATTTTGTGGTTTTCTTTTTTTTTTTTTTTGGTTTAGTAAGATTTGGCAGAGAGAGACGAAGGATATAAATGTCGGAGGAGATAGAAAGGAATAACATTTGATTCAGTTCCCAAAATTTACACCCAGTTCAATCAATTAGATAGAGTTGGATGAAATCTTAACAGAGTGACTTAAATTGGACAAAATCATACTTCAGTGGTTCTCGAAGGACAAATCAAACTTTAGTGACCAAAACTGAACAATGTACTAAGTTTAGAGACCTCCGAAAAAATTTACTCTTTTTATTTTATATAGTTATTTATTCTAAATGAGTATTTATTTATCCTAACGGAGTATATATATTTATGTTAGGAGCGCTGAAAAATAGAAAACTATAACATTGAGTACGAAATTAGAGCAAAGGAGTGGGTAAAAGAGGAATAAGAGGGGTAGAAAAGGAAAGAGGCGTGCATGAGAGAGGGGAAGGAAGGGAGAGTGGTCAGCAGGCAGAAAAGGACAGAGGAGACGCAAAAAAGGCAAGAGATGCCTAGGAGAGAGGAGGGAGTGTATGAGAGGGGATAGACGTGCGTTGTGTGCAGGAAGGGAAGGAAAGGATGCACGGGGAAAGAAAAGGGAAAAGGGAGTTTTTCTTTAGATGAAGTTAATTAGCACTTTTACCATTAATAGTAAGTGATTGCTTGATTGCTTAACCCTTTGATTGTAGTTACAGGATCAATTTTTTTATTTTTTTAGAGAGCTTGGCAGCGACTGCCAAGGTGAAAACTAAAACAAAGACCAAAAAGAAAAAGAAAAGCCTAAACAAAGCTAATCAAGTGAATGCTCTACAATACAATCTACTCTCAAGCACAATCCAATTTGAAAGCACTTCTGCCGATCTTCTCTTGGCCCTAAAAATTCTTTGATTTCGTTCCAACCAAAGCGCATAGTAGGTCACTGCCCTCAAGGTATACCAGTGCTTGTTTTTCACAATTGTTTTAAAGGACAGTAGAAGAGAGTCAACCACAGTGGGACCAGTAGCAAAAGATGGACAAGTTGTAAGAGAAGTGACAAGATGAAAGACTCTAGAAGTGTAAGCACACTCAAAAAAAAGATGACTGGTCGTCTCTACCTCATTTGATCCGCACAAAACACAACCAACAGGAATCGTGAAGTTTCTTTTTAATAATTAATCCTAAGTGGACAACCTATTGTGCGCTAAGAGTACCAGAAACAGCTTGATGGAAGGTGGCACCCGTAAATTCCATAAGAAATTTAAAGGAAAAAGAGTCTTTCCTGCCATAATGAGAGCTTTGTAAGTAGAAGCAACAGAAAACATCCCATGCGTTGTCCATCTCCAAGAAGCTTCATCCCGAGCGAGTGTAAGAACAAGTGAATCCAAAGTAGTCTTGCAAGAAGCTAAATGTTCAGTTAGAGGGGCCTGGAAAAAACTGTACCAATTATGTACTGCAGAGGCAACAGTGAGGCTTTGTTTGTCAATTTTTGGTCTGTTTGGTATCATAAAAGCTAAACGGGAAGTAGACCAGTCGTCATACCAGAAAAGAGCCCTTACTCCATCCCCCAAAATAGTTGTTTTTGAAATTTGAAATAAAAACTTCAGCTTTTGTAAATCCTTCCAGAAGAAGGATCCATTCAAATTCCAAAAGAGAGGTGGAATTGAGGTGTTTCTTTTGGAGTAAATTAATTTAGCAATTGTACTCCATTGGGAGGTTTGATTTTCATGAAGTTTCCAGAGCCATCTCAAAAGCAAAGCATCATTCTGTGTTCTGAGATCAGTAAGACCAAACCCCCCGACCTCTTTAGGTAAACAAACCCGATTCCAAGCCAGCAAGTGCATTCCTTTGCATTGACCATTATTGCTGTTAGAAAGTCATGCCATGCTCAATTTTAATTTTATTACTTATTAACAAAGCTAAAAGAGCAAGCAAACTCATAGATCTAGTCATCCAAGCAATTTAACACTTAATAGAGATTAGTAGGAGTTAATTATCTCTTCTAGGCTTGTAACTAGAAGGTAATCCTTTGCGTAGGAGTCGACGGCGAGCTCGTCACCACCACCACGCGGCTTGGCCTCGAGTCCACCAAGGTATTAACCAAAACCTCAAATCTATGCTTGTAGATCAAGAGGTTAAGCCTAATCCCTTCCTTCCTCTTATGCAATTAATTAACTACTTAATTAAATGGAAGGAGCTCAACACATGAGCATGAGAGAGCAATGGAGGAGAGGAAAATTCTGAAATTTTCCTTTTAATTTCGTCCAAAATATGAAGGGGGGAGAAAAGTGCAAGGTGGCTAGGATTATGGCTCCCAAAGTGGTCCCTTTATAGACTAACCACTCTCCCAAAAAGTTGCAACTAATTTACAACTTTGCCATCACTAGGGCAGCCATAAAATGGGCCTAAATGGGTTCCATCAATTATTTAATTGGTCCTCTAATTTAATTAATTAGTGGCCCAATTAATTGCTCTCAAGTTGGACCTTTAATTTACCATTTAAACAAAGGCCTGATAGCTCAAATTAATTACCTTAATTAATTCATGTTGAATAAAATTAATTATCAACATCTTGATAATTATTTGGAGATTAGGATATGCATTAATTTATTTCTATATGATCCGTTTAACTTAATTAATTATAACGGTTCGCAACGATACATAATTAATCAAATCAACATATCATATTATTACATTCAATAATGCAACCAAATAAATAATGCACGTATGGTCAAAAACCTATTTGTGTGACCCTTTGAGGATTTATGCTATGTTGGACATGAAAAGTAAATCGCTATTTATTTCCAATAATTATAAGCGGTATCTAGCAACACGTTATGATTCCCAATTTACATAAATAAATACTGTACTATTACAGCACTTCAATCCTGCATAAGAAATAAATTATTTTCTTGTTTTGATTCTTATGTCACATGATATCATTATATAATCCAAGATAGGAAAGTGTCATTCTTGCAGATTATATATTTCTTGATCTAGAGATGATTGTATAAGTTGCTAGCAAACAATCCATCTCCATCAAGGGGCCCAATAGATATCATCACTCACTAGGTATACTAATGAGAGACATACGGTTTTCTTGATGAACAGTTTTTCCCCGCACAATTCAAGAGAACATAAATAAAGTCCTTATAGCAGCCCTTATCAGGAATCAACGGTAGACGATATTTATTGAACCAATCCTCATGTGGAAAAATTGAACCATCTCAAACTTAGAATCAAACTCATATGAAATAAATAATGACACATAACACAATCCATATATTTATTTCATTGGGTCAAGTCCTGTACTATGTTCCGATAACATACACATATGCAATTAAGTTGATAACACCTTATCCATGATTTGTAGAATTTAATCATCACTTAACTTGCATACTAATCTTATTATGATAATTAATGTTCCTTGTTAATTATCAAGATTATGGACATTTTAGATTTATTATTGTCATTTAACAAAATAAAACACAGAGATCCACAATTCAGATCCTCAACCTGAATGATCTGTCAATAATAAAATCAAGGAACAAATGATCAAACATCATCAATAACATAAACTAAAGATAATACCAATAAAATCAAGGAACAAATGATCAAACATCATCAATAACATAAACTAAAGATAATACCAATAACTGATTGGCTCATAGGACATATCTCCAACAATTGCGACCCCAAATGAAATCACGACGTATCCTGTCTATAGCTCGTATGACCCACACCGGTAAAGAAAATACTGACATGAAGTAGATTGGCATTGAGGAAAGTACTGATTTCGCTAAGACGATCCTGCCTGCCCTAGAAATCATCCTTCCTTTCCATCCTGCCAGTTTTTTATCTATCCTGTCCACAAGTTTTTGGAAGGCTAATCTGTCTGGTTTGTGAATAGTCAAAGGGAAACCTAAATAATCAATCGGCAATTGAGTTGAAGTGCAACCAAGAATCTCTTCAATGGTTGTCACCGTGCAACTTGGCAGATTAATAGGAACAAAGGAGGTCTTGTTAAGATTCAATTTTAAGCCAGAAACCTTAGAGAAGATCCGAAGAACAAGTTGCAAAGAACGAATAGCCTTGCCTTTGATTGTCGAAAAGATCATAGTATCGTCAGCGTATTGGAGGATGTGATACGGTCCACAAAACTTGGAAGATAGACCATGATTAATTGTCAAGGAACATGAGTGAACCATTTTTGTGAGGACATCAGTCGCCAGTAGAAAAAGGAATGGGGAGAGAGGGTCGCCTTGACGTAGTCCCCGTTTATGTCCAAAAGTTGAACCAGTCTGCCCATTCAAAAGAATCGAGGAACAAGAGGAAGAGAAAAGTAGCGAAATCTAAGAGATGAATCTGGTAGAGAAACCCCGACTATGAAGTACATGTACAAGAAAATCCCAAGACACTGAATCGAAGGCTTTGAAGAAGTCGAGCTTTAGCATAATTGCCTTTTCTTTTGACTTTGAGAGGTGAGAAATGATTTCTCTATCAGCAATAAAGTTCTCAGATATCAAACGACCTTTGACAAAACCGCTTTGCGAATTAGAAATCAAATCTGGAATGCGCCTCGCCAATCTATTTGCCAGTACTTTAGAAATCAATTTCGGAACATAATTAATAATACTGCTTGGGCGAAAATTGGTGCAGTTCTATTGAGACCTCCTCCTTAGGAATGAGAACTATATGAGCCAAATTTTGTGCGGCTAAGTTCAGAGTTCCATTGTATAGGTTTTCAAAAATATTCAAGAAATCATGTTTGACAACCTCCCACTGGAATTTTGCAAATTCATTTGGTAAACCAGATTGGCTCATACAGGATCAATTTTTTAATGTATGCATTCTAATTTTTTGCTTGATATTTGGATTAATTTAGCTGTAAAATTTGAGTTTTGTAGGATTCGCTCGGGTGGAACAGCATGACTGTGATGATTGGTATATTGTATACTCTACTTTTTAATTTTGTTGTAAAATGTTGTCAATCTAACCTTTTACATTTTGTTTATAGCTTGCATTAGTCCTGCTGACTCTAATGCTCAGGAGGCAATTCATACCCTCAACTTTGCAAAGCAGGCCCGCAACATACAAAATAAAGCAGTTGTAAGATTAATATTTAAATAGAATAATAATAAATTAATTGTAATTTAGAGTAATAATTAATTTTTATTTTCTGTGCATGCAGTTAGGGTCATCCAATGTCCTCTAGGCTCCAAAGTCAATTGGAGCAGTCGAATGCTGGACCCTGTATTGCAAGCAGGAGTGGTGCTTCTGTGGAGGAAATTCAGGTACAATTGTTCTAGATTGAGGAATTCTAAATTGGTAAACAAAAGTTCCATTAATAATTCTTCCTCTAGAATTGTATCACTGCTCAACTTGTCTGACATCATCAATTATGAAACTATTTTTCCAATAAAATTACTAACTGACGTTGTGAGAAATCATTGGTGATAAAAATCAATGTTGAAACTATTTTTTCATCTTGCATGACATCACTAACTTAAAAGTTGATCTGGAACTGGATGGAACTTGTAAGGTTGTATTGTTGTTGATAAAAATTTAATATGGTCTAAGATAAAAATTTGAGATTTATTAGTTCTCTCCGATTTCTCATTATTAATTTAGAAATATATACAAGTATAATGATAATTGTTGATTGCATATTTGTTTATTAAATTCACTCTTTATTAGAAAACAAAGATAAATTTATACTCCTCCAGTGTTTTACTCTCTTTCAACACACAAATAATATCTACATAATTTATAAACTTAAGGAAATATTTAGAACAATACATGAGCAACACATGCTTGATCATGCAAAATTACCCTCACGCTACTCTCATTTTTTTGTACATGCAATTTTTCTATATCAATTTTTACTAAATATTTGTATCAATTTCATATGCATGATGCATGATACTTGATTTCGTAAAAGAAAATTCATTAATACGTTTGAGGTTATATAAAAAATGCTTAAAAATCTCAAAAACCAAATATAAGAAACTCCCCCACTTGTATCACTTCATATACGAAAATAGAATTTATTATTTCTTTTTAGAGACAATCTTAAATTAGAATAAGAGAGGTTAAAGAGTAAGATCGCGTATATAATTTGTCTAGTGCAATATATTGTACAAATGAGAACGATTCTCGTGCTACAAGTTTTTTGTGCTATAAATCTCACACTTCAATATCAATATCAATCAATATCAACATCATTTACGTGACTTTTTTTTTGTCCCGTGTCGTTTTTCCTCTACATAAATTGATTTCGTCATTAAATGGTGTTCATTTTTGAAATGTTTATGCACCTTGTAGAGGAATCAAGGGTTTGTAATTGCACAACGGTTCCATGATTTGTGCGTATCTGAGAGAAATCCATGGTTATTAATTTATGAGATATCCTTAATTTACAGGTTGTCCAATGCCTTACTGGAATGAATTTTTATTACACACATTAAAATTTCTAATTAATACTGAAAGTTTTCCATTTTTCTTCTTATGCTTTGTAATGTCTATATATATGTTGCCTCTTTCTTTCCAATTTTATACCAAATTGAGCACCGACTCAAATAGATTTTAACATCCAATTTTATATGAAGAAATAGAACAGAAGTATTTCAGCAAGGACAATAAATTGTCTGGGCACAGGTTTTATAAAATTTATTTCTTCAATATATTTTATTTATATTTACTAAATTTCCAAAAACATTTGTCGATTATATGCAGGTTTTATGAAATTTAATGACTAATTATTGAAAAAATAAATAAAACAAAAGCAAACATTTTTGTTGGCTTTTCATGGCCTTCACCTCAATGTCAGACACCAAAAAAAAAATTCCCTTGATAAAGTGCTAACTTACGTTTGGTTATGTTTTATGATTTGATGAACTGAAGCAGGATTTCTTCATGGCAGTCACCCATGCTTTCAACTTTCTATTCCCCAAGGTCTACCTATGATCTCGATCTCTCTCTCTCTTAACTAGCGGGCTTGTCGTCGCGGCTTCGCTGCGACCAATCCCCATAACATATTTTTTTATTAATAATGACACATATCAACTTAAATTGTGCTTGAAAGTCTAGATTCACATTTTTGTGTAGTAAATATATATCTAAAATGTTTCTAATTCATATTCAAAAGGGTTAGAGCTAAACTTAATAAAAAACTCTTACGATAATTAATATTTTTTATATTTTTAAATATCATTGTACATACAATTTGTATTTTATTTTATGTATAAATCAAAAGTTTCAACAAAAAATTTTATTATGTAATATGATAAATTCTAATTGAAAGTGCATGAAATAAATTATATTTTCATGTTATATAATAAATTTTGTATTTCTTATTTCATTATACCTTAGTGTGGTTCATTTTGGGTGTATTTTGCATATCACTCTCCACACACTCTCTCTCCAACTTCAAACCAAATACATCATTTTTCCTCTGTCCTTCTCTCTCCCACGCTGCCTATTTTCTCACTATGAAGAACACCATCCATCCCTCTTCTTTTACTCTTTCTTCTCTCTCCAAACCGAGCCCAAAGAGACCACCAACGAAAAATAGAGAAAAATTAGAGAAAATTCAGGAAAAATGATAAATGAATAGTGGAGGAGTAGGAGATGACATGCAACCTAATCTTTTTCGGTTTTGAGTGATTTTCATGTAAGTTTTGCATTTTATTTTATTTATTTCGGTTTTTGGCAAATGTAATAGATGATAATGGTAAATAATGGGTTAAATAAGATTTTGTGTGAATAAATCTTGCATGCATGGTACACTCTTTATATTTCGGAATTTCCTTAGATTTTTGGTGAAAAATGGTTATGGATGTTTTGTTTGAACACTAATTATGATTTTTATGGATTTTCAATGATGTATGTAAAATTTTGGTAATTTAAAAGCTTGCATGTAATTATTATTGTATGAACATAACTACTTAGGGTATAAATAGCGATTTAAAATCAGATTTAGGCATGAAAAATTAGTTTGGATGAATTTAATTATTTTTTTATATTTTTATTGTGAGTTTTTAGTGATTTTAGAAAGTAAATATACTATGCATGCAAACTAAAATCAAAGGAAAATATTTTTTATGGTTATTGTGCTAAAATAATTAATAAATAAATAACTGACTTTTCAGAAAATTTTTCACATATTGCATCATAGTAGTTCATATTTATAAAATGCATATAGTTATAGCTTAGGAAATAAATTTATAACTCTTAATTGCTTGCATGCATAAATAAATACTTTATGATAAAAATTTGGACAGCAAGCAAACATTTCATTATTATTATTTATGAATTATTATGTTATAATAATAATTAAATATTATTAATTACTTATTATTGTTAATTATTAATTATTATAACAATAATTATAAATGATAATAATAAATTATTTTTATTATTATGAAATATTAATAATTACTATTAATTAAATATTTTAAATATTATTAGTTATTTAATATAAAATAAATTATTATTATTATACTTGTTAAATATTATTGATAATTAATTATTATTATTATATAATTATTAATTATAACAATTAATCTTTATTAATTATGATATTTAATAATTATTATTACTTACAAATATTATTATTTCTAAATATTATTAAATAGTTAGTATTTAATATTATTAATTATAGAAAAATTATCAATTTTTTTATGTTTTTAGAACGATTTTTCAATCAATTATCACTTAGTTTGTAAAATATTTCACTTCTTAAATAACGTGGACGGTTTGATTTAAATTAAATGAAAAATGAAAAAAATAAATCCGAAATGGAGATCCCAGCACCCTTCCTCTTCTTTCTTTATTTCCCAAATCCCAATCCCTTCCCGTACCCTCCATTCAATAGGAAAGGGAGAAAATAAACTTTTTTTTTTTTGGTTATCGGAGATAACAAACAAAATGGCTAGGAGAAACATACAAAAGTTAATTTCCTTATTTTCTATGTACACACGGTTCATATATAGATCTAAATAGTAAGAATATCAATGCAGCAATTCCATAACATGATGTGCATTAAATAAAATACACCATGCACATTAAGAGATCCAATGTACTTTCAGAATCTAGTGGGGTCCACCACGTGGATGGAGAAGCTACATGACAGGTAGGGGCGCTTAGGAGAATTCGTGTGGTCTTTATGTGGGTTGTATTTTAATTTTAGGTGACCCGCTACACATCAAGTTCAGTAAAATAAAGAAAGCATCACCGTTCTCCTCCTATTTGCAAATCCAACCGCACAAACCAAACCAGAGGCCCAGATAATTCTATAGAAATTGAAAAATTGAAAAATGTTACTGTAACTAAGGAAAGTGAAAGGTATCAACTATTAGTGGGTTCAAATATAGAAATTGTTATTGTTCCAAAGCCGAGACAAGCCAACAACTAAATTCTGCTAAAAATGTGAATGGCAGCATATTTGCATAGAATTCTAGGAGTACAAGAAGTAGGCATCACCTAGCATCTATATTGGTACAAGTTACACCATTTATGGAGTAGTAAGCATCTGCCAAGTTATCATCCCCTGAATTTGAACTTTCCAAAAAGAAGGCAGGATTTTTTGGAGCAGGGAGGACTGAGTCACTACTTAGCATTGTCAGTATCGAGGACATGGTTGGTCTATCGGTCGGTTGCTCCTGGACACACAATAATCCCACATGGATGCATCTCATGATTTCTTTATCAGAATCTGAGTGGTGTAACAAAGGATCAATTGATTCAGCTGACCTGTTCTCATTCCACAGAGTCCATGCCTGTATTAATGGCATTGGAGTATGAGAAAACGAGACAAAAAGAATAGAAAAATAGCTTGTAGGATTTAATTAGGAAATCGGTAGAAAAGGTATAGGTAACTTACATGACCCAAAAAATTAAGAGACTGATCATAGTTAATAGAGGTATTCTTCTTGCCACTGACGATCTCCAATAGCAAAACACCATAACTGAAAACATCTGATTTCTCTGAAAATTTCCCATGGAATGCATACTCTGGCGCCATGTAACCACTTCAATTTCACATAAGGTAAGTCGAAAAAAAGTGGAAGGCAAAAAAATTGTACAAGGAACAAACAATTAAGATAAGGGTGCTTGTGGCACTTACTATGTTCCCACAATTCTGCTAGTCATAGCCTGATTCTGGTGATCTGGAAAAATGTGTGCCATTCCAAAATCAGATATTTTAGGGTTGAAGTCTTCATCCAACAAAATATTGCTTGCCTTAAGATCCCGATGTATGATTCTCAATCTTGAATCTTGGTGCAAGTACAGCAAACCTCGGCATATTCCTTGAATAACCTTATATCTCTTCTCCCAGTCCAGTTCTCTTGCCTTCTTTTGATCTGATAAACCAAATTGTATTTAAATTAAACACATACATTATGAGAAAAGCATCAAGATGAAAAGAAATTCAAAAGAAAAATGAACTATACCAAAAAGAAAGGTATCAAGGCTTTTGTTTGCCATGAACTCATAGAGAAGAAGCTTCTCTTCTCCATGGATGCAACAACCTAAAAGCTGAACCAGATTCCTATGTTGCAGCCTGGATATAACTTGGACCTCATTTTCAAACTCTTTCAATCCCTGTCCAGATTTTGCTGACAGCCTCTTTATTGCAACTTCTTGACCACTTGGTAACTTTCCCTACAAAAACATTACCAAAAGTTATCAACTTTATTGTATGTTTATCGAAACTGCATCAATATAAGAAATAAAAATTTCTGGGTAATTTACCTTGTATACTGGACCGAAACCGCCTTCGCCCAGTTTATGACTAAAATTGCTAGTAGCTTCTGCAATAGTATAGAAATCGAAAAATGGCGAGCTTATACCCGATTCTTGTGCCGAACCATTATCTGAAACTGTTGAATAAACACCTGATTCTCCAGACAGTGTCTCTTTAGTGCTTTGTACTGATGGTATTCTTCTTCTTTGTACTACAATAACAAACAAGTAAAAATTAAAGATAAATAAATAGCTGTACTAAGAGGATCTCTGTAGATAAAGATTAATGAAACTGTAGTGGAAACAGGTTACCAATTTGCTTTTGTATATGTTTCCATATGAACTTGGTTATACAGAAGTGCATTTTTAACAGACAAGGACCTCAAATTATTTGGAAAAGTGCCATTTAGCACCCTCCTTAAAAGCCCAGTGTTTCAGCAGATGAATTTGCAGTCAAAGTCAAAGTGGGACTAGGTTAATAATGAATATACACAAATGAAAGTATGTTACTCAAGCAATTTATTTTAATTAGATGTTGGCATCCAAATCACAACACGTATCCTTTGACAATGTTTTTTAACACTGCGTTTATTGCTATAAGATCTATCCGTATCTTTTTTTTTTCATGTTGTGAAAACAATTTCTTTCTAAATATGTGTATTTTCCGCGTTAGGTAAAATAAATTAATACTTAAGGAAGAAGTTACTTGTCAAGAACAAATAACGCAATTAAATAAAGGATCCTCTTTTCCAAGAAAGAGGCTCAAATGCTTAAATAAGAAAAATACTTTCTGATGGTTCCAGAAAGCTGCCAAGACAAGTCAAGTCAACTGGTACCATCAAGCTAATAATGAGATTAAGGAGTATAGAAAGGAGACAATTAGCCAAAAAGACTATAAACTTGGCATTATTCTAAGACCTGACAATTTAATCCTTACCTAGAAAATGCAAATCAGATTTTCTCTTTGACACTAGAGATATGTATTTAACTAGAAAATTGAATTAGGGGGGAAAAAATGAGAACGCTACATTTAGAAGTGTACCTTCTTTATAATACCAGGAAGAGCTGATCATCTGACTGAAAATCAAGAGCAAAATGGCTCCAAGCCTCCAACACCTGTGTTGAAACTTGAAAGTTTGCGCTATGATCGAGTCACACAGGTCTTTTCAATGATCTGGACTTCCAAAATTGGGCCGAATGTTTATATCTTTGTATTTATTGGAATAATGGGCTGAATATACGCCCAGGTTGTTAAGGGCCCTTTTCTAGAGTACACGTGTCAAAGAAAGGGTGGTTAGAATGCTTTATTTTGATTGGACAGCTTGACAGTCTAACCTCAACCTCAACCTCCCTTAGTTATTATCCATCAGTCATATTATTCAAATTAAAAAAAATATTCATCAGCCATCACTATATTAAAATAAGGAAAAGATTCATCAGTTCTCACGAAACTCTGACACTACTCATGTGGCGCCCACAACTCTTCCAAACAAAGAATATTATATTATGAATTTATGGACAGGACTTGTCCGAGTACAGTGTCCACACCGGAAGGATATCAGATCTTAAAAATATCTGCGCCTCTATGCTTGGCTTCTAATGCTCCGTCCTCATGATGAACTTTCACATGCAACCCCCCTCGGTTGTTACTTGTTACAATACCAAAATAAGCGACAAATAATATCCTCATATTATCAAATTAGTTTTGTGAAACTTTCAAATAAAATAAAATAAAAAGAGTTTTGCGGTCAATGTATATCTTTTCAATATCGTTTCTTGCAGTAATGTTTACAATTTTTTTCCCTCCTACTGAAAATTGCGTCCAATTAATATTTGTTTCTTTTGATAAAATTTTTTATTCGGATAATTTATTTACAATTATATCTATTCACCTTATTTACCATAACAATTCATTTTTATAATCATTTTATGGTCTAAAAAAAGAAACTTCAAATCTAAATGGTAAACTACAAGATGGATTTTTTTTAAAAAAAAAAAGAACAAGGGTTCAATTATTGATTAGAACAACTTCTAAAGTTCTTTATACGAGTAAAGCAGATAGGTGTTCTAGTGATAATTCTGTATTTCATAAATCACATCAAACAAACGATATTATCAACAACGTTCGCACGGATATGAAACAACTATTATTGACCATAAGAATGAGTTATCTCCTTCTAATGTATGAAAAGTAAATCCATAAAATTCTTTATATTAGACATAAAGAATATCTTAAATTGACATTTATTTTCTGATAAAGTAGTGGCCTAAGAAGAATCACCTACATTTTAATTTTGCAAAATTTTATTTATTTTTATTTTTCATGGATCAAAATGGTTTAATTTTTATAAAATAATAAAATGATTTTAATTTTTATTTTCATCTTATATTAAAAAAATGAAAAAAAAATGTCTCTAAAAGTATATAAATATTAGTATATTACAGAACTCGAGGGTGTAAAGTAAACACCAAAGTCTCTTCGGAAAAAAATACACCCCACAAACACTTAAACGGTTAAACCATTCATTCGTCCAGGTCAACAACTTCACGTGGGTCTTCCACGTCAGCAGACTGAATAATCTGACTCGCACTGCACTCCTAGACCGGTATTTCTTTTGTGTTCTTGTGGCCACAACCTTCCTCCTCGTGCATCAACCGTGAACCAAGTCTATTAAAGAATTTCTGTCCAAAGTAATTAATACGCCAACAACTTGTGGATCGAGTGGGTCGGAGTGATCAGCGGAGGGGCCACAGACCTGGTGCGACCCACGTGGCCCAACCTTGGAGAAGGTCTAGATTTTGCCATGTCATCGAAGGTGAAAATATCTATTCGATTGATGTGACCACAGGATGTAATGATGACACGTGTCAGTGACCAGTTCTGCTGTGGATTATCAATTGCGGTGCTTCCAACGCGGAAAGACGGTGCGTTGAAACACCAAAAAAGAAATGGTGTCTGATCAGAATTCAGATCAAGACAAAGACGACGGTTTTAACCTTAATCCGAATTATGAATTCTATTGATTTAACGAAAGAGGTCGTAATCACAAGTCAGTTCAAAACTGGTGCATTCTCTGAGATTCTATGGTTTTATTTTTTTTTAAAATAATTTGAGATGTATGTTTATAAATTATCACATATATAGGTTTGCATAAATTATAAATTTTATCAACCACATCTTTTTATTAAATTAGCGTGAGCTAAACGATTAAGACCCAGTCAATGTCAGTATTAAAACTTTCTCAGTTTTCATCATGCATTATCTCATGCAAATTAAATATTTTTTTTAAGATGGGGCTCTAGTGCGGAATTTAAATGCTCCATACAAAAGGAAAGGTCCAAACTCCAAAGAAACTAAGCACCAACCACCCTTTTAGAACAAACGTGTTATTAAATATTTTAAAACGTGTTATTAAATATTTTTGCGTGTTATTAAAGACCATCCATTCTAACAAACAAACATTTTAAAAGCAAGTCGATTGGCATGATGTTAGTGTCATCGAATTAATAAATATAATTACTTAGCAAAATCGATAAGGCCAGTTTGGATAATTATGAAATTCATCTATCGGTAATCCTCATAAGATCTTTAAAAACATACAGAAGAAATAAAGGTAAATAATGAATTCATTCTTTTCTTCAACATTTTCATTATTACTTAATAAATAATAAATAAATAAAATAGTTTAGTTTACTGTTTGATTTTTTTTAATCAAGATAGGATTTAAATTTTCAACGTTAAGTATGCACAAAAAGTGAAGTTTTGGGAAAAAATAATAAATAAATAAATAAATAAAAGATAGTATTTGAACTAATTACAGATTTCACTATTTTTATTAAAAAAATAAAAAGTAGAGGTCATAATGGAAAGATTTTCTTATAATTAAATCTTAGAAACTTGACTTTCATCTTTAGATAAAAATAACAAAAAAAAAAACGGATTTTAGACATACGTTCCTACTTGTATATGTTGTTTCAAGTATACCATCAACCACAGTATTTCAATAGAATACAACCAGTGGCGAAGCCATGTTAACTTTGGTGGGTCCAGGGACCCACTGAAAAAAAAAATTTACATGCTATTTTATACGATTTAGAAAAATATATATATATATAAGAAGTTTGGGACCCATCTCAAAAATTTGAAGGACCCAGCTGGACATGTCATGTTTGATTTGAATTGTGTAATGGTTCCTAAAATATCGTACATGGATCTATGTCGTATTCGTCCTAATGAATCATCTTCTTTCTTTCTCCACAATGAATCTTATTAAGATAAAATTTATAATAGAATAGGAAATTCTTAAATGAATGATAATTGACTCTTGAATTATTATTTTATATATTGGATATATTATTCTAGAGATTATGTTGTTATTATAATAGATGTTTGATTTCTCATGTTTATTTATGTGACATTATTTTAGAGTTGTTTATTTAAAATTTATTATAATACTATGTCTATATTAGATGCAAGGTTTTAAAATATAATTTGTGTGGTTTAGCGGTTGGGTGGTGATTTAGCGTTTACCGATGATAAAACGACGATAAAACGGTTATATAATGATATAACGGTGATAAAATGGATAAAACCATTGTGCGATATAAACAAAAATCTAGATACAACGGATAAAATAGAGTTTTAAAAAGCTTGATTTAACATTATGTCATTATCGTACAAATATTATTTCAGAAAAAAATTTTATGGACCTGCTGGCGCAAAATCCTAGCTTCGCCCTGGATACAACCAAAAAAAAGGTGCCTGATAAAATTTCTTTGAATGACATTTCATTTCACGATCACTTCAACAGAAGTTCAACTACCAACCATTAAATTTGTTGTACTTCTTTATTAATTATGCTGTTATGAACCTCATGATTCATGTACGTACTCTCCAATAAACTAACAATTTTCAAGATTACTTCGGCGGAGGGGAAGCAAACAAGAACTTTTTTAAATGGCAAAATTGGATATAACCCCCCTAATCTTCTCTATCCGGATATAATCCCTCCAATCTTCAAAACCGGATAAAATCTCCCTCAAATCATGCTTATTAGGGATATAACCCCTTTTCATATATTTTTATTCATTTTTAACTAAAGAAAATCAGAGAATTATATTTCTGACCAAACTACCGTCGTTTCCAAAAACGTTTCGACTTCCTTTCTTTCTGATATCACAATAACAAATCTTACCATTGTTGCCAAAAATGTTTTGTCTTCTTTCTGAAATTAACAATAAGCAAAATCTTCTAATTGGCTAGTCTCTCCGCACCAAAGAAGAATGGAGATGGAGGAATCAAATGGTCTTGATATGCTATTAACGTTGTACACTTATACTTGTCTTTTTCCAAAAACTGATGATTTTGAATAAGTATAATTTTTGTAATTAGTGTATCTTTGCATCAGTTATTGAAAAGACTTGAAACAACTTCCAAAATCCTGAGACGAAGGATGAACTTGGAATAGGATTTTCTCATAATGAGTAGTGCATCAGCATATATCATGCATGTTTCCATTACCTCTTAGACCGACGAAGAAGGGGAAACATTTTATTTATCTTTTTTTTAGTTGAAAACAATAGACTTTGACATAACTTGAGACCAATCAGATTCTGGATGTTGAGACAAGTCCCTCTGAATTTTTTATTGAAATTTGATCAAAATATTGTTCGACAAACAAAGAGGAAGGGACACTGTAACATTAGTGACTGACGTATGGTAAACCAAGTCCTGAAACTGTCTGGTAAATCGATTAAGAATCGTTTATTATTAATATTGCATAATAAAATCAAATCTGACGGTAAAACTTGTGGGAAATTTCTGTTGTGAAATTTGAGAATGTATATCTTGGTATTTAGAATTTTTCTGTATGATTGCCACGAAGAATTATAACTAGAAAAGTTATCTAAGTTAATTAAGGAAATAGCTAATTTACAAAATTAGGCTATTTAATTAGTTGCTACACCAATAGCCACAGAGATCCGGCCACAAAGGATCTGGGGGGAATTTATTAAAAGAAAACGACGAAAATTTCGTCGATTCTTTCTCTCTGTCTCTCCGATCTGTCCGTCTCTTTTCTTCTTCTTCTTCCCTTCTTCTCGAGATGTGCTCGAAGCCATCTCTTCTTTGTTGTGTTGTTGTTCTGTGAGTGGCTAAGTCGAGAGGCGCCGTAGTGATGCCTTCTGTCTTTTTCGCACCTCCTGCTTCTTTCTCCGTGCTTGCACGAGAAGGCAGGTGCTTCTTCTCCTCTCTCGATGGCGACTGTCAGAGGAGTAATGGGGAGGTGAAATACGTGGCAAGCATGCGTTGCTCCACCGCATCTCTCTGTCCTGTCTTCTTCCTCTTCCTTCGGCTAGCTGGTAAGTTAGGTTTTCTATAAATTAGGGTTTCGGATTTGGGGAAAAGTAGGAGGAGGAGACAGGCGGATTGAGACGGCGCTGGAGAACGGTAACATGCTTCTACCTTTACTTTGTGAATTCTGGTTATCAATTCTAGTAATTGATGTCGATTTGGTTATCGTGAGTGTTAGGTTTATGGAAGTTGCTCTGTTCTTGATTAGCTTGACGTTGATTCTGGCATTAGTTGTGCTTGAATTCTTGAGGAGATTCCTTAACGATCAAAGGCAAGGTATAATTTCCTAACTGTGGCTATGATTAATTCGATTTAGGGTTTATCTATACTGTTGTGTGTTATGTTGTGGGAACTGGTTTCGTACTGTCTGTGCTTATGCTATGATTGATTTATCTGTGATGATATTGATGAGTATTTTCTGTTAACTGGAACTGATGTGGTGATTGTTGGATACTGACAAAGATTTAGCTACTGATATTAGAGGTTAACTGCTCTGACAATTGTTGTTTATGCTTATAATATACTGGGGTTGGTTATAAAGGGCTGATAGAAGCTAATTGGGATTCTGTGGTATTAATTGATGTATGATTTGGGGTTATTGGAGGTTGATGCTTACTGTTAGGGATACTGATATTTAGAAGAAGTGATCTGAGCCTATAAATGTTGTGTTGATGCTGTAGAGTGATTATGTACATTAGCATACTCAGTATTGAGTCAAAGGAAAAGGGTATATGAGTGTTATTATGATATATATATGCATCATTCAGAGCATTTGAGTTTCATATATACTATATTTCTATTCTTGCAATAGGCTAACAGCACTGGTATTTAAGTAAATTGCATGATTATCTTATGTTAGGCACTGTATACTCATTTCTAAAGTCTGTCATGCTTTCTCTTGAAGACATATGTTCTAATATATGCATATAACTATTACATATAAGCTACACTAGTATTATTGCATGACTTCTCACTGGAATACTTTCAAAATATGTCCTATTTACTTATATATAGTATGAGCTATGACTTATATTGGATATATACATGTTTACTTACTCTGGAATTCATGAGACTTAGGTACTGGGCATAATATGAACTTATATCTGGCATATGTGCATGTTTCAGAGGATATATATGTACATGAACTTGGTTCTATACTTTTCTGATATATAGTAAGTATTTTGCATAGCCACATATGAGTATATTTTCATGTAGTCATAGTATATGAAAATTGAGTTGCCATACATGCATAACTCATATGTACATGGTCATACAAAATTCTGTTGAGATATTAGGGGTTATAAATGGTATGCTGTGAACTTGTATTGGGGGAAAATGGCATTTGATGTCCCTATACTCTATACTGTCTCGGGTTATAGCATTATACTTGTAAAATTTTATGAATAGGGTAATGGTTAAATGCTAATTAGGCTATAAGTGGTTCTGAGTTGATAATCAAGATGATTATAAGGTGTTGGGGTGAAATCATGGCGAGTTGCTTGAGTTTATGGATGGTTTTGCGAAAGAAAAATTTAGATTGGGCTTTTCTGTAAATATTTAGGGACGGTTTTATGACTGGGAAGGCTTTGGTAATAGTTTAAGGGGGTTTGATGTAAATTTTGAGGATTTGTAATGATTCTGTGGACTTATGTGCATAAACCTAGACCTAACGGGTTTGGGTTTACTAACTGTAGGTGTCGGATCTGATTGTTGGTTCTGGCGGACCCGTTACGATGCGGTCCAGTCAACTGGGTCAGGTTGACTGGGTTGCGCTTGTTGTTGTTTGCTCTGTTTCGTTGTTCTGTTTCGTTGTTGGGCTGTGGTTGACTTTGTCTTATGGGCCGAGAAAAGAAAAATAAGAAAAAAAAAAAGAGAGGCCTGTAGGCCGAGATGGTATTGTGGGCTTAATTTTGGAAAATAATTTCGGATTATAATTAGCTTTCGGATTTAAATAAAGCTAATGACGGATTTCTGTTAAACTAAACGACTTGGCAACAATGTACTTAGTTTAACTATTGATTGTGGGCTTTTTAGGGAAATGATGAGATTTAGTCTGACTTTCAAAAGAACGGATACGTGGCAAATCATTCAGACTATCTGATCCCGCAAGAACAAATAAATAATTTCTGACTTATATTTTCTGATGAGTTTAATTGAGTTTCCTAAATTTCTGTATAACTATTTCTGTTATTTCTGATGATAAATCTTCGATATTAGGAAACGTACAATTAAACGCTAAAACGGATACTGGAAAATGTAATTAAAAGTTATAACGGTGTTAAAGGACTTGGAACCAAAACGTACAGTCTAGTTACCCATAAGTTACCAGACTTAATCGTGTTTACCAAACGGATTTAAGGGACCCGTTAAACATAAATTAACGGTACTTGATCTGTAACTTGTAAACAGGAACGGATACTGAAGTGCCCCCAGACATCTGAATCAAGCAAGGTGCGGATACGCGGAATCTTTGTTAGAACTCGGGTTTCGGTACATTTAAATTTGTGCATTGCATGTTGATCATTCTTTGATAATGCATTTCCAAATTCATGTAGTCGATAGGAATCCCTGAAATATGAAAACGCATGTTGAACCAAACTGTTCATTCGATTCCACTAAAGAAATATATTCCGACATTGAATTTCCGATTGACAATCATTTGAATAGTCGGATTATATTAAAGGACTGGAATGGCTCCGTAAATTGACTAATTTGCATAAATATCTTTTGTGATAAAAGAATCAGATTTGAATTGAAATCGGACCATTCTAAATCAGTCTGTACAAGCATGATTATAATAAGTATCACTCTCCGGAGTCAGGTTTGGCCACCTACCCGGCCAGGATTATTAGCGCTTTAATTACTGGAAATTCCCTCTGTAATCTGTACCTAGGGTTGGACCTATGGTGTGGGAAGAGTTCTTTCTGATTCTGTTGGGCCGATAAGAGCTTGAGTGTATACTATACTCTGTTGAAATTCTGTGATAAATATCTATGCTTGATTTGAATTGATGCATATTTCATGTTGCAGTATGCCTGTTATCGGACCTTTGCGTCTTGTGCCTACGGTACAAAGCATTCTGATTTATTTTAAATATATCCTGAAAAACAATGATTTCTTATTTTATAAATGTTTCAAATATAAAGGGTATTATTTCCGATACCGGTTCGTACCAAGAAGCCGCGTACTGGAACTAAAACCCGCACTGAGATTTATTTCTCATCCGAATTTTTGTTGCCTCTTTTGAGGGTTCCAGGAACGTAGGAATGGTGCTAGGCGACGGTCTATAGCTACAGTTGAGTGCTCTTGTCTGCAGTTCTGTGTTCATATCCCGAGTCTAAATTGTAATGCTACCCTAGCTCTGTATCTGGATGAACTTCCCGATGTCTTGGCGTATCTGTATTTGGAGATTCCTCCTCCGAGTCCGCCGCGTGAGATGGAGGTCGAACCTGAGTCCGAGGATCACTCCGCGGAAGCGTAAACGCGGGGAGCGTTAGTATGGGACGGTTGTTGTTGGGTTGTTGTTATTGTCCTTATAGTGGTCCTAGTTCCGTAAGTCATGTTGGTATCGGGTTTTTGTCGGGAAAATTTTATATTTTGTAATATAGCTTGTAGAACTTAATCGGGCTTGTGGTAAATGGCAGCAAGTGGCAAGTGGGGTGGTTGTCAAATATGTTCTATATGTATATAGCGCGAGGTGTGCGAACCAACCTTAGGTTATACAAAAATAATAAGCCTAGGCGTCAGAATGTTTTACTTTTGAGTGTGGAATAAAAACTTGTATAATAATCTGTGTGTAATAATATGAAGTTTGCTTTATTTATCCATGTTTACACATTTAAGTTCGGGACCGAAATCAAGAAAATGGAATAACAAATTAAAAAAAAAATTTTAGCTATCTGTCTGTAGCCTTACGGGAATGACTTGTCATTCTCGTGGCGGAGACGACGTCAGCATCTCGGGTCGGGGTGTGACAGACACAGGAGAAGAAGATTGAGTCTGGCGATGTTAGAAGGTGAAACGTTTTTGGAAACGAGGGTAGTTTGGTCCGAGTTTTGCTTTTTTTTATTTTCTTTAGTTAAAAATAAATGAAAAGGGGTTATATCCCTAATAAGCATGATTTGAGGGGGTTATATCCGGTTTTGAAGATTGGAGGGGTTATATCCGGATAGAAAAGATTATAGGGGGTTATATCCAATTTTGCCTTTTTAAATATACACACTAGAGTCAAATTAACTACAGTTCCTTAACATCACATGATTCACATCCTGCTTGTTTATAGCTGCAATTTTTATGATTACTTCAGCAGAATATAACATTTTTTTTTTCATATCAGAAAAATGCTACTAGAAAAAAACATACCAAGCAATTTTTCAAATTCACCACTGAATAATCTATAATTGCTGATTAGCAAAAGTTGAAACGAAAAGAAGCATCCCGGGTCCCGCCCAATAACAAACCAAAACTTCAAAAGTGACAAAAACGACAAATGAACCGGAATAGACGCCAAGTCCGACTTCAAAAATAGACTCAGATAATATGTGGCAAATACACCACGCAGGTGGCCTATATGGCACTTATGTGGCTGGGAAGAGCGCAGGCCCATTTTAGTAATTTCACCTGTCTCTCCGCCTCCCACGTCATCATCCATCCCTCTTCGATTCGAAACCTTAACACCATAAAAATCTCCCTTGACAGCGAATTCCCCGTCTCCACTCTTCACAAACAAACAAAATATTCTCAAAAGAGACTTGATCCCATGGAGGAGAAGAAACCCAACAAGCGAATTTGCGACTTGTGTGGCGACGCCGTGGCGCGAGTGCTCTGCGACTCCGACGAGGCGGCCTTGTGCTGGGCCTGCGACTCGGCTGTGCACAGCGCCAACTTCCTTGTCGCGAGGCACGTGCGCTCGCTCCTCTGTCGCACGTGCCTCGGCCCCACTGCGTGGCTCGCGGCTGGCGCTCGAGTGGGACCCGCTGCGTCGCTCTGTGGGAGATGCTTGGAGAGAGAGGAGCATAGAGCGTCGGTTGAGAGAGGAGAGGGAGAAGGAGAGAATCAAGTTGTGCCTCTCAAGCTCTCAACTTCGATTACTGATGTCTCGTCGAATTCTTCCACATTACCTCCGGTATGAACTTGTTTTATATCTTTTTTTCCTTTTTTGTTTTTTACTTTTATCGCCTGAGTTTCGGCTTGGAATTATTGTCTTATTGATTCTAGATTTTGAGTGCAATTAGTGAAAATTGCTCTGTCTAGTGTACAGACAAGCACACAATTCCCTGCTTCAGTTCTTGTGGCGAAGATTTTTTATTTTGCGTTTATGCCCTCGTAGCAAACAGAATTGCATTGACAGTAGTGTTGGTTGTTCCTCTTTTTTTTTTTTTTTTTTTTTTTTTTTTTTTTTTTTTGGGTAACATCAATATAATTTATTTTTCCTTTGCTCGTTTATAATGTTGCAATGTTTAATCGGCTGATTTTGAGACTTATACCCATTTGCTTGAATGTTTGTTTCCTTAGGATGATCTTTCATGTGCCTCAACACATAGGAGCGAGTCCAGATCTACTGGGGCAGAGAGCGGTGTAGCGGAGTATGAAGCAACATCATTTTCTAGTGATAGAACCGCAAAACAATATAAACTTAGGAAGAGATCTTTTGCCACAACTCGTTAGTTCGACCTCTTCTTCTGACTGAACTTTCTGAACAAAGCAGTGAAGACTAAGAACAAAGTTGGAAATAAATCTATGCATAGCTTTTACATTCTCCACTTGAACGGATCAAGAACAGGTAATATAGCTTGTTAACATGACTGCTAAGGAGCTAATAGTCTGTTGTTGTCGTATTGAACTAACTCAGAATATGATGTCAATGTGATGTAGGAATTTGAGGAGGGGTTTGCCAAGGACCAAGTTTTTTAAATTCGTGCAATTTTTTGCTGCTATTATTGGAGTGAAAAATTGATCGGATGGATTTGTATTTTGTTGTGGATTTCTGCTTTTACGTTTGGATTTTGGATTTTGATCGCAAATTTTTTACTTGTGCGTTGGATGTAAAAAGTCTGGATTACGAATTTTGCTAATTTTTTATTTAGATTACGAAGAAATTTGATTCAAGTTTAAAATTATTATTCGTCCATTAAGTGCTGATAAAAAGTTGTAACACTCAAATGATGTAAAATTAATTTCCAAAATATCAGAAATATTATATGCAATCTAATTAACCCACATAATAATCTGTAATATTATTTTTTATTTCAATAATCATTTGGTCAATTTAACAATTGTTAAATAAGTGTCTTATCTCTTCTCATTGAGGCTTATTAACAATTGTTTTGGAAAATTTTCCTTTCAACTAGAATATCAACTGTCTTGCATCACTCACAATTGTTAAATTAGCACAATAAAATTGCTGGACGGATAAGGGATGAATTTTGCCCAGTCGAACAAATTTAATCTCTCTTTATCAATATATCATATATTATAACTATATACATTTGTTCCAATAAAAGTATGGCGTATTGTTTCTACGAGACAAAGAGTTCAGCTATAGCCATGAAAGTTTAATGGGATTTCATCTAAATCATTGTTGCTATGATGAGTTGTATCTATGTAGTCTACTATTTTTTTTATAGTAGGTGTGTATTTAATTTTCTGCTGACAGGTATTTATTTTGCTAATTGGGAGGTTTGACTAGAGAACATTATATACCTGATAATTTTTACCTAGTTGGGTGGTTTTCTAGAGAGCTATTAATTTCTAGTTGTTTATATTCCAAACAAAAGGTATGCATAAATTCAAACTACAAAATTCTTTTCTTGGAAAAATGGGAACCGTGAATAAAGTACTTTGGAACTTGGAAGGTGTTTCTCTAATTCAAAGGTAAAAAATATTTCATTGGAAAACTAGAAAATTTGATTAAACACTTCCACTAGAGTTTGTCTATTGACTTCTTAGAAAGACAATCACTTCCCCCAATACAAGGATCCAATTAACTATTACTAGTAAACCACACTGCTAGCGAGCATATACATCATGTTTCAATTTCAGCAAGATATAAACGAAACTCCCACAGACATTTTGAAGAAGTGAAAAGAAAAAAGATGCAACTGGAAAACTCACCATGACGAGTTCAAAAAAATGACATCTCAATTCTGTTGCTCGTTAAAACTTAAAACTAAGGATTTCTACACCCAAATTGGTCCATATGGGCCTGTTCAAGGCACTTTGGGCCGATATGACCTTCTTTCTTGTTTCATATTTTGTGACAGATGGTAAGAGCTGATTGTCTGATACATGAGAGGTGAAAGTTGCAGCTCATGAAAAAGAAAGTGAAATGCATAGCTCTCTCTAGAAATCCCAAGGCGTAATGATTATTAACTATGACATAAAAAACAGCATAAAATAATTCAATTGAGCACACACAAAACTATCGGAGAAATTCATAGGAAAAAGACAATTTGCATACATAGGAAAATGGAAATGGGCCATCATTATCATGTGATAATGACAACTTGACAAGAGACACTTCCTGATTCCACATTCATCCTGCGCCTTTCGGTTGCAAATTTCTTTCTTTAGTCTTATCAAAACACGTTCCATCCAATACACGGTCTAAAGACGAGTTATTGGTTCTAGAAGCCCAGGCCAGCAAACCGAACTTATAAAAGCCTTGGCCCATACATGTTTCGGAAATTTTCTCTTCCCCAAAACACCCTTAAAGCCCGATTGAATTCCCATTTCCCAACGAAATCTTCAAAAAAACTCGGAATCTCAACAGAGCTGGGTATTGGCCAATCCGCGCTTTTGTGTATTAAACTGATCCCAATTTCCATTCCAGGTACAAAGCGACAGTGTGCGTACAAACACGGGAATAACAAAAAGGAAATATAAAGAAAGAAACCAACAAAGGGAAAGGAGAAGATAGATCGCTGACTTCTCCTTTTCCTGAGATTTGGATCTTGTTTATTCTCCGCTAACGAGATTCCACGAGATTCTAGGTAAATACTTGCCTTCGATTCGATTTCCTTTACATTTATTTGGGTCTTAATTAAGTGTACTTTTGGAAAGGTTTTCAACTTTCCTTTTCACTTTATTCGTTGCTGTCGGAGGGTTAAGTACTTGCATAATTTCAACAATGTTTTTGTAAAATTCAGTTTTTTTATCTCCCTTTCTGGTTGTCTTAAACCATCCCCATTATTTGCATTTAGCGGATTAGGCTTCGGCTCTTTTTTTTTTTTCTGATAATGAATTGGTTCTCTTGCATTGTTCAGTTAAAGCGGTGAGTGAAAAAAAAAAAATTACGATTAACTTTTGTCTTATTGGAGAGTGAAAATTACGCACTTGTTGTTGGGCTTCATGGCTTCATGCTTAACCATTTGATTTGATTTTGTTTTTAATTTGCTGATTATTATGAACTGTGATGAGTTTATGTGGAATTGTTGTTTAATTTATGCTATTTACATGTTTCTATACATAGGATGGAGCCAGAGAAAGAGAATAATGGTGACCAGACATATGAAGTGTGTAAGGAGTTTTACATCCCGGATTACATTTTAACACCTGATTCAGAAGTTCAAATTCTCGCCAAAGAACCAGATTATCCGGTCCTAGTTTTTATCAACTCCAGAAGTGGCGGCCAACTTGGAGGTGACTTGATCAAAACCTACAGGCAACTACTCAATAAGTTACAGGTACCTCGTTAACAAATGTTGCTGTCATGCTGGTATCAGCTTGTGCTAGGTTGGTAAAATCTGGTACAGACATGGATACAACTGCTAAAATGTTTTGCGCACTTTGGGTTCTGTACCATTTGAATTTATGAAATAAGCATGATTATGCTCCAATTCATGTTAAAAAGAAACACAAACTTAAAGTTCAAGGACGAAATTATGCCATCTTCTGTACCAGGCTACCAGCCATGGAAAGTGAATTATTATGATATGCTAAGGTTCGCTCTTCTTTTGGAGTAATCACAAAGTACATTTATTCAATTAGCTTATAACCGAAAAAGTGTCTTCTTCTTTGGTTTTTTTATTCTTTTAGGTTTTTGATCTTGGCGAAGAAGGACCAGATAAGGTTCTTCGTAGAATATATGCTAACTTGGAGAGGCTCAAATCTCATGGGGACCCCCTTGCTAGTAAGATAAAGGAAAAGTTGAAGCTTATTGTGAGTTAGAGAATCATTAATTACTTCAATTTCATGGAAAATTTGCTTTTGTTGTTACTGATGTCCATGCAAATTAGGTTGCTGGAGGTGATGGTACTGCAAGTTGGCTTTTGGGAGTTGTTAGTGACCTTAAGCTCGATCCTTTACCTCCCATTGCTACAGTTCCTCTTGGCACAGGAAACAATCTCCCCTTCTCTTTTGGATGGGTATCAATCAGCTCTTGTACAAAAATGTTTATTTGCAAATTAGTTGTATTTCTTCTAAATTGACATGGTTGCATGCTGATGTTGCAGGGGAAGAAAAATCCTGGGACAGATCTTCAAACTGTAAGAGGCTTCCTTGGTAAATTTAAGGAAGCTAAAGAAATGAAAGTCGACAGGTTGGTCATTTGGTTCTGTCATGAAATGAAAATTAATGTGCTATCCTTTTTACATATAAACTTTTATAAAGTTCTTACCATTCCTTCCTTGATGACTTTAGCTGGCATATTATAATGAGGATGAAAATTCCAGAGCATAGTGCTTGTGATCCACTTGCGCCCCTTGAGTTACCACATGCGATGCATGCATTTAAGCGGGTCTCTGAGTCTGACTCCCTTAATGTGGTACATCCTTTTTCCTCTTATGTCAGGTAATTATATTAATATATGTTTGTATAAGCTCAAAACCTTAAACAATTGCATTTCTTTATTTTCAGGAGGGTTATCACACATTCCGTGGAGGCTTTTGGAACTATTTCAGTATGGGTAAGTCGTTAACAACAAACACTTGATTACTATTATTATGATGTGGAGAAAAGGATTAGAATACCATTGGTCATTGCCAGTATGGGGTTTGTTTCCAACTGCAGTGGCTTTCAGTGTGGTCTGAATAAAATTTTGTTAGGTCCTTGTCTCTTTCTGTCTGATTATAAAATCTGAACTATAGTGCAATTTAATGGGAAACAAAGAAAGAGCCTCTATAATCTAGACAAGCACGGTACAGTTGCAGCAATGAACAGTATGTGCCTGTACCAGAGCATTGTATATCCAAAATTTGGGAAAAAATATTTGTAACCCCCTGATCAATTGTTGGGACCAATTTCGCATCTGTTCCTAATAAGGAATTTGATTACTGTTTCAGGAATGGATGCCCAAGTATCATATGAATTTCATAGTGAGCGCAAGCGTCATCCAGAAAAATTCAAGAACCAGCTAACAAATCAGGTAAGATGGAGTATTATTTATCTAAACTCTGACATGATAAATATACACAGTTGATTGATTAAGATTTCATTTAATTCAGCAAACATATGCCAAGCTTGGATTTTCACAATTCATTGCCAACATTGGCAATCATTCAAGGTAATTCTTATATCATATTGGAAATAATGAGCTTTAAAATTTGGTGGTCTAACCAGGAGTCCTTTCTGTTCATTTATTGTATAACTGCAGAAATATAGCTCAATTAGCTAAAGTGAAGATCATGAAAAATGGCCATTGGGAAGACCTTCATATTCCTAGCAGGTGAACATGACACTTGCACTTTTGTAAACTTTTTCCGAAAATATATTTTCTGAGTAGTTGGATTTTATTACTTTCTATTGTATGCAACTGTAGGTCGTTTTTGATAGTTTGGGTCTTGAATAACATTTACTACTTGATCTGTGAATCATTACATAGACTACACAGATATGAATATATTTGGGGGCTGATACGATCGTACAAAGATGGTAATGTTATTTGGGGAGGGTCAATTTACAATGAATTAGTATGCCAAATGTGATAGTCAAGAAGAAACAATTGTGTGGGGCGGGTGCGGGTGCGGGTGGGGGAGGGGTGGAGTTAATATCTGAAATTCAACCATTATTTCCATGATCTATATATTATGGCGCATGTTTTATAATTCATTGTAGTTTGAATTTTTCACTATTATGAAATTAATGGCCCTCAATGTATCGCCAAACTTAAGTTGCATGAATTTTGATTAGTAAGCTGTCAAAAAATACCTATGAATTTATTTTGTAATTTTCGATCTTATTTGGACTGGTTTTAGATATATTGTCAATAATACTTAGACATGCCACTGTAAGGTGATCCCTTACTTATTTCTTTCTTTTTTAACTCATATTATACCACTTGGACAATGGAATATAGAACAGTTTACGGGTTGAAGAGCTTTTTCTCATCATTATAATTTGTTCCAGAATATATCCATTTAGAAATCCAAACCATACATTACCTATAATTTGCATATCCATATTCAGTAGTATTCAGTTCATGTTTGTATCAATGATTTGGGCTTTCATAGAAGTCACTCTAATTTGATATTTCTGTGAATCAATGAGATGAATACAGTTTGGCCACAATCCTATCATTGTATACTCCATCATTGAACATAGTTTTCTTCTATTTTGTTTTACGGGCTTATTTGTGATGTAGTAAAAAAGGGTTGATCTGTAAATTGTGTCTGATATACAGCATTCAGTCAATTTTATGCCTGAACTTGCCAAGCTTTTCTGGAGGGTTCAATCCATGGGGTGTTCCAAGCAAGCTGAGTTTTCGGAATGTTAGTTGTCTATCACCCCTCTTCCCTGTCTGCTTTTGATTAGAGTACATTAATTTTTTTTTTTTTTAGTATATCCATGTTAGTTGAAAAACAAAGATAATGGATGCAGAAAGACTACACACCGCCATATGTGAATGATGGGCTTCTAGAAGTGGTAGGCTTTCGTGATGCTTGTCATGGGCTAGTTCTGCTTGCCCCGAATGGCCATGGAACTCGTCTTGCACAGGTTTCTTATATACAAAAAAAAAGAGAGCAATGAAGCATGATAGTTTCCTATCATTTTAATTGACTGAAAAGTTTATATTCAATACAGGCACATAAGATTCGATTTGAGTTCCACAAGGGTGCGGCAGAGAACACGTACATGAGGATAGATGGAGAGCCATGGAAGCAGCCTCTTCCAGCTGATGATGACACTGTAGTGGTGGAGATATCCCACCTGGGGCAGGTCAATATGCTGGCATATGGCCGTTGCAAAGCTAAGGGTGTTGGCGACCCACTGAGCCCAGAGAGTAGCCATAATGGGGAGAGCAGCCATGATGGGGAGAATGATGCTGACCACGGCGATGAAGAATGGCAAGGAGGCAGCAAGAAGTTTGGTGCAGCAGAGACCTTCAAGATCCCTGATGATGTTGACATTGCTCACCTCAGTTGATCTTCACATTGCTTTTCCATATGAATAATTTTTCTCTTGTGGTTTATGATGGATGAGTGCTTATATCGATTCTCTGTGATTAATTTTGGTTCCGATTTCTTACTTTTGGTGATATCAACAGCATGCACGCTGCATCTGATACGATCTGATGACTAATTCCTGGGGACCTTGTTGATTTTTACAAAGGTTGGTTATGCTCTGGCGATATATTACTACATATATATTGATGATAATTATTACTAATTAGTGCATATTTCTACGTAATTCAGAAATATGTTCATTTTGGGTTATTCTTGTCAAATTCTGACTTTTGTACTTCAATTTAAAATGAAAAAGAAGTGTTGATTTTCTAGGTGCAGTTTTAAGTTAATATCCTTTGAAACTGTATCGCTTATATCTTTTGGTTTTTTCTCATTGTAAATATTCATTATTGAATTGTAAAATCTTAATTTTGTCGCGAAAGGAGTTCCAAAATTCTAGTTTGCTAAATATTCACAAAAAGAAAATAGAATTGTAATAATATAGAGAACCGGTCTTTACCAAAGTTGCCAAGTTGAACACGTGTACATCAAAATTGTTATTAATATGAATAATTTTTTCCTTGGTAATTCAAAGTTGTAAAATAATTAAAGTGTGGCCCGTTTTTATGAAATGAAAAGGACAAAAAAAGAAACTCACGAGGTAGATCAGTAGATGGGAGTATGAAACGGAGCTTTAGCATGGAAATATGACTGGAGAGAGATGGAGGGAAAGCCATATAGCAACGAACATAGCCCTTTGGACTTCCTCAATGATTCACTGTCGACGCATAGTCTCTCTTTCGCGGAGTGCCGGAGTTCCTCAATGCGATATATATATTTTCAACCCTCAAAAAGTTCAAACCAAAGTTTGAAACCAACGAATATTCAACTTGGGATAAATTTTACAATAATAAAAGATTTCCCAAAACAATAAATTTAATATGAAAATTCGTTTTTAATTATGAATTTATGATATATGTAAAGTTATCTATTTCAACCAAAATCTCAATTACGAAGTTGACGAGATAATCAAGTTAAATGAACATTAAAATCTAAAAATTTAAAAAATAATTACACTCTAAAAATTTAAATATAATATTTTGATGGAATTTTCTGAGAGCAGAGCGGACAAAATCAATGCAATAAAAAGGAAAAATATGGCATGAACCGCCTTCTAGACCATTCTTAATCTACTTCGACCTCCACGTGTCGTTCCACCTTCGTAAGCCTGCCCAAAGCTACCCGCCCGTTGTTTCGCCTTCTCCCGGTCACCCTCTTCTTCAAACCGTTAACTCCCTCTCGCCCACCAAAAATGTTTCGACCAAATCTGTTGGCCCCCACCGCCTCTTTCTTTATCCCCATCTATAAAACACCTTTTCCTCAACTTTTCCGCAACATCAATAAGAGGAAAAACAATACAAACACCCACAAATCAATCAGCGCTTTGTGATCAAGCGATATGAGTCTCAGATACGCAAGTCGTATTGTGGTGCAGACTGGAACCCGTGCAGCGCAGGCCGCACGCGGGGTCAAGGACACTGCCACTGCCGCATCGAACTCAAGTGTCGGTGCATCGTCGAGTCGTGGAGCCAGACGTGTCTCCACCTCCGTTGAGTCGAAGCGTGCCGCTCTTAAGAAGGCGGTGGCTGATGCAAGGAGAAAGCGTGCCGAGGAGTCCCTAAGGACTGTAATGTTTCTCAGTATTTGGGGTCCCAATTAATGTAATGATATTGTAATATAGAATAAGATTATACTCTTTGGGATGGGGATTGTTTTTGTTTTCTGGATATTGAATGGCTGTGATTATAAACTGAATTGTTGTAAATAAATTTTGCGATATTCTTAAGACTTGGATATTGGGTTGATTTTCTGATCCTGAAGGATTCTATGCATGCGGATTAATGTTTGGTTTCCTTGTATAAATATTAATTCAATTGTTATCTGCCACTTTTTGTGTAAATACTAAATAGGGAAGAAGTATTCGTTTGTAATACATAGAAATTTTTAAAACATAAACTCTGGATCGCTTATGAGATAATTTTATGACATAAAAATGTTATTTAGATAATGAATAGACAATTGACATTGTAAATTTTATTTCTGAAAACCTCTGAAGTTGACTCAATAACATGTGTTGTTTTCTTTTCTTTTACGTTTTTTTAGAAGAGTTTGGCAAAGTTTGCCAATTTATGTCACCTATCGAATGGAAGAAGGGTTGTTTTCAACGAAATTAACTATAATTTAATCAATACAACTTCCCCAATATAAAAAACATTCTTTCAATTGAGTCTGGTAACTGGCAATCCAGAAATCTTTCAACGGCATAAATTATGGGAAGGGACGGAAAATCATCTTTTGAATTGTGATAGAGACGAAATGACGAACAATAAGATCATTTTTTAATTCGGGTTATGAGTTAAGCTTCTGAAATTCCTGTTCCAAATTTTGCCAATTTTTCTAGAGGCATATGTGAATTTAGTTTTAAAAAAAAAAATTAATAAAAGAATGCAAACTTTGGGACGGAACTCAACTACTACGACGCGTATCTCATATTATTATTATTTCCTCTTTTGATTTCGAAAAAAGATTTGGAGGAGCATATATGGAGGCACAGCCAATACACAGGTCCTGATCAAAATGATTTTTAAGACGGGATTTCATTTCATTTTATTGGAATTGGTTTCATGAGATTTCATAAAAATTCCGACCAAATGACATCAAATCCATCCATTTTCATCAAGAATTTTCTAATGAAATGAAATCCCGTGTTAAAAAACTGTCATTCTGATCAGGGCCTAGACAACAGCTTAATTAGCTTAGTTGCAGAATAGCTGCTGCGCTGAATCCAATGATTCATTTTTGGTGCGCAGGGGGCCAGGGGATGAGGGGAACTTTTTTTATAGTCAAATTAATTTATTAGCGGAACTTTGCTGCGCATGTTTTCAATGGTATAATCTCCTCCGAGTTCTGGGGTTTTCTTACTAACTGGTACTAGATAGGTCGATTTATTGACAGTCTGGTTTACAATTACATCGATCTGTGAATTATTACATGTATCTTTGATGGAAGACGCTGTTACTGGTCCTTAGGTACCTAACCTATCATTAATTAAAAAGGGAAATTTAAACAAGAAAAGTAATGACGTCAACCAACAAAAACTAAGATACAATACAAGTAGTTTGCCATAATTTTGTGAATTTTTTTCAATTTTATTTCAGATAGAAGCTAGGTAATACAGAATTCAGGAGATACAAACCTACAATGCATGCTATAGAATATGAATAATAGACAGGATATTGCCACGTAAGGTACAAGCTCTGATCCTATCTATTCATGTATTTCTAAGGCAGCCTTCTGTTCATCATTCTCTTATTTGCCGATTTTCATACAATAAGAGCACTGGTGCTTATTTGGGACCCCAAAAGATAATTTGCATCAACTTCTCAACCTTTTCTTCTTTCGCCGGCATGTCTTTCACGGGATGGTCGATTGTACCGCTTGAGAGCCATGTGGACTCATTTGATTGGCCCTGGGTTGTCAACGGATGCATTAGAGCAGCAGAAGACTTGAACCCAAACATGGGCCTGAACCCAATCTACAACTTCCCCCCTTCCAATGGTATCATGCAAGCTCTACTGATGAAACCTCACACCTTGTGAGTTGTTTGTTTGCATTTGAGGCAGGGAAGGATGGTTACGTTTCTAGTGTATTTATAAGAGGGAAAACTTTGAGCTTGCTTTGATGGTTTTGGGTCTAGTCCCAGGAATCTGGCACCTAGTTTTAAACGACGACGTTGACACTCGACACATCAAAGTTTTAGGTCATTCGAGATTAATTTTCTGCGGTTTTTGCTTTAGATCTAAATTTATTTATTTTACATAATTTTTTATTGGCATTTAAATAGGCTAAACTCACTACTATATATTGAGAAAAGAACTCATTATTATTTTATTATTTGCTTATTAAGTTGTCACAATTTTAACATTATTATAATTCAACATTGAATAAAAAAATAGTTTTTTTTTTTTTATTTGTGTTACAGTGAAAAGAGAAGAGGGTCCATAGCTCAGTGGTAGAGCATTTGACTGCAGATCAAGAGGTCACCGGTTCGAACCCGGTTGGCCCTTAATTGTTTTCCCCAAGCAATTTGCAAGCTTTTAAAGATAACTAGAAAAAAAAAATGCCCTCATATGTGGAAAAATAAAAATACAAAATAATATTAAAAAAATAAAGATATGTTGCTCAATTTATCCACAGGTAGATATGTTATTCATTTTGTTTCTTAATTAGACGAAAAATCAAAATATATTTTTGTTTCGTCTAGCGATTGATATCCAACCACATATCAAATCGATCGAACGGTAGAAACATGTGTTTACAAGCTAGATCTAGCGTGTAACACCTCTACTTTCTGTGCGCTTATAAGTAGTGGAGACAAAGATAATAAAAATAAATAATAAATATTGTTACGCCTACTTTGTCATTTTTTGTTATTTTATTAAATCAATCAAGAGGTTTTATTTAATACATGTTAGATTGGATTCGTGAAATCTTGGATGATTGCTTTTTCATTTGAAAAAGTGTAGAACTTTTCTCTCTACTGTTTTACTATAGAGGACAAATAAAACTTTCCTTCTGTACATGGAGGTGTATGTTTTCTTTTTGTCTTAGTTCCAAAATCTTCAATTTCTCTAACTTAAATAATAGAGTGCTAATATTATTCTCCGTGTCAATAACAAAACTGTCCATTTTTTTATGTTTTCATATAAATAAAGTTAGATTAGAATCAGTTTCTCTAATATCTTAAACTATATCTCATTTTCTTATGATCCTTCTTAAAATGTCAAGGGAAAAATATACAACAACCGAAAAATTGTAATCAAGGTTTTAATGTCGTCAAATAAGTAGCAATGTTTTTTCACTCGCAAATATATTGACGTGATTTCAACCAAAGATTCACTAGTTACTATAACAATAACACAAATCATATTCTGAAAACTAATTTGGGTTTTGGCATGTCGGGGTTAGAGAGTTTAGTGGGTTTAGTGGAGTTGGTCTACCTCGAAAATCTCATCCCCTCACTATTCTACCTCGAAATTCCAAAAAATACCTCGAAAATCCCAAAAAGTACTAACCTTACACCACTAATCTACCAAAATCAATAATTAAAAACAATACTTTTTAAATGACGATTGTGAATTCGAAATATGACTGAAAATTATCAAAGAAAAAAAAAAGAGAAGAGAAGAGACGTTAATCTCCAACGAAACTAGTTAGGGACACAGCATATATGCGAATCCGATTCTGCTGTCGTGCGACACACGGTGTGGCGCACCCTTCAGCCGTTCGATTTTGATCGGACGGTTCATTTTTTTTCGGGCCTATCAATATGTTACATTCACGGGGCTCCCTTATCTATCAGATTCAGATCAGACGGCCCAAAAGCGCGCTACACACGGTGTCGCGCAACACCTGATCTCATTTTCATATATGCCATATACATAACACATTTCTCAGCGATTGGTTATAAAAGAAATCCTTGTTGCCTGATTAAAGATCCAAATTGCCTTCGGAAGCAGGACACCTATATATCCTTATGAAGAGAAGATGAAATATTGGATGATGGGGTAATTCAGAGTGCTAATATTTGATCCAATAAGATTGAGTAGGAACTAGGAAGAGAAGTGCGCAAGACATATAATATAATATGAGGGTGCGTTAGGATTGTGTAAGAATAAAATTAAAATAAGTTATTCGGAATATAAAATATTATTTTTAAACAAACAAGAATAAGTTTTTTTGGATCTAAAGTTCTATATTTAAGTGTTCCAACATCTAAATTAAATTTTTATTTCTAGAGAGTTTGTATTATCTTCTTAACGTGAATTAAGAATTTATAGAGATCATTTTTTTAATTCGGATTAAAAAATAATCAAAATATTCTAAGAATAAAAATTTAATCCGGATGTTGGACCACTTAATAACACTCAAGATCTCAAAATCTTATTTTTGATCGTTTAGAAATAATTAATCTTAATAATTATTTTTTTACTCTGAATAATTAATCTTAATTTTATTTTTAGATGACCCAAACTCTCCGATATAATATAATTCAAAGATAACGGTTTACTTTTTTTACTTGTTCCAAATTCTAGTAGGAAAGTGTAACCCGTCGTATTGGAAAAATAGGATATGCATTCCCCGACAATGATTTCAATTTCCTACCGGCATCCTTACCGGCCAGATGGCCGAAATCCGAAATTTTCTGATAATTTCTGATATTTTGTCTCACAATACCGGAAATCGCCGTTTCGGTCACTGTTCCGGTACCCGGTATTACCGGAATTTTTCGGTAACCGGTAGGAATTTGAAAACACTGTTCCCGGTGAACGGGTCCTGGAAAAAATGAAATAAGGGTTAGGCCCACGAGTAGATTAGACAGCTTTCACGTTTCAAAAAATGTGGTTGTGGAGTGTGGTTGTACGCGTTGAATTTGCCACAGGCACAGCCCAAAGGATGAAGCGTTTTTTTTTTTTTTTACTCTCCTAATTTAATAGTATAATAGTACTAATAATAATAATAATAGTCATAGCTTGGACACAAAATTTTTACAAAATATTCAACGGTAAATAACAGCCGTATGAAATTGGAGGGGTAAAAGTGGTATATCCTCTCTCTCCATCTCCCTCCGTTAAGCACTGAAAAAAAATGAGAAGACTATCGCAGAAGATTAGAACCAAAATCACTTCTAAAATTAGAATCAAAATTCACTTTCTATAATAGATCTTTCATTAAGCTGAAATATAAATCCAGCTATTTAATTAACTGCTAATCAAAATATCAACAAATTAATTTTTTCTAAATAGAAAGATATCTAGCAATCTGACTATTGATTTGGACTATCTATATGTCACATTTTTTTAAATTCTAAATTTAGAATTTTATAAATTCAAATTTCAATATTTTCACAACTAAAAAAATAAAAATTTCCGTCGACTGTTATTTTTTAAAAATTAAAAAACCAAAATAATTACATCCGGATCATTCATTTTTTTAAAAAAAACAACAAAGTAACTTTATTTCTTATGTTCGTTTATTATTTAAAAAGTCGAAGGCTTTCAATTCCATATGGACTGTTTATTTTTTTTAACAAATTGACAAAGCGAGTTCAGCCGGTCTGTTCATTCATGTTTTAAAAGTTGAAGGCTTTAATTTCAAATGAATTTTTTGTTTTGTTAAAATAAAAATAAAAAAATTCCTATGGACTGTTCACTTCTTTTTTTAAAAAAAATAAAATGACAAAGTGGATTTAGCTGGTATGTTCATTCTTGTTTTAAAAGTCAAAAGCTTTAATTAAAAATGGATATGTTTATTTTATTTTTTTAATAAAAAACAAAATAAAAAATCCATATGGACTGTTTAGTTCTTATTTTTAATAAAATGACAAAGCGGGTTCAACTGGTCTATTCATTCATGTTTTAAAAGTAGAAGGCTTTAATTTCAAATTGATTTTTTTTATTTTTTATTTAAAAAAAAATGAAAAAAATCCATATGGGTTGTTCATTTCTTTTTTCTATAAAAATGACAAAGCGAGTTCACCTGGTCTGTTCACCCGTGTTTTAAAAGTCAAATGCTTTAATTTCAAATGGATTTTTTTATTTTCTTTTTTTCCAAAAAAAAAACAAAAAACAAAAAATCCATATGGATTCTTTTTTTTTTAAACAAAATGACAAAGCGAGTTCAGCTAGTCTATTCATTCATGTTTTAAAATTCAAATGCTTTAATTTCAAATGAATTTTTTATTTTCTATTTTTTAATAAAAAAGGAAAAAAATCATATGGACTATTCATTTCTTTTTTAAAACAAAATGACAAATGGAGTTCAGCTCGTCTGTTCATTCATGTATTAAAAGTCAAACGCTTTAATTTCAAATGCATTTTTTTATTTTATTTTTTAAATAAAAAACGGAAAAAAATCTATATGGACTGTTCATTTATTTTTTTAAAACAAAATGACAAAACAGGTTTAGTTGGTCTATTCATTCATGTTTTAAAAGTCGAACGCTTTAATTTCAAATGCATTTTTTTTTACTTTTTAAATAAAAAACGAAAAAAATCTATATGGATTGTTCATTTATTTTTTTAAAACAAAATGACAAAACGAGTTTAGTTGGCCTATTCATTCATGTTTTGAAAGTCGAAGGCTTTAATTTCAAATGGATTTTTTTATTTTATTTTTTTGAATAAAAATGAAAAAAATCTATATGGACTGTTCATTTTTTTAACAAAATGACAAAGCAAGTTCAGCTGGTCTGTTCATTCATGTTTTAAAAAAGAAGGCTTTAATTTCAAATGAATTTTTTATTTTCTTTTTTTTTTTAAAAAAAATAAAAAACGGAAAAAATCCATGTGGACTGTTCATTTCTTTTTTTTTTTCAACAAACTGACAAAGCGAGTTCAGCTAGTCTGTTCATTCATGTTTTAAAAGTCGAAGAATTTAATTCAAATGGATTAATTATTTTCTTTTTTTTAATATATAACGAAAAATCCGTATAGACTATTCATTTCTTTTTTTTAAAGTTGAAGGCTTTAATTTCATCTCCATTATTCATTTCTTTTTTTTAAATTAAAAAATAAAAAAATTCATCGGTGTTAGTCGAGTCGTGTTGACACAACATGCTAGTCGTATCAAGTCATGTCGTGTTAAGTCGTGCCATGTCAAAACGTCGTGTTTGTCATATTGTGTTGTGTCAAAAGAAATCAGAGATAACATTTTCATGCATTCATTTTCTTTTATCGTGTTTCCATGCATTCATTTTCTTTATAAAAAGACACCAGACTTTTTTTTATATTTTAGACACGGTAATTCCATGCATTGGAATTAATTTCATGCATGTCAAAAAAATATCATATTTTGGTGAAAAAATAGCGCTAGATTAATTACCATATGCTTTTATTAATTACCATCTATATGACAGCGCAAGATTAATTACAATCAATATGATAGCGCTAGATTAAATACCATCTGCATTAATTCTATTGTTATTGACGTACAGTAGCTGCTTTAATTTCAAGAGTCATTTTATCACAAATAATTAATATTTAAGATCTTTATACAATGGAGAATAGCTTTATGAACTTACTTATCTCAAAATGATTGGATTATAAATGGAAATTACGCATACAATGTGCAGATTATACATATTTTGAGTGTATTTGAGTTTTTCAAGCGATTTTGCATTCGTTTTAAGTCATTTGGTCACAATATTTAAGCTCTTTATACCGTGGAGAATAATTTTACTCATTCTTAATCAAAATGATTGAATTATAGATGTCAATTACGCATATAATGTGCAGATTATACAGATTCTGAGTGTATTTGAGCAATTCAAGCGATTTAGCATTTCAAGCAATAATCTATATTTAAGCTCTTGATACTATGGAGGATAAGTTTATGAACTTACTTATTCAAACTGATTGGATTATACAGATTCTTAGTGTATTTGAGCATTTCAAGCGATTTAGCCTTCATTTTAAGGCATTTGATCACAGCAATCTATACTAAAGCTCTTTATAAAGTGGAGAGTATATTTTATGAACTTACTTATTTAAAATGATTGGATTATACATGGCAATTACGCATATAATGTACAGATTAAACTGCTCCTGAGTGTATTTGAGCATTTAAAGCGAACGTTCATTTTAAGTCATTTGATGACAATAATCTATATTTAAGCTCTTCATACAGTGGAGAATAAGTTTATTAACTTAATCAAAATGATTGGATTATACATGGCAATTACGCATATAATGTCCAGATTATACAGCTTCTGAGTGTATTTGACCATTTCAAGAGATTTAGTATTCCTTTTAAGTCATTTGATCACAATAATCTATATTTAAGCTCTTTATACAGTGAAAATTAAGTTTATGAACTTACTTATTTAAAATGATTGCATTATACATGAAAATTACGCATATAATATGCAGATTATACAGATTCTTAGTGTATATGAGGATTTCAAGCGATTTAGCATCCATTTTAAATAATTTGATCACCATAATCTATAATTAAGATCTTTATATAATGGAGAATAAGTTTATGAACTTACATATTCAAAATGATTTGATTATACTTGGCGAATACGCATATAATCTGCAGATTATAGAGATTCTGAGTGTATTTGAGAATTTCAAGTGATTTAGCATTCATTTTAAGTCATTTGATCACAATAATCTATATTTAAGCTCTTTATACAGTGAAGAATAAGTTTATGAACATACTTATTCAAAATGGTTTGATTATACATGGAAAATATATAAATAATGAGCTAAATTATACATATTCTAAGTGTATTTGAGAATTTCATGCGAATTTGCATACTTTTTATGTCACTTGATCACAATAATTAATATTTAAGCCCTTTATACAGTGGTAAATAAATTTATGAAATTACTCATTCAAAATTATTGGATTGTACTTGGCAATTACGCCTATAATGTGCGGATTATAGATATTCTGACTGTATTTGAGCATTTCAAGCGATTTAACATTCATTTGAAGTTATTTGATCAGAATAATCAATATTTAATCTCTTTATATAGGGGAAAATAAGTTTAGTAACTTATTCAAAATGATTGTATTATACATGGCAATAACGTATATAATGTTCAGATTATACAGATTCTGAGTGTATTTGAGCACTTCAAGCGATTTAGCATTCATTTTAAGTCATTTGATGACAATAATCTATACTAGAACTCTTCATACAGTGGAGAACATGTTTATAAACTTACTTATTCACAATTATCGGATTATACATGCCAATTACGCATATAATGTGCACATTATATAGATTCTGAGTGTATTTGAGCATTTCAAGTGATTTAGTCTTCAATTTAAGTCATTTGATCACACTAATATATATTTAATCTCTTTATATAGTGGACATTAAGTTTATCAACTTAGTGATTTAAAATGATTGGAAGATACATGGCAATTACACATATAATGTGCAGAATATACAAATTCTTAGTGTATTTGATCATTTCACGTGATTAAGCATTCATTTTAAGTCATTTGATCATAATAATCTATATTAGGGCTCTTTTATACAGTGGAGAATATTTCTATGAAATTACTTATTCAAAATGATTGGTTTATAGAAAATTCCTCTGGCATGGGGTTAACAGCAATGGTAAGAAATTGTTCATGGTAAATTGGCATTCTGTTATCAAACCGAAGCAAGTTGGAGGATTAGGTGTTTTGGATCTTAAAGCTTTCAACTTAGCACTTCTTTCAAAATGGCTCTGGAAATGGACCCAACATAGCCCTTCTTTGTGGAGAGATTTGGCTCTTTCTTTACAAAACTTCTCCCTCTCTCTAATGCCACTTAACAGTAAGCTTACCCCTTTACTCACATTGCCTTCCTCTTTTCTTTCTGCTGGGCTGACCGTGCAAGTTACTAATGGCACCTCCACATTATTCTGGTTTCATAATTGGAATAATGGTGTTCTAAGATTCACCTACCCTGAGCTGTTCTCTTTTGCTTTAAACCCCTTCATTTCAGTTTCTGTATTTAAAACAGCTTCACCCGTGGTTTCTTCTCTTTTCTCGCCTTTATTATCAGACTGTCCACTTGCTTCTTCTCAACTTGATTCTCTTCTGTCTCTGCTACCTCCTTCTAATGGCAATGGATTGGATTCCTTCTCTTGGAATTTACATGGGTCAAAGGAATGTTCTTTCTCCACTGCTTCTGTTTACAACTTCATCAAGTCACACCCATCTCCTGTTTCTGATCTCTCCAAGCTTTGGTGTCTGAAAATTCCACCGAGATTCAAGATCTTCTCTTGGCAGATGCTGCAAAACAAAATTGCAACTTTGGATAACCTCAAAATTAAGGGTTGGAACCTGCCGAATAGGTGTGCACTTTGTTGTGCTGATGAAGAATCAGTCTTGCATCTCTTCACTCATTGTGCTTTCTTCAATGCGCTTTTTTCTGCTCTGAGTTCCTCCTACTATTTCAGGTCTCTTACAACTTCCTCTCCTTTCAGCCTGGGCCATAAATCCATCCTCTCTGATTCAATCTTAAAAGAAGTTAAGGAATTCATGGCTATTACGTACATACTTCATTTTATGGAGGGAGAGATGCAACAGGGTTTTCAAGGACTCTTCTAAGCTCTGCCTTCAGTTACTGCCAGAGATTTTCATCAGAGTGGCATGCTCTTAGAAAACCTCCATAGTTTCTCTTCTGTACGATTAGTGTTTTGTTTAAATTTTTACGTTTTTAGATTTCTTTTTACTTTTTTGATGTTTTCTGTACTTTATTTTTATCTTCTTTTGCATCTCGCTAAACTTTTTGTAATTTTTAATTATCAATATAAAGGTAGGGGCTTCACCCCTATTTTTTCTTCAAAAAAAAAAATGATTGGTTTATACATAGAAATTATGCATATAATGTGCAGATTATATAGATTGTGAGTGTATTTGAGCATTTCAAGAGATTTAGTATTCATTTTAAGTCATTGGATCACAATAATATATATTTGAGCTCTTTTTACATTGGACATTAAGTTTATGTACTAATTTACTCGAAATGATTAGATTATACATGGAAATTACGCATATAATGTGCAGATTATACAAATTCTGAGTGTATTTGAGCATTTCAAACGATTTAGCATTCATTTTAAGTCGTTTGATCACAGTAATCTATACTCAAGCTCTTTATACAGTAGAGAATATGTTTATAAGCTTATTTATTCAAAATAATTGGATTATATATGGCAATTACGCATATAATGTACAGATTATATTGATTCTGAGTGTATTTGAGCATTTCAGGCGATTTAGCATTAATTTTAAGTCATTTGATCACAATAATTTATATTTAATATTTTTATACAGTGGAAACGATTTACTAACTTACTTATTAAAAATTATTGTATTATACATGGCAATAACGCATATAATGTTCAGATTATACAGAGTCATTGTGTATTTGAGTATTTCAAATGATTTAGCATTCATTTTAAGTCATTTGGTCATAATAATCTATATTTAAGCTCTATATACAGTAGAGAATATTTCTATGAACTTATTCAAAATAAATGGTTTATACATGAAAATTACACGTATAATGTGCAGATAATATAAATTGTCAGTGTAGTTGATCATTTCAAGCGATTTAGTATTCATTTTAAGTCATTGGATAAAAATAATATATATTTAAGATCTTTTATTCAAAATGATTGGATTGTACATGGAAATTACGCATATAATGTGCAGATTATATAGATTCTGAGTGTATTTGAGCATTTCAAACGATTTAGCATTCATTTTAAGTCATTTGATCACAATAATCAATATTTAAGCTCTTCATGCGGTGGAGAGTAAGTTTATGAACTTACATATTCAAAATGATTGGATTATACATGGAAATTAGGCATATAAATTGCAGATTATACAGATTATGACGCATATATTGTTCAGATTATACAGAGTCAGAGTGTATTTGAGTATTTCAAATGATTTAGCATTCATTTTAGGTCATTTGATCACAATAATATATATTTAAGCTAAACATACAGTGGAGAATATTTCTATAAACTTTCTTATTCAAAATGATTGGTTTATACATAAAAATTACGCATATAATGTGCAGATTACAAAGATTGTAAGTGTTTTTGAGCATTTCAAGCGATTTAGTATTCATTTTAAGTCAATGGATCACAATAATATATATTTAAGCTTGTTTTACATTGGACATTAAGTTTATGTACTTATTTAATCCAAATGATTGGATTACACGTGGAAATTGCGCATATAATGTGCAGATTGTACAGATTCTGAGTGTATTTGAGCATTTCAAATGATTTAGCATCATTTTAAGTCATTTGATCACAATAATCTAATGTAAGCTCTTTAAACTGTGGAGAATATGTTTATGAACTTACTTATTCCAAATAATTGGATTATACATGGAAATTACACATATAATGTGCAGATTATATTGATTCTGAGTATATTTCATCATTTCAGGCGATTTAGCATTAATTTTAAGTCATTTGATCACGATAATCTATATTTAATCTCTTTCTACAGTGGAAAATAAATTAACTAACTTACATATTGAAAATAATTGTATTATACATGGAAATAACGCATATAATTTTCATATTATACAGAGTTTGAGTGTATTTGAGTATTTCAAATGATTTAGCATTCATTTTATGTCATTTGATCACAATAATCTATATTTAAGCTCTTTATACTATGGGGAATAAGTTTATGAACTTACTTATTCAAAATAATTGGATTACACATGACAATTACGAATATAATGTTCAGATTTTACAGATTCTGAGTGTATTTGAGCATTATTAGAAACTATTTAGCATTCATTTTTATGTAATTTGATCACGATAATCTATATTTAAGTTCTTTATATAAAGGACATTACATTTATGAACTTACTTATTCAAAATGATCGGAATATACATGGCAATTACGCATCAAATGTGCAGATAAACATATGTTGAGTGTATTTGTGCACTTCAAGCGAGTTAGCATTCATTTTAAGTTATTTGATCATAATAATCTATATTTAAGCTCTTTATACAGCGGAGAATAAGTTTATGTACTTACTTATTCAAAATAATTGAATTATACATGGCAATTACGCATATAATATGCAGATTATACTGATTCTGATTATATTTCAGCATTTCAAGTCATTTGGCATTTATTTTTAGTCATTTGAATATATATTTAAGTTCTTTATATAATGGATATTAAATTTATGAACTTATTTATTCAAAATAATTGGATTATACATGGTAATTATGCATCTAATGTGCAGATTATACATATTCTGACTGTATTTGTGAATTTCAAATGATATAGCATTCATTTTAAGTCATTTGATCACAATAATATATATTGAAGCTGTTTATATGGTGAAGAATAAGTTTATAAACTTACTTATTCAAAATGATTGGATTATACATGACAATTACGAATATAATGTGCAGATTATACAGATTCTGAGTGTATTTGAGCACTTCAAACGATTTAGCATTCATTTTAAGTCAATTGATTGCAATAATCTATATTTAATCTCTTTACACAGTGGAGAATAAGATTATAAACTTACTTATTCAAATTGATTTTATTATAAATGGAAATTACGCATATAATATGCAGATTATACAGATTCTAAGTGAATTTGACCATTTCAAGCGATTTCGCATTCATTTTAAGTCATTTGATCACAATAATTTGTAAGCTCTCTATTCAATGGAGAATATGTTTATATTACTTATTCAAAATAATTGGATTATACATGGAAATTACGCATAAAATGTGCAGATTATATAGATTCTGAGCGTATTTGAGAATTTCAGGCGATTTAGCATTAATTTTAAGTCATTTGATCAAAAAAATCTATATTTAATCTCTTTATACAGTGGAAAATAAATTTACTAACTTATTTATTCAAAAAGATTGGATTATACATGGAAATTATGCATCTAATGTGCAGATTTTACATATTCTGAGTGTATTTGTGCATTTCAAATGATTTAGCATTCATTTTAAGTCATTTGATCACAGTAACCTATATTTAAGCTCTTTATATGGTGTAGAATAAGTTTATGAACTTATTTATACTGATTAGATTATACTTGGCAATTAAGAATATAATTTGCAGATTGTATAGATTCTGAGTGTATTTGAGTATTTCAAATGATTTAGCATTCATTTTAAGTCATTTTACCACAATAATCTATATTTAAGCTTTTATACAATGGAGAATAAGTTTATGAACTTACTTACTTAAAATGATTGGATTATACATGAAAAATACGAATATAATGTGCAAAATTGTACAGATTCTGAGTGTATTTGAGCATTTCAAACGATTTAGCATTAATTTTATGTAATTTGATCACGATAATCAATATTTAAGCTTTTATACGATGGAGAATAAGTTTATGAACTTACTTATTTAAAATGATTGGATTATACATGACAAATACGCATCAAATGTGCAGATTATACATATTATGAGTGTATCACTTTAAGCGAGTTAGAATTCATTTTTAAGTTATTTGATCACAATAATCTATATTTAAGCTCTTTATACAATGTAGAATAAGTTTATGTACTTATTTATTCAAAATAATTGGATTATAAATGGCAATTACGCATATGATTTGCAGATTATATTGATTCTAAGTGTATTTGAGTATTTGAAGCGATTAGCATTTATTTTTAGTCATTTGATCACAATAATATATCTTTAAGTTCTTTATACAGTGGACATTAAATTTATGAACTTAGTTATTCAAATTGATTGGATTATATATGGCCATTATGTATATAACGTGCAGATTTTACATATTCTGAGTGTATTTAAGCATTTCAAATGATTTAGCATTTATTTTAAGTCATTTGATCAAAATAATCTATATTTAAGCTCTTTATATGGTGAAGAATAAGTTTATGAACTTACTTATTCTAAATGATTGGATCATACGTGGCAATCACGAAAATAATGTGCAGATTGTACAGATTCATATTGTATTTGAGCATTTTAAGCGATTTCATTTTAAGTCATTTGATCACGATAATCTATATTTAAGCTTTTTATACAGTGGAGAATATCTTTAGAAACTTACTAATTCTAAATTTGATTATACATGGAAATTACGAATATAATGTGCAGATTGTGCAGATTCGAGTGTCTTTGAGCCTTTCAAGTGATTTAGCATTCATTTTAAGTAATTTGATCACGATATTCTATATTTAAGCTCTTTATACTATGAAAAATATGTTTAGAAACTTACTAATTCAAAATTTGATTATACAAGGCAATATCGCATATAATGTTCAGATTATACAGATTTTGAGTGTATTTGAGCACTTCAAGCGATTTAGCATTCAACTTAAGCCAATTGATTGCAATAATATATATTTAAGCTCTTTATACAGTGGAGAATAAGTTTATAAACTTACTTATTCAAAATGATTTTATTATAAATGGAATTACGCATATAATGTGCAGATTATACAGATTCTGAGTGAATTTTAGCATTTCAAGCGATTTAGCATTCATTTTAAGTCATTTGATCACAATAATCTATACATAAGCTCTCTATACAGTGAAGAATATGTTTATGAACTTACTTATTCAAAATAATTGGAGTATACATGGAAATTATGCATATAATGTGCAGATTTTGTAGATTCTGAGTGTATTTGATCATTTCAGGCGATTTAGCATTAATTTTAAGTCATTTGATCACAAAAATCTATATTTAATCTCTTTATACAGTGAAAAATAAATTTACTAACTTACTTATTAAAAATGATTGTATTATACATGGCAATAACGCATATAATGTTCATATTATACAGATTCTGAGTGTATTTGAGTATTTCAAATGATTTAGCATTCATTTTATGACACCGATCAAGATGCCACGTCAGATGCTGACTAATCATCCAAGCCATGTCATCTATTGAAAGAAGTAGTCAAAAGTTATTAATTAGTTAGTTGAGAGTTATTTTGAGTTAATAATCTGTTGTTGTGTTTTGTGCTGTGTTTTGTTATGTTATAAATATGTTTTGGTAATAGAAAAAGTAGTTGAGATGATATATTAATGAGTAGTGAGTGGCTTTTAATTGTGTTAGATTGTTATTTAAGCTGAAAATCAGAATGTAAAAAAAGATTATTGAATTATTACGAATTTTACTCTTGAGTTGAGTTTATCTCCTCTTTTATCCACTGTTGGGTCGAGTTTTTACTCCTCTTCGAGTGATGTATCAGTACACGTGCTGGTTCCTCTAAGTCTCCCGATCCGAACGGCGTCATTTTAAGTCATTTGACCACAATAATCTATATTTAAGCTTTTATACAATGGAGAATAAGTTTATGAACTTATTTACTTAAAATGATTGGATTATACATGACAAATACGGATATAATTGCAAATTGTACAGATTCTGAGTGTATTTGAGCATTTCAAACGACTTAGCATTAATTTTATGTAATTTGATCACGATAATCTATATTTAAGCTTTTATATGATGGAGAATAAGTTTATGAACTTACTTATTTAAAATGATTGGATTATATACATGGCAAATACGCATCAAATGTGCGATTATACATATTCTGAGTGTATTTGTGCACTGCAAGCGAGTTAGCATTCATTTTAAGTATTTAATCACAATAAGTTATATTTAACCTTTTTATACAGTGGAGAATAAATTTATGTACTTACTTATTCAAAATAATTGGATTATAGATGGCAATTATGCATATTATGTGCAGATTATACAGATTCTGAGTGTATTTGAGCATTTCAAGCGATTTAGCAAATAATTTCACATTCTTTAAGTACTTTGAAAAGTTGGATTAAGTAATATTGATCTAAACACACTTCAAGGTTTATATTACACAATCCTAAATTTTGAAAGGTATATTTGACCACTAAATGTGTCAAGGTTTATTTTACACAATCCTAAATTTTGAAAGCTATATTGGAACACTAAATGTGATATGGAACCTTCCATGAACTATAGATACAGTTCACAACAAATGTCCAATATAGAAAGTCAGAAAATAAAAAACAAAATATACTTAAGTTAGCTAAACCATGGCCTCCTTCTGGGGCGGTCAGCATTCAATTTGGAGCTTGATAACCAAAGTATCCTGACATAGTTAGGTTCTTTATTTAGAGCTCGAGTATTGACCGTCTGGAGTGTTATCTTCACTTCTGGCTGCGCCGGAGCCTCCGTAACAACCGAATACGTAGTGGAGGAGGTGGAAGAAGGCGATTTTTGGTCATCTTCGGATCTCAGCGAAGGCACCGAGAATCTGCTCCTCCGTTCTCCCACAACATTGAAACCATCGTCTCTTTTTCTCTCACTTCTGATCTCTCTCTTTCTCTCTGACAGGGGCTAGGTTTGGTGAAGAAGGGATTTTGGAGGGACTTCAGTAGATTAGAGGAGAGGCGGAGAGAAGTGGCTATTTCTCTCACTTTTGAACTCTCTCTGGCAGCGGCTAGGTTTGCAGGAGAAGGATTTTTTGTGTGGCTTCAGTAGATGAGAGGAGAGACGCTTGGAGAGAAGAGTCAGGATTCTACAAAATAATTGCCAGTTATTTCACATAATGAACAATTTTTCCCTTCCATCAAAACTTTTCAGTTCAATTTAACGGAGACATATAATGTCAGAATTGATTCCAGCTGTCAGATCTGGTAATAATTGACCGTCAGTATTTTTGGTGTCCACGTTAGAATTTCCCTAATAATAATAATAATAATTACTTATAATTCATAGCATGTTATAAACGTATGCGTTCATACTTTTGTACTTGCTCATTCATCAAATGTTTTCATTTTATTCAAGTACACGAGGCAGAGGTCTCAGCGAGTGTGTTACTTCAGACAATTTCTCAATGCAGAAGTTTCAATGTATGATCGCTTTGAGTTCAACAAAATTATAATTTTTATACCAAAGTATACTGTTCAGAAAATATGTTTTAGAAAATAGAAATAGAGCTGTCAATGATTTAATTTTTTACAAATGCCGCTTGGAAAATTTAGTTTCATGCTACTACAGTTTTATTAAATTGAAAATTAGCACCATTAAATTGTTAATTATAAATATGCCATTCCAACATCACTAAAATTAGTTTTATGCCATTAGTTTTTTTTTTTTTTTTTAAGAAAGGCTTGGTAGTTGCTACCAAGTATGTTTTATGCCATTAGTTACTTCTAAAATTCAAGTAATTAGAGATATGTCACTCTGCAATCTTTAATATTTTCTGAAATATCCAAATTATCCTAATTGGATTAAATTGTTAAGAAAGAGGAAATAAGAAAAATTAAATTCATGACATTCCAAAACAAAAAAAATATAAATTTGAATTTGAAATTAATAAATTTCAAATTTTAAATTAAAATTTTTGAATTTTTTATTTTTTTTAAAAACTTCTGTGGCACATAACCAATTCTTTTATTTGCAATGGCATATTTCTAATCATAATATTTTAGAGTGGCATTTCAAAATGAAAAAAAATGACATATCAATTGACTGATGACATAAATCATTTTTTTTGTTGTTTAGTGATGTTATAAAACTAATTTGTCATTTAGTGATGGCATATCTCTAATTTCTAATTTTTGTAGTGGTATTTTTATTCATTCATTAAATCAGGGTAGACAATTTTGTATCATTAGTTATCATTTGACCCTTGAAATAAAAAATTATGGTATTGGTCTTGCAAATTTTCAATTTAGCTAAATTAATCCTGCATTTAACATCAATTTAGTATTAGAACCAGTATATATAGCAGCACAAACAATAAAAGAATATTTTTACAATCTAAAATCATGGCGTCATATATCAATTGATATTTTCTGGCATCATTTAGTATTAGAACCAGTATATTTTCTGATATGTACTGCTTCTAATACTGACATCGATTTCCAATTATTCTACTATCCATGACGTCATTAGGGCTGCATAACGTCTTAAACGATCACGAAACAAGAACCTTGCGTTAATCGTTTTGCTAATGGACGAAATAATTTTATCTTTTGCGTCTTGCATTCTGTTCTTATAACGCAACAAAAATCTGTTGCGTTAACTATTTCGTTCAATAGAACGATCAAAAATGATTAAACGTTTAAATTTCTCAACCGTTTCTTAGAGATCAAAATATCATTTAAAATATGGAAACTTGATAATTATTTTACATCCAATACACCACAAAATTATTAGAAAATGAGTGAGCCATTCATAAACCTCATGTGAGTCATGGAATACACAATATTACATCCTTGATGCACCTAAAATATTACATCCAAAATTGTTAACAACTCAAAACAATATATGATTTCCAGCCATGCACTAAAGCCATCTTAAAGCCAACAAAATTCATACATATCAATGAAGCGATATCATGCACTAAAGTCAACAAAATACCTAACAAAATACCTACTTAGCAGTAAGCTTCATCAATGTCATGCACTAAAGCCATCTTGATTCACCTAAAAAAGAAGTTATGCAAGTAAAGATAAAGCAAACTATTGATGTATTCATTAGAGAATAAACTAAACGAGTAATATGTTGGTGTTCTCATATTCTATTTGGTCAATACAACTAATATCTGACAAGCTAATCAATACCATCATCAGTACTGTCTAAGTACCTCGTCAAGCAAACTGTTCAAGTACCATACTCAAAACTAAATAGTATGCTTCTGAACAATATGCCTTATCTTCTAAGGAGCAAACAATATAAATTTGTTAAGTTATTTCTAGTGGATACTCAAAACTAAACAGCCCCCAATCATCCCAAACAGCCCCAAATCAGTTTCAATAGAAGAAAAAGCAAGAAGAGAAAAATATACACCATGGTCCATAATTCTTTATCAATTGTTAATACCTTAGCTGTTAGCAATTTTCTTCAATTTTTACAGCAGCTTGTGGAGCCTCAGCCTTTATATTTTTTACTTGAAAAAAAAAAGCATGCATTAGTAGAAGTTATCAAAATATAGGTAAGAAGAATGCAGAGCCTATACAAAAAAAATGCTATGAAGCTTTAACAATTTTTATGGATCTTGCATAGCATAAATATTACCTAAGGGGGTGTTTGTTTGTGTAGTAAGGGTTGCATAAGTTAAGGATGCCTAAGTGTTTATGTAGTGTTATGTAATGGATGTTTGGTTGTGTAGTAAGGATGAGTAATTTAATGCATGCATATATTCGTGTCAAAAGACTAAAATGCTCTTACATTTGAATTAATATTATGTATTAATAAGACATTGTGACATAATTATTGTTAATTATTAATTATTAATGATAATAATAATCATTTTTATTATTATGATATATTAATAATCACTTTTAATTAAATATTATAAACATTATTAATTATTTAACAATAAAAAATTATTATTGATTAATTATTTTTAATTAATTCTTATTATTTAATTGTTATTGTTAATAATTAATATTACTTTTTAAATATTATTAATTATTTAATTATTAATTATAATAATTAATATTTATTATTAATTACGATTTTTTAGTAATTATTATAAAAATTAATTATATATGATAATAATACATCATTTTTGTTATTATGAAATATTAATAATTACTTTTAATTAAATATTATAAATATTATTAATTATTTAATGAAATGTATTATTGATTAATTATTTTAATTATTATTATTAATAATGTTTTTTTAATAATTATTGTTACTTATTAAATATTATTAAATATTATGATTAATTATTTCTAAGGGGTATTGTTGGAAAAAAAATTAAAGAGGATGGTGCATAACTTATGCAACTTATTTAGGTTACATAAGTTACGCACCCTTAAGGCGTCTTATGTAACGGGTGTTTGGTGACTTAAGAATGCATAACTTAAGTTATGCACCCTTTTAAGTCACAAACAAACGCCCCCTACGAGTATAGGCATCAGAATAATTTACATAGAGGTCCTTGGCATCTAAAAATAGCATACCAGTAGACATGTCAGATCAATTCATCAACACAACAGATCAATTCAAGCCAAAGACAAGCAATGTCAAGAACTCACAATAGATCAGATCAAGGCAAGTTCAAGACATGCACGAATCAAGTATTTTATCAACTAATCAAGCACCAACCAGTTCAATTTGAGGGCATGCCTTGACATTTCATCCATTTACATCACAAGCAAGAGAGAGATAGAGATTAGCCAAACCGAAATAGCCAACAAAGGAAGGAAAGAGGGGAGAGAGTCGCTATCAAATGCCGTTGGCTCTTCCGTCAAGCTACCATCGAGATAGCAAGAAAAGGAAGTTTGCCTCCAGTCGATTCAGATAAACCCTCCATTAGAGAGCAAGAGAGATTTACGACGCTGAGGCTTCTACACAAACAAAATTTCAACTAAATTAGAATTAAAATCACAAAAAATCAGAATCAAATTCTAGCAAAAAAATGAAGAGATTGAGACAACCTGGTTACCGATTATGTGGGTCCCAATGGTAACTGCCCCGACGGCCTGAGATGACTTGAACACGGCGTAGTGAAGCTGTTGCGGCAAAAAGGAGCTCAGTGTGAGAAGAGAGAGAGACAGGGACTGAGGGAGGGGTAGTAGGAGGGATTAATGGCAGAGAGGAGTTCGGTGAGGCGTGTGATCGGAGAGGAGAGAGATGGGCCTCTTGGTGGTGCTCGATCTGGTGTGGGTTCGAGAGAGAAGCAGAAAGAGAGAGACAATAAGTGAGAGAGGGGTAGTGATCGGAGAAGAGGGGAGGCCACGGCCCACGGAGAAGGGATGGGTGAGGGAGGTGATCAGAGAAAGAGAGGGAGAGACAGAGAGATATGAGAGGGGTGAGCGTGAGCGGCGCAATTAACCCTAGTATCTGTCTCCATCGTTTTCTCCGCATCTCTCCTCTGCAAGTAGCGTAGAGTTTAGACGAAACTAACGAAATAAACGATAACGAAACAGCTCCGTTTCGTTAACCGTTTCGTTCTGAGATGAAACTGAGTTTCCATTTGCGTTCTCCGTTTCGTTTCTAAAACGAAACCAAAATCCTTAACTGTTTCGTTCTGTTTCGGACGAAACGAAACAAAAAAACGGTCGAAACAGTTACCATTTTCACCCCTAGACGTCATATATCAATTAAATTTCTGCTAGAATCTATATGTTTATCATGATGAATCAAAATTAATATTTTACTATCCAAATTTTTGAAGGTATAAAAGTAGAATTAATTTGATATTACTAACTAGTGATATAATTTCCTCAAACAATGAGATTATGAGAAGGTCATGGAATTAGTGAGAAATATAAATACTATGATGGAATAGCCCATGGGTTTAAGTTCATGAGAAATATACACAGGCCGACCACCCATTCTCTTATCTTAACCCAAGACTTTAATATCCAACTAATTTAACAAGCCTCGCCTCATCTCATACGAAAACACTCTTTCGTTAAATCCTCCCTCCACCACAAAACAAACAAAGTGGTACAAAGTAGAGAGGAAGCGAGGAGTCGAGACTCGAGAGTAATGGTGGTTTTACAGTCCATATGCAAATCCCACTTCGCGTTTCCCTTACTTCTCGATTCTTCTAGAGCGATAGCGAGATATACACCCAACTCATTTCATCCAGGTAATTGATTTAAAGTTTGTCGAATTGATAGTTTGATAATTCTAAAGAAAAAAATTTGACATTTTGGTTTCTATGTACTTGGAGAAACAAAGAAACATGTCAGACAATTGTATGTGTTGTATGTAGCAAGGAGAAGATTTGGGAAGAGCAGAGTTGTCAGGAGATGCCAAGAAGAAGGCAAGGGGGAGCATGGGAATGAAAGGAGAACTTTTCTTACCTTAGAAGAGGCAGGGCTGGTTGAGATCTCTGGTCTTAGCACCCATGAGAAGTTCCTTTGTCGTCTCACTGTTCGTTTCTTACCTTTATTCCCTTCTTCCACCCTTCATGAAAGACCCAATTTCTTAACATTTTGTTTGGAAATATGAACAAGTTACCTCTGGATTGAAATTCTAGTTTTACTGCTTGAGATAGTCAAATTGCGTTGATTAACTATTCCATCAACAGTCTATTTCTGTACTGGTATGCAATTTCTCATGTACAATATTTTCATTTTGTATTTCAGATATCATCACTGAATCTGTTGAGAGTAATATCAGAACAGGAGGGATTCCCCATAGAAGAGCTGAATGCTGGTCGGATATGTGATTGGTTCCTGAAAGACAAGCTCAAGAGGGAGCAGAATCCTGAATCTGCTGTTCTACAATGGGATGACCCTGCCTTTTAACTTGTTTCTCTATTCAGCTTCATTCAATGTTGAGAGAGAGAGGATAAAAGAAAGGTGAGTGAGAGAAATTCTTTATTGGTAAGGACTCTTAGTATGAATTTGATCCATGTCTATTTCTTTCCATTCTAAGAAAAGTCCAGTATTTCGTCTTGGTCGATATGCCCGACGAAGCTGTAAATCAGACTATTCCTCAAACACCTTATTATGAAGCAAAGTAGAATACATTAGTTGCATTTTTCTTTTTCTTTTCTGTCGAACTATGAAATTTCAACTTAAAAAGAAAAAAATGATACTATCTCTACATGTTTACAGTATATGCTTATTTGTATCAACTGATTGCAGAGGTTCAATGGGCGATTTTTGAATCATCTCAGAGCAGTGAGCGCCCATAGAAAACTATATAATAGTGCATGTTGTCCATGTGCCGAAGGACAAAAAAAAAAAAATGCACAAGGACACAAAGGAAAAGACAGATAATAGATATGTTGTCATTTAGTTGCTTTATTTGCTTTATTATTATTATTATTTCTATTTGGACCAATTCCGTTAAACAAACTACCACTTGTTTCCATTCATAAGAAAGAAATATCTTTAATTATGTTTAGCTCGGAGTATCATTGCAAATCCTCCCGTGCTGATCCCTAGGGGTGCTTTTTGAGTTCTATCTGATTATGCATCATATACCTAGTGTGCAATAGAGAGGTTGGTATGTTGTGGTCATCTTAGATTTCTATCATTCTTAATTTGTATCATTGTAGCAATACACAGAAATGCAAATAAAATTCTGCTTGATTGCTTGATTCTATAACCCGCTTGAGAGCTCTTGGCTACATATTGTTTATACCAATTACATTCTAGGATAAGGAAGATGGAAGAAATCCAATTGTATAGAGGGAGGTTAACAACAAGTTAAACTCCTTTGTCATTAAGATTCAACAATAAGGGTCCATGTGAACAACGAAGCGAGTAAAAGAAAAAAGCAAAAATACAGAGATACGAAAACACTCCCTCGACAAACTCAAATTTAAGACATTTGGAGACGAACTGTGAAAAAGAAATCAAGCACTAGGCTTCTTTCCAACGTGGATATCCGCATCAGAGATGTACTTGCCCCAGAACCAATGATTCTTCCAGACAAGGACCATCTCCTCAATAGGCACACCTTTTGTTTCAGGGACGAACATGTAGACAAAGATAGTCATGACAATCACCCATGCACCAAAGAAATAGAACAGGCCGAACTTCATTGCACAGAGCATCTTCAAGAACAATTGGCCTATGAAGAAGGTGAAGAGCATGTTCACCGACACATTCATACTTTGGCCGGCTGATCGGATTTCCAGAGGGAAAACCTCACTAGGCACCAGCCACCCAAGTGGGCCCCATGACCATGCGAAGGCAGCCACATAAGCACAGATGGAAATTACTATGAAAACAGCCTTCACCTTGGTCATGTCGCCTTCACCAGTAGTTCCGAACACAGAGGCAATGAGAGCCCCAACTACGATCTGCATGAAAACATACATTGTAGTGTCTTAATTAGGTGGAAAAGCAAGGAAACCAAGGTTAAAATGTACCAACAATGAGAAGCCAATAATCCTCATGTATAGCTAATAAATATTGTTACCTTAAGTGAGCCTAATTATTTGATTATACCTGGCAAGCAAGCATTTGGATGCCACCCTGAAGGAAGAGGAATCTGCGACCTGCTCTATCAACCGCAAGTATAGACACAAAGGTCGCGACCACGTTGACAAGGCCAGTGATAACAGCAGACATGAGGGATGCATCATCACCAAAACCAATGGTCTTGAAAAGAACAGGGGCATAGAACATGATGACATTGATGCCAGTGAGTTGCTGGAAGAATGGAATGCAGATGGACATGGTTAGTGGGGCACGGTTTCTTTTCTCAAGGATATTCCTCCATGGATGTTTGATTTGCTTGGCCTCCTCACTAGCTGCAACAAGATCTTCATACTCAGCTTCGACTTCTTCGGTGCCACGAATTTTCTTGAGCATCGCCTTAGCCTCATCTGGGTGTCCACGCTCAATGAGGGAGTTGGGTGTATCAGGCAGGAATAGGGATCCAACAGTGATCATGATAGCCGGCACACCAGCAAGACCCAAGCTCACACGCCAGCCCCAGCCTCCAGCTATCTTTGCTGTTCCGTAATTGATGAGGTTAGCAACAAGGATACCGATTGTGATCATAAGTTGAAACAAGATGTTGAGCATTCCTCTCAGTCTTGCAGGTGCCATCTCTGAAAGGTATACAGGCACAGACTGCAGAAAAAAGGAGTATACATATTATATGCATGCATTGTTGTGTAGAGATAAAATTGTAAAATGCAAAATTACAAACAACATGAAATAGGGCTATAAAAATCGTACCTGGTTAGCAAAGCCCACACCAACACCGAGAAGGATGCGGCCAATGATTAGCATGGCTACGTTTGTGGCAGCACCGTTGAGTGCTGCACCAAAAAGGAAAACAATACCTCCCCCAAACATGGACCACTTACGACCAGCAACCCTTGTGACTGTCGATGCACATACTGAGGCAACTAATGCTGCCAGATACAGAGATGAAGTGAAGAGAGTCAACAGCTCACTATCAAATTTGCAGTACTGGTTTGTGCTTGTGTCCACTTTGGCCTTGTGATACACGGAGGGGAAGAAACTCAACAGGAAAGAGTCCATGGATGTCACACCACCTTTGCACCAAAAAGTTTATTAAAAAGAATTAATTAGTACTCATGTTAGATGAATTAAGAGAGCATGTAAAATAATTAAAAATAGGTATGTTGAGATCTCAGAACATGAGAGTATCGTACCAGAGATACCGATGTCATAACCGAAAATAAGCCCTCCAAATGCCGCCACAATGCTAGCAAAAATGACATATAATGTCACATTACCAGGATATTCCTTCCCTCCAGATGTGTCAACGAATCCACCACCTGCCATTGTATAGATTAGTGTTTAACTTTTGGTATAGGCTACAATGGCATACAGGTAAACCGATGAGGAGGAGGAATGGGGGGAAGATTGTGATGTGGATAGTTGAAAGGAGATTTGCCTCTGCTTTTATAAGTTAGTTTTGAATAAAATACGGTTATGCAATATCTATTGTTGGATAATTATGTATGATCGTTGGGACTGACAACTTGTTCTTCGTATCTAACCTTAGAAAATTGTGAAGTCTTGCTGTCTTTTTTGTTTATAGGATTTTACAACTCGTCACACCAATAATAGTAAATCCATTATTTATCTATTGAAGATTTTCATAAGCAGTTAATCTGGGGAGGCTGTCATTATAATGATTGGCCATGTGTGTTTTTTCCGGTTATAACTTCTTTTTTTCTGAATTTGTGTCGACATTTAGATTTCAATAAACTTTGATTGTATTTATCCAGCGAATTGTATCACATTAACAGCGCAGATATCAATATGAGATTGACTCATCTCTTCTCTCTAATATGAAAGTGTAGCTATCAGATAATAAGTCAAACTAAGTATATTTTTTTTTTATTAATTTCTTACTTTCTTTTATTAAAAATATGAGTCTGAAACAGATTGTATCAATGTTTCAACAAGCGAAAAAAATTATCTTAATGTACCCCCGGCTAGTATCCTGCTAACTTTCTTAATGTACCCCCTGAAATTAAAAAAAATAATAATAATGTGATGATATAGTGATATACTGATGTCATTCAGATTCAGGATTAAGCGGATCATATGTATAAGGTCTTATTGTTGAAAATAATATTTCCAAATTTGATTATAGAATTACTTAGTAATTAACATGCTGTTACGATTAAATTTTGGTGATTAAACATATTTAAGGGGCTGGCGACCCGCTATACGTACTGATGATTTTGGCTACAAAAAAAGATCTCATGATTTCACGTCAGTGCCAAATAAATAGACCGAATTATTTTTTATAAAAAAAATGTCTGTATGCTTACGTGTTTCCATTTCAAAATTACAAGGGTACGAGAAATGTTTAAAGACCCGGAAAACTCCATAATTTATGAATTTGAATGACGTATTGAGTTATTATGAGTTAAGTTCGAATGAATCAACCAAAATAATTTTGAGTGCAAACGAAACCAGGAGCTAACAAAAAAGCCTAATCAAGCAAGTCAGAGTCTAAAACGACTTGCTTTTTTTTCCCTAATAAATACTTCGCAAAGTTTTTGGAAAAATAAAAAACAAGCAAGAGTGCAAAATGAGTGTTTGTTGAAGCCCCTAGTCTTAGCTCACACCATCCCAAAAATTGCATCTTTACTTAAATTATATTTAGTTATTTCAATTCTAAATTTCTCATGATGTTATAAATATCAATCAACTCTTCGAAAGGGGAAAGTTATTTTTAGGCAACAAAGAGACTTTCTAATAGTACGTCTCTTTCTAATCAATGAACCCTACACATATAGTAAATACTTTCTAATATAGATTTGATTTTATCATTCTTAATAAATTAAATTATATTTAGTTATTTCAATTCTAAATTTCTCATGATGTTATAAATATCAATCAACTCTTCGAAAGGGGAAAGTTATTTTTAGGCAACAAAGAGACTTTCTAATAGTACGTCTCTTTCTAATCAAACAACCCTTCACATATAGTAAATACTTTCTAATATAGATTTGATTTTATCATTCTTAATAAATAAGAACCGTATGAAGATAGTGATAAACTTGGCCTTTCGACAAAGATAAGTACATTCAAATTTTGCAAAAAGTTCCTAAAAAAATGTGGGAGTCAATAGAACCCTTATTTGTATTTAACGAGTTAGTTATAAAACTCATAATTTATAATATATAAAGGGATCTGAACTTTAATCTTTTTCATCACATCGAATTATTTATATTCTTTGTCATCTGATTTAATCTTTCTTAAACTTATCACGTCTCATTCTCATGTATCATACTTCGAATCTCTCTTTTTGTAATGCGATTATATTGTATTATTCCACATAAATTGCAATGTGATTAGCTATATTATTTACGATTATACAAATATTTAACATTTTTAAACACTAGCAGCAGTGCCCACCCAAATGTGTGGGCAGATATCTGCGATATCATATGTGAAATAAAAGTCTCATTTGATACAGATATGTTGTCTACTTTCAATATTCAATAGTTAAGGTTAATGTTGTTTCGATCGACGCTGAATGTAGCAGTAATATTGAACGGTTTAAATAAATAAACAATAAAGGCAGACATGTGAACAGTAAAAAAATAATTCATTGAAAAAATATTGTTTCTCAATAATATCTCCCGATCAAAAAAAAAGAATACAATATGACAATATATGTAGGGATAGCAATTATATATATATTTCAAAATAGTTAAAGATTTTCAGTATATCTATAGTATAATTAAGCCTCAATCCTTTACGATATGCGGAAATCGCAGCCGTTTGTTTGTTTACGTGAAAATCCGATCGTCCGTTTCTTTTGTCCTCTCTTTTTAGACCAATCAGCGATCCCTACTGATTAAACTCCTCTACCTAAAAAAAAAGACTCCTCTCTCTCTCTCTCAGCGATACCTGCATCCTCCGTCGATCTCGCGCACACCATCTTCCCTTTCGCGCCCTTCTCTCCCTGGCTCCTCCGTCAACTCCTCCGTCAACTCACCTGTGCAACTCATCCCCTCCTTTAAGTCGCTTTGGCGCGCGCCAGATCCTCCGTCGACGGCGAAGTCTGACCCCAGCGTTGCTTCGTCCGATGCGTCATCCTCTGTGCCTTCTCCCTTTTCTGATCCGAGAGACCTCGATTTCTGTGTAGTTAGTCTTTCTTTTTCTCTATGTAGTTAATATTTATAACTATTTATTCTCATATTTAGATGTAATTTTTCCGATTGTAAACCTTAAATTCAGCAATTTGTATAACACTGTGCCGCTCAATTTAGGCTAAAGTCAATACGTCCCAGATAAAAGAGTGAAGCAATAGGAGAAATGAGAAGAAAAAAACTATAGCATATTAAATAGCACTAATAATTTGATATTGATTAATACGATTGGGGTAATAATGTAATATGTTGGTTATCTCACAGAAATGGTTTATAATTATAATGGACATGGCTTTTGCTATTTTACAATAAAACTATCCTTTATTTAAACTGTTTTAAAATTTTCTAGCTAACACTTGAAAGGAATTCGCCCTAACTTCATTTATCCATCCTATTTGCTGGTATGATTTTCAAAACCCATCGTTTTTGCCATTACTCTTGAAATTCAGCTGATAATTCGATTTGAGAAAATTACATCTTTTGACAAAATTACAATATAGGTGTTTCTGGATAGTATTGCAAAGGGGAAAGAAAAACAAGTGTGTTGCCTTATTTGGTGCAGAAGAAGTCACCTTGACCAAATTGAGGTATTTTTCATTCTCCTTGCAGCCCACTAAATAATTGGTAATAAAATGAGCTGATTTCATTTTTCATATACAACGTTACACTATTGATGACTGAGAATAATATATTAGAGTTTTGAAAAAAGAAAAAAGATACACATGTTTCATTTTAAACATATTTCGTGTGAATTAATGTTCATGAGTTTTTTAATTTACTTCAAATTCATATAATTCTAATAGTCTGCCTTTCCTGGTCAGCTTACAGCTTAAGTTTGAGAGTAATAGAAGATCTGGAACGCTCTTTATCAGTACATACAAACTGAGACTTTATTTAGAAAGAAAATTTGACAGAAATTTTGGTAAGTTGTTACTGTTAAAGAATTACAGTCAAAATTAGGCTATTAGAATAGATGCATTTTTCAATGCAAGCGTCAAAGGATCAAAATGCCAGGATTAATTCAATTTGCTATAAAAAATATTTACTTTTTTTTTTGTTCATGCAGTTGATTTGCTATCATTTGTATCTTTTTTTCCCTTCAATTTTTGGCGATCCATTTTGGTTGCCTTGGTCTCTTGCACTTTGGGGTTATATCTTCTTCCTGGTTGCTGCTGCTCTGTTGAGGTTAATTTCCATTTATTTTGTAATTAAACTTTTCTCTAGATTTAAGGAATGCAGATCTAGCAACATATTGTGTTTAACTTGCTGGTACAACCATCTTACTGTTTCATAATTATATACTTACCTTAGATTTAAGAAATATTGCTTATCTGATAATTGCACACCCACTTACAGTCAAGCACAATATTGGCATATTTTTAGTATCGCAGGAAAGGTTTATCTGTCGAAAAAATTCATGATGAGCTTATTCGATTACAAAACTGACAATTTGAAGTCAAACTAATATAAATAAAAATGAAAAGATATGGCAAAATAATTTTTAAAATTTTTTATAGTTTCAAACTTACAATCACTGGTCATACCGTAACAACTCCATATGAGCAGCTTGATGTGATTATTAATTAATTTGTTTGACTTTTTTAGGGTTTAATTTATGTTATGCTTGATATTTAAATATAGTTGGAAAAGGTTCAAGATATTTAAATATAGTATGGGAGAATCATGAGAAGAGAAAGGTAGAGCTGGAAACGAAGCAGGCATACCGTAAACTCAAAATATTTTTTGCTTTTGCCGCAGTCAGAAACATGTAGAAAAGAAAAATCAAACCTGCTTTGACTGATTTTTGGGTCTTTTAACCAGAACCTTTGTGAATTCTGTTGTTGTGTAGATCAGAATGTATTAGCTTTTGATTATGAATAAGAAAAATCTTTGTGGTAACTATATGCATTGTCGAGTTAATTAATAAAGAGTTCTCTTATAAAGATTGAACGTGTGTAAAAATCCATGTTAGTGACTTCATGCTTTGTTTTTTTCTATTGAACATGGATGCTCCAAAATATGATATGATATGTGCTTCTTACCATCGCATCAATACTCAGCTCTAGCCCTGGGTCTTCCATGGTGAAGATGATAACATGATTGATCATAGTGATTAGCATAGGAAAATACTAATTTTCAGATACTATTTATATATGTAATTTCAGATACTATTTGTATAGTGTGCCGTTCCGTAGCATTTTATTGGTAATAGATTTCAGGTGCAAGAGATGGTGGACAATGCATTGCTATTTCAAATTTGACTTACCATACACAGGGGTTCCATAAGCTAAGGTATGTTATATTTCTTCCTTGACAGATTTCTTTGTACCTTTCAGATATAGTTCGCAAAGAAAAAAATACCATATAATAAGATGCCAATGAAAATTGAATACAGCATGGACTATGCACCTTTGGATTTGCCACTCGAGCTGTGATTAAATCTTTATACAATGGTAACCCAACAACTGTAAAAAGCATTTTCGGTCGGTTCCTATTACATGTATCTAGGAGAAACTTTAGTCACTGAGATGTGGCTTCAAGCCCCACGGTACATTCTCCCTCTCTTTAGTTGCTTTTTACTAATTAACTTAAGTTGTGTACTGACCCAATTAGCCTATTTATTGGTTGTACCCCACCTGAGACGTGATTTTTATATATTGTTTTGAGGATTACAAGCATTATTTAAGTATATCTATACCAATCTGCTGAAATTCCATGACATATGCTTTTACAAAACATAAGAGCTGATTATATGCTCCTATTTGCCAAGAATAACTTATTTAGTAGACAACAGTGATTTGGATAACTCACAGCCTAACAGCTACTGAATTTCAGTTTCCAAATATGAGTGATCTGAATTTTGGACTACCTCACCCTGAAACAGATATTTATTTAGATCTGTTGATGATGTTGCCAATATCTAACGTTTAATGAGCTTTATCATTTGGTAAATTCTTATCTCAAGTTTTTTTGCTACATTTATTTTAGTCAAAACTTTTCATTCAATCATTCTTGATTCTAATCTTTTATTAACTTTATAATTCCTGTTTCTAATTTCAGATGTTTGACGATCAGGATTTGGGTTTCTTTGCAAATTTTCTCGGCATGTTTATATTCATCTTGGTGATTGCATATCACTATGTGATGGCTGACCTAAAGTATGAGGGAAACTGAACTCTTGATTTTCGTATTAACCCCCCTAGCCTGAAGCTTGAATTTCGTATGAAAACAAAGCAAATGTTTTCTTTATAAAAACCTCTATTTGTCTGTCATAGACCAGGTATTCTAAATTTGAGAAACAATAACAGTTAACCTTTAACCTTGATTTTTACATTAGTAGAGCATCTTAATCAGGGAAACAAATAGAGTTCATGCGGCATGTCTAACTTAATTTGTTTGTTAGTAATTGATTTATTGTGCTAAAACAATTTAGTTTCTCTTTTTTTGTGTTATTGCAGAGGTTGGTCCCAAGAAGATGAATGTTCCAGGTTTAACAAGAAAGAATGTGCAAATGATAGTTGTTGTTTTTTTTTACTGATTATTTTATTACTGTGATTTGGAAAAGGTGAGTATAGAACCTAATCAGAACCTTATCGGCCAATATAGCTATTGGTTGATGATTTTTAGTACAATTTATCTGTTCATTTAAGTTGGTTTGTCAGTGTATTGACCAATTTATAGAAGATGCTTCAAGAAAATTTTTTATTGAAGGCCAAACTTGAAAAAATTATGAACTGCACTCTCATTTTCTATTGCTCAACTCATTTTACTTTGGTTGGTCTTTTTATAAATATGACTTTGGTTGGTCTTTTTATAAATGTGCCATTACTCAAATATTATTGGGTGTTTCATGCGCAGGCGGCAGTAGCAGCCGAGGAAGGGGAGAAGATGTGATGCACCATCTGAACGTCTCCTTTGATGACCTGTACAATGGCACATTGAAGAAACTGTCCCTGTCATGCAATGTCCTGTGCTCGAAGTATAAGGGGAATGGGTCGAAGTCGGGGGTGTCAATGAAATGTCCTGTGCTTGAAGTATAATGTTCCATGAGAGCACGCACCCGTGCAATGTGTGCAAGGGCACAGGTGAGTCCATCCGTGACGATATCTTTTATTCTTTTTCAGATGTATAAATTCGTGCAATCATGAATTATCTCTCCCAACTTGCTAAATGTCATGAGTTATGTTATCTTTTCATTACTAGATTGATATTTTTTCTTCTAGGAGCACATTGAATGTTTCACCTTCAAGACCATGTTCGATTTGTTTTTACATTTTTATGCAAGACATATTCAAAATAGTGATAGATTTACTTCTTGGGGATGAACTGTACATGTTTAATGTACGAATCAACAACCATTTGAGAGATCGAAAGCTCTTAGCACTGAAAATGGGTGTTAAGATAAGAAGTTGCATGGTGGTGCGGGAAAGAAATAGTTGTTACAATGCAAGTTGCTGAATATTTGAAAAATTTGGGTTCAATGTCAATTCAGTGGTGTATTTGTCTGAGACTTGGTGGCATTGGTGAGCTTGATCCTTTGAAGGAAGCTTACCCTATGACCTACACCAAGGTAGTAGAATACATCTCTGAATTTTTTTAATTGCACAAGTATACAGGTGAGCACCTGAACAAAGTATATTATATTAAAATGGACACATTGTGTGCCACTAGCCTTCGAATAATGTGATTAGTTACATGCCCAAGGCCTATGGCCCACATTAATTGCTTCGGTGGAGAAATGAAACCCAATCATAAGAAAACACAACAGTTTTTTATAATCTGATTGCATACTGTTTGCATCTTGCAAAATTTTCATTGGGCTTAATGAATTAGGTGTAGTGGGTTTTCTGTCTGTATTGAAGAAGTTCCAGAACTTCTTTTGACCATTCAATTCTGCCAGACCAGATGATTTAATATCCCTAAATTTTTCTTACATTTGCTTGACAATTGCTTCATGGATCAAACTAAACTACCATGAGTTCTTCAATTCATACGGTTCTCAATAATTTAGCTTTGATTTATAGTAATTGTTTATGTTTTTATTTCTTCAGGATGACATAATTCAGGTAGGAAAAGAAGCGTCAATTTACAAGTAGGAAATGGAGACCTACAGAAACCACTTGATTACCACATATGTTCTAACAATGACACCTTTGTACCGGCAATTTCAGATCTATATATTTTACTGTTACAGCAGCAGGTCGGAGGATAACATTGGGTAGGACCCAGATTTGATTTTATCTGTTGTTCGTTGATTTCATAATAAAAGGTTACTAGGGTACTATGTGTTCAGAGTGTTTGATGAGTACGAGGACTTAGATTTATAGTAATAGTTAGTAGAATATAATGCATAAAGGTTTGAGGTATTTAGTTTTAAGTACTAGGTTTTGATTTTCACTTAGACGGTAATTTGAGTCTCTTTAATTGCTTCTTTACTAAAATTACTATTATTAAATTCAATGTATATTGATACTGAAGAGCTGGGAAAAAATAGTCGGTCCTATAATAAATTCAACTAATTGCTCAAATACTGCAATTTAATTCGTATGGATAAATTTGGCAATTTTTTCGATTAGGCAGATGAGTCATTTTGAAATAGCCAAAAAAACTAAAAATTCATGTATGAAACAAATTAAAATATGGAATGTAATATTTTCTGGGCTAATCTAAATAAAATGTTAACTATGCAACAAATCTTATTTTAGCCATCATATAGCGGCGAAGCCGCTCCTCATAACCTAGTATTTTTTTATGTGAACTTTTTTTGTTCTTAAAAAATTACGATACACATGATATAATAAGGACTTTTATTATCAAATGAAATCATAAATTTTCAAGAGATACCTTAAGACATGAGTAAGAAAAAAAGAAAAAAATCTTGCTTAATTCATTATACAACATAAAAAAATAGATTAAACAACCTATATCCTTTTTTTGTCGTCTCCATGGCATTTGTCATCATCTTTGTTGCATATAATCTTACTGACGTCTTGGTTGTTGCTTTGAAAAGAGGTAGGAAAAAACCGCAGGCGTGCTTCCTCAATATAATTATATAAGTTCACAATAAATTGTGGAAAGAGGCAAGATGTTTCACCATCATAATGTGGATACATTTTTTCTGCTCGATGAATTATACTCGGTTCAACCTTACTCTATCAATTTGCCATAGGTTCTAGTTCCATTACAAGCTTGAGCTTTAAATAAATTTAAAAAAAAAAAAGACGCTGAATCAACCTTCTATTTAAAACAAAATACTTCTCCCCAAGTAAACCTAGTTTACTTGAATCATTTATCATTTCGTTACAAATCTATTTCTAATATTCTTTTTCCTTTTATGTTTACGGAATTTATATGCAAATTAAACATGAGTTAGAGCATTTGATAACGTTTCCAAATTTCTCATTATAATCTTTCCTTTTTACTCCAATTGATGATGCTAAGGAATTATATCATATGGAACTTATATGGTACAATTAAAGGAAGGAAATCAAAACATGTGCACATAATGTGGAAATGAGAATAAAAAAGATAATAGATGCTTAGACTAAAAATACATATATGTCTTACACGGACACATATCATAGCACCATTAATGGTTTCATAAAGGAAATACAGAATTAATAAGAGAGCTTATATTTGGAATTAGCGGAGGAACCATATCAAATATTAATTGGAAAAGGAAAAGTTTAATACAGCTGATGAAACCTTCCATTTAATTTATTCTTTAGCAATAAGAAACAATCTTCACGTATATGATACGACACACAAGGAAATAAATATGTGGAAATCATATGATAGTTTCAATTGAGAAAAAAAAATATATGTAGGGATCAAATTAGATGTGTTTTTCTTGAATAAAAGGAAAGTGGGCAAAAATTTAACAAATTAAAGAATCATCAAAATAGAATTAATGACAATAATTTTACAAAACAAATTTTCTTTTTTAAATTTTCTGATTTTGTCTTATCCACATTAATTCAAATTGACCAAAAGAAGAATAATATTAATGAGATGAAAAAAAAATTTGTATTATGTCTGATTAGATAAAGTTTGGTCAAATAAGGAAATTGAGAAACTATATAGCAAAACAGCCCACATCAATCCATAATCAAATTATTACAAATAGTACAATAGTAAATTAATAAAGTGTCCTTCAAAAATCAAAATTGACAATATAACTTAAACGAAAAGAATGAAATAAGAAATAATATTACTTACCAGTTCAAGAATTCTGTAGCAACAAATATAAAATTATAGTGTGGAACTAACTCAGAGCAAAAACTGATTATGCTGTTAAATTTTATTACCATTGAGAATCAATATTAATATAATTAAGGAGAATCTTCCCACTGTTAGAGCTCAAGTCCGCATCATTCCCATTGATATCCTGCATATACAAGAATGAGTCCATATGTCACCAACCATGATATACTGACATCTAAAAATTTGCTGATTTCAACTTTGACCCTCTTCAGTACACGAAGCTAACACGGTATATACCATGTGCTATAAATTTGGACAATAATAAATATGATATTATTATCAAAATAAATATTAAAAACAAAAAGGGAAATTCATGGATAAGTAAGTAAGTACAAATCCAAACCACTAATACTCTCTACAACACGTATATATACAGTCAAAGTCTGTGATAGTCTTTTGCATGATCAAATAGCCTAAATATTAAATAAAGAGCGGCAGGAAACACGTCCGCTTGCAATATGATGTAAAACATACAGTTATAAATTGAGAAAAAATGATCCCTTTCCCTTTCCTACATAATTAATTAGTTAAGACACGTTCTCATTTAGGTGAAATATCTAATCATTAAATTAATAAAACAAAATTAAATTCAAATCAATATCAATATCAATATCAATATCAATAAAATAAACAAAATTATTCAAAACAAAACCAGATCAAATTTAATAATTCGTTGAATTTAAGTTCATAATTGGATAAATCATGAAAACAGATAAAGGGAAAAAAAAAAACCTGAATGCAACCTTCTTCTTCGAGTCCCTACTCCGTTTTGGGCATGGTTTGTTTAAATAGGAAACGAAAAATTCAAAAACCTGCCTAAACTCTGTGCTCATCCCATATTGATCGCAGCCAATGAGTCCCAGCTAACCGGTTCAAAAATCTAAATACAATCTTTAATTTTAAATACCTTTATATCCTTCATTTGTTTTTCAATATGATTTCCACCAACTAAATCTGCAAAGACTCGTGGTAAACATTTGAGATTATTATCTCTAGCTGAAAATCTAATTACAAAGAGAGCGTATAGAAAAAAGCAAGGAAATTAAGCTAAGTGTGATGAATACCTGATTTAAATGCCATGTTTTTTACATAGGTCACAAGGCAATAGGTTTTCAATCTGCACAATATTTAAGATAAAAAGTTCAATTAATTATTCTGGTAGTTGAAATTGAGATATTATTCCATTCTGATAGCTGAAACACATAGATACTCTTAACTAAAATTGATTTTAAAGGGTGAAATACAGCTTAACTTTTGATATTTTGTTCTAATCTTTGATTAAGAAAAGATATTGATCCAGCCATCATTTTCCATACAACAACTGTAAATAATAATATTAAATTACAAAATAAAAGCAACATCTTTGAATCGAGGCAGAAAAGTTAAAGCCTCAAATGCAACTTAGAGTGATTTGGCCCAGTGTTGTTACATCTCCATATAATAGTTCCTATCAGTATATTTAACAATTCATCCCTCACTATGACAGAAAAGAAAGCTTGTTTTACATTGGTCCATTTGTGCCTTCGTATACAATTATGCGGCGCATATGGACCAATGCAAAAAGGTGAATGTGCATTTACTTAAAACACGAACACATTGCATGCAAAACTTTGAAGTCCAAACATGCGGCACTGTCTATGCACTACATTCTTCCTTTTTTGCCGTGCTTCAAAAATGCATTAATTATTTTTAGAACAGGAAATAATATCAGAGTACAATAAAGAAATTACCATCCATCTTACTTTGCCAATGCATCAGCTGAAAACCATGACCAAGTTAATTCAATCCTTCCACAGTTTCACCAGATAAGATATATGCATATGAAACCACAGCTGCAGCCTAGAAAAAGAAGAAACCATTATATAGAAAATGGTTAAGGAACGAATAGAAAAACTGCAGACGCTCAAAATTGAGTTATAATAGAATTCAATAATAAGTATTAAATTAGTAAAATTTAGATATTGTACTATGCTTAGTAAGAATATATAACGGTATTTAGACCATTTCAGTAGGTATCAACACTACTTAATCTTACTAAGATTCACTTTGTTTTATGTCAATAAATTATATGCTAAGCATAGTGAATCATACTGGCACAGCATCATTCTGAAAAACACAAGGAAAAAAGAAATGAATGAAAAGATAAGGAAATAGCTCCAAATTGTAGGGAACCAAGCTGAGTGGTTATAGAACATAATATATCTTTTAACGCTGTAAACCTTGATATATATCTAAAGTTGCATATTGAAGATAAAGGACTGTTTTTGTGTACAGGGAAATAAAACTTTTTGGGTTTGCAAATAAGACTTATCATTTCTATCAAATAACGGCTAACTGTTGACTTCTTGTAAAGGTGCATATCCACTGCGATATTGACAGCCTTCCCTGTTCTGAATCTTTCTCAATATCAAGAAAGTTGAAATAACAATAATAATCATGCCAACAGGATTCATACATTGATTGAACTAATATAAAAAGATAAATTCAGTCACATTTTCATTAACCTTAGCACAAAGGTAAGATTGTACCTAAAAATTAAGACTAATATAGACATGTCTCACATTACCAATACCTTCAAATGGTGATCTGGCAGCAAAACTGTCTGTAATCGTGCACACAATCGGCATCTGCAGAGCCATAATAAGGAAATCAGATAAAAATAAATTTTTCTATGGAAATAAAATGAAGTAAAATTAAATTAGGACTATACAAAAATTCTCAACTGAAAGGATTTGATATGCTTGATTGGAATTGGTCAGGGAGCATGGAAAGAAACCACGTGTTTTTTTATTAGATTACTTTTTTTAATTTATGTCTGGACTACCCGCTTTTCACTCGTTGAGGAACCTCCAAGCTGAATCGAAGGCACTTATACCCTAAATCTTTGTGAAGTGAAGAAATTTAAAGGAAATAAGAATTAACGGAGATAAGAAAAAATAAAAGATATGCAAAAGCTAAAAAAATGGAAGTTCATTAAGAAGTACAAATCAGAAACACAGTCAGGTACAAAGTACAAAGGCAAAAGAAATGGAAGTTAATTATTGTGGCCTGATCACATTTTTTAATTCCATTTATAATTATTGAAAATATTACTCTTAATGATCGAAGAGAGGGAGACCGAATAATGAAAATATGAATCATAAATCGTATAAAGCTTAAAATAAGATATTACTTGTACATATATGGGTTTAGAAATATAAAATGTAGTTCCTGATTATTGTCAAGATCATATGATAGAAAAGATGCTGCTGGACAATAAATAGTTTAGGTTAGCTCATCCTATAGATTTGTTGGATATTTGTCACACGACCTCCATAACATAATACAATTTAATAGGTATTTTATCATCGTATAAACGTTTAAGCAATTATGATAGACAGAAACTATACAAATAGAATATTTAGGACAAAGAACAAACCTTATTTTTTTTAAGTGAAGTCTATAATGAAATTTATCTTGGTATCTAGCATCAAAATAAAATTAATTGCTCATCAACAACATCAATCTTATTATATCAGCTGCAATGTAATAAAAAAAAAACTATTACATTTAAACTAAAATGAGGAAACTTTTATGACAGTAACAAAATTGTAATCAAAAGTACCTCATTTGCCCAAGGAAATTCTTCTTCCATCTGATAGGTCATTGAAGCACATGAAGAAACCATCTGAAGTCCAAAAAGCACAAAGTTATTAGAGAAATTGAAATCATGCGAGGTATTACCTCCAAAAAAGATATGAAGGCAGCTTTATATGTAGCAACTTTAATAACAGATCAATAAACAATCCAGATATTGCATAAAGAATCGACGAGCAAAAGAAAATTGGAATAAAAAAAATCAGAGATACTTGAAAATCTGACCTAAATACCACAAATTGACCTTTCACTGACAGTGTGTTCTATCTGTCATTCACTGAAATGAAGGTGAATGGACCTTGATGGCAAGTATTAGAAGTTGCAAGCAATTGAAAGGCACACATAAATTTGAGCAGCAAGGGCGCAAAAACTGAAATCGAATGAGTCTCGCGATTAAGAAGCATACTGTTACTATAAAGCTGAAAAGGGAGCCACGACAACGACCAACAAAAGCCTTGCCACCGCAAACAGGAAAAAGGAGGAGATTAGGCGACCATTGCCAGAGAAAAGGTCACGCGAGGGCCGAGGCCTAGCTGCTGGTTCGTCCACCCATTCCTCCGTGATCGCCACAGAAAGGAGATGAGAAATAAGGTGGATGTGGCGATCAGAGAGAGAACAGGCTTAAAAGGGCAATACAAAAAAAAAGGGAAGCACGCACCAGAAGCAGCCGTCGGACAGGTTTCCGTACGCGACCACATTCCACATGGTTGAATAGTATGTGGAGAGCACCTCGCAAGAAGAAAGGACCGAGATCGAAAGTCACTCCAAACTCCAAAGTCTTTCTTTCCGTCTCTCTATGTCACTCCAAAGAATAATCGATAAGAAATAAATCAGACGGAAGAGAGGAAATGAATCGGACGGCGAGGATCCAACACAACCAAACGGACGGTCCATATCAAAACACTGTCGGGACAACTGTAACTACAGTCTACAGGGATGCAGGAAACTGCGAAAAAAAATTAAATATCGTTAAAAAACAAAATGTCGAAGCGAAGAATCGAACTCGCTTCGCAAAGCATCGCGAATTTGATACAAACCAACAGCGCCGTGACCCTTTACTGTCAAAGGGTCTGACTCTTAACATTAAATACAGATCTAAACCGTAGATTGCACAGATCAATGGTTTATAATTGATGTTAACAATTGTTTGAACCCCCTTTGGTGATTTTTGTTGCGACCTTTCTCTACGTGCATTTATAAGTAGTAGAGATATGTTATTTATATTCAAATTTCGCCAAATACAAATTTTTTTTATAATAGAAATTGTTTTATTTTAGTAACTGAACTTTTCCGTGAATACATATTTCTTTTTTGGGGTGAAGCTCGGAACATAACTCCAATAATATAGAGCATTACATCGTAATGCATAGGGGTGGTTTCGAGTCGAGTTATGATCGAGTTAGTATCAACTCGAAATCAAGTCGCTACATTTCGAGTTAACTCGCGAGTTGATCGTGACACACTTTCGAGTTCACTTGACTTACTCGAAATCAACTCGTGACTCGACATTTTTACTCGAAATTGAATTTAGTTATTATGCAAAACTAATAGATTACTATGTAGTACACTAGTACTTTGCTTATTATTCATCATAAAAGACACCAAAGTTAAACTTATCTTGAGATATTATTGTATAGTATATTGGTATATAAGTGGAAATGTTTGCGAGTAATTTTTAGGCCGCTACACTTTGATGTATCCGAGTCGGGAGTATTTTTTTGCGCTATATTGATTACTCGAGTTAGTGCCGATCGAGTTGGATCCAACTCGAAATCACCTCGTTTCATTTCGAGTTGCTTCTAACTCGAGTTGTGGCAACTCGATTTCTGTTAAATCGAGTTATATCCGAATTTTTTTTGAAGCGAGTTCGAGTAATTCATGAGTTACGATTTTTTTGCCCACCCCTGGTACTAATGCACATCCTCAAATCAATAAACAATTGATTTCTCATAATTTTAATAAGAAACAGAAATTTGTCCTGCTAATGCCCAATAGTTAGGCCGAAATCAACTAAAGACGCGGCCGACAATATCATAAGAAATCACAAGCGCAATTAAAAAAAAAAAATAATCGATTCTATGTTTAGTACTTGCATTTGCATAAACGAAGTAAGACTGTAGGAACTCCACCGAAGAGGAGGAGAGAAACAAAAGAAATAAATAAATAACAATAAAAAATTATAATTCAGCTCCGCCATAACTTTGTCAATCTCTCTTTCCCTCCCTCTCTTTCTCACGCGAGGCGAGATTAAATGCTATAAGTAATTAAATTGGTGGAGCTATCATTTTGTATCCTGCGATCCGATCCGATCCAATCTAGTCTCGCGTTGTCTGTCACATGCTCCGATCGGATCCGATCGGATTCGGGTCTCGTGACTAAGAGAGAGAGAGACGGAGGTTCGAATGAGGAGAAGGCCGCTCGATCTCCGGCGCCCGTCGAGGCGGCGCTGGTCCTCCTTCACTAGCTCTCTTTGGGCATGGATTATCGTTATCGGATTCGGGTTTCTTATGCTTATTATTCTTCTCAGCCGTGACAATAGCGAGCCTAGATCCGACCCGTCCCCATATCAGGTCTTGTTACTTCCCATACCTGCATCTCTTGTAGGCAGCAAAGAATTTCTCATTTGTTAAATTTGAATGATGTAGCTGATGAGATTGTCATTAGATCCCTGTAATACCCAATTGTTTGAAAATTGGTATGTTGGAACTAATAGGATTATCCGTGCAACTAATAATTTGTAGCCAAAACTAATAATTTGTAGCCTTTGTGAGGTTAGAAGGTAAATTGGGTCAAGCATCTTAATTAGCGCTTATTAGTATAGATAATTTTTTTGTTTTAGTGTACTAGGTAGGCTTATTGGAAGACCAGGAGCTCAATTGAGGTACTTTGTAGTGTAAAATAGCTTGATCCAATTTATTGTAAAATAACAATCAAGTTTATGAGCTCAAATAGTTTGTTTTATCTGCTTAACTTGTAGTTAATTAATGAGGTATGATTGTAGGTAGTGAAGAGATCTTTTTTAAATTTGCCAGATGATGATTTCCTATTCTAGAAAGTATAACTTTCCAGTCTGTTCTGCTTCTATTTTTCTATTCATTGCATTAGAAATAATGGTGGTGAATGAATCGTTATATTTTATGAAAATTTTGCATAATTATGTATGAAGTAACATCTACTGATCTTCATAAGAACTTATAAACTTGTCTGTAACCAGTCAATCTTCACATGACAATTTGTGTATTAATTTTATTGCAATGCCCTTATATCTAACCCGATTTCCTTGTGTATGTTGTTTTCGGAAATATGTTGCTTTAAGGCTAACTTTTCTATTTCTATGTGTGAAACAGATCTCAACTTTTACAAGCATAGTAGAAGGTTTAAATGTAACGGATGAGATGCTGAGCCCATATTCGTTCACGCGGCAGCTTGTGGAGCAGATCTCCCTTGCTAAGGCCTTTATTGCGCTTGCCAAGGAGAACAACAACCTCCAATTGGTCGCCGACCTCACTGCCCAGATCCGCCACTCTCAAGCTTTCCTCTCTTTCCTTGCAACTGACCCCTCCCATGTCAGAACCGAGCAAACAGAGCAGGCCATACGCAATATGGCCCTCCTTTTGTTCCAAGCACAGCAGCTCCATTATGACACTGCTTCTGTAATCACAAAATTCAAAGGGCAAATACAATCACTTGAGGAGAAATCAAAATCTGAAGCTGATAAAAGCACCAAGTACGGCCAGATTGCTGCTGAAACTCTCCCGAAAGGGTTGTATTGTCTCGGTGTGAGGCTAACAATGGAATGGTTCAAAAACCCTGCATTGAGTAACAAGTTCCTGGAAGAAGGGAAGCAGTCGTCAGACAAGCTCAGAAGTAATAGTCTTTACCATTTCTGTATCTTTTCAGATAACATAATGGCAGTGTCAGTGGTGGTCAATTCTACGACTATAAATTCAATAAATCCTGAAAGGATTGTGTTTCATTTGGTAACTGATGAGGTGAATTATCTGCCTATGAAAGCTTGGTTCGCCATGAATAGTTACAAAGGTGCCACTGTGGAGGTGCAGAAGGTGGAGGATTTTAGCTGGTTGAATGCATCTTATGTACCTGTCCTAAAGCAGTTGCAGGATGCTGAGACACAGAGCTTCTACTTCTCCACAAATGGACAAGGTGCAACGCCTATCAAATTCAGAAACCCCAAGTACCTGTCTATGCTTAATCATCTCCGGTTTTACATTCCTGAAATCTACCCTGATTTGGAAAAGGTGGTGTTCTTGGATGATGACGTGGTGGTCCAGAGAGATCTCTCTGGTTTATTCACAATTGACCTTAATGGGAATGTGATGGGAGCAGTTGAAACTTGTATGGAAACATTTCACCGATTCCATAAGTATCTGAACCATTCCCATCCCTTGATTCGTGCTCACTTTGACCCCGATGCATGCGGCTGGGCATTTGGCATGAATGTGCTGGATCTGAGAGAGTGGAGAAACAAAAACGTGACAGGTATATATCATTATTGGCAAGAGAGGAATTCTGACCACACACTGTGGAAACTTGGCACATTGCCACCTGGTTTGCTAGCCTTTTATGGTCTGGTCCAGCCCTTGGATCCCAAGTGGCATGTGTTGGGTCTGGGTTACACAAATGTGGACCCAAAGATGATTAAGGAAGGGGCAGTGTTGCATTACAATGGAAATTTAAAACCATGGCTTAAGATTGGAATGGAGAAGTATAAGGGTTTGTGGGATAAGTACGTTGACTACTCTCACCCATTGTTGCAACAATGCTTGGTGCATTGATAAGTTTTGGATGTTTTTGTTTTCCTCCATTTGAAGTTGACATATTGAAGAGGTTCAGCACCTCGGTAGAAAATTTTCCTGGAACCAGCAGAGTAGATCCAGTTTTGCGGTTTTGGTGCTTGACCTTTCCCATGGGGCCATAGTTTAGTTTATTTATGGCATTAGCATTGTTCCATGGAGGCTCATCAATTGGAAATTATAGTTGGAAGGAGCAAATGGTGTTTCGCTCTGAAACTGTGGGGGGCAGCGCCAATGCAGTTGATATAGCCCACGGTAGTTGATATCCTTGTATTATTCCAAAAGAATTGGATTGAGGATAATTTGTAGCATTCGAATCTTCTGACAGGTAGTTGATTTTTTATTTTTTTTATTAATCAGGAATTTTCCAATTTTTTGTATTATTTTTGTGGAAAAGCTGACATTTCTACTATTCTTTAATGAAAATATTTGTTGCCATCTAAGTGAACGTTGTCATAGTTGTAAGAGTATATTTACCTTATTATGGTTTTGGATTAAGTGAAATCTTGGCGTGTTGACAAATTTCTGTGCATCAAAATTTGAAATTTGGGATTTGATCACAACAAAAATGAAATAGTTTTGGAAATTTGGGATTTGATCAACACAAATGAAATAGTTTTCATGGCCATCGATACTCAGAGGCTTCGCTTCTAGCCCCTTAACTCACCAGTAGTAACTGCATACTTTTACACAGCTATATATTTGTAGGCTGAGGCATCTTTACACTACGGCTCTCCTTATTGCGTTCTGATTCAATTTAAAATACTTTTGAGTGGAATCTCAGGCAGGTTCCATCTCCAAATCGTATGAAGGACAAAAGAAAGAGGTAGACTAAAATCAATCGTAATGGATTAGTTCATCAGCTGCGATTATATTTCAATTTTTGAGATTTAAATGGTGAACTGAAATCATTCAATGTGTCCTTCATATTTAAATTTTGTTGGAGACCAATCTTCATATTTCTCTTTTTTTTTTAACTATTTTCTTTTTCAAATTTCAAAAAAACATTGTTATTGAAAAGTCGATAATTATTTAGATTAAAATTTTATAAAATACCATAAAAAATATTAAATAATTAAAAAATGCATATAAAATTTGATCTCCAGCGAAATTTCAATATGGATAACACATTGAACTATTTGGTCAACAATTCAAACGTCTAAAATTGAGATATAATCGCAACTAATGGCCTCATCGATCAATTGCACTTGAGTTTAGTCTACCTCCAAAAGAAATTAAATAAATATTTTACAAGTAAGATTTGAGCACACCAAGTAATATGGTGAATGAAAACCTCATGTATTATTGTTTATCGAATCCAATCCATAAAACTATAATATTGTAAAAAAAAAAAACAGGTTTCAAGAAAAGCCACGTATAAAGCTAATGGGTAACCACAATATCTCTATATAAATGTCACCGGTTCTTAAAATCTGAAACTGTGAATACAGGTTGTTCTCCTGGAACAAAAAGGTAGGTAAAGTGGCCTCTCTAATGGTTGGCAATCAATGTTTTGTGAACATATCCTTCGTTAAAGAAGAGAAATCAAAATCGCTAAGAGACTGGTTTGGAGTTGGGGATGGGGATGCTGACGACGAGCTAGTCTTGCTAGCAGCCGACCCATTATTTGGATTGTTCAATGTGCTAGTGTACAAGCTGCAAAGTAACAACACAAAGAGACAACCAAGTTACTTACATGCTAAAGAAGTAACAGAACAAAATATAAATTTAATCAGAATCCAAGTATAAGTTTAGCAAATGGCAAGTCAACATTGATTAGCAGGACAGGGAAGGGAGCTTATGAAAGAGAGGGAGAGATTACCCCACTGTTGGAAGAGAAGCATAATTTCCAGGTGGGTAGGCCTGCATAAGATTTTATTCCATTCAACTAAATCAAGTTGGTACAGGAAAAAGGAGAAGCAAATAAAAAAAGACAATAATATATAAATATATATATATTTTTTTTCCCTTTCAGTATGCCTACAGAACTTCAAGGCTGTCCACAAAAAACTTATGTAAACAAATATTAAAAAAAAAAAAAAAAACAGACATCGTCACTTCACAACCTTAATTACAGCAGAAGTTGGAGACCACAGTGTCAACAAAAAATTTACCTGCACTTGAGTGACAGTAGAAGCAGATGTAGTCATTCCAGGTAGCTGGAAGCCTGAATGGGGCATATTAGGCCAGTTTGGCAGAGCAAAACTGCCATTTGAGTTGAATGCACCTGGGGCAGGGGTAGGATTATCTGTCTTTTGAGATTTTGCAGAAGCTAAGAGGGCCTGCTGTTGACTCAGATACGCAATCTGCTGCTGATGCATTGCGAAAGGAGACACCATATTGGCCTACATTGCCCATTCATTTCAAACAATATTAACAAAGTTTGCAGCTTCAATTTTGAAAAACAATAGAGAGTACAAGACCCAAACAAACCTTGTCAAAGAGGCTCATGATGTCATCTTTCACATTCTTCTGAGAATTTACGCTAACTGAAGTTGTAAATGAAGCAGCTGGTGAGTCATTAAACAGGTCTTCAATGCTAGATGTGCTTCTCGCATTCTTATGTAAATTTGTAGGAACCGATGTTGTTGGTGGTGCTGCTGGTGAGTTGTTAAACAAGTCTTCAATAGTGGAAGTGCTATTCTTATGTTTACTTTCAGATTCAACTTTTGCACCTTCCTCTTTCTCACTTGTTGACTCTGCAGCTGCAAAATCAATTGAAACACATTTGGCTCCTTAGAATATATATTAGAGTGTACTGATCAAACATGGTGTTGTAACTATTGACTGGTATGCAATATGTGCGCCAGATGATTTGAATAGGTATTTGCATGAAAAATAATAATTACCTTGAAAATTAGCCCATCCGTTATCATCCAATGAAGATTGCTCTTCCACTTTCCCACTTGTATCATGTACAGAAAACTCACCAAATAGGTCAACTGTCTGGTCTATTAACTTAGGTGAAGCATCTGGACCATCTATTTTCGTCAGAGGTGCATCAAATAAATCAGTACTTATTGGCTCGGGATTCTTTGCTGTAACTGGTTCTTCTCTATGTTCAGAGGATACCTATTACAAATTGAATGATATCAGTACAATCAATAGATTGGATACTGTAAGATGCAAATGCAATGCTTAACTACTACTTTTGTCAAATTACCCGGCCTGGGAAAGGTATTTTAGGAACTGAAGTATTCTCTTTCTTTTGCGTTGTAGGAGGGGAATATGTTGTACTTTGTTTCTGGACAGATTTAATAACAATTCGTGCACCACTATCAGATTTGGTCTCTAATTTGGAATCACATGGTTTTGACTCCTGGAAAGACGGTGGAGGCACTTTACCCCGAGGGACCCATCTCTTGTCTTCATACCTAGAGGGAAATAAAAGTTGTAATATAATTGAATACATAAAAAAGAATGTGGGATTAAAGGAGCTTAAAATTTAGAGAAGGTAGTTAGAACACATGTTGACAATGCTCTTACTTAGCACGTATAAAGTTCTCAATTCCAACTCGATCATAATTTGGAGGAAGTTCAGCCTCCCAGTAGCTATTTGCAACCATATTTCCCATTGCTGCATAAAATACAATCAAAAGAAACCAGAATACTTTTCAGTTTTCCGAAATATAACTGAAAACAATTGACAAATTAACAATGGACCGCAAAAAAAAAGACGAAATTTTGGCTATCTACTGTAAAGTTAAGAGGGTGGAATCACATACTCTGGATAAAAGCAACCTGCTCTGGGAGCCATGTGTCCAGTCTAACTGACCGTACCTGTTGATAAGAATTCCCAAATTAATTAAAATTAAGACATTTTGTACATTTTCAAAATGATAAGGCTAATAATTTGGATCAAATAAGTTTGAAATGGGATCCAAAGATGCTATAATTCCCCTTTATTCTAATTCTAACTACTTCTTAATCTATCAATTTAAATCTTCAAAATTACTAGCTGTTAGCAGGATTTTATCCCATTCCCTCTAGGGAAACAGAGCAATCAATGGCCAACATTGCTAAACTTCTTGTTCGTAGGGCTCACTTGACAATCGCTTATCTTAACAATCTTGAAAATATTTCCCCAAATCAATAATAAAAAGATTGAAGAATGAAGATTAATAAAAAATTTCATGGGCATGTTATTTGGCTATATAGATAGACTACCAATTAAATTATGTCCAATTTGAGAATCAGTCAGCGATGGACCAAGAGCTGCAAATTTCAAATAATTTGCAAAAAAAAAAAATGTAAATCACTTGATGAATGGTAAGAATGCAACACATCCCATTATATTTTACAAGCATGATATTCACATTAATCATGCCTATAATGTTGAATTTCAAATTTTGAACTTTATTATGATTGTCAAGACAAGTCATTATCAAGTGATCCCTCCCCAATTAAGTTTTAGGTCAAGAAAAACACCTTCATCCATTCTCCTATTTTGTTTTATGGGCAAAAAGCTTCCATAGGCATTCAAAATTTAATATTGTCACATCCCATTACAACATAAACGCTCTAAGAAAGAATTTCACTAATTACTGGTCACAAAAATTTATCTGTAGAGCAGGTCCCAGTATCATCTCACAGCCCATTCAATGTGTTGCTATCGAAATTTGTTATGTTCTAGGAGCAGGAGATTTTCAATAATACATTTTATGCAAACATGGTCAAAATCTGGTAAATGAGGAAAGAAGAACCTTAGAAATGTGAACTCCCAAGCTACGATGGATACCAGAGCACTGCATGCAAATGAAGATTCCCAAATTGACGCTTGCCCACAGTGGCCCCCTGATAGCCATCATATTAGATCCACTCAATAAAGAAATAAGTGACATACTGTTTATTTTTTTGAGTTGAGGAATTAAAAAAGAAAACCAAGCTTTCGACAAAAAGTATATTCTTAAGCTTCTTACTTGGCTTTACAATCTGCACATTCTTTGTTTTCTGGCAATTTCAGAAGTCCTTCCAATATCTGCATATCATCCAATTCAATTTATAAGAAAAAGAAAAAGAAATCTCTCTTCTATCATTTGGAGGAGAAGAACAGTTTCTCTTGCTCCATGTAATTCTCTCAACCACATTTTTTATAGGTTGGTAAAATGCCAACTAAACATCCATTTCTGGGCTGGAGTCAAGTTGGTTATTATTTGTTCATGCAATCTGATACCTTTGGCATAAATTTTTGTTATTGAGATGGTATTTTTGAAGATATTATATAAATTTCACATGTTAACTATGTTGGCTTCAATTTAACCAAAGAAAAAATTGAAAAAAAAAAATATATTTCATGTGAGAAATTTAAACATAGCTAGCTAATCAAACTTAATAAGGGTATAACTGGAATCAATTGTACTGTAACTAGGACCCCAATTGCAATTAAACAGAATGCATTGAACTGCTCCTCAATGAAACAGAATCGAATTCGAATTTTCAATTTACTAAATTCCAGAGCATTGTATCCAAAGAGGCAGAATGAAACCACGAGGTGAATGCAAACCAGTATAAATCAAATGCTTGGATCTTAATAGACAATAGGAAAATTACAGTTCGTAAAAAATGAAAAATGGAAATTTAAGAAGAAGTAAGGAGAAGAGAAGAGAATAAAAGACCTTTCGGTGCTTGTCATTAAGCTCTTTCGAAACAGATGCCTTCTCGTTCATGCTTCCTTTTTCTCCTTAATTTCCTTCTATTTTTTTTATTTTGTTACACCTCTCCTAGATCTCCTCGACCCAAGTAATCAGAAATGGTTTCGGAATGGAAGAGAATGAATTTCCTCTTAACGGAGGAGCGAGAAAGGCCAAGCGGGTCTGGGAGGATCCGAAATGTGTGTAATCAAATCCGATAGTTAGAACTCTCTGGATCTCCTTCCTCTCTTTTCTCTCTCTTTTTCTCTTTCCGAGTAGATGCAGAATGGGAGCACCTTCTCTTTTTGGACATCAACCGCGTGGCATCAACTCATAACCTCTTATTGGTGCTGACGCATGTATCTGTTCGTTTTCTACATAAATGGAAAAAATACGAGGCCAGAGCTTCTGCTTCCAAGCTCTTAATTTCCCAATTGAGTGTATAAAATTAGGCCCCATTAAGCCCAATAGTTTAAGAGGCTCATTGTGTAAAGAGAGAGCATTGGGTTAATTTATAAGAGAGCCCAATATTGGAAATATTTGCACGACTAAAACGGTCCCAAGCCCATATTGGTTTTTTTGTCCATCTAAGGAAAAAGGAGCATTAAAATCCTAAAACGCTCAGAAAGTACCTTCTCAAATGGACTGTCTTTGCTCCATACTCCATAGACTATAGTGCTGTTGTTTTATATATCTCTTTTTTATTTTAATGGACAAAGGCACACAGATAAGTTACCAATCCGATCAAATTTGTAGAACTAATCGTTACTGGAAGAACCAGGAAATTTTATATGATTTACTATTTACTTTCTCATTTTGTGTTATATGATTTTATATCAACTTTGTGTTTGCAGATAATTCTGATCCTTTTTCTAGCAATGCAAAACCATGGTCGCAGCAATCCAGTATAAATGTCTCCAGAACGAATATATAAATTCCAAAAAATCTTGCTCGATAACAAAGAAAAAACAAACATATGATCAAGCCAAAATCCATAAACACAAAGGTTATACTACTCTAGATGATATTAAGGCCGAAGAGGAAGTCATCGCTGTCCCATGTAATCTTATTCATACAACAAAAAAATAAGAACAAAATCTACGAACATTAAAATTTTAAATCAAACAAAATCCCTCTATCCATGTGCCTTCATCAACACTGCATTTCTATTCTGTTACAAGGTGGGTCATCCAAACACCCCATATGTGGTCCATTCTTTTGTTCGTGTGATATTTTTCTCAATTGTTTTACTCATTTCTACAACTTAGCAACATTAAATGCCTTCAAAGGTGAACATTTTCAATTTCCTGCCACCCGAACCACCTGCAGTTTGTTGAAGTTCTACTTCATTTTTGGCTCCCTCATCATCGCTAGTAACTGTGCTATCTAGGTTTCCATTTTCATTCAATGTGTTTTGTATTACCTCTTGTTCTTTCTCATTTTTGCTCTCTTGGTAAGCTTCTCTCTCCAAACCTTCACCATCAGCTTTGACCTCCAAATTTTCTCGGCCTTCCTTTTTCTTGTCTGAATTTTGATTGTTCTCATCTTCTAGATTGGTCGTGAACTTAACCCAGTTTTCTTCTTTGGAATCACCAGATGATGCCTTGCCAGTTTCATCAGTTTTGGCCTCAGCATTTGTACTGCTCTCAGTTACCTTTGGTTGTTCTTCAGTTTTCTGAGGTGTGTTCAGGAGTGAGAGGCGTTGTTTGAGGTCTTCTATTTCTGCATCTTTCTGCTGAACAAGTTGTGTCAATTCGGTTATTCGGTTGTTGGAGCCATCTGTTGCTTTCTCATGTAGTTGTTTGATTTGGTTCTCCTTATCCACAAGTGCTGATTCAAGTTCTTGCTGCATCACTTTGAGGTAATTGGTGGCTGACTCGGATTCCATGAGCTTGTTATTGAGCTCCATGCGTTGTGTCCTTAGTGAGCTTGATTTAGCTTTTAGTTCTTCAAGTTTTTTCTTTATGTCCTTGTTAGCAGCTTTCTCTTTCTATCCAATATAAAAAACAAAACAAATAAAGATCAGTAAACTGGCTAGGGCCTACCTTTCTACTTGTTCAAATTGTTAAAAAAAGAAAGAAGAAGAAATTGAATGCAGCGATATTAAAGACACTTATAGGTGCATTAATATCTCAATGAAGAATTTTTTATCCAAAAAAACCTTCATCAAGTAAATGAAGTTCCCTTTTCTATTATAGGTAGTGACCAATACTTTTTGGGCAATATTGATTGACTAATTTTGGAATTAACCAAAAAAAATTCTTAAAATTGCAAGAAAATCATTCATCAGTCCTAACCAGGACTAATGCAGTGTAAAGGTGAGATTCAAAATTTCAAATAATAAATTGCCCCTTCTATCAAGCAGGTTTACAGATTTATGCATAGAAAGCTTGAAGTTAAACAGATCAAAAGATCTACATAGACTGGGCACCTAGCTTTCTGATGCCATCTTATTGTGTCAGGAACTATCTTTTTTTATTTATTTACAGTCCCACCCAGATTCCTCATAAAGAAGAAATCGCCATTAAATAGGCATAAATCAAACTACATTTATGGAACAATTGCAACGCATATCATAGACTTTTCAAATCAGATTTCAAGACAATTGAAAACTATAACGCAATAACTGCAAGGCATATAACAAACTTTTCAAATCAGATTCCCTATTTATTAGAGCAAAGAACCCTGGCCCAGAGAATGTAGTAGTACTGTACAAATCACTGTTCAAATTCAGCACCCAATTTTTATTAAAAAAATCAAAAGCACAAAAACTCCAATTTAAGCAATCTGTTGCTATCACCCTGAAATCAAACACTCCAAACTACTTCGTACGGTACTAAAACCCCACAGGAGTGAAATCAATTTAATCCCAACAAAATCACATCTAAAAAGAGAAAACATCAGATTACAATCAGAGAAAGGATGATAAGAGAACTAAAAAAGGGAGATCAAAATCAAACAAAAGATTACCTCGAGGAGGAGTTGAAGAGAGAGAAGCTGGCTGTCGCGCTCTTGAAGGAGGATGCCAAAGACACGGCGCTCTCTCATCTTTTGAAGAATCACAACGCTGAGCACGGCGGCGCCGAGCGCGAGAAGGAGAAGAAGCGCGTAGGGTCTCTTCTTGCCATTGTTGGTTCCTCCTGGACTCATCAGACCTCCGAACCCTCCTCCTCTTGATCTCCCCTTCCCTTCTCCCTTTCCTTCTGTCATTTAATGGGTTCTCTTCTTCACCTCTCTCTTTGGAAGTGTAATGGTGTCTCTCTCTTTAGCACCTTGCTTTGTTCTCTTTTGTGTCTTGATAGTTTGCCTGAATGGGAAGTTAGATGGGTGCCTTTTTGCTTGCTTCAGTCTCTCAAAAGAGACTAGAGAGCTCCCTTCTTCTTCTCTTGCTTCTAATTAATTAAGATGCATTTGCAAGGCTAAAGAGTAGTAAAGATGGGATGAGAATATGAGATGAGATTCATTTGCTTAATAATTGCTCTTAATTAAGTCCACGCTTGACGCTCCCCATTTCTCTCTCTCTCTATCCCAAATGTTAAATGTTAATGCTAGTTGTCAGACTCCCTTTACTGTTTTCTTCATTGTTTTGTTTTACAGAGAGATTCCGATTAAGTTAGGTCAAGGGGCCGAGATGTTAGCTGCCTTCCATTTACTTTTCAGGTTTTTATTTACTTTTCAGGTTTTTATTTAAATTTCCAAGGTTAATTTGATCAAACAACTAAAATGTTGCTAGTCAGACGACAACACAGATACAAAAGACATTAATTATATAATATAATAACCAAAAATAAAAAAAAATCGAAAAAATCACGAGTATTAAAGGTGTTAATAAATTAACTCAAAATAAAATACATAGTAGAAGTTTCAATTAAGTCTACCGAACAGTGTTCACTCATAGGATTCATCTGACGTGTCGATAAAACTAAATGCTAATCGTAGAAATCACTATTTAAAAATAAAAATTTTTTAATTATTCAAAATCAATAAACAAGGTAATAATTAAAAGTTTTGCTTCGTTCAAAAGCGATTTGGCGGATTGCTAAGTCAAATTCGATTAGATCTCAACAAAAGCTCAAAGGATTAATCCAAACTACTCAATTTGTTCTTTGTATTGAAATCTTTTAGTTAACCAAATTTTATATTTTTCAAAATTTTAAATATTTTTCGGATTTTTAAAATTGATATAATTGAATGGTTCGGAACTAATTATATCAAGAATTTTCATAAAAATGTAAAATTTGATCAGCAAAGAGATCAACCTGAAGATCATATTAAATAGTTCGGAATGATCATTTAAACTTTCGAATTTGACAGAACTCTTCGTAATATCGCTTTGATTTAATATTCCTCTAATAATAATTTTATTGGTTGGTCCATTACACATTTGCTTCTACACATGCAGCAAATTATAATTAGAATTTTTTTAATTGTTTGCATATTTCGACAAAATCAGGATAGTCCCATATCGACTATAACAATTTTTTTTCATGTCTCAGAAAAATTGTTATTTATTAATTCCTAAAGAAATGGGTCGGCAGTCGGCCTAATTTTGGTAGTTCATTTCCTAAGGTGCAGAAATAGGACTTGTGATGCAGCATGCATGTCGTCCAATTTTTATAGGGGCTAAAATCCAATAATCAACGGAAATCTGATCAGTAAAATTATATAAAATGGAAAAGAGGGTGAAGAGCGGAACAAAAACCGGCCATGTCTGGTTTGACCGTTGACATCTGGTATAGGAAGGTACGATGCGTAGACTTTCATAGATGGCGCGATTCCCGGAGAAATTTATGCACAGAGTGCCTCAGGGGTCAGGGCATCTCCCACGTTTAATGTACTTAATTGTAAATCAAGAATATAATCTGTTTCAGTATTTTAAGTGGTTATTTTATTCTGGGTAATGAGGAACTTATCATTCTTAATTCATGGGGTCAAGAATTCCTATCTAACTTAAGTGACACAATAAAAGCTTTCTCAATTCTTTTAGTTACTGATTTAGGAATTGGATTTCATTCAACTCATGGTTGGGAACTCCTAATTGGTTCAGTCTACAACGATTTTGGGTTGGCACACAAGGATCAGATTATATCTGGTCTTGTTTCTACTTTTCCAGTTATTTTAGATACTATTGTGAAATATTGGATCTTCCATTATTTAAATCGTGTATCTCCCTCACTTGTCGTTTGGATCGTGTGGGAATAGGCCTATTCGCCTATTCCCCGAATAGCCTATTCCGAGACTAAATTTTTCATCCAAACGCAATTACTAATTTCAAGAATAGCCAATTTCAGGAATAGCACTATTTCCAACAACACTCTTCCCAACAACACTTTTATCTCTACTTTTCACACTTCCCAACGCTATTCCTAAACTCACCATCCAAACAACATTCTTAGTCCCGGAATAGCACTCTTACCACGCTTCCCGAAATCTCATTTTTTCCTTAAATTTAGTCCCGGAATTGCTATTCCTACCTATTCCCCACCCATCCAAACGACCCCCTATAACAAAGGTTGGAATTAATTTGGAGCAAAATAAATAGGCAACGAACAATAGAGAATTCAGATCTGTTGTTGCGCGGCACAGCGTGTAGCGCGGGATGTGTACCGTCTGATCTGAATCTGATGGATATAGGGGCCCCGTGAATAATACCGGATTGATAAGCCCGAAAAAATGAATCGCCCGATCAAAATCGAACCGCTCGTGAGGTGTGCTCCACACGTGCCGCGCGACACTGAATCAGAATCCAACAATAGAGACTGTAATGTAGACTAGGCAACAGTGCATTGCTGGGGGTAGGTCGTATATTCTTCACTGCAGCCAGGTAGGAACTATTGATGAAAGTAAAATACATATGAAATTATAATTTTAATTTTTTTTTTCTCCTTCGTTATGGGTAATTGTGTAAGAATTATGAATTGGTTTGAAATTGAAGCAGACATTGCTCATTTGAATCCATGTCTGGATTTATACAATTATTATTCGTATTTATACAAATCTGTGAATACGGATGACATAACATATGTTTCTTCCCCCCACAAAAAAAATGCATATTTAGATTTTTTTTTTTATCAGGTCCTAATAATTATATATAAATTTTACATGTGCTTTTTAAGATGCAATAAAAAAGTTATATACATGCATGCTTGCTATCGCGTTGAAATTTTGCTACCAATAGGAATCACAACAGATACAATTAACATGATCTCACTATAACTTCAGTTTTTTTTTTTTTTTTTTTTTTTTTTTTTTTTCTCTCTCTCTCCCGATCATTGATGTAGAGTTTACATATACACATTTCAACTTGGCTTAGATCCTAACTAACTTTTGAATACTTGTGTTTTTACTTGAATTTGCTGATTTTAAATTAGAAGATCTGAACTCCCATCATCAATCATAATGCTTTAATTGTACGACAAAACATTCTTGTTATCAAATGTCTACAACTCTATACTAATTGTCTAAACAAATGTAACACTTTTATCAACATGCGTGTATTAATACATTCCAATCCATGAAAAATTCATTTTTGCAAAGTTTGAAATGGAGACTAGATTTCAAACTTAAGTGAACATGAAAATATTTGTTCCGCAATAGGATATGAATGCTTTCATTTAATTGTTATTGCGAATAGGCAAACCGGAGTCCGAAAAGTAACACAACGTGATTTCAACTTATGATAGAGGCCGCAAAGTATTAGCACCTTTGAAAATTACAAACTTTTAGGGTTCCACAACAAATTTCCAATTTACTGATAGTGATTGGAGAGGGCTACGGCTCACGTGGCTTATCTATTAAAAAAAAAAAAATTAAAGTTTGTGAATTATTCCAAACTGCTATAAATTTACATAATCAGGACGGACAAAAAAAAAAAAAAAAACTTCTAAATTGAGCACAACATCTTGTTGCACCAAGAAAAAGGCGTCTATAGCATGGGAAACCAAATCTGCTGCCGCGCGGCAAATGTGCCGCGCAGCATCCCAACCGTCCGATGGATGATGGGTGGCCCGTGCAAAACCTCAGATTGATAGGCCCGAAAAAAATGAACCGCTCGGATCAAATCGAACGGCTCGGATGGTGCGCGGCAAGGGTGCCGCGCGGCACCAGAATCGGATTCATAGCATGGACCTTTTGGGTGTTCATTGGTACATACTACATAGCACAATAAATGAGATCGTTTAGCTGACCGTGCAAATCAAAATCCTTCACAATGTATTTTTTTTTTTTTTAGAGGAAAATCTTTGGCACCTAAGAGCTCCTTACACGATCGTTTTATTTTTAAAGGAAAAATCTTCCACAATCTTTCGCACGTACTATGAGCCCCTTACAAAGTGTCGAAGAACTTAATCATTAACAGCTCTTTGACCCGCAACAGGAACTATTATAGAAAACCCGACACAGATAACCAAATATTCTGGCTGGCTAAGCTTGATCGTCATCGCCAACGGCCATCGGCGTGTCACGTGCAACGGTGCAATGCGCTTTCGGGAGTTTGTTAGAGACTGGGCCTCTTTGTCATTGTTTGTGCGATTGTGTCCAGAAGAATGTATTAATTAATCATGGTTTTAGGATCTCTAGACAGGGAAAAGATAATAATTTAATAAAGGCTTTGGAGGACAGCGTGCTTTGGGGATCAACCCATGACGCCATGTGCACTGCGCGTTCCTTTTGCCATCCCAGGATTCCACCTTCTTTACATTTTTAATAATAAGTGCTCTAAGTTTTTATTGCAATGGCCCAGACAATCTGAATCGTTCATTTAGACATCTGATGGCTTGGATTGCGCCTTAAATGAAGAACTGATCACATTAATTGTATTTGTTTTGTATGTGCTTGACATTAGGCAATGATTCTTGTACAAGATATTAGCGCACAACAACTTTTTCCTTTTGTAAGAACGTTCCACTAGTCCTACAAAATCATTAATCATCCATCCATTGAAGCTCATTATCATTTCCACCGTGTCAACAACAAGACTCAATTGGACCACTAATTGCTACTATAATTTGGTTTGGCTTTACAAAGCTTTATAAGCAAGAATTGGGTGGATTCTGATCTTAAATAAAATGTTCCTTTTGGAGAAATTATAGCTTGTTTTGAAAGTTCTAGGGACCAAACTGCACCGAGGGCATAGGATGAGAGTGAAATTGTATACAGTTTCCTTTCTTGAATTAATAGTTTGTAATCTTATTTCATTGAAAATACAGTTATATATTTCTTACTTGAAAGGCTCGTCGGTAAAGGTAAAATTTGTGTGAACTAGTACATAATGTGAACCAAAAGAAGCAAGTTACAATAGACCTGATTTAAATAAACAAAGCAGCATAAGACATGGAAGTCGTACCATAAATGCTCATTTGTTATATCGAGTATTAAGATCCATAATTAAAGGGATCAAACCTTTTTGACTATTTGCAAAATAAACAAGAAATATTACCAAAGAGCTGGAGGAGATATTAAACGAGGGAAAAGATAAAGTAAACAAGGCAAGGAATCTCATGGTATAAAACTGAGTATTGTTGGTACCTCAACCTCGTATTATATAGTGGTCGCAAAGGAAGGCTAACATTATAATATTTACACTTGAATGATAAAAACAAAAAAAGGCAATAATCAAACTTCCAAACTGCCAATCCCAACAAAAAAAATTTCTAGAACAAAAAACAAAGTTAAAAAAAAAACAAGCACAAATGACATGTCACGTGCTTTCCCAATTACAGCTCACTATCACTGGTGTTGCTTGTGCAAATTTGCCCAGTGCTAGCCTCTATGAATCCAACTGTTTGCACTTCGAGTTGTATTTTTAACAGCCCAGTTGATGTCTTGGATTCATCATTTATAATATAAGTGCGTCAACTCATGAAAAATATTTGGTCTTAATGCAAGGCAAATGAATATCTTTTGTTGATATCGCGAAATCAGATGACAGTAAGAACTTCGCCAAGGACAAGAGCCCACTGTGTCCAGTGTGTTCCTCCCTGCAGAAGATTAATAGAATTTCCCACATCAATGTTTTGCTTCTAATGTTGGTTTCACATACATCTATCCTACCACCTCTGAAATTAAATTTAACAAGAAAGTGTCAATTGTAAAATGGAACCTGACAGAAGACTGCATAAGGTTCTCTCAAGGGCCCATCACACGAAAGCTCGCTTGTGCTTCCATCCACAAATGTTCCATCCGCAAATATTACCTATTAATGTCCACGTCATGCATATGCTTAGCACAAGTCTTTTATCATGTGCTCAATTTTCACCAAATTTTGCACTCACCATAGCTAATCTACTTGCTAGTAAAAAATGTTCTGAATTTTTTTGGCATATGCAAGCTCCAAGAAACACATAGTACTATATTTTGGGTTGCATCTATCATATGTACATTGACAAAAGTAAATGAAGTATAGAGCTTAGAATAAAAAAAAAAATAGAATGGAAGTTAACCTCAGAAGCATAGCCAGGAGTAGAACCAGGAGTTGGCTTGACAAAAGATCCAATAGGACAGCATCTTTGCACAGCTTCACAAAATTTTATCAGTTTCTCCCTGCTTCGAAGTTGAACTGCCTAATACAGAATGCTAGTTAATTAATTAATTGCGTACTGCCAAACATACACTAGTTTGTAAGACACAAAATGTCAAATATATGTTTTGTTCCATGATATTATGTTAAAGACAGCTGAAATGAATTAAACCTGAACAGTATCATGACGAGGTCCAAGAGGATCTGGTTGAACCAGATAACCTCTGGATTCCATTACTTTAGCTATTAGCAAACCACCCTTGAGAGCTTCTCCAACCATCTGGGGAGAGAGAAAGAGACCTTGAAAGAGAGATCGCATCACATGGCCAGGAACAGATCCAAAGTCCAACCCCAAACCAGGTGCAGAGAGTCGTGCAGCTGCCGCCTCCACTAACCGTTCTCTCCCGGCAACGTAGCCACCGCATGGTGCTATCGTCCCTCCAGGGTTCTTAATCAAACTCCCTGCTATCAAATCTGCTCCCTTACCCATTCAATTAATCCCAAATCAGCACAAAACCACCTGATCAGAAGAAAAAGGAAAAACAAAAAGAGATGTTTCATTTGAACTGGTTTAGTGTCGTACCACCATAGGAGGTTCAGATGTCTCAACAAACTCGCCATAACAATTGTCCACCATAACTATGCAATCTTTATTTTGTGCCTGTTTGATGCCAATTTAAAAGAAAATATTTCAATTGTGAAGGATGTTGTTGCATTTGCTTTCTATGGAGGAAACATAAATCAGTAACATTGACATACCTTGATGAGACTAATGGCTCTGTGAATATCAGCAACACCTAAACTTTTCCGCCATGAATATCCACATGATCTCTGAATAAAGGCACACCTTGTTTCTGGCCTAACAGAACATCCCAGACCATCCCAGTCAAGTCCACCATCAGCTGCTAACTGAAACCTATTTACTTTTCAGAATCCATATATAATAAAATGAAATTGATGTCTTGTTAAAATGTGCTGTGTAGAGATAACATACAGGAACCTCACGGTAAAAGACACCAAAGTCCTTGAGAGATCCGATGTTAATGCTAGAGTCAGAAGGCCCTCTTATCCCAATCACTTCCTCCAGTGTATCATAAGGAGCACCAGCTATTGCTAAAAGCTGCTCAACATTAACCAATCAGTAGCAACAACAGTAATCGTCCACTTCTTCAAGATTTCATACTTAACTTCCGAAGTCTATTGTGCAGAAATATCTATTGTACGCTTAAAAATAGGGTGGGGACAAGGGGATTAATTTGACATTTAGAATGTCACATATACTCTATATCATGCACATAAAAAATTAACATATTTGATGCAACTTTTAGTGTTCATCAAGAGGCTTGAATTTTGCAACTGTCTAGAATTAATGGTATTTGATGGAATAGAAAATAATAATTAAATTGTATTTACACAGCCAATCTATGAGGCAAACAATATGTCTAAGCTTTTTTCTATTATTTAATTTATTTTTTACTTAATTTCTAAAACACTGTCAAATTTGTCCAATTAAGCATTGTATAAATACTAACCTCATCTCCAGGCCTCAAGATGGCAAATAGAGCACATGCAATGGCGTGAGTACCTGAAAAAAACTGACATACAATAATGATAACAACAATAATAGTAGAAGTTCTAAAAGTAACAGAAATAATAGCAGTTCAACATTCAGAAATAAAATTAGATCTACTGAACAAACCTGAGATCGAACTACAGAAATAAAATTAGATTTACTGAACAAACCTGAGATCGAACTATTGCTGATTCGGAGCAAAAAATATCAGCAAATACAGAATCTAGGGCTTCACGGCCACCACCATCATCATGTCCATACCCTGTACATCCACCAAAGTGCTAAAAGGATATTATTTATGGGCCAATAATGACAATTCAAAAATTATTTAGACATTTTGACTAAATCAAAACAGTACAGACTTTGATGGGTTCTGAGGGTACCAAAAGTCTACCAAATATCCTTTTTTTTGACTGGACGCGACAAAAAAATTGTTGAAAACCAAAGAATTGATGAAATAAAAATTTCTGTTCCCGGGTCTACCAAAATGTACTGACTATTAGAAACACAAAACTTTAACTACTTGTATCAGAGTTCACATTTCATATACAGGATTGTTTTCTCATGCATTCTTAAGTAGCATTTTTTTTCAAAATAGTTCATAATTAGTATTAGAAAGTGAAACTTGAACTGTGATAGCTTACATGAGGAGCAATTCTGGCATTCTTAAAAGCAGTAAGAACACGTGCTGAGTTGATAGCAACCTTGCTATCTATCTCCCTATACTTCCCATACAGCGACTCCACTGCTCTCTCTACCTAAAATTAGTCATACCAACCCATTATCCAGCAACAGAAAAAAAAATGAACAATATTAAAGTAAACAAACATTAAGAAAGGAAAGGAGAGAGGAGAGGAGAAACCTCGGGATGAAAAGGCGAAGATGCATAGCAGCATATGGTCCTTCTTCGGACGAGTCGAACGGGCGCCACTGACAGTGGCCTAGATACAGTGAGAGGCACTGTGGCCACCATGATAGCAGCAGTAGGAATGGCGATAGAGATAGCCAGATAGGCCTTTCCAGTTTCCACTGGCTGGTTGCTGGTTAAAACAAAAAATTTTAGTTATATCGGAGAGAAAATTGGAACATATATGGCCCCAAGGCCTATTTTGTTGGAATGGGCTGGGCTATAAAGCTCTTCTATTGATAGAAATAGCTCCAATGTGCCTATTCCAGTATTCCTAAGGATTGACAGTGTGGTGTGGCTACAATGATCCTATTTCTTTCAAGATAATCAGAATTAAGAAATTACTTAAATTTTTACCATCCAATTATAGTATATACTTATGCCAATATTACAGAGAGCCATACAGGATCGTCTAGATATAGCTAATGCTAGTAAAACAAAGAAAAATATAGAAGAGGCTATCTAATAATATAAAACCATATTGAAGTTAATGTTGGGGTTCTTGAAAAATTGCCATTGCAGTAAAATATCAAGAAAAAGAGTATTAAAAAAAACTTGTAACAGTAATATAGCCTCAGCAAGGTATCACTTTCCTCCAATTATATTTGCAACTATTTGTAAGAAAATTGAAAGTTGTGGATCTATTCTGCTTATGCGATGCTGATCCTTTTTTAGGTTAGCTTCTCATTTTCTCAGGTAAGTCATTCTGTTTTTTTTTGAATAATAATTAAATTTTTCCTTGTTAAATGTCTAGCATGTTTCTAATCGATATATCACATAACATATTCTTCAATTTTAATAGGTGGTAATCTTGCGACCTTTACAGTTTGATTTCATTTAAAATAATTACTATATTTCTGCAACAGCTTGCATTGATGTTCTCCTTTTGGCAAGGGGAAATGAATTTCAAAAATAAAGTGCAAATAAAGTATCTAGTTATTTAGATTCAGTAAAATTTTAGAAATGTTGTTCACACTTTTGATTGTTCTTCCTTCACCTTTGTTTTATTTTTCTCACGAGCGGGAAATGAATTTGAACAATAAATTGAATGAACATAATTTATTCTCCATTTTTATTTTGGTAAAACTTCGGGAAAGTCGCCCAATGAATCATTCCATTTAATTATACCCAGTAATTAATGAGCATACAAAAGACGACAAATTTGAAAAAGCACGGCCAGGAGGCGTTTCATCGGTTTTCCTTCTGTCGATGACACCTGTATAAATTCCTCTGCCATTTCCCTTTGTTCATTCCTTCGTCCTCGTTTGCTCCTTCATTGATGGAAGAATTGCCAAAATCTAGCAGTTTAATCGTCTCTCAGGTATGAGCTCTCTCGATTTTAATGTCATGAAAAAGAGCAACGACATCCGAATGTTGTTCATTATTGTAATACTCAAGTTCCTTTAGCCTCTCCTTTCATTATTCTTAATTTGAAACCTTTGTCCTGTATCCATCGAGATAGGTTCCCAGTATATACCTACAAAACTTGTGGTTTAAAAGAACTATTTTTATTGTCACAGTTCTAAACTATACCATGATGAAAAAGCAGTTGTATTTAAAGCGGGGGGAAATTTAGGCTTTTGTCCCTCTATAGCAGCCAGACATTACTATAATTTTGCTATTATTTAGAGAAGGACTGATGATAGAATTAGAAAAAGGAGAAAAGTGAAGGCTGCCAACATGTTCCAGGAATCTCAGTAAAAATAAGTAAACAAACTGTATTCAGAAAAGAAAAATAAATTACAGAAAATTCCTTTGCATCAGAATGCAGGAATAATGGACAGCATCTCAGTAAAATTTGAAGATTGTGCCAACATGTTCCAGGAGTCTGAGGTAAGGGACATGTACGGGTTCAATAATGGAGGCAATTTTATTGAAGTTGTATGCGGTTGCACCAGCTATAGGTTTGGTGACAGTGTCGGGAAACTCAGAGTGTATTCATCCGGTGCACTTGAGATTAAATGTGAATGCAACCCTGCATGCAATGAAGGTCTTTTTGTCTTTTGTTCATTCTCTTATCATAATGCTTGTATGTTTCAATTTAATCTCTGTCATGTGGAAAATAACTTGGTTCAACATATCTCCTTTCTTTAGTTTTGAAACCGACTGAATTTGAGAAACATGCCCTGAAGGAAACACCAGGAAAATGGAGAAGTAATATTTGGGTTACTATTGGGGGCCAAAAGGTTCCATTGTCAAGAACAGTCCTGCTAAGGTACAGTACTGTAAATTTAAAGAATCGCACTTCCAAACGTAAAGTACATAGAGACGAGTTTGTGAAGTGCACTAAGTGTGGCAAAAGACGCCGGTTTGGGGTGCGAACAGAAAAGAAATACAGGGAGTATCACGATGCCGAGATTGACGACAATTGGGAATGCTCTCGCCACCCCAATGACAGGTTTGGATATTTCATTTCTCTAATAACTCTTTTTTTTTTTTTCAGCGGGATCAACAACAACCTGATTAAGTATATGTTAGTATACTCTTTTTCATATTTAACCCTTCTCTAAACCTCTAGCATATATATTTTTTTCGAAACTAAATGGCCAGCAGTCACCTTCACCTGTTTCATTTGGACTTGTCCAACTGAATTCATATCCTCTGCAGACCTTTTGAGGTCTGTAAGAGGGCAGACCTTTAATCTGAACAGTCTGATCGATGATGGGCGTCCCCTGATTAATATCAGAACCGTCAAGATTCGTGCGGCCAGTGAAAATCTTCCCGTTGAGATTAAATTGGACGGTTCAGGATTAAGGTCTGCCCTCAGGTCTGTAGAGGATGCTGATCCTTGTCCAACTAGCAGACAAGAATGCTTATGGTTTGTCATGATGACATTTCTTTCTTATTGCTCTTTTTTATTTTTTTTTTCCATTTTATTATGACCTTGCCATTAGATGATCTATTTTATGATTGTTTTACTGACTGGTTGTTTTACTGGTTAACAGAATCACTTGTGCTGACAAAGAAGAGAGGAAGAGTAAGATACGTGCAAGGGGATGTCATCGAGACAACATGTGCAGTGGTTGTACAGCATGCGTTTGCTTTGGTTGCAAGAAGTGCCGTTTCTCAGACTGCAACTGCCAAATTTGCATTGATTTCCTAAGAAATGCTGACATATGACATTAATGTATGCAAAATTCTAGTGCATAGCAATTAATGTATGCCTTCAGCAACTTTTTAACAGTGGCCTTTAATTTTAATAAACAAGTGCTTTGTGAGAGATGGTAAATTTTATGAGTTCCTATGGTACTTGATTTGGAAGTTTTCATTGTTTTTTGTCTCTTATGATGCCAGGGAGGTGAGCTTATTGTTTGTGATTGTGTCAACGTCAATATTTATTCTGCATAGGCTGTGAAATGAGCTCAATATGCAAGGGGGGAAAGCACCTTCCCTAATTATTGAGATTATTATTTGGATTTGAATCAGGATGTTCAAATCTAAAATCTAGATGATCGTAACTGAGATAAATTCACCTATGTAAGTTTACCCAAAAAGTATTGCATATATTTTAAATCAAGAATGCTTCGATTACAAAAGAAAATTGTATGAGGCATACATTCTAAATCAAGAATATTGACCTGATGCTTGTTCCTTGAAATTTGGCAAGCATGCGAGTACATAGTTTATTTAGTTTCAAATTGTAAGTGTATGACTTGCAAAGAGCTGCTGTCAGCTGTCTCAAATGATATTGTTTGTTATTGAATAGCCACATAATCAAATTTTCGTCAACACATTTTGAATATGCCATTTGAAAATCTTCTCTTTTTTCTAAAAATGATAAATGTGGCGATGAATGTTTACTCCATTTAATTAAAAAAATAAAATAAAAATTGCATGCTACCTAGTGTGAAAGAAAAAAGTACACATGAGTTTTTGGTATTTCGTGATTGGGTTTTCTCAGAAGTTTTTGAATTAACAGTAGTTAAGCAGCCGTTTTCAATGCAACAATATTTTATTAGAGAATGACCAACTCTGGCTCCCTCTTTTGGTGGAGAATAGATTTAAAATAGCCGCGTGCTTCTCATTTCAAATGGATATATCTGGCAGACTGGCAATGGCAATTAGGTGGATGATGCTTTTGGCATCAGAATATTATAATAATATTATAATGCGTTTTGAACATTAGAGTTACAAATATGTGCAATGCCATGACAAACGCGTCATGTCCGAATCATATGTTAGACTTTCCTGAAACATGATTATATTTATCGATAAATTGATAATCCAAATTACAAAATTATCCAAAAAAATAGACGATACAAGAATATTTTGGTCATTTCATAAAATTTATCATCTTTAACCCTCATTATGAATGTGTTCTCTCTATGTCATGTTGTGCTGTATCTTACCACATGCCACGTTATGTCTAAACAGTTCGCATGTTGTGTCTATTCTATCAAAGTCGGACACTACACATCTAGAGACACGAGACATCTAAAATCTTGTGCTGTGTCGTGTCTTTATCTTGCCGTGTTGCATCTGTATCTTGGCGTGCACCACCTGTATGTCACGTCATGTTCGGACACGCCATGCTTTTTTGAGAACGCTGCTCAACATGACTCGTTTTGCTTCGTAGTCAAAGCTAAGCAATTCACATGGAAGTATGGAGCCATGTGGATTGAATGCTGATGAAGGGACAGTGGATCCTGAAATATCAATTTGATACTTGCACCCAACTACCGCCTTATTTAATTTCAAGAAACCTTATTTAATTTAACGTGCCATTTTATAGAGTAATATATAAAAGAACTCTCAACCGATAACATTATATATAACCCAACTTAAGGCAACGCTACCAGCTTCTTGTGTAGTTTTATGAGTGAGTGAGAGAGATGAAGAATTTTGTGCTAGTTGTTGCCCTGGTTTTATTTTCAGCCACTTCAGCATATTGCTGGAGCAAGGAGGGCCACATGATGACTTGTAAAATCGCCCAGGTAAATTGGAGGGTGTTTCCCCCCTCTTTTCTATTTTTTTTTTCTTTTAATACAAACAAGGCATGCTATTTATCTGTTGGATGATGCAGGGAATTATCATACATTGTTTTTATTAAAACAAAACAACATAAAAAAAGAAGCTTTACAATTTTGGGGTTTAGAAGTAACAATTATAATGAATAACCAACAAAAAAATTAGGAGAACAGGTATCTGGTACAAATGATGAATGACAAACTATGAACAAATGAGAGGCAGGCATTTAAATTCTTACACCAACTCATTAATAAGAAATTTGTTGGAATAACTTAAACATGCAAAAATGAAAAAAAAAAGAAAATAATGTGTTTCTAAGGTTTTAGATTGGATGCATTTCAGGAGTAAGGTCCCTGTCTTTTTGTCTTTTTTTGCAGGATTTACTGGAGCCAGATGCAGATGAGGCAGTGAGAAATCTTTTACCAGATTATGTAGAAGGCGATTTATCAGCACTGTGTGTGTGGGCAGATCAGATAAGGCACTGGTATAAATACAGATGGACCAGCCCCCTCCACTTCATTGACACCCCTGATAATGCGTGTTCCTTTGACTACTCGAGTAATTTTACTGTTCATTCTAATAGTGTTAGTCATGCTTACATTGTTGTCTCACTTTCACCCAAGTATTTCACTATCGGCTACACCTTTTGGTCAAGACCGGCATAGGTAATACAGCATTTACTTTATGATGGCACCAGACAAAGTAGTTTTGGCACTCTATGATATGCATCAGCTATTTAATTACCTGAAACTTGGCCTTAATTATTAATCCATACATGATCAAACCCACTTAAGGCTTAGAATTTATTTTTTCGTATTTGGTGGGATGGTTAGTAAACCTTCTTGGTAGTTAGTCTGATCCTAATATGTTGATTTCAGAAGTTGATAGTTTGACCATGGAATTTATTGTTTAGGTATCTTTTGGAAAATGACTATGTACTTGTTATAATTGATCAGGTGGAAAACACATAGTAATTGATTTGTTTTCCTTAACATAATAATTAATCCTACCACAGAAAACAATTATTCTTGTTCTGGACCACAAAATAAATAAAGAAATAAAATAAACCCAGAAAACTTAATGAAAGACTACATCAAAATTTCCATAGACCAAGTCATGATGGCCATGAATAGGTCATACCTGCATGCACCAGTACCAGACTTATTTCAATCCATATAATTATTAACAGTCAAGTTGAAAATTAATAAAAACAAGTATATCGTGCTTTTCGCTAGATAGTCAATGTCTAGTTTATCCAAAAAAGTATACCGTGCTTTTCAATATTAATATCCAATAAAAATACTATAGACAACAAAAATATTTCTCTAAAATTCTAATTTCGACTATCAGGGGACTGTCATGACCCAAAGGGCAAAAAGGACATGTGTGTGGCTGGTGCAGTAAGCAATTTCACATCTCAGCTTCTGCATTACAAGCACGGGACTTCTGATCGCAGATGTATGCAATCCCATCTGCAATAGTTTTCCATTAATTGAATGAATTTTTGTGTAATAGCATTCTTAAGTAGCAAATGCTTATAGATTTTACTGACCGACTGACACCATCAGAATGTACTGTACCGTGCAGACAATTTGACCGAAGCATTGCTGTTCTTGGCACATTTCATGGGAGATGTTCATCAGGTAACCAAGATCTTATAAATGTAGAACTCTAGACATTATTTTATTTCTTCATAAGCTAACATTTTTGTGCAAAATTAACACAGCCAATGCATGTCGCGTTTACAAGCGATGTAGGTGGGAACACCATAGAGTTGCGTTGGTATCGGCACAAGTCTAACCTACATCATGTATGTTTCTCACAAACACTTTCTTCCAAAATTATAGTTGTCAGACTTATCTCACAAGCTTACAAGCAACTTTGAATGTCTATGTGAATTCATAATTGAATAAATGAAACAAAAGGTTTGGGACAGAGAGATACTACTGACAGCTCTAAAGGACTATTATGACAAGGACATAGATGCCTTCGAGAAGGATCTCGAAAGCAATTAGACCTCTGTAAGTTGAAAATCTGAAACCACTGTAGAGTGACATTTTAAATTTAATATATACAGCTATATCCAAGAATTCTATTAATTGTCTTTGAAATTGGTAGGGAGGATGGTCAGATGATGTTTCTACTTGGGGTGACTGTGATGATCTCCTCTCTTGCCCAACTAGGTAATGTCAGATCGCTTATTAGAAGGAAAATAAAAATGTATAGAATTGACGTCTGGTGATGATAATCTTCAAACTACTAAAACACAAGTAAGCCTGAAATGTTTATACAACAGGTACGCAAAAGAAAGTATAAATTTAGCATGCAAGTGGGCCTATGATGGAGTCAATGATGGTGATACTCTCTCTGGTAAGCCTCTCTTTCACCTTTCTATGAATATTTAGGTGGAATCTAGTAGATAAGTTTACCAATCAAATAAAAGAGTACAATCTGATCTACTATAGTAATATGTAATAATATTTGCAACTGGATTTGAATGAAAACAGAGGAATACTTCGAATCAAGGTTTCCAATAGTGGCAAAAAGAATAGCACAGGGTGGAGTCAGGCTCGCTATGTATCTTAACTGCATTTTTGGAGAGCACAACCGTGACATTATATCACCAACCTAAGTACCTACAGACATCATCATTTTCAGATCCTTATTCATTTTATTATTCTACAGCTTCAACTGGTAGAGGTGATAATAAACACACATTAATTATAGTAATTTTCCTCATTGCTGACTCCATGTACTTTGACATTGAAGCTGTAAACATTCATGTTGACTAATGGTGAATAATTTTTTAAAATTTCTATCTTGTTTGTCTATGCCTTTTTCCTAGGCAGCTTGTCGTGCTGTAGTGTAACAGGGTTATAAGTGTTTCTTCTTTTTCCTCTTCTTCTTCTCTCTCTCTCTCTGATTTTTTTTTTTTTTTTTTTTTTTTTTTTTTTTTTTTTTTCCCCCCCCCTTTGGCTGGGGTTGGGTTGGGGGTTTGATGCAATGACAAAAAAGACAGCATGGTCTAAGGTCTTTCAGACATTCAAATGCACCAAGAATGTCAGAACAATCAACATAATAAGCAGTTCAAATGTAGGTATATAAAGTCATTGTCAAATCGAGTACAGACAGATTATAGAAGTTTTTGTAGTCAGGAAATAATAAAATGAAGATTCTGAATGCTTTCTGAGGTAAATAAGATCATCGTTTACCTGATAGAAAGGAATCTAGGTTACAAGCGGCATCCAATAGGAGCCGAACAGGATGCAAAGCGACGCCTAAGAATCAGACATCAGTTATCTCACGGAAATGAAAAAGGAGGGAGAGGAAGGGAATAGATAAACCTCTTTGCTTAAACTTGAACATGTTGATTTTAGCTATTTCTAAGCCCAATGGGCTCGTGTGACTATGCATCTCGACCCGACTTGTTCAAATTTTTTATGGGTTCTAACGAAGTTTACACTTTACAGCGTTACATACTCTGCTTGTTCCAGTGAAAATGACAAGCATACAAGTACATAATAAATTCGGAGGTAACTTGTGTCGTGTACCACTTGCAAAAGCTGCTGTCCAAATGATTGATTGTTATTGAAGAGATCACACAAGCACGAAAGTACATAACTTTAATTTCGTTAGCACATTTTCAAAAAATCTTCTCCATTTGCTAAAAAAAAGGGGTAAATGTGGCAAAGAATGTTCCATTTAATAAAAAAGAAAAATTCATGCTACCTAATATGAAAGAAAAAGGTACAATATAATTGGAATTTTGGTATTTCGTGATTATGTTCTCTCACATCAAGTTGTAGAGTCAACGGTAGTTAAACAGCCATTTTCATTGCAACAAGATATCAAATACATTAATTAAAGACGGACCAAGGCTGGCTTCCGCCTTAGGTAGAGAATAGATATACACACAAATGGTTGCGTGTTGTTCATTTCAAATGGATATATGTGGCAACGATATTTCGGTGGATGATGCTTTTGGCATCAGGAATATTACTATGTATGCTCCTCTTATCAGAACCTTTTGCCTCTTAGTCAATGCTAAGCAACTCACATTGAAGTATGGAAACATGTGGATAAAAGGCTGAAGAAGGGAAGGTAGATCCCGAATTATCAAATTGAAACTTGCACTCAACGACCACCTTATTAAATTTCAAGTGTCATTTTGTAAAGTAATATATGAAATAACTCTTAACTGATTAATATTATATATATATATATAAACCATTAACCATCTTATGGCTAACTGGCTCTCGGTCTTGTGTTCTGCTGAGATAGAGAGAGAGAGAGAGAGAGAGAGAGAGAGAGAGAGATGAAGAGTTTTGTGCTAGTCGTTGCCCTGGTTTTATGTTTAGCCCCTTCAGTATATTGCTGGAGCAAGGAGGGCCATATGATGACTTGTAAAATTGCCCAGGTAACTTTAAGGGATTTTTTTCCTTTTAAAATGTAATGATGGCGGGCTGTTTGGGTGTTCTTTGATGCTGCAGGCAAAATTTCGTGCTTTATTAAATTAAAATGAAACAAGCTACAAAAAGAAGCTTTACAACTTGGGATTTTGAAAGGAACAATTCTAATGAATAACCAACAAGTGACAAGCACAGGTACCTGGTACAGAGTATACTGGAAAAATGAGGAAGAAACCAAATATGAATTTAAAAATTATCAAATAACTTAAAAGTGAAAACAGGAAAAAGAGACGAGCGTGTCTCTACATTTATTCTAAATTGGATGTCTTACTGAGTAAGGTCCTTGTGTTTTCTGTCTGACATTATACACTTTCAAGATAAAGAGAGCTATTTCTGCAAACTAATAAGTACATATTGCAGGATCTACTGGAGCCAGATGCAAATGAGGCAGTGAAAAATCTATTACCAGATTATGTAGACGGAGATCTTTCAGCACTGTGTGTGTGGGCAGATCAGATAAGGCACTGGTACAAGTATAGATGGACCAGCCCCCTGCACTTCATCGACACCCCTGACAATGCGTGTTCCTTTGTCTACTCGAGTAATTTTACTGTCCATTCTTTACTTGTGTTACCCAAGATTACATTGCTGTCTCACTTTCACCCCAAGAATTTCACCATCTGTTGGACAAGACCAGCATAGAGAATACATATGGCTTAAGAGTGCTATTTTTTTTTCTCAGTAGTTAGTACTGATCCAGATCCTAATATTTTGATTTCTAAAGGTTGATAGTTTGACCATGGAACGTTTTTTATTTGGTATCTTTTGGAAAAGAACCATGTACTTGTTATAATAGATCCGATGGATAATACATAGAATAGAAATGTTATCCTAACAAGATAATTATTTTATCATGGAAAACAACTATTCTAGTGCTATAACACAAAACAGAGAGTAGACCTAAGCGAAAAATGAAAGACTAAATCAAAATTTGCAATAGACCAAGTCATGTATATTGATTGGGTAATTGATCCCTACTATTGTGGTGTTCAGTGTTCTGTGTCTGCAAGTTTTTTCCTTTTCGGTTGGGTTGGGTTGGAGGGAACACCCTCAGATGAATCCATACTTACACTGATAGTTTGCATCACGTATATGGCCACGATCCGGTCATGCCCTACAGTCTTTAACTAAAATTCTAATTCTGACTAATAGGGGACTGTCATGATCCAAAGGGCAAAAAGGACATGTGTGTGGCTGGTGCAGTAAGCAATTTTACATCTCAGCTTCTGCATTACAAGCACGGGACTTCTGATCGCAGATGTATGCAGCCCCATCTTTAATATTTTTCCATCAATGTGATCAAATTTTGTGAAACTAGAACTATTAAGTAGGTTGTTTGAACTTTTGAGATTTAACTGACTCACTAACACCATCAGATCTACTTAACCGTGCAGACAACTTGACCGAAGCATTGCTGTTCTTGTCCCATTTCATGGGAGATGTTCATCAGGTAAAAAAGATCTTATAAATGATAAACTCTCGACAGTATTTTCATTCTCCATTGCTGAATTTATATGCAATTACCACAGCCAATGCATGTCGGGTTTACAAGCGATGAAGGTGGGAATACCATACAGTTGCATTGGTACCGGCACAAGTCTAACCTACATCATGTATGTTTCTCACAAATACTCTCTTTCAAAACATCGATCACAAACTTATCTCTCAAGCATACAAGCTAACTCTGAATGTCTTGTGTTGTGCTCAATATTATTATTATTTTTTTTTAAAATGAAACTTAAGGTGTGGGACAGAGAGATAATACTGACAGCTCTAAAAGACTATTATGACAAGGACGTAGATGCCTTTCAGAAGGATCTTGAACACAATTATACTTCTGTAAGTTGAAAACTTGAAACCATTAAATAGTAACATTTTTCAAATTTAGTGCCCAGAGCTATATATCCAAGGATTCAATTCATTGTGTTTGAAATTGGTAGGGAGGATGGTCAGATGATGTTTCTACTTGGGGTGTCTGTGATGATCTCCTTTCTTGCCCAACCAGGTAGTTGAAGACTGCTTAATTAGAAAAAAAAAAGTTTAGATTTGACATTTGATGATAATCTTCAAGCTATTAAAAATATAATTAAATCCTGAAATGTTTGTACTACAGGTATGCGACAGAAAGTATAAATTTGGCATGCAAGTGGGGCTATGATGGAGTCAATGATGGTGATACTCTATCCGGTAAGCATGTCTCTTTAACCTTCCCATGAATAATTAGTTGGAATCCAGTAATAGCAAAGTGTAGCAATCTAAGATTAGACAGTACTATCTGATCTAATTTACTAATATGCAATAAAATTTTCATTTGGATTTGAATGGAACAGAGGAATACTTTGAATCAAGGTTTCCAATAGTGGCAAAAAGAATAGCACAGGGAGGAGTCAGGCTGGCTATGTATCTCAACCACATTTTTGGAGAGAACAACCGTGACATTATATCACCGACCTAAGTACCTACAGTCACCATTATCTCAGATCCCTATTCATTTTATTACTTAGCAGTTTCGATCAGAAGAGGGTAGCAACATTCCTTGTTGACTAACATGATGTACTTTGAGTCTTTGACATTATAACATTGAACTAATGTCGACTTTGTAGTGAATGACTTTCAAAATTACTATTTGGTTTGTAAGTTTGTCGACGTCTTTTCTAGGGCTTGTCATGCTATAGTACTGCAGGAAAAGAAATGTTTCCTTTTTATTTATTTATATATTTATTTTTGTGGTCTAAGTCTCTAAGATCAGACATTCAAATGCACTAAGCATGTCAGAACAATAAAATAGAAATCGTTCAATAAAACATAGAAAATTAAGGAACAGAAGAAGTTTATTGAATAGCTATAGAATATCACATCTTGAGTTGGACTATTTGATGGAAAAACAAAGTTATTGTATAGGCTTATTGTAGGTAGATAAAGTCATTTCTAGAGTCACTGTCAAATCAGGTACAGATTAAGGTTATTCTTTCGGAGGTAAATAAGACCGTATTTACCTTACAAAAAGGATTCTAGCTTACAAACGGCATCGAATTGGAACCGAAATAGATGCAATAGATCATAGATGACGCTGCCCGACAAATAGACACCATCACACCGGAACAGTTATCTCACGGAGAGGTGAAAGGAGGAAGAGGAAGAGGAAAGGCTAAAGAAATTTTCTGCTTTACCAATTGAGTTTAGCTATTTTTGAGCCCAATGGGCTTGTGCGGCTATGCATTTCGGCCTGCATTTGTTTAATCCTTCTGGACATTTTAACTTCCCTAGAAATTACGGGGTTATTACCCCAAAAATGACATCTATACTTTGGAAAAAAGAAAAATTGATCCTTATAAAAAAGTTATTCTACATTGACTCGTAGAATTTAATGAAATTTTGATTCTTTCTTCTTAGCAATTCATTGGAGTTAATAATTTTCTAAACTTTTACCGATATTTTATGATTGTTACAAAAATTTCAAATTACATTGTCCATATGTTAAAATAGTTAAACGCTTATTTATATTTTAATTTTTCCGTTTAGATTAAATATAATATATGTTACGTCTTTTTCCATCACTTACTGATATAAATAAAATGTATAATCATGTAAATGATATGATACAAAGTACATCCAATGTATATAGCTGGAGGAATATATACAGTCAGAATTAGATATTGGAAATTACTTGGCTTAAAATATAATATCATTAAATGATATATAAATGTATAATCAGTTGGTATGAAAAAAAAATTGGGTGTCATTTTATTTGTTATATTTTTGCGATTGAGATGGTATCATACTACTGACGATTTGACTATTAATTTAACCTCAAACTAAAAATTGATATCATGCATCATACAAAATCAATGATATTGGATCATTTTAATTGTTTAAAAGTTTAATTAAGCTAGATTAAATAACAATGGTGCTTTGTTATTCTTTAGTTGCTTAAATATTTAATTAAGCGAGAATAAATATCAATGGTTCTTTTTTCTATTCATATTTAAACTAGCAAATTAATCTAGAAGTGTTCATCATGTCAATTACAAACATAAAAAACTAAGAGAGTCATGAACTTGTAAAATTTATGCTACTCAAGAAAAGTTCAAAACAATTGACATTTTTTGGTCTGTTGATTTTGGTAGTTTTTTTTTTTTAAGTGTACCGAGATAAAGTTAAAATAGCATCAGTGTGATGTGATATAAATATGAAAATCAACCAATTAATTCACAGCATTAATTTATAAATTTTTAAAATAATTATTTGAAGAAAGATTTCGTCACGATCCGTTTGTTAAAAAATATTCCTTTCGGCATTATATCATTTAGATTTATTAAAAAATATTCCTTTCGGCATTATATCATTTAGATCCGTTTGTTAAAAAATAATTATTTAGATTTAGATCCTTCATTTCTGATTAACGAGGCTCTCAGTTAAAAAAAAAAAGAAAAAAATGTTCTCACTTCTCATCTAAAAGCATAAAAACGCCACTTTGTAAAACAGTGACAACAGAGACGATGCAACTATGACGGTTCAGAAGGAACGAGTATTCGGTGCAGAATTCGGCAACCGCTCCGTTGCATCATATCATCCTCTCTTTTCTTCTCGATCCTATCCTTTCCCAACTCCAAAGGACCAAAGCTCAGCTCGGTCCAGACTCTACAGCTTAAACCACTCATCACTTCTTTATCCGATCCCCACAAAAAATCTCATCCAATCACATCATTAACCCAGCCGTAATTTCTCATCAATAAACAAACAATACTCTAGTAACAAATTCCCATTTCCCCTCCCAGAAATCAGGAAAGAAACACATAGAAACCCTAGGCAAAAAATCCCACAAATCAACACACCACAATCGCACCTCACCTCCTTTCTCGCAAGCCAACTCATGGCTCGCAACCTGATCCGCCGCCTTCCAATCCTCTACCAAAACCAACACCATCGCCTATTCTCTTCCGCCACAGCCGCTGTCGCTCCATCCCCCTCGGCCCCACCTGTCAGAGATGAAGACGAGATCGTAGAAATGAAAGGGGTGAAAGTATCTGGCCGACCCCTATACATGGATATGCAAGCCACCACTCCCGTTGACCCACGTGTCGTCGATGCCATGCTCCCCTTTTACCTCTCCCGTTTCGGAAACCCCCACTCCCGCACCCATCTCTACGGGTGGGAGTCCGAAGCCGCTGTTGAGACTGCCCGTGCTCAGGTTGCATCCTTAATAGGCGCCAATCCGAAGGAGATCTTTTTCACTTCGGGTGCGACCGAGTGTAATAATATTTCTGTTAAAGGTGTTATGAGGTTCTACCGGGATAAGAAGAGGCATGTTGTGACTACCCAGACCGAGCACAAGTGCGTGCTCGACTCGTGCCGCCATCTTCAGCAGGAGGGTTTCGAGGTCACTTATCTCCCGGTCAAGTCTGATGGACTTGTTGACTTGGAACAGCTGGAGGCTGCAATCCGTCCTGATACGGGTCTTGTTTCTGTCATGGCGGTGAATAATGAGATTGGTGTCGTGCAGCCGATGGAGGAAATTGGGAGAATTTGCCGGGAGAAGGGTGTTCCTTTTCACACTGATGCTGCACAGGCCTTGGGGAAGATCCCTATTGATGTTGAGAAGATGGGCATTGCTCTTATGTCTCTGAGTGGTCACAAGATATATGGTCCTAAAGGTGTTGGGGCGCTTTATCTGCGTAGGCGGCCACGTGTGCGTGTGGAGCCGCAGATGAGTGGGGGCGGGCAGGAACGGGGTATTCGTAGTGGGACAGTGCCAACCCCTCTTGTAGTTGGTATGGGAGCTGCATGTGAGATAGCAGCCAAGGAGATGGAGTACGACACACGGCGAGTTACAAGCCTTCAGGAGAGGCTGCTGAATGGTATTCGATCGAGGCTGGACGAGGTGGTGGTGAATGGCAGCATGGAACACAGGTACCCAGGCAATTTGAACTTGTCTTTTGCATATGTGGAAGGGGAGAGCCTCCTGATGGGCTTGAAGGAGGTGGCCGTGTCAAGCGGGAGTGCATGCACCAGTGCCAGCCTGGAGCCGTCTTATGTGCTCCGGGCACTGGGTGTGGATGAGGACATGGCACATACCTCTATTCGTTTTGGGATTGGTCGATTCACCACAGAGGCTGAGATAGACAGAGCGATTGAGCTAACTGTGCAGCAGGTGGAGAAGCTGCGCAACATGAGCCCGCTGTATGAGATGGCTAAGGCCGGGATCAACCTGAAGTCCATCCAATGGGCACAGCACTAGAAGTCTTCATATGGTCCCCATCAGCAAATACCACAAAAAAGTGTATTGCTTTAGTATGCTTTATGAAATTTTGAGTCTTTAGAGCAGAGTTGCATGTTTACTGTTTGGTTTATAGATGTTAATAAGTAGTAAGTACAGTTTGCTGCTTTAATTTTTGGAAATACATTGGGCACAACTGTTGTGGTTGTCTGCCTCGGTGCATCAATATGCCTGTTACTGATTCTGTTTGATATCGTCATGATATGTGATTAATTACAGTACTTGCTTTTTCACGTCATTGTGAATTCCCACACTATTCTTTGCTTTATTATCGAGGTCTGAACTAATATCAGATCAATTAATTGAATTGGAAGTTCTAACGAGGTAGATTAATGTAAATTCTGGGTACACTATCTGAACTATCAACAAGGGACTAGTCAGTTCCTCTAGTAAAATAATAATCTTGTACTGAATAATATGTACAACAAATAAAATGAATAGCCTCAAGTATTGACACAATATAAAGTATGAACAACATCACCAATGCAAACAATATGTATTGTATTTATTTTACATGGAGGTTCTTCTTAAATACAAACAACTGAACAAGACATCACATAGTCTAAAGTTTGCTGTTCGATGCATCATCAGCCTCAAGGGCTCGAATCAGGTCCTGGACTACCTCTGACATGGATGGTCTGAATTCTGGCTCCTCCTGCAATTTTGCATTAAGCATCAGAGGATGTAAATAAGTTAAGATTTCATTTAAAATGCATAAATTGCAGTTATGTTTTTTACTTGTTCTTACTTGGATGCAACGACTGACAATATCTGCCACCCGCGACAGTGACCTGATTGCAAACCTTCCTCCAAGAGCTGGGTCAACCATCTTTACCAATGCATCAATGTCGTGAAGTTGGCAAGAAGCCCAGGTTGCAAGATGTCTCTCTGCTTTAGGTCGTGAGCTAAAACGAAATAATTAGGTAAGTGCTGTCACAATCATTGTTTAAGCAATGTGTTTGATTTTTTAATAGAAATAAACCGGGCATATAGATTACGAACCTATCATATGGTTCACGCCCAGTGAGGAGTTCCAGCAGTACCACTCCAAAACTATACACATCACTCTTAACACTCCAATTTCCTGATTCATTTACTTCTGGGGCATTGTAGCTTAATGCACGGGGACAATGCGACTGCTTCGCATTAGGAAATGGACATTATAAGCGCCATCAAATTCAGAGTTATGCATTTAAGGAACTATTTTCTATATAGTGGAGTTTCTCATTTGTACACAAAAATCATGAACTGTTTAAAAGATGAAATACCTGAAGCTCTGAAATGAAGGGAAGAAATGATGCCAAACCACAACCAGAAACACAAACTCGTAGTTCGTCATCTATTAGAATATTGCAAGGTTCAAATTGCTGATGTACAATTGGATACTGTGCACCCCCATGAAGATACCTTCATATCAATGTTTTATTTTTTTTATTATTAATACTGAAAGTTGATGGTTTCTAGAATGGAACCAAGTGATTCCACGTACAGGAACTTAATTCAATATTAATCAAAACTTACTCTAAAGCTTTAGCAGCTTCAAAGGCTACTCGAATGCGGGACATCCATGAAAAGTGTAATGTTCTGTTAGAATGATCATGAGAATGGATAATGTCATTTAGTGTTGTCTGGCTGAAATACTTGTAAACAAGTAGTCTCTGCTCATACTCAGCACAGTAGCCTACGAGTTCAGCAATGTTGCAATGCTGTATCCTTGAGACATGCTCAGCTAATCTCAAAAAATCGTTCAGTGGGATCTTTGATTTCCTTTCTTCCATCTTCAGAACTGTATATAGCTGGAGGAATATATACAGTCAGAATTAGATATTGAAAATTACTTGGCTAATTGGCTTGGGTAATTGGCAAATAGTGATGTACCTTTCTGTCTTCATCCTTCCCAAGGTAAAATTTGCCAAATCTGCATTCTCTGATCAAGTTTTCCTTGCTAAAACTGTCGGTGTATTGCTGAAGGATAGCAACTGAGAATGACTTGCCAGTAGAGGCATAGTTCAACCTCTTTTGAGTAGTTCGAGTTTCATCTGAATTTGGTGGTTCTCTATTGGCTGAAATTGATTGTAAATCTTTCATACTAACCTTATGTTCTCTAACTTCTTTACCAGCTTCTGAAATGAAAAATTAAACATGCATGAGCCATCATTGCAGACAATATATGTAAGTAATATTTTAAAGTTAAAGAGTGAGTATAATTTTATGTCTCTAGAAAAATAATTAGAGCAATTACCTTGGTTGTTTTGTGTACTTTGGGTTATATTGTTAGCAGAATCACCCTCTTTGGTGCTTTCGAGTGTTGTCGATTCCACTTTCATAAGAGAAGTATTCCTTTTCACTTTCCAAGTTGGTATGCAAATTGTAACCAGTAATATCGCAATTGCAATGATAATTGAGCTGCCTATGGCAACGACATAAGCTATCGCCTTTACATCCATAGTTTTTCTTTTGTGGTTAACAGTTGGTTTGTAAACAGGCGAAGGAGGCACATTTTGTTGTTCAGGTCCATCGATGGCTGGTGGCTGCTCAGGTGATGGAGATATGGTCACGTTTAGTTGGTTACCATCAGCTCTGAAACAAAATTTCTGTCATCCTTTTGCTGATATCAATTGAAAGAAAATGGTGCTTCTTTACAATCTAGTCTGTTACACTGTTAAACTTTTTCTCTTATTTGTTTCACTGTTGGAAGATTATACAAAAAACTGAATTAATTTGTATGAGTTAAAATAATAAGAGGGTTATTTGTTTTACTGTAAATTTGGGATTTTGAGCAGGTTTTCTGGTATGAATCCCGAGAACTGATTATTTGCAATGTTCCTGTCAATGTAGAAAACAGAATGCAAAATCGTTCAGCAAATGCTAAAGAGGAAAGGAGTTCAATACTTAAATTAAATGAATGTCCATGTAAATTTTCATGAAAAAGAAGTTGGAGAGTAACAATTGAATATTTGAACTAGTCAATTTAACTGCACTATTTTGTAATAGGAGTTTTAATTGAGTTCAGAGGTGCAGTTATTATAATAAAGCACTGACATTTTCTTGACAGTGTGTTAAGTTCTCGAAAAAATTATAAATATAGTGAAAAAGTTAGGGAAAGCATGTACAAGTCTTTTAGAGGAAGGTTTTGCAATACTTCGAGAGTTCCAGATAGCTCATTATTTTGCACATGCCTGCAGATCAGAGGATGGTGATTTCATAAATCGCTTATTGCACGATATATATTGTGCATTCATTTTAGTAACATGAAAAGACGCATGTTGCTCACATTGTAGCAAGAGATGTCAGGTATCTCATGGAAGGTGGTAGAGGGCCACTCAGTTTGTTAGCAGAAAGTTTCCTGTCCCGATAGAGGTTCAAATAAGATGGAAAAGTGACTAATTATTTCAATGGAAAACTAGAGCAATAGGCTACATAAAAGTTCAAATTTACTAATTAACTCAATGCGAGAAGGCATTTTCCAATAATAAAATTTAATTTATTTACTTAATTTCATCGTTATTCTTTTTTCCCTTTGAAAAATGGTGGAATAGAAAGAGGCAAGAAAATGACAGTACAAGCTCACAAGCTGAACCAGGGGTTGAAATGCATCAGGTAGTTCTCCTGTTAAAAGGTTTCCACTCAGTGACCTGTTTTGTTAACAAAAAGTATAAAAAGATAAAAAATTATTCTCTGTAGCATTGATTAAATGTATAACAGGAAGTTCTTATGGGCTTACAAGTTGGAAATAGATGTCAGATATGATATACTACTCGGAATGGTTCCTGCAAACTGATTGCCTGCGAGAGAACTTAACAAAGAAATTACAGCCTTCATCATAAGAGACATGTTTCAGTTTTAAAGAATTGATAAAACAAAACAAAATAAATAAATAATATAGTACAGTATCTGTAATGTTGAAGGCAGTTTCTCTGGTATTGCTCCACCTATGCTATTGTTGCAAAGATCCCTAGCCCAGAAAACCAAAAGAAAGGGGCTATAAAAATAATTTATTGGGACAGTGAATCTTATTGAAATTGAAAATATTATTATTCATACAGTGTTAAGAGGGAAGTGAAATTGGCCAAGGAATCATCCTGCAGCTTCCCTTCAAGGTTTGCTCCACTGAGAACTCTGTTAATGTCAAGAAACTTTGCATTTTCCATTAAGGGAGCATGATTTTATGCTACTGTAAATTAAATATATTATATTGTTTGTGTTTGTGTGTTTGCATGTGCATGTGTGTGCGAAAAAGTGCGCGTGCAAAATAAAGGGTGGTAAGAAGGGTGCTGATTTGGCAAAAAAAATTAGTGAAATAACAGTACATGGCAGTTATTCTGTTATTGGTACATTGAACACCTTGCCAGAGCTCATAACAGGGGTCTCCTCCAAGTGCAGTCCATCCAGATAGAGCCGGTGAACCAAGTGCATTGTATAACTTATTTATAGCATAAACTGATTTTGCAAGCATAGAAAAGAAAATATAAGTTAATTATAAATAAAAATCATTCACAAAAGGACATATAAGAATTGAGATGAGAACTGATAGGCTTTAGGTACCGTCTTCTGAGTTCGTGTAGGTTGGGAAAAATGGCAAAGCCGCATGGAGCTCTGTACAGAACATAAGCAAGAGAACAAGTCTCAAGTTGACTGTACTTTTTACTTCTGCCATTCTTCTATGATTCATTGTTTCAAACACTTATTTCTTCCAATGGCCTGCTTGCGTTTCCAAAAGAAGGGAAATTTTTTTGGCTCAAAATTAAGTTTTGAGTGACAAAAGAATGACACAAAATGTCACGCATCATGAAACATGGGAATTCATAATATTATAACAGTACTCCAAGACCAACAGCAGATTAATAATTGATGACCTGTGTAGTGTGGTGTGGTTCAAGAAAAAACGTGTATCCATTCCATCAAACCAACTCAAAGACTTGATCAAATGAACAAGTCATTTATGTTTTTTCTTGTAGCATATGCAAAACAACAAATATGTACAAGTACCGCTTTCCACAAGAAAAAAGTTATCTTTAAGAGGCTTCTGTGAAAAGCAAATCCATTTGATTAGGGGTTGGTACAGGATGAGATAAAGGCGGGAAAAGCAGAAGACCAATTTCTTTGTTAAGATTTCGGATGCAGGAAGAGATGCATCACAAACATGAAAAGTTGAAAACAGTCCAGATCAAAGTTTTTTAAAGTTAAAAACTACATTTATATTTATCTTCTTTATCATTTAGATAAATAATATAACATATCTAATATATTTGAAAATTATTTGGTTACCAACTAAACGTTGATTTAAAATTTGTTCAGTTACTACTTACTAATGAGAAACTGAGACAGAGTCATTATATTTTCAAACTTAATCGAAATGGCTAACTGATTTTTAAATTATAAAAAATTTAATATATAGTCTATTTAAATAATTATAATATATCAACAATTATTTTATTTTTATTTGATAAGTGTTTTATGTTACTTGCCACATTTGTATATTGTTGTCTATATAACCTATTCAACTCATAGTTTTTATTTTATATATTCTTTTATTGGAGCACAATCTATCAGGATACACTTTAAAGACGGGTCACACGACCATCACTGGGGCCTTTCTAAGAAACCTAACCCTAGAAGCTGGTCAGCGGGAAGATACAATCCATAAGAAAGAGAGATGGAATCCAGACTCCTCTGACAGACAATGAGGCCGTAACCACCAAGAATCCAAAATGGTTTAAAAAAGAAACCAATAGATAATGCCATAAAGGTGAAAAGAAAAGAAGATGATATGAAAATCAGCCAACAAGTTTGCTCAGGAAAGTAAGACCTAGGAAAGGGTCTCACTGTCAACCGTGTTACAAGTAAGAAAGAAAAAGAAAATAAAGTTTTCACAAAGAATGGCTAAGCTTTTGTTCAATAAACTGAAGAAGCTAAAGATTATTTATTGTGCATTGTTAATTTTTCTTCAGAATATAATTACTAAGGTGCCGGAGCCAATTAATTAGAATCCTAATTTTGCATCGCATGTTGGTACTTCAGCACCTGGTTTCTCAGTTGATCCGCCCATACACGAGACATGTTCATTACTGACAATTTCTCAAACAAAATTATTTTGTCACAGCAAAAACTTCGCTTTTTACTCCTTTATTAAATAATTATGTAACGTATTGGGTTTGGGATATGGATCTGGCCAAGAGTTCCACCTTGTTCCAGCTTTGCTCGATCTAGTTTGTACTTAACTAGTGTATATTTATGGCGTTTGATGTCACTATATTAAACAAATAAATAAATAACTAAAGTAGATATCAAGTTTCAACTTCTGTCGACAATAAGGCTGAACGAATATTGTTGGAATTTGGAGTGTGGAGACGTTTATGTGGACCACAGAGAATCTGTCGTGGACCGCAGACTGACAGCCTCTATTTGCATCTCTTGATGAATAGATGCATGTGGCTCTATATATACACTAGTCTCTGATCTTTTAAAATATACACTAGAACTCAGAAGAGAGACATAAGTGTAAAACATAAAGATGTCATATACTCCAAGAATTTGTTCTTCACCTTGAGGATCAAACACCATTAGAGAGAGATCTTCTCGTCTAGTCGGATTAAGGATTCCGATGATGAGAAGAAGTCGAGTCTAGCACTTGTAGTGTGAATAGTGTGAGATTGTTGTCAATCTCCACTGGCGATAGTTGAAGACGGGGCTATGGCGCAGCGAGAGTAAGCGACGATGGCTTGGTGCGGAGGAAACCCAAATAAAGAGGAGATCCTAACACGTTTCCACGTTCGGTATGATTTTATCGATATTCTTACAAATATATTTTCTGACCATCACCCCCGCCTACCCACCAAGTACTTGCGTAGACTGGAGAAATATAGCACTAAGTATAATTGCACAAGATTGCACAAAATTTGTTGTGGTATCAAAATATTCCAGAAGAAAAGTATTTGAGTCGTTTCTTTCTACCATGAATCACCAATTGCTTTGTATAATTATTGGTCAGTACAAATATTTGATATTAAAATAACCATGAGAGAAATGAAGGAAACAAAATTCCACTAAATATTGAGATTTATATGTACAAGACTGATGCATAACGGAGCATACATAATTCCATATTCTAGCGCTCAACATTCAATATTCACAACTGTTACAAGCACTGATACTACCCAAGTGTACTAGTGTAAATCTCTCCTAACAAGGCCTACCCAGTCTAAAGCAGAAGTAAATCATGTGCATAGAGGAAAGGAATGATAAGTTACGAAAGGGAGTAAGGATGACCGGAGTGTAGAATTCTCTTGATAGCATCCTTGTTCCAACCAAACTGCGACTCCGATGAGCTGTCACACAACACAGAAACACATGCATACTAGCATCGGCAGAGACACACACACACATACACACTTCCAATGAACAAGTTGGGTCTCACCTGGAGATTTATCATATTTTTTATATAAAAAGTAATAATTATCATACTAGTACTGTGCAATTCTTCACAAACAAACAAGTCCAGTCTAGCTTCTCTCAATTAAATGCACAAGAGGTCGCCTAAACTATATATTTCATATTAGTCACTGAAGTTTGATCAATGCCCCACTGTCATCCCACCCCTCAAAAAGAACAACAGGTAAGAAATTAAAAAGGTATCAAAACACTAAACTTTAGTTTCATCCAAATGGGGTCATTGTGTTCATAAAGAAAATTTAAAATTAAACAAAACAATATTATTAATTAATTTTCAAAAAATCAGTTCCCAAATGCATCAAGTCATAAGCTTCACATAATTCCAATGTCTCATGTTTATTCACAAATTCTTTATGTCATTGATTCATGAAAAATTCAATAAGCGACAGAATTACATAAACATAGATTTAAACAAATTAGCATTTCAGAACAGTTTGTTAAACGTTTGCAGTTAAATGGGTTCAGTAATTTGACAATGCATTTATTTGTGTAAATGGAGTTGGAGTTAAAAAAGAACACTGATAAGGTAGTTCCCACATGGTTTAGTTCCCACATGGTTATTTTAAGTGCCAAATGAACACAGACGACCTAATTTGGATCAAAATCAAGCTTCAGTCATTCTAGGGGAATATATCAAAGCTGAGTGATGAAATTGAAATATAGGGTGCTGTTTACTGGTGAAATTAAACCTAAACAGAGAAATTAGGTCATTGTTGGCTTTCTTTTGTGTTTAATTGAGATTTTGTGTAGGAAACAAAATCAATGACCATTAGCGGTTTGTACATACCAGTCCGAATTAAAATATAGAAAACATGGAACATACCTAGGGGTGGTGATCTCATATGGAAAAGATACAACCTCGGAGTTCGTAATCGGGGGAATGTGCTCTTGCTTTTCATTTGCAAATTTTATAATTTGGAAAAGGATCTCACGCACAGACGTCTCTAGTGCAGACATTCTCGTTCTGGTCTCCTCCAGTACTTTTTCTGAGACGGTTATAATTCCAGTCAGTATTGATTTCTAAATAAAAATGACTTTCCCTCAATTTCTAATGACTGTGCTTGTGTAAGAGAGACCTTATTTGTCATCTACCTCTAGTATTGAGGAAAGAAGATTTTGGGGGATTTATTGGGTGCACATTAACATTAACAATCCAATTCTCCCAAAACTGACGCTCGACTTTGCTGCCAAACCAACTCGACTGTTTGCTTTTCACCTCATAAAACGACAGGCACACCTGAAATCAAACTATCTCATGTAATATGAACCACCAATCAGATCAAATAATAAAAACAATAAGGAAAGGCCCAAACATGAGAGATAGATGTAAACCTGGCTTTTTCTGTTGGGATGCTTCTCAGACCAGGCAACAAACTGTTCGATCTTTTCATCTATTTTCTTTTCTAACTCTGCATCTCCACATTGAACCTATAAGCACAGGAAGCAACAAAAGTTAAATAGCAAATTATTCTCTTTCGAAGTTTCAATATCACAATAAAAATCATGTCAGGAGTATTCAACAAGCTCTCACATAAGTAATCTCAAAGAGTTCACAATCAACGTCTTTCGGTCGAACAAGACCCAAGGCTCGGTGAAAGAAAATTGTATGCAGAACACCTGACAAAATACATATAGAGGTGAAACTGTTAGTGTAGATGAACAAAAGGAACTTAACTAAAAATTACAAACATGTTAGTTCAACACCTTTGTATATCCAAAAGAAAGGAAAAAAAATATTTGCCCTAGTATATATTCAATATTCTAAAGAAGCAAATGATTTCATACAAAACAGAAGGTGTTTTGCCATACAAGCCAATTGATAGCACTAACAAGACTGATAGATTACAAAAAAGAAGTTGCTTTGCCATACAAGCCTAAGTCATACTGTAGTCTGCAATTTGGAAGTTTAAATGCAGTAGTAAACGAACTGATTCAAACAGAACCCAACAAGCCTGTTTCCTAGGTCAATTCCATCACCAAATCTTTATTACTTGTTTATATGTTGCGGTTGCTTATATGCAATGATTCTGTCATCAGGTCAAGATGTGGTAAGAGAAACCCATTGCTTTGCTTTTGTTCTTTAGCTGCTGTTTAGGATTTTTTCAGTTTTAAAGATCAATTTTCATTTTCCATTCTAATTAAAAAAGCAGGTTTTACTCTGGCACTTCATGTTAAAAGAAAAGTTAAGCTACCATCTCCAAAGTAAGAGAACAACAGAATGGAAACGGAAGTTTGGTGAATTAAAAGCTTAAAACTGAAAATAAGGAGAACATAACTAGAGAAGTTACTTACATCGCAACACATCCCGAATTTCTGCTGGATCTAACTCCTAAAAATTATAATTAATAATTGAGGATTAGATGTATAGCTATAAAAAGGATACCACAAAAGACCAAAAGCCATGATGCATATATAGTCAATTAGAACAAGCTAACGAATAACGAATCTGGAAACAAAATTGGCCTAAAAAACTGCAAATTGGAACAATTAGCTCAAAACTATAATTGAAAAAGTTATACACGCACCAGCTCTTTCAGCTGGCAGGTCTCGCAGTTCATATCTCTCTGTCTCTCTCTTTTCTTATTTTTTGATGAATTTCTCTCTCCCTTTCTCTCGCTCGTGTTATTTCAGATGTAATAATTTCCCAGGGTTTATTTTATTTTACAAGTATAATTAGAAATCGATTGGAACTCTTGGAAGAAAAGAGAGAGCAATCAATAAGGCATGAGCACGGAGCACCGGGGTGGGATATCTTATATCACCAAAAATATCTACGACATTCTACTAATTCGGATAATATGAATGCATTAGCCTTTAATATGCGCGTGCAGCAAGTTAATTTAACCACGCAACCATTTTAAGACAATCTCCTGTAAACAGTGGTGTCAAACGCTACTCCTTTTTTTTTTTTTTTTTTTTTTTTTTTCTAATCTTAAGTGTAAAAGAGTTAAAAGTAGGAGATGAAATGGGCTGGGCCGGGTCATCAAAGATGTATCCAATTTCCCTAAATTGGGTTTCAAGATCCGACCCGGCTATCTCGCATATCTTGCATCCCGTCCCTGGCTGCACTCTCTCGTCTCTACAGCCGCTCTCAGTTGAGGAAAGCAAGTGCAAGCATGGCCGTAATTGTTCGGCCATTTCTCTCTCCCATCCTCTCATTCTCACCTAAATCACTTCGGTGGAAAGCAACGACAGCTACTCTCTTCAAGCACAGTAAAACTTCAACGGCTAGCGTAGAAAAATCAAAATCTAAATCGAAATCAAAACCGAAAGCTTTAGTCTTGGAGAAGAGGCGGACGAGGTCAGGCGTTGAGGTAGACCTCAGTCTTCTCAGGCGGTACAAAGACAATAATACCCCTCACCTTCCTGTTTTACTATGCGAGGTGCTCCGCTGCTTCCAGCCGCTTGTGCTCCGCTCCTTCGTTGATTGTACTCTCGGCGCTGGCTCTCACTCCTCCGCTGTAATTGCTCACTCAATTCTTTTTTTGTTGTTGTAATAGAGGTGTTTGTTTGTTGGTTGATTGGTGGAATTGTTTTTGGTAGGTGATAGAGGCGCATGAGGAGATGGAGTTGTATGTAGGAATGGATGTGGATCCTGTTGCTCATAAATTGGCTCTTCCTCGTATCCATGATTTAGTTTCTAATAGAAGCCCAAAGTTAAAATCTTATACCCAGCTTACAAATTTTAAGAATATACAGCGTGTTTTGCATGCAATTGCAATCAAAGACGATAGCCTTGGCGTCAGCACGGGTTTCGATGGTATCTTCATTGACCTTGGGGTTTCCTCTATGCAGGTATTACAATAAACTTTTTCTATCTACTCAATTATTTGTGTATATTGTATTCCCATTCTACATTAGTGTTGTTCTTGCGCAATTGTCATTTCTTTTATTCACTACTTTGCGAATTCTAAATTAGAAAAATTCTGTGTAGGTGGATTGCTCGGAGAGGGGATTTAGTGTTCTCCATGACGGGCCTCTTGATATGCGTATGGACCCTCAGGTTCATCCCCACTTTTTATTTACACTTATCCTATCTTGTCTTATCAAGTGCTAGTTTTATCATTGTTATTGGCTTTGTAATGTAACTGTTTTTATGATTCACATGATGCAGACCAAAACCTGGATTATTTCTTCACGTAATTGTCTGATTATGTGAAATAAGGCTGAAAAATATTAACCTTATAGTAAGCCTAAGAAGTAAGTAGCCATTAGAACTCAATTAAAGAGAATAAAAAAATGAAACGGAAAGGGGAAAAAGGGGCCCAAAAACACAGGGAAAACAGAAAACAAAGGGAACAAAAAGCCTCTTGACGAGTGATATGCTTTGCTGCTAGACCTACCAGCACGGTTTTGGTTCTTGCCCACACATGACTTCTAGGGTATGAAATCTAAGGTTGGGATAATTTGTTTGGTATGTGAATTTTAGCAATTCTTTTATTACATAGGCTGCAGTAGCTCCTTCTAATAATTGGTGTTTTTTTTACGTAGGGAAGTTTTAAAGCTGAGGATATACTGAATTCATGGCCTGAAGATGAAATAGGACGTATATTGCGTGATTATGGAGAGGAAAGCAACTGGATGTATCTTCAAAAGCAGATTGTCACAGCTCGTGCTAGTAGGCCTTTTAACTCCACTGGCCAACTTTTGAAGCTTATTCGGAAAAACACTACCCTATCTCAAGGTATGCATACTCTTTTTCATTCATTAGTGTTCTCTCTGATCAGGATGCTGTCTCTTCAGAATAAAAAAAGAAATGGAATGGAATTGCAGGAAGGAAGGGGTGGATGAAAACAGCCACTAGGGTCTTTCAAGCATTGAGAATTGCAGTAAATCAAGAGCTGGAAACCCTAGAAGATTCCCTCTACTCTTGCTTTGATTGCTTGGCTCCTGGAGGTCGCCTTGCTGTCATCTCTTTCCACAGCTTAGAGGACCGGATCGTCAAACAGACTTTTCTTCACTTGGTCAACCATGGTGGACGACCAAATGCCGATCAACATGAAGATGATGATCGTCATTGTAAAGAGAATATTAGTGAAGTTGAAATTAATGGAGATGGAGAAACATGGTTTAAGGATAGGGTGCATGGAAGGTATGGGGCTATTATGACAAAGAGGCCAATTACGCCTTCCTTGGAAGAAGAGACTTTCAATCCTAGATGTAGAAGTGCGAAGCTACGTGTTTTACAGAAGCCATCTAGTCCGAGATGATTTCTTTATGCACTACATTTCTTATGCTATGAAGGCATTCAACCGTCATGCAGCTGCTAAAGCTAACTCTTCAACTTACTAATTAGATTGCCACCTGCAATTGGAAAGCATTTGCTGCTTTTGGCCATGATCAAAATGATTTTTAGGTGGGATTTCATTTCATTGGAATTGATTTCATGAGATTTTGTTGTCTAATAGCATAGAAATTCCGACCAAATGACATGAAATCCATCCATTTTTCTCCAGAATTTTCTAATGAAATGACATCCCATGTTAAAAAATGTCATTCTGATCAGGGCCTTAATAATGCAACTTGCTACAAATGCTTACTGAGTTAATTGTGGTCAAGTGCTCATTTCGTTGTACATTGGATTTGTGTACTCGGTATAGTAAAATTTCTGATATGTCATTGATTCGTTTAAACATATGAGAATGATACTGTACTTGTGATGTTTCATTATTATTTTTTTTCCTCCAATTATGCTTCATGTTGGTACTAGCGGACCTGGCGAATTATTGAGATATACCCTCTAGCCTCTGTATGTATTTCTTAGTGTCAAGTAGCATGTTTCAGATTTCCAAAAGTAATGCAATAAAAAAACTGAGCAATTTCAGATGTTTCAGATGACAGTAATCAATTTCCCAATCCAAACAAGTATTGGGCCATGATTGCTTATAAAAGGGCCGAATGTAAATAGGCATTAGGCCATGATTGCGGGTAAAAGGGACCTTTTGGGCTTGATTATTCTTCTGCTTTACCTTTTTTGAGTTTGACACACAACTCCGAGAAAGAAAGGAATGAAGCAGAGTGAGCCACGTCAGTGAAAAGAAAGCTGAATCTCCATCTCAACTCTCAAGCCAGGTTTGTGGGGAATGGAAAATTCATTTATCCAAGAGATGGAAGCCTCAGCTTGGTCTTGCGTGTATATCCACATGCACTCACCCACCACTTGGCATTTTGCGCCAATGGTCATGCATTTTTCTCATTTTTTTTTCTAATTTACCGCGCACCCAACAAATTTTGAATATACTGATGTGGTGCCTCCTCGCGCACACATGGCATTGTTTTACTGCTTCTAAGTTCTTTGAACTCTTATATACTCGATTCCTCTCCTCCTCCTCCTCCTCCTCTCTCTCTCTCTCTCTCTGAACTTTGTAAGAATCGGTTGCAAAAATTGTTAAGAAGAATAAAGAATCAAGAGGAGGGGGATTTCATACATGGCAATGCCACTTGGGAGAGTGTTAACCAGCGGTGTTGGCATTGGTACCAGTACCTCATCGGCCAACACATCCCTGGTGTTTTTTAAGAATTGTGTTATGCCATCGTACCCATTTATTGCTAACTTGACCTCTCCCTCTCTCTCCTTAAAGCATATATCCTGCCTACCCGAACCAAAAGACACCGTCGGGTCCACTGATGGGGAGAGCAAAGAACAAGTGCTGGAATCATCATCAAAACCTAAACCAAAATCAAAATCAAACCGGTCGGGCAGGAGAGGCACGAAAGCGAAGAAGAAAGATACTGACATTGTCAAGGAAGTGGAAGCCGAGAAGGATGTTCCAGTACCAACTCCGGTACAGTCAGTACCAACTTCAGCTCAGTCTTCCCAATCAGCCAACATCTTGAACCTGGAGGATGTGAACCCGGTGGGGCTGGGGCGAAGGTCAAGGCAGATTTTTGATGAGGTGTGGCGAAAATTCTCTGGGCTCGGCCAAATTTCCCGGACCCCCACCATCCCCACCACCGATCTGGAGGAGGCCGTATTTATACGTGGACCCATGTGTGACTTCACTGTTCCTGAGGCCCAGGATACCACTGTCTTGGTCATTGGAGCCACCAGCAGGATTGGTCGCGTAGTCATTCGCAAACTCATGCTCAGAGGATACAAAGTCAAGGTAATACTTTTCATCAATTAGTCTCCTGATGGATGTCTCTAAGCTACAATTTACAGTGATGTTCTGATAGTTGGCTATAAATTGGTAGGCATTGGTAAGAAAAGACGACCCTGAAGTTCTTGACATGCTTCCAAGATCAGTAATGGTAATGGTAGGTGATGTGGGTGATTTGTCAACTATCAAGGAGGCTGTACAAGGTTGTAATAAAGTAATCTATTGCGCAACTGCCAAAACTACCATCACGGCTGATCTTAATAGAGTAGATAATCAGGGCGTTAGCAATGTAGCAAAAGCCTTTCAGGTTTGTTGTTTAATGTCTGTAGTCTTTGTAATATTTAACTTGTCTTCTGGGGGTTTATGTGTTTTCCAATTTATATTGGTAAAAATAACTGTTCCAGCACAGAATAAAAGATCTAAATTAAAATGCCTCCTTTTTTCAACTTACACTACTGGTTGCTGATTGTATAGTGACCCAACCACTAAACACAGAACAAGAAATCTAGAAAAATATGGCAGAACATAATTGGTCTGATCAGAATTTTGGACAACAAGCTTGGTGTTTTATTTTGCAATGAGCTAATAATATTAAATTTATTAGTTGTCTAATTGATTGCTTGCAGGATTATCATAATGAACTTGCACAGTTAAGAGCTGGTAAAAGTAGCAAGAGCAAGTTACTGCTTGCCAAGTTCAAAAACCGTAAAGCACTGGATCAGTGGGAGGTTCGCACGGGCAATTACTTTAACTACTCTTCTTTCGATGAAGCGGGAATTGATGCTGAGTTTGATTTTGATGACGATGGGCAAGCTGTTTTCTCAGGTTTTTTTCTTTGTTTGTAAATTTAACAAACATCTTTATTATTTTATGATGACAGAAGATGAAATATTGAAATGTCATTGCTGCAAAGATGTAGGTGTGTTTTGTGCTCCCCTTAGAATGAATTGTATATGTTTTCTTGGTCTGATAAGTGAAGGGATTTCGGTGTATTGATGTATAAATTGGCATTAAATTTGTCCCTATAATCAAGTTCTCACCAAATAAATCAGTGATAAAATTAAACAAGTAATTACCTTGAAATAATTTAAAATTTGCACAACAGTATTATGAGTTCATAATCTCATTTTGCAAATTGCTGGAATTGATTAGGATTTGTGTCCACAAGAGGAGGTTATGTTGATCTATCCAAAAGGCTCTCCCTTCCACTTGGTTCAACCCTTGATAGGTAAAGCACTAAATCCATTTTAAAAGTATATTGTTTATGATATTAATTATTAATTTCACCCCTCTGAGTTGCTGCTGAACTAGATATGCTTTTGCATGGAATATAAACTAGGTATGATGGGTTGCTTCTTTCAGTTGGGGGAAATGGAAGGTCATATATACTAATACTAGATGCTGGTCCCTTGGCTGATACCACCCAAAGCAAACAGTATTATGCTCGAATTAATACAAAGTTAGGTTTCTGTAGGGTAAGCAATTTATTCATATACCACCTCAATTTTCAACTTCCATTATAACAGAAATGCCATAAAATATTGATGTATGCATTAAAATGTGCACTTTTCAGATAAGAGTTCCTTTCTCATCATTTCGGCCAGTCAAGCCAGATGATCCACCCCTCGATCCATTTCTTGTGCATACACTAACTATTCGATTTGAACCAAGGAGACAGGTATCACTGTAGTAAGTTATGCCCCTTTCTGCAAAATAAGAGAGTATTTTAAAAATTTGCTAATTGTTGATGCATGCATGGTGCAGAAAGCAGGGGAAAGGGTTGAAAACAGGCAGCAAGATCCCAGGAATTTCCAATTAATCATGGAGTTTATTAAAGCTTTACCTGTAAGTTTGTTTCTTCTCCTTACGTAACTTTCACTTTTTTTCTAATTGAAATTCTTTGGGGCCTAATAATGGAAATATTTCGTTTCGGAAATTTCAGACGGGGCAAGAAACAGACTTTATATTGGTTTCATGCACAGGCTCTGCTTTAGAACCAACCAGAAGAGAGCAAGTTCTGAAAGCCAAGAGGGTAATTCTTTCATTAACCTAAAGGAATATTGTTGCTTTTCCGTTCTTCTTATTTATTTATTTTTTTTTGCTTTTTAAGTCGTCTGCAAAAGTGTTCATCTAATAATCAACATGTTTCGTTAAATCTTTTTTAATTCAGGCAGGAGAAGATGCATTGAGAAGGTCAGGCCTTGGTTATACAATTGTTCGTCCTGGTCCTCTGCAGGTAAATAATGCTATAACACCATTTTTTTTCTCTAAAAGAACTCAAGTTAATTGATCTCTATCTTGCATAATCATAATAGATTTCAATACTTTCGTATATTTTGTGACATTATAAGTTTAAGAGATTCATTTTCCTTTCGCTGGGACTTGGAAGCATTGAATGTCATTTTTAGGTTTAAACTAAAATTAGTAGTTGGTCTTGAGATAATTGTTTTATTATTAAAAACATTGGTTATAGTAAGAATTAGTTAACATGGGTAAAGGGCAGGGTACTTTAAATTAAAATGTTGTGATTACAGTAGTTATCAATTATGCAAGGCATGGGACATCAGATAGACTTTTAGTTGTTTGCTCTCAGAAAGAAAAAGGATAGCATGTGTTTTTTGTTTTTATTTTGTCTTTCTTTTCTATTTTAATTAAGGGGTCTTTTGAATATTTCCTGTTGTATGGTGTTCTCCCGTGCTCTAATAATTTTCCTTTGCACTCTCATTACTATGTTACTCTCAGGAAGAACCTGGTGGTCAACGTGCATTGATTTTTGATCAAGGCAATCGAATTACCCAGGTATCTCTTTGTTGCATTTTATTGCAAATTGCATTACTTGATCATATTTTTAATTGAAAGTGGCAGTTTATTGGTTTAAATCAATCTTTTGCAGGGCATCAGTTGTGCTGATGTGGCAGATATTTGTGTCAAGGCATTGCACGACTCCACAGCAAGAAATAAAAGCTTTGATGTAAGATTAACCTTCCTGTCTATTTGTTTATAGTATACTCTAAATTCTCTTGTTGATGCCTGTACAATATTAAATTAAACTGAATGGTGATGTAGGTATGTTACGAGTATGTTGCAGAGCAAGGACAGGAGCTCTATGAACTCGTAAGTCGTCATTATTAATAACAAGAAGTTTATTCTCAGATCTCAGTTTTGCACTAGTTCATGCACTCCAATACCAGCCAATGATCATTGTTATAGTCCGTTCATTATTTTGTTTAGTTCTATCTGGCGTTAACTGAGGGTCCCATGGCCACACTAATGACTTGTGTGTGTCTATGGAAAGTTGGAAACTTCATGAGAGGTTTCTATGGCCATAAAAGGATATTATTTTGCTCCTGAGTACTGCCCCATAAATTTGAGGCTTCTTTGTCCAAATACTTTATATTTCCTATAATCATGCCAATAATGGGCTGAATTTGCAGGTCGCTCATTTGCCAGACAAAGCAAATAACTACCTCACACCTGCTCTATCTGTCCTAGAGAAGAACACATGATTTAACTATTTGCAAATCCGTTGTATATTTTTTTGAGCAATTTCCTCTTAATGATATGTGAGTTGGAAGTTGGGTTTTGCTCCGGTAGTATTCATGACAGATACTACATGTACAAATAAAAAGACAAAAGGAAAATGAAAAAGAGAAGTATAATTGTACATGCTAAAATTAATGATCAGTGGATGTTCATCACCTAAAATTAATGAAAAAGAGCAGTTTACACTGGGTATCTATAAAACATTTCTGCATGTAATAAATATCCTTCTTCTATTCTTCAGCTAAATAGCTACTAGTAATTTTGCAGCCTATTTACTGTTGGCTGCCATCACAACAGCTCTTATCAGATAATTACTTAGAATAAAACTCAAACAACAGATATAAGCAGTTCATTTTTTTTTATCTGCACTATAACTTTCGTATGCCCAAATTTATAAATTTTCAGTACCAGTTTATACAAAATCAGAAGACCGTTACACAAGATCTTGTCCAGTCAATATATATCTAAAATAATATATTGCTTTGGCAAATTAATATTGTATAAAACAATTTTGAAAATTTATATATAGAACAAGGCAAACAAATTTGAATGATTATTTTATCTTTTAATTTAGTAATAATGTTGCCTAAGAAAAAATATTGAAAAATTTGTGACCTCCAGTCCAGAACGTACAGTAATGTCCTCATGAATGAATTTTGTGTGCACTTGAAATCGTGGAGTTTCACGCCTAGCTATAAGAACCCATTTTTCGTAATGTCGTAAAAATCTTTACTGGCTCGTCTTCAGATCAGAGGTGGTCAGGTAGGTGTGAAAATTTTGGATTGTAGTACGGAAAAGAGTCAGCCTTTTGTTGCGATCAATTATAAAACATTTTTAAATAAAAAAAAAACAATACGAATCCAAAATCTTATTGAAAAAAAATCTCTTATAAATATTTAAATTAGATCCTTTATTCATTTATTAAACAAAAAAGAATGTAGTAGTGCTGTATTAAAGAGGATCTGACAAGTTCTGTCTTCTGACTTTGACCAACACATTGACCAATGCCACGCCCACAGGCCACAGCCACAGGCCACGGCAAACATGACTAGTGTCCAGCGAGCGTCAGTATCTGCTGCTACACCCACAAAGGGAAGATCCCTTTCAGTTTCAACCGTCCGATCCTAAACATACGAACCAGATCTAACTCTTCAATTATTTATTTACAGAAGTTTGTTTTATTGTGGTGTAGATGAAAGAATATTTCGGTAGTTGTACTCTTGTAGGAAGGAAGGTGGGTGGGGTACCCGCTAGGAATAGGAACAGGGGATGGGAAAACAAAGACTGAGTAACCTGAGGTAAGAAAGTGAAGAAGAAAGAGAGAAAAAGAGAAGAAAATTAAATGGGGACCAGGAGCGAGAGAGCAGTAGATGGAGAGGCGGCGGTGGGAGAGGATCAAGCGCCGCCTTCCGAGGCAGCTAGTAGGAGAGGAGTTTTTATAGGGAAACATAGACTCGCTGCTGCTATTGCTTGCCTTGACCAAGAGATCGTCTCCCTCCAGGTCTCTCTCTCTCTCTCTCTCTCTCTCTCTCTCTCTCTCTCTCTCTAATTCCTTTCGCAATTTTTTCTGATTCAATTTGAAAAGTTCTGTAATTTGTGTAAAGGGAACTTACTGATCTATTGTTGGTATTTTTTTTTCTGTAGTTAATTGACTTTACTTTGTTAATTGTTATGGTTTATCGCTTTTTTTGTATTTTTCTGATGAAATTAGAAGACCTGATTAGCTAGATATTGATTTTGCTATTCTAATTGGAAGCCTTTTATTTCATTGCAATTTTTTTTCCAAATTAATTGTTTTGTGTCAAATGCACTGATGGGAAAGGATGGGACACTACTCCATTTGACTGTTAATTGAAATACTTGGCATATACTGGTTTTTTACTTGTTCTGTAGATGTATCTCCTTCTGGGATCTAGTTCTATAGGCAAGCAATACAGATTTGGAATAAACTGTTTTGTCCAAAACTCTTTGCATAGTCCATGCTTCCATTTATATCTAATAATCAAATCAACATGCTCTAGTGATTGTCATTACATATGTCTGATAAGCAAATATATCTGTCTCAAACATCAGATGCAGAAACAAACAATAATCTATGATTTAGACATGTCAGGGCATAATATAATATTTTGATTTAAAACCTAGACAAAAATGGCTGAAAGATACCATGGCATATGCATATCTGTTACTGAAGATTGCACAAGAAGGCAACTTCCTCTATGGGCATTAAAAGATCAGGGGGGGTCGGATTCTAGTATAGCAACTGGGAGGATTATTCCAGTTCTGTTATCCCTGAAGGGACTAAGGCCATCCCAGTAGCCTATTCTTCACTATACAAATCGAGATATTTAGATATCCATCTTGATTATCCTTTTTACTTTCCTACAATTGCTCTCTTTAATCTATTTATATATTTTTCATGTACATTGTGCTCTTTGTTTCTTTTTTTGTAAAAGTAAAAATTTTCAAAGAAAAATGTTTTCTAGTTAAAGAAAAACTATGCCATACATAAAGGATCTGTAGAATTATGCATAAATTGAAACTTATGGTATATTATCATTTTGAGAAATGCTAAATTGTTATCTCCTATAACACTTTAGAACCAAGTTTCAGTGTCGCCTATAATACTTCAAAAATGTGTAAATTCAATTCAGGGATCTTTGAGAGGATTAGGCATATCTTCCATTCTGATATGTAGATGTAGATGCATATTTAATATATAATGAACACTGGACATGTCTGTGGGTGAGAAAGCCTGCATTTGACTGTGATTACAAGGTTGTTCGTCTTTGGTATTTTAACTGAATATAGTGCTCTTTTCATAGTTATAAAATAGCACCCATGCATCATGGTTCAAAAGAACAGTTATGCACCCAATTTGGAAGTATATATTTTTGGGCCAATATGACTGACAGTCTGAGATTTGACAAAAATTTGGTACCAAAAGTGCAAACTAAGGTAATAAATAGTTCCGATCCCAGAAATGAACTAGCTATTATTATCTGTTTCATTACTTCAGTATTTTGGATGATACTTCAATTTCAAAAGCTTATGAATCTTTTTACATTTTTATGGTGTGGTCTTTATCTTTTCGCATTTAAATGCAATCGAAAAGAGATGATGATTCTTGTGGTTTATGCAGAAGGAGCTAACTGAGCTTGAAACAATTGAGCCTTCTTCTGCTTCTTGCAAGGAGTAGGTCTTTCAATTTCCACATTATTCAATTCTGTCATCTCTGCATGGGTGTGTTTCTGTTGTAATTGCACAGTTATGTAATATTTCTAAAAATAATTGCAGAGTTATTGCAAGCACGGAGGGCAAACCAGATCCCCTCCTTCCTGTGTGAGTGCAACAAGCTCAATCTTTCATCCTTTTTTCACCAAATAACATATCTGTTTTTCCATACAAAAGAGTCAGTTCAGTGTTAATTCCTAAACTGAAGTGATATCTTTTGAAATTTTCAACTGTTCTTGGATTTGAGTTTTGAAGAAATCTATACTGTCTCTGTTAGTCTGGCACTTTTTGGATTCACCAACTGCTATCAATGAATTAATTTGAAACACCTTTCTTTTTATCAGCACAACTGGCCCAGAGAACTCATCATGGGATCGGTGGTTCCAGCGAGTGCGCAGTAATCGCAACAACAGATGGTGGGCCCACAAAACTTCTGATTTCTCTTAGAATTCAACTGCCTGACATAAATGCTGAAGAACCATTTGGCATGGTCTGATATGGTTTAAACAAAAGTAGAGTTTTCAACTTGTAAACAGAGTTTCCATTTGGATGAAACACCTTTTAGTTAGAAGTGAGAATTGTGGGGTGCCATTTTGGAATTAATTTTACTTGTTCTTAATGTTACTGTCAAGTTAGGATAGGATGTTAAGAATTGCAAACCACGAGAGAAATTGACTCGTTTTCTCCGTTCATTGTTGATGTAGTCACCATTACTGGTCTTCTTTTGTTATATAATTGGAAGCACGATGTTGCATTGTTAGTAAAATTTCAGACTACTTTGATGATGCTATCATGGTCTTCAAAATTGAAGCCATACTTGATGTCTTATTCAGCTATAGCAGTTGGAATCGGTGATCTTATTTGACATGTTCATTTTTCATTCGTTCAATGTGCAGTAGATTTGTTCTGTTTCTTCTATGCATATGTACGGATCCCACTGTAGTTTGGAACTTTTCCAATTATGATCAACACGGTTTGTACTTAATTATAGGAAATGCAAGCTGTGCAATGTCTCTGAACGTTTCATCTTCGATGTTTACATACATGATCAGATGGCATCCTATATTCCTATTCGAGTCCAAATTAAAGCTTGTTCGCTTTTTCAGTTGCAAAATTGTGCATTTAGTTAATAGCATGTGCATTATCTTTACAAGTGACAAAGGCCACGCGTATCATTAATGGAACTAAAATTATACAGTAATATGGACATATTTTAAAATAAATCCATCAACAGAAATCTAAACCACCTAACCTATTAAGGGCTCTTTTGAGCAGTCCATTGTGTAAATTTTGATCTCGTTTACGTTACAATGTATATTGACATCGTAAGTTTGTATCTCGGGATATCTGAAATAGGATGAAGCCTTGATGGTTTTCATTTACAATTTTTAAACTTCTGTCTCCCCAGATTAGGATGCACTGATCAGTTAGGCCAGATTCTCTTTTCACCAAAAAAGAACCCTGAAATGCTGACCACAGACTTGTGCAACGGATGGAGCATTGCTGCCGATTTAATACTCTGATAATCCAAGGTCTATTAGGGAAAATAATTAACATGAGTTATCATGTGGATAACGATACCTCGGCAGCTTTGCTGGAATTAGATCCAAGTATTTATAATTTAAACCTATTAATCCTTGATACCCCCATTGGTTTTGTTATCTACAGTACAAATTTTTTTTTTAGACTTGAATTTCCTGTTGAATTTCCATACAAAGTCAGCGGCATCACATTTGTCTTCTAGTCAGGTGGTTCTGTCTAAGTGATGTAGACCGGGTGTAGTGGAATAAATATGCACCGGTATTCAATTCAGTCCTTTTCAATACAATTGAGATTGTAGTTCGCGTCATTTAATGGTGCTCCGGTTTTTCCTTCCTTACTCTTTCCCCACCGATTCTCTCTTTTTTTTTGTACTTCTCTTCTTCCTTTCTGAACCAAGCAGGAGAAAAAAAAAACTCACGAAGAGCGATTGGGAGGGGGAAAGAGCCGCATCAGTGGCGATAGAGGCAGAGCCGCAGAAGGTGAGGCGATTGGAGGGAGAGAGGGCAGCGTTGGCGGCGATAGAGGAGGAGAGGCTATTGAGGAAGCCTTCGCCGCTGATCTCTCTTCCGGCGGCAACGAGGCGGAGCACTAGGAGCTCCGATAAGAAATGAAGAGGTGAACTTTGGTCCAGAAGAGGTGCGGGACTACGGCGACGCAAAGGTAGAGGTCACGCCGCCCCAGGATCAAGCCATTTTTCTATGCATCTCCTCTCTTTGATTTTCGATATGCTTCTTCGTCTCTGTCTGATGCCCTAACCTAGGTACGGCTCAAGCCATTTCTGATTTTATTAGTAACAGTTTTTTTTGTAAAGTTAAATTCATTTTTTGTACCTTCAATAAAATTAGTAAATTGAGGTTTCTGTAATTGAAATGAATTAGATGTTTGAGAGCTGATTCATTTTTGTAAAGTTCAATTTATTTCCTACCATTAAAATTTGATTCCTAAACTAATAGGAAATTTCTAGATAAGTCATTTCTACCTTTAATAAAATAAAATTTCTTTTCAATTTCTAAACCAAATTTCATTTTTTTTTGGAAAGTTCATTTGTGTATTTGGTCCAGAAAATTCATTTGATAGATGAATTAGATGTTTGAGAAATGAACTTTAACAAATCTAATTTTTGTAACTTTGGTTTAGGATTTGATAAATGAATTGAGGTATCTCGTATTGGTTTAGGGTTCTTAGTAAAGTTCAACTCATTTTTGTATCTTTTAAATTTCATCTTTGTCTCTTCAAAGATCCTAATTCCCAATTTGTATTGTTCTGCCTTGATTGTTTTTGTTTTTTGCGATTTCAGGTGGAACTCCAAGGCCGAAAAGGTAACTTTCATGTTTCATTCATCAAACGTTGTATTAATTATGTGTTCATTTTTTATTTGTTAGGGCATGGAAAGAAATACATCACCTCCTATAAGAATTACTCCAATATGTACTTTTTATGTTCTTTGATTTTATATTTTAAAATCACTATAAGACATGAAATTGCGAAAAGCTACATGCTAAATTTTAGTGGTTAAGAAGGTAAATGGCACACAAAAAAGGCTAACATGGCAGCTCAATTTGTGCTGCACTAAAAATAATACTAGAGATAGAAGTCTTTAAATTTTGTATTAACTAATATAGGACTCTGGATAGATGAAAGCTGGATTGAATTTTACCTTTATGGTTTGTGTCAGCATGCACACTTAAAGTTAATGTACTATTCCATATAGAGTAGAAGTATTATGTTTTCCTTCCCTTTTTTTTTATTTCTATTCAAGAAATTGGACGAGTTTGGATTGAGGTTTACAATTGCAAGTGCTATTTTTCTGTTGAAGCATAACATAATAAAGTATCAACGATCACTATTGACACTAACCGTGACTGTGATTCTTTTACTAATGTGGTAATATTTCACCTGGTATATATATATAGGGACCAACATGGTTTGTGTCCAATAATTGCTTTTTTCCCGGAGTTCAAATCAGAACATGGTTTAGGAATGCGACAAAAGAAATAAAAGAAGAATAAAAAGGCAAAGTGTTATCATTGTCCTATGAATTTAGCACTCATTGGGAAAATAGAATGAGAATAGATGCAGGCTAAGAGCAAATGACGGTCTCTCTTTATAGGTTGTTTATTGGATTTATTTTTGGCTAATCACAGTTCTTAATTTTTAGGTGCCAATTTGTGCTGCTGGAGACAACGATCCGTGTTTGTGGGTGAGTGTTTTAGATCTTCATAATTTTTGCTATCTAAGTTTTAATTAGCTGGAGCCTGGACATCAAATTTATATACTATTTGGAATGTAGAATTTGGTCAATCCTCATGAAATAAATTAGACAATTTGGGATAAATGGACAATAATTTTTTCTTTGTTGGTCTTTTAGGTCCTTGACCAGTGATACATGTTATCAATAGTTGAGATTCAAACTGTGAACTGTGAAAGATCCTTCAATCTCTTTTTTGTAATCTCTTTTCTTAGATTTAATTATTGATTTTTGAGTATAAAGAATATTAAAGTTCCTTCAAATTTTTTTTTAAGAAGACATTGAATGTGGCTGTCAATATTGAGTTATTATTGATTTAGTTGATAGAAACTTTAATTTCCTAAATATAATTTTGGTCTCTTTGATAACAGCCTTAGCATAACAAATAAGAACACACACATATCAGTGAGGGTAAAAGAGTCAATCTGTTAAGTTCCTTTTAAATTTTTAAAGTATATTATGTTATGGAAGAGAAATTTTTATTACTCTTCTATTATATTGTATTATACTTGAGTTAGTGATATTAATTTCTCTCATTTCCTTTTCTATTTGACAATAGCTTTTCTTATTATTTTCTAACAGCTTCCAAGCTTACCGGGGAGATGTGCAAATTCAGGTACAGACAACAATAAAACACATTAAAAATATTGTATTTTACCTCAGTTTCTCCTATATATATTTTCGTTAAACATTTGATAATATTACGGTTGATATTTCTAAATCAAAGAGTTTGTTGGCAGTGGTTAATTTATGAAATAACAAAATCAAATTCGGGATAAATTTTCTTTTGCTCACACCTTTATTATATTTATAAGATTTGTCACAAATATGTAACTCTGATTTAACCATATTGCCTATACATAGATTCTATGAAATAATATAATTTGTTATTTATGATCCTTTTTTTAATTGCACGGCCTTTTAGGGTAAGGTTATGACTTGAAAAATACTATCATTCTTGCATTAAGAAATTATGGGTATTAATGCCTAAAATAAGTGCTCAAACTAGGTTAAAACATCTTTTCAGTTGTATTTGTGCTTTTGTTATGGCTTCTTCAAGTTAATCTTCTTTGGAGTGGACCAGACATGGTATTGCAAATTTCCAAATTGCTGTGAAACATATTACATCACAGTGAAAAGTTCAGATAAATACATTGCATCATTCTGGCCAGGCTGTTATTTTTCTTCTACAATATTGATGGTAATAGTCATGCCTTCAAATAAGGATAACATCAAAGTTTCTTTGATTACTTTTCCCTTTTTATTTTTTTAATTATAATTATATTGTAATTCTAGCTAAAACGACATCGTCTTACATCTCTTTGTCTATGTAGGAATGAATCAAATTGACAAAGTGACTCATTCTAACACTTTGCCTCGTCAATATCAAAGTACGTTAATATTTTATTTAGCTTAAATGATTTGCTGTTTACTCACTCTTAGTACAAATGATAGTAATACGATACTATTTGGTAGGTGCTATCTACCAGAAAGTGATAAAAAATGCAGTTATTTATATAAATATACTTTTCAATGGTTTCTTTAATGCCAACCTGAAATTTGTATTATGAATATTCTCAACTTTTGTATGCAGATTAGAGACGCGTCAACATTTCTGGACAGGTGGGCCTGCAGAGTTTGCAGAGCAATTTTGCAATGCCCAAGTGATTGTATTGCCAACTGGTACCAATACTGGTACCGCTACTGTAGCTGTCGCTGCTCCAGTTCATGAAGAAGAGATTGTTGTCGAAGATGGTGAAGACCTCTTGGGAAATTGATTTCAGTCTTTTTTTGTTTCAATGAGTTTCCTTTGTAATTGATGGAGGTTCTGTTGTTTAGGTTTTAATTTGGAGTTGTGAGGTTGACTGCTCCAGGTAGTTTGAGGAATTTTATTTTGTTTTTGTTTTGTTTTTACCTGATTTTGTCAGGACAGATGTTTGTTGGGGATCTGTTCTTGCAAAAAAGTTCGAATTCTCCTATTAAGCACTTATCTGTATTATCCTCCTTGAATATTTGAATCTTATTGCAGGTTGGACGAAATATGAATAATAGTTGAATCTTCCACAACAATTTAGTCGGCTGATCTTTTCGACAACCATGGTAGTGGTGGAGAGCGACTGGAAAAGCCAGTATAGAAGGAGAAGGGGGTTGAAGAGTAAGATATCCCTCTTTCTATCGTGAGCAGCATCAGGGGGGAACCTCTCCAAAAGCACCAAGGAGTTGCATTTTTTTTTTCTGTCAAACATCTCTCAGATTTGGTATAATTCTGCTTTCTCTTTTTTCTCTCCCCTTTTATCAATACTCGACCTAATATTTCTTATTCACCTTAAGTTTCTGCAAATTATAATTCCTTTTGTTCAAATTTTTAAGGGTATTTTGGTCTTCGTTAATGTTGGATTAAGCATCTGATTAATTGGAATTGATACTCCTCTTTGATGGTTTCTTCTCCCCTTGGTCTTGCTGCAATCAGAGTTAAATCTTTTTAGTACTAATTTTTTGGAAGCTCTGCAAGTTATGTAGAAACTAATTGAGGTGTCCTTAATAACTGATATTTTTTCTTCAGGTACTTAGGTCACAATCATATCATTGTCATGGAATACTCTAAATGCAAGTTTCAGAACTTCAATGGGGTTATCCACAATAATTATAAAACTGACATGGTTATGTGCATACATAATATTTTTTTTCCATTAGATCATGATTTTCTTTCGTTTCGAGTTTTATGTTGACACTAAGGCTTGATTGAGTTTTGTTGTTTTTATATGGCAAAAAAAATATTTCAGTCAGGTTATCTGAACCAAGTATTCTTTGCACGTAAAATAAAAGTACTGAATGCTAATATGTCCTCTTTAGTTATGTTTTTTCACTCTTAAAAATATAAACTGTATAACCTTTTTTTTTTCCTTCGTTCCTCTGAGCTTTCGGATCTACTTTGCTGCAGATACTAGCATCATGGAAGGATCGACTCAAATTCTATAATCCGATAAGTACACTTCTTGGTTCTAGAGATAATAAAGAGTAATGTCTGTTGCTGGTCTGCATTTAGATTAATTATCAAATACATTTTAAGAAAATAAATATAATATTTTTCATCATGAGTATTTAGTATTTACTCTTTTCTTTCCTTAAGTTTGGTAAAATTGCTTCTTTATTTTCCTAGAAGGAAATTTCAAAAGCAAAGCTGAGTATGCTGTGGATATATTTTTGACTTAAATTTAATCTCTTCACCTTCAAATAATATCACTTTTAAAACTAAACAACTTCAAATGATAATAACTTTGTTACAATGACTGGCTTAACCATCATAAACTTTGCTTTGTGCAATTAACACTTATCTGATTGACTCTATTATTGCAGTGGCAAAGAGAACATTTGTTGTTCCAATAGAGGACATCAATATCTGAAGGCTTTAATTAGAATGGATATCAAATGCAATATCGACTAGCAGCCCCAATATGAAGTCATAGGAGACAACGTGGCAAAGGTGTGAAGAGTTGTTTGCATGATTAGTAGGCATCGTTGTTCAATTGGGATTTCCATAAATATTTGGCTTCTACAAGTCCTTTCGTATATAATTACTTGAATTTTAAACTTAATTTAGTTAGTGCCGATATGTTAGTATGGTGATCAAGCCAGATGAAATTATAAGCTCACTGTCAAAAAAATAAATAAATACAATTATAAGCTAGGGGGTTAAAGATTTGACAACCCACATGGCTTTAGCCGATTAAAGTTTTCAGCTACCGACATTTTTTTGGAAAAAAAGTGATATGTGGATACCTTATCATTTTCATAAATACAGAGTGCTAAAAGAGGTACAATTATTAGTGGGTCTTAATGTCTTATCTATACGATAGTTTTTTATTTATAGAAGTTACTTTCATTAATATTGGCCCAACATGCGTAGCAGTTTCTTATTTTTGGTCTTTATTTTTTATATTATCTCAAATATTTACTCCAAAGTTGCACAGCTATGGACAATTAATCGTAGGTGTGGACAAGTTTCAAAAGCATTTTGGCCCTTTTATCTTAATAATTTTAATCAGCAACTAACCAGACTGTCGCTGTACAAATTAGAGAAAGAATTGAGGCAGACGAATATGAAGTACGTTGTAATTAATATCTTTTCCCTAAGTTGTATTTTTCCCCTTTCAATGATGTGATTTATAATAATTACACAATTAGATGAGCAACAAATTGAAACAGTCAAACGAGCGATGCTTCTTGCTTTGACAAATGAATCAGGGGTAAAAATGTCACTGAGATAACATATTAAATTTGAGGTTTAATTTGTAATATTATATAATTTACTCACACATGCAGGCTTCTAGTCTCAATGGCTGGTATGTCTCAATTTTACATGTGTTATTGTATCTTCTATGATAATCATTTTTTCATATTCAGATTGGGTGATATTCTGGCATGCTCTGACAGCTTATTTTGCAAAATCTAGAAAAAATCAAAAAAAAGAGAGAGATATTGGTCTTCAGTTTAACTGTTATTGGGAAGTTAACTATCAACCTGTCAGGGAGCATTCAGGAGAAGGGGTTCCTGTAGAGATTGCTTCCACTTTGTACTGTCATGGATACTGAATGCCTTGGGCGCAAGTGATCTGTTCGTACCAATTATATGTACACTCTAATTAATAAAGTGGTTTTCTTTTTGGCACTTTGGTTATACTACATATTTTTCAAATCTTTTTGTTTAGATAATACATATTTTCATTATTTGTTGGATATTGCTGCACATGTTATAGAGTCATATTTATAATTATATGATTAGAATATCAGTTTGGTTTTGCTGCAAAAGTGATTTATAAACTCGGTTTGTCAAATGCTTCAATTATTTGGATGTTCTTGCGAATTTCACATTTCTTTAGGATTTCATATAGTGCCCGATTGAAAAATCACCTCATGTGGAAAAAAAGGCCGAAAAAGTAAAAGTAAGGAGATGTATTACGAATCACCTCGAGAGTTGTGTGGCCAAGGGGCTCACGCAATGGCCTCAAATTTGGTCCAAAGAGCTCTGGTAGCTCTATCAGCAACAACATGATTTCAATATATATATTATAAAATAAAACAAAATAAGAAAGGTGTTAGGTAATGTTTAATGCTTTTTGTAAGAAATATTTAATACAAAGCTACTGTACTAATTCATGAACCTGTACGTTTGGACACATATGACATGTCTTTTGTCAAACACGTATCTCAGTTGTGAAATACATGCTAATTTGATACCACAATGTACCATATATAAAAAGGTAGTAAAGATAACGTAATATATAACAAAACAAAAGGGGCCAGCTTATGCATAATTTATAAAGACACTATATAATGTCATTTATATTTGCTGCAAAAGGATTGCTTTCTAACAATCGCCTAAGACATTCCCAAGCTTGCTGGCATGAAATTGGGCAAACTAACTGAGAATATATTATGGTTTATTGAAGACAATATTCATCGATTAGAGTAGTCTTTCAATGCATATGCATCGTGTATGATACTTTGTGTTTGCAACTTTACATATGTGTCATGTGTGCAAGCATTTTTTTTTATTTCTAGATAAAAATTCAAAATTGCGACTGCAGCAAAATCAACGAACTGGCCATATTTTATTTGGGAATTATTTACAAACAAAGTTCATTTGCTGGATCAAATAGTAAAAAAGTTGTGGTGCTGGACTTTCTTATCAAGCCTGTACACCTGTTCAAAATTCTAAAGTTTTTTTTTTTCTGGTATAAACAAATCAACAACAAAATTATCAATTGATAATAGCGATTATGAACTAGAAAATGTAGAAACCCAAAATAAGGTCCTAATTCGTCAAAAATTGGTAAAAAGACTTCAATTCAAAGGCACCAGATCAATATACTATAATTAAAATTGACACTATTGCTTTAAGTTTAAAAAAAATAAGTGGGAACTGGTACAGAGATACTGGTACATAAGCATACTTTATGACATTTTACCATATGAAGACAATATGCCATACTTTATAGATTTGATTTTCTAAAAGGGCGGTAAATCGTACACATAGCATTGATTACAACCAAAAATTAACCAATAATTGTTCCTAATTATAATGACAATATCTTTCTTCGGGAAGTAAATAATTTTGTATTTGGAGAGATTTGTTACAAGAATATTCAGTATGCATCAAACTAAAAACAAAATAGGCGTAAAGATAGCTATTGCTTGCAGGGTCAGACTACACCTCAAGCTTCATATACAGTACCGTTTTGTGGAATTTGACTAACTATGCATAGAGGCACTAAATCTTTATACTTTATCCAACTGCTACAACTCATCATTTTATCATTACGGAGACGCATCCTAGGGGTTGGTCGCGGCTTCGCCGCGACGACAAAGCCACTAGTTTTATATAATTGTCAATGAATTTGATTTCAGATTTTACAAATCCGATTCGTGTATGTACAAATTAACTGTAGGTTGCTCTTAGGAATGAATTTTCTAGGACGCGCCCGAAATGGATAGTGGTCTATAGAATAACATCACTATGTATATAATTTTATATATTTAATCTTTACCAACAAACCGACCTTAGCTCAGTTGGTAGAGCGGAGGACTGTAGTATGTAGCAGATATCCTTAGGTCGCTGGTTCGAATCCGGCAGGTCGGATTTTTCGTTTTTTATATTATTACTAGCAAAAGATGCCCTCAATATGCGGGCAAATAAAAAAAATAAAAATTTGATATTATTTTTATTTCATATAAAACTTTACATGTTAGACGATAAAGATAAGGTAAAATCAATAATTTAGTCTTTCCTTTTAAATAAATAGCTAATTTGGTAGTAACTTAATTTTTTCTATAAAAAGTATGACCTTAATCTAGACCACTGATCAAATCAAATTACACAAATCAATGGTCCATAATTGATATAAAAATTGTTTAACACCCTTTTATATGACATGTTTACTTCTTTTATATGAATTATTTACACCTTTCGTATGCGTGCATTTATAAGTAGTAGAGATTATTATTTTTGATAAAGCGTTTTTTATATTATTGAAAAATTGTTTTGATGCGAAAACGGCGAGAGGATTAGAACTTGAAGATGGATTGAGAGATGGAGACGGGGATAATAAAAAGAACATGGAGACGGTTCCTTTTAAAATGACGTTTTTGCCCCTCCAATAAAATATATCGTTAAACTTAACGAAGATATTAATCACGAGCGAAACTTTTTTATGGCATCCCAGTCGTCTGATTTATAAAGAAATGGACGGTCAAGCTTAATCAGACCGGATGGCAGCATTTCCCATTTATCATATTAGTTGGGGCTATTAGTTGTAATCGTTTTGTTTTGTCCTTAATTCCCAAAAAAAAAAAAGCCATTTACTTCAGACGTCTTGTTTCAACCGTCAAAATCAAAATGGAAAGGAACCTTCTCTCACGGCCTCAGAGTGCTACATTTTAGAGATTTCACTTTCCACAATTCCTTTTTTAAAACCTTTTCTCAGAATTTCAAAGGTACAACAAGGGAAAAGGTAAACAAAGAGAAAGTTGAAAACTGCAAAATTGACGTCTCACTCGAAGATCATCTTTGATGGAAACACAGTTGTTATTAAGGGAGGCGTGATCTATTAAGAGCCTTTCGTATGAAGATTTCAGTTTCAGGCACAGAGTTTGGTGCAAACCAATACACGGACAGCAATAATAACAGATAACAAATAAAAATAATGATAGAAATAACAAAGACAACAATAATAACATTAACAAATAAATCATGATAGCGGTAACAATAATAACAAATAACAAATAAAACAAATAAATAATGATAGCGATAACAATAACAATAATAAATACAAATAAAGTTTCAGGCGCAGAGATCAACTAATTTCTATCTAGGCTTTCTTCAAACTCGCTACAAAATTTCGTCAAAGCGTATCAACTTATCACCGCACAAAGTTGTAATATTAGGTGGGGGATCTAAATCCTTGTGGTTTAAGGGATGCTTGGTGGCGGTGCTGAAGAGTAAGAGTGTTTCCATTGGAGCAGTGAACAGCACACTCAATGTACTATTTACAGTACATTAGCGGGGGTGCTTCTTCCGGTATCTGCATCATTATACAAAAATGAAATGTTTAATTGATAGGGTTCATCAACAAGAGGATTTAAATAAAATGAACTAAAAATCCAAGTCATGCTTTTAATCAGCATAGAGAAATGATATTTGCTAGAAATAGAATGCATACCTTCCCAATTGACCATCTTTCCTGCAACCAAATACCATCATCCTTGCATTCCTCATGCTTCTCCCTATTTATTAATGCATGTCAGCAATAACAGGTAGTCAGCCATAATTCAACTCAAAAAGAGAGAAAGGAAGGGAAAATATGAATAAATATGAACTTCGAATCAATAATTTTATCTCTAATTAAAGAATTATGATCTTAGAGAAATAATCAACCCTGCAACCCTCCTCCCCCCTCCGCCCCACCTCCCGACAACAAACACACACATCCATGCACACACCATTTTTTGGTAAAAGGCCATCTAAGAAGTTTTTATTCGAGTCAGTAAAAAGCTTACTAACATCCATTCACAATTAATAATTAGTTTACATATAAATCATCCAAAATTAAATGAGGAAAAATCATTAATTATCATCCATAGCAAATAAAATTATAAATGAAGACTTACTCAGGAGGTGGAGAAGCACTGGCAAAGCCCAAACCTAGACTCAACAATTGATTCTGCTGCTTATTTGAAGCATTACTATTGCCAGTACTCATGCTTGAATGAGGAAAAGATGGAGCGAAATGTTGACTCCCAGTAAGATTGCCATTTGCACTTGTCCCAAAACTAAAGTTGGGCGCAGTAGCATTACCATTTGCATTTGTATTTAATGCTTTTCCGAAACTAAAGTTGGGTGCAGGCACATGGCCTTGATTTGTCATGTGATTGCCAAAGGAACCTATACAAGTACATAAATGTCCATCATTTGTTCGCGACATACGATAATTAATCAAGTAATGGCAGTCAACAAAAAGGGAAGAATTTCATTATAAGAAGCATACCAAATGATGTACCAAACTTAATTTCAGGTTGAGGTGGCATTTGCATATTGTTCTGCGGAAAGCTTGGTTGCCCAAAAGGATTATTTGATGTACTTGATATTATAGGTGGCCTACAATCAGATGCATAAAGAATGATCAGCTTTTATGTCAGAACAATAAGAAATCTCTTTTGCAATAGTTAGTTCTGGTATCTTTTGTTGAACATCACTATATCAGTATTATAAGATCTTCTGTATTATTACAGTCCAGAATATAGTCTTGATCTTTGCATTCTTTTGATATTGCGAGAGGAGAGACTGATAGTGTTTAACAATCAGGCAATGTGAAAAATATTAGTATGTATCATGCTGTATGAATAATCTATAAGTCCTGTGCACCTTAAATGGCAACCTTTAATGATGTATTTATTTAGATTAATGTCTAATTCGGGTTAAACACATTTTCTGTGGCCAAAGAATCTGTTCTAAAGTTAAATTGTGGACAAAATTATCGTGATTTGAAGAAAGGAAAAGGGAAATTGAGGGAAAAGAAGTTACCTGAAGGCTGATGCAACATTGTTCGCTCCCAGTTGACTAAAGCTGGTAATAACCGGTGCTGCGTTAGTTTGAAAAGAGGGGCCGAGGTTACTGTTTGGAGGTACATATGGGTTGCGAAGCAGATTCTCAAATTCTGACAACTTTGACTGTAGTAAATTTCTCTCCCTCCCAACCTGCATCAACAAACACATTGAGCACAATTTTTCAGTACAACTACCACAAAGAACCATAGTTAACGACATAACATGACCCGCTACTTAAAAATAATTATTTATTTAAACAGATCCACATAGAACACTATAAAAGCACACTTCTCTAGCTTGATGCTTCTTTAACAGTAAAAGAAAAACAAAAAACACTAGATTGCAAAATAGGAACATATTCAAGGACAAGACAATGGAAAAAAGGTCATTTACAACTGCCACGGATATATCTTTTAAATGAGGGACATAACAAAAATCCATAGATATACATTAGGGATGAAACCAAGAGCAAAATAAAATAAATTAAAGAGGTTTATAGAAATGAATTGAACACAATAAACATACAATGGACTGTATATTGTGGCCTTGCTTTGCTTCTTCATATGCTAGAGCACGTAGCTCTTCATAGCTTATATCACCATGAATGTCACAGGGCAAGCTGCCAAGAAGACAACAAAATCAACATCAATAGAAAAGAATTATAAGTACATGTAATATTAGTAGATTTCCATATAAAAATTATAAGCTATGTTAGAGACGATGGAGTACTATTTCATAAGAAACCCACCCTGATATTTCAGACAAATAAATTGGAAATTGCTCATTGCAACAAATGAAGAAAATAACAACTTCTAGAAGTAATTAACAAGACATTTACCCTTTAAAATGAGCATAGCAAGTGAGTTTCCATAGTGGGGCCTCATTCTTAAAATCATCAGCAATTATGTTTTTGCATGCCACAGGATCTGTACAGCTGCAGAAAACCAAAATAGGTAAATCACATACTGCTATGTTTCTTATTAAACGAGAGAGAAAAATACTACACAAAGTAACCAGTATTTAGATCTACTTACGTGTGAACAGATGGTTGTGCCTGTTGTGGATCTGTCTGCCTTGGGGCAGTTGAAGCTGAGCGTACCCATTTATTCTCAAATGGCTGGCAGCACAATTATTCAAGGAAATCAGAACTATGAAACAATAATTTGCTACTGGTTCTACTGCAAGATGAGGTTTATAAATACATGAAAGATAAATGATACTTGCCGATACTAGAATAGAACTTCTGGACAGAACTCATGTAAGGACCTAAGCCACCAAAACCAAGTTCCTGATTTGACCCATAACAGAACAAAGGCAAAGAGACAGAACTAAGCAAAAAATAAATAAATAAACCAACACAGAGTAGCTTTGAAATTGGTGCTAATTTAATTCTAATAAGTTAAACCCATTAATTTCTCTAACTAAGGATCTAAATACCAGAACTCAATGGCTACCTTTGATGGAGCCTGAAATTGAGAGGCAGAAGTTTTGTTTGCTCCAAAGCCGAAAGGATTCTGCTGTTGCCGCTGCTGCTGCTGCTGCTGCTGGGAGGTCTGGGAACTGCCAAACCCAAAAGGGTTGGTTGAAGGCCTTTGCTGATTCTGATACTGATTCTGATTTTGATTGGGAGAGACATGCAAGAATCTGCAATTTGCTCCATATTTGCAGCTGCAAGTTTGAAGTGAAGAACTGATATGTTAATAAACACCACAGAGAATAATATAATATTCAAATATTTACTTTTGCAACGTTCTCATGTAACATGTGCGTTAAATAAAAAAAAGAACAACGAGAACAAATTGTTTTTTTTTCCTCCAATAACGAAAGTAAATCCATGGTTAAAACGAGAGAGAGAGAGAGAGAGAGACCTTCCACGAAGGAAATTTCTGCAAGGCTCCTGTCGTCGGCTCATCGTCACTAGAGAGATGAACAGAGAAGAGAGAAGCCGAGAGCGAGAAGCGGCGAAAGGAAGAAGGTAGCGTAAACTTAACGAACGGAAACGGAAATTAGTTTGAAGCCGATGAAATAAAAGAACTGGTTTAGAATTATTTTGTGTATTCTTGGGCCTTATTAAGGAAGAAGGTAGCGTAAACTCGACGTACGGAAACTAAAATAGAGTTTGAAGCCTATGAAAGAACGGAACTGGTTTAGAATTTGTGGATTCTTGGGCCTTAAGGAAGAAGGTAGCGTAAACTCAACGAACGGAAACTAAAATAGAGTTTGAGGCCGTTGAAAGAACTGATTTAGAATTTGTGTGAATTCAGTGGGCCTGCGAACGCTCTTATATATCCTTCGGTCTTGGGCATATAGGCACCGACTTATGCGCACCCGACTTTTTTAAGGCCCATTTATTTATGGAAAGAGCTCTTCGCTTCTTAAATTAATTTGATATTAATATGGTACCACAAAAAAAAGGGAAAGTGGTCCCAGCCCATGGGCCGGTTACTCAAAAAAAAGGAAAAAAAAGGAAAATGGTCCTACTAATCAGTAATTTTCCCTCTTGTGGTTGTGGCTGGGTCTCTAACAATCACTAATTGGTTGCCAAAGGAGTTAAGAAGTGAATAGCCGAGAGCCACATAGGCACATACCTCCTTCACCTCTCTGTAATGGCTTTCTATTCTTGCTCTTATTTCCCTTTTACTCTATCAATCTGAGGAAGGTGATATAGATTAAGATGACTGGAGGAGGCTTATCTATTTTCAGTGGTTCTTCTCTGACGAGACATGTATTGTTTTCTACAAGCCTTATCTGTGCTAATAATGTCTATGCTGGTAGAACTGGTATAATAAGAAAAATGCCAATAATACAGTGCTCCAAATTGGGCAACTTCAAGCTTGCCCTTTCAATTACATCTTCTCTTGTACCTGCTTTGCTGGCACTTGCTGTTGTGTTTCCGTCGCCTGATGATACATTCCTGAATGTGCCTCCTACTCTCTCCGGTTAGGACTTTTAGAATGTGTAAATTGCTGAGATGCAAACTCTTTATGTAATGAAAATTCATTAAATTTGGTTCATTGTTTTGACCTGGGGATGTCTCGAAACAGGAGATGATATCAGGAAGAAAGTAAAGATGCAACGGCCCAAAACAAAGCAGGCAGAGCGATGCACATCAAAATGCGTCGGCACATGCATACAAGGTGGTGCTGGTTCCCCTGGTGAAGGACCTCTGAATGTTCGCAGGTTTTTTTTTTTTTTAAATATAATAATTTTCCTCCCAATTAGCCCCATAAGTAATTTTATAGTTCTTCTGAGTATATAACTCTGCAATTTGACAATCCTTCAGGCCTCTTGTGGTATTCAAGCAAGAATTCCGCAGCCGAAAATACTGGTAAGTTCATTCCACACAATATGCTTGCCATATATTGTCAAAATTTTTGTTCTAAAATCTCTCTGATCTTCATAGCTTGAGGGAATGCACGGACATCTGCAACTTGATAAAGGACGGAGATGATGGTCCTTAACGGATGCCCTTCCACTTCATTGAATATGGCAAGAGAAATCCCACCTCACAAAAGAGACTGATAGAGATGAAGGGAATACTGATCATCATTTTAGAAACCAGAAAGAATGTTTGTATATGAAGAGGGCAACAACAGAGAAATCTGACTTGATGACGCATTAGACAACTTCCAAAAGCAGTACGAATTCATGCTGCAACATTTGAAATTGTAAGCAAAAAGGAACTCTTTTGCCTGCATAAAAGCTCAGCTATATCTCTTCTATTAGATGATCTCTCTTCTTGTGTTGAATTGATTTCACAAACTAATGTGCTGACTAGCAAATGGTGTACAATCAGTATAACACAAAGAAACAGGATTAGCAATTAAGTTTAGAAGCTTTGCATTTATTAATTCATAAAACAGGCAAGTACAACAAACAGACAAATAAATCAAACAAAAGAATAATTATGCTGTCCTACCATCAAAGAATTTACATAGGTGGAGACAGATGGGGGTATTATCAAGGAGATAATACAGGTATAACTGAAGCATTGCCTGATGAAGGTTACTGATCTTACACACACCAGATGCCTCAAGGTCGGAGACAGAAACCACCACCAGCTATAGATATATGATTTACTTGTCAGTGGTGGTAGCAAATATGAATCAACAAGGGAGCTTGTCCGGAAAGAATAGATAGCGAAAGCGGTTTTCAAAAGGAAGTACACCAAAAGCACGAGAAGCTAAGAAGCTCTGCCGCCTCTGTGACATGCAGTGCTCAACAAAAGCGGCTTGATGAGGAGGAAGGAAATGAGTGACCCATGCAGGCAGATTGGTATCATCAACAACACCTCGTGCAAAAGAGTGCAGCAACTTGGGTATGAGAAGTTTCCCCTTTTTGCTCACTCCAACTGATGCTCGCATGAAATCCCGTTGGGCACTCTCCAACTCTTCTCTCACATTCCTAGCAGTATACACCTTTACCTGCATAGATAAATTTGTGAATTAGGTTTCTAGTCAAGCCATAGAATTATAAGATTGAACGGTTATGCAACAATGACAGTTCTCTGCAGCCAATATTTAAGAAAAACCCATTATGGCACATCAAAAGATGAGGAAAAAAACAATAAAATTTCTGTTTATCAGAAGACAGTTTTTTTTTTAATATTTTGTTAGCGAAAGAAGAAAAATCTAGCTAGATGTTATTCAATATTCCAACAAAAGAAAAGATAGAAAAATCATACTGCTGGGGAAGAGTACATGCCGCAGCTGAGAGCAAATGCCACGAGGGGCTCTGGTTTCACAATGGAGAATTTTTTCTGCTCATCAGATACCTTTAACTTTTGGAGTGCAAGAAGCAATGACTAACCATGATATCAACCCAGAAAGTTATAAAGAAAATCAATTAGGTCGGGTGATTTCTTAAAATCGAAAATGAAATATGAAATTATAGAAAAATCTATATACCATTTGTGACCTATGGATTGGTAGTTTCATCTTCAAGATCACACATTCAATGCAGCTAGCATTGAATGAATGTCCTCCTACTGTGTATGCTGCCTATATTGTGCATCAGTGAACCAAATTAAATCAGATAAATAAACTTTGAAACAATGTTTCTACTTAAGGTGCACTTCTTATCATTGTCAAATTCTTAACCGACATACACACGATTCATATTTTAATCAATAAATAATGTTTTGGCAAAAGCAAAAAGAAAAACAAGTATAAAAGAGAGCTAATATTGCCAAAAAAAAAAAAAAAAAGAAACCTTTTGCATTAGCGAGAAGAGCTTCATGTCACCTCGCGGAACTCCATAAGCAAGATAAGCCTACAATTTTAAAGGTACTTCAGCTTTACCAGATCCTATGTTATACAATACAACTTGATTTATTCAACTCTATAAAATGGTTCTCCAGCTACCCTATGTAGCATTGATACAAACACAAGTGTCATATATGGCTCAGCGACACAGCATTTTCAAAAGAAAGGAAAGAAAAAGTATCAAAAAATATGCCAAGAAATTTTACTATAATCAACTTTGTGCTGTTCAAGTTAATATGCAAGTGGAAAAGCTGGATGCACTGAAATCCAAATTTTGGGTCTCATGGTTAAACCTTTGGCATCTATAAAGGTCACGAGGGGCAAAATGTATAGTCCTTAATTTTATGGTATCAGATAGCCATTTCTCAAACAATGATTTCTACAACTTAAGTCTTCAATCTAGACTAAGTATTGTATTCTCTGCAATGTGCCTTTTGTGTGTCAGCAGTGTGCACATAATGTGCTAGAGCTTTGACCAAGGCCTGTGTCCACATTTACTGTGTTGGATGCAATTTCCAACTTGTCATGCTACATAGGCAGTAGCTAAACAGTAAACCAAAAGAAAACTAAGAGACTTGAATAACATGACCCACATGCATCATAAGGGCATTGTATATGTTAATCCAAAATGCAAGCCTCTCATCACCATCAAGATGAATCGGATTTACTTTCCCCAATTGCTCCACTAGCAACCTGGTCTATAATTAACCCATATTAGGAATGAATACATTACAATTAAATCAAAGAACAAGGCTACTTAAATTTATTCACCATAGTATTTGCAAAGGATTTTTTTTTTTTTTTTTGAAACAAGTGAGCATAAGCTGCTCACCACTCTTTTCATTATAACGAAAAAAGCAGTCTATTTGCAAGTTAACTTATAACAAAATTAAACCAAAGAATGAGGCACTTATAGAATTACATATGTTATTGAATCTGGTTATATTCATCTTTTCTAATGAGACAATTGTCAGAAAATACCAAACTGTAGAAGTAAGCAAAAATTAACCTGAATTGGCCAAGTGCATCAGCAGCGAAGTCAAGCTGCTCTTTACCAGGTGACATCCAGGAAACTTCATTTACAAAATTATAGCTGCCAATATCTGCCCAACTCAGCTTGTCCCGAGATCTGTATGGATCAAAAGCACTTTCCAATGCTAGTAAGTCACTGTGGAACTGCAAGTCGATTTGGGGGCTTTCTGCCAGAGATGATGATATTGTAGGGGGCTCTGAAGAAGACCAAAAGGGAGATATTGAATAATTTCCTGTTGGAGAAGGGGTGTACTGCTGTGGCACTATGTCAGACACAGAGGCTGATTTACATGAGCCTGCTAATGACAGAAATATATTTCTCATACAACGCACTATCTCTTCTGACAGAAGGTTTGGCTGATTGCTCAACCCTATCACTGAGATCTGTCTTGGAAACTTTGTTGCTTCCTGCTGCACATCTGAGGTATCAGATGGTGGATCCTGATGCAAAACAAAATTCCACGCATTAAAATTTAAATATTCAAATAAACAATAATTGCTATTATAAGACTTTCCCATTGTGTATGAAACAGGAATACAGATAGTGCACACCCTAGTGAGGATCACAATTAAAAACATGGAGTGGGAACTGGAATCTTGTATTAAGTAGCCCACTCCAGGCTTAGTTTATTCAGGAATCTGAAATAAACTTTTTGGCCTTAATTGAAGTCTTTTTCAGCTATTAAAGAAAGGACACTCAAAACAAACAGCCAAACAAGAAAATATTGCATAAGTTTATTTGTTGATCCCTGGTAAATTGTTATAAAATATTACGATTGAGAGGAGGATACTAGAAAATAGCATACAGTTAATTCTACAGTTTGTGACTGAGGATGAGAGCAGAGGGGCTCCTCTAAAGGTGCTTGTTTCAAGCGATACTCAGCAAGTCTCCTTTCATTTCTTTCCTGAATGAGCTGAAAATGAAGAGAGACGAACTCTTCTTCTAGCCTTGTAATGGTCATCTCTAAGGTTGAAATATGTGATAAAAGTTCCTGAGCCTGTCAAAAAGTAGAAAAAAAAAATCAAGGAAAATGTCAAAATGGGGGAGAAGAGTGACCAATTGCATAGCGATTTTCAATCAGATTGTATTACTAGACACTGTCATTACTCAATCTTACTTCATTAGGAAGAATAGATAGATCAGACAACTTGACAGCAGCATGCTCCAGGGCATTTTCAAGTACAGAACGCATGTACCTTTCCTCCTCTAGCAATTGCTCGAGCCTTCTTACCTGAATACATTGTTGGGAGTTGCTTAAGAGTTAGATCAACAAAATTAACACTAGCCCCATGGTAATAAGGTACATTTGTCACTTACATCATGCTCAAGCTGCATCCGACAAGAATTTGAGTACCTCGAACTGCATGGCATTGCTTCTCCTGCCTTCTATAAATTATATTCAGCTGTCTAAACAAAAAGAGAAAGGATCAAGTCTTATAATCACAGCCCAAGCATCGATGATTTCTTTTGTATAATCTGAAGTAGAATAGCCACCCAAAACAAATACATTATACCACAATAGAAAGGTTGTCTTTTAGCCATTCACACTCTAGCTAAAATATAAAACCTCACCTATTGGTTTGTAGCCGAAGGGGAAAAGGAAGCGCAGAAAATGCAGAAGCTTTTACAAAGTGCGAGATATACAGTATAACCCAACAAAAGTAGAAAAGATTGAAAGGCTAGCGTCAAAAGAGGAGAAAGATACCTGGAATAGAATCGCCTTTTGGTTAACCAAAAGAGATAAAAAGTGTATTGGGGAGCAGGTGACGGGTGTTTCAAAATTCAAACGAAGCAAGTAGGACCGTCAGTGAATGGGCGTGGAAGGAAGTACATTTCACAAGTGGGATTATAATATATTAATAACAAGTAAAAAAGACAAGTGAGAGAGATATGAAAGAGCGGATGGCAGGGGCCAAGGTTGAGGCAGTGAGGCAGGTACAAGAAAAACAAAGGGATGCAGCCGATCGAGAGAAAGGCGGGTTCTTGTGGGAGGAAACGAGGCGTCAAATCCGCAAAAACAAAAGACCCAACAAGTTAGTCCCACTTTGTAATTGAACGAGCAGAAGTACAACAACAGTATAAGACAAGAAGAGCGTCTCCGTTTCTATCTATTTTTTTGTTTTTTGCTTATTAAATTGAGTTTAAATTTTGGTTCGGTTGAGTGATGTTATTATTGGCCATTGTGTGAGCACGCTCCAAGACGGTGCTCGAGTCTCGAGGTACTTAACTCCACCGGTTGCCAGATGGATCTCATTTAATTTTTTCAAGTTGTAAATGCTTATTAAATGCCATCGTCTTTTTGAATTAATGATTAAATATTAACTTAAAATGGACAATGATAAAGAAAAAAGTTAAAATATTTCGTTATTGCGCTTCAATTCTATCTTCCAAGTTTTTTAAATAAGAAAATATAAAGCTCAATGAGTCTTCTATTTCAAATCTGATTTTCGTGTATTAAATTCCATACAATAAAAGTCCAGAACACAAATAAATAAAATTTTCAATGCGGTTACAATATTCCTTTTCACATTCATATTAATTAAAAGTTATAATGTTTAAATCTCAACTATGATTGTTCTCCGGATCTCACCTTGAGAAAATAAATATTTCTTAATGATATTCAATTTTAATTTGTGGGAAGGAGCCATATCCAGTGACGCATTTAGTAAGAATAAATGGGAGATAATATATTTCAATTTATTTATCTATAATACGTGCATATAAGTTCTTTGGTTTTAAGACTTTTAACATTTGATATTATTAAAATATAAAAAATGATTTTATTATTAACTCACATAATTAAGATGTAACTTTGAAATAATTATTATGTTGAATCGTTGATATTAGTGCTTGAAATGATCTCATTTTATTTGTTTCTGGTTCCGCCACTTGCCATCATCATCTGTTTCTACGTGAGTAACTAGTGGCACAAAAAGAGGACTCCACTGCGTGCGTCTCAGATGGCTTTTTAATAGATTTTGTGCAAAGTTTCAGAAGAGATGCATGTTGTAATTTGTAGTCTTCACCTGTACTTGGTATTTGTTACCCTTGTAACCTTGTTACATATTCGCAGTCTTTGCCATCGAAGTTTTAAAATGGAATTATTATTTATTAAATTTCAATTCTAATAAAATAATCTCTAACTTTATAATACAAAAAAAATCACAATATACAGGTAGTGTAGAATGTTAATAAATAATTAATTATTAAATAATTTACTGTCTTGACGAAATTAAAAAAAGATTCATGAAAATCTGATTTACCAACTACTGAAATGTCGGCCTAGCCTGGCCCTGCTTCTTATCAAATAGGCCGCTAACAGGCCGGTAGCAAAGATATAAATACACTCGGCTCGCTGAGAATTCTTCGTGTGATTTAGGCCTCACATCCAGACCAGATTTAAACAGGTCAATCGAATTTAAGAGCGTTGATGATGAGCTAACACGAAGTGGTACTCTGCGAAGCATCACCACAAACAAATTGTACATCTATCCGAATTCCGAACCCAAGCAGATCAAATAATACACGCATTTTACATCAGCACGGCAGAACAACTGTCAGCTATAAGACATGTATGCAGAGAACAGGGAGCATAGAGAATAACAAAGCAACTATAATTCTTTAACAATTACCATAATCTACATATTCTATTAGGTAGGTTAAATCTGTATTCTGAAATTTGAACACTATTCCTCCAGGCCTGATTTACCCTCAAAACCTTATAAAAAAAACTCTACTTTCTGAATGAACTTCTGTCAAAAACTCAAAATGTTATATCCACAAGAGATCAATTAAGCACACAAAACAGAGAAAAGTAGACGTTCTTAACCAAGGCAACGTTGCACTAATCCGTCTCACTGAGAAACCCAATCACTGAGAACATTAGTGTTCTCTTGGCAGATGGCAGTTGTTGTGTCCATGTCAGCACAGCAGAGGATTCTATTGTTGTGAACAAATTCTCTGTCAAGCAACAGCTGCTTTTGAAGGCAATCAATCCCCTTTGATGAATGTAACTCCTCAGATAGGCTTCGGTTGAGGTTGAATCTCAATGCACCACAGCATGGCTGACTTAGCACTCGGATTGCAAACCTTTGCAATTCAGGGCATTGATCCCCGTGTATCTTCCACCACCTCACTGCAATACCAATAACAACCCATTTAAAGTTGTTAAGTAATTATTTCTGAAATCATTACATAATTATCAGGCAGGAAAGATAATAAACCAAGCAGATCAGAATTGTTAACTTTCTCATTAATAACAACAGGGAAATTGATGATATAAAATGCAATCTCTGGTTTGAGGCGAACACTTCATATAGAATTTTCAAGTGACCAAAAAACAATTATGTAATTCTGAAAGACACTAGAGACACTCAGGCAACAAAAATAAGTGCAATAAATAATGGCAATTCAGATCTTTAAATAAAGAAAGAACGGAAGAAAGAATGAAATTAGTGCACAAGAAGAAAGGATTCATTCCGTTTACCTGGTGAAACAGTTTTTGTTCGAAGCATTGGGTTAAAACCTGAAAAGGCACCAGAGTGACACTTGTAGGCATCAAACTGTTGAAAAACTTTATTGGCTTCACGCAAGTCTCTAGCCAAGTGAGTATTGCATCGACACAGCCCCTTGGTAATCTCCTCATCCTCTGTATCTGTATCAGTAAAATCTGCCACAAAAGAAAGTGCTGGGTTCAGAAAACAACCGGCCGCATGAATTGGGCTATGGAGATAATAATCCCAAATATCATCAACCACATCCCAATAAGGTGAAAACACCTCCTCTTCATCATCTAATCCATTTTTTATCAACTCCTTGGCATGGTCCAAGGCATCATACAGAGTTCCCATGGGAGTTTTGTCTGGCCCAAATACCAAATTAAGAACACCGATTAGAGGATTTGTAGCCTTCACAATTTTAGATGCAGAAACCCAGAAGGAATCATGCTTCAACAACTCAACTATACTCATTGCTTGGGGAGTAGAAGCCCATGAGGCAGAGGTCCATGAAGAACAATTAAACATTCCTATCAGATTATCTCGGTGTAAGACTATACTATCCAAAGTCATAAATTGTGCCACGTTCCTCCAGCAACCTGGTTTGACGAGATTTTTCCCATTGAGCTGCTTATGCAAAAGCTGCAACGGACCCTCACGGCTATATATGAAACAGGTCAAGGCCTTCGCTGTATTCAATACCCAGCTTACATGCTCCATCTGAGCTATTTTGCCAAGTATCACGTCAATGCAGTAGTCAGCACAGAGATTCCAATAAATGCTATACTTCTCCATTACCCTATGACCTGTGTTCTGCATGTGGGGTGATACATCATGTGTAATAACCTGAACAACATTCTCTTTACCAACCTCATCTATAACTTTACACGTCAAAAAGAACATGGCATCCACATCGTGAATGTCATCAGAGACATCCACCGACCTCAAGAAAATTGTGCCTTGAGGACAAGATACCAGAAAGCTGATTAGATTCCTCCCAGTGTTATCGACCCAGGTGTCGAGCAGGATAGTGCACCCGGTCTCTTTCCAGTACTCTCTCATATTGTTAGCATGGGCCAGAGTTTCTCTCACTTGCTGTTGTAGGATCCAGCCGCTGATATCTTCAGAAGATGGAACCCTAAACTGGGGTCCACAAGCTATTGCAGCTTCTATCATTTTCTTAAAGGAAGGTAGATTTACCTTGGTGGGGTCAACCCCTGCCTCGATAAAGAAATCACCAACCGATTTCTCCCCAAAGTATATCAGGCCATTCTCATTAGCTTCCTTTTTAAAACCCAGCATTGTAGCATCTGATTCCGTCCCAACCCTAGCTTTCATATGTGCTGGTATACATGTGGTAAGTGCAGTAGGTTCAGAAATAGTTCTTGTACCATTCTTGGGAGATGTTGGTGCTTCATTGGTTTGGCAGCTTATATGGAGAGGAGAAACGACGGATGAAGAAGAAGGAGAAGAGAAGGACAAATGGCGCTTAAGAGGGAGAAGGGGATGGCTTAGCTGGCCAACTTGCTTACGCAAACGCTCTGTTTTCCTTAAGCGAGATTTGATAACCTGGGGGGCTTCAGAGCAAATATGGAGTCCCATTCCTGATGCAGTGAGATGGCGTCTGAGTCCTACAAAGCCACTGGTGGTTTCCCAGCCACAGTAATTGCACTTGACTCTTTTCTTTTCTTCATCAAGAGCAGTACCATGCTCCTCCATCTCCAATGCATCTTCATCCTCTAATGTTCCGTGCATTTTCTCCTGCTCTTACTATACCTGTGCAATCACCTATACAAGAAAAAGTTCTGTCACTAAATGTATCAAGAATTAGTGATCTTAATTTCTTCTCTTTTAAATTATAACCAGGAGAATGCATATTCATACACTAATATACATAAGGAACCAAGATCATATATGAGACTAACAGCCATGAGCTAAGCAAGGCCTGCTAGACCAACAACCATAAAAAGCTAAACATGCATGCACAACTCTTTATAGCGTCACATACATTGAAATAATGGTTCATCCAATAATATAATGACACATATGACTATGATACCCAAATGCAAAAACCTTACAAATAATTTCATAGGCCAACATTGGTCATTAACCAACAGCAAATAGAGACGAGAATGGGCTTTGTCTGACAGGGAATCACTGAAACCAGGCCAAGCCCAGAGGATGTTGGGCTGGGCACCCCGACAGGTTGGATCGGGTAGGGTAAGGTGTCGGGTCGAAATGGATATTTGTTTCCATTCAATAATTAAAAATTATGAACTAATTTCACCCATTTTTTGCATTTGGGAAAACGTACAAAGAGATTTAATAAAACTTGCTCAAATTAAGTAATCACATCTCAATCAAAATTTGATAAACATTTATACATATCAATTACCAGTGCATTCATATTTGAATTGCTTCTAGAAAGCAAACAATGAGCAGGGCCACCACATTAGAAGGGATTGTGGGTTGCCTTTTTGTCTCAATAAATTGCCAATTTCGAAATAGGGTCAGTAGAGCTTCTCACAAGTATATGCACATAATAAGCATGCCCCACATAAACAAAATTACAATAAAAGACCAACCCATCTGAATTTATATAAAACTAATACAAAAGTAAATCAGAATATTTAACAAAAAGGGGAGGTGTACGCAGCATATCCTAATCAAATCACAATTATGTTCCAGTTTTAATAAATTACGATTACTGATCACTCACCTATAGCATTAAAATAAGTGTACGTAGAAAAGCCATCAATTTTAATCAACAAGTCATATACCAATTGCACTGGGACTAGACGCTTTGCTCGCTTTGACTCTAAAATAAGGACGCTTTTATAATAAAGAAATAGATTAATTAATTCCCAACAATAGATAATACCCGCAAACAAGATATCTCTTTAGAGTTGCGACATTCTGTAAATAAGCCATAGAAGCAGTGAAATTGTGTCCTAGAAATATATATCTCGAATATCCTACTTGCACCACACAAAAAAAGGGAAAAATAAGTAGCTACGGAGTAAAAGGTAATTCTTACTGCTACCCAAGAAAAAAATCTAATTAAAAGGGGTAATGAAATAATGAAAGAATTTTATGTAAGAGAAAATAGATGCACACCTCGAGTCGCGTAAACACAGAAAACCCAGAAGAGTTCTTGATTTAGTTTGGTGCTAGCACTTTTTATTGAGAACAAAACAGAGACAAACGGAGGGAGGGAGAGAGAGAGAGAGAGGTGGGAGAGGGTGGTGAGAAGTGAGAAGTGGGAAGAACAAAGAGTCGGACAGTTAAACGGAGTGAGATTTATCGGGTTTCAGACTTTCAGGGCCCTTGTTTCTAGACAAAATGACAAAAGAAGTAACTTTTACAAGCACACCCCGAATTTTACTGTTTTTGAGATAAAAAAAAAAAAATGTATGGTTTTACAGTCTAATTTTTCAATTATTCCAAGCGAAGCTATTTTTTTTGTTCGTGGATTAAATTAATATAAACCATGGGCACGTTTTAATGAAAATATACATACATAATTATAATATTATTTATATATAACGGAGCTGCTCGCACGTACAAGCCCATGCACGTTTAGAGTTTGTCATATTTTTTCTTCTTTTGAAATTATAGATACGTTGCTATGTTTCAACGGTACGAAAGAACAAAGTTACAGCACAAGAAATGCATAAATAAGAAAAATGAAAATCTATATGCGTGAATTAATTTGAAGAGACTTGTCTAACACATACCATATCTTCATTTCTGGAAGAAGATATTTATAAAAAAAAAATTATTGTCCAAAATTTTGACCAACATTTTTGATAGGCTAAAATTAAACCTGCATTTATTTAAATTTGAAAACCTTTTGACAACTTTTCCTATAACATATAAGCAGTATTTGTATTCCTTCATATATTTAATAAAAATCAGTGCTCAATAATTCTCGTACCAAAACCAAACAATAATTACCATTAAAATTGCAAGATGACAAATATTAATATAGTATCAAATTCAATGTTTGTATATTCCATTAATTTGCAGGTCATAAGAGTATATCTTTTTTGCGCCGATGTGTAGCTGTTTATTACGTGTACACAATCGCAATTATTATAATTGTGGACACGTGGCGTTACGCATTTACATATGTTTTGTAGTAACGGAAGGCTTTGAAACGATAAGTCATAGGATTTACCATCTACAACACTTTGTGATGTATAATGTTGCATGTTGTTGGATAACATGTATACCATTTACGATTTGTGCAATACAAAAGAACACATAATGGCAATGCCAATGAATCTACAGTTTCAAACATTTTTACATGACAATAAAAATCATACTTCATATTTAAAAAAAACAAATAAATAAAAAATCATACTTCACATGTGGTACAAAACATAGTCCATTTTTTTCAACTCTCCCGAGGTGTGTGCTATTGCAAATTATATAAAAAACATTTTGTTTGGAATGAAATATACAAAATAAATTTTTTTCATAAGTTTCAAATAGTGTTGGAATTATGGCCTAGATTCTTACTATTTTTATCTTGCATCTGAGTTTTTACTATAGGCAAATATCTGCATTTTTATTTAAATTTTTTTTGAAGAAAGTATTGAGACAAAATGGCTTATAAAGAAAACAAACATATAAAATGTAGAGTAAAAAAAACTCGATTTCGGAATACAAAAATACTATTCTAAAGTACATCAACCGCTACCGGTATAAAAAAAAAAAAACATTCATCCAAAAGCCACAAAAACTAAACACTAGACAATGGCTTTTATTTTTTATTATTCTTCTTCTTTTTTAGTATATTATTTTGTCGTCGGTCATAGGCATGTAATTAGTTTGAGGATCAATAAACATACATACATACATACATACAAATTCTTAATTATAGCACACCGCATTTCTCAAAAGGAACAATAACGAAATGAAGTAGCACTACAATACAAATATAAAAATAACAAAACATCCTCATATAACGAAAAAAGTAAAAAAAAAAAAAAAAAAATCTTTAAGGGTCCAAAATGGATCATCTAGTTACAAACTCAGATTCACTTCTAAGTTTGTCATGGTCCAAAGACAAACTCAGTTTCACTTCAAAATATTCAAATTTTCTTAGAAATTATTGCTCGAACTAGATTTTCTATCTCAAGTTTTATTGTTGCATAATAAGCTTGTTGTTATAAATATATTCCATTTCGCGGAGCTCGTGCTCATCTGTATTGCTAATATTCAAAGAATGCAACTTCTCAGATATGGCCCGATCAATCTTGTACCTCGAGGCTCCGCAACATGGCTGGCCCAACACTCTTATAGCTACTCGTTGTAACTCTGGAAAATGCTTGCCATGCCGCCTCCACCACTCCACTGGATATGTTTGATAGTTTAGCGTGACATAAAAAAAATACTGCAATTTAGTAACAAGTTTCTAATTAAGAACAATGAAGGCATATTCAGTAAAAAGTTCCTAATTACCTGGTTGAATTGACATTGCTTCAGCTTTGACTTCATCATCAGCAAACAAACCTGCCTTGCCTCTATAAAGGCTATATTGATTCCATAATGTTGTTTCTTCATGAGAATCCCTCGCCATACTATCAATACACATCTTTGCCTCTCTATCGACCATCTGGTTATCAAAAGGTAGAGACTTTGAGTAATTTAGTACTGGATTTAAGTAGTAACCAGCTGCATGAAGATGACTCCTCTCAAAATAAGTTTCCCATACAACATCAATTTCAAGTAAATAGTGTTTCATAATTTCGACTGTCATTCTAGTTTGAGCCAGAGCAGCCTTGACAGCTTCTTTTGCCTGGCTTATGCATTCATACAAAAATCTCATAGGAGACACTTCTTCCCTATAAATTTTGTTTCGGGCACTAATTAATGGACTGGTCATTTTTACAACAAATAAGGCAGCAGTCCAAAATGACGGATCCACTGTTAATAATTTGCAAATGTAAATACCCTCTGGCATATTAGCCCATCCAGACGACAACCATTCTTGTGAGTTAAACATCTGCCTTAGATTATCTTTTTCCGAGACAACTTGATGTAGTGTTGTAAAAATAGCAATGTGCTCTCAACGGGAAGAATTGATACTGAATTTCTTAGTATGTATTTGATTGAACAGATGTATATTGCTCTGTATAAAATTAGTGAACCCTTTTACTTGTGCTAATGCATCCTTCACTGGTTTCAAAGTAGCAATTTTTTCTAACATATTGTTAATCAAGTTATCTGCACAAAAGCTTGAGGAAACACCCCTATACTTGGTCCCTAACTCACTTGCTGCATATTGTACATAAAGTGAGTTGTCATGAATAAACAATTGCACTACTCTGTGTGCACCAACTTCCTCTACTACTTCAGCAAAAGTATTGCATAGCCATTCTACATTGCACTTTTCATTTGTATACTCCAGAGATTTTAGAAAAAATGCCCCTGCCTCACATGATACATGAAAATTCATGATTTTTCTTTCATTGTTAGATTTCAAACTCCAACTATCCACCATAATTGTACATCCTCCAATATTTGATAAAGATAGCAACCGTGCAACATTGCCTTGAATTTCTTCCACTTCTTGTGGAAGAATTCTTTTGGTGATTTGATCATTTGAGAATACCCTAAACTCTGAACTTTCTGCCTCCCTCATCAATGCACTTTTAAAATGTTGGTGGTTTACTATAAAACTATTTTCTTTTACATTTCTTACTTCATGTCCAATTTCTTGCGGTAGTTCCATTTCTTTTACTACTGCCACATGTGAGTCACTTGGCCCGCTACTACTTGCATTGTTGTGTATCAACCTTGGACTAGAAAATTCTAAACCTTTTCCCTTCCTTAGACTGCTTTTTCTAGCTTCTATTGCAAAATCAGTATGTGAAGATGCATTTGTTTTGCGCTTGATGGGAGGTTGGAGAGGCTTGTTTTGTCCCAATATCATAAGAAATCTCAGATCTGTAATGTTACCTTTGAGTAGATTCTTCACATCTACTGGGACTTTTTCACATGGTAGAGTATTGCTCCCATTACCAATTATGTGTTGCTTTAGATGGCTAAAATCAGGCAACACTTTCTCACAATAGATGCATTTGGCTCTCTTAATCGATTCGTTGATAGCTACTTCACGGTCCTTGATGGATATGTTGTCCTCCTTATGTATATTCATTCTGCACGTAATTTACATGTAACATGATTGTAGTATATCCCTTGATAATTCTAATGTAAATAGAATAACATCGGAGGAACAAATCATTCAATAAGGAGACTTAAGATATGGAATTTTTTTATTTTATTTTCACTAAAAATATTTAAAATATTTCATATTGAAAGTTTTCCTATACATGCTACATGCTATAAGTTTTGTGTCTGAAAACTTGTGACATGTTATTTTCATAATTGCTTTATATGTTTTCTTATCCTATTCTAAAATTTTACTTTATGTGTCTTTCTCTCCTTTACTTTCCAAATTCAAACATCTTTCATGAATTGTGATAAATTAATTTTCAATTTAAAAAAAAATCGATATGAAAAAATATATTTTAGTTGTACACAATTCATTCCAAATATGACAAATTAGTGTCAGATCAATGTTGCATGTTAATTATACAAAAAGGATGAAAATAATTTTGCACCTTTCTCTATTTATCCAAAAAATTACGGAAAAGAAACGAAAGGAGGGAAAGAGAGTCACTTCAAGCATGCATGGAGTTTTCTATAAACAAGATCTAACCTAATCTATTATATTTTCACAAATAAAAGCTATGGCAATAAAATATGTCAAACAATTTTTACAATTTGGAAATTCTTAGAAAATTAGAATTCACCTGAAATAATAAATTTTTAAAAGTAAAAAAAATTCATAGATAAGACGTACCTAGAAAGGTGTTCGTGAGGTCTTCAGATGGCGATGGATTATATTCTAGAATAAAATAAGAGGATTTTTTTTAGCAAAAGAGGAATTGATAGGAAATTGGGACTTTGAGGAGTTTAGACTTGTTTACTTAATAGTGAAGAGATGAAAGTCCTTTCTAGAAGCATAACTCATCGGGCTAAATGGTTGAAAGGGTTATCGAATTTGTAAGTATCTCTGATCCAAAGCCCGTGGAATTCAATGCTTCCACAAAATTACTAATTATTTAGTTACTGATACAATGTCTCTTATTTATTATTATTGACAACGGAAAGATATTTATCAAAAGACGATAAGAACCTTTGGAAAGAAAAACTTTTTTAAAAAAAAGAGCACTATATAGTTTTTTTAATTTTATAATTAAACAGAGTTGAATTTTATCCGAAGAATTTCCATTTAATTGTGATAAGGTGATAAGAAGAATGATTCAAGTTTGTATTTTTTGGTGTTAGTTTGAAATTTAATTTTTGAACTTTTGATGTCTAAAATGCAAAAGACAAATCCAAATAATGATTTTATTATTATTATAAAGATTTTAAAATGAAAAGATTAATATAATATTAAACTCAATGTTTGTATATTTTGATAATTTGCAAGTCATAAGTATATATTATTTGTGCCGATACACAGCTGTCTATTTCCTGTATAAATGTAGACACGTGGTGCGACGTTCTTTTCAGGATTTAAAAGGTAAAAAAGAAAAGATTTACCAAGATTGGGATTACAAGACTTTACTATATTGCTAATTCGGGGCTGATAAGAATCATCCCCAAGATTCATCATTCACATCATCCCCAGAGAATAACAGTCATTAATGAGGATAATACTTCATTAATGACAGAAAACGCGTGAATCTCATCATCCCAGCGCTATTTACTCCCTCTGTCCCTCTGTTTCCGTTTTTGGAAATCCAACACTCTCATTTTCCGTCCTTCTGTTTCGCTCCCTTCAACAGTTATGATATTAACTTCAACAGTTACGATATTAACTTCAACAGTTACATATTAATTTCAACAATTATATACTAACTTTAACATTTACATACTAACTTCAATAGTTATAAATTAATTTCAACAGTTATATATTAACTTCAACATTTATATATATTAACGTCAACAGTTATATATATTAACTATAACAGTTAATGTATATAACTAGAACAATTATGATATTAACTTCAACATTTATATATATTAACTAGAGCATTTAATATATATAACTATAATATTTATATATATTAATTTCAACATTTATAAATATTAACTAGAACAATTAGAAAATGGAACAACGTGTGCAGGGAATGTGGGATGATAGACAAAAATAGAAAATAAGTTAATTATGTTGGATTTCATCCCCTGAATTCTATCATCCTTATCATCCCCTGGTCTTCTATTAATGAGGGCGCTGAATAATTAATGAGGATTCCAGGGATGATGGGAATGATGGGAATCATAGGGATGATGGAAAGCAATTCCCATCGCCAATCTTGTATTATTTTTGCAAAAGTTAAACTTTTTTTAATATTTTGATCAGTTCATAATTTTAATTTTGTATGGAATAAAATTAAAATTCTTACGCTTCTTTTATGGGCATCTTTCATTCTTTGATAATTGTGATTTGTGAATAATTAAGCACATTACGTCCTGGTCGGATTCAACATGAAAAGAAAATTCCATTTGTTAACTTGACAAATCACTTCAAAAGTAATCATAAGTGGAGAGGTGAATTTCGCCATCTCAAAAGCACGTAGACTTGCCGCACAAAAATAGAAGTTCAAATATTAATACTTTGACCACTCTTTGCTTATCAAAAGCAATATTCTGTAGCATCCGCAAATCAAAGGTCGAGACATTTATTACGAAAAATGGCTTTGCAAATTTTAAAAATTTTGTTGGTTGAAAACACTAAATGTCCACAAAACAACCTAGGAATGTATCTTGCGTTTTTGTTTCCGTAATTTTTTTAGCATGAATAAATTATTTTTTTAGATGTAGATGAACTTTTTTTTTAGAAAAAAAAAAAACAACGCATAGTCCCCACTTTTATTAAATAAATGAAGTAAGACTCAAATTATAGTTTCTTAGTGTGGTGCTAAATTAAAACAAACAAATGTGAAAAAAAATAGGCAAATAAGAAAAATATATTAAAAAATCTAAGCGCTCATGTGAAGTTGTCGAGAGTGAATGAAGAAAAAGAAGTATGCCGGCAAAATCAGAAAATGGTAGCAGGTTGACATGGCTTTAAATAGATGTAGATGAAGTTATTTATAACTTAGAGATAATTACTGGATTTGGTGATTATATTAATTAACAACATAAAAGGAGAATATAATGTATTGTATGTGCATTTCGGTTGTTTTAATTTTCATAATATTTGATCTATTTTAGCATAAATAATAATTCTCTCGTAGATGATGTTACTGAGAAGATAACTTTGAAGATTCTGTGAATGTAGTTCGAAAGGTTAACAACATAAATACACACGCACAATATGTTGATGTGATTTCAACAATTTAGTCATTATATTTGACGTATCTTTGTGTTTTTGGCTTTTTGCGTCTAGATATTTCTTATTTAGAAGATGTCCGTAGCTTTTGGTATTTACATGCTTTTCAATGCGGAATTGCTTTCCATCATCCGGAAGGATTCTATCATCCGAATCATCCTCTCTCATCTCCTCAATTAACGCGTGAATAACTGTCACGCGTTAATGAGCGCATCCCCTCTTTCCTTTTCTGTTCACAGAGCCTACGCTCTTCACCCCCTTTTTTCTTTTCTGTTTTCCTCCATCTCTGTGTTCCCTTCCTCTCTCCATCCATCCATCTGTCCCCTTCCTTCTTACTCAGCAGCTAACTGTTGAAAATGAAACTATTATCGTTAAAGTTACTAAGCTAACTATTGAAGTTAAAACTATTACCTTTGAAGTTAATAGCCTAACTGTAGAAGTTGAAACTATTACTCTTGAATTTAATAAGCTAACTATTGAAGTTACTGAGCTAACTGTTGAAGTTGAAACTATTACCTTTGAAGTTAATAAGCTAACTATTGAAGTTACTGAACTAACTGTTGAAGTTGAAACTATTACACTTGAAGTTTACTAGACTAACTGTTGAAGTTACTAGACTAACTATTGAAATTACTAAACTAACTATTGAAGTTACTAGGCTAACTGTTGAAGTTACTAGACTAACTATTAAAATTACTAGACTAACTATTGAAAATACTAGACTAATTATTGAAGTTACTAGGCTAACTGTTGAAGTTACTAGACTAACTATTGAAATTACTAGACTAACTATTGAAAATACTAAACTAACTATTGAAGTTAATAGGCTAACTGTTGAAGTTAAAACTATTACCCTTGAAGTTACTAAGTTAATTATTGAAATTACTAAGCTAACTGTTGATCTTCAACTTCAATAGTTTAGTATCTTCAACAAAAATAGTTTTAGATTCAATAGCTAGAGGATGACGCTGAGCAGAATGGAAAGGGCGCGAGTAAATAGAAAAAGCGCGAAGAAGGGGGGGAAAGCGCGGACCAGAATGGAAAGGGCGCTAGGAATCTCCACGCGTTTTTCTGTTATTAATGAGCGGATGATGGGGATGATGGATCTAGCGGATGATCCTTATCAGGCCCGTTTTCAATGTGGTTGCACAAATAATTAAAAACAATTAAGCATTCACAAAATGCTCTATAAGTATATTTCCACAATTCTTTCCATAACATTTGATGTATCTTTCTAATCAGCAAAGATGTCTTGCCCATGTAAGAACGATGCTATCTAGAAAATATTTTTGTAGTTATACTCTGGACAGTGTCTCCCAAAAAAAGTGTTTATTGAAGCAAAATTTAACTTATAAAAAAGACAAATTTGAAAATTTAATGTTTGGCGAATTCTGTGTACAAAAATGATTTTTTTTTTAATAAAAATTGTATGATTGAAAATTGCAATTTAAGCATTGTAAATTTGTAATTGTAACTAATACAGAGAAATACAAAAAAATGATTGCTTTAGAAATCATATTATTTCTAAAACACATTAAATATATATTTAAAATGGAGGAAGAAAATTAGAAACATAAAGTATTTGATCAAGTTAAAATAAAATAATTTCAAACTTACTGAATATATATATATAGAGAGAGAAAAAAATGTTATGGTGCATCACGATGTATTGAGGATTCGGTACATTATGACCATATTCAATGCTATGTTGTGAAATTGACAAATCTATTTTAATCAGTTTCATCTATATGTTAAAATCTCATAGCAAACCAAATTTTACATTTTTTAGAATTTATTTACTATTTTATTTAAAACTTATCATTTTTGGAATATTCTTATTATTAGTTTGTGTCAAAAAAGACAAGTTCTAAAAAATTTAAAAGAAATAGTAAAAAATTAAAAAAAAATGTAAAATTTGATTTGTTATGATATTTCAATATATAGGTGAAACTGGCTAAATTAGATTTATCAATTTCATAACATAAGGATAAATATGATCGTGATATATCGAAATCTTAATACATCGCGATGCACCATAATATTTTTATATAATTATATATAAATAAAAACTGGGTTTAATAAAATAGATATAATTGAAGTACCGAGGTTACGGGAAAGGTCATGGAAGTTTCTGTGGGGAGACCGTTAAAGGCTTAAAGCTCTCACCTCACGAAAGGAAGCGATTCATTCCACCCAACATCGTACCTATGACCACTTTTTGTTCTGGTGTCTATTTTGCACTTATACCCTCCTTAAGTTCTATGTTTTTCATTTGTGATCAAATGATGTTTTTCTCGAACCCAATTCCTATGGTACAGTTATTTTGTTTTTATTTTAGGATGTATTTAAGTAATTATAACCAGTAACTACCCTCATATTTATTTAATTTACCAGATTTTAGCTTAAAAAACAAAAAGTTATTATGTCTTTAAAAATTAAAAAAAAACATATTTCAGACCTATTCGACAGTTTCGTATTGTTACGAATGTATTTTTTTCCTGATATAAATAAGCAGTTTAATATAAATACAAATAAAAAAAATTTCGTCAAAACAATTTAAGTAACAATATATATAAAAAAAGATCTGTGAAAAAACGTTAAATAACGATGTTGATTAAATTAAGGGTAACGAAAGAAAGGGAAAAGATATAATAATTAAAACGGAATTAAGTCAAACGCGAAAAATAACATATGGGCTATGGGCTATGGCATGTTATAAACCAAAATCAGAAAAGTTGCAACGAGATAATCCCTCTATTGAAATTTTAAATTTAAGAGGAGTTGGTGCACACTTTTTCTGCTCTTTGTCCAGACCTAGAGCAGCGAAGCCACCTGTTCAGTATTTCGTAAGGCAAGCAAGCCATCTCACATACAAATTTAACAGTGCTCTTTCCTCTTTCAATTCATATCCCTCTCTCTCTGTTTATTACTATTTCTCTCTCTATTCTGGAAAACATTCTTTCAATTCTATCTCTCTCTCTCTTGGAGTCAGTTATTCATCCCCTCATCGTTTCATCTTAATTAGTTTATTGGTCAGAATCTTAGATTAATATAACCAAGATGGAAGGCAATATCATGAGTCAACCTTCCCAGGTACGCATCTGCATTATTCTATCCCTCTAGCTTCATATTTTATGTTTTTTTTTTTTTCGATCTTATTTTTCTCCTCCCTGTCACGTTCTTATCCTGCAATACCAAATTATAATGATTCCATTTCAGTATTTTGTTCACCTAGTTTCTTGTTAATCAAATAGAACATGCATTTCCTGCTCCATGTATGCTTTGTGACAAGGTTAGTAAAGTATAAAATTTCTTAAATTATTTGGTGAGAACTTTAAGCAAAGTTTCCACTCATCAGTTAAGAGTTTTCTAGGAATGATCAACGACTTGCAAACCTGAGTCAATTTTGAACTTGTCAGCATGTTATGGTTCAATGCATAACAAATAAGTACTTCCCTTTTGTTGAAAGTTACTCCTTATTAATGCATTTTATCATAGTTTCTCACATGATGGCACAGTAATTGGGTGCATACTAAGTTTACTAAACATATCAGTTGCATGTACAAAAAATATAATGCAAATCATATCCAAAAATCAGGAAGACGACATCTACGAATATGATATAATGATATAAATTGCAATAGGGCAAATTTAGAAGCTCTTAGAATTTGAAACATCTGCGCATACCCTTAAATAAAAGAAAATAGTAATAAGAAATTAGTTTTCGTCTCTATCCCTGTAGTCAACCTGAGTATCACATACATGCCCCTGATTTATCTGACACCATAAAATTCCTTCAAAATTACTGAACATCACAGATACTGGTAAAAAGAAGCATATCGTTTTAAATTCACCTTGGGCTTGGGGCTTTTTTTCTTCGACAATTCTTTGTTGTTTGTAACTTTCTTCAGCTTCTGTTTATAGTTTTCTCACTTGATATCTTTCAGTCCAATCCATTAGTATGATAAATAGTAAGGCTCTGAATGCTGATTCATTTATTATTATTATTATTATTATAGGATCAAGGTATTCCCTCAAGAAGTGGATGTTACAGATCTTCAATGCAAAGAATATGGCGAAGCATTAAAGCAGTTATATTTTCATCTAAGATCAACGTACTTATCCCTTTTGGTCCAGTAGCCATTGTGGTGCATTACGTGCATAATCATGTGCGCTTTCTATCTGTTGCTGTTTTACTTGTTTTAATCCATTTTTATGAAATCCAGGAAATTCATTCTGATAACATTGTGTTTCTGCAAATATAGGGATCAGTGTTTTTCTTGAGCTTGTTAGGAATAATTCCTTTAGCAGAGAGACTTGGATTTGCCACAGAGTAAGACATCTCATAATAATTTACTATTCACCATGAATCCAAACACGCCCAATAATTACAATGAACATTTTGTGTACTTGACCAATGGAAAAAAGGAAAACATACAGCGTATTCTTGTTCATAATGATAATTACGTATATATCAATTGGTTGATTGTTCAATTGCACTGAAGTTTGATTTCCTATTACAAGTTATAACTCTGCTTTGTGCCCTTACCCAACCTTGCAGGCAGCTATCACTCTTCACAGGACCAACAGGTATTTACTGAATTCTTATTATTAACTTATTTACTACACTATTGATTTCTCTAACAATGTTATATTAGATGCAAATTTTGCAGTCCTGTAAAGTGTCAACCTTACCCTTTAATCAAGTTGAACTTGCAGGCTCTGCATCATTCTGCCAAATTTAATTTACCAATAAATCATACATGATGCAGTGGGGGCTCTTTTAAATGCAAGTTTTGGAAATGCAACAGAACTGATAATTTCAATCCAGGCTATGAGAAATGGAAAGCTTAGGATAGTTCAACAATCTCTACTTGGGTCAGTTCTCTCTAACATGCTGATCGTTCTTGGTTGTGCTCTTTTTGCTGGTGGAGTCCGCCACAGGAATAAGGCCCAGATTTTCAATGAGGTACATACTATGTACTTGCATGATTGCATCTCTTGATTCTTCTTTCCCTTTTTTTTTAGTGGTTTGTATTTCAAACATTCTGATCAGGGCAGTTTCTAGATTACGTAAGAAAACTGTGAATTTTTATTCAGCCATCTTGCTTCAACATGAATACTATTGATTAGTGTTTAATAACAGGTCATAGAAGTTTATATGTTTGATTAATCCTTGATGAACATCTGTTATATTTTATTATAAAGTTTCAAATTCTTCTGATTAGAAAAAATGTCTGAGTTAAACTCTACCAGGAAGTCTATTTTTTCTGTTTTTGATGTGTTCCTCAAGTATATATTGTTCACATTCAATACATAAAATAAAAATAATCATTTCAAAATTTTGAATTTCTTGTAATACAGAGAGATGCAGGTTTGAACTCCGGAATGCTAATGGTGGCACTGATGGGAATGCTCTCTCCAACTGTGCTTCACTACACCAATACTGAAATTCAGTCCGGCAAATCCGAATTAGTTCTTTCAAGATTCACAAGTTGCCTACTGCTTCCTGCTTATGCTGCTTATCTATTTTATCAGATCAAATACCAGCCTATTGAGGATCCTTCTTCTAATCAGGTTTTAGATAAATGTCCATAATTATCACAAATTCACAATTAATTTTCTGAAATGAAAGATTGATGACTGCCACTGAACAGTACATATAACAAATAGGCACCAAACCTGGCGGTATATTTTAGATACTTTTTCAGTAAAATAATAATAATTTAGCATGAAAGGAATGTTCTTATTAGAAGACCAGACCCAACATCTACAGAGCTTTGTTGTTGACACCGATACTGATACTGATATTTCTTAATATTACAAAGGAAGAAAATCAGAACGAAGAAGCTGTACTTGTTTCAAAGTGGGATTGCATCACCTGGCTTGTGATCTTCACTGTTTCAATTTCTGTTCTGTCTGATTACTTGGTTGATGCGATTGAGGTAATAATAACATTGTATGTTTCTTTTGCATTCTACTTTTCTTAATTTTTATCTCTTCCCCCTTGTACCTAATTCCTTCCTTCCTATTTTGGTCACTCGTACAGGGAGCTTCAAGGTCGTGGAATATACCAATTGCATTTATAAGTGTAGTTTTGCTACCTATTGTTGGGAACGCAGCAGAGCATGCGAGTGCCATTATGTTTGCCATAAATGATAAGCTTGTATGCATACATAATTTCCTATTGTCATCCTTTTTCCACAATTCCTTTCTTTTTTTTTCAAAGAAATTGGTCCTTTATTCCTTTTCCTTTTAGAATTTGTCAGCTTATGTACTAAGAATCATTCTTTTATTTTTTTTGAAGTTATACTAAGAATCATTCGTGTCTGCTTCATTCAGGATATAAGCCTTGGAGTTGCATTAGGGTCAGCAACACAAATATCCATGTTTTTGGTAGGTTTGCCTCCATATCGCATTCATATTCTTTACTTTTGCAACAACAAAAAGAACCTAGATCGAGATCGAACCCATGAATGTCAAATATTTGCAGGCTGTTAAAGGTGCTCGCATTATCTTCACCTTGACAGTGGTTTTAACAGGCTTATACAAACTCGACTAGACATGAAGGCCCATGGGCCTTTTCCAACTGAAGAGAAGAAACTATCATCTCAAACTCAGATCAAATTAAATAGCTTTGAAAATATACCCATGGTTGGAACAGTAGTAATGATCATATATTTTTTTTATGGTAACAGTAGTAATGATCATAATAGCTAGGGTAGCTTATTACGTGTTTTTGACAAGTGATAATATTTAATGTGCTTAATTAGAGAATACTGCATGCAGATACCATTGTGTGTATTGATAGGATGGATGATGGGGAAGACAATGGACCTGAATTTTAAATTGTTTGAGACCGCCATTCTCTTTCTCACTGTCGTTCTTGTGGCCTTTCTGCTTCAGGTAACCTTCCATTTGTAGCAACGTCAGAAGTTATACCCATGCCAGCATATTACCATTTGGTGCCAGATAGTATATATTAACTGCTTTTATTGTATGTTTATTTATTTTGCTTTGGTGTGTCAGGATGGGACGTCAAATTACCTCAAAGGACTTTTGCTCATAATATGCTACTTTGTTGTAGCTGCCAGTTTCTATGTACATGTTGATGCTACTTCAGCTGGTTAGTTACTTTCTAGTACAGTTTCATATATTTGAATATAGTATATGCAAAAACCGTATCTTATTCAAACTTTTTCCTTTTGCAGACAATAAACTTCCCCACGGATAGAATAAGTTGCTTTAATTTCGCATGACGAACAGTCTATGAAAAAAAAGTCTGTTATGTTAACCATATGCCAATTTAGTAGCAGTGAATATAAAGTAGCAGAACTGTATTTTGTTGACGAGACTACTAACTTTAAAATATTAACATATGTAGGAATTCATAAAAATTTCTTGTGCGGCCTTTCTGTTTGCCAATTAAATATCCATCATTAAAAGCCTAGAGTTAAAGAATTTATGTTACAAGGTGGATTTCGTATATGATTTTGTTCCCCTTAAGTCGCAGAAGGATTCCGTATACGATTCAAAGGAGAGAGTTTAACTCGGACAAATACATTAGTCTAACAGCCAAATCCAAGGCAACCCATAATTGGCTTGTAGTAGTTCCATTCCAACTGATTATCTTAATAATATATACAGAATTTGCCAATATTCTCACCTACCCTAGCGAAATCACAAAATAGTTGAATGATGACTCAAGTAAAGAAACAGAAAACTTCAAGGTCCAACAGTACGCTGACATAGAAGTAGTAATGTCCTCGCGACATAACTATATATAAAGTTGGGAGAAATTACTAGTTCTTTTCCTGGTTTAGCCCATCAGCTTCCAGCCTCTGCCTTTTGTTGTCTTCCTTTTGCAACTCACAATCTTTGCCAGAGTCATCGATGTTATGCTTTTTGTTTGCTTTAGCAGCTTCATTATCTTCAGGCAATTGGGATTGTAATTGAGTTGGGGTTTCAGGCAATTGGGATTGGAGTTCTGTAGGATTTGAAGTGATTTTGATAGATGAGGCTAAGGAATCGCTAGTCTTTTGTTGCTCTTCTAGGATTTTCTGCAAGTATCTAGCATGCTCTTCTATACGCAATTGCAGTTGCCTCTGAATCTGTTTTTTCAGTCATAAACCATGTCAGCTCCAGTAGCAGTCCACCTCAAGAGATCGTATATATTTTAACTACAATGCAAAGATAATAAAAATTTTAGAACAGACCTCGAGTTGTTCATGTAGTTGTTTTTGAACCTCAATTTGCATGCGAAGGGCCTCAGTTACTTGCAGGTTCCTACATAAAGAAAGAGGGGCAGAAATCAGTGCTCAATTCAAATGCAAAAGGAATTATACATCTTAAGTCAAACACGAAATTAGTTTGATGCAATATATGATAGAGAGGAATACCTTTTCGTTCCATTGTCATTTCCATTATGTACAAGCAGAGGCTTCTTATCTTCTGAAGAGGACGAAGAAGAAGAGGATGCCTTTTTGTCTTTTATAAATAAAAATTGCACTTTATTAGATATCTAATCATGCACATAAATACGAAATGTAAAGAGATCCATGAAATTTTGTAATCTAGGTTTGCTTGATTTCACATAACGCAACCATATAGCAGAAATGTGAAATTTACTAGGTTTTCTTCGTCTGAAATTAGAATACAGCACACTGTACATACCTTCTTTTGTCTCAGGAAGGTGCTTTGCCAGCCGATATTTCTGCACATGATACACGTAGTGTGAACACCCTCAAAAAGTAATTAATTTTTTTTTTCAGAAAATCTGTAAAAATTAAAGATTGTAACCTGCAAGTGACTCTTGACATGATAGATGGTTAAACCCTCCACATTCATGAGCTTCAGCACACCCTTTGGTGTTGCCTCTGCATTTTTAATTATATTACCCAGCAATTAGTCAAATACAAATTAATTTTAAGTTTAGCCTTGCCAGCATTGACAAAACAAAATACGAAACATCAGCATACATACTTTCAGATCCATCAAGCTTGTTAACAGCCTCAACAAAACGCTCGTGGAGCTCAAGAGTCCACCTCAGCCTTGGTTTGTTATTCGCACTATTTGCGGACCCAGCGGACGAAGAAGCAGATCGGGTTGTGCTTAATTGTACTTTGACAACTGGCTCTTTCGTCTCCTCAACAGCTCCTGATTCTGGCTGGTGGCAACTTGGTGACACTTCCAGAGATGCTTCTTGTTGTGACACCTCGTAGATATCCTAAATATTAGTACAAGCATATCATCAATGATCACAACCCTAATCTGGAAAATAGAAGAAATCAAAATGATACTGCAGTAAACTTACATCCAAACGAGGACTCTCCTCGTTATCAGTAATAGCAATTCCAAGTTGCTCAGACAAGATCTGAAACTCCATTTGTTCGCTCATTGCCAAGCTATTCTTCACACAAGTAACTCCATGGAAACTGGCATCTGATGCATCACCTCCACTTAAATTCAGAAAATCTTTCACATCATCATCAGATTGCTCTTCCTCAGCAAACCCAGCCACCATTTCACTACTTGTACCATCTTCACTAAAGATCGAAGATTGTTTTTGCGGCTGCACAGATTTAGGTGATGGAGATGGATGGGGTAAAAAGGGCAAATTGCTCATATGCTTGCATGGTTCTGGACTTGCAGAAGAGGAAGAGTACAGACTGGTACAGAAAGTAGAAGAGCGAGAGAATATCGGGTCAGAGAAACTGGGATGAGAAACGTGAGAAATCGGGCTTTCGGGTTCAACTGAAATGGGTTTATGGAGAGTTTTGGAGCTCAGGTGTTCGGTTTTAGTGGAGGAGGATTTGTTGGTCGAAGAGAGACTGTTGTCATCAGACAAGCTGGTCTTGTATTGTGATTTGAACAAATTGTGAAATGGTGATGGTGCTGAGGTTTGGCATGAGTGGCTTCTTCTTTCTGGAGAGCTGATATCCTTTACTGTCAGAATGCTTTGGCTGCTCATTTTTACTAATTGGTTCAGGTCCCAATTTTCTACAAATTTTCAAATTGAAAATCAAGTGGTTAGTCCTCTTCTACTATTACAATTAACAAAAATTAATTAAGAAGCATTTGGTTGCATTTCTGGATCCATATATACCCGCAGGGTCATTCAATCCGACAAATTTTTGGAGGAGAGTTTCACTATAAAACACCCTTCAATCAAAATGTTCATCATGAAACATATAGAGCTACAAAATGGTTACGATTTTTTTTATTTTTTTTGTTTGCGGATTTAAGTTACAGATATCAATGACGTGATAAAACTAGGAGGCTGTGATATTAAAAAAATTCAGAACAAGGTCAAATCATAAAAACCAAGTACAACGAAAACCCATCTCTTAAATTAACATTTTGATTTCTTTTTTTTATTTTACAAAAGAAAGAGTTAAATCAATGCCTAAATTAGGATTATCCAAACCAAAAGGAGAAACAAAAGAGTACGAAGTACAAAGATCTCGGGAATTGAGTTGGATAAGATGAGACATCTTTTCTTAATCTATTTACATCTCGAACGAGAGAGAATGGAACAGAGAAAGCAGAGAATATCCAAAATACAACACCCAAATCAAAACTAGAAGCACTGACATTTCGACAGGGAGTCAGGGATTCAAAGTTCTCACCTTTGCTAATGCGAGCTCCCAATCTCAACCCTTCCTCTCTCTCTCTAACCTGAATCACGCAGACCAAAGAAAAGTAGGCACACAATTACTAACCTCTGTCTCTCTCTCTTTCAGATAATCTTACCAAGTTTCTCTCTCCCTCTCCTAGTCTCCTTTCTCTCTCCCACTATCTCTCTTCCCTACTAACCAAGCGCAAATCATTGGTCCTCTTTTCGTTTTACCCTGTGGATTATGTACTCTGTTTTATTTCCTTTCCTTTTTTGTTATTTTTCTTCTCTCTGTTCCTTATTCTTACCTCTCTCTTTCTTGCCTCAATTGCCTGACGCAACTGTTTTTTTATTACATGATGATCTTTTTTTAATTCGTTTAATCTTTTTGAGGGAAAAGCATGTGGATATTACCGCAATACCCTCTAACCATTAATGGTATAATTGATATTGATGAAAATGGTATAATTGATTATTAGATATGGGCCCCGGCGGATTAGCTGACTTAAGGCCCAATTCTCTTGTAATCATCTTGTTTGATTTAAGAAATAATTAGAGTACCCAAATCGAACCCAGAGCACCATTACGCTATGGAAAGAGAATTAAAATTTTCTTGCTTTTGTGAGACACCAGCATTTACATTGGGAAGCATTTTCATTTATACAAGTATCTCATTTCAACTTTGAAATAAACCATATTGAAAAGAAAAAAAAATATAAAAGCAACGAGGATTACTTATATATACACTTACGTTGTTATCATATATTTTTTTAAATATTCAATGCATTTGTATAAAATTTATCTCTCTTTACGTTTCCCCTTGTTTAGAAAGCAATCAAAAGGTGTTTAGACATTTGAAATAAAGTAAGCATAGAACTATAGGGAGGAAATAATATTAGATGGAAGTTAAATTTCAGATTTGAACATAATTTTATAATTATTTTGAGTTAACAACATTTTTTATATTTTTATGAATCATGGTGTCACTTGTTTCCAACCTTGAGTAAACATGATATTCTCTAGTGTAAAAAATGATGCAAGTAAATAATAGCACTAAAACAGTGAGCCAAGAGAACGATCAGCTAGGGCAAGCTTTATTGTTCTAAAAACTAAAAATGACAATCATAATTATTAAAAAGTATCATGTCATTAGGTGTTGTATTGTGTTGTGTGATGTTAGATGTGTTTCTACAGTACATAGATATTGGCGGTTAATATTTGGAACATATATCTCATCGCTATTTGAAATGGTAGCAGAATAGAAAGGATGTTTAAAAAAAAAAAAGGGAAAATAAAAGTAAGAGAAGATGGTGCGTGGGGACGTGAAGAAATAAGCTAACAAAAACAACACAGATAATGAATTACTAGGAGGAGAGAGAAAGTTGGTAAACAAGGCATCAACCAAGTGGGCGTAAAATAAATGAAAATTCGACCAATAACAGAAGCAAACCAAATAAAATAAGTGATTGTCTGAGGAAGCTGAGCTCAGCACAGTTCACCCACGCCCACTCCACTTGTCTCTTGATTTGATGATGGTCCCACTTGTTTTGGTATTCCGCTGTTTCCTTGGATAATTGTTTGTTATCTTATGTAGGTTAAGGTCGTAGGCACCCCCCATCTTTATATAGGTTAGATTATAAATGGAATAATAGCAGCTAATGTTATAAATAAATGCAAAGAAAATACATGAAAGTCTAACTACTAAACTAAGATGTCGTTTGGATAGCTTGGGAATAGGCCTATTCCCCGAATAGCCTATTCCTGATAGAAAATTTTCATCCAAACGCAATTTCTAATTCCAGAAATAGCCAATTCTAGGAATAGCACTATTTCCAATAACACTCTTCCCAACAACACTTTTCTCTCTACTTTTCATCCCAATAACACTCTTCCCAACGCTATTCCTAATTCACCATCCAAACAACATTCATATTCCCGGAATAACACTCTTCCCACGCTTCCCGAAATCTCACTTTTTCCTTAAATTTAGTCCTGGAATTGCTATTCCTAGCCTATTCCCCACCCATCCAAACGACCCTCCAAACGACCCCTAAAGGTTGAATGTGGAAAACATAGGAAATATAGTGTGATAATGATTTTAAAGATTTAGTTAATTCAAACTAATATATTATTCTTCAGATTATGGATTTGCTTTGCCAAAATAAATTCACATGGAAGATGTCATTGTAAATTAATTTCTGGAGGAATATGATTAATAGAGTGAGAGTGGCCAAATGGAGGAAGTCACAATGTAATGCCACAGAGAATCGGTATCATCTCCGCTGAAACAGGTGAGGGGCGCTATCTTTCACAAAACGACAAGCACCAGCCCTTGAACAAAATTTTTCATTCTTTAATGTAATTTTTCCTTAAACTTTTTGAGAAACATTCTACCTAATCTTCATGATAGCATGTAAATCATATACCTTACTTTTATTTTCCTAAATTAAACTCTTATGTGAAAAATTTGAGCACTAACAATCAAGTAACGTAGAAGCTATATGCATTTTAATAATATTATGTTGCGCTGTCTAATTTATTAAATTATGAAAATAGCTCACAAGGCCGTCATAATATATTCATTGCGATTTTAGTTAATGGATTTTAGAAAATCAACTTGTAGTTAAAAAATATTACTACTAATTTATCACTTGAATTGACTAGTTCGGATTATTTAATTAGTAATAATTCACAAGCTGTACGAATCAGTGATGGTTAACAGTAATTCCTAGGTTTTTTTTTTTTTTGATAAACAGTAATTCTTAGGTTAGAAAAACATTTTCTGACAGTTGAGATTCTGAGATAATAGGTACCTCTAAAAATAAAGGGATCTAAACTATCCTGACATGATTTTATGAAAGGAAGTGCTATTTTTTTCACTTGAATAATAATATGGTGCATGAACAAGTGACATTTGCAAAGTTTTTTTTTATTAAATTGACGAGTAGGTGCATGAACCAGTTGCGGCAGTGAATATACTTTGTTCAATTTTTAATAAGATGCATGACAGCATGAAACATCAGCTGTGATGGCTAATGGATACCTTGTTGCTTAGAGCTAATTAAATATTTGAATCATTGATGTTAGTTCCGGAGTGTTACTACTTAAGAGTCGGATAAAAATTACTAATAACACTAGCGACAACACAACAAATTCGTCTGTTTTTGCATCCAGTGAATGCGTCACGTGAGCACGTGACCCTGAGGTCCCCTATTTATGGTTTTACCCCACATCATGCCATTTGTCCTCCATTTGTGAAAAACTGGAGACACTCGGATTTTGTAGTTTGCAATTTGGTTACGAGAAGATCATTATCCAAATCAGAAGAAGCAGTTTTATCTTTGCTATCTTAGAAGATCAAAAGGCCTTAAGTCACGTCATCATTTTGTCTTAACGTGGAAAACTTCTCCATCGTATAGAGAATCAGTTCTTCGATTTTTTTTTTTTATAATTTTTACACTATCAATTGAATTCTTTTTATCTAAGATCTGGTAAATTTTAATTAGAAACCTGAGCTGGTTTGGTCAAATTTTAAATTTAAGTAGGGTGTTTTTTAAATATAATATCGTATATAATTATAATATATTTTTTTTCAACCGTCGCCCGTCGGTCTGGTTTTGCAAAACATTAGATTTTCAATGATATATTATATTGATGTCTAGTGTAAATTTTTTTAGTATAAATTTAGTAATGTCTTATTGCTAAAAAATTATATTTTTTCGGATAGTTTAACAAGGATATTCATTTCTTTTAACTACTTTTTACCTGTTTCACAATGCCCCTCAAAATAAGAAAAAACACGTGAAATATAAGTTATCGTATCAGAAAAAAATGTGAAGAGAATATAAACGATGCTGTAGACTTGGAAATCAAGTTTTTCATGTAATTACAATTTATAATTATATATATAAAAAAAAGATTACGTTAAAAGAGAGTGACTACTACACATTGCCAAATTTAAAAGGCTTGTCGAATATCAACTCTGTATTAAATTTGCAAATTAATTAACGAACCTATTGTTTTTGAAAAAGTATTAATGTTATATCATTTAGGATTAAAAAAAAAATTGGAGATAAAGAAAATATTTTTTCTAGTTATTCTTAAAAACTTCTTATGTTTCTCCTAAAAAATAACTTCAACATAAAGCAACATTCAGATCCGGTGTTTTTAATTTCCAAATAAATATATATTTTCCATCCAATACAAGAAAATATTAAAAGGTGTGCATCGAATATGATATTATGGAAGTAACAACCGTAAAGTTTTGGACTACGCGTAGAATATCACGTATGGATAAAATCGGATAAGGCAGTAGAAAAGTTTAACCCAATAGAATAAGAGGAAAAATGTAAATACGGAACTAACACTTGAACAGGAATCTTGTTAGTTTAGTCTATCTTTATTTAAATATGGGCCACGTGTCGACCATTTTCCGGTTTATCATTTAATTATTGGTCGATTAGATCCATGGTCGCAATTTGTCTTTTACCAAACTTTTCTAACTGAGGGAATCTCCTTTGTGTAATGGCTTGGCATCACCAAAATTCGGTTATTCTACGGCGTGGCATGTGTACTTATTCATGCATCTGGTGTTGTACCAAAGCACAAGGAAAGAGTGCGAAATGTTCTGCTTGTACTTTAAGACAACACCTAAAACGTAAAACAAGATGAATAAAAGTATATTGAATACAACAAAAAAAATATTTCTTAATACCAACAATTAGAATTCCATAATGTATATATAACAGTAATATATTGAACGCAAAAAGTTAAAATACACTCTTTACATCACAAGATACCAATACAGCAAAGAAAAAAAATTACCTGACACAAACAATAGGAACAGATATTATGGAAAATCCACATATAACATTAATATGACAGAAAATTAAGTTAAAATATTCTTGCTAAGTCACAATCAAATATAGCTAAAGCTTCTATTAAAAAAATAATAATGATTAGAATACTAATATGGTCAGTTACTTAGTTTCTTTGCTATCTGTTTCTATTTTCTAAGGGTGTGTTTGGATGCATCTGGTATAAGTCTGAATAGGCCTTATTCAGAATAGGCCCTTATTCTGTTGGAACCAAACAAATTTTGAATAGGCCGAAATTCTAATTCAACGCCTTATACTAATTCCTGCCAACCCACGGAACAAGACCCTGGAACAACGATCGCTGATTAAAAATTTTTTTTCCGCAGTGTGCACATGGGTTGGCAGTGCGCACGTGGGGCCTTCTTTTACCCCGGCCATCTCTGCCATAAATTGCCATTCGCCAAAAAAAAAAAGAAGTTACGCCATTTCAAAAAAAAAAAAAACAATAAAATAATATAATTATTTATTATGATACATATTATAATTATTTATGCTAATTATAATTTTAATAATTAAGTAATTATTATTATTAATGATTCATTAAATAATTATTATTATGATACATATTATAATGATTTATGTTAATTATTATTTTAATAATTAATTAATTATTATTATTAATGATTTATTAAATAAAATATTTATTATTATTATTATTATTATGATTTATGAATATAATTTGTTATTATATTATTTTTATCCATTCTTCTAATGAAAAATAGTTTAAAACAAAATAAAATCATTATTATATTGTTTCTTCTCTATTCTTATTCACAACACACCATCCAAACAACAACTCCTTATTCATGAATAGACCATTCTATCTAATTCTTATTCACATCTCTTATTCACGAATAGGCTATTCATTCTTATTCACTTTCACTTCCAAACACACCCTAAGTATCCTATTTCATCATTTACAAAATGCGAAGGGAAAGGAAGGCAAACAATAGAAGGAGATGGAAAGGGTTGGAAGATGTTATCATATTTTTCATCGTTGTATTTGGTAGTATTTTTTATATTTTAATTGGAATATTAATAAAATATAAACTTTAGAAAATTACACGAGATTAAACGAGTAATCTCGATTAATTTTAACTTATATTAAATAACCAACCAAATAATATTGATTTAAGAATTTTTACTTTGGTTCTCTTTCTCTACATTTCATTAAAACAAAAACGTTGAAAAAACCTCGAGATGATTTAATGAGTGCTGCTTTAAGTTCGTGACCTGGCCATTAGTTATGACCCGTTGCACACATCATGCAGAATTTTAGAATTAGAAAATTATAATTTAGACCCCATGATAAGGGTTGAGAGTTCTGTTTCTGTTTGCTTGGCCGTTTCTATCTTAATCTGTCCTGGGTTTAGAGCAGCTGCAGCCGACATGTGGCTATGCCTTTTTCTTTTGATTTTCTATCGCTCGTGATTTATTCGTTCTTTATCTAAGCAAGAGAAAAATTCAAACTTTAAAATATGTAAATATAAATTTTCAGAAATTTAAATACTTAACTGCTGTCATCATATAATTTATCAAGCGCTAACAATATCAGTGTCCATAAACTTGTCTTTTCAATCCAACATTAGCCAGACGTGTGGCTTCTCTGCCTTTTTCTTTTTAATTTTCTTTCGTTCACGATTTGATTCTTTTTCTTTTATTTAATTAAGAAAGAGAAATTCCAAAAGATGTGAATAAACTTTTCAGAAATTTAAATACTTGTCTGCTTACATAATCACGTAATTTTAATATTTTTTAATCCAACATTATTATTTGCAGCCATGTTTTTTCACACATAGTGTTTTGATAAATTTATAGATGCGGGCACTGCTAAGATATTGAAATCTGCCGAAATTTACTTGGATCTCTTGGTCAGTTAATACTTTCTGTGCTATTTATTTTTATTTTTAATCTTTTTGTAAAATAAAAAGGTTATCTGCTTAATTTTTTTTATCTTTTACTAATTCAAAGAACTCTATTGAGTGCTTTTTTGCTACGTGCTTGTCACAGAACAGCACGGTACCTCTTCCCAAATTAATTATAGGTTTGGAGAAAATTTGACTTTGTTAGAATATATAAAAAGTACGCTTGCAGGAAATGTTTTGTATTTGCTTTAAGTTTACTAGTTTATAGTCTTATAGATAAATAAAATAGCTAACAAGGCAAGCATTAGTGTTTAGGAACATTTCTTTTTTCCCTCGAGACTCTCGATAGAAGACCCAGTACTTTTAATCATCAAAACGCGCTCAATCCCAAATTTCGCATTGTTCCAATTTCCCTTGGACTATACAGAAAACTATAAAAACTTGGTATCAGTTTCCTTTTTAATTTTTTCAGAAAACAAAAAGTGCAAGCTACAGGATTATGGTTATAATAAAGTTTCAAACAACAACAACTAAGCATTTTGTCCCAAACAAGTTGGGGTAGACTAGAAAAGAAACTCAACAAAGTCATCAAGTCATCGAAAAAAAAGTATATGTCAAAAGTAGGACTAATAATAGTAAAAAAAATATATATAGGGAAAATAAAGTAATAATGGTAATAATAACAACAACAACAATAATAATAATAATAATAATAATAATAATAAATAGTAGTAGTAGTGAGGCCTACACCTAAGCCGTAAGCTAATACTATAACCTACAAATCTAAAACAACACTTGACTCCTAAATTCGCATCTCATGGCTCCGGCACGTGAATTGCTAGCTTCCATGCGGTCCTATGCAACGGCAACTCCTTGTAGACGTTCCATTCTTTAAAGTCTCGTTTTACTGCTTCTTCCCATGTCAATAAAGTTTCAAAACTAAAAATTAATAATCAATGAAATTGACATCCATGTAAGGTGTCAAATTTGAAAGAAAAAAATATGAATGATGGTTTCACTTAAAATATTTGAAAAAATTCGAGGCAAATTCATATAATAAATTCGAAAGTATACTATAATAACCTAGATTTAAAGTCAGTTCGATTAATTTTGACGTGCGCCTTAATTGGGAAAATTTACACGAATTTTGACGTAATTATTTTCTCCCAAATCGTACTTAAGGATGGGAAGATATGCTGAAAATAAAATTCATTCCAGAGAGAGAAAAATTGTCTACCGAACAGCTCTACAAAAATATCATCTGTCAATTGAAAAAAAACTCATGAATTCTCATAAAAATAGTTAAGAACATCCAAACATGTGTCTCCTCTCGTCTTCCTTATGATTGATTGTTGATAATGCCATGCAAAGTCCAATGTGGTCTTTCACCTTGAAATAAAAATATTTTTTTGAGTGAAAAAACAACAATATAAGCAAGTCAAATTTACGAAGTCATCTTCTGGAAAAACGCAAATGGTTGCTCTAAGAAATTTTGTATCACGTTTTGCCCGTTAAGAGGTGACACGCGTCCTTTTGAATACGGATGATCCGTTTTTGAAAAGACAATATTTTCTTTTTAAAAAAAAAAATTAGAAAGAAAGTCTCCGTTCTATCAAGTATTAATCACGTCTTTCATGCTTCAAAAAAAAAAAAAAAAAAAGAATGGAAAATAAACCATGTCTTTCGTATAAAAGTCAGCCGATGAATAGGTTCCACACGCAGAGCGAGTATTAGGGGCTTAGGGCCTGCCAACTGTCACATACAAATTTCATTTAAAATATAATTCATTTTTTATTCAATGTATATAAGCAAAACTATATGTAATTTTTTTTTAGCATAACTTAATCGAAAACCAACCCTTCTTTGAGTAGCAAAAGGAAACACATTTTGAATGAAGATTGTGAATATAAAATTGATCTATACGTCTCTTATGAATATCTAATTTTGGAAAAAAAAAATAAAGGCTTTGATTTTATCTCTTTAGGGGTAAACTATTAAGCACACAAAAGATATATTTAGGAGAAAAATCTTTGTTTGTGCAGATGAGATGGCACGTACTATTTTGTTTTTTCTTCAATTACTTACATGTCTCCAAAGACTTTTAAAATTTGTAAATATTTTTAATCAAAACATCAAATAATTAATTTTTCATTAATATTAAATAATTATTTATTACTCTCTTTCAATAGTTTAATAAAAACCGAATTGACCGATTTATCCTGAATAGATATTCTTTTTGGATGTGTTTGATTTCCCATTGAACAAATTGTTTCGGAAAATATTATTTTAAAATTAACTAATCATGATGCTTAGAAAAGTTTATTCGAGGTCAAAATGGCCTTGTTCTTTGTTCCAATAAAAACATGTTATTTATTGTTCACGCCTTATTAATTAGTACAAACAAGTCCTTTCATTTTCTTCCTAGAAGGACAAAGAGAAGAAGAGAGAGAGAGAGAGAGAGTAGCAAAGTTGTACTTAAAAAGGCTTGTAATTGCAATGGAAGAGGCGTTGTTGTCATTTGTTTTTCGGCTCAGCCCCTGATTAGCAAGCTGGTGAGATACTATATGTTCTCAGCTTTGGCATGAACTCATTGAAGCTAAAATCAAAGTGCATGCCTCAAAACCTCCTTTGATGTTCTTCAATCAATGTCAATTGGTAAAATTTCTGTTAAGAAGCCACACCAATTTCTAACGACTTAATTTGGATACCTTTGGATTTTAGATAGACGGAAAATAATTGTTATTTCTGGCGACAATTTTTCAAAAACTAATTTAAAAGGTAAAGACAAATTAGCAATTAGAATAATATTGCTCCTCTAATACTTCTAAAAAATGGATTAATATTATTTTCGAAATGCTATTGTTTTTGTCATCTCAGTTCTTCATCCAAATAAATACAGTAAGTAAAAACAATATGCATCTCGTCAAAAGCTTTTTTGTTTTCTGTTTCACAAATTGCAAAGAATATACTAAATTAATAACATTTTGCATCCTACAGGGGAGGGAAAAAAGAGAAAAAAATAATAAATAAATAAGAAGAAGTAGTATTGGCCTCCAAGAGATCAAGGATTCAAGCCCTACATGCACCTTTAATTTTAAAAAAAAATAGATGGCAAAAACCTCCCTCTTTCTTCCAAAAAAAGAAGAAGAAGTAAGATTCAATGCACCAACAACGTCCCTCTCAGTTCGCTTTTGTCTCGGTGAAAAATGCATCTTACCTTTTTCCTCCTAATTTCGGGTGTCGCTATCTGGGACCGGGTTACTGCACCACTGGCCAAAATTCAACGTGAGGTTGCGAGAGTAATTCCAAATCAGTATCGAAGCGCCACAATTTATTTATACATGTAAGATCAATGTCATGTCTAGCTTACAAAGACTTATCTATCACCAATAAGGCAATTATTTATTAATATTTTGTACAATAGAATTACGAATTTTTATCCTTTCTGAAAAGAAAGCTACGGTTGAAATTGCATGATAAAAAATATCAAGCCTATTACATCACTAACTCCATGATGCCGTCCATTTTCTTTTATAGGCTATAGCCGAGTTTGAAAAATCTTACTCGAAAATAAGTCCTCAGTACAATGATTACGAGAATGGACTTTCGAGTAAAAAAAATACAAATTAGAAATTCGATTGAAATTTAATTATGGATATTTAAATCTTGAAAATTATTATTTTTTTATTTTTTAGATTTAAAAAGACCAAATGTTGCAGCTTTAAATATTCACCAGAATATTTAAAAATCAAATCTCAAACATCTCACGTCTACTCGATTAGTTTTGGCCTTAGCCACCAACTAAAAATTGTCTTTCAATCCTCATAATTATTTAAAAAGATAAAAAGCCTAAAAGATCTTACTTGAACATTCCTTCCTAAAAAAATAACTAGACAGTAACAGACAAATTTATTCTCTTTCAACAAAGAATATGAATTAATTTGGAATATAATACAATTATTTGTTTGAGGACCACATGGAAAATCTAAAAACTTCTAGGATGAAAATGAAAAATAAAGATGTGTTAAGAAATTGTGTGTTACAATCGGATGTATTTTTAGAGAACGTCATGGGATATTCTCGGTGCGCACATTGTTATTTCTTACAATCGGATGTATTTTTAGAGAACGTCATGGGATATTCTCGGTGCGCACATTGTGCAGAGATTACGCTTATTGGAATATTCTTGTATCAATGAAACAAATCATAGAGAAAGTGATGGCTTTGTCTCAACGTAATAGTATTTCTATTAGCCAAAATGGGGCCTGCCTCTTGATTTTGATCTTCTTTTTTTCCAAATTCAGTGGTTGCAATACCTGCTTTTGTCTGTTTCCAAAATTACTTCAGTCTTCAGCCATCAAAATCATCACTGTGTTCAACATAACACTAGCTATAATTGTTTGTGAAAAAAATAATAAATTCTAGCTTGAATCGCAACCTAGATTGTCATTGGTTGTTAATCCAATTGAAATGCTTCATGTTTCACTCAATCAAGTTGATTAGAATACACTGATATGTCAGATGTGGATAAGAATGTCTTTAATTTATATAAGCAATGAGATGTGGGACATCATGGCATAATTTTTTGAATTACTTACCATTGGATATGTGACCGTATTAGTGGAGGAAAATTCATGACATTTGCTTAATAAGTCGAACTTCAGAAATAACCAAATACACGAGTAGTTATCTTTGCACATGAAGATGGCATTCTATCTTTGGAATAAACAAGCTCCATTGCTTGATATATGGAAAAAAAAAATTCAAGACTTGTCTCCAACTTTATTTAATTTTATCCAAGTACCATATAAATACTTGATTTAAATTTAAAATTTTGCTTTACAATATAAAAGTTTTTTGTAGAGCTTCCATAAACATTTTATATAAAAAATTATTCCAATATTTACTCCACGTCTCTGGCAGGAAAAGGTTTTCTGAATACAATTAAATTATGTGGCATGCCACACAAAGATGGTATGTTATGTTATGCAATATTATACAAGTAGCTTTTGTGAGGATTCCACACCTTTAGATCCTCATACTCAGTTGACGATCTAGGTTTTCACAACTGTCTGACATAACTAAGTTGACCTCCAAAAAGATATAATTCTAACGCATATTTATTTTTCATTCATATAATATCTCAAAGAACTAAAAAAAAATTAAAATTAAACATATTTGTTCGATGAAGCTGTCAAAATGTTAAACATTTGTCTGATGGATAATTAAAATGATTTCTAAATTAATCCTAATTTGATATGTACTGTTTTTAATAAGACAGATCCGGAATGGTTTTAAATTGTTAAATTGAACAATATTTTAGAGGCATCAGAAAAATATATCTAAATAGAAATGAATCCAGAATTATCCTTATTCATACATTTATTGTTCCTCTTTGCAATTACTGTCGCTCTTTTCCTCTCTGGGTTGTGTTTTTGCCATAAACGGTTAAACAAGAAATATTCACCTCTATTGTTGTTTTTTTTCCTCCCTGTTTCTTTAGGTTTGTAAACAGTAAATTCTCCTTGCGGTCGCTATCTTCAAAAAGTATGATGCAGAAAAGTGACAGTGATATACACGCTGAAATAGATTTTCTGCACCCATAATCTTTACAGCAGAACTCCAATTTTCCAAATAAAAAAAGGAAAAAAAAAAGAGTAAACATTACCTTTTCAGTTTCAGTTGACTTGTATTAGGATAACTTGCAAAAACATCTAATTAGCTACTAATAACAGAATCTCATTCCTAGTTCATTCGAGCAATACAGGTGATTAGTGGTCAATGGTAGTATAATATCCGCGGAAATGTATGCAAGAAACTAAAGTAGGGATCATTTTGCCATTTTTAGGACAGTGACAACTGCTTTGTGTGGATTTATTGCAACAAAAGGAGGGACCAATGAAATGGTCCATCAAAGGACTACAATTTTTTTTTTTTTTTTTTCGGCGTTGAGGCCCGTAGGCAAAACATTCATTAATTAACCAAATAAAAGGTACAGAATCAGTTACAAACCTCCGTAAAAAGATAAAAAAAGTGGGTAAGAATAACCCTTTACATGACACTCTTTTAATCCATCAAAGGACTACAAATTCTACTGCTAGCTTTTGATTGAGGGACAAATTAGGTAAAATAGCACTTACTGAAAATAATGTTAAGTGAAAGGACTTTTGATTGTTGTTTTGTATTTGACAAATAAATTCGAACTTCATAATAGTCACTAATTTGGATTAACGACTATTTCTCATTCATCAAAATTCAAAACATCACAATTTTTAAATAATAATATACAAGAACAAAAAATATGGTTTAATAATTTAAATTAAGGATATAGTATATAAATCTTTGAACTTAAAAAACTACATAGACAGTCAGTGACTTAGTCTTTTCATATATAACAGATTCAAATCATGACGTGCAAAAGAAAATTTTAATATCAGAGTATCAGACAACATGCCATACATCTTATTTAAAGTTTTATCAATAAAAAAAAATTAACACATTTATACTTGTCTTTGACACTAAAAAAGTTAATCACATAATCAGCTACGCGTTTTTGCAGAATGTATAATACCCTTGCCAATTGGGAGGTCGGCATCAGGTTTCAGGAATAGTGTACAACTAGGTTTTTGGAGGGGCAACCTTAGGTTACTCCGAAGAGACGAAACAGAAATACGATTAGAACAATTTTAATTTGGACTAAATGGGAAAAACGGGGCGCCGCGTCACACCCTGTGCTTCACCGAGCTGACCTTGAGAGGTCAGCAAAGGCACCAATGCGTGCCATCACCAATTCACCATGTATTGGATGAAGAAAATGAAAATCCAAATGGGCTTATAGGCTCACCTTGAAAATTAGATGGGCTTCTTTCCTGTTTGATCCGAACAATTGCAAGTTGCCTTGCTAGCTGATTTTAATGGAATTAAGGAGTAATATGGGAAGGACTCCAATTCTCAATAGAAGTTAAAGTATGCTGTATGCAAAATTCTTTCTTTCATTCTCACTATAAATGTGTAAAAATAATAATAATAAATAAATAAATAATCAAATCTATGGTGCATCCCTCAAATTCAGAATAGTCTGGTACCATTTCATTCTAATACCAAAATAGACAGATTTATAGTGCTTATTAAATTGCTGGTCTTGTAAGGATGGCAATAATTACCATTTTGGTAGGTGGATTGGAAAATCTCAATTCAAGTTGCACCAAGTGGAGCACCTCCATATGAATATCGAAGAAGAATAGCCACGACACAGCCAATCACATTTAAATGTACCAATCCTATATTCATACGATGCAATCCAAGATTTTGTTTAGAGTAAAATCTCGTCTTGTGATTGAGATTAGAAATGCAATAAGTATCCTTTCTTCTCGTATAAAGTAAAAACAAGTTCTGAGCCCCCTGGCCCTGCTACATCCTTTCTAGTTTCTAGACTACCAGGAGATGAACCACTGGAGAGTTAATAGGCCGTTGATTCGGTTGCTCCAGCAGGAATATAATGATGTCAACTATGAAAGATGAGGGGCTTCTATAATTCTATTCATAGAGAATGAGCCCCCAGCAAGAAGCTCACATGTGTCTTTTGAAATCTTTTACCTACGGAATTTAGATCTTGGATACAAGATGTAGAGATCGACGGGGCGATGTGATTGTTCGTGAGCTCCCCTTGAGTTCAGGGTTGAACAGATCGCCCTTAGGACCATGAACCCTGTTGAGTTGGACTATGCAAAGTGACACAAGTAAAATTTTATTGGGAAGACAGAGCCTTCCCGTAGCTTGCGCCTGCCAGGTTTCTCATTCTTTGTTTTTTTAGGTTAACTTCTTCACTGCGGAGAAAACAAGGTGAGGGAGGGATGAAAACAAGCGCAGTTAATTAGACAGCAGAGATGCGTTCTGAGTTGAGAATTGAGATTCATGCTATGTATCCACAGCTGCGGTCCATAATTTGCAAAACCGTAGAGGATGTTCACAAGGTTCTGTAAGGGCATGAACTACCACAAAGAGCACAGTGGAAACTCTTAAACCACAGAGGAATTTAATTTGTCACAGGCCGAAGTTGCAGTTACGACTGAACTCCGGTCCCCGTACCGTTTACCAGTCTGGAAAATAGGTGGACTACAATAGCTGTGCCCAAATAAACCCACTGTAATAAAAAACTAAAAAAAAATAAAAAATAAACCCAAAACACATCATACAAATATGCCGCTCCAAAATGAACTACCGCTCTTACCAATGTCCTGTGTCCCAATTTATTATTGGATAAAATTTTCTGCACATGAGCAAATAATTATATTCTAAGTCTAATCCGAATCGTGAAGACCAAATAAAAAGAGAAAAGAAGACATTCTGACCATGTAAACAGCCAAAAAGTAAAACCCCACAACAAAATCAGGCAGATCAATAATGAAATATTGAAGTCCAAGATTGTGAAATGAGTCTTACAACTTGATGTCTCTCTAATTAAAAATAAGACATTCCAAGTCCTTGTTGCGTAGATTATACTAAAATTTGCAACTAAGGCAGTTAAACAATACAAATACTGTGGAGGTCACCGTAGTGACGGTGGCCGACTCCTATCTATCTTTGAGCTCTTCTTCAAAAGCATTCAACTTCTCCCTAATAGGAGAGAGGAAGCTCCTTAAATCCTTACAGATCCTAGTTTTGTCTTCTGTTTCCAGACTCTTATCATCGCTAAACCTTATCTCAATCTGCGATATTTAGGTTAAAGCAATTGTTATATCACAAATAACTCTTTTTGTCCATAAGGTGAACAACAAAGACAGCAGAATTTAATTGTTACATACCTCTAAATCATCAACTTCTCCAAAAGAAAATTCAGGAATATCTAAGTGGCCCTTGACCGTCTTATTCTCATCTTTTATTTTCCATTCCCCTGCAGTTCCGTTGGCAAGAGCACAAGCATATATAAAAGACCACCGATTTCAACATAGAAAATATAAGCAAAATAGCCAAGACAGCCGATATAAATTAGTAATCACAGAAGCAACAGAGAATAGAGAAGAAAACCAACCTTTGAATTTCAAACTCAGTTCATAAGTATAATTCACCTTTTTCTTGTTCCGTACAGTAACCAAGAATGCCTAATGGCAAAACAAAAAAACAACATTCTGGTTAGTGTGAGAATCTTTAAGTTGAAACAAAGAACTTGAATACAAACAATTTGCTTGATATATGAAAAGATTGCATACTCACATCACCAGAACACTTGGAAACTCCATCAATACTTGCATTCCCACTAGAGAACTCCAATGCTCCAAGCGAGCCCAATAGCTCCTGAATTATATTGTTAATTCATGAACGGAATCAAGTTTCAAAGATTTGCAACTATTTCTGAAACGATCTACAACATCTAGTTACAACATAATACAGACAGATTTAATACATAATCATTACACACCGCGCAAAGATGTGTGGTGTTATTTAACCTTGAATTATTAAAAAGTTGCATCAGTAATATTAGTTACTTGCATTAATTGTTCAATTCTCACTGTTTCATTTTCATTTTCTTTTTACTCTCTTATGCTTCTTTCATCTTCTGGCATAACGAAGGAGCTAGGTAGGTGAAACTATGAATAGACATTACAGTTAATCGGGACTTTTTCCCAAAAGGACTGAAATTTATTTTTTAATATCAAAAAGGGCTGTGGACCTAAAATAATTTCCAAAAGGGCCAAAATATAGTATTATAAATATTATATAGCGTACTTAAATTGAATTACCGGCACAGATTTAAAATTAAATTCGACGTCGATTGTGAATTTGAAATTGATGGAGAAGACATTGTGAGTGAATCGGGAGCAGATTTATAATACTGATGAGGTCCTTTTGGAAATTACTTTAGGTCCAATGCCTTTTTTGATATTAAAAAATAAATTTCAGCTCTTTTGGGAGAAAGTCCGTTAATTGTGGGTCTGAAACTGCTAACCCAAACCATTAGTTTATTTGCTTACCTAGTCAATTGGACCTAATTGTAAGGTTATCATGAATTGCAAAAATCCTACTTTTGCTTCTGAATACATATCTTTGAATTCAACTAAAACAAAACCTGATAAAATAGAACTAGCCATTATCTTTATCAGTAACAAGAAATGTACCTTCAACCTATTACTTGCCCATGAATTCAGGTTCTTCTCCTCCCAGGTTCCAGCCTGAGCAAAAAAAATAATTCAACATAAGCAGAACTGCAGAAGTTCCACCAGCAAGTTCATTAATACAGGAAACTTAGCTTAAGTCCTATCAAATGGAAACTAATGTAGCATTCAGAATCTCCAGGAAAAAAAAATTCTGTTCTTAAATCTATTAGAGAATCATCAAACAGAAAAAAATAACACCATTAAAACCAAGTCAGCATTCAATTCTCGCGAGCTGTTTCTAGAACTCACTAGCTACAATTACAATAAGTGTTGCTCTATGGAATCAATCAAACGATTGTCAGTCAATAGTGAATCATGCATATGTAGTAGATAAATCAACCCAAAATAAATAAAGAAATACATGAGATTAAAAAAAAGGACCTGATTCCAGACGGATCCAAGAGAAGAGGAGTTCGATTGCAACTTGGGAATATCATCAGGAGAGAGCTTGCGTGGCACCGGAGGCGGCGCGGCGTCCTCTTTAGCCTCGCGAACCCAATACCTATACGACGCCTTCTTAGTCTCCTCCGTGGCCGCAGCTGTCGCCATCTCCTCCATTTCGATCGTCTTCGGAGGTCTCCTGTTCGATCGCGACTTGAAAAGAAACGCGAGAGAGAGAGCGGCGATCAGACACAGAATCGCCACCGACCAAATTAGATCCAGCGGAGGGAGGGAGGCGTAAGGTGGAAAAAAGAAGGAACGCCCGAATTGGGAAATGCGCCTCTCGCTCTTTTCTTTTGTTAGAGCTTGGTGAACGCCGACGCCTTTGAAGGTCTATATTTTGTTGACTAGGAAAGTAACAACTTCCTTCCCTCCCATGTGTTTGGGCTTTCGTCTAGACCAATCGGGAGACTTCGCGATGCTTCCAAAACCCTCCAGGGCCCCAGGCAGCTCTGGGACTAGAGAACAAACGTACAATTTCTTTAACGCTCTTTAATATTTAAAAAGTAACAATATTTTCTTCAATAAAAATAAAATAAAATAAAATTGTAAATCGTACAATGGAGCACATTTCCCGAAATTATTTCTGCATTCAAAATGTATGTTTCATTACTCAAATCTCAGGTGTGTTCAATTTTGAGACATTTAATTGTTATTTTATATAAAAGAGAAAATTATTTAAATTTTGTAAGACTAATTTAAAAATGTTTTATACCTCACTAAATATGATTGGAGTCGAGACTGACAGAGTTGTGGACGATTTTATTTTTAAGAAAATTATAATAATCATTAACTTCTATTTTATATTTCACAACCGTAAATTTCATAGTAAATTGACATCATTTTGTTACTTTGTTCAATTGTAGAAAGCCTTAACCGTGAAAAAGTATTACCTAAAAGGCTAAAACAAGAAATTGCAAAACATGCTTGTGTGCACCCTATTGCATTTGAGCTGAAAAGTCAGCATCATTATTATTATTCGGGCCACTGATCAGATCTAAATCTGCATACTTTCAACTGCTCAGTTTTCTAGAAAAACATGAATTGTCTCACATTAACATTTTGGTTTTCATCAGTCATCACTCTAGGTTGATAGGTTGATGCAGTTTTTAACTTGAGCCCTAGACTTTCCCGTTCCGACCAACTTAGGACAGAGATCAGACGGGGGATTTGTACTTGCTCAATGCTCATTATATGTGGGAGTGTGTGTGTGAGAGAGAGGAGTTTTGCTATGTCTAAAAATCACCACCATGATGAAGGAAATTATCCTGAACACTTTTTGCAGCTCCAGTCCTTCCACTGATCGCATGTAGCTTCTTTGTCTAATTACTTGCGGACTTGTAAATGGAAAAAAGAATGTTTTTTTCAAAATCAAATCTCAATAATTGAAGAAGCCGCTGATTGCACGAGCTACAACAAATACAAGCTAACACTCAAAATTTGTTTCCTTTCAATTACAGCAACGGCAAACAGTTAGAGACATTTCAAAACTCTAACAATGCACAGCACATTCCAGCTCGAAAAATTCCTTTTGTAATCTTGAAGAGGCAACTATCCCTCATGTTGAAATAGCGGAAAAGAAAAAAAAAATGGAATTTAGAGCCCAACCCAGTAAGATCGGCCATTGCTGTTGTGAATGGCAGACGGTGAAGGGGATGTTACACACCACTCATACCACACCTAGGTATAATACCAAAGAAAAGAGATCTTTAGTATGAGTCAAATTAGTAAAAAACAAAAAAAGGAAAACTTCATGCATGCTTATATGATGCATCAAACTGCTGCCTATACCCCTCCCTACAAAATAATAAATGCCGCACAGGCCTCTCAAGTATTTAGCAACCTCCAAAATGTAAAAAGTTCACTACTCTACACCCATTGACTCTTCCTCATTCTCTACTGAAAATAAGGAAGCAATTAGTACTTTGGGTTTCAAGCATTAACTCAATAGGTCTGATCTGAAAGGTATTCAGATGTCTTGTGCAGGTTCGCAGATAATATTCATTTTCCATGGACAATTTAATAAACAACCTCAAAATTAAATGTAAAGGAGTAAGTGCATAAGCAAGAGCACCTTTGTGGGACCACAGCAACGCCAGAATTGAACTTCTAGAGGAGATTGTACTGGCAGATGAATAGGCTTTCTTAATGGAAAATATATCGGAAACCTATCAAATGATAAGTTTTACATTAAATTAGAGGTCACCAATTCAAATACTCGCAAGCTCTTATTATAAATGTAAAGTCTTGCATGTGATGGATCTATGAACCAACTGCCATACATGATGAAAACATAATGAGTTCTCATTGTCACACGTTGCCGCAATCTATTTTTTGCATTTGATGTTTCAAAATTTAGAATCCGAACAAACCATTATTCATGTTCTGCATTCAAGAGATGCGCCCACTTAAAATTTTGCAAGTATTTTTCAACTTGGTAAAGGATAAAAGAGGACCGATGATGAATGCACTAGATCTTAGTATTCCATAACTTGATCTGTTCATTTTTAGGACTTTGATCTTGCACAAAACAAAATTATAAATTCACATGGACACATCATTCATGAAGAAGAACAAGATGGATTGTTCAGATTTGTCATTCAGATTTTGCCAAAGAGAGATGGTGCTAAGTTGTGTCAGTTGAGGCACCAAAACCCTCATGCAAAAAAAAAGACAGCAATTTTTCAGCTTAAACTTTAAGTGAAGCTGGGTAGGTCAATAGTTCTCATCCCTTCAAACAACCTGGAGATATAACAGCAAAAAAAAACACTAATCAGAAAAAAGATGGTGAAACAATACCAGCTAAACATGTTTGGGGTTGCAGTTGATGGTTCTATGCCCAGATGAACGTCTTTATATAATACTGCATCAAAGTATCCAGCAAACCCTGCAAGAATTTCAGAATGTTTGAATAATAGCGTCAATCAACCACTAACATACATTTTAAAATGAAGATAGTGTGTAACAAACAATTGAGTACAATACAGAAGTATAGAAAAAATAAATAAATAAAAAAAAAAAACATTGTAGGATGCTGATTGCTTTTACCATGTATTAGAGCAGATCCTGTATCTGAAGGCATCTGAAACTGCAATTTCTTGTACCTTTGATTGTCAATTTTGGGCGACAAATTCGGATGAGAAAAAGTAAATACCTGAATAATAAGATAGCAAACATTATTATGATAAGACCTGTTAACTCAAAGATACTTAGCAAAGCTGAATAGTAATCAGCAACAATAGAACCACCAGTACAACTATAGCAGATTTCAATTGCCAGTTTCAAAAGAATGATAAAAGAAACTAACAGGTTGAGGAGGAGCAAGCCTTGCAACCCGGTGTAACTTCACAACATATGCTGTCTCAAAATGTGCTATGTCTTTATAAGTCTTAACCTGTATGGTAAAGTATTAGTTTATGTTAGGAACTCATCTGTGACAATTAAAACTTTAAGAGATTAGATTTACTAAATGCTTACATCATTGTACAACTTTGATGCTGTTATTGGTTGAATGAAGCTTGTATAACTGCAAACAAACATAATTTCAGAAAAAAAAACATATACAAAACAAAAGTTGGCTAATCTATTTTCTTTGACAATATAAAAGAACAAATAATAACTTCAAACCTGGATGGAATAGAAATCCCATCTGGTTTCAAAAATCTTTGAGCTCCATCAAGGCACTCTGGGGATAATTCATTGTCACCAAAGGACCCAAGCAGCTCACTTACCTTAAACAAGTTTCGACTATTTAAAACAACATTTTGGCATTATAGTATAAAGAAATCAGAAATTACAATAAACTTTGATACCAGAATATCAGCTTTTTCAGGAGCATTCCAGCACCGCATGTCACTGGAGACAATGGTCACGAGGCTCTCCCACCCTTCCAACTTAATTAAGCTCTGCCATCCCAAAAAGTCAACACATTAGATATGAGATTTTATTACTTTATGTCATGACATGCATGACAAGTCAAAAAAGAACTTGTTTTCAACATTGCCCTTTCTACTTAATTGTCATAACCAACACAGAAAATCAAATAAAGCACATTATATTCAATAACGTTGTACTCTATTTTAATTATTATTGTGTTAGAAATAAAATAAAGCGTTACAAGTCCAGAATGCAAGTAACAGACCAACCTAAGACTAACTTAGGACCAAACCCGAGACCAATTGAAGGCCAAATTATGGGCAGGAAAGGGCCGATTTTGCTGCCCAATGCGCCTATCTACCCAGTTTTTGCGTTTTCCATGTTATGCAAGCAATGAAAGATTGAATTGATACTTCTCTATTGATATATCCAATATCTATATTACTCTCTCTTTTATACCAAAAATAATCACCAGACTCACCACTACAAGCTACCCCCTGTCCAGCCACGTACAGCCCCCTTTTCAGCCTTATTTTCTCAGAAACAACCACCTAAAATCCTCCAGCAAATCACATATTTCAATGCCTCCCTATATCCCCCTTCAATCAAACCCAAATTTACTCAAAATCCACAAAAGATCCCATAAAAAGCCTTCAACCCAGACCAACCATGCTGCAAAGAACAGACCGTACCCAAATATACACTTTTCCAGAGAAATGAGATCAAAATATCTAATTAGTGAGGACTCACATGGAGAGTTATAACAGCATTTGGGTTTTTCTCAACAGCATACACTTTCAATTTTCGCCCTGTTTCTTCAGCTGCCTGGATGGATGCAAAATAACAAGTAAAATATAAAAAACAAAAGCAGAGCATGTAACATAGAAGAAAAAGTTTAACACGCAAGTAGCACATAACAATTGTTAATCTTCAGATGATCTGGAAAAATTTTGGCCCTACTAAAGGAGAAAGAAAGGAACCTGAAGTGAAGCCCTCACTAAAGGTCCTCTTCCAGCACCAACGACCATTAGCACCTTTTACAAAATTAGGAACTATGCAGTCAAAAAATTGAATATTCAAAATGAACAAACAAAAAGCTTTCAGAAACATAGTAACTATTGCAAGATAAATGAAATATATACTGTTGTGGTTGTAGAGGCAGTTTCGTCAGGCACTCGATCAAGCAAAGCTTTGGATACTGCTCTTTGGTACTGTTCAATCATCACAATAAAAACATAACTCAAGTCAACTAAATGGATGTTTCAATGAATGGAAGATAACTTACACTGACTGACCTGGGTATATTTAACAGTATCTTTCTCAAATGTTTCATAAGTCTGAGCCTCGAGATTATCCATCAACGGCTGTGCATATACACATTACAATTTTCACAAATTATTTGCAAAAAAAAAAAGGATTGGCTAGAATAATAATTTCAAACAAATGATCTTAGCTTACCTGCAATGGAGATTGCAAAAAGTCTCTATAACCAACCTGCAATTAGCACAATTTTAAAAGGGAAAAAATAGTTGATAATGATAATAGAAATTTCGAACAAAGGATGAATTTCAGAAAAAAAAAAAAAAGGAAATGGTACCTCAAAACGCTCTTGCTCGGGAATTGGATCCAACTTTTGATAAAGGTGTGCAACATAGTCTAGGTATGGCCTCAATGGATGTTTGTAAATAGTACCTAGCAGAGAAATAAGTTTCTTATTTTCAGCCATTAGTTTCTATTCTTTTGGAGATAATGTATGAGTATATAAGAGTGTGTTTGTGCATGGGTGTGTGCACAGAGAGAAAAAGAGAGGGAGAGAGAGACCTTCAAAGTAGTTTTCATTGTCACTGTCATGCATGTTGTCACTAGATACTTCTTGAGAAATATTATGACGACACTCCCCAGATATTACAATCTAATGGCCAGAAGGCATAATTAGCACTAATCAAAGTATGATGAACTTAATTACAAGTAACTCTTAAATATGTAGCTAATTCAGTAAGAGAGCGAAAGGTATAGAATACCTGGACAGAATGGTCAAAAAATTCAGAAACAAGTCTTTGATGGCGCTTGGATAAGCATGGGTACCCTCTTGCATTTGTCATAAATGACTGCATCATTTGAGCAAAATTACATTATAATTAAATAAAGGAACCAACAGCATATATTCTTCATCACTGAATATCATGGGCCATTTAAAGTCTAGAGAGTAAGCATTTGTTTGAAAAATAGCCACAATTGAGAACAAGAACTAATATTTGGAACTCCTGATAGCATTGGCAAAATCCATTGGATTGACCTAGGACATAACAATTCCAGCATTTACTCCAACTTAACCCCCCTCAAGCCCCATCTCCCCAAAGAAAACCTAAGTTGAGAACAAGTACTAATATTTCGAACTCCTGACGGCATTGGCAAATCTTGCTTGCTTTAGAGAAGATTCTAAGAAGAATAGACAGAAGACAGACTTATCGACTAAGAACCGAACAACTACTGGAGTAGACGGTTAACAATCATTTGCTAAGATTTGCAAATAGCACCCAAGGAAATTAGAGAAGATCAGAAGGCGCCAGGTTGGTTTCTCTAAACAAGTTTTGAACAATGTTTGACGCTTTTTTGATGAAGGGTCGGGAGACAGTAAGCTATTCGCGGTTCAAATTGCAGCTGCTATTACTGGACAAAGAGTCAGACGCAGTAGAGGCTGAGTGTCTATTCAATCTAAGGTCAGGGCTACAAACAGCTGTTATCCTTAAAGAGGCGTAGAAAAATCAGGAAAAAGGCCTCAAAGTAGATCAGATTGCTTTTAAGTCTAGCCCGAGACCCAGGAATAGTTTCAGTGTGCCATGAGTGGTAGCAGTTTAGTAAGGGCATGGCTGCAGGCAGGGAGCAGAATTCCCGCGGAGGTGAAACGCACTTGCTTTAAATACAGAGTCATTGGTTAAAAACTTAAGGAAAATGCAATTGTTTAGTTGCAAGATTCTTTTCCGATCAAAAGCTCGGCCTACAATCTAGTCTTTTTAGGCTAAGGAAGGATGAAAGGAAGTAAGCAAAGGACAGGATCCTACCTACTCTTTGAATTATGAAAGTTCGTAACATTAGTAGTTACTCACTGGGATAAAAGACACGCCCAACCACTGCGCAAATAAGGTCGACGATCTTCGAAGGTTCGTGGGCGGACCGAACAAGCAGGTTCTACCACCCACATAATCCACTAGATTGACCAGGAACTTAATAATTCCAACATTTACTTCAACATAACCCCCCCCCCCCCCCCCCCCCCCTCAACCCCCACCTCACAACCCCCAAAAAAAACCTAAAGTAGAGAGAGAGAGAGAGAGAGAGATAAGAAAAGAAGATTGAAGGGATGAAAAGTTACATCTGTGATTAGGATGGCAGCTCTGACAGGTTCTCCAAACCACCGGCCCAATGAGTTTAGAGAAGGAAGTGAACTCCTGGAAAAAGATAATTAGTCCCCTCAGTCTTTCTAGAAGAATAGAGAACAAATTTCAAGAAATGATAACAGAGAAGCTCAAATACAGACATACAAAATATCAAGTGCAACACATAGTTGGGTGGGGTGCTCACAAAGGAGCCTAAAGGAATTCCACCATTCCCATGTGTCTGTTGTTTTTCCTGCCTGTACATGTTAAAATCAGGCGAAAATTTAGGACCATCCATTGTGGGACAAAATTTTGAAATGTGACAACTTGACAGGTTATAATTCAGTCCCAAGATATGTAATATGAACTCACCTGTTCTGCCATGTTGGACTCATCATCCATAGGCTCGGCCTTCTCCAGTGGAATCCTCAGCCATAACTTTTACCAGACAAAGAGAAGAAGTTTACAGGAAAATTCAACAGTTGGAGACATTTAACAAAAATAATCAGAAGAAAATGTGCAATATATACCTGCATGTTGCTCAAGCCTTGTAAGATTTGATTGACGCATCGCGCATAATTGCCACAAGAGGCACTTTTAGGCGGGGGAAGAACACAAGCCTACAGTTGAAATTATCTATCAGCATAAAACAAATGTAATGCAAAATCAATCAATTATGAGAAATAAAAAAATAAAATAAAATGCAAAAGAAAGAAAAGTAAAGAAAATGTAACCTGAAGAGAAAGATGCGAAGCCCAAGCAATCTCTTGCTTGAGAGTAATCTCAGAATCCATGCGGAGTTGCTCATCATCAGAATCGAAGTCAATCCACGCGCTCACCTTTCCAACGACATGGCTACTCCACTGAGAAGGGCTGAGAATCAAATCGGAAGCAGCGACTGGGAGCGCGAAGTTCTCAGTTCCAGCAGCGCCAGCGGAGCTAGGTCTATAGCTGGGGTCGACGAGAGGCGCGAGGAGGAAGTCGAACCCGGAGGAGAGGGATCGGGTGAGGAGGCGCGGCATGTCGGGTTCGAAACCCGACTCCACGCCGCAGTAGCGCGACTCGCTCTTGTCTCCTTGTCTTTGCCCCAGCGGCATTTTCGCTTCCCTTCCTTTGTTTCTCGAGCTGTCGAGGTGTTTGTATTTTGAGTGGGAGAGACGGCTGCTGGAAGTGGAGTCGGAGAAGAGCAGAGGAGGGAGTGAAGGATTTAGTGGATTTTGGGTTTAGGGTTTTTGGTTCTTTGGTTCTGGTTCAAGGTGTGTTACTGTTACTGTTACACCGGTGGAACTGGAGACTGGAGGGTTTACAGTTTCCACAGTTCAAACCAGTGCTGCTCTGATCCCTTGATTGCAATGGGCCTAGTTTTCAATCTGGGCTCCAGTTTCAATTGGTTACAAAATGTGTACGAGTTATTTATAGTTTTATACGACGGATTAACTATAACGTGTTTAATTTTTGACATCTTTATCAGTACACAAAAATTTCATGAATCATTAAGTTTTAAGTGAACACATTTTTTGTGAAAATGATCAAAATTTAAAGGTTCGAAATTAATTTTTGAATTTTAAAATTTCAAAGCATGAATTAAAATAAATTTATAGTTTTTGTGACAGAAAAAAATTAATACCATTGAGACATATTATCAGAAGGAACAACAAAATTACTGAGTGCTGCATTTCCTGCACTATATGCCGCTTCATCCTAAAAAAGGGAAAACAGTAAGCTGATTATGCAACTTCAAATATTGAGTCTTTGTATTAATTTTTTCTATGGCAACTCTGAACCTTTTTCAATCTTACGAGAGAGAACTTTAGAAATTTAGGTTAATTTTTTTGTAATGTTAAAACTTCTCTTTTTTTCCTCCTCTTTACTTTTGTGCAATTAAACACACCCTAGCTATATGTTGTATATACATATTTTTTTTCCCATTCTTCGGTTTAAGTGATTTTTTTTTTTTTAAAAAAAAAGTACTCGTTTCTTTTTTTAAAACAGGAGTCCAGCGTTGGATTCTATTTTTTGTGGCTATGGTATCTACTTCTTCCTTCTTCTCCAAAATATGCGACATTTATTTGATTTCAAACAGGATAAAAATATACTGTAACCTGTTAATTTGGGTGTGTGATGACGTGATAGCAACAATGCCATTTGTTTTTTTTTTTTTTTGTCCAGGAATTAATCAGAGCTGTCAGACTGATAATCAATGGTGGGTCTGAAATAAAAAAATTATTTCATGTGACGTCATCTGGAGTTTATACAGGGTATGGAATAAAAAAGTCCTTCGTAAGTTTGTTTGTGTGGTGACACGATATGGTTTGGGTGTGTAGGACCCACCTCGTAAAATCTGGACAGATTAAAAAATTATTAGTATGAACTTGGTGTACAAAATATTAACCAGAATATGCTATATTTGGTCATTTTATGCATATTTTCCACACATAAATATGCCCTGAATTATATTTTAGACAATATAAAGTGTTCCAATATAGATTATAGTGATCACATGACTTAGAATGAGTGCATAATCGCTTAAAATGCTCAAATATTGCCCAGAATATGCTTTATTTGCCCATTTTATGCATATTTTCTATGTATAATTAACTATTCTATAATAAATATGCCCTGCATTATAATGTAGACAATATAAAGTATTCCAATATAGAATATAGTGATCAGATGACTTAGAATGATTGCATAATCGCTTAAATGCTCAAACATTGACCAGAATATGCTATATTTGCTCATTTTTATGCATATTTTCAATGTATAATTAAATAATTTACAATAAATATGTTCTGAATTATATTGTAGACAATAGAAAGTTTTTAAATATAGACTATTATTGTGATCAGATGATTTAGAATGAGTGTAGAATAGTTTAAAATGCTAAAATATTAACTAGGATATGCTTTATCTGATAATTTTATGCATATTATCCACGCATAAATAAATAATTTACAATAAATATGCTCTGAATTATAATATAGATAATATAAAGTGTTTCAATACAGATTATAGTGATCAGTTGACTTAGATGAGTGCAAAATCGCTTAAAATGATCAAATATTGCGCAAAATATGCTTTATTTTATCAATTTATGTATGTTTTCGGTCTATAATTTAATATTTTATAATAAATATGCTCTGTATTATATTGTAGACAATAAAAATTATTTGAATATATATTATTGTTATCATTTCTTTTGGAATGAGTGCAAAATCACTTAAATTGCTCAAATATTGCTCAGAATATGCTTTATTTGCTCATTTTATACATATTTTGTATGCAAATTAAATAATTTATGATAAATATGCTCAGAATGATATTCTAGAGTCTAGACAATATAAATTGTTTAGATATAGATTATTGGGATCAGATCATTTAGAAAGAGTGCAGAATTGCTTAAAATGCTCAAATATTGCCCTGAATATGCTTTAGTTGCTCATTTTATGCATATTTTCAATGTATAATTAAATTTTTTAAAATAAAAACGCTCTGAATTATATTGGAGGCAATATAAATCTATTAAATATAGATTATTGCCATCATTTCATTTAGAATGAGTGTAGAATCGCTTAAAATGCTCAAATATTGCCAAGAATATGCTTTATTTGCACATTTTAAGAATATTTTCCATGCATAAATAAATAATTTACAATAAATATGCTCTGAAATATATTTTCGACAATATAAAATGTTCCATTATCGATTGTAGTGATCAGATGATTTGAATGAGTGCACAGTCGCTTAAAATGCTCAAAAATTGCCCATAATATGGTTTATTTGGTCATTTTATGCATATTTTCTATGCATAATTAAATAATTTAGAATAAATATGCTCTGAATTATATTGTAGACAATATAACGTATTCAAATACAGATTATAGAGATCAGATGACTTAGAATGAGTCTTGAATCGCTTAAAATGCTCAAACATTGTCGGCAATATGTTTTATTTGTTCATTTTATGCATATTTTCTAGGTATAATTAAATAATGTACAATAAATATGCTCTGAATTATATTGTAGACAATATAAAGTGTTCAAATAGAGATTATATTGATCAGATGACTTAGAATGAGAGTAGAATTGCTTAAAATGCTTAAAAAAATACCCAGAATATGCAATATTTACTCATTTTATGCATATTTTCAGTGTATAATTAAATAATTTACAATAAATATGCTCTGAATTATATTGTAGACAATAGAAAGTGTTTAAATTTAGATTATTGTGATCAGATGATTTAGAATGAGTGTAGAATCGCTTAAAATGCTCAAATATTAACCAGGATATGATTTATCTGATCATTTTATGCATATTTTCCACGCATAAATAAATAATTTACAATAAATAAGCGCTGAATTATATTGTAGACAATATAAATTATTTAAATATAGATTATTGTGATCATTTGATTTAGAATGAGTGTTGAATCGCTTAAAATGCTCATATATTGCCCATAATATGCTTTATTTGCTCATTTTATGCTTATTTTCGCCGCATAAATAAATAATTACAGTAAATAAGCTCTGAAATATATTCTAGACAATATAAAGTGTTCCAATATAGATTATAGTGATCAGATGACTTAGAATGAGTGCTGAATCGCTTAAAATGCACAAAAATTGCCCAGAATATGCTTTATTTGTTCTTTTTATGCATAATTTCTATGTATAATTAAATAATTTACAATAAATATGCTCTGAATTATATTGTAGACAATACAAAGTGTTCCAATACAGATTTTACTGATCAGATGACTTAGAATCAGTGCAGAATCGATTAAAATGCTAAAATATTGCACAGAATATGCTTTATATGCATATTTTATGCATATTTTTTTATGTTTAATTAAATATTTTATAATAAATTAGCTCTGAATTATATTGTAGACAGTATATAGTGTTTAAATATAAATTATTGTGATCAGATGATTTAGAATGTGTGCAGAATCGCTTAAAATGCTCAAATATTAACCAGAATAGCTGTGGTTGGTCATTTTATGCATATTTTCCACGCATAAAGAAATAATATGCAATAAATATGTCTGAATTATATTTTAGACAATATAAAGTGATTTATTATAGATTATAGTGATCACATGACTTAGATTGAGTACACAATCGCTTAAAATGCTCAAATATTGCCCAGATTATGCTTTATTTGCTCATTTTATGCATATCTTTAATGTATAATTAAATATTCTATAATAAATATGCTCTGAATTATATTGTAGACAATATAAAGTGTTCCAATATAGAATATAGTGAGCATATGACTTAGAATGATTGCATAATCGCTTAAAATGCTCAAACAGTGACCAGAATATGCTATATTTGATAATTTTTATGCATATTTTCAATGTATAATTAAATAATTTACAATGAATATGCTCTGAATTATATTGTAGACAATAGAAAGTGTTTAAAAATTGATTATTGTGATCAGATGATTTAGAATGAGTGTAGAATCGCTTAAAATTTTCAAATATTAACCAGAATATGCTTTATCTGACCATTTTATGCATATTTTCCACGAATAAATCAATAATTTACAATAAATATGCTCTGAATTATATTGTAGACAATATAAAGTGTTCCAATACAGATTATAGTGATCAGTTGACTTAGAATGAGTGCATAATCGCTTAAAATGCTCAAATATTCCGCAAAATATGCTTTATTTCTCATTTTATGTTTGTTTTTAATCTATAATTTAATGTTTTATAATAAATATGCTCTTTATTATATTGTAGACAATATAAATTGTTTGAATATATATTATTGTGATCATTTCTTTTAGAAAGAGTGCTAAATCGCTTAAATTGCTCAGAATATGCTTTATTTGCTCATTTTATACATATTTTCTATGCATAATTAAATATTTTATGATAAATATGCTCAGAATTATATTCTAGACAATATAAATTGTTTAGATATAGATTATTGGGATCAGATCATTTAGAAAGAGTGCAGAATTGCTTAAAATGCTTAAATATTGCCCTGAATAAGCTTTATTTGCTCATTTTATGCATATTTTTAATGTATAATTAAATATTTTAAAATAAATAAGCTCTGAATTATATTGTAGGCAATATAAATTGTTTAAATCTAGATTATTGTCATCATTTGATTTAGAATGAGTGTAGAATCGCTTAAAATGCTCAAATATTGCCATGAATATGCTTTATTTGCTCATTTTATGAATATTTTCCACGAATAAATAAATAATTTACAATAAATATGCTCTGAAATATATTTTCGACAATATAAAATGTTCCATTATCGATTATAGTAATCAGATGATTTGAATGAGTGCACAATCGCTTAAAATGTTCAAAAATTGCCCATAATATGCTTTATTTGATAATTTTATGCATATTTTCTATACATAGTTAAATAATTTAGAATAGATATTCTCTGAATTATATTGTAGACAACATAAAGTGTTCAAATACAGAATATAGAGATCAGATAACTTAGAATGAGTCTTGAATCGCTTAAAATGCTCAAACATTGCCTGCAATATGTTTTATTTGTTCATTTTATGCATATTTTCTATGTATAATTAAATAAATGTACAAGAAATATGCTCTAAATTATATTGTAGACAATATAAAGTGTTCAAATAGATATTACATTGATTAGATGACTTAGAATGAGAGCAGAATCGCTTAAAATGCTTAAAAATTACCCAGAATATGCAATATTTACTCATTTTATGCATATGTTCAATGTATAATTAAATAATTTACAATAAATATGCTCTGAACTATATTGTAGACAATAAAAAATGTTTAAAGTTAGATTATTGTGATCAGATGATTTAGAATGATTGTAGAATCGCTTAAAATGCTCAAATATTAACCAGGATATGCTTTATCTGATCATTTTGTATGCATATTTTCCATGCATAAATAAATAATTTACAATAAATATGCGCTGAATTATAATTTAGACAATATAATTTATTTAAATATAGATTATTATGATCATTTGATTTAGAAAGAGTGTAGAATCTCTTAAAATGCTTATATATTGCCCAGAATATGCTTTATTTGCTCGTTTTATGCTTATTTTCCCCGCATAAATAAATAATTTACATTAAATAAGCTCTGAAATATATTCTAGACAATATAAAGTGTTCCAATATAGATTTTAGTGATCAGATGACTTATAATGAGTGCAGAATTGCTTAAAATGCTCAAAAATTGCCCAGAATATGCATTATTTGTTCTTTCTATGCATAATTTCTATGTATAATTAAATAATTTAGAATAAATATGCTCTGAATTATATTGTAGACAATATAATATGTTCGAATACAAATTATACTGATCAGATGACTTAAAATCAGTGCAGAATCGCCTAAAATGCTAAAATATTGCACAGAATATGCTTTATATGGTTATTTTATGCATCTTTTTTATGTTTAATTAAATATTTTATAATAAATTAGCTGTGAATTATATTGTAGACAGTATATAGTGTTTAAATATAGATTATCGTGATCAGATGATTTAGAATGTGTGCAGAATCGCTTAAAATGCTCAAATATTAACCAGAATAGCTATATTTCGTCATTTTATGCATATTTTCCACGCATAAATAAATAATTTGCAATAAATATGTCTGGATTATATTTTAGACAATATAAAGTGTTTTAATATAGATTATAGTGATCACATGACTTAGAATGAGTACACAATCGCTTAAAATGCTCAAATATTGCCCAGAATATGCTTTATTTGCTCATTTAATGCATATCTTCTATGTATAATTAAATATTATATAATAAATATGCTCTGAATTATATTGTCGACAATATAAAGTGTTCCAATATAGAATATAGTGAGCATATGACTTAGAATGATTGCATAATCGCTTAAACTGCTCAAAAATTGACCAGAATATGCTATATTTGTAGTATTCTGTCAGTAGAACGGACCAGTTCAGTCATTACGGTGCACCTGGACAGAATATTGTGAACATCGCACCCTTTCATTGAGACGCTGCCTTTGCATCTTCTGAGCGATTTGAACCCTCTATATATACTTTCTCTGAGATGGCAGAGGGTATGTGAGAGGCTTCTTTCAGTTCTAACTGAAGTTTAGACAAGAGAGAGAGAAGATAACGTGTTTCTAGAGGGAAAGAGTCAAGGCCGACTAACCCCTGTCAAACACCATCAGTTGGGATTGCAACATCGGCTTTGTAGCGATTCTCTCACTGCAGAACGTGGAGAAGATCAGAGACTAAGGAGACGCGCTTGATTTGTGGGTTTCAAGTTCATCCGCTCAACACTCGATTTCAATTAGCAATGGCACGAGGTATTTTACGATTCTGGGTTATTTCCGCATTCTAGAATTGTTGTAGCACTTACAGTTGGTATCAGAGCGGGTTATGCCGCTGGATTGCCTTTATTGAAATAGAATTTCATAACGGTTTATTAGAAATTCTGTTGTAAGTGTTGAGTGGATTGAGTTTTTGTCTGATTTTCTTGATTGTCTGAATTCGTGGAGCATTATCTCAAGATCTGCTTATCCAATTTGAGTGAGGTTTTCGGTATTGGAAAGATCTCTGAGTCTACTTTCCAACGAGACCAACATCTTGAAAATCCAGTGGGTATACAGTGAGATAATCAAGTCGCAACCAGTAGAGGTCAGACAGTCAGGGTTCTGAATTTTCTGACCTTTCAGTATTACGTGCCAGATTTCTCTCAATTGGTAATTCGGTTTTGCATGAAATTTTACTGGGATGTAGATATTTTAGATATCTTTCCATAGAGTATAAATTTGCAAAATTCCGATAAAGTATGAGTGAGATATACTGTCTGCAAGATAGATCAATCTGACAGTTTGTTGGGTTTCGTCTGTGATAGTCTGTATTTCGAGGGGCATAGCTTTTGATCTGTAAACTTGTTTTTGATGAAATTTGCGTCATTAGAAAGATCTTTGAATCTAGTTTCTATAATGACCAAGAACACAGAAAACAAATAAGTATAGAGAAAGTTATTGTCAGTTTACCAGAAAGTGTTCAGGCTGTCAGAAAGTTTCTGGATGAACTTTGGACGCACCTTTTCGTGTGAGGCGATCAATTTGGAGTTGGAACGACCTGTTCCAACAGAGTTTGGTCCAGAAATGAGTTTTAAGATGAATATTGAGATATAATCAGACATGATGGTTCTTCATTATTAATTAAAGCTTGTAGATTACATAACTATTATGGAATTCTATAAAATAGTCACAGTTTGTCTAATTTTATAAAGATGGTTGGCATTTTTGGTTAAGATTGATTAGTCAATAATGATATGCTTGAATATACTATAGTAATAAAGTATTGATGTAGTCCACAGACCATCATACTATCTGGTATTCTATTAGTATTGGCGTTACAAGCATTATATTGATTAAACAAACTTGAAGAACTATACATGTGGTATAGTAATACACAAATTGTATTTATAAAGGATATGGCAGTAATTGTGCATATGATAATTATTTAGATATAGATAATTATAGTTAGATGATCTATGAAAGTTTAGTAAACCCTAACTGTTATATAATCTAATTACCAGTGAATTAGGGTTTCAGGTGCAAATTGAAATGGATTCTGGGCTTAGAACGTACCGTTCCAGATTAAATTTGCATAAAGTTTCTGTTTGCATTACTCAGGCACATTGGAACGAATAGTCTAGTTTTAGGACGAACTATTCTGAATGAAGTTGCATGAGGATACGTCTGGATATTAACAGATTCAAACTGGGACGAACCGTCAGGTTCTGGAATGAATCGTCTGGAAAAGTTTGAATAAAGTTTTGTCTGATATTATTGCTAGATTAATTAGACAAATAAATTGATTAAGGATCAATTAATCAAGAAAATTAGATAACTATGCTAATTATTAAGCATATACATATATATTAGTTATGTAACTATAATATATTATGTCTAGTTGATTAATATATGTTAATTAGTTGAAGAGTAGCCACAGCATCTTCAATTATATTAAGGTTATATATTATATAGTGTATCTATAAATCACATTAGGAAGAAAGAACATAGCTTGTGTCTAGTGATGAATATATATATTAATATATTAAGGAGTAGCCACAGCATCCTTAGTTGGATTAAAGTTATGTATATATAAAGTTTATAAAATCACATTTGGATTAAACAGACACGAGATTGTAATAGATTAAGTTAACAAAGTTAGTATCGTCCCACAGGACTATTGACTTAGTTAACTTAATATATTAGGATATAATAGTTAAATTATAAATACTTAATTTGCCCACAGGGATTAAGGATAGGAATATAATTTAACTAGTTATATCATAAAGTATGAAGAATCAAATCATAGTATTTAGACTGTGTAAGAAATTGATTCATAAAGTTGTAATGTTTAATTACATAAAGAGTTATAGCATGATATTTAGCCCACAGGTAATATTATGCAGGAATTGACTCATAAAGATATATCACTTAGTTTGCATTGGTAAATTAAAGTATAAAGTTCAGTCTCAATATAAAGATAAGCATGTATCAGTTCTACTTTCATAAAGATAGCAGATTCCCTTTAGAAATGAAAAGTATCAAAGTTCCTGGGTTGAGAATAATAGTTATAAGGTTGAACTTATGAACATAAGTTATAATGAACAGTGGAAGCAGTTTAACTGCTTATGTTCATGTTTATAAAGAATAAGTTCTTTCGATGTATAGTGCTTTGGTTGATATGCATATTAATGTAAAGTTCTTACATAAGACATCAGATGAGTAGTTGGCCTCTTAGGTTAAGGCTAATGTAATAATACTCATCATAAAAGTTTATTTTTTAGGCTTGTTACCATTATAGGTGCGAGAGCACATAATGAGAATGAGGAATATAGTTGTTCAACAAAAGAGTCTATATAATATTTCTGAGTCATTACTTGTATATTTTATTTTGAATACTTGTCCAGTTTAATATAGTCTTATCAAGATTTCCTATAAGGTTATAACACATATAAAGATAAATGGTCAGTTTGGTGTTTTAGACCATATGTGTTTAATAGGAGAATAGACATATTATGGATAAAGTTGAGAGTGTTCATATGGTTGAGATATGATTAACAAGTAAGAAAATGACTAGCTGGCATCAAGCGTATAGCTTGCATTCATCTCTTTAATTGATGATTACTCACAATATATGTATCTCTACATACTTATAAGGTTTTAAAGGTGGATATAGAGAAACAATACAGTAAGCAAATAAAAGTTTGTGAGATCAGAAAATGGTAAAGAGATTAGAAATATGAAATATGACTAGGATATGAATCTAGAAATATTTATGTTCTAGAGAATGTTCAGATTAGTGGGAGTGATCAGTTTTAGGTCGTACAAAAACTCCCTCTAATTCATAATTGGATATATTATTAAGGATCAACAAATATTGATAATCCAATTATTGACATTCGTTAATCGATATATAATACAATACTAGATCAAGTTGAATATTTAATATTCGATATCAAGGTGATCTAATAAAGGATAAGGTCGGTTATTCCTAGTATTGTAACGTAGTTTACCTACAAGACTGTTATAAAGATATAAGTGTTGAGCATAATCTAACAACATTCTCAAGATAATGAATTGCGATGAGTCCATATTACGGAATAATGTCGAGTAAAATCAGTTTGAATCAATGGTGTGTAATTGAGTTTAGAATTGGGTAAGTTACTTATGGTTTTAACCTATTGGTTGTAACGGTTTTCTTAAAACCAAAAGGAATTCATAAGTAAACATAAAGTAATACGAAGTTAGACTTGTCACCAGTGGTTTATTAAAAAGAAGTAGTGAATTACATGAAGATTTTCTCTCATGTATTAAAGAAAGATTCACTTCATATGATTATGGCATTAATAACTCATTCTGGTTTCGAGTTACATCAGATGGATATAAATGTTGCAATTGTTAATGGTGATCTAAGGAGAAGGTTATATTAAATAACCATAAAAGTTTCTTCTTTAGAGATAATAAGTATTTAGTTAACAAGTTAAAGTATTCTATATAAGAATTAAAACAATTATTTCACTAATGATATTAATAGTTTCATAAGGTTATTTCTTCATACGTTTTGAAGAAATATAAGATGAACTATTGCATATATCAGGAGATCAGTGGGAGTTGATTTTATCACTTGTTTTACATATAGATAATGTTATACTTGTAACTAATGATAAAAGATAGTTATACGGGATGAAATAATTTCTTTCTAAAATATTGATATGAAGGAATATGAAGGATATGGCTGAAGTTTTGTTTGTGATAGAAATCAAGATATTCTTGATTTATCTCAACAAGCATATATCAATAAGGTATTAGAAAGATTCCGGAAAGAAATGTATTCACCCCGTCCAGCACCTGTTAATATGGGTGGTAGATTCATTATGAATCAGTATCCTCAGTATAACTTAGAAAGGGAACAAATAATAAATACTTCAAGTATTTAGGCAATTTGAAAGCATAAAGTATGATCTGGTTTGTGCACAAGAACTGACTTAGCTTTTGCCATTTGAATATTTGATTGATATCATAATAATTAGGGGATAGACCACAGTTAAATTGCTAAGAAAGTAATGATATATCTTTAAGGTACTTAAGATAGTATGCTTATGTCTCAACAGACTGATAAGTTGAAGTTATTTTGGTACACAAACTGGTTGTGTTGATTTTAGTAAATCAAATTAAGGATACATGTTAACCAGTGAAATTGTGTCATAAAGAAATGTCTAACTGACATTGTTCGTTACTTCAACATAAAGTATAGTTTGTTGTGTGTTTTGAGATTACCCTCGATGGTGTTTGAAGAGTTTTATTGTGAAACTTAGAGTCGTGAATTTTATATCTAAGTCATTAAGGATTCTGTATGATAATTCTATTGCAGTCTTTCTAGTCAAGAATAATAAAGGTAAAGGTCGAGGTATTGACATTAAGTATTTGACTTTGAAAGAGAGCATTAAGAAGAATTAAGTGGTCATCAAATGTGTTCATACAGAATTGAAGCTGACTGATTCTTTGAATAAATACTGCAGCTAAAGGAATTCAAAGATCATGTAGCGGGTATATATAGGAATTGATCCTATGGTTAATATTAATCGTACGATTGTGTATAAACTCTTCATAAAAGTATAGATGTTTTCTCGTGTTGATTGTGCGCACATATATGGAATATAATTGATCATAAGGTTGAGAATTACATCATAAAGATTGACTTAGAATAAACGTTGGGTTTATTCATAAAGGAATTCAAAATCGCATAAAAGGTTGAATTATTAGTTGTGTAGCATATTGTAATTGTAGAAAGTAATATTCGCATTTACTAGTAGATTAAAACGCTAGTAACGATAAGATGACTTACTGCTACAGTTCATGTGTTATATTTCTAATATTTAACATAAGGAAAACAGAAGGTATTTAATATGTAAAGGATGCAAGTTCAAGTGGGAGAATGTAGTATTCTGTCAGTAGAACGGACCAGTTCAGTCATTACGGTGCACCTGGACAGAATATTGTGAACATCGCACCCTTTCATTGAGACGCTGCCTTTGCATCTTCTGAGCGATTTGAACCCTCTATATATACTTTCTCTGAGATGGCAGAGGGTATGTGAGAGGCTTCTTTCAGTTCTAACTGAAGTTTAGACAAGAGAGAGAGAAGATAACGTGTTTCTAGAGGGAACGAGTCAAGGCCGACTAACCCCTGTCAAACACCATCAGTTGGGGTTGCAACATCGGCTTTGTAGCGATTCTCTCACTGCAGAACGTGGAGAAGATCAGAGACTAAGGAGACGCGCTTGATTTGTGGGTTTCAAGTTCATCCGCTCAACACTCGATTTCAATTAGCAATGGCACGAGGTATTTTACGATTCTGGGTTATTTCCGCATTCTAGAATTGTTGTAGCACTTACAATATTTGCTAATTTTTATGCATATTTTCAATGTATAATTATATAATTTACAATAAATATGCTCTGAATTATATTGTAGACAATAGAAAGTGTTTAAATATTGATTATTGTAATCAGATGATTTAGAATGAGTGTAGAATCGCATAAAATGTTCAAATATTAATCAGGATATGTTTTATCTGCTCATTTTATGCATATTTTCTACGGATAAATAAATAATTTACAATAAATATGATCTTAAATATATTGTAGACAATATAAAGTTTTTTCATATAGATTATAGTGACCAGATGAGTTAGTATAAGTGCAGAATATCTTACAATGCTCATAATATTGCCAAAAATATGCTTTATTTGCTAATTTTATGCAAATTTTCTATGTATAAATAATAATTTACAATAAATATGCGCTTAATTATATTATAGACAATATAAAGTGTTCAAATACAGATTATAGTGATCAGAAGACTTAGAATGAGTGCATAATCGCTTAAAATGCTCAAATATTGCGCAGAATATGCTTTATTTGCTCATTTTATTGAATATTTTCAATCTATAATTCAATTTTTTACAATAAATATGCTCTGAATTATATTATAGACAATAGAAAGTATTTAAATATTGATTATTGTGATCAGATGATTTAGAATGATTGTAGAATCGCCTAAAAAGTTCAAATATTAACCAGGATATGTTCTATCTGCTCATTTTATGCATATTTTCCACGGATAAATAAATAATTTACAAAAAATATACTCTGAAATATATTTTAGACAATATAAAGTTTTTTCATATAGTTTATAGTGATCAGATGAGTAAGTATAAGTGCAGAATATCTTAAAATGCTCATAATATTGCCCATAATATGCTTTATTTGCTAATTTTATGCAAATGTTTTATGCATAATTAAATAATTTACAATAAATATGCTCTGAATTATATTGTATACAATATAAAGTGTTCAAATGTAGATTATAGTGATCAGATGACTTAATATGAGTGCTTAATCGCTTAAAATGCTCAAGTATTGCGCAGAATATGCTTTATTTGCTCATTTTATTGAATATTTTCAATCTATAATTCAATTTTTTACAATAAATATGCTCTGAATTATATTATAGAACTATAAGTTGTTTGAATATAGATTATTGTGATCATTTCATTTAGAATGAGTGCAGAATCGCTTAAAATGCTCAAATATTGCCCAGAATATGATTTATTTGCTAATTTTACGCATATTTCCTACGGATAATGAAATATTTTATAATAAATATGATCCGATTTATATTATAGACAATAGAATGTGTTTAAATATTGATTATTGTGATCAGATGATTTATACTGAGTGCAGAATCACCTAAAATGTTCAAAAATTGCCCGGAATATGCTTTATTTGCTCATTTTATTCATATTTTCCCATAAATAAATAATTTACAGTAAATATGTTCTGAATTATATTGTAGACAATATATAGTGTTTAAATACAGATTATTATGATCAGATGATTTAGAATGACTGTAGAATCGCTTAAAATACTCAGATATTAACAAGAATATGCTTTATTTGGTCATTTTATGCATATTTTCCACGCATAAATAATTAATTTACAATAAATATGCTCTGAAATATAATATAGACAACATAAAGTGTTTGCATATAGATTATAGTGATCAGATGAGTTAGAATAAGTGTAGAATGGCTTAAAATGCTCATATTATTGCCCAGAATATGCTTAATTTGCTCATTTATGCATATTTTCTATTTATAAATAAATAATTTACAATAAATATGCTCTGAATTATATTGCAGACAATATAAAGTGTTGCAATATAGATTATAGTGATCAGATGACTTAGAATGTGCCCACAATCGATTAAAATGCTCAAATATTGCCCAGAATATGCTTTATTTGATCATTTTATGTATATTTTCTATGTATAATTAAATATTTTATAATACAAATGATCTGAATTATATTTTAGACAATATAAAGTGTTTCAATATAAATTATAGTGATCAGATGACTTAGAATGAGTGCCTAATCGCTTAAATGCTCAAATATTGCGCACAATATGCTATATTTGCTCATTTTATGCATATTTTTAATGTTTAATTAAATATTTTATAAGAAATATGCTCTGAATTACATTATAGACAATATAAATTGTTTAAATATAGATTATTGTGATCAGATAGTTTAGAATGAGTGCAGAATAGCTTAAAATGCTCAAATAATGCTCAGAATATGCTTTATTTGCTTATTTTAATCATATTTTCTATGTATAATTAAATAATTAACAATAAATATGCTCTGAATTATATTGTAGACATCATAAAGTGTTTACATATAGATTATAGTGAACAGATGAGTTAGAATGAGTGCAGAATCGCTTAAATGCTCAAATGTTACCCAGAATATCCTTTATTTGCTCAGTTTATGCATATTTTCTAGGTATAATTAAATAATTTACAATAAATATGCTCTCAATTATATTGTAGACAATATAATGTGTTCCAATATATATTATAGTTGTCAGATGACTTAGAATGAGTGCAGAATCGCTGAAAATGCTGAAATATTGCGCAGAATATGCTATATTTGCTTATTTTATGCATATATTTAATGTTTAATTAAATATGCTATGAATTATATTGTAGACAATAGAAAGTGTTTAAATATAGACTATTGTGATCAGATGATTTAGAATGAGTGTAGAATAGTTTAAAATTGTAAACTATTAACTAGGATATGCTTTATCTGCTCATTTTATGCATATTTTCAAGGCATAAAAAAATAATTTACAATAAATATGCTCTGAATTATATTGTAGACAATATAAAGTATTCCAATATAGATTATAGTAATCAGATGACTTAGAATGAGTGCATAATCGCTTAAAATTCTCAATTATTGCGCAGAATATGCTTTATTTGCTCATTTTATGCATATTTTCAATCTGTAATTAAACATTTTATAATAAATATGCTCTGAATTATATTTTAGACAATATAAATTGTTTGAATATGGATTATTGTGATCATTTCATTTAGAATGAGTGCAGAATCGCATTAAAATACTCAAATATTGCCAAGAATATGCTTTATTTGCTCATCTTACGCATATTTCCTATGTAGAAAAAAATATTTTATAATAAATATGCTCGGAATTATATTATAGACAAAAGAATGTGTTTAAGTATTGATTATTATGATCAGATGATTTAGAATGAGTGCATAATCGCTTAAAATGCACAAATATTGCTCAGAATATGCTTTATTTGCTCATTTAATGCATAATTTCTATGTATAATTAAATAGTTTATAATAAATATGTTCTGAATTATACTGTAGACAATATGAAGTGTTCCAATATTGATTATAGTGATCATATGACTTAGAATGTGTGCTTAATCGCTTGAAATGCTCAAATATTGAGCAGTATATGCTATATTTGCCCATTTTATGTATATTTTTAATGTTTAATTAATTATTTTATAATAAATATGCTCTGAATTACATTCTAGACAATATAAATTGTTTAAATATAGATTATTGTGATCAGATGATTTAGACTGAATGCAGAATCGCCTAAAATGTTCAAATATTGCCAAGAATATGCTTTATTTGCTCATTTTTTGCATATTTTCCACGCATAAATAAATAATTCACAATAAATATGCTCTTAATTATATTGTAGACAATATATAGTGTTTAAATGTAGATTATTATGATCAGATGATTTAGAATGAGTGTAGAATAGCTTAAAATGCTCAAATATTAACCAGAATATGCTTTATTTGGTCATTTTATGCATATTTTCCACGCATAAATAAATAATTCACAATAAATATGCTCTGAATTATATTGTAGACAATATATAGTTTTTAAATGTAGATTATTATGATCAGATGATTTAGAATGAGTGTAGAATCGCTTAAAATGCTCAAATATTAACCAGAATATGCTTTATTTGGTCATTTATGAATATTTTCCACGCATAAATAAATAATTTACAATAAATATGCTCTGCATTATAATTTAGACAATATAAAGTGTTTGCGTATAGATTATAGTGATCAGATGAGTTAGAATAAGTGTTGAATGGCTTAAAATGCTCAAATATTAACCAGAATATGCTTTATTTGGTAATTTTATGCATATTTTCCACGCATAAATAAATAATTTACAATAAATATGCTCTAAATTATAATGTAGACAATATAAAGTGTTTGCACATAGATTATATTGAGCAGATGAGTTAGAATAAGTGTAGAATGGCTTAAAATGCTCATATTATTGCCCAGAATATTCTTTATTTGCTCATTTTATGCATATTTTTCTATTTATAAATAAATAATTTACAATAAATATGCTTTGAATTCTATTGTAGACAATATATAGTGTTAAAATATAGATTATTATGATCAGATGATTTAGAATGAGTGTAGAATCGCTTAAAATGCTCAAATATTAACCAGAATATGCTTTATTTGGTCATTTTATGCATATTTTCCACGCATAAATAAATAATTTACAATAAATATGCTCTGAATTATATTGTAGACAATATATAGTATTTAAATGTAGATTATTCTGATCAGATGATTTAGAATGAGTGTAGAATCGCTTGAAATGCTCAAATATTAACCAGAATATGCTTTATTTGGTTATTTTATGCATATTTTTAATTTTTAATTAAATATTTTATAAGAAATATGTTCTGAATAACAGTGTAGACAGTATAAATTGTTTAAATATAGATTATTGTGATCAGATAGTTTAGAATGAGTGCAGAATCGCTTAAAATGCTCAAATATTGCCCAGAATATGCTTTATTTGCTCATTTTATACACATTTTCTATGTATAATTTAATATTTTACTATTTTATAATAAATGTGCTCTGAATTATATTGTAGACAATATAAATTGTTTAAATATAGATAATTGGGATCAGATGATTTTGAATGAGTGAATAATCGCTTGAAATGCTCAAGTATTGCTCAGAATAAGCATTATTTGCTTATTTTATGTATATTTTATATGTATAACTAAATATTTTATAATGAATAAGCTCTCAATTATATTCTAGACAACATATATAGATGAAATATATGTTATTGTATCCAAATGACATATAATGTGTGCAGAATCGCTTAAACTTCTCAAATATTGCTCAGAATATGCTTTATTTGCTTATTGTATGCATATTTTCTATGTATAATTAAATAAGTAACAATAAATATGCTCTGAATTATATTTTAGCCTACATAAAGTGTTTACATATAGATTATAGTGAACAGATGAGTTAGAATGAGTGCAGAATCGCTTAAAATGCTCAAATGTTGCCCAGAATATGCTTTATTTGCTCAGTTTGTGCATATTTTCCAGGTATAAACAAATAATTTACAATAAATATGCTCTCAATTATATTGTAGACAATATAAAAGTGTTCCAATATAGATTATAGTTGTCAGATGACTTAGAATGAGTGCAGAATCGCTTAAAATGCTCAAATATTGCGCAGAATATGCTATATTTGCTCATTTTATGCATAAATTTAATGTTTAATTAAATATTTTATAATAAATATGCTCTGATTTATATTGTAGACAATAGAAAGCGTTTAAATATAGATTATTGTGATCAGATGATTTAGAATGAGTGTAGAATCGCTTAAAATGCTAAAATATTAACTAGAATATGCTTTATCTGCTCATTTTATTCATATTTTCGAAGCATTAATAAATAATTTACAATAAATATGCTCTGAATTATATTGTAGACAATATAAAGTATTCCAATATAGATTATAGTGATCAGATGACTTAGAATGAGTGCATAATCGCTTAAAATTCTCAAATATTGCGCAGAATATGCTTTCTTTGCTCATTTTATGCATATTTTCAATCTATAGTTAAATATTTTATAATAAATATGCTCTGAATTATATTGTAGACAATATAAATTGTTTGAATATAGATTATTGTGATCATTTCATTTAGAACGAGTGCAGAATCGCTTAAAATGCTCAAATATTGCCCAGAATATGCTTTATTTGCTCATCTTACACATATTTCCTATGTATAAATAAATATTTTATAATAAATATGTTCCGAATTATATTATAGACAATAATGCAATAATTTTGAATTTGTAAGTTCATAAACATATTTTCCACTGTACAAAGAGCTTGAATATAGATTATTATGATCAAATAACTTAAAAAAAAATGCATAATCACTTAAAAGGCTCCAATTTTGTCCAAAATGCTCATTATTTGCGCTTTTTGTGCGTAATTACCAATTTGCCATGTATAATCCAATCTTTTTGAATTTTTATGATCATAAATATATTCGGCACTGTATAAAGACCTTAAATATAGATTATTATGATCAAATGAATGAAAATGAATACACAATCGCTTGAAAATGCTCTTATTCTGTCTAGAATGCTCAATATTTGCACTTTATGTGCGTAATTTCTATATATAATCCAATACTTTTAAATATTAATTTAAGATCATAAACATATTTTCCACTGTATAAAGAGCTTAAATATAGATTATTATGCTCAAATGACTTAAAATGAATGCACAATCGCTTGAAATGCTCCGATTCTGTCCAGAATGCTCATTATTTGCAATTTATGTGCGTAATTGCTATGTATAATCCAATCTTTTTGAATTTTTAAGATCATAAATCTATTCTGCACTGTATAAAGAGCATAGATTATATGATCTAATGACTTAAAATGAATGCATAATCGCTTGAAATGCTCCAATTCTGTCCAGAATGCTCATTACTTGCAATTTATGAGCGTATTTTCCATGTATAATTTAATATTTTTGAATTTTTAAGATCATAAACTTAATCTCCACTGTATAGTGAGATTAAATATAGATTATTGTGATCAAATTACTTAAAATGAATGCACAATCGCTTTAAAATGCTCCAATTATGTCCAGAACGCTCATTATTTGCACTTTATGTGTGTAATTCTCGTGTATAATACAATCATTTTGAATTTTTAAGATCATAAACATATTATCCACTGTATAAAGAGCTTAAATATAGATTATTATTATCAAATTACTTAAAATTAATGCATAATCGCTTGAAGCGCTCCAATTCTGTCCAGAATGCTCGTTATTTGCAATTTATGTGCATAATTGTCATGTATAATCCAATCTTTTTGAATTTTTAAGATCATAAACCTATTCTTCACTATATAAAGATCTTTAATATAGATATTTATGATTAAATGACTTAAAATGAATGCACAATCGCTTGAAAATGCTCCAATTCTGTCCAGAATACTCATTATTTGCACTCTATGTGCTTAATTGTCATGTATAATGCAATCATTTTGAATATTTACTATCATAAAATATTCTCCACTGTATAAAGAGCTTGCATATGGATTGTTGCGATCAAATTACTTAAAATGAATGCACAATCGCTTGAAATGCTCCAATTTTGTCCAGAACACTAATTATTTGCATTTATGTGCGGAATTTCCATATATAATCCAATACTTTCAAATTTTTAAGATCATAAACCTATTCTCCACTATATAAAGAACTTAAATATAAATTATTATGATACATTGACTTAAAATGAATGCACAATCGCTTAAAATGCTCATTGTTTGCACTTTATGTGATTAATTGCCAATTTTCCATGTATAATAAAATCTTTTTGAATTTTTATGATCATAAACTTATTATCCACAGTATAAAGAGCTTAAATATAGATTATTGTGATCAAATGACTTAAAATGAATGCACAATCGCTTAAAATGCTCCAATATTGTCCTGAATGCTCATTATTTGCACTTTATTTGCGTAATTGCCAATTTGCCATGTATAATCCAATTTTTTTTAATTTTTATGATCATAAACTTATTCTCCACTGTATAAAGAGCTTAAATATAGTTATTTTTTGATCAAATGACTTAAATGAATGCACAATCGCTTGAAAAATGCTCCTATTCTGTCCAGAACACTCAATATTTGCAATTCGTGCGTAATTGCCCTATACAATCCAATCCTTTTGACTATTTAAGATCATAAACCTATTTTCTACTGTATAAAGAGCTTAAATAGATTTTTATTATCAAATGACTTAAAATGAATGCATAATCGCTTGAAATGTTCTGATTCTGTCCAGAATGCTCATTATTTGCAATTTATGTGCGTAATTGCCGTGTATAATCCAATCTTTTTTAATTTTTAAGATCATAAACTTATTCTCCATTGTATAAATTTGTCACTTTGATAATTTTCCTTAACGTCTTTTCATTGTATAAATTTGTCACTTTGTCACTTTGTCACTGTATAAATTTGTCACTTTGACCGTCTTTATCTGGTGATAATTTTCCTTAACATCTTTTCAAAGAGATAATTGTCACTTTAGAGTTTGAACCATTATCTGAAATTTACAACTGGCGGCTTCATCAAGTGCAGTGTCGCACTTCAACACATGTGCATCCTTTCAACAATATTCTGATGGTAAAATGGAGATGGGGTTTCAAATGGAGTAAATTTCTAGAGAATTATATACACTTCACTACTTGAGTAAATTTTTTTCTAAATTATGAGCACTATTTTTTAACTCCTATATGGTAAAATGGAGAAAAACTTGAAGACTGCCCTGCAACCTTAGCGATGACTCTGACTTGCTAAGATATTTTATTCCCAGGTAAAAATAAATGTTCATGAAAGAAGCAGTAGTCGTTGTCTGTTGTTTTCATCGCATTCCCAGAGCTTAATTTTGAAAGAAATAACTTTGCTAAATCCAGTAGTTGCCTCCCATTCTTCAAAGTTCAAATATGTGGTACTCACCAATCCCAAGTCTTCAATACTTCAACATGTGATGAGTAAACACAAATGATGATAATTTATGCCTTCTTTTTTTATTTGGTTAGGTTGTCGGTCAATACGTACATGTGATACCGCCAGTTGTGGTTTCTATGGAGGCATCCATGCGGTGGCAACAAATCGAGGATGAGAAAGTGGTGGCAATGGTGATGAGGGAAACACATAACCAACAAAAAATTACAGTAGAGGCATTAAAGGCAGCAGGACAAGCCACACACGACAAGTTGGTGGAGCAAAGTGATGCAATAGCCATCCAAGCAGCATAGGCACGTGGTATCAACCTCAACGCCACCATGCCGGGGGGTGTTGTTGTGCAGGCCCAGCGAGGTAGCGACGACATATGCCAACGTCACGACTACAAGAGATGGAGACAATACCAAACTAGGCGACGTCCTCTCTGTAATCAACCAAATTAATTTTATTAAATCAGTATCTATTTTAACATTTTTCTAATTTTGAGTGAGTTAACACTAAGCTGAGTGAAAAACATCATCACATTCTCTGATTTAATTAACTTACTAAAAAAATGCATATGTTTAATTATCAGCAGAATACAACCCTCAAGCTTCTAGCTGACAAACCAGTGGAGAGGGAAGATGTTGGTAAGGTGGTCGAAGTAGAGATCCATAACAAGGAGGATGTTCGGAGCGCACCGCACGATATTGCAACAACCATGGTAGCTGCTATCCGGCTCAATAAGAAATCAATCTGAATGTAGCTAGGTGAGGGGATGCTAAGTGTTGTGTTTGTGTTCGTATAATAGACATGGATAATGGTTAGGTTTGAAGTTCTCTTGTACTTGTATACGAATGTGGGAGTATTCAATAGTGCTTTTCGTTGTTCCCATTTTTCTGAGTAAGGGTCTTTTGTTGTCCATCTTCTCTCTGCTCATGCTACGAACATATATAAGTTCATCATAATAAAAGACCTAATTTTTGTGATATTAATAAATGTTCTAATTGAATCTAATTTATTGAACCTTAGTTGATGACGGGTTAGTTTCTCATGATAAATTGAGTCATCGATTATGCAGGGTTGTAAATTGTTACCAAATAGTATTTGAAGTTGCAGCCTAACACATATTGTAAATTACGGTTCTAGGGAAATCTAAAATTATGGTTTATATGGAACTATAAAAAATTGTATATATCAACACAAGTCGCGGCTTGGCAAAGCCGCGACATCTAAGCAACCTAGTGCTGCTTATGTTTTAATACCGATCATAGGAAACCGAGATAATATAACAGATGTAACTTGTGCGCTTTAATACTGATCACATGTCACATAAAAAACATGAATTTATACTGCCAAGCCGCGACATCTAAGCAACCTAGTGCTGCTTATGTTTTAATACCGATCATAGGAAACCGAGATAATATAACAGATGTAACTTGTGCGCTTTAATACTGATCACATGTCACATAAAAAACATGAATTTATACAGTTGTTTTCTGGTTGAAGATTCTAAGGTGAAAAAAATAAAAAAAAAAAGAATTAGAAAACCCGAGTGAGACGCTCAATTGCTCGGAATAACTCTTAAAATGATGCGCACAGGAAATTAAGGAAAACAAATTTTGTTACCGGTAAAAGCAAACAGTACAAAAAATAAAACAAGGGTTTGTTTAATTGCTTGGAAGCTCCATAAAGGTGTTTCACTGGAAAAGAAATTTGTTTAAAAAAAAAAAGACAAGCTGAATTGAAACAAAAATAGTATTCCGTTGCCGGGACTCGAACCCGGGTCTCTCGGGTGAGAGCCGAGTATCCTAACCAGCTAGACTACACCGGATTTGTTAACCTCCGCACAATTTTTATTTTTATACCAAATTACGAGACTCCGGCGGCATTTTCCCAATTCCGGTCTCAAACTCTCAGTTCAGAACACACCTAAAACCCTAACCCTAATCGTTACCCCTCTGGCCCTCTCCCTCACTCTCTCAGAGTCTCAGTCTCCACTTTTCCCAATCGTTGGCATTTTTGGTAAGTTCTCTATCCCTGCTTAACGCTTTCTTTTCTCGTTGCTTCGTCCTCTCCCTCTCTCTCAATCCCTCAAATGATTTCTGATTAATCTTCTTTTTAAACATTTTCCATTTCAAATCTGTATTTGGCTTTACTGGATTCCTGTTGCAATTTTTGAGCTAATAGTTGAGTAACTCATATCAAATATGACCTAAACGGTATCATATTACATGTTTCATAATTGTGGGTACATGGTAATCTTTCATTGTATCACGGAATGATAGAAAATGTCTCTCGTTGTCACTTTTTACTCTCCGCTAGTAAGAATTCTTCGCCATTCTGGCTTTTGGTCACTCAATTTATAAGGTAACCAATTTTAGGCGAATTCAAGTATCTGAAATGCATTCTATCTGTGTTGCCATACTGGCCAATCTAGAAAGTTTTGCTGCTTTGTTCCCCCAATCCAACTAACCAATTTAGGTGGTGTATTTGTGCATATTCTTTTCCTTTATAATATTTTTCCATATTTTTTAGCTTATGTTTCCTAATTCTTCTTTTAATCAATTTCAACAGCTAACAGTAATACATCAGAAATGGGAGAACCTGAAATGGCAGAACCTGAAGTTGCAGGCAAGCGCAAGCTGTCAGAACTAGATCCTGGCAAAACTAGTAAGCCTCAAAATCCTGAAACTGTACCTCCCAAAAGAAGAACTCTTGCTAGAACTTGCATCCATGAAGTTGCAGTACCAAATGAGTATACCATAACAAAGGATGAATCCATTCATGGCACCCTTTCTAACCCAGTATACACTGGCACTATGGCAAAGAATTACCCATTTGAACTAGACCCATTTCAAAGGGTATCAATAGCTTGCCTTGAAAGAAAAGAGTCAGTATTGGTGTCAGCACACACATCAGCTGGTAAAACCGCTGTGGCAGAGTACGCCATTGCCATGTCATTCAGAGATAAACAACGGGTTATTTACACATCACCTCTGAAGGCTCTCAGTAATCAGAAGTACCGTGAACTTAGCCAGGAGTTCTCTGATGTGGGTCTGATGACTGGTGATGTGACACTTCAGCCAAATGCAAGCTGTCTTGTTATGACCACGGAGATCCTTCGTGGAATGCTTTACAGAGGATCTGAGGTGATAAAGGAGGTTGCTTGGGTTATATTTGATGAGATTCACTACATGAAGGATAGAGAAAGAGGAGTCGTATGGGAAGAAAGTATAATTTTCTTGCCACCCGCTATAAAGATGGTTTTTTTATCTGCGACCATGTCGAATGCAACTGAATTTGCCGAGTGGATTTGTTATTTGCACAAACAGCCCTGCCATGTTGTGTATACAGATTTCAGACCAACACCTCTGCAGCACTATGTTTTTCCAATGGGGGGGTCGGGATTGTATCTTGTGGTGGATGAGAATGAGCAATTTAAAGAGGAAAATTTCCTTAAGTTGCAAGAGACATTCAACAAGCAGAAGTCACTATCGAGCGGGAAAAAGGGTAGCGGGCATAAACCTAATGCTCGAATATCTAAAGGTGGTTCAGGTTCTAGTGATTCTGACATCTACCGAATTGTCAAGGTATATTTTGTTATTATTGTATTCTGCCTTTCTATTTTGGCTCATTATTCCTGTCTGAGTTTTCTCTAATTGATGCTGTTGATGGAACAGATGATAATGGAGAGGCAATTCCAACCAGTGATAATATTCAGCTTCAGCAGGAGAGAGTGCGAACACCATGCCATGTCGATGGCCAAGCTTGATTTTAATACCCAAGAAGAGAAAGATGCCATAGATGAGGTTTTTCGTAGTGCTATTCTGTGCCTAAGTGAAGAAGACAGGAACTTGCCAGCTATAGAACAGATGTTGCCTATTCTCCAGAGAGGCATTGCTGTGCACCACTCTGGACTATTACCAATAATTAAGGAACTGGTTGAGCTTCTCTTCCAGGAAGGACTAGTGAAAGCCCTTTTTGCAACTGAAACTGTAAGCACGCAGTGCTCTTTCCATATTTATTAGATAGGTAGTTCGTTACTAGAAATGTGATAAATATTTTTTGTCGCTGCAGTTTGCAATGGGGTTGAACATGCCAGCTAAGACTGTAGTATTCACATCTGTGAAGAAATGGGATGGTGATACCAATCGCTACATTGGATCTGGGGAGTATATTCAGGTAAGCCCTATTTAACTGCTGACTCAACTTATTGTCATGGCATAAGATATGTAGATAAGTGAGGACATTATTGCATCTTACTTTTCTGATTTGGGACTATATTATGATTTTTTCAATTCTAATGAAATTAACTAACAACAAATATAGATGAGCGGGAGAGCTGGTCGGCGTGGCAAAGATGAGCGTGGAATATGTGTTATTATGATTGATGAGGGGGTAAATTAATTTCTTATTTTATTTTATTATTTCATACTCATACATCACTTTGCATTTATAATAGGGGTAATGCACATGCCTCCTAAACTTTGTATTCTCTGTGATACTAACCTTTGATGAAACAATTACCTCACTATAATAGCTCTTAGAGTGCCTTGTATACATGAGGTCTATAGACTTTTTTTTTATTATCCTTGAAAATTGAAATAGCTTGCTCTGCCCCTGGGCATACTTGGTTTGTATCATGATACAAATTCCAACTACCATTTTCCTGCTGATTTAGGCCCTTGACCATATTCCTGCTACCAGTGATTCACGGTACAAATTCCAACTTAATTTGGGGTAGTGCTGCTTGTGAATTATTTAACTTAACTCCTTGAAATAATTCATTTCTATACAACTTAACCCCTTGAAATAATTTATTTCTATACAACACCCAACCTTTTGGTAATGCTACAAGTAACCTCCTTCTGACACCCCCTTCCCTGAATACAAGCTTACTGTTAGTTTGGATTAAAACCGTTGGCTATTTGATGAATATCTTTTTTTTTTTTTTTTTCCTTTCCTCTTCTACATTTGTATTGAATGCATTGGATGCATCTCAGGCAGATCTGTCTGTCCATGTTAGATAGGACGGGGTCCGCATTTTAACATGTCATGAGCACAATGGGCAGGCATAAGCCTTCCATCCGATCTGAAAAGGACCACCTGGTCTGCCTAAGATGATCCAATGATAATCATACAGTTAGCAGCAGATCAACTGCAGAGTGGGAGAGGGTGGGGGGTGTGGTTGAATTACTCTTGTTAATATAACTAATCTGATATATTCTGACTGCTGAATGTGAATAAACTGAAGTTCTATTGTATGCACAGATGGAAATGAATGTATTGAAGGAGATGACACTGGGTAGACCAGCACCACTAGTTAGTACGTTTAGATTAAGTTATTACACCATTCTGAACCTGATGAGCCGTGCCGAAGGTCAGTTTACTGCTGAACATGTCATCCGTAATTCATTCCACCAGTTTCAGTATGAGAAGGTTGCTTTTCCATTCTATTTTTCTCTGCTTTCCTTTATTTTTCCTCTCATATTTTTTCATCTAACTGGATGTCTGATTGGTGCGATCCATTGTTAATACCTCTGATGTAGGCTCTGCCAGAGATGGAGGAAAAGATTGCTAAGTTGGAAAAGGAAGCTAGCCTGCTTGATGATTCCTATGCTGAGGTACATGCTGATGTATTTTTTCCTTACATTGTAATTTTTGTCATGAATTAAGAGCTGAGTTTTGAGCTCCAATCTGGAATATGTTTGTGTCGCAACTTTCAAGTTTCAACCTGTCCGCTTGTTCATGCATTAGGTCTTTATATCCTGGTAAGAACATATTTAATTAGTTGTCGTTGAAGCCTATAGAACCATCATATAAACATTGTTTTTAGGTAGCATGCCTGGGTTTGAGAGTTTTGCATTTGGTGCTTCTCGAAATTAAGTTCTTCAGTGGTAATGTATTATTTTCAATTTTGTTTACTGTGTACAGACAGGACTGACTGAGTATCACAAGCTGCAGCTAGATTTTTCTGAACTAGAAAAGAAGATACTTTCTGAGATTATTCGACCTGAAAGAGTCCTTTTTTTTTTGGTTCCTGGAAGACTGGTTGGTGTTATTTTATATAATTCTTTCCAATAGTTCACTAATTGCATGGTGTAACTTTTTTAGTGGAAACTCAGTGACAAAATTATACTGAAACTAAGAATAATAATATCAGGTAAAAGTGCGAGATGGAGCGACGGAATGGGGCTGGGGTGTAGTGGTGAATGTGGTGAGGAAATCACCCTCAGCATCGACTGTTGGAGCTGGAGGGCCTGCCAGCAACTACATAGTAGATACCTTGCTTCACTGTTCTACCAGTCTTTCAGGAGAGAATGGGTCCCGCTCTAAGCCATGCCCGCCCTGTGCCGATGAGAAGGGTGAAATGCATGTGGTCAGTTTGATTTGCATTTTATGTATTCTTTATTCTTGTGAAACAACTATTTGTGAGCTTGAGAACACATATGCCGTAGTCACTGACAGCATTAAGCAAAAAACTGGGCAGGTGCCAGTGCCAATGCCTCTTCTCTGCGGTCTTAGCAGTGTCAGGATAGCAATTCCTTCCGATTTGCGTCCTTCAGAAGCAAGACAGAATGTTTTGTTTGCTGTACAAGAGCTTGGCAAAAGGTATCCGCAAGGCCTCCCCAAGCTGCATCCATTAAAGGTTTGCCAGTTTTACTATCTTTTGTTGACCCCTTATTGGAAACTGGTGTTACTCTTCTTTTTGCTGGGTAATGTCCATCTTGGTAGCAGGGCTTAAGAGTAGACTGCTCTGATAGTTCTTTATACTCCAGTAACTGCATTGGTGGTTTATGCAGGATATGGGCATCAAGGACCAAGAAATAGTTGATTTGGTACGTCAACTTGAAGATCTTGACAGTAAATTATGTAGCCATCCTTTCCACAAGGTCATTTATTTGTATCTCTTGCTTCTTTTTTTTTTTTTTTTTCACTTACAGAAATATTATGTGAAGCAGTAGAAGTATAAATGTCGGTTTGTATAATTTTGCATCTTTATACTATCTAGGTTGGACAAAGTGAGCAGCAGTTATCATCATACAAAAGAAAAGCAGAGCTGAATCATGAGATCCAGCAGGTTAAATCTAGGATGCGTGAATCACAGGTTGGTAACAATTTTTATCCATATATTGTTAAATTATGATTCTTGTTCTTTTAGACTCTCATCTTCTGGTCTTACCGGAAAGAGTGCCGTCTTTGTCATATAGGGTTTTTTCCACTGGTAATAACTCATTGGTTCTCTTGACTAAACACAGTTACAAAAATTCCGAGATGAGCTGAAGAACCGGTCTCGTGTGTTGAAGATGCTGGGGCACATAGACGCTGATGGAGTTCTCCAGTTGAAGGGACGTGCCGCCTGCTTGATTGATACAGGAGATGAGCTGCTTGTAACAGAGCTCATGTTTAATGGCACATTTAATGACCTGGATCCTCACCAAGTAGCGGCACTTGCCAGCTGTTTTATCCCATGTGACAAGTCAAACGAGCAAGTCCGCCTGAGAGGTGAGCTTAGCAAGCCTTTACAGCAACTCCAGGATGCTGCCAGAAGAATTGCTGAGGTACTAATAGATGTTCCTCTTGTTACTTCTAGGAATATAACATATTTTTCTGTATAACCCTTGTTGCATTGTTGGGAATAAAGTTTTCAATTAATGATCTTGTTTTGTTGCGTCCAGATACAACGTGAATGCAAGCTAGATGTGAATGTGGAGGAGTATGTTGAGTCTACATGTAAACCATACTTGATGGATGTTATTTACTGCTGGTCAAAGGTTTGTCCTCATGTGCTTACAGCCTTTTACTATTTAATGATGACAATCTGGACATTTACCTATGCATCTTGGACATTCTGCCATTCATTTGGTTGGTTTCTAAGAATTGAAAGAGAAATGGGGGTTTTTAATGTATCATTTTGTATATTTGTTTTTTTCTATTACATATAGCAACCAAGTGAATTAGTCTTGTTGTTGCCTTTTCTACTCATTGTAAGTTGGCTCTATGATGAAATCTGACAGAAATTGAGGATCATTCTGCTCTTATTTGTAGGGGGCCTCTTTTGCTGAGGTAATAGACATGACTGATATTTTTGAGGGGAGTGTTATTCGGCTTGCAAGAAGATTAGATGAGTTCTTGAATCAGGTACTTGCGCTATCTATTTTACCTTAGTATCTTGTATTCTTTCTATATGTTACTAGTAGACAAGTATACTGTTATGCACAGACTATTTCATGCTGGCACAGCACTTAAAGTTTTATGATTCACATGCTCAAATATTTACCAGTATTTTAATAGGTCAGATGACATTTTCCAAGAGCTGAAGCAAAGTTCATGATTTCATGTTGTTAGAGGGATTCTTTCTGAACTGTATAAATAATAACTTTTTTTTGTGTGTCAGTTGCGTGCAGCTGCACAAGCAGTAGGAGAATTGGAGTTGGAGAAAAAATTTGGCTCTGCTAGTGAGAGTTTACGCAGAGGAATTATGTTTGCGAATTCCTTGTACTTGTGACCATGCCTCAAAGTGGCGTAATGTTCTACTCATTTTGCTTGTAGATTGGTTAGATTAATTGTCCATTATTGCGTTATAGCTTTTTTTTTTTTATTCATGCCCCCTAGGCCCTCGTTATATCTTTTAATCATGTAAAAATCTAGTCAGTTGATGCCCAATTTTTGTGCGGTGATAAGGTGTAGTTAAGTTTTCTTTATTGCTTTCTATCATTGAAATCTTAACACCAGCTGTCGAGTCTCTCATGCGAGCAATTAGTCTATACTCTATAGCGAATGCATTCGAACTTTGATTCTTGGAAGATATTCGAAAAGCTACATTGCCCCCTCAGCAACAACACTCGCAAAAACACACAATACGCAAATCATATAAGTTTTTATTTTATTTGTAACGGAGGTTGGTGCTGGCAACCTTTCATATTCGCACAAAGCTCACCAGAGGTGAGAGGTTTGTTATTAAAAATCTCTATCTCTACTACTTATAAAAACACTTAAAAAGAAGTAAATATGTCATATAAAAAGATATAAATAATTCTTATATCAATTATGGACTATTAATTTATGTAATATGATCGGATCAGTAGTCTAGATCTTAATTTCAAAATATAAGTTCAAGATTTTTTCATTAAAAAAGATTATGTTACTACGAAATTAGCTATTTATTTAAAAGGTAAGACTAATAATAAATTATTAATTTTATCATATCGTTATTGTCTATAATATATAAAATTCTATATGAAACAAAAATAATATTAATATTTTATTTCTTATTTGTCCACATATTGAGGGCATCTTTTGCTAGTATCTAGAAAAGAATTTGACCAATTAAAATATTAATGCCGTCAAACAAATTTTGATATGAATAGCAGTATCAATATTAGTGTCTCCATAACAATTTCTGTCCTTAAAAATTCTAGGGTGGCTTTTAAAACTTCGTACTAATAACCGTTATACATTTTTGGCTCTTAAAAATTCTAGGGTGTCTCCATACCAAATACCGTAGGAAATAATTTCTGGGCTCTGGCTCATCAATTTATTATTCCTAACTTTATTATACATTTTTGTTTCTTAACAACAGAAACGTAGGCTTAATAACCATTGCTCACCGGATCTGTCAGAGGGAGTTAATCCCGCTCCACAACGGAGATGAAACTAATAAATAACATGGAATGAGATGAGATAAGGCAGACTCAAAATCTGAGGTGAGTTAATTCTGTAATCTCTGATTTACCCTAACCTCCCTCATTTCGCTACTGGAGCATAGCTTAAAGATCTCATCTCAATATGAGCGTCCAAGTTATTGAGATCGTGAATAGACAACGCAAGTACGCAACATCCATAAATGTTTATTTCAACACAATTTTGTATATAAAATATATCTTTTAGAATTAGTAAAAATAAACTTATATTTAAGCATCTGTTGATATTTCAATACGTGTAAATTCGTTTTGATTATGTAAAAATCTAAAAGACATTCCAATTGATTAAAAATAAAATAAACAAACAAATGATGTTAATAATTTGAAAATTATAAACATCTTAGCACGTATCAAATCAAAATTATAAAAAAAGATATGTGGTTGTCGGAATCGTCTTGTTAAATTTAGCTCGACACTCCAAACATTGTGAAATAGTATTTTTTTTCTATTTTTGTAACGTAATATTTTGCATGTATTTGTGTGTCGGATATTATTGCTCATAAAACTGATCCAATACATGGCAAACAATAATTTGACAGAGCACATTTTTTTATTTTTGATTGTTGCATCTCTTTTTATTTTCATTTTCATCCCGCCTCTTTATCTCCTTGCTGCTTGGAGCTCCATTTCCGTCATTACTTCTCTTCTCTTCCTCCGATGGCACTACCTCACCTCCGTACTCCTTTTTCGTCAATTTGGCCCCACCTCCTCCCTCCATTCCTCCTCTTCTCCGACTGATCGGTGCCACCACAAAACCTAAATCTGTTCTTTGCCAAATCCGTATGTGTTTATTTTAATCAGTGATTCCTCATGTATTCCTCTTTGCTTCAATTCTCAAACGATCTCTCTTCTATTGCTTTTAATTGGAGAGGACTGGTGGTCTAGCTTAGCGTTCGACGCCTTTCTCTCTTTCTTGCTAAAATCTCCGCTGTGTTCTCTTATAATTCCAAACAATGATTTTGGTGTTCAAGGGTTTAGAGGCGTAGAAATAAAGAGAAATTTACACTTTGAGGTCTCCATGCCGTGATTGCCTTCATTTGGATGACTTGAGAGCAATTTCTTCTTTGAAAGGCTACATCCCTCTTCGATGACACGACCAAGAGGTGAGTTGAATTGAGAGGAATCTCAAAAAAAAAAAAAAGAGTTGAATTGAGAGGAAATGCATCATTAAAAAAAAAAAACCTTTCAATTTTGGAGCTTTTGGTCCTTTTTTTGCCATGGCAAAAATAATTTCCCTTTGTTAATTAATTTCTTCCAATTTATTTATTTAGCAGCGCTATTTCCTTATATTGATGCATGTTGCTCTTCATTTGCTTTATTTCTCTATGTATATTTCTAAAACTCTTGCCTATTTCTCATTTGAGTTGTTCTCTTAGATTTATGTATGATTGGGTTTTGTAAAAAAACTATTTCTTCTTTTCAAATGAGATCTATGTATCTCTACTACTTATGAATGTACGGATCTAATAGGTGTTAACACGCTAGATCTAGCGTGCTAACACGTGTTTTTGTCGTTTGATCGAAGCAACAACACATATTGGTTTTCAATCTAATACAAAAAGAAATTAAGCAATATATCTACTCGTTGGTAAATTGAGCACCATAATTTTATTGTCTAACATTATTTTATTTTTATATTTGCCTATGTGAGACCACTTTTTCTAATATTTCAAAAAGCTTCCTAGATTTATGTATGACGAGGAAAAGAACTTAGACGTGATTTTGATCCCCATTTTCTCGCAACCAACTTTTGTATCGTTTTTTACTTGGTAGCCACTACCTAGTTTTCTAAAAAAAAAAACTTTTGTATCGTTTTCTATTGCACATTTATCTTATGAGCTTATCAAATGACATCCCATTATTAAAAGACATAAAGTTACTGAAAACGTTTGACAACTTGAGATTTATTAATATTACTTCAGTTTATTTGGTTTCCTATTTGGTTATAATTCTTAGGTCTTGAGATATTGACTTTTCCATGCAATCAATTTGCGGGTCAAGAGTCAAGAAACAATGAGGAAATCAAAGAGGTTGTCTGTACCACTACCAGGTTCAAGGCTGAATTTCCTATTTTTGATAAGATAAAACAAGAAAGGATATCAATCAACACATTTAATTTGATAACATATTATATTGACAAATTCTAATGTGGAAACATCCGAGGTATTATGTTGATTTGAGGTCAGTGTATGGTATATGGCTTCTTGCTCAAACCCAACGATGTATCATATATCTATGAGACTGCATATGGAAAGAAGAAGAATGTAATGAGATAAAGTGACACTATTTGTTTTAGTTTTTTTTTTTAATATGGAAATTTTGTTTTCGTTATAAGAAATTGACATTTTATGTTTTTTAATTGCCAAGTTTACAATGCTATTTTTGATAAAATATCATATGGAATTTCACATTGCTTTGATCAACATCGATGCCTTTATTTATGTACCACTTGAAGGGTTAATCGAGTTTCGTTCGATATTTGAAATTCTAATTAATAATTTGAAACTATGTTGATATTCTTATTTGTTTTCGGATCATAAAAGAAAAAATTTACAGTTAAAGACGAGACATTGAGAGTCACTCTAGCAATTCCATTGATAAAAGAAAAAGTTTACAGTTACAAAAACCGACAACCTAAAGGAGAGTCCTAAAAGAAGGGTGGAAAAAAAAACTAAACTAGAAACTAAAAAACTAAATTCCTAATCTATTTTTCAGCATAACCATAATTGAAGTAGTGTGGTTCTAATATTGTAGACCTCATTTTTCAGATCACTTTTTGGCAATTTTAACTTTGTTTTGCAACACAAATCTAGACCTGTATTATGATATTTGTTTTGCTGAAAAGAGAAAAATGACCCTAAGCCCATTATAACCTAATACTGTAATAACATAAAAAGAGCTAATAACGGACCCAACAAGACAACTTAATATTCCGATCCAAGATAAGTTTATAACAAGCACACAAACACAAACTTTTATTAAAAAAACACACAAGAGAACATAACATACACACCAAAAAGACTTTAATTCAAAAGGACATACAAGACAAATGTCCTTATTACATAATGTCCCATGACATGATAAGGACATATCTTATTTAATTTTATACCTAAATAATCAAGCATAATTATTCTGCAAATAGTTGAAGAAAATACAACAACAAAAAAGCAACCTCAGTTGAGGAAGTTGAAGGCCTTCAGGATGTCAGTGAGCGCAGTAATGTTGAGAGGCTTAAGGAGGAACTCGTCAGCCCCAGCATCAAGAAATGCGCCCCTTGAATTTTCATCCCCAGTTATAGCAACGACCTTTGCTGAGATCCCCATGCCTCTGAGTGCTCGAGTTGCCTATAATAAAGAACCCAACATTAATATCTAAAAAAAATATCAATTTATGATCTTTAAATTCAAATGATGATCTATAAATTCTCTTTTCTAAAATCATTCAAGAATTAATAAGAACATTGATGTGTTTTTTTCTCGTGGGGCAATTTTATTTGTTGAAAAAAATATCATATTTTTCTTTTTTTTTGTGATTTTGGAATGTAAACCCATACATAGTCATAGTATGATTGAATAGTGTTTTCAATACCATATCTGTGCTCGTACCAATCAAGTGGTCGAATCTGATATTTTTTTTATATTTCTTGAAATTTTTCGATTTTTATCTCACAATATTGGATACCTTTATTTTGGTGATTGTTTCAATTTTCGATATCTGGTATGGTATTAAACACTAATTGGATATTATAAATACTAAAATAATTACCTCCACACCATCCATGCGGGGCATATCCTTATCCATTAGCACTAGATCATATTCATTTCCGTCAATAAATTTATTCACTGCACTCTTCCCGTCTTCTGCTTCAGTTATTTCAAAACCAAAGCGTAATAACAATGTTCGATAAATCCTCCGGGTCAAAACGTCATCATCAACAACTAGTACTTTCACAACTTGAGAACTTGCCATCCTTGAGTCTTGTCTAAAGATTGTATCTGTACGATTATGGATATATTTCACCTTTATGAAAAGGAGATATAAAACTAAATATAACCCATGTTGGAACGTCATATGAGATGCTACATTTTTTGTGTTCCCTTTAAAAATTAATTCTATGTTTATTGTTCCACATCAAAGTGAAGCCGAGGGCCTTTGCTTGTTCATTTTGAATCATTAACTTTTGGTATATATATGTAGTGATCCAAAACTTGCAATGAATATTTCGAAACAAAGGAAGAAATTAAAGAAAAATTTTACTCATGTGAAATAAAATTACTGACTAGCTTTTCTTGGGGCATGCCTATTCTTTGACTATAATTGGCTATAAAAATCAATGTTATTTTTCAATAATTGCATTTATGAAACCTAAGCTTCAAAAAAGGATCAATTCTCAAGGCCATGAATAATTTAAACCTTTAGCATGAGAAATATATGTATTATATATGGTCACAAAACCATGAAATAGAGAAATATGTGTGTTATGTATAGTCACAATACAATGCAATAGAAGAAATTATATGGAATGAAGAATGAAAAAGTGTCAACAAAGTATATAGAAATAGAAACAAAAACGAAAAATAGAGAGTACCGGGAGGAAATAAGAACAGTTGAAAATCCTTGATGAACTTGGTATATTTTGAAATTGTTCGCATCCAACACAATTATTTATAGAATAACCAGTGGTCACATTTAACGCACTAGATATACTAAATGATATACTCAAAACACTTAAGAAGCAATCTAAGTCATTAAGTTGGTAACACATACACGTGACTAAAGAAGTTTTTTCCGCAACCTGCATATCATTTGCTTTTGTCGCTTTCTCACAACTTCAATATAGTTAGATTCAGAGAAAAAAAAAATAAGAAACTTACATTATATCGTTTATGATGAGTGTATCTAATGATGCAAATTATGATTTAGTTTAGTTGTTATCATATTAAGTGCTTTCACAATAATTATGGATATTTATCCTGATACTTGATTCACTGAACTCTCGTCGCTTCTAGAAAATTGCATGCCTTCATCAAAATTAATTTCTGACTTCCACAAAATCTCCAACTGGCATAATAATCATCATGCTTGCAACCAAAGATTTACTGGTATTCAATGAAAAGTGTCATAATATAAAGAAAGTTTAATATGCACCATAATGCATAGGCCTTTCTATGCATCGCGACCTATTTCATCAGAATTTTTATAAATTGATAAATCTAATTACATGAATTATGTGTTCAGTTAGATGCAGACGTAATATGAAGTTTTAGATTTTTGTGTTCTATTAAACATCTAAGGAATTAACTAACATGAATTATGTGTTCAGTTAGATGCAGTCGTCGTATGAAGTTTTAGTTTTATGTGTTTAGTTAAACACCTCAAGGGATATTAACATGAATTATGTGTTCAGTTATATGTTGTTCTCCTTCGACGTTTTAGTTCTTTTAATGTCCATAAAGGATGAGTTAACTTGAATTATGTGTTCAATTTGATACAACTGCATTAAGATGTTTTAGTTATGATTATGACCATAAAGGATGAGTTAACATTAGTTATGTGTTCAATTAGATGCAGCCTTAATATGACATTTTAATAACCATGCAATGAAGTGAATACTGATCAGTTATCAAGAATAATGAATATTATTGTAACAAACTAAACAATTCCATCAATAATAACATCCACCATTATAAACATAAGAAAACTACATTATCAGCATCATTATTACAATTGTGGAGCCAGCTACATTTGTCGCAAGACGGGATTTGCTCGTTGATTCCATGTGCTATGACTACTCATTCTGCATAGCATAAGAAATTGATATGATTAAATATAAACAAATGTTCCAAAATGCTAAGATAAATACTAGGTATTTTAGCTTAATCGAACATAAACAAATCAGAATCCAAACATTTAATCATACTCAGGATGAAGGTAAACTTGTTGCATGATTAAGTCAAGGTAATAAAACAAAAAAATCTAAATGACAACATAGAAGATAAAGTCCATAAAGCACTATATTTAAAATTTTCATACTCATTTATTATCATTTGAAAAAATAATCTACGAAACACCAGAAATTTATGTCAAAATCAAAATACATATTATGTTTAGTATCTGGTTGATTTATGTTGCATCAACCATCTTTCCCATTTCTGCCTATCAAATCTCAACAAAGTCCAATTTTATTTTTAATTAACAAAGAAATCCAATCAAATGCTTTCTAAAGACATTACAAAGATACACATGAATGTAAAGAGATCTGATCTGGATGGGAGGAGAACGAAGGCGCACGACGAGGGAGGCGAGGGGTGGAGAGAGGCGGTGACGGGTGGAGAGATCCGAAAGAAGAGGAAGTAGAGGTGTGCACCAATCTTGCAGTGGAGGCGATAGATCTTCGGCTAGGATTTGGAGCAAGAGAGGAGGTATAAATAGACAGCGAATAAGACTCGACCAGTCGCTTGGCCCATGAAGAAGGCGCTGGCCTGTTGGATGGATGTATGGTAATTGGAAGGATGGTAGATACCAATTACCAAATTAAAAATTACAGATAAAAAGAAAGGAAAGAAACACAATAGGATATTTAAAAAAAATCATTTGATTTAATTCAAAATTATCGAGTGACTAAGCTAAAATATCACAACTTCTAAAAATATATTGTGGATTTGTGTGTTAATGAAAAAATGTATGATTTATTTCTGATTTTATAGCTTGCTAATAAAAAAGAAGATAAAAAGAACTTTCATTCCATTTGCTTCATCTAATAAAAGCTATAAAGAGGTAAAAACCCAAACTCAAAATTATTATTTAGCAAGAATAATTCGTCTTATCTCTTTGTGGTCGGAGCTTGTTTTATTTTATTATCTGTTTTTCAATACTTACCAATTAAAGGGTCTTTCATTGTAATTTTGATTGCCAAGCTTTTAATTTATTAAAGAATTTTTAATAATTTGAATAGTAGTATATGGCCCTAGGAATCTTAACCCCTGATCCAAATAAAGTTCCAATATTCATCAATTTGTCTGATCGGAAGCATCGTGGAAAAAAGCAGAGCCGAAATTAAAGGGTCTTTCATTGCTTCAGGCGATTTGTTTGGAAAAAAGCAGAGCCGAAATTCAATGTTGGTACTATTCCGAGCTATTATTCTTTACAGGGACAAATTCACGTCATTGATTCTTTTCATAAAACGTTTTTTTTTTTATGAAATCAGTACATAAAACGTTTTTTTTTTTATATAGTTTGCCTTACATGAAAGTTTAATATTAAATAATTAATCTTTTCATAGAGAATGCACTTTGATCAAGTGGCTAACAACAACATAATTTAAATGAAAGTCGTTGGTTCAATAATCCGACCGAAAATTATTGTGAATATTTTCAATTTAAGAAAGTCAGATGTATTGATTCCACCTTTTTAAAAAATTACACTATGCCATATGAATATAAAAACCTCGTTCCTTTATATTATCTTATAATTTTTATTTTTTTTAAAAAAAAACAAGCATCAAGCCATTGTCTTTTTTTATTAAATTAAACAAGTAATAATTGCAAATTAGCCAGGTTTCTTAAAATTTTTAAACTTAAGCTGAAACAGATCGGAATTCGACGTCTAGTATATATAAATTTAAAAATTATCTATTAGTTTTAATAATTTGAAAATCTTAAATGAAAATCGAATTACTATCTAGCTTTACTTCTGGAAATGTAGATTAACGCGTCTTTTAGCTTTGGCCAGCGATCTAAAAGGAGCTTTAGATATATCTAATTCTATTGGAACGTGTCATTTTAAATATCTATATTAAATTAATAATTGGATTCATTTTACCAAAAAAAAACTAATGCATGCGTTCGTTGTTGAAACATTTTTTATTTTCATTTTATATTCTGGTTCGAGACCAGAGTCCATTATTAAACGTATGGCGTAGACCATAAAGACACTGATACCACTAACTTGTACTTCTACGATTTGAAAAAATATAAGAAAAGTTGTTGTATACGAACTTGAAAATCTGGAATTGAACGAGAATTTAATGCTATTAACTTCTTCTTTTTTTTTGAAGGATTATACGCCCATAGGCAAATGTTCATTAAAACAACTCAGCAATACATCGGTTACAGAGAAAAAATGCTTCTCATCCCTCCTGGAAAGCTAAAAAGTAAAAACTACCCAAATTCATAAAAAAAGTCAAAGTAAATAGAACCCACAATAATTTAAAGACAAGCCTACGTACATTCTACCGGTACATAAAACAAAACCTAAACAAATAAAAGCCAGGGCGGATTAAACTACTAAAAAGAAAAACAAGCAATTTTAAGGCGGCGCCTCCTGCTAATGCTATTAACTAATACAACTATAGCTGTGTCTTTAACTATTGTGAAAAATAATGTAAAATATTTAAATTGTAAAATCTGATATTTTTTATAATATTTTTATATATAGATCATATAAAACAGTTCGGTTCACCGTTCGGACATAAATTATCATAATTACGGCCTTTGTTGTGTCAGTGTGTGTGTTTTCGGCCGAAAGCATTTTCGATTTCAAATATGAGAATATTGCCTTGGATAAATTAGTTAGGTATAAATATGCTGGTTTTTAATTATGTTTCTTATTATAAAGAACCATTTTATATCTACTGACTGAAGTTCAGTCTATTTCATTCTCAGACTTTGATCTTTTATGTTAATTTTATGGCTTTATTCCTGTCCACTTTGCATGTTTGTAAATTTTAGTTCCTTGATTTTTGTTATTTTGAGATTCAGCATAACTTTAAATTGTATATTAATATTATTATTATTATTATTATTTTTTTATTTTGCTCATTAATACTCGTGACATAAGATCATTGAGATTCCAAATTTCAGGCGTCATATTTAGGGCTGTCTACTGTGTTCAACGGGAACGGAATGGCCCATTCCGTTTTCCGTTCCGTTGATGGAACGGTATGGACGTTCCATTCCGTTTTTCGTTTGGTTTTAGAAGACGGAATATCATTTCATTTCCCTAGACGTTTCGTTTGGACGGAACGGAACGATACAACGTGTTTTCACACTGTTTTAAGCATTATTTGTCGAAATGAAAGCAAAATGATCCGTTCCGTTTTAGTAACGATATGATCTTTTATTCCGTTTGCTGTTCCATTTTTGGAACGAGATGGCTTTTCGTACGTACCGACGGAACGGCACGGAAAACGAATAACGGCTGTATCGTTGACAGCCCTGACTCATATTGGTGCAATTGTCAATATCAAAACAATATAGGACAACTAATTCATTGAATAGAATACTCTCCAGAAGGATTTTTATTTCGATATCGCAAATTCGTTTTGGAAGAAGGTAGATTTATTTTTTAACAAAATATATATCAAACACTAGTCCTCTTAGGTGGATAAAGAAATTTTAGAAATAGGACCCACTTTCTTCCACGTTTTATTACGAAAATGACGTTTATTTAATCCTCTTTCTTTATTTTTATAAACCATTTATTTTGCAGTAATTTTAAAAATTTACTGATAACAATGATGATAATGATGATGATATTGACATAATTATTATTAATAATAGTAATACTACTGGTAGTATATTGACATAATATTATTTATTAGTTAATCAACTTTATCATTATTTGCTATGGTTATTTTTAAGATATCATTTTAAAATAATATTATATAAGAGCCAAAGAGGATATGATTATATAATATTGTTGTGTTGTTAATTGTTCACTCGTTGTCTTGCTGCAGGCCTGCAGCGCCAGCAAGGGAAATAGGAACTTGTAAGTTGTAACTACATATATATATTTACAAATATCTATTATTCTATTAATATATATATTACCTTCAAGCAATAAAAAATAAAAAGAAAAATATATATTATACCAAATCTGCAAAAATAGAAAAAGAAAGCTTCAAAAAAATTGTACACGTTTCCATCTCTTCATCCGCGCCAACTAAAAACCATTCATCTCCAACTGTCAACAGCAACACTCTCATCTCTCTTAAAAGCTGAAACCCCCTAATAACCTCCTAATAAAAGCTAAACCCCTATCCCAAAAAAGAAAAAAAATTTACAAAAATTTGCACAATCTCTTGACGCCTCCCACCACTCTCTTCATTCCCACATTGTGTTAAGCCCCTTTCTCCCTTCCTCCTTTTGCGCCTCTCTCTTCTCTGGCGGGCAGCGCCGACCAGAGCCGTTGCAAAACTGGCGTTCATTATTAAAATGGGGAACTGCTGCGCTGCGCGTTCCTCCAAAAAGCGGCATGGGAATTCCCAAAGCACCACATCATGTGAGCAATTCTGTCATTGTTTGAATTTCTTTTCTGTGAGGATATTCTGAAGGAATTTTACAGACACCCAGTTTCTAATCTGTTAGTGTTGGTAGTAATGCTTTGTTTCAATTATTCGTAGAAGAATGAAATGCCATCTGGCATGAAGCAGTAATGAACCATTTTAAGTTAACAGATACAATCCCTTTAATGTGAAATGCATTATGATTCTTATCTTTTTCATATGTTCCAGCAAATAAGAACCGGAAATCCACATCATCATCAAAAAAGATAAGCAAGGTGGAATCAGAGATCAGTAGCCAGGCGAGCACTGTACCTGTTATTCCAAAAGATGTAGAAGATCTCCGATTAATGGCTGGTTATGGGCATGTTCAAATATTCACATACAATGAACTTTGCACGGCCACAAAAGGGTTTAGGCCTGATTTGGTCATCGGAGAAGGTGGATTCGGGTTTGTGTATAAAGGTGTAATTGATGAATCAGTGCGGCCGGGCTTTCCCGAAACCCTTGTTGCTGTAAAGGAATTGAATACCGACAGTTTGCAAGGTGACAAAGAATGGCTGGTGGGTTCCTCTTTCCCTCTTTTTTTTTTTTTAACTACTGGCTGCATGATCGTCTTTATCTACATGGAGCCAATTGTTATAACTATCATTTTGCTTTAAGTATACTTTTTGTCATGAATTTCAGACAGAGGTGAATTTTCTGGGGCAATTTAGGCACACAAATCTGGTAAAGCTGGTAGGATATTGCTGCGAAAATGAACACCGCCTTCTAGTCTACGAGTACATGGCCTCTGGAAGCCTCGATAAGCACCTTTTTTCAAGTATGGCCTGATACTATTTTCTCTTTTTTTTTTCTGATAATTATTAATATTTAGTTGTGAAGTTCCTTACAAAATATTAGTATAGCCCAAGAATGTGAATATCACTCATTTTTTAGCAGATATGGTTGTGTTATCTCTTTGGCATACTGATCTGGGTTTAAGCCAATTAATCACTGTGTATGCTGAAACTGAGCTTTGATCCTTTAAGTTTTAATCATGGAATACCAGCAAACCAGAGGTAATCTGATTGGTGCACCACCAATCATATAAGCATGCAATCCTTGATTTTTATGATCTTCAAATTCAAAACTGAAGCTCATTCTTAAGCAGAGGGATTAAAAACAAGTAGTATTCCTCTGCATTACGTTCGAGGCTAATTCATCCATTCTTTGTTTCCAAAGTTGATGTTCGAACAACATTTTTAATGTTTGGATAGGAATGTTTCCTGCTCCTCAATGGTCAATTCGTATGAGAATAGCATTAGATGCAGCAAGAGGAATTGCATTTCTTCATGCAGCCGAAAGACCCCTTATTTATCGCGATCTTAAAACCTCTAACATCTTGCTTGATGAGGTACCTTGTGCAACCCCTCTCACCACTACCACCTTAATTTTGTTTGATCCTATTTATCTATGCGTTCCCTTTTTGAAGCATCAAGCTATAACAGTACTAATCTTTATATATATTTATGTAGGAGTTCAATGCAAAGATATCAGACTTTGGGCTGGCAAAGGAGGGACCAACTGGAGAAAAAACACATGTTTCGACAAAAGTCATGGGAACATATGGATATTGTTCCCCCGAGTATCTCAATACTGGTAAATAATATTTTTAATTTAGGTATCTTTACCTGAGTAGAAATATTTTAAGATAACTCTTGGTAGTAGTAAAAAGTTCTCATTTATTAGTTCTTTTGACAATCTGTCAAGCCTCTGACATGCAACTCTTTTTCATAACATCTCTTACCAGGGCATTTATCTATAAGGAGTGATGTTTATGGTTTCGGGGTGTTACTTCTTGAGATGTTGATAGGAAGAAGAGCATTGGACAAGAGTCGTCCAGAAAGGGAGCAAAATTTGGTTGATTGGGGCCGCCCCCTCCTTATCCGTCCTGCCAAGCTTGTGAAAGTAATTGACCCGAGACTGGAGGGACAATTCTCGCGAAGCTGTGCAGAAATGGTTGGTAAATTGACGTATGATTGTCTCAATCACAATCCAAAAGCACGACCCACCATGGACCAAGTGGTTCAAACTCTAGAAACCATTGTTAACTCTTGCAAAGATGAGATGCAAATTGGGGAATCTGATCATCCTGTGACGTTATACGAGTTCAAGGATGCGAGTAGTGATGTCTCAGGCAAGAGGTGACAAAGGACAAAAAGGGTTATGTATTGAAAATATGTACAAGTAGTTTTAACACAATAGGAGGGGGGGATGGTTTTTGAAATATGCTCCTCAAAGATACCATATGCTACTGAGATAGAACAAAATGGTTTTCTTGTGTGCCATACAAAAACTCGAGTCAGCCAATGTACTCCTAGCAAGTGCTAAATATTAAAGAGTTCTCTTGGTACATGGTAAATTATTCTTCCCCATATTTCTAAAAAAAAAAATGCTCAAACAAGTTAGAGGATAGACCGGTGAAAGATTGTTGGATGAAATATATCCCGTTCATTGTAAATTTTGTTTTATTCTCTTAACCACAGCAATTCAGTCTAGTAGCGAACTCCCCTGTAGCCTGTCCGGCTGTCCTGAAAGAAACGCACAAGCTTAAAACAAAGAAAAGATAGAAAAGACTTAACATCCAAGATTAGAGGGTCCAACCAGTACTTGCATATTATGCACATAAAAAAAAAAATTGATGCAAGTTTATTATTTATTAAAAAATGATATTTGCAAATATCTAAATTTAACTGTTTTGAATGAAATACAAATTACAATTAAATTATATAAAATTTGATATACTTGATTTATATGTTCAGAAGCGTGTCTATAATTATTTTTATTTTATTTTTAAAAATATTTTCAAAATTATTAAATTAACTCATTATGTCATAAAAAAATATTTATAAAACTATTAATACGGTACATGAGTCGGCCATTGGAGTCGAATTTTGATTTCTCTGATGAAATTGTTCTTGGTTTAACAACATAAATAACTAAAACTTATAAGGCAAAATCAGCCGTATATCCCTCTATTCTTCTTCAATCAGTCATGTACCCTTTTAATTTTTAAAATCAGTCATATACCCCTCTAATCATTATTAATATAGCTATTTACCCTTTTTGTTAATATAAATTACTAATTTTAAAAGTCATGGACAAAAAAACCCCCCAACCTTTCCTCGCTCATTCTCGCTCAGTTTTGACGTTGAAGAAAAATGGCAAAAAGACTCGCATTAGGTCTATATTAGAAAAAAGCTTGGCTATATATTGCAATCAGGTTGTAAATTATTGATATCAGTATAATACGCTCCAAAATTAAACAACAAATGGTGCTCATGATTCTTTAATATAAAAACATTTTAAACATGAGAAATTTCAAAGTCAACGTACAGATTTGATTTATTGTATAAGGTTTTTATTCCGTTTGATATATCAGGTAAATAGTATTTCTATTGTCTGTCGAACTCAATATCCAATCAGTTCCTTACTAATCTGTCTATATATGTCAATCTGAGTTAACTACGTAACTATGAAGATGCATACTACTATTAAAAAAAAAAAAAAAAAAAAAAAAAAAAAAAACTGAAAGCACGAATAGTCACCGCGCAAGATAAACGTAATCCTTTCTTTTTTTAAAAAAATAATCTTTATAAAATTATATTAAATAAATATTATTATAAAATTCTTTTACATATTTACATTTGAGAAATTAAAACAATAAATTAAAGTTAATACATACAACAAAAATATTCGGAGGACAACTCTTTTTATCTGGCGAGGACAAAAATCACCAACTGGAGAGATGAGCTAACTGCTCTTCAAGACTTCAAACATGACATAAGCGCATGGCGCACAAAAACAAGACCAATCAGTACTTGAGAGGTCAAAGCAAACCAAAAACCAATCCCTTGTTCCAGTCTCCTCGCTCGCTTCCCTCTTCCGAACTCTGCCACTGCGCAATTCCAAATGGCGGCGTCAGAGTCTGACAAGAATTCCCACTCAGCCGACCTGGTAGAGCTCCTGGACCCCACATCCACCGCTCCAATCGACATAGCTCGATTGGTTAATTACGTGCGGGACCCAGCAGCAGGCGCCATCGCTACATTTGAAGGGACGACGCGCGACACCTTTGATGGGCGCCGAGTTGTGGAATTGCGCTATGAGGCGTATGAACCTATGGCTATTAAGAGGCTGGCTGCGACGTGTGCCGCTGCACGGGAGAAGTGGCAGCTGATCCGAGTAGCCGTGTCGCACCGGCTTGGTGTTGTGCCGGTTGGTGAAGCCAGTGTTTTTGTGGCTGCATCAGCTGTACATCGGGCCGATGCCATGGAGGCATGTAGGTATGGAATTGCAAAATTAGGTAGCAAAATTTCTTAATTTTAATAATTCAAAGAAGCCTTTTTTTAATCAAATGTTGGGCTAATCATTTACCGATTTTGGGTACCTCAATTGATATGAACAGGTATGTGATTGATGAGATAAAGGCGGGTGTGCCGATATGGAAAAAGGAAGTGTATGAAGACGGGGAGGTTTGGAAGGAGAACAAAGAGTTTTTTGACTCGGTAGGAGCTGCACATGACAGCAGCAGGAAGAAGGGTTGTTGTTGCGGGAGCAAGGTACGGGTGACGGCTGAGGAGGAAAAGGTGCCGCACACACATCATACCAATGGGGTTTGAAGGATAGGTTTTCAATTTTCTGTTGAAAGTTAACATGTGCAATTCTTGTTGCATTACCAGTCTGTGTAAAGGACGTTTTTCCTTTGTTTCCAGATCATACTTGTTTCTGTTTTACAGATATGCGAAAGAATAATCCACACTGTATAATTTGCTAAGAGATTTGTATTACAAAGTTCTCCTTTGTAAAGAGGAAACATACTGCCTATTAAGTTCAGAGAGGCTGAATGTGTTGCCAGTTGCCTCAGTGGATGTCTCTCTTACAAATTTTCTGGCACAATTACTATCCAATAAAAGCAGTCCATTTGCGTACATAAGCAGTAGGTCAATTACTAATTTACTATCCAATAGAAAGTTGATTTGGAGGTGGATTTTGATTGAAACTTTCCATTCGAATGGTCCAGTTTAATATCGAATGCCTTTAAATGTAATGTACCATTACTGTAGAATGTCATTGTTCTTACAGGAAATTAGGCGCTTTTCTGAAAAAAAAAAAAGCATTTAATTCAAAGGTATGTGTAGAAGAAAAAGTCAAATTAGGAATCTGATAGATTAAATCCTTCATATAAAAAGTTTAAAGGTCTGCATTTTAGAAAGAATGGCAGCATGATAGGTTTGGTGCTCCAGTAGAACAGCCAATTTGTTTTATGAAATATTCATAAAAGATTCAGTTAAAGGGCCATTTCATTTCGGATCTGATCAAACCTATATATATTTGATCTATTTCTCCCAGATAAAAGAGTAGCAGCATTTTGTACTGATACGGATGCACACAATCCCTTTCTGTCACTAATCGTCCCAATTCATATTGAAGTCTTTAATATTAGACAGATGGTTTGTTTCATAGCTAAGGTAACTGCTATGATTTGGGTATGTTCTCCTAAATTCTCCAACATGTTTATTATCAGAATCCTATTTTGACTTTAGGTTCTATGGAACTGTCTGCGCCATGTTTGCTTTTTGTTTGAGATGAAGATATTCTTTTGTTTTAGTTATGTAATCCTTATTTTTTTCAAAGTTTACTTTTGATTAAGCGATAAAACAAACCCCAAAATAGAACAAGATATTGCGTCAGAAATGAAAGATGTCAATATGAATTTGCACATCTTTGCTGTCTCACCGCAGGGCTTGTCGAGTTGTTATCCACAGTAACCCCTTGGCCTTGGATGTAGTTCAGGCTCATCACTCGGGAGGGAACTGGCACGTATACTATCATCTTCTAACACGCTACGCAATGTCTGCTTCACGGCTTCACCACTTATGATGTAATAACCTCCGACGCTTCTTAGCTCGAACATGGTGTTACCACCCTTGAGTTCCTGTTTCGGGTTGGTTCTGTTGCAATATTCATACAGTGCCAACTGTCCACAAGCAGCACTGAGTGAACTCCACTGTTGAAATCTGCACACATTACAATCAAAACAAGAGAGTGAAACAATTGTGAGAAAGTGCTGCATGAAATCGTGCTCTGGATTGAATGCGTGGCACTAAACAAAAAAAGAGCAATGTTGATCAAAGTTAGAAAATAAGAAAAAGAACTGATCACGGATACCAACCCCAACGAGTAATTTGGCAAGTTGACATTTTCAAGTGTGTACATGTCAACTTGAGGGGGAGTGTTGAAATATATGAGGTCTACATGCGTGTGTTTGGACCAATTATGTAGCGTGAGGTTCGTGTGAAGAAAACAGATCAACACAAGCTCTGTTCGGACCGAACAAGGATGGATTCGGACCGAACAGAGAAGGATACATCACAGAAAAGTGGAATTTGGACCGAACAAGAGGATACTCGGACCGAACAAGGAGCAGGTGATTCTTCTGAGGTGCTACTCGGACTGAATGGATTGGGATTCGGACCGAATGGGTCTAGTTCGGTTCAAACAGATATGGTTTGGTCTGGCCAGAGACACCGACCTAGCATATTTGGCAGGTATGAAATGCAATCTGTCAAATCCTTTAAGGAAAGAAGTCTGCATATAGGATTGGTGTGTTTTCATATTAGAGAGGATCTGATGTGTGTCAGAAGAGAAGGAAATAAGAAGAATAAAGACAAGATTATGTGAATTGATTTTATTACCAAAAATGCTAGTTGCGTTATGTAATTTTCTTAATGTCAATTTATTCTTCTCTTCTCCCTCAAACAATGTATCTCAGAAAAATTACAGAAAATAAATAAAAAGAGTGTGCGTGTGTGTGGAGGACGTAGGCACCAAGTTGGTGCTGAACCTCGTTATATCTCGTGTTCTCTTTGTATCTAATTGTGTGATTGTTTATTCTGAGATCCTCGTGCTAACTAGCCCTAAGGGGCACGGTTCATGAGCAGTTGACATGTACACACATGGAAATGTCAACTTGCCAAATTACTCGTTGGGGTTGGTATCCATGATCAGTTCTTTTCCTTATTTTCTAACTTTGATCAACATTGCTCTTTTTTTGTTTAGTGCCACGCATTCAATCCAGAGCACGATTTCATGCAGCACTTTCTCACACTCCCCCTCAAGTGGACATGTACTGACTTGTCATGTCTCACTTGCTTAGAGTGCCACACACGGTACACACCGTCATCCAAGGCATACACCTTTTGTCTTCATTGGCACACACATGCCACCAAGTTCTTGTTTCAAACCATCCATGAGTCGCACACACGACGAAGGCACACACCGCCACATGGATCAAATTCTTTTATTGGCACGAGTCACACAACTTGTGCTAGACCCTAGCGCCTTGCATCAAACTCATCTTGCCGGGTTCGTGCCCTCTTGGCCCGCCCCGTGCACCAAAGTCAAGTAATCCTTTACCTCAAGCCACTTTTATCATTCATACACATCACATGAGAGATATTGTTTTATTTACTAACCTTATACCAAGTAGATTACTCTTGATCCTCTTCTATCGCATCACATCTCCAACTTCTACTTGGCTTCGAATCCTTTGACCTGACATGCACTAGACTTGAACAAACTATGCTTGACTCGCACATGACTTGATCTTTGTCTTCATAGCCATCTTGTAGAATCCATTGCATGACACGATACCCACTCGACTCAAGCACACTTGTGCTTGACCCGAGTCCTACTCTTGGATTAAGGTCTAAGTCTTGACTCGTCTTGACCACTTGACCCAACTTGGACCATATGATATGACTAGAGCCTCTCGTCTCCATTGATCATAATCTCTCATGCTTATTCTCTTGATATTCATCTTGGACACCAAATATTTCTCTCACTTCAACTCTCCCCCTGAGAGGGATATTTGGAGTTCGAGAGGGATATTCGGTCCGAACAGAGCTTGTGTTGATATGTTTTCTTCACACGAACCTCACTCTACATAATTGGTCCAAACACATGCATGTAGACCTCATATATTTCAACAACAATCACATCGAGAGCAGGAGTTTTCATTAGTGTTGTTTTTCACAATAATTCCGGCGAGTAAATGCGTCAGCCCTTTTAGATAGATTTAAAACACAAAATTGATTCTAAAATAATATACACCCAGACAAAAAATATGTACACATACATGATCTGTTACGATCACAAAAATGTATCTTGTCATTAGAAAATCATAAGAAACAAAAATACTAATATTATATCTATCAGTTCTTTTTTCAATTATTATAAGTGTTTGTAAATTGTATGGGGTTCCAATTTGAATCTTATGAGAGCCAAAAGATTTACGTGAATATTAATAAATTATAAATACTCTCTGGAATAATCTATTTATGACTTAATTATACATTTTTATCGAGAAATCGGAAGTTCAATTTGGGCCGGGTGTAGGGCCCGTAAAAACTCCGAAGCTGTCGTCCGTTTCGTCTATCCGAAATTCCAAACTATATAACGGGTTAAATCGATGATCCCTTTATTACCTTTTCCGAGGTTTTACTTTTTCTATTTCTCTTTCTGATTTCTCCCTTGAAGCGCGAAGAGCAGCAGAAAGAGAAGGAGGGAACGATGACTATCATCACGGAGTTCCAAATCTGGAAGCAAATTGAGGAGGCAGAAGGGTACTCTCTACTTTTACTCTCCTTTTCGTAATACAAATTAGGTTTCTATTCTGAAATTGTTGCTACGATTGACGGAATTGATGATTGTGTCATACAATTTAGAAAATTTATTGAAATCTGAGTAGTTTGCTACACTGGAATTGTTAACTTTGATTTATATCTGATGCCGATTAATGATCAAGTAGGTATTTTCCGTCTGGTAAGTATGAAGAGGCTGCATCCTTGGCATCAGATGTTATTCAGACAATCCGGACTTCCAATTTTGAAACGCCTGTAGATGATTTGGATCTTTATGATATGATGAATTCTGCTGGTATGCTCATTGTTCAGTCTTACAAACACCTCGGGAGGTGAGTTGCTTATTTTTAATTTAGTTTTGTTTTTCTCCGGTTAGTTTTACACTTTTACTATCTTAAATTTTGAATTCGATTATATATATATTTTTTTTTGGAAATTATTACAGGATAAAGGAAGTATTTGTGGAGCTGAAAAAGATATATGGTTCAATCTGGGCCATACCAGTTGAAGTTATCCTTACTGGGTAAAGTTAAACAATACTCCTTTTTGACCTCAAATTCATCGTCTCAAAATTGAGTAGTTTATTGTGTAAATTTGCAAGACCTCCATATAATTATATCATGTAAAGCAAGGATTCCCCATGTAGCCCCTACATAACATAGAGACAATATTGCACTCTTCCCTTCCTTATAAGTACTTAAGGTTTTGCTAGTGCACAATGAAACTAGTCTCTTAAAGTCCTTTTTTAAAGAAAGTCTGTATTCCACTTGGCAGGGGTAACTTACAAGCTAAAGAAGGGTTTAAATTAGAGCTGAGAGAAATATTAGAGGAGTACCTATCAAAGTGGGAATACATGGTTGATGCTGGGGTTTACGCTCTAAGGGAAGATGAAACAGATAACCTGTCAAGCAACACTTTGGAAAATGACCACAAAAGACAATACTTCCTCTCATGTGAATTTTACTTGGAGGTGGCAACAGTTTATACAGTTAAGCTGCTCAGCCGTTCTTTTTGCAACACTGAGCTAGCTATATCGTGGGTTGATTCTGCCGACTTGCCTCAAGATGGCCGTGAGGTTTGACCTTTTCTTGTATTCCCTCTTCTTCAAACTATCAATAGAAACAGGCCTTTTGTGTGCAATGCATCTGGTTGTACTCAGAGTGGTGCTTAGTTGAAGATAATTATCGAAGTATAAATTTATTTAATAATATTTTCATATTGCATGGTATACATCAGAATAAGACTGCACATACATCTTAAGGTCAGAAATCTTTCATAATGGAATAACTCGATGAATCTTCACAATAGTTTTTTAATTAAGTTACCAAGTTCCAAAATTGGAAATTTAAAGTTGTAGACTTATTTACAGAGATGTGAATAGTCTTCGATTTGAGCAACTTATCATTCATGATAAGCCAAATGTCCTTAAAATAGAACTGATGAAAATTTGGAATAGTTCAGTGACCATGCTTCAAATCCTATTATCATTTCTGCATTGTTGCATTTCAAATTAGTATCACTTATTATATTAAGATTTTCAAGCTGTACATTGTCAAAGGAACACAAAGACAAAAAATAGAAACCGAGAAACAAGAAAGACCTGAAAAGCTTGAGACAGACTAATTCAGTATGCTTTGTACCGCATTATGTACCAGTTCCCAATCTGGCTGGTAAAAGGTACGTGTCCAAATTTGACTAAATTTTTGTGCTTTAATAAGGCTTTGTTGAAAAAGCTGCAAGCATTACAAGCTAAGCAGAAAAAAAGGCAGCAAGCAGCACAGGGGGCTGCAGCAGGGGTCTCCACAGCAACATCAAATGAGGATTCGCTTGAAACAGATAATAAGCAGTCCGCAGCATCAAAAGGGAACAAAGAAAGAAAAGATTTCTCCATGAAGCTCGTCCAACAATCAATTCAACGTGGCAGTGACCGCCTTGACCCCTTCCTGTGGTGGTTTCGATCAATGAAAATAAAGATCGGGAGACTACAATTTGTTATCCCAAGTGGAAAGCTGATGCTTTTCTTCTCCTTGTTCTTTTGGATGTCTTTCCTTCTCCGAAAGAGAGGTGATGTTTTCAGGAGGTTAGTATGTCCTTTTCTTTCTTACATTCTGCATCTGGTACATAATACATAGTTCAGAAGCGCAGGCTGTTATAAGAGTGTTTACTAAAGGATTTGAAAATTCTGACACACCAATACATTTTTTCAGTCTAGCAAAAAACAAGATGAACTCATTGAAGCAAGCAGCATTTGACGCACTGAGGCTGGCCTTCTCTGTGCAAATGAATCCGTTAGCTGCTGTTCAGCAAGTACCTGCTCTTCCCAGAGCTGCTTGGTGATTGGTTTGTCATATCTCATCAATAAAAGTTCCTAAATCTTTTTGATAGCTAAAATTTTGTTTGAAATAATGTAATATATTTGGATTTGGTGATAGTATCATGCTACTTTGCTCGCTTCAATTGTGAATATAGTTAACGTGAGACATGTAAAATATATACTGGATGGAGTGTAATGATGTTTCTTGCAGAACATCTTTTCCCATTTAGGAAGTATATCAGCTGCTTTATGTTTGTTTATTCTTTCTCATATGAAAATGGGGTTACCTGAGAAGAATTTGCTTCGTATTTTTGAAGTCGAGACATTAGTCTGAGGTTCAAAACTCAGAGCTGCCTGAACTGTAGTTCAACGTTTGATGGACGACCAGGGTATTTTCTTTTTTTTAAAAGGCAAATTCTGCCATGAACAAAATTTTGTAACTGAGCTTAAATCAAAACCGTTCATTTAAAATTATGATCAGAAAAAAATGATGACGATTCAAGTCCAATTTAAAACTTATGTCCACCATAGAATTAATATTTTTTGAAATATATTTTTTTAATAAAAATAAAAGTACAAAGGTATTTACAGAATTCTTTAGACTGGATAGAGAGGATAAACCGATAAAGAAAGAAGAAAGAAGAGAGTTCAGGTCGTACTACATATGCTAGGAAAGATACACGATAATTTAATGAAAATTTTGTAATTCTGAGGTTTTTAAAAGTGTGCATTCTATAATAGCGCAGTTTGTATTTTTTTAGGTTCGTGAAGGAATTTTTTTTAAAATATTTAAAGTTTTAAATTATTAATATTATTATTATTATTTTAAAGGATATTACTAGTTTACTACTACAAAATTTAACAGTTTGCTTAAAACTTTGTACTTGGAATTTTATGATTTTGCATTGACTAGTTGATTTTGACAAGCAAACTAACTGATAACCGACAATTAATTTAATAGTAGATTAATCAAACATAAGATAAGTTAACTTTCAACGTAATACATCCTACCATATACAAGTTTGTGATATATATATAAGATAAGTTAACTGATAACCGAACAGGAAATAAAATTAAAAGAATGATGTTTACTTAACGGGCCAAATTTAACAATTTATTTGGGCAGGCTGAGTTAGACTCGGTGCCATTTTAGTTTGAAAACTCCAATAGTCCAATATCACTTGGTTCTTTTCCAAAAAAAATAATGAAGTACCGCTTAGCTCTCAGCACTTGGGACACCTGTGCTCTCTAGAGATTTCATGCACCGTGCCACGTCATGACCTGGTTATAAAATTTAAAAATGTACAATATAACTGGTCCCCTTCTCCTTCAATCTCCATCAAAACAGGAAGGGAGAGTGACACAAATCATAAATAGGAAAAGGTGAGTCGAAATGGGAGAAGGTGAGGAAGTTAAGACGAGGCCGGATCCTAAGGTGGAAATCCAGGTAAATTCTACATCATTGCTTACTGTTATTAAAAATTTGTATTGTTTATTTATGACTAAATAGAAGATGTGTTGAAGTTTGTACTGTCAACTTATAGGAGAAGGGAGAAATATTTTTCTTCTATAGGCCGAAAGTAAACAAAGAAGAAGCTCACAGTCCAGATGATGTGCAACGCATGTACATAGTCATGCGGCCAGAATCCGGCGAACGGCTTGTGGAAGAAAAACAATCATCTCATTCTGGCAAGGAAGGGGAAAAGGTTTCTCAGAAAGACAGGGACAAGAAAGACGGGGATGATGGTGCCAAAAGAGGTGGTCATGAAGGCGGCCATGGCGAGGAGGTAATATCAATATTAGTCACAGCTCATGGTTTTTAATGTCGCATTTGCAAACGATGCCAACTGGGAAAGATATCAGACTGCATGTATCGTCATCAAGAAATGAGTGTCATTGCAATACTGCTTGCTACAATACTGAGAGTTGGTATAAATTTGAACCAGTATGCATAGAGCTAGCTTCTACAGCTCTTCTCAACCAGGGTTTTTTTTTTTTTTTTTTTTTTTTGCATTTTTGTTGTCTGTTCTGCTTCGTCAATTTCATTCAGTAAACACGAGTTCAAATTTCTTTGTAAATCTTAATATTGTAGGAAGTGAACATTAAGGAGAAACCATTACTTCGTCTGGCAATAATGGGTAAGAAGAGCTTGCCTGATCCAAACAAGAGAGGTCGTCCTTCATGGGGTTATATCGACCTTGTCAGTACCAATATTGACGACATCAAGGCTGCTATGAAAGGAGGTAATGAATGCATTGATTATTAATTAATTAATTATAAGATATAATGCTACAGTGGAGAATATGAAATGGTGCTTCAATTGTTCTCTTACTCACTAATCTAACAGGCTATGCCAAACACTTACAACTAGATGTACTTCTTTTTGACAGAGGAATATGACACTGCAACACGAGGCCACCGCCACACTGCAGCAGCAAGAGCCCTAGCAGAAGGCATTTACAGGATTCTTCGCCACCAGTCTGGCAGACAGAACCATACACACCTCGTCTACAAGCTAGAGTTCCCGGTACTAGATGCAGCAGGCGTCAGTGGGCCCCAGGAGTCACCACTAGAGGCGCTAAACATTGACCGTGAGGCCTCCTTCCTTATCCAAATAAGAAACCCTGAACAGCCTGGTGGGTCCCAGTTCAGGGGACTACCAGAAAAGCGCAAGGCAACATTCCCAGCTAGCCTGCAAGGGCGTTTTGGTCGGAAGCGGTTCTCTCCAGCTGACCCACCAGACTTTCTAAATTACGAGGGTTGCGAGTTCTTGTTGATCTCAGCCTCTGACGACATAGAGGAGGAATTAGGGTTGGAGCTAAAGACTGAGTGTGATGATGAGAAGTGCTCGTCAGATTTGCTTCAGATGTTTGGTGATGCTGCCTCAACCAAGCCACTGCTCAGTGGCACTTGGGAGTAGATGTTATTAGATACTGTGTTAGGGTTTTGTATCCTCTGGATAGTGATAGATAGTGATCAGGTTCTAATGGCATGCAACATTTTGGGGGTTATTAGAGCCAATTTTGGAACAGTATGTAATGTATGTAAATGCACATTATGCCTAGCCACGCTTGTGTAAGAACTTTGTATCTCTATGTTATCTAGTTTTATGTCTGAAATGCATTTTAGTTTCGTAGTACAATAGTGTGTATATTGTCAAACACTACACTTATACTTCATGAGAATGGCCAACATTTTTAAGAATTACGGATATGTTGAAAACAATAGTCGAATGGGAACTCCCGAGGAACTGGTACATAAGAAATTACACATTTACTGAGTTGCAGAAATTTAAGGAGTCAAAAGAGTTGACGTAATTATTTAGCAAAGGAGAAGTTCACACAATGGTTATGGATACTAATAGGAACCCTGAAGTGAAGCACATTTACTGAGTTGCAGAAAATTAAGGAGTCGAGTTGACATACTTATTTAGCAAAGAATAAATTCACATTCAATGGTTTTCCAAGGCACAGCGGTATTACTAAATTGCAGCATGGTTTTGACTTATCACAAGATTCATTTGATTTTGTATCTACAGCATATTTGGGAGCACTGATCAAACATCAGACGAGGAATCCACTTTGTAAAAAGTTTCATAGGTCTCTACTCTGGTTGCCGAGTCAGGTTCCCCCAGTACATCCATGAAACCCTTTGTCATTGCTAGAAAGTCTTTCATGTGCAACCTCTGCCATTCCTGCAAAAATTTACCTAAATTAATTTCATACATGGATGAACTGAGTACAGCATTTCATGCCTAACAACTATATAATCAATTTTTTATCCAATCAAGGGCAAAAAGGGGTGGTTATATTCAGTTCCCTGACACTGACAATGTCTTCCTCTTAAAACAAATTTCCAAAATTGAACTTTATAAGTATGCGAAGCGCATTTGCATGTCAGTAATATCTTTACCTCGAAGTCCCACTCGCCATATAAGTCAGGGTCTTCTGCATTGCTCCATATGTATGTCTCAGCAAGCATCTTTTCTGATGTGTCCTGCACCGCCATTATGAATTGATCTTATTCTCAAATTGTGCTAAAGTGAAGTTATTCCAAGTGTCTATTGTACTGAAATCAGACTTACAAGCAATGATATCTCAACTGATCTTCTAACATACTCCACATCTTCAAAGTTATCTAGTATAACCAATTCGTCATCAGTTAATCCCTTGATTACCTAAATACAACAATCAAGAGAGATATAATATTGCAGATTACCAGAAAAAGTAATGGAATACCTACTCAGATGTATATAATCCTAGATAATAACATGATTGGACATCTGTTTCTGATCCCCGTATAGTCTTAAAGCTCAAATGTCCTTACCAAATTTGTTGGATCATTACTAAGGTGTAGCAATTTTGCAATACTGGCATATACCAAACATGTCTTTCCAATTTTCTTATTGATTAGTAAATAGTAAATATGAAATTTCAGCTTAGTTGTCAGTATTCCTCAGTTCCAGCTAATTGAAACTTCATTTATTCATAAATCCAATAAAGCAAATTATTTCGAAATGTATAGGAATAAAAACAAACCTTTCCAGTAACAGTCTTATTTTCTACAGGTAAAATTGCAGGATAAACACGGCCCTTTACACTAAATCTGTGGCTGCAAACGATTAAAAGCATGCGTTAATAATTTAGTTGCTTTAGATCGATAACAAAAAATGCACAATTTAATACCAGTGCCAAAGGAACAAGAAAAGGAAGAAAAGTGGTAGAAATAATATACAAGTTGGGAAGGAGAGCAGGTGAAGAAGGGGGAACGCGCGTGAGAAGCACGTGCACCACCTCGTCTGCCATCAAGCTTCCGTACACAAACACGTTGTGCGGCCCCACCGCCGGAGAGATCGCCGCCGCCATATCTCACTCGCTCTCCGCCTTCACTCCTCTCTGTCTTCTCTGATCTCTCAGGGGAATTACTCAGAGCACTCCAAGCTTTGCAAAACACTCCATTTAAGACCAAACTACCCTTATGTCAGAGAAGAGTATGATTGCAATGTGCAAATCAATCGAGCGCACTTTTGTCTTTTCACTTATTTTAAGGAGTGTTTTGCGAACTCAGAGTGACCCGAGCAGTTGCCCTTCTCTCACTCTCAGTCTTTTTCGGAACAATCGATGTCCTCTTTTTCTCCGTTTTGTCCCACTATCAGGCGCTGATTAAAATGTTTTTTAATATGGAATTTTATTTTATTTCATTTTTTATTAGAAAATTTTTTTATCAAATAAATAAATTTGATGTAATTTGTTTAGAATTTTCATATTATTAGATCCAACGAAATTCTACAAAATTAAATCAATTCAAATAAAATAAATTGAAATAAAATCCCGCGTAAAAAATTATTTTGATCAAAACCTTAATTATTATTATTCTTTGAAATTTCAGACTTCGTATCCTGATTATTGGCGGGGTGGGGGCATTACCGAATCCATATCAGATATTTGATCCGAACCGTCCGATCGATGATGGGTGCTTCGTGATTAATATCAGACGCGTCGAGATTCGTGTGGTTTGTAAACATATGTCCGTCAAAATTAGATCGGATGATTCTGATTAAAGATATGCAGAGGGCATTACCTAACGATTAGGGGGGCGGAGGAGGTTCTAAAATCTTATTTTGTAGTAAAGGCTTTTAAATTAGAGATAGACTAAAAATCAGCTATGACTGACGGATGAACCCGTCAGCTACAATCATATTTCAATTTTTGAAGTTCTAAAGGCCGATCCGAATAGTTCAATACGTTTTTTATATTGAAATCTCATTGCAGACCAAATTTTACATTTTTTGAAAAAATTTTAATATTTTTTTGGTATTTTACAAAATTCTTAATCTAAACAATTCTGAACCCTTCAAAAACAACAATTTTTAAAATTCTCAAAAAAAAATAGTAAAAAAATTTGAAAAAAAATATAAATTTTGGTATCTAATGAGATTTCAATGTGGAGAACACATTGAACGGTTCGGATCGGCCCTTAGAACTTCGAAAATTGAGATATGATCATAGCTGACGGGTCCATTCGTCAGTCGTAGCCGATTTTAGTCTGTCTCTTTAAATTATATGTTAATTTGGTTAATAAATATCTTGCTCCTTGCCCCCTTAGCTTTCATGAACATTCATAAATATTTTTATGGAAATTAACATTAACTTTTACTAATCTGTAATACAATCATGGGTTTCTTAGCAAAACATTGCTTAATATTCATATAGTAATAAAACTATTAATATTTCAGAGAAGGTTAGGAAAAAAAATCTCCAACAATACCTTGCTTAATATAAAAATCTTAAATTATTATTGTTTTAAAGAAAGAAGTACTTCTTTATTGCATTTGACACAATTCACATTTACGAAAAAGGCGAAATCGGATATAACCCCTCAAATCTTCTTCAATTGGAAAATTATTACTATCGATTATACAGTAAAATAATATAATTTTTGTTGTCATTATTTTTGCATCCCCCTCATCTCCTCTATTCGGATGTTCATTCTGAAAGTGCATATATTCATTACATCAATGTGAACTTTCCCAGTTAATATAAAAATGTTTATCAACAATCAGTACTCAATATTTAGGACTAATCCCCGACGCTTTGCTAACCCTCAAAAATAAAATAAATATATCTCGACATTATCAAAACAAGGAAAACAAAAGAAACAAATCTACTTGACCACCAAAATGTTCCCCATCGCAAGTCCTTAGATACTCTCTGCAAACAGGAAAAGGAATAATTAATAATCAGATTAAGACTTATCCAACAATCAATAGATTTGGATTTCTCAGAATTTTACAAACTGAAGCAGTGCCAGTCAATTATGATTAGCCGTGTACTTTTTTTTCTATTTTGTAACCTTGTACCAACTAGATATTGAAAATAAATTCAAAGCTAAATTAGGAAAAATCCATCAATAAACTCACCAAGGGAACTAATACTTCCCATTTTGTAGATTGTTGTTCTTCTTTTCTGATATCAGAACCTAATTAGAGGAGGAGATAATGAGTAGCGTTGCGCCTAATGATCTGAATATAAGGTAATTTAAATGCAAAACACTTTTTTTCCATGGATCGGTGAAATGCCGCTTTTCTTCGCTTATAAAACATTACATATTTCGATCGGAAGAAGATTAATAATAAAAAAAAATGTCCTTCTTCTTTTTTTTTTCTTGTAATGTTCATGAAACTTGAAAAGCAATCCTGATCACGCATTGGATATGCTGTTTTTTAACAAATTTATATTTATTGTTCGGCTATATAATTTATGCAACATTTTTCACTGCTTAAATAAGTTACAACAACTAAAGCATGGTCTTAATTATTCTTTCAGGATTAATCACGAAACGTCAGAAGACAATTCTGCAAAAGTACCAGATTATTCTTCAAAAATTACTGAGAGCCGGTACGCTATTCTTCTCATGACAGTGATGTTGGCGCTGCAATCATTTTTCATTGATCTGCTTTCCAATATATCTGAAAAACCAGAATTGTTTGTTTTCCCAATCATGGCATATATCATCATAATTCTGGTGTACTGGCATATGACAAGATTCATTCGAAATGATTTTGACGATGGTTTGCCAACACTTCAATTGACGATTGTTTTCTTCAGGGTGTACGCTTATGTGAGCATCCACATTATACAAAAATCAGATGATAGTGTATTATCGGTTTATATTTATAGACCTTTTTTTGCATTTTTTTTCCTATTATTTATGTTTTTTGCTATGTTATATGACGGTGAGAAGAGTTCTTACTGGAGTAAATTCAAAAGAGCCGTGGTGAGAGAGTTCACTACATTGTAAGTTTTAAGCGGCTTTTTTCAATTTTTTTTTTTTACCTTATGCTGTATGTATTCTATTTTATTTTATTTTATTTTATTTTTGACCTTATGAGCTGTGGTTGCGGTCTCTTGTAACTCTTTATTATTGTTTAGTTTTGCAATAGCAATATAAGCTAGCACTCCTTTCTATTGTTCATTGGTGATAATTTTTCGTTTGCAGATTCTATTCCAGATGCTCCGAGAAGGATTTAATTGTACTAGGTCGTTGAATTTTTTTTTTTTTTCACTGTACTGAGAGCTAGCAGATTCTATTCCAGATGCTCACAGAAGGATTAAATTTTATTAGGTCGTTGAAATTTTTTTTTTTTCACTGTACTGAGCGCTACATTATCACATTTACAGCTTTTTTCACTGTACTGAGCGCTACATTATCACATTCACAGTTTCACACTAAAGGTCTTAAACTAAGAGGAACTATAACAAGAATCACCTGGTGTGAAGCATGTGGATACCGTTGCAGGTGGCGAAGCATGTAGAAGTGCAGCATGATTACTGAGTTGCACAAATTTAACTACTCATCTGACATCATCCTTATTTAGCCAAGAAAAAAATTCATCACTATTTTTTAGCAAAGAAAGAAAATAATATTCTTAAATTTTGAGATTTATAATTTAAACACAGAGTATATCTTTAGCTCCGAAGCAAAAGTAAATTATGCTTTATTTCATTGCCTTCTTAAAAGCATATGAATTGTTTCTTAGAGGAACTTTGTCATATTGTCGCATCAAATGGGAACCATATTCAGCGAAATACAAAAATTTGAATTTACATATTTTAAAATTCTTAAAAATTTTGAAAAGTTCATATATAAAGACGAAAATTAAAGATTCTGGTAGCAAAGTGGACAAATTCCAGCTGAAAGTGCCCCTGCCTGTGTGTATCTCTTTCCACTTTTGTAATTCTGGAGCCGTCGACCCTGTTTGATTGATGCCTTTCCAAATAGCAGTACTGCCAAATGAAAGCCGTTCTACTAAAGCAGAATCTATTAAGGGCCTTTATGAAGAGGCTCTTTCAGTCTTTCTAAATGCAATCTTGAAACAATAAAAATGATGGATTACATTTTACAAACCATTTCAATCTTTCTGCAAATGACGAAAATTTTGTAGTTCTGACTTTATCTCAACATCAATTTGGGTTTGTTTTATGAAAAAATTGAGGACAAGGATTAATTATCAGCTAAGGTGTCTTTATGCTGAAACATTCACAGTTTGCTGCTCCCATCTCTGTTGAGTCATGCTCCAATGCGTTTCATGAAATTTTTTGTCTTAGCTACATAATCATTTATGTGCAATCTCTTCCATTCCTACAAAAATTACCTAAATTAGTACAGTACAAGGAAAATTAAACATAAGTGCTTTGCTTCCTCAGGCCTATAAAAAGTCCTGCAGTTGCCAAGAAATCAATTTCAGACTCAAGTAATAAAAAAAAAAGGGTAATATGGAGTTCAGTGGCATTATCAAACTTAAGAAACGCCAGTCTCCTGGAAAAGAGTAAACAAATAGAATTATGCACAACTTGCATCCTCGGCAGTCATTTTTTGACTGCCGAGAGCCGTCGTTTTGTTTTTTTTTTTTTTTTTGATATTTAAAAATTTTAAAATTCAAATGTCGAATCCAAACCGTTGATCTTGTTCAATTTAACGGGCGATGCGTTTTCATATAAGTTTTATAAAATTTGGAGTTGATTTGATACTTGATTAAGTGCTCAACAAATGAACGAACCTGGTTTAATTAATTCTAATACGTTCATTTGTTGAGCACTTAATCAAGTATCAAATCAACTCCAAATTTTATAAAACTTATATGAAAACGCATCGCCCCTTAAATTGAACAAGATCAACGGTTTGGATTCGACATTTAAATTTTAAAATTTTTAAATATATATAAAAAAAAAACAAAACGACTGCTCTCGGCAGTCATTTTTTGACTGCCGAGGATGCGAGTTCGAATCATGCACTATACTTTATAGCTGTAATATGAACTCTGTTTCATACTTGATGAAAACATGGTAGCCACCAAGGCTACTTTTTCTGTAAAATTTTTTTAAAAAAAAATAGAATCATGTATTCACCATGCATCTAATGTTCTTACCTCAAAATCCCACTCGCCATATAAGTCGGGGTCGTCTACATTATTCCATACATACGCCTCAGCAAGCAGCTTTTTTGAGGCGTCCTGCACCACCATGTTTGTGTTAATTCAGCTTCTGTCAAGAGTATCGAAAAGAATATGTTTTAATTCATATTTTATCTACTTCTATTCTATCTTCTCTCTTGCACTTGTACAAAAAAGGTATGATCATATTCCAAATGGTGAAAATAAATTTCTCAATGGTGCATAATTTAAGTAAACGCCACAACAAGTTGTAATTGCAAAGGAAATAAGACTCACAAGCAATGATATTTCAACTGATTTCCTAATGTACTTCTCATCTTCAAATGTATCAAGGATTTCTAACTCAGCATCAGTTAACCCCTTGAGCACCTAAATGCATCAATTAAGAGAAATAATTCTGAATACAAAGCAAAGCAAGTGTACTAGATCAATATCTTATCTGAATTTTTAGGTCCAATAAAACTTTATGGTACATAAATGAAGGTGGATACATCTCTTGAGAATCTGATGTGCTCTCTCAAAGTCTCATAGTGGGATCTCAGTACCGAAATTGGTTGAATCATTACTGAGTAGGAATTTGGTGGTGCTGCAGCAGTTCTAATTGATACCAGAACAGAAATTTGTATGAATAGGAAAATTCAGTTTCTGGCTTTCTGCTAAATTTACTGTAAGAACTGTAAAGTCTAAACATAGCCTCCATTTGCAATCTGGCACCAAAGCACGATAGGAAAAAAAAAAAAAGTGACAATGCCATTTTCAACAGGTAAATTGCAGGGTCAAGACAACCGTCTAAGCTAAACCACTTGCAGCATGCGTTAAGTTACAGTATTAGACATTGAAACATATGTACACACACATATAGAGAGAGAAAGTCAGCTATGGTGATTTGCAATGGGAACCGAATCTTCGGCAGCGCGCTGCCAGCAGCGAATTTTTTCGAGCCGTTGAGATTTGATCGGACGGTTAATTTTTTTCGGGCCTATCAATCTGGTATTATTCACGGGGCACCCATCATCCATCGGACGGTTGTGATGAAACCGCAGCTATCCGCTGCGCTGCAGAGGATGTGAATTCATTTGCAATGTACTGATTGAATGATGCATAGGCTTCAAGCCCCGATTTTTGAAATTTTACATGTATCGGCCAAGGTGTAGCAGTTTGCTACCACACAGTTATACTGGCTGCTGCCAATACACTATGCTTTCAATTTTACTTACTGAGTAAGTGAATAGTAAAGAGTAAGTGCAAATTTTCAGAATAATGGTCAATAAAGGCTCGGTATAGCCTCCAGACCGGCTAATTGAAACTTCATTTATTCATACAAAAATACATCAAACTATTCTCTACTTATACAGAGAATGAAAACAAACCTTTCCAGAAACAGTCTTATTTTCTTTAGCTGAAATTGCAGGGTAAATGCGACCCTTTATGCTAAACCTGTGGCTGCACACCGTTAAAAATATTCGTTACTTCAGTTGCCTTAGATCGATAAACAAAGAAACATGCACTACAATTAGACTATTACTAGTAAAGGAACAAGGTAACTACGAATTGAGAGAAATAGTATACATACAAGTTGGGAAGGAGAGCAGGTGAAGAAGGGGGGACGCGCGTGAGAAGCACGTGCAGCACCTCCTCCGCCATCAAGGTTCCGTACACAAACACGTTGTGCGATCCCATCGCTGGAAAAACCGCCGCTGCTATACCCGACCCCTCTCTCTCCCTCCCTCCTCTCTCGCATTGTATATTTCGGAACAACCGATGTTTTGTTTGCGTCTCCGGCCCTGATCAAAATGATTTTTACGTGGTATTTCAATTCATTTCATTTCATCCGAATTGATTTTGATTTTGTGAGATTTCGTTGGGTCTAATAATTCTGAGCAAATGACATAAAATTCATTCATTTTGATCGGGAATTTTCGAATGAAATCCCACATTAAAAAAAAATGGCATTCTGATCGCGGCCTTATTTTGCCCACTTAAGTTTTGAGAAGATTTAGATGGCATGATTAGAAGCGTGCCCAACGCTGAAAAGCTTTTCATTGGAGGAGACTTCAACGGGCATGTAGATGAAACTAGTGGAGGGTTTGAGAGGGTGCATGGAGGTTTTGGATATGGAGACAGGAATCAAGAAGGTGAAGATTTCTTGAACTTGGCCATAACTTATGACCTCATGGTAGCTAACACCTTCTTTAGAAAGAGACAATCCCACCTAGTTACCTTCAGTAGTGCGCAACACTCCTCTCAGATTGATTTTGTTCTTACTAGGAGAGAAGACAAACGAGCTTGCGTTGATTGCAAGGTTATACCTAGGGAGTGTGTTGTGTCACAACATAAACTGGTAGTGGCTGACTTTTGTTTCCCGACACGCTTTAAAGTCAGTAGAGGCGCTCGAGTGGCAAGAACGAAGTGGTGGAAGCTCAAAGGAGATGTGTCTAGTATATTTAGGAACAGATTGATTGCAGAAGGACCATGAACTGTAGAAGCAGAAGCGAATGTCATGTGGAAAGAGATGGCAACGTGTATCCAGAAGATAGCTACGGAAGTGCTTGGAGTTACCAGAGGAAACAACCGCGAACCAAAGACACTTGGTGGTGGAACGACGATGTACAAAATGTCATTTAAGAAAAAAAGGAATGCTACAAGTGCTTGCACCATGACAGGAACGAGGACAATGCACAAAAGTACAAATTGGCGAAGAAAAATGCAAAGAAAGCAGTGAGTGAAGCGAAGAGTCGGGCTTTTGAAGACTTATACCAGAAGCTAAATACGAAAGAAGGCAAGAAGGACGTCTATAAGATAGCTAGGATTAGAGATATGAAAACGAGAGACTTAAACCAAGTGAAGTGTATCAAGGACGAGACTGATACGCTTCTAGTGAAGGAGGAGGAGATCAAGACCAGGTGGAGGGAATATTTCGATAAGCTATTCAATGGAGAAGATGACGATCTAGAGATTGAGCTAGACGACTCTTTTGATGATACCAATAGACGATTCGTTAGGAGAATCCAAGAGTCTGAGGTGAAAAAAGCCTTAAAAAGAATGAAAGTGGGTAAGGCTTTGGGGCCCGATAACATACCAATTGAAGTATGGCGTTGTCTCGAAAATGTGGCGGTAGTTTGGTTAATCAAACTGTTCAATAGCATTTTTTGATCGACTAAAATGCCGGATGAGTGGAGGAGAAGCACTCTAGTACCAATCTTCAACAACAAAGGAGATGCTCAAAGTTGTACAAACTATAGAGGGATAAAGCTTATGAGCCATACGATGAAGCTTTGGGAGAGAGTGATCGAGCATCATTTGAGATGGACAACAGATGTCTCGAAAAATCAATTTGGTTTTATGCCTGGTAGGTCCACTATGGAGGCCATTTTCCTAGTTAGGCAGCTTATGGAGAGATATCGAGAGCAGAAGAAGGATCTCCATATGGTTTTTATTGATCTGGAGAAGGCATATGACAAAGTACCAAGAAAAGTCATGTGGTGGGCACTTGAAAAGAAGAAAGTCCCCACCAAGTACGTTACCCTCATCAAGGACATGTACGATGGAGTTGCCACTTACATCAGGACATGTGACAGCGTGACTAGTGACTTCCCTATTAGAATAGGATTACATCAGGGATCGGCATTGAGCCCTTACATTTTTGCCTTGGTGATGGATGAGATCACGAGGGACATACAAGGAGAGATTTCTTGGTGTATGCTCTTTGCGGATGATGTGGTGCTAATCGATGAGAGTAGGATAGGTGTCGATAGAAAATTAGAGTTGTGGAGACAAACTCTAGAGTCGAAAGGGTTTAGACTTAGTAGAACTAAGACGGAGTATATGAGGTGTGAGTTTAGTGGGACAGGACCAAAAGATGAAGATGTTCGTTTAGATGGACAGGTAGTGCCTATGAAAGACACTTTTCGATATCTAGGGTCAATGTTGCAGAGTGATGGCGACATAGATGAAGATGTTAGTCATAGGATAAGAGCATGGTGGGTGAAATGGCGACAAGCATCAGGAGTGTTATGTGACAAGAAAGTCCCACAGAAGCTAAAAGGAAAGTTCTATAAGACGGCAATTTGACCTGCGATGTTGTATGGCGCTGAATGTTGGGCTACTAAAAGACGACATGTCCAAAAGATGAGTGTAGCAGAGATGCGCATGTTGCGGTGGATGTGTGGGCATACGAGGAGGGATCGGATTAGAAATGATGACATACTGGATATGGTCGGGGTGGCACCGATAGAGGAGAAGTTGGTCCAACATCGCTTAAGATGGTTTGTGCATGTCCAACGTAGACCCCCGGAGGCACCCGTGCGTAGCGGAATTCTCAACCGCTTTGAAAACACAAGGAGAGCCAGAGGTAGACCAAGATTAACATGGGAAGAAGCAGTAAAAAGGGACTTCAAAGAATGGAACGTCTCCAAGGAGTTGGCGTTGGATAGGACCGCATGGAAGCTAGCAATTCACGTGCCGGAACCATGAGATGCGAATTTAGGGGTTGTTGTCTTAGATTTGTAGGTTATAGTATTAGCTTACGGCTTAGGTGTAGGCCTCACTACTACTACTATTTATTATTATTATTATTATTATTATTATTATTATTATTATTCTTACTACTACTTTATTTTCTCTATATATATTTTTTTACTATTATTAGCCCTACTTTTGACATATACTTCTTTTTTCGATGACTTGGTGACTTTGTTGGGTTTCTTTTCTAGCCTACCCCAACTTGTTTGGGACAAAAGGCTTAGTTGTTGTTGTTGTTGGAATTTTCATACTTTGAACATTTACTTTTGGAGTTAAATATCACAACATAATCTATTCAAAAAATATTAGGTCTTGATCAAAAATTTTTTTACAAGAATTTCATTTCAATTGATTTCTTAGAATTTCGTTAGATCAAAAAACATAAAAGTTCCAATCAAATAACACCAAATCGGTTCATTTTGATAAACAAAAAAAATTCTAATATTTCTAATGAAATAAAACCCGGATTAAAAAAGAAGGATTTTGAACAGGACCTAGTAATTGTGTAAAGAGGGGGGGAAAAGGAACAGGGACGAAAGGAATCTAATGTTAGTAGTTTATATTCAGATACAGATATTAGCGGATAAGGATGATCATATATTATATTAACAGCTACGGATTAATATGGATATTTTTCTAGAGTATAAAAATGTGGACGTGGTATGCACATATTCTTCCTAGAGGTTCATACGTTGTAAATGAATTCTTTCAGCTTTGTATGCACTTAATATGTGTAATCTTTTCAATCCATATTTGTGTACATTTTATATCGTTATAGATACAATTCAAACATTAGTTTTTATGATTTTAGAACTTCAATTACAGAAAAAGATCGTTCCTGCTCACGAGATAACCATTCAAAGTAATAATAAATTCATGCAATTATGCAGGCTCTCCCTTGTTTCCAATCTTTGGTTAACGAAGCATATGAACTTCTACATTTTTTAATTCTGATCATTCAAACTGAACAAGCAAGCAAGGAACTATTTAAAAGCTTGCTGATTCTTACATTTGAATTTGAATCATCACCGTAGTTTTCAAGCAACATGAATTAATACAAGAAGACTACATTCCATCTTCATCTAACCTCTGCCATCAATGACAAGGCTTCCTAGAAATAAGCTAGCAAACTACCAATATAAACATCACGACTTAATCTATTCAGCATCACTTTTTACCCCAACTACCTAAATCACTATGGATCGTGTCATTGTGTCATCGTCATTCATTGTATAAGACCTCTGAACAGAATTCAAAAGTTACTCATCTACCACCTGATTTGGCAAACGCAAAATCAGTAGCATGTAATTTTTTTTTATGTATAATCAGGAGGTCAATCAAATTGGTCGTAGGAAATAGGGGAAGGATTGCTAGAGTTTGGATCACACCGGCCGGTTCGCCAAACATTGCCACCATCAGAGCTGCTGCATGCTTGATTACTAGCAACAGCATTGTTGTTGTTTCTGTTGCCGCCTACAAGATCCCCTTCAAGGCTCATTTGCTGTACCTCTTGGGGAGACAGTATTCGTATGCACCTCACACAGTTGACAAATTCCCTGTTTATCATTTTGAAACAAACTTTGTTCAATAAGAAACAAGAAAGAAAGAGGAAAAAAGGAGGGAAGGGATCAGGAAAAGAAGCGGGCAAGATAAAGAAAGAAGAAACATACTCCCAAGGGTCATCGCCAACAAGAAGGATATCCTCTTCATGATCTTTGTAAACAAGCTTCCAACCAATTCTACCACGGTCTTCTAACTGCCCTTCTATGCTAAACATTCGAGCCAGATCATGCTTTAACTCTTCATACCCAGCATACCTTGATATGTCTATTGATCGCCCCACTGCACCTCTTTTGTACACCTATTGTATGTGTCAAGAAAACAATTAAGCAACATCAATCACAGTTCTTTTTTCGTTTGATATATTGCAATAAAAGGAAGTATATATTTGTGAATTTCCAACCTTGGTGAAAGTCCGCATCCGTTGTAATGGAGCTGCCGTTGGGGGCCATGAGTTCTTATTCAAGAAGGCATTTTCATTTATTGCAGAATCAATGGAATTGAATCCCATGTCAGAAACACCAAACGACTGAGAAACCATTGAAGAAGATATCTCTTGTTGCACTTCTTTTGATCCCCTATACTCATTAACAACATTCTCAGACAAATTTCGATGCCCACCATCCAAGCCAGTATTATTCACTAACAATACATCAGTTGTGCCCAGAGGCAAGCTTCCCAGTGTCCCGTTGTCACCATTTAGTCCAAACATAGAATTGTTGAGAGGCGTCAAATCTTTAAACACATTCAGAGGAGAAACAGGTTGGAAACTGTTACCCAAAAGACCATCAGCCGGGGAGAGAGATGCTGATGTAGCTGAAGAAGTGGTATCCAGACAATCCAACTGCCCCACATTGTTATTTACAAAATTTTGTCCTCCTCCAACTGATCCCTGATTTTGCATTTTTGAAATAGGTATACATTGTTTAATACTGTGGTTTGGCTTTTGTTCTACTATTTCAACAGGATTGGTACACATATTTGTGACTCCAACCAGTTGAGGTGGTTTTTCTAAGTTTGTATTAGTGGCATGTGGGGCCCTAGTAAATCCGGCTTGAGTTATAATATTGCTGTTATGAATAGAATTAGGAGAATTAGAGCTAGAAGGGATGTCATCTGTGATGACTGACTGTGGAGCACGAGCTGGAGTGCCATTTGTCAAGATTCCATTGGACTGCGGGGCAGGGGGAAGGCCAGCTGTTGTAATAGCATTCTTATGGGGCTGTTGCTGTGGCATCATCATTTGGGGTTGGAGAAGCTGCTGTTGCATTTCCATAAGCACCTTTTGCTGGTCCTGTATATTCAAAGGCAATGGGGAAACAGATGACACGGATTGCTGTAACAACGTTTGCTGGTTTTGCTGCTGTTGCTGTTGCTGTTGCCGTTGCTGCTGCTGTTGTTGCAGCTGTTGTTGTTGTTGTAGCTGCTGCTGCTGCTGTTGCTGTTGTTGCTGCTGCTGCTGTAGTCTTTGCAAGAGTTCTAACTTAAGCTGATTATCAGAGAGTTGCATTGGCTGATTAGATTGGCCAGGCATGATCTGTTGTGGTTGCATTTGCGGAATTTGCTGTGGCGCAGCTCCCTGAAGCTTCTGCTGTGGCAAACCTTGCTGGTTGTGAATTAGAGGTGGTTGTAATTGTTGTTGCGGCAGCTGAGGTTGTGGCAACTGACTCTGTAGAAGAACTTGTGCTTGTACCGGGTTTTGTTGTGTTTGGTTCAATGGAAGCAGAGTCGGGTTCATCTGTGGCTGTGTCATCTGTTGTTGTAACTGTGGTCTAGACAGAGCCCCATATTGGTTCAATGAACTAGAGACCTTGGAGGGATCGTCCGCAGCAGGTTGAGTTTGTTGCGGCAGTCTCGAGGCAGCAGTACCAAATTGTATGTTTGTCATACCGGTATTAACACTGTTCTGCTGTATAAGCTGGTTTTGCAACGCAAGCTGTCTAGAAATGTCTGTCACTCCAAGATTGTTTACCATGGCAGATCCAGCTAGGGACCGCATATAATCTGATTGCATGGCCGCTGGGTTGGCAAAAGAGGGATTTTGCTGCATATTCATCCACTGGACAAGGCTTAGGCCCGGCATAATTGTGCTCTGGGTTTGTGGGTCCTTGATGCAAATTTCCTCACCTAGCCAAGGCATAGCTCTCTTTAACAGGTTTTCCATCTCCAACGACTCTTCATCTGTTAAAACAAATTTTTTTCCAACATTAATTTCTCATTATTAGAGCAAATATCATAAAGATCAGCCAATAAAAAGAAGAAAGCAAAAGGTGCTTCATTTTTGTTAAAAAACATTACCTGGTCGAGCACGCTTAGTGCTAAAGAAAGGAGGAGGGCATATGAAAAATGGAGCAGCTACGGGCTCAATCTCCCAAATAGAAACCCTATTCCGCCTCTCACCAGCTGCTGACTCATCCCAGCCGACCTATAAAGAATCACATGAACTTGCTTAAAAAATACAGTTCACATTATGAAGTTGACCACCAAATATTTTCTTCCTTATTGAATTTAACCTGCAAATTGCGCCATTGGGAGTTCTTCCACCTAACAGGGTCCAAGTCACTTATACCAGTTATTGTACCCATGTACCTGAATTGGACATACAAAATATCATAAGATAATTTAAAAAAAAAAAAATCACGATGTGAAAGAATTAGACAAAATTAACCAGGATTTAATTTTAAGCATATACGGTTACTAATTTAAGCATACCTTCTTGTTCCCAACTCTTCAGTTTCAAACATCATCCTAAAGCGCATGCCTAGAGATATCTGGTTGCCATAAACAGCCTTCTGGTACTTTGCAAATGGTATTACAAACTCAGACGGGCTAGCCCTGGAAATCAGAAACAAAACTTTAAGAAATATGATTATGAAATGAGATTAAAACACACTACACAGACAATTAATCTTTTACAAGGACAAATGTATGATAAATATAATGAATAAATATAGAATCAACATAAGACCTGGGGTTATAAAAGATAGTAAAAGGGCTATTATTGGCAGCAGCATGGGCAGCTGCAGCAAGAATACCAATATGCATGCTATCACTTGAAAGAACTGAGGACGATATGTTTGTTGGCTGTCGATTTGCTCGCCGGATTCCCAGTAGCAACTGCTGCTTCTCGTCCCTTTTTGTAAAAACAAAATCAAGTAAATATACATATTTAAAAAAGAAACCAAGCAAATGATAATGTTCCATTGTTATTGATAGTAGAAACTAACAGATCAGTAGTAACCAGCCAAGTTTGACAAAAGTGAGTACAAGTTTTCAGCGTGTACCTAACAAATATTACAGAATCACCAGCGAAAAGCCTCTTCCCACTCACAAACAAGCTCCAACCTGTTGTTAGCAAATGACGTTTCGGCTGACCTGGAAAAAGCCAACAGATAGAATATTGACAAATATATTTCAAAAGTACATATCAAAAAAGGAAGCTTACTAATAATAGCAATATGATGTAATGCACACCTCGATATATGTGACGAAAGGTCCACACATTGTCATGCAAATCTTTAGCTTGGAGTTCTTGCGCTGGTGGCTGCATTGAAAAGTCCTACATGCGCCAACCGTAAACACTTATAAACAATCACAATAGTACTTAGGAGTTAGGATTGAAGGAAAGTAATAATATGAATCAAGACCTACAAGGGGAGGAAATATTTTCTCGGCAGCACGTCGAGGAACAGAGAAACCTCCATGTGTGCTAGTGTCACTTGCTGTTAGAGTTTTACAGAAGAATTCAGTTTGTGGCCTTGCTTGTTTCAGAGCTAGCTCGGACAGTTGCAATGCCTCCTTCTCATACTAGATTTACATATATAACAGAAAAGATAAATAATAAGTTGCTTTGTCATAGAATAATTTAAATAAAAAACAAATAAAATTAATGGAAAAGAGAATTGCTTACTGAGGTGACAGGTTGGAGAGTCATTTGCGCATACACTTCATCCGTCTCTGGATCTGCCTGAGAATCAGCAAGAAATAACAGAAAAATTAGTCTTCAGAGTTGAAATATAAATTACCAAAAAGGTCAAAAAAGAGGAAGAACATAGGGAAATGACAACTATACATGTAGAGTGACATTGTGGAGAAGGCATATTAACTTCGAAGGAAGATTTGAATAGTTCGGTATATGCGAATCGATATCCTTTTGCATAGAAGCAGCAACCTGTAAATTGATTTGTAGTCAGTTTAAGGCCTCTAAAGGAATTTGGATAATAATTAATTATAAAGGAATAACTTAATTGACAGCATGGTGACTAAATTAAGCTGCTAATGAATGCATTAATTCTTCAGCTAACTGCTCAATTGAGAACATAACCACCACAGCATTACAATTATGAAATTTGATAGTTAAATGTTAAAATCTACCTGCTCACTATGACCCTGGGGGAAATAAACAACAAGGCTACCAACAGGCGGTAAACTGACAAGCGGGCCCGCACATGCATGCCACAGCTCTGAGTTTATTGTCTTTTTCTCTGCAGCACATGTCAATCCCTCATTAGACTCCAAAAATAAAACATAAAGGGAACAACCAGAAAATCAGAAATTAGCTTTATTTTTGTATCTCTTTATCGCATATATACACATAGTTGCAAAACCAGTAATTTAAGCAAAATGATCCTATCCATTATACTAAATCACATTCTTTTTCCATTAATGCGTACCCAATGTCACAGTATTTTCATCGTAGAATCAACTGAAAAGCAATAAAAAAAAAGACTAAAAATTGAAAGATGGGTAGCTCTTTTTTTCCAAATAGTCCTTGAAAACTCTAATATAATCATGCTTCACACTAAATTTCATTACTGGGTCAACAAAATCTAATCAAATACCAAAGCAAAGACTGTATCAATCCAATGCAAAATCCACTTAGCAAAAAAGATACCAACAGAGGAAAAAAAAAAAAAAAAGACATACGAATTTATGATCTTTGCAAGGTCTATCCAGAACCAAAAACAAAACAACAACATACCTTCGCAACCATGGGATGCAGCCGAGGCCGTGGGCCCACTGTTCGCCGGAGGTTTCATACTTTATAAGTGATGATTAGTAAAGAAACAATCAGCTTCGGCTATGCTTAGAGATGGGTTGCGCTTAGTGATGGTAAGCAGTGTGGCCTCATGGGCTCCGGCGAAGTCGCCGGAAACCGGCGCTGGAGGAAGCAGAGGAGTAGAGATGAGCTGGGGACAGAGCGAGAAAGAAGGGGACTTGTCTTCCCGACAAGAGAGAGACAAGGGAGCAAGCGCTAAGCGACCAAACTCAGAGAACACAAAAGGGAGAGAGAAACAGAGAGAGAGAGAGAGACGCCAAAAGGAAGAGGAGACCTAGAGAGAGAAAGAGAGGCGTGCGTGTCTCTGGGAAAGAGGTGCCTCTTTTTTTAATCTTTTGCTTCTTCTCATTGCAATTTTTACTGCCTCCGACGGAAAGCAGAGCTTAGTCTATGGTCAGCTCGAGTTCCCAACTCATACCAGATCTTCTATGACCAGTTTCAAACGAAACATTACATAGAAGGTAATTTCAACACACAACAGGTGACCGCTACATGGAACTACATTGAATTATCAGCTGAAGATCGAGAATTCAGCTAGCCACTCTTTGCTCGATTGCTTGCGTTATTTAATTGTTTTCTTTGTTGTGTTTATTATGTTTGAAAGTTCCCTTATATATATATTTTTTTTTTCTTTTTCATTTACGTAGGAGCGAAAGTCTAAAGGTGGTGGTATTCCTTTTTCTATTTGGATCTCTTTGACAGAGCGCTCACGGTGCTCGGTGTTTTAATAATACAAGAGTCCATAAAGTTTTGCTTGCTTTAATTCTAGTCCTGAATATACCAAAGTTATTTTTTTTAATCATTCCTAATTATGAAACCTGGATCAACATGTGTCATATCAGACATATTATATCAAATATTGAAAAGTAAGCTACGATTTATATAAATTTATTAAAATTATTTTTCCATTTCAAAAATTTATGAAATATTTGATTTGATGGGACTCGGTGCATTTAAATCGTCAAAGTAGGTTTAAACTTCGAGTGAAATTTTATAATGAATTTAATTTAAATGGACAGTACGGTATCCCTGTTAAAAATTTCTTTGCTTTTTAGGATTTCAAGCGTTCATAACCAACGAGAATAAAATATTTCCTCTTCCATGTACCTTTTTTCTGAGATACCCTTCTGCCCATTTATTATTTTCACGGCGGTGCCTTCCATGTGCCAATATCTTCAGGAATGAGACCAGAGCCCAGAAGACAATATAATACTGCATGGAACATGCTAGAGCATGAAACGAATCACTGTTTCTATGAAATTATAATAGACAGTAAACCGTCACACAAAAGGTTATAGGAAAAAAGGAACAGATGTGAAAAAGATGGTGGGTGGGACCGAAATAGAGACAGGGAGGATTGGGAAGGTCGGCTGCTCCAAATACCGATGGGGAACTGCCCATTTCAATAAGCCTTTCTTCCGATCTTCTGTGGCTTTCTTTTTATAATCTCAGTGCAGCTACTGTTTTACTTCCAATATATGCAAGTATCACTTAGGGTTCTCCAATCGTGCGTTTCGTGTCGTGTCGTGTCAAACACGATCGTGTTATAGTCTCATGTCGTGTCGTGTTGACACGAACTACTTTTTTAATTGTGTCGTGTCGTGTCGTGTTAAATGGTGAGGATAGACAACACGACACGCATTCTGACACGACACGACTAACACGTTCCTTTCTGACACGATCGTGTCGTGTCGTGTTGACACGTCGTGTTAGTCATGTCAAATCGTGTCAGATTATTTATTATTTTTAAAATAAAAAAAATATTAAAAATTTAAAGTAAAGGGAAAAACTTACTAAATAATAATTAAATTAGAACAATATGAGTCAAAGGATGGTAAATAATATGATATAGTATTATAAATTGAATTTAAATTATTAATTTTATTTAATTAATTAACATTAATAATTAAATTTGTATTAATGTGTCGTGTTAATTCGTGTTCGTGTCGTGTTGCGTGTCAAATCGTGTCGTATTGGATCGTGTTAAACTTTCTAATATCCCAACACGACACGATTATGACACGACACGATAACACGATTGTGTCGTGTCAATTTTGTATTCGTGTCGTGTCGTGTCAACACGCATACCGTGTCGTGCCAACACGATCGTGTCGTGTCATTTTGGAGAACACTAGTATCACTTATCAATTAAATGTTTGTTTAATAATGTGAAATTCAATTATCACGCATATTAGAATATTATCTTCTCAAAAGGTGGTACTTCTATGTTGTTGACGCATAATCTAAAAGGTTGTTGCATATACTTTTAGTTTTAGCATTATGAGACATTTATGGATTAGGTACAAATGAATTTAGGTGGATATAAAACTGGAATTGATTGCTTAATAGCAACATGGGCTGTCAAAACTCAAAAGCACTCAAATATTAAAAACAGAACAGTAATGAGAGAATAAAACTGAGCACCAGAATTTAGGCTTGTGCGGCTAATTGTGTGTTCATATGTGTTTTCACAAGAAATCAATGTACAAGGTCAAAGAGAGCCTGCCTGTCTGTGTCTATACGCCGCTAATTTTTATCTCAACGGGTGGTAGTGTGGCACGTGGCGCATGATAGTAAGGTCTGTTAATTATCGAAAGAAGCTTGTGGCCATGTGGGAATTGCCTATTGGATGTGGATGGATGGATTTTTTTTTTTTTTTTTTTTGAAACTTATGGATGGAGATAAATACTGGAATTTGTCTTTGTCTGATGTAGAGAGCGGAACTTTACCATTTAGGTCCTCGGTAAAAGATAAAGGCTATGAAAGTTGCACGGATACCCGGAAAGATTTATTTACAAGTAGCAGCACGAGAACAACTTTTACTAGTATATAGTAATAAGTAGTAACTGCATGCGAATCCAATTAAGTTGCTGTATTTCGTAAAAAAAATCTTTTATTTTTTATTAAAAATGTATATGTGATATGTACATGTTTTAGTGTTAATCTATTTTAAATAATATATATTTGTCCGATAAAAATATAAAGTTTCATATATTAATTCCGTAAATACAATCTAATTATTTTCATGTAATCATTATATTTTTTATACTGATATATTTGATATAATGTTTGGTTTTATCACCGAGATAAATTCTGTATTTACATTTTGACCGATGCTCCAGTGTGAATTTTGTTTTGGTATTGGGTATTAACTAAAAGAGAGATTTGATTAGGTACCGTACACCACATATTGCATGGAGCTAATAAGAAACTGTAAGTAGTAAAACTCCAACGGTAAACTAATGATTAGTGGTAATAATTTCTTTTGGGTTTGATCAAACAACGTGTTGAACATTCATGTTTGAGCATCTTTATGCTTTTTATGAGAAAGGTTCGTACTTGTTAAGGATAAAGAAAATATGAAAAGTTATGAAACCGTACTTCAGAAATAATTCGGCCATGCTGCATTTACTAAACTCAATAATTAAACCCATGTGAACAGCAATAAAATTGTATGATTAGCTACATAACTAGCCTCTGTATGATTAGCTCTGTGCTATATACTATATCATTTTTTTCTGCTTGTAGGAAATATACAAATTCGTTATGGTATCTTGCTATAAATTAATTCATAGCTCCTAAAAATGGACACCAGAGCTGACAACGGATAGCTTTATTAATATTAGACAACATGATTTTTTTTTTATGCGAAACAAATTTTTATTAAATTTCTGACAATACAAAAATAATTAACTTAGTAATCGGTATAAAAATTTTGTTAATTAATTTTGTACGCATACACACTCCTCTCGCGCACACAACAAAATATAAAACTCTAATTCCTAATTTCCTACGGATCTTTGTTCCAATATATATATATATACACACATACGATAAGCACTTATTTGACATATGAAATTCGAGCAATATTCTACAGTAGCGCCAGCAATATTCCTAATTTGATCTTTATTCCAGTAAATTATAATCTAACGACGATCAATACTTGTTTTACAACCTTATATTGTTATATTTGTAATCTCTTGTAACTTATAAGTTCATAAATTTACCATAAACCAATCTAGATTTTAGCGTGCAAAATAGTGCCGTCACACACGTTAAAAGAGCAAAGCGACATCTACAAGGACCAATAAAATACAAAAATGCTGACATGGAGCACTCGTCGGCGGTGGGGTCCACTTGCATGTGCTAGTGGCTTGACCCCAGTTTCGTTTTAACTTATTTAATTTCTTTTTCCTTTTTCTTTTTTCTTTTCCTAAGCTTTGGGTTTCGATGGATGTATCTTTCAATGACATTAAGTAATGTAATAAAGTTGTAAAAGATGATAATTATTTGAGAAATATAAAGGATGATGATTATTGATCAACAGACTGGTGGGGGAAGAGGGTGAGAAGGTACCGCCGTAGCGGCGCACAGAGTTTCTATTATATTTTATTTTATCTTTTGGTTAAAAAAGAAGAAGCTTCTTCAAAATATTTTATTTCATCTTTTGGTTAAAAAAAGAAGAAGCTTCTGAAAAAATTGTGGCTGAAAACTGTGAAAAGAACCGCTGTGCTGAGACGCCGCTCTTGCAATTTCTTTTAGCAGTGGATCCTCCAGCTGACGCTTTCTAAATACCACTCCGTCTTTTGTCAATATTTTCTAATTTTTTACTAAACAGTTCATGTTAAGTGCAAAAAAATTGCTGTATCGTTTTTAAAAAATATAAAGTTCCGACGATGTCCTTAATAAATATTGCAGTACGATCAATGAAATTAGAATACAATCCATATATAATTAAAAAATATTCAGACCATATTAAACCAGTGACTCTGTATCATTGTCTATTAAAGACAAATTCAGAACATATATGATGCAAGAAGAATGATATTTAAAATATTGGACCTCGACCCTCGTAAGTCCTAATTCTGTCAATTATAATTAAAAATACTGTTATATAGCATTTTCATTTACAATATTGTAAGATATAAAATTATAATTAAGCCCCAATACAACTAACGATAGCGAATAGTTTAGTTAAATTAAAACATACTATAGCTGCTCGAAATAAAGAAAAAGTATTGAAACTTGAAAGAGTACAGAGCTAAACGGGATAGCAAATTATAGGACAGCTAAGGTGTATTTAGCGTACTTAAATTAATACAAACCTCGTTGACAAAAAATAAATTAACACAAAACTATTTAAATTATAAAATTCTCAGAGAAAGTCAATTGTACATAAACTTTCATAGGTATCTGCTTTTATTATGATAAAATTAGCTGGGTTGTTCGGCCAGTGGTTTCGTCCTATTCCGCCAACCAAGTGATTCTTAGTTAGATTCACGGAAAGAGCATTTATTTTTACGTTTCTAATAATAAAATTGTTGATTTCAAACCAACTTTCAAAAAAACTATGAACTATGATACGGTTGCTACAAAATAGCTATTTTTGATACTATTATAGCACGCTATCTGGTCCGTTTCAAATTACATTACTCTTATGAATAATTTTCTTAAGAAATCGACGCAAATTTAACAACTTCAATGTAATTCGAACAACTCGACATCACGCCGTACGGGTGAACAGATTGGTGTGTTTAATCCACGCCAAACTTGTCATTTTCACCTAACGCAGACCCTTGAATGTAAATGGTCAAACAATTGTAGTATTTTAGCCCTTGAATGTCACCTAATACCTAGTTTTGTGTTTCCTAGAATCATGATTTTGACACTTAAGCTCATATTTAACCCTATCCACTTTGCTAATGTCTGGCAGGTTAGAGTTGACAAAGATCATTTAATTAACAATCCAGGTGAATGTTTCCTTTTAATCGCATGCGACCACTAAATCAAAGCAACATGTACATTGCCAATTTATACGGCAATTACAATCAGAAATTGATTGTTATACAGCCACAGATTGTTGCATATTCCCAATCACAATCGGTATGGTCGTACCGAATCATAATTTGAGCACATGTTACTTGTAAAATTTTTTGTGCCAATCACGTCAGATGGAATTTTTATTTAAAAAAAAAAGAAAGATACAAATAGTAAGAGTTTATCTGACAGTAATGCAAGAAGATATAAAATGTGATCCCCTTGAATCAACTTACCAAAATCCTGTAAATAAAATCACATGTGAACTGCAAAAAGTATAACAGAAAAACAATTTATTTATCCGTTGATCCGACTCCGAGAAATTTATTTTTTTAAATGAAAGTAAATACTCGAAAATTTCTTCAAAGGTAGAAATTGTAGTTTGGCATCTAATGTTGTGATTTATTTTCACGGTAAGGACTTTTCTGAAATTGTCCAAGCAAGGTTGAACATGAAGAAAATGTGGGACAGGAGGGTCCGGTCCAATCGCAGTCTTGTTCCAGGAAACGTGCTCGTGGGGCCCAATCACCGTATATTACGTGGCCTGCTCCCGAGGCATTTGTCGGCCCACGTGGATTATTTCAAATTTACTACAGGACCCTTCACATCTTTGTATTATACGAACACCCTTGACGTGTGTTCGTAACAGTTTAAATATCTTCATATTATTATTGGTTAATTTTTTAAAATTATTGCATAATCCAACGAAGCTTTTAAGTTGGTCGAGCTAAAAGACGATTTATACGACAATCTTTGTATGTTTTCAGATGTCTTGAAGTTGAGCAATTGGAGATTATAAAAATGATAATGGAATAATGGTCCTGCTGAGTTGAAAGAAAAAGCCAAAATCCTGCTAAACTAAAAAAAATGCAATTTATGAAATCCCATGTCTTATATTTGACAGCTGTTGTCGACCTTTCTAAAAACAGAAATTCAGTATCTTATAAAAGAAGGGGAGCACTAATAGTTCTTAAACAGTAAAATAAGTAAAAAGTAAAAACAAGCTAGATACATTGATTGAACAGGAAATTTATTTATGTAATTAGGAGGAATTCTGTGCATATCAGTTAGTTTGATGGTCAGCTTGTTGACAAGGAAAACATATTAAGGTTGGAATGAAATCACCCTATTTCAACCCTCTAGCATTCCTAGATTGATTTATTAATTTAATTTAATTCCCATAGGTGTCATTTGGGATGGTTAGGAATAGGGTAGGAATAGCATAAATTTAGGAAAAAACACTATTCAAAGAAATTGTGGGAATTGGCTATTTCGGGAATTGGAAATGTTGTTTGGATGGTGAATTTAGAAATAGCGTTGGGAAGTGTGAAAAGTAGAGAGAAAAGTGTTATTGGGAAGAGTGTTATTGAAAATTGTGTTAGGAATGAAATTGACTATTCCTATACAATTTCATTTCCGTTTGGATGAGTTTTCTCCGCCAGGAATAGGCTATTCGGAGAATAGGCCTATTCCGAACCCATCCAAAGGAAGCCATATTATTTTACCCAAATAAACTAAGCAGAATAGAAGCAATTGGGCTCGTAGTACTAGCATTCATTCCTAGCACCAAGATCTTCTCTGTAATTAATTATTGTACATATTCTACAAATAAAATCAAACATGTCACTGTTGGTTGGGATTATTTAATCGCTATGATCATCGGAATCATAAAGAAAATGTTCATGGACAGCTAATTTGGTGCATGCACGGCATCTACAGCTTACCTTACAGGACCTAACACATCTGATGCGACTGGTTATGCGCATTGACCCTTGTATAGTTGCTAAATAACGAATCAGACCGTACCAAACTTCCAAACCATCTGGCCGAGATTAGGATCCAAGTTGGATGGGATGGGCCATTCAGCCTTCTCCTTTTCACCAAAATAATGAAGAAAACAAAGTGGCACGAAGGTAACCAAGAAATATACAGAGTGCAACGCACTTAAATGGAAAATTGTGCCACATACAGCGATAGATGCAGCGACTCGTCAGAGAGAACTTTTACCAGAAAAAAATTAATTTGGTAAAAATATATATATATATATTTGTCATTTTTAAAATTTGACTCGCTTCAAAATTTTTAAAAAATGCATAACCAAAAAACAAATTTACTTTCTTTTAAAATTATAAAATAGAGATATTCGAAAGAAGATTTTTCAATATAAGACGAATTTTTGTTTGTCCAAAATAACCATCATGAGTTGCATCATGTAACAAATGCAGGTACATTGGAAGCTTTCTGAAACGGTATCATAGTAATCATTACTAGAAAATCACAATTTGTTCATAAAATTAAATCTATTTAACACCAGCAAATATATTTGTATATTTTTACTGAAAGTTTCAGACCTGATCTCTGATTTTTTTTTTTTTTTTTTTGGGTGGTCCGACTCCGATCTTTATAGCAGAGCCGTATGGGTGAATCAATGGTATACTTATTCCAGAAAAAGTGGATGGAATAACTTGAGAATAACAGGGTAAAATAAAACTACAGGCAGAGAATTGAAGCAAGAGAGAGAGCATAGAATACAGAAGGAGATAGGAATGATGGATTTGACGCGGATGGCACGGGGAATATTGCACTTCCCAGTGCACAGTACATGAGCGTGGCAGTGCAAACGCAAAAATTCAGAAATCTATCCTTTCCTTTTGCCTCGCTTCCTCTCCTTCTCTCCTTCTCTCAAAATTATCAAAAGTTCTTCTAGGGAGTGACCTACTTTTACCACTCGGTCGCTTCTTTGGGGGGCAACTTTTTTGTACATCGGGCTTTGTGTCTCTCCGCACCGGGTCCCACTTCCTATTACATCCCCCACTTCATGCTGCTCGAATCTGCACCAAGATTTGCTCGCCACGTGGCATGGATTTGTTGGTCAGTGGCTATTTGGTCGTCAGATGAGATCATCATGTTTTCTTTTACTAATGATCATGCTTTCATACGGTCAATGTGGATAGTAGAGTGTTTATTGAAACCATTTTAATCATCATGGTACTTTGATACATGACACTAGGCGTGTGTGACCCGTCCGATTATTAAAATAAAAGGTGAAATATGGATGGATTGATTTGAGTCTATCAAATGACATCCATGATAATGTCATGTTCTTTCATTAATGTTTATCAATCGTCTGCTACGACACATTTCTTTGTTTTTATTGTTCTTATTTATCTAACCAAGTAGTGGCGGAATTAGGATTAAAGTATAGAGTAGACTGAATCTGCAAGATCCGAATTTAATTTGATTTTAGTAACTAATACTAGAGTAGGTTGAACACATCCGATAACTATATTAATACTCTTTAATGTTTCACTTCACAAAAAATTTTTGACGTAGGCCGAACCTATGCCGCCCTCCTGGAATCGCCCCTGCTTTGAAGCAATCTAAAATTTCGTAAAATAAGAGACTCGATGCATTGTGGAACAAAAAAACTTTAAAATTACAAAAAAAAAGGTTGAAAATTTCAAAATTATATCACATAAAAGAAAAGATATTTCATAATTTTAAAAATTACAAAAGGAACAAGAAATTGTTGCATTGTGAAGGGCCTATATCACATATAAGACGTGATTTGTTTTCTCATAATATGATTTTTTTTTCTTTTTAGATTTTGCATATTAGGTGAGAACAGAGGTAACATTATATAAATTTTTGTTTAAACTTTAAAAGCATTAATGCATTTGTTTAAATTAATTGGCATAACTAATTTCTGTGAATATCGTTTTGCCACTAATAAAGCACCTCAGAAGGACTAACCCACGTAAGATCTTTTACACGTAGTAAAAGAAAAAATATTGCTTGTATAATTTTGTAATTTAAGTTTGACTTTTATTGGAATTTGACGGGCACAAAGTTTGGTTTATGTAAATCCTTGGACTTATTAATTACTATGACTAGCTTCATTCATTCTAATCGTAATTCTATATCAACGCGTCCTCTGAAGTCAAGGGAGGCAAATGGCCTCCACTCAACGACCTTAAAATTAACTTTAATTACCATGCATGATAATTAATGGATTTCAAAAATGTTTTTGGAGAAAAGAAATTCCCTTGGTGACAGCTTTGTGTCACTTCAATGTCTGGGATTTGCCCCGTCGGGGAAACAATGGACAGTTGGATGTCCCCTGCAAGGATATTTTTGCCTCGCACAAATTCAAACGTACTCCGTCGCGTACTGTCCGTATCTACCGTTATTTCAGACACGAAGGACCAGCTCCTTTTCCATCCAAATCGTTCTTCTCAATTTTTTTTTTCTAAGTCAACACGTCATCCAAATCATTTTATCTACAGCATAACATTCATTTTTAGTAAAGGACATCAGTCTCTTTCAAATTAACATCTTAATTTGAGAATTAGCATTTCATACATTAGCTAAGAACAACGCTATTTTAATGGAGACACAAGTTAAACATCCGACTAAAATTTTTAAATATATTTAAAAATTTTAAAAAGTTGACTCTATCAAATTAAGCGTCCAATTAAGGCCCGTAGGACCGTGGTATTTGTGTGTCCTATTTTTTGAAAAGTGGAGCAGAAAAAATAAATTTTCAAGTGCGCATCCCGGTAAAGTGATTAATGCAAGGTATCAACATTTTTTTTTAAAAAAAACAAAAGCCTCCCAAGACAAGGAATCAACGTTTGATTAACTTAATTAAAAGGTTTTTTCCACAAAAACCTCAAGTCTAGAGGAAAATGATTCGGGCCAAGTAGAATTTATCCTCACCATAAATTGTCCATTTTGTCCAGTTGTATTTTAATATAAAACGATCGTTAATGCTAGTTGGTGGTTGTTAGATTGAGTCGTATTATTGTGTATTGAAGACTATTTTTTATTGGAAACAGAGTTATCACAGAAAGAAGCTTACAAATGTGGTAGTCCGAGTGGTTTGTTCAGATTTACTGAAGCTGCTATAACTTAATTGGACTCAAGGCAAAGGTTAAAGTTTTTGGTGTTAAAGAAAAAGATCATTATTATATTATAAGAAGTAAAAGAACAAGGACCGTATATACGTTCCTCGTTACTTAGGATGTTATCATGATTCACGAAAAAAGAAAAAAACAATCATTAGTGGGTCCAAAAGTTTTTTGTTATTATTTTTTTTTTACATAAAGAGTTGGAATATAATCACCTATTGTAATAATAAAGGATCTCCTATGCAACATATGGTCTATCTTATACGCTTCTTGTGGTTTTTGTTAGATTTAGTTTATAAATTGAAGAAATTCACAGCTACGCATGTATTTGCACCAGTAGGAATATGACTTACTAGTATGAGTTTTCACTTCCTCGACGATTATCAGCGTAATTTCAAAATCCATTAGAAATCGGTCGCAGCCTTGCAGATAACAATTTCGATTGTTCAAACCGATCTATTTCGTAATTGATATTTTACATGTGAAATGTAGTACATATTTTTGAGTTACTTTATCATAGAGTAAACACGGCTAAAAAATAAAGAAAAAAAAATAAATGTATTAAAATCATCATACAAATCTTCATCTTTCGACCAATAAACTCTATATTCACTCAATAAATGGAAAATTAATTATAAATTTAATATGTATATGGATTGATCGTTTAGTATTTTGATTAAAATAGTTTAAATTCATCATTTGAATGTGAATCAACAAGTTTTATACTCACAAACTCTTATGGCAAGTTAGTGAATTTAAAAAAAACACATATAAGTTTCTTATCATATACTTGAAAAGAAAAAAATTAAAAAAGAAGTAGGAAAAACACATTTAATTGATAAGTTGTGAGTTCCTCGTGTACATGATCAACGACACATTTATCGCTTACTGACGAAACGCGCCAAAATTAAAGGAAAAATATTAAGAGGGATGCAAAACAAGTAGGTTGGAATGATTAGAGCGAACCACATGCAAAGGTGTATAGCATGATTATCTAGGGGGCATAGGATGGAGATTCCTCTATTGTAGCTACCTCCATTATTAGCTTCGTATCATTTTCTATAACAATTGCCAAGATTTCCTTGCTTTCCTAAGAGCAGAGATACATGACATAATTTCGTGTGTGGTCATAACATTCCTTTTTCACTTTTTGGTACGCTTTTTCAACCAAATATTGAACTTGGGTAAGTCCGTGACTAATTTTACCTTATCCTATTACAAGAGCCATGCGAATGGAAACTAGTCCTCAACTCCTCATACGCAAAAAGTAAGGCTTTTAATTTGACATTATGCATGGCATGCACTTTATACGTGTGGCCTTATGGTGCGCTCATCATTTCCTTTGGAAAACAGTAACCTCTCCTTGTTTGAGCCTCTGAGGGTCCAGTTATGCTACTATTTGCAAGTTGGAAGTAACAAATTTTCTTTTGGTCCGATCTAAATTGAATGCACTATATCTCTAATTAATGTATCTATCTTAGTTCTAACAGTCTGAATTTGAGAAAAAAAAATAAAAAGTTTATGATCCGACTCCAATAGGATAACGAACTCGATCACACGAACCCGTACCACTATTTGCAATCCATACTTGTAGAGAGTAGATCAGCATCATGAATTAAATTATGTAAGATATTATATAAATTCAAAATGATATTTCATGTTTATCATTAATTGGCACCACTACATATTTATTTTCAAAAAAATTATGGGTAGGAAAGTGCAAAATGCGTTTAAGAGGGTCAAGGATGTAGACTTAGTGTTTGTAACATCAATGCAATGAAGGAGATAAACCAAATTCTGCATTTAAGTCGAATCCTACTGCCTAATCTCTCTCCACTGTCTGAATTAGACAACTCATTGCTCCCTGGGCCCTACTTGGGCCTAACAGCCACTATAGACAGGAACACCTTCGCTACTCTTACTCCTACCATGGCATCAAATCATATATATACGCGTTAGTTGATTTAACGTCTATGCACACAAGTGGACCCTGTTGTCAGTTCTGGTTTCAATTTGATTTGAGTCTACAAATAGGTATATTGGACTTGTGAGATACTGAAAGTACCTAAGTCAGCGAAATCTTCTACATAAATATGCTGAGAGTAGAAAAACAAGTGTAATGATTTACGGAGAGGTACTATTGTTTATTATGTGATAACTTTGTATTTCACCCAATTTTACCGACGAGAAATTACAACCATAAATCACCGTGATGCAATCTTATCCAGAAAAGCCATCTTGCTTTGATTTAACCGTTGAAAGGGATGGAGACATTGAAAGACGATAAATAAGATTAAGAATATTTGCACTATGAAAGATTTGACTCCAATATGGAATGTGTCAGCCTCCACCACAAACGAATCCTTTGGGAATCAAACATGATAGAAATGGTATAATATAAGATCAAGCACTTGAAACAAAGATATGGCCATATCCAATTGCCTTCCCGACATTTTTATTTGTTACCATGAGATTAATTTTGGATGAATTCGTCTTTTTTTTTTAAAAAAAAAAATTTCTTATAAAGGAGATAATGCAGACGAATGTAAAATTTTCAGTAGAGATGCTTAAATTGATCTTTTATTAAAGGAGAAATATATTTTGCTAGTAATTGTATTCCGTTCCGCAAGTCTTAGATAGAACAGTCCAAGAAATTATAAAAGAGACCCAACTAATTTTATTATAGGGATTTTTTGAGTTGGTAATCTCAGTGACCAGGAGAGGGCCTCCGTTGAATTTTCAGATAGCCGAATTTCCCAGCACCAGGTGAAGAGCCCTCAAATAAAATTGGCAGATAACCTGTTGCGGCCTTGTACCTTTGTTGAATCTGAAAGCAACACGAGAAATAACTTGTTAATTAGATACGCTCATTTGTACAGCAAGGAAATTCGACAAAACAGTCTAATCCAAGTTACCTCTAAGATTTCTTCATTGCTTCTAATGCAGTTGCGACCGATCACACAAACGGATCCACCAGAGCCTCCACCTGTGATCTTGGCTCCAAATAGACTAGATGTGCCGTCATGAGATGATTTCCTGTGCTGCATCTCTTGCACCAGGTTCACCAGCCGATCAGTACCATCTGATCCCAGTCCACATGCACTATAGCTATAGTGGCACTGAGGCAAAAAAAGTAATATATCAAAAGTTTCCAACCTAGTTAGCTAGAATATTTGGTCCTACACCAGACACCATCTAATCTAAAGACAATGTAAAATCTTGAAAGCATTTCAATGTTGAATACTCCTTAAAAGCAAAAATGATATCTTACATGATCATCCAAGCGAATGAAAACATCTTGTTATATCTTATACTTTACCGAAATTTCCATATTTTTTAATCCTAGCTAAAATAATTTTAAAGGGACTGGCTTGGATAAATAAAAATATCAAGGGCACTTTTCGAAAGTTATATCTTTTTCTCCAGGAATAAATAAGGAAAGTATATGATGGAAGCAAACCTGATACATGAGTTCTCCAAGAGCTGACAATTGCTCGTCTGTCTTGGCTGCTGTCAACAATGCCTTGAAAGCCTGCAACCACAAAAGTAATTTTAATAGAACTAATTTGAAAAGTATGAGATGATGATCAGAAAGAGTTATTTTAAGAAACTAAGAGAATAAATATGTAACCTCAACGCGGAAATTTTCATAGATAGGATGTCTGGTAGGGGCTTTAACACTGTATAATCTCTTCGGATCAACAGTCGTTACTTTATCATTATGATTCCCATACTTTTTCAAAAAATCCTCTCCAGTTGTGCTCTCAGGAAGATCTTTTGCATAAACTCCTTCATATCTATACAATCGCAACTCAATTTCATATATAGCATTTCAAACCAATTCAATTTGACATTTTTTTCCCTAAACTAACCTGTGAGGCTTTAGATTGCATAGATATTCAAGCGATGCTTCAGATTTGAGAAGCTCAATGGCATGCCCCTCGTATTCATCGGAGTTCAAGCTGTCAGCTAGCACAATATTGTTTGAGTTTGTTGTAGATTCAGAAACCATAGTTGAGGCTTGAGACTTGATAATTTTTCGACCCATGTAGGTACCCACTCTAACTGATCCATAGTCCGTGCCACCAACACTGCATGTGCATAATTGAGGAAATTTCATTGTGTGTGAAAAAAACACACAAACGGTGACTAAACATCTTAATAGCTGTCAATTGAATTCCTATTATGTACCTATGACGTATACCAGAATCAAGACCCCAGAATCGTATGTGAGTCGGTATAGTTACCAATTCTTTTACCTCTGCTGGCTGCAATCAACAGTCAAAAGGGGCTCAAAAGATAACATAACAAAACGAAGCTGAGAAGTAAGCTTAAGCAACAATTTTTGTTAGGATGAGGTGGAAACACTAACCTGACAAACCATAGCAAGCAATTTATTTGCTTCACCACAAGCGGATGTCATCTGATCCATAACCCCACATGGAGCTCCTACTATGTGATTCTCAACCTACATTTTTTTTCTTCTTGAAATTAGGTGAATCTTACAGTTACTGCATTCAGATAAAAAAGACCATATACACAATTGATTAAATGATTAATTAGTATAAATACCTTTTGACAAAGCAATGCAAGCTTCCTTGGTTCAATATTCAAACCTAAAGCATGGAAAGAATATCTTCAATAACCATTAAGTTTGACAGAGAACACATAAAAGAAATTGCCAATAAAAAATAACAAGGATAACCATGAGCTGCAGCAATGGCAGACATAGTGGCAACCTCCACTGAAGCAGAAGAAGATACTCCCTTCCCTTCTGGTACAGCTGATGATACCTGTTATTTCACGTTTATATTAGTATTAAAAGACTGCCAAAACTGATTGGAATTTGCACTCTTGAATTTTCCCAAGAATATTTAGGTAGATGGAGAAAAGACAGATGAATGTAATGCCATGTACCAGTATGGAAATGCTATCAGTAAAACGGACGCCCAGCTCCGTCATCAATACCAGAATAGTCCCAGCAACATATGCCGCCCATCTATATACACAGAAGGAAAGTTAAAAATACAAATTCCATGTACACAGGAAAGGATGCTCAATGGCAAATTATGAGCAGCTACAAATTACTTCTGTGATGGATCTTGGGAGAAGTATTTGTTGGCCTTCTCATAAGATATTGGCTTCTCTCCTTCCACTAAATCTAAGAGATCCATATCAAATGTTGGAGCACGATTGCTTAGCTCAGACCCAAAAGATACCTATGTAAATATTTAAGAAACAAATACTACTGTTAGTTTTAGTGTGTTTACTTAACAGTATGAAATCAGAAGGATTAATTTGTTTTGTTTTATTTTGGTTTTTTTTTTAAAAAAAAACAAAAGCAGCAACAATTAACAAAAATTTAATTACAATTTGAAGCACAGGAATTGGGTCATCGCCTTTATTGAGATGTCTCGCTTGAGCATGTTTCCATAATTTATGTTTGCTCGGGTGGTTCCTTTGAACAGCAACATGGCATGCTTCTCTAATCGGCATCTATTCATTTGTTCAATTGTTCATTTACATAACCAGATAACAAGGACAGTGTCAGAATACAATAATCACATCATAAAGATATACTATCTGCATAACAGAAACTCAAATATTTTAAACCAGGTAAATGACCTGTAAAACAAGGCTGCCAGAATAATCAGCAATCCCACCCATAACATCCAGTCTCCCAGGTGCTCTTGCCACATAAATCTCATCCTCCCAGTTGAAAAGAGCCGAAGCAGCAGCTTTCTCCCTAAGCTGCCTTTTCTCAGGGCTTTGTGGGTCCCCAGAAGCAGCAAGCCCAGATAAGCTTTTCAGAAAAGCTACTGTATCAGGTAAACCTTGTGTATCCCCCTCCAGTACCTCAAAATCCTCAACACACCTTCAGTAATAATAAATTTACATAATTGTAAATTAGTAAAGAACAGCAAGGGTTTGTATGAAATAGAATATGAGGGTAGGAAGATAACTCACGATTCAGACTGAAATGGAGTTTCAGTCCTGTCAGCAGTAGGAGTTTTCGCACGAACACCAATTTCCTTCTCGGAAAGAGAGTACCAATCAGGGACACCAACATCTCTTCCTGCCACTCTTTGTAACTGGTACCCCAGAACTATAGCATCCCTAAGTCGCCTTGCTCCACTCAACTAAATTTTAACAAACATTGGTACAACACTAAAATTGGAAGTAAATACATTAAAAAAATTATAGTAACTGTAAAGTCATATACCTTATCAGAAGCATACTTCTTCCCAACAGCAGTATCTTGTAAAATGCGAGCAACTGTCTGCATAGAGAAATTGTATACAAGTTACAAGAGGTGGTATCCACATAACAAGGTAACAATGTTGCATGCTGAAGGACGGAGCTAGAAGAACAAGTTACCTCTCCACCATTAATCTGACCATCATAACTGGGTTTAAGAGTAAGAGCGCGCTCAAGATAAGGCTTCCAGTGTCCTGTAAGTAGGTCCCTCCTTATCATCTCAACGCCTCCCTCATAATTCTGCTTACAAAAAGATAACAGATACCTGGGGCTTTAAACATAATCTCAAAACAAGCTATTTATTAAGAGAAGAAGTCTGCTTTTGGTCCCTTAAGTATTTGGTAAAGTCAAATTAAGCTCCTAACCTTTGTTTGGTTCAATCAGCCGTTGAATTATTACATTTGGTTCAATCAAGCCCTTATGATAACTGTACTGTTATATATGCTGATATGTCTCTCAAAAGAAAGGCAGATTCCGCATGATTTAAAGAAAACAAAAGTTAAAAAAAAAAGAGAGTGGCTGCTGCTCTCAGAACCCATCGATCCCATTTAACTGTACTCTGAATTGTATCACAGTCCTAATTACTCCTCTCAAAATGCAACTCACTCCTACCTAGCTTTCTTCCTTCAAAGCTTTTTATCTCTAGTGTTGGTTGATTCATCCTCAAATACACATTCATCATTGAAAGATCATAATTTTGCTGATAATCTCCATTCTGGTTCAATTGAAATGGAACTGACCTCAGTCTCAGGGATGTACTCCTCAAAAATACTAATAATATTATTTACTCTAAACTCTCTCTATTTGGAAAATTTTCAATGTATTAAGGTTTGTCCCAATTATCATAATCCGAATATCTATGGCTAATACATCAGCACAAGTAGCATAAAGCTTCATTGTTTCTACTTTATCCAAGCCCATATGGAACAGGGCAGTATTATCATGGTATTCTAGTATCAATTGATGCATTTCCTCCATCATTACCTTTAACGAAAGAAAAAGAATCATAGAAATGTCTCATTGCTGTTATCATTGTTTCCTTGGCATGTCAATATGAAACATAGAGCAATACCATCAGCCAGTGGGTGTTGAAATTTCAATTGGTGAGCAAATCGAGCTCTCATTGGATAATTATTGGATGACGGGGACTGGAGAACAGAAGTGCAACTTCTCCAACGGGTTAAGGAGAAAGACAACGGAGGTGTAAATAGAGATGTAAATGGTGATGATAAGGAGCGGAGAAAGTTGTGGTCTGTGTACAACTGAAGAGATTAAAAATAGACTCAGTTTGCTTTCGAAGAAGGCACCATGGCCATGATGGAAGTGTTGGCTGCAGTATGGGAGGAAGAGAGACAATAGGTATTTGGTAATTCAATAAGAAAAAATTTTGGTGTCTCTTTCTGTCTGTTTCTTTTTTCCATGTGATTAATCAAGATAGCATTACTAATGGCAAAATTAACGATTCATTGACAGAAGGGCTTGATGAACCAAATTCCAATGACGGGGCTGATTAAACCGAAAAAATTAAGTACAAGGGCTTAATTGAACCAAAACAATAGCTAGGGATCAAAAACAGGCTTTTCTGGTTTATTAATATTCCTTTTTCATAATTAACAAAAAAAATATGAAAACCTCAAGCATATTCCTCAGAAATGGCTCTTCATTGAAGTAGTCCCTTCGGACAAAAACAAATGGCAACTTGTAAGCCAAAGCCTCACTGACTGTGCCATATCCAATTTTGCCTAAAGAAAACATGCAACAGTGAATAGTTTCCAGACAAAATCCCAACACCTGTTATAAAGTTGCAGGATCAAAGAACATAGTTTTTGTTATTGTGCACCATACCAAGCATGCAATCAGATGCTGCAATAAGGTCAGGTGTATAGACATCCTTCGCAAGCTTCACAAAATTTGGTGGGAGCTCTTGATTGTCAGATGCACCACATACCTTTAAATTAGTATAATCAACATTATTGTTAACAATGGCAACAATTCTACAATAATAAAAAATATCTTAAAATGGTGGTGAGTACAATACCAGACAAAGCCAACCATCTGGCAACCACTCTTGCTTCAGGATCCATCCAGCTGGCTGTCAAAGACGAGAGAGGTACAAATAAAAAATTTTATTTTCATGACATTTGTAGACGTACTGGTGACTTTTTAAATGTAATGTTAACTGTTCTTCTCCTTTTATTTCTTCAAATATGCTCGAATAATAAAGTAGATAGATTTAGATTACCTGTCCCCCAAAATTAAAGATCAAAACCTTCACATCTTCACTGATCCCAAGTTCCTTCCTCACCTAACTTGATAAAACCAAGCTTAGAAAAGAAGAAGCATTGACTGACAAGTAACATTGTTTTGACAGTATTTCAGTAGAATAAATACAACCTCAGCCCGAGATTTATGTAATCTTCTGACAACCAATGGTACATCAATTACATCTCGAAAAGCTGGCACTGCAAGACATAAGTGTAAGATTAGTCACCACAAGTTTCAAAAAGGAAGAATAAATAAAAACTATATATATAGGAACAGTGTAAGAGGCATGACATACTTGGACAATAGCCAGGGAGTCTAAGCAAGAATTCACAGCGGGAATAGTCCTCAGCAATCTGCATTTTACTGGTATTTCGATGATGTTTTCATGATAAAATCATAAAATAAACATGAAACAGGAAGCCAATAAGCGCACCTGCCAAACAACAGAGCGGTGGTGATGGCCGGCTGCCATTACATACTCTGAATATATAAAATCCCAGCTACAAAGTAAACAAAAGTTTTGAGAGTGATATTGCAAACAATTTATGCTTTTCAATGAGGCCTAATTTCAAAAATACTAAGAAAAACATAATAAACAAGAACTTAATTAAATGAAACAAAAAGCCAAATTTTACCTGAAGTTTGTTACACAAACTGAGCGAATTCCGGCATCAGCTGCTGCCCTGCATGCAACGGGAACAACATCCGAGACCTTGCAAGCAATAAAAAGTAGCAAGATGTCGTGTCACAATAGGTGAGACAAGATAATATAGTTACAAGCTTGTAGGGTATGGAATATGTTATATTACTGATGCATATATATTTACCACAAGATCAGCCTTGATGGAATTGAGCCATTCAACTTCTGTAGCCAAAATAGAGGCTCGTGGCACCACTGCTGTCTCATGATACTGTATTCCAAAATTGCAGAGAAGGTTTAAAAAAAGAGGAAGAAGAAGGGTAAACACTAGCGCAGTGAAGAGAGAAGAAACAAATAGTAATGAAAATTAGTTTTCCTACAATGTTTTCAAAAAAAATAATAATAATAATAAATTGGTTTGGAAAAAAACCTTTTCTAAAGAGGCAAGTCGATCCACAGTTAATGCATCAGCTTGTACAGCTCCACAGTCAAGTAAGACCTGGGATTTTGTTGATTAATTACTGCTTGGTGGTATGGAACTATTGATTACTTTATTTTCGTTTCTGCAAGTCTTTATCTATGTTGTACTTGATACAACTAGAGTCAAACACCAGAAAAATAATTTATACCAAAATTTATAAAAGAGCAGTAAAGTATAGTAAATGTATACCCCAGCATAATTTTCTGTATTTTTATGATTTAGAGCACCAAATGGCCTTGAATCAAATTTAATTATGGGAGAACTTTTGTCCCAGCTAGCCAGCCAAGCATTCTAGCTTGCAACAAGCCAAAAAGTATGAAGCAAGCATGAATTAAAATTTGTATAAGGTTCACCCTTCTGCAAATAATTTGGACAGGGTTTCCACCCTGCTGAGAAGCAAACTTTCCCTGGCAACAGTTAACAAGCCCCACACAAACCTTGCGAATATGAAGATTGGGAGATTGGATCTCTGTAGTGAAGACAAAGTCGGGTGCACCTGTTACAACATGCACATCATGACCAGCGCCTACGAGATGCCGTACTACCTGGAAAGATAATATCATAGTTCTAAAACTTTCTTTTTCCACACCATAAGGTTACCATAGCCTAATGTACTGTATGTATACCATAATCTTTTGCTACATCATAAGATTGCCTTAGTCTAATGCACTGTATGTGTTCTATTAATTTGAAGGAAAAATGATAGTTAATATCTTTGAAGCTTCAAGGTGCCCTACTATTACATCCAACAGGTACAAAAGCAAATCATAACAATGCAAAAAGCAGTAACAAATGTTTCATCGAAGCAGACCCATCAGATAGGAAGTCTAATTCCCTAATTTTTCTCATATATCAATTCCAATTAGCATAACACTGAAGCTAATTGGGACAATCCAGCTAACTCTCATATGCAGCTATTTCTAACTAATTTCTTAAGGCAAAGAAAAGGGAGCCTATATTTGTTTAAAGCTTCCACTAGAGGTATGACCATATCAAGTAAAAAAATTAAACAATGGAGTCAAACACCAATGAGTTTATCGTAGTCTATCAGCAAGGAAGTCTGAATTCCTAGTTATATCCAGGTATCGCACCAAATTTACACCTGATTGAAACTCATTTGAGACCTTAATCCAGATAATTCTTAAGTAAAACACCAATTTGAATCGTTCCAATCAAAGGTATTCACCCTTACAACTGCCAACTTAGTTCTCCATATTTCACTCCAATTAATATTTGAATAAAACCCAAAACAAAAATACCAAATGGAAGACTAAAACCGCAACTTCAACAACGTAGTTTTACCTCGACAACCCGCGTAGCATGGCCAAATCCATGGCCAGTGACGTAATATGCAAAAACAAGGTGCTCCCGGGAAACGGAAACCAATCCTTCCTCTTCAGCTCCACGAATTCTCATTTTTTGTTCTCTTGAAATCGCAACTCAGAAGAAGAGGATAAGAAGGAGAAAGATAGTTTATAACGGGAAACACGAACAGATTTAGAAGCAAAAGGGATGATCCTTTTCCCAATTAGTTGGAGTTTTTACTTTTTAGTTTTGGAAGAGGAAATGCGAAGGGTTTAAGGAAAAAGGAAAATGGATTCTGCACAACTATGGGAATGCGACAGTTTAAATTTGTTTTTCAGTTTAGTTTTTCGTGCGAGAAAAATAGACAATTCAACTAGCAATTCCTGGAATAAACTTTTTAGTTTGGAATGGCTGAAACTGACTGTGGGTTCCACCTTTTATTTTGTCTTATCCGATTCAGCGTAAAGGATAATGTTAAGATGATGTGTGTTCTCCTGTGGTCCTACTGGTAAGGAAAATCATGTAGCGGGTTGGTTAATTTTGGAGGGAAGAGCCAATTTAGGATTTGTATTACGGTAATAGGGCCGTAAATGAAGTTATTTCTCAATTAGGATTATTGTGCTACACTATATATTGTTTTTCATTTTTAAAATTAGCAGTTCATATCCATAATTTGGATGTGTTGCAAACTCGCCATCAACTAATACTAAGTATAGGTCATACCTTTTTATAATTTTTAATGAGGAGGTGTATATAATTATCTTGTTGATCACGGGATTGCAATGCTTTATGCTTGGTCACGTTTTCGCTCGTTCCAAAATATATTTTTGTCGAATTTCAAGCTTCTATTATCACAAACACGTTTGAAATCTGTAATTTATTGGAAAAGAAAATGATGATTAACATTAACAACACAAAAAAGGTGAACTATGCGAACATAAAAAATGAACAGTACCCTGTATAATTTTCCTTTGTTCGAACAGAGAAGGGACCATTGCTATTGCTAAGTACCAACAGGAAACGTAAATAATATTCCAATAATAAAAGTATAAAACAGACAAACAAAATTTGTAACTTTGTAAGCGTCAACCAGTACGGGTCTTCTTAGAAAACCACTTAATAGTAGACAAGATCCGGACTGTCCGGCCGTTAGTTTATTTCCCTTATTTCCAATTCCCCAAATTCATGAAACTATAGTTTCTGTAAGAGATGTGGTAGCTCTGGAATTTGTACTCTCATGCCTTGTATTTTTATTTATTTATTTTTTTTTATGAGATACATGCCTTGTATTTTTATTTATTATTTTTTTTATGAGATACATGCCTTGTATTGTCAGCTACGAGGGAGAAATGGAAAGGCGAATCCTCACTACTTCTAAGTTCGCTACAGAAGTCCATTAGAAAAACACACAGTTTGAAATTTTATTTTAATTTAACATATAATATGAGTATCACACCGAGCGATCCAACATCCTTGAGAGCAACCTCCTACCAAATATTTATTTTGTTTAGCATTCCCATATTATTCCTTGCGTGTTTGTGGAGTAAGACGTTCTCTCCTGTTTTATCCCGCTTGCAATCTCCTTTATCGCAGGTACCCAACAAAGTACCAAAACAACTATAACAGTATCTTTCAAATCAATTCAAATCATCTTTAAAATAAAATTCTGATATTATAATAGTCCACCAGTAAAATTTCATACAATTGAATTGTTGCTATATGTACATCAAAAATCATTAATCTCATCAGAACATATATTAAAGCCCGTTCCACTAACTCACTGTTCATCAACAGTGGGGAAATAGTGTGGCTGACAAGTGGGGCCTACGTAACAAAAAAATATAAAAAATAAAGGCTGCCCATGTGCAATAAGTTTTGATTGTTTGTGGCAAACTCCATGTTATTAAATGTAAATATGCCACTTATAACTATTTGTATTATTCCCAATACAAAAATCCATAGATATACATAGAATTAAATGAAATAGAAGATGAGGCATTTTTTGTTGTTTGCCCCCCTCTATTTTTTTTTTATTTCGTACAGTTCCTATGTATTGTTTTATTAAAGAAATAGAAAATTATTGTTTCAAATATAGAAAGAATTTTTTTATAAATATTTTAAACAAAATAGAAGATATGAAATTTGGCACAAATATATAAAAAAAACTGGTCATACAAGATTTCGTATTTTTACATTTTCGAAATATTTTTAAATTTCTCGAAACTTTATTATATTTTATTTCTACAACTTGAAAAAATATATTTCCTTTTTTAAAAGTTCGAGGACATTTTCTATGCACGCTACAAAAATTATAACAAATCTAATAATATCAAAATTTTCTATTATTTTGTGAGTTTTTTGTTCCTTTCTACAAAATTTTATAATGTTATACTTTTTATGTTTTGTTGTTCGAATGCCTTTCTAATTTTTCATCAAATTTTATATCCATGCTCACAAAAATATGCATAATTTTGTGGCATAAATCTTTTCAATTATAGACTTCTCAAATAATTTAAGTAATTTTTCAAACCTCATAATATTTTATGTTTGCAATTTAAAAAATTATATTAAATTTTAAAATATTTTTAGGCCTTTCCAATTATATTTCTACAATCGTTTTTCTGTGCGTCCTCCCAAAATTACAGAAAAGTTAATGATTTTTCAATTTTTTTTTACTTTGGACTTCCAAAATACTTTTCAATTTTTTAACAATTTAATTTTCTTTTCTTGGAGACTTTTCTAGGTGATATTTTTTTTCATCAAATTAAATTTAGTGGTACCAATTTTTTTTCTTTTTGATTTCAAAATAATTATGATATTTTTTTATTCATATTAATTTTATTTACATAAAAATATCTTTTGGCATTTCAATTATTTTGATCGTTTCCCATATTTTGTTTTTGCCTGAAAAAAATAATATTTATTTGCAGAAAACTAAAACAAAAAATCTAATGAAAGGCCAAATTTTTTGTTTGCTAAAAAAGAAATTTATTTTTACCACAGTACCTTTTAGCCTTTCCTTAGTTTTTTTACCCCAATATTATTATTTTGTAATGATTATATGTTGTCACAAATATTTTGCACAAACAAATAGTCGATAAAAACAATATAGATCGCGCAACGCGCGAAAGCCCGCTAGTATCACTGAAAATGGAATTATATTGTACCGTATGCATTACGACTATAATGTCATACTTTAATCTACGTTTTACGATCACCAATGATCGAAATCAATCAAGTCAAATGATACCTCCCAATAACTTTAAAAGACTTTATAATTTCAAGACAATCAATCAAACATTAAAATACATGTAAATTTGAGTGGATCATAAGGCTTGACCAATGAATTATCCAAAAAACGTTAACAGGTAACAAATCAGCGACTTTGAGTAACAAACTGTGATGAATTATCTACTACTGGCGCCGAGTATGAAGTCAGCAAAGAACAAGAAAACAGAAGATATTCTAAAGCATATATATATACAAGTTCCAATTAGACTTTTGCAACACTCGAATAATAAGGAAGCTCAGTGTGAAGCCGCTCATACTTCAAATTAATTTCAAAAACGTTAACAGGTAACAAATCAGCTACTTTGAGTAACAAACTGTGATTAATTATCTACTACTGGCACCTGAGTACAAAGTCAGCAAAGAAAAAGAAAACAGAAGATATTCTAAAGCATATATATACAAGTTCCAATTAGACTTTTGCAACACTAGAATAATAAGGAAGCTCAGTGTGAAGCTGCTCAGACTTCAAATTAATTTCAAAAATACCGAAATTGGAGTAATTTCTACACTGTGTAGCACCTTTCCGTCAGTAATACTTCGAACCCTTCACGGTCAGGAAACATCAGAATTCAGAAGACAAAAAAAAAACAGAACTGAAAATGAAGTCTCCATTTGTTCGTAGGTCCATTGGATTATCCCTATCAGAATCCCATGGGGCACATTTTCTAAGGAACATATATGCACTCACTAGGACAAAATTACTGGGACCACATAAGATGAGAAGTCGAGTTAGGTGGGGTCCCTGGAGCCATGCAATGCAGTTGCAACTGCGGGTGAAATCCCTCACTGCCCCCGTTTCCCCCAAAAGTAGAAGTGCCATGTGGTCCTGCTGGCTCATTTTCTACCTCCATTAAACTGTTATCTTCAGACTCCATCGGCTCTTCTATCCCTACTGGATCTTGATCTTGTTGAGAGCTTGACCAATAAGAGGCCATTGTTGCGGCCACAGGTGGAACCCACGGCACCACTGCTAAGCATTCATTGCCTGCTCGAGACTTGTCCTCCAAGTTTTGGCTGCTCCCATGATGCAAAGCATGGTCTGCGTGGAGAAAGGTTAGGGATTGTTAGGTGTCTATTAGAGGACTCGAAATAAAAACAAATAATATACATGTTACACAAGACGATAAGGGGGAGACAGATTGATGTGAACTAACTATGGCTGAGCCATTATGGGGGTTAAGAATAACGGAGACCAGATTGCAGCTATTTTTAATCCTGTGGCATCTAATGTTAAAGTTTTAGTGTTATATTGGGCAGGCGGACTAAAAGATGAATAAAACGGTCTAAGAGATATTATTGGATAGTCTTACAGATCAGCACCAGATGGCCTTTGCAACTGGATGGGACTCTGGCCACTACCACACGACAGAGTGTCACAGGTTTTTGACTTAATTTCCTTTACAATTGGTTTTATTACATGGTTGGGTAACATTGTCTGGTGTATTCTGTAATCTAGTTAGATCAGCAGATATGTTATAGTTTACTGCTTACGTGCTTATTTACTATTGTGATTTACAATATTATGCTGGTTCAATTGGATATATCAGGAGTTTATGATAAAAGTTGATCAGTATTATTATAACTTAATCGTTCTCCGAAGACCTCATTCAAACCTCTTTTTATCTGGCAGCAAAATGTATGATAATTAGTGGCCTATGATACATAATTTGTAGTATGTTAGAAAGAAGGTGATGGACGTGACTACTTGTAGATTTTAGTACATTAACCTCTTGTATATAGTTTATTTGGTAGAACACAAAAGAAATTGCAGTGCTTGGTCTGAAACAGGCTGTTTCCTCCTTACCATTGCCAATGATGGATTCATTATTAAGACATAGATACATAACATACATTTCGTTGGCAACTTTTTCATCAACTGAGAAATTGCATACGAATGACGAATTTTGAGATCAACTAGTGAGCTGAGGGGATGAGAAGTAATGACAACAGGAATATGTATATCAGTTGGCCCTACTTCTGAATTTTAACAATTGTATAATCCTATTACTAATTCTTGTAATTGATGCATGTAGAGGCATATGAAAGCTGTGAAAGGACAGAAAGCAGGATACGGATGAATGATGAAGATAATAGGATACAATGCTTGAGTGATTTGTTGGCCAGAAGCCTATGAATCTTATATTCTTATTTGATTTGGTTATAAGGAACTTTTACTAGAGACTAGAGTGTCATTGTAAAAGAAGTACACAGAATGTCCGGTCCTAAGGGAATATACATGATGGGTGGTATAGACAACAAGATACTTAGGTCTTAGGATAGAAAAGGTACAAATACATCTTGTAGATATTGCTGCAATAAAAACATTTGCTTCAGAAATGAAAAAAGCTGGCAGGTTGCTGCATTTTGGCAGAAAATTTTTCCAAAGTAAGGTAATAACTATATCATACTACAAATAACAGGCTCCAACCATGAAAGGGTACCGTGTCTGTAGTTCACTGTTATTTTTGAGAAACATTATGTAAATAGGAAGATTCCAGGCATGAGGGTTTAATAACTTACTCTTTAGTTGTTTTAACAGCTGGGGGCTGATCAATACAGACAGATTGGATGGCACTGGTCCAACATTGAGAAGTGAATCAGACGGAGTGTAAAGAACTATTGCTCTTTCGTCAGTTGAACTGGAAGGAGATACTGTTTCATCCATTGAATATGGCATACCACTAGAACGAGGTACAGTTTCATCCATGCTATATGCCATTTCACTAGAGGACTCGCGGCCAACTCCCCCAAATGGAAAAGGAACTTCTTCAATTGGAGGCAGCTTAGGTTCCTTCACAAATTCAGTCAGATATTAGTAAAAGAAGGTGGATCCTAATTTTAAACTTATTAATACAATACAAAGCACTAGAAAGTGGTACATCCAGTACTGGTTTAAATTAGTAAATACTGGTAACTAGTACTAGAGCTGCTTAATCAGCGCTTGGGAGGTATTGTTTGATCGACACTCAATTCAACCTAAATCAGCATCTTTGTGCAATTGATCAGCACAAAAATAAAGTAAAATAACCTGTGCCTAACTGGTACGGATTCAATTAATTCAATACAAGTCGATAATCGATGAAAAAGCAGCAAAATCGAACAAACGAAGCACAAAACAGTAGAATAGAGAGAAATTGAGAGGGGGATGGGTGCTTTACCAATCGCCTGATTTTGAATGCTGGAGTGGAGAATTCTTCCATGGCCTCTTCGATCTCTTTCCGCTTCGCCATCTCCAATTCTCTCTCGATCGTACAAGTTTCGCAACTCTCTTCCTTGTGGCCTTTTGTGTCTCGTATAAAACCTCTTAAAAGTTCTCTCAGGAAAAAAAGAGAAGAAAATAGAACCTCTTATAAAAGCATCGCTAGATTTTTCTAGACTAAACTTCGAACACTCTCGGTTAGTCGGTTCCCTCTGCGTCTTCTTTCCCAAAGTGGTTGTGTAAGATCGTCTCCAGTTCTAAGAAACTGGAGGCAGTAAATGTTCCCTATTTACAGCTATGTGGTGTGTATTTGTTGAATGCACCATTAATAACAGTATATTTTTAAGCTAACTGGTTGAGAGTCTAATGAGAGTAGTGATAATTCATCGCGGTCAAGGGATTACTTTCTAAAATTATTATGAATAATTTCTATTTGATATGTTTGGAATGGTAACGAAGGAAATGAATACGTAACAGTTTTTTTTTGTTAATTTTCTTTATAACTAACCTCTTTATTTTTTCCGCTAGTTCTCAGTAAATTTAAACATCAAATTTATCTTCAAATAAAATATTATTTCGATCTTCCAAAGAAAATGGAAATATCCCAGTTTGTGGCGTTTCATCCGAAGATGTTTATAATTCACTATCTATTTTGAAAAGAGAATATAAAAGAAAAAAATCACTATGAATTAACGAAAAGATATCAATCAGCTCTTCTTTCCTCCCCCCCTTAATTTATAGAGCAAGGTTCCGCTGCCACTGAAATAAACTGCCACAAGTCGCCACAGTTTTTTAACCGTCGGATCATGTTATGAACGGCTCTGATTAGATCTCTTACCGCTTATGAATTTAAGTTGTCAACTAACTTCTTCGATTCCCAAGAATCATTTATCTGTTGTCTTCCCATAAAATATAAATTAATAAATTATTTTTTTCTTCTTCATTGTGTTAGGAAACCTCATCCTCTACTAAAAACAACGAGAACAGACTTTCCCTTATTTTTTTTACTGATATGTGAAATCCATTTTAATTTGAATTCTTACTTCCAAAACTTTTATTTACATTTACTTAGTTTAGTTCCTCCGTTTGCAGATCAATCAAGTTATAATGCCAACTTCAAATTTCTTTACCGCTGATAGTATAAGGGATGAAAATTTTATCGCTACAGTTTCTATTTTAGCTCAACCCATTTCAGAAAATATGCTTGTCGTAAGACAAAATGAAGAAAAAAGATAAGTCAAGACTAAAAGGTTACATCGATAAGAAAAACGATGGAGTGCAAAAAAAACCCAATAGCGAGCAACAAATTACATAACAACATTAATTGCATTAAAATTAAAATTTTACTAAGTCAGCAAAATAATTCGAGAGAGAGCGTATAATTATTTTTCTAACTAATTGGAGATATGAGGAGATCAGTGCGAGAGAGAAAGACGAGGTAATAGACGTCTATGTTTACTGTCTTGGCTAAATGAAGATGGAGAAAGATGATATACTTTATTAGTTTTAAATTGTATGGGAAAAGACAAAAGGTAAAAGTGCTTTGGGACTTGACAAGAAATAAGGAAAAGTACTGCTTGTAGATTGAATCATGAGCCTTTTATCAAACTTAATCCAACGGTTCAAAAACAGTAACAACTTGTGGCATTATACATATATAAAGATTGGGAAGCATGAGTTGCACGTGAGGCGCTCTTGTGGTTAGCACAGTACTTTTATCTTGTCCGTTCGTTCTGGTTTGTTCATCCCAGCCCGCGATAGCACAACTTTTCTTTTTCTCTATCGTCACCTCCTTACACCACCCAATCCTCACTGTTTCAGCCCTAGCCGCAACTCTTCCTTGTTAGAAAATGCTTAATTTCAATTTTAAGACTAACAATTAGCTCAAGCAATCAATTAAACACCATAGATCTAGTGCTAGAAGCATTCACACATCAAATCAATGAGAACAAGTAGGAGAAAGTTATACCTCTCATGAAATCGCATTCATGAGGCTCGAATCCATGGCATGGGAGTCGATGGCGTGCATCCTCCATCATCTCCACCTCGTGCTTGACCTCGGGTCCACCAAGGAGCCCAACCACCATCTTTTCATCTTGTGCTAGCAAGAGAAGGATGAGACTAATCCTTTTGCACTTCTCTAATCAATCAACTAATTGAGAGGTATAGATTTGTGCTCAACACATGAGCTAAGAGAGGAAGGGAAAAGCCATGGAGAAGAGAGAAAAATCTCTCTTCTAGGTGGAGGCGCAAGGAAGGGGAGAGGAAGAGAGATGACGGCTAGGGTTTGCTCCCAAAGAGACCCCTTTATATAGCCAACCACTCTTCATGACAAGTTGTAGCTTATTACAACATTGCCACTCACCCTAGCCGAAATGGATTGGGCCTCACTAGCCCATTTAGTCATTTGTTAATTGGTCCAACAACCCATTAATTAATGACCTATATTATTGCTCTTTAGTTGGGCTATTAATTTACTAATAAATAAAGCATATCCTCTCAATATAATTCCAATAATTATATTGTAATGTGTTGAATCAATTATCAATATCTTGATAATTATTTTAGGATTAGTACATGCATTATTTAATTTCCATATGATCTCTTTGATTAAATTAATCATAACGGTTCACAACGGTTTATAATTAATTAATCAACTTATCATATTTTGCATTCTCCAATACAAATAAATCAAATAACACACCGTGTGGTCGAAGTCCTATTTGTGTGACCCTTTGAGGATTTATGCTATGTTGGCCATGGAAATAAATCATCATTTAATTCCAATAATCATAAGCGGTATCTAGCAACACGTTATGATTCTCAATTCGCATAAATAATATACCGTTACAATATCTCAATCCTATATAAGAAATAATAGTATTTCCTTGTCTGATTCTTATGTCACATGATATCATTGTATAATCCAAGATAGGAATATGTCATTTTTGCAGATTATACATTTCTTGATCTAGAGTTGATCGTCTAGTTTGCATGCATACGATCCAACTCCATCAAGGGGCCCAAACAGATATCATCACTCACTAGGTATACTAATGAGGGACATATGGTTTTCTTGATGAATAACTTTTCCCCACACAATTCAAGAGAGCCTAAATAAAGTCCGTATAGCAGCCTTTATCAGGAATCAACGTTAGACGATATTTATTGAACCTATCCTCATGTGGAAAAGTTGAACATCTCAAACTTAGAATCAAACTCATATGAAATAAACAATGACACATAACACAATCCATATGTTTATTTCAATAGGTCAAGTCCTGTACTATGTTCCAATAACATACACATATGCAATTAAGTTGGTAACACCTTACCTATGATTTGTAGAACTTAATCATCACTTAACTTGCATACTAATCTTTTGTGATAATTAATGTTCCTTGTTAATTATCAAAATTATGGACGATTTAGATTTATTATTGTCATTCTAATGAATGATCCACAGAGATCTACAATTCAGATCCTCAACCTGAATGATCTGTCAATAATAAATTATAGAAACAAATGATTAAATATCATCATTAACATAACATAAACTAAGTAAATAAGTCATTAAATATTGCTTCCAGCACGTAACTCCAACATTCCTCTCATAGTCTCATCTCTGATCGCCTCTCCCGCTAACCTCACCGCCTTGTCCCTCTCCTCCGCTCGAGTGCTACCTCACTACCTACGCCCCCTCTCACTGCCTCTCTACTTCACTCTCTCACTGCCCCCAACTACCTTTCCAAAAATGCTTAAACCGAACCACTCTCATTTACCACTCACACTCATTTACTCTCTTTCCTTCTCGAGTTGTTCGACACTGTCGAGATAGGTGGTGACTGGTGGTGGCACTTGACGGCAGGAACGAAGGCAGCCAACAACAGCCATTGAAGCTATCTCTTTCTTCTCCTCTATTCCCTTACTCTATCGGTTTGGTTCTTCTCTTTACCTCTCTTTTCACTTTTTGTGCTTGATTGAAACTCAATGGCTTAATTGCTCTTTGATCTTAACTGTTAGCTGCCTATTTATGCCATTTGAGTAGTTGAATGCATGTAGCTTTGTTTGAGAAAATGAAATCCCCACATAGAGCACCTACTTGAGAAAGCTACACCCCAAATCCTTCAAATCAGGCACAAAGAGAAGAGATACATGGTAACTAAAATTGAAGTAGATACTGAGTTTGGGTTCACAAATTAGTTTTATACCATCCTTCTAATTTTAGGAACTAAGACAATCAAGAAGAAATTAGGATCTTCTTCAAAACAAAATTGTATGGGAAGACATCTTTTTTTGTAATGCTGTAATTATTTTTAATTTTACTTTATTTCCTCTCCTGAGGTATCTGTTTCGTGTGTGTATATATATATATATATATATATATATATATAGAATGGCTATACTACTATTCATATGTAAACAGCTTTTGTAGTCTGAAATTTCAGGCTGTTGGATTTCTTCAAGATCTGTGCAAAAATCTGAGGGAACGGTTCAGATAGAGGCGCTGATCAGTTTAATTTTTTCCGTTTCTCCATGTTAAACTCTCTGTGACTTCGTCTCTTGTCTCTTTCTTCGCGAACATCTCGCGTGATCTCCAGTTTCTTCGTCCCTCTCGGCGTAGCGCTTCATCCAACAAAAAAAAGGAAAACTATGTTGCACGGGTTCGGGTTCGAGTACCGTACCCGGTACGATTCGGGTACGACGGTACGAAAATTTTCAAAAATCTCCGGTACGGGTACGACGATATATATATATATATATATTATCGTTTCAAAATATTTTGTTTACATAAGAATTAGAGGTTATATAAATATATATATATAACTATTTTGTCAACAAAGCACAGTTGGTGCAATGGTTACATGTGTTGGCTTGTATCATCCATGACAGGGGTTCGATTCCCCATCAGCGCAATAAAAGTTGGGATTTTTTCTACTTGGATACGCACACGTGGCAGACTCGCACAGTTAAATTGAGAATGCTTCATCTGAGGCGAAATTGATTGTCGGGTTTGCTCAGAAGAAATTGCCGCATAAGCTGCTTTAAGAGTAAATCTGCCATTCCTTGTGTGCGTGAAAATCGGTCCATCTGGATGGGAAGAGAGGTTAAGATCCTGTGGCTGTGGGTAAGCAAAGCACTCCATCTAAAATACAACAAAACCAGATAAAAGGGGAAGATAGAAACCTTCTCAATAATTGTAGAATCAACAAAACCAAAGCACTCCATACACTCCATGCCGTCAATTAACCCAAAAACAACATGATCTATGTACCAAACCAGACCCCGTACACTCCATGCCAGACAATAATTGTAGAATTGACAAAAAATAACCAGATTAAACCAAAATTAACCTTCAAATTAAAATTATCCCATTTCATTTAAACCAAAATTAACCTTTAACCATACATCCCATTTACTTTTAAATCAAAATTAACTAGAAAACCATACCTTTTATATACCTTTAAACCAAAATTAAACTTAAATTATACAAAATTTCTAACAAATCAAGGTAACTGTAACACTAGTGACTGTTGTATGGTAAACCAAGTCCCTGTGTGTCTGATAATAATTTTTATAAAATTATATTAACGTTATGGTTAAGAAATAAAGAAAATAAATAATTGCAACAGTGAATTTTGCGGAAATTTCTGATTTGAGGACCTAGAAACGTTCCTCATAATTTGTAGAATTTTTCTGTATAATTGCCACTTTAATCTGATTTCTGAATAATTCTGATTTGATTAAATAGTGAAATAGTTAATTTGCAAATAACTTGTCAGTAGCTCACTACTTGGTTAGCTACACGACTTGTGCCACAAAAGATCTGGGGATCATTTAATAAAATTAAGATGGAGAGATAGAGAAGCTATCTTCTCCTTCGTCTCTTTCGCCGAGCTGGCTTTTCTCTTTTTCTTTCCGATCCTCTTCGAGTTTATCTCGAATTCTTTGTCCCACTCTCTGTCGAACTATAATTGGTTGAGGTGGAGGCTGCCGTCAAGCTAGCCATTCAGCAGGAGACACCTCTTGTCTTCCCTCGTGCTGGCTTGAGGAAGTTATCTCCTCTTTTCCCTCTGCTTAGGCTTAGTCTACCGCCACGAGCCGCAATTAGCGACGTGGACAAATCTTCTCCACTGCCACGTTATCCCCTCTCTTCTCCTCTTCCCCAAGCCAAGTAATTTTATATAAATGGGGGCACGACAATTTAGGGTTTGGTGAAGACAGCAAGTGGAGAAGGAAGAGGAAGGGGAAAAACGGGGGCAATGGAGCAGTCGAGGTTGGTGCTGTTCTGGTTCCTGATGAGCTTTGTTTTGGGTTGACTTTGAGCTGAGCTTTTGAGACGAGTTAGGAAGAATCAAGAGAAGAGGTATATAATTTTCTATCTCTAATTAATAGAGGGTTAAAGCATATTAAGGGTTTATAGGTCTGATGAATGGTTATTGATATTAGCAATTGATTATAGAGGTAAGTTTTAATATCTGTATGCAATTAGGAAATAATTTTAACCTTGGAATTGGCTTCTGTTGAGTTTCGGAAAATGTCAGTTTTTGAAACAGTGAGTAATCAACTATGGGTATATACTTGTCTAACTGAATAATAATCTGGCAAATGAATTCTGAATAAAGAAGGCATGAGTATAGGATTGCATATTGTATTATGAGATATAACAGTAAGTATATATGTGCTTTGATATGAGGTTATGGTTACTGCAATGAGGACTGTGGGGGAACATTTAGGAAAATACCTTGGAAGCATATTGGTGTATATATATATGTGTATACCTGATAGTATAATTTCATGTCAATATTAATATAACTATGTTTAAGAGTATCTGCATATTTAGGTCTGAGTAATTAGATGTTTGTGTTAATAATTGCATATCTGTATAGGAGCATAAGCATCTCTAAATATATATATGTATAAGTAGTTACAAGTAGGGTTATAATTTGTGTTTCAATCTTTGGACGGTGAGTGGATATATGTATATTTTGGGAAAAATCAATATGTTTGATATAAAACTGAGAAGGAATTTCTATAAGAAGTAGTTTGTCTGAAATCAAGGGCATTAGGATAATTTTTATAACCCTATTATATGTTACAGAGGGCATTTAGGTGATATATTAGTCTATGGGTCGTTAGATACATGTACATAAGGTTTCAGTTGGCTAATCTGAGGTGGTTACATTAAGTACCTGGTATATAAAGTTCATGTAGATGAGTCTAGCAGATGAGTATATGCATATCTGACGCATATTAGAAAGTATATGTGCATATAAAGCTTTATTGAATAATATAAGGCTTTATTGAGTAATCTGGGGCATAAGTACTGAGTAAATATTTTTGTGATGTGAATTGATGCATACATGTGAGCTATAATCTCTGTTGAGGTAATCTGATACATTTCTGTGTATATATTTAGGGGTTTCAAATGAATAAAAACTGTGCATGGTACATTCTGACATATGTACATTGTGTATTTGCATATTTTAGGATGAGTTTGGACTATTAGAAGCATGGTACCAGTTTCTGGTACGATATGGAGCAATCTGGTACCTCTGTTGCGTGCCCAGGGATGAATCTGTGAGAGAAATTGAATTCTGAGGGCCTAAATGAATAAAAATCGAGGGCTTACTTGTAACCTGTGAAGGTTATACAAAAAGTTGTGGGCTTAATTGAATGTTCTGAGGGCCTGATTAACTTTGTGGGCTAAATTGAATAAATATGGGTTTATCGGATCCGAATTGGCTGGTGTCGGACCCGTTGAGACTGACCCAGTCAACTGAATCAGGTTGACTGGGTTGAGTCAGGGTTGGCGCTGGATTTTTGTGAGGAGTTTGGCGCTGGGTTGATTTTTGTTGTGGGCTTTTGTCACTGGGCTTTGTTTGGTGGAAATGATGATGGCGCTGAAAATTGTGTGGGCTGAAAATGAATTAAGAAAATTGTGGGCTAATTTGAGTGTATGTTTTTGTAATAAATTTAGCTTTCGGATTATAACAAAGCTTATGCTGGATTTCTGTTGAGCTTGATAATCAGTTAGGCTAAATGACTTGGAAACAATGTAATTAGCCTAACATTCGATTGACGGATTTTTGGGAAATGACAATTAACAGTCTGACTTTTTAAATAAACAGATACTGTGGCAATTAGTTCAGACTTCTGATCCCGCAAAATAAACGAATAAATTTCTAATGAATATTTCTGATGTTTCTGATGTATTTTATTGAGTTTAAATGTTTCCTAATTTTCTGTCTGCTGTTTCTGATATCTGATTTACGACTCTGATTTCGATATTAGGAAACGTAATTCAATATTAATTCTGATGATTGGAGAAGTAACTAAATATAATTAACTAAATATTATCACACAATAATTAAGTACGGGACTTGGAACCAAACTAAACAGTCTAGTTACCGTTACATTACCAGACCTTGTTAGTTATGGTTTACCGCCAGATTAAAGGGACTCGTTAAAAAAATATTAACGGTACTTGATCTGTAAATTGTAAACAGGAGCGGATTCGGAGCGAGCGGGTAACGACTGAAGGTGTGGATACGCGGTTTCTTTGTTAGAACACGGATTTCGGTATTTTTAAATTTATGCATAGCATGTTGATCAATCATTGAAAATGCATTCTCTTGTGCATATAGGCAATAGAAGCCCTGATAAATAATAAACTGCATGTTGAATCAAACTGTCCGTTTTGACCAGTTAAATATAATAAGTCTGACATTGACATCCGTTTGTTAATTGATTTGGACCGTCAGACTTATCAAAGGACTGGAATGGTTTCCGTAAACTGACTTGATTGCATGATCTTCTTTTGTGATAGAAGAATCATACTCGAATTAAATCGGACCATTCTTATTCAGTCTGCATAGCATAACAATAAAATGAATTGTGACACTCACCGGAGTGGGACTGATCTACCCGCCCGGCCGGAATTATTAGCGCTTTTAATTACTGGATTTCCCTCTGAGGATCTGTACCTAGGGTTGGACCTAGGTGTGGGAAGGGTTCTTTCTGTTCTGATTCTGATTCTGATAGGCCGTTAAGAACCTGAGTGTATTGAACCACTGATGGTTATGCTTTTGAATCTGTTGCATATTGGCATGTTGAAATATGTCTGAAATTGGACCGTTATGCTTGACGCTTACGGTAATGGAAGTCATTTGGATTTCAAAAAGGTTTTCTGTGATATGAACTTTTGTAAATGAATTTATGTGCATTAAGAAAACTGAACTCTCAAAAGAATTTAAATAAAAGGAAATTAATTCCGTTACCGGTTCGTACCAAGATCCGCGTACTGGAACTAAAACCCGCACTGAGATTTATTCTCATCCGTATATTTGTTTTGCATGTATTCCTCAACGGTTGGGGGTTCCAGGTAAGTGAGAGATGGGAAGATCTAATTCGTTAGGAACGGAAGGATGCTTTTAACTGAAAGACGAGATTCCCAGCTTAAAATGTACTGCTACGATTCTACTCGTTTGAAACCAGGTAATTTAATTTATCTGTTAGTTGTGCATTCCTTGGGCCAAAATCAGGAAAATGGAATATAAAATGAAAAAAAAATTACACTATCTGTCTGTAGCCTTACGAGAACGATTCGTCGCTCTCGTGGCGGAAGGGATGTCACGTCCAGTCGGTCGGGGTGTGACAGTAACGGAAAGAGGAAAGGTATTAAATCGTAAAGTGGGAAAGAGGAAAGGAAACACACTTAATTATAAAGAGGAAGGTCAGTGGGACGCAGCTATGGAGCGAGCTGACAAGAGAAGCGAATCTCTCCCTAAAATTCTTCGCAGAGACGCTAGTAGAGAGGAAGGGTTTCGAATCTATGAGATCGGCCATTGGGTATTGCTTCTACTCGCTGGCTTGGGCGAGACCTGTGTCAGAGATAGAGAGGAGAAAGATTTGCATCGAGTCGAGCAGAGAAAGAAGGGTATAGAGTCGAGCCGAGGAGTCAGATTGCGGAGACAACTGCGAGAAGAGGAGGTGGAGGCGATTTGCTAGACAGATGCGATTTCGAAGGAGAAAGAAGGAGACAAGGGAGCAGAATCATTCATAAGGAAACGGAACTACAAGGGGGACGGAGAGGAATTAAACAGAAGAAGACGGAAAACTTAAAAGAAATGGAGCCCTCAGCGCCTGAATTCAATCCGCATGATCTCATCGTCGCACGGATCTTACAGAGATCGAACGGTACAAACTTCAGCCTACAAGGTCTGTTTACATATGAATAGTAGTATAGCCATTCTCTCTCTCTCTATATATATATATATGTATGTATGTATGTACACACACACATTTATGGTTCTTTTGGCCTTTTTGCAGAAGAGATGCTCTAATTGTTTTCAATTTTTTTCCTAATGTAAAACAGAATTACATAAGGGGTATGTCAGTTCCCCTACGCCATCAGATGTTGTCACTTCTGAGAAAGGAGATTCACTGCCTGAAGATGTTCTTGGCTTCTTTTGATTGGAAAGGTACAGCTCAACTAATTGATTAAATACTACCAATGCATGTGTGTGAAAAACCTACTTATTATGGCTTATCATGATAAAACTTTTTGTTGCCATGTAAAATCTATTTTTTACATATTCAACATTGCTTGCTCACTTTAAATATTAAAGATATGTAATGGGATGAAGATGTTTATTTACATACAGGCCAGCTCAAAGCTCCTATCATATTAATTAAAAATTGCTGAAAATTTGGGAAGGGAGGGGCAAGGTATTGTGGAACCTATCTCTTCAATAACTGCCTGACTCCATCTTCTCTTCCACCAATTCCTTCATTTCTCCCGCTCGCTGTCCCTTCTCTTCTTTTTCCTTCTTCTTCTCGCTGATTGTTCTGCTGGTATGACGTTCTTCTCTTTTCCCGCTCATTATTTCCTCTCCGATTATGTCCTCCGGCCCTATCTTCATCTGATTGTTGTTTTGTTTCCTCTTCATGCAGGTTGTGAGCTTCACATTTTCTGCATGCTGGGCATTCAGGCCACTATCGTGCAGGAACAATACCGGTGAACAAGTCTGGTTCTTCCCTCTTCTTGCTCCTTAATTGCATACCTCAATTCTGAAGAAATTTGAATTTGAAGTGACAATTATAGAAATTTATGCTCTTTTTAGCTCCTTAACTAAAAACTGAGAAATGGTTAGTGTTAATAGCTACCTATAAAACTTTCGACTCCGCGTACTATATTTGTCTACAAATGCTGAAAAAACCAAGAAAATAAGTTTCATAAGATGCTTGCTCAGCGAAGCCTCATAATTTAATAATATAAGCACCAAAACAGCCTAAAATTAATAAAATAAATAACTGAAAGACAAAAGGTAAGGGAATTCTGTATTTTTTTATAGAATTCCAACATGTCTGGTCCACCTGAATATCCAACAATAAAAATAGGAATAATCTTCTAGCAATTGACAGCACAAGTACTGCCTCAGTACTCAGTATTGTAATTCTACCCTCATTCATGCACTGCTCCTGTTGTCAGTCTAAGTATTGTAATTCTACCCTCATTAATTTAAAATTGAAGATGCATGACTTAAGAGTAGCTACTTTTGACATGGTGCTGTCATGTTTTGTGCTAACTGCTAAGGAAGAAGGAACAAAGAGTAACATGGCCACTACTTAAAAATCAGTAAATAGTTTTAAGATATTAACTATTGACCATATAAAAAGTTCTTTTGGAGATGTACCAAAGTAGTTGGACCTCAGAGTAAATGAAAAAATTTAGAATTGCAGCCAATGAAAAAGGTCAACACACAATGAGTTTTTTTTACAGAAAAAAAATATCATTTTGCAGCAAAAAAAGTTGCAAAAATCTAAAATATTTGATATGCTGTATAGGATTAGATAACAGCAGAAAATAACTTCTATGAACAGATGCAATATATTCAGATTTGAAGGGCACAATCGTCATTTGTGAGAGAGAAGCTATTTGACCTGGACTGTTGACAGGATAAAATTCTGATTTTTTTTTTGTTAGGGTGATCGGTTCTCATGTTTGTTCTCTAATTGATTGTTAATAATTTGTCTCTCCTTTCGTTTGTTGAGGTCAAGTGGTGTCGGTTGGTTAACAGGAATGAGAATTGGAAGATAGTTCAGAGGGTTAGGCTGAGTTGATTTTAAGGCTTTATTACAGAGATGATATTGTGTGTTTAATTACAACTGTATTCGGTCTAATTGCTATTTTTTATGCTTCACTCAAGTGCCTGGGCAGTCGTCTCTTTAGTCTTTGTATCATTACTTTTATAGATGAATGTTGCAGATGGCTGTTGCACTGTTTCGATTGATATATCGGTTTAATCTTTCAAAAAATTAGTCCTTCTAACTATTTTAATGCTATTTTTGTTGCTTTTGGGCATAATATTCTGCACTTTTTCTGGCAGGTGTGGGGCTTAGTTGTGCTTTTGGTTGAACTCTTTTCTGCGAGAATTTTGGAAAGCTTAATCCGAAATGGATGCTGGTAATTTCATTATGCATTCTCGAGTTTGGCTTTTGGATATGCTGTTGTATTTTGGTCATTACTAGCGGTGCTTAACCTGAATTGGTCCCTATAGGCATAAATATAAGTTGTTGTCAAAATGGCAAATTCTGTAAGTTTTATAAGTATTCAGGCTGCATGAACTCAGTCAAACACAAAAGTTTAATGTCATATTTGGTTTAACCTCTTTTCTCATTGACACGGGGTCTCATAAGGCCGTCCGACATCTGGTACAATCCTTATTCTGGTAATAGTTCTGCAAATTCAAGAAATTCTGGTTTTGGATTGATTTGGGAAAAGTAGAAGATTGATTTTGGTTCTATTCTGGTACAATATCTAAATCATCTTTTTGGGTCCTCTACCCTTCCCTTCACTTGCTAATGGACTATAGCCTGAAAGCGACATTCAGGCCATTCAGTGACATATGACAACCAGATTTTTAATTATTTTCAGGTCATTCCCTTCACTTGCTGATGATATTTTAATGCGCTTCATCGCGGATATTAGGGGCAGTGGAGGATGTCTACAAGAAGGTATTGGTCAATTTTCTTCTATTTTCTTTAATTGCTAATGTCGATTGTATTGATTGATTTTGGTACAACGTTTTGTTGTCCTCACCATAAATATCTCTCAACCCCGTTTATTTTTCCATTAGATAGAGCTTTGGTACAAATTCATTTCTTTTTCGTGCCATTTTTCAATTGTAGTGGAAAAATTAGGTAGGCACAGAGCCTTTATATATGTGCTATAATTTTTTATAAGACAAAAGTATTAGATGATTATCCAATATTTATTTGGATAATTTTGAAGCAAGATTAGTCTAATATCTTTTTGTTAATCCATTGATAGTTTGTTGCTGTTATTTCAGACAGTTGGACAATGTATGTTCTAATAACAGTTTCTGAACCTCTCATTTATGCAGGAAGAATGACGGTATCAAGAAGGCGAGGTTACTTAATTGTGTCCTTTTTCTATTAGTAAATGAGGCTATTTGTTGTTATTTTCTCAGTAAATTGTTAGTTTAACAATTATGTTGATTAAAAACACAAGTTAGTTATATTTATAGAAAAATAAATTTATATTTGTAATTAGAAAGTTTCTAAATTCTTTTATCTTGCTAAATTACTACTGTGCTTTTATGCTTGCACAGTGGTGCTAACTAACTTGGGTACCAGTCTAAAAACTAAATTATTCTTGCATATGAAAGAGCTACCTTAATCTAACTGCCGCACTTCTATGTTTGCTGTTAACAGTGCCAGTGAAGAGCAAATTATGGAGTAATGGATATCAGGCTAATGGAGTAATGGATAACAGTGCCAGTAAGGCTACATTATATAGGTTAAAAATTTGGTTTGTCCTGTTTTGTTTGCTGCTCAGTCTTGCATTGTTGTTTTTTTTATATTGAATTTCCATTTGGAATGATTATTTGGAGTAATGGATATCAGGCTAACGGAGATTATCTTTCTTATTTTTCTGGTATCCTATGAGGGCAGCCTGTATTGGTGATTTCACTAGAATAGGTATGGAGAGCAAGAATTCATTAAGCAGGTTTGTTACAAATTGGCTATCTCGGGGAGTGAATCTGAGGATGAAAGGTAAATTGGAAATTGACTTTTTGTTGGATTTTTTTTTTCTAATTTGTGCTCCCAGTGTTGAAAAAAAAAATAAAGGAAATCAGTGAAGTAAAGCTACAGTAAAGTATCTAAAAAATAGATATCTGACTCTGAACTTTATATTTCTTCGACATAGTCCTATTTGATGATACAACGAAGGAAATCAATCAAACAAATGTGACCTTGAAAAGCTCCTTTCTTTATTTGTTTGCATAACTGAAAAAATAAAATAATATTACTCAAGATTCAATTAGACTGGATCAGTGATGTTTTTAAGTTAACAGTGGAGTCCTGAGATTCTGCTTGCCTTTTAACCTATATTATCTTCTTTAATATTATGGTCTGACTAATTATTGCCTTACGTATAATAGTTTTTCACTGGGTTTATTTATTTCGATTCTTATTTATAGGATAAAGGAATAAATTTTAGTGAGTTTATGATGATGATGAGAAAAAGGCAATGTTGCAATGAGAAGGACAATGACAACCAGTAAGGTAGTATGCATACGCCATACCTTGCTGTAGGGTTGAATGGTATAATTGCAAGGACTGAAGGACAATGAAAAACAGTAAGGACAATACAAAATTATTACTCCGAGCAACTATAATCATGTTTTATTAAGTCTAGCTTAATGTGGGGTTAAGGTGTTTGAGTAGTTCATTGCTTATTTGCTTGCCATTCATCTACCTTCTCTGCCCTTTTTCTCCTCTGAATCAGTAAGGTAGTTTGCTTCATCGTCTCACCTTTCTTTTCCTCTTCTTTGATTGGAAGTGTCACTTTGGTCTGTATTATCATTTTCTTGCTTTTTTTTTTTCTCTTTACAATGGATTTAAAAGATTATATATTTATTATACACTACACCTGTAGTACTGGTAAAAAAGGAGGGCAAGGAGGGTTTTGGATCTATTTATATTTCTTTAGGCATGAACATGATAGGATTATGAAACATATCCATTTGCTATTTATATTTTTTGGGTTTATATGTGAACTTTGCATCCTCAATGTCAACTGCTTGGCAAAAACTGAAAAAAGTGTTAGATTCCAGCTTTTGCTTTCAAATTCAGCTTTACCCGTGCTGTTTATTTTGCTTATAATTGTTCTTTTATCTTCTTTGCAGAGGTCGCGTCAACAGAATTTAGAGATTTTCACCATGTGTCGTGCAGTTCACCTATGTGCATTTTGCAATGTGAAGAAAAATGACAAACAAAATATTTTACACGGTGTCTTTTATTCATTTCTATTAGTACAGCTATAAATAAAAACAAATCTTTCAGATGCACTTGGAATTCTACGATTTTCGGGCTTCTTAGAATGATAAATTAATTTGTTTGCTTTGTTAATTTGATCATTAAATCAAATGTAAGCCCCGAAATTTTCCTTTGTAATTTTGTTAATAAATATCTTAATACTTTGTTTATCATTTCCAATTCTTAGTTAATTAGTAGTATCACCATTTTAGCTGTCTCAACTCCAGTCTTATTCCATTTTTCTGTAATTTATCTTCCTCATTTTTTTTTGTTTCTATATTTATATTTTGTGAGTACATATGTGGATGAGTAGATTATAATAGTTCTAACACATCGATCCTGCTTTTTGGTCTGAACATTCTTTCTTATTATTTTCATTGATAAACTACAGTGTGCATGTCAGTACGGATGTATAGTTTTTAGTTCATTGTATGTCCTTTATCTATATGTATTTTGCTTTAGTTACTTCCTTTTGGTATTTAGCATCACGTTAAAGAGGGAGACAAAAATTTTAGTTGGTATATCCTTACTTATTACGAAACCATTTCATAACACTTTCAGATTGGGATGAATCGCGCAACGCGCGAGATTAGAACTAGTTCTATTTTAGGAGCAGCGGAACCTTGCTCTAATTTATATCAAGCAGTATAATTGTTCCAAGTCGCACCGTTAAGATAAGATCTAAAAAGGCTTCATTTTTTAATGAAACGGATGATGCTCCCCATTTGTTAAAAAAAGAAAAGAAAAAAAAGAAGAAGATTCTCCTCTCTCGTCCAAAGGAAAAAAAAAAAAAAAAAGATTGCTCCAACCTGTCATGTGGTGCCGCGTGGCACCCATTGTATCTTTCGCCGATCCTCCGTTTCTTCCTCCGTGTATATTTTCTATGATGTTTCTTCTGTTCAAATCTTAATTCGGACACGTTATATGCAAATGGAAGCGAGATTTTGCCACAGCAATTGCAAATAGGATATTTCCAGTCCATGGGTTCCAATTCCCAGGGCATTTCTCGTCTATTTCCTTTGACCAAAATGCCTACGGCTATTTTAACTATAATTTTTTTTTTGACCAGAAACTTTATTAACCCTTCGATCTTGATCCGACGACGGTCTACGACATACCTTTTTAGCTGACGGTTCGGATCAAAGGTCTGCGGATATGGATTCCTATGGTTTCTCCAAATCCATGGCATCTCCTTCAAAGAATGACAATGGCTCTCAAATCTTCCTCCAAAACCTGATGGGCCGCACTCAGCAGAGACAAGCGAGGATACTATCGACAGTTTGAAAATATATATTAAGTTGCTTGGAGCAATTTCATTGTTGTAGACTTGTAGGGAGCCTTTTCTGTCATAAAAAGGATGAGTTGATCTGCCAGTCAATGGTCATAGCCTCATATAGCAGAAAGAAACCGTTGGCCGAAGTGCATCTCAACTACTGACTTAAGGATTTTCTATATAATTAACCCAACTGCTGCTCTGCCTCTTACATAAGAAATTTGATTTTCTTTATGTTTCAAAATTACTTTGGTAAAAAACATACTAGGATTTCATTATTACTGTTATTCCAATTTAGACGAAATAGTTATATATTGAAATAATTTTATTATTATATCAGACAAATCCAACAAAAAGTTGGTTGTTTTCAGAGTTCTGAAAAACAGTATGTAGAGCTAGGATCACTCTGTGCTATATTAGAAAGCGAATTATATGCAAGTGCAAAAGTAAACAAGTTCAGAGCACTGGAGTCTGGAGAGTGGAGAGTCGAGATATAAGTGTGCGTTGCGTAAGCCTACGGGCATACTTCAAAAATAAATAAATCAATGGAATTCGATTTTTTATTTTTTTTTAACAGAAAAAATGGAATTCGATAATAACCAGCGCTATTTCTATCAAAAAACTAAGGCATCTCTGCCAATATTATTAGAAAAGTGCATAAATCCATCGATACATAAATTTACAATAACCAGGATGGAAACCCAATCATTTATATTGAAGCGTATTGAAGCGTAGAAATTGCATTACATTGTTCGATAATTTATAAGATGCTTGATGAACCTGTCAAGATGCTTCTCATGAGAAATTTTATCTGTGAATATGGATTGAATCTTTTCTGCATTGTGTCGAATCAGCTTCCCCTCTTCTTCCACCATGACTAAGTGAACGACTCTCGCTACCCCTTCTCGATTAAAAACTCCGGTTTCGGCATCTCTGTGCACTTCCACCCCTACACCTCGTTCCTCCAACACTCGTGCAATCAATCCTTGATCAATAATTAACGGCAACATAATCAAAGGATGACCGAATTGCAAACTCTCGATCACTGAACTCGGGCCGCAATGAGTCAAGAAACCACCGACTGATGCGTGAGCTAAGATCCTCATTTGTGGGACCCAATCCCACGCAACATAGCCAGATCCCTTTATGCGCTCTTCAAAACTGGCTGGTAAGAGTTCAGAAGTATCACCAATCATGCCCGCTGGCTTCCTGAGTGCCCAAAGGAAAGGTAACCTAGAGCTCTCCAGGCCGAGAGCCAGTTCGTGTAATAGCTCAGTGCTCAAAGTGGCTTCGCTCCCTAAAGCAATGTAAAGAACAGATTTGGGGGCATGTTTGTTCAGCCAATTAATAACCTCGAATTCAAGCTCTTTCCCTTTGCTTTCTTCAGCCAAACCAATTTCTTCAACAGGGGGTGGTAAAAGACCCACCGGCACAACATCTTTCTCGAGAAGTTCGGAAAGAAGGGATAGCCATTTTGATTCAAGCTCAAAGCATGTTCTTATGCAGATGAAATTGCTTCCCGCGAAGGTGGAACGCCCACGCTCATCGATACTGATTCCCGATTCGTTTTTCGTGTTGCTCCTTACAAACCACTGAGTCTCGTGGGGGCGACATGCAAGGTTAGAAGGAAAGGGGATCCAACTTGGTGGCACCGTGAAATGTTCAATTTTGGTCCTTAATCCACCCTTGTTAGATGAATGGGGTCCAACAAAGACCATTGAAGAAGCCAGTAAGATACAGAACAAGGCACAAGGAACACAAAAATCTTGGGCTATCTTAGGAAGCCAGTGGTGGTGTATGTCCATGATGATCCAATCGGGCTTTGTTTTTCTGTTAGAGCAAGCAGATTTGAGGAAGGCCGAGAAAGGTGTGGATAGACCATCGAATGCCTTCTCAAGGTATGGCACGAGCGCTTGCGAGATGTCAGAGGTGGATTCGGCATTCTCTGGCAAGGGTTCGACATGAGGAAGTGCCAGAGGCACATAGGTTATGAGTGATGATAAGTGGGTTGGTATGCTTGGGAGGCGTTGGATGTTTCTTGGAGTGGAGATGAAAGTGATGCGGTGGCCTCGGCTGGCTAGTGACTTGGAAAGCTCGAGAAAGGGGTGCATATGACCGAAGGCCAACCATGGAAACAACACGATGTGAAGGGAGTTGGAGTTCGAGTCGGCCTCCATGATCGGTGGGGTGCAAATTAATTGATTATTGCTGCCGCTGTAACGCAGATCTATTTCTTTCGGAATTATATGCTATTTCTTTAATTGTAGCATAATACTTGCAAGTTGCAAGTTGCAACTACGGTCTCCTCCTATTTATATTTATTTATATAGGTAGGTATGCAGAGTAATTGTTTTTTGTCTTTATTTTATTGTTGTATGAAGGGCAAGGAATCATATGTTATAAATTATGATAATACAAGATTAAGGCTGACATGCCAGCTGTCCCCGAACAAGAAAGAATTTTTTTTTGACGACGCGAACAAGAAAGAATCAATAATAATGAGCACAAAAGGTAGTTTTCGTTGTCGGTCATATCCGTTCATAAATTTTTTAGGGGAATTACTTGAGACAATGGATTGTCATTTTTGTCATCCGAGCGTAAATCTCTCCCTAATCTCTACCATCCCACAACATAAAAATCTCTCTCCGTCTCTTCCGTAAATTTCAAGATCAACCTTTAGAAATCTGCCTCTCCTCCTCACATCTTCTCCTCCACCTCTCGTCATCCGACCTTCGTCTCTCCGTCTCCGCCTCTTCTCCTCCTCCGCCTCTCTTCCTCCGACCTCCGTCTCTCCGCTTCCGCCTCTCCTCTTCCGTCTCTCCTCCTCCGACTTTCGCCTCTCCGTCTCTCTTCCTCCACCTCTCCTCCTCCGCCTCTCCTCCTCCAACCTGCGACATTCGCCTCTCTTCCTACCTCCGACCTCCGTCTATCCTCCTCTCTTTGTCTTTTATCTTACAAGCACAAATGTTATAATAAAATATTTGATTGTTATAATAAGAGAACAGATTTTTATAATAAGTGATTAGATTGTTATAATATAATAAGAAATCAGATTGCTATAATAAGATATCAGATTGTATAATAAAGGATCAGATTGTTATAATATAATAATGGATCAAATTGTTATAATAAGATATCAAATTGTTATAATAAGTGATCAGATTGTATAATAAGGGATCAGATTGTTATAATAGGATATCAGATTGTATAATAAGAGATCAGATTATATAATAAGGGATCTGAAAAGACTAGAGAGTAACAGAAAAGACTTTTTAGAGTAAGGGAACGGAAGATAAGGGTTGAGACAGGTGTTTACTTGCTCCAGTGTCAAAACTAGAGAGTAACAGAAGGAGAATGAAGGTGCCACAGTACCCTCCAAGTCTTATTTTTTGTTACTCCCGATTTGGGATGTAGATAGAGTAAGGTGTGTTAAATTACACAAATATCCTCATAAATATTAGCACTCAAATGGCAAAATGGTCATCCCAAGTTATTCTTCAATTCGTATGCTGAAATTATCTTCTTCATTTCTCTTCCCTTGTATAAATATCTGGAGCAAGTAAAATTGTTACCTTTACTTCTTTCCACTACTTACTTTTTCTCTTCTGACTTCTCCATTCCTTCCCCTTTCTTTATTACGTTAGTCTGGAGCACAGCCTAAGTAATTCCATATTTTATTTTTTCCGTTAGTTCTCGGTAAATTTAAACATCAACTCATCTTCAAATAAAATATTATTCCAATCTTCCAAAAATAATGGAAATATTCCATTTTGTGGCCTAATTACATGTTTCCCCGGAAGATATTTATAATTCACTATCTATTTTGGAAAAAATATAAAAAAACATCACTATATATGAATTAACGAAAAAAGTATCAACCAGCTCCTCTTACCTTCCCCCTTAATTTATATGAAGCAATATAATTGTTCCAAGTCGCAACGTTTTTTTTTTTTTTTAAATGAAAGCTGCCCGTAGGCTTTTCATTAAGACTGAAATCATCCGATACATACTGTTAAAACATAATAACTTACATATTCTTAAAACAACATCCTAATTGGAGTAACACAAAAGGACACTAGGAAACAACTATCTGCCTTCTCACTATATAATACAACAAAATACAAAAAAGGCAACAGAATAAACCGTAGTAACAAGTATATATTTGTTCATGGCTAGCATCCCCATATAAACGCTTCTGGCAAGGAGTATTGCTCCCTTCTGGTATCAATCACGCATCCTTGTCTTGCAAAGTTGGCCAAGTTATGAACCTGTTTCAAATGTTCCCTCCTAGCATATCTAATCTTGAAATTTGGCTTCAGCTGAAGTATATCAATACAACTTTTGAGAATTGATTTTGAAGACCAGGAAGGGAGATCCTGCAAGTTGATAGTGTTAGCAATTTGAACTAAATTTTTAGAATCAGTAAAAATGTGAACAATATAATGAGCATGAGTTTAATAATATGTTGCAAGGCTTTCAAAAGGGCCATTGCTTCTGCATAGAAGGCATCGGAGGCAGTTCCTGACAAAGTTTCCTTCGAATGCAAAAAACCCCCTGGATTATATAAAATTACAGCCGTGCCCATTTTGAATTTCTGATCCCATGATCCATCGATAATAGCAAGGGCAGCATCTTGTGGCAACATATATTTATTTATATATAAGCTCTCTCTTTGATTGCTTTGACATCTTACTTCCATCCACCTGTACATCCATGCCTCGGGCCTTTATCAGAATATTCCGAACTTGACAAGGGATCGCCTTAAACACAAAATCACATCTTGCTTTCCACAACTGCCACATGATGTTAAAAAATAATTTTGCATGCTCCGGTTGAAAAGTTTGGAAAACAAAATTAATTAATTCTTGAATCTGCTATGGTATATCATCCACTTTTATGCACAGAAGAGACGCAAACCAAGTAGCTTTTGAAGAGGGGCACAAAAATAATAGATGCATAATACTTTCTTCCTCTATGCCACACCTAGGACACTGTGGAGAAATATGAGGAAAAATTATGTTTAATTTTGTGGCAGTTGGTATGGCATTATGTATAAGTCTCCACAGGAAAGTAGTAACTCTCGGGATGATACATTTAAAACCCCAAATTTTTTGCCAGATATTGTCTTCCTGCCTGGAATGAACAATAGGCTGCAAATGAGACCGGCACAACTTATTATATGCAATCTTAGTGACATATATTCCAGATTTTACAGGAAGCCACAATAGTTGGTCATCTTCTCCCTGATATAATCTAACATTTTGCACAATAAATTGCATCAGCTCGGGGCCATAAATTTGAGTCGGTGCATCTATGTTCCAAGACATACCATCTTCCGTCAGCAAATCTCTGACCATACTCCTATTAGCACCAGTTGTTGTATTATGAAATTGTTGCCAGCCAAGAAACCATGGGGACCCTACAGCTTTGACTTTAATACCCTTTCCTATCTTCCACATGACATCATCTTTCAAAATTTCTCTGACTTTCAATACACATCTCCAGAAGTCGCTACCTCCCGCATTTGCCCTTACACTCCAAAAGCCCACCCTTGAAAAATATTTAGCCTTGACCACTTGAACCCACAACTTATCCCTTTCTGCTGCTAACTCCCATGCCATTCTTGTCAACAAGGCATCATTAAATTTTTTCAAATCTCTTAAACCTAAACCTCCTTCATCAATTGGCCTGCACACTTTTTCCCATGAAATTAAAGACAAATATCTTTCTTTATCATGTTTTTCCCACAAAAATTTCCTCATCACTCTTTGTATTTCTTCAACAGTTTGTTTTTTCAATAATGTTGTCATCATGTAGAAAATCGGCAAGGCATAAAATACTGACTTCAACAAAACTATCCTCCCTGCTAAAGATAAGGTATTTAACTTCCACCCAGCCAACCTTTTCCACATCTTATCCAGAATATCCATGTGCGCTAATTTAGTTGGTGACTCGGTTAACGGAAGATGAACCCCCAGATATCTCTCTTTATTTTCAGCCTCATTTACAGCCAACCCATTCAGAACAAGCTCTTTGCTTTGCTGATCACAGAACCTAGAGAACCAAATTTTTGATTTAGAGGGGTTAACTACCAAGCCCGCTTTCTCTCCAAATTGATTCAGAATAGTCTTTAGCATATACACCTCTTCTCTTCCTGCCTTGCCTAGCACAACTAAATCATCTGCAAATAATACATTTGAAATTGGAGGTGCAGTATTTACCAACCTGACCCCTTCATATGATCCCAATGCTTGCATTTTCTTAAACATTCTAGTAAGGACTTCCATTGCCAAGATGAATATAAACGATGACAGTGGGCATCCCTGTCGAACCCCTCTTTGAGGCGTTATGAATCCATCTTTTTGACCATTTAGAAGTAATGTAATAGTTCCCCCCTCTAATACAGTGCATTATAAGCTTAACTAGGTTCTGTGGCATACTAATAAGGAACATAGTCTCCTGTATAAAATCCCATCTTAGCCTATCAAAGGCTTTACTAATATCAGCTTTCAACATAAATGATTTAACATTGAATTGAGATGATTTGAAAGAATGTAGCACCTCTCTGACCATAATAATATTATCCATGATACCTCTTCCCTTAATGAAGGCAGATTGTGTTTGACTAATTATCTGAGGGGTATAGGGTTTAAGTCTCTCTGATATTATCTTCATCAGTAGTCCATTCAGAGTGTTCCCCAATGTAATAGGCCTGTAGTCTTTTGGAGTTATCGGAGCATCAGTTTTTGGTATGAGCACCACATGTGACTTGAGAAAATCCTTTGGCACTATACCAGTTTTGAAAGCATCCACTATGATTTGAGCTACATCACCTTTTAGATAGTTCCAATTTGCTTGTAAAAATCTTGCATTTATTCCATCCGGTCCCGGTGCCTTATCGGGTCCCATTTTGAACAGGGTGTCTGTGATCTCATTCTCATCAGGTGGTTCTGCTAACTTTTCACTTGCCCATGGAGGAAGCAGTGGTCCTTCTTGAAAACCCCAATCTATCATCCACTGCCTTAAATGTTGCGAACCAGGTACTTCTTCAGCAGAAAATAAATTTCTAAAATACTTCACAAAAACCCTTCTAACCTTGCTATTTTCACTGACTAGCTGACCATCTTCATCTTGAATTGATGTAATTTGATTTAATCTTCTTCTACGTGTGGCAACTGTATGAAAAAAGGTAGTATTTCTATCACCATACAGTTGCCAACTCACTCTTGATCTTTGTCTCCAATATTCCTCCAACTGGTCTTCCGCTTCTATATATCGATTTTTGAGCTGGATCTCCTTATCCAGAGATTGTTCAGCTGGAGGCAAGGTTTGAAACTTTAAAATTTCCTCCTCCAACATCTTTACTTTTTTCTTTGGCGTCTGCAGATTGTCTGTCCAGGATCTAATTTTATTTCTATAATTTTTCCACCTTTCATCCCAATTTTGACCCTCAGTTTGCAACCAGCTTTGTTTGCATATTTCTTTAAAATCTTTTTCCGTAAACCACCAGTTTTCGACCCTGAAATTCTTTCTCTTTGGGTGCAATTTCTCTGTATTTAGCATTATAGGCGCATGGTCACTATATATTCTGGGCATATGATTGATATAGGCCTGATTAAAGGTTTGTAACCATCTTACTGAAACTACGGCTCTATCCAATCTCTGATATATTGCATTAGAAGCATATTTGTCCAAGTGTAAGCTAGCCCTTTAAAACCCAAGTCTATGAGGCCCATGTCATTTATGAAATCTCTAAAGCCCTTACTGTTTGAATTTAAATCGGCCCAAGTCTATGAATTTAAATATGCAGGATTGCGTTGAAATCTCCAATCACACAAACTAAATTTTCCCTCCTTATGTGATACTTTATTTCATCCCAAATTCTCTGATTTTGAACATGATAAGGGTCCCCATAAATTGCTATTAACAACCAAGGTGGTTTCCCTCTTTGTGCAACCCAAGCCATTATATAATTTGGGCAAAAAGAAAAGATATGTACTTGTATTTCACTGTTCCATAATAAGCATAAACCACCTGCATTTTATCGCAACGTTAGATTTAAAATGACACAGATGATGTTCATGTCTCGTCCGTAGGATAAGTCAACCTGTCGTGTGGTGCCGCGTGGCACCCCTTGTATCTTTCGTTGATCCTCCATTTCTTCTTCCGTGTATATTTTCTATGATGTTTCTTCTGTTCAAATCTTAATTCGGACACGTTATATGCAAATGGAAGCCAGATTTCGCCACAACAATTACAAATTGGACATTTCCAGTCTATGGGTTCCAACTTCCAATTCCCAAGACATTTCTCATCTATTTCCTTTGCAAAATTCCTACAGGCTATTTTAACTATATAAAAGGAAAAAATTCCTTTGACCAGAAATTTTATCAAGTATCAACCCTTTGATCTTGATCCGACAGTCTATGACCTATTTTTTTTTAGCTGACGGTTCGGATCAAAAGTCTGCGATATGGATTCCTATGGTTTCTCCAAATCCATGGCATCTCCAAAGAACGACAATGCCTCTCAAATCTTCCTCCAAAACTTGATGGGCTGCACTCAGCAGAGACAAGCGAGGATACTATCGACAGTTTGAAAATATATTAAGGTGCTTGGACCAATTTCATTGTTGTAGAGATGTTGGATTATTTATGGACTAAAGAGGCTGTTCCTGATCAGTTTGGGTCTCATTCTCGATGGGTCGTTTTAGGTTGAGATGACCCATCTCGACTGGTGCCAGAAAAGGCAATAATCCAGCATTTGTGAGCTGATATTGTTTGGTGATTAAGGCATTGTATTATATGGTAATTACCACATACAAAACATGGCTCTCAAGGTAATATCTGGGGAGATTTGTGTAATTGATGTGGTGCCTATTATGAGTGGTAATAACATGGAAACATTGCCTAATTATGATGGTTAGTTATGGAAATGTTTGGAGGCCAAATTTAGGATTTCCCTTAGCTTGGCTCTCCTATTTAAAGGGGTTGGTCTCCAGGAGACTAGTATCACGAAATTGGTGTTGTATATATGTATTGATAGCAGCCTTAAGTCATTCTCTACCTCTCTTTATCGGTTTTAGAGATAGAACCCTAATTTTGTTAGGCCAAGGGGTTCAAAAGGCATACTAGCTCTCTTGAAAGATCCTCTCTCAATCTTGGTGCATTCTAAGGTGTTGCTAAGGTATGTTAAGGTGTACAAGTTCTGTAGAAGACGAAGAACAACTCAAGATCATTGATAACCAGATAGATTTAGGTAAGCTTCCGCTATTATCTGATTTTTGTTGTTGAATCGACCCATCTGGACTCCAGTCTGGTCGTTTCACCTATTAGTTCACTGAGTCGTTCCTCGTTTGCTTTTGATCTGTTTTGAATTGATAATCAACTTTCTTTTGAGTTAAAACAAACCCAACAAATGGTATCAGAGCCACTCATGATGAACCAAAGGATTACACAGAAATTGAGTCTTAGAATTAATCTTTTTGGTTATTTAAATTGATCTAATTGTTTTGATTTTTCCGACATGAACATATGAGATGGGTCATCCCATGTCCAGATGGGTCATCTCGTTTCTGGCAAAATTCTGAAATTGTACCAAACTGCAAACTAAGAACAAAATCATTAATAAATTTATCACAAGACCTTATGAATAGATTATGACAGGTGCCAAACTGCAGACTAAGAACAAAATCATACTAGGAACGATAAACAAAGTAAAGAAACTACAACTTAAACAAAAATGTATTATTCATCACTTAAGTATCCTTTTCAAGTAGACCCTTCACATTTCACATTTCACATTCTTTCCAAATGACATTTTTGCAATTAGGCCCTTAACATTTCATAATTCATACCTTTAATCCAACGTCACTTTGTATTTCTTTCATTTTACTCACAACTTTAGTTTCACATAATTTTCAAAGGAGGAGGTGGCGACGCCAACGCCCACAGAAAAGAGGACCAGCAAAAATGTCTGCAGAGGGCAGACCTTCTATCCGAATCGTCCGATCTAACCTCGACAGGCAGATTTTTATGGACCGTACGAATATCAACGGGTTTGATATTAATCACGGGACACTCGTCATTAATCGAACGGTTCGACCCTCTGTAGAGGATGTGATTTCACATAAAAGAGAGAAGAAATGAGAGCGCACAATTGAAGAAGAACTTAGAGGATTTTTTTAGTTCGCGTCACTTTTTCAGTTTTTATTATTTTATATATACTTAGTTTTTAAAAACTATTGTATTTCTGCATCTGCGCCCGAGCAACATAGGAGTAGCATGTTGACCCTTAAATTTTCGGGATCAAAGATACAAAGAAAATGATAAGAACTTCAAAATTTTTTGAAAAATATCAATGAACTCCAAAAAATCTAGAAAATAATAAAAAAAATCCATGAAGGGTTTACAATATCATTTTAGTATTACTACACATCATGCTCCATTGTAATTAAGCTTAATATTAATCAAACATGGTTTAATAGATTTAGTATGAAGAATTTAATATCTGTGCTCACCTACTGAATGAGAAGTGCAACTAAGAGAAGCGATTGAGATTTATTAGTTCTCTCCAATTTCTCATTATTAATTTAGAAATACTAGGGGTTAATCGATGGAGTTTCGCTCGAAAATTGAATATTAATATAAATTTAAAATGTTATTATTTAATAATGGTTGATTATGAATATATTATTTTGCTTGCAACAAAATGAGAGACGGAGACATGATGAAAATGAAAATAGAATGGAGTCACAAAAATGAGAAACAAAATAATACATTGCCAAATTATTGAATGTTAGTGAAGCGAGTCAGTTTTATGAGCAACAATACTCGAAAAGCAAATAGTTATAGAATATCACGTTATAGAAATTAGGAAAACTGTAATTTCACAATACTTGGAGTGTCGAACCACATTTAACAAAATGATCCCGACACCCACACATCTTTATTTATATTTTTGATATACAAGTATAATGATAATTGTTGATTGCATATTTTTTATTAAATTCACTCTTTATTTGAAAACAAAGATAAATTTATACCCCTCCGGTGTTTTAATCTCTTTCAACACACAAACAATATCTACATAATTTATAAACTTAAGGAAATATTTAGAACAATACATGAGCAACACCTGCTTGATTCGTGATGTTCACTGTCTCGCCACGTGCAAAAATTGTCAAGGAGATTCCGCGGAGAAGGATTCTGAGAGTCGGGTGCTGCACAAGACAAGATTGGTACTTGCACCCACGACCACAAAGATATTCCCAGACATTATTCCTTGTCAATTCATTGTTGGGTCCCTTTTGAATGAGAATTCCTCAACTCCCTTATATTCCGAATAGGCTTACTAGTTTTAATGCTAGAGTTGGGACAGGTAATGCCGAGCCATAAATTATTGCCAATTCATCTAACCATGCCTTGTGGGTTTTGTTGCGCAACCGGAACTAGATATAATCCCTCCCATCTTCTTGCAAGAGTCTGAGAGAGGAGAGAAACTCTTGGGTAAAGACCCGATATGCTTTGTCATTGAGGTTCCAAAAGGTGGGTGTGAGTCCGGCTTTTCCACTAATCTCAAGAAACTCCTCTGCCACTACAAACCTTTCCAGAGTGGGCAAATCCATGAATCGGGTGAGCTCAATGGTCCTCTTCCTTATTTTCAAGTAATTTTGGAACATGTAGCTCCATGGCATTGTAAAGCACGCATTATCTTCAAATCTCTTCGCTTGCAGATCATAAACAAAATCCGGGTCAACTGGTGGTTGCCCGGAACCTTGAGAATGTTGTTGGGCTGCTTGAGAGGAAGAAGCAGCCACCGCCTTGGCCTTGGATCTCGTCTGCCTATCAGCCATGTCGAAGAAGGGTCGAGAAGACAAGGTTTCGAGAAAGTGAGGGGCTCTGTCCGGACCGAACAAGCAGGCATTCGGACCGAACGCGGGGTCTTGCAGAGGTTTTTTTCTAAGTCCGGAACTCCATTCGAACCGAACAAGGCGGCCGTTCGGATGGACAGAGGGGCCCTTTCTGGTAAATCTGTCCTAAAACTAGTACTCGAAGCCTTTTTTTCTAGTATTTTGCTGGTACAATCCGTAAACTGCCGGTACAACCAAGTAGAGACCACTAGAAACCTGGATTAAGCACTAATTGGTAATTTAAGTGAGAAAGAGGAGCAATGGAACCTTAGGAAACCTTGAGATAGCAAAAAATCGACGAAACAGAGTTGGACAGCGGCTGAGAAGTGCTCTTGGTCCCCAGTAGGAGTAGGGGGACCCTCGAGAAGTAGTGGAGAACCGTTGGAGATGCACAGGAGAGAAGAGAAAGCAAGGAGAGCTTTCCCCGGTGCAGGTCGGTGTTGAGTCGAGTGTCGAGGAGAGTCGCTGCACAAGAACTTGTGAGAAGCCTATAGAACAGTCTTAGGAGCGGTGGACATGTCCCTAAAGTGCCCAAAGCTGATGAAGATGCAAAAATCGAGAAATTCGCATGAAACTCTGAGAACTGTGTCGCGAAAAATTTGCCTTGGAGAGAGCTTTATGCAGTGATCCGAGAGTGGAGAAGAGTAAAGAAAAGAGTGAAGAAGAAGTGAATGCTCAGCTTTGGTGAAATGGTCGAGAAATGAGTGAGATGGAGAGTGGGGTGTTGTGTTCGGTTTGGAGGAGGTAGAGGCATGAGAAAGAGAAAAAGGTGCGAGTGGAGAGGCGTGAGAGAGGGGAAAGGAACGGTTTTGGGGAGAGAATGGGTTATCGAGTCGGATCTGTAAGCGGGTCGCTTGGGAAGATTTTCGACGAGGTTGAGGGGTGTCTCTTCACAAAGTCTCGGTTTTTCTCGAACTAGAACCGGGTTCACCAGCAGGTTGCTTCTTTGGTCGCCTTCCAGCCAGTGCTCTCACCTGCAATAATTGAAAAATCAAGAAAATGTGAAGATCAAATTTCACTTATCTAAATAAAAAAATAAAACTTGGTAATAGTCACCGTCCCCGGCAACGGCGCCAAAAGCTTGATGTGTTCACGGGACATGGCTTTAATATATCCAAATACACTTAATTTAGGTCGCAAGCATATGAAATGGATAGTTCGGGTTGAACCACGAGGACGGACTATCCTATTGTCGTACCCTAAAAAAAATACAAAATGAATAAAAGAGAATAACCAATAGTAGAAATGAAGGTGTAATGGATGCCTCTTTTATTTGTTGAAATGGATACATGCAGGAATGGGGCAAAATGATTTGGATGAAGTGAAATAAATGGAAATGAAAAGGTGTGTTGCATTAAAAATGATGATGAAAATTTATTGTGCCAAAGGAAAAAAAAGGAGGCCCATTAAAAATTCGGTGAAAAAGAAAATAATGGAGAAGTTGTAATATGTAAGGAAGATGCCCATGTGTAAAAATCAAGATAAAAGAGATAGTTATGCCGAGACATGTTTGCTTCTTGACTATGGTTTAATTTCTACCAAAGAGATGCTGCCACATCATCCCACTAATGACCAAGTCTTAATAACTGCCAAGAATCGAAATTAAATGAAGAAGGGGTACAGCGTACAGGTCACCTAATTGCGCTAAAAAAAAAAGAGGCGCAAGTTGCAACCAAGGGATTTGTTCCCAGAGAAGTTTCAATTTCTATTAACTACCCACGTTCTCATAACTGCTGGGCAGAGCCAATCAAACCTCGCCAAGTCAGCATGCAATTTGTCCATGTCCAAAGAAAAAACTGTCAAATTGGAGGCTTATAAAAGAAGGGAGTTTGCGCAAGGAAAAACAGACAGGGGGGAGACGAAGAGAGAAATTGCAAGAGAGATTTTTTTTTTCTTTCTTTCCACAAAACTTCTGTAAACAAAAAAAACTAAGAGAGAGAGAGATTCTATAGGAAGAAGAAAGGAAAAGGTTGTAAAAAGTAAGATGGTGAAATGAAATATTGTTATCGTTTCTCTTTTTCCCTGATTCTACTTATCTCCTTTTTCTTTTATCTTATGTATTTGCATCATTATGTCAGTCATGCATAAAACAAGATAGGTTATTTTCTCTGTTATTTTATTATTTTGAAATTTTCTGGTTTTAAACAAAGATAAATAAGAAATTTCAATTTAGTTGTTCTTGTGTTTGCATCTCTAATTGTTGTTTAGTGTGCAGGAACATGTTTTGCTTATCCTTGTTGTGCAGCGCGGCTCTTTGCAGGGAATTTTGATCTAACGCAACTACTTCGATTGAAATTTGTTTATATCACAATCTGCAGCATGCTCAGTTGTGATTTAATCAATGAAAAACCGCTTCATGGGGGTCTGTAGCATGTCTCAGTCTCTATGGAGATGGTATATACCTAGTTGAATTGGATCTGTAGCATGCTCAGTCCATTCGATTTAGGTTGTTTGAATAACAAAGATCAAAATTCCATGTATAGATGCCGTTATGCTGCCGGAATTTACTTAGAAAAATCATGTTTCGTTTCATATTTCTTGCATAAGTTAAATCTGAAAATATGTTTCTGGCATTACCAGCAGAGAGCATTTTTAACAGTTTACGAAATCTTTTAAATCTCATGAACGATTGAACAGAATCAATTGAAATTTTAACTGTAGATGAAACATGATAAGACGCATATTCTGTAAAAGTTTCATAATTTTTGGACTGACGGATTATTTATAACGAATTTCTGAAATCACACAGAAATTGAGTTTCAGAAAACTGTACCAGTAAATCGTGTCAGAAAACATGTCCGAAAGTTCATACCTTGAAACCTTTGAAATTAATCTCTAAAAATTCTATAAAAATTACTGTAACTGCCTCAAGATATCTAGTTTCTAATATAAAAGTTTCAAGTCCTAACTGCAAACAAAGAATAAATGAAAAATCAAAAATTGCACTGAAGTCTGTCTGTCTCTGGAATCCGATTTCAGAAAGTCGCCTGAAATCAAAAATCGTGTAAAAATGCCAAAACAATTCAGAAAAATTCATACTATAGGTCCAAATTTCCCACTGAAAGTCTAGTTTCGAACACAATAACTCTCATGTCAAAATTCGAAATAGAACAAAAGCAGTTGCTCAAAAAACGAACAAAGGTCAGAATGCTCTGTAAAACTGTCGTTCAAAAGATGGCCCTGAAAGATCTAGCCCAAAGCCCAATAAGGAAAATTCTAAAAATTCTGTAAAAATACAAAATAAATTCCTCTCTGAGTCTTCTTTCAAATGATTCCAGTTTCATAATTTTTGGTGAACAGAGAAATGCTTTTCCAATTTTAGAATGAATAAAGGTCTGGTCGGTTTGGTCCAAGTGCACAGCCCAGAAAATTTGTAAATTTGTCAAGATGTCAAAATTCATTAAAATTGAAAGAAAACTCTAAAAACCTCAAATAAAATGTTCCAAAACTCAGAAAATTCTAAAGATTTCAGTTCATGAATCATTTGGTGTCAAAATCATTTAAAGATCGGTCAAATCCGACTTTGATCATTTTCACCATAATGCATTATGTGAAATTCAAATTAAATCGAAATCTTACAGAAAATTCTGAAAAGTCCATAAAACCAAAATAAACTTGTGCGACTCCAAATTTGTGGTAAAATTCTGATTTGAGTTTTCAATCAACTCAAATTGACACAAATGAAAACCAAACCAAATCAAATCTCGATTTGAGTCTAAATTGACTCGAATTGTGTCAAATCCAAATGAAATTTAACTTGAGTATCAAATACACTCAAGTTGTCTAAAATTTAGTGTGAGGCCCCAAATAGTTTCGAACTAATCTAATTTGAATCCAAGTTGATTCGAATTAACAACGTCAAACCAAATTATAATTTGAGTTCAAATTAACTCGAATTAACCCAAACAAATGTAAAAAAATCAAATCAAAAGCGATCCAACTGGACTAAAGCCCCGGTTTGATCATAAATTCCCTCGTCACTTGAATCGGCGGTCCGCTTTGTATTCGATGTGCGAGTGGCAAGGTTATTGCGCTTGAGTGACCAGTGCGGTTACACTCCTGACCCTAACTTTGCGAAGTCCTTGTTTCTGAGTCCACAATATGCTCTGTACTTAGAACCTGGTACTTCACAGGATGCGAGAACAAATAACTCAAATCCAAAATCAAATGTCAAAATTGAAAACAAATATTTCAACTCCAAAACAAGTGGTATCTAATTGACTAATGGACTGGTCGGTGATTTATCACTATGGTTCAAGCTAGATTCAAAATCTTAACTTACCATATACACCCCTCAAAAACAAACATTGCATGCGTAATCACCCAACAAGTTGCATTTCACAACTCTTATAGCCTGGATACATAATTCTTCGAATCCCTTAATCAGAGGTTCTCGCGGTTTATTCCCGAGGTAATTAACAGCAGGGACTTGCGCCTGTTGGAAAGAAAGAACCCACAAAAATAATAAACCTCCACGCGAATAGAAATTCATATGAGTTCTTCTCTCTTCGTTTAGAAAGGACTTATGTCAAATTGTGACACGCGGAGGGTATCTGGATAGATCTTTTCCATTTCTCGCAGTTTAATCATTTCCGCGGCGAAAAAAAGGTCCAGACACCTATTAAAGATGTTCTAAATCTAATTCTTTAATTAAGCAAAATACAAAGTACACGATTATCAAACAGGGTTCCAACAATTATAAATAAATCTTAAACAAATAATTAAAAATCCTAAAATAACAGTTAAAAAATTAAGAGATTAAACTTGATAAACTGAATTTAGGGGTTTCGCATTGCTAATCCTACTGTCTTAGTCCAATCACAAGCGACCTGCCTACTTTCGTAGCAGTCCGCTTGTGAGCACTGGTCGACAGAACTTAAGTGTTCTACTTGTTTCTAGGTTTGCACAGACAACAATCCTACAATCCAAATGTCACTCTAAGTCCTATCGAAGAATATACATGCTTAACTAGTTCTATTTGACAATTATGTAAACTAATGTATTGATTAATCGTACTTAATTCTAAATTTTGTTATAAGTCAAGTCTAACTAATTGATACACTTAATTTCTTATGGAACCTAAGTGTCAACTTTAGTTTCTTAACCTAAGTTTCATAAGTTTAATCCTTGGGTCTGTGATATCCCTCAACTTTCATATATTGAGATTAGACGTCTTCGTTTCCGATTCTTGGTCTAGGTTTTCGTCTTTTGATTAATAACTACTAGAGCACAGTTCCGCTGCCACACAATTTAAGCTGCCACATTTGCCACACTATTCCATCCGTTAGATTAAAACAGAATGGATGGTTGTGATTAACATTAACAGCTGTGTTTATTTCACTATTATTCGTTTGTCTCCTCCTCATAACTTCTGTTGGAAATTTGGAATATGAAACGACCCTCTAATTTTTTCTCTCTCCCGCACACTCTTTCGTCTCTAGTTCTCGAGCTCTTACGCTTCATATACGTGCAAAGACCACTTTGCAATTCCATCAAAAAATTTTTTAGATAAATACTATATAGAGGATATCTAGCAGTACAACAAAAATGAAAAATTCCAAAAAAAAAAATAAATATAATTACAAAATAATGTATAAGCTTGAGGCATGTTCCAGAAAACTCAAAATTAATCTTGTATAAAGCACTATCTAATTACAGAAAACAAAAATTAACTTCAGTTGTTCACGCATGCTGTAAGCACAATAAATATAGTTGCTGCATTTTTTTTCTTCTTTTGTATGGAATCCTATTTGCTCATGTTTCATTTGATGAACGAACTCAAATTTTTTTTTTTTTAAAAAAAAAATGATCTCTTGGATTTAGTATTATCGATGATTATTATCAATTTACGTTTTCCAACAAGAAATGTGTGGCAGCTAAGTATCATATGGAATTGACAAATCATTAATTAATTGGAAGAATGAAGACGGATAAAATTAATGATTTGTCGGGAGAGCAATGTAAATAAGGTAGGCTCGATCAATCCTTCTTACGGAGGCTCCAATGTCGGGAGAGCAATGTAAATTGTAAAAGCCTATCTTATCTACAGGAAGAAGAGCCTACCTTGTTCATAAGAAGAGCCTGTATTAATTTTTCGAGGGGACCTCTAATGTTGGGAGAGCAAATTTACATAACCTCAAAGTAAAATTTAAAAAGCCTATCTTATTTACAGGAAGAGCCTACCTTGTCTACACTTGAGGGATTGATCGAGCGAAAGCGGACCGAGGGCAGGTTAATCAAAAAAATGGAGCGGAACTAAAATAGCCTATCTAGTTTACACAAAGAGCCTGCCATGTCTGTACGAAGAGCCTATCTTAACTCATCTCTTTGTTTAGCTCTTCACTGTTCATGCAGGGAACAGTTTAATCTCAATCACCAGCCTTGATTCTTCCTCCATTTTCACAGCATTTGAAGGTGATCAATTTCATGAACTTTGTTACTGCCAAGTTTGCCTCAATTTTTCTTCAAATTCTGGTCCACTTAATCCATTTTTTTTTGCACCTGTTGTTGCTGATCTTTCAAATTTGTTTTGCAAAAATCATTTCAGCTACTCTCTTAATTAACTCTCCCTCTTTCCTTGGACTTTTTATTTGCTGAAGTCAAATTATAATAGGCAGAAGGAAGCACTCAATTCAATTGACTTTATATCTCAATCGTGGCTTCTCAAATTCCTTATGGTCTGAGCCATATCAACACCTTCTTTATTTTTCTCTTCATGTTTCATATGGGTATCATCAGAGCCAAGCTGTCCCGTGGTAATTAATTTTACTCAATTGAGAACTTGAATACCATCATTTACTGGCTAATTACTTCTTTAGAATTTTTAATTTTGAGATATGGCATTTAGCTAGTCCACAACCGCTCCTTGTCACCATGGATTTGCTTCATTAATTCTTTCAATTAGTAACTTCCACATCTCCAACAAAGTTCCTTTGTTGCTGCCGAGTCACGAAATCAAGTTAATTGTGCATTTCTTCCCTTAATTTAACAATATTCAAGTTTGCAGTGCTTAACAAACTGAGGCATCTCTCTCCCGAGCTCACTGGAGAGCAAGGAAAGAAGTTTACTGCTGGCCTCGAGATTCCTTTTCCCTTTACTGTGTTAAGTTAATTGCAGTGTCGAGGGAAGGGATAGAGAAGCACATTGGCGCTATCGTGGCTCTCTATAAATCACAGAAAACGGGTTCAATTGGGACAGTGTCGGGTTCAATTGGAGCACTGGAGCGATGAGATTCCTTTCTTTACCACCTCTAATCAATTACACGCCACAGTAGAGGGATGAGGAGACAGCACTGGCGCAAATTGCTGTGGAGAGAAGGAGATCGTCATGACGTTCGTCGGAGAGAAATAACGGGAAGCGAAGAGGGAGATGAGAGGGAGCTGCTGTCTGGGCCGAATCATCTCATCGGCTGCCTCTTTTCTTTTTTTTTTTTATTTTGATTTTAAAATTGGGCTTGGGCCATCGTGGGCTGCAGCAGCTTGGAATTTTCAGCAACAAAACAAAAGGACTAATTCTTGATTAATGAAATTTGATCCATAATTCCAAATGCTTGCACAAATCTTGATGCTCCCACAACCGTTCAATATGTCAATTTCACTCCTCTTTTTTTTTTTGTGGAATATGATGTATAATTGTATAATTTCACATATGGATATTCATGAAATTATGCAATTATTTATTTTTTTGTTGTATTTTGAGACACGGCTTGTAGTTTCTAAAAAATATATATTGCATGCTAAATTAACATGATTTAATTTTTCATATCAATATTAGCACCAATATAGGCATTTGAATTTAGAACCATGCACGAGGATCGTCCATGAATGCCAATTATATAATCATTTATATTGTATTTTTTTTTTTAAAGCATGGCTTGTGGCTTCAAGGGTCCATATCACATCATTATAAATATTGTATACTAAATTAACATATAATCATGTTAATATTAGTATTAATATAGAGGTGAAAATTTAGAACCGCTTGTCTTGGCATTGCCTTGGAATTTCGACTACCAATATAATCACCCGATTAATCCGGTATAATTTTTAAGCCACTCTTGAAAATTTATTTGTGTATCAAACGCCCAATCCATTTGTTTATAATGGTCTCGAAATTCATCATGGTTCGTTAGGTAAATATGACAATATTTTAGGGTTCAACAGCAATATATTTAAATTTAGTTACTCCCTTATACTTATTATTTACTCCCTTATGATTATCAGTTATTTCCTTAAATGAACGATGTATTTAAATTTATTATTTACTCTCTTGTTTTTATTAGTTACACCCTTGTACACATTATTGATGCAACTAGTGCAAGATTGGTTCAGTTTACATTGACAAAGAAAGGATAATAACTACTACTAAAATAATCGCTAGTAAAATAACTAAAAATAAAAGTAACTGCTATCTTAATCTTGACGAAACTTAATCATGTGAACGCCCTTTCTTCTTCTTATCAACCTAGAACAAGTTATGCCTCACAAACTTGCTCCATATCAGCCCCTCCCACTAAAGAGTGGCTCATCATCTAGAAAGAATGGATATATATCTACCACATTAACTGTTTTAGATATACCCATTTCAACTAGTAGCTCCACCACATAAGCATAATCATTAATCTTCTTCTCAATCAGATAAAGACCATACTTGCTCCGCATCAATTATTTACTCCATTATAGTTATTAGTTCCTCCCAAATCATTGCGAAACTAAATCTAAATGTCTCTTCTCTTCTCACCCTTCTCGGATCTCTATTTGTTTTTTCCTATATCCGATTTTATCGCCTTCCTCGCTCTGCTCACAAACTTATGATTTTAATCAACATTAAGAAAAGAGTCAGATCTAATCTTAAATTAACATGATTGTCAAGTGGTAGTACACAGAGATAGAAAATGGAGGTAGACGTGTTAGATCTGCTCACGAACTCACGACGCCAGGTAGGAACCTGATCGACAGTGAGAGATAGAGAGAGATCAAGAGAAAAGGAAAAGGGGATGATGGGTGAAAAAAAGAGTAAGGACAGGGGGAAAGAAGAGTGAGGAGACGGAAGGAAAGGGTTGAGTCTCTGATTGCTTGATTATTTAAGACTTTGATTATTCAAAGCAATTCCCTTAAAAAATATTTAAAGCAAAACCAATTGATCCAATTGTAATTTACCTTAAGTAGCTGATATCTCATATTTATATATGTATTTTGACCATACTTAACACCCAAATATTACTCAAACCATTAGAATTGCCTCATGAATTGCTTTGTTTTCCGAGATTTTGGTACTGCCGTGGCATTTGATTTGTTTTGTAGGAACTTGGTGGATTAGACATAATAATTGCATAAAAAGAAGAATTTTGGAAAATAAAAATGACTAGATAGATCCATAGTATTGTAGAGCTCATCCTAAGCTTTCCAAGGATCTTTGAATCACCTAAATCGGAGTCCGGATGAAGAAATTATGGCCCAAATACTATCGGTGCGCAATGCTGGGATTTCGGTCCGAAATGTACTTCTGGAAAGTACAAAAATGGAAACTCCAGAAAAGGAAGACGCGTTTTTTTGTCTTAGCCGTCTCCTAGCTTCTCTCATGGTGTTATAAGCACAAAATTTCATACAGAAAGGGGATCCAAGTCTCCATAGACCAAATTCTCACCTTTCCACCACCGCTCTCGTGCTGAAAGACGCATAATTCCACCATTCTCCATTGAGCACGACCTTGACAGCAACTTGGAGCGATTCTTAACACGCGACAGCGGGAGAACCAATCCAACCACAATTTCATAGCCTTGGAAATAAGAGTTTAGCGAGATTATTTGGTTGTATCTCTTCTTCTCTCTTTGCTTGTATTGATGATGAAGTTTGTATCTTATATTTCTTGCATGTTAGGCTAGTTTATTATGTCTTAGGGCTAGTTAGTAGATTAGTTTAGTATTTTGTGATGACTTGATGGATTTATATTATGCTATGTGATTTATTTTGTTGAGAATTATATCTTGCTTAATTAAATTGATTGCTTGTTTGATTGTTTACCTATTGATGAACTACAACACCATTAGGGCATTAGACTAGAACTAGTAATTAATTGATTAGTACTTGAGGTAAGCCAATCGCTCAAAAGAGGATGTCAGTTCATGACCGAAAGGTGTAGCTTTTACTGATCCGACATGACTTTAAATACCTCTAGAAATCCAACTAAATAATCTTAAGTGATTAAAACCAAAATCGCGACAGTTGAGACTTAGTCACTTACGTGGTGAATGTTGGAGTTATGTCCTAAAAGTCAATATTTAATGACTTAATTTCTTAGTTTATGTTATTGATGATATTTAATCATTTGTTCCTAGAGTTTATTATTGACAGATCATTCAGGTCGAGGACATGAATTGTAGATCTCTGTGGATCATTCATTAGAATGACAATAATAAATTTAAATGGTCCATAATCTTGATAATTAACAAGGAACATTAATTATCAAATAAGATTATTATGCAAGTTAAGAGATGATTGAGTTCTACAAATCATAGGTAATGAGTTACCAACTTAATTGCATATGTATATGTTATAGAACACAGTACAGGACTTGACCCAGTGAAATAAACATATAGTTTGTGTTAAGTGTCATTGTTTATTTCATATGAGTTTGATTCTAAGTTTGAGATGTTCAACTTTTCCACATGAGGATAGGTTTTATAAATATCATCTAACGCTGATTTCTCATAAAGGATGCTATACGGACTTTATTTATGCTCTCTTGAATTGTGCGGGGAAAAGTTGTTCATCAAGAAAACCGTATGTCCCTCATTAATATACTTAATGAGTGATGATATCTGTTTGGGCTCCTTGATGGAGTTTGGATTGTTTGGCCAACTTGTACAATCACTCTAGATCAAGAAATGTATAATCTGGAAGAAATGACACATTCCTATCTTGGATTATACAATGATATCATGTGACATAAGAATCAGATAAGGAAATACTATTATTTCTTATGCAGGATTGAGATATTGTAACTGTACATTATTTATACGAATTGGGAGTCATAACGTGTTGCTAGATGCCGCTTATGATTATTAGAAATAAATGACGATTTATTTTCATGGCCAACATAGTATAAATCCTCAAAGGGTCACACAAATAGAGCTTTGGTCACACAGTGTATTATCTATTTATTCGCAACAGTGGGTATTGAGAAAATATGATAGTTTGACTAATTAATTATATACCGTTATGAACCGTTATAATTATTTGAGTCAAAAGGGATCATATAGAAATAGATTAATGCATTATCTAATCCCAAAATAGTTATTAATGAATTAATAATTATTTAGAATCAACACATATTAATATAAATAGTTATATTAATTAATTGGGCCGTCATTTCATAGCAAATGAATAGTCCAATTGAAGAGCAATGAAAATGAGTTTTAATTAAAGGAATTAAATACCCAAAACAAATTGAGAAGAGGCCCATAAGGTCCAAGGAATTTCAGCTAGGATAGGTGGATGACAAGCTTGTAAATAGGTGAAAGTGCTACTTAGGGATTGAGCCTATATAAGGACTCCCTTGGAGGCTCAAACCCTAGGCTTCTCTTTCCTCTCTTCCTAGCCGCCACCTTCCTCTTCTATTCTCCATTTGCTCATGTGTTGAGCCTTCCATCTTCTCCACCAAATAAATAGATTTGTGTTGCAAGAAGGAGGAAGCTATATGGATTAGACTCAAGCTTTGAGTTGCTAGCACAACTCTTGAGCTTTGTAACTAATCCTCTTGGTGGACTCGAGGCCGCCGCCATCCAAGGAGAAGAAGGGGAGAAGGAGAGCACGCCACCGACTTCCATTGATTTGGATTACCTCATAAGAACTATTTGTGAGAGGTAAAAACGATTCTCATACCTTTTCTCATGAAATTGTGTGTGAATGGCCTTAAGCCTAGATTTCTATGTGCTTAATTGTTATTTTGTGCTAATTGTTGGTTCTAAAATGAAATTTGAGCACTTCCTAACAGTGAAAACCAAGTTCCAAATGTAAGTCTAAACCAAAATCGCGACAGCTGAGGCTAGGACTTAGGTTTGGTCGTCAAGTAACTTTCATATAGTGTTGTGTAAAAATATCAAGTCAAAGCAGAAGGTCTAAGACAAGTTTTGGCACGAACAGTGTAGATTTCGGTCCGAAATCTATACATTTCAGTCCGAAATTCACCTCTGTCTCCATGAAAATGGTAGGCAGTGGTGCTTTAGAGATAAACTGGTTGAACACGAAACTCTAGGACATTCATTCTTATCTGTTTGAGTCTAGAAAACCTTAAAAACCAACCAAAAAAATTTCTTTTACTTGTACTTTATTTATTTGTCTTTTAAATTATAAAAACCCAAAACAATTGTCTTGTCTAGCTTTCGTGAGGAAGTAGAGTCTGGTAATCAATTCTAACAATCCCTGTGGGTTCGACCCTAAGCTTTACCAGAACAATTAGTGAGGTAAATCATAGGTATAAATTTATTTGACCTAGGATTAAAATCCTTCATCAATAGCCTAGTCAGTTTGCTCTCTCGATATGCAACAAAGGCACCTTCTTTATGCTTTTTCTCACCACCTAACGCACTTATCACGTTTCCAAGAACAAGAAGCGCCTTGTTTATCTGTATCCCTGAACAAAAATACAACATAAATGTAAAGAAATACACAAATTCGTAAATGCCATTATGAAAAATAGTTAATTTGAGATATGCCATTGTTAGTTGCTAATTGGATTTATGCCATTATCAAATTATATAATTATATATGTGCCATTATCTTATTCCAAAAACGATTAAATTCTACAATTGACATCATGAAATCTCTCATTGTTTCTAAAAATCCGCAAACTACCTTTTTAATTTTCTACTTGCCCCTTTCTATTTGCTGCCGATCATCATCCACCCCTCAAGTCTATGGTGAAAGTCTAAATTCTAAATAACAATTTTTCCTATCTTCTTTGATAACGATTCTGATTCTTTTCCCCACGTGGCATCCCTATCACCCACCCCTCAAGCCTACGGTGCAGTAACTATATTCTTTATTTCTGAATTAATTTCTATCTCATAGCTAATTAAATAGATGATAAGAAAAATTATAAAAGCCTAACCTTCTTTGAGCCTCAAACCATCAGAACAAGTACGCTTGGCACACTCTGAGCCAGCCAAGTCCACCAACTGAAGCTTGGACACTAGGATATCATCACCAAAATCACCAGCTTGCTCAACGTATATAGTGAAGATAGCATGAGACCGGCTATAAGATAAACAAAAATTATTTTATCAAGGAACTTGGATAATGTTAGGAGAATTTTAATAGCATTTTGTAGTGAGATAGTGCTGAGTCATTTATCAAACAAAACTTTTTGATGGAAATTTTCCCTCATGGTATTGTACTGTTTGTAATGGCACATCATATTTCCTAGTGCTATACTAGAAGTGTGCATGAGAAAGCTGTGATTTTATCCTAAAATCATTGGAAAATGATGAATATGCCCATGTCAACGTCCAGTATGCATATGTTTCTCCAAAAACCTTCCAATTAGTTAATTGTTTGACCCAATTTTATGGTGCTCAATTCATGAGAAAAATTGGATAATTTCATGAATAATAAATGCATGGGATTTGAGAAAAATCATGAAAAATGCCAAATGATCTCCAAAAATCATGAAAAAATATCCAAAAATCCAGAAAACCATGAAGAAAATTATCATGTTGAGAAAATACACAAAGAACATAAAGAGGTCCTATTTTATGCAAATAAGTCCATAAATTTGGATAAAATAAATAAAATAGAAAGAGGGGTCATTTGAGAACATTCTTGATTCTATTATGTTCTACACATTTTTATGAACATGGAGATAAAATTTCATGAAAAAATCCCAAAGGAAAGGGGTTCAAATGATTTATTTTGTTTCAGCCGAATGTTAAAAATGAATTACACATGGAAATGGAGAACACCAGTAATGAAAGAACGGAGGAATGGACACCCAGCGTTCAAAACCTTCCCCCCATACAGATCAAATGTTAGCTACTCCCGTTCCACAGCTTCCGTGTCTTACAAAAAAATGAAGCAACGAACGGATCACAGAACACCGAGTGCAAGCAGAAAGGAAGAAGGAGAATGTCGCTGGAGACTTTGGCCCTGATCACAATGATTTTTACTCGGGATTTCATTTCATTTCATTTCATTTGAATTGATTTCGTAAGATTTCATAGGATTTCGTTAGACCTAATTACATAAGAATTCCAACCAAATGACACCAAATCCGCTCATTGTGATCAAGAATTTTCCAATGAAATGAAATGAATTGAAATCCTACGTTAAAAAAAGGGGATTGTGATCAGGGCCTTTCTCTTCACAAAATTGACCCCTTCGTGAATGATAAGCTAAGTGCACCTGGAACAAGATGAGCCGAGAGAAGCACCAACTGTTGGACCCACGAGAGGAAATCGTGGTGTATCATATGCCTGGACTAGCTAAAATCATGAAAGAATGGAGTAGAGTTCTCCAACAGAAATTTGTTGGGCGAAGTGGTTACGACAAACCGCCGGGCTCCATGGGGATTCATTGAACCTGGACGGAAGCAAGGCCGGGAGAGAAGTCTATAAATAGAGCAGCTCCAAGAAAGCTCGGGGCTTCTTCCTCCAGAGAAAATTGTGCAAAAGAGAGGGTATTAGGCTAGATAGAGAGAGACAGTGAGGAAGCATTTCGACAAACAATCGAAGTGCAATCCGAGAGGAGAGAAGTTGAGCGGGTTTTAAAATTGTTTCTCTGGTTGTAATCAAAGAAGAAGGTGAGAAGAAAGGTAAACGTCGGGTTTGTAAGTTCAATTTGAAGTTAGTAAATGAAATTGCGATTTGTGAGCATTGGATTGAGTTTCCCGTCAGTAATTGCTTTGATCTGATGGCTTTGGTCTTTAATTTTGCTTTGCATTGACTAATTCGACTTCAATGTCCTCTCAATTGAACTTCTTGAACTGAATCACATCTCCTTTTCCTCTTTTCTTTTCAATTGTTACTTGTTTTGAGTTCCGATCAAATGATCTTTGGTTCCCAGCTCTAACTCTACTCGATCTCGATTGAAGTTTCTTCAAATCCTGATCCTTAACTTCGCCTCGACTGGGTTTTACTCAGATCCTGGCTTCAAAATGCTTCGACTGGAGTTTCTCCATATCCTAGCTCCTTTACCTCGGCTGGAGTCTCTCCAGTTCTCGGTAGCTCGTCTCCAACTGGCCTTGGCCATGGTTGGAGATGAAATATAGACCACCAGAAAGAGGGGATATGCTGCCAAATTTCTGTCAGAATTAGTACCTTGCGTAATTGTACAAAAATCTGGACTAAACTGCATAATATGAATTAGTATGATTCTTCTACTCATTTGTTGCATGACTTCTGGAATAAGTTATTGTATAGTAGTTGATAGCAATGTAATGTGATTATTCGAAATTCTTGGACTAATGTGCATAAATGAGAAACCACTGAATAGGATCTGCCTCATAAGCTTATAAATGATAGAATTGTGCATTTAAGTGTTAGATAGCAATTAGAAATAGCAAAAACACAATTAGTCAAAGTCTCTGGACCTTAGTGAAAACACCTCATGAACTTGGATTTCATTACTGTAATTTCCATAAAAATGTGTTTTGGTTAGCCTGGAACAGCATAGGAGAAGTTCAACATTTTTCTTTTGGCACTGCACCTCTTTTAGTTCATTTTGTCAACCTTTTATTGCATAATCTGCTTTAGTTCATGTAAGTAATAAACTGAAGCGTAGCATTTACTTTGTAAGATCATCGTTGTTAGATATTAGATGTGCATTTCAATAAATTTATCTTAAGCCTTCTGTAATTATAGATAAATACTATAACTTTGCATTCAGGACGCAGGTAAGTGATGTACTTTGCTAATTTATCAAACTTCCATTAACTGCTATCTCCTAAATAAGGTTGTAGATACTTATGTGAAAAAGATTGAACTTTCTTTCTCAACAGGGAACTGTTATTTTGAGAATAAGCGTGCTTCCAATTGTTGTTTACCAATGGAATATATGAACATAGTATATTGAGTCTAATGCATATTGAATCAATCAATTGGTGTTATATGAAACTATAAGGTGAACCTTCTGTACCAGACCATATGAAATAAAGAATGAAACGTAAGGTAAAGTCATACACTGTCGAGTATACAATATGCTTATTTTGTAAGTAAATTGTTAACAACTAGTGTACACATACATCAAAATTGAATGAAACAAGTTATATATTGTCCATCACTCAAGCTAAAACCAAACCAAATCCCACCATGTCTCTCTCAGTATCATTCTTTTTACATTACAATGCCAACCCATGGTTCTCCAACCAAGTTAGATGAAAGCAAACCAAATTGGAGCCGTATATCATCTCCCTTCACCTTCGTGAGGCTGTAAACCCCACCTCTGGTAAAATCCAACCTCTCATGAATCTTGCGACACTAGCTCCAGTACTGTCACATACGATGATGGCTCCTCCACCATTACAGGCCAACGCAACCCAAACTGAGTATAACAGCTTTCTTTATAACCTCACGATGCCATAGAGCTGATTCCCCGACCTGGCGGTGGCCGGAATCGCTAACGGATCCACATCCGACAGCTTCACGAACCCGCTAAGGGAGCCAGTGAACCCGTCTTCCTCGACCCAATTTTAGCGCCTGAGTCTCTTTGATTTTCTGTGACAAAAAGCGCCGTATTTTGTTTGTTACCCGCTGCAAAATTCATCTAATGTAATTGATAAAGAATCAAAGAATAAATAAAATGAGCCAAGCCCAATATAAACAAAGAGTCGATCAGCCCAATTTGCTATTTTTGAGAAATAAGACATGGCAGCCACATCAGTTCCCATTGCCACGTGGCCCAACCAGAAAAATCTAAATCAGCTGAAAACTTAGAAAATTCACCAAAAATAGTAGGAAACTCAGAAAAATTCAAATAAAATATCCACGAAATCCTAAAAATCTGTAGGATCTAGATTTACTTTGATATTAAAATCTTTCAAAATATTAGCCTTTTATATTTTTGAAGTATTTTCGCTATAAAAATTGAATTTTATAAAATAATAAACACAATAAAGTTTAGATAATCTTCTATAAAATTTTCAAACAAAATAAGTAATTTCAATATTAAAACAATCTTCAAGGGACTATTTTCAGCTGAGTACCTTCAAATAAGTATTTTCAAAATGTAAAAACGAATTTTAAACCTTTAGATTTCTAAAAATCAAAATAAAGGAAAAATAATAAAAATCACCAAAGCCCCAAAGTCAAAGCCAAAACCTCTTCAATTGAAGAAAAGTCAAACCGTCGAAACCAACCTACTATCCAAAACCTACCTGATAAACAAATATTTAGACGTCCTCAATTAAGTCCCGTCAATTAGGTCTGGTACCGTTAATTGAGTCCGGTTTAAGCCAAAAGAAATAAATTCTCAATTGTGCCCCATCAACTAAGTTTGGTAACATCAATTGAGTTTAGTTTAAGTCGAAAATAAATTGAGATAACAACTTTTCTAGCCTACGACATATAATTTCTCGAATCCCTTAATCAGAGGTTCTCGTGATTCGTCACGAGGTAATTAACAATAGGGGCTTGCGCCTATTGGAAGGAAAGGATCCACAAAATTAATAAACTCTCATGAGAATAGATTCTCGTTAATGTTTTCTTGTTGACAAGATGCATTTTAAACTTGAATTTAAACTCGTGAGGGGTGAATCTAAGGCTTATTCCCATTCTTGAGGAAACTCCATCATTCTTCGAGAAATGACGAAAAAGTCCACACAGATTCTCTGGCATGCCCGGTGGGACCTCTTTCTCCTCTCATCTTTGAGATTCGAGGAATATAATGTATAGGCTAGAAAAGTATTTCTTAAAATTTTCAAATCTTCAAATAAACGCTACTAACGATAACATTGAGTTATTTGTTGTTGCAGGTTGAAATGGCGTTCAATGCAAGCGTTGAGATGAGCAAGCCGAGCGGGATGTTCACCATTGGGGCCGTCCCCATTCGCTTTGACAACCAATTCATGTTCGGCGGCATGCCCTTCGGATTTGCCTATGTACCACTGGTGCATGGCAAGGATGGGCAAGTGGAGATCGCTCGCTCAGATGAAGACATCAAGGGCATCGAGGAGATTGTGCCCGAAGTACAAGAGATGAATAGTAGAGATGAGTGGACCTTTGTCTCACAGAAAGGAGTCTATGAGGCTCCAGCAGTTTCACCAAGGAGGCGTCGACCCAATCGTCGCTCTCCTCAAGAGAAAAAGGCGATAAGGAAAGTTTATACTCAAACCGTCAACGGTATGAGAACTCTCAAAAGGATCCAAAGGGCGTATCAACATGAGTTGGAAACTAAGCCTAATCTTCCTATAAGCAACTCATTTACACCGCTTCGGCTAGTTAAGGAGAATTCTCCAACAGCCAAGCTTAGAACCAAAGGTGCCAAAAGATCATTGACCCAGGTTAAGGAGAGACTGGGGCATGCTAAAGAAAACAAGGTGTTCAAGAAAATGTGGGTGCCCAAGAACAAGATTCATTTGGTAGAACAAGATTCACAAAACAAGAAAGAGCAAATGTTTTGGCATGAAAAGGCGTCGATAGTGCATGCAAGAGTGAATATGGTTGAAGTAGATAAAGAGTGTGAAATGCATGCGTTTGTACACATGGTCGAGGTTGAGGGAGAGAAGGCATACACATCAAATAAGCGAGAGGACAAGAAGAACAAGGATGATGCCTCATCAAGCCGCAATACTTTGGGGGATGACCATGATGATAAAACAAAGGGGAATGAAAATAGGCCCAAGAATGCCAAATGAACGAACCTGGTTTGATTTGATACTTGATTAAGTGCTCAACAAATGAACGAACCTGGTTTGATTAATTCTAATACGTTAATAATTTGAGCACTTAATCAAGTATCAAATCAACTCCAAATTTTATAAAACTTATATAAAAACATATCGCCCGTCAAATTGAACAAGATCAACCGTTTAGATTCAATATTTGAATTTTAAAATCTTTAAATATAAAAAAAGAAAAAGACTTTTGGTACGGTCCTATATATATATATATATATATATATATATATATATATATATATTTTTTTTTTTTTTTACTGCCGAGATCCCAGTCCGGATACTGTGAGAGGGTTAGCCTCGGAAAAAATAAAAATCATTTTCCCTCCCGTTTAATTCGTAAAACCCTCCTTCACCCCTCACTCCACCCGCCGTCGCCGCTCTTTTAATGGCCTCCTCCGCTTCCGCCGCCGCGAAGCCTGTCGCTGGCGTAGAGGTCTCGATACCTGGCAGTGACAAGCTCGACTGGATCTCTCTCACTGTCCCCTCCTCCTCTCCTCCCTCTCCCGCTCCCCCTTCCTCTGACACCGTGGGATCCCGCGACCTCGCCGGATGCCACGTCATCAAGGACGACCCACAGTCGTACATCGTCTGGTACGCTTTCTCTTTCTTATATCGATATTTGCAAATGTTTAGCTCCGTTTCTAAGTTTTCGTGTTTGTGAATCCGCAGGAGGTTCCACAAAAATATCCCTAATGCTCTAGAACTTTTCGATGTTTCGCCTAACAAGGAGTTCCCTTCCACTGGATTACGCCTTGTTTTCAAGGATGCTCTGTATCCCTTTGCATTTTTGTACAAAAATGAGGTCCGTTTTGCTAATCATTTTCTTCTTACGAATTCACATTTCCATAAAACTATCCGATCGACTGTACTAATTTCCTCCTTTGATTTGTTTATCAGGTCAAGAGTGGTTCTAGTACTATATATTCCCTTATTACTGTGACAGTATCAGGATTTGCATACTTGTGTAATATCCACAGCCCGTCTTCTTATTCTCCTGGTTCGACATTTCCTGTGAATGATACATTGGAAATTAGCGTTAGAAATGATGCTCATCTTGGAGAAATTACTGCTGTTACTGCGACACCAGGATGTCTACTAATTGGTCGGCAAGATGGGTCTATCAGCTGTTACCAGCTTGGGAAAATAGACCCTACTTCCCCAGGTTCTCTTTCTATTCAAATTTATCTCCCCTCTATTTGGCGCAATATGATAATTTCAAGTTCAGTGAGATTGTTATCTTTTCATAATGTTATATGTTTCAATTGCTACTCAAAACTCAAAAGTTAAAGGCACACATAAGGTGCATGGGTGTGTAAGACACAAAGAAAAAGCACACACCTGCATAACATGATAGGAGACATGTATTGCAGTATTAGACAATTATTTATTGGGAGGCTCGACTATACGATTACAAATTCCACAATTATTGTTTAAAGAGCCAACGACAAAATAATTTGTAATTCTGAACTATTTGATTAATTTATTTTTTGTTCACTTCTATTATCATTTTTCTTGTTGAACCATTTAGTTTGAAAAACTAGGTTTTCTGCAGCCTAAGCTGTGTAAAGTAAAATTCTTTTCTTTTGGTAATGTCAACAAAAGAAAATAAAAATGTGTCTAAAACTTTAGACAGGTGACGTGGTACGTTAATACCAAAGAACTAGTCTCAAATGCCATAAATGAAACGATTATTGCAGCTACTCATATGAATGACACCCAAAATATACTCCAACTGACAATTACTTCAACATGCCAATTACTTAAAAACTAGTGTTCATTTCCCTTCAGACAAATGTAAAACACTGATTCTCTCACTATTCACTTGAGGTTCCACACGCGCCCTTCTTAAGGGTGTTTCAAACATACCCTTAAGGTGGTTCAAACAATGAGTTTGGAAGCAGTGGCAGAGTTGGATACCAACTTCTGGAATCGGACATTGCTTGGGTATCTGGGATGTCAAGCAGTTAACTAATATCTCCATAGAAAACAGTCTACCTACCTATAAAAAATCTTAAGGCCCTGCTCCAGAAGGAGTGAATGGAAGTGAATGAAGGAAGATGGAAACTGACTGTACCTGCCCAAGGTGGTTAACCTGCTCCAAATCACCAAAAGTAGGATGGTAAAGGAGGTGAATGAAGGAGAATGGGGAGAACTTTTATATATAAAATTATAAATGCTGTCAATATGTTCAGTTCCAAATTTGGAGGTTAACTATAGTTTCTCCCTGTCCTTTTTATCTCCAAATCTGGAGCAAAGCGTGAAGCGTAGGGCATAATTGAACAATTATTATTATTATTTTTTTGAGTCATAAGCATATATGTGTAATTTTACAATTTCTTTGGAAGTTCAAGACGTCAAGTGTTCATTTCAGTTCAGATAAGTGTCCGTTTTGGTTCACACAGGCATTTCTTTCTGTTCAGAACAGTGTGTGTTTTAGGGGGTGCAAATTATATATGTGGATGTATAAATCAGCTGTAAATAGGCAATTGCTCATTTTGGTTCATAGAAGGGTGCATTCTAAGGCGTGCAGGTAACATTGTAGAGGGGCGGTACTTGGAAGGGGTAGTTATGTGTCTCCCAGGTGGAAGAAGCATGATATCCTATCACAGAGAGCAAAAAAAAAAAAAAAAAATGATGCTGATTTTTAAATTGAAAGTGTGCATCATTTTACAAAATGGTAAAGCAAGTGCACTATTGTTCCCTATTGCTTGAGTGCACGAAGCACAATGAAGCTGTCTTCATATCGGGCTTGGCTGGTTAAAATTAGAAGTGAATGTTTGGCAACTCACCTCACTTGTTGCCTGACTGCATTGGTTAGACTATTCTATGGTACTAATCAGTGCAATATGAATACCGGTCCACACATCACATGGTCGCCATCATAATTAAATGAAGCTGAATGGGATAACCTTTTGCGGGCGTTGTGAACTCTGAGCAAATTTTTTAAATTGAAGTCCAAATCTCAGGCTTCAGAAAATCCAATTAAATCTGTATGGTTATTGTACCAAATAAAAGTAGTTGATCTAATACGCCCTTCATATGTGCTACTTGGCTATGGCAAATCTGCAATGTGGTTTCTATATTCGCTTAATTTGACAATAACTTTTTTTTTTTTTTTTTTTTTGTGAATGATCATAGGATTCTCATATGAACTTTGTGATGATGCGGTGATCGGTCGCATTTTGCGTAATTTTGTGTCTAGGTGCTCATCCTAATATACATTTAATTTGTGCATCAATAGAACCTTATAATTCATATATATATATTGTTTTACTCTTGTATAAGCTTTATTTTGGTTTGCAGGGTAAGAGGGGCAGGTCCAGTGAAAGATATTGTGATTAGTGACCTACATGGCAGAAAGTTAGTTTTTTCTATTCATGAGGACAATGCATTGCGTGTATGGGATCTATCTAATCGGTTGAGACTACTATCTCTTAACCTAACCCCATACCAACCTCAAGGCAATTTCTGTTCCCTTTCCCCTTATTTTATAACTAGAAAGTAACTATGAAGAATTGTAGCATTCTTCATATTGCCTTGTACATTTGGATTATTAGAGGGCTGAAATTTCACATTTCATAATTGCAGGAGCAAAGCTGTCTAGGCTATGTGTTGGATCAATCGACATGGACAAGGATTTAATTCATATAGCGATTCTATACCACGGTGCTTCGGTAAGTTAGAGATGCTCCTTTGTTCTTTCTTTTCAACATTTTCAGAATTTAATTTGTTGATTTCATTGTAACTTACAACTATAAAATTGGAAGGAGCAGGACCGCAATGGAATAATTGTGTATAGCTTTGATCTCAATACTGAGGAAAAAATGCTATTCAGTCACGAGCCCTCAGCATTTGATGTTCCTCTTGGGGAGGTAATATCTGCCTTCAATCTTATTTGTTAGTTTTGATAGCCTATCTTACTTGATTGCGACTAGTGGTCTAATGTGATTTGTTTTTCTCTTCTTATTTTCACTAGGGAAAAGCTATTGATATTAAAATGAGCTCCTCAAAGCTTTGGATACTGAAACAAGTGGGATCAATATCATACGAGCTGATTGATTTGGACTGCGACACGTAAATTGTTTAGTTGGAATCCTGATATTGAAACCTTGATTTTATACTGTACAGATCATCATTCTAAGACCCTCAAATAACCACATTATATTTAGTCCAAGTTTGGCAAATATGTACCATTACCTAGGAGCATGGGAACTTGGAAGATTTGGGGTTTAGTGGGATCAATAGCACTACTGAAATCTGAGATCTAAATCCTAGTAGCATCTACAAAGTTCTCTACAATAAGACTCCACAATACTGATATAGTTTGCGTTGTTTTTTTTTTTTTATTTTCTTTACAGTGAGAGCTCATCAGCTTACAAATTGCAAGAGGAAACAGTTGGTGAGCAATTGTTTCAGGATTCTGATGATGCAGATCTGATATGGATATCTGATGCACTATGCTCTTTCCTAAAGGTATCCATTTTCTTCCCTTTATTTATACAAATAGGATATGTCTCTAATATTTCTTTCATTTTTTAGGATGATGCCTTGAATTTTTTGTCAAGCATATTTCTGCGTAGACTGATCCAACCAGGAGTCTATCAGAGTTTGGCTCTGCGTGAAACTTTCCTAGACTATAAAAAGTTTTTATCTGAGTCGCAATTTCAGTCCCTCTCTCTTACTGGAATCAGAAAAGAAATTGTTGGAATAATTGAACGTGAGGTACTCTTTTCTGTATTCATGTTATTTCCTTGTTGTCCAAACCTCATTCTGTTTTTTTCATAAGAAATATAGAAGGTTAAATCTTTCTCCCATCACATGTGATTTGGTAGTTTCTTTTGGTTCATACAGGGAGCTAATAAAAATCCAAATCTGAGTGTCTACAATTGGAAGAAGTTCTGTTCTCAGTTTTTCCAACACTGGCGCGAGAACAACCTCCCATATGGTTTACTTCTTGATTCAAATAGTGGGGCATTTGGATTAATCCGGAAGGGGTCTCTTTCTCTTTTCCGTCATTTGGAGAGTGCTGAGCAGCTTGCTTTTGGTTAGTTCGAGGCCTTGAATTTATTTAATAACATTACTTCTTACTGGTAACCAATGTCTTCGTACAGAAGCTCCATTATTTCCTTTCCAATTCATCACTCTTAAGATAATTAGTTTATCTGCTGCCTGTAGTGCTGTTCAAGTTTATTTTTTGAAGTTGTTAAGTTGAATTTTGTTTGATATGTAGTTCCTTTGCTTGATTGATATCTTAGGATGACAAGATTGGGGGCATTAGAAATTCTTAATTTTTTAAAAAGACATTACAAATATTGTAAGAAATCAGCATCTAATAACTGATCAATATAACCTTTTTTTCCAGGTTCCTCAGAGAGTGTTGTATCACATTTGTCTGACACCTCAATTGAACCACAAGTTCTTGTTGAAGTTCTTGCATGCATCAAAAGTATAAGCCATCATCTTGGCTGGGTTGGTCATACTTTTTATCACGAGTCTCTTATCTCATCAATTGTATCCTCTGAAGATATAATTTCTCAGCTAGTGAAGTTTCTGGAAGCTGGATTTGGTCCTGCATCTCCGGCCTCCCTGGTAACAATATTTGGGTCTGATGCCTATTTGGCAAAGAGGCAATCAGCCCATAAAAATCAAAGGAAGTTCATGGTCGAAATACTTTTGTCTCTGCACAATCTCCTTTCTAGTGCTACCAGCTGGGGAGGGGCGTTATTGGTCGTTGAAAGGTACTTGCAATGCCTACGCCCGCAGAAATTGAATGCAAGAAACATTGAGCTCAAAACTGGCTATGGCCTGAATTATTCTGTGATGGTTCAGGTGATGTCTCAAGTAGCTAGAAAAATGTTCGAGTCTGCTTTCAACGTCCATTTGTTTCTGGCTTATTTGGTTAATATCAGCGGTCAGGTACATAATGTTTTTCAAGAACTTCTCATTTAAATGACGTCAAGCATATTTAATTATTTTCTTTGATGTTAAAATATAATTTAGGGGATTACTTGGCTGTTTGGGAATCATAGAATATTTTCTTTGTTTTATTTTCTTTTATACAAGTTAATTTAAAAATTAAAATATTTGCTTGATTTAAAAAATGTATTTGTAGGTGTCATTGACACAAGCAGATGTTGCAAAAATAAAACTTCATCTGTTTCCATTGGTGGAAGAGATACTATTACAATGGGCTCTTGTCCTTTATGCGGGAGCCACGCCAACTACACGGCCTCCTCTTGAGGATTTTAGCTCTCAACTTTCCTCACTTCAGATAGGTACGTCTTTCCTTCTTGCCTCTGTTGTAAGCATTTTTGTTCTGCTTTCTCTGAAGAATTCCCATACTTGATGCTGGTATCAATTCTGGATATGACTTGTACTGGTTTGCAAATTTAGCCTTGTGATTGTTTGAATTTCTTTGTTGTACTAAAATTTTGAACGAAAGGATTGTGTTTATGTCTCAATTGTTCCGCAGAATAACACTGTAGCTAGGTATGCAATTTTCATCAATAAATAAATGACATTTTATTTGAAGATGAGATCTTTGACCAGAGTTGATATTTGCTTATTCTTTTATTTACAAAACAGGTGATGCTGATAAGTTCTCATTGCGTAAAAGGCTTGGATCCATTTATTTCACGCAGGCTTGCCTGCTTGATTTTCCAAGCTTAGATGGTGGGCGAGATTCTCTATCTTCCTCCATTTTAAATCTGACAGACTTAATTGACCTGACAAGAAAATTTATTAGCTCCATCCTATGGGGGGAGGATTCTGAATGCACTTCATCAATTTTCTCTGGACTTATTACTCACTTGACCCCTATTCTTGTCTGTCATGGCCAGTATGAAGCTGCTGAGGTATCACTTGTAAATTTTATTCCAATGAATTAATTTGTGATGAATTATTCTTTTTTTTTTTGTGCTTCAGAAGAGGATGAGACTTTGTTAAGAAATCCAATTGGACGTGTTTAGTTGCAATAGAGGTTTTAGAATTAAAATTCTCTGACAAAAATTTGTCTCAAGATTCTGGGTTTATTGCGACACTAATTTTTGCAACACATCTATTTTTTCTGCATGGAGAATCTCTTGGGAATAGTTGATACCTATTCAAGAAACAAGAGGGCAAGCCAGAGGGAGCATTGCGGTGACAGTGAATGGTGTGCTCGGCTCCATCTGAGAGGTTTTTGTCTGTTGATGCTGGCTAACACTGAACTTGACACAGTCTTGAAAGACCAAAAGACCCATGAATCTATTCGTTGCTTTTTCAGGTAAACTATCTTGCGAGGTTCAGTTTATTGAACCTAACTTTTCTTTATGTTGATATTCTGATTGTAACCATAGGTGATTGAAAAATGTTGCTATTATTGATTATGTTCATTCTGTGTGAGCAGAGCTGCGTCAGGTCAAGAAGCTCCACAGACATTACAAAATTTCTCTTCAGAGACAGGATTCCATCATTCAGGTAAGGCAAGCTTCCATTTTACTTCGGCATAAGGGAAATATCTCCCCTCATTGTGAAATTTCACATATCACTTTAGAATCAGTTGTACAGCACTTTTTATAAAATAATCATAGAATAAAAGTTCTCTTGGTTTTTATTTTTTCACAGAAGTGCCTGTGTTATATGATAACTCGATATAAACACAGTACTGATTTTTTCAATTTATACTCAGAATTTCAAGTTAAATTTTTAATCTCTTATATTTTGGTTTATGTTAGGGGAAGGTGAATCCGTTGCTGTGTGGCGGGTCCATTACTATCAATGGGCTATGCATTTGTTTGAGCAGTATTCTATCAGTGAAGGTGCATGCCGGTTTGCACTTGCAGCTCTTGAACAGGTGGATGCTATAGCGGAAGATGAGATTAGTGAGCCGATGAGTACTGTTCGTGGCCGGCTATGGGCAAATGTGTTCAAGTGTAGCTTGGACCTCAAACGATACGGAGATGCATATTCTGCGATTATATCTAACCCCGATCAGGATAATAAATTTATTTGCTTGAGGCGTTTCGTAATTGTGCTTTGTGAGATTGGTGCTACCAAGGTTTGTCTGCTTTTGGATTTTCTCATTTTTATGTAGTTACAGTTTTCATACCAAGTGAACCTGTGGGTACTGGTCAGTTATTAATATTTGCTTTTTCCCAACATGGGATTTTACAGCTAGTTTGGGGCTTAATTTTGAGTCTTAACATAATTTTCGTTAAGTTAACTCGTCACTACCAGTTAGGTCTGTCTCGAGTTTTTAACTTAGGTGGAGGTTTCTTGGGCCTGAGATAACCTAAATATTCTAATATTTTCTTTGTATCATCAGTGTTTGAATTTTGGAAATCATCATTCTGTCCTAGCAGATTCTTTGTGATGGCGAGATTCCCTTTGTAGGCTTAGTGAATAGGGTTGAGAAGGAGCTCTTTTCCAAGGTAAGTATTCCTCAGACTTTCTTTTGTTTGTCTTTCTCTGCAATATTAAAAAAATTAATTAGAGATTGCTCAAAGTGCATGGTTGTTGTTGAATAGGCAGAGCGGGCAGATTTGTCTTCAAAGCCAAACCTATACAAGGTACTTTACGCATTTGAGGCACAGAGAAACAACTGGAGAAAGGCAGCAGCTTTCATGTACCGATACTCTGTCCGATTAAAGAAAGAACTTGACCTGCAGATGGGAGAGAGCCGCTACTCTAACTCGCACATTTCATCTGCACTTCAAGATAGATTACATGCCTTGTCTTCTGCTATCAATGCTCTGCAGCTGGTTGATCATGCTCATGCTTGGCTTGATGTGTCTCCGAATGAAGCAAGTACCCGGGTTTCCCCTTTAAAAAAGCCCAGGAACGGCTGTGCTGAAAACTGTATGTCATCATACACTAACTCATATTATTTATATTCAACAGAAATTTAAAGTTATCCCTTGATCCTTATACTTATTAAAGCCATAATTTCAGATTGTTTAAAAATAATGATAGTATTTTATAATTAAATAGGAGAATTTGTAGTAAACCTTAGCTTTGGATCCTTATACTCAGTGTTCTTTGACTGTTTCAAGCTTCAATAAGCAAGTCCAAATAACAGGGTTTTAGACGGTAAAATAAACAGTATAATTGTTTCATCTGTTTCCTTATTGGTTTATTTTTTCCTTCATTTTAGATATTTCTGATCTGAAACCTGAGCAGCAAGGCACACAATATTGTGTGGATTTGGATGCCCTTGAGAAAGAAATTGTGATTACATCAGCTCAGTATATGCTTAGTCTCAGGGATAGTAAATTCAAATTATCAGGTACCTATTTGTCCTCCGAATAGTTGGTATAACTTTTGGCATTGAACTAAAGAAAAGTTACTAGAAAACTTCAAACTTTTATTAAGCAATTTCTTGCCATTACTTGTGCTTGCACTTGCAGGGAGCCAAACTTTATCGAATTTTGTGGATGTTCTAATTCATGAAAATTTACATGAAGCTGCCTTTACTGTTATATTGAAGTTCTGGAAGGGTTCAGCAATGAAAAGGTGAATTTTCCTAACCAAAAATAAGGTTTCCTTTTAAGCTTGTTTTTGGATACATTTCCATAAATTTTGGAGCTAAACATTTTTTTTTCTTAGGGAACTGGAAAGTGCTTTTGTTTCCATGGCACAGAATTGTTGTCCTGGTACCACGAGAAAGGAATCGTCCAGGTAAGTTGGATCCTCTTCTCTGTAGGTGAAAACTGTTTCTTCTGAAAAACTAATTATCAACGACACTGAAGATTTTGACCAAGTCAACTTAGCTTGTTTTGTAATTACTTACTGTTCGGTGAGAATATTAGTTTGAGTGATGCATGAACAATATTGGCAGGCCCAACGTGAGAAGTGCTCTTCTGCTGTTGTCAGCTGAAGATAGAATGGGTGACAGCATGGAAGATAGCCCTGTTGCGATTCAGTTCAAGGGAAGTGGACAATGGGAAGCTCTTGAACATCATCTTGTAATTTTTTTTCTCCAGTCCTTCACACTGCTTTAATTTTTTCTGTGATTTGCTGAGGAACAACCTACAGGATGTTTCTTTTGTTCAGACATTAAAGACACGTTACCTTTCTTAACAAACTAATTAGTTACAGGACTCTTCCATAAATACTATTCATACCATTGATTGTTACTTCTTGTTGGGTGTTATTTTGAGAGTTATATATAGCTAAATACATTTGCTTCTCAGGAGAATTACAGAAAACTGCATCCTCGCTTGCCTGTAGTTGTTGCTGAGACACTTCTTCACACTGACCCTTATATTGAGCTACCACTTTGGCTTGTTCATATCTTTAAGGTACTTTTTCTTGCCAGAAAGTGCCCTGAATTTTGATCATCATATTACTGTTGTGTTGATCAAAGGAAGTACGTTGTGCTTGATAAAATTCCAGCTTTTTTTTGTACCTGTTTAGCATGTGGGTACTTGTGGGTGAGGCATCTGCATAATTTAATAATAGCAATAGAATCAGGGTGGGTCTCAATAGCATGGGAGCAGGCCAAGAAAAGTAGATCTTATCTGTTAACCTATTGGGATCGATTGGCTCAATGTTATAAAATTCCCTGAACTTGGTTATTAATTCATGTTGGACTTTTTACTTATTCGACAAACTTATGCAGCTATGCTAATTTGGGGCAGATATTCACATCAATGTTACATACTTTGGGTAGATAATTTACAAATTTTCGCATGGGGGTCAAATATCATATGAAATATTAATATCAATTTATGATCACATCAAAAGCACTGGCCTATAACTATGGGGGTCAATAGCAAAACAATTTCATAATTTTATGGAGTTCAAACATAATCTTTCTTGGAAAAAAACTTTATATCCTAAAAAACTATATGTATGTGTGATGTGATGAAAAAGGTTGAAGACATGGAACCCCATACTTGTCAAAGGTGTGGCTAAACTCTGGTTAAAATGCTATTTCAGGGAGGACGAAATGCAAAATCTTGGGGCATGACTGGCCAGGAATCTGACGCAGCCACGCTTTTTAGGCTTTATATAAACTATGGGCGATATACTGAAGCCACAAATTTGTTGCTCGAATACCTGGAGTCTTATGCCATGTCGGTAAGTTCCATTACATCTGGTCCCTTGTGTACATCTGTATAGTTTTGTAACTTAATACTGTGAATATGTGTGGCATCTTGTGTAGAGGCCTGGTGATGTTATAAATAGAAAGAGGATGTCGGCAGTGTGGTTCCCTTACACAGCAGTACAGCAGCTGTGGTGTGATTTGGAAGAGATGCAAAGCGCAGGGCACAGTGTGGAGCAATGCAGTCAGCTAAAAAAATTGTTGAGTCAGAGTTTAGCTGCACATCTCAAGCAGGTAAGTACATTTTAGTGATAAAGCACACAATATGCCTCTGTATGAATATGATATCTTTATTTCTTCTATTTGCAAAATTAATTACTTGTTTTATTTTGTTCGTTGCAGATAAAGTTGGATTCAGAAGATGTACTGTCTTCTAGGCCTTAACAAGAAATAGAATGCTTTGGTGGAGCTCACCAAATATGAATCTTGCTGAGCCTGGAGGACATTGCTTCAATTTGTATAGTTTTTATCAATTCAAGACGGACTCCAGCTTTGTTCCACTACCAGTTGTATAAATATTTGACAGGGACCATGTAATGGTGGTTGTGGTAGCAGTTGCAGGGTAGCAATTCCTTTATACTAGCTGAACTCCTAGGTTTATTAACAGTATTCTGTTCCTTTTTGTGCCCATGATTTCCAATTTTTGGTTTTGAAGAAAAAAAGGGCTAGGCTTATATTATCAGCCGTCTCTAGGATGCTTAAAATATTATCAACGTTATCTTGTAATCTTGTCTGAGGTTGTTTTTGAGTAATCATTAATCCATATACTAAACCGAAGGAATGTTTTCTTTTGTTTAATATTGGCGCCATGCCGGCAGAGTATATTCTTTCCAGGGGAGTATGTATCTCTTAGTTTGTAAAATCAATTTATTAACGACTTGCAGTACAATATGGGAAACAATCCGAAGGTGTTTTTAATGTGTATTTCCTTTTAACAAAATAAAATTTTATAAGTTTTGTCTGAGTGGAAGCGTTTTTTATTGACTTGGTAGTGGTGCAAGAGCTAAGAGTCCAATAATGGATCCACATGTTGTCCTTCGCAAGTACCAATTTTACGAACAATAATTGTTAACCATAGGTACAGTTCAATCCGTTATGTTTGGAATGTTAGCTAAAGATGTAGAACCATAACTAATTAACTATCGTAAAAATCCCGATAAGCTTAGTGTGCATCTTGCAGGCCTGCAACTTCCAGGAGCAACAGTTTGGACGCACCAACTGTTATATCATTTCAAATTGGGTGCGTTTAACATAATTATACACTTCCAAGGATGTTAAATGGGCTAGTGCAATTGTAGGTTCCAGTTGCTACTATAATTTTGTTTTATTTTGGCGGCAAAAGGCCCAGGGCAGCAACCCCAATTGAGGTATCTTCTAATCGGTAATAAATTATACATATATAAATCGCCTGTGTCATGCATCGCACGTGAGGGGGTGAAATCACTGTAGTAAGAACAGTGATTTTGATTTTTTGTGGCGTGTGATCTTTTGTGGCAACATAGTATTTAGGATTTTCTGTGGTAGTTTTCATATAATGTTTGAATAATATTTCCAATTTTTTATGTCATTTTTTTATATAATGTAAAATAAATCACGCAACTGTTTAATAGTATATTCGTATAGGAATGAATCGCGCAAGCGCGAGATTCAACTCTAGTATTAGAAACTAGTAAATTTTACTATACGACTATAAAATAAAAATAACAATTTAATTAAAGCGTGTAAAATTTCTATTTTTTTAACCCCCCCCCCCCCCCCCCCAAAGGCACACTATATATCAGTTGAACTCGCAACAACGCTTTTCAGTCCTTCCTTTTGTTATTATTGTGAATAATGCTAAAGTCAAACGTCATCTGATTCTCACTTATTGACACTTCAAATGGTTAATCCAAATTGCTCAATGTGATCATTATATTGAAATTTTTTAGGACCAAAATATATATTTTTTTGACTTTGTAAAATTGAAAGGTCCATAACTAATTAAATAGAATATTTTCTAAAATTCAACAAGATGTCAAGATGTAAAATTTGATCTATAAAGAGATGGACGAATTGAATGGTTCGAATGTACCGTTATAAACTCGAAAATTGAAATCTGATCTCATTAAATATGCACATTTGATTTTAGCATTGCTTTATTATTATTCGTTGATTCATTGATTTAAATAACCCGCGGTCATTGCTTAAGTTATCCTGACATTCCATGCGTAAATATAGTGGGCTGGTGGCACAACCAAAATAACGCGGAAAAGAAGGAATGGAGGTCTCCAGCACCGAGAGAAATCTCATCATACTTCGCTCTCGTTCAAGTGGCTGAAAGTGGGCCCAACGTCTAGAATCGGAACTCGCGGGGAGAACCGCGTCCACGGTAAATTGGCCAACCTAACAATTGTTCCTGGTACACTGGCGCGCACGAAGTTTGATCCGACGAGATCAGAATTGGAATTTGGAAATAGGGGAAGGGAACGAGAGAGAGAGAGAGAAAAAGAGAGAGAAGGCGCGAGAGAAGGCATCGGAGATCTCTTCCGTTGTCATCTCAGCCTTCGTAATTTTCTCTTTACCCTCATTTCCTCACCCGCATTTTTGTCCTTGAAATTGTTCCAGCCTGAAAAGGATCTGGCCGAAGCTCGATTATTTATTCCTTCAAAGGTAAATTTCATTGACTCAATTTGACTGATCTTTTTTTTTTTTTATATTTTGATGATAGGTTGTAGATGCAAATTCTGCAAATTGAATTTTGAAATTGTACTTATAATAATTTGGCAGTGATTTATGATTTGGCAATTATTCATGGAATTTACTTGGAATTGTCAGATAATTTAATAAAATTACGATCCTAAGCTCAAAACGAACCAAGTTATATTGTCGTTCAGCTTGATTTTGACATGCATTGTCAAATTTTGTATGTTTTGCGTGTTTTTTTTATATTATTATTATTTTTTGGGCATTTTGGGTTGGTTATCTGACATCTTATTAGTTATGACAATATGCTAATGAGAGAATAAGAAATATCTGTCCCATTTCATTCTGCAAATTGACAGTTTTTTTTGGAAGAATTGGTAAATGGTGTCCAGGAATACCATTTTTTTTTTAAAAAAAAAAAAATGGGGGAAAAGTGGCTAAACTTACTCCTGCTTGAACTTGCTTTGATAATTCTAGTGTAGTAATTGAAAATGGGAGTGGTGTCAAGAAAGGTGCTACCTGCAGTCGGAACCTTGTGTTATTTTTTCCCCTCTCTAAGAGCTAGGTCCCGCCAGCCGGTCAAGCGCTACAAGAAGATCCTTGCAGATATTTTCCCTCGCACACCGGTTAGGATTCTTTTTGCTTTAAAACACTAGTTTCAATAAGAGCAGGCTCATGTTCTTAAAAAAAAAAAGAAAAAAAATCTTATTACAAAAGATTTTCTTATTGCACAGGATGAAGGGCCAAATGATAGAATGATAGGTAAATTGTGTGAATACGCTTCCAAAAACCCATTGCGCATCCCAAAGGTATTCTTTTATCACATTAGATTTATAACAAAAGTATACACTCAATTTTACTGCTTTAAAGTGGATCATTGCTTCTCAAATTTAAAACTATTATATTATAAGAGAAAAGGATGTTTCTTCATTATTTGCTTCTTTTACGAACAGATTACCGAATATCTGGAGCAAAGATGCTATAAAGAAATGAGAAATGGGCAGTTTCCCTACGTCAACATTATCATGACCATTTACCGCAAATTGTTATCTTCTTGTAAAGAGCAAATGTATGTTTTCACTGGAATTAAATTGCATTTATACTTTTGTTAGTAAAACCATTACGTTAGATGTACATTTTTAAACTAGTTTGTACTCTTGATGTTGTTACATGATTATATCTGTATGGTGCAGGCCTCTGTTTGCTGGCAGTTTGCTGGCACTTATTCAAACACTATTTGATCAAAGCAGAGAGGATGAGATGCGCACTGTTGGATGTCTTACTTTGTTTGATTTTGTTATTAGTCAGGTACTTCTAAGTGACTCCTTTTCCATATTGTACTGCAACAGAAGTTGCATTTTGCATTTCAATTTCAAAGAACTCTGAGAAATTTCTTCTTTAGTGGAAATGATCAGTTTGAGGTAAAGTTGATTTTATAGATTATCATTCTTTACCTTGATTTTTATAGATTATCAACTTACATCGTTACCTGTCTTTATTATGATTTCCCAATGGATACACTAATATCAGAATGTTTTTGATGGCTTGGTAGGTGGATGGTACATACCAATTCAACTTGGAAAGCTTAGTTCCTGGAATATGCCAGCTGGCACAACAGCAAGGTGATGAAGAGGACAGCTGTCTTCGAGCTGCTGCATTGAAGGCTCTCTCTTCTTTGGTACCGTGCTGTCCTTTCTTTTGTTTTTCTTATTCTGCTTTTAACTTAAAAGGTCATCATTACTTTAATCAATTCAGTCGTAGTTATATCATTTAGCACAGTTGCTTTGTCGCGAAACATATTGGTTATTGTATATTAATATAGATTCTTTTGTCTGGAATGATCAGATATGGTACATGGGCGAGCATTCACATATTTCGTCAGATTTTGACAATGTAAGCAAGAAATTGCTGTCATTTTGTTTTTCTTAGAGATCTTCTCTTGCCTGTTATCCATTTATCATTGCAAATACATTGAAATAATGGTTCCATACCTGTATTTCATAGAAGAGTAGCTCGCTTTGGTAAGATTGCAATTTACTTTTGAACTCCCAATTGGTGATTGGCTCCTGGATCATTTATTTACTCAAGTGACCTTACTATTCTGGGTATGCTTCCGTCACCTGGTTAACCTACTTTGACACCAGAATTTTTTCTTCCCAAGATTTTCTCCTTTATCTGTGTAAAAAATAAATATTATTCAAACCATTAAGAATGAACAAATTGACAGTTTGCAATTATAGTACAAGGATTTTGACTTTAAGTATTCTTTATTATCAGGTTGTCTCTGTGGTGTTAGATAATTACCCAAACCAGAAAAAGGCGAATGAAAGTAGTACCAATATTAGTGGTGGTGCACTAAAAGATGACAACAACAACGACAATGGCAATAAATGGGTGCAAGAAGTACGAAGAGTGGAAGGACATGTTGAACCATCTTCTACCAATGTTCTCTGTCGCATTCCCTCTTGGAAATCCATCCACAGTAACAAAGGCAACTTGACCACGTAAATCTGCCACCTCCACTTTCCACTCCACTCCCATTCATTTTCCTCTTTTCTTTTTTTTTCCCCCTTCTAATTCTTATGTTCTTTTTTCAGTGAAGAGGTCAATAGTGCATCCTTTTGGTCAAGAGTTTGTGTACACAACATGGCAAAATTGTCCAAGGAAGCGACAACATTCAGACGTGTTTTTGAGTCGATCTTGCGCTATTTCGATCGATGCAATTTTTGGCCATCACAGAAGGGACTGGCACTACCCGTTCTGTTGGAAATGCAGCTACAGCTGTACGAAGAATCAGTTGCTTCAAATCCTTCGAATCCTCCATACGTTCCAAATTCTTCTAATAGCGGTAAGATATTTATTTCAGTTTCCTAAATCCATTCATGTATCATTTTTTTTTGTTGAAATTAAAGAAAATAAATTATGGAATTTTTGTGTATACTCAACTTTACAGTGCAAAGCACTCATCTGATGATATCCATGCTAATAAAGCACCTTGAACATAAGGCTATCTTGAAGCAGCCAGAAATGCAGTTAAGCATAGTTCAAATAACTGCCACCCTTGCTGAGCAGTCGCGGGTCCAGACATCAGTGCAACTTATTACAGCAATAACTGATCTAGTGCGCCATCTGAAAAGGACACTACATTTTGCTTTAGACAGCAGGGACTTAAGTCAAGAGATGGTAAAATGGAACGACAAGTTCCGGGTTGCGGTAGACGAGTGTCTAGTTCAGCTCTCAAAAAAGGTAGAGTGCTTATTAATGTTTTAAAAATGTAAAGTGATATGGTATTATAACTTAACATTGTAATGTTAAAAAGATACTAATGTTGGGTTTTTTATTACAAAGGTTGGAGATGCGGCACCTGTACTTGACATGATGGCTGTCATGTTAGAGAACATCTCATCTAATCCTATGGTTGCTCAGTCTACCATCTCAGCTGTTTATCGTACTGCTCAGATCATTGCATGTGTTCCAAATGTTTCTTACCAGAACAAGGTTTCTTAAAAATTCTTATCTATTCTAATTTTTAATAATCTCACACTTTGCCAATTATCAAATGATATCAATTACACTCCTCAAAGTCTAACCTCAGCCTTTTCAATTCAGGCATTTCCTGAGGCTATATTCCACCAATTACTTATAGCAATGGTACACCCAGATCGTGAGACCAGAGTTTGGGCCCACAGAATATTCTCAGTGGTACTTGTCCCCTCGTCTGTGCACCCCACTGTCTCCTCACAGTTGTCTAGTGTGCATGATATGCAAAGAACCCTTTCCCGAACTGTTTCTGTGTTTTCTTCTTCAGCTGCACTATTTGAGAAGCTGAGAAGGGATAAATCCTCCTTGAGAGAGAACACTGTCCAAGAGAATGCAGATCAAAAGGGTGGTAGGTTCAGCAGGCAAGCTAGCAATATGAAACCTGCTAGGCTGCAGTCAACTCACAGCCGTGCACCTAGCATGAAAGCCCCTCCTTTGCCTGTAGTGGAAGAAGAAGATCCATTGACTAGGCCTGTCAGAGATAAGGTATCTTTTGTCTTTGAAATTAGGTCTTCAAGTATATCACCTCTTGATGTGTTAACTATCCTACCTTAGAGGAGTCATATCAAGATCTTAAAATAATTCTCTAGCTCAGTTGTTCAAATATTCTTATTCCTTTAGAAGCACAACTTATCTTATAAAATGGCTTGTATTGGATTGAATTGAATGGAATCCAGGAAGGGGTTGTGTTGAGGCTGAGCAGTCGTCAGATAACACTTCTTTTGTCATCTATTTGGCATCAAGCACTTTCAAGTCAAAATGATCCAGAAAACTATGAAGCCATCGCAAATTCTTACAGCTTGAGCCTACTCTTCTCTAGGCCAAAGGTATGTTTCACTCCCTCAAATTTGAATATTCTTTTCTGGTTTCCTATTGAGACTACAATTATGTTTCTGCTTTCAGACCACACTTGATGAGACTCTCACTCAGAGCTTTCAGCTGGCATTTTCTTTAAGAAAAGTTGCGCTTAGTGGAGATGGTAAGTTTGCTAATTTGAGCTGTCTGTCTATCTGCACGTCTGTCCATACATGATTATGACAAAATAGATTTCGATTCTGTAGGTGCTCTTCCTGCATCTCGTCGCCGATCCCTGTTCACTCTCGCGACTTCTATGATTGTGTTTTCTTCAAGAGCTTTCAATGTCCCCACCCTCATTCCCATTATTAAATGTTCTCTCAGTGGCAAAACAGTAAGTTTGTCTTATCCAATCTATTGTGTTGATTCTGATTAAATTCTCTCTTACTTATTTTTTATTCTTTCTTTTTTTTTTTTTAATTGTAGATGGATCCTTTCCTGTATTTACTAGAAAATAAGAAGCTACAGACTGTGAAAACCACACCTGACAATCCTTTGGGACCTCATTATGGGTCAGAAGAGGACGAAAGCAATGCACTGCGATCTCTGTCTGCTGTAGAGCTAACTGAGAGCCAATCAATCGAGTCCATGGCTTCTATAATTGTCAATTCAATAGTTGATTTACCTGATGTAATCTTTTATTATTTTCCTTATTTACATAAACAGCCTTTGCAACATCCCTTTTATTATTTTCCCTTCTTTTACATAAAACATTTTTTGCAACATCCATATTTTCCCTATTTGTACAAAGCTTTTAGCAAATTTTGTGTATGTCCATAGAAACTAAGAACGGAACTTACTAGCATTTGCAGTTTTCATTAATCTTTTCTGTTATATCTTATCAATTTTTTAATTTATTTTTTGTTGTTCTTTTTTCAGTCAGAACTGACGATTATAAGGAGTAGATTGCTGAAGGACTTCTCCCCTGATGACCTGTGCCCACTAAATGCACAATTTATGGAGTTGCAGGCATCCAATCTACCATCATCAGGAGCTGACATGGAAAATGTAAATATATCTCAATGGGTGCTTATTTTGCTTGAAAACCAAATTATAAGGACTTTATATTTTATAAGCCTAAACTCACCTTATACTTTCTTCAATAACAGATATATAATTAATTATATATTTTCAATAAATCTTCATGTACAGATTGTTCCTGCTACTACATCTATGATTGATGATGATGATTTGTTTGGGGAAGCATTTGATAACTTGGTAAACCGCAAATTGATGCCCACCACAGACACATCGGATCTTCTGACTCCTAACCAGATTTTGGATTCAGTAATCCCCCCCCCCCCCCCCCCCCCCCCTCTTTCTCTCCTGCCTCTCTTTGTGTGTATGGGTTTGTGTTACCTAATTATTTTTTCCCAGTTTACAAAAAGTTAAAGAAGAAAATAAGAGTATAACATATTTTTCCAAGTAAATTATGGAAATGGCCCTTACAAGTTACAATATGATCTTTCCCCATTTCATCCTTAAGATCCAAAGTTCTTGTTTTGGTCCCTAAAATTATAAATTGTACCAAATTAGGGCTGCCATTTTAATTTGATAAAAAAAAGGTGAAAAAGTCCTCGTTCATGTATGATGAGTTGATGCCAAGGCAGATGGAAAGATATTTGATAGACAACGAATTGCTGTTAAAGTCATCATCCTCATTGCTAACAAAATGGCAAGGAAATTGATACTCTCATTCATGTCATCAGCTTCAGTGATGTAAACATTTTCTATGTTGGCGAATTGTCAACAGAAAAAATAAATGAAAGACAAATAAGAGTAGCATTACGTGATTGTTGTCAATAAAATAAGTAAATAAAGATTATATCACATTGAAATCAGCATTTGCATCATCATAGGACCCCATTATTATCTATTCATTTATAAACATATTTTTTAATTTAAATTAGTCTTTGGTACAAATTACCAACTTGAGGATTGTAATTATGTAATTAACAGTAATTTTCGCCCAATTTTATTTTCAGGCAGTTGAAACAGCATGGGAGGTAGGGAGATTATCAGGTTCAACAGCACAGGATTTGGATTTTAGTGAAGTGACAAGCCACTGTGAGGCTTTTGTTTTGGGGAAACAACAAAAAATGTCTACTGTCATGAGCTTCTCTAATGACCATGATGCCTCATCTTACATACTCTCAACTTCAAGCTCCAACCATCAAAGAGTCGAATCTTCAGCTTCAATTAGTGATCCTTCACAACAGGTACAACTAAGCCTTTCATTTTGGAAAAACGGTATATTTAGTCTGAATTGATGCTAATACGGGAGAACATTGCAAATTGTTTGATGATCTCTTCCTATATTGTGTCCTAAGCTCCAGTAATCAATAAACATTTGGGGCTAGACTATTTATGCCCCAAATGGTTTCTATTATGCACATTACTTGATCAAGTATTAGCAGCTTTCATTAGTTTTCGTCAATTGGCTTTTATTTTGTGAATATGCAGAATACAAATCCATTCCTCCAGGGAAATTTGGAAGGATACCAACAAGATTTACTCGAGGATGAAACTAACGACAACAAGAACAACACACTAGATGTACTTTATTTCAAGCTTCCAGTTTCTAGTCCGTATGACAATTTCCTACGAGCCGCAGGATGTTGATGCATTCTTGAATATTTCCCTCATTTTTATGTGGATAGTTTTATCTAATCTTTGAGCGGCTTTCTATTGCTCAATTCTGGGAGCCTGGAGGTACTTAGTATGAAGGTAGGATGCCAATTCTCTCTTTTTTTTTTTTTTTTTTTTTTTTTTTTTTTTTTTTTTTCTTTCTTCTCACTTTCCCAATCTCTTTTATTTATTTATTTTTTCTACTTCTTCCATATTTTTTTTTTTGCCAAATATCCCTATGTTTATATATTGATGATAGGCTGCTGACCGTTTGTCATTGGTTGGCAATTAAGGGATTTCTGTTCATTTTTTTGTTATTTTTTCTCAAAGAGAGAATGCTCCAATAGAGGTATGTGTATAGTTCATGGTATTTAAAGCTTTAGTTATCAATTTTGATATTGTAATTAAAGCTGATGACAATTAACATAGTAATATATGTCGATTATGAGCTGTGAAATTACTTGCTTTTTTTTTTTTTTTTTTTTTTTTTTTTCTGTATGGATGTTGATTCTTTTTCTCTTCCTCGTACAGTTTTACGAAAACCTGATTTCTAATATAAAAAGTTAATATATGACCATTAAATTAAAAAATTTCAACTTCCTGGAGAAGAACTTGGTGGCCTATAAGCTGCTCATACATTAATCGGATAATTGGTAACTATAACACCATGAATCAGGCTGCACGCCGCCATTTATCCAATTTTTCAGATGAAACGCTGAGGATTTGTATTGGGCTAGATTAGATTTAACGTTGTGATGAGCTGGCAGTTGTCGGATCAATTTATTTGGGTGGCAACAATGCTTTTATTCTATATATTTTTTTTTTCTGTTTTTATTGCTCCATTTCCCGGCTCACTATTGGAGGAATCTGTCTAGGAAACTTTGTAAGCAGCCCAAAATCACATATGACTTCACTAATGATGCAAATAAATTAAGCAACTCCCTCGTTGATACGCAGAAAGCATCAACGGATGATAACATGATTTAGAAATATTTGTCCTTTTTTGCAAAGTAGCACCCAAGCAGTTTGATGTCAATTTAGTTTGACGAATAATTCCTTCACCATTTCTGATATTAAACTCTTTTCATTTTGCTTTAAAAAGCTCTTTTCATATGCTTTCTGTATGGGATAATTACAGCAGTACTACTACTATTTTCTAAATTGGAGAGGAGAGCCGAGAAAGTACAACATTTTACTTGCGCAAAACTATACCGAAAGAGCAAGGAGGTCTTGGTATACGAGACATTTGAAAAGTGAACTCTACTATCTATTTCTGGCGAAAGAAACTGGGGTGGGTCCGTGGGTGCCTGGGCTATGTCTGGGGCTGACCCAAAAAGCATTTCAAACTCGGACGAACTGGCAGTTTTATCAAAACTCGATCAACAAACCCGGTTTTTCCGATTCAATAAAAGAAATGATCTTTCAAATGATCAAAACGGGAAAGAATCTCGATCCTCTAATCTGTTGGACTGTCCCGTCTGGACCCGAAAACCGTGTAGGCATCGATTCCAGCCGTCCGATCTGATCTCGACAGTTAATTTTTTTCAGGCCTACCAATCTGTTATTATTCACGGGGCACCCATCATGCATCAGATGGTTGGGAGGGATGCGCTACACCATCCGACGCGGCAGCAGATCTCGATTCCTCTGGTTTGATTTTATAAAACTCTCTATCTTTCCCCTCGGCGATAAATAGAAATAAGGGAAGAGGATGTTTTTCTAATTTTATTTTGGATTTCAATTATCTTAAATCAACCATGATATTTTTAACTTATAACCTGTGTGTGCAGTTCTGTTGAACTAATCCCAAAATTAGACAATTTAAATCTGAAATGCCGTCAAAGCAAATTTAATTTCTGTATTATTGCTAAACAAATTTGGAACCATTATAAGTTGATGTAAATTAATTTGGCTTCGGGAAAAAGAAATTGGATGTAAATTTAGTACAAATGGAGAACGCCATAAATTATAATCATTTAACAACAATTCTTAATAAAAAAGCATAAGAACGACATTTCTTTTATGTGCATGTAAAATTTTGAAAGGTACTGCAGTCACAATTTTCAGCCGACTTATGTAACATCGGCATAAAATTCACCATAAAATTATCATACCTTTATCAAAAGAGAGAACTTTGTCTAAATTTGGCATCTATGCCACCTCATGTACAGATGTACTTGAATGTCCTTCGTTCATAGTTTGAAAACTAAGTCATACAGTCATACCACAAAAAGTTGATGACAAAGATATTCCAAACTCGAAGCCTCTAGTTTTGTCTCTTTAATTCTCTAAAAATAGACGATTACTGAAACAACCACTGTTAGTACTTTGACAACGACCAAGGCTAATTAACCACCCATCCATCTTACAGTTTTTCTAATTCCTTTATGCATAGCTAATATATATTAAAATTCTCATCCCATTTTTGCTTTCGTTCCTAAGCCAGCTATACCAATTTTGATAGCACAAAGCATCATTAATTAATTCCAAATTCCAACATCTACAATGGGGCGTTCTTGGAATCTGTTTAAAAGTAGTAGCTCGAGAACGAGGGAACCGTCTGATTGCAATTCATCTCCTATGTTAGTGGACGGTGCTCGTGCCGAGATGGAAAATCCAGAGAAACATTTCACGGTGTGCGTCGGTGCAAATGCAAAGCCATATGTGGTGCCGCTGAGTTATGCCTCCATCCCGTCATTTCGAGCATTGATGGACAAGTCAGTCGAGGAATTCGGATACAAGAGACAAGGGCCGATGCTGCTTCCATGCGAGGAGGAGGAATTTGAGGAGTTACTAGGCAGTTTGAAACAACCACAAAGGTGCAAATCCTGGACACGGTGATGAAACTAAAATGGAGATAACTTTCTATTTATTTATATTTGCTGAATTGCTGGAGCATGTTGGAGTCAAGTTATATTGTCTCGTCTCCAATGCTTTTCTGATTCAGTAAATCGGTGGAGATGTGTTTACTTTTTTAGCAAATCTCGGAAGTAATTTCCAAAATATGCAATTTAGAAGATCTTACATTAAAATTGGCAGAATCCACTTGTAAATTAATTGTGTATATAATTATATATTCAACTTTTTTTCCTTAATGTAACTCTGTTTTAGTTGTAAATCTGGGAAGTAATTTAAAAAATATGCTGTGTTGCCGATGATCTCCAGAAGACCCTACATATTGGCAAATTCAAAGTGCAATTAATTTCGTATATAATAAAAATATTCAAAAAAAATTTCTGTAACTACGTTTCATTTTCATTTCCATTTTTAAGAACATCTTTCGATTTGGCCATGTTCAGATTAAATTACAGTTGGCCCAAATAATGCATAATCTGCGCTAAAAAATGGGAAGGTAACAGTAGTAATTGGCTCCGTCAAATTTGCAAAATTAGTAATCTTGCTCCTTATCCTATAAACCAAAAAAAAGAAAAAAAAAATCCAAAATAAATAAATTGGGCGCTGTATCTCCTCTGTTGATCGAAACAATGTTGTATTTGTATTCTGCTACCGTTTTCTTTCATAAATCGTCATAATTAGATATAAGAGAAAGAGACAAAACAAAAGTAAAACCCCAATATTTTCCTCTAAAACTTGTACAATTTAGAAACAATACGCGCATCTCCTTGGCACTTTAGCTTTCGTTCTCAATTTGTCTCACTGAAAAAAATATAACAAAAGGCAGAAAAAATGAAAAAGAAAAGATAACTAAAATTACAAAAGAACCGAACAAGATCATGTACACATGGATTTCTCCAGCTGATGCTGTGCTCGCGTGGAATCTACCTCCACCGAACAATAAACAAGAGATCCAAACCCCTCCTTTTTCTTCATCACAACCTGCAACACGTTCTCAAACACTGCCACTTCACAGGGAATCCTCAACACCCCTTCTTGATGAAACCCAAACTCCTCTTCGGCCTCCCTAAGCAAATCAACAAACGCCACGTGGCTCAGGCACTCGGTTGGCACGACGTACCTCTTCCTCTCCTCTCCTACGCACACCGCAAAGCATCCCTTGGGGACATTGGTAGAGGTTGATGATGTACTTTCGGAGAAAGAGAGAGTTCTTTTGAGAAACTTGTAAGTTGAGTTGCTAGAGGGGTTTGGTTTTGGATCAAGTGCAACTCTCTTCCATTTCTTTAGGAGGCGATGAAGCCTCACTATATCGGTTATTTTGTTGCTTGTTGGTGGCCTGTTGCACTTGTTCTCCATTATTGCCTCCTCTCTTTCTTAGTTTCTTTCAGAGAAGCGTATTTACTCTTTCTTTTTGTAAAATTTGTCTACGAAAGTGCAACACGAATTAACATTATACGATCGGTTTGGATTTATAGAACTATAGAGGCTCTGGCTGGGGAGGTCCGCTAAAACGAGCTTGGCTGTGTTGTATTTTGTTAAATTACACAAGGGCCCTTACATATTACTAAAATTGTACGTCTTTTCAATTAGGTCCTAAAAATTTTAAATCGTTCATTAGATTGGTTCTTAAGTACGGATGTATCAGTAACTAACATTTGTTGTTGGAAATACATATACATAGATACATCTTTTGATCGATGTTTTAAAACAAAGGACATTTTCAAAACGTTATGTATCTTTCTAGTTTCTAACCAAGTTCTTGTACAATGTGAATCGAAGCAAAATCGATGAAAGGATAAGTACCAAATTTAAATCTAATATAAAACATTTACAATGTGTGCACAATGATACTATATATTTATTTTAAAATTCAAATCACTTACTTTTATAAAACTTTAAATTTCTACTCTAATATATTAACGCATAAGACATACCAGAACCCATTTTTGCTAGCATTGATTTTGGTCGGTTATTTATTAATTACTATCATTATTATTGATGCATAAACCAGGAATGTGCATATTTCGAAAATTAAATATTGGCAGATTTTTTTTAATATACTTAGATATTTCTATATTCGTATAATTATCTTTGTCTACCGTGAAATATATTTATTTGCATGATATTCTTGTGTACAATAAAGAGAAAAATGAACTCTGTTTTTTCTGAACTTGGTTGCAACTTCTGACTTTCAAGGAGCATTGCGAAAAGAGTAGTACTTTTAAAGACTTCCTGTCCATAGTCCGATGTGTACTACATATATGGGAAGCATTAATATATTTAAGTCTAAGTTGGATTGTCTTGGTTATTGTGGATTGTATATACGACTACATGTGAATCTAAATCTGAGAGGTAACCTCTTTCACATGAATCGAGTCATGTTAGATTGTTATTTATTAAATTTCATATGTTATTACTGATGAACTTGATTAGAGAAGTTTCTCAAATCTATTAGAGCTGTATAATAGAATGGGGATGTACGCTTGCACGGAATAATAGTCTGGTTCAATATGAATATCGAATTTTATTCATCATATTGCAGAGACTTCTGTTTGAAGTATGTCATCATCTTCTACCAAGTTATTAGACAGACAAGTTGGCGCCTGTGCAATATTCATCAAGGCAAACAAGGAAAGTTGGAAATAAGAAGGCAAGGTGTATCGGTGCATTTACTGGCAATAGCGCAGATATGATTTAGTTTGTATTTGTTTCTTCTTTGTAATATTTGTTTCTAAAAAAAAAAAAAAGGTGTGTGCGATATATTGATAAATATCAGAACAAGAGGAGGCATGTAACGCAGAAAGGTGTAAGAAAAACATCTCTGTAAAACAAAATATTTGATGAAATAAAATTTGGGAGGAAGGGGTTTTGGGAGTCTTGTGTTCCTTTACAGTTTTGTGACATGGTATCAAGAGCCTGGATGATTGACCTGGTGGTATAGTTAAGGGAATTGAGTTCTTCTTTGTCTTTAACTTATATTCTCTGTACTATATTGCTCTAAGGAGTTTTGATTCCAAGCTTCTACTATTTACAATGGCAAACCCTTCTGATCCCACCGAAACTACTACTTTGCTTGAAAAATTAACTCAATTGATAACTTTACAACAAAATCAATTGATGGCTATGCAACAGGTACCTCCAACGACTACATCACCTCCTACCAATTCTAATCCTAGAACACCTGTGATAGAGGCGCCGTTATAGCCAACTACCATTCCGATTAAATTGGATGGCAACAACTATTCTCTGTGGTCCCAAGCTGTGAGGATGTACATCAAAGGACGGGAAAAACTGAAGCATATCACAGAATCTCCTCCAGCCGCAGATGACCCATTATTTGAACGATGGGACATTGATGATACAGTAGTAAAAGGCTGGATTTGCAACTCTCTTGATGCTTCTCTATATGGTAAGTTTCTTCGCTATCCAACAGCCAAAGAGGTGTGGGATGCGATTGCAACCAGGTACTACGATGGAAGTGATGCGGCTCAGGTATTCAACTTAAACAAACAGGTGCATAAGGTGAAACAATATGGTAGGAGGGTAGAAGAATATTACAATGAACTGGTAGACTTGTGGTTAGAAATAGATTTTCGTCGACCTAACCCTATGGTGTGTGGACCAGACATTGAAAAATTTGACAAGTTTGTTCAAGAATCTCGTGTGTATGTGTTTTTGGCTGGACTAGATGATAGACTTGATAATGAGCGAGCAAATATTTTACAAATGACACCATTTCCAACTCTTGAACAAGCTTTTGCTAGGGTGAGAAAGGAAGCCTCTCGACAAGGAATCATGAATAAAGGAGATGAGGATGCAAATCAAATCTCAGCTGCTATGATATCAAAAGGACAGAGAAATTTTGAGGTACCCTATAACCCTAATAGAAACTCAACATTTGGTGATAAATCTGGACTGAAATGTACACACTGTGGTAAAACTAAACATACAAAGGATCAATGTTTTGAACTGGTTGGATACCCGGATTGGTTTAAAGATAAAAGAAAGGGGAAACAAAATTGGCCTGGAAAAGGCAGAGGAGTTGTTGCGCATACAGAAGGTGTCTCACAAGGGGTTCATGGGTCTGGTGCCAACTTCATGCAAAGCACTCCACAAACACAGGGAGCGCAGCAACTCAAATGGACAGAGGTGAATACCCGTGCTGGGCAAAATCAAGGAGACTCAAGCAACACAACAGCGCAAGCGGCAAGTCTCCACACAACTGGTTTTAGTGCTACGGCAGGTTCAATCACAGGTACATCAAGCATAGTAACAGAAAAAGGTAACTTTAATAATTCCTTTTGTGGTTTGTCAAAAACTAAAGAATGGGTACTAGACTCGGGAGCTACAGATCATATGACATTTTGTGAAAATGATCTTATGAATATTAAACAGTCTCAAAAGGATGGCATCTTCAATGCTAATGGTATATGTTACCCAGTGGTTAGCGCTGGAGATGTATCAATATCTCCTAATTTGGTCCTGAAAAATACCTTGCTAGTTCCATCACTATCTTCAAAACTTATCTCAATTGGAAAGCTCACTAAGGAGTTAAATTGTGTCATTCTCATGTTTCAAGATTATTGTGTTTTCCAGGATATTCACACTAAGAAGATTTTGGGCCGTGGTACTAGAAAAGGAGGATTGTATTACCTGGACATTACGGAGACTGGAAACTCGCTACTGAGTAGTGATACTACAGAGTTAAAAGATAAAATCTGGTTATGGCATAAAAGACTAGGACACCCCTCATTTGGGTATATGCAAAAGCTCTTTCCTCAATATTTTAATAGTTTGAATAATGAAACTTTTGTGTGTGAAACCTGTATTAAGGCAAAATGTCATCGTTCAATTTATTTACCAAGTGATAATAAGAGACTTGTTCCTTTTGATTTGGTTCATACGGATGTTTGGGGGCCATCCCCGGTAATATCTAAATCTGGATATAGGTGGTATTTAACCTTTACTGATGATTGTTCCCGGATGACCTGGTTGTATTTGCTTAAGACCAAGGCTGAAGTTAAAAATATGTTTAAGATTTTTGTTACCATGGTCAAAACACAATTTGAAAAGGATATTAAAGTGATAAGAAGCGACAATGGAACCGAATACTTGAATCAAGAATTGCAAATGTTTTTTAAGGAAAAAGAAATTGTCCATGAAACATCTTGTGTAGGGACACCTCAACAAAATGGCGTTGTCGAAAGAAAAAATAGACACATTTTAGAAATAGCGCGAAGTCTCTTAATTGAAAGTATTGTGCCAAATAGTTTTTGGGATAATGCTGTATCTTTTGCTATATACCTCATGAATCGTACACCTACAAGAGTAAATGATTTTAAAACACCAGTGGAGGTTTTTTCGGCACACATAAAAATCAATTCTTCACTTGATCTGATTCCTAGAATCTTCGGGTGTACTGTGTATGTTCATGTTCAAAAGGAATTTCGGTCAAAACTTGAACCAAGAGTAGAAAAATGTGTGTTTTTGGGCATGGGACAAAATAAAAAAAGGATATAAATGCTATAATCCCACCACACAAAAATTTTATACTTCAATGGACGTTACTTTTCTTGAACATGAATATTTCTATAAAACTTTACAAATTCCAATTCAGGGGGAGAATAAGAAGGAATTGGATTTTGATTTTCTGGAATATTTAGAAAGTACACCTATTTATATCTCCTCTAATCAAAACATGGTGCCACGACAAGATTTGGAATGAAGTATGGAATTGCCGAATTTAAGTCAAATGGATGAATCAAACTCGGATCCAAGAGTGGATGAACCAAATTCGGATCCAAGAGAAATTTTTGATGCAGGAAATATAACAGAGCCGAACCACTTGAGTCATGTAGATCATGCCACTAGTCAAGATACAAAAAATGAAGAGGTAATACAATCCGAGGTACCACACATGCCCGAATCTCTTGGTGATGTTTACGAGGTAAGTTCTCTTGAAACAAGATTTAAATTGCCACCAAGGAATAATAGAGGCAAACCACCAAAAAGATATGTTCCAGAAGATGGTACAAGTACGGAAAGGTACCCAATTGCAAAATATACCACTACAAAGTGCTTGACTGAACCTCTAAAAGGATTTGTGAATCAAATATCATCCATAGTCATACCAACAAAAATAGAGGAAGCAAAAAATAACCAGAAATGGATTGATGCAATGAATGTTGAGATGGATGCATTGGAAAAAAATAAAACATGGGAAATAACACAGTTACCTGTTGGAAAGAAAGTTGTAGGATGTAAATGGATTTATACAATAAAATATGATGCAAATGGAAAAATTGAAAGGTATAAAGCCCGTTTAGTAGCTAAAGGATATACTCAAACATACGGGATAGATTTTCAAGAAACTTTTTCTCCTGTTGCTAAATTCAAGTCTGTTAGAGTTCTTTTATCTCTTGCAGCAAATCTAGACTGGCCATTGCACCAATTTGACGTAAAGAATGCATTTCTTCATGGAGATTTAAAGGAGGAAATTTACATGGAAATACCCCCTGGCTACAAGGTAACAAACAACCCAAATCAGGTGTGCAGGCTGAAGAAGGCGCTGTATGGACTAAAGCAGTCACCTAGAGCATGGTTTGGACGCTTTTGTCAAGCAATGAAAGGATATGGCTATACACAAAGTGAATCAGATCACACTATGTTTTTCAAAAAGGATCAAGGTAAAGTGACAATTTTGATAATCTATGTGGATGACATGATTATAACAGGTGACAACAAAATTGAGATTAAAAATTTAGAGACAAAATTGTCTAAAGAATTTGAAATGAAAAGCCTCGGTGGATTGAAATATTTTCTAGGGATAGAAGTGTCCCGGAATATGGAAGGTATTTATTTATCTCAAAGAAAATATATCCTTGATCTTCTTACTGAAGTCGGTATGTTAAACTGCAAACCGGTAGATACTCCAATGGTTCAAAATGTGAAGCTAGATGCCAACTCAAATCATACACCTACAGACACTGGGAGATATCAAAGACTGGTTGGTAAGTTAATTTATCTTTCTCATACTAGACCTGACATTGCTTATGCTGTTAGTGTTGTCAGTCAATTTATGCATTCTCCAAAGGAAGAACATCTAGAAGCCGTAATGAGGATCCTAAGGTACCTGAAGGGCGCACCAGGAAGAGGTATTGTGTTTAGAAAAAATTCTCATTTACAGGTCATGGCATACAGTGATGCAGATTGGGCAGGGTGTGTGACGGATCGAAGATCAACTGCTGGATACTTCACATTTGTAGGAGGAAATCTGGTAACATGGAAGAGCAAAAAACAAAATGTAGTCGCTCTATCTAGTGCCGAATCAGAGTTTAGAGGAATGGTGAAAGCAATCTGCGAATTGTTATGGCTAAAGAAGTTCTTAACAGAATTGGGTTTTGAACCGAAGTCTGAGATGAGATTACTTTGTGATAATAAAGCTGCTATTGATATTTCTCATAACCCGGTGCAGCATGATAGGACAAAACATGTTGAAGTAGACAGGCATTTCATCAAAGAAAAATTAGAAGCTAAGATCATATCTATGCCCTTTATTCGATCAAGTGAACAACTTGCAGATGTGCTGACGAAACCTGTGTCTAGTCAAATATTCAATGAGTCAATTGAGAGATTGGGTATGACAGACATTTATGCACCAACTTGAGGGGGAGTATTAGACAGACAAGTTGGCGCCTGTGCAATATTCACATCAAGGCAAACAAGGAAAGTTGGAAATAAGAAGGCAAGGTGTATCGGTGCATTTACTTGCAATAGCGCAGATATGATTTAGTTTGTATTTGTTTCTTCTTTGTAATATTTGTTTCTAAAAAAAAAAAAAGGTGTGTGCGATATATTGATAAATATCAGAACAAGAGGAGGCATGTAACGCAGAAAGGTGTAAGAAAAACGTCTCTGTAAAACAAAATATTTGATGAAATAAAATTTGGGAGGAAGGGGTTTTGGGAGTCTTGTGTTCCTTTACAGTTTTGTGACAATTCTGAAAAACAAAAATATGGTATTTGCTTCTAGATAAAATATCAATAATTCCGAATTGACAATTTTACTCTAAATATTAAAATAACATACTAATATTGATTACTGTTCTGGGTTCGAGTCCAGAGAAAAATGGATGCAGAATTTTTGGACGAGAATTTCATTATGGATTTAGATTTGGTCCAATAAGAGACACATGAAATTGCTTTTAACAAAAAGCAAAAAATAAAAGAAAAGCTCTCAAACTAATTTTTTTTCTAACATATAGATTACTATGGGCAACTAGCTATCAGTTACAATAAAAAATTTCATTTCAAGAACATGGCATTCGATCGGAGGACGGTAGAATTGCATGTGAATGCACCTATAATATAGACCTCACAAATTATTCGACCATGTATGACAGTATGATGCCGATTTAATTAGATAAAAAAAATATTATTGTCTGTACTTTTGCAGTGATGCCTTAATGATAAACACTTATAATTTATTTTCTAACCAGAAGTCAACCCTAAAACAGCAAGTTTACCTTTATTTGTATTTTGTATTTTTGTTCTTATTTCTTTGAACCTAATCAAATCTTATCTTATTACAAGCTGTCCTGGTTTAATTTTAAACGCAACAATTTTCTCAATTTGAACATCAGGCTAGCTACAAAGACGGCAACCCATTAGCGCCGATAATGTCGTGGATAATATGCACTTCCAAGATAATTTTTTTTTTTAGGAAAGGGTTCATATCATTAATATACTATATGTATTTATTCCTTTATGTCGTACCTCTTTTCTATTCGAGTTTTTTTTTTTTAAGCAGGGTGGAGATAATATTCCTAAATTTGAACAATAATATGATAACTTTTTGACACATAGTGAATATAATCTGGAGCGGAGTTAGGACTCCGACTAGGAGGGCTAGTTTTTTTACTTAGGAGTAGTGTTCTAAATACGTGCCGTGCCGTGTCGTACCGTGTCAAACACGCCGTGTCTGGATCATTTGTCGTGCCGTGTCATGCCGTGTCTAAATGTTTCACGTGTCGTGTCGTGCCGTGTCTAAATTCCGAAGGATGGACACGATACGCCTAAGGACACGGTACGCCTCGTGTCCTCGTGCCGTGTCGTGTTTGAATACATTTGAATTTCATTAAACATAGTTATATACTTATGTTTAGGGGTGAATTTGAAATTCATTTATAAAATTATCATGAAAAATAGACAATATTAGAATTTTCTTGTTATTTTATAACAAATATAACATCTTTAACCATAATTATAAACTTGTTGTGTCTCTTGGGTTTTGTCGTGTCCCCTGTCGTGCCGTGTTTCGTGTCGTGTCTAGTGGCAGATCTACCACTGGGGCGGGTGGGGCTAGAGCCCCACCTAACGCCGTCGAGTCCATGGAGCCCCACCTTAGCCCCAGCTAATTTTTTCTGCCATTGGAGTACTCAAAGGTCCATTGTATGAGATGGATATATGATAAACTTATGTTGGTATAATGTTCTTATAAACTTAGCCCCACATAGTGTTCTCCAAAATGACACAACACGATCGTGTTGGCATGACACAGTGTGCGTGTTGACATGACACGACACGACACGAATACAAAATTGACATGACATGATCGTGCTATCGTGTCGTGTCATAATTGTGTCGTGTTGGGATATTAGAAAGTTTAACACGATCCAACACGACACGATTTGACACGCAATACGACACAAATACGAATTAACACGACACATTAACACAAATTTAATTATTTAAACAAAATTAATAATTTAAATTCAATTTACAATACTATATCATATTATTACCATCATTTGACTCATATTGTTTTAATCTAATTATTATTTAGTAATTTTTTTCCTTTATTTTAATTTTTTAATATTTTTTAATTTTAAAAATAATAAAATAGTTGACACGATTTGACACGACTAACAAGACATGTCAACACGACACGATTAAAAAATAGTTCGTGTCAACACGACACGACACGAGACTCTAATACGGTCGTGTTTGACACGACACGACACGACACGACACACACGATTGGAGAACCCTAGCCCCACCTAAATATTTTTCCTAAATCCGCCCCTGGTCGTGTCGTACCGTGTCTGGACAATTCACGTGTCGTACCGTGTCGTGTCTATGTCTTCAAAGTTGGACACGACACGCCTAAAGACACGACACGCTTAAGTTCTCGTGCCGTGTCGTACCACCTCCGTACCGTGTCGTGTCGTGCCGTGTTTGGACACGCCGTGTTTTTTTTAAACACTACTTAGGAGACTGAAGATTGAAAGTTTAAAAATCTAAAAAAACTCAATAAATAATATTACATTACTTTATAGTAGTAATTTTTTGAACATGAATTGTGCCAAACACAATAAAAGAAGAGATTTTTTAAAATGATAAGTCAAGATTTTCATATTAAGTAATGTTTTATTTGTGATTTTCCATCTTCTGAATTTGTTATGAGAGGAAAATTATAATTAAACTAGTATGAACAAATAATAAACTTAACTAGATTGTTTTTTTAATTATATATATCTTTCGCATCTGAACTTTATTTACTAAGAGAACAAGTTGTTATATATTAATAAAATGTAACATATAATCCAGCTTTGGACACAAAACTTTAGGGGTGGGTGCACGCCCCCTTTTGCCCCTCCTGCCTCCGCCCCTTATAACGTTATGATTTCGATTGCAACAAAAGAGCAAAAAATTGTCTTTATTTCGTATGTCTATGCTAATAAAATGCTAACGTGTTCTGGTCAAAAGATTAAACCGATTTTCCACATAATTACCACTCTCTGACTATTTGACTCAACCGGGGTTCCTAATTAAATCGAGATGATTTATTAAAGTTCTTTAACGGATCAGAGTTTCAATTTAAAAATCACCAATTGGGGAAATCATGGCAAGGCCGAGGCGCATGTGAACCCTTGCATCTGGGTTTATGGGTTCCATGCCTATCCATATACTTCCATAATATTGGAGTATTTTTATATGCTAATTTATTATCGTACGTACTTGAGAAGCTCATGGATGGACTAAATTGGTTCGTACAATCAAATATGTACCTGCCTCTACGAGACTAATCAAATATTAAGAGTGTAATGTCAATGACCTCACCTAACATAGTTGTTACATACTTACATTTCATAATTAGGATATTTTTTTTTCCATACGCGAACTTGTTGACAACATAGCTGGCACTTGCCACGTATCAAGTATTTTTTTTATTGAGTATTCTTATTACAAAAATAATAATAACTAAGACAACTACAGCGCAAGCCTCGTCTTCCATTAGCTCTTTTTCGCGAGTATTCATTTCCTCTGGAACTATTGTATACTGAAATATCCAGGACCAGCACTATTGACGAACGTAGTGCATGTATATTATTATTCCTAATTTCAGAAAATTAGGAGTGTAGAGTTTTTTTTTTCAATGGAATGCACTTGACCCAACAAATCACTGGACTAGGGTAGAGGTGTAAACGGGTCGGATTGGACGGAGTTTACACAATTATTCAGTCTGATTCAATTGACGAATTATAATATTTTTTTCAATATTGGAAAACAATAATCACAAAAGTATTGCACCTATTATTATAACAATATTCTGTGTTTGTGTACTACTACTACATAATCGGGGCGGTTCAAATTATTTCCAGTTATTTTATCGCAATCCGTACTCCTGTTTTCAAATTCCAATCCATTTATTGGCAAATTCTGTTGTGGACTGAATATTTAAACTAGATTTAGATCTAGATTATTAATTCAAAATTATGATAGAAATAATTGATCACGATTTAAGTCCGAATTGGAATTTTAATCCACCATAAAATTACTTTATAATATTTAAATCTACAAAATTCGAGTCGAATCGGTCGGGGTGGTTGGGTTGAGCGAGTATGCAAGTATGCAACTTAAAACTTATTTACCGGATTGAGTCGGCTCACGAATCACAAGTGAATCTCAACCAACGCGTTTGCTGTTGTTCAATTATGTAACCAACTAAAGGTCGTTGGATTTATTAAAAAAAAATGGTCTGAAAGTTTAAACAAATAAAAAGTGACAATGTTAGATTTAATTTGGACCCGTGACATCAATATAGATATATTAAAAAAAAATGTATATTCATGTCCATAACGCTCAAAATTGATGTCAACTCGGTTTGGCGGTATAGTACCATGCTTTACATTTGATGCACTTTATATAAAGAATTTAATTCCAAGATTTATTGACTTGAAAAAAGTGCCAAATAGAGATTTGATATTTTAGAAGATGCTTCTCATGAGAAAAGAGCACATTGAAATTTTGTTACGACAATTTATTTATTTTAATAAACATTGTACAAATAATTTAAATCTTTATTTTTTGTATTTTCTATTTTTCTTACAAGCATTTTTTGCGTAATATTTTATATTAACTTAATAATATTGCAAAATATGGAATCATTATTTGTGTTAGCGGGGCACAGGGAGCTAGCAACGCTATGGATAATAATATTATTCGTCTCTAATGATAGCAGGATGGGTTTTTGGTTCCGTTTTGAAAAAAGAAATATTTGAAAAACAAAAAATTTCTAAAGTATGATAAATTTTGAAATAAAATATCTTATATGCACCAAACTTTGAGCACAAATATATCTACTTTTTAATGTTAAAGGCTTGTATAATTGAAGATAATACAATAAATCGCATGACATATTATGCAGAAGAACACAAAAAAAGATTTTTATTGTTGTCAAAATTTTGTTGTGCCTTTAGACACGACCCCCTTTTAAAAAGGAAAAAAATATTGAGCACGGTATTTATCCGTACAGTAAGATAATTTGAGTACATGAATGAGGAGTTGTAGCTAATGAACTTGGAAGATTAACCTTTTTTTTGTGTTTTTATTCATGATTTAACACGATGTGTCGTTGTTATTCAATTACCACTTTCCATGTTTAATGACAGTAAATGCACTTATTTTTATTTTTTTATTTTAGGGCCAATAAGTTTTTTGGGTTGGATACTAAATTTAATAATTTAACCAGTAGTGGGATTGATCAATTATCAGAATAAGCTTTTGAAAAAAAAAAAGAATCAAACTCTAGTATACACGATATGGTGAGTGAATAATAATTCTTTTCAGCCTACGGGCTGTTTACAGTTTTAATAAAAAAATTCTTTTCCAATTTTTTTTATAATATTCTTTTCCATCACTCAGGAAAACAATATTTGAAGCTATCATTTTTATATAGAAATAGATAATGCTTTTCGATATAGTTACCATTTCAATTTAGCCCATTAGAAAATTTACAACGAGAATCTAATCAGTTGTGTCTTTTTAACTCCAAAAATTTCGGATGCACTTTCCGAGTTTGGATGACAGTCAAAATTAAATTTTACTTGTCTGGGCTTAGAGGAAGAACTTTAATCTGTCTTACGTTACGTGTCCATTTTTCTATTTTATATTTAAGGTCCGTTGACAAAAAACGCAAAATACTAAAATTGTGTTATTTCAGAAATATGGTTGAATATATAATGCTACTATTCAATTATAAATTTAGAGAAGCCGTTACCTCTTTGCCGGCGTCTCCTCTCATGGCCTTTTTTTTTTTTTCTTCTTCTTCTTCGTTTTTTTTTTAAGTCCTTTCTGCGATTTCATTACTAAGTTGCGTAACTGACCTTAAAGGGTGTTTTAGAGTTATACATGATTAAACAAAAGTTGGATACGATTTTCTCCTGCTTGTGATTTGTGAACAGAATGGAGCGGAATGGTACACAAAAAAGGGCGCGACAGATCTAAATCTGTGCACATGGCCAGCACAATACTTGATACATTGACAGAAAAAGTTTTCTGCTCATCAGTCATCTAGGAAAGGTTTTGCTAGAAATCGCTTTTAAATAAAAACTCAAAATTTAAGATCCTCATCCTCCTCATCAATCACAAATTACTAATTTCATTGATCGTTATGGTTTTACAACAAAGATATTTCTATTTATTACAAAAGCTCTTATAACACATTAAAAATGGTATTGTATTATTAGTGAGGGGCTTATAGAGATTGCGTGGAGGAGGCTACTAGAAGTGAACGATGCTGAGAGAACTTAACTTGGGAAATTATGCTTTCTTTTTATAAAGATAATAAAATATGTAAATTGCTGTAAGCCTGTAACAATATCTAAGTGGTCTACAAAGTTCGCAGAAATATCTAGAAGTATTTTAAAAACTTTTAAAAAAATATCTAACTTATTTAAATTCAGAGTATTCTAGAAAATATTTATCATTATTTTATTTGTCAATGTCAAATAGTAAGTGCAAGAATGATGAAGGTTTCAAAATTTTGGCATTAGAAAATAAGAAAATATCTATTATGCATAATAGATATTGGATAAAAGGCCTTTTATGATGTAATAGATATAAAAGGGAAGGTTGCATAGTTCTCCAATCATCATAATTGTTATTGGAGAAAATAACAATTAATGGCAAATAACAATCAGAGGGACTTTATCATTTAGAAAATTAATGGAAATTGGATATGTCAAATACTTATATAAACAATTTTTTTTAAAGGCGTGGTCAAATATTTTTAACTGTGTTTGACACGTGTTATGCGATCGAATGCCTAACAGTATTGTCCATATTTTTAGCAAACTTCGATTTTGGTGAATCAACATTATGAAGAAACTTTTTTTTTAAAAAAAAAAAATTTTAAAACGCCCGTAGGCTTATGAAGAAACTTTAAAAAAAGTATGTAGATATTCATGGTTTGATTTTTTAAGATCCACAATATATCATTACAAAAGACTGCACAAATATTTGCCCGTCGTAGTTGAAAAGTTATAAGATGGCAAAGAATGCATTTCTGACCAATGTCCGTATAGTTGTAGCGGGCACAATATTTTCATACGACTTGGATTGTAGGGAAACAAAATTTTCTGAAATAAAGTAAAAATTTAGAACTTTCATATTTTAAGTTCTTAAAAATTCAGAATATGTCATGACCTAAAAAAAATTGTATACAAAGTGTCAACAAATTATAGTGTATATATATATTTTTTTTAAGATAACAGAGTATATAATTTTGACACAATTAAACGTTAATTTCTCTCTCTTTTTTTTTAAAAAAAAATTAATATCATATATATTTCGATTTTTTTTTAAAAAAATTGTTTGAATTAGATTTTAAACTATTAATAAAAAATTAAAACCATAATCTCAATTTAAAGTTGTAGTAATTAAATTTCTCGAATGTGGAGTTTGCTTCCGGTTTGGAGACAACTGCTAAGTCATATCCACAAATTATTAAATAACAACGCTGCAGGTCGTGCAAAAATAAATGTACTACCAATGATGAGCTAGGTATGACAGGAAAAAAGGCTTCTTCATTGGCCAATCACATCGCCAATCATCAGCTACACCAAACAATTGAGCCAACCAGAATCAGAACCAAACAAAATACCACCACAAAATTTATTTTATTTCTGAAAATTGGCAAATCAGTTGATAAATTGATTTAAAAATCCAATTCGGCAGGCCACATGCAGCCTGCTAATTTCTTCGTGCACAGCTGGTTTCGTGTTATTTTTTGGACACTGTACGAAGCAGAGTACATTGATTTATGCAATATCAAATGCATACCCGAGATGAGATCTTCAATTATACTCCCATATATTGTTGTACGTCACAGGGCAAAAAATATCAGTATATCACAATACGTTTCCTTTTCCACTGTTATTTATATATATTATAAGCGAATTTGCTTAAAAAAAATGTACATTTTGGAAGTTGCAGTGCATTTAAAATAAGCATTTTAATTTGATAAATATTCTGATATGTATGTCTGGATGATTGAGAAATAACCATTAATTCAGGTTAGCGACTATTTTGAAATTTGAATCTAGCAAGGCGTTGCATTACTTTTCTACTATACATTCAAAACTGAAAATATTGTTTCAGAAAAAAAAAATCAAAATAATAGTTTTCTGGAGTTAACATGCATAGTTCTCCCTGTTTCGACTTTTCATCCAAAACCAGCTTTCGAAAAATTATAGCATCGAGGTGACAATAGCAATATATATATATATATATATATATATAGATATAGAGGATGGATATAGAACGCTGATGTGTACGGATCGTCCCCGTACACATGAGTCGTTTTTCGAGATTCAAAATTTAAACGGCCGATCCGAACCGTTCAAGTTGTTCTCCATATTGAAAAATCCTTGGAGACCAAATTTTATATTTTTTCGAATTTTTTTACTATATATTATGATATTTTCAAAAAACACTACAATTGGAGTATTTCAGGCCCTCCAATTTGAAAATATCATTATTATAGTAAAAAAATTCGAAAAAATGTAAAATTTGGTCTTTGAGGGTTTTTCAATATGAAGAACAAATTGAACGGTTCGAATTGGCCGTTTGAATTTTAGATCTCGAAAAACGACTCATGTGTACGGGGACGATCTGTGCACATCAGTGTATTTTATCCATTCACTATATATATTGAAAAACCCTCAAAGACCAAATTTTACATTTTTTCGAATTTTTTTACTATATATAATGATATTTTCAAATTGGAGGGCTTGAAATACTCCAATTGTAGTGTTTTTTGAAAATATCATAATATATAGTAAAAAAATTCGAAAAAATGTAAAATTTGGTCTCCAAGGATTTTTCAATATGGAGAACAACTTGAACGGTTCGGATTGGCCATTTGAATTTTGGATCTTGAAAAACGACTCATGTGTACGGAGACGATCCGTACACATTAGTGTTCTATATCCATTCTCTCTCTATATATATAGAAATGATTCAATCAAAGCGCTTTGACCGGAATTCCGATTAAACTCCGTTAGATCTCAATTCTGAAAGTTCAAATGACCGATTCAAATCGTTCAATATGATCTCCATATTGAAATCTCCATGCACACCAAATTTTATATATTTTTAAAATTTTTAAGTTTTTTTTTCGGATTTTTAAAAACTGCAGTTTTAGGTTGTCCTATTCAGTCATGGCCGCTGGATTGCTGTAAGATTCGTATATAGATATAATTCTGTGGCTGAGATGTAGGCGCCGAGGGAGGGAACCACATCCTCTGCCCATCTCTAAGAGATGGGTAGAGTGCCCATCTCTGAACGTCAGCCGTCTGATTTAATCTCAACGGCTAAAGGAGCCCCGTGCATTCCACCACTCCCGAAAAAAATTATTGGCCCGAAAAAAATGAACCGTTCAGATTAGATCAGACGGTCCTGATGAGATGGGCACTCTACCCATCTCTTAGAGATGGGTAGAGGATGCGGATTCGCCGAGGGAGGCGCTGAGTTAATTTTTTCCGTTCCTCTCTTTGGTTTCTGTTAGTGCCTCCGTCGCTCCACGTTTCCTCTCTCTGTCTCCAAAAGAATCGCGCCTCTCTTCATTACATCCTCCTCTCCGTGTCTCCTTCCTCCCTCCCTGACTTCCTCTAGAAGCGAAATCAGATCTCTCTAACTCTCTATTGCTCCTCTCTCGTTAATTTCTCCGCCAAAGACAAAGAGACAACTTGAATTTCTCGACACATGGATCTCTCCGCCAGACGGCCAGAGCCTTCTCCGAGAAAATCCTAGATGGTTGAACCCACTCCCTCTGTATTTTTCCCCTTCGATCCTTCGATCTCGTAAATTTCTTAGTCGAGACAACCCTAGGCTGAAACATTTCTGTCCACCTGGCCTTCTCCGATATCAGTTCTACAGGTAAATTTTCTTCGTAATGTCCCAAATCGTGGGTTTTTTGCTTATGTGGAAAAGGCGTAGCGCTATAAAGCTTTTTTTTTTTGTTGGGTATTAGAATTAGTGTACTGGTACCTATTGGTTCTCATTGGTGTCGAAGAATCAACAACCTGGTCATACATCTACACTTTACTGTCAGGTTCAGTACAAGTACAGATCATGTAGCCTTTTGTTTGCCTTGTTAGATTCTGAAATTGTGAGTCAATTGAAGTTGATTTGATCATTAAAAAAAAAAAAAACTTTCTGAGTCAATCGGCATATATGATCAAATTTATTTACTAATAACTTAGAAAATTGTGCAAGGGATTAATTGCAACTTTTTGGAAACTAGATTGCAAAGTATGTGTAATAATTGGTCATCTCACTGATTAATGGTACTTCATTTGCTGATGACCAAACAACAGGAGATGCAAAAGTCGGCAAGACACAATTGTCAAATGGATTAAGAAGGAAAAGATGTGGACTATGGATGTAATCTGAATGCAGGTTGAATATATGTTATGTTATTTAGGTCAAAATGCAAGTAATGATGCAAAGTGCTTGTTATTCATTTTTTTACTGTAGATTTTGCTCTTGTTAAGATGTATTTACAAACCTGAATATTGTCCCAAATGCTATAGTTTTTTTTTTTCCCTATATGCTCAATTTGAATGGAACATGATTTGTACGTGTGTGTTTTTTTTATTGGACTACTTGATTTGATAAGTGCTAAGATAGAGAAATTAATTGCAAAAACGAATGGAATTAACAAAAACAAATGGAGTTAGCCTATAGAAAATGTCTGGAATATGGCTTCATTAATACACATATGCACTTCCTAACAATTATTTCTAATTTAATAGCACAATTGACAAAGAATGCTCTGAACTGACAAACAACAAGATGCTCAGAAAAATAGACACGTCTGAAGGATAATGACAAAGAATATAGAAAATGCATTAATGCATGGTAAATCACAAAGTTATTTATACAAGGATATATAGAGTAAAAATAATACACATTTTTTAGAAACAAAATAAAATTCACATCCAGCTTAGCATGTTAAGATTCTCTCTTCCTGCAACACTTTGTGCATCATCATTTGAGTTGTCCCTCTTTTGTCTCTGAACAGTCGATTACTTCTCTCACACCAAATAGTGCAGAATGAAAGGAGAGTCGGGACCTCCCATCTCTTTCTATATATATATGCACGAAATGAAAATCATGGCAACTAGTAAGAAAGGAATTCCCTACTGAGAGCCATCTAGTTTTTCTCGAACCCAATGGGATTGAGAGATGGAGTCCAACGAGTGGGATATAGCAGGTTGGGGTGAGATGGGAGAGTGAATAGGAGTGTGCATTCTAGGGTTACGGCGAGAAGGGCGGTTTCTTTTGGAAACGGAGAGGCGTGATTCTTTAATTCTTTTGGAGACGGAGAGAGGAAACGTGGAGGAACAGATGCACTAACAGAAATTAAAGAGAGGAACGGAAAAATTAACTCAGCGCCTACATCTCAACCACATAATTATATCTATGCACGAATCTTGCAGCAATCTAACAATCAGAAACTGGATAGGACAATCCTTCTATCCTATCCAAAGGACAATAGCCTATCTCTCTCTCTATATATAATATCTATTGTAAACCATGATGCATAGAAGGCCACGTGCACCATGACCGTTTGATCGGTGGTTTCGCAAATCGATAAATCTAAATTAACCAACCTAATCTATATATTGAAATCTCATAGAAAAAAAAATTTACAATTTTTGAAATTTTTTTACTATTTTTTAAGAATTTTTTAAAACTTGTCATTTTTGGACCATAATTAGTGAATTATCGTCAAAAAATCGTAAGCTTTAAAAAATTTGGGAAAAATAGTAAAAAAATTTCAAAAATTATAAAATTTTGTTTTCTATGAGATTTCAATATATAGATTGGGTTGGTTAATTTAGATTTGTCGATTTACGAAACCACCGATCAAACGGTAATGGTGCACGGGACCCTCTATGTATCATGATTCACAATAGATATTCTCTCTCTCGCTATATATATATATATTACTTACCACAAATTTATTGCCTCTGATTTTGAAAAGTTGGGACGAAAACAGATAAGAACAAATTTTCAGTCCAAATAGCTTCCAAAATCAGTTGGTTCAGGATTTTAGATTACGGTGGATGTTACGTGATTACATGCTGATGATGTATATTAGCTGTGTATTCTTTCCAGTTCCTTTGTAAACATTTTTTTTAGTTATATAATGAAATTCTCTTGTTAGGTATAGATTAGTAATTTTTTTTTAAAATTAATGAAATTTTCTAAGTAGGCATTTTCACCTACTTTCAAAATGAAAAGAAAAAAAAGGGGGAAAAATGACCAGCACTGGAATTTTCACCTACTTTCAAAATGAAAAGAAAAAAAAAAGGGAAAAAAAATGACCAACATATAACAGGTTCCGTTACACAGTTACATGCAAATAGCGAAATTTTTATGACTAGTTAATTACATAATGTTGTCCCAGGGACTCTACAGATACGTTAAAATATTTGTATATGATCTTCTCCACACAAACGAGGCATATGGGCTAGTAATAAATTAAGAAATTTCAGAAAGGCTCAGAGCAGAGAAGATTGAATGCTCTTCAGATAGTGATGCTGGCATCATCTTCAGGTAGCGATGTATATCGTGTATACAAAAATATATAACGATCATAGGCACGTATTGTCCTGTGCAAAATAAATGGCTCCTATTGGCCTGCTGAGACCCTCCAATCATTTCAGTTCCATTTTTGTGAACCCTTTTAAGTCTTTAACGGTCGCATTTCACTCCACGAGAGAAAATATAACTTTTTTTTCTTTTTAAGATAAGACGACTTATCCAACTTATTTTGAAATTAAAAGTCCCAAAAAACTTTCCACTCGGATTTCAAACTTGCAACTTTCTGAATGTGCGTTGCTATCAAACAATACTACAATATTGGGTACATTATCTAAGTAACTTTGGATGAAGTCATATCTCCATTTTGAAAAAACAATGGACACCTCCATTTCAGAAATTTCAGATTAAATATAGTTTAGTTTTTAAATTGTTTAGCTACATTTAAAAATTCATTTGACTATGAAAAATTATGTGTGTGCTCATAAAAATGTAAAGGATTTAAATATGTAAATTTTTTTAATTATAGACTTAGAAAATATTTTAAATAATTTTATGAATCTCATAAAATTTAATATGCATAAAAGTTTCTAAAATTGTTTGGAGGCCTTGAATAAATCATTTGGCTATGAAAATTTATGTACTTGCTCAAAAATATATGAACAATTAATTGATGTAAAATTTTAAAGTTACAAACCTATAAATATTTTAAATAATTTTTTGAATCTCACAAAAATTGAATTTCCGTAATTTCATAAATTTCATTAGATTTTTAATTATTCTAAGATATTTACAACTTTATTAGTGTATGAAATTTTATATAAATGATGTCAAGATTATAACAAATTCAATCGTGCCATTGAGCTATTTTTAATTTAATCATATAATTATATGAAATATGGAATATGGTTGGTGCTTTTAAAATTATTTGAGGACATTTATTAATTCAATTGACCATAAAATTTTATATCCTTCATAAAAAAAAATTGAAATACCCTGCAATATAAAATTTCATAGTTAAAGAGTTCTAACATATTTTTGTCAAATTTCTAAATCTGATTACTCAATTCTATTGTTTCATAAATATAATTTTGTTTTTCATTGTTTCTAAATCTTTCCAAAATTTGTTGATTTATAAAATTTTATATACGTAAGAAAACCAATCTATTTTTTTTACTCCTCCTTAATTAACATAACAAAAAATCACGCGCGAAGCGCGTAACAAAATGCTAATTTTTTCATCTAAATTATAAATATTTTATTTTTTTCTATTTCAAGACACAAATTATTTTTAACACAATATTTTTCCTAAAATATTTAAATATGACTATTAGTAATTATAATTATCTTATAATAATATATTCTTATGATATTATATGAATCAACAAAAATTATATGAAATCAAAGTGATATAAGTTTTTCTTTTATACATTTCTTTCCACTTTTGTTTAGTTGTTTATAAGATTTTTCTAGATTTGTTTGTATTAAATTTTGTGGATTGTCTTCAAAAATTACGTAAATAAATTAATATTTTTTAGAGTTTTAATATATTAATTTATCTATCAATATTTACATAATTAAAATGATATTCATTGATAGATGTATCATGTTAATCAAGTTCATCCTTCGTGTATTATTTTCTATTTTCCCACCTCCAAACTTAACTGGCCATACATCAATAACACCTCACGCGCGAAGCGCGTATACAACGCTAGTTTGATACAAAAACGAGAGCTTGTTCTTGGATAATTAAGAACAATATATCATAGAATAACATGACATGTTATATTCAGGGGAGATTCTATTGTTATAAATTTGTAACATTTTGGTGCCATCAAATGTCTGACTTCTCTTTTTAATTTTTTAAATTTAAATATTCAAACACTGAATAAAAATCATTAATTTCATTTTTTTTTTCACAACAGACATATCTATGCAATTTTTTTTATTTATAATTATTTTTTTTAACTCGTTTGGAACACGATCAAGATACCACGTAAATTATTAATCTAATATATATGAAGTGAACTTAAAAAATTATCCAATTTTATATGATTATATCCCTGATGAAAAGTAACAATACTAACATTTAAGATTTGACGTTTTGACTATTGAATTGTACATATATATTTGAAGAGAAGTTATGATATTTGGTGAAACTAAAATTTTGTGAGATTGGAATCCTCCTCTTAAATCTACTGAAGATCATTGATACAAATATTACAAAAACTCTCAATCAGATATCATCAAATTCACATTTGTTTATTATTTTAGATTTTCTTTAAAATGGAGCAATTAATTTAATTACAGTTACAAGAATACTTGTTTTTACAAAAATTTGTAAATAAAATGACTCATGGCCTCCACCATCATGGTTAGGTATCATCCAAAATCAAATATACGATTGGGGGTTTAAAGCGCTCTTATATTATTTTTGAGGTGTCATTGGTGTTGCAGTTTTTTTTCTCCAATTTTTTCATTTTTAAATTTATACAATTTATAATAGTAAATTGTAAATCAACCGTTGATCACATCCCACTTGAGTGGTTTCTTTTTTTTTTTTTTTAATAATAGTAAAGATATGCTGCACCGCACGGTGCAGAAAGATAGACGATCAAAAATCATAATGGAGTTCCAAAATTTGAAAGGGATGAGAATCTATTAAATGCTCAGATCAGGAGATTCCCGCAAATTTAGAATCTGGTCTCAGGCACGCATCCCACACTTCAAAGCTAATGTGGAACCATATCTGGTTTCTTTTTCAGTGCAAAACCAAATCTATTGAGCAGTTTATGATGTACCAATGCATAATTTTCTTTTATTTGATTTTGATATAATTGTATTTGTAGTAGGTTTAAAATCTGGACCTGGGGAATGATAAGTTCAAAAAAAAAAGAAAAAAAAGATGTACCATTAGTCCATTACTTGAATCCATGATCCTGAAATGGAAGGTGCGAGGATTCTAGTATGATATTTTTTTAAATTTTTAGAGGGACCAATATAAAAATATTTTGAAGGGACAAATAAAGCACTTGCTGCTCTTAAATATATATCTTTTTTAAAATTTGGATAGGAAGCCAGGCCTCTTAGGGGCTAGGCTACTTCCGCCCATTTATCCTTGTAACTCATTTGTGAATAATTTTTTGAAATTCGTTTGGATCATGATTTCTGGCAAATTTAATAAGTTAATTGGAGTTTTAGGAATAATAACTAATTTAATTTTATGTTGGAATAACTGAATAATGGCATTAGTGACTATCTCAAACAACTCAGTAGTATTTCTTGTCAATTCAAGCATAACATGAAATAATATAGGAAATATTTTTTGTGCTCGACTCCGGACAGAATTTCGAATCACTATTCCAATAATAATCAGTGACCTTATATAGTATTAATTCATTTGGTTCTAGAATTTGGAAATTGTTGACCAACAAGCTTAAAAGAAGCGCTAATTACGTCGGAAATTATGTTACAATGACCTTATATAGTATTAATTCATTTGGTTTACTTGATGTAGTGTTTTATTTATTTTCCTTTTTCTTCCTTTTCTTTCCTTGGTACCACTACCTAGTATGTCAAAAAAAAAAAAAAAAAGAATCACACAACACGAATTTTTTTTTTTATCAATTTATAAGAAGAGTTGTTGGCACATAGAAAACAAACATACACACTTATTTTTTTTAAAAAAAAATTCTTTCCTGTTGTAATTTTCTTTATTTTCTCTCGACAGCCGCTGTGAAGTATTTATAAAAAGAAATTCAAAGACATGTTGCAAATGAGTAGCCCAATAGAATAATAACATAACATTGGATGTTTTGGGGCTATTTTCAGTTAAAATGTAGAAGGAATACTGGGCTTAATACGGCCCAATATTTTTTTGTTGAAAGATTATAAATCGTTCTTTCATTCTTCTAGATTTCCTGAAACAAAGCCTGTTATGTCCTTCTCGAGTAGATCTCGAAATTTCCAGATTCAAATTCTAGAGATTCATTTTTTTCATCTATGAATTTTTCTTTTCTTTCAAGAAATAGAGGATAAAAAAAATTGTTCAATAAAATGCAAGGCTGAACAATTTGGTCCAGGGTAAACAATCCAGGGTTTTTAAGCGAAGGCAAAACTAGTGGCACCTCTTAAAATGAAGTCATCTCTCACGTCATTATTACCGTTGAATAAGAATCCAAATATGCATTTACAATGTTTCGAAGTAACAGAATTAAATTTAATAACAAGCACTAAATTGTTCTCACCAGCAGAGAGCACATAGCAATACAAAACAAAAGCACATAGAAAGTAAAAACTTGTAAAAACGTAGCTAGCTAACTATATTCAAATTGACTATATAAAAAGTAACAATTTAAGACTTCTCTTGAAAGAGGTGCAAACGTAAACCAGCAATGTATCATGGAAACAGAGTAACATGGCATGGCACCGATTTTGTTTTGTTTAAATTTCTTTGGATCTAGCCCCATAAAACCAACTTTTTTTACTAGTTTAAGTTTTGACTCCTAAAGATAGCGTGATCAGGATTGGCAGGTGGCTACTAACGTGTGGCCACGTGTAATAGTTTCATGCGGATATGCGATTCCTCACCAAAAGCCTATGCGCGCGCCAACCAAAATGTTTATTCGACTTCCTTGAGATTCGTGTAATGTAATCGCGAGCATGGTCGGTCGACGATCAGGCGCAGAAGAGGATGCATATGCACCGTTACACAATCAACGTGTATAATATAGATTTCTCATTTCTTAACATCTTTGAGACTTTGAATAGCTATACCAGAGGTGGCAATAAACAAAAATAAGATGGTCGGTCAAAACAAGAAGAGATAAAATTATACTATATGGGTTCGTTTGTTAATTAAAGTAAATTTAATGCTAACATTATATAGTAATAGTAATAGAAATTATATTATTTCGAACATTAATTTCGTAAGAAGAGTTAATATGTCAGGGTTAAGTATTTCGGGTATGTTTGGATCACTTTCTAATTCATAAAAAAATTTTAATTTGGATGAACTCCTACTCTGTTCAACAAAACATTATCTGATGGTCTAAGAATGTATGAATTTTGTTGAGCCGTAACGTATTTTTGTATTATGTCCACAAAATGCTTGGCTAAGAAGTTAGCTTGCGACTTTTGGATTTTATTCATTTCACTAAAAAAGATAAGAGGAGGGGGGGGGGAGTTTTGCAATCACACTTAAACTAGCATGTTATTTCTTAGTTTGTGTTCACGAGATATTTAAAATTTTAATTACAAAACTGAAATCTCACTTTTACACTCCAAATGTCAAATTTCAAACTTTTACACTCCAAATTTGACATTTGGAGTGTAAAAGTGAAATTTCAGTTTAGTAATTAAAGATCCCCATTATTTGAACGATCGAATAAATAATATGTTTGACTTGGTTAGAAATAAAATATGTCAAAACAGACACCAGTGAAGTCTTATTTCAGTAGGTATGATTTCAGTCTCGTACTTCATTCTTACAAATATATACAAATTCATGTTGGAGTTGGACTAACCATTATAGTAAAAAGTAACGACACTTAATTAAATAATTATTGCCATTTTAAAACTGAAAATAATGCAATTCTATTTTTTGATTAAATAGAAATTTAAAACTATTCAAATCCTATTTCAAACTGCTTGACATTTTTTTTTAAAAAAAAAATTGGTCGAAAATAACAATTCGGATCCTATGTCAAACGGCGGTGGGTTGCTGCACCATTGAAGGAAAGCATTATGAAAATAGTAAGGTATATTTTATGTATGATTATTACTATTAATTTTATTGGAGGGAGGGGTGGGGAAATGTATGTGGCATTTTTATGTGGATTTGACGGTTCTGACATGAGAGAGATCATAAATTGATTTCTCCGTTGACTCATGAGTCATGATGCTGTCAATCTATTTACCAGTATCGAACTTTGCTAGGAAGTTCGCATTTTCTACAAGGGGTTGAATATCGTTGACGAACTCATCATCACTTTAAGTGGCTCAGCAGTCAGCATGCCCATTGAGCCGATTGGCGATTGATTGCCTATATGGCCTTAATAATAAAAAGAAAGTCAATATATATACAAAACACGTATAGTCGACTGATCCAAAGTAAACAATTAAAAGTTTTCAAAGTGCTCCCCTGATCATTTTATAACTGGGACCGAAATTATAAATTTGATATCTATTCACATATATATATATATATATATATATATATATATATATATATATGTATTTGATATCTCCGCTAATCAATCCGAATTTGACCGAAATGTAATATCGATTTAGTGAAACATGATTAGCACCCGGCACTCCAGATACACACCCTATATAGTAGTTTATACATGCGCGCCTCATCATATTTTACATGTGTCAAGTAGACACGTACTTAATTTGTAGACGTGTATTGTTGTGTTTTGCTAGAAAATTCAATTTATACACACGGCATGTCTTACAAATTAAACCACAATACGTTTAGACACAATATACCGTCACTACACCATAAAAGCTTGTTAACACCGCCATATTAGCATCGATTTTTAATCAATAACCGGTGCTAAAAGTTTTCTGTTTTGCGCGCCAAGATTTTGGATAGTTTTTAACACTGGATTTTTAACACCGATTTTTTATATATTATTAACACCACTAATTATTAGCACTGATGCCCAACCGGTGTTAATAATATGAATTTAACCGGTGTTAATAAAAAAATTGCCGTAGTGCGTACAATTCTTTGTTTTGCTAGAATAAAAAATGCATAAAAAAATAAAATTCCTGAAACAAAAATGTAGAAAATCGAGAATTATATTACATTATAAAGCAGGAAAAATATATTTTGTAAGTTTTATTATAACATAAAAAATATTTTTGGGTTCTTTTCTCAAAAAAAAAAAAAATCGGTTTATCTTGTTGTGTTTTTTGTGCTATGTTTGGATCTTGACCTTGTCGTACAATGCTTTGCCAAAAATCACAATTCAAGAGCATGACACATCTAGAAACACTATGTGTAAACAAGTCGCCACAATACCTGCACGCTCAGTTGCATTGCTTTTGAATGTGTCCAGGTATCTATCTGCTGTAATGTGTTCCACGTGTTGTTTCTAATTCTATCCAAGATTAACTGAAATTGGATATCCATCTCCCTAAAAAATATATTTCTTACTACTCAATAAATATTCGAATTCATATTTTTTAAATTATTTATTTCGCTTTACGTTAGTTATCTTAATTTTTTTAACATCAGCATTCACTCAATTTAGTAATTTCAACATTATCTCTTTATACCTCTCTTAGGAAAAAAAAAAAAACATTATCTGTTTATTATATTTCTGCTGCTATGTCCCCACCGTTACCTCGGATCCACTTTATCATTAGTATCCTAATACATAATGGCTCAGCCTAGTGACACTTGTCAGTATATTTTAGTTATATTTTAGTTGCAAGCATTGGTCAGGGGACGCCTCCACGTGTTGGCATATATGCAGTAGTTTGATAAAAGAAAGTTGTGAAATCTTAATACAGCTCTTGAGAAATCTAGGGGGCGGTATTCTACTAAACGTGCTACCATGGTTTGACCTCACACTAATCCAACAAACAAGATCTAATTTTCACTTTCTGGCGGGGATTCCGTGACCGTATTATTTTACTCTCAATTATTCACTATAAAAAATTGCCAAAGAATTTTAATCTTGACTACGCGACATCTGTGTTACTCGTGCATTTTTTTAAAGATGCCCTCGGAATATATCAGAGTTTTCTTGGGACCCTTTTCCATAGAGAATTGTGCATGATTAATCACAATCAAGCTAATTGGTCAACAAGTGAATATAAAATATTTTTAAGTTTAAAAAGCAAAAATAATTTCACTATGTGCAGATTCCGTGAGACTTGGACATTTGGAATAATATGGTTGGTGGAGTCTCGGACAAATTGTGATGGACCCCATGTACAGTTAATTTTGATCAAAATATTAGATGCTCCTTATAAGTCACATATGTGTAACATCAGGATCCATTAGTATATCAATATTGGTGTACTCTTATGTTATACATAATCAATCATTTCATTTTAGTGACTAGGAACTCTAACCCGTGACGAATATAACGTAATTGATTATTTTAAGTTTTATTTGTATATATATATATTTTTGCTACTCTAGGAAATTCTGTTTTGTTATATCAATAATTTTTTTTGCCTAAAAGTAAAATGTGGAATCCTGAAATTGTTATTATAAATTTCAGTTGGATGAGGAGCAATTCTATATATTAAGATCAAAATCATGAAATTAATCATTTCTGCCCCCAAAAAAACATCATTACAACAAATAATAGAGGCAAGAGTTTTCAATTTTGAAGGTTAACTATCGAAAATTTTATTTAGAAAAAAAAAATGTAAAATTTTGAAGGAGTGTTGGAGTCGGTTTTTAAATTTTATGCTAATTTACCCCTCAAAATCTTATAAATTATAAATTTGATATGTAGGATTTTTGAGAAAAGAACAGAGGTCGATTTAATTTATATGTATCTGCCTCTATATATGAAATTAGAAATTAAAGGCGTTCATCTAACTATATACGTGCGTCATGCTCTACCTCATTTGCTGCTATTTTTTCCCTCATTTGCTGCCTCTATATGAAATTAGAAATTTGGATAATCTAATCTCATGTTTAGCAAGGCTGGAAGTTAGCGTCCATCAATATAACGTCCTTCATCATTTAATAGAATCATATACACGTCCTTCATCATTTAAATATATACAACGTGTATCGAAATTATGAGATTTTAAAATATAGAAAATTTGATAGAAGAAACATTTATTTTTGTTAAAAAAAATCATCAATCAATATAACATAAAAAATGTAAATTAAAATGCATAGAGAAAAGTTTGGAAATTGGAGGTGATTATGGTAATTTTTTTTTTTTTTTTAGCAGAAACGTACAATATACAAATCCCATCTAACTTTGTTTCTTTCTTGAGGCGATGGCATTGGAACAATTAATACAAAAATTAAAGTTCACTCAAGAAAATGTGAATATCTCTTATTTGGCACTGAAGGTTAAAAAATTGCAATAATTGTTCTTCCATTGTTTATAATATAGACTGTTGCAATTAAAAAGAATATAAGCTCTCCTTAATCGATACCTACCCAATATAGCGATTGGCAGCCGTAACTCAGCCTGGTTCTTCATAAAATATAAAAATAAAGATGATTGAGATATTAAAATTTTCACTGTTTATTAAAAAAGGTACATTATTGGCCTCGGATGAGAAAAATTGAAGTCAGCCAGGCAATTAAATATTGCATTATTGAGCAAAACTGTCGCAACCCAATTTGACCAGATGCAATTATGCAATTTAAGATGTCTGTATTTTTCAAACCGTCAGACTGGCGACTTCCATTAGAAAATATGCTCAATCCATGTATATATCTGTAGTGTAAAATAAAACCTGTCAAATCAAGTATTATTTCAAAACCCTAGTGTAACCTTGTTAGTTTTCCTTTTTTTGTTTGTTTGTTTTCGAGTATCACAATTCAAAAGGTGGCTAGGATACGCCGCCCATGAAATACATGAACAATCTTTTAATTGTCAAGAAACTACCGCTTTGACCTAAACATTAAAACAAACAAATAATAAATTTACATGATATTGTCACTGCTATAAATTGGGGAATAATTACAGAACGTACTTTCCCTTCCAAAATGCCTTGCATTTTTTCCCCGACACATATTAACATATATGCTATCCATGGATGTGAGACTCAACTTAATTAAAAAGGCATCAATATATATATATATATAACATCCGTATCTACATTTGGCTATGGAAAAGCATTGATACAACATGTACTATAGTTTGATTGAAAACTGAGCAAGTATATGAAGTTATATATGAACGGTAATTAGGACAATATATTTTGGGAGTAAAAATGAGGATCCAGCCCCCATATCTTTCTCTTAATTGAGAAATACGCATGATATGTACATAATAGCCAGAGGCTGAAAGTTTTATAGAAAAATTATAGGAAATTAAGCTAAAAATAGAAAATATAAAAATATTTTTTTGTAAGGCTGTTGTACGTAAAAACGTGAAGGACTTGCACCACCAGAAGAAAGAAGAAAGAAATTTAATCACCACAGCCATTCCTCCAACCCTTCCATTTGAACAGTGTCTGACTAGCAAGATCAACGTAACATACCATTTCTTACCACAGCATTTTTCTTCTAACGTATGCTATGGCAGTATATGGCAGGGTTTGAAAATCCTTAATTAAGAACAGGCGAGCGTAAGCATTATAAATTTTGAATGCTTGGAGTCTAAGAGCATAGAATCAATTATACAAGTACATTGTTGGAAACACTAATTTACAGACACATGTTTGAGATGTTTTTAAAATTGAACCAATATCGATCAGATCAAATAGTATGTAACTATATAAGAGACAGATTTCCTAGATACGGGCCTCCCTAGAGACTGAATACTCTGGAGCATTCTGCCCTAATTTCTCTTGCAGGAATGGGAGTCACTGGGCGCACAAGCAACAAGCTTTATCCGGTTGCCCCAATTTGAAACATGTCCGTGTTCTCAATCATTTTGATGCATAGTTTCTTTATAAGGATGATCTTATACTCTTGTCAAGAGATCGATGTGTAGCTAGAATATCAAGTGTGTAATTCAAACATTTTTAATATAATTTTAGAGCACTTCAGAGTGACAAAGATCATCAATTGTCAATTTCTGTTGATTTGAGTGGAAATAGTAAGAGAAAATGCATCAATTCGTTTTCTAGTAATTAAAATCTATTCGGAATACAAGAAAATAAGTGTTTGTGTAAATTTGAGCAAACGAACGCGTATAAGAATCGGATTGTATAAGCAAAATTTTGCCACACTATATAAATTGTGTTTTACATTCATGTACATGTATTGCGAGGACATATCTATATAGTTTTAATTAAAATCCGTGCATGTCTACCTAGACATGTCGGGAAATTGGTATTTTTATAATAATAAAATAAATATTTTAAAATAATAATTTATATTTAATATTTTGAATTATAGTAATTTATTTTAAAAGGAAAAATTGTAAATAGGTATGAATAATTAAAATTTAAAATTATTAATATAAGAATAAAATTAATAATAATAATAATAATAATAATAATAATAATAATAATAATAATAATAATAATAATAATAATAATAATAATAATAATAATAATAATAATAATAATAATAATAATTTTTGGCTGTCGAGATTTATATTTGTAAGTTTTAAGAACACGAGCAGCAATATTGTTAGTAAAAATGACTATATATGCTGATAACGTTAGTGCATCGATGATGTACCATCTAGTTCATGACATATATATTCTTAATTCTTTTTCTTTTTTTATTATTTATTATTAAAAATATATATCTTCTAATATTATTATTAAGAATTATTAAATATTATTTGATGGATTATGATGCGTTATGGATACGAATCTTCCGATATGATTATCATTTTGAAGGAATTGTATAAAGTTATTTTTACGAACTGTGATTACACATTAATATAAACTAGTGCGAATATCGCGCGTTGCACGATTCATTTTTTTTTAATCAATTGTTAATGATTGATATGTATTATTATTTATGAACTATAGAGAAATAAGCTGATATGTCTTCTTATTATTTCATCTCAAATTAATGCAATGAAAAAATATAATTTACAAAATATGAAAAATATTTAAATATTCAGAGCATTTATATTGCTGAATTTTTCTAATTCTCTGAGGATGCATATAAAGTTTGATGAAAAAAAAAAGAATCTTGGAAGACCTCCAAAATTTTTTTAATATATTATGCAAAATATTCTGAATATCTTAAATTTGTAATAAGTTTTTAAGCATGTATATTAATTTAAAGTGAGAATAAATTTGGGAAGAACTTTAAACAATTAAAAATTTTATACTTTTTGAAAGTATTCAAAAATAAAATATGATAAGTTTGGAAATTATTTTAAATATTCTAGAAGTCTATAATTAAAAAATTATATTAGTATATTTTTATTTTTTATAATCACTCATATAAAATTTCTTCGCCAAATTGTTTTTTAAGGTCTTGAAACAATTAATAATGAGAAGCACAATTATTTGATTTGCTGAAAATGGAGGCCTCAATTGTGAGTGAAATGGAGAGAAAAATAAAATGAAATGTGAATGGTTATCACTTGTCCGTACTTCTATTTGGTCAGTCCCGTACTCCAGTTAAAAACATACAACATAATGCAAGTGCATGAGTACACCTAGCCTAAGCCGATAGGCCATGAGCTAGCGGACCAAAATTCTATGCAGCAGTGCTGCTGGCAGCGAATTTTTTCGAGCCGTTCAGATTTGATCGGACGGTTAATTTTTTTCAGACCTATTAGATTCACGGGGCTCCCTTATCCATCAGATTCAGATCAGACGGTTAGAGCCGCACCGCTGCCAATCGCGGTGCGGCAGAGGATGTGAATTCATGAGCTAGCTACACTATTTTTAGCGAAGCTAAGTTATGGCCTATCTTCAGTTCTCATCTTGTGGGACCTTTCACGTGATTGACCAGACCTAACCGAGAGAACAAATGGAAATAATCGACGGATATGATGAGCACAATCAAAACGGACGATGCAGATTATTTACTGTACTAACTACAGTATAAAAGACTTCCCACGTGCATATCATGCTTGTGCAAGTTTATATATGTATAATTTACACACAAAAAAAAAAATAATTTGATGGAAATTATACTTAATTTAGAGGGGACAAACAAGCTAAGTTTCGACCACACCAATCCAAATTAATATAACTTGAAATAAACCATTACCAAGATAACTAATCCTAAATTGCATATCACCAACTGTGGGATAAACAACAATTGCAATATCCAACAGATCACGTTCATCTCTACCTACATAATAACACTAAGCAAAAGTTTATGTTGACGACGTTTAGTTCCATAAACTTTTTTGAAACAAGCAACTTCGTAACTTTCGATTAAAAATTCAGTTCTTAACGAAAAAAAATATTTAAACTAGACAAATATCTCTATAAAAAAATTAAATTACAATTTTTTTTTTTACCTTTTATGAATGCTACCAAAAGTTCTTAAAACAAATTCATAAAAAATAAACCAAATAAATTGGACTAAAACTATAAAAACACCACACATGCATTGATTTACAGCAACAATAAATAATAAATAACACACTTACACATAGAACTAGAAGTGTCAAAAGATAATATTGAATAAAATTCTGCTTATTAACACTATTGAAAAAAATTCTGTTAATCTAGTGTGTAATATGTATGAGAGGCATTTTTCAGTATATCTCTTTAGGATATTCTGGAACTTTTTTTTAGCATATATAACTACCACAAATATTACCTAAAATATCAGTGAGTTTGCCACCTAGAAATAGAAAGGAGAAACGGTATTTCGACGCAGACCGATATCTTTACCTAGCCACTTGGTTAAAACGACATCTTTGACCTCTTATATGGTAAAGAGAACTCCCCCGGACAAAAATGTCAATGTGTCGTATTAAATGTTATCTGTGATGTCTAGCAATAGCTTGTGCGCATAAACACTCTTTTGCTCAAAGTTGCGCGGTCATATTTTCAATTTTAAATGTTTTTCATCGCCAACTTTTGCCTACTTATTTTCCTGCATATATATGCACCCTTAGGAAAGCTACTCCTTGCAACCTTGCTATGCCACTTTTCATGAATTTAATATAAACTAGCTTTTCATGAATATATATGCACCCTTAGGCATTGTTCTTCCAGTTAAATAGTAAAGGTCGGATAATTGAAAGTTAGGAGTAGGATAGTAACGGTAATTATTTTGAATACGTGTACTTTTGTATGGGGATTATTTTATTGTGTTACCGAGCCTGTTGTTTGGTCTAATTGTTTGTCTGTGTATCAGTGAGAAACCAATGTTGTTTGGTTTTTGCGCTCTTTTTTTTTTTCTAAATGTCGTTATATAGTCACATGCTTGTCGTTTGTTGATTGTTTTTTTCTTGTTAATGTTGTTTGTTTGTGTCTCGTACTTTTTCGGGTCCGCACCTCGGTTAGGATTTAGGGATACCTCCGTAGGGGTGAAAAAGATACAGATCAGATACCCCTCGAACTCCCTGGGACGCGAACATCAATATCCGCCTGACAAAGGATGAGGATACCGACGTGGTCTCAGGAGTTTCGAGAATTTGATTGTTTGTTGCAGGTCCTTTCCTTCCAGTAGGCGCAAGCCCCTACTGTTAATTACCTCTGAACCAAGTCGAGAGAACCTCTAGATCGGAAATGTTAATAGATTGGGCATATTAAATGTATTCAAGCTTGTTTAATGATTGTCTAGAACGACCATTTCGGTAAACAGAGTGAACTGACAGTGAGTGTGAATGCAGGGTAAGTGTCTATGATGACATGAATGCATACGATATGCAGCAGTAATGTAAGAAGAAGAAGAAGTTTCTATTTTAAAGACCGTATGAGCAGTCTTTCTGTATTTAAATATGATCTGGTAGATCATTAACTAATTAGGTATTAGATCTCCTTAAGATTTGCTGTCTCCATGTCCAAGACGCGTTGTGTGTTTGGAGAAAGCAAACATAAACGTGTAAAGTCTTGGCCTCTTGACATTTTAAAGGTCCGGTGTAATGAACATGTTTGGATCTTCGGTGTTGCGGCGTATCTAAGACTTAGGTTTGCTGTCGACGTGTCAAATCTGAGGTTATCGGACGTGTTGAGAGCTCCAAGCATTTTAGCATGTAGAAACTCTGGTCCTTGAACGTGTGCCGGCTTCAGTCGTGTATTTGACGTGTTTGAACCTTTAATCTTTTAGCATTTTAGGGTCTGGTTTGAGCGTCTTAAACCCTGGCATTAAGATGTGTTAAACAGTTCAGGTCACTTGAGTCTAATTTGCGTTTCTAAGACTTCAAACACTTTTAGTTTAAAAGTCCCGGCTTTCAGACGTTTCGGGTTCTGGATCTTTGGATTTCTGTAGGACATGTGTTTCCTGTTTTTTTTTTTTTGGTTTGATTTCTAGACTTGTCTTTTGAGTCTAGGTGTTTGAATATATGTTTGGTTTTGCCTTTATGGAGGCTTTAGGTTCGCTGAGTTTGTTGTCATGTGATTTGGGCTTTTGTCTGGGAGTCTCTGAGCTTTAGAGCTGTGTTGAGCCAATGTAGTTGTTGATTTTGAGTATTTCTGGATCATATTTGATGTTCCTGGGTTTGAGTCTTGGCTTAAACAATCTGGCCACGGGCTCTTGATTAATTTGAATACCGTGAATGTCAGTCCCAAGTAGTTCAGAGTACCTGTTGTCTAATTATACCTGTTGTCCAAATGTACCTGTTGTCCAAGCGGTGAAAACGCTTAAACTTTTTAAGGATTCGTGTTTTTAATGCCAATTAGGTCTTTAAGACGTTTTTAATGACATTTTAAGGGAAATTAATGGTTTTTAATTAAAATCTCCTTTTTCTTTTGGAATTTGGTGTTGGAGTGTTATACAAAAATGTTTCTTGTAATTTTCTGAACATTTTGGTATTTTTTGGTAATTTTCTGACCCTTCTAGCTATTTTTAAAGCATTTTTGAAATTTCAGCAATTTTAGAAAATTCTGATTGGCTGGGAGGTTTGCTGTTTCGTGTTTTGCCTGTCAGGGATTCGCTACACGCATGGTGCCACAGATGATCCAGAGAAGGCGCTGAGGTGAATTGGTTGAGTCAGCTGGTTCACGCACGCGTCTGTGCACCGAACGCGCTTGAGTTCTGACATTGTGGGTCCCATTGTCAGCGTCTCTGTACGCAATGCACCGCGTCTACGCATTTTGTTTCTGGGATCCGATAGAGGCGAAAATCGAACGTCGATCTATGCCAAGATTCGTGCTGGTCAACAGGTCAGCGCTCTCTCTTCTCTTTTCTTTCTTTCTTCTTTCTTTCTCTCTTGTTTCTTCCGACGAAAGGTTGACTCGAGTCAAACCCTCGAGGTCGACTCGATCTCCGCCGTGGAGAGGTCATTTGGCCGGCGGGAAGTGTCGAAGAGGTCGTCGTGCCTTCCTCTTTCCTTCTCAGCTAGTCGATTAGGTTGATTCTCGCCAATTGAAGCCAAGGCTATGTGGCTGTGTCGGATTTGGGACGTTTCGACAGTGCGCTTGCAACCATAATTGGGCCTTGTGAGACTAATCGGCGGCATGTCTGAGCAACCAGAGAGGTGTTTCGAGTCAATTTAGGAACCAATTTAAGGTAAATCCCTAGAACTCGCTGCATATTATTTTGAGCCGTAGTTTACCCAATTCCTTGTGATAACCTGTCTCGAATCGGCCATATAGGGGCTAATTAGTGAGTAGGCTGTGGTTCTCTAGGTGTCGGTGTTACCTAATTGGACTGCGTAGGCTCTGATTTGATTATCTGAGGTGATACTTGGCTATATTGAGGATTTGATGTTTTTCTGTCTTTGGTTCTAACCACCTAGCTATTTCTAGCACAATCTTGGCATTATAACTAGGCAATTGAGATTTTGACAGGGATTTGGTTAGAGTTGTGCAGCACACTGGCTTTGTATGGTACTATGGTGGGGTTATGAGGGGGAAATTTTGATTGGCATTGCCATCTGGCGATTTCTAGCAACTTTGTACACTATGACTGAGTATGTGTAGTGTAAAGAAGGGTGTTTCTGTGGTCACATGGCCAGATGGTCTCATGTAGTGTTGATACTGGATTGTGGGAGAGTAGTTTTGTTTGGATGGGGTTGTTTGTGGATTTTTACTGAGACATTGATTCTGAGTTTGGGTTATCACAAGGATTGTGTTATCCACTAAACCATGAAGCATAAACTAGTCTCTGAGTGACTGCTCAGAGGCAAGCACACCCATTGAAACTAATCCATGCTCCATTGAGAGCTCAAAATCTGAGTCCAAGAGAAGCCAAGAGTGACTGCTCAGTGGCTAGCACACCCATTAGCATGGCTCCTCTAGGACCCTTATACAGCAAGCTTTAGGGGCTTGTACCCTTCTTCACTTCAGCCTTCCTCTCTGGTTGCTTCAAACTTGCCACCTGGTTGCTGCACAGAGAAGAGAAGAGGGGTGTTTGCAGGTACATGCTTTCTTTTATTATATTTTTTACTTTTACTTGCACTTTATTTAATTAACAGAAGCTACTTAGTGTGTTTTTGTTTGTTTTTTCATGCAAATGCAACTATACACCTACTGATATGACTATTTTAGGTGTTTAACTCATGTAATTATGTTAAATGCTGGAATAAACATGCTTATAGGTATACTGTTTTGAGCACATGCAGCAAGAATAAGATATGAAGATGCACAAACATAGAAACAAGATAATTATATACATAATAAAAAGCTTTATTTCAAACTGTAAGGCTACATTTTGGCTAATTACCTTGAATAAAAGCTAACTAGATTTCTTTTGTTTTACAGAAAATAAGCTAAGTTGAAAAATGGGCAGAGTTTCAATATAGCACTTTGCCTCTCCTTCTTCTGTCGATGGAGAGCTTCTTTTATAGCCGTAGAGGTGTTCTAGGGTTTGGATTGAGGCTGCTACTTGGCAATTCCTCAGAATTTTGGGTTTGGATGAGGGGCTGTGATGCATTGTAGAGCTTGCCGCCTCAATTGGTGAGTCTTCATGCACTTGGACTTGTTCACTGCTTTGTACATCCTCCAATAGTCATTTGACATCTGGGTTTAGTGTGTAACAGTGGCCATTTGGCACAATTTACTCCAGTTTACTTGTTGCTTGATGTTTTCATGACAGGTGGGTCATGGGGCCACTTGTCATGCTTATCTGTGGGTGTTGTTCTTTCTTCTTCTGGCTTGGAAGAGGGGTTGTCATTTGGCGCCAAAATTGGCTTGGACAGGTGGCATCAATCCATGGTCTGTGGTGACTCAATGGTTTGGATACCCTTGTGAAGGTATCTCCATCAGCTAGCATAGCTGTAGAGGCTATATCCTAGGCTGGACAATGCATTCAGAGGTTATGTGATCCTCTCCAGTGATGCCTTGGCTTTGGATTGGCTGTAGTTTGTATCTGGCAGCTGATAGCTGTGTATTTCTGAGAAGTGAGGCTGCCCATGGGGCCCACTGGTCAATATGATAACCCCACTACGTTTACTTGTGATGTAGAAGAGGCAAGTTTAATTTCTTCCTCCTTTTATTCTTCACAGAATCATTGGATGCATCCATTTGGTCTAAGTGACTTTTCTGGTTTTGCATAGGTGTCAGGTCATGGTTGGTGCCATTTGGTGTTGGCTGTTGGTCATGGACGCCTGAGGGCATGCATGGTATATCCTGAATGTTGGTACATTCTCTCTAAGGAGAGAATTGATGAGGTATGGAGGCATCTTTGCCTTTTGTGGATTTTTTGCAGCTGGTAGCCTTGTAATTTTTATGTTTGAGCTGTCACTTGGCATGGTGCATGTCATTTGATACTCACATTTTATTACTTGGCTTACTTAGCATGATTTGATAGCTGTTTACAGTGAAATTGAGCCAATGATTTGACATGAGGCTCAATTGGATTTTATACAACAGGTGGGTTGTATTTCTGTGTGCAATCTTGCTTACTGTCTTACAGTCAAGCGTTTGAGTCAACACTTGCCGTATTTTTGACAAGTTGTGTTCACTCTTGGCTGTACAAGTAGCATGAGATGGCATTGGCAGTGAAGCTAGCCATGGTCTGTCTTAGCTTAGTGCCTCCCCCATATTTTGTGCCTCCTAGCAACATGTTTTAGCCTATGATGAACCAAAATTGGCATTACATTGCCTTTTATCTGGTCTGAGGCTACAAGCTGCCTTTTGACATCAATATGAGGTGGAATCCCTGCTCATTTGATCTTGGGTGAGTGTATAATTTGTTTGATCTTATTTGCCAACTCCTTGTGCAATTTCTATGCAACAAGTTGTGAGGGGCAAAGTTGGCATTGTTTGTGTTTTTGTTGTGATTTAAGCATATCATTCCCTTGTTTGTATATGGGTATGCCTGATTTGCCCATGGGCCCAGGAATGACACGCATTTGAAGCTTCTTCAGGTATCATCTGATGCTTTTCCTTTCAAATTTGGTTCTATGTATGTGCATATGTATGATTTGCACCATCTGGTTGGCATCCAGCCATCCATTGTACTTGACATGTATCTGAATGGTTGGATATCCCTCACACTTGGAAAGTGATAAAGGCATAATATTCTCATAGCATTGTAGCATGCTTTTGGGTTCTGTATATCATTTAATTGTCTGAGAAGGGAAGAGGGACCATTGGTATATCATTGGGTGGTAATCCTAGTGACACAACGAGTTCTCTCTCTTAATTGCTTGGTATAGGCGATGGTACACTGTATTAGCAGGGCTAGAGCTAACTTTTCATTTTATAGGCTGAGGGACAATGAATTATCTCCAGTTAACTGTTTTACTCAATTTTCTTCACTGGACACCTCCATTCCGAGCACCAATTAAGCCTATAAGAGTTTCTAACGCTCTCTTTTCCTCTTTCTATGCATGAATATGCTCTTTGAGTTGTCGTGAAGTGATTCCCACCAGCAATTTGAGCTGTAGCATCTTGCATTGTTGGTTTCTCATTCACTCGAACTTCTCCGCCATGGCCATGGATGCACGAACTTGTCTCGAGCCCAATTAAACCCGAATTGCTCATTGTGTCACCTCTTTAGACCCAGACGAAGCTTTTCAGGTATTTATGTTAACCAATTACTTCTCAATTTTGGAGAATTTCTCTCGTGTTTGCATCGAACAGTAACATTTTCTCTCTGAAATTAGGTGGTTCCAAGCACCGTTTCCAGTCGACCGTGGTGTCGTCGTGATCGTGATCTCATCGCCTCTCCAGCGGTGCCATTAATTTGGGCTGTGGTGGAGTGTAGCGGCGGAGGGGAGTCGACCTTCGTCGGAGAAGAAGGTTTCTTCCTTCTGCTGTACTTTCTTTTCTTTTTTTATTTTCCATTAACGGAAACTGTGGAGACCACGGTGATGTCCAATGAGGGGACGACACGTGTTGGGTCCGTGTTTGATTTGGGTTCAGTCGGAGCCTTGTCGGGGCCTGGGTTGAATCCGTGTCTGGCCGAGTCTAAGTTCGTGTCTGGTCCGAGTCGGGGCTGAGTCGGGAGTCGAACTTGACTGGGTCGAGTCAAGTAGCCATTGTGGGCTGATTTTGTGACGGGCCGTCGTGGGCTGGCTTTTTCTTGTATAATTTGTTTTGTAAATTAAATCCGGCCTGTATGCATTTATGTATTTATTGATTTATACATTATTTTATACACGTATTTCATACGTATTTGGTACGTATTTCACATGTATTGCACGCATATTTTGTACGGACTTGTATGATTTGTGGGTCTAGCCAAATTGCCTATGTTGTAGCATCACTGTATTAGGCCTTTGTTGTATTTGATTAAGTCCAAAATTGCTTGAAATTGATTCAATTTGAACTTGTCAAATAAACGTCGCCATTTACACCCGAGTAGCTCTGTACGAGCATTCTCTCATGCATCTTGACGCCTTCTATCGGCTTGTTTAAATTTGCCGAATTTTAGAGGCAAACAGTTTGTTGTTGATCGACCATTTGATTTTTTGATTTCAAGAACGACTCGAGTGTACGAAGACGATCTGTACATTTAAGGGCTTATTAAAGGGAAAGTGAAATTTGACTTATTGATATTTTTTTGAATTTTGAACGTTTGAAAAAACATAAGATCTCCTATTATATTATTATCAATTTATATGTTTTATATTTTTTAAAAATATTAAATAGAAAGATATATCATTGAATTTTTTATTTTTTGTTAAGATCAGCCATAAAGTTCCATGCAAAAATGATTTGAAAAGGCTTGTAAACAATTAAATAAAAATAGTAACTTGGAATTACTGCTATCGAGCCGTAACTTAATTGTAATTATGCAAACTAAAGATAAGTCAAAGAAAAACAGAATAAAACTTGAGTTAAAACAAAAAGATAATATACCGCCATAATCTGATCCAACTCAATGTTTAGAACCCGGTTGAATTGCGACTCACTAACACCATCCCTGTCATCGAGAAGTTAAGATCAATTTACACACCAAATCATGTACATTATAGCTTAGAAGAAATACACAAAAAATCCTATTGTAGGAAGTATACCTGAAAATGATCACGTGTTCGGGCTTTTTATTCTTGGAGCCAGCATAAAAGTCTTTCAAGAGCTCCCTGAAAAAAATTATAAAAATATTTGTCTAGGAATGAAAATGCTGAAAGTGTGTTCCTCAGGTACAGTGCAGCACAACAAAGATATACTGAATACAAAGAACCTTTACCGATTGATCCCTTCATCATTTGTGCCCTTCGGCTTGAAAAGTGAACCAATCATCTAAACTTTTGCAGATTGTGCGTACAGTTGAAATTGATGGCCACTGCCTGGAAGTCACAACCTATGAAATGTTCAAAATAGATTTAGAAAATACATCCAGCCTAGGTAAAACAAAGAAGACATTCAGAAGTAAGGAGAACAGACAACAGCTATGGATGGGCGATCTGATTGTCCTGGGCATGAGAAAAATCCATTCCTAGTATAGTTGTTGGAATGCTGGAAATCAGAGAAATTGAGGGAGAACAACCTTCAATTTGGAGCAGAGAATTCATCCCACCAAGCTGTTTTTGTTGGAGTTATGTCCTAGAAGCCAATCATTATGGCTACTTCTATGGTTTATGTTATTGATGATATTTTATCATTTGTTCCTTGATTTATTTATTGATAGATCATTCAGGTTGAGGATCTGAATTGTAGATCTCTATAATTCATTTGTTCATAAATGACAATAATAAATCTAAAGATGTCCATAATCTTGATAATTAACAAGGAGCATTAATTATCAAATAAGATTAGTATGCAAGTTAAGCGATGATTAAGTTCTACAAATCATAGGTAAGGAGTTACCAACTTAATTGCATATGTATATGTTGTGGAACATAGTACAGGACTTGACCCAAATGAAATAAACATATGGATTGTGTTATGTGTCATTGTTTATTTCATATGTTGTTGATTCTGAGTTTGAGATACTCAGCTTTTCCACATGAGGATAGGTTCAATAAATATCGTCTAACGTTGATTCCTGATAAAGGCTGCTATACGGACTTTATTTATGTTCTCTTGAATTGTGCGGGGAAAAGTTGTTCATCAAGAAAATCGTATGTCCATCATTAGTTTACCTAGTGAGCGATGATATCTGTTTGGGCCCCTTGATGGAGATGGATTGTTTGCTAGCAACTTGTACAATCATCTCTATATCAAGAAATGTATAATCTGCAAGAGTGACACATTCCTATCTTGGATTATACAAGGATATCATGTGACATAAGAATCAAACAAGGAAATACTTTTATTTCTTATGCAGGATTGAGATATTGTAGCTGTACACTATTTATGCGAATTGGGAATCATAACGTGTTGCTAGATACCGCTTATGATTAATGGAAATAAATAACGATTTATTCTCCATGGCCAACGTAGCATAAATCCTCAAAAAGGTCACACAAATAGAACCTGAACCACACGTGTATTATTTATTTGTATTGGAGAATACAAAACATGATGGGTTGATTAATTAATTATATACCGTTATGAACCGTTATAATTAATTATATCAAGGAGATCATGTTAGAATAAATTAATACATAAACCAACCTATTGTTAATTATCATCAATTTGATAATTAAATAGTCTCAACTACATTTAATATAATTGTTAGAATTATATTAAATATATAGGCTTTAATTTGCTAAGTCTAATTAAGCCCAAAATAACAAACAATTAATAGGCCCATTAATTAATTGAATTAATATGGCCAAGAGGGATAAATTCACATTTTTGGTGAATTGGGCTAAAAGCCCAAAAGGGATTTCGGCTAGGGGCTAGGGCTTGATGGCACTCTTGTAATTTGGTTGAAGTTTGGAAGAGAAATGAGAGCTCTATAAATAGACCTCAAGGGGTGGCCTCTCATCCAACTTTCTCTCTCCTCTCTTCCCTCTTACCCTAGCCGCCACCATCCTTCCTCTTTGGAGATTTTCGAAATCTCCATTAGAGGAGCTCTCATCCTTTGTTTGTTAGGGCCCATGTGTTGGGATTAGCCACATAATTAAAGTGTTAATTGCGATTAAGGCTTGGTTGCTCTAAAAGCTTGCTAGCACAAACTTTTGAGAGGTGGTGACGCTTCTTGGTGGATTAGAGGAAGGAGAAGAAGGCGCGGAGTGCACGCCATCGGTTCCCACGCCTTGGACAACCTCACAAGAACGATTTGTGAGAGGTACAACATCCTCCTCTCTTTCTCTCTTGGTTTTGGTGCCGATTCGGTGTTTTGCACTAGGTCCTTTGCACGATTGTGTATTTCATTGTTCTAATAGTAGAATAAATGAATTTATGACACTTTCTAACAGTGGTATCAGAGCTCATGGCTGTGCTTACTGTTTTGGCACTTAATTAAGTGAGAAATTCGTAATTAATTAAGTTAATTAGTGATGTGCATGCTTGCTGGCCCTGGAAAGGCTGTTTTCTGTCTTGTTGCTTGTTTTTCGTGGTGTAAAGCTCTCTGAAATTTTTTCCTTCTTATTGGAGGTTGTAGCCCTTTGAGTTTTGGTTGTTCTCCCACTGGAATCATTGAAATTCGATGTAAAATGAATTTTTAGTGATTTAAACGGTGACGCTGCGCAGATCTGTTATTCTGCTGCACAGTTCTGTTGTTGTGGTTGGTAACAAATAAGTTTGTATACAAAGTACCTGTATCTTTTAGATAGGATTAATCTAAACTTGATGCTCTTTCTGGATATGTAAATTTTGTTGCATATTTCGGATTTTATGTGGGCGTTCAAGGATGAAAAGTGATGAAGTTGTCAGATCTGTTTTTTCAAACAAACTGATTGTTTTGAAAAACTGTACTTATTGAGAAACTTTTATGGAAAAGTGTTGAAATGGAAATGTTCTCCTTTAAGTCTGGAATCTGTGAAAATTAATTTCACAGATTTTCATTGAGATTTGATACCTCAACCGAGTGAAACCTTTTTGGTCGACGGTCTGTTCCAGAACAGGATACCTTGCTTAAATGCTTGTTATCTCGTTGATCTTGAATGTAACTTGTGGTTTTTCTTTTCATGGAATGATAGCCTATTGCATGTAGTATTTTTCTATGTAAATTGTTTGCTGGAAAAATATCAAGGGGATGATCATACAGATCAAAAGGTTGAGACCCATAACAGAATTTTCTCTAACGGTGCTTCGCGCACAATCTGAGGATTTGTCTTTTTTGGTTCTCCCTGATGGTAATTGATCTCTCCTTGAGATTTTTACAGGTAACCACAATTTTTTGTAAGGAGTTCTCTGGATTTATTTCAGATTTTTTGGAGACCGAATTATTTTGAATTTTTCCGGGCCCCAAATTTCGTATTTTAATTAGTTAAAATAATTTCTAATTAATCAATTTGATGAAAGGTTAATTAGAAGACTCCTTAAATACCCTCCTTTCTGTTTTGATGGTTGGATTTAATTTAAATGGGCTTAAACAATTAGTTGTTAAGGTTAAGCCTTCTTTGCATTCGAAAAACTTGAGCAACAAGTATGCACAAAGATTCTAATTAATGAAATTAATTAAGGACAAGTGAATCATGTATATTGTATATGTGCTAACTTTGTTTTGTAGGAGGATGTGGGTTTGATATGGCTCAAGATGTCAATGCCTTGTGTGTTGTAAAATGTTGTGAATGCATGTGATTGCTTGTAAAGTGGCCTAAGGTGCCTTGATAATTAATTGGTTAATTTTGATGTAACTTGTGAGGCTTGCATGCCCCTAAGGTCTAGGCGGGGTTTTAGGAATTTTATCACATGTATTTATTTCCCTTAATTATTAGATAGGATCTTAGTAATTAGTGGGAGGGCTTGATTAGATTAGTCTCGTTACATGGAGATGCGACGAAGATTAATGCAAGCGGAAGCCATACAAACCCACGACAATGTTTGAGATGTGTTTGATTATGTGATTGTTTGAGAATGCCTTGAATTGTCATAGGTAGGTATGGGTGTATGCTTACACGACCACCAAACAAGAGTCACATAAATTGTTTTGTCCCAATTTCGATTAAGTCAATTCGTCCTCCTTCTCTCTATCCCCTTCAAGACAATTGATTGTTTATTGATGCATTCCGCCGACGCGGACATCGTACTCCATCATTGTAGTCGGGGTGTAAATCGGATTTGCAAGGAGCAAATAGAGAGAAGTTACTTTTCAATGGATCCTAATCAGATTGGACATTGGGACGAAGTTCGCGATGCGAACCAAGGATCATAAAGTTGTATGATCGGTTAAAGAGAACCTACCCTATATTAGTTGGCTTGATGTTGTGCCGACGCCATCATCATTTCAACGAAAGTAGGGGACTTGGAAATCCATTACATTTAGGGACATTAATTTAATGTAGTGGAAGTTTTACTTTATGGAAGTTAAAACAAAAAGCATAAACTAAATGACCTTAAATTTTGATATTGTTGTAGATGTCTTCCCCGTCTTTTACGCTACGTTTTCTTCTTGAAAAAGAGAAGCTTGCCTTCAATGGTGCCAATTTTTTGGATTGGCACCGCAACCTTAGGCTTGCCCTTAGGTTTGAGAAGAAGGAATATCTCTTAACCACTCCCTTACCTCCTCTTCCTGAAGAGAAGGCTCCTAAAGAGGACCATGATAACTATGAAAAGCATCACGGAGACGACATAGAGATGTCGGTCTTGATTGTTGCAGTCATGGACAATGAGCTCCAAAAGGAGTACATTGATAGTGGTCTTGGAGTGTTTGAAATCATCTCTCGTCTCTCAAGGACATTTAAGACCAAAGCTCGCACCGAAAGGGGCAAACTCATCAAGGCCGTCGCCAACACTCGTTTGGCGGAGGGTCATGAAGTTGGTCCACACGTCATGAGGATGGCGGGGTTGTTTCGGCAGCTTGAAAGCCTTGACACGCCCTTCCCACCGGAGGCTGTCCAAGACTTTATTCTCAACTCTCTTCCTCAGAGTTACTCGGGGTTCATTGTGAACTACCGCATGAATGGCATGGAGAAAAGTTTGGAGGATCTCCAAAACATGCTCATGGAAACTGAGGAGAGTCTCAAGAAAGAGAAAGGGTCTAAGGATGTTCTTGCTGTGAATGACAAGGGAAGGAAGATCAAGAAGAAAGCCCGAAGAAACAAAAGAGGCAAAGGCCCGGTGACGCCCCAAGGCTCGTCCAAGGGAGCTCCCGTGGGTTCAAGGAAGAAGAAGAACCCGGCCACTTCCGATACCGTGTGCTACTATTGTAGTGACAAGGGCCATTGGAAGAGGAACTGCCCCAAGTACCTTGCTGATAAGAAGGCTGGAATCGTCCGTCCTTCTACTTCAGGTATATTTGTCATTGAAACCCTTCTCGCTACCTCAAGCAATGACTGAATATTTGATATTGGTTCATGCGCTCACATTTGTCGAAATGTGCAGGCACTAAAGAGTAGGAGGCGGCTCGAGAGAGGCGAAGTTCAACTCCGCGTCGGTAACGGCACGTGCATATCCGCTATGGCCGTTGGGAACGTGGAATTATCTTTGCCTTCTGGTTTTGTGTTGGAACTCAAGAATGTTTATGTAGTTCCATGTATCACTCGAAACATTATTTCTATCTCATGTTTAGACTTGGATGGTTTTGATGTTGTAATAAAGAACAAGTGTTTGACTTTGTTTCGTGATGAAGTTCGTTATTGTGTTGCGCATTTATCGAATGGTCTTTATATGCTTGATAGTAATGAACTTGTTTTGAGTGTTGAGAATGACAATAGGAAACGTAAGATTTCTCAAGAGAATGCAACTTTGATGTGGCATTGCCGCTTAGGTCACATCAATGAGAAGCGCATCAAGAGATTGCAAACCATTGGTCTCTTGGATCAATTCGCTTTCGAGCCAATTGACACATGCGAGTCTTGTTTGATGGGAAAAATGACCAAAGCGCCTTTTTCCAACAAAGGGACAAGGGCAAATGACTTGTTGGACCTTGTACATACCGATGTATGTGGACCTATGAGCATTTGCGCACGTGGTGGTTATTCATACTTCATCACTTTTACCAATGATCATAGTAGATACGGGTATATCTACTTGATGCGGCACAAGTCCGAATCCTTTGACAAGTTCAAAGAATTCAAGAATGAAGTTGAAAACCAACTTGGTCGAAAGATCAAAGTTTTACGTTCCGATCGTGGAGGAGAGTACTTGAGTCATGAGTTTGGTGATTATCTAAAGGAGTGTGGAATAGTTCCACAACTCACTCCGCCGGGAACACCACAATGGAATGGTGTATCCGAAAGGAGGAATCGAACTTTGCTAGACATGGTTCGATCGATGATGAGCCAAACCGATTTGCCTAAATCGTTTTGGGGTTATGCATTAGAGACCGCAGCTTTTACACTAAACCGTGTTCCATCTAAGTCCATTGAGAAGACATCTTATGAGATTTGGTTTGGTAAGAAACCAAACATGATGTTTCTCAAGATTTGGGGTTGTGAAGCTTATGTGAAAAAGCTAGTGAGCGATAAGCTTGGACCCAAATCGGACAAGTGTCATTTCGTAGGATACCCTAAGGAAACAAAGGGATACTACTTCTACAACCGTGTCGAGAACAAGATAGTTGTTGCTCGTCATGCCGAATTCTTGGAGAAGGAATTTCTCGCAAGAAGAAGTAGTGGGAGTAATGTGGTTACTGAAGAAATTCAAGAACCACCACAAGACATGCCTCAAGTAGGTAATGTAATTATTCCCAATGAGGTTCCAAATGAGGTTGTAGCCGAACCCGTTCCACAAGCCGTTGTGGAAGAGGTTCAAGAGAATGCTCCCTCAAATGAGGACTCGAACATATCGCGAGTAGATTATGTTCAAGAAACTCAAAGTTTCGAGGATCAAGAACCAACTCCACAAACCGTTGTGGAACAAGTTCAAGAACCTCAAGAACCTCAAGCACCCATTCTACGAAGGTCAACAAGGGAAAGTCGTCCACCCGAAAGGTACTTGGGTTTGCACGATGTCTTCGTCATTGCGAATGACGAACCTTTGACCGTTAATGACATGATGAAGAAATCCGACTCCAAGGAATGGCTCAAAGCCATGGAATCCGAAATGCAATCCATGTATGACAACAAGGTTTGGACCTTGGTTGACCTTCCCAATGGAGTAAAACCCGTTGAGAACAAGTGGATCTTTAAAAGAAAGGTCGACATGGATGGCAACTTGACCATTTACAAGACACGACTTGTTGCGAAAGGTTACAAGCAAATTCATGGTATTGACTATGAAGAAACCTTCTCGCCCGTCGTTATGTTCAAGTCAATTCGGATCTTGTTAGCAATTGCCGCATTTTATGACTATGAGATATGGCAAATGGATGTCAAAACCGCCTTCCTAAATGGAAATTTGGAAGAGGATGTGTACATGACACAACCCGAGTGTTTTGTGGATCCTAAGAATGCTAACAAGGTATGCAAGCTTCAAAGGTCCATTTATGGATTGAAGCAAGCATCGAGGAGTTGGAACAAGCGCTTTGATGAAGAAGTCAAGAAGTTGAACTTCATTCAAAGTGAAAAGGAACCTTGTGTTTACAAGAGGATTAGTGGGAGCGTGGTCGTATTTCTTGTTCTATATGTTGATGATATACTCTTGATTGGGAATGATATTCCCGAATTGAATGATGTCAAGGATTCATTGAAGAAAGTGTTCTCAATGAAAGACTTGGGCGAAGCCGCCTACATCCTAGGAATCAAAATCTATAGAGATAGATCTAGGAGGTTGTTAGGCTTGAGCCAAGATGCATATATTGGCAAGGTGTTGGAAAAACACAAAATGGCTAGTTCCAAGAAGGGTTACTTGCCTATGTCACATGGCATATTCTTGAGCAAGACTCAATGTCCGACGGAAGATGCAGATAGGAAATTCATGAACAAGTTTCAATATCCATCTGTGGTCGGATCGATTATATATGCCATGCTATGCACTCGCCCTGATGTGGCACATCCGATTAGTGTGACTAGTCGATACCAAGCTAACCCTGGTATGCCACACTGGACCGCAGTCAAGAATATCCTCAAGTATTTGAAGAGAACACAAGATAGCATCCTCGTGTACGGTGGAGACCAAGAGCTCGTTGTAAGTGGTTACACCGATGCTAGTTTCCAAACCGATCGAGATGATGCTAAGTCACAGTCCGGCTATGTATTCCTGCTCAATGGTGGTGCCGTAAGTTGGAAAAGTTCCAAGCAAGAAACTACGGCCGATTCCGTCACCGAAGCGGAATACTTAGCGGCTGGTGAAGCAGCGAAAGAAGGCGTTTGGATCAAGGAGTTCTTGACCGAGCTAGAGGTGGTTCCAAGCATCTCAAGTCCAGTGGATCTCTACTGCGACAACACGGGAGCCATAGCTCAGTCCAAAGAGCCTAGGTCTCACCAAAAGACCAAGCACATTCTACGACGATTCCATCTTATCCGTCAGTTTGTGAATGACGGGTGGATCAAGGTCAAGAAGGTGGACGGTGCCGCGAACACAGCGGATCCTCTGACAAAGCCTTTGTCTAGAGCCGCACATGAGTTGCATGTTGCATCCATGGGGATTAGGCGTATGCCTGAGTGGCTTTGAGTTGTATCTTTTACTTTGAGGCTTTAGTATGAGACATGTATATTTTGGATATTACATTGAGTACTATGCACTTGCTAGAAGTCATTGTTGATTGACTCTAGGCCAAGTGGGAGATTGTTGGAGTTATGTCCTAGAAGCCAATCATTATGGCTACTTCTATGGTTTATGTTATTGATGATATTTTATCATTTGTTCCTTGATTTATTTATTGATAGATCATTCAGGTTGAGGATCTGAATTGTAGATCTCTATAATTCATTTGTTCATAAATGACAATAATAAATCTAAAGATGTCCATAATCTTGATAATTAACAAGGAGCATTAATTATCAAATAAGATTAGTATGCAAGTTAAGCGATGATTAAGTTCTACAAATCATAGGTAAGGAGTTACCAACTTAATTGCATATGTATATGTTGTGGAACATAGTACAGGACTTGACCCAAATGAAATAAACATATGGATTGTGTTATGTGTCATTGTTTATTTCATATGTTGTTGATTCTGAGTTTGAGATGCTCAGCTTTTCCACATGAGGATAGGTTCAATAAATATCGTCTAACGTTGATTCCTGATAAAGGCTGCTATACGGACTTTATTTATGTTCTCTTGAATTGTGCGGGGAAAAGTTGTTCATCAAGAAAATCGTATGTCCCTCATTAGTTTACCTAGTGAGCGATGATATCTGTTTGGGCCCCTTGATGGAGATGGATTGTTTGCTAGCAACTTGTACAATCATCTCTATATCAAGAAATGTATAATCTGCAAGAGTGACACATTCCTATCTTGGATTATACAAGGATATCATGTGACATAAGAATCAAACAAGGAAATACTTTTATTTCTTATGCAGGATTGAGATATTGTAGCTGTACACTATTTATGCGAATTGGGAATCATAACGTGTTGCTAGATACCGCTTATGATTAATGGAAATAAATAACGATTTATTCTCCATGGCCAACGTAGCATAAATCCTCAAAAAGGTCACACAAATAGAACCTGAACCACACGTGTATTATTTATTTGTATTGGAGAATACAAAACATGATGGGTTGATTAATTAATTATATACCGTTATGAACCGTTATAATTAATTATATCAAGGAGATCATGTTAGAATAAATTAATACATAAACCAACCTATTGTTAATTATCATCAATTTGATAATTAAATAGTCTCAACTACATTTAATATAATTGTTAGAATTATATTAAATATATAGGCTTTAATTTGCTAAGTCTAATTAAGCCCAAAATAACAAACAATTAATAGGCCCATTAATTAATTGAATTAATATGGCCAAGAGGGATAAATTCACATTTTTGGTGAATTGGGCTAAAAGCCCAAAAGGGATTTCGGCTAGGGGCTAGGGCTTGATGGCACTCTTGTAATTTGGTTGAAGTTTGGAAGAGAAATGAGAGCTCTATAAATAGACCTCAAGGGGTGGCCTCTCATCCAACTTTCTCTCTCCTCTCTTCCCTCTTACCCTAGCCGCCACCATCCTTCCTCTTTGGAGATTTTCGAAATCTCCATTAGAGGAGCTCTCATCCTTTGTTTGTTAGGGCCCATGTGTTAGGATTAGCCACATAATTAAAGTGTTAATTGCGATTAAGGCTTGGTTGCTCTAAAAGCTTGCTAGCACAAACTTTTGAGAGGTGGTGACGCTTCTTGGTGGATTAGAGGAAGGAGAAGAAGGCGCGGAGTGCACGCCATCGGTTCCCACGCCTTGGACAACCTCACAAGAACGATTTGTGAGAGGTACAACATCCTCCTCTCTTTCTCTCTTGGTTTTGGTGCCGATTCGGTGTTTTGCACTAGGTCCTTTGCACGATTGTGTATTTCATTGTTCTAATAGTAGAATAAATGAATTTATGACACTTTCTAACAGTTTTCAACAAAAAAAAAGGAGCTTGACAGATACCTCAATATTGGTAAGAAAAAGCAAAAGAATCCTAAAAAAAAGGCTACCAGATGCTTATCCTAGCATTAATCTTGAGCAATAAGTTTGTCAGATACTGATCATTCACTTTAGTTGGTGCGAGGCATTGAGTGACAATGCCGGAGTTTGCGGTTGTCAATAGAGACAGGATTATGTTTAATATTTAGTTGGTCCGAGGAAAGACGGGATTATGGCCCTGAAATAATTAATAACCCCCTGAATCAGTCAAAAACCCTTTTTGTATTTTTTTATTGTTTAAGTACAGTCAAAGAAAAAGGAAACAGATAAAATATCAAGTATTAAAGCAAAAATGTAACACTAACCTTAGCTTTCCAGAAGTAGACATCAGTGTGACACAGTGAAGTAAAGAGAATCTTGATGCGAACCTCCATGGCTTGTGGAGGAGCCATGTCTACCTCCTCTATTACAAGCGGCTTCCCTGCTTCCCATGCCACAACATCTGCAACTCCAAATTTTCCAAAATTTTTCATGTCAGTATATGGTTCCTGTTGATAGCATCAAACAATAAACATTAGAAAAGCAGGACAGAAAAACCAAGTAACAATATAATTGCATATCCTTATTGTAAATCACAGCAGAACATAAGAACAATTGTTTACTATTCCTTTTTCCATTTTGAACGAAGTTTCACTGGTTTGATCTAGCATTTGCCCTCATATTAAGTATTAAATGTAAAGACTATGAAGTTTGCGCAGCGACCAATTTGAAAAGAACACGATAAAGTAATAAAAATGGAGAAGGAAACCTAACAATTCATATATTGCACAACATAAATCACCAAGAACCACCAACATTGGTTCACGACAATACCTCAGCTCAGGATGTAGGTCAGGTGCCAATTAGCAAGCTTATAATTTAACTCACAACCGCTCTTTTGTCTTGACCTGCAAACTATTATTTTTCGTGTTAAAGAACATTAATTGGGAAGTAAAGATATAAAACAACAATACTACTGAAAAAGACATACAACAAATTGGAAACACTTTCGACAAACCTGAAGGTACGAAATAGCTACAGAGTCAGTCAAGGAAGTAATGCTGGCAAGGATATCCTCTAAAGCCCTGACCATAATACCACGCTCTGATGAGTCGTCTTTCCCAAGCCGGCCATAGTGTAGGTTTTTCCCGTGCCAGTCTGGCCATAAGCAATGACTGTACCATTATACCCTTCCAGTACACTCTACAATAAAAGAAGGATACAATTAAAGCTTCTGGTTAAGACTGGATCCTTTAGTAATTATTAGCAAAGAGCAATAGGTAAGTCTCAATAAGCTAGAATTAGATTTCAAATTTGGAACACTAAAAAAGGAAACTCTTCTGTCAAGATTAATTAAACTTGGACGTACCTCAACCATAGGTTTAGCGACAGCTTCGTAGACGCGCCTTTGTGAAGCACCCTTTGTGAAGGCTTCATCAAATTTATATAGCTCAGAACTCCAGTTGTTTTTCTTCAGCCTTTGTTCTTTCCCTGCATAAACCTTATATATGTGAACTCAAAAGGTATTTGGTCTAAATTATAGCAAATTTTCATTTTCTTTCGAAATAAGCAAGAATTAGACATATAAGACCTCCGGCTGTAGCTCAACACACGAAGTAAATTCTCCATCCTCAATAAAATCTTCATTATTCTTTGGCCAAAGTCTGACAGCCACTCTCACTCTCACAGCATCTGAATTTTTTCACAAATTTGTATCAACGCATGGATAAAATTTATAACTATTGACCAAGAAAAATACAAAAAGAAACCAAAATAAAGGAATAACCCAACATTAGAAAGCATACCTCTTCAGGTGAGAGATCATCACCCTCTTCATCGCTAGCATTAGAAGGCGCATCTTTATCTTCTCCTTCCTATTCCCTTTTTTCTCCTTCTTCCTCTTCCTCTTCTTCCTTCTCCCCTTCTCCTCCTTGATGGGTAGAGGAGTCACTTGCTAAGAGCTCATTCATTTCACGTATTACGTCTTTAATGTACACGGCCAACTGGGTCATAGCATGACCTATGGCAATGCAATTTGAGCTGGGGCATTTTTTCAGTGCTTCGCATGCCTCCCACACTGCTCCTGTCAGTTGAGGGATTGTTTCTCTCTTTTTGGCATCCCAAGTCTCTGTCAATACAAAAATTATCAATTGTAAATTGTCCTAGCTTTCGATTTAAACAGGAAAGTTAATTTTTCCCAACTGGTAGAAATCTGTCTTTTATAACAATGAGCTAACTGCCTCCAATAGTTATTCAAGGTAAATCAGCATATGTTTCTAGGAGAACCCACAAACATGCAATACAAAGGACTCATATCTTATGAGTCAGTTCAGGTACTGGACATGACCTACCAGACAGGGAATTTCATCCACCAAGTCCTGACTTTTTAATAGAATAAAGCCATAGTTCATGAGAATTCTGTACCATTGAAAGAGATAGTTTCCCTGAACAGAAAAATGCAAGAGGATTATGGTCAGACTGGCACGGGAAAGAAAGCTTCACTTGCACAAATTTATTAATAAATAAGAAGAAGGAGCATGAGAGAAAGGAAGCTTAGCTGCCTTGTTGTCAGTCTTGTCAAGGTCGATCATGGCCTGATCAATCTGAGACTGTTGTTGTGGATCCATGCCAATAATTGCTTCTGATATCCTGTCATTGATGATAGACACAGCCTTGCATACACCATTTCCAAAGTACCCGGCATCGTCGCCGTCGCGCAATTCAATAGCATCATGGATCGCCATGGGAGCAGAAGGAGAAACATCAGCAGAGGGGACAGAAACACGGTAGCGGCCTTTGTTGGTGAAGAGATCCGCCGAATATATAAATGATTGATCATATTCGAAGGAGAAGGCGGAGGATTGGTGGAAACTTTTGAGTACGGGAGGCGACGAAGGGAATAGACGGAGGGGAGGCGGAGACGGTCCCTCTCTCCTAGATCAATCTGTGTCGTCCTAGGTCTTTTTTTTCTGTTCATTTTGTTGAGGAAAGAAGAGTGGCATAGATAGCGCAGTATCTGCGCGGAGAGATCGAAGAATCACCGAGGAAGAGATCGCGAAGTAGAGCGGTGACGTTTTGATGACGGTCACGCAGGTTACTGTAGAAAAAGCTTCCAGAATTGGAGTATTTTTTAATATTATTGAAACATACTTTGCATGAATTAATTAGTGGTGTATTTGTTTATTAGTTCTATTTAGCCCCTTGTGTACTTCAATATTTAATTAAGGTGGGTATATATATATATATCAAACTACGGTGCACAGCTTGTATATATAATCTGCTATTACTTCTATGAGGTTCAAAAATGCATGCTGAAAGTTGGGCATATTCTATAATGTTCTGTCCTATACCGGCGACGCACAGTTATTATATATTGGGCAAGACGCAAGTAATTCTGGGTCTATATGCTAGTTCAGGTGCACCTATCAATGTAGATAATTTTCACTGTATAATTGAAGGCAACATTCCTGACCTTTATGTTTCTTCTGAGAAAAGATTCGTCACGCATACATCAGTTGTTACTTATGCTTTAATTTTCATCTTCACATATTGTACGGGAGAAAAGGCAGAATAATGAGAAATTTCTTCGTTCTCAATGGGAGGAAGAAATCAGTCTAATTTACAGCGAGCATGATATCTCATTTTCTATATCCATATTTCAACCGAACTTTATACTAAACTCTTAACTCAGATCTAGACCACACCAGTCCTAGCAGGGGCGTAGCTAGAATTTCGTGCTAGCAGGGTCTACAAATTTTTTTTTTAAGATATATGTGTGAGATAATGTCTAAATTAAGCTTTTAAAAACCTTCCTTTTATTCGTTTTATCACCGTTTTATCTAGATTTTCATCCATCCTGCATAAATATTTTATTCATTTTATCACCGATACACGTTAAATCACCACCTAACCACTAAACCACACAAATCACATTTTAAAATCTTGAGTCTAATATAGACATAGTATAATAATAATTTTTAAATAAGCAGAGCTGAAATAATGTCACATAGAAAAAACATGAGAAATCAAATATATATTATATAACAATATAAGATCTAAAATAATATATCTAATATAAAGAATAATAATTCAAGAGTCAAGAATCATTAATCCAAGCATCTCCTATTCTATTATAAGTTTTATCTTAATAAGATTCATTGCTGAGAAAGGAAGAAGGCGATTCTTCAGGAACAAATGCGACATGAGTCCATGTGCGATATTTTAGGAGTCGTTATACTATTTAAATCAGATGCGACGTCATGTCTAGCTGGGTCCTTCATAATTTTAAGATGGGTCCTTGACTCTTGTTTTTTTTTATTTATTTACAAACAAGTAAAGTGTCAAAGTAAATTTTTTTTAAGGTGGGTCCATGGACCCACCAATCATAATGTGGCTTCACCCCTGACCTTGAAACAAAATAACTAAAACTTTCTTCTCATTTACAGAAAATACTTTGACTTAAAACTTGGACAAAGTTTCAATATAGTACTTTGCCTCTCCTTCTTCTGTCGATGGAGAGCTTGTTTTATAGGGGAAGATGACCCCTAGGGTTTGTGTTGATGCTGTCTTGATGTTGCCATGTGGCATTTTTTGGAAATTTTAGATGTTGATGAAGGGCTGAGATGCATTTTGCTCCTTTCCGCCTCAATTGGTGAGTCTTCATGCACTTGGGCTTCTCTACAGGCTTGTACATTCTCCAATAGTCATTTGACATCTGGATTTAGTGTGAAATAGTGGCCATTTGGCATAACTTTAGTGTTTTGACGTTTTCATAACAGGTGGGCCATGGTGCCACTTGTCATGCTTATCTGTGTGGAGATATTTGCTTCTCCCTTGGCTTGGAGAAGGGGGGTGTCTTGGCGTCAGAATATGGCTTGGACATGTGGCATTGATCCCATGTCTGTAGGGTTTTGATGGTGTTGGATGCACTTGTGAGAGCATCTTCATTTGTGCATAACTGTTAAGCCTAGTTCTGAGGCTTGGCAGTTCATTCAGAGAGTGTTTGATCCTCTCCATTGTTGTATGGTTTCAGATTTCATGTTGGCTTGATTGTGTAGCCTTTAGATGTGTTTCCTAAGGAGTGAGACTGTCCATGGAGCCCACTAGTCAGCATGATGACCTCACTGTGCTCAATTGAAGTGTAAAAAAGGCAGGTTTGATTTCCTTCCTTTCTCTCTTTCACAGAAATCATTGGGTGCATCCATTTGATTTAAGTGATTTTCTTGTTTTTTGTGTAGGTGGCAGGCTATCATTGTGCCATTTTGTGTTGGTTGTTGGCCATAGGCATCTAAGAGCATGCATCATATGCTATGAGTGTGGGTACATTATCTCTGAAGAAGGAATTGATGAGGTATGAAAGCTTATATGCTTTTCATAGATTTTCTGTGCCTAATGACCTTGCAATTGATCATGTTTGAGGTACCATGTGACATTCTGGTGCTCACATATACATTGTTGGCTTGTTTAGCTCCAATTGATGGCTGGTTGTAGTAAACTGAGCCTATGATTTTATATGAGGCTCCATTTGGATTTTCTGTAGCGAGTTGCATTCCAGTGGCAATTTTGTTCACTTACTTGCAGTCAAGTGTTTGAGTCAACACTTGTCATGTTTTGACAAGTTGTGCTTGCATTTGGTTTGTCAAGTAATTGGTGATGGTGGGCAGTAGCATTGGCCTTGCTTTATCCCAATTTGGTGCCACCCCCATTTTATATGTACTCCCCCAGCACACATTAGCCAATGATGAACCATACTTAGCAATAAATTGCTTTATTTTGTTGGTCTGAGGCTATATTTAGTTCATTTGATAATGAGATGAAGCATGATTTGTGCACATTTGATCTTTTGTGAAGTATATAGATAGCTTGATCTTTATTGCCAACTCCTTGTGCAATTTATGTGCAACAAGTTGAGAGGGGCAAACCTGGCATTTGTTGTGTCTTCTATTGTGATTTATGTGATACATTCTCTTGCCTGCACATGAGATTGCCTGATTTGCCCATGGGTCCAGGAATGACACGCATGAGATGGTTCCTCAGGTATAATCTGATGCTTTCTTTCTATATTGGGTTCTCTATGTGCACAATTTTATGAAACAACTGAAGGATGAGTGTTTTGAAAGTTATCTTAGTTAATGATAATTTATGTATTGTTCATGATTTTGAATGTTATTGTTATACATTCTTGTTCCATGAATTATTATGTTATGTCTTTAGAAGTGTTCAAGAATATGCTCTTGGTCTTGAACCGTAGAACTCTTAAGATGAAAACACATGATTTTAAATACGTTCACAATCGTAGTAATTAAGAGGAACAATAATTACCGAGTAAGATTGTCATGTCGATTGAAGTACATCGTAGTTCTATAAATGTTGATAAAGGATTATCATTCAATGACATGAGTATGTATAAAATGAGTATGCTTTATATATATTGAACATGACCTAACGGGATGGAATATTATATGGATTGTGTTTTGTGTCATTAATATTTCCATCGTGTCTTTGAATCCAAGATATGAGATGTATGGGTTTCTCACATGAGAAGCATGCAATGTGATTACTGATAAAGACCATCTCTTTACTGATCTTAGTTATCTGTTGATGGAGGGTATTAGTAGTTCATTGTATGTGACTTGTACGAGAGAGATTTATATATTGATTATCTTTGTCCCTCAGTTACCTGAGTTAAGATATTACTGGGCCCCTTGGTAAAGCGGAATTATATAGCACGCAATATAACTGAGGTAGTTATAATTATAATTCGCTTGAGAGACCAAGAAACGAATATATGCAAGAATGACACGATCCTATTTTGCATATTATTCATAATATCATGAGACAAGGATAGACACAAATCTAGTGGATCGGATACGTATCGACTATGTCATTTGGACGGCTATAATGTAGTGATAGAACCTCTTATAGCTTGTAATATAAATGTTTATATTATTACCAAGATGACGTAGATCCTCTAAAAGGTCACACAACCAGAAGAGAAACAACAAGATTTTACATTTTATAGGATGTATGAAAATACATGTGATAAAATGGTAAAATAAATGTCATGATAAATGGCATGCTTTGTCCGTAAATAATTTAGGAAAGCAATGTGAATATTATTGGTATAATGCTTGAAAAAACATTATAAGGAATAATATAGACATCACATAATGCAATAATATGTTTCATATTATTAGTTCATAAATTAATTTACTAAACAGATTGCAAATTGATTAGAAGAGAGTGTTTGGGGGCAAAAGTGTAAATTTCCAATTAACACATGAGTTGCCCTAATGCCCACTTATAAAAAGGGGCTTGGATGAGTAGATGGTAGCTAGGTTTTCTCTCTCCCACGTTTTGGTGGCTGGTCACAACTTCTCTCTTGTGTAGAGAAGAAGAAACTCACTCATAACACTCTCTTCTCTCTTGCATAATTTAGCCACCTAAACAAAGCTTGTTCTTTGAAGTCTAGGTGGTTGGATCTAAGCTCTAAACTCACTATCCATCTATCAAAGCGTTGGTTGAGTTTGTTGCTTAGGTTCAAGGTGAACCGAGAGGAAGAAAAAGCGTTGCAACAGCGGTGCAGCGGCTGAAACAAAAACCGAAGGTTTCCAAGAGATCTAGAGAGAAATCGGCTTCTCTCTACAAAGAGATTTGACAATCTCCTTAGGTATAACCTTCTCCCCTCCTCAAATGAAGTTGCTTGCTGATGTAAGTGTGCACATGAGGTACTTGATGAAATGTTTTGTTGAAATCTTACTTGATATTATCATAGAAACGTAGATCTTTTGTGTATTGAGCTTATTCATGAAGAAAATTTCTAAAATTACACTTCCTTAGCATACACACGAAATCCCAACAACAACTAGCATCTGATCATCCATTGCATTTTATATTCATATGAGTGGCTGGATACCCTTCATATTTGGAGAATAATGAAAGCATGACGCCTCTTAGCATTGTATCGTGCTTTGGCTCTGTGTATCATTTAATTCCCCATGGAAAGGGGGAGGGACCATCTAGATATAGATGACTGGGATCCAATTGATGTAATAAGCTCTTCTCTCACCAATTACTTTGGTCAGTCGATGGTACACTGAGTTTAGCAGGCCTTTGACTTTCTTTTCCAGTCCATAGGTCAGAAGAAAATGCACCCTCTCTAGTTAACTGTTCCATTCAGTTTTTGTTCACTGGACACCTCCATTTGTGGTGCCAGTTATGCCTATAAGCGTATCTCCTGCTTTGTTTCATTCCTTTGTGTACAAGTTAGCTCTCTAGGCTGTTGTGAAGCCATATTTACCCACAGTTCGAGCTATAGCATCGTGCATTGTTTGTTTCTCATGCATTCGAGCCTCTCCGCCATGGCCATGGATGTAAAAGCTTGCTTCAAGCTCAATTGACTCCCAATTGCATGTCGTACACCCTCTCTGAGTTCAATAGAAGCTTCTTAGGTATGTGGCGTTGTTAATTTCTTCTCAATTTCGGAGAATTTCATTGGCGTTTGCATTGAGTACTAGTCACCTCACTTCTGGAATTAGGTGATTCCAAGTGCTGTTTCCCTGCGAGCGTGGTGTCGTTGTAGTCGTAAGCTCATCGCCTTTCCGACGGTGCCTTCAATTTGAACAGCGGTAGAGTGTAGCAGCGGGGAAGGACTGACCTTCATCGGAGAAGAAGGTTTCTTCTCTTGGTTTGTACTTTTTTTTTGTTTTCCATTAACAGAAATAGTGGGGACCACTGTCTTGTCCAATGTGGTTGTGACACCTGTCGGAGTCGAGTCTAAACTGAGTCGTGTCGAGGTCGAGTCGGATTATTTTTGGGTCCGAGTCCGAATCTGTGTCTGGTTCGAGTCGGATGTAGGGCTGGGTTGAGCTGAATCAATTTGCAGTTTGGGCCGAATTTGTTGTGGGCTGCCGCTGGGCCCATTTTTTCTGTAATTGATTTGTTTGTAGATTAACCCGACCTGTATTTATTTGTATATGCATGATTTTATACATGTATTCCATACGTATTTGGTATATTTCTCATGTATATTTCACACATATTTTTTGATGGACTTGTACGATTTGCCAACGTCACCAAATAGTCTGTATTGTAGCATTATCCTCTTAAGTCTTGTTTGTAATTGATTAAGCCCAAAATTGGCATAAATTGATCCAATTTGAACTTATCGAATATATGTCGTCAATTATCTTCCGAGTAGCTCCATACGAATGTTCTCTCATGTATCTTGACGCTTTCTGTCGGCTTGTTTAATTTTTGCCGAATTTTAGAGGCAAACAATTACTTAAACTGAATTGCTTGAATTGAATTGCTTGCACCCGTTAAGAGAGACGTCTTTTGATTGTTAGGTGGTTAAATCCAAACGTTTTCAATAATAGTTTAATTATGGTTAACACAAAAGTTGATACCGGAAGGTTAGACTAGGATCAAGAAACCTAAGTTGAAGTCCTTTCCGATTACATAAGTATAGGAAGTCGTAGGTCGTAAAGTATAACTTGTATAACTTAGACTAAGAAACAGAAGTTGAAATCTATGTTGTATTCGAGGGAATCAAGGTTAACTATAGGAAACCTGGCCTTAAATCGAAGTGGGATTGAGGAGCCTTAGTTATAATTCGTTCCCTACACAAAGTAACATCTAAAATAACCAAAAGTTAAGTATGCGCTTAACCTAGGAGCCTATGTTGTATTCGAGGGAATCAAGGTTAACTATAGGAAACCTGGCCTTAAATCGAAGTGGGATTGAGGAGCCTTAGTTATAATTCGTTCCCTACACAAAGTAACATCTAAAATAACCAAAAGTTAAGTATGCGCTTAACCTAGCAGGTCGCAGGAAGAATCAGTGGGTTGTTTGTGCCCCTGCCTTCAGCGACCCACTTAGGAGACAGCGACCTGAGTTTCAGCGGGCCGCTGATTCTGGAGTAAACTGAAAAGTATTAGCTACTAATCAAACTCCTAATTCTAAATTAGTGTTTTAAGCCTTTTTAACTCATTGAACTGATAATTTAGGATTTTATTTATCTGTAACTTTTACTTTAGACTTGTTCCAATTATTATTCTTTTGTATCCCAAATCTAATTAACCAAAGTTTATTAAACTTAATTCATTGAATAACCGTCCTTGTGGTTCGACCCCGATAATACTTAGACGATTGTTGTACGCTTGCAATAGATTTTAGGTATAATTGGGTATAAATTTAAGAGCGAAAATATCACATTAGACCGCTAAATTCAGCATACATCACAGCCAAATTGGTTCGCACCACCGTCGATTCAATCCATACTACCTCATGGAGCTTGACTTTGGTGTGTCATTACCAATCTAGTGTTGGAGTTATATCTTAGAATTCAATATTTTAATGACTTAATTTAGTTTATGTTACTGATAATATTAGAACATTTGTTCCTTGAGTTATTATTGACAGATCATTTAGGTTGAGGATTTGAATTGTAGATCTCTGTGAATCATTCATTAGAATGACAATAATATCTCTAAAGGGTCCATAATCTTGATAATTAACAAGGAATATTAATTATCATAAAAGATTAATATACAAGTTAAGTGATGATTAAGTTTTACAAATCATAGATAAGGAGTTACTAACTAAATTGCATATGTATATGTTATTGGAACATAATACATGACTTGACCCAATGAAATAAATATATAGATTGTGTTATGTGACATTATTTATTTCATATGAATTTGATTCTGAGTTTGAGATGGTTCAATTTTTCCACATGAGGATTGATTCTATAAATATTGTCTAACACTGATTCCTGATAAGGGTTGCTATAAGGACTCTATTTTTGTTATCAACAATTCCATCAACAATCATAAAGAACTAATACAAGATACAATCTTTCTCTCAAAATAAATTGTAACTACAATTTCTACATTTAACGGTGCTCTTCGCCTTCTTCTTCTTCATCCTGGACTTGTCGCCGACGCCGTCCTTGGCCGGAAAGCGCTTCTCTGCCTTGGGCTTCTTCTCAACGAGGTTCTTCTCGCCCTTCTCCCTGCTGGCTTCTTCTCTGCCTTTGGTGCCATTGTTACTTAATTGAAGAACACTAAAGATTGTTTATTAGGGATGAGGGGAGGAGAAAGGGAGAGCATATGCTTCTTTTATAAAGGGAAAGGGTTTGGTTTTGACTGGTGGGATGGGATGATGGGTGAGGATCGATGACATGGCACTGTGGGTGCGGATCGATGATGTGGCGCTTTATTATTGATTTCTGTAACGTTTTTTATATAAAAAGTGTTACAGATTTGAAAACCTTTGTAACACTTTTTATATAAAACGCGTTACAGATTTGAAAATTTAAATCTGTAACGCTTTTATATAAAGAACGTTAAAAATTTAAAAAACCTTTTGTAACGCTTTTTATATAAAAAACGTTACAGATTAAAATTTTCAAATCTGTAACGCTTTTTATATAAAAAGCATTACAAAAAGTTTTCAAATTTATAACGCTTAATTTATAAAAAAACGTTACAGATTAAATCTATTTTTTTTCTCCAACAGAACTGTAATGAGTTTCAATTAAAAGTTACAGAATGGGTGTTACAAAAGGTTGTTTTTGTGGTAGTGTATCTAATGGATGTAAAGTCGTCCATCTTGTGAATTTTAATTAATGCAAGACTGATAAATCTTATTTCATCCATTCAATTTAATTATCACGTATTATATATTATACTAGAGGGTCTCATTGAGTTTCGCTCAATATATGAATTGTTATCGTATTAATTCTTATTTTGTTCTTATAATTAAGTTATATATAAAACGAAGATAATTAAATTTAGTATGGTAGGACCATATTGACGAAAAAAGTTAGCATGAGAATGAGGCAGTGCTACCGGAGGAGGAGGAGGAGGAGGAGGAGGAGGAGGAACTACCAGAAAAGGAGGCTTTTGCAACGGAGGTTTAGCCACTGTTTTTTTAAATAACCGTTAGAAACCATACAACAGGAGAGAGAAAAAATCAGAGGAAAAAATTGCAACGGGTTTTATATTAAATCCGTTGCCAATTTTTAAGCCAAAAAAATATATGTTCGGCCCAAATAGAGACAATTATCATAAAAAAACGTTGCTATTTTTTTCAATTTCAAACTTTTTTTATAATAAAACTGTCTTTATTTACTTAACAACGGTTTTTATGATAAAATCGTTGCTATTTTGAAATTTTTTTGTTATAGCGCGAAGCTCCCTATACTCGATCGGTCCCCATTTTCTCGATCGATCCCCACACTCTCTCAAACCGCCGCACCTCATTCCTAATCCACCACACCTCCGCCTCACCTCTCCAACCCCCCTCTCTCAAACCCGACAGCCGCACCTCTTCCCCTCTCTCTTGACAGCCGATAGTGCCTCTCAAACTCTCCACCTCTCTCTCAAAGCCGATAGCCGCCTCTCTCACTCGGTTTGTTTTTTTTTCATCCATTTTTTTTATATATTCTGTGATTTTGGACTATAAAATTGTTCAAATCAAAGGGATTTTAGAATATTGTTTGAATGTTTGAATGTTATATTTAATTCGGTCTGAATTAATATTAAAATTGGGTTTTGAATATAGAAATAGTTTGATATTGTGCAATAAAATTGGTCGGATTTTAGAATATTGAGTTTTGAATATAGAAATAGGGTTTTATTAAAACTAGAGTTTTGAATATAGAACTAGGGTTTTCAATATATTGATATATGATATATATATCAATATGTGTGATTGCTAATTATATGTCAATATGTTGATATATGGTACATTGGTACCATATGGTATGGCTAGAAATTTTGGGCTAGCCACAAAAAAACAGCCAAAACAAAAAAACATATAACATTTTAGCAACGATACCGTAGCAAATTTTAAATGCAGCCAAAAAAAAATTAGCAACGATTTTTATGTTAATAACCGTCTTTTATTTTAAATGTATAATTTAATGCATATTTATTGTATCCAAATAGAGACGGTTTTTAAGTGGATAACCGTCTTTATTTGTTAGGCCCGAGATGGGCCTTTGTTTAAAACCGTCTCTAAGTTCTGCGTTTAAAGACGAATTTTATTTAAAAATCGTCTCTAATTTTACGACGATTTTTATCTAATTTGCTGTAGGTGCTTCTGCAACGGACGGAACCCGTCTCTATTTCGATTTATTAAACGTTGCACAATCCAAAAAATGGCATAGTGAGAGGACAAAGGTGGAGAGAGACTCCAAGTAACACAAAAGAGAGATGGAGATATGATGAAAATAAAAATAGAAAAGAGTCTAAAAAATCAGAACAAAGCAATACGCTGCCAAATTATTACCCACAGGTGAATCGGGTCAGTTTTATGAGCAATAATACTTGGCACACAAATAGTTATAAAGTATCACGTTTTAGAAATTGGAAAAAAATGCTATTTTACAATGCTTGAAATGTCGGACTACATTTAACTAAACGATCCCGACACCCACACATCTTTATTTGTAATTTTGATTTTGATTTTGATTTTGATATTCAATCATTAGTGATGCAATTTATTGATCAATATGATATTCCTTATTTTGTTTCCAAGTCTCCAATATTATCGGAACATAAATGAACTATGATCCAAAACATTTTTTATTAGAAATTCAAATGTTCAGTCTAGACAATTTGTTTATAATTAAACAACTAGATGCAAACATTAAGCGACTTATTAGCATGTATTCACCGATTGCTTGCTTCTTGATTTTTCTAAAAAATTGGTTTATGGTACCTAATGTTTAAAAACTGATTTTAATTATTTGAAACATGTTTTTAATTAAATTTCAAATTAAATTTGTAAGGCTTAGGCGTCATATGTAGTAAATTTAGACTTTGTGCCGCGTTGGAAACGTGTTGCAAAGATTTTTAATTGACTCAGTTTGCCATTTTGTTTATTTAATTATGAAATAACGTCAGTCTATTTCATGGGGGTCAATTCCGGCTGCAGCAAACGAAACACTTCAAAATTTTGTTCGTTCATTTCAAAGAAAGGTTCTGGACGCCGGATAGGTGCTCCATTTTTCAAAATAACAGGTTTGGAATTACCGTTGATTCTGTGGTAAAAGTTGGTGTTGAGGGTAGGTAATGACGTAATATTTTTATTTTTTTTATTTTTAATAGAGACTAAATTCAAGTTATTGGAGAATCGGAGACACAATGTAAATTCTACGGACTTGTTACTGGAAACATAATTATGGTATTATTATTCGAGGCTGCGTGGAATTTTAATGGGCATAAACAGTACTTGGTTTGATTTTGCTGCAACAGATCAGAAAAACTCAGGATTGTCAATCCCTCTAAAAAAAACGGAAAACCATCAAAGCAGATGCGATATAACAGCTCCATAATTACAAGTTATAATTATTTTGCTAGGAGAATGCAGAATTTATTATTTTGTTGATATTATTTATTTATGGAATCTAGTTGGTATTATAGTTTGATACTTTCATGCTTTGCAGTAATTATAATACACTTGATGTCTCCAACTGACCATCAAATGAATGCATCTTTCCTGTGAGTCCAGGGACAGTGCATGGCACAGACGCATATGATCTTTAATGTCTACTGTACCAAGCTGTGTTCATCATAAGGGGGAAAAAATAAAAGAAAGAGAAAAGAAATATTATTATATATCCTGCGCCTCACTCAAATATTTTTCTTGCATATTTAATTAGTTGAAGTTCAAAAGAAAATTAATTATGTTCGTGTTTATCAATTTGGATTTGTATGGATGCGTATTCACAGTTTCTAAACGAAATAATAAATATTTAAACTGATAAATTAATTGTGAATTCTGGTTATAATAATGAATCTATATGTACGTCATCATGGTTATTTATAATTATTTTAAATCTAAATAGGCGGGTACTAATTTAAATGAAAAAGTATTTATTTTAGTTTAAACGAAAATGTTTTTTGAACTCTCCGGCCTGGAGATATTTGCAGGGTCAGATTCTGATGTTCCCAAAATTGAATTAATGCATAATATCCATTAAAGTACAAATATTTATTATTCATCAATTGTTTGGAGCTGTGGCGGTGTTAATGAAATCGCTCTTTGATTGAGAGAAGATAATAATTGTATGGGTCGAGTGCCACACTGCCAGTCTGCCACTGCCAGGCCCATGTTGCTTCTTGACCGAATCTAAATAATTTTTCAGCGACTCTATCCGAATTTGTACAAGTCGTACAAATTATAAGTAGGATCGGGTGGGTGTGAATATATAATTTGTTTAGTCCAGTGACTAAGAATAATATTCCTCTGAGTGATGAATTATGAATTTGAAATCCGACTACAATTCTGTATAGATTTTTAAAAATTGAAAGACATGGCATTATCTTTATGTAAGGAGGGGGGAGGGAGCGAGTAGTCGTGATAGTAGGCATAAGTACTAACTACTAACACATAAGTAATTTGAGTTGAAAATCTTGTCATGTAATTTGCATATTGAGCGTCTCATTTCAGTTGAGTTTCTCCTTAATTTGCAAGATGAGATAAGCTTAAGTTTTTGGTTAAAAAAAATCACTACAGAAAAATGGTATAACGGGTCCGAATCTGTTTGGATTAATTAACGCTCTTGGTACAAAGAGTTTGGATTATGAATGAAATTTGATGGAAGAAATAATTTTTTAATGACTTTTGTCTTAATAACATAACACTGGAAGTCTCCAGTTCAGATGCAAATGGACAATCACTTGAAGAAAAAAACGCTTCTGATATGGCTGGAGTTTAGTTACAGATAACTGTGTATTGTTAAAAGAATAAGTTGTTTGTTGTGCTATTTATTTTGTCTATATATACAACACATTGTACCCTATAACAGATGATGAAATAGAATCAAATTACAATACATTCTTCTCAAAATATCTCTACATGGTAGCAGAGCCTAACAATGGCGACAAACACAACTTCGATCCCCAATTCATCCATGGATTCAATTATCACTCTCAACATACATATCTCCACAAAACTCACTCAATCCAACTATCTGACATGGAAATCGCAAGTTATTCCGATTCTCCATGGCTACAATCTCACAAGATACATTTCTTCTCTACATCCTTATCCCACAATTACCAATGATGACAATCAAATCTCACCAAATCCTGATTTTCTGACATGGTATCGTCAGGATTAGCTCCTTCTTGGCTGGATTCGTTCCTCTCTTACTGAGGTGATTCAAGCACAAGTTGTTTCTCGTAACTCGACGATCGAGATCTGGAGCTCTCTTCAACGCATTTCCTCCAATCGATCGAGAGCACGACTTCAAGATCTGAGGTGTCAGATTCAGAATGCAAAGAAAGCTGGTTTTTTATGCTCAGATTTCACTCAGCACATGCGCACACTTGCTGATGAACTTCTCTTCATTGGATCCCCCATTTCTGATGATGATTTGATCTTAGCAAAACTCAATGGCCTTAGATCTATGTATCTGTCATTTGTAACTACACTTACCACATCTTCCACTCTCAATCATATCTCCTTTGCTGATTTCACTAGCATGCTACTCAGTCATGAGTCATTGCTTCAAAATCATCATACCAGTGACTCATCTCTCTCTGCCTTCTCCAATTATAGGCAGTTCAATAACAATCAGAATCATGCTCCTTACAATAATAACAATTACACTATCAGAAAACCACTTCCTGCAACTCAGGCAACCAATACAAACTGCAAACCCCTCCTCTCACCAATCAATACCACCTCCACTGTTCCACCTCGTCCTCAGCAGGTATGAGCCAGATCTGTGCAAAACCATGCCATGGTGCAAAGATCTATTACTTTAGGTATGAGCCAGACCCTGCTTGGAAGCCAAATCCAAGATTTCAGGTGTTTGCTGCACAAGCTCCATCCACCACTCCTGATTCCAATGCCTGGGTGCTTGATTCTGGTGCCACCAGTCATGTGACTAGTGACTTGTCAGCTTTCTTCAATTATGGTGGCACTGACACACTTCAAGTGTGTAGTGGTGTTGGTCTGCCCATCAATCACATTGGTAACACTTCTATAGCTTTGAATAATCATCACATTGTTCTATCTGATATCCTGCATGTTCCTGGTTTCAAATGCAACTTGATTAGTATTTCCAAACTATTACTAGATAATCCAAGGTTAATAATTGAATTTTTTCTGCCTCTAGTTGTTTGATTAAGATCTTTCCCACCAAGAACATTCTACTACAAGTATATAAGCACAAGGGTCTCTACTCTTTCTACCCCAATTCTTCACCTACTGCTTTTCTGGGAGTCAAGGCTTCAGCAAGTACATGGCACTCCGAATTGGATCACCCATCCAATTCTGTGACTTTGAATGTAGTTAATCAGTTTTCTTTACCATGTAATTCAAATAAACTTCATGTTTGCTAAAGCTCACAAATTACCTTTTTCTTCTTCAAATTCTTGTACCAATGGACCCCTTGAACTGATACACAGTGATGTGTGGGGCCCATTTCCAATTTTATCAAGTAATGGATTCAGATATTATATTGTCTTTATTGATGATTATTCAAAGTTCTATTGGGCTTATTTTATGGAAAAAAAAGGATGAAGTTCTGCACATTTTCTCACAATTCAAGGCACATGTTGAGAACATGCTTCAAACAACAATTAAAATTCTGAGAAGTGATGGGGGTATTGTATACAAGACAATCAAAACTTAGTTTCCTCAAATTTTGCATCAGACAACCTGTCCTTACACACCACATCAGAATGGTGTCTCTGAGCACAAGCATCGTCATCTTGTTGAATTGACAATTGCAACCATGCAACATGCTCACATTCTCTCGAAGTTCAGGGATGAAATAATTGCCAGCATTAACTATTTAGTCAATCGACTGCCTAATAGTAATCATCAAATACCATACAGTATTTTGTTCAAAAAGGACCCTGATTATTCAATCTTGAGAGTATTGGGTTGCCTTTGCTTTCCATGCACACGATAGTACAATTCTCACAAGCTAGAACCCAGAGCTTTACCATGTGTTTTGATTGGTTATGTTGCATCCCAGAAGGACTATCACTGCTTACACTTGCCATCCAACAAAATATTGATTTCTAGACACGTGCAATTTGATGAGGCATCATTTCCATTTAAAGAAAATCAACTTCACGTTGTAGAGAACTCTCTCCTTTCTCCACAACTATTTTCTCTGCCATTAGTTCAGCCCTATGTTACTTGGGTGCGGGTGCGGGTATCGCGTCGGATTTGATGCGGGTGCGGGGATACGACATTTTTCAAAAAACTCGGATACGGCTATATATATAAAGTAATAAAAAAATCACATTATATATCAAAATATTTTATTTTTTATATTCAACTACCATTATAATGTATTTGTTATGTTATCCAATATTTTCTTTTAACTTAACTCCAAAGAGCATTGTATAATTTTATAGTAATAGCTATATAACTTACATAAATTATTAGTTTATAACTATAATTATAATTATCATGATTATATTTAATCATTAAAATTATTATAATGAATAATATTAGAATAATATTATATTATTCTAATGTGTATAATATTATATACCAATTAATTATTTTAGCATAATATTATATTATATTATAAAAAATTGTAATTAACTCATAATCATTATCATTACAATTACTAATTTGTAATGTGCAGTGAATAGTTTAAAATTTTCTGGTCGGACTCGTAATAAAAAGTTAAATAGGAAAAAGACTTACAAAAGAAAGGCAAAAAAAAATGGACTTCAGCCATATAAATCCCTTGGTCCCCACTTGTCGGTTTCTTCTCTTCTACTCCCCTCTTCAATTTATAGTTTTATACCTTAGAATATACTCTCCTGGGAAAAGCAAAAAGGTGAAAAGGGGTAACCAATAATCCGACCGCTAATCTCTTAAGCTGCGATCGCTGATTGGAGAATTAAATGGAGAAGCAGAAAAAGCTCATCTATCGATCGCCGCTTCGAAGAAAGTGAGTAAAATGAAAGGGACGAAACTCTGTGTCGCACGAACGAACGAAGCTCTCTCTGTCGCTAAACCGTATCCACACCGTATTCAAATCGTATCTCACGCGTATCCAACGCGCATCTTGACCGAATCCGTTGGTCAAAGGCACTGAAATAGTAAGATACGCCACGTGGAGTGTCGGGTGCGTATCGCACGCGAATCGCACACGAATCCGCGTCGGATACGCGTCAGATACGGGATACGTGAATAATTTGGAGTATCCATGTAACATAGGTTCAGCCCATTCTAGCCCAGCCCAACAATTCAACTTCAGCTCCTGTGAGCCCACAAATTGAAACAAGCAACGGCTCTCCTGCCCAACCAATCACTGCGTTGCCCACTGTCTCTGACTGTTCTCCTCATACTCCCTCTTCAGTTGCAGTCGAAGTTTGTTTATTCTGCCATTAATGCTACTTCTTCTGTAGCTCCATCTACTATTCCATCCACCTCGACTCAAATCATCTCTCATCACATGACAACTCGAACCAAAGACAACACCAGAAAAACTAAAAAAATTTTCCAATCATATAACCTTTCTCACTTCCACTCATGATCAGGAACTGACAACTTTTTCCAAGAAAAATCTCTTACCTGCATGGCGCTAAGCTATGGCTAATGAAATTAATGCTTTAGGTCGCAATGGCACTTGGATTCTTGTTTCCCCACCTACCAATCAACATGTTATAGGTTGTAAATAGGTGTACAAGCTCAAAAAGCACTCTGATGGGTCAGTAGAGCGACATAAGACCCGGGTGGTGGCCAAAGGGTACAACCAAATTGAAGGAATTGATTTTTTTGAGACATATAGCCCAGTTGTCAGGCCATCTACTATCAGACTCCTCCTCTCCTTAGCTATTTCCTCTGGATTGTCTGTCAAGTAACTGGATGTTCAAAATGGCTTTTCTGCAAGGAGATTTGAAAGAAGAAGTTTACATGAGTCAGCCACCTGGCTTTGTTGATGCCAATCATCCTGACTTTGTATGTAAGTTGAAAAAAAATCTCTCTATGGCCTTAAGCAGGCCCCAAGAGCATGGTTTGATAATTTGCACACCACTCTCATTCAGGCAGGATTCAAATCCTCATAGTATGAGCCATCTTTCTTTATTGCATAAAAATGGTCACACCACTTACATTTTGGTTTATGTAGATGATATTCTCCTAACTTGCAGCAATTTGGATCAATTGAATGATTGTATCTCTTATCTTCAATCCAAATTTACTCTCAAAGATTTGGGTAACATTCACTATTTTTTGGGAATTGAAGCTGTACCAAATGATAATGGGTTGCTATTGAATCAGTCTAAATACATTGAACATATTATGACCAAGACCAACATGTTATATGCCAAACCATACATGACACCAATGGCAACTTATGTGTTTCTCTAGAGACCACGGTGCACCATTTGAAGATCACCAATTGTACAGAAGCACTGTTGGGGATTTACAGTATGCAACACTAACCATACCTGAGATTTCTTTCTCAGTGAATAAGTGTTCTCAGTTTATGCATTCCCCCACTGAAAATCATTGGATTGCAATCAAACGGATTTTAAGATATTTGAAGGGTACCATCACACTTGGTTTACAAATACACCTAAAATCATCTTTGTCACTGCATGCATACAGTGACTCAGATTGGGCTGGTTCAATTGATGATCGACGATCTACATCTGGTTTCTATTTGTGGTACTAACTTAATCTCTTGGAGCTCAAAAAAATAACAAACCGTGTCAAGATATCCAGTAGTGAAGCTAAATACCGCAGCTTGACAGTGACATGTGCAAAAATACTATGGCTGCAAAACTTCTTCATGAATTGAATGTGAAATTATCTGAGCCACCTACTCTATGGTTTAATAATATTGGAGCCACTTTCTTGGCTTCCAAACCCAGCTTTATGCACGCACAAAACATATTGAAATTGATTACCATTTTGCGTGTGAGAGAGTGGTTAACAAACAAGTGACAGCAAGGTTTCTGTGTTCAGCTGATCAACTTGTAGATTTGTTAACCAAACCATTGCCTACTACAAGACATCAGTTTCTCAAATCCAAGCTCAATGTAGTTGCAAACACATTAACTTGCGGGGGTGTAATAACATAACACTGGAAGTCTCTAGTTCAGACGTAAATGGACAATCACTTAAAGAGTGAAACGCTTCTGATACAGCTGGAGTTTAGTTATAGATAACTGTGTACTGTTAGAAGAATAAGATGTTTGATGTGCTATTCATTTTGTCTATATATACAACACATTGTACCTGAAACAGATGATGAAATAGAATCAAATTACAATATATTTTTCTCAAAATATCTCTACATGTCTAATTGTGAATTGTCCCATCGAGCATCGAGCAACAAATTAATTCAAAATATAACACTTTGTTTTCTTATTTCCATAGCCAGTGGGCTTCCAAATGTAACAGTACTCAGTTTCGATGACAAAATTTTCATATCTCATAAAATTATGATGCAACTCAAAATTATGTTATTGATAAGAATTATTCCAATATTTATTGGAATTTCTGGATAAACACGGTGCTCAATAGAATTTTTTCTGGTAGCGTCCTAAGGCCAGCATTTTAAATCCTTTTGCATGAGCTTTACTTCATATCCCAAATGTTTGTACATAAAGAAACCTACCCCTACTAAAATATAATATTATGTAGATCATGTCTCTACTTAAAATTTTCTATTTTGCATTCTAATCATGCATTTTATTATATCGCTGTCTTAATTTAATCTTATATCATGAGCACTGTATATATCTCCGTGGCTCCATTTCCCGCAATAGGAAATTTAAGGAGATAACGGCATATACCCTATACGGGAGTTCCATTCTTTTTATTATATATTTTATTAAAAAAAATTATAAGACATGGATGTCATCAAGGAAAAGTTGCAATTCTGTTTTCTATTCGCCTTCTTCTCTCTTCCTCTTGAGTACCATTATAGGTCAATAAAATATCAGCTTAAATTCAAAGATCGCCTATAAATAGCTTAGTTAGTTCTCCTAGCTAGCACCATTAAACTATCTCCTCTCTCTTTCTCTAGTCCCCAAGCAACCCATGGCTATCTCACTCAACCCCTTTAGTGGGGGTTACAATGCAATTATACTAATAAGGATTCAGAGCTTTGCACGTGCAAGCCGGTATGTGTTGAGACTGATTATGTTCATGTACCATTTCATCTCAATCCATGTGCATCCATTTTGGATCCAGTTCTTCTATTTTATCATCATTGATCTTTTCGGGTCTCTTCTCTTAATGGTACTAAAACCCACCGATCCTGATTTCAAACCCCGCTATGTAGACATGTTTTTCCTATCCACCTCAGCCCTAACTGTTTCGGGCCTATCCACTGTAACAATGGAGAGGTTGTCTAGCTCCCAAATAGTAATATGTACCCTTCTAATGCTTGTAGGAGGGGAAGTCTTTGTCTCAATGTTATGTGTCTTCTGTCGTTCTGCTAAGACAAGTATAGCAGAGCTTACTGTGAACCGGGTTAATTCGGTTCGAATTGAACTTGAAACCATTGATTCAGTCAGCACAGTTGAGCGAATTGAATCTGGTACCGATATAAGTGTTAAGGATTTTTTGCGTACAAGCTCTCTCAAGTACTTGGGGTTGGTTATCGTGGTATATTGGGTTTTCTTTCATGTGACCGGATTTATAGCATGTCTAGTGTATTTGTACACAATCTCGAGTTCAAAAGAGGTTTTGAGAGGAAAGGGGATCAATTTGGGTCTATTCGCATTTTCAACTACCGTTTCCTCCTTTGCAAATGGTGGCTTAATAGCCACAAATGAGAACATGGCTATATTCGTAAGAAATTCAGGTCTTCTGTTATTTCAAATTGTGCTAGTTCTAGCTGGAAACACACTATTCCCACTATTTCTAAGGGGAACCATTTGGGTAATTAAGTGTTTCACAAAAAATGAAGAGCTCGACTGTATGATAAAGAGTCCAAAAGACAGCAAATTCGACCATCTGTTAACAAATCTAGGTACGTTCTTTCGGTCAATTACTGTGCTGGGTATGATAGTCTTCGTGACCACACTGTTTTGCTCCATGGACTGGAGACATCCAGTGTTCAATGGCCTCAATTCGTACCAGAAGGTTGTTGCCGCACTGTTCATAGGGGTCAATGCGAGACATGCTGGAGAGAACTCTGTTGATCCCTCTCTCATCTCCCCAGCCGTTTTACTATTTATTATATTTATGATGTAAGTCGATTTTCTTACTAATTTTAAACTTTTATATCCATTTGTATTCTTTTCAATTATCTTGTGGATGTACGGTACCTAATTAACGAGTAAAATTTATTTGATTTGATCAGGTATTTACCTTCTTCGGCTAACTTCATGCCTTTGAAGGAAGATGAGGAGAAGAGATATGTCGAACCAAAGGACAATTCTAGGGGAATCACGATTGTTACAAAGTTTCTATTATTGCCCCAAGTTGTATGCGTAATTATTTTTGTAATTGTGGCATGCATTATTGAGAGAAGAAGGCTACTACTAGATCCGCTCAACTTCTCCACCCTTAATGTCATTTTTGAGGTGATCAGGTATAAATGTTCTCTCTCTTAATATTTTGTCATTTTTCGGGCCTTTTTATTTTGTTTCAACCTGAAGGTCATAATTATATGATACAGCATGGGTTGTCATTTTTGTCCGTCCTTAATTATATTCACTTAATCTTTAATGAAACATGTATTTATTGATTGCTGCGGTTTGCATGTATATCTAGTATTGATGTGCAGTACCAGTTGCTGGATAGCATGTCCCATAATGATGTTTTTGAGGACCAGAAAAAAAATGTCCCATAATGATTTTAATAAGGGAAAAAATTAGCATATTAAACACTATAAGTATATAATGTATAACTATAACTGGTTGTTTACTTATAAACTGGACTATGCATTACGAGCCAACTACAACATATCAGTAGTCTGATACCACTCTCTGCTTCCAAATATTACATCACGTAAAATATAACTTTGTTAAGTGAAAAATGAATACCTTATAAAAATCAAATGGCCAAAAATCTAAATCAAATGCAATTCTTATTATCAATTTTGCAGTGCATATGGAAATGTTGGGATATCAACAGGATATGCTTGTTCCAGACTACAAAAGTTGCATCCTGACATGAGCTGCGTCGACCAGCCATACAGTTTTGTTGGCTGGTGGAGTGATGGAGGAAAGCTCCTGATAGCCTTCGTCATGCTTTATGGAAGATTAAAAAAATTCAGTGCAAAAAATGGCAAGGCTTGGACATTGAAAGGATAAAATTTGACAAAGTTCTTGTACTAGATCAAGGCGTACGTACTCGTATATATCTAAAGATTAATCTCAAAAGATAGATAGGATATGTAATGTGCACAGAAGCTTGTTGATTTTGTTTGTTGTTCCCGTGGAAGTATACAATCCACTGAGGATTCATGAATCCGTTGATTTGTAATTGTATATTGAATTGATCTAAAATGATTGTTATTTTCTTGAGTTTGAAATCGGGTTTAAAAAAATTTGTACCCTGTTTGCTTTTCTTGCGAAGTACTATAAATACTGAATATTTATGATTAATCAAACAATGTTAAATTTGCAATAGTTCGTACCTAATAATGTTTGATGGAGTATATATCAAACAACCAAGCTGTACGAAATTTAATTAGAAAGCCCTAGTCTACTTTTGTAATTATATATTTATTTTTAAAATAATCCAAAATTAAATGAGGAAATCAATACATATATTAAGGAATTTCATCTCTTTTAAATGACTAGTTAACTATTTCCACTGATTCTACAGAAATATCTAAATACAGATGATATTTTCTTATCTATTTATATTTTGCAAAGTTTTAAATAATGGATATGGGTTCATAACAGACATGTTTATGTCATTGTAGCGAGCAGATAGTGATCATTTAGCGAGTGCATGGGATTATATATAGTGGGCGCCATCAGGCATACTAATTTCATTTCATTATATATATACTTTACTTAAAATTAACATCATATTATATCAAATGCTTGTATATTTTGCATTCTCTAAATAATATATCTAATATGTATTTTAAAGTCTTCTAAAGTTCTATTTCATTATTAAAGAAAAAAGTATTTGACTATCAAACTATTAAAATATTTCTAAAATAATTAATTCTAATCAAATCACACTCCTTTCTTACAACATTTAGACCATGAGATGTTTAAAATTTGAAATAACACAAACTACAAAAGTTAAATTTATTTCCTAATTAAACTTTCTATAAAATTTTGAACAGTGTCAATCTGAGACCGTATATAAAAGATACACCCAAAATGCTGATGTTGGCTATTATATTTCCGCTAAACAGCATCCAAAGTCCGTTAAAGTCTACTAAACTACTACTAAACGACCCTTAAAATCCGCTGAATTACCTCTATCAGAAAAAAATACTAAATCTACAGATTTAATTTAGTAATGTAGCGTATATATGTTTATTAAATTGCATCACTAAAGTTCGCTATTTAAACCTCTTATACTTTATATATATCATATATGAAACTGTTAAAAATACCTGCCTTTTGGTAAATTTATAATAAAAAGTTAAAAACGCATACCGAATGAAAGCTTGGCATTCTTTGCTATCAAATTAGTAACTTTACGTAAGTTTCGAGAAATGCAAATACTACAATTAATGGGACATGATGCGTGTAAGAAAGGTCTTATTAAAGTGAAACAGATAATGATGCTCATGTCATTGGTATGATATATCTTTTTTTGAAGGTACATATATATTGGTATGATATATCTAAAATATTAATGATGTGCGATACCTGATCGATCAACATCAGACAAGCCACATGTCAGTATATGGAATGCATTAGTATTCCAATTCAATTGTAGAATTCCACCGAGAAATCGTACTTGAATCCATAAAAAGTGAACTTTACTCGAGAGACACTAATATAATATTCATAAAAAATTTACACGCGTAAACATAATGCAATCATCTCCATAATGCATATGATGAGTGAGGAAAATGCATAACTTCCTCAATTGAAAGTTTTATCTTTGATTGCATGTCATAAAAATTTAAATAGCGAATAGCGGGTTCATAGCGAACAATTTCAAGTCATAACGAATAATGGATAGCGGATATCGGTCATTTAGCGGCCCTTATGGTATCATAGAGGGCATGTATAAATGTATTTTTTTATTACATCATATACATACTTTATTTAAAAATTAAATATCATATTATAACATATGCATATTTTAATAGTTAAATTTAATTCATACACTTTAAAATCTATTATTTCAATAGACAGATATCATTGTATTTAATATTGAATCAAGTCGGTGCTAAAGAAAATGTTTATAATATTGATTCTATATTAGCAGGTAGCAGATTATATCGCTATATTTCGCTAAAATACAAGTATAATGCATATATCTGTTGCTAATTTTCACTATTTTAGCCACCATAAAAAACACCAAAAATAGATATTTTTTAAGTAATATTATGATATATCAATGAACACCGCTATAGCGGCATTTTTATAGTTTAGCAGCATAGCGGTCTGCCAAGTCGAACCACGTACTATAGCGGCACTGTTGCGGTTCATAGCGCCGCTATTCAAATATGTACAACTTTATTTTAATTCTTATTTAAATAATTGTACTACTAACTGATATAATTATTTCATAACCTTCAAAAAAAACAAAAGATATAATTATTCCATAAGTGCAGTAGTTAAGTGGGTCAATTGATAGATACATAGCTATATATGGTTATACGTACCTTGCTGTAGGATACCTCAATTTCCTCAACAATTTAGCAAGCAAAACATGCTTTCATAAATGTCATAACTTCTGACTCAAACGATAGATCTCGATAAGTTCCATAACTGCACATACATGAATTTAAACTTCAAGCCATATTGAAGAAACGAATCGAAATAAACTTGGCAGTGGCTGTCAGAGTTTCAGGAAAAGAAGTAAATGACTCTGAAATTTAAAAGATATCAGTGAAAGGCATGTCAGCAGGGACGGATTTATATATACTGAGGCAGGGATCCTTAACGGTAAAATTGATTTTATTTTAATTTTTGGTTGGCCAAATTTGTTTGGTTTTATGGTAATAAAATTTGATATTTATAGGTAAAATTAACGAAAAGATAAGCTTAATTTTATTAAAAAAATTAAAATCGCTAAGATAGTTAAAAATGGGAGTGCAGGGTAGCCAGATAGAGGGCTATAAATGACCTCGATTAATCAGGCTAAATGAAAGAGACAAACTTACTATTTACTAACACGCATAAATGTACACAATATACATAATTAACTCATTTTCTTTTTTCACGCATAAATGGGAATTTGGATGTAGTGGCCGCTTGTCATCTTTTATCAAACCGAAAGAAAGACGAAGATTTCCCTATCAAATTTCAATATATAGGAGACGACACTTTATCTGTCCGCGTCATACCACAAAAGATCCATTTGCATTCGTAGTTTTGGACGTAATTCTTACTTTTTGGGGTAAATATTATAAGAAGCGAAACTTACAATGTAGCTATACACCTCTTCGTTATGAGAATCTCGTCTCTAGAAGAAGTTGAAACAACGCCTGATCAGGAAGATTCCCGGCCGCTGATCCACATATTTTCCGGGGTATGAAATTAAAAGAGAGAAAAGCTACATATATAGATAGGCCAAGAGGTCCCTACGGAGGGATACTTTCTCTATATATACCCTTCACAGTACCTAAATATTTAAACCTAGTCTTTCTCACGTGGAGTACTATGATTTGCTAATTTAGTCTCAAATTACTTTGGAAGTCAAACAACCATTTGTTTTACATGACTTTTTCTAAGGTCTCATGATATCAGCCCCAAAATGTTATAGATTAGTAAGGACCAAATTATACTATGATCCATTAATAGAAGGCACTCTTACTTTGTGTTGCTGAATTAGCTCGGTTGATTGAGAGTATTTGAATTTCTGGGACGTGTATATATGGAAAAAAAATTTCTAAAATTGTCCAGAAATATTTTTCGCCCTAAACTCATCTACATATTTGAATATTTTGTCTACATTTAATATCATTAGCACTTATAAACAACAATCAACTTTTTTGTTAGTTAGATATCATTAAGGTTGATACTTAAAATAAGTATTGATGCTTGTGTGTAGAAGTAGTCAAAAAAATAATAATAATAACAATAATAATTGTGCCCAGGAATACAGATAGTAATAGATTCCTTTAATAAGATGTCTTGAGCAGAGTGTTTTAGAAGAGCCGAATCGTTCTTAATAGAAAATTGAAAATAAACGTATTTTACTTCTAAAGATCCTCCCAAGGTTCCATATTTTAATACATTATTGGCCCCAAAGGTTTAATATTTTAATACATTATTGGCAACAACTAGTTAATAAAGTAATCAATTATTGATGGGTGGCGCATAACGAGGCTGGAAATTTTCTTTGATCATGCACATACCTATCAGAAAATTTTAAGCGACTAACTTGTGTTAAGATTCACGTCAAAAGAGACATAAAGAAATCCAACGGATGGCCTTGCTGTAAACATGATTAGAAAAAAAAGGAGAATTTAAAACTGTTGTTATTCGGGGAAGGCTGGTCACTTGAATAAAATAGTAACAGAATCCTTTGATTAAGCTGCCTGTGTGAATCTTTCTGTCAGTAATGCAGTATATTTTATTGTTGTTAGCATTTATGCGGTGATACCCTCTGCTTTACGCTATTTTAACTAAAAAATAATTTTTGGTGCTCCATTTTTTCCCCTAAAAAGTGGAAAGAATAGTTAGCTCCACCAGTTCAGTTATGTCAGATAGGATTTTCATTTTTTTTTTTTCAGGTACATTCATTTTTTGAATATATTCTCGAAATGTTTGGCAATGATTTCCATTTATTTCAGTACTCACAAAACTAATAGGACTACTAGAATTTAGAAAAATAAAACTATTTTGATATATTTTTTCTCAAAAGACTGTTATATATTGGGACTTTTTAAAATGATTTTTCTGTCAAATTAACTATGATTATCTGAACTACTGAAATTAAGCTGAAGGTAAGACTAACGCAAATTGGAAGTTTAGATGCTATCCAAACAGAGAACTTCAAACATCAAAAATACTTTGTGCGAATGAGAGAAATGATCGTATAAGTTAAAATGGAAATGACACTCGTATTTTGAAGTTACAATTTTTTTTTTAAAAAAAAATGTAATATAGACAATAAGCCAATAACGATTTGATGTGATTGGTAATGAATCAGATAATACGTAATGACATTGTTTGTATGTTTTGGCTAAAATTCTAACTATGAATCATCTAATTTACTAATCAATGTAGCCCAAATTGCAAACCCAAATTTTGACTGTTATATGCAGAAATTATTATGGTTTCGTGGACCATGCTGAACAATTCAAATATTGGGTTAACTACGCTGTTATTGAAATACTAAACATGGTTACCAAGTAAGCGTAGTATTAAAAATCTCAATTATTGGCAATAAACAAAGGTTCATAATTGAGGAGGGGGGAGTAGTGGAGGTACTTACCATGATTAGAATATCGTAATGTACACGCCAATATTATTCGTTGTCTGATTGGAATTACAAATCTTGACCCATGAGAAGTTGGTCCCTTGGGTTTTCTAGAAAGCTAACAATAACCTCTGTTTTAGAAGAGTTATTTGAGTAAAGGACGGCCTTAATTACCTCATACTTTTTATTTTATACCGCAGTTCAAATCAAACTTCAATTCCGCATCTTTGATAGGAGAGGTGGAATTTAACTATTTAAGATTAATTGATCTGAGGTATGAATCCCTCTAAAGAAAGATTGCAAACTAGGTTCCTGTGTAAAAGCCGTATGTATCTCTCTGTTTTTTTTTTCCCCTTCCGTTAATTTCTTTATTTGATGATTTAAAAAGGGGTAATTTGTGTATTTTAAATAAATATTACATGTTTTTTAGTAGCAAATTTTTAATTTTAACTATTTTGGAAAAAAATTAATAGAATAAAACTAATTTTATCATTTTATAGTGACATAAAACTAACTAGTCATGGCAATCGCAGCTTCGCTGCGCTATGTAAAATATAAAAAATCTGTCGTAAAAAACTTGTCAAAATTTATAGACAAAAATTTGTAAGTTCAAAATTAGAAAGTCGCTAAATAAACTTGACATACATTTTCTTTTCAAAAAAATCTTGTTATTATTAATGATTGGTACGACTATTTTTAATTGGTACAACTATTTTTAATCGGTACGACTATTTTTAATTAAAAATTAAAAAGTCACTAAATAAACTGAATGGACCTGATCGATCGCAAAAAATTGAAGGGTTTAGATGCCCGTTTTTCAAATCGGTGGTATATATCTAATTATTCCTTAAAGAATTGTTTAGTTGCTGATCTACATCTAACAAAACTAAAACATTATTTTTTTTTTCACACCCCTTAATTTATTGTCAGTATAATATATATCTATATAATATGAGTAATTTGTTGTTCTTGTTGTTAGCTCGCTAGCTAGTTAGTTATAGGAGAAGAACTTTTTATATATTATACGGCTTTTCTTCACATCTCACCTTCAACGTACTCTAACCTTTAACGTACACAAGTTTACAGAGAATGTTTATAAATACAACATGGAGATTATAGCTAGTGCATTAAGTTTTCTTATGACATATATGATATATTTCAAATTGGAGCTGATAAGTGCAATTTAATTTTTAAACAATCATGCAATCAATAGTAAAAAAATTAAAAATTGCTAATTACTCTTATCCTAAAATGAAAAATGTGTCTTCCTCTTCCCCTGCATGTTTCGCTCCCCTCCCCCTCGCCCCCGCCCCTCACCACACCACCCACCCGCCCTTTTTCCTTAAACTTACCTGGCACCCCACCCGTCATTTCTCCCATCCCCTCCTCACCCACGCGACTTCCCTCCACTCTCCATCTTTTGCTGTCCTCCTTGTGCCTCTGCCACTATCTTCTATGCTCCTTCTGTGCTTGACAGCTCTCTGTCTAGAAAATACTCTCTTTAGAATAAATAAATACGCCCTTAGCATAAATAAATACTCCCTTATGATATATAACATAATATAGTATAGTAAGGTTCTTTCTTGAGACATGAATATTAGATACTTTCATCAGCTTATTAGTCACTCCCTCATATGTATATTTAATTATTTATACTCTCTTAGACTCACTTGCTCTCAATTATATTCTAGACCATTTAACGATCTTAAATATATATTACTGTAATCAAATGACTTACAATGAATTCAAAATCTCTTAAAATGCTCAAATGATGCTCAGAAAAATCATTCCTTGCACATTAGATCCATATTTTCTGTGTATAATCAAATATTTTTTTAATACCTAAGATTGGAATTATATTCTAAACCATAAAAAGAGCTAAAACATAGATTATTGTGATCAAATAACTTAAAATTAATTCAAAATCGCTTGGAATGCTCAAATTATGCTTAGAATAATCATTATATTCACATTAGATATATATTTTTTTATGTATAATCTAATATTTTTAATAACTAACATTTTAATATTCTAAACTATATAAAGGGCTTAAACATAGATTATTGTGATCAAATGACTTAGAATATATTCAAAATTGCTTAGAATGCTCAAGTGATACTCAGAAGAATCATTATTTGCAAATTGGATTCATATTTTCTGTGTATAGTCCAATATTTTTCAATTACTAAGATCTGTATTATATTCTAGTCTATATAAAGAGTTTAAACATAGATTACTGTGATCAAATGACTTAGAATGAATACAAAAACGCTTAAAATATACAACTGATGCTCAGAATAAGCATGTTTTGCACATTAGATGCATATTTTCTATGTATAAACTAATATTTATTTAAATAACTAAGATCTGAATTATATTCTAGTCATATAAAGAGCTTAAACATAGATTATTGTGATCAAATGACTTAGAAAAAATTTAAAATCGTATAAAATACTCAAATGATTATCAGAATAATCATTATTTGCACATTAGATGCATATTTTCTGTGTATAATCTAATAATTTTCCATTACTAAGATCTGAATTATATTATAGACCATATAAAAAGTGTAAACACAAATTATTATGATCAAATTAATTCGAATGAATTCAAAATCGCTTAAAATGCTCAATTGATGATCAAAATAATCATTATTTGCACAATAGATGAAAATTTAATGATCAGAATAATCAAATGATTCTAACGATAATCATTATTTGCACTTTAGATGCATATTTTCTATGTATAATCTAATATTTTTTAATAAACAAGATCTGAATTATATTGTAGACCATAAAATGTGCTTAAACATAGATTATTGTAAACAAATGACTTAGAATTAATTCAAAATCGCTTAGAATCATCAAATGTGCTCAGAATAATCATTATTTGCACATTAGATGCATATTTTCTGTGTATAATCTAATATTTTTTAAATAACAAAGATCTGAATTATATTAGAGACCATATAAAGAGATAAAACAAATTTATTGTAATCAAATAACTTATAATGAATTCAAAATCGCTTAAAATGCTCAAATGGTGCTCAGAATAATAAATATTTGCACATTAGATGCATATTTGTTGTGTATAATCCAATATCTTTTAATAACAAATATCTTAATTATATTCAAGACCATATAAAGAGCTTAAATATAGATTATTGTGATCAAATGAATTAGAACGAATTCAAAATCGCTTAAAATGCTCAAATGGTGCTCAGAATAATCATTCTTATATGCATATTGTATGTGTATAATCCAATATTTTCTAATAACTAAGATCTGAAATATATTAAAGACCATATAAAGAGCTTAAACAAAGATTATTGTGATCAAATAACTTAGAAAGAATTCAAAAATGCTCAAATGATGCTCAGAATAATCAATATTTGCACATTAGATGCGAATTTTCTGTGTATAATCCATTATTTTTCAATAACTAAGATCTTAATTACTTTTTTTTTTTAAATAAACCCGTAGGTTAGATCTGAATTACTTTGAATAGATTATTGTGTATAATCCATGATGCTAATTTTCTAGACTATATAAAGATTTTAAGCATAGATTATTGTGATCAAATTACTTAGAATGATTGCAAAATCGCTTAAAATTGTGAAATGAGTACAGGATACACATTATTTAATCTCAATAATCTATATTTAACACCAGATAAAGCGCTTAAACAGAAATTATTTTGATAAAATGACTTAGAATTAATGCAAAATCGATTAAAATGCTCAGAAGAAGCAGAAAATACGCATTATTTCCACATTAGATGCATATTTTCTGTGTATAATCCAAAATAATCATTATATGCACATTAAATCATATTTTTTATGTATAATCCAAAAATATTTAAAAATTAAGATCGGAAATATATTCTTCATCATATAAAGAGTTTAAACAGAAGTTATTTTGATAAAACGATTTAGAATGATATCAAAATAATTTAAAATGCTCAAACAATTCCATTTTTTGTACGTTAGATGCATATTTTCTGTGTATAAGGCAATATTTCTAAATTGCTAAGATCTGAATTATAATCAGGACCATATAAAGTGCTTAAACATAGATTATTGTGATCAAATGACTTATAATGAAAGTATAATTGCTAAAAATTGTCAAATGATGCTCAGAATACACATTATTTGCACACTGGATGCATATTTTCTGTGTATGCATATTTGCACATTATACACATCATCAAATGGTGCTCATAATAATCATTATTTGCACATTAATATGTAAGTGCTACAACAATTCTAGAATGCGGAAATAACCCAGAATCGTAAAATACCTCGTGCCATCGCTGATTGAAATTGAGTGTTGAGCGGATGAACTTGAAACCCGCAAACTAAGCGCGTCTCCTTAGTCTCTGATCTTCTCCACGTTCTGCAGTGAGAGAATCGCTACAAAGCCGATGTTGCAACCCCAACTGATGGTGTTTGACAGGGGTTAGTCGGCCTTGACTCGTTCCCTCTAGAAACACGTTATCTTCTCTCTCTCTTGTCTAAACTTTGGTTAGAACTGAAAGAAGCCTCTCACATACCCTCTGCCATCTCAGAGAAAGTATATATAGAGGGTTCAAATCGCTCAGAAGATGCAAAGGCAGTGTTTTGATGAAAGGGTGCGATGTTCACAGCATTCTGTCCAGGTGCACCGTATCTATTGGAACGGACCATTTGAACACGGATCTGAAACAGTCCGTCTCATCTAAACTGGTTCGTTTCATTTGACAGAATACTACATTCTCCCACTTGAACTTGCATCCTTTGCATATAAATACCTTCTGTTTTCTTTATGTTAAACATTAGAAATGTAACACATGAACTGTAGCAGTAAGTCATCTTATCGTTACTAGCGTTTTAAACTACTAGTAAATGCGAATATTACTTTCTACAATTACAATATGCTACACAACTAATAATCCAACCTTTTATGCGATTTTGAATTCCTTTATGAATAAACCCAACGTCTATTCCAAGTCAATCTTTATGATGTAATTCTCAACCTTATGATCAAATATATTCTATATATGTGCGCACAATCAACACGAGAAAACATCTATACTTTTATGAAGAGTTTATACACAATCGTACGATTATTATTAACCATAGGATCAATTCCTATATATGCCCGCTACATGATCTTTGAATTCCTTTAGCTGCAGTATTTATTCAAAGAATCGGTCAGCTTCTATTCTGTATGAACACCTTTATTAACCACTTAATTCTTCTTAATGCGCTCTTTCAAAGTCAAATACTTAATGTCGATACCTCGACCTTTATCTTTATTGTTCTTGACTAAAAAGACTGCGACAGAATTATCATACAAAATCCTTAATGACTTAGATATAAAACCAATGACTCTAAGTCTCACAATAAAATTCTTCAAACACCATCGAGGGTAATCTCAAAACACACAACAAACTATACTTTATGTTGAACTAACGAATAATGTCAGTTAGACATTTCTTTATAACACAATTCCACTAGTAACATGTATCCTTAATTCGATTTACTAGAATTGACACAACCAGTTTGTGTACCAAAATAACTTCAACTTATTAATCTGTTGAGACATAAGCACACTTTCTTAAGTACCTGAAGATATATCATTACTTTCTTAGCAATTTAACTGTGGTCTATTCCCTAATTATTATGATATCAGTCCAAATATACAAATGGCAAAAGCTATGTCAGTTCTTGTGCACAAACCTGATCATACTTTATGCTTTCAAATTGCCTAAATACTTGAAGTATTTACTATTTGTTCCCTTTCTGAGTTATACTGAGGATACCGATTCAAAATGAATCTATCACCTATATTAATAGATACTGGACGCGGTGAATATCATTCCTTCTGGAATCTTTCTAATATCTTATTGATATATGCTTGTTGAGATAGATCAAGAATATCTTGATTCCTATCTACACGGGCTTTTATTTCTATCACAGACAAAACTTCAGCCATATCCTTCATATCAATATTTTAGAAAGAAATTATTTCACCCTATATAACTATCTTTTATCATTAGTTACAAGTATAACATTCTCTATATATAAAACAAGTAAATAAAATTAACTCCCACTAATCTTCTGATATATGCACCAGTTCATCTTATATTTCTTCAAACCGTATGAAGAAATAACCTTATGAAACTATTAATACCATTAGTGAAATACTTGTTTTAATTCTTATATAGAATACTTTAACTTGCTAACTAAATACTTATTACCTCAAAAGAAGAAATTTTATGATTATTTAATATAACCATCTCCTTAGATCACCATTAACAATTGCAATATTTATATCCATCTGATGTAACTCGAAACCAGAATGAGTTATTAATGCCATAATCATATGAAGTGAATCTTTCTTTAATACATGAGAGAAAATCTTCGTGTAATTCACTACTTCTTTTCAATGAACCACTGGTGACAAGTCTAACTTCGTATTACTTTATGTTAACTTATGAATCCCTTTTGGTTTTAAGAAATCCGTTACAACCAATAGGTTAAAACCATAAGTAACTTAAACAAATTTCAGACTTCATTGCACAACATTGACTCTTACCGATTTTACTTGGCATTATACTATAATATGGACACACTACAATTCATTATCTTGGAAAATTTTAGAATCTTATTCAACAATAATACTTTTATAAGAGTCTCGTAGATAAACTACATATTATTACTAGGATAACCGACCTATTGCTTTATTAGATCACCTTGATATTGAATATTAAATATTCAACTTGATCTATTATTGTATTATATATCGATTAACGAATGTCAATAATTGGATTATCAATATTTGTTGATCCTTAATAATATATCCAATTATGAATTAGAGGGAGTTTTTGTACGACCTAAAACTGATCACTCCCACTAATCTGAACATTCTCTAGAACTTAATATTTCTAGATTCATATCCTAGTCATATTTCATATTTCTAATCTCTTTACCATTTTCTGATCTCACAATCTTTATTTGCTTACTGTATTGTTTCTCTATTTCCACCTTAAAACCTTACAGGTATGTAGAAATATATATATTGTGAATAACCATCAAATAAAGAGATAAATGCAGCTATACGCTTGATGCCAACTAGTCATTTTCTTACTTGTTAATCATATCTCAACCATATGAATACTCTCAACTTTATCCATAATATGTCTATTCTCCTATTAAACACATATGGTCAAAAACACCAAACTGGTCATTTATCTTTATATGTGTTATAACCTTATAGGAAATCTTGATAAGACTATATTAAACTGGACAAGTATTCAAAATAAAATATACAAGTAATGACTCAGAAATATGATATAGACTCTTTTGTTGAACAACTATATTCCTCATTATGTGCTCTCGCACCTATAATGGTAATAAGCCTAAAAGATAAACTTTTATGATGAGTATTATTACATTAGCCTTAACCTAAGAGGCCAACTACTCATCTAATGTCTTATGTAAGAACTTTACATTAATATGCACATCAACCAAATCACTTTACATTGAAAGAACTTATTCTTTATAAAAATGAAACATAAGCAGTTAAACTGCTCCCACTATTCATTATAACTTATGTTCATAAGTTCAACCTCAAAAGTGGATCCTACTGGTTGATAAATTTAATATCCTTACAACTTAAATGAAGGAGAACAGTATCCTTCTAGACCTTATAACTATTATCCTCAACCCAGGAACTTTGACACTTATCATTTCTAAAGGGAATCTGCTATCCTTATGAAAGTAGAACCGATACATGCTTATCTTTATATCGAGACTTAACTTTATACTTTAATTTACCAATGCAAACTAAGTGATGTATCTTTATGAGTCAATTCTTGCATAATATTACCTGTGGGCTAAATATCATGCTATAACTCTTTATGTAATTAAACATTACAACTATATGAATCAATTTCTCACCCAGTCTAAATACTATGATTTGATTCTTCATACTTTATGATATAACTAGTTAATTATATTCCTATCCTTAATCCCTGTGGGCAAATTAAGTATTCATAATTTAACTATTATATCCTAATATATTAAGTTAACTATGTCAATAGTCCTGTGGGACGATACTAACTTCGTTAACTTAATCTATTACAATCTTGTGTCTGTTTAATCCAAATGCGATTTTATAAACTTTATATATACATAACTTTAATCCAACTAAGGATGCTGTGGCTACTCCTTAATATATTAATATATATATTCATCACTAGACACAAGCTATGTCCTTTCTTCCTAATGTGATTTATAGATACACTATATAATATATATACCTTAATGTAATTGAAGATGCTGTGGCTACTCTTCAACTAATTAACATATATTAATCAACTAGACATAATATATTATAGTTAGATAACTAATATATATGTATATGCTCAATAACTAGCATAGTTATCTAACTTTCTTGATTAATTGATCCTTAATCAATTTATTTGTCTAATTAATCTAACAATAATATCAGACAAAACTTTATTCAAACTTTTCCAGACAATCCATTCCAGAACCTGACGGTTTGTCCCAGTTTGAATCTATCAATACCCAGACGTATCCTCATGCAACTTCATTCAGAACTGTTCGTCCTAAAACTGACTATTTGTTCCAATGTGCTGAGTAATGCAAACAGAAACTTTATGCAAATTTAATCTGGAACGGTACGTTCTAAGCCCAGAATCCATTTCAATTTGCATCTGAAACCCTAATTCACTGGTATTTAGATTATATAACAGTTAGGGTTTACTAAACTTTCATAGATCATCTAACTATAATTATCTATATCTACATAATTATCATATGCACAATTACTGTCATATCCTTTATAAATACAATTTGTGTATTACTATACCACACGTATAGTTCTTCAAGTTTGTTTAATCAATATAATGCTTGTAACGCCAATACTAATGAATACCAGATAGTATGATGGTCTGTGGACTACATCAATACTTTATTACTATAGTATATTCAAGCATATCATTACTGACTAACCAATCTTAACCAAAAATGCCAACCATCTTTACAAATTTAGTATTTATGACAAACTGTGACTATTCTATAGAATTCCATAGTAGTTAAGTAATCTACAAGCTTTAATTAACAATGGAGAACCATCATATGTCTGATTATACCTTAATTTTCATCTTAAAATTTATTTCTGGACCAAACTCTATTGGAATGGGTCGTTCCAACTCCAAACGGATCGCCCCATACGAAAGGGTGCCTCCAAAGTTCATCCAGAAACTTTCTGACAGTCTGAACACTTTCTGGTAAACTGACAATAACTTTCTCTATACTTATTTTTTTTTCTGTGTTCTTGGTCATTATAGAAACTAGATTCAAAGATCTTTCTTATGACGTAAGTTTCATCAAAAACAATTTTACAGATCAAAAGCTATGTCCTTCGAAAGACAGACTATCACAGACGAAACCCGACAAACTGTCAGAATGACCTATCTTGCAGATAGCATATCTCACTCATACTTTATCAGAATTTTGCAAATTTACACTCTATGGAAAGATATCTGAAATATCTACATCCCAGTAAAATTTCATGCAAAACCGAATTATCAATTGAGAGAAATCTGGCCCGTAATACTGAAAGGTCAGAAAATTTAGAATCCCGACTGTCTGACCTCTACTGGTTGCAACTTGATTATCTCACTGTATACCCACTGGATTTTCAAGATTTTGGTCTCGTTAGAAAGTAGACTCATAGATCTTTCCAATCCCGAAAACCTCACTCAAATTGGATAAGCGGATCTTGAGATATTGCTCCACGAATTCAAACAATCAATGAAAATCAGACAAAACTCAATCCACTCAACACTTACAACAGAATTTCTTACAAACCGTTATGAAATTCCATTTCAATAAAGGCAATCCAGCGGCATAACCCGCTCTGATACCAACTGTAAGTGCTACAACAATTCTAGAATGCGGAAATAACCCAGAATCGTAAAATACCTCGTGCCATCGCTGATTGAAATTGAGTGTTGAGCGGATGAACTTGAAACCCGCAAACTAAGCGCGTCTCCTTAGTCTCTGATCTTCTCCACGTTCTGCAGTGAGAGAATCGCTACAAAGCCGATGTTGCAACCCCAACTGATGGTGTTTGACAGGGGTTAGTCGGCCTTGACTCGTTCCCTCTAGAAACACGTTATCTTCTCTCTCTCTTGTCTAAACTTTGGTTAGAACTGAAAGAAGCCTCTCACATACCCTCTGCCATCTCAGAGAAAGTATATATAGAGGGTTCAAATCGCTCAGAAGATGCAAAGGCAGTGTTTTGATGAAAGGGTGCGATGTTCACAGCATTCTGTCCAGGTGCACCGTATCTATTGGAACGGACCATTTGAACACGGATCTGAAACAGTCCGTCTCATCTAAACTGGTTCGTTTCATTTGACAGAATACTACATAATATGCATATTTTCTATTTATAATCTAATATTTTTTAATAACAATGATCCGAATTATATTCTAGAACATAAAAGTTTTTAATAATAGATTATTGTGATCAAATAACTTAGAATTAATTCAAAATCTCTTAGAAAGCTCAAATGATGCTCAGAATAATCATTATTTGCAAGTTAGATGCATATTTTCTGTGTATAAGCCAAATATATGATAATGAGGGTCTGGTGCCCACATTTTTTGTGCCCCTAAATGCCCACGTTTCACTATTTCATGACTTTTTAAAAATTTTAAATACAAGCGTCAAATCTAAACCGTTGATCTTATTCAATTTAATGAGAGATGCATTTTCATATAGGTTTTATAAATTTTTGAGTTCGTTTGATACTCAATCAAAAAACAAAACATGAACGTTTTAGAATTAATCTATCATAGTTAATATGATTCATTCACTTTTTTACCTCTTGATCGAATATTATATAAATTCCAAATTTTACAAAACCTATTAGAATAAGATCAACGGTTTGGATTGGACATTTTACACTTTAAATTTTGAAAAATCATGAAATAGTGAAATGTCATGATGAAATGTGGGCATTTAGGGGCACAAAAAATGTGGCACTAGAGCCCTCCTCTATTTAAATAACGATGATCTGAATTATATAATCTAGACCATATAAAGAACTTAAACATAGATTATTGTTATCAAATGAATTATAATGAATTCAAATTCGTTTAAAAATGCTCAAATGATGATCAGTATAATCATTATTTGCACATGACCATGTAAAGTGTTTGAACATAGATTATTATGTTTAAATGACTTAGAACTAAATCAAAATCGCTTAGAATGCACAAATGATGCTCAGAATAATCATTATTTTCACATTAGATACATATTTTATGTATATAATCCAATTTTTTTATGAACTAAGATCCGATTTTTATGAACTATAATCCATTTTATCGCATAAAATTGTCAAATGATACTCAGAATATGCATTATTTGCACATTATATGCATATTTTCTGTGTATACTCTAATATTTAATAACAAAGATCTGAATTATATTCTAGACCATATAAAGAGCTTAAACATAGACTATTGTGATCAAATCACTTAGAATAAATGCAAAATAGCTTCAAGTGCTAAAATGATGCTCAGAATAATAATTATTTGCACATTAGATGCATATTTTCTCTCTATAATCCAATATTTCTTAATAAAAATATCTGAATTATATTCTAAACTTTATAAAGAGCTTAAACATAGATTATTGTGATCAAATAACTTAGAATTAATTCAAAATCGCTTAGAATGCTCAAATGATGCTCAGAATAATCATTAATTGCACATTAAATGCATATTTTCTGTATATAATCAGATATTTTTTAATAACTAAGATCTGAATTATATTATAGACCATATAAAAGTATTAAACAAAGATTATTGTGATCAAATGACTTAGAATTAGTTCAGAATCGTTAAGAATGTGCAAATGATGCTCGGAATAATCATTATTTCCACATTACAATCATATTTTCTGTGTATAATTCAACATTTTTTTAATAACTAAGATCTGAATTATAGTCTAACCATACAAACAGTTTAAACAAAGATTATTGTGATCAAATGACTTAGAATTAATGCAAAATTGCTAAAAATTGTCAAATGATGCTCATAATATACATTATTTCCACATTAGATGCATATTTTCTGTGTATAATCCAATGATTTTTAATAATTAAGATCTGAATTATATTCTAGTCCATATATAGGGCTTAAATATAAATTATTGGGATCAAATGAATTATATTGAATTCGAAATCTCTTAAAATGCTCAAATAGTGATTAAAATAATCATTACTTGCACAATAGATACAAATTTAATGATCAGAATATTCAAATGATGTTCAGAATAATCATTATGTGCATATTAGATGCATAGTTTCTGTGTATAATCCAATATTTGTTAATAATTAAGATCTGAATTATATTTTTATAACAGAGCTTGAAAATAGATTATTGCGATAAAATGACATAGAATTAATTCAAAAATTACTTAGAATGAAAAATGATGCTCAGAATAAGCATAATTTGCATATTAGATGCATATTTTATTTGTATAATCTAATATTTTCTAATAATTAAGATCTGAATTATATTCTAAACCATACAAATAGTTTAAACAAAGATTATCGTGATCAAATGACTTAAAATGAATGTAAAATCGCTTAAAATTGTCAAATGATGCTCAGAATATGCATTATTTGCGCATCGGATGCATATTTTTTGTGTGTAATACAATGGTTTGTAGTAACTAAGATCTGAATTATATTCTAGTCCATATAAAGAGTTCAACCATAAATTATTGCGATCAAATGATTTAGATTGAATTCGAAATCGCTTAAAATGCTCAAATGACGATCAGAAAAATCATTATTTGCATAATTAATGCAAATTTAATGATCAGAATATTTAAATGACGCTCAGAATAATCATTATTTGCACATTAGATGCATATTTTCTGTGTATAATCCAATAATTGTTAATAATTAAGATCTGAATTATATTCTATACCATATAAAGAGCTTTAACGATCAAATCACTTAGATTTAATTCATAAATCACTTAGATTACACAAATGATGCTCAGAATAATCATTATTTGCACATTAGATGCATATTTTCTGCATATTATTTAATATTTCTAATAACTAAGATCTGAATTATATTCTAGACCATACAAAGAGTTAAACAAAGATTATTGTGATCAAATGACTTAGAATGAATGCAAAATCGCTTAAAATTATCAAATGATGCTCAGGATACACATTATTTCCACAATGGAAAGATCTGAATTATATTCTAATCCATATAAATTAGATTAAATTCAAAATCGCTTAAATTGCTCAAATGATGATCAGAATAATCATAATTTGCATAATAGATGCATATTTAATGATCATGATAATCAAATGATGCTTACAATAATCATTATTTGCACATTTGATGTATATTTTTTATGATATTTTTTTTAATAACAAATATCTGAATTATATTCTAGACCATAATAGTTCTTAAAATAGATTATTCTGATCAAATGACGTAGAATTCACTCAAAATCGCTTACAATGCTCAAATGATACTCAGAATAATCATTATTTACAAATTAGAAGCATATTTTCTGTGTATAATCCAATATATTTAAATAACTAAGATCTGAATTGTATTCTACACCATATAAAGAGCTTAAACATAGATTATTATGATCAAATGAATTAGAATAAATTCAAATTCGCTTAAAATGCTCAAATGATGATCAGTATCATCATTATTTGCACAATAAATGCACATTTTATGTGTATATCAAATTTTTTTAATAACAAAGATCTGAATTATATTATAGACCATATAAAGAACTTAAACATAGATTATTGTGATTAAATGACTTAGAACTAATTAAAAATCGCTTGTGATGCACAAATGATGCTCAGAGTAATCATTATTTTGGCATTAAATGCATATTTTCTTTGTATAATCCAATATTATTTAATAACTAAGATCTTAATTTTATATAAAGAGCTTAAACATAGATTATTATGATCAAATAACTTAGTATCAATTCAAAATCTCTTATAATGCACAAATGATGCTAAGAATAATCATTATTTGCACATTAGATGCATATTTCTATGTATAATCAAATATAATTCAATTACTATTATCTAAAATTTATTATAGACCATATAAATAGCTTAAACATTAATGATTGTGATCAAATGACTAAGAATGAACGAAAAATCAATTAAAAAAGTCAAATGATGAGCAGAATACGCATTATTTGCCTACTAGATGCTGATTTTCTGTGTATAATCCCATATTTTTTAATAACTAATATCTGAATTATATTCTGGACTGTATAAAGAGATTATGTATAGATTATTGAGACCAAATGACTTAGAATGAATTCAAAATCGCTTAAAATGTACAACTGATGCTCAAAATAAGCATTATTTGCACATTAGATGCATATTTTCTTTGTATAATCCAATATTTTTAATAACTAAGATCTGAATTTTATTCTAGACCATATAAAGAGCTTAAACATAAATTATTGTGATCAAATGATATAGAATGAATTCAAAATCGCTTAGACTGCTCAAATGATGATCAGAATAATCATTATTTGCACATTATATGCATATTCTCCGTGTATAATCTAATTTTTTTTAATAACTAAGATCTGAGTTTTATTCTAGACCATATAAAAAGCTTAAACATAAATTATTGTGATCAAATAACTTAGAATTAAATCAAAATCGCTTAGAATGCACAATTGATGCTAAGAATAATCATTATTTGCATATTAGATGCATATTTTCTATGTATACTCCAATATTTTTCTATGATTGGTGGGCCTCACAATACTACCAATGGTTTTGAATATTACTTTCATGGGCTTACTCATGTAAATACTACCCTTACAATTACTCAATGCACGTTTGTTTTCTATCCAGTCCCTTATATATATTTATAACTTATATCTGGCGCTGGTATAGTAGTGTTTGTACCAACCATACCAATGAATAAAAAAAAAAAAAAAAAAAAAAAAAAAAAAAACAATCACATGCACTTACTAGCTAAGAAGTAGAACAGCTAGTTCGTGGCTTGTTCATAGTGCTATATTCGAAACGTACCCAAAATAAATAAATCACAAGGTAAAATCACGATATAAATCAGAATATAAAATCACAAGTTAAGATTGCTAAGTAAATAGTTAATTATATAATTAAGCATCATCAGTATGCATCATCGACACAACAAAATAAAACCTATTTTAGTCCTTCACAATCATATCAGGACCTGTCGACGGCGAATTAATTAACATACTATCGATCCCATGCGCAAAATAAAACATATCGATCCCAGCCATCACAAAAAAACGAACCACATACAACTAGCTATACATATAGCTTATCAATATCAGCATATACATATAGCTTATCAATATCAGCACAGCACATATATACTGTTTAACCACAAAATAAAATCAACTAGCTTTTGATATGCGCTTCGCGCTTGAGGCATTATTTTTCCAGTTAAACAGTAACTTCTTTTTAATGGAATTAAAGCCAGATCAGATGGCACCATTAATATTGTCTCATGAACAACTTGCTACAGCTAGAGGCAACAATCACCATTTTAACATGACATTAGCTAATGATATGTATAATACTGCCATAATGATATGTTCTAAAGATATTTTTTAGAACAGATGAATATTCATTTAAATTGCTAGTAACATGTTTAACCATTAATTCGATAAAACTATACCATCAAATTTTATTAATTCTCATCGATAAATCACATGTTTAAAAAGAGTTTTTTTTTTTTTTTTTTTTTTTGCAAAACGTCATTAGAATAGTTTAGAAATAAATAACATGTGTCATATATAGGAGAATATTGTTAACATTAATATTTGACAAAATGTTCAAATATTTTTTTAACATATTTTTAATTATGGTTCAATACCGTAAAATAATTTTGACCAATTATAATACTACAAATATTATATTGGCATGATAGTATGTTAAAAGTATATCTGTTAGTGTATACAAAAAAAATTCAATGAATTAAAAATATTGATTAGTTTTGAGTATATATAAATATATATAGAGAGATAGGCTAAATTAGACTCCAGCATACAGAGGGGCTGTGTGCTCAAGTTTTTCAGCCGTTCGATCGGGAGATAGATGAGATCGTGCGGTCTGGATTTAGGCGCTGAGGAGCAAAATTGGACTCCTGCCTCTCCGTTTATTTTAAATTTTTCCGTTTGATGTCTCCGTTTTCTCATCTCGCTTTAAACCGTACTCTCCATCTCCGACTCTCTATCTCTCCTCCCCTTCGTTCTCTTCGAAATTCAAAAGAGAAAACCTAGCTAGCTTGTCGAGAGAGCTCCCTCCTTCACTCCCTCTCTCTCTTACTCTCTCGATCCTCTGAAGAATTCCCTCTCCTAGACCTTTCTCCGATCTTCTCCGCTTCGCTCAGTGAGACGAAAATCCTAACCTTAGATTGAGTTGGATTGGCTAGAGATGTCGTCAGGTACAATGAAAACTCATGCGATTTCTTGTATACGCTCTTCCATTTCTTTCATTTTCTGTTTAATTTTTTTTATTTTGAGGTTACAGTTCTTTATCCGACATGAGATAACTTTGAGTCATTTAGTACTATTGAATATTATCCGACATTATGGTTTAATGCGTACTTTTTTCAGGGCCCGTGTAAATACAATTGCAGTGCTGTTGTTTTTTATTACTTGGCCTGGCTTGTGTACTCAAATTTTAAAACACGGCTGTTTAATAATGGTCGGATCCCAAATTAGAAATCTTCTTATAGCTTCTGTAATAAAACTGAAATTTCGGTAGCTTTGATGAAGATAAATTTTTAATCTGATTCTTATGGCCTCTTGATTCTTGAGAAACTATCACTTGCTTGGCATATATAACCTGGTAATCATTCTATATTTCTATTCTTTTTGTCTAGTCTGATTTGAGGTGAAGTTCTATGTTGGTTTGAGCTGTTATTATTATTATTATTATTTAAAAATTCCTTTTGAGTAAAAGCACGAAGCTTGCAGCACTAGTAATATGAATTTTATTATGTGTTAATAGAATGTGTACTGGGTTACTGTTATTTGGGGTTAAGATACTGACAAAGTTTTATTCTTGTTGTGATTTTTTATTTATTCGTGTTTATATATTTATTGACTTATCATTGCTTGAGAAACAATATCATGATGAGTTGAAGATGGAGATAAGAAACAGTATTCACAATGCATGATTTTTACAGCACTTTCTAATATCTAACTTTTGTAGGGAACATCTGGTATAATTTTGCAAGAAACATGTCAGATTATTTGCAATAGGCATGGAGAAGAGGATGACCTGGGATTAATTGCTAGTTTCTTTATTTCTATGTATTTAATTCATTGATTTGTATGTCAAGACTAGTTGATGATTTGTATGTGTTGATTAATTCATTAGTTATAGTTAGCTTATTGTGGGCAATTTTGTTACCTCATTTCTATTTTTGTTCATTATAGTTGATTTGTATGTCAGAAATGTTGTCACCTCATTTCTATAACAAATTGTGCCAGTCAACTGCATCTGCTGTTAAGAATGTTTAATGGAAAACCAGAAAGGCATTGTACATGTCAACTTGGCAGTATGATTATTGATTTTTTTTCACATACTTTTCCAGACTGACATACAACAACTATTCCTCATATAAGCAAACTTGAAGATAAAAAGAACAGGAACTCATATAAGCAAACTTGAAACTAAAAAGCACAGCTATTCTAAAATAGTAAAGCATTGTCCAGAGGATACAGTAATGGTGAACTTTTTAATGCTACTCAAATTGTGCCATTTCATGCAAATTTAGAAAGTTAAAGACAGTACATACTGAAATTCATATGTTAATTAACCAAAGTTTCAAATTATACTGGGACTAATTGAAACTTTGAAATAAAAGCACACAAAAATTACACACGAGAGTCCCTCATATGGAAAGGCTCCCTTTGACATATTTTTGCAGAAGAGAATACAAACAATCAAGTTCTTTATCAAACCACGTTCAGGTATATGACTCAGACAACATCGGTACTGCAATTCACAACAAAGCCAAGCACAAGCAACAATTGACATGTATAATTCAAGTTCTAGATTATCACAAAACATCCATTAAAACAGATTATTTTATACGGCTACAAGCCTTGATCAAACCATGTCCCTCCCCTCTTTCCTTCCACCAACCCCATCCCCTCCCCAGCACAAATTAAAAAAAAATATTAAATGACAGATATATTCTTAAGCTTTGCTACTTTGCTCTTCACGAATAAGGCAGATAGCATGCTCTTGGTGCGAGACAGCGTCCTCATGATCTGACGGCCCGTGGTTGGATTCTCAGATGATAGAAATGTAGATATATGCTTCCCACCATGTGATGATACCTGAATTTATAAAAGAATAACAATGATATGATGTTTCAATTGCAAACAATATAAGGGGTGCTACCTCTTCAACTTAAGATCACAATTGTTCTATTAATTACAACTTCCAATAAATCAAACAACATGTTTAGTCAGACCCTACTCTATAAAAAGGTGAGAGAACTGAAAAGGGAACATGACAAATTAACATACTATGATTACAAATCCTACCTTCAAAATTAATATCCAATTGATAGGACAGACTATGAATTAAGGGCTGACCAATAATTACCACATTGGTTTTATTTTGGGTGCCAGCTAGTACTGGTATGAGCAGACAATTAGTTCCAGTTAAGACTATTGAGAGAGATTAGAGAGAGAGAGAGAGAGTAAATGAATACCAGTACGGCCTTCTATAATCTACAAAGTGGTTACATGAATACCAATACGGTTCTATTACACCATATTAATTGTACCTTTCGACATCTGGCCGATCCAACTCAATCTAGGGTTTCGATTTTTTGTCACACTGAGCGAAGCGGAGAAGATCGGCGGAGGTCCCAAGAGAGGTAAGCTCTTCCAGAAATACTACTCTAGTGCAAACTAATCAAGCAACTGAAAAATTTATAAGTTGGGTAGTAAATAATCAAATTTGTCTCATAAATGGAATCTCAAAATTTATTTGCCACGTCGTTAATACAGTGGTGTATTATAGCACAATTACACAATTAGCTATAAGCCTATCAAGAAAACAACCCTAAATCATCCATGAATACACAATTTATTTACTTATCTGTACTTATTTAATTTAGTAATGAGTAAATGCCCACTATATGTCAACTGTTACAATTAATTTACTCAATTTACTCAACAAACCCAATAGAGAGATTGATGGTTAATCAATTTACTAATTGAATAAATGCCCACTGCATGGCCAAAACGATTAACACAAAGGCACTGTACTATTCTGTACCAAGATTAGAACTAGAAAAATGAATCAGAACTATAGTAATATTGGATGAACTCACAAGAAGATCACGTCTGAGATGCTAATCCAACACTATTTCAATCAATTGTAACTTGAGGTGAATCTGCAACAATTCTGATTACAATTTGGGATTTGAGTAATGGTAGACCAGAATCCTAATTCAATTTCAGACCGTAACAACAAGTGCCTATGGATTTAAGTAATCCATGATTCAATTTTTCCGATCACATATTAACTAACGACCATCGTTGGTAGAGGGAGAGAAATGGTGCCAGGAGGGTGAGAAATAGGTACCTTTGGATTTGGCGAAAACCCTAAGCGACGATCGAGTGAGAAGAAGTTCGAGAATTCGACGATGGAGGCAAGAGGTCGGGGTCGGGTTAGAGGAAACTCGGATCAGGTAAAACTATTGCTCCAGGCTTTAGGGATGATTTTCAGTAGAGATGGAAGAGTGAGAGGCGAGACGAGGTTTTCTGAGAGAGAGTACGAGTAGGGAGAGAATATAATATATCTGACGGAGAGACGGAGAGAGGAAACGGAGAGGCGGAGGCATTTATTAGATTGAAACAATGGCCTACTCTTTAGATTGAAACATAATTTTTAGAATAACGGGACCATAATGATAATATATACCAAGTAAAATAGAAAATAAAAGCAACACATATACATGGACAGCGACGGTGGAAGCCACATAGGCTAAATTAACCTTTCTTTTCTGTAGATATATTATGCGAATCATATAGAATTATTTACTTGACCCAATACACAAAATGGTATGCGAACTGTCACAAAATATCCAAGATTGATGACGTCACAATGACATCACCAAGTTACGCACCAATAAATTGTTGTGTTAAGTTGTTGTTGGATTATTTAGAAATATTGTATTATTAGATATATTTTTTATTTAATCAGATACAAGTATATTTAAATGAGGAAGGTGTTGTATGGAGACGTTGTTATTAATTAGCTTGATTATATATAAATGAGTTAACAGTTTTTGTAAGGTCATGTTTATGGCGCCAATATAGATACAACAAAGTAATTAAATATGAGCAACAGTAATTGAACTCATGTAGAGGTATGTTTAAAAATATGCTGACGTTATCTTTTATGCTTTGTTTTTTCATAGGGTATTATATATTTTTTTACTAAATATACATTAAATCATTAATTAGTCTGGTAATTTGAATTAATCAGTCAACTATGTAATAATAAAAATTTTGAGAGGTCCATCGATAAAATGAAATGTCTTACTCCACTTTCCTTATCTAGCGCATCAGGAGAATGTTATTTTTTTCTTTTTTCCCATTTTTGGCTCCTTTGAATCTTTGATCGTTTGCAAAGATTTTTGCATATTAATTTGTTAAATTCTTCAAACTGATCAATTGGATTTCGCTAAAATATTTTCGGAGCATTTATTTTTGAATTATTAATAACATTCATATTTTAAGTTTGATTATTGTCACATGAAATAAAATTTTTTTTAAGAAGAGTGCACCACACTTCTCTCAATATATTTTGTGTCATTTTCAATGATAATACTTTTTATCAAGTTTAAAATTTACTTGTGATATTAAAACCATAAATTGTTAAATAAATGGCAAACTAAATTTGAACAAAACTTATAGAATTAGATATGTATTATTTTATTTTTGTTTTTCCACGGCACCCTTTTATGTTCAGTGTGTTGTCATATATAATGGATTTATCACTCAACAAACAAAAATTTAAAATATTACTGGCATAAAATTTCATAAAATTATCATTCAATTTCTATCAATATATTAATTTTCACATACATTTTTTTTTATCAATTCTCAATACCACATAAAGATTTCACACAATTAATGCAAAAAAAAAATGATATTAGTATGATACCTTCTAAGAATATCTTAATATTGTATTTGTTTATGCAAAAAGAAACTTAAATGCATTAACGCCAATTTTAAATAAATATATATTATGAAATATTTATCTAAACAATATTTGGAACGAATTATAGTTTCAAAGAGATGAAGGACCTAATTAGAATATACCAAAGTTAAAGAGAAAAAGGTAGCGCTCATGAATGATGAGCAGCTTTTGTGGGACCCACCCCAGAAGACGCGCATAAGTTAATCTCATCCCTTCCCTTGTCTGTGCTTTGTTTGTTTATTAGGTGAGTCATGCAGAGTCATGCTCTTGACCCGCTACACAACAAACAGTCATTTTCTGTCAGAAACAACATGAACAACTTAAAAGAACAGTCTAAAAAAAATGTAAATGAACCGTTCGATCAGAAGGGCAGCTGAAATGAATGGCCTGGATAAATCTCTCAATAAATCTGAAAGGGTACTGTAGAAAAGCCCCCTCAGATTGTATAGTATACTAGCTATGTATCGCACTTCGTGCGATGAATTTTTTTGTTAGTAAGAAAGTATTGACTTTTTGAAATTTCACCCATCTAAGAATATCAAATATAATATCAATCTCAGAACATTTCAAACAAAAATTTTGAAATACAAAATATATATATAGGATTAAGTGAAATTCTATAAATTTTAATCCAAAATAATCTGAAAAAATCTTGCAAAACAACTAAACAAAAAGTAAAAAGATACCAAAGAATTAAAAACATTATATAAGGATATATATGGATAGTTATAAAAATTAATACCCACACAGGTAATTATAAAAATAATATATAAATAATGATATCATCTATCAATCGACAACATTTTGTATATAGGCCGAATGGTCATGTGGGCAAGGGCAAGGGCTAGTGCTTTATGAGAGATGGAGGTGTTCAAAGTCATGGCAGTTGCTTGCAGCATTCTTGAAAGAACGTCAGCTGCTAGGAGGAATAAGAAGGGTGAAATCGGGTCCCCCTGTCGCAATCCTTTCCTGTGATTGAAAGTGGGACCCGTCACTCCATTTACCAGTACCGCAGAGGTTGCTGTTGTCAAGCTTAACTTTATCCAGGAAATGAATTTTGGAGGGAAGCCCCTGGTGAGCAAAATCGAGAACAAGAAATCCCAGTTGATTGAGTCGAAGACTTTGTAGAAGTCTAATTTAAGTAACACAGCCGGGATCTTATCCGAGTTGATGTGATTAATTAGTTCTCTCGCCACTATGAAATTTTCAGAAATTAAGCGGCCCTTAAGAAACCCAGTTTGAGAAGAAGAAATCAATGAAGGGAGGAAAGGTTGCAGCGGCAAAGCTAGAACTTTGGATATGATTTTTGGCACATAATTTATGATACTGATTGGTCGAAAATCAGTCATGCTTTGTGCTCCCTCAAATTTTGGCAGAAGAATGATATGTGCAAAGTTGATTTTGTCTAGCTGCAATTTACCAGTATAAAGTTCCTCAAAGATATTCAACATAGTAGGTTTCATGGTGTTCCAATGCAGCTTGCAAAACTCGTTGGGAATTCCATCAGGCCCGCTTGCTTTGTTATCCGCTAATTTCATGACAGCATGATGCACCTCTTGCTCGGTAAAGGGATCATCTAGGGCGAAGATTTGTGAGTTCTGAGAGTTGAGAGTGTTGCACGAGTAGGCCAAACAGGGAACTTCAGTGCCAATCAAGTTTTGAAAAAAAGTGGAGAATGCTGCTGCAATTTCTGTTGGAGAAGACACCGTTCGACCATCAACTTGCAGGCTTGAAACGAATTTATGTCTTTGTTTAGTGGAGGCCATTGCATGGAAATAAGAGGTGTTTCGGTCTCCACATTTGAGCCATCTAATGCGCGATCTCTGGTGCCACTTAATCTCTAAGATGTTAGCAATATCGAAAGCCTTCTCTGTGAGCTTGATTCTCAGGATAAATTCCAAGTTTGTCAGTGGCCTCGATTCTTCTATCTGATCAAGGAGAAAGATGAGGCGCTTAGCATTTAACAAAGTTAGGTTGGGCTTATTGAATTCAGCCTTGCTCCAGATTTTTAGTTCTTTGTGAAACGCATCTAATCGGCCTGTAAAAGAGGAAACCGAGCATGGGCTTTGGCAGGCCGAGGCCCAAACTGCATTTGTAATTGCAATGAAGTTCTCGTTCTCGAACCAGAACTTCTCAAGTCTAGGTGTGCGCCTTTGTGTGGGAAAGTTTGCTTAACCGATTCCTTCACCACAAAGAAGGGTTTTAGCTTCAACTAAAGAATTAAGCCTATGGATAAAGCCCAATTTTTAGCCTATAGATCGAACAAGTACACAATCTGTTCTCTTTTGGGCCTGATGCGATCAAATCAAACCGCCTTCTTCAGTCGGTCCGTAATTAATAAATTCATTAATTCAATCTTGAAGCGACCATGAACGAGATCCTCTGGAGTCTGGACGCCCGTCCAGTGGACGTATTTGATCCTTGTCCATCCGATCAATAATTGATGTCCCGTGATTAATACAGATTTTAATAAGTTCGAAAAAAATTAACCGTTGAGATAAAATCGAATGGCCCGTATAAAACATGTGAGGATTCAGATTCGAAGCGACCATTGTACTTTCCGACGCAGTAGAACCCCCATTTCTCACAAAACCCTGGGCACGCATTGCAACCTCGGTCTGGTCATAGCTCCGCTCCGTCTCTGCTCTGATTTCTCTATCACTATACCTGTATTGAGATCAAGGTTTCCGTGGCTCCCTCCGCTGTCGCCTTCCACGCCGACCTGTACGGCGGTTTGTCAGAGTAAGAAGTCGTGGCCGAAGAGAAAAATACCCTTCCAGCCAGGCTGAGGACTACGCGTCCTCCATCCCCACCACTGACGAGGAGGCCGAAGATGTCGTGGCACCCTCCCTTCCCGCCAGGTTTCTTCCATCACTAGCCACCGGATAGCGATACAAAATCGACTGGGTTCAGAAACCCTCAGTAGATTACTGACTTGTGAAGAGCTTGATGCCATGTTTAAATAAAAGAAGGGTTCACAATTCTGGAGCCACCAGCCTCTTATGTTCCAATCAGAACCCTGGCACGAAAGCTGCTTGCCACACCAACTCCTATGGGGACATCAATTTACTCGATTCCTGAGAAGAATTGGGGTCAGCAGTTTGACGTACCCAAAGAGGTCCCTGGTGGTTTGCCTTTTATGAAACCAGAAGACTACCAGTATTTTGGGTCTCTCTTGAATGAAGAGGAGGAAGAGCAGAGCGAGAGAAAAATCATGAGGTTGTTGCTAAAGGTGAAGAATGGGACCCGTCTCAGAGAAAGACAGCTCTGAGACAGCTGACTGATAAAGGCCGTAAGTTCGGTGCAGGCCTGCTCTTTAATAAGATCTTACCTCTGCTCATGCAACCAACTCTGGAGGATCCAGAGAGGCATCTTTTAGTCAAGGTAATTGACCGAGTTCTGTACAAGCCAGATGAGTTGGTGCGGCCATTTGTTCATAAGATACTGGTGGTTATTGAGCCTCGTTATTGATGGTGATTATTACGGACGTGTGGAAGGTCGGGAGATTATCCAATCTTAGCAAAGCAGCTGGTTTGGCAACCATGATAACAGCCATGGGACCTGATATTAATAACATTGATGAGTATGCCAGAAACACAACAGCTAGGGCTTTCAGTGTGGTTGCCTCTGCTCTAGGTATACCTGCTGTTTTACCCTTCCTCAAGGCTGTTTGTCAGAGTAGAAATCATGGCAGGCCAGGCATACTGTGTATTAAAATTGTTCGGCAGATAGCTATTCTCATGGGTTGTGCTGTCCTTCCCCATTTAAGGTCTCCGGTTGAGATCATCGAGCACAGGTTAGTTGATGAAAACCAGAAGGTGTGTACCATTACTGCTCTTTCTTTGGCTGGTGCCCCATATGGTATAGAGTAATAGAGAGTTTTGATTCTGTGATGCCTATTCTGATAAAGGAATGTCAGTCCCCTAATGAAGCAATGAAGAAGATTGTGTTAAAAGTGGTCAAACAGTGCGCAAGTATTGAAGATGTAGAGGCAGATTACATCAGGGATAGCATACTCCCCGAGTTCTTCAAAAACTTCTGGGTTCGTGGAATGGCACTTGATAGGAGAAAACAGCTTGTGGAGATGACAGTTGAGATGGCAAATAAGGTTAACGTGGCTTATTTAGTGGGAAGAGTGGCTGGAGATTAGAAGGATGAGAGCCTTATAGGAGAATGGTCATGGAAACCATAGAAAATTTTTTTGGCGAACTTAGGTGCATCAGATATTGATGCTCGGTTGGAGGAGTTGCTCATTGATGATATTCTGTACTCATTTCAGGAACAGACTAGTGATGATGCAAATGTTCTTGGTCAGAGGGTCAAACCACATCTTCCTCAGATATGTGGTACTATTAAATGGGCCACTTAGGTGTTGTCCTGTATGAGTACTTGGGAGAAGAGTATCCTGAGGTCTTGTGGTCTATTTTGGGTGCTTTAAAAGCCATAGTAATTGTGATTGGTATGACTAAAATGACCCCACGTATCAAGGATCTCCTCTAGGGGTGAGCAAAAAACTTGTAACTCGTGACTCGTGAGTTACTCGAACTCGACTCAAGAAAAACTCGTTGGTAACTCGAGTTAACAGGACTCGAGTTCTAGCAACTCAAGTTACGCCAACTCGTGAGTTATATTTGACGAGTTCGAGTTAGGCCCAACTCAACTCGTCTCAACTTGAGTCGGCAGTATATACAGGCGGAGTAAATAAAAATATTGTATCGGTGTATAGTCCAAAAATTTTAAGTGTATAGCCTAAAAATTATAACTGTCTAAACCTAATCCTAATCCCCAGATATCTTTCCCTCCCAGTGCACATGTGAGATATTTGTTTGTATGTGCAAAAATTTTTATTTTGAGATAATTGTTGCATCTATTTACTATATTCACGAGTTGTATCCCGAGTCACGAGTTGACTCGAGTTACAAAATGACGAGTTCAAATCAGCTTCGACAGTTCGGAACTGCCTCCCGAACGAGTCACGAGTTGACTCGAGTTGTAACGAGTTCGAGTTGAGTTAGATTCAACTCGCTCGGACTCGGCTCGTATACAACACTAATCTCCTCCCTCGTTTAACCCCAATTTTGAAAAATCGACATGAATGGATGCACACCTGTTTTGAACTGTTGGAAACGCTAAAAGCTCATAAGAAAGGGATAAGGAGAGCCACAGTGAACACCTTTGGGTACATTGCCAAGGCAATAGGTCCACTAGATGTGCTCACAACCTTACTGAACAATCTGAAGGTGCAAGAGAGGCAGAACCATGTGAGCACCACTGTTGCCATAGCCATTGTTGCTTAGACATGCTCTCCGTTCACCGTCTTGCCGGCCTTGATGAATGAATACCGGGTCCCAGAACTGAATGTCCAGAATGGAGCTCTCAAGTTCTTCTCCTTCCTCTTTGAATACATAGGAGAAATGGGGAAGGACTACATATATGCAGTCACACCGCTGCAAGAAGATGCATTAATGGATCGGGACCTGGTGCACAGGCATGTAGCATCGGCTGTGAAGCGGTGTAGCTGGGTTGGGATGTGAGGATGCACTGGTACATCTCCTAAATTACATCTGGCCCAACATATTTGAGACCTCACCACATGTGATAAATGCCGTGATGGAGGCTATAGAGGGTATGCGGGTGGCCTTAGGCCCAACATTGAACAATTGTCTTCAAGGGTTGTTTCACCAGGCGAGGAAGGTGCGGGAGGTGTACTGGAAGATTTATAACTTGCTGTACATTGGGTCGGAGGATGCGCTGGTTGCAGCCTATCCAATTCTGGAGGATGACAAGAACAACACCTATAGCCCACCTGAGCTTACGATGTTTGTCTGATGGAACAAAATGTAAGGTTTATGTTTCTTCTATCTTCCGTCATTTTTACTTGCTTGTCAGTGTTCTCTTTTTTTCAATTCTTTTCTGTTTCTCGTCTTTGTTTCTTGCTTGTCAGTGTTCTCTTTTTTCAATCTTTTTTCTGGGATTATTTTATTATACGGTACTAATTTTTAGGATGTAAATGTAAAGTAAGCTCAAATACTGACTGAGTGTTCCAGAATTTATGATTGGTCATGACTGGCTCTTAGTTGCAAGTATATGAGCATGCAGTCCTGCTCAGTTTGGCATTGGATTTTTCTTTCCTGTACAGTTGTCGAGTTGATGGAATATCCAAGTACATAACTTTTAGCTTTTTTTTTTTTTTTTTTTTTTTACATGGTTCCAAAATCTCCTGAATTTTGATCTTGCATGTATCTTAGTGCCAGATGTTCATACAAAGGTTAGCATTTCAGGATTGACGATCAGACACTTATCTGTGGAATGTGTTAATTCTTTTATGCAATATACTGAGACCTGTAGTAGATATGGTTGTATAACTTGGTTATTTTCTTTTTGCAGGACATCCATTCTGAGCCTGTTTTTCTCTGTCAGGATGTGAATGAGGCATCTTTGTTGTGCAACACATATCAGACAATTTTTAATTAATTTTGTTTAGAGCTTATACTAGTTATATCTAGAAAAAGGCACTAACTTCTTAATTTCTTTTCTACTTTCAGGTTTGTTCTGGATCTTAACCAGGATACACCGTGTCAATGTCTGGCGCCTTTGCCTTTTTTTCATTTTTTTTTTTTTGGCTTTGTTTATTATAGAATTAGACCTCTATTAATATCACTGGGCGAAATGGTAGTTTCTGAACTACTGTTGTCAATTGTTCTGTGGTATTTTGCACACTGGAGAAAAGCTGCTTAATATTTAAACCAGTATGTTGGTTATGTAAAGTTTTTAAGTATGAATGTACTAAATTTGTAGCTTGTCGCGTCAGTTATGCTTTGTCTGGTTGCTTTGTGTTTGGTTATGTTTATATTTTCTGATGCTCTTGTGCTTATTATCGTTTGAATATGTTTCATGGTGCGGTACAGTGATAGTGTTACTGTCCATAATCCCACAGGAGGTGGGTCTCTGCTATAGTAGTGGGGGAGTGGGAATGAACAGGTTATTTTGTTATGAGCAATTAAGTGGTCTAGCTTGTGGTTCATGTATTAAATACGAGAGGAATTGCCATTTCAATTTGAGACTAGGTTAATGCTATTTTGTTATGAGCAATTAAGTGGTCTAGCTTGTGGTTCATGTATTAAATACGAGAGGAATTGCCTTTTCAATTTGAGACTAGGATAATGCTATTCGTATGTGGAATTTTTTCTTTAAGGATGGGGAGATATGTCGCTCATTGGAATAACTGCGGAGCTTTGAGAAAAAAAACAAGAATATACGAGGCTAACGTTACATCCGAATCAGAATCATATTCTTTCTTTTTCTTTTTTTTTCTCATTAGAAACCTTTTTATCAGAACAGGAGAGATAGGTGGTCATGTTTCCTGACGCACTAATCACAACAAGGAAACACAGTTTTAGCAACAAAGCTATTAAGAATCAAAATTATTACGACAGAGAAGTTATGTTGCGTGACTGGTGTTTGAAATTTTTTTTTTTTCCCTGTTTCATTTTTTGTTACTGTTGTACTTGGATCTCTACTTGAATGAGTTTTTTGTTTTGAAATGGAAGAAACTCATTCAAATAGCGATCCAAGTACAACAATAACGAAAAATGAAACAGGAAAAGAAAAATGAAGATAGCATGCATGTTCGAGTCTAGTAATTCCTCAAAAATAATGATTCTATGTGTTAAACAATTTATGCTTTAGGCTTAAGTCTCAGGAGGCAATTGTATCTCACTAGAAAGGTCGAGTTCTATAATACTCACAACAGAAGGGCCTATCAATATTTACTAATTCCTGTTTGAGAAAATGGCAAAAAAGCTGATCAAATATTCCTAGAAGATCCAGTACATTCGACTCCTTAGGCTAAACTATAGGTTATTCTGGTCATATATAGGAATTGCTCAGGGCATGCCCATTACCCATTCACTCCCAAACTTTCTTAGAATATGACCAAAATATCCTCCCTCCAACGCTAAGGTCTTGAGAAAAACAAGATGGGACAGCATGATATTTTTGGTCATTTTGAAAAAATTGGGAGTGAATGAGTAATTGAGTATACAAGGCGTGCCCTGAGCAATTCCCTAGTTACAACATAAAAACAAAAAAAAATAATAATAAAGGAAAATGTGCTTTTTAGAGGTAATGTTCTAATGAACAACTTGCCGATGTTTTTGACACAACTATGAGACTTCTCGATTCTGAAATTTAAGCAACAGACCATGGAAAGTTTCTAAACCAAGTTTTAATTTTGCAATTTTTGAGTTGTCTATTTCGTGAACAGAAATCACCCGAATGGCATATATCTTGGTCCCAACGTACTCCTTGTAAAACAGCATAAGAATATTTTAGGAATGGAACAATTATACAAGCACTTGTCCCGAATGCTGATGCAGTCCGCATCTTTTCACACTATTCAAGCACTCGTATGGTCAAGCATTATATAATTTTTATTTTAACATAGCCTTCAGTACAATATATTGCAAATAAAGAAAAAGAGAAAAAAAAAATCATATTCTCGATTTTTTTAAAAAAAATTAAAAAAATAAAAATATAAAAACATTTTATACACTGTCGGAACAAATTAAAAAGGAAAATATGCGAACATGAAGATCGTAGTTTACTTTTAAAACTGCTTATGTCCTTATGAAATAGAGTTGGGTCCACTTGTTTTATTGACTTGGAATTTTAAAATCAAATAAGAATTAAATTGCTTGTAAAATTTAACTAATAATTACTTTCATATTTACACCTCCAAAAAATATTTCCCTTATTTAATAATGTAGCTTTAATTCTGACGGTGAACTTATGATTTATGACAGGTACCTTTAAATTGACCATAAAGGTATCTCAGTCTTAGCCTCTCAGGTCAAAACACTAGTCGGACAATTTAGAAAATTCGCCCAGGTAGTTGAACTGTTGAACCGTTGTTAGACCAAGCATGAAATCACACAAATTATATTATCGTTCTCGATCTATCGTTTTTATTTGTGTGCATGCTTGGTCTACCGTTTTGAAATAAAAACATTCTCGATCTACCGATAAAAAATAAAAAAAAAAATGATTACGCAACACATGACATTCGCATTAGTTTACAATTCAACTCGTCCTAAAAGATCAGTCGAACTTTATATCCGTATCGAACTCAATCACAGTAATTTTTATTGTTCTTTGACAGTTCAAATCTTTGCGTTCATTAGACAGCAAGTCTAGACAGTAACTTCTCTCTTCTTTTCTTTTGATTTTTCCACTCCTCCCTTTTCTTATAATAATAATTATTGTTATTTTCTTTTTTGGAGATTTTTCGTCCAAGTGGTTCTTCTTCAAGAGTCAACAGCTGCATCTTCCCTGGATGTAATAACTCAACTAACACACCGAAAAGTACCTTTCTAGGTTGGACCCGTTATCTCTTCCTAACCCAATCCGCTATTATTCAAGGATAGTGATTTAAAACTTTCCTCCGCTCAAACACATTGTAAAATTATATTACTTAGCACTTGTATCAAAATTTTTGTGATTTTAATATTTTATTGAATTAGTAATTTTTGTTGAAATTAAATAAATCAGAAAGATAATTACACAGAAAGAGGACCATTTTAATGGATTGGGTAGCCAAACTCGACAACCCAAAATTTGCGTGCCCTATAGCGACGAACCCCTCCATGATCCATCATCCCGAGTTCCCAACCACAAGTGTAAAAAGGAAATAAGGAAAAATAAAGAAAAGAGCGCGTCGACCCGAAGATAACTGATACCGACCATAAGGCAACATCGACTGCTAGATGAAAGATCAAACGGTCTCAATCTTTCTTACCCCATCGTCATCAGTTCAATGGTCAGATAGGACGTCTGCATAGATTCACTTATATCCATATGCAAACATACGGTCTACTACGTACAAAACGTACTTTAATTTCTTTCCTCCCTCTCAAATCCAGAAAGTATCGAGTTGTTTCATGTCTGCTTTGCACCATGTCCATTCTATACGCTAAGCCCTTCCACGATTCTAGATTCCAGCGTGGTGCATTTAATTTTCGCCGCTTTAAATTTTCATTCAACACATCCCTAATTTAATTTTCCTCTTCTTCGTTTCCACATTTTGAGGCGCTAACTCTATTAATACTTATTCTATTTTCGGTAACTTCGTCCAAATCTGCACTACACAAGATCGAAATTATTTCCTCTTACTTCATATATAATCAAGGTCAGTAGTGTTCCCGTCTGGACTAATTTTTCTGGTGTTTCTCAGTTGTTTAATAATTTATTGGTTTGTTCTATAATCGCGGTTTTGAGCTTTCGTCTACATAGCTTTAGGCTTTTTAGTCCAAGATTTTTCGCAAATTTGGAGAAGTATCAAGCATGTATGGAGAATTTCTGAGACCTGTTTGTACTGATATTAGTTTGCTTATGAGAATATAAATATTTGATTATGTGCAATTCTGCAAACCTCCATCCAAATACTGGCTTCAAATGGAATCACTTCTATTTGGGAAGAGTTCAAATGGAGAAAAAATTGAAAAAATATATATGATTTTATTGGGTTGGTACTGCATGGCTGAGAAATTTGTAGAGCTTATTTTTACTTTTATTCTGCTTGGAATGGGTTTTTTCTTGGAACTTAGTTCACTAATTTCTGGCGGATCGACTGTTGGTTATTTTTGAAAATTTGCATCTGATTCTTATATAATCATTCGAGGTTATAGAACTAGTCTCTACTATATTGATGAAAACTTTTACAATTAGATCCCTGATACATGGAGAGTACTTGGAGCCTTAACAATGTTTTTGTCAGTATTAGTTAACTCAGAAGAAGATAAGGTTCGTTGTGCTTTGCATGTATAAAATCACTTGTAAATAGAGTGTCCAATTTGATGATCTTTCATTACTATATGCATTTGGATGATCAAAGTCTAAACCATGGTATTTAAATGCTTTCCCTTTTCTGTTGAGCAGATAAACTTGTAACTTATATATCTTGCCCCAAATATTTGACTTGTGATGGGATTGGGAAATATCATCACCCGTCGTTTGAAGGTGTTCGCAATCGCTCTCATCATCTACGTTGACTATAAGGTTAACATATTTTCATTCCCACCACATCCTTCACCCATCAAAAAATTGAAGGAAAAAAATAGCATATTTCTTTAATCAGTATTGTGTGATTTTTTGCTTAACATTTTTTTAGCCTAATTTTATATAGGCAGTACAAAAGAGAGTGCAATGGGCTAAAGGGAGCAAAAAAAACACAATATGGGAGAAAACACATGAGAGAAATGCAAGGCGTGTTCTCAATTTAATGATAGAACTGGAGGGCTTATGGGTCAAGTTGGGGCAATATCTGTCCACACGGGCCGATGTCCTTCCTGAGGCCTATATTTCAGTGCTAAAGCAGTTGCAAGACTCCTTACCTCCCCGCTCCCTGAAAGAGGTACCCCTTCCCTTTCTCATCTCTAAGGGTACATTCACATTCATTGTTGTATTTTGCAATATGTCCAATATTTCTCATATTTGCATTTGTGATATATTTTTCATGATATTTCTAACTTGTAAGAAACATCATCAGGTTATCCGAATGAAGAAGATACAATTTACATCCTTTTTTGTGTTGTCCCAATGAACTCAACATCTCTGTTTGCTGAGTCACACTTTTCTAGTGTTATTTGTATCTTGTACAACACAATCACCAGGTTATCAGAATGAAGATACAGTTCATTGAAGTTGAACTGTAAAAATGCTGCCCCCCTCCCCCTCCCAACCTCAAAAACTAATAATCAACTATTTGTGATGTAAAAATTGATTCTATTTAAGAACTGCACTTCTTTTCAGTATTAAAATAAAATGCAATATTCAACCATATCAGTTATCAGGTAAAAATTACAAAACTTCTTTGTTTGCAAGGCCATTTGATTGAATTAGCATAAGTAGTTTGACGGCAATTTGGTCAATTTTTAGTTGAGTTAATCATTCACAATTGGATATTGCTCGCAAATAATTATAAGGGCATACTGCTATAGGGGAAAAATACAAAAATAATAATAATAATAATAATGCTGGGAGTGTACTATAGTATCTCTTTTCATGTGGATAATATTTTTTATCAGTGTATATTGCCTTATTAGGGTTGCGTTGAACAAATAGGTATGCAGAACAATAGAGAAAGAGCTTGGGAAGTCCATGAAAGATCTCTTCTCTGGCTTTATACATACACCACTTGCAACTGCATCTGTAAGCTCAGTTTGAACTTAACATAAATACAACTACAAAAAAGCCTTTAGTCCCAACCAGACCAGAGTCAGAGAACCTGACATAATAATAGACAATTTTATTTTTATTAATGGGTTGAGAATTGAGATCCTTTGAAAATAGAAATTTTTTTACTATCTTTACAGTAGTTTTAAATCAAATAAGAAAATGGAAACCACAATAATAGGTATATGGGTGCGGACATGTAGCTAGTCTACCTACTACATGTCATCCAAAGTTATAATTTCAAAAGTGTCATCCAATTTTATATTGTTGGAAAGTTGAAGTGATATAATTTCAAGTTGAAGTTATTTGATCTATGGAAAAAGATGTATCAAAGCTCATATTTTCTATGCTGTTTAGGTCATACCTTTTGACATATTGCACTAAATATTCTCTGAATGTTGAATATATATATTTAAAATCAGATAGCACAAGTTCATCGGGCAACGATGCAAGATGGTAGAGAGGTAGTTGTCAAAGTCCAGCATGACGGGGTCAAAGAGATCATACTCGAGGTTTTACTTCCCCATTTCTAGTTATTTGTGAAGTTTGTAAGCAATATCATGTTTTGTGCACTTAACATTTGTTTCTCTTTCTCCCAATAGGACTTGAAGAATGCAAAGTCAATAGTTAATTGGATAGCATGGGCTGAGCCACAATATGATTTCAATCCAATGATAGATGAGTGGTGTAAAGAAGCTCCTAAAGAGCTTGATTTCAACCATGAAGCTGGTAGTTATATATACATTAATATAAACTGGTGGTTTGCATGTACTGCCTACGAATGCTGAGGCTTTTGTGTTATAATTTATATTCTTTGTCTTGTCAAACTTATATATATTTTTTTTCAGAAAATACTAGAACAGTAGCAAGAAACCTAAGCCAGAGCAACAGTTCTGACTCGAATTATGTTCACGTTATGATTCCAGAAGTTATCCTGGTACAGATTTTACTACTCTATTTCTCCATATTTTTCTGAATTTTTTTATTTTTTTTGACATATTAAATTACAATAATAAGCAGTCGACTGAAAAAGTGCTAATACTGGAATACATGGACGGCATTCGGCTAAATGATAACGAATCACTAGTAGCACATGGAGTTGATAAAGAGAAGCTAGTTGAAGAAATTACTCGTGCATATGCACATCAAATCTATATTGATGGTTTCTTCAATGGGGACCCACATCCTGGTACTCCCTTACTGACATATAATTAGTACTTGAACTATGGTACTTGTTTTTATTTGCCATCACTGTCAGTGCAAGTGGCTAAGGCACTGCCCTGCCTCCAATAATGACATTTGTGTTTTGTGTGTTCAAGTAGGTTCAGGTCTAAGCTAACACTGATGTTTCTGTGCGATTTGTTTGAGGGCTTTATTAAAAAATAAATAAATAAATGAGTGAAATAATAGAGAATAGTTTGTATTCAATTTCTTTCTTGTGCAGAAAAAGAATTAAGGAAATGATGCTGGATCATGTCTGCTTGCCTTATATATAGCAATTTATTAAAAGATGTTTATGATAATGATTATAGATTAATAAAAAAAATTTTTAGGGAACTTCTTGGTGAGCAAGGTACCGCCGCATCATCCCATTTTACTTGATTTTGGGCTGACGAAGTCAATATCTAGTTCCATGAAACAGGCACTGGCTAAGATGTTTTTGGCTTCTGCTGAGGTAGTTAATTTGTCTTTTACGATCTATGTGTCTTTACTTTGAAATTGCAGACATTTGTAATGTAATCTGAAACATGGATATTTTGCCATTCAAGGGGGATCTTGTAGCACTTCTGGCAGCCTTCTCACAAATGGGGCTTAAACTACGAGTAGATATGCCTCAACAAGCTCTAGAAATGGCCAAGATCTTCTTTCGCAATTCCACCCCAGCAAAGGAAGCAACTGTAAGTAAATTTATCAAAAATAAAAATAAGCGTTATTATGGTATATCAGTTATAAATAATAGTGAAGTACTAGGTTTTAATTAAGAATTATTATTATTATTCAGGAAAACATAAAAGCGCTACAAGATCAAAGGGAGAGAAATATGAAGGCTCTAAGAGAAAAAACCAAGTTAAATGAAAAGGAAGCTCAGCGCTTCAATCCTGTAAGTGTGAATTTAATGTCCCCTTTAATTTCATCCCAATTGAAAAAGGGCATTAATTGGGTTTAGATCATATGATTACTGGCTGTCTATATACAATTTGGTAGACCTTAATTATAAATTAAGTAATAAGATGACATGTATCATACATTCTCCAGGTGGATGCTTTTCCCAGCGATGCAATTATATTCACAAGGGTGCTGAATCTTCTCCGAGGTTTCTGTTCTTAGCCAAATTTCTTAAATAAATGAAACGTATAATGTTTTTCTTTTTCTTTTTTTTAAGAATAGATGATATTTTGCACCACTCTCTGCCCCCCTAATAGGTCTTTCATCTACACTGAATGTACGGATAGTGTATCTTGAGATAATGAGACCATTTGCTGAGTCCACTCTGCAGGGGTAAATTGAATTTAATATGATCCATTTTTATATTTGAAAATTGTAGTCGGTTATTCTTTTTATATGATTATAAGATTAAATAAAATGTATCAGCACCATGATGATGCACGGGCCTGCAACAAGCTCGCAGTGGATTTACGACTCACCAATACACTCAGATGCGGAGGCTAGACTACGCAAACTTTTACATGACATTGGTACTGATAAAATACTTGGAATTCAGGTATGTAATTGAAAATCAGCATTACCACATGCATTTAGAGCACAAATACTCTAATAAATTCCCTCTAGAATTTAGCAATTCATACTATTGTAAAGCTATGCTTGTAATAAATTTTCCCCAACTTTCCACACTTTGAAAGTATGTTGCTTTGGAAATAATTTGCATAATTTTTTATTTGCAAAATCACTCGTTCAAGTTGTTTTGCGATATAAAAACTGAAGGGCAAGAAATACTTGATGTTTTTTGTTGTTTTCTATTTGGCACATTCTATAGGTTTGTGCATATAAGGATGGAAAGGTGATTATTGATACGGCAGCCGGGAGGCTAGGGAAATATGATCCTAGACCCGTTCAACCTGATAGCCTTTTTCCTGTTTTTTCTGTGACCAAAGGTATTACTGCCGGTCTTGTGCATTGGCTCGTTGACAAGGGGTAAGTTAGATTCTAGTAATCTAGTTACACTTTTCTATCTCTCCTATTCTTTTAATGTAAGAGTAAAAAGTAAAATATATTCAACTGTAAAGAAGTTTTCTCTCTTTTTGTTTTTAGGAAACTAAGGTTCGAGGAGACAATTGCTAATATATGGCCAAAGTTTGGTAACAATAAAAAAGACTTGATACAGGTACTAAGGACTATTTTCGTGTCATTATAATTTATGTCAAAACATATCTAATTGCATTGCTTCTAAATTTTTCTCCTGCATAATTTTTTTTCATTAAGGTGAATCATGTGCTAAATCACACATCAGGATTGCACAATGCAATGGGAGATGCGACAAAGGATGATCCCTTGTTAATGTGCTACTGGGAAGAGTCTTTAAATAGGATTTCCAAATCTACACCTGATACAGAGCCTGGATCCGTCCAGCTCTACCACTATTTGTCTTTTGGTTGGCTCTGTGGTGGTATTATAGAGGTAAACTTCACGATCCCATTAGCATATTTGATACTGGTTGGTGCTGTAGTTTTGATTGATTAATCCTAATCATGAAACCCATAACAGCATGCATCAGGGAAAAAAATTCAACAAGTATTGGAAGAAGCCATAATTCATCCTCTTAACATAGAAGGAGAGATGTATATCGGCATTCCACCAGGTATGTACAGTTTATAACGAGTTATGCTTCTTTTTAAAAGAAAATTGAAAAATAAATTAAGCTGAGTGTTGGCATTGAAAGGTAAGTATCACGTGGTTATGTATATGGCATTCAAATACAATATGTTTTGCCTTTATTTTATAATTTATAATCATTTAGTTTTGAATATTTAGATCTCTTTAATGCTCGAACATGATGTACTACAGTACTAGGCAGCATTGGACCTTATAGGAAACTAGGGACTGTATATGCTTCCTTACTTTATATTCAAACGTACTTTTTTTTTAATCTAGGTATTGAATCCCGATTGGCTACACTTACTGTTGACATGGATGACATTGAGAAGGTCATGCAGCAAAGGCAAAATGCTGACATGCCTGCTAATCTGACAAGAAGTGACCTAGCTCAGATTGTCGCAGGTGTACCTGTCATATTTAACACACTAAACATTCGCCGTGCCATCATCCCAGCCGCAAATGGCCACTGCTCAGCTCGTGCACTGGCGCGGTACTATGCAGCTCTGGGTGCAGCGGGTCAGATCCCGCCGCCTCACTCCTCCAATTCCAAACCATCCCTTGGTAGCCATGTACATATCCCAAAACTTCCCTCTATTACAGTTTCAAAGAAGAAAAAAGGCACAAACAATACCACCAGTGCCCAAAAACCTAACAGTAAAGGATATACTCTTGTAAGCTCCCATACTAACAAACATGAGCATGGTGACAGTGACAATAATATTCAGCAAAAGGTGACAAAAATTTTTGAAAACCAAAAAATCCATGATGCCTTTATGGGCACAGGTGATTTTTCAGGATTGATATACCCCGAAGGGAAGTTCGGGTTAGGATTTAGGAGGTATAGAAACACAGATGGAAATCTGACAAGTTTTGGGCACTCAGGTCTAGGTGGGTCAACTGGGTTTTGTGATGTGGAGAACAATTTTGCTATGGCGGTGACAGTTAATAAAATGTCACTTGGTGGAGTCACCAGAAGTGTGGTTCAGTTGGTTTGTGCCGAACTAGGAATCCCTTTGCCTGATGAGTTCTCTAGCTCTGGCGAGAAGGGGCCCGATATGCAGCTCACTCTCGGGCCAAGTTAGATGTCGAGGTATCTTAAATCCTGATTTAGATACTGCTCTCGTTTTTTTTCCCCCTTTGTACTTGGTGTGTGATACATGGTGGCAGTAGATGGTTGTTATCCTATATTTGATGATAACAAAACTGATAAGCATGTAATATATGTTACATACCTTGGTATAAAAGTATACATCATATAGATGATAGATTTTACTACAAATTTCTCAATGTTAATATTTTTTGGCAATAGTAGGCGATTCCATACAATGAAATTCGAGCTGATTCTGGGTGTTTCTCAATATCTAAGATGCATGGTTCCTTTTGGTTAGTTTAGTTTGGCCTTCTTACTCTCGTTCGTTCGAGAGGAACTTAGTTTTACAGAAACTTTATGACGCTTCGATTTAATTTAAAATATTCACTAAAGTGCCAAAATATATTTCATGACGAAGTTCGCTAGCTAGTATTGTTTGGCAGAAAGAATTTACATCGGTGTCTCATTAAATAGGACTTGTAGATTCCCCGTATTTTATTATTTTCTTTATTTCGGACGTTCAAGGGAGTTTTTCCTATATATATAGATAGTGTGGCATGACTAGAAAGCACGAGATGGTCCTTTTTATGTGTTATGTATTATAAATATAAATTATAACTATATATATCTGCGCACGCGTGACTTCCGCGTGGGCACTGTAGTAAGAACAGTGCTCTGGATTTTCTGTGGCACATGATCTTTTGTGGTATTTAGGATTTTCTGTGACAGTTTTCATATAATATTTGAATAGTATTCTCAATTTTTTATGTCATTTTTTTTATATAGCGTAATATAAATCGTGCAACCATTTAATAATATATTCGTATAGGAATGCGCGAGATTAGCGCTAGTGTAGATAAAGGTAGAGATGTTGTGGTATGGCTTGACTAAAAGATTTGGAGCCTCGACTTTTTTTTTTTATGCATTCTGAATGTAGATAAGGAAAAGATGACGGATGCTGAGTTTTTTTTTTTTTTTCCGAACAATTTGTATGCAAAAGAATTATGGTGGTCGGGAAACTGGGAAAATAAGATTCTTTCGTCATAACGTTTTTTTTTTTTTTTTTTTTTTTTTTGCAACTTCAACAAATTTTGGTGGTTCCGATACTAAACCAACAGTCCAACAATCTTCTGTTACAAATAAGTTGGTTGCTCCAAAATTTTTAGTCATAAAAAAGTGTTGTGGCATGAATAATAGAATTTTACGTTGATTTATCTAATATTAATTTCTCAAAATTAAACCATAATTTTTTTTTTCAAGCCGTATTTATTCGAAGCTGGATTAGAAGTCTTATGCTGCTTCGACCTAACATTTTCGATCGTTTCGTAATTCAATATTTATAATTTAAAATCTAAATCTAACTAGTTCTTGCATCATTGGATATGATATGAAGAACTTTGCATAAGCTATCACGGAGAAAACAAAATAGAAGTAAGATTGAAATATGTATGGATAAATTGCATATAGCTAAGGAAATTTAATTTGTTGGACCCAAAAAAATGTATAAATAATAAAAAGCTTGGAAATTTTAACAATGATAAAACATATATTGTGCGATCCAGATCCTCTCTCTTTTATTTTTCCATGATCGATGTGTGCATGATTGACGAAAACCGAGAGATTGCTTTATTTTATTTTATTTTTTTCCCTTTTCTTCAGATTTATCTTCAACATTACATGGCGAGGAGAGCAATAAAATAGGTCCCAGGACTCCCAGCGGTTTGTATAGAGATTTGATTGCAGGGGAAGAACATTACGTTAAGACCATCAAAATCATCTTTATACCTCCAGGGACATACGAATGAGAGGTAAAAGAGTTATATGCAAAGCAAACAGTGGAGAAACGATAACGATGACATGGGTCAAGATATTGGGATTTCGTAAAGAAAGAATTGCAATGCTGCGGGATAGAATGCATTGCTTTGAATTGATATCGGTTTTGAAGGTATCCTACATCAATGAAATCTCTATGGAATTTTAATGTATCCTCTGTACCATATTATATGTAGAATGCAAATGGATATCAAGATCATACCACTCTGCGCGTGCTTTAATTGTTCTTTGTTAAAAATCTATTTATCAAACAGTATTGTATGAGAAATTTGTATTTTTTCTTATTTTTCTCAACTTGAGGTACATGGGTATTTATATTGGTACTCAGTGTACCGTTACATCTCTAAGAGCCGTTGTACACTAACGTTCAAGTGACCGTTATGTATTTTTGATAAAATTACAATTTTACCCCTTGACATTTTTATTTTTCTCAACACTCCCCCTCAAGCTAGGATTATAGATGTCTATTAATCCTAGCTTGCTAACTATATTTTCGAATGCTTTTGGAATGAGTCCTTTAGTGAAGATATCGGCCAATTGGTCTTCACTCTTCACATATGGAGTCTCTATTTCCTTTGCTTGAACTTTTTCTCTTATATAGTGACAATCAACTTCAATATGTTTGGTTCTTTCATGAAACACCGGATTTGAAGCGATATGTCGTGCCGAGTTATTGTCGCAAAACATCTTCATTGGCTTATGTATTCCAATATGCAAGTCTTTGAGCACTTGCTTGATCCAAGTGAACTCACTTGCGGTGGATGCCATGGCTCGATACTCCGCTTCCGCACTCGATCGCGCCACGACATTTTGTTTCTTGCTTTTCCATGTGACTAAGTTTCCGCCTACAAATGTGCAATAGCCGGTTGTCGATTTTCTATCGAAGCTCCCGGCCCAATCTGCATCGGAATAGCCACACACATCATTAGATTTATTGTTTTTCATCCATATACCCTTTGCGGGTGAATTTTTCAAATATCTCAAAATCCTATCAATAGCTTCCAAATGCGGTTTTCTTGGAGCATGCATAAATTTACTAACTTGGCTTACGACATAAGATATGTCCGGCCTAGTTACCGTTAAGTAAATTAATTTACCTACAAGTCGTTGGAATTGGTTGATATTTTCCAACGGTTCACCATCTTCGAAATTTAATTTGGCATTGCTATCAATTGGGGTAGAGGCCGGTTTTGAACCAAGTTTACCGGTTTCTTTCAATAGGTCTAAGGTATATTTTCTTTGGCAAATAAACAAACCTTTGGTAGAATGAGCTATTTCAATGCCTAAAAAATACTTAAGTACACCTAGATCTTTTATTTCAAATTTTTCTCTCAATTGTCTTTTCACATAACTAATTTTTTCTAAATTATTTCCGGTAACAATTATGTCATCAACATACACAAGAACAACGGTAGTATCATTATTTTCATGTTTTGAAAATAGTGACATATCGGAATGGCTTACTTTAAAACCACAAGAAATTAAATAATGAGACAATTTTCCATACTATGCCCTTGGAGATTGTTTGAGTCCATAAATGGATTTTTTTAGCCTACAAACAAGGTTAGTTTTTTTCTCTTTTACATGGCCCGGTGGAAGAGTCATGTAAACTTCTTCTTCAAGAGTTCCTTGAAGGAAAGCAGTTTTTACATCCATTTGGTATAATTTCCAACCATTATTTACCGCTATTGAAAGTAAGATTCTAACGGTATTTAATTTTGCAACGGGAGCAAAGGTCTCTTGATAATCAATACCATAGGTTTGGGTATAACCTTTCGCGACTAATCTAGCCTTATACCGTTCTATGGTACCATCGCTATTGTATTTAATTTTATAAACCCATTTGCATCCAACGGGTTTTTTATTTTTTGGTAATGGTACTATTGTCCAAGTATTATTTTTTTCTAAGGCTTGAAGTTCTTCCTTCATAGCCTTGCACCATACCGGTTGGTTTATAGCTTCTTCGAAATTTTTTGGTTCTTCAATTTGTATATTGCACTTAAAAAAGTGCGATGGTTATTGGTTATTTTATCATAAGAAATATAATTTTGAATAGGATATTGAACCTCATAGGTTACAAAATCTTGTAACCTTGCCGGTAGTTGAGTGGAGCGCGTAGATCTTCGCAAGGGGATCTCTTGTTCAACACTTGTGTTTTCTTCTTCTTCTTCTTCTTCTTCTTCCACACTTGTGTTTGCTTCTTCCTCGGCTTCACTTTGAGTGTTGTTTCCAATATTGCTCCGGTCATATTCCTCTTCTCGTTCATTTCCTACAAAAACTTTCTCACCACTTTTATTAGGAATTATGGGAAGAACAAAATCATTTGTGGAAATATGGTTATCAAGCTCTTTGTTATTACTTTGAAAATATGACTCATTTTCAAAAAAGGTAACATCTCTTGAAATATAAAATTTATGATTTTTTGGGTCATAACATTTATAACCTTTTTTTTGAGAAGAATATCCTAAAAAAATAGTTTTAATAGAAGTATGGTCTAATTTATCTAATTTGTTTGTATGAACATAACAAATACAACCAAAAACCCTTAGGTGATTAATATTAATTTTTCTTTGGTAAAGAACTTCTAAGGGACTTTTATAATTCAAAACAACACTAGGTAATCTATTTATTAAATATGCGGCAGTAAGAACGGCATCCGACCAATAAATTTTAGGAACATTATTTTGAAAAAGAAGTGCTCTAGTTACCTCAAGTAAATGACAATTTTTCCTTTCAGAAACTCCATTTTGTTGAGGTGTATAAATACAAGTTGTTTGATGTAAAATTCCTTTTTGTTTGAAAAAATTATAAAAATTTTGATTTACATATTCTGATCCATTATCGGTTCTAAAAAATTTGATTCTAGTTCTATATTGGTTTTCAACCATATTCGAAAACTCTAAAAATTTAGAAAAAACTTCACCTTTTTGTTTTAGTAAATATAACCAAGTAACACGTGTAAAATCATCTATAAATATGACAAAATACTTAAAACCATTAAAGGAGTCAACAGGAGCGGGTCCCCAAACATCGGAGTGGATTAAATCAAAAGGTTTAGTACTTTTACTTTTTGAAGAATAAAAAGGAAGTTTTGTGTGTTTAGAAAATTGACACACTTCGCAATTACTACAATCTAAATTTTTAAAATCAAAGAGACATTTCAAAACTTTATCGGAAGGATGCCCAATTCGTTTATGCCAAAGATTGTTCAAATCATCTTTCTCAATATGAAAATTAGTTTTTTTATAATTTAAAACATAAAGATCATTTTCTAAAAAACCTTCACCAATAATTTTCTTAGTTTTCAAATCTCGAAACAAAACATTTTGAGAAGAAAATTTAATTTCACAATCTATTTCTTTTGAAAGTTTTCCTATAGATAATAAATTAGAGGTGCAATCTTTTACGTACAAAATATTTTTTATTTCTTTAGAAAAAAGCTTGATAGAACCATAACCACAAATTTTTATTTTCTCACCATTTGCAACAAACACAAAATTATTAGTTTTACTTTCTTGGTAGTCATGTAACAAATCTTTATTTCCAGTCATATGGTCTGTAGCACCCGAGTCTAAAATCCAATAGGTTTTAGACAATTCATTTCTAAACGATCCTAAATTTGTGCACCTTATTTGGTTGTTTGGATACAAAATTTCTTTGGTATTTATATTTTTTGAGCTATCATTATTATTCCTAGGTTGGTCACGGACTGGATCTGGTTCATTTCGGTCAGAGACAAAAAAATCATGAGGGTTTGTTTTGGGCTTTATTGAATCTACCTCACAATTCTTATCCAAACTAATTTTGTCAAAATTAAATGGACCTTGTTTGGGCTTGAGCAGCTCACGTATTTGTAAAAGAAAAAAGTTAAGGTCCTCCTTGGCCTAAAACCCATCACCATCTGATGGATCTCGAGAAGGCTCCTTCCCCTTCTTTCTTCTTTCGTTTGATTCCATGGTGAGCGCCGCCCCTCGTGAAAAATTCTTCTCCCCCTTTGGATGATCCGCCCAAGTCCTTCTTTCACTGCTGTTATTGTTGCCTCTACCTCGTTCTTTTGCTTTGCCTGGACGGAGATGAGGGTGAAGGAACCCGCACCGGTCTCTCACATGACCAATTATCTTAGAGTTATTGCATCGATTGGTGTTGTTGGCTCCCCGCACCCCTCCTTCGTCTTGGCTGAGGTTGGAGTTGTTATTGGCTGTTCTATTTGTGATAATTGCTCGATTTTCAGACTTGTCTTCGGGTGATTGGGTGGAACGACATCTCATGGATGCTGTACTTGACGGAGATAGCAGCATAGAGGAAGAAGGGATGCGGAACTGGACTGAATCATGCGTTTTATCAAGGTCGCCAGAGACTTGGCAAGTTTTGCTTTTCATAGATCTAAGGTCAGTGGTTTGTGGCCTATCAGGTTTTGTTGGTGAGTTTATTCGATATGCTTTTTCGCTGATGCCAGTGGCATTTTTAGGCACGGCGACTACTTGTGTCCATGAGAGACATTTTCTTTGCTCAGTTGTTTGAGCAGTTTCTGGTTTTGTATTTCTTGGACCCAATGAAGGAAAATTTGATTCATTGAGTACCAAGCTTGTGGGCAGTAGGTTGGAGTTTATCCCCTTCTCTACTGGTTTCATCATTGGATATTAGATTTCTTCGATTTCTAAGCCCAAGAGCATTAATGCTCTGATACCATGTTAAAAATCTATTTATCAAACAGTATTGTATGAGAAATTTGTATTTTTTCTTATTTTTCTCAACTTGAGGTACATGGGTATTTATATTGGTACTCAGTGTACCGTTACATCTCTAAGAGCCGTTGTACACTAACGTTCAAGTGACCGTTATGTATTTTTGATAAAATTACAATTTTACCCCTTGACATTTTTATTTTTCTCAACATTCTTAAGTTTTGTTTAAATTAATTTTTCTATTAATATTATTGTTTGATTTTATTTTTCGGCTCAAACTGGATAATTTTTTTTTTTGTAGTCCGACAAATAATTTCATATTCAACAACTTCGGTTCATTGTTATATTCTTTTGTCAAGCATTCTCTTAGGTGGTGTTTGATGCATAATAAACTACCCATAATAATAATAATTAAAATTATGAAAATATTATGCGGCATGCAAGTATTGTGATGCACTTATCATATTTGTAATTTGAAAAAAAAAAATGATCAAAGCCAGATTCTTAAAATGGTTACATTTAAAATTATAAATAAGAAATTACAGGGAAATTAACTAAGAAATTATTTCTATTATTATTTAAGAGATAATTCACTTAAGGAAGATTTATATGTGATATAATTGGAGGGAAAAAATGGTAAGTCTTATCGAACTTGATTTATTTCAGAGGGGCATATGTGTCTAAATAAATTCAGAGGAATGCTCAAGAGGAAATTTGCGTGCCCAAAGCACCTCCCATTTTAAGAGGTCATGTAAAATGCTATTAACTCTGCATTTATGCGTCACAATAGGGCTTGAGTCTATGTTACCCAGATACGTCGGTTACGTGTGCGATTCGCACCGGATGTGCCACGTGGCGGCGTATCTAAATATTTTTAATTTATTAGCAGCAGTGCCCGCTCAATGTGCGGACGGACTTTAATTTGTAAACATATTATTTGACATAGATATGTTGTCTATTTTCAATATCTAATATCAACGTTGTCATGATTGGTGTTGAAGGTAGCAGTATTCAATACAGAGAAAGACTTCAGTGTAAAAATTAAGATAATTTTATACATTGAGTGCATGTGTGAGTGTGATATGAGAGCAATTAATATTTTTGAAATGAAATTTTATTACCTTAATCATTTCGCAAAACACTTCGGTATACAACTTTTTTTTTAATGTTTCATGGTTTTATTAGCAACTTAGTTGTTTGTCAGGACATACCATCATCCATTAAACATAATATAATGACAATTTAAGACACTAAAACTGACCTTCGAAAAAAAATTAAGTCACTAAAATTTGTGGCAAAGTGACGATATACCATTTCTAATTAATAATTAAAATTTTTATACTTAATAATTTAAATTTAAAATAAATTAAATCATAAGACAATACCAATTACAAAGCACAAATAATGTTAAATTAATTGATTGGCAACTCTCCATTTTTACTAACTTGAGGTACGTCCTATGCCTCTCAGTTTATATGGTTCGTTCGCATTTAATAATGATACAAAAAAAATGTTGCGACTTTGCAAAAAAAAAAAAAAAAATACATGCACGGCATACTATATTGTATCTTTTCATAGAAAAATGTCAAATCTGAAGATGCAACTCTAAATAGAAAGGGCTCTAAAGATTTTCATTATTAATTAGGTTCTAAAAATGTCAAGTGTGCTGTGTCTTGTTTCTTAATTAGACGGAAAACCAAATAACACTGTTATTTCATCTAGCAATACACATCCAACCATAGATCAAGTCGATCCAACGGCAGAAAAAATTATTTACTACTTAGACCTAGAGTGTAACACCTATGCGTTAGGTGCATTTATAAGTAGTAGAGATTTGACCACAGGATACGGTCTACAATACGCGTATTAACCACTCATGTGGCGTCACGTATCACGTATCTTGACTAACCATTGGCAGTCAACCCTCGCGCGCATGACAGGCTGGACATGGACGGATAAATATTAGGAATCCACTCCGCGAAGACAGGGAACATAAAAACCTAGTCTATACATACGTTCAACCTAGTCTATATACGTTCTAAAATTAGTTAATATTTCATTGTGGGACTAAAGGAGAACTCCAAACCGGACAAACCAAGCAGGCCTGAGATTTTGTTTTTTTTTTTTTTTCATTAAGGTGCATTATTTCATCATTTATTGAAATTCCTTTATTGGTCGAACTTTTCCTTGCATATGAATTGCACTATTGCTTCTTTCCCACGTATAACCTTTCTAATCCTTAATCATTTCAACCTTAATTTTCTATTTCTTATTGCCACTAGTGAGACATGCCATTCCTCACCGATTTAATTTTTAACTAGAGGAGTTAATTGAGCTTCGCTGGATATTTGACATAGTAATAAAAATTAAATATTTTATAAATATTTAATAAATATTATTGTAATTAGGTTGTTATGTTTGTAATTAATTTAAAGTGTAATAACTAGTAGGATAGAAATAATAAATTATATCTCCATATGTTGAAATATTTTATAATTAACTATCACAAATATAATTAACTATCACAAATAAATTATATCTCATTTTTCATAGAAACAACTAAGAGAGAGAGGTTGAAATAAATTATGTGACAAAAATGACGTAGTACAATAAAAAAGGATCTCAATAATACAACATAAAATGGAACACAGCTCTAAGCAACACATATGACAACACAATAGATAACACATAAAAAATTAACATACATCTAAAGGAACGGACCAGATTAAGTCGGAGTAGAAAAATCAAAGGTCTTGATGGAGTGTCGCACTATACTAACTAAAACAGGGACCAACACTCACACATCTTTATTTATATTATTGATTATTGATTAGTATAATTACTCTTTTGATGAGCTATTAATATTTTCGAACAAAGTTTAATTATATTTTCAAGTCCGATTATTTTTACCCTAGTACGTACGTGCTCCTCTGTATCTTCGATTATTAATTGTTAGATTTCTCCATATAAATTAAAAGATTATAATATAATGTTAATAACATTATATTAGTAATATATATAAATTAGTTTTTTAGTTAAAAAGTATATTACTTTTATTATTTTATATATACAGTCGTATCCGAATTTTTTGAAAAATATCGTATCACCGCACCGTACCGTATCCGACAAGATACCCGCACCCGCACCCAAGTAACATAGGCTTGAGTTGTTGATTTCTTTAGCTACCCGAGAAGGGTCCTGGTATGATACCAGGCTATTATTCCAATTTGGTTTTAGATTCCTGGATGCATAGAAGGCTTTATTAAATTTAATCTTTTTCGATTTCAGGTTTTATTCTTGAACTGGTGGTAGGTGAGACTTCTTTTGGTGTGTCCATCGAATTATTCCATACTAATGAGATTCACATGCATAATTATATTTGAGAGCAAAAATGTCAGTTTTGTTTCTTCATGTTGTTTGCTATATGTCATTTTATATCACTTTTCTATTATATATTCAAGTCTCATATGGTACTTGTAACACAACGTTATTTTTTTTTCTTCTTGCAAGCTGTCATGCTATGGTGCCTCAATAATCATATCTATTTTGAAAGAGTCAAATGTTTTCTCTCCTCATTTTTGTGATATTCATTCAAATTAGTAACCATTTTCAAGTCAAAGAGATGGTAGTTTAAAAACTGATTTGGTAAATCATTCAAAATTTAAAACTTGCATTGGTTTTGATTGGTGTATATCGTGGTTTTAACGTTATTAAAAAGTACGCGACATGATTATTTTAGGGTTTCTGTTACATAAATATATGTTAAGCAAAACAATCGCAATGTTTGAAATAAATAGATGAAGGTATTACTTAGAAATCGTAAGGGACAAGGAGGTATTAATTGTAGGATACATATTAGGTGCCATAATTTTCTAAAATATTTTATAGATGGTGCATAATTTATCTTATTTTTCTTTTTTGTTTTTTGAGTTTTAATTTTTAACTCTTGGTGACATAATTAGGGCAAAAGGGAATAAAGGCTAGAGGCTTATGTAACATGGAGGGAAGAAAGTGGACATCTTCTATTGAAAGGTAGAGGCATATGTAACGTGCAGCTCAAAAGACAATATTGATGATCTCTCAGTCACATTCTGAGTTATTCATGTATGTACACACAAGCCACATTCAAGGAGCCCATTTTTTTTGGCAACGTGTTTTCTGGTGACCTATTAGCTAGATAGTACTCAACATTCTTTGTGTGTATTAGATATCCAACATTATGCTGGTAAGCACAAAAAAAGGGTAAATTTATAGTCATGCAATAAAAATCTAGATAATCAGAACTTACTAAAAAAAATAAAAATTGTGAGGCCATTTTTGTCTGGGTATGAACCAGTGCCTATCTATAGCAATTATCATGCACCATCTATTTCCTGCACTCAATGCATAACAATTAGATAAACAATTTCCCACACACAATCATAGCTGCTGCTAAAACACCAATTTCTCTGTTCTATTATATGCCCCCAATTTATTGAAAAAAAATATATGTTTACCCGCCAACAAGCATGACAATTAGATAGACGATCACTGAAATAAATAGGATAATCGTCTCGGGTTAATCTTGCATCGAGCGAAGCACGATGCAAAGGCTAGTCTTTTTAAGAATAAATTTTGAAGTGACATTTTTCTAATTTTGAATTGTTAGAGTGACATGAATATAATTTTTCCTTAGTTTCGAACTCTGCACATCCATTTAAGATGTATTGTTCTCTGTCACTAATTAAAAACTGACTTTTATGATAAAGACTTTATTTAAATGCAACTCAACTTGTATTTTATTTATTCTAAATTAACGCGAGTTTTTATCATGTCATATCCGGCTCATGCTAATTAATGGGAGGCATATTGAATTAGTCGACTAATATGAGACCAAATACTGAATTCCCACTACCCTCTAAAAAAATACTGAATTCCAACAAATAATAGAAATCAATGATGGCACGTTACCATTATCATAAAAAATTGATGAAATATAGGACTTTCGAAACCCCTTGATCTGGTGAGAGATTTATTATTATTATTATTATTATTATTATTATTATTATTATTATTATTATTATTATTATTATTATTATTATTATTATTATTATTATTATTATTATTATTATTATTATTATTATTATTATTATTATTATTATTATTATTGTTTTGAAGATAAATTGAGAATCAAGCCTTTCAATTTATTTTCAAATTAATTAAATGTCTATGAAAGACTTCCAACTGGATTTCGAACTTGCGACCTTTCAAGATACATTGTTCTTTGCCACTATATCAAGAGCTGGTTCTCTATCTGGTGAGAAAAATAAAAGAAACAAATATAAATAGCCCTCTTATCGCATATTTAGTGAAGACTTATTAGTGAGAAAAATTAATAAATTTCAAAAAGATAACATATATATAGACCACAAATTAAGTAACAAGTGAGGGAAGTCTTGCGAAAATTAGAATGAAGAAATTATAATTTAAACAAGTAATATTGGACAATATGTCGTGAAGCTATCATGTGGACACTACAAATTCAATGGCTACAATTTGTTAAGATGCCGACAAGTTTTACTGACATGTTATTAAATTACGATCTTAAATATTTAATTTTTATTATTTCTCTACTTAAATAAAAGTTTTTTTGTGTGCAACCATTCCATCATTTAAAACAATGAACTTTTGATGTGTCAGTGCTACAATAGATTTTGAGCCACCTTCATCGATTTGTCGGTGTTAGCTCGCCTAATTGGCTAGTCCAGGGGCGGATTCAGAAAATTTTTTTAGCCTAGGCACAATTATAATATAACAATTTTTTTTAAAAAATAAAGTAAATGATAATTATTTTTTAAAAAAATCATTCTAAACATATATAATTAGAATATTACAAAATATATCATCTTTTTCATAAACTTAATCACTTTTTCATGATCTTTACTTCTTTATCAATCACCAAAAATCACAACACAAAAGCACAAACGCACAATCCACAGAACATAACAGCCCGGTCACTATTTCACTATTTTTTTTTAGCCCAGGCACCAGATAGAAGTCTATATATCATATGCTTAAATTTTAATTTTTTGGCCTAGGCACCTGTCATGGTATCCAGTACACTGGATCCGCCCCTGGACTAGTCCAGTATGAAATGTGATACTGGATTGATAGTCGGCCCAGTGAAAAGACTAGTATTGTTTGCAACCATTTCCTTTTCTTCACTTGGTTCTACAATCATTTCTGTTTCTTCACTTGGCTCTCTGATTGTCATGAAACACTCATGACTATAATATCCATATCTTTCTTTTTACATTTGCTAGACCTCAACACAAATTGTATGATCTATCACTATTTTTCACTACATAAAAATGTTATGCAATGCCATCCCTATTTATACTAGTCTGAATCTCGCGCGTTGCGCGATTCATTCATATTTTTATTTTCTAAAATAAAAAATTAAACACCATTTTGAATTGTTGATTGGGTTTGTTACTATATTTATTGATCTGATATACAATGTTATTTTCATATATATAGTACTATTGTCGCACAATCTCTTTGTTATTTGATACATCTTAAATAATAAACAATGAAGATGTTTTGTTTGTTAGATTTGAACGAATTTTTTAAGAAAGACCACTCAATAATAAAAATAAAAATAGTTCCAACATACAGCAATACACAATGCGCATGAACACCATATCCCGCACTACACCCCATCTTTGTTACTTGATACATTCTTAGAATTTCCTTCAATCATGAGCTCATAAAACTATACTGAAAATGTCCAACTATTCAACTGGCACAAATCATCCAATAACTTGTAAAAGTCTAATTAAGATAAAACAACAATTTACTCTAGCCTAAGATAAAGAAGGATTGCACAACATAACTTATTTTTTATTTTACTACTAAAACCAGCAATATATAGCAATTTTGATTAATTTTAGGAAATGACAAACACAAGGCATATCATTTGAAGTTAATCAATGGCAAAATATAAGTTCAAGTCAAAGTATTAGATAGACCTACCAAGAACACAAATCGAAATCACTGTCAGAGGCTGAAACTTACATTGGTACAACACCAATGGCCTATTCGCTTGCACTCCTGGTACATATTCTGGTAGAAAGCAAGAACACCTGCAATTGTCACGGTAATATCTGAGTTGGCTCCAATAAACAAACAAAACATGGTAATTATTAAAAGAGGTCAAATTGAAATTTAACATTTAAACATACTATTGCCATTATCAATTTAAAATTGAGCGTTTCATTGAGCACATCGAGAGACTAAAATTACATGCTAAAAATATGTAAAAATATTTTTACTTCGGTCTTTCATTCTCTACCATTCCATAACAATCCTCCTGAGCAGAGTTCCACATTTGTCACAATCTCATAAACAAAGTATTTTCATAAGAACCAAATAGTTAATTTTATTTTTACAGTGTATATAAGTATATTTCTTTCAATTGTCTACTGGCATAACATATTAAACATAATAAATCAGTACTAATTACCTAATCCATTTAATGCAGTACAAAAAAAATATATATATATATGCATCCTCAAAGAAGCTGTGGTAGAAAATTTTGAGAAATACATGATCTACTTGTTTTGAATGGTACTTGTATAATAACTAAAAGTGGACAACATAGTTGTTTCAAATTTTCCCTTACAAAATGCCATATCTACCCAGTAAGCTACAGTCACACTTCTTAAGAAAAGCGTAGATTATCAATAATCATATATAAATTTTTTTTTGAAACTAAGTGAAATAATTACCAAGCCCTTGTTGAAATCATATCAACAATAGTCGGTTCAGGTACAGTAGTAGCCCCTCAAAAATCTTATTATATGTCATAAATAGCCTTTGCATATCATCTTGAATCAGCCTGAATTCTACCATGTTTATATTTTGTAAAATAAAATTATACTATGACAGTGCAACAATTTAACCTAGCTTTACTGCACAGATTCTACACGTATACATGTAACTAATACCATGTAGGAAACTAATTTGCTAATAAAATTAAATAAACAACAAAATTTAAAATACTCTAAAATAAATACTCTCAAAATATAGAGGCATGGTTGCATGGGCATAAAAGAGAAGGAAAAAAAGCAAAATAAGGAATTAGAAATAAGAATCTGTTAAGACACAAATAAATACATGGGAAGGGTGTAAAAGAAGTTGAAAAAAAGTAGAACAAACCTAAATTAAAGCAGCAGAGGTGCAAGTAAGAATGGAATCATGATAAATTATGCAATAACCTGAACCAAATATGAAAAAATTGTACCAGAAAATAGGAAGAGAAGAAATGAAAATTAGAAAGAAATTAAAGAAGTTAAAACAACAGCAAGCAAGAGAAGGATAGGGTAAAAGAAAAAAGAATAACCTTATTCTTTACATGATCTTCAAAAAATATACCAGAAACCTTCTAGGTTACAATTTTCAGATGAATCAAGACATCAGGGAGCTACATTAATAATAAGTTGCTAATTAATCTAAAGATAGTCATCAATTTTCTATTTTGAGACGGATTAACTAAAAATATTCAATTAATCAGTTAGAAATTCATTTTCGTAGTCTTTTCATGTATTAAAACCTTCAAATTCCCCCAACTAATTGTTCCATGAGTACAACAAAAAACTAAACCAAACCTCAATTGTATTCAGAGAGAGTTTTTCAAACAAAGTAAATTAAAATCAGTAAAAACTAACCTGACTTGGGTTAATTCAATTTGATGGAAAGTTAAAAACATAAAATTTCCTAAATACCTTAAAGTTGTTTTTCCTTCTTCCTTTAGCAACCTCTATAGTTACTCTTTGCAATCTTTGCCGAAGAATTAAACCTGAGGCCAAACATGATACAAATTTCTTAATTAAATCTACAGCTTAAAAAATTGAATTTACAACCAAAGAATGTCTGAGCCGTATGAGTTAGTAACATGTTTTGTATGACTTTAGTAACAAATGTTAGTATATGTTGTGCATTTTGTTGGGAATTTACAACAAAATGATTTTTATGATACAATCCAAGACAAAAACAAACAAATATGAATGGGTAGGAGCCACACCTAAATTGCCACGAACCCATCAACTGCAATCACAAAATCAATAGTCCTAAATGGCAAAACTTGACCAAAACAAAACGGTAATCGGATCAACAAATGGTCTAATATGTGATTAAATTTGGTTTGGCAAATAATTTAATATATGAGTCAACCAAAAAGATAAATATATAGAGTGAAATAACCACTAATAGTTCAAAGAACAATCTAAATGAAAAATATAAGGTTGTCTACTTTCTGCAATCTAGAATTGATAACCGAAAAAAAATGCAAAATAGGGGAGAAAAAGAAAAGAAGGAACTGATCATTGCTAGTTGGCGATAGAACTTATGAACTCAGAAAGTAGGTGATTGTTTCCTCGTATTGTCACCTGGAAAGATGAGAAATGTTGAGCTCAAAGTAGATTTCAGAAAAAAAAAAAGCTTCATGTATTACCAAATATAGAAAGAAAGTAGTACTAAAAAAATTAAAAATCAAATCAAATGGAACTAAGTCTAACCTGAAACGTGGTTTGAAATCCTTATCTCTGAAGCCCATTTGCAATGAGAAGCCCTCGAAATCTTCAGATATCTGATCGTGAAACCTACAAATGAGACAAAAGAAGAAAATAAGTGAAAATCCAATTAAAATGCGAAATTAGAGAACAAACAAAAATGAAAAGGAAGCAAAAAATAAATTTAGTAAAATAGAGAATGGACAAAAGAATAAATAAAAAGGCAATATAGAGGAGCAAAATGAACGGAGAGGAGAAAAAGGGAGGAAGAGAGAGGAGAAAAGGGGAGGACCCATCAGCGACTGTGGCAGCCAGTCCATCCCTAGATCCAGCAGAAAAAAACAATTAAGCAAAAAAAGGGATCAAAGGAAGGGCCCACGGAACCAAGACTAAGAGCGTATGGGACGCATGTCGTATCGATCACACCTAACCATCGGATGATCGACAGCACACAAAAAAGAGCGACAAAGAGGTGCAGCGGACACTGTGAGGGATGGGGGGAGCGTACGCCGGCAAGAGGTGACAGACAAAAAGAGGGAAAAAAGAGGCTCTGGCCTCGGACGGAAAAAGGAAAAGCAAGCAGCGCCATCGAACGGCTGCGATGACCCAAACAAAACCAACGGACAAGATTAATTTACTGTGCTAACCACAGTAAAAGGAGGGGTCACGTGCACCGCACGACCCTCCAGATTTATATATGTATAATGCCGAATCCTGATTGAATGGTTGTCCGATTGGAGTCCTGAAATAAATTAATTAGACATAAGTTGTTCTTGATTATGGAATATCATATGAAGGAAATTGCATAAGAAATTGGAGAAAACAAAATACATGTAAGATCGTAATTTGTATGGCTAAATTGAATGTACCTAAGAAAATTAACCTATACTTACTAACTAGAGCTGATAACAGCAATCAAGAACACGACCTGATTGAATTTCATATCCCAATACTTATATAGTTGAAGGAAGTCAAGATTGATTCCTTATTCCAATAATTTAGTTTGGCCAAAATTGTTACAAACTTACAATTGTGTACGAGTATCTAATATGTAATTTACAATTGGCTAGAAGTTGCAAGTGCTTTAGGACGGATTCCCTGTGTGACCACAGATGCTTTTGTAGTAGCAACACGACATGCATCAACCGTCCTGAGGGTCATGCAAATGCACACGCAAATCCACCTACAAACGAAAATGTGTGTGTCGCACTGCAGGGCAAAATTGTGTGAGCGGCTCGTGCAAGTGCTCAAGTCTGTGCAAAAATCGTGATCCAAAAGCACTTTATGGAGTTAGTAAAAGAAGGTATATATTTTTCAAGTTTTAATTTTAGATTGTTGTACCTCATCAATTACTAACTTGCTGAAAACAGGATCTAAGGAGGGACCATCGGAGGCTGCAGTTATGAGCATAGTCAGTCAGACCTAGTCAGATATTCATAATAAATATTTTGGTATATGTCTCTATTTGAGAGGGCATTTAGGCAGTTATGTGAAAGAAATAAAAATACAATCAAAATGTGCCATTGGATTAAACGTATGAATTATGAAATGTAAAGGGTCTTATTGCAAAAGATGTCATTTGGTCAAGAATGTGTAATGTAAAATATAAAGGGTCTACTTGAAAAAAGATACTTAAATGATGAATAATACATTGTTTGTTTAATAATCTATTCATTGTAGTCTTGTAAAAAGTATTGTTGATTGAATCTTTTGTTCACTCTACTTGAATGTATATCAAATTGACATATGCTAGTTGTGTTGCATCTGACATGAAAGTACCATACTGGTTTGAGTTATGTTGATTCTTAACTTCTTATTACTGGCTATTCTTATCTCACCCCATAAATAGTAAATAAAATGACCCTCTTGCAAAGGTATTGAGCTTGTACTATATGTATCAATTGAGCCAAGCTTACTCAAATAAGTGAATGTATAAGATAAAAGTGTGATAATCAATGCATGTCATATATTATATCTACTAATCTTATATGTGCTTCTAAATGTTGTTATCAAATTTACTAATTGGATTTCCTTCTCTTGTTCCAGGTATTCGCAAAAGATAAATTGTATGTTACAATAACGTTCATATTGTAACAACTGATTAGTGGTTTGTATCTTTTAAATTGGATTGTAAAATTGGTTCACTATGAGCTCATTTGTGAATGCTTATGTGGTATAATGATAGCGTGTTAACACGTTTGCATTTGAAATATGACACATAATGATCTGAATGAATGGTATTAGTCGTTACTTTGTACCAACCTCTTGTAGTACCAAGTCAGTCGTAGATGATCAATAAAATCACACGAGTATAGCCATATAAAAAGGGAAAGGGAAACCTACCGAACCGTCACCAAATATCGATCTGGTTTGCAAAATCCAGAGGCCAAGACAGAGCCCAAATAGAGAACTCTACAAAAGATTAAGCACTCCTTCAAATTCACTGTGGCCGAGACCCATGAAAATTGGCAATAACCCGCTCCCTGCAAATCACTTCAATTAAATACAACAAAATGAAATAAATCAAGAATATGGCCCAAAAGTGAATACAGTTCAGAAAGAGAAATAGCTAAGGCCCATCGTCCGAAATCGATAAACCCCATTGCCACTTCACCGTGTCTACGTGGCAGCCACATCAATTCAATTGGTGACGTGGACCGATAGAAAAATGTCAAATCAACAAAAAAAGTTTATAAATTCATTCAAAATAGTAGGAAACATAAAAAATACAAACTAAATTCCCGCTTGAGTTGCTAGCGACCCACCTAGTCTTATGACAATATACAAGTTTGAGGTTCTCATGTCAAGTGACCCGTAGGCCTTGCCAGTGGTCAGTCTGACAACCATAGAGAAAACTCTTAAGTTTTCTGCCAGCACAACAATGTCTATCGGCCCACTAGTCCGGCTAGCGATCCATTGAAACTGATGAGCTGAAACCCTAAATTTGGTATTCCCGCATTCCGGATGAGTCAAATGGGATTTGATATACCAGTAGACTTGCTACGAACTCCTACCAAAATATAGCACAAAAACACGTAAAATTCAGATCTAGAGTTTTATCAAGTAAAGCCAACACAACCAAAAATGAGATCTACCAAAAACACATGATCCTAAAGTTTAAACAGACTCAAAACTTTAAAAGAAGCCTTGTGGCTCTGATATCAATGAAGGTTTAACTCAGTATAAACTATAAACCTATATGCACATGTGTGGACTTTTTCGTCGTTTCTCGAAGAATGATCGGGTTTCCTCAAGAAAGGGAATAAGTCTTAGATTCACCCCCTTACGAGATTGAATTCAAGTACTAATGCCTCTTGGCAACAAGAAAATATTAACGAGAATCTATTCTCATGAGGGTTTATTAATTTTGTGGATTCTTTCCTTCCAATAGCCGCAAGCCCCTATTGTTAATTACCCCGTGATGAATCACGAGAACCTCTGATTAAGGGATTCGAGAAATTATATGTCGTAGGCTAGAAAAGTTGTTATCTTAATCTATTTTGACTTAAACTAAACTCAATTGATGTTACCAAACTTAATTGACGGGGCACAATTGAGAATTTAGATGATTTATTTCTTTTGGCTTAAACTTGACTCGATTAACGGTACCAAACTTAATTAACGGGACCTAATTGAGGACATCTAAACATTTGTTTATCAGGTAGGTTTTAGATGGCAACTTGGTTTCGACGGTTCGTAGGAACAAAGAGATTTGACTTTTGTAATTCTTGGCCATTTGACGGCTTATATAAAAAAAGGCTTGGCTTTCACAATTCTTGGTCACTTGGCGACTTATAAGAATTGGTCCTTGGTCATTAGGCGACTTAGAAGGAAAAAAGAATTTGACTTTTATAATTCTTTGCCATCTGACGGCTTGTAAGAATAGGAACTTGATTTTATAATTCTTGGTCGCTTGGCGACTTGTAAGAATAAAAGATTTTTGGATTTAATTCCTGGGACTGTGTGAGTCGTTGTAGGAATTGGTTCTGTTTTTTTTTTGTTGAGAGGATTTAAGATGAAGGGTTTAGATTTATGGTTCTTGGCCTTTTGACGGCTTATAAGAACAAAAGATTTTTTGTTTTAATTCCTGGGAATGTGTGAGTCGCTGTAGGAATAAAGGAAAGATTTAATTTCCGAGACTGTGTGGGTCGCTGTAGGAATTGATTCCTGGGACTGTGTAGGTCGCTGTAGGAACAAAGGAAAAATTTAATTCTTGAGACTGTGTGGGTCGCTGTAGGAATTGGTTCCTGGGACTGTGTGAGTCACTGTAGGAATTGGTTCCTGGTACTGTGTGGGTCGCTGTAGGAATTGGTTCCTGGGACTGTGTGGGTAGCTATAGGAACAAAGGAAAGATTTAATTCCTGAGACTATGTGAGACGCTATAGGAATTGGTTCCTGGGACTATGTGGGTCATTGTAGGAATTGGTTCCTGGGACTGTGTGGGTCGCTATAGGAACAAAGGAAAGATTTAATTCCTGGGACTGTGTGAGTCGTTGTAGGAATTGGTTCGTGGGACTGTGTGGGTCGCTGTAGGAACAAAAGAAATGCGAATTCCAAGGGCTATGTTGGGCCGCAGTAGGAATCGGTTTCTGAAAAGACGATTTGACTTTGCGTTAGGATTGATCTTGATCTCGGGGAGTGACTTTTCCTCAACTGAAGAGGTTTTAGCTTTGATTTTGGGTATTGTTGAACGTGAAATTTTAATGATGGTTGAAGGTTATGACAAGCAAGGCTAATGGAGCGAATGAAATAAATAAATAAATAAATAAGAAAAGGAGGTAAAACAATGAGGGTGGCCGCGGCAAAATATATATATTATACAGGAGTGTTTATAAAATATGTGCAAAACGGCATAGGAAATTAAAATCAAAAAGGATTGCATGAGTTGCAATGAAACCATGAAACATGAAAACCACTGGACTCCTCCAGTCATTCATCTCAGCGAAGGAATAAGCAGAAGCAGGAAGGAGAGAATTTGAATTTACCTCCAAACGAAACTCATCCTGAGTGGACCCGGCATATGCACCACATATCCAGCGCCTCTCTACAAGTCTACACGGTCTACCGTAGAACAGATACACACAAAATGAAGAGAAGAGAAATGTCGCTGAGGCATAAAAGGTGACCCTTTCGTGAAATAAATAGAGTTGCGCTCCGAATACATAGACCGAGAGAAGCATCGAAAGCTGGACCCCGGAAATGAATGCACGGTTCATCTTGCGCCAGTTCTACCCGAAAATTAAAACATGAAGAAGGAGACGGTTTCAACAGGAATTGGTTAAGTGAGTTTGTTGCGCGATAACCGCCGGGCTCCAGCGAAGTTCATTGAACCTGGACGGAAGTAAGGCCGGGGAAGAGGTCTATAAATACAACAACTCAAGAAAGGATAGGGGCTTCTTCAGTTGTTCTCTTTCCAGTGAAATCAAGAGTAGAAATTAGGCTAGAAAAGAGAGAAGTGAGAGAGACATTTCAACAAACAATTGAAGTGCCAGTGAGAGAGAGTGAAATTGAGCAAAATTCAAGGGCATTTCTCGGTTGTAATCGAAGAGAAAGGTAAGAAACGAGGTAAGAATAGAGTTTGTGTAATCAATTTGAAATTGAATGAAGAAAGTTGAGATTTTGATCACTGAATTGCAATTTCTATTTATCGTGTTTTGATTTGATAGTTTTGAGAATAAATCCAATTGTGAATTGTTTGAATGAGCTTTTGTTTCTTTCTTAATTGCATTTCTTGAGTCGATTTGCCTCCTTTTCCCCCTTTTCATTTCAATCACAGCTCATCTTGAGCTTTGATCAAGCGGTTTATTTCGCAACTCTGGTGCTACTCGATCTCGGCTGAGTTTTACTCAGACCTTGATCTTCAATCATGCTTCGACTGAGTTCTACTCAGTTCCTAGCTTCCCTCGCCTCGACTGGAGTTTCTCCAGCTCTTGGCTACTCGTTTCCACCTGGCTTCGGCCATGGCGGGAGACAAATGAGTAACGATTTAGAGGGGAAGTGCTGTCGGATTTTAGTTAGAATTCATCTTAATTTACACCAGATTCTTATCTTAAATTGCGTAGTCGTGGCATCTCCAAGTATTGTTATCTAAAAATCACTTTAATTAAATCGTGTATAATACTTGAATCTGTGAAATCGTATAGTTCGAGGCTTAAATAATTAAACAGTAATATCAAGTCGCAAGATCTGAGTTTTACTGTACTTTATTGAAGTTTCTTCTTGGATCTAAGTCTTGATTTCAGTGTTAGTTACCTTCTGGTACGATTTCAGTTTTAATCACATTCTGGTATGATATTTGTTACTGACACAGTGAATCACGCCTAGTTCAGTGGTTTTGAGCATGCCTTCATTCATTGTAAATAGTCATATGTAATATTCCTTGCCTCAAACATGTATAGTGATAGTTAGGAATTAAAAGATTAATTAGAAAACTGTTAAACTGTATTATTGTGCATAATAAATCTCTGATGGACATTATTACCCTTTCCCTGAGTTTGTCATTTTGTAATCAGAGCATAAGGGTAAGGTACTTGGTTAATTATTTAGCTATCCATCCTTTCACTGATAATTCTTGTTCTCAGGTGATTTTGTTTGAAAGAATTTGCAGGAGCTTTGACTTTCTTGTATCATAGCAAATTATCGTTATAAGTGAATTGTGCACTGAGCATTGCTCGGATCATAAATTAATGTTAATTATCTTTGTTGATATTTGTTTGGATATAGCGACACAAGTAATCCAGGTTACATGAGGTGATAATTGTTGACATAGAACTAATAGAATGAAATCATGTGTTAATAATGATAGTCATTGTATACTGTACTAATGAGAACCGTGATAGGTACGTAGCATGGAACCCTTTATATCAGTCCACATATGGAATAAGATACATGATCACTATATTAAAATAAGATATACATGTTAGTGAGTCTTGGCAACAATCATTGTACAGGTAATCTCAAGTAAAATGAATTAAACGTGACCCCCTTATTCTAACTAAATCAAGTCAAATCCCATATTGTGCCTTTTCCATATCAATCTTACTGCCTTACTGTGTTTACCCATACTTGGCTTGTTCTGAAGTTGCGAACCAGAAAATCAAGTGGAAAGATAGGCGATACGATGTGAAATGGAATTGCAAACCTGACCATGCACAACAAGATTCAAAATAACATGTTACCCAGAATTATTGTTAGTTTAATTTCCTAAAGGAGGTGTTAATTAGTGAACCCTGGCATCAATTAACGCATGGCCAGATAAATTGAGCGAAATCAAATTAAGAGTGGCATTCTGTATCCGAGTTACATCAAGCCTAAGCCCCAGTATCTCTTTCAGTGTCACTGTTTTACCCTGCCGTATCAATCCCTGACTCCTCTACTAAAATATGCAAACTCGAGATAAATTGAAGCCATGAACCTTCTTTACCTATCTTAATGATGCCGTAAACCTTATCTCTGGTACAAATTGGACTCGTCCAAACCTTTCGGTACAAATTCATCCTAAGCTATATTAACACCATGGTTCACCTACCATTTGGAGCCGACGCAACAAAAACCAAGCACACTACTGCACCCCCCTCAGCCTCACGAAACCACAGAACCCTTTTCCTGATCTTGCGGCGGTCAGAATTGCTAACGGATCCAAATCCGCTAAGTTTACAAGCCCGTTAGCGGAGAAAATAAACCCGTCTCCATCCTTGGTCAAATTCAGCGCCAAAGATTACTTTGATTCTCTGTGGGAAAGAATGGTGTAATCCTGTGAAGTTTTAGAAGAAAACAAAATAAAGGCCGAAAGCCCAAGAGTGATTCGAACCCAATAGCTGAAACCATTCAAGCCCAAGGGAATTTTACTAAAACTCAGAAGCAAATGCATCGAATCTAGTCAGCTGCCATCTCAGACCCTTTCGCCTACGTGGCCCAATCAACCAATGCCAAATCCGCCAAAACTTTAGAAATTCACCAAAGATAGTAGGAAACCCAGAAAAATCTAAATGAAGTATCCATAAAATTCTAAAAATCCTTAGAATTCAAATTTACTGATACTTTGATATTAAAATCTTTCAAAATATTACCCTTTTATATTTTTGAAGTATTTTCATTAGAAAATTAAATTTTATAAAAGTAAATAAGCATAACAAAATTGAGTAAATTTCATCCAAAATTTAAAACAAAATTAAAAGTAATTTCAATATTAAAATAATCTTTAAGGAATTATTTTCAACTAAGTATTTTGAGATAAATATTTTCAACTGTGTAAAAATGAATTTTAAACCCTTTTACTTTTAAAATTTAACAAAAGTGTTATAAAAAATTTGGAGTGTCAAAGTGATACCCAAAGCCAAAACCCCCTTAGTGAAGTCAAAAGATCAATCTTCACAAGACCAAGCTACCTATCAAAAACCAACTCCTATTGCAATTCATATGGTTCCAGGAATACCCAAATCAAACCTTGACCCAAGCTAAAGAAATCTAAAAACCCTAAAACTTAAAGACCCAGTTCTTCCAAGCCGTCAAATGGCCCAGAACCATCAAGTCAAGTTCCTCCAGTCTTATAAGTCGCCAAATGACCAAGACCCAGTTCTTCCAAGCCGCCAAATGGCCAAGAACCATCAAATCAAGCTCTCCCAGTCTTACAAGTCACCAAATGACAAAGACCCAGTTCTTCCAAGCCACCAAATGGCCAAGAACCATCAAATCAAGCTCTCCCAGTCTTACAAGTCACCAAATGATAAAGACCTAGTTCTTCCAAGCCGTCAAATGGCCAAGAACCATCAAATCAAGCTCTTCCAGTCTTACAAGTCACCAAATGACAAAGACCCAGTTCTTCCAAGCCACCAAATGGCCAAGAACCATCAAATCAAGCTCTCCCAGTCTTACAAGTCACCAAATGACAAAGACCCAGCCCTTCCAAGCCACCAAATGGCCAAGAACCATCAAATTAAACTCTCCCAGTCTTATAAGTCACTAAATGACCAAGACGTAACTTTAGATAAAGTGTGTCCTCAATTAGGTCCCGTTAATTAGGTTTGGTACCGTTAATTGAGTTCGATTTAAACCAAAAGAATTAAGTCTTTTATTTTCTCAATTGTGCCCCGTCAATTAAGTTTGGTAACATCAATTGAGTTTAGTTTAATAATAAATTGAGATAACAACTTTTCTAGCCTACGACATATAACTTCTCGAATCCCTTAATCAGAGGTTCTCGTGATTCGTCACGGGGTAATTAACAATAGGGGCTTGCGCCTGTTGGAAGGAAATGATCCACAAAATTAATAAATCCTCATGAGAATAGATTCACGTTAATGTCTTCTTGTCGTCAAGAAGCATTTCTGCATTTGAATTTAAGCTAGTGAGGGGTGAATCTAAGGCTTATTCCCATTCTTGAGGAAACCCAATCGTTCTTCGAGAAATGACGAAAAAGTCCACACAGATTCTCTGGCACGCCCGGTGGGACCTCTTTCTCCTCTCATCTTCGGGATTTAAGGAATATAATGTATAAGCTAGAAATTCGTTTCTCAAAATTTTCAAACCTTCAAATAAACGCTACTAACAATAACATTGAGTTGTTTGTGGTCGCAGGTTGAAATGGCGTTTAATGCGAGCATCGAATTGAGTAAGCCGAGCGGGATGTTCACCATTGGGGCAGTCCCCATTCGCTTCAATCATGAGTTCATGTTCGGCGGCATGCCCTTCGGATTTGCCTATGTACCGCTAGTACATGGCAAAGACGGTCAGATGGAGATTGCTCGAGAAGATGAAGACATTAGGGGCATCGAGGAAGTCGTGCCCGGGGTGCCAGTAATTAATGATGGAAGTGAGTGGGCCCTCGTCCCACAAAATGAAGTTCTCCTTACTCCTGCGACATCACCCGAGCGCCGGTCTAGCCGTCGCTCTCCTCAAAAGAGAGGGGCGGTGAGGAAGGTTTATGCCCAAACCACCAACAATTCAAGGGCTCTCAAGAAGATCCAAGGAGCGTACCAACGGGAACTAGAGATTAAGCCTAATCTCCCCGTTAGTAACCCTTTTGCACCACTCCGCTTGGTTAGAAAGAACTCTCCAAAGGCCCAACTTAAGACATTGGAAGAGTTTCCAGTCGAGTATCAAGCAAAATTCAGGGGTAGGAGCCCTAAAACAAGGGTGTCCGTTAAAGAGAGACTCTCATTGCCGCGAACCCCGGTCCATGAAAGGTTAGGACCAAAAAGAAAAGCTAGGGCATCCACCCCTGTGAAAGAAAGATTGGGGAAAAGACTGACAACTTCAGTCAAAGAACGATTGGGGCCCATAAAGAAAGAAAAGGGATCCAAGAAAATATGGGTACCAAAAGACAAAACCCGGTTGGTGGTTGAAGTGGCTAGCCAAGAGCCACAAAATAAAAGGAGACGCATGGTGTGGCGAGAAAAGAAGCCGGTAATCCATGCCCATGTCAACATGGTTGGAGTTGACAAGAGGTTTGAGATGCATGCATTTGTGCATGCGACTAGTGACGAAGAAATTCCTATAAGCCGAAAAGAAAGCAAAAACAAGCAAGATGAACCCTCGACGAGTTGTCACAACCATAAAGAGGGTGAAGGAGAAGAGGTCATTAGGATTGACCAAAATGATAGCAATGATGAAGGCCGTTGGGCCGAAGGAGAAAAAGGACGATTGAAGAGTATCCTAGAAAAGAATGAAAGAAGGATCTCTCAATTGATGAATGAAAGGGAGAAAGATAGAGATATTGTTAAAAAGATGTACAGATTCCTAGAAAAGAAAAACCTGTTGGGAGAACTCGACAAAGAGTACCCTTCCTCTTCTGAAGAGGAAGTTAGACATAAAGAGAAGTTTGGTAGAGAAAAGAAAAGCAAAAGCAAGTATGAATCCTCTGATGAAGAAGAAGAGAGAAATAAGAGAAAACCTCTGAAAGAAAAGAAGAGTAGAAGTAAATACTACTCTTCAGATGAGGAGGAAGAAGAAAGAAGTAGAAGAAAACCGTCCAAAGGAAGGAAAACCAAAAGCAAGTATGAGTCATCGGAAGATGAAAAGGTAGTGAGAAGGTTCTCTAAAGAAAAGAGGAGTAAGAATAAATATGGATCCTACGAGGATGAAATCCTAGGGGCAGGATCCCGAAACATGGCAGAAAGGCCCGAGACTACCAAACAAGTCATCCAAGAGATGATTAGTCAGCAATTGCAAGCCTCGGGTGCGGGGCACTTGGTCAATTTTAGAAAGAAATGTGGTCGACCTTATCCAAAGAGATATGAACAAGTGCAATATCCATCGAATTACCAAGTACCAAAGTTCAATTTGTTTGATGGGACGGGCGAAAGGAATATCACTCCCGAGCAACACTTGGTGCAGTTCAGAAATGCATGTGGTAACACTTCGCATGATGAGGCTCTCCTCTTAAAACAATTTTCCCAAAGTCTGACGGGTCCCGCTTTTGAGTGGTACTCTTCATTGGAGAACGATTCAGTGGAGTCATGGGATGAAATGGAGGACTTATTCAGAGCTAAGTTTGCCATGGTAACTCAAAGAATCACAATGGCTGATTTGGCAAGTGAAAAACCTAAGTCGGGAGAAGCGGCTCTCGACTACATCAATAGGTGGAGAAACCTAAACATAAGATGTACTCACCAAATGCCCGAAAGGGAGGCGGTGGAGTTTTTGGTGAGAAATTTGGATGATTGGATAAGGAGGCCGCTTTCTGGGAGTGATATCTACACATACGAAGACTTGGTCACTCGCGTGGCGAGGGTGGTACACATTGGACCACCGAAGGAGTCACAATCCACTTACAATAGAAGCAAAGGCCAAGGCCCAATCAAAGTTGCGGGAGCTAATGAAGCTTCTACAAGCCAAGGTGGTGGCTATAAAGGGAGTAGAAATAGTGGCAATAATGGTGGTAGTAATACCCGATCTCAAACTCCTTTGAATGAACGCCTAAAAAGACCTTATTCTTTCAAGAAGGAGAAAACGGCGGCATTACTCAAACAATTGTTGACGGGGAAAGCCATAGAATTGCCCATTTGCAAGAGGCCACATGAGCAAGATAAAGTGGATGACCCAAAATATTGTGCATATCATCGGGTATTGGGGCACCCGATCGAAGATTGTTATGTCTTCAAGGATGTTGCCGAGAGAATGATCAAGGAAGGAGAATTGGTGTTGTCTGAAAGTTATAAACAAACACCCGCTCCACATGCTCAAGCGAATGCGGTGTTCCAAAGGAAAAGTGATAGGCGCGACGTTGAGTGTAATATCATAGTCATAGTAAGCGATGAGTCTGACCAAGAAGACTTTCAAGTGAGAAAAGTGTCAAAAACCAATTGTAATCAAAAAGAAATGAAAGAAATGAAAAATGAAAAGAAAAATGAAAAGAAAAATGAAGAAAAGAATGATAAAGAAAAAGAAAGCAAAAAAGAAAATGAAAAAGAAGAAGAAAAAGAAAAGGAAGAAGACTCTACAATCTATTACTATGACGATTCAGAAGATGAAAACGAAGCGCCTTATATGGGACTTTTCTCGAAAGGCATGTTCAAGGAAGAAGACTGCCATCTGAATTTGTGTTCGGGAACAAATTTGCCCGAGAGACAAGCACCAAAAGAAAATGAGAAAGCTAAAGAAAAGAGTAAAGATCAAACCCGAGAGGTTAATGGTGAAGTGGGCCCAAGTCAACGGCCAAAAGGAGCTATGGGAGAATACAACATCCTGGCTCATTTAAGGCGAACACCAGCTCTGATGAGTGTATTTGAGGCGCTTATGATGTCACAAGAGCTTAGGGATATAATGATGGAAGCATTGCAACATCCCGAGAAGTTCCAAGTGTATTTGGCTGAAAAGCAAATGACAGAGGCACTTTATGTGGAACCGTCCAGCCAAATCACTTTCACAAATAAAGATATGATGATAGGCACGGCTATGCACAATAGTCCACTTTACATTACGGGAGAAACCAATGGAAGCCATCTGAGTCGCATGCTAGTGGATCCCGGATCCTCAATCAACATCTTGCCGTTGCGATCATTAAATCAATTAGCCTTGGGAGGAAGGCGTTTGTGTGATGAAAATGTCTATATTCATGGCTTCAACCAGAATTCGGAAAAGGCATTAGGGTCAGTGACTCTCCCTATGAAGTTCGGGGAGCTTCAAACCCTTGTAAAATTTTATGTGATCGATGCCGATACATCATACAAGGCTTTGCTGGGCCGACCATGGTTACATGAGAACCATCTCGTGCCATCTACCTTGCACCAATGTGTGAAATACCTTCAAGATGGTGAACAAAAGACCATCAAAGGAGACCCACAATATTATGGGGTACATGAGGTCGAATTGGAAGAAATAGAACGTTTCTTCACTCCCGTTTCACAAAGGAGTACATCCCCTCGACTCAAGTGGCGGGCGGAGAAAGAAAATGGAAATGATGAAAATATAAGGTTGAGGAGTAAATCTAAAGTCTCTTGTGTTGTTAAGACCCCCATTTATGTCGGGTCATCTGATGAAGAAGATGGAGAGAGAAAGCCAAGGAGAAACTCCTATGTTACAAATGAGTCTAAGAACAAAGGCCAAAGAAAGAGAAATCCGATTTATGTGTGTGATCGGAGTGAAGACTCAATGGTTATTGAGCAAGTTCCCGTGGGTCACCTCAAAGAACTCACCCCAAGGGAAGTAAATCAAGTGAAGGAGTTAGAGACTTTCTACGTTCCCCCCAAGGCAGAAAAGGTGCAAAAGAAGGTAGTGTTACATAAAGGAATCTTGTTTTACAAGGCCGAAAGCGTAGAACCATCTGATGGGGCAGCATGTTCCGATAATTGGGAGAAGTGGTTAAATGAAAAAGAGGATGAATATGAAAGAATTGAGGTAATGGGATATTATAATAAGGAGTTGATGCCCCTATTCCAAAGATCTCGTTGTCTAGATCCCATTTCCAAACAAAGAGCTAAAGCTTTTCAGGAGTTATGGAGTGGAAAATCAAGATGGGTGATTGGTGTAGATGGAAAATGGAAAAACACCAAAGGTTTGGGTTTTAAAGTTCCTCAAGGAGAAGTTTTGATGGTTGAGATTGTGGAAAGTCACATGGTGGGCATAATGCCTATTGAAACTCAACTCGAGGAGGAAGAATTCATTCAAACCGCAAAGAATGCTCCCCAAGAACTCGAAGAGGGCGGGCAAAACACAATTGATGAGCTCTTGGAGATAAATTTGGGCACTGAAGATGATCCTCGACCCACCTTTATAAGCGCTTCACTCTCTGTGGAAAAGCAAAAACAATTAAAAGAACTTCTCATGGAGTATAAAGATTGTTTTGCGTGGAACTACACCGAAATGCCGGGACTTGACCCTGCCTTGGCATCTCACAAATTGAAGATTGATCCCAATGTGAAACCCGTCAAACAAGGCCCAAGACGGATGCGAGTCGAGCTCGAGGAAAAGGTTGTAGAAGAAGTAAAGAAGTTAATTGATGCGGGTTTTATTCGAGAGGAAGAAAATCCCGTTTGGGTGGCCAATATTGTGCCAGTGAAAAAGAAGAATGGACAGATTCGAGTTTGTGTGGATTTTCGGGATTTGAACAAAGCGTGCCCGAAAGATGATTTTCCACTACCTGTAACGGAATTGATAATTGATTACACTTCTTCTTATGTGGTGTACTCTTTTATGGATGGATCTTCAGGATATAACCAAATTCCCATGGACAAAGAAGATCAGCGTCACACATCTTTCCGCACGCCGATAGGCATCTTTTGCTACAAAGTAATGCCTTTTGGATTAAAGAATGCGGGGGCCACCTATCAAAGGGCAATGACCAAAATTTTTGACGATCTAATCCACAAAATAGTCGAGTGCTATGTGGATGACTTGGTTGTGAAAGCGCGATCCATTGATGAACATTTGGAATACCTAAGGGTAGTATTTGAACGGTTGAGGAAGTATTCTTTGAAAATGAACCCGTTGAAATGTGCATTCATGGTATCCTCTGGAAAATTCTTGGGATTTGTGGTAAGGCATAGGGGCATTGAGATTGACCCCGCAAAAATCAAGGCGATCAGGGAGATGCCTCCTCCTAAAACACTCAAGCAGCTTCGCTCTTTACAGGGGCAATTGGCTTATGTCAGAAGGTTCATCGCCAACCTTTCGGGAAGAATCAAGCCATTTACCCATTTGACCAAGAAGGACGTGCCTTTTAAGTGGGATGAAAAGTGTCAGAAAGCCTTTGATGATATTAAAGAATATCTTCTCAAGCCACCCGTTCTAGCCGCACCTATTCAAGGAAAGCTGTTGATCCTCTACACCACGACATTGGAGGGATCTTTGGGTGCGTTATTGGCTCAAGAAAATGAAGAAGGCAAAGAAAACGCATTGTATTATCTAAGCCGCATGTTGGTCGGGGCTGAGCAATCATATAGCCCCATTGAAAAGCATTGTTTAGCCTTGGTGTTTGCTACAAAGAAATTAAGACATTACATGTTGTCTCATAAGATCACTTTGATATCCAAGGTTGACCCATTGAAATATCTAATGACAAGACCTATGCTAACGGGGAGATTAGCAAGATGGGCCATCACCCTAATGGAGTTCGACATTACTTACGCTCCTCAAAAGGCGATAAAAGGTCAAGCGATGGCCGACTTCTTGGCCGCACACCCCATTCCAGATAATTCTCCTTTGAGGTGTGAACTTCATGATGAGCAAAGCTTATGTGTTGAAGAAAAAGAGTCAGGATGGGTGATGTTTTTCGATGGGTCATCCGCCATTCAACCTTCCAAGAGACCTGAGATGCCCAGAATTCGTGCGGGAGTGGGTCTAGTTTTTATCACACCTCAAGGAGGTATTCTTCGACACTCCATAGCATTGACTGAACCATGCACGAATAATGAAGCTGAATACGAGGCATTGATTGCTGGATTGGAATTAGCTATTGAGATGGACATAAAAGAAATGAAAGTGTGTGGAGATTCTCAATTAATTCTCAACCAGATTGAAGGGATGTTCGAAGTAAAGAAACCTGAGTTGGTAAAATACCACGAGAGGGCCCAAGAGTTGATGGCTAAATTCACAAAGATCACTTTAGAGAAAGTATCTCGAGCTTCTAATGGTATGGCTGATGCCTTGGCTCGGGTCGCTACACAATTGAGTAAGCCAGATGATGAAGAAATTCAAATCACGATAAGGAATCGCCGATCATTGGCACCTTATCTCATGGAAATTGAAAGAGGAGCCAATGCTCATCTCTATGCGGACTTAGAAGAATGGGAGGAAGACCAAATGAGAGACCCCGATGAAGTAATGGAAGTGGGGGTAAATAATGAGGAAGATTGGAGAAAACCCTTTGTGGATTATTTCCAACATCAAGTGCTCCCCAAGGAAAAAACGGAAAGAGAGCAATTGAAGCGGCGAGTTCTTCGCTATGTCTATGTGAACAACACTCTATATAGACGCTCATATGACCAGTTATGGTTGAGATGTGTGTCACAAGAAGAAGCCCGAAAGATTATAAGAGAAGTACACTCGGGATTTTGCGGGGCTCATCAATCGGGTCCCAAAATGAGACTTTACATCAAGAGAATGGGGTACTATTGGCCAACAATGATCGTGGATTGTGAGGATTATGCAAAGAGATGCCACATGTGCCAAGTGAATGGAGATTTCATACACCAACACCCTAACCCATTGCACCCAACAGTGGCCTCATGGCCATTCAATAAATGGGGGACGGATGTAATAGGACCAATTGACCCGCCAAGCTCGAGGGGACACAAGTTCATTCTTGCAATCACTGATTACTTCTCAAAATGGGCCGAGGCCGTACCATTAAAGGAAGTAAAGAGCAAGGATATAATCCGGTTTTTGAAGAACCATGTGCTATACCGCTTTGGCACCCCAATGGAGATAATATCAGATAATGGCACCGCTTTCAAAAGTGGTGAAATTTCTGCCTTTGCGAGACAACACAAGATAAAATGGCAATATTCCTCCATTTATAACCCAAGAGCAAATGGATTGGCGGAAGCCTTCAACAAAGTGTTGATTAAACTCTTGAGAAAAATAGTGGGTGATAATCATAGAAGTTGGGACGAGAAGTTGCAAGAGGCATTATGGGCTTATCGCACCACCTTCCGTACGCCAACTCAAGCCACTCCATATTCTTTGGCGTTTGGGGCGGAAGCTGTTCTACCATTAGAAATAGAATTGCCATCTTTGAGGGTAGCCATGTACGCGGGTCTACCAATGGACAAGCAAATGCGTCTAAGGCTCGACGAGCTTGATGCGCTGGATGAAAAAAGGTTAATGGCCCAACAAAGCCTAGAATTGTATCGGGCTCAAATGGAGAGGGCATACAACAAAATGGTAAGACCGCGCACCTTTAAAGAAGGAGATTTGGTGCTGATCTTGCGAAGACCTATATTGGGTCATCATCATGGCCCGAAATTCTCACCCAATTGGGAAGGACCCTATGTGATCAAGGAAGTTTACACTGGGGGGTCCTACAAGCTCGTGGACAAAGAAGGAAGATGCACAATCCCACCTATCAACGGACGGTACTTGAAGAAGTACTATGCATGAAATCTACCTTTCACAAAGATTATACAAAAAAAAAAACACTACAAAAACCTAACCTTATAAATCCAAAAATCCCAATCATACTCAATAAATACCAAAAACATCATGGCCACCAATAAAGCTTTTAATCAAACTCCAATAAGGCCGTTAAACCCAATTAAACCAAAAACTTCTCTCAAAACACCTAACTTAAGCTTCCTACCTTCCGCAAGGGGCGGTTGGTTGGCGGAAGGAGAAGCTCAACCCCTATTTACCAATCTCACTAAAACGGCCATTGTCTATAAAACATGCTTTCAACAAAGTTCCAATAAGGCTGATAAACCTCAATAAAAACAAAAAATGTCCCTTAAAACAAAACATCCAATAAAAGCTTCCTACCTTCCGCAAGGGGTGGTTGGTTGGCGGAAGGAGAAGCTCCAATCCCCATGGATTAACCTCACTAAAAGAAATCCATCAAAAACTTGTAATCAAAGTCAATAAACCTTGTATTAAGCATGATAAAGGAATAAATCGGCCGAAACCCCAAACCCTATGGTCACTTCGTCAATGTCGTGTCAATACGCCTATGCCGATTGAGAGCCATTATAATGAGTGCCTATACCTAATGAGAGGGTGAGGACGAGAGGGTAAGGGAAAAGGGTGACTCGCCTTTACGGCCCCATGAGTCAATCTTTCCACCAAAACTCCCAACTCCACAAAACCCACTGGCCAAATATAGTAGTTTGATAGGGAAAATCGTGTGGAGGAGACCTGTGTGGTCGCCAAGTGCACAAAAGGGGAAAGCCCATTCATATGGGGGCAGCCACGTGATTTGCAAGTAAAATAAAATGGAAATTTGAATAACAAAAAAAAAAGAGAAAGAGGTGAAAGAAAGGATTCATTCATTAACCATGAAGTGATACAAGTTGCAAGGAGCTGATACAATAAGCAAGCAAAAGAAAAGAAAGCCTACTACAAACTAAAAGGAAACATAAAAGATACATGCACAAAAGGCACAAAGAATTAGAAGAAAATTCTTCTACTCTGGCACAACAGCAGCAGCAACATTACCCCCTAAATTAGCAAGAGTAGTGGTGATGGCTTGAAGCATTCCCTCTATCGCTTCCAAGCGAGCGCTTAATTCGCCAAAGCGCTGGTCAATAAAAACCCGAAAAGAGACAGGGGCAGGGGCCTCAAGGGCTAAGGCCACAGAATCATCATCAAGAGGAGGAGAAACCACCCTCACTGGACTATATTGGTTGGGCTCGGCATTGGGGGCCAAGATGTACTCATTAATCGGACGGTTGGGGTCAGGAACAAGCATGTTCATGGAAGATTCTACCCATCCAGTAGAATCAAACAAGGAGAGAAGATTGCGGGGATGAGCCACGTGAGCCTCAGAGATAAGATTTCCCCACAACATCTCTGGAATAGGAATACGGGCACGACGCATCAAGGCCTCAATAAGATGGCCATAAGGCAGGGCTCGATGGCTGCGAGAGTCCATAGCCACCTGGTGCATGAAGTAAATAATCATGTGGCCCAGGTTAATAGGGTGATGCTTTTGAATGAGATGACGAAGGTAAAACAGATCCCCGGGACAAGCGTGATTGGATAACTCTCCTTGGGGAAAGATTATGCCGTTGACCACCATAAAAAGGAATCTGTGAGAAAATTGTCAAAGACGGGCGGCAAAAGAGAAAGTGTAATACAGATAAGAAATAAAAACAAAAAAATTATAAGATACCTATGAAGGGCAGGAAGATGTTCAGTGGAAACCACTTCGACATCGCCTCCAACAGGGGCAGCCTTGAACCAGCGCAAGCACTCAGAATAGTTACCAAAGCCGCGAGGCCAACGATGGAAAGCATAAGTGGTGGAGCCAGTAAGTGTGTTAGAAGCTTGCAAGAACTCAGCCAAACTCTCTGCAGTGATTGTCAGATACTGGCCAAACAAATAGGAAGTGGCTAGAGGGGTACCATAATGATCATAAGAAAGGCGGAGATTGGCATAGAAGAGGCGAGTGATTCGAGGATGATAGGGGTTGTCCAAGTCAACAAGCCCACGAAGACTCCAAGAGTCAAGCCAACCGTGTATAAGGTTGGTATGCTCTACTGGGATACGCCGTTGGTGACGAAAGAAGAAACATTCAGCCACTGGACGGTCATCACGACCCATATCTTCATGATAGCTATTGAAGGCTATCTCATCACGAAAGAGGTAGCGGTTGTCAGGGGCAAAGGACCAATTTGGAACCATGGGGTTAACTCGAGAAGAGGAGGATTCAGTGGTGTTTCTTGGGCGCTTAGGGGCGGACATGGTTAAAGAGAGATTATAAGAAAGATAATCAGGATGCAACGGATATAGTGTGACGATAGGATGGAAAAGACAGTGCAAGACCCGGTCTTATATAGACTCTTGGGTGAAAAGGCGTTATTCGTAGGTAGTGGAAACATGTGATGGAAAGAAGTGGAAGAAAGTGGGGGGTTGGTATGTCGTGGAAAAGAAACCGCTCATACAAGTAACTGAAAGTATGAAAAATCAGAAAGACGCAAGGGCCAAAACTTGAGTTCGATGTAATGACAGGCCCACATGAATCTAAACCCAGAGAAGTACGAGTATGGGCCAAATTACCCTATTCTTGGTCATGGAGTAAATTCGTGTGTGTCTCGTACCCTACGAAGCAAGTAAAACCAAATGTGGGCCAAAATACCTACATGCGAGAGAAAGTAGGGAGGAAATGAGATTGCCTGTCGCTTCGCGAACAAGTTTGAAAGAAGCCCTGAGCGCGAAAACTCCATCAGGCACAAATAATCATCATAAGCATATGAGTCAAACAAACAAGCAAACCAAAAAAGCAAAAATTCAAGATCATAAAGCAAGTAAAGATTAAATCCGACCAACCACCAAACATTCTAAATCCAAAACTCGACAAACAACATCCACGATAAAGATACAAAGCTAAGCATGGCCATCCTAAAATGCTTTAGCCCAAGTCCACAGATAAGAAGATAAGCCTCACAACTCTCAAAGTAACTAGACTAAAAGAGACGTGAAGAAGCTAAGCTGCAGGGGCAGCCTGCGCCTGCGCCTGAGCCTGAGCCTGAGCCTCAATGGATCTCTCCCTAGCCTCCGCCAAAAGACGGATCAATCCACGGAAACAAGCACGAGCAGAAGTAACACGGGAATCCAACCTGAGACGAAACCCAAACACCTCCCTAGACGCATCATGGTAGCGCTCCCTAACCACAGCATGAAACTTGATCCACTCGTCTAAGATGTGATGATAGTCCTGATCCAGCTGACCCAAGTACTGCAACTCACGGTCCAAGCGACACGCCTCCATGCGGTGTGTGAATGAGAGGTCAGCCTGGCGGTCTGCATCAACACATGCAACACAATGGGAAGCGATGCGGTCGGTAATGACCTGATAACGGAGAGAAAGAGTCCTGAGAGCATCAGAAACAGCGTCCATAGCACGAGCGCAAGAAGCAAGACGGTGCTCAATAGAGGCCAACTCCTGGAGCAGGAAATCGTAGCGAAGAGGAGTCAGCCAAGCATAGCACTCCCCAATGAGAACGGCTGCCTCAGCCGGAACGCCCCTGTTGGAAGGAAGCTCTAGAGAAAGCCTCGAGAATAGCCTAGCAGAGACGCGGTGAAAGACGGCAGGAGTGCTCTGGCTGGATTCATAAAGAGCCATCACCTCGTTCCTAAGGAACTGCACCGTCATGCCTATTGTAAAGATTAAAAGGCCATTAGAATACAAACACATGCAAGGTCAGGGAAAGCAAAAAATGTGGGCACAAACATACCTGCGAAGATAGGCGGAGGAGGTGGCTGCATGAAGGCAAGCTCTGGGTTAGGCTGGTGAACGGCCCAGTAAGCATCATCATCCTCATGAGGATGGGGAAGCGCAGGGTCCATGTCCTCCATGACTCGACCTGAAAATAAAGAGAAAAAGAGCCAAAATCCATAGCACAGATGTTACCAAAAGAAAAGATGGAAATGCTGAAGCCAAAACAGATATAAGCATGCAACAAAAGCATCAATATCCAAACAAGTAAAGAGTATTAAAGTCTCATAACAAACATCCATGACATCAACAACAAGAGAAATGACTGAATAAAGATACAAGAGTCAGCACAAATTACTAAGGGGCATAACTCATCCTTTAACCAAAAAAGTCTCAACTACAAAAGAACTAAGATAATGAACCACTAAAACGGCACGTGACCGTAATTAAGGGATTCTAAAACATCTAAGCAGCAAAGGCCTGGCGAATGGCTCCCAATTGTGTGAGGATTTTATGGAAATGGGTATTGATCGCTTGCACACGAGCATTGAACTCGTGATGAGAAGTTCTCACTTGATTCACGGCATTATGAAAACCGGTCGAAGCTGCGTGAAAAGAGTCAGTAGCATTAGCTAAGCGAATAGCAACATCTCTAGCATGTTCATGAAACTCCAATAGCTCTCGCCTCATGTGAGATATGACCGCGGGATCTGCCCGAGAGTTCCACAACTCCTCAACACGGGCCGTGGTCCAAGAAAGTTGTAAGGCAGTCTCATGTTGTTCACGCAGTAAATCAGTAATGGAACTAGCGGCCATCATGCGTTCATAAGACTGCACTGATTGGATGGATAAGAATTGATCATAATGGCCATTCTCAAAGCCATGAGCTAAACTCAACAAATCAGAAGAGCAAGGAGAAATATGATCCAACATCAACTCTCGAAGAGCGGGGATATGAACACCTTGGGGAATACCCGCCAACCAGGCAGGATTGAAGGGAAAGAAAAAGGCTCCAGTAGATAAACTCAAATCCCATAATTGCTGAAGCGCCGTTGTCACGGTCTCAGTTGTCACAATCATGAAATTATCAAAAACATTCGCTTCGGGAACCCCACCTAAGAGTAAATTTCCCCACAAGTTTTCATGAGGAACATTATCATTTGCCAAATTAGCCTCGAGAACCTCCTCAACAGCCTCACCAGCATGAATCTCTTCAAGATCGATATCAATATTGGCGCCTACAGCCTCCTGCGGGTCAGCTTGTATAGGGTCAACCAAAAGCTCTTGAACAAATTCATCCCCCTGTCTAAGCTCCTCTTCAAGCCCAGGACTTAGAACAAAAGCGACGGGTGAACATTCTCTCATTGATTCATCCCTAATCCCTACATTAGAATCTTTCTCTGAAGTTCCCTCCACGAGCCCGCACTCAATAACTTCATCAAGCTCTTCTTCACTCGCAAGGTCGATTATCTCTTTGAAAGCTTGGGAATTTTCCTTTTGAGGAGCCTTGCCTTTCTTGATTTCAAAATGATGAAGAAATTCATTGATACCTAAAAAAAATGCAAGAGTATTGAAACTAAGAAGGTCAAGGAATGATCGAAGAATAAGAAAATTCAGAACGAGGTATACCTTCGCCGAAAACATCGACAAGTACATCTTCGTCACACCTAGGGTTGGACGAAATTGGGTCCACCTTGGAAGAGGAGGGAGCACCCGTAGGATGAGAATAAGAAGAAGCTAAGGCGACACGTAGGAATGAATTACAAAGAATTAGCAACATGACCGTCTTTGAAATGGATGTATGAAAATAAAAAGTGAGTGTTCAAACTAACCCTTGGTGACACCGGTAGGTGGTGAAATTGATCTGGGAACGACAGGGCTGACACGAACACGAGCCTGATTGACACGGGGCAAATATTGAAGATTCGCATCAATCCCATGAAAGTCAACTGGTTGACGAGGACCCCAGGGAGGACGATCATAGTGACGAGGCTCTTGGCCGTCAGTGGGATAAACTCTTCTAATAATTTCTTCTTGGAGGCGCTCATGGTAAGATTCCACTAGAGATGTATACCAGTGAAAGGCCCTGACAGTAACAATGCCCCCACGACCAGGAAAAGGAACATCTAGTGTTACACCTGTGCCCAAACGAAGATAGGCATGCCAAAGAAGGGCATGAGTTTCCAAAGTAGGCTCTAAAAAGTTACAAGCACGAGGAATCCGTATGATGGGAACATATTGATCATAGCCAAATTGATGAGCCGCGAAAGCAGGGCAATACAATTCCACCACTAATTCATCTCCCGAGCGATAGCAAAGAAGGCATTCTCTTGAGCTAAGAAGAAGCTCGGCCTTGAGATAAGAACCCTCCAAAATAGGAAATTGTCCAGGAAGGGGAGAAGGTAAATCCACCACTTTGGGATGGTAAGGGTCATAAAGAAACCCCGGGCCAAAAACCCGGTTTTGGTCTCTTGTGTCTCTACTCCTTATAAAGAGGGAGTGAGCTTTCCAAGGGTCCGGATAGCTTGCGGCATTAGTATGAGCGATGGCTAGCATCCAAGGCAACTGGTCCAACATGGATTTAGCCATCACGGGAGGATCATAAATACGAGGCCAATAAGACCTCAACCACCCAAAGAGATAGTGGAAAGGAACTCTCACGGGAACAAATGAAGGATCCCTTGAGCAAGCAACCCTACGGAGTGACCTAAACAGATTGGCTAAAACAGGCTTTGCCAATACAAAGCGACGACCGCAAGCCATAGCATTAGCCATAACAAAGGTCTCGGGTCGAATGCGGCCAGATAAAGGAAAGGCAAAATAACAAAGCCACCAAGCCAAGAAAGCTGTGAGCATGGTCTCATCATCCAAGTTATAGCTTCTTGAAGTCATGTCATCTAGTCGAGGCTTTGGACCGTCTCCTCTAAGCAATTCATCATTCAGAATGTGTGGGGATGGCCAACCGCTTGAACGGTCTGACAAATCAGAAAAATAGGTCACCCAAGTGGACAAAGGAACCTTAGCCCCAGTTCTCTTCTTAAATTTTTCAACCGAAAGTTCATTATAAATCTCAAAAACCTTCCTTACAGCTCGACGATATTTCCACTCACCATTAGGATGCATTCCAAAAAGTTCAGAATCAACAGGTGAGTATTCCTCATAAGGATCTCCAAACGTGGATAATCCCGCTATGGCCTCAAGCTCGTGGAGAGCAATGGTCATGGGACGGTCTTCAGTAAATAAAGTGTTGGTTGGGTAATTCCAGTTACTCATAAAAGCCTTGAAAACGGGCATGCTGGGACGGTAACTGAATAAAGCAGGGATAATTGCTTTAAAAAGACCCGCAGCGCGCAATCAAGAACGATAGCGACGCAAACAAAACATGGTCCATTCAGTCTGACCACGTTCATGATGAAGAGGGCTTTGAATCAAATTTGCGGTAGAAGACCAAGGGTTCACATCCCCGTTAACCATGGCAGATCCCAACAAATGTACTGCTGGGTAGATCATTTGCCTTGAGGTAGGGTGGAGGACAGACACAGTACCCACACCAGGGGTACGTTCCTCGGCGGCCCTAAAAGTTCTCGTAGAAGAACGAGAACCCGATTGCATGACACGTTGCCTTTGAGGGAATTGGGTATAAATACCCGTGGTTATCTCCTCAGTTAAAGGGTCGCATTCAGGAAAAAGGGTCGAAGGAACACTAGGAGAAATAAAATGAGTTGGTGGATGACGGGGAATTCTGCCAGAAGAAAAGTCTCGACCAACGAGCATCTCGTTGCGCCAATCAGGGTGTTGTTCAGGGAAACGGTTATGAGGATCACGAGCATGAATAAATGCTTGGATTTCAGATTCAGAGGGCTTATCAATTGGAAGATCTACGGGACGTTCCCAATGAGCCATGAGAACTAGAAAGATATGGCAAAGAAAAATAAGAATAGAAGTAGTTCCTTTTAATTAAATTAAGGAAGATTAATAAGGGATTATTTCAATATTTCCTAGGACTATTGGTAAGCGCCGCATACTAGGAAAGTCATGAAAACTGAAATAAATAAATAAGGAAAGAGGAAGAGAGTTACCAAAATAAAATGACGCGGAGATTGAGAAGTTGTACCTGCAAGCAAAATAAACTCCTGGTCAGATGAAAACAAGAGCAAATGTAAAATAAAAATTCACGCTGCACATGTCTCGTTCAAGAGTTGGGCCTTAAAGAAATATTTAGATCATCTCTCTAAACAAGTATGCAAAAGGGAATATGGGCCGTGCAAGGAAAATTGGCCCAAAATTCCAACAAAAAAATTTTGCTACATGGGCTAACATATGGCAGGCCGAAACAAGCAAAGTATGTGTCGGGTGGGAATATGGGCCGTGCAAAGAAGATTAGCCCAAAAATTCCAACAACAAAAAAAAAAGTGGCAACATGGGCTAACGTATGACAAGCCAAAATAAATACAATCTGTGTCGGATGGACCTGAACATAGCGGGCCACAACAAATAAATGTTTTTTTTTTAGGATTTAATGGGCTTAAGACATGAGGGGCTGAAACAAATAGAATTAGTAACAGATTTCCCAAAACCTAACAAAAATGATGAATAAATGTCGGGTGAGTCATGTGAGTTTCAACCTTCCATATTTCCAAAAAAAAAATTTTCAAAACAGGCCAAGGAATGGCAAGCCGAAACAAAATGGAAATTAAAATGTCGGATGAGCTGAAGTGTAAAGGGTCGGAATAAGTTGAAATAAACTAAAGAAAAAGAGAGAGAAGAGCTGAAGGATGGTCTGTATCAACCCAATTCCCAATCCAAACCCACAATGACACAGGAAAGACTATGTGCTTCAAAATGCATATGGTGGCAGTGTTCTTAAAAAAGGGGCGGAGCAATGAATACAACGAAAAGGGAAATTCATGATTTTGGGGTTGTTTCCATTAAGCAATAAATTGGAAATCAATAAAGGAATAAAAATAGTACTTAGAGACAAATGCTGAGGTGAATAAAATGTGACAAGGTAGCTAAAACAAAACCGATGATTTAACCATCCACGGATTGATACAAAAAAAAAAGGATACAGGGCAAAGCGAAGATGGGGATATTATATTAAAATCCATAATTTCACTGCAATTATGGGGTACACATCATTGGATATACTGTCTGAATCTGAAATGGAACAAGATAATGATGAAAGAAGCTGGGAAAAATTGGGCAGCATAACGCCTTGCATGGAGCGAAATCACATGCCACATACACCTTACTCAGACCAGCTGTTGGCCGAGTGAGAGATGCAAGCGTCACCCAGAACCAGAGATGCACTGGCCGAGGAGAATAAAACCAGGAATTGGAGAGTCTCCAACCGAGGCTAGGTGATAAATCAGGGACAGAGGAGACCTCAGCCGAGATTGAGTGTGTATTATTTTGTGGGGCCCCTTAAAATTAAACAAACAAAAGAAAGAGAAGCCATGAAAGGTAAAATATACATCCATGAAACCTGGAGTGTCCATAAAAGGATTACAAGTACATGCTGAGGCACCCACGAGTTGATTCAAGTAAAAATTAGTGCAATACAGTGGTTAAGCTCAAAGAGCACACGTTTAAACTAAAGAAAAAGAAGCAGTGAGATGTGTTGTACCACGACTTGCAAACTCAGATCTATGAAACAAGTGAAATAGAGCTGGTAAATAATCAAAGAGCCCTAGTCAAAATCCAAGCCATACCATGATAATAAGCGTTGACAAATCAGAAAAATGCATCAAAATAGTGGATTTACAAAACTTGACAAAGCCGCGAACATAAAAATACAAAATGGAAAGGGAGAGGTGACTGTCAAACAACCTGTTCTCTTGAGGTGTTCTCAATACTTTCTCTCTGCGGATCTCTCAACACTAAAATAAAAGATAAGAGATAGGGGTTAAACGAAATAATAGGCAGTGGAAAGAAAAGAAATGAAAGTGAATGCTTTTGGTAGAACTTGTTTACCAAGCTGTAACAAGGGAAGGGAAAGGTGGCTCTCGGCGGAAGGAGATAGAAGTGAAGAATGGAAGGGGTATATAAAGGCGTCAAGCTAGGGTTTCTCCAAGTAAGGATAGTGACAAAATAAAAGATGAATGATGTTTCATGTGGCTGTAACGAAATAGCGGAATGTGCAAACGCTGCAAATAAATGGAAACTGAATTGTGGGGCCTGAGGGATTCTGTAAATGCATGCACTTCTTCACAGAGGCATCTCTAGCAGGAGATAGGGGACCAACGCTAACGGATAGCTGGTGAACCCCTGGACCAGAAAATAGCAGTGAGAAGAAATAGCTGCGCCATGTCTAAATGACATAATAAGGCACCAGAATGTTGCTGACAAAAGAAGTACGGAATAGAAAGAAGAAAGCTGGCTCATAGAAATTTCCGTTGGCTTTATTCTACATGAAGAAGTGCACGTAATAGTCCAGTCAAAATGGTGCTTATCCGCTGGACAAAACAAAAAGAGTGTACCAGAAGAAGAGATGTCAGGAAAGTAATTAAAAGGCGTGAACAACAATTAATTGATATAGAGAACACTAAAGAACATCACCCCTCAATGATTCGTTGTAATGCTCTTTAGTGGGGGCATTTGTTGAACGTGAAATTTTAATGATGGTTGAAGGTTATGACAAGCAAGGCTAATGGAGCGAATGAAATAAATAAATAAATAAATAAGAAAAGGAGGTAAAACAATGAGGGTGGCCGCGACAAAATATATATATTATACAGGAGTGTTTATAAAATATGTGCAAAACGGCATAGGAAATTAAAATCAAAAAGGATTGCATGAGTTGCAATGAAACCATGAAACATGAAAACCACTGGACTCCTCCAGTCATTCATCTCAGCGAAGGAATAAGCAGAAGCAGGAAGGAGAGAATTTGAATTTACCTCCAAACGAAACTCATCCTGAGTGGACCCGGCATATGCACCACATATCCAGCGCCTCTCTACAAGTCTACACGGTCTACCGTAGAACAGATACACACAAAATGAAGAGAAGAGAAATGTCGCTGAGGCATAAAAGGTGACCCTTTCGTGAAATAAAGAGAGTTGCGCTCCGAATACATAGACCGAGAGAAGCATCGAAAGCTGGACCCCGGAAATGAATGCACGGTTCATCTTGCGCCAGTTCTACCCGAAAATTAAAACATGAAGAAGGAGACGGTTTCAACAGGAATTGGTTAAGTGAGTTTGTTGCGCGATAACCGCCGGGCTCCAGCGAAGTTCATTGAACCTGGACGGAAGTAAGGCCGGGGAAGAGGTCTATAAATACAACAACTCAAGAAAGGATAGGGGCTTCTTCAGTTGTTCTCTTTCCAGTGAAATCAAGAGTAGAAATTAGGCTAGAAAAGAGAGAAGTGAGAGAGACATTTCAACAAACAATTGAAGTGCCAGTGAGAGAGAGTGAAATTGAGCAAAATTCAAGGGCATTTCTCGGTTGTAATCGAAGAGAAAGGTAAGAAACGAGGTAAGAATAGAGTTTGTGTAATCAATTTGAAATTGAATGAAGAAAGTTGAGATTTTGATCACTGAATTGCAATTTCTATTTATCGTGTTTTGATTTGATAGTTTTGAGAATAAATCCAATTGTGAATTGTTTGAATGAGCTTTTGTTTCTTTCTTAATTGCATTTCTTGAGTCGATTTGCCTCCTTTTCCCCCTTTTCATTTCAATCACAGCTCATCTTGAGCTTTGATCAAGCGGTTTATTTCGCAACTCTGGTGCTACTCGATCTCGGCTGAGTTTTACTCAGACCTTGATCTTCAATCATGCTTCGACTGAGTTCTACTCAGTTCCTAGCTTCCCTCGCCTCGACTGGAGTTTCTCCAGCTCTTGGCTACTCGTTTCCACCTGGCTTCGGCCATGGCGGGAGACAAATGAGTAACGATTTAGAGGGGAAGTGCTGTCGGATTTTAGTTAGAATTCATCTTAATTTACACCAGATTCTTATCTTAAATTGCGTAGTCGTGGCATCTCCAAGTATTGTTATCTAAAAATCACTTTAATTAAATCGTGTATAATACTTGAATCTGTGAAATCGTATAGTTCGAGGCTTAAATAATTAAACAGTAATATCAAGTCGCAAGATCTGAGTTTTACTGTACTTTATTGAAGTTTCTTCTTGGATCTAAGTCTTGATTTCAGTGTTAGTTACCTTCTGGTACGATTTCAGTTTTAATCACATTCTGGTATGATATTTGTTACTGACACAGTGAATCACGCCTAGTTCAGTGGTTTTGAGCATGCCTTCATTCATTGTAAATAGTCATATGTAATATTCCTTGCCTCAAACATGTATAGTGATAGTTAGGAATTAAAAGATTAATTAGAAAACTGTTAAACTGTATTATTGTGCATAATAAATCTCTGATGGACATTATTACCCTTTCCCTGAGTTTGTCATTTTGTAATCAGAGCATAAGGGTAAGGTACTTGGTTAATTATTTAGCTATCCATCCTTTCACTGATAATTCTTGTTCTCAGGTGATTTTGTTTGAAAGAATTTGCAGGAGCTTTGACTTTCTTGTATCATAGCAAATTATCGTTATAAGTGAATTGTGCACTGAGCATTGCTCGGATCATAAATTAATGTTAATTATCTTTGTTGATATTTGTTTGGATATAGCGACACAAGTAATCCAGGTTACATGAGGTGATAATTGTTGACATAGAACTAATAGAATGAAATCATGTGTTAATAATGATAGTCATTGTATACTGTACTAATGAGAACCGTGATAGGTACGTAGCATGGAACCCTTTATATCAGTCCACATATGGAATAAGATACATGATCACTATATTAAAATAAGATATACATGTTAGTGAGTCTTGGCAACAATCATTGTACAGGTAATCTCAAGTAAAATGAATTAAACGTGACCCCCTTATTCTAACTAAATCAAGTCAAATCCCATATTGTGCCTTTTCCATATCAATCTTACTGCCTTACTGTGTTTACCCATACTTGGCTTGTTCTGAAGTTGCGAACCAGAAAATCAAGTGGAAAGATAGGCGATACGATGTGAAATGGAATTGCAAACCTGACCATGCACAACAAGATTCAAAATAACATGTTACCCAGAATTATTGTTAGTTTAATTTCCTAAAGGAGGTGTTAATTAGTGAACCCTGGCATCAATTAACGCATGGCCAGATAAATTGAGCGAAATCAAATTAAGAGTGGCATTCTGTATCCGAGTTACATCAAGCCTAAGCCCCAGTATCTCTTTCAGTGTCACTGTTTTACCCTGCCGTATCAATCCCTGACTCCTCTACTAAAATATGCAAACTCGAGATAAATTGAAGCCATGAACCTTCTTTACCTATCTTAATGATGCCGTAAACCTTATCTCTGGTACAAATTGGACTCGTCCAAACCTTTCGGTACAAATTCATCCTAAGCTATATTAACACCATGGTTCACCTACCATTTGGAGCCGACGCAACAAAAACCAAGCACACTACTGCACCCCCCTCAGCCTCACGAAACCACAGAACCCTTTTCCTGATCTTGCGGCGGTCAGAATTGCTAACGGATCCAAATCCGCTAAGTTTACAAGCCCGTTAGCGGAGAAAATAAACCCGTCTCCATCCTTGGTCAAATTCAGCGCCAAAGATTACTTTGATTCTCTGTGGGAAAGAATGGTGTAATCCTGTGAAGTTTTAGAAGAAAACAAAATAAAGGCCGAAAGCCCAAGAGTGATTCGAACCCAATAGCTGAAACCATTCAAGCCCAAGGGAATTTTACTAAAACTCAGAAGCAAATGCATCGAATCTAGTCAGCTGCCATCTCAGACCCTTTCGCCTACGTGGCCCAATCAACCAATGCCAAATCCGCCAAAACTTTAGAAATTCACCAAAGATAGTAGGAAACCCAGAAAAATCTAAATGAAGTATCCATAAAATTCTAAAAATCCTTAGAATTCAAATTTACTGATACTTTGATATTAAAATCTTTCAAAATATTACCCTTTTATATTTTTGAAGTATTTTCATTAGAAAATTAAATTTTATAAAAGTAAATAAGCATAACAAAATTGAGTAAATTTCATCCAAAATTTAAAACAAAATTAAAAGTAATTTCAATATTAAAATAATCTTTAAGGAATTATTTTCAACTAAGTATTTTGAGATAAATATTTTCAACTGTGTAAAAATGAATTTTAAACCCTTTTACTTTTAAAATTTAACAAAAGTGTTATAAAAAATTTGGAGTGTCAAAGTGATACCCAAAGCCAAAACCCCCTTAGTGAAGTCAAAAGATCAATCTTCACAAGACCAAGCTACCTATCAAAAACCAACTCCTATTGCAATTCATATGGTTCCAGGAATACCCAAATCAAACCTTGACCCAAGCTAAAGAAATCTAAAAACCCTAAAACTTAAAGACCCAGTTCTTCCAAGCCGTCAAATGGCCCAGAACCATCAAGTCAAGTTCCTCCAGTCTTATAAGTCGCCAAATGACCAAGACCCAGTTCTTCCAAGCCGCCAAATGGCCAAGAACCATCAAATCAAGCTCTCCCAGTCTTACAAGTCACCAAATGACAAAGACCCAGTTCTTCCAAGCCACCAAATGGCCAAGAACCATCAAATCAAGCTCTCCCAGTCTTACAAGTCACCAAATGATAAAGACCTAGTTCTTCCAAGCCGTCAAATGGCCAAGAACCATCAAATCAAGCTCTTCCAGTCTTACAAGTCACCAAATGACAAAGACCCAGTTCTTCCAAGCCACCAAATGGCCAAGAACCATCAAATCAAGCTCTCCCAGTCTTACAAGTCACCAAATGACAAAGACCCAGCCCTTCCAAGCCACCAAATGGCCAAGAACCATCAAATTAAACTCTCCCAGTCTTATAAGTCACTAAATGACCAAGACGTAACTTTAGATAAAGTGTGTCCTCAATTAGGTCCCGTTAATTAGGTTTGGTACCGTTAATTGAGTTCGATTTAAACCAAAAGAATTAAGTCTTTTATTTTCTCAATTGTGCCCCGTCAATTAAGTTTGGTAACATCAATTGAGTTTAGTTTAATAATAAATTGAGATAACAACTTTTCTAGCCTACGACATATAACTTCTCGAATCCCTTAATCAGAGGTTCTCGTGATTCGTCACGGGGTAATTAACAATAGGGGCTTGCGCCTGTTGGAAGGAAAGGATCCACAAAATTAATAAACCCTCATGAGAATAGATTCACGTTAATGTCTTCTTGTCGTCAAGAAGCATTTCTGCATTTGAATTTAAGCTAGTGAGGGGTGAATCTAAGGCTTATTCCCATTCTTGAGGAAACCCAATCGTTCTTCAAGAAATGACGAAAAAGTCCACACAGGTATCGTGTTTGGACTTTTAGTTTTCTAATGTTTCTCTTCGGGCTTTAGTGATTTTTATTATTTCTCCTTATTGTTGACTTTTAGAAATTTAAAGGTTTAAAATTCATTTTACATTTTTGAAAATACTAATTTGAAAGTACTTAATTGAAAATAGCCCCTTGAAGATTGTTTTAATATTGAAATTATTTAAATTTCGTTTCAAAATTTTATAGAAGATTTATCTAAGTTTTATTGTGTTTATTATTTATTTATTTTTTTTATAAAATTTATTTTATAGCGAAAATACTTCAAAAATACAAAAGGCTAAAATTTTGAAATATTTTTGTATCAAAATATCAGTAAATTTGGTTTCTACAGATTTTTAGGATTTTATGGATATTTTATTTGAATTTTTCTAAGTTTCCTACTATTTTTAATGAATTTTTAAAGTTTTGCTAATGTGGAAGACTCTGATTGGTCCACGTGTGCACAGGGGCTGACTGTGCGCTAACTGGGCTTACGCATGGTGTTGACTGGATTGTTTTTTTGTGTAACGAATTTTGCACACACCAGAGACTCGTCACACGCGATCGTGCCACAGAAAATCAAATGAAATCGCGAAATCAAACCCTTCTTCTCCGACAGTCAGTGGCTTTTTTGCAAATTGGTCCCTGTCATTTCTCCGATGAAGTTACGACGATTCCGGCCATCATTGCTGTCGATACTGATCTCAATAGAATCGTGGAGGAGAAACGAAGCGATTGGTGGACTTCAATCTCGCTGTGGAAACGTGTGACGTCGTGTAACACCTGAGGAGCCTCGAGAAGCCATTAATGGCGTGTGAAGCTCTCTTGTTCTTCTCCTTTGCCAGATGTAGGTTTATAATGCTCGTGAGTGTATAATAAACACTAAGGGAGGGTCAATTTGTCATGAAAGCTCTTGGAATGAGGAGTTCCTGACTGAAACACGTCGGCTTAGTTTTGATTTGATCTGAGCCCATTCTGTGGGACCCACAAGAAGCTCATTTGATGTCAGTCGTCGCTTACATAGCTTCAGGGGCTCAAGTATAGTTGATTTATGTCTTTAATTTGATTCAAATCGCTGTGATTGGTTGTATGAAGCATAGGGAAGAAAGTACAAACTCGTGTACTTTGTTCAATTTCATGTAAATCAACTTGCAGCAAATGGGATTGATTCAGGGCTCAAATTAGGTCCAATCAAGTTTGTTTTGAATGCACAAATCATTATAACAAGTGAAAGTGAGTTTGTTTGTGTTTTGTTCAATTTTTCCTCTTCATTTTTATGGAATTTTTGAAGGATTTCAGGATGCGAATGTTAAGAAGTGTTCAATTTCGATTTTTGAGCCAACCATTTAGCCATAAACTCAATTAAACACAAGAGATCTAGGTTTCAACATCATTCACAAGCATTTCAAGATGAGAGTAGGAGATTTATACCTCTCTTTGTGTAGCAACAAAGAGTCTCGATTCCATGGCATGGGAGTCGATGGGGTGCTCTCCTACGCCTCTTCTTCTCCATGGATAGCGCCTCAAGCCCACCAAGGAGCTAACCACAAGCTCCTTGAAAGTGCTAGCTTTCAAGAGCTCATAGCTAATCCCCTCTATGAACCTCTTCTTCCTATTAACTATTTTAATGGAGGAGAAGAAGGAATGGAGCTCAACACATGAGCAAGAGAGGAAGAGGAAGAAGGGGGCAGCTAGGAAGAGAGGAGAGAGAATGTGGATGTAGGCTAGGGCTTTCCCAAGAGGTGACCCCTTTATATAGCCAACAACTCTCATCCTCTCTTTGAACTATTTACAAGTATGCCACTAGGGCTCTAGCTGAAATTAATATGGCCATTTTGGGCTACATCAAATGTTGCAATGGCCCAATAAACCATCCCATTAATTACTCTTTCATCCTTCCTCAAATCGGGCCTTTAATTAATTAAATAACTAGAAGCCCAAATAGCTCAAACTAATTAAAGTGTGTTGAACATAATTATTTATTAACTCATTAATAATTAACTTTGGATTAGCTAATGCATTAATTTGTTTCCATATGATCCTTTTGACTTAATTAATTATAACGGTTCACAACGGTATATAATTAATTAATCAACTTATCATATTTCGCAACACTCACTGTTGTGAATAAACAAATAATGCACCGTGTGGTTAGAGTCCTATTTGTGCGACCCTATTGAGGATTTATGCTATGTTGGCCATGGAAATAAATCATCATTTAATTCCAATAATCATAAGCGGTATCTAGCAACACGTTATGATTCCCAATTCGCATAAATAATGTACCGTTACAATATCTCAATCCTGCATAAGAAATAATAGTATTTCTTTTTTCTAATTCTTATGTCACATGATATCATTGTATAATCCAAGATAGGAATGTGTCATTCTTACAGATTATACATTTCTTGATCTAGAGTTGATCGTCTAGTTTGCATGCATACGATCCAACTCCATCAAGGGGCCCAAACAGATATCATCACTCACTAGGTATACTAATGAGGGACATACGGTTTTCTTGATGAACAACTTTTTCCCGCACAATTCAAGAGAACATAAATAAAGTCCTTATAGCAGCCTTTATCAGGAATCAACGTTAGACGATATTTATTGAACCTATCCTCATGTGGAAAATGTGAACATCTCAAACTTAGAATCAAACTTATATGAAATAAACAATGACACTTAACACAATCCATATGTTTATTTCATTGGGTCAAGTCATGTACTATGTTCCAATAACATACACATATGCAATTAAGTTGGTAACTCCTTACCTATGATTTGTAGAACTTAATCATCACTTAACTTGCATACTAATCTTTTATGATAATTAATGTTCCTTGTTAATTATCAAGATTATGGACGATTTAGATTTATTATTGTCATTCTAATGAATGATCCACAGAGATCTACAATTCAGATCCTCAACCTGAATGATCTGTCAATAATAAACTCTAGGAACAAATGATCAAATATCATCATTAACATAAACTAAGAAAATAAGTCATTAAATATTACCTTCTAGGACATAACTCCAACAATCTCCCACTTGGCCTAGAGTCAATCAATAGCGACTTCTAGCCAGTGAAGAATTTAGAACAATGTCATATATCCATATATATACATGTCTCGAACCTCAAAAGATATAATACACTTAAAACAAGTTACTCATACGTCCATCACGCATGGATGCACAACTGCATCTCGTATACCGCTTAAGGTAGAGGTTAAGTTAGAGTGTTCGCTGTGTCCGCGAACCTATCCAATTTTGTTTGACCCTATATACATATATACTCCTATATATGTGTTCTTGATCATCATCATGTGAGATCAAGTAACATCGTCATAGATCTTAGTTGCATCACCAATTTAATATTGGGTTCTTCAAGTTTAAGCTATGATTCGAGATGCATAGAATCATATTAGCTTGACTGAGAACTTCTCGATCCATACTACATTCTTTCATTGCTTCACAAGTTGCTATATATTTTGTTTTTTGGTGACGGAATCGGTTGTAATATCCCATTTAGAACACCTTCTAAATTTACAACACCACATTTAAACAAAATATGTAGCTCAATTGTATTTATATCAATCTTTCGAAAACTAGCATCAATATATCAATTTATATGAGCTTTCTTTCATCTTATCAGATGGAAAAACATATCACTCTTTCTCATAAGATACTCGAGGACATTCTTGATTATTGTCCAAATGTGTTTTTCTTTGTATCCAGTTGACAACTGTTTGTCATACTCCTTGGGTACAACACATAGGGGCATGTGCATAAATATGGCTTACATAATGAACTCATAATAGAATCATGCTTGAATTATATCGTGCACTCTTCTTGAATTCAGTTGCAACACACCGAGTCGAACTCAAGTATATGCCATACAACGTGGTTAGACATCCTTTCTAGGAGTCTATCTTCTCGTGTTTCTAGAACACTTTGTCATTATATGCACATTTTGTTCAAATCTGACATCCATCATAATCTATCTCCATAGATTTTGTTTCCTTGGATTTAGGTGACTTGCCCAAGTTCTCAATTGAGAAAACATTCTCCAGTGAGATCTTGACAATATTCATTTTCTTAATGTTATTCCCAATTAATGTCTTGTATCTTGTACAATACATGTAACACAATCATGCTCCTACTGACTATCTTGTCTATATAAGATACCCTTTTTGACGAAGTTCAACTCCTTGACGTCCTTGTCAAAATGTTTATTCAAGTTTCCACAATACTTGCTTCAATCCATTAATGGATCCTTGAAGCATATATACATTTCTAGTAATACAACAAAACCTCGATTTGTGTCAAATACACAACAACTTACTTCATTCAATCGAAGAAGGCGGTTTTAATGTATCTTTCCATATATATATATATATATACGAAATATAACTATTGCTAGAATGATCTTTATTGACTTATACACAGCTACAAGCGAGAACCGTGCTTTGTACATGGTCAACTCGTTATCGACTTAGACATAGCATCAATCATGAAATTGTGCTTTGTACATAGTCGACTTGCTATCCATATCTATCTTTCCTTTAAAGATCCAAATGTTCTAGATGGATCGCTCCTTCTTGAACATCAATCAAGGTCTATACCTTGTTGTTATATGTATGGATTGCACTTAAAGATCATACAGATTCAAACCATACTTGTGGAATCGGGTCTTTCCATCGGTTCTGTATTTATCAACGGATCTTCATATGTCAAGTACGAGGATGTTGTGAAGCCTATGCACTTTTCAGTTTAGGCAATTCACTCTCGTTGATTTTTGTAGGATTGGTTCTTGAGGTCTATGAACTACTTCTACAACATCTTGTAGAATAAGTTCTTGATCATAATGTATTGCACGAGTTTCTCTAACATCATCCATTCGTGAGATGTTTGAGTACCTTTTAGAAGCGAGCGTGCTTATAAACTTCTTCCTTTCACAACTGTTTGTGAATTAAGTTCCGCTCAACTCCCACTAAACACCATGTATGGAGTGACAAGTTTTCCATAAAGGTACTTCTTGTAGTGACGCATAAACTCTTTTAATGCTCACTTTACTCCCACTACTTCTTCTTGAGAATATCATTCTTCAAGATTACGTTATGATGAGCAACAACTACTTTGTTCTTATCATATTCGTTGAAGTAGTACCTTTCGGTTAGTTCAAGATATCCTACATAATATTAAACGTCTTATTTGGGTTCAAGCTTATCAATCAATCGAACCTTGAAATAAGCTTTTCAACACCAAATCTTGAGATATAATATACCTAGAGATCGAATCTCGTAAGATATCTTTCTCAATAGACTTCGATGGAATTTTTATTCAATGTAAACAATATTGTCCTCAAACATAAATCCCTTACATGAGTCGAACAAGTCAATTTGATTTATTACCGATCGAACTATATCAAACAATGTTCGATACCTTCATCCTTGGATATATTTTTCAATGTTCCTCATGTAGCGAGTAGTGAAACGTCTTTCGTACTCTTTAGGTAATATATCAAACTATATGACTTAACTATTTACCATGATCCTTCTTTAGACTTTTGCTTTTATTGAATAGTTTTTCAACTTTACTCTTGAAATTCTTTTGATCTTGTCAAAAGATTCATACTTATACCATATCAAATAGATACGTTAATATCTACAATGATCGTTGGTCAAGTGGAAGAGTGTCAACAACCTTTCGATTGCACAAGTACCTATAGGTCTATATACATCAATATGTATAAGTCTTAATAAAGTTACTTGTCCTTTAAACCTTCGTAGTTCAAAGACGCTTTTGTCTTTTAACAAACACGATTCGCATGAATTTCAATTGATTTGCAATCGAATTGATTTACAAGCTCCACGTTACGTAGACTCTCATAATGTGATTCTTGTTTATATTCGACTAAGCGACTATTTTACATAAAAGTCAAATACTTTATGTGAAGTCTTACACATTTATCATTCAAAATTTGTTTATTTATTTCAAGCAAATTCAATCAAGATGCATGAAATCTTATACACAAATTCATAACAATAAGATAACAACATTTCTCTATTGCAAAACATGATCATTCATCATCAAATATGAAACGGAGATAAGGTTTTATGAGATGTTTGGAATAAGGTATACAACCTCAAATTCCTAAACAAACTCTTTATTTAGTAAAGATAACTCTACGTATTCAATGGTAGCGGCTTAGACGTATAAGCCATTTCCAAAAACGGAGTTTACTTGTCTCGAACTTTCTCTTATTCATCATTGCCTACGCATTTCGTTAAATGCGAGCACATGAACTAGCACCTAATTACTAGTGTGAATTAAAGATAGTGAGATAATTTGAACGATAAATATCTTAAGGTTTAGAACATCACGGTATTCCGTACAACCTTTCAAATGCCTCCCATAAATGGCAAATGAAACATCTCATGTGACACACGGTCACTAGTAAGGGTCTCAAAGTTTCAACTCATATCTTGGTGAAGTATTCCTTTAATACTTAACCAAACACTTTTAGCACTAATAAGTGTGCGAACAATATATCCTTTATCCATAGAAAGAGATTTTATGACAATATCAACAATCCTTGATATTGGAGATCTTAATATCTCTAGTTGTCAATTAGCTACTCAAACCTTTCGGTTCGCAAGCTAATGAAATATTTATCTTCTTATAAGAAGAGTCTCTTGGTTAACTCACACTTCATTACTCGATCATAAATGATTGAGTCTATCTTTACTTTCTCTAAGAACGCCTTCTTGAGTAAGTGGATGAGAGCGTGAAAGTCTAGTCTAGTCCTTATGAATTCTCCAATTCAAAAGTCTAGAAGTTCTAAAAGGATATAGGCATTCGCTTTATTGAATAATTTTTCGTCGAAACTAAATCAATCATTGCGAAGCTATGTTCGGGAAGTCGAGGAACGTTTTTGGGATTAAACATGCACAAGTTTCTCCTTTCCAAGAACATGTCTTAGAAATCGGTGTTACTTCTCCAAGTAAATACCTTAGAAACGAGCTTGTTGTTTTCAAAGATTGATCGCAACGAAATTAACATATTTAATATCTATAATAATTTCAATTTAAGGTCATTTAGTTTATGCAATGTTTTGTTTATGGAATGATAAACAAAACTCCCACTACATTTATTTAAAGTCCCTAATGTAGTCAGTTTCCAAGATCCTCATTTTCGTTGAAATAGAGGCCAGCGTCGGCATGACACCTAAAACAACTAGATAAGTTAGGTTCTCCAACCAATCATATTTTGTCCATATGATTCTTGGTTTGTGAGATATCATATGTATATCCACAAACTTCGTCCCAACGTCCAATCCGAGTGGGTCCGTTGTGAAGCAACCTCTCTCTATTTGCTCCTAGTAAATCCGATTTACACCCCGACTACAATGATGGACTACGATATCCGCGTCGGCAGGAATGCATCAATAGACAATCAATTGTATTGAAGGGGATAGAGAGAAGGAGAACGATTTGGCTAAATCAAGTTAATTTGGGACAAAACAATTATGTGACTCTTGTTTGGTTGGTCATGTAAGCATACACCCATACCTACCTATGACAATTCAAGGCATTCACAAAACAATCACATAACATAAGCATCTCAAACATTGTCGTGGGTTTGTATGGCTCCCGCTTGCATTAGTCTTCGTCGCATCTCCATGTAACGAAACTAATCTAATCAAACTCTCCTACTAATTACTAAGATCCTATCTAATAATTAAGGGAAATAAATACATGTGATAAAATTCTAAAACCCACCTAGGCCTTAGGGGCATGCAAGCCTCACAAGTTACATCAAGAATTAATCAATTATTAATTATCAAGGCACCTTAGGCCACATTACAAGCAATCACATGCATTCACAACAATTTACAACACACAAGGCATCGACATCTTGAGCCATATCAAACCCACATCCTCCTACAAAAACAAGTTAGCACAATATACAAATATATGTCTAAGTTGTTCATAACTAGTGAGTTCTCAAGTATCTTTGCGTATTGCTTGCTAATTTATGTTTTTCCATGCAAAGAGAGTTTAACTTTCAAACAACTAATTGCTTAAACTCTTTGATAAAATCAACATTCAAAAATCCATTAGATGACAGCAAGGAGAGTTCTAATCAACATATCAACTATTTGATTAATTAGAACAAACACCTTTAATTAACGGGACCCGAAAAAATCAAGAAATTTTTCGGTCTCCAAAAAATTCAGAAAAAATCATGAGCAATCCTTATCAAGAGACAAACTGCCTGTTCAAATTTCGAAAAGATATCATTTACCAATTGGGAGAACCAAAATTATCAAACTTCAGGTTGTGTATTAAAACACCGGTTTGAAGTTTCAGGTTTTGGTCTCAACCTTTTGGACTGTTTGACCATCTTCCAAAAACTTTTAATGCAAAACAATTTTACAGTAAATAACCACAAGTATAAGGCTAGTAACCACGAAAGATTTCCAATTTTACTCATTCAAAATCATCAAGTTAAAGGGTGTTGAATACAAGTCCCCTGTTTTGGAACAGCACGTCGACGAAATTGATTTTGAGTGGTTGGGGTACCAAAACTAGTCCGATTGACATAAAATTAATTTTCATGGATTCAGGACTTCAAAAGGAAGTTTTCTATTTAAACACTTTTTCTATAAAAAGTCTCAATCAATACCAGTTTTCAAAACAATCCAATCAGTACAGAAAACCAATCAGACCGTTCTTGTCTTTCATTGCTTCAAATAAATAGAAAGACTTCGATCCAAACCATAAAATTGGTATGGAAGGAAGTACTCCAAGTCTACTTAATTCCTAGCTAATAAAATTAGGGTCTCTTTATCAAGATAACTCAGATAATGCCCACAAACTCAGATCTGGTCGCACAGGAACCTGTCCTGCGCACCGTCACGAGAAAATTCACTAAAAATCCATAACAACTCGGATTAAAGTGAAACCAGTGGAAAAATGCTCACAATTTGTCCCTCTTTCAAATCCATCAAAAGGAAAAATCAAATCGAAAGCTCTGCTATGCGAAAAACACAGAAAACCTCGAAAAAAATAGAGTTCCAGATAGCAAACAAAGGCAGCAACTTAATTACTCCACTAATTACACATTTCTCATCTAATTAATGTGCAAAATGACTTAAAACCGACCATGTGCTCTGATACCACTGTTAAGAAGTGTTCAATTTCGATTTTTGAGCCAACCATTTAGCCATAAACTCAATTAAACACAAGAGATCTAGGTTTCAACATCATTCACAAGCATTTCAAGATGAGAGTAGGAGATTTATACCTCTCTTTGTGTAGCAACAAAGAGTCTCGATTCCATGGCATGGGAGTCGATGGGGTGCTCTCCTACGCCTCTTCTTCTCTATGGATGGCACCTCAAGCCCACCAAGGAGCTAACCACGAGCTCCTTGAAAGTGCTAGCTTTCAAGAGCTCATAGCTAATCCCCTCTATGAACCTCTTCTTCCTATTAACTATTTTAATGGAGGAGAAGAAGGAATGGAGCTCAACACATGAGCAAGAGAGGAAGAGGAAGAAGGGGGCAGCTAGGAAGAGAGGAGAGAGAATGTGGATGTAGGCTAGGGCTTTCCCAAGAGGTGACCCCTTTATATAGCCAACAACTCTCATCCTCTCTTTGAACTATTTACAAGTATGCCACTAGGGCTCTAGCTGAAATTAATATGGCCATTTTGGGCTACATCAAATGTTGCAATGGCCCAATAAACCATCCCATTAATTACTCCTTCATCCTTCCTCAAATCGGGCCTTTAATTAATTAAATAACTAGAAGCCCAAATAGCTCAAACTAATTAAAGTGTGTTGAACATAATTATTTATTAACTCATTAATAATTAACTTTGGATTAGCTAATGCATTAATTTGTTTCCATATGATCCTTTTGACTTAATTAATTATAACGGTTCACAACGGTATATAATTAATTAATCAACTTATCATATTTCGCAACACTCACTGTTGTGAATAAACAAATAATGCACCGTGTGGTTAGAGTCCTATTTGTGCGACCCTATTGAGGATTTATGCTATGTTGGCCATGCAAATAAATCATCATTTAATTCCAATAATCATAAGCGGTATCTAACAACACGTTATGATTCCCAATTCGCATAAATAATGTACCGTTATAATATCTCAATCCTGCATAAGAAATAATAGTATTTCCTTTTCTAATTCTTATGTCACATGATATCATTGTATAATCCAAGATAGGAATGTGTCATTCTTACAGATTATACATTTCTTGATCTAGAGTTGATCGTCTAGTTTGCATGCATACGATCCAACTCCATCAAGGGGCCCAAACAGATATCATCACTCACTAGGTATACTAACGAGGGACATACGGTTTTCTTGATGAACAACTTTTCCCCGCACAATTCAAGAGAACATAAATAAAGTCCTTATAGCAGCCTGATGTCACGTATTTATATATGGTTTTAGGCCAGACTTTAACCCAAATCATAACTCACAACCCTTGATTTTATTTACTTTTACTTGTTTTCTGTTTATATTTGTAGAAATTTGGTACTGCTTGGGTTTATTTTGATTTGTAGGAACATGGAGTCAATTCACAATGAAAACGGCATGATTTGGCACGAATCGGCGCATGAAGCGTGGCTCAGAAGACCCTATGCGACCGCACAGGGATTGTGTGCGACCGCACAGGCCCATATTGGGCTTGGAAGGTGCGCACGTGACTCAATTTTGGGCCGATGACTTTGGTGCGACCGCACGGAGCTCCAAACCCTACCCCGACCCTTATATAAGGCGCCCAAAGCGCCGAAATTAGGGCATCATTCATTCCACCTTCTTCCTTGGCGGCGCCGCACCCCGAAACCAACCCGATCCACCTCCAGCGGCCCCTGTGCGAGCGCACAGGGGTCCCGTGCGACCGCACCACCTCCCTGCCGCCTTGGAAACCCCTATTTCGACCTTCCTTCGCCTCATCCTTCCACCCAAGTGACCTCCCGACGAATCCAGAAGATAAAAGAGGCTTGAATAGGGGCTCTGGCCTTCCTCTTTCCCTTTTGGTTTCCATGGAGTTTGTATCAAATTGCTTTCTTGCTTTTGCTTGTTTTTGCATCATGTTAGGTTAGATTAGTTATGTTCTAGGACTAGTTGAAACTGAGGTTAGGATTGTTGATTTGACTTGATACTTGGTTTCTATTGTGTACTACTTGTTTGATTTCTATATGACTATGCTTGTTTGTGTTTGATTACTTAATTGAACCTCCTATTAGGTGAATGGCCACATCTAATCTAGGCAAAGGGTGTAGATTGATTAGTTGAACCAAATAAGTACTCAAGGTAGGTTAGGAGCCGAGAGGTGACCAATTTAAGCCCGAGAGGGACAAGTGGACTTAGGCGAGAGTACTTATTAACAATTTCTGCTTAGGCGAGAGTCTAGTGGATGCCTTAGAGAATCAACAAGTGGACTTAGGTAATTAAGCCAACATTACGAGAGTTGAGGGTTAATTAATCTAATGGGGGCTTTAGACTAGGTTCCATACCAGGTTCTGTGACCAACATTACGAGAGTTGAGGTTCAGGAGATTAGGTATGGCTAGATTTGTCCCACACAAGCCAGAAACCATGTTATTGTGTCGATTAAGCATTAACCAAGGGCCATGCGGTCGCATGGGATCCATGTGCGGTCGCACAAGATCTCCAGGCACGCACGAGTTGACAGTGCGGCGCGAGAGCGACGCCCGTTGACAGCCCGAAGCCTGACCAAGGTGGAAACTGAACCCCTAGGACATTTTTATACCATATTTTACCTCCAAAAATACCAAAACTTGCTACTGTTCTGTTTACCTTTGGTTGATTGTTTTTGTTACTTGTTGTTTAAGTCCAAAACCCTTCCTTTTACCGTATAGATTTTGTGAATAAGTAAGGTTTAGTACTCATCTTACCGTCCCTGTGGATACGATCCCAACTGTACCAACGAATTAACCGTGCTCTTGCGGTTGTTTTTAGGTTACTTTTGGGTATATAAGCTCACACATCACAGCCTTTATCAGGAATCAACGTTAGACGATATTTATTGAACCTATCCTCATGTGGAAAAGGTGAACATCTCAAACTTAGAATCAAACTTATATGAAATAAACAATGACACTTAACACAATCCATATGTTTATTTCATTGGGTCAAGTCATGTACTATGTTCCAATAACATACACATATGCAATTAAGTTGATAACTCCTTACCTATGATTTATAGAACTTAATCATCACTTAACTTGCATACTAATATTTTATGATAATTAATGTTCCTTGTTAATTTTCAAGATTATGGACGATTTAGATTTATTATTGTCATTCTAATGAATGATCCACAGAGATCTACAATTCAGATCCTCAACCTGAATGATCTGTCAATAATAAACTCTAGGAACAAATGATCAAATATCATCATTAACATAAACTAAGAAAATAAGTCATTAAATATTGACTTCTAGGACATAACTCCAACAATCTCCCACTTGGCCTAGAGTCAATCAATAGCGACTTCTAGCCAGTGAAGAATTTAGAACAATGTCATATATCCATATATATACATGTCTCGAACCTCAAAAGATATAATATACTTAAAACAAGTTACTCATACGTCCATCACGCATGGATGCACAACTGCATCTCGTATACCGCTTAAGGTAGAGGTTAAGTTAGAGTGTTCGCTGTGTCCGCGAACCTATCCAATTTTGTTTGACTCTATATACATATATACTCCTATATATGTGTTCTTGATCATCATCATGTGAGATCAAGTAACATCGTCATAGATCTTAGTTGCATCACCAATTTAATATTGGGTTCTTCAAGTTTAAGCTATGATTCGAGATGCATAGAATCATATTAGCTTGACTGAGAACTTCTCGATCCATACTACATTCTTTCATTGCTTCACAAGTTGCTATATATTTTGTTTTTTGGTTACGGAAACGGTTGTAATATCCCATTTAGAACACCTTCTAAACACCACATTTAAACAAAATATGTAGCTCAGTTGTATTTATATCAATCTTTCGAAAACTAGCATCAATATATCAATTTATATGAGCTTTCTTTCATCTTATCAGATGGAAAAACATATCACTCTTTCTCATAAGATACTCGAGGACATTCTTGATTATTGTCCAAATGTGTTTTTCTTTGTATCCAGTTGACAACTGTTTGTCATACTCCTTGGGTACAATACATAGGGGCATGTGCATAAATATGGCTTACATAATGAACTCATAACAGACTCATGCTTGAATTATATCGTGCACTCTTCTTGAATTGAGTTGCAACACACCGAGTCGAACTCAAGTATATGCCATACAACGTGGTTAGACATCCTTTCTAAGAGTCTATCTTTTCGTGTTTCTAGAACACTTTGTCATTATATGCACATTTTGCTCAAACCTGACATCCATCATAATCTATCTCCATAGATTTTGTTTCCTTGGATTTAGGTGACTTGCCCAAGTTCTCAATTGAGAAAACATTCTCCAGTGAGATCTTGACAATATTCATTTTCTTAACGTTATTCCCAATTAATGTCTTGTATCTTGTACAATACATGTAACACAATCATGCTCCTACTGACTATCTTGTCTATACAAGATATCCTTTTTGACGAAGTTCAACTCCTTGACTTCCTTGTCAAAATATTTATTCAAGTTTCCACAATACTTGCTTCAATCCATTAATGGATCCTTGAAGCATATATACATTTCTAGTAATACAACAAAACCTCGGTTTGTGTCAAATACACAACAACTTCCTTCATTCAATCGAAGAAGGCGGTTTTGATGTATCTTTCCATATATCTATATATACGAAATATAACTATTGCTAGAATGATCTTTATTGACTTATACACAGCTACAAGCGAGAAGCCGTGCTTTGTACATGGTCAACTCGTTATCGACTTAGACATAGCATCAATCATGAAATTGTGCTTTGTACATAGTCGACTTGCTATCCATATTTATCTTTCCTTTAAAGATCCAAATGTTCTAGATGGATCGCTCCTTCTTGAACATCAATCAAGGTCTATACCTTGTTGTTATATGTATGGATTGCACTTAAAGATCATACAGATTCAAACCATACTTGTGGAATCGGTTCTGTATTTATCAACGGATCTTCATATGTCAAGTACGAAGATGTTGTGAAGCCTATGCACTTTTCAGTTTAGGCAATTCACTCTCGTTGATTTTTGTAGGATTGGTTCTTGAGGTCTATGAACTACTTCTACAACATCTTGTAGAATAAGTTCTTGATCATAATGTATTGCACGAGTTTCTCTAACATCATCCATTCGTGAGATGTTTGAGTACTTTTTAGAAGCGAGCGTGCTTATAAACTTCTTCCTTTCACAACTGTTTGTGAATTAAGTTCCGCTCAACTCCCACTAAACACCATGTATGGAGTGACAAGTTTTCCATAAAGGTACTTCTTGTAGTGACGCATAAACTCCTTTAATGCTCACTTTACTCCCACTACTTCTTCTTGAGAATATCATTCTTCAAGATTACGTTATGATGAGCAACAACTATTTGTTCTTGTCATATTCGTTGAAGTAGTACCTATCGGTTAGTTCAAGATATCCTACATAATATTAAACGTTTTATTTGGGTTCAAGCTTATCAATCAATCGAACCTGGAAATAAGCTTTTCAACACCAAATCTTGAGAAATAATATACCTAGAGATCGAATCTCGTAAGATATCTTTCTCGATAGACTTCGATGGAATTTTTATTCAGTGTAAACAATATTGTCCTCAAACATAAATCCCTTACATGAGTCGAACAAGTCAATTTGATTTATTACCGATCGAACTATAATACCTTCATCCTTGGATACATTTTTCAATGTTCCTCATGTAGCGAGTAGTGAAACGTCTTTCATACTCTTTAGGTAATATATCAAACTATATGACTTAACTATTTACCATGATCCTTCTTAAGACTTTTGCTTAACTTGCATACACATATGCAATTAAGTTGGTAACTCCTTACCTATGATTTGTAGAACTTAATCATCACTTAACTTGCATACTAATCTTTTATGATAATTAATGTTCCTTGTTAATTATCAAGATTATGGACGATTTAGATTTATTATTGTCATTCTAATGAATGATCCACAGAGATCTACAATTCAGATCCTCAACCTGAATGATCTGTCAATAATAAACTCTAGGAACAAATGATCAAATATCATCATTAACATAAACTAAGAAAATAAGTCATTAAATATTGACTTCTAGGACATAACTCCAACAGCGAATCGGGTAATTTTAAAAATTTTATTAACCGATAACATCTAGGATCGTTCTTATTATTGCTAACTTTCTTTATTTTATTTGCATCGCAATCAAATATATTCCTATAAGAAGGATTGTAGAACCATACCTATGGTCTTTAACGAAGTTCTGTTCCTCTTCGGTTCACCTTGAATCCGAAACAAGAATGACAGTCGAATCCGTGCTAGCGAACTACCCGTCAACACCTAGCTCCGTCGCCCGTATCTTAATCGATTGCTTAATCGATAGAATATTTTAACAAGTATTTAGAAGAAAAGAAGAACAAAGCTTCAACACATGAAGACTTACTTGTACACAAAATTTCTGATCTGCTTTACCTTTAAAACACAAGAAGAAACCTTTTCAATTTCATATAGCATGTAAAGCCACTAACCAGAAATTAAAACAGCACTTTAATTTCTGACTTTGCAGCACTAAAATCTTGATAACTCTCTGTAGGAAACTCCAAACGTCCTGAAACTTAGACCATTGGATTCTACACTTCAAGGGCTACAATTTCCATATATCATTTGCCTAGAATGGTTATCATTTGCTATACTAATTTTATGTTTAAAGTTGGCTCAAATTCTGACACGAATTTAAGGCCTTCTTTCTTCTTCATTTGTTAAAATAATTGGGCTTGGGCTTCAAATAAATTTATACATTTCATAATAATATTCATATATTATTATAATATGTGAAATTTATATTATCCTTATAATATACACATATTAATATATTTATTCTTTGCTAGTTAATCACGTCACGTGATATAATTTTTCTATTTGTACTTTATTTCATGCAACATGAAACTTTGTATATAGAAAATATATTTCTTGTTTCCCATTCAGTTGGTGTGACCTATATTGAGGATCCATATTATGTTGGCAATGGAATAATTATTTTATTCCATAAACTGTAAGCGGTACTCTAGCATACATTACAGCTACCCAAATAATATAGATGTTTAGCAAATCCTTTTACGAAACACGATCCTTTGTGTCTATTCTTTGCCATATGATATTATGTCTATTATACAAAGTAGGGCTGTGTCATCTTCGTATTATAATCTTTTCTTGGTCTCTAATAAGTAGGATTATATAATTATAACTGCACTTCAGTTATATTGGATCCATTTATAATCTCACTTTACCAAGGGGCCCTTTATAATATCATTCCTCAATTAATGAGTGGCAATTAGCTATTGATATATATATTTTCCTCCTACACAAGTTACATACAAAGAACTATTACTTTTATCACCACTTGCTTCAAATGGTTTTTAATAATAATTACGTTGCATATCCCTTGTGTGAAAAATATATCATATCAATCTTAGAATTAATGACACGATAAAAATATTAATGACACAAACACAATCCATATAATATTTTTATCAATTAGGTCTGTTCAATATATGAAACTTTTCATATACTCGTGTTATTAAATGATAATCCTTTATCAACGTTTACAGAACTACAACGTACTTTTAATCAACACAACAGTCTTATATGGCATATTAGTGTTCCTGCTAATATCCAAGACCTGTGAACATTTTAGAGATATATATTCATTTTATTTAGAGTTCTGCGGTTCAAGACCAAGAGCATCTTCTTGAACACTTCTAAATATGAATATAAACTCATGGAACAAAATGTAATAACATCCAATTCATAAATATAACATATAAAAGTAATCATCATAAGATAACTTTTAGAACACAATTCCAACAATTTTATCGCTGTTTTAGATGATTTTTGTTAGAACTGTCTAGTTGCTGTAAAATCAGTTACAGAAGGTCGTAATACGCCTAAGAAATATGCCTAAACCAAAAGAAAGTTTCTTAATAATATTTCCATAAGATAATTTTGTTAAATAACAAAATCTTTGATTTCCAGTCAAGAATCCGGCAGCATCTCCCTTTTTCCATGTTTAATGGGGTCTCCTACCCATGGCTAAAGCCATGGAAAGGGAGATGCTACCAGGATTGGTGAAACACCAGTCGAGGTAAGAGGCTAAAAATTGGAGAAACTCCAATCAAAGCAAAGAGGAGCTTCAATCTAGAGAATCTCTAGATAGAGCTTATAAGCAGATCCAAAGTGAGAGAGGGAGAGAAACAATTGAATCAATCAAACAATTCTTTGATAAAATTCGGTTGTGAAACCTTGATCCGAGCAAAACATTCAAACAACACTCGAATTTCATTCAAATTTCATAAATTGAGTTGCAAGAAACCATCTTTACGCTTACCTTCACCTTACCTTTTGTTTACAATAGCTCAGATGCTTTCGATTATACTTGACTATGCCTTGATATCTATGCCTATGAGCTGTTTGTTAAAATGCCTAACACAATCTAATTACCTAAGCTTCTTTAATGGCTAGCCTATATTGAATGTATGTGTTCAGAAGTCTCTAGAGAAATTCTCTAGAGGTTCTGAAGTGAGCTCTTGGACCCGGAAAGAGGATCCTTGCTTCATCCGTTGATGGGGTATTTATAGTCTTCGATGTCAGGTGGCTTCTTCAAGAAGGGGGTCGACTTCAATTGATCTCAGCTCTTCATTTGGAGGCACACGGATTGTCCTCTGATCCAACGGCCGAGAGATGGGGATATTGTGCTTTCTCCCATGGTCAACAGTGGGGTATGGAGGTTTGACTGAGGTTGTTACAACGCCTTGGACGCGGTTTGGTTTCCATCGTCGATCCTTGATGCTCTCTGATCTGAGGGCTATCCTTCTGCCACCTGGGGGAGTCGCATTGGGCGGTCAACAAGGGTGCGAGAGTGTTGACCAGGCAGTTACGAAGGCAGTTGCGCCATTTCTCCTCTCCTCTTCTTTTCTGTTGGAGAAGAAGGACCTTTTGTCTAAGGCCCACGAGTCGGATTGAGTGAGAGACAGAAAGATGGGAGTGCCTGGTCTATCGTGCACCAGTGAAAAATCAAAGATGTTAACGCCTTCGGTTCATGCACTGAGTCCACGCGATGTTGAGGCGGGAGAAGAGAGTTTGAAAACCAGCGACACACTTGTTTTTTCCCGAATCCTCTGCAATGGTTGCACGCGCCAACTCTTTTTATTTTTGCGGGATTTTTCGACATTTCATTTAAAATAAACCATTTATTTTGCTGCCAAATGAAAATAATTTATTTGAGGGCCTTCCCAGGGGTATTTTTGGATGAAATTTTGGGGATAAGTTCAGAAAAAATATGGGGGATTTAATGGTTCAAGGGGTTTTGTGAGATTCCTCATGGTTTTATTTTGGTGATTTTATGGATTTTGGGGGTTTCTTTGCAAATTGTGAGGTTTCTTTTGGGATTTTGAAATCATGATAATTCATCATAATTCCTAAGGGATTTTTGGGCAATTTTTCATAATTTTTGGAGTTCGTTTGGTATTTTCCATGAATTTTCTCAAATCCCCCTGTATTTATTATCCATGAAATTTGTTTAATTATTTTCATGAATTTGGCATTATAAAATGGGGTCAAACATCACATCTATTCCTGTGAATGTAAATATAACGACCTAGATATACTGTAGCGAAAAAAATCGAACGCCTAGACCATTTTCGAAGTTCGGTCCTACAGCTTTTGTCTTCCTCTGTATGAACCGCCTCAAGTTAGGACTTGGCGTCACCTTCTACGATTACAAATGTCGGTCTCTCGTGCGCGCGCTATATGATTGCTTCAAGCACTCGGTTGACTTCCTTCCTATCAAGCTTCTCTCTCTTTCTTTGTTGGAACAAATTCAAAACACAGATATAGAGAATCAGAGGGCAGTTACAATTAGAGGGGGTATATATAGGAGTCGGTCTGAACAGAAAGGGACTGTTCAGATCACGATCTCAGCGGTCTGCTTGCCCTGCAAGCGACCTACTAGGTCGTTCAGTGATAACGGTCTACTTAGAACGACTCCACACACTTTTACTAACATGCACATTCAAGAAAAAAAAATAGAATTTTTTACTTGTACTACACACCAGTGGCAAAGCCACGTTATTTTGGTGGTCCAAGGACCACCTCAAAATAAAAAATTTACTTGACAATTAGTATGTTTGTTAATAAAAAAATATATATAAGAAGTTAGGGAACCATCTAAAAAATTTGAAGGACCTAGCTAGGCATGTCGTATCTGATTTGAATCGCGTAACGACTCCTAAAATATCGCACATGGACCCATATCGTATCCGTTCTAATGAATCACATTTATCCACCTTCCGCAAAGAATCTTATTAAGATATAACTTATAATAGAATAGGAGATTCTTGGATGAATGATTTCTTGTGATCGGCTCTCTGAACGTACTGGTCAAAATTAAAACCTTAAACTACCGATGTAAATCATTTGCTGCACATCTTAGGGGTCGAATCACTGAGACGGAACTATTCCTAATCTAAGTATCCTAATTAAGTATCCTAATGTAACAAAGAACTTTTGGGAGAATGGTCAAACAAATCTAAGGTAAATAAAAGCTCCAAACTAAACTTGAGAAAATATAATAATAAAACAAAATAGGAGGTCCTGTCTAAAATGCTTTGGCTTCTGTCAAGGGTCGAACAGACCGTTCCAGCTGCAGAATGACCGTTCTAACCTCTATTGGCACTCTGGAACTTCCCGTTCTACACTACAAACTGCCCTCTCGTGCGATCCGTTCTAGTGTTGGACCGGTCCGTTCCAAAGGTCAATACATCACTTGTTAGATTGTTTACTTCAATAATTGTGTCGTTTATGCAAGATTTGGTAATTTTAACAGAGATTGGCCTAAACTCTAACAACTCGTTCAGGTTAAGAATCTAAATCAAATCACCGTACTCCAAATCCCTAAACGTCAACTCTCGTTTCTTGATTTAGGTGATTTAGTTCATTCCTTGGATCTATAGGCTAACCCTAACCTCTCGATTATAGTAAAGTCTCGATCTCTCGAAGACTTGGTCTAACATCTCGGAAACTAACCTACCAATTTGAGTTATTGTCATGTCATGATGCAAGTCAATAGATTTTATATTCTAAATTCTAAATGTGGCCTTTGTCTGGAGGGATATCAATCAATAATCATAAAACACAACAATAACATATAAAATCAAGCACAAGGAATAAAACATAACCATCAACAATTAATTAAACTAAACATCCATAACGAACTTAGCAACAAGTCAAAGGTTTTCAACCATAGTCCCTAAAAACGACTACTCACTACTCATCATAACACAACAGTAAGCAGGATTTATCGACAATACAAACATAGAGAAAGAAAACAAGAAATACAACAGTAAGCACGAAATCTTCTCTAAGTAGATGTTGTGCCTCCACTGGAATGGGTCGTCTTGACCTTGGAACGGTGAGTTCCAAGGTGAGTCCTCCGTTCTGCGACGGCTGTAACTCTGATCAAGCTTGGAGGGCGGCTAAAAATCCTAGAAAAGTTCTCTTTTTTTTTTTTGCTTGGAGGCTGAGCAAGTACTTATATAGCATCCTCAGGAACCGACTTGGTGTGAAAACACGTCAAGAGTTGCCTCGTATTGGAGAATTTCACTTAGAAATCAATTAATAACAATAGTGGGATCTATATTTTTGTTTACCCATTGTCCATCTGACACGATTCTATTTATTTTCAAGGTTTTTAACACAAAGCATAAATTCATATGAACTTTATTCAGTTTTAATGTTTACAAACTCACGTGGACAAATTTTAATGAAAATTCTTTCGTTAAGTACTTATAAGAAAATTAGCAAGGTCCAAGTTTGTGATTTAGATATAAGACAGATGTAATTACAAAAATAATTTACCATTTTAATACAAATAAAATAAAAAAAGATTGATGTATGATGAGGCCTTACTCTATCGTTGTTTGAGAAGCCTTACCGAAAATAAAAACTGATTTATACTCAATTCAGCCACTAAATTAACTTAATTAGTATAGACGGATTGTCGAACTCAGGGACGGACTATTCAATTACGCCTATGTTGCTTGGGTGCGGGTGCGGGTGTCGCGTCGGATTCGTTGCGGGTGCGGGGATTCGGCATTTTTCAAAAAACGCGGATACGGCTGTATATATAAAATAATTAAAATAATTAAAATATATATATTTATATATTTTGTTATTTGGTGCATATGAAATTTTTTTTAATAAATTGGACTATAGCACTAATCGCAATGAGAAATTGGAAAAAAACAATATCTAATGATTAAAAAAAAACTATTTTATTTGAGCAAATATCTGGTTCAACAATTTGTATTTTAATTTATAATGATTTAACCAATATCTAAATTAAAAATCATTATAATTTGAAACTTGTCTCCGACTCTCCGACAACCCAGTGTAATTTGGATGTTTTGGACTATATTAGATTAATAAACGACCAATTAAAGGCCCAGTGGAAGTGTGTTTGTCCGGTTTTTGAAGTATGAGATTAGTCCCACTAGTATATATGGAAGGACCGAATAAAGAACAAGAAGATTTGTCCTAGAGTGCCTGTGGATGCGCACAACCAACCCACGTGCTATATTCAATAGTCAATACATCATTCATTACATATATTTGCACCCAGGATCCGGAATGATTACATATATTTGTACCCAGATCCAATACGGCAGTCAAATGGAACTGGATACGCGTGTCGGCGACGAATTGCTGACCGTATCCAACGGTCAAAGTAATTAAAATATTCAGATACGCCAGCTGGCGAATCCGGTGCGTACCGCACGCGTGTCGCACACGAATCCGCGTCGGATACGTGTCCGACACGGGATACGACAGAAAATTAGCGTATCCACGTAACATAGAATTACGCAGAGCGTTTGCTCTAAAATCTAAGCTAAATGAAACTAGGATAACAAGTTGATAATAGGATTCAGATAATTGAGGGATTAAACTAAAACTATTGAACTTGCTAAACTAATGAATTCGTGGAAATCAAATAAAAATAAAAAATATAGATAAATTTGTGTGGGTGTCGGCGGTAAATTTTTTAATTACTAGAAGACACGGCAAACTTTTTTACCTTGCAGTAAATAATTTTTAATATTTTGAAATTAGGACTCTGTAGAAAAATCTGTTGCTTCCTCTTCTGATCATTGGAATGACCCGTTTCAGCATTTAAAGAGTCATTGACATTGTAATAAATCTGTACCTTTCGTCCCTTTATGTTTCTTTTTTGTTTGCTCTAAGAAAAAGCCCGTAGGCCCCTTCATTTTGGAAGCATTTGTGGTAAAAACAATAGTGGTAAAAAGAGAAGAGGGAAGGGGAGACAAGGAAATCAAGTCAGGAAATCACCTTCGCATCTTCTCCTGCACTAGGAAATTACCGCTGCCCTTTTCGGCTTCGCCCGCCTCTTCTCCAGTCCCGCCCCTTTGCAAATCACCGCCGCCCTCCTCAAGCGACGACGAAATCAAGTGCTGCTGCAGAATCCTCCGTGGAGACAAGGTTTTTAATGTTTATTCGAGAATTTGATTTGATTCTTTAGTTAGAAAAGTTACAATTTGTCTTTTTTTATAACAATTTTTCTTCATTTGTTTGAGTTTAGATGGTGATAGAGCCGAAATTTTCACATTTTTTTTATTAGCAATGATTTTGGGTAATTAAATATGTGACTATCTGCCATTGAAAATGGAAGGATATTCAAAAATTTAATGTGCTTGGAAAGGAAATGTTGTGGTAATTTGCAGACGCAAGTAAATTAATGGACGATTTATTGGATTATTTGTCTGCCATGGGGAAAAAAATGGAAGGATATACAACCTTAATGTGTTTGGAAAGACATATAACTAAATATCACATCCTTCTTTCTCCTTTTCCCCTGCCATTTTAATTTTTAATTAAAATAGATAAAATCATCATAAAATCATCTAAAATGGTTGTCAAGATTGTATGATTTTACAGTTCACCACACCTTTTAGTTATAATTTGATAATAAGCTGCTTATGCCAACATAAAACCAGAGGAATAAAATAAAGAGATGAAATAAAAAGGTGATCAAGCTCATATTATTTGATCTAAATGTTTTATTTAATCTTAATTATTTGTCTTTTTACTTATTTCATTCCCTTTTACGTGCATATAATGATAAGATTAGCATTATAAATGACCTGTCTGTTGTCTTATAAACCTGAATTACCAGTTTTGATTGTGTTCCTATATATTATTAAGAAAAAAGTCATGGGATTTTGTTCAATTGTTCAGGACTTCAGGGTCTTAAATAAAGTAATGCTAAGAATTCAGTATATCAGTGTGCACCCGAAGCAAATCGTCCAGAAAAAAAATTTACATAATTATTTTGTCTTTGTGCTACCATTGAAGATTCTGGTACCTAATATGTATTTCTCAATTTAGATTTTTATTGTTTACCTAATAGGACAAATTTGGTTGAGCAATAAGAATTACAAAGCCGACATTTGTTTCTGGTATTTTATATTCTGTTAGGTTACACAAGCACTTCTGGGGATGCTTTGTTCTGTTAGCTTCATACGCAGGTCTGGATTGTATGATTTTGACACCAATTTGGCAATTTTCAATAAATCACGGAAACTGCAACAAGGGTCCTTCATTTTTCTATTTCTGCTAGACTTTTGGTCACACAAAAAGTTTTGCCTTTACATGTCTTCTTTAATTCTTAGAGTTAATTTCTTAGAGTTAATGACATATTTACTGTCACACAAATCACATGCCTTTTTTTCGCTCTTGATTTATTGCTAACGCTTGCCAATAATGCATTGTCTTCAATGGCATCATTATGTATTTAACACATTCTGGAACTGTCATTATAATTTATAGAATTGCTGTTACAAATTTTGAGTCATTTTCTAGATATGGTCAGATATTTCTTATTTTGTTTCCGAGCTTATTTTTTACCTTTTTGTGTTAAATTGTATAACTAAAGGCAAAAGGGAGGTAATATGTTATAATTTGCATTACTAACGTACTAAATAATTTTTAATTATTTCCATGTATATATCATAAGCTGGTAACAAAATTATAATGGATAGATGTTAAGGTCAAGTATTATTATTAACAAATTATACTTTATATTATGTAATTAATGACAAGTCATACTTGATTTCATTTCATATCTTTAATTTTTTTACTTTTAACCTGTATCTTTGTTGCTGTTTTTATGGAAGGAGTAATTTATTTCTATTGATCATATTTTAATTACAATTATAATTGTATAATTCTATATATATATAGGTCTCCAGATTAGACGTACTAAAACAATACAAACTGTATAATGTAACAAATTAAATTAGAAGTAAATTCGTCTATTAGTGAGAAAAAATAGAAGATTTCTAATGTTATTCGTAAATGAAGGTGTATCCATGGGGACAAACAAAGGCAATATTCTTGATTGGTTCTTTGGATTTGAACCGTACGAATCTGAGTAGCAAGAGAAGGTGCATCCATTTGTAAAATCATTGCGTCGTTATCGAGTTTATCCAAAAGAGAAAGGAAATTGTAGAATAAACCTCTATAAATAATTTCCATAATCATTAGAAATAGTTATTAGTTATTCTTATAAAACGGAAAGTTTTCATACAGCTAATTTGATTTGTTGCAAACAAACAATAATAAAAAGTTTAGTAAAAATTTTTGTATCGAGCGAAGCTCGATAAGCCCCTCTAGTTAAGATAAAAACCTGATGAAATTGTAAACTAGGGGATCGAGTTGTTCACTTCTTGATTTAGTTCCGAAAACGAGCGACCCTTCTACTTTCGTAGCGGTCCGCACGAATCACTAAAGGTCGACTGGACTCAGGCGATATACTTGTTTCTAAGTTTGCACAGACAACAATCGAATAGTCCAAGTATAACTCCTATTCCAAACCGATAACTAAGTAGTCTAACTAGTTCAATCTGGTCATTTGTGTGAGATAGGTAACGATTAACCGAACTTAATCCTAACTTTCGTCTAGGTTAAGGTTCAACTAGCCGTTATGACTGACTCCCTATCTATCCTAAGTGTCAACTTTCGCTTCTTAACTAAGGGTTGAAAGTTATGATCTTTGGGTCTTATGATATCTCTCAACTTTCGTTTATTGAGATTAGACTTCATCATTTCTGATTCTTGATCTAGGCTTTCATCTTTCGATTAGTTGCCATCTAAGGATATGTTGTTGCAGAATTGTCCTAAGCTTGATTGGGTTTAAGCTCCTAGTCTTGAGTTTGGCCTAAACTCAACATGAAAATACCAAATCTACTTGAAAAAAATTCAGAACAACAATTAAGGATAAATCACAAAGATCAATAACACAAAAAATCAAATATAAACTAATTAAAACATACTAAATTAAACAAAACCATAGGTTCACAACTATGCCCCTAAACTGTATCTAGTCTTTACAGATCATCATTAAAACACAGGTATCAAACATCAGATCTAGATAAGTTGAAGGAAAAGAAGAGATTACAACAAATAAACTCGGTTTCCCTCGGCTTTCTTCTCTGCCTCGAGCATCAAGCGGCCAACCTGGAGGCCAAGCGATCGCCTGAAGGCTCAGAAGTTGTAGTCCTGGATCTCTTAAGTGGTGTTTTCTCTCTCTTTCCAGAACTCACTCCTTCTTCGCCTTCTGGTCCTTTTATAATGTTGCCTTGTAACCTCCAGATAAGAAGATCGTGCCAGTTATTGCAGTTTTTGTCCAGTAAGAGCATGAGAGGAAGTAAGGTTGAGAATAACTGCTCGGATTGAAAACTGCTAAATTCCATACTCGCGGTCCACTTAGACTTCAAGCTGCCCGTTTGGTCGTCAGCAGATGTGTCCTCAACTGTCTGTCCGCTCACATAGCAAGCTGAGTCGCTCAAATGCTCCAAAAATTGTGCAAAAACTTCCAGATCCAAAATAATTCCTATAAAAAAAACTAAAAGGGCATAGCAGTACCTATATCTAACAATTATATGCAGAAATTAAGTTAGAAACATATAAAATTAACAGTAAATTAGGGCCAATTTGGGTCAAAACCTTAGTATGAAATCTTCCTAACAATGTATTTGTACAAGAAGTAGAAAACAACTCATAAATTTTATGAACATAAAGCAAATAATAACGTGTCTTTCGTACATATAGGCAAAATCCAAAAATAATTCAAAAAGATTTGATAAATAATGAAAATGATATTATTCAACATTGTAGATACAAAGATTATTTTTATCTGCCACAGAAAATTAAGAACATACATTATTCATTACCTATGTTACCCCGGTACTTCGAAACATCAGCCGTACCCGTACCGGGTACAAATCGGGTACTGATACCGTACCCAGTACGTACCGTATAAGTCAATGGTCAACAGTCAACGATCAACGTGTTGATATTAGTGTTTACGTCATTTATTTATGTAAGTTCCAAGTTTATGTCATTTATTTGTGCAAATTCTAAGCCGTAGCTAAACAAAATTATGTTATACACATTATATTTTGTAATATAATATAATTATAGATCAATAACATATTCAAATAATATATATATATCGTCGTACCCGTACCAGAGATTTTTGAAAATTTTCGTACCACCGTACCCGAATCGTACCGGGTACGGTACTCGTACCCGTACCAATGCAACATAGTTCATTACTGTTCATTTTTCCATCTAGCATTCAAATAGTGTTAATATTAAGTAGCTAGCAATTTTTTTTTTCTATTGTAGAATTTGAAGAAGAGATAAAAAAAAGTGTTTGAATAATTTTTTTTTATTATCATCTAAACAATATTAAATGGGACATAAATTTACAGGTAATCTTTTTTTTTTGGGTGTGTGTGTTAGTCTAAGTCAGAAAAAGGATATGGGACACGAGAATGATAACGAATATAGATTATATAGATTATACATAATAAAATATGTTCGATCGACACTTCTTTTCTTATTTTGAAACGCACATGCAAAACACAATGAAATGCTTTGTTGTCATGTTCTTTGTTTTTTAGATTATCTTCAATTGTATCAATTGAACTAAAATTTGTGGCTCGTAAAACTTAAAAACATCTCACATCCATAATAATAGCTTTCGTACAACAGAATCCGATCAGACAAGTTACTTCTCATTTAATCCACTCTTGTACTTGGATCCTTTGTGGTAGGAAATGATAACGTCTCTATCATTGACAAGGGACTGAGGGAGGCCATTGTCTCTCAAAAGTTTAATTGTAAGTACTTTTTTTTTTTTAACTAAAATGTGGGTCGAGCCCAGCATTTTAATATTGATAAATAAAGTTTTAAAACAAAGCCAGCAAGGGGCTGGAAATGTTACAAAGGAGAACTAAACTAAACTAGCAATTAAAAAATTAAAGTAAAAATGGCAGCACCAAGACAGTAACACTGTAACAGAAACTAAGAAAGAGACAAATAAAAAAAGCAAAAAGAAAACAGCAGCATCCGAGCTAAGTCTGAGAAAGATTCGAAAAATTCCATTCTTCAAGCACTCTAAGAGCAACTGCGAGAGAAGTTGAAGAAGTATTGTTGAAAACTCTGAAGCATCTTTTCCTCCAATTTTAAGTACAATTTTAAGTACTTATATAGCTGATATTCAATTTTATAATTTATTTGAAGAGCTTATACTTATTGCCATCTGAAAAGTATATTAAGAAAAAAAAACACTTGACAACTAATCTTAATATATCTTCTTAAACTAATTTATGCATGATAAAAATTAAAAGATAAACTTATGAGTTTGTTGTTTGATATATATATAAATAGAATAAAGCATCAATCAAATTTAGTATCATTTGATGTAGTATCAGGAACTATTAATTCAAAATATTAAAAATTTCAAGTCGCTTAATAATCAGAGCAAGGGTCCATCTCATCATTTTTTTATAAAAAGATAAGATCATTATACTGTAGATCTTGCATATTATTATGAGCTTCGAGTTTAAATTTTATAATTGTCATTATTTAAAAAATAAATAATTGTCAAATGATCCCAGTTCTTTCATCTTTGATCTTTCATTATTGTTAAAGACTTAGGAAGGGATGAAGGCGCAATAAAATTCACTGTACCAGTGTTTATCAACACTAAAAAGAAAATCATTATACCAGCCACAGGGGATCCAAATTCCTCCTTTTCCATAATTAATGAACAGGAGAAGTATATCCCAAAAGCATAATCCAGATATCACGCCATGGGCCTTTCTGGTAGACCAAAAAATTGAACATGGGACCGTGTGGCATGTAACTTTCTAGCATGTGGCGGGGCTATTCAAAGGAGTTTGGCATATCTTCGGTTACAATCATTCTACATTGCTATTATTAATAGAGTTTTTAATTATAATTGCTGCAACTATCTGAGCAATATACGTCCCAAGATTCGATATTACTATATTCATAATTTTATTTCGCCTTTCTTTTATTTTACTTTTTACTATACGATATTTGTGTGTCTTGTTGAATTTATACTAGCAAAAGATATCCTCATACGTGGACAAATAAAAAACCAAAATAATATTAAGCAATTAAAAAAGATATGTTGCTCAATCTATGAGAGATACATGTAATTATATTTCTCAATTTGTTTTCTTGTTAATCAGAAAACCAAAACATGTTGTTGTTTCGTCTGACGATTGATATCCAACCACAAATCAAATTGATTGAACAACAGAAACACGTGTTAGCACTTAACACGCTAGATCTAGCGTGCTAACACCTCTTAGATATGTGTGTCTATAAGTACTAGAGGAGCATATCGAGCTTCGCTCGATGTAGATGTTTGTATAAGAATATTTTTACTATGTTTCTATAATTTAATTATGTTCATTTTTAGATATATTTATCTTTAGAAATATAGTTTAGTTATCGTAGGTAATTTGATTTGATTAAATTTAAAGAGTTTGATCATTTTAAAGAAAAAATTATATGTGTGTAAATATAGTTATAGTTATAGTTATAGTTATAGTTATGTTGATATTATTCATGAAATGTAATATGTTTATAAATGACTTAAATAAAAAATATATATATACTAAAAGATCTGAATTTTTTTCTATTTTCAATTGAATGAATTTAATTTATACTTTGTAAATCGAAATTAAGAATGGTGAAGAAGAAAAATTAAGGTGGGGAGGGACTCTAAGCAACACAAAAGAGATAGAGATATGATGAAAATGAAAATAGGAAGAGATCACAAAAATCAGAAAACAAAACAATGTATTGCCAAATTATTATCTGATGTTGAACCGACTCAGTTTTATGAGCAATAACACCCGACACACAATTAGTTACAAAGTATTACATTACAGAAATCAGAAAAAATGATATTGCACAACTATTTCACAATGCTTGGAGTGTCGAATGATATTTAACCAAAGGATCCTGACACTCACACATCTTTATTTATAATATTGATTGATTAGCAAAAGATGTCTTCGTTATGTGGGCAAATAAGAAACTAAAATATTAATATTATTTTTGTTTCATATAGAACTTTATATGTTATAGGCAATAAAGATATAGTAAAATAAGTACTTTAGTCTTTCCTTTTAAATCAATAGCTAATTTGGTAGTAACTTAATCTTTTTTAATAAAATATCTTGACCTTTTGATCTGAAATTAAGATCTAGATCACTGATCAGATCAAATAACACAAATCAATGGTCTATAATTGATATAAAAATTGTTTACGCTCTTTAATTTATCTGACATATTTACACTCTTTAATGGATTATTAAAGATTCTTTTATAAGCAGTAGAGATATAAGAAAGAATAAGAGAATAAGAGATAAACAAACGAGCTTCTTCATTTTATTCGATCCGAAAAATATAGAATGGAAACGAGCTATACCAGTATACCACCAATATAGTAAACGAGCTTTAACCGGGATAACAATGTACAGGACCTTTTATTATATTGTGGTCCTGATTAGAATCAGTCTTTTTTTTTTGCATGAAATGGAATTCTCATGTACTTGCAATCCTTTGATCAAAATAAACACTTTGATTTCATTTGATCGAAATTCCATGATATTATATCCAGCAAAATTTTTCATGTTAATAAATCTAATAAAATTCTAAAAAATCAATTTTAAATTTCTAACCGAATGGAATTTCGCGTGAAAATTATTTTGATTGTTGGATCTATTTTGATCATTTTCAAGGAAGTACATGTGCATTATTATTGGATCTATTTATTTCCTAATAGATTTTAGATTGGAGACGAGCTCAGCAACGTATAGGACCCACTACCTTTTTCCCTCACCACCACAACCCGCTTTGTCATGGCCTCCCCGCCGCTACGCGCCAAGTATCCGTGAGTCAATTAGAGAAATAGTATGCCACCACTATTCGTACACTTAAATGTTCACTCCTAGTCTGGGTCTCTTCGTGTACACATTCCGAGAACTCGTAGCAAAACTCTATAATTAGCGCTTTTTTCTCAAGCCTTCGAAAAAGGTTCGTGCAAAAACAGTCTCTTTTCCTTCCTCCTCTCCTCTGCGTCTCTCTCCCGAGAACTCTGTCGGAATTTCGGATCTCTCTTCTTCTCTTGTTCATTTCTCTCTCTTGTCTCCTCTCTCCGGTGAGATTTCCTGATTCAGGCGCGGAGGACATGGCTGGCGATGAAGGATGGGCCTCCTCTTGCCCCGCTCTCCTCAAAAACCTCTCCCTTCTCTCTCCTCAACAGGTTACGTCATCCTCTCTCTCTATATATATATCTCTCTACTCAAAACGTTACCTATTGTAAGAATTTGATTTATAAAATGGTTACTGGTAACTGTTTCTGCTGCTCCCGTTCAAACTGAGATGTTGGGGTCTCATTTCTGTACGGGAGCTGATTGATCCTTGTTTATTGAACGTGAAAGAGAGTATCAAATAGTAAATTTATAAATGTTTTGTTGAAATCATTAGTAATTCACAATAGATGCTTAACGTTCAATCCAAGATGTTCTGTGATGTTTAACTGGCTTTTGTAACAGTAAGACTTTGTTTGGTTTGTTATTTTCACCCTTGGGAGATTCTTAAGTAATCATTTGGATAGCTCTTCGTTTTGTACAAATGAATATAATATAGTGCTTAGATAAGCCAAAAGTAGAAATTGCCTCATTGCGAACCTATAGTAAGTTTTGTACTGTCCTGTACCAGCAATAGCACTTGGGCATGATGCCCCAGTCCCACTGGTATGACATTGAATTCTTATTCTGGTTTTCTTCTTAAAATTTTGTGTTAACCAACATTTATCTAGATATTAGTATTGAAACAACAATCACTCAATTATCATTTGTTTAAATTTTACATCTTCACTATTGGTAATCTTTTATGGTATGGAATAAGTATTACATAAATTAGCTGTAACAAAATTTACTAATTACTTGACTGGGTTTTCCTGAATTGAGCTGTTATCTAAAATTTGAAATGCATGTTTCCTTTACCAGATTGAACTTGCAAAGATGCTTTTGAAAGAGGGGCAAAAACATCTTTTTGATGATTGGTCTGATGCTGATGTTGATGTTGAAAAAAAGAAGGCTTTTTTCGATCAGGTTTGGAATTTTATTTACAAATAAGAACTTCTATCTTATATATTTTCATACTTTGAGATACTAAAATTCATAACTAAATGCAGGTGGCTCTGCTTGATTCGAGCTATCCTGGTGGTTTAGCATCCTACATTCAGAATGCTAAAATACTATTGGCTGATTCTAAGGCTGGTAAAAATCCATACGATGGCTTCACTCCTTCTGTAAGTCTGTATAAACTTTATTTGAATATTGTCTTTGCCTTTTCATAAACTGAAAATTTCATAATAAGTGTTCTGAGGATTACCATAATATAAGTTGTTATTTTCGGATTAAGGTACAGTACAGTTATGAACCAGTTAATTTAAGTCTAAAACTCAAGAAATATCTCAAATTGGGAATACAGCTAGGTAAATTTGTTGAAGCTAAGATTGCTCATAGTACCAGTTCAGGTTTGAATTGAAACTGAACTTCACAAATCTGAAACTTTGATTGGATAATTAGAATCCCAAATACCACTACCAGAGTAGGGCATCTGACAAAAATATGAACGTAGGTGCCGGAAGGGGAAGTTTTGACATTTGGAGATGAGAATTTCATGGAGTTGGAAGAGGCTGGTGTTAAAGAAGCCCGCCATGCTATTTTTGTTCTTGTGGCTGGCGGCCTTGGTGAACGTCTTGGTTACAAGGGCATTAAGGTAAGTAACCTTTTTTATATATATGGGACCAATGTATTAATATGTTATCTTTATTTTCTGGCAAACTTTTGTGCTGCTATGGAATGTCAGGTTATTTCTTGTACCTCTGTAAAAAGATTATGATGCCCCTGTGAAGAGAGGAAAGTTTTTAAGTATTTTCTTATTAAACACATACCATAATTAAAAAAAAAAAAGGGATAGAAAAAGGACTCTTAAGCATTTCTGCCCATTTATCCAGTTGAAAGATAACCAAAGTATCCCATCTTCCTCATAGGTATTACTGTGCACAAAACTAAATATCAGGAAGGAGATGTGTAGTTTGGGTATTGTTTAAAGTTATCAAGAGAGTAGAATATACATGATACTTGTGTTACTTTTGAGGTCTTGTAATTCTGTGTGCATAATCTCCTTTCAAAGATTCCTTTCAAGCTTAAGGAGAGATCTTTTTCTAGGATGTCCTAAGAAACTATAGGGTGGCTTTATCTCGTTCTTTTTACTTATTCACAATATGCACAGAGAATTGGGGATGTAACCTCACCTGATATAAAGTGTATATAATGAAATTATCGATCATCTGGTTGGTCTCTATTGCAGTTGGCACTTCCAGTAGAAACAACCACAGGAAAATGCTTTCTTCAGCATTATATTGAGTCTATTCTTGCTTTACAGGAGGCTAGTGCTAAATTAGCACAGGGTATTGTCCTCATTCCCTCAAACACCTCTATTTTTTGTTTCTGAAGACCTGTTTTCTCCTTTGTACATTTGAAAAAATGTTGCTGCTATTGGGTTATGACTTCTGAGAATATTTTCTTTTTGTTGCTTTTAAGTGTTACTTTTTTGAATCAAGATTTGACTTGCAATAATTGGTTTGAGCAATTTATGAAGTAGAACTGTGAACTTATGGTTATCATATTATCAGATGAACTTCTAGCTAAGATTCCTTTAGTCATAATGACTTCTGACGACACCCATGCACGTACTATTGAGCTTCTGGATTCAAACTCTTATTTTGGGATGGAATCCTCTCAAGTCAAGCTTCTAAAGCAGGTGCTGCTTTCGTTTGTTTTAAATATTGTCTCTTTCATAGAGAAATCATATCTTTGCATCTCATATTTGCTAATTGTTGTACTAGTAAATTTTACAGGAAAAAGTGGCTTGTTTATCGGACAATGATGCCCGGCTTGCACTTGACCCAAATGATAAATACAAGATTCAGGTACGTTTTTGGTTGATTTATGTTGGTCATCGAACCTTATTTATTTATTTATTTATTTATTTTTATTTAGATAATTATTGCTTGATTTCCTAACATGAAACTTTATTGGCAGACAAAACCTCATGGGCATGGCGATGTACATGCCCTCCTTTATTCAAGTGGTTTGCTTGAGCAATGGTACATCTCTCACCTTTCTTATAAGTTGATAAAATTGTTTAAAATTTTCCTTTTCTCCAGATATTAGTAATTCTTGATATCCATTTTGTTTTTTCACAGGAAGGAAGCTGGTCGCAGATGGGTGCTTTTCTTTCAGGATACTAATGGTTTACTTTTTAAGGTTTGTTAGTTACTTTTATTTCCTTTAAACAAATTTGCTCAAATGTAGACAGTGAATTTCTAATAATACTACATGTGTTTTACACGTCCTTTATTTCACTTTTTTTCAGGCAATACCTGCATCATTAGGTGTGAGTGCCACAAAAGGATACAATGTAAATTCTCTTGCGGTTCCTCGAAAAGCAAAGGAAGCAATTGGAGGCATCACAAAACTTACTCATGCTGATGGTAGCTCCCTTCTTTTCTGCCTATGGCTAATTGGCCATTACACAACATCTTATACTGCATTTTAATGTTTTTGTTTATTTTAATAGAAGAAGCCTAATCATCTAGCCGAATTAGAAATTCCAAACGTACTTAATAGGGCAAGAAAATCTAGCAGTATATATTTTAGGGGTTTAGTTTGGTACGTGCCAGCGTCTCTTTTTTAGAAATGCAGCATATTACTTGCTGCTGTAACAAATAAATTTTTTGATTTAGAGTTTGAGTTTCCATAAAATATCTTTTTCAGGGAGAACAATGGTAATAAATGTGGAGTATAATCAGTTGGATCCCCTACTTAGAGCTACGGGCCATCCCGATGGAGACGTTAATGATCCTGAAACCGGCTTTTCTCCTTATCCTGGTAACATTAACCAGGTATTATGTTTTATTTTAATTATATTTTTCTTCTTGGTTTGTAATACGACCAAAGAAAATTCTTTGGTAATTGTAGGATAATTTTTTTCAATTCATTCCTCCACCTTTGACATGTGAAATAAAATGTTTTGTCGATATTTTCAGTTAATTTTAGAACTTGGACCATACATTGAAGAACTCAAGAAAACAGGGGGTGCCATTGCTGAATTCGTTAACCCCAAGTATACTCTGTTCACCTTATATTTCAAAATAACCAAGCTTTATTTATGTCATTTACCTAGTGGCTCACATAATTGTCTGTTGAACCAGATACACAGACTCTACAAAGACAGCATTTAAGTCATCCACACGGCTTGAATGTATGATGCAGGACTACCCAAAAACTCTACCTCCTTCAGCCAAAGTTGGGTTCACTGTAAGTTTAATCTCCTGAATGATTTTCTATTTGTTAGTCTTTAAGACTTAGGCGTGTTGAATTTACAATTTTTACCCTCGATGCAGGTAATGGATACATGGCTTGCTTATGCACCTGTGAAAAACAATCCTGAAGATGCTGCTAAGGTATGTTATGCCTGGAAATACTAAACTTTTATGGTATAATCTTTGATCAGTGACATCCATAGAACTGAGGATAATCTTTAGGTACTAGTATTCTCTGATCCTTCTTGGAATTTTTTTTTTTTAACATGTGTTGCTCTAATAAAAATCATATTCACCCTGGTGTTTTCAAAAGCAAACAAATATATTTTCTATTTTAACCTGGGACTCTAGGAGTACTTTTATCTTCTATAAAGAAGTCAGAGAAATTTACTTTGAAACAACCCAAAATGGAGCCCAATCCGTTATCTTGTTATTCTATAGGAAAGCATATTCAAATATTGAGAACTTTGAATTATAAAAACTATGAAAAATGAGAGAAATTAAACAAAAACTATTTTCTTCATCTAGGTACCAAAGGGAAATCCATACCACAGTGCAACCTCCGGGGAAATGGCAATTTACAGGGCTAATAGCCTAATTCTTAGAAAGGTTTGTTTATTATGTTCTATTCTTTTTTGCTGAAAGCTCCTGCCGGTTTGTTTATTAGGCACTCATTCATTTGCTGAAATTTTTTGCGTACTTATTATTGCTATTATTTAAAAAAGAATTTACACATGGCATTACTGGCAGGCTGGTGTGACAATAGCTGAGCCAGTGAAAGACGTGTTTAATGGGCAAGAGGTGGAGGTTTGGCCACGTGTAACTTGGAGCCCAAAGTGGGCCTTGATTTTCAAAGATGTTAAGGAGAAGATTATCAATAAATGCTCCATCACTGAGAGATCAACCTTGGTGGTCAACGGACGACAAGTGTCCCTTAATGGCCTCAATTTGGATGGCACACTCAATATTAATGCAGTTGATGGTGCTGAGGTAGTTATGTTCAATTTTTATCTCTCCTCTCATTTATACCAACGAATTTCTTGTTTATCAACATCATCATCATCGTTGTTATTGTTTATCAACATCATCATCATCGTTGTTATTGTTTATCAACATCATCATCATCGTTGTTAAATTTTTTGCTGCTGATTGCTATTATTATCAGTATATTTTAATGTTACTGGGTTTCTTAGCTGGCTGGCAAAATGCCTACTGATATTTATTTATATTGTTATCATTATCATCATTACCGTCGTCATCATATATTATCATCATCTGTTGTTATTGCTTTTGTTCTTTTTCTCTTTGTTCCAAGTTTGCCCCTTAAACACAATATAATGTATACATTACCTAGTTAAGTTGTATATGTCTAGCTCAACTACACTTCGGTCTCCTGATTTACTAAGATACAGTGGAGCCTTAGTTTAAAATCAGTATCTTCAAAGTAATTATGTGTACCTAGTAACTTTTTTTTCTTCATGTTTTTAGGGTTTTGCATTTTGTTTCTTAATGGGTATATATTTTCTGTTTCGACGGATAGACATGTAATTTTGGCGTTTTCCAGGGTTAGATGACAAAATATATCATTATTTTGGTTATTGTTTCAGGTCAAACTTAGTGGTGTTGTTCTTAACAAGGGATGGAGCCTTGAGCATGTTGATTACAAGGACAGCTCTTTCCCTGAAGAAATCAGGATACGTGGTTTTAAAATAGAGAAAGTCGAGCAGCTTGAGGTCAACTAAACCAAAATTAGGCTCTGATAGCTTAAAGCACGTGTTCTTTCATGAAGCTTGGTTTTCTTCGAGTTGAGAATTTGTTCATTTTTATGATACAATGCATTCCTTTCTTGTATAGAGGAGCACCTTTAGTTTCAGGCTATAATCATTTTTTGGTCAATAAGCAGTACTGGTCAATAAGGTGCATAAATAGTATTGATTATTTGTTAGTTATGAGCAATCAAGCATTGAACAATAATCAGTTTATTGGATAATTAACCATGCTTTTATGATATATTATAATTATATATGTGTCATACTCTGTTCCAGTTACAATTGCGACTTGCAATATCAGGTTGCACCTGCTTTCAGCATGGCAATTTTATGGATTTTTCTATTGCTTGCATCTTTCATTGTTGTTATGACGAGCTATTACAGCTAACAACACTCAAAACAACGGCGCACCAATTGTTGCAGGTGCCAGGAGAAGATGGGCATAAACTGGCAGAAAGCCCTCAAAACCTTAGATACACCAAATGTCTACGCATTATACAATATATCTCTATATCTTAATTAATCAGAAAAGAGTAGAGTAACGACTATAATTTGGAAGAAGATTTGCATAAGTCAGCACGCCTGTATAGCCTCAATAAAGCACGGCAACAGGGCCCTCCTGATCTATCGTTTGCAACTTTGCATAGATAATGGCGTGTTCATACATTCAACGGCACGATCTATTTGCACCCTGGCAATAAATTATTCTCCATAAAGAAGAAAGTTCATGGAGGTGCAATTGCTGGCCCGGATTCAGCTGGTGGGAAAGCTTTCAAAAGTCAATAAAATAAAATAAAATAAGCAGGGTACAGTCTTATAGACTTACAACTTACAAGTCACAGAGACGTAGCAGAACTCTCCAAGAAATAGTGGAGGCATGTGGTGGGACCCGTTGTAGCAGCATGCGCTATAGCGCCTTGACGCGTGGCCATGCGCTAGACGGTGCGATATCTCCGTCCATTATTCAATGTGTTGCATTTTTCTTGCAGGCAAAACCCACACAGTTTAGATCTACAGAGCCGCAGGAGATCTCGCAAGATATGAGATCAGCCTCTACATAAAGAAAAGGTGTTCAGCTATCGGATTGGCTCCAATATGTGATGGATAATAGTCGCCTGTCGACGGTCGTACTAGCTTTAGTCCGAGTGATATCACTGATATGTTACTAACGGTAACATAATAAACGGATTGCCTCAATAAGAATTGTCTTCGGTATCTATTACCACAGAATTAACGGATCCGGGAGGAATATATATATATATATATATTAATCTAAAAAGCTCTCAAGCAGGGAACCAACTTCTATTAGCAAAGACAAAGTATCTAAGTAAATACCAAAGCAAACACAACAACATAAAAGGCCGGGAGGAATATATTTACTTCTGTACTTTTGCGTGTTGGCGCTTCTCTATGATTGGTCTCTGTAAATGTAGTCAATATATACATGTTGATCTCTGATTGATCTCTGTACTTTTGCGTGTTGGCCCTTCAGTATCGAATGTAGTCAATGTATACATGTTTAGGTAACTTTTTTTTCTTTTCTCGAATTGATCTCTGTAAACAAATCATGCTTATCGTAATTTAAGAAATCAAAAAATAAGTAGATAACTGACGTTTCTATTTAGTGATCATCATATTGTGCGAAAATACTATATATAGATTACAGATTTATTTTTATATCTAATTTTAGATCGTAAAACATGGCTTAAACAAATGAGTTATTATTTTTTTTTCGTATGTTCTTCTATAATTGATTCATCATAAAAAAATTAAAAAAAATAAAATAAAACTCTAGTTAGACCATCTTGTATTGATTTATTCTGGTTGTACCGTTGTAGTACATTTTCTGGGTTCTAATTGGACTTTTGGAAGTTAAAATTAACAAAATGTATTGGCACGTATTTTAAGTTTATTATGGTATAACATATAGCGTTGAGTTATTTTGCTTATTTTTATAAATAATGTTTTCATAAACTTAAAAGACCATTCGTGACTCGCAATTAAATTTATGTGCATGCATCGCAAACTAAAATTATACGCTAAATAATTATCCTTTTTATTTTATTGCAAGCATAATTAAAATTGAATTTGAATAACATGTATTGCAACAAGTACAATTTATAATAATTAAAAAAATTTAATTAGATAAAAATTTATAACAATTTAGTACTAAAAGGGTTAAGGTCCGTTTCATTAACAAAGTATTAAAAATATGAAATAGTATACCGCCTCTGTAACTAATAAAGAATTAAATAGAGTAAATATTTAATAAAAATATAATATTGTTATTTTGTACTCAAAAGTAAAAAGGGAATAACTAGGAGTAGGAAGGGGACCCGATGATGCAGCATACACTGAACAGTCCAGCATAATTTGGATTTGACATGTGAACGAGATCTCATCCGACGATGCAGTCAGAAAAAAATGAAAAAGGTGGCAAGGCGCATGTGTAGCCTTCAATCCCAACCAAAAAAGGCCCCGCAAATACTTTAATTTTTATGAAAGGCAAAATATAATTATTATCGTAGTTACTATTTTAAGGTTGAGAAAGATAATTTTTACGTTTGACTTTTAAAACTTTATGGTATTGATACAAAATCTCACTTTTATTTATCTTTTCATATTGGGGCGGAAAAGTCTCCTAAAATTGGTATATTTTATTTTAAAACATAGAAGAGTACAATTTGAAATAGGGAATTATTTGTTTCAAAAAGGAAATCGAAATGGGAAAATATTTTTCGATTATGATCTTCCGGAAGATTTTCCGCTAAAAAGGAATCCACGTAGACACATAGGATAGGATACGTGTTTTATTTATTTTTTTCGCTTTTAGGTACTTTAGCATGGTGGACTCTTTCTTTTCCTGAATACATCTCAGCCATTGAAATTCGGATCGGACCATAGGAAAAGCTGAATGCTCCAGACGTAGGGTATAAGAAGATTGCCTATTATGTTTATTATTTCTTTATTTTATATTCCTTCTTTAATTGGTTGTCCAACAAAGGAAAGATTATATACGGCAGGTAATATTTTAAAGAAGGAAGCGAGTAATATTTTGCAATTCTCCTCCTTTTGCTCTTTTCCATTTTCAGTGTTCACCAAAACAGTCCAAGCATTTCCTTACGCGTCAAGGTGCGTGACAGCTTAATTTGCACCAAAAAAAAAGGACAGCTTATGTTAGTCTCTTTCCAAATTTTTGGCGCTTGCAAATTTGCAAATGAAAGCGAACATTTATCGATTTTTTTTTAAAAAAAAAACTATGAATAGGATAAGAAAAATAAAAAGTAGCTAAGAAAAATTATCTTTTAAATACCTATAAAATTAGTGCGAGGTTATAAAAATAAATTCGATTTCTTTTCACAAATGCATGTGTGCTTCAAAATAAGATTATTTTTTTTTAACGGATTTACAGACCGGCATGCTTAAAATATCCTCTGTAAATATTCCACCAAATAAAACCTAAGAAAATAATTGCCACGTGAAGATCAGATTAATAATTTCCTTTTTAATAAAATTTCACATTTTTCACAGTAATTTGTTTTAGCAGAATTTTCATTTAATTAAATGACCAATGCTTGTATTATGTTATTAATTATTAATTATTATGCATCACCAAACGCCCCTAAAGCAAACAAAATAGTATCTGAATAATAGATTCACAGTAACCGACATAGGAAAACAAAAGAGGCCCAAAAAGGCCCAATAAAGAAACCCTACTGGAGAAAGGAGATAGCATTTGCACTAAGCCCCTTATAAGCCGCCTCGCCAAACCCTACTTCACTTTCTCTCTCCTCTCTCTACGCTTTTTTGTCACCTCAGCTCAGCGCCGTTGAATTCGAGACTTGAAGCCTCGGATTCAACTCTTCACCTGTCGATCTATTTTTCGCGCAATCGATTGCTCCACTTTCTTCCGTCTCTACTCGTTATTTCAGCTTGTGGTATAAATCTCTTGCTATTTTTAGTTCAGATCAGCCACTTTTTTTGTAGATCTGAGATTAACCAAGTGTGACTGTAGGATTAGGGTTTAGCAGTTTGCTTTTCTAACTTTAGTGGGTTTTATTCGCCATGGTTGCAATTAGTGTCCTTTTCTAGGTTAGCTATTTTAAGGCCCTTTGTAATTGTAAATTTTTATCGTGCTATATATGCTCTAATACAGCTATCTGGTTTCAATATTTTGTCCTCGGAATCCTTAATTTTTTGTCAGAAAAGAGAAAGCAGCATGGGTTAGTTTCTGAACTTTTTTCCTCTTCTCTGGTTAATAAAATAGTGGGTTTTTGAACCAAAGTTTATTTTGTTTTCTTCGTCCCGTGTTGTTTAACATATCCTTTTCATGTTTCTGGTACTAGATCTCAGTATTTGGAAAATAATGTTTTGTTCTTCCAGTTTCCTCTTATGTTTATCTTCAATTTGGCACAGATATAATCTACTTCGCAATTAGGATCGACTTCATTGATCTGACAGCTAGATTGAATATGGATTAAATATAATCTCTTCAAATTATTTAGAAAATGCTTTATTAAAATTGAGTTTAGTGTTTGTGATGCCTATTATATTGTGATCTTTATCTTCTCTTGTCATTAATGGGTCTCATTTGTCTGTCCTTTTGTCATTTAGTCTTGTCCATGACCAACCAGAGCTTTCATAAAATTTAGGAAATTTCCATGGTTTTTAAATCTAATTACTAGATAGAGATAAGTTTTCTTGTTGCAAAACTAGAATAGGAGAGTAGACTTGTGATTATCTGAAATAACGTGTCGTCTTTTGTTTCTTTCTTAGGAAAGCAATGCTGAAATAAGATTTATTGAATTTTGTTTGAATTGTTAGCAGAGAAAATGGCAGGAATTGCGCCCCAAGGATCTCAGTTTGATGAACGCCAGTATGATGCTAAAATGACCGAGCTGTAAGATTCTACTTTATTTGTCTATGTTTAATCTGCTTTTTTATGTTGCAATGTAATTAGTATTATGTCTGTGATTTTGATATCTTTGCTGGTGTTAATGTAGGATCGGTGAAGGTCAGGAGTTCTTCACGTCTTACGACGAAGTCTATGAGAGCTTCGATGATATGGGGCTTCAAGAGAACCTCCTCAGGGGCATCTATGCTTATGGTATGAATATCATATAGACATTATCTGGTTCTGTTGAGAAAACATGTAAACCCTCATTCCTGTATGGCTAGCCAGTAGCCCACTTCTGTGTAGAACTATTTACTTCAATTGATTCCAGCTGTTGGTATTCTTTCAACTAACTGGAGAAGATAATAATAACTTGTTTATCACAGTAAATAACTAGATATTTATGAAATCATCATTGAGTAATTCAGCCATTCTATGACAGGTTTTGAGAAGCCATCAGCAATTCAGCAGAGAGGCATAGTTCCCTTTTGCAAGGGGCTTGATGTGATCCAGCAGGCTCAATCTGGTACTGGCAAAACTGCCACTTTCTGTTCTGGAATTCTCCAGCAACTCGACTACAGCTTGGTTGAATGCCAAGCATTGGTTCTCGCTCCAACCCGTGAGTTGGCGCAACAAATTGAGAAGGTCATGCGTGCCCTGGGAGACTACTTGGGTGTCAAGGTGCACGCCTGTGTCGGTGGCACCAGTGTGAGGGAAGACCAGAGGATTCTTCAGAGTGGTGTCCATGTCGTGGTGGGAACCCCTGGAAGGGTGTTCGACATGCTCAGGAGGAATTCCCTGAGGCCTGATCACATCAAGATGTTTGTTCTTGATGAGGCTGATGAGATGCTTTCCCGTGGTTTCAAGGATCAGGTATTATATTAGTATATTTAACTCCTGTTTCTTTTTCTACACAAATTTGCATTGTTCTTTTTTTACTAGATTGATGTTGAGTCCTCATGCATGTCAGTTTTTTCTTCATAATATAGAAAGATGTAAATTAAAAAAAAATTAGTTTCATAGTGGCTTATAATGCTTGGAAACAAGGTGAATTTGAAATATAATTTCTACGTTTAGGGTAATTTCATGCTGCAAAGATCATATAGCTTTCATTATATCTTGTAGTGTAATTGATTGACATGGTTCCTTTTATTTGTTTCCAGATTTATGATATCTTCCAACTTCTTCCCTCAAAGATCCAAGTTGGGGTTTTCTCTGCTACAATGCCTCCTGAAGCCCTCGAAATCACCCGCAAGTTCATGAACAAGCCAGTTCGTATTCTTGTCAAGCGTGATGAACTCACCCTCGAAGGTATCAAGCAATTTTACGTGAATGTGGAGAAAGAGGAATGGAAGCTTGACACCCTATGTGACCTGTACGAGACTTTGGCCATCACCCAGTCCGTTATCTTCGTCAACACCCGACGCAAGGTTGACTGGCTCACAGACAAGATGCGCAGCCGTGACCACACCGTCTCTGCCACCCATGGTGACATGGACCAGAACACCCGTGACATCATCATGCGTGAGTTCAGGTCTGGTTCTTCCAGGGTTCTTATCACCACGGATCTCCTTGCTCGTGGTATTGATGTGCAACAGGTGTCCCTTGTTATCAACTATGACTTGCCTACTCAGCCTGAGAATTACCTGCACAGGATTGGTCGTAGTGGTCGGTTTGGGCGTAAGGGTGTTGCCATAAATTTTGTGACCCGTGATGATGAGAGGATGCTTTTTGACATTCAGAGGTTTTACAATGTGGTGATTGAGGAGCTTCCTGCTAACGTGGCGGATCTCCTGTAAGTGGCGAGGCTTGGCTCGACTCGGATTGATTGGTGAAGTGTTATAAATCAAATCTGGGGTTGACTTTTATAATTACTTTTAAGATTATTCCTGTGTCTTTATTGGTCGGTCCGTCTGTCGACCTACCTAGCTGCTACTTTATTTAGATTTTGTGTTCTTTATTTTGGCTTTTTTTGGTTCTGAGTTAAGCTATTGTTGTCGTTTTAGTCTGTTTAAGTTTATTACTAGGGATGTTTAAATTATGGTGTCTTGTGGAACCAAAGGAAGCAGTTTTGTTTGTATTGCTATATTTTGACAATTTTTGCCATAGTCGCTGTGCATCCATCGATCTATCAGAGACTTTATTGTGGAATGAAGAGAGTAGGCTACTGATTAATTGCAGAGCTGATTTTGTCGTCTTTTCATTCCTCTATTGGTTTGGTGCTGTATAGGTTCTACCCTTAGTTTCCACTAATTCACATTAAATGGATAGAAGATTTCATAGTACATCCTATTATTTTACATCTTTCTTTCTCAAAAAAAAAATGTACCGATATGTTTATAATTCTAAATAAATTATTAAAAGAATGTAAATGTAGCATCATATATTCAAGGAGAAAATGATTATCATATCTGGGTCCATCTAACGTTCGGTCGGCACTAAAGCGTCTTCGGCAATTTACTATTAAAAAGTTGCGTGTATTTAGTATCATGAGAACTGGGTTTTCAGTTCAAATGAGACTCGAAAGGAATGTAAAATACCTTGCTGCTGGCATTAACATTTTTAGTCAGTTCTCTTTTGTATGAGAATATTTTAATGGACTGCGCGTCTGTGCCACCGTCTGCTTTTCTGCACCTTAGCGCATGTGCTTGGGATTAATGCCATTAATCTTTTTAGCTGTCGTTATTATCTTTGCTTTTGGATTTTGGTTTGTTTTATTTTCTCCATTTATTTCATATATATTTTTGCTAGTTTTTCTATTTGGCTATGTCAAGGATCATTTGAGCGCGAATCTTTATTTATGTTATCTGTTTTTGAGGCTTTTGGTCATGAACGCCTACAATTTGCATGTTCATGGGTGAAACAATTTGCCTTCCAATACAGACATGAGCCAACACTATATTGCTAATTTGTTTTAGGCAAATTTTACTGTTATCTGATCGAAGTACATATGCTGTTGCCATGCTTCCTCCATTTTCTAATTCTAGAGATTTCATAAACGACACCTGTTAGATTTAAATGCACTAATCAAACAAAAAATTGTGAGATACACGTGTCGACTCTTGCATTGTTCGGATTAACATTTTACTGTACTCTCATATTGATTCTTCCCCGTTATCAGACTATTCATTTTCTATAGCTCTCTAAAAAAAGACTATTCATTTTCTATATAGACATCATACTGCACTTAGACGAAGGATTTAAATATCCCCTAAATTCGGTAATGTGAGGTCGCAATGAGATGCATATGTGGGAGTGGGTTGCAAGGTGTTGCATTTTCATTAGTTTACATGCATAAAATATGTTGAACACTATTTGCACTTGCATCTTTTACATTGTTTCATAAATGCATCAGCTTTTTTACTTTACAATTTATACTTCTAAAATCATACTTAATATATCAACGGACTAACTATTTTATGTTTTTCAAGATTAACATTTCGAAAATTTTCTTTCAATTCTGAGGTCAGTGAATAAAACCCCTAAATATATATTTTTTTAATTTTAGGAAAAAGTGTGTTTCTTTTGACTTATAATAAAAATTTAAGTTTAATGGAGAACAAGTCAGATCCTCAAATGAGAGTGATTTCCAGTAAAGATAGCACCAATTCGAAAATAATAACATTATCTTTCCATTTGCCAAACTACTTCTCTATTACTTTATTTTCCCAAGCAAAGATGTTTCAGCCAACCCAAAATTGTTATATTTCTATGGCTTCAAGTCTGGAAATTATCCCTAAAAAACCTAAATTAGAGTTCTCTATTTAGCATATTTGGTGAGTCTTTTAACGTACTCTTTGTTCCAATTAACTGAAATTGCTAATACGTTCATATTATATGTTTGATAAGACTTCAGGGTGCAGGTACTTAACAATTGGAGAAAATGAAAACACTTTTTAGGTTCACATATTTTATACGAAAAAGCCTTTTCTAGAGACAAAGTAGATATTGTAAGTTACATATTAAAATACTCACTTCCTTATTAGGCGCCTTTCATGGACTACTAAAGACCTTTTTCTTGTAACGGCCACAATGTGATTATTTTAGTAACAGCCTATGAATTTGTGCACCGCAATATCCTTTTCCAAAGAAATTACCTTAATATATTATTAGTTGACGTGAAAAGATCTTGAAGGATGCAAAGGTAGGATATGGATATCGCTGGACTAATTTACTAAGATGTTTATTACACTAGAATTTTCCCAAGTGTAAAAACTAAAAAGAGATCCTTTCAGGGGAAAATAAGTTACGAAAATAATTTATTGCATAATTACTGCACTTATATAAGTAATAAATTACTAAGTTAATAATTTTCTACCTTACTATATTTTATTCAACAATACACAACACCTATTTATAATTTCATATTTCTCCTTGAAAATAGAATGCACTCTGCTAACAAATACTTTTGATTTTTCATGAGACATTGAATAATATATGAACCATCTATCGGCGAGAAAGCAAATCAGTAAACTTGTACTTATCTAACAGCTGCTGATAATGAATGATAAGGTGTCAATATTTTAAAAAGAAAGGATAGTCATTAAAAAAAAAAAAAAAAAACACCAATTGAACAGATCTGTACATGTATTACACCCCTTATTATGGTCGTGATAGAACCGTAGTTTTCACAATTTGTTTTTATTGGTCTATAAAAACTGACATTTTAGATTGAATCAGGGGCCAGTCTCTTGTTATTATGATGGTATAAAAGCGTTATTACAAGAATCACAGCATATTCATTATTCTGATGCCTCCTGTTCTCAAGGCTTTTCTGGATTTATACTTCCCCTCTTTTTTATGAGGCCCTACCCAAACGTACAAAAAAAAATATTGGGCGCTGATAAAAAAGCGTGTGCACTACTATCTTTAGAAATATATAATCTGATCCTTCTTGCGTACATGACGCATGTTTGATGATTTCAGCATAGTATGTCCTACTTAAGGCACAAACGTTTATAAAATAACCAATACTAAAGTCGGACAGAGCGGAAAAGGCACTGGTTATACGCGACTATTATCACAACACAAAGATAAAAATGAAATGTTCCTTGCGGATCAATCTCCGTCATAAATGCGTAATGTAAAATCATATAAAAGCCAGGGAAATGAAAGAAATTAAGATTAAAAAAATAATTACTTCCCGGGAGCATTTATTTGCTCGGAGATTAATGGTTTTTTGGGCTTTTGGGTTTCACTTTAATTTGTTAGTTGGGCTGATTGTTTGCTGTTCTTTTTTTTTTTGTGAATTATGGGTTCGGTACACGTTGTTTGTTTGGTACCAGATTTGGTGTAGGTTAATCTTGTCGTGGTTGTTTTTTCTGGCTAGGTACCGGTCTGTTACATACCGGTCTGTATGTTTTGTTTTCCCTCTTTTTTTTGGGGGTCTCACGGGCTCCTTTTGGTTGGACCCAAACTCTTGTTATTTTTGTTTCGGCTCCAATGAAGGGCGCAGCTTGGGTTTTTTTAAAAACAAAAAATAAAAAAGAAAGAAAGAAAGGAGCAAATACATATATCCCATAAGTTTGAAGGCTTGTCGTCCATGTTGTTATCATCATAACTTTCACTAGTTACTCTTTCTTTCCTTTTTCTATTTATTCTAATTGGAGGGATTCTTAGTCTTATGTTTCTTTTTTATCCCCACTTAGGCATTGATCAAAAGACATATTTACGGTGGGATTTGGAGTTGGAATTTCGATCCTGTCCAAATCTATTGATCAGAAATGAAGAAATTGAATTGACGAGAGTTCATTTTGAAGTCCCGTTTAAAAATAAGAAATTTGATCAAAGTAGATTTAAGTCCGGTCATCCCGTTCTATGGTTATCAATGAATTCCGTGTTATTTTTAATAAAAAAAAAATATAATCTCAGAAATTTTAATAAGAAAAAAGGAATTATTTTTTTTTTAATAAGGAAAAAGTCCCAACGCGGTCGAGTATCGCGTACGGTTTCAGGCTCCTAACGCGGTCAACAAACGCGTTAGGGCGCCCTAACGCGGTCAACGACCGCGTTAGGAGGGGAATCAAAATTTAGCCGTTTCAGTGTGCCTTTTAATGCGTTTTTCTCTCTCTGCGTCTCTTCTTCTCGGTTGAGACAGAAGAGAGAGCGGCGCCGAAGAGAAAAAAAGAGGAAAAAGAAAGGAGAGAAAAAAAAAAGAAGAGAAGGAGAAGAGAAGGAGAAGAGAGAAAGAGAAGGAGGAGAAGAGAAGGAGAAGAGAGAAAGGAGGAGAAGGAGTCGATCGACGATTTCCGACAAGGGAGAAGAACGGGCCGAGCGACGGCGATTTGTATCGATTTATCGTGCATTCTCTAGAGGTTAGTTTTTTGTTATAAAAATTAATTTTTAAATTTTAATTGATTGGAAATGTATGAAAATAGTATGGAAATTAGTATTTGTGTATGAAAATGTTTGATGGAAATGTATGAAAATGTTAGTGTAGTATGGAAATTAGTATTTGTGTATGAAAATGTTTGATTGGAAATGTATGAAAATGTTTGATGGAAATTGTACAAAAATAATATTTGTGTGGTAAATGATGAAAATTATGTGTAGAATTTATTGTGCATGCAAAATATTGTACATTTGTGTAGCATATGATTTATGTATGGTAATTTAGAAAAAATTTGATTGTATAAAAAAATTAGGATATGTATGAAAAGTAGTACGGATGTATGGATATTAAATATGTATGGAAAATAGAAAATGTGTACGATTTATGTGTAGAAATTGTGTAGAAATTTATGAATTATGTTAATATTAAATATGTCATATTTAATTATTATGAATTATGTAATATTAAATATGTCATATTTAATTATAATGAATTATGTAATATTAAATATGTCATATTTAATTATAATGAATTATTTAATATTAAATATGTCATATTTAATTATAATGAATTATTTAATATTAAATATGTTATATTTAATTATTATGAATTATGTAATATTAATTATGTTATATTTAATTAATATGAATTATGTTAATATTAAATATGTTATATTTAATTATTACAATAGATGAGTTCTCCACACGACGAGGCTGGTCCATCCAGTCCTCCACACGACGAGGCTCTATCCAGTCCTGCACACGACGCTCCGATTGATCCAGCCCCACGTGTTAGACGGCGGAGGCTCGCATCGGTCGTCCGAATCCGTACAATGTGAACCCTGTGGAGCGAGCCCAAGACGTTGACGGACATATATTGTTCCTTACTCCCGAGGAGCATATTATTGGAGTGCCTGTTGAGGAGGTATACTAATTAAATATTTCAAATATATTAAATATTTAATTTAGTGTTTAATTTAGTATTAAATATACTTAGTATTAAATATATTATTTAATTTGCAGCGTGAAAGATGTTTAGATTTGAGATCGCACAAGCGTGAGATCGTGATCGACAAACGTATTGATGGACGTTTGCAGAAGCTCGGCCTGATTCACATCTCGAAAGTAAAGCATGTCAATGCGGATATTGCTTTACTAAAAGCATTGGTAGAGTTTTGGCGTCCAGAGACGCATACATTTCACTTTCCTGTGGGCGAGATGACTGTTACGTTGCAGGTAAGAATCTGTTTGAATAAATTTTACAATTTATCCAATGTAAACTAATGTAATTATTGTGATAATTGATGGGTTCAATCATTATCAGGATGTGAAGTATCTGTATGGTTTGCGCACAGTAGGCAAACCTGTGACAGGGAGCACGACGGGAGTGCATTTTGATCATCAGGTCAGTGCGCAGTTATTTGCCACTGCGAACTGGGCTAGGGAAAAAACGTAAGTTCAATGTTAATTAATTCTTTAAATTTATGATTTATTATTTTCTGATCTGTAAATACTGACAATTATGTAAATGATAATGTAAGGGCAATAGACGTAATATTAGATTGAAGTGGCTGCGAGAGAATTACTCCAACTGGCCTCCTGTTGGAGCTTCCGATGATGAGCTCGATCGTTACACACGTGCGGTGGCGATGGAGCTCTTTGGGACTCTGATGTTCCCTGATATTCTGTAGGATTCTGTACCCGCATCTTATTTGGATCTCGTAACGGTATTAAATTAATTTCATTTCATTTCATAATCATTTCATTTCAATATCATTTATAATATTAGTTAAATCATGAAATGTTAATTAAATCATTTTTTAATTCTCAAATTTATATTTATGTCATTGTTATGAATATAAACTGAAATTTGTGTTGTTTAATTAATTTGCAGGGAAATTTAAATGAAGACAAAAACTGGAACTGGGGAGGTGCGGTCCTAGCATGCCTGTATCATTCGCTTGATCGTGCTGCACTGCGATTCAAGGTTGTGACGGGACCTTGGATGCTTCTATTGTTTTGGTCATGGTCATATATTTCAGTATGTCGACCGAGTCTTCCAGATGAGCCATTTCTTGGATTTGGCCAGCCTGATATAGACTCGTGCCCGCCGTTTGGGAGGTATAATTTTTCATAAATTTAGCTTTAGTTTAATAATCACACGCGACATTTTGTTTAATGTTTAATTTTTCGCAAAATTACAGGAAATTTGCTGAAGGTCGGTCATTTTCGAAGAACACTCATCGTTGGGCAGTTGAGTATGCACGGGACCACTTGGCGACATTGGAGGTAGAAGATGTCAATTGGTTACCGTACGCATATGACCGACCGAGTATGCCACGAGTAGCCCAGTTGCAGTCGGCATCAGATTATGCTTGGATGCCGCTCATTTTTTATCACATAGTGGCATACTATTATCCGGAGCGTTGCAGGCGTCAGTTCGGATTATATCAGCTTGTTCCACCACCGCTACCTCTGGTTTGTTGTTATATGCTTAAGATTGATTTTCATTTCAATTAATAGTTTGTATATTATTTTAATAATTTTGTATTTTTAATATAATAGAGTTGGACCACGATGCGGAACTACATGAATTTCCAACGCAATTATTTTGCTAATCTGAATTGGAGTACTATTTTTCATGCGGCGCATGCAGCGTGGAGTGATGAGGCATTAGTTGCGCTGCAGGTTGACCTTCGACCTTGGACAGATGCTGATTCTCTGAGGTATTAAAAATTAATTATATTTGTTATTTAATTTCAATCGTTGGTAATTTTAAGTTAATTTTTAATATTAATTTAACATTTCAAATTTGGATGATTAGGTATTTTCGGTGGTTTTGGAGATGGGGAGGATCGGAACTTCCTACACCTCGCGAGCAGGCCGAGGCACGCATCAGACGTAGAGGTGATGTTCCGATCAGTCGGAGACAGTACGCTCCCATGGGGTCCAAGCTGCGTAATACGGTATTGACTGATTGATTAATTTATTTAAATCAGTTTCTATTTAATTATTTTTATTTGTTTTCTAATGAATTATTATGATTTTATTTTATAATGACTGATTAAGATTTTATTTATTTATTTAATGCAGGGAAACAACGCATTGAAGAATGCGATTCATGCAATAAGCCTCCTTGTGAAGAAGGGATGCAGAAGAATTGGTAAGGCAATCCTTACCAACTGTCGATCCCAATTTCGAGATGCATCTATGCCGTTCAGGATCGAGGATCTATTGGAACAGTGGGGGCTACCAACGAAGATAGAAGACATACCAGATTCTTCGGAGGAGTCCCAAGAATCGCAGACCAACTTTGAGGCTGAGGATCTCGTCAATCCGGTATGTATTATTTGTAAATAAATATGCATTAAACATAATATTATAATTAATTTCATTGATGATAGTTTTTTTCTATCTTAACAGGATGGTGGTCTAAATACAGGACGATTAGACGACATATTAGGACCACCCAGGGGTTCTCATTCCCACGTAGATCCTACGCCGGTGACACTTTCAGGTCCTATTCCCACACAGGATGCTGGTCCATCGTCATCGACCTCTCAGTTTGCCGGTATGTGGCATGACCCCACCGGCATTTTTAGTGGCTACATGCCAGGATATCAGCCACCTTTTCCCCCGTTTGGCCAGACTTCTGCACCGTTTAGTACGTTCGGCCAGACTGCTCCACCGTTCACTATGCCAACATTTGGTACGCCATATAGCATCCCTTCATTTTCTTCGCCATTGGGTAGTATGGGAGGGGGAGAGTCTTTCACTACCTTACTACAGACCGCCACGCACGAGGGTGGTCAGGTTGTTGGCGATGAGGAGGGTGATCAGGGCGGTGACGAGGAGGGTGCTGAGGATGACGGCGATTCTGAGGAGGTAGACGAGGAGATTCAGGCGGAGGATGAGTCAGTTACCCCTTGTTTGGCTGAGAGAAGAGAGAGACGAGTAATTAGGAAACGTGAGAGATTTTCGCCGTCTGGACGTAGGAGGTAGTATGTTATTTATGTTATGGATGTTATGGATGTTATGGATTTGTATATATTGTGATGTATGTTATTATATTTTATATCATGTATGTGTAGTTTATGTTGCTTATTATTTTTTGTTGCTTGTCTGTTGCGACTTGTAGGCAATATTCGAAAATAATATTACGACGCACGTACATCTAAAATTAAATGCGAATGAACAACGTTTCATGACCGTCAATGGGATACTTTATTGAATGTAATCATCAAATAAAATATGTTGCTCCCGATCTAGACCAGACTAATATAAATAAATAAACATGTTGACAAACATGTTTATTTGAAATCGTATATTTTAATAAAAATAAGATATGTAAAAAAGAATTTGGAAAAATTAAATACGTTATAAAAAAATGTAGAAACAAATAAAAAATTTAATAAAATCAAATAGATGAGTTTATTAAAAATTTAATAAAATCAAATTTAATAAAAATTAAATACATGATTTCGTTGTTTAATTAAAGTTTGTTTATTTTAATTATTGCCTTTAATAAATTTGACTATAATAATTGTACATGTGATATTAATGTATAGTCTGAATGTATATCCCTGTGACATCTTCAAATAGGACAAACGTGCTCTAAGAATAGAACAGGCGTGCTCTGAGAAAGCATTATGATGGTTTGAAAAAGCTACGCGTGCTCTGAAAAAGTTGGCTGTGCTCTGAGAAAGAATTATGATGGTCTGAAAAAGTTTGACGTAGTCTGAAAAAGTCTGAAAAGTATCACGTGGAATTTAATTCAGACTTTTAGTGCAGTACACCAGAGCTCCATCTATATAGAACTCCCCAGGTTCAGCCAAACAAAATAATCTCCAACTTCTTCGTAAAAACTTTACCACCATGGAAAAAGGAAATAGCTCAAACTCCAACAATACCAACAAAATTAATCCAAGTGAAATTGTGAAAGAGTTATGGGGATCATTCTTCCATTCTACTCTCAACGACCAACAAAAATAAAGAGGGGAATGGACCGCAATGTGTCGTCAATGTTTTCAAACTTGTCAATACAATGTGCATGAACCGTACTATGACGTGCCCTTAAGATGGCATTACCTCGAGCACGTAAAAGAACAGAAGGAAAGAGAAAGGCCGAAGCGTTATGACTGGTTAGAGTACTTACCACCTAAACCGATACCCCAAGAACAGCAAACATGGCAGCCATCACCCTTCTCTATGGTTGAATCCATTTTTAATTTTCGTGGAGACCACACAATGATATGTACAAAGTGTGGTGAAATTTTCAATTACCAAGAAACCATCATGCGTGAGCACTACTCTGACCACAATCGCCGTGAAGCGGAAGAAACGAAAGCTCGGTACAGAGAGGCCGAAAGAAAAAAGAGGGAAGAACATGACAAACTTGTATCTGAGTATTGGTCTAGGAGAATAGAAGAGTCGCGAAAGAAAAAACTAAAAGAAGAAGAGGAGAAGGAGAAATGGCGAAAACAAATTCAGAACATGCAGATGCGCCATAGACTTGAAAAGGCAAAAAGAGAGGAAGAAAGAAGAAATGCAGCAAGATGTATGGCAGAGATAGAAAAACAAGAGGCTGATGCGGCTTTCTGGAACGAAGCCGCTCATATGGCTGACAGCGCCGGTGCCAGTAATCAACAGGACAAGGAAAATGAAGAGGAGGAACCATGGTGGGATGAAATTCTGCAATATGTAGATAGTCAAAATCTATAAGTAGATTTATTTTTAATTTTCATGTATTTTACTATTATAGTTTAGTAACTTAGCTATGTGTCGTTATAATGAATGATTTGCGATTGTTATTATTATTAGCTACGTGTCGTTGTAATGTTTCATTTTTATGGTTTACTAAGTTTTAATTTAAGTTTACTTTTGTGTATTAGTTTTAAATATAAAATCATTAAGTAAATTTTCCTTCAATAAACATACAACAAAAACGTATAGGATTAATTTTAAACAATAAATACCAAAACACATGATAACAAATAATTAATATTAAAGTTGTATTATAAAAATTATAAAAATAATATAATACAATATATTATAAAAATACATTAAAGATAATATATTGTATATTTGATGAAAGATAGAGTATAAAAATTTAAATATAAAAATTAAAGATAAAAGATGAAAGATACTAAACGCGGTCTGCAATTTTAAATAAAAATTAAACAAGTGTTCTGCCTCCTAACGCGGTCGTTGACCGCGTTAGGGCTCCCTAACGCGTTTGTTGACCGCGTTAGGAGTCAGGAACCGTACGCGGTCCAATATCGCGTTGGGACTTTTTCCTTATTAAATTTTTTTTTTCCCTTTTTCCTTATTAAAATTTCCGAGTAAATAATTTTTTTTATTAAAAATAACACATGAATTCCCGTTGATTCTTCTTGTTACTCATCAAATCAATAGATTTCATTTTAAAATCAAATCATTTCTATTCCACTAAAATCAATTATAACCAAAACAACTTCAAATTTCTTTCTGATCATAGCCTTAGTAAGATGAAAAAGGAAAAAAAAAAAAACGTTAACGGAGAACTGTGTTCGATATGCTTGAGTTGTAATTAATGACACTTTGAGCAACCAAATTATATTTTTCTACAGAAATTTTTTCCGCAGCTATATTTTTCATTGTGCGTATTTATAAGAATGCAAGTATTTTTATACAATAGTCTCGTTTAAAAATTTATCCTCTTTCCAAGAATAATTTCTATTTTAAAATGAAGTTAAAGCAATTATAATATTTGGCAAAGGCTGTGAACTAGAACAAGAATTAGAACAAATCCTTGTTCTTGTTCTTGTTCTAGTTCTTTGATTTTGTGAGAATTAGGAACAAGCTAGTTCGGCTAGTATCATCTTGTTTGGTTCAACATTGAACAAGCTGGTTCACGAACTAGCCTTGTTCATTGCATTCCAAACACACCCATAATTAATAACTATATTTTAATAGAGAATAGAGAAATGAAAAAAAAAAAGAAACATAATTGAAATCCTATTTCATAGGGAACCTTAAAAGTATCTTAATACCCCGCACCCGCACCAAATCCAAAAGGAATAACGGGTGTGTTTGGATGAGTTAGGAATAAGGAAGGAAGAAGGATTCCGGACGGAAAAATTAGGAAGAGTGGGAAGAGTGGTATTCCGGGCAGAAGAAATGTTGTTTGGATGATGAGTTAGGAATAAGGAAGGAATGAGTTGAATTAAATAATCATTTGTCTTTTTTTATTTTTGTCAACTAACTTTTGTAGTTTTAAATGGAATTATATATGTATGTGCGTTTATTTTTGTTAACGGACAACATCACAACACACATAATTATTTTTGGTTAAATTAAAAATAAATAAAAGAATACTTTTGTACTTTTAACTTCTATACGCTTGATTTATTATTCTTTCTTTATTTTAAAATAAGTAATAATAAGAATATTATAATAAAATTTAAAAATAATTAATATTGTAATTATAATATTATAAAAATACAATAATTTTATAAAAAATCTAATATTTAATATTATAATAATTCTATTATAATAAAATAGCAATATTATTATAATATAGTAATAATAATAATAACATTATAATAATATTAATATTAAAATAACAATATTATTATAATATAGCAATATTGTTAATATTGTAATATAGTAACAATAATTAAACTACTAATTATTATTAACAATAAGTACTAGTTATGCATAGAGTAGAATGAAAGAATTATTATTTTAATATATTTAATATTTTAAAATATAATAATAATAATAATAATAATAATAATTATTATTATTATTATTATTATTATTATTATTATTATTATTTAAATACTAAGATACTATTAAAATAATCAATATTAATAATATCATTATAATTATATTAAAATAAAATAATAATATTATTACAATAAGCTATCATATATAGTTTGCGTGAACAAAAAATAATTATATTGTAATAAAATACTAATAAGTTAACATCACATTGTACTAAAGTTGGGGCTGTTGGGCCAGAGAAAAGTATGCGTGAACAATAAAAATAAAAATAAAGTATGCCTCAAAGGACAAAGCTTTCATTGGGAAAAGAATAAAATTGAATTTTATATACAATCACGGCATGTGCAAGATACTATTTTATTCATTCTTTTCTTCTCAACCTAGCTCTTCCTCTTCTTCCGACTTTTAGCCAGAAGAGGGTATTCCGGGAAGAAGGGACTCTTCCTAGCTCTTCCTGAGTTGTTTGGATGGCACTTTCTTCCGGGATTTAGCTTCTTCCAGGAATACCGCTATTCCTGAGCGATCCAAACAGCACCAACGAAATCTTAGACCTAGCCAACTGAGATAGTCAGATAGATGATGGAAATATCTTGGAAAAGTGAAAAAATATAAAATAATCTTGCTTTTGACGTTCTGATAACATTCAATGCATCCTCATCCTGTACACTTGCACTGCTTGCATGAAGCATGCTGTGCCAATGAACGTCTCCAGTCTGTGAGATACGTTCTTTACAGGATTCTTTTTACACGTTGCCTTATTAAAATATTCGCAAACTTTCATATGCCGACCGAAATTATTAAAAGTATTTCAGAAGATAACCGACCAAATCAGATTTGAATAGAAATTTTAAGAATACAACCAACAGATGTCAGATGTGTCCTTAGATCGATTTTTCCCCCCCTGTCTCTTGAAAGCTTTCAATAATTTTCAAAAAATTTAGATTTAAGCCATGTTCTATAGTTTGTCCACTGAATTTGCCTAATAATTACAATAATTAAGAAAATCAGAGAAACTTTATTTTAAACATAATATAGAGCTTGAGAAATTAATGTTTAGAAATAGTCCACATCGTTATTTCTTTTTATTTTTTTTGAAAGCTCTTGATGCCAATTGAAATAGTTTCAAAATATTTAAGTTTTTATGTGTGCATAATAAAAATAATATATCACATCTAACATTTAGCGATTTAATTTTAACCTTAAATTTTGTAATGTGAATTATTGAAAGCTTAAAAATAATAATATAATATAAATTCTGTAATGGACTAATTTTTTTATATGAGCTGAAAATGGACTATTCTTTTAAGATTACGAACAAACGTGATCGATCAGGACTCAAATCAGAGCCGTAGAACGTCCCTAATAAAATAATTTTAAACTTTTCTTATATAAATATCAAATATATTCTAATTGTTATCTTTCTTTTTTGTGAGAAACCAAATTAATATCAAATTAATATCTTTTTTAAGGAATAACCTAATTGATATCTTAAACGTGCTTATTGGAGGATACGTATACAATACGCGAGTTGGATCCTCTGACGTACTTGACATTATCTGATGAATTTCAGCTATGCATTTACATCAGTAGTTGTGCACACAGAATCTCAAGACACAACAGCAGAAACAAATAAACGAAAGGAGATTCTAAAGATAAAACGATTGAGACTTGTTGGGTAATAGTTAGGTAACTCGAATAATATGGAATCCATGTGTAACCATGTATTATTTAGCACCTGAGAGGATATGTACTCCAATTGTACCTCTTATTAGCCATTAATACGGAAATTGGATGTCGCTGTACCCCTGACTTAAAAGGAGAGTTACTGACAACTTTAGTGTTTGAAAATAGTAAAAAGCGCTACAATGCTTTTCAAACCCCAATGGTTAAAAGGGGTGTGTTCATAGATTTGTCGCAATAATTATATTTTGGGTTATGGAAAGCGAATTCTTTCAAACACAAGTTCGCAAGTGGCTTGTGAAACTTGTGTTTCATATTTTGTGTGCTACAGTTCAAGACTTCAAGTCCATCATTCGTCCTAAATAAAAATCAGTAAGTACAAGGAAATATATATCCACTAATCGCACCTGCATTTTAACACGTTTTGATTGTTTCACACACTGTTTCATGTGCTAGCTTAGTCATTGATGGTTTCTTTCCTAATAAGTAATTTCCCACTAATTTATAATTATTATCTTTTTTTTTTAAACAAAATTTCCCACTTAAATTGGAGGATAAGTGCATGCAACATGCCTTGACCTATCTGGATAACCTATGTACCACGGGTTTATGAGTACGCTTAAATTCCATCATGATAATTTATGATAGAATCAATTGATATTTTAACAATAATTTTATAATCAAAAGATTCTTTTTTTTCTTTGAAACAGTGAGCAAAATGTTAATAATTAAACAAATTAAAGATTACAACCCTAGGCAGGAATAGGGAACAGGAAAAAGAAAGAATTACTACAAGCACGTCAAAGGAATTACCAAAAGTGAAAAAAAAGGACTCCCTTATCTTAGATATGTCAAAAGGTGCGCTTGACCGCTCTCCAAAAGTATATTTAGTCTGTAGAGACGTCTTTTAGTTGTAGTCTTGTAGAAGACAATGTGCCACATAAGTTCTATGCAAATGAAAAGGGAGGAGGGAAGAGAGGGTAGAGATATCTAGATACATAGAGAGAAATCTTATCAAAATCCGACACATTTTTAAAAAATGACACTGCATATGCTCTTCATCATATAAATTAGATGGTGCCATATTTTGATCAACCTAAAAGTCATGGTATTTTTTATCAAACAATTTTACTTGCTACCATTTACATTTAAGGACTTGTTAATTGATTACCAGATAAAATTTACTCATACTCGATGTGCGTTCTATTTAAAATGAGATCACATATTTGCACTATAAATTGTTTTAATTTTAATAAGTTCCCTATAAAAAGATGAATATATGTACGTTAGAATTATCCTATGAGTATAATATAAATTATATACTGAAGTGTGAACTAGTATGTAAAACATCGTGCTATATGAACCGAAGAAATATGGATGAAAAGGAAGCAGAGGCATAGACTCGAATTTGCACGCTAGCATAACACAAACAGAAATTAAAAAATCTATCCCAACTCTTTTCTTTTTTGTTGCCATTTTTCTTTTTCGGAAATGGCTCTATATTTCTATTGTAAATATGGATATGTACGTAGCTGTAGCCTGTAGCAGCCTAGTAGGTAGCTCATTTTTCTAGTTTGGTTTTGGTTAAAATTATTTATGTAGATGAGTGGATTCCACTCTCTTATGACACAGCATTCAATTCGTATAGTTAATCGTCTTATTTTATTAACTTCGCCATCTTATAGACTTGGCCGAAAGTTAATTTAGATTTCTAATTCTCTCCATTTGTCTGATACAGGAATTTTCCTTTGTAAATATTTCTCAGGATAACTTGAGTTTTGTTATACCATGCAAAACGAGTTAAAAAGACGGTCCGTTTATCATCAAGTGGAGAACTAGGAAATGGAAAGGATTTCGTTACGGTTCATGATCGGTGCATGCCACGCAGTTCATGGCTCTCTTGCAGATTTTTTATTTAATAAATCCAAAACTCTAAATTATTTTTTAGTAAATAATAAATAATTTTTTGAAGGTGGGGAATTTGAATTCCAGCATATACTGTTTTTTTTTATTTGAAATAACGAAAAAAAAATTAAGGAACTCTTTTAATTAGAGTCACTATTTGAAATAATGGTCCTACAATGTAATTATAAGAGGATAAATATATATCTGTGATTAAGTTTTCAAGCCTTGTAAGACTTGTGCCAAACAAAACAACCCGTGCAGCTAGGCCAAACCAAATGGATTAGGAGTTAATTTAAGTCGTATATCTGAGTTGATAAAGCTCTTGAAATTAAGCAACATTAATAACTAATAGCATAACTGTATAATTCAATTTCCAGATAGAAGATAAAAAGATCTAACAAAGAAAAAAGATTTTTTGTATTTGGAGAAAAGAATTTTCAAATATGAAATTAGGACAGACCGAATGTTTACAGAGAAGTATTTGTTTAACATTTATTAGCTTGGACTTGCGGATAGATAAAATTGGACAAAGCAGTTGAATGTATAAATTCAAATTTGAAGAGTACAAGTTTTCTTCTTGCGTGGAACACTTTTTTTTTAAAATATAATTATTTCCGTATAATCTACGGTAATCTCCAATATTATGTATAACAGTATTTTGAAATAACAAAGTAAGTTTAGCAGGAATCACTGTGATAATTGAAATTTTTAAATTTACTAGCTGTACTTATTAGGATGTACAGTTATCTTTGTAGTGCGGCGAACAAAATAACTACGCGGTATATAGCAACTCTGTTTTTTTTAAGATGCATAACACTAGATATAAAAATATTTATATTGTTGGACAATTTAAAATGAATACCTTTGGCTCTTCATATTTTTTTTTTCTTTTCTTTTTATTCTGACTACATTTTATATCGATGGTTTAGATGTCGTTGAACACGTTTACTAGAATACGTTTGAAAACATTATTCTTGGTTAACTCTTAAATCTCAATCCATAATAATAAGTACTAGGGGTTTCTCGCGCGTTGCGCGATTTATTTATTTTTTTATAATATAATTATGTAAGGGGTTTTTTTTTTTATTTTGGTAGATTTTTCATATTTGTGAACGAAAGATATAGGTGTTGTTCTATAGTTTATTTATTTTTGTATTTATTTTTTTTTTTTTTGTATCAAGGGAGGAAGAAATTTTTTTCTTGGTTTTGTGTATAGTGTTCAGAAAGTAATTAAACAGATTTTATAGGACGGCAAAAATAAATGCAGGATAAAACAAAGTTATCTGTCCAAATAGTTCATATCTAGCATAGAAGGTTATATCACATGTAACGAAATTTTACAGTGATTAGTACTGTTGAGTCAGACAAATGCACCATAAAACAACAGTAACAGTGCATATATTTGTAGGAGATAGCTTGTTATTTTTTTTTTGTTTTCTAGAAGATAGTAAGTTTGGTTGTGGTGATTCTTACAAAATATGATGATGAGAATAATGGCAACTTGCACAACATAAGTAGTATATAGAAAGCTGGTTCTGAGAAACAAAATATGGATGTTGTTCTTGTTGATATCTCAAAAGGCGTTGGATGGTATATACAATGAATATGTTGATGGCAGAGAGGGTTGTTGTTTTTCAGCGACTATCTTGTGCTTCTTCTGTGGTTTCATCATGAGATCTGTTGTGTATTGGTTAGTTAGTTAAGATGGTTTATGGTACAAATAATTGTTTAGTATTTAAGCGATTTAGAGAAGAGTTTTATAGAAGCTTTCTTTTGTTGGTGGTGAAGAGAAATCATCTGATAACCTTCTAGCAACAGATTTGAGTGGCACAATAGAACTTCCTTCTTGTTCCACATTTTTCCTGTGAAAGCATGGTTATTAATATTACTATAGAACATATATAAATATTTCTTCTAAGAGAGAGGTAATAAAATTTATGCAATTCTATTTAATGGGTATAAGTTCTTTGGACCTTTTTGCTGTGAGTGATTCTTTTTCTGCTGTATTTGATGGTGTTATTGGTGGGATGTTTGTTTGTTCGCGTCGTGGTTGGGACGGTGTTATCGGAGATGCTGGTGATTGCTGCTCTATTTGTTCTTTATTCTGTAACAGGAGAATTGGATCTGGAAGAAGGTAAAGCATGTCTTCTGGGACTGGTTCTTGATGGGAGATTGTGTAGGTGCGATGCTTTCTTGTTGGTCCTGGTTGTTTTCCTGAAACAGTGAAGAGGTATGTTCTGTTCACAACATCAAGGAGTTGTTGCGGTGGCTTGTTGGTACTTTCTTGCTGATTTCTGAGTACAGATGGATCTGCTCCAATAATTGTTTGAGCAGTTTTTCCAAGAAGCATAAATTGTGCTGTTCCTATTTGATCAGCTACTTGAAGTCTCATTCTGTACCTGGTAATTGAACAGCACTTGCAGATAAGAAGAAAGCAAGTGCTTGGTAGAAGGGATAACGTGATTATATTGTCAGAAAAAAATGTGTATAAGAAATGGTTAACTGCGAACATATAATTTTTTCTTTTTTAAATGTTGGTCAATTTAATTATACTATTAAACATAAGTTCTTACCAAACAATAAAGTGCCTTTTTTGCATGTTGCACCCTGGACAATATAATTCTTGCTGATTGCGGTCAAGCATTCTCCTGCAATCTGGACATGCTTCATAGAACCAATCATATAGATCTGTGATACGAAGTATTCTGACAGCGGATTGGTATTGTGTTTCCTGGAAAGTATTAAATGGAATATATTAGAGGTTTGATAGTAAGATATATATTGAGAAAGTTGGAAAGAATTATAATAAGAGAAGAAATTTAATTTTTATTGAGAATTCACAGTGTAGTTGTCCAGGTATAATGCATTGAGGTCTTGGAGGGTTATCTTCACAGGAGGCTTCTTAGGAAGCAAGGAAAGTGGTGGAGGCGTACGGTTGAACATTTGTGGTGTTGCTTGCAGCTCTATTGCGCGACCATCAGAGGAGATTCTATTGTATATTTATTGAGAACAACAATAAATTCTATATATCAGTAACTATACATAACAAAGAGGAAAGAAAACAAAAAATAATTGTGAAATATTTGAAAGTTTGAGAATATTATTTTTTTTTATAGGATTGATGGTCTTTTAATTTTTTATTGAAGAAATAATAGTGAATTGGATACTAACTGTTGTAGATATTCCGATATTTCTTTTATAGAAGTGTCGAAATGAAATCTGGTTCCAGTGTAAGTTTTCAAACCATATAGTCCTGCAGGGAAAGAATAATATAAATATTAGGAAGTATTGAATAAGGAGAATTAATAGGAGTTGGTTTGAATGGACATGATTTTATTTGGAAATATTACCACTGAAATCTTTTCTTATTTGGAGACTGTTACATGCAATTACAATTGGTGCAGATTTGGATGCTTCATATAGCTCTGCAGGATTGAATATGTCGATAAAATCTGCCCATAATGTGACATCCATTGTGTATCCTCTGTAATAATAAACTTTTTATCAGTTTATTGAATATTTTTGTTACTGTATGAGAAGAGTAAACGAATTACTAAAGTTCATCAATAATCTTGTTTACCTTTCATTTGTGATGTACATTGTTTGCACCCTCACATTATCTAATTTTTCAACAGTCTGAACCTCACTGAACCCTGATAATCTTGCTATTGTATCTGTTATAAAGAAGTGAATAGAATATTTTTTTTAAAAAAGATAAAATAGGTAGAAGGTTATTTAAAATAGCAGATGATTTTTCTCATTAAAGAAGGAGTATATGATAAATTATATGTATCTAATACTGCCTTTTCATATCTTATTTCACTGCCAACATCTTCCAGCCACCTGAAATGGAAGTGGTATTTTGGTATTGTGTATGTTGTGGGCGGTAGAACTTTTGCCTGAGTTTGCCTTGTTATTTTTAACATGAAGTCGTAGTCAACAACTTTATAATCGTCGCTTGAATCAATAATCGAGAACCTGGTGACCTCAATGATATTATTCTCTGTCATAATGTGATTCAGTCTTTGGTATTCAGGCAAGAGTATCAATCCTTGTATCTGGGCATTCTGTATATGAAATAATAAGTCTGTAATTTTTGATGTGAAAGACAATAGGATTATAGTATCATATTATAAGTGATTGTACAGTAGAATGTTGAGAAGCAAGAATATAATGAGAGTATGCAATTAAATAATATGTATAAGGAGAAGAATAAAATTGTACCGTGTGGTCTATAAACAGGAAATTGAATTTCCATACTCTTCCTTTCCTTGGATCAGATGCAGGCCATATCCTAACAGCTTTACCATGGATTTTCGCGTTCTGCGTTTCAGTTGCGATTGTCAGCGTGTTGACTGGCAGTAGAGAACCCATCTTGTGCTGCAAGAAAATTATTGTTGTTAGTATGGTTTTATTTGTATTTCTATGATAGAGTTCAGTGAATAATGAAGATGGTACAGGGAAGAGAAATAATACTGTATAATCAGGAGAAATTTAAAAATGTTGGTTTTCATTGGGAAGAGGATAGGATGTTAGCAATTACCATTGTTTAATGATACTGTTTGTAATGCAGAGAAGATTTCTTTGTATACTATGTTTCTGGTATAATTTTTGTGCTGTCTGTCTTCATTAACAATCAGTATTCTCAGGCCATTTGGTGTTGTAGTTCTTGATAGTGCTACATAAAGTTGTCCATGGCTGAAAACAGGTTCTGGAAGGTAAACACCTACAACATTGAGTGATTGACCTTGACTCTTGTTTATTGTCATGGCATAACAGACTCTAATTGGAAATTGTTTTCTTTTCATCACAAACGGTAATCTCTGATCTTCATGAGAAAAAATGATGCGTGGTATTTGGATATTTTTTCCTTTGCCAGGTCCTGTGATTACTCTAGCTTGTATTATTTTGTTGCCCAAGGCTGTTATTATAAGCCTTGTGCCATTGCAAAGACCATTCACTTGATCCATGTTTCTAAGGAGCATTACAGGAACTCCAACTTTGAGACTCAATTTATGAGATGGCATGGATCCAGAAGAGATTGTGTTCAACATATCTGTGCTGAACATGGTCTCTAATTCAGGAGGAAGACTCTCACGACCTATTGCGCTATCGTAGCTATAGTAATCTCGTTGCTCACTTGGTATATGCTGTAGAACAGCATCATTTAAAATGTTAACAGCAGCATTCTTTGGAGTTATGATTGCTCGCTGTTGTAGGTATGCTTCATCCTGAAAATGATTCATAAAATCTAGATAAACAGCTTCAATTATTGCTTTTTCTGGTTCAATATTGTAGTTTATGATGAATTGGTCTGGGATTTTAATCCAGTTGGATTCATTGCTGTTGTATAGGTGGATCCCACTTGCATCACCATTACCCACTGATAGTAACCAAGCTGCAAAAACAGCAAGATTCTGTCTATGAGACAACGATTGATTTGATGAAAACAGCCGCATATTCATTGTGAGTTTGATCAGCTGACATGATGGCCATAAGTATGAATTCGTAATAGAGGCCGATACTGTATCAAACCTATTGCCATGTGGAATGACTGGTAAGGTTTGTCTGAAATCTCCACCAAGAACCATAGTTATACCTCCAAATAGTTTTGTTCGATTAGCAGGGTCTTGATCAGAAAAGATATCTCTCATTGTATGATCAAGGGCTTCAAAACATAATTTGTGGTTCATTGGTGCTTTGTCCCATACTATTAAAGAGGTTTCTAACAAAAGATGAGCAAGGTGTGTATGTTTTTTTATGTCACATGTTGCACCTTCTTTCAATTTCAGCGGTATTTTGAACCTATAGTAAGCTGTTACACCTCCTTCTAATAAAAGGGACGATAAACCTGATGAAGCCACAGTGAGGACAATCTTACCTTTAGATCGTAAGTAAGTTGTTAAAACTTTCCAAAGATATGTTTTTCCTGTGCCACCATGACCATACACGAAATAAAAATTGCCTGATTTTGACATGACAGATTGGACAATAATATTGAATGCATTTCTTTGTTCTGGGTTCAGTCCAGATAATAGAACATGCACTCTTGTATGGAGCTCAGTTGTGTTGAATGAGTATTGCTCTGCCAAGAGTCTATTTTGTGCATGTATAGTGCGGGTCCGTGATGGCTTGGGGAGACGAACATATTCTAGGGAATATCCTCTTTGAAAAATGATATCTTCTAGTTCATACAATAACTGGTCTTTTAGAATATCAGGGTCAATTATCATTTCAAAATTTTTGTTTATTGACCTTATTCTATGAACTATGTCATCTGCCATGTAATTCCAGCAAGATTCCCACAATTGTCGAGCATCTGGTACTTCAGAAAAGAGCAGAATATCTATGAATATTTGTCGCAGTTGCTGGCTTGAAGCAAATGCAGCTGCTTCCTGTATTGTGGAAAACCACTCTGAGTTATCTCCAAGCAATCCAAGGGCATTGCAAGCCTCCTTGAATGTTTGATAAACTACATTGTCAACTGTGCGGAGATCCTGAAAATTTTTTGCACCTCGTACACAGTTGAGAAGAGTTCTCAGATAGTATGCTTCACTTGCTGTTGGTGGTATGAAGTTCATCCGGGCTAATCGATACCCAAGTTGTCTGAGTTGCCAGAATTTACCATCTTCATGCCATGTATACAACCTTGTGACCTGAGGATAAGTAATTGTTCTTGCAATTGGGTCAGCAGCGTTAAGCTCAAACCATGCTGTGAGCTTGGTGCGTTGGGCAATTGGATTAGCTGCTATTTGGTGTAGCGATTGTGAATCGTGGAAGACAACATTATTTTGCAAAGGGAGGTGGATTGGCAATCGTTCAACTGAAGGATAGCTATAGTGGATACGATATTGGAAAAGTCGCCAGATTGATTCATGAGGAGTTAGGTATCTACAGTCCAAGTAATCAAGAACTTCATCAATAATCTGTTCTTGTGGATTTTGTTGAGCACTGTTTCGTGACGAAGTAGGTGGGTTTCTTTGAACAGAGACACGTGCACGATCTCGACCTTTGCACACATATTTGAAGAGATATTTAATCATGATTGATGTATGACAACGCTCAACATTAATGTGTGCACGGTATTTGAACAGAAGATTGAGATTGTACGGCACAACGTATCTGTTATCAAGAGTAATACTGTTTTTCTCAACAGTTATACCCTGATTTCTTCTTCTATATAGAACAACCCCGTCATCTGTAACAATTGTCTCATCATGGTATTGTTTTGGAAAGTGTTTACTGCAGCTTCCATTTTGCATACATGGTGATCGAGGCCTTGCTGATCCACACGGCCCATGCACCATGAACTGTGTGACAACAGAATAGGCATCAGGATCAGTGTTAGGGTCTGGAAGTTCAGCAGAGATAACACGATCAATAGACACACCATCTGATAAGCTATTATGCTCTGCTAACCAAAGTATAATATGTACATGCGGGAGTCCTCTCTTCTGGAATTCGACAGAGTGGATCACTGGGAAAAGGGAAGAAAATAGTATAGAATTGAGTTTGGAAAATTCAGACAGAACTGTATAGGCGAAATATGAAGAATTTATAAAACGGAATGAATAATAGAAGGAAATATAAGAAAGTGAAATCAGAGTAAAAGAGTGCTCACATCCTGATACAGGACCGAAGAACTGACCACTTCGAAGATCCTCTGTCATCTGATTAAGTTTCATCCTAAAAACACGACAGATAAGGTCTGGTCGATCGCTTGGTTGCTGCCCTGGAAATAAGTTACGCGTGATTTCTGGCCATGCAGGATTGCATGTGAAAGTGATGAAAAGGTGTGGAGGCCCAAGATGTCTGCATACAGCAATAGCATCTTGATAATTCTGGAACATGTATCTTGGACCTCCAACATGCGATGGCGGAAGGATGATTCGTCTCCCAACATCACTGCCATATATGTCATGGTTGATAACAGCATATCTGATGTTAAGATATGTGTCTGATCTGAGGGAAGCTTGATTTTCACGGATATATTTGACCCGTGATTGATCGACACAGGCAAACATATCAACAGAGATCTGTTGCAACAGACGGCTTGATTTAAGTATTATATTGCATCCAATAGCACGCACATGAAGTCTATAACAGTAGTATTCGTTCATAGTGACATGCTGTCGGACGCGAGATGAGGTACTTGAATCATCTGCTCTATACTCTATCTCAAGTCGAAAACCATCTTCACCATGAACAAACACTAATGGATATTGAGATGGCATGTAAGATGGATGCAATGAACTAATTCGCTGCAGTGATCCAGATCGACGGTGAACAATTATATCACGGTCAAAATGCTGGGAATCAAAGTCACCAACTATTAGACCAACGACTTCAGAAGCTGCAGGTGCTGAGTATTGCCTACCATCTCCTGATCTATGTGAAAGGATTCTGAGATAAAGATCAGTATTGGAATCATGTAAGATGCGATCACGAACAGATCTGAATGCTTGAGCATACGGATTGTATGCATCAAGCATGTCTTTTAATGCTTGCACAATATGTGGCCGAGGTGCTGTTGATTGACCAGAGCCTTGAAAGATGTTAAGACGATTTGATATCTCATTTTCGGTGTCATACATGTAGAGCTGAGCAAATTGAGGAGGAGCGTCATCATCCGGAAGTAATGATCCCATAAGATGACAAAGCTGACCTGAGATTTTGTAGACATAAGGAGCGTGACCAGTGTTGATGTTCTCATCAACTTGGACGCCCATAGATGTGAAAGCGAACATCGAATTGTACATCCGAATGTATTCAAGGAAATGCCTGGAATCAGGACCGTTTAATGGGTTAAGAAGATCCGAAAGAGGTTCTAGTGTAGGTTGCATTGCTGGTAGCTGAACTTGACCAGCTCTGCAACATAAATTGTATACAGGATGGCCAACACGTGAGTCACGAAGGCATCGTTCTCTATACCAGAACAGTGCATGACATTTAGGACAGATTTCAGTAAGATCTCCAAAATCATCATATTCTGGTCTTTCTGCTGTGGAACATGAAATAGGTCGATGTAAGATAAAAGATAACTACGATTATCGATTCTTTAATATAGGAAACAACAGCAGGGAGTAATTCTGAATAAAGGAATACGAATATTGGACCTATATTGTGGACAGGAATTGCTGGCGGTGTCTGTGGCTGAGATGAAATGGATGAATCAGGACCATAATCAAATGTAGATTGATCAGAATAAGGATCATATGCAGAAGTTCGTGTAGATGGATGCTGTGCATCTTTTGTAACAGAGGAAAAAAGAAATAAAGATCAGAAATTATCTAACGAAAGAAATGAATATGATTGTGTAAGGCATAAAAACGTAATTAATTGAAGAATATTTAGAAGTACTATAATTAGTCATAAAGAAGACAAAGATAACTCAACTTTGTCTTAGAAAATCACCAAGTGTCATCTACCAACTTGATGAACTGCTTGTGGTTGAGTCAGCAGATGATGAATTGGTTGTGAAAAGGAGCCTACGTCTAACTCGTGTTGGATAATAAGGGAAATCATCATCTAAAGAAGAGATAACACAGACATGATAGCAGTAGGAAGGATTTGAATTCAGTAAGTTTCCAAGAGGAGATAAACTTGTACATAAGAAATTAAAACTTACTGTAAACATACAAAAGAAAAGTGTTAACCTTCGGAATTCTCATTATGCGAAGTTCTTGTTTGATTTGATGAATTTGGAGAATGTGCAGGGCCTATGAGCCTGCGACGACGATCTCTGCTTAGGCAATCTTTCAGATTGACAACAGAGATAAAAACTATTCAGGATGATAAAATAGGTTGATAATGAATTTTTTTTGAAAAGAGAGCACTCAGAACAAACGATGAACTAAAGAGGTGAACTGTAACCTTAACTTTGATGAAGAGAGCGTATAAACAGGCTTTGTAAATATGCTCTTTAAATTGCTCTGTTTATAGCGATGAAGACATATGCGCATCGAAGAACTAATACACGATTCAGTATAGCAGAACGTCAGAGAAATCGTGTTAGAATGGAATAGGAGAGTTGTTCGTAAGAAAAGGGTCAATAAGTATACCGTAATACGGTTGTACAGAAGCTGAAGTATCTGATGGAGCATCAAGAGATGTTTCAGTAGGTTCCATGAAGCAAGATATGAGACCGCAAGAATTGATGAGAAGAATAGTATACCAAAAAACGTAATAACCTAATAGAATCGGTCGTGTCCACCAACATGAAAGAAGACATGCGTATTATATAAGAAAAATAGAGTAAATTTGCTATCGCCAGCACTATACTAAAAATAAGAAGACTCAATAGTATTGAACAGATACTATATATTGCTGAAAAGAACTTAACTATCAATTGTGCACAGCAAACAGCATGACACGGAAAATAAAAGGCCAAAAAAAATGGAAAAAAAAGGAGAAAATGAAAAGATTTATATAACAGACGTATTGTTACCTGAGAAAGCAGAAGCGAAAGCAAGATGGTGTATGTCTACAATAGAAGAACAGCAACGAATAGAACACAGAAAAGACCTACAAATATATAGAACAACAAAGGAAGACAAAAACTCTGTCAGTGGAACAAAACAGAAATTGCAGCAATAAGCAATATATAAAGTAGTAAATAAAAAAGAACCGGGAAAAAAAAGATGAAATATAGAGGAAAACAAATAAGAACCTAATATGCCTGACCATTTAATTTTGATATTTCATACTATAAAAAAAAAAGCAGAAATATCAGTGTCATTATATGTAGAAAGGAACTAATTCATGTTGTATACTTTGTATTAGATTCTCTCATGATATTTTGTTGCAATGCATGATTCACTATAAACAGTGAGTTTATATAGGTATTTTAGATAGAACAAATAAGAAAGCACAAAAGGAAGAACAGATGAGAATTAATACAATTTAACAATATAAAAAGAAGAGCAGTAAAAAGCAATAACAGAATATATGAAAAAATAGAACAAATAGAACGATATCAATGCAGCTGTGGATAAGTTAATAAGAAAAGACTTTTCAAAAGCACAACAGAAGAATCGTTAGACAAATGTAATAAAACTATATTTATAATATAAGGACAGTAATAGTATAGAAGCATAGAATATAGGAAATATGGAGCAAAATAGTTTTATCATTAAGCATGGAAAACAAAGGTGAAAAAAATAAACAAAAAGAAAATAATGAGTTAGACATTAATAGAAGAAAAATGTTCTTACCTGAGAAAGGAGGACCGAAATGAGGATAATACTGCTGTACTATAGAAGAGGAGCAAACACTGTAAAAGAATACAAAGGTAAATAAAACATAAAACTATAAAAAAAAATAAAGAATATATAACCAAGAACAATATATAGAAAAAAATAAAGGGAACCTCACCAAACGGATGCAAGTACGAACAACAGGAGTAGAAAGAATTTCTGAGCAGAACAGCAAATGGACAGAAGAAACAAACGAATAGCACCTTCGGAGACAACCTGCACTAATGAAAACCACAAAGTATAAGAAACAAATATAGAAGAATTGAAAACAATAAATAAGAGAGAAAAAAAGAATAAAAAGGATTATATCATAACTTCTACAGACACACAAAACTGAAGACAATAAGCAGAAAATCTCCAAGCTTGAAAGAAAAAGTACTTAGAGATATTTCTATCATTATTCCTATGATAGTTTCTGTAACAATAAAAGAGGAAATAAAAAGGACATTCAACAGATAGTTCTTATTATGTCCAATTTTGGTACATACAGCAATAGTACAAAATGTATAAATGAAGTAATTCTAATATCTGTAATTTTGGTAGATGTAGAAAAAGGTTCAATATATAACTGTAATAATGATGCTCTCTGAAACAAACAATAAAAACACAAAAGAGAAAAAAAAAGAAAATAAAATAGAAGTGCAGGACACAAAAAGTTGAAAGTCAGGCCAGAATGAATAGATATTTATTTAGATTAACAGAAAAACTCACAAATAAGATCCTAGTTATACATATATCAGATAAACATCACCACACACAACAAATAAGAAAGGTTGATAACAAATATAACGAAATACAGACAGGAAACAAAGAAACTTTAGGTGTACATAATTGACAAGATGAAAAAAATGAAAAGCTTTTCGATTTTGCTTTGGTTGTCTGATTTATTAGAACCAAATTAACATTATCAAATAAAATGACAACCTACTTAAATACCACTAAACAAACAAATCATCAAAGGTTAGAAACCAGAATAGAAGAGGAGTAACAACAATAACAGGAGAAAAAACTAAAATTGAACCTACCAAGAAAGCACGACTTGCACAGAAAAAAGAGTAATAGAAAGGATGAAGGCGGCAATAAGAATAGAGAAACGAAACCTCTGGAAGAAGCCACACGATCAGTACTCTAGAGCAGAACCCAAATAGAAGAGGCGCACCCAGAGAACAAAAACCCATCTCAGAAAACAATCGGATCCAGTACAGCGGCGTACAGAAACCTGCGCAGGAAAAAAAAAACGAAATCAAGAAGAATAGACCAAGCGCAGGAAGCACAGTAAATCGATGCGAGAGAAAGAAACAATGGCTCACGCGCCAGGAGCACCACCGCCATAGCTGCCGTACGGAAGAGCGAAGCGGAAAAGTATCTTCTCAGCGATCCATCGAGAGAGAAGAGAGAGAATTAATGGGGGCCGATAATCGAGGCAACATCTGGGCAGACCTCCTTGAATCAGATGGCCGAAAAAACCCAATCAGACGAAGAGGATGAACGAAACTTGATGAACAACCAGGATGAAAGAACTGGTCACCAACAGTGGGGCAACAGTAACGGGTACAGACCCGTTAGACGCCCTTTAATATATCTTCTGATATGTAAATAGCATTGAACTAATTTTTGTTCCAAATTACGAACCTACAAATAACATTATTAATCTAAAAAAATATTTTAAAAATAAGAAGAAGATCAAGCCCTCAAACTTATATTTAAAATTTAAATTCCTCGACCGGATTTTAAATCTGCAACCCAAAAAGACATTTGCTATTAGACCAAAAATTGATTCTCAAATCTAAACAAGTTTATTTTTAATCATTAAAAATAAACACTGTTATTCTCTAATAATCTTTTGCAGTCTTAATCTCAGACGATCCAAAGACACTCTCAATTAATGAGCCGAATTTATGCAACAGAGACGCCTATCAACCATTTCTCAATTTTATTTTATTTTTTTCAACTTTTGCGACGACGTCCGTATTATAGTTTTTTCAGTTTTCAGCCGCTACACATTTAGACACATAATAAATGATATAGAAAAAGTTAAAAACGAGTGATTACGTCAAAACACACTATATCCCATCTAATCTTTACCTTTCTACATGACTACATCCAATCATGTGTATCCAACCGACATAATCCGAATCCGTGTAGCGTCCCTCCCGATTGTTCGATCTGATCTCGACGTTTAACTTTTATCGGACCTATCAATTTGATATTATTCATGAACACCCATCATAGATCTGACGGTTGGAAATGTTGCCCTACATGGTGTAGCGCAACACATGATTTAATTTCAACCATGTCTTCTGTAACAATAGTGACTGTAGTCTGGTGACCAAGTCCTTATATGTCTGAAATAATCCTAAATTGACGGTATAATCAAGAAATTAAATTAATTAAGTTATTGCAACAGTAAAAGTTGCGGGATTTTCTGATCTGGGAATGGAAATGTTCAACGCGATTTATAGAATTTATTAGTATATTTGCCACAATTATCTGACCTCTGAATTAGTCCAATTAAATTGTTTGAGGAAATAGCTAATTTACAAATTATATTATCACTCAATTGCTACACCAAAGGCTACATTGGATTGGCCACAGAAAATCTAGACCGCATTTAACAAAAGAGACAAAGAGGAGAGAGACACATGTCTCTTCCTTCCTTCTCTTCCGATCTATCTCCTTTCTTCTTCGTTCTTTCTTCTCGATGAACTCCCTTGATCTCCACCTGCTTGGTTGGGTGTTGTTGCTCGCTGGTTGGTCGTGATGGCAGCCACTAGTGAGGTGGCATCTGTGAAGGCGACACCTCCTGCTTCGTCTCTGCAGCCGCACGAGGGAAGCATCCCCCTCTCTCCTTCTCTCGATGTCGGGCTGTCAAAGGGAGTAAAGAAGGGGGTGACGTGGTAGACGCTCGTTCGCTGCTACTCTCCGCTTGTCTTCTTCTCCCCTCTTCTGTGTGAGGTAATCTTTAAATTGTGGCCGAGCTAGGGTTTGTAATTGGGGGGAAATCGGAGAAGGAGGCAAGAGGGTTGAGACAGCAACGAAGGCGGTAACCTCATTTCTCTCTGGTCTTGTAAACTTTCATATCCATTTGTGTTGAAATTGATAAGTTTCGATTGTTCTGTGTAAGGTATGGGTGCATGGATTTGAGCTTATTCTTGATAAGCCTAACACTGATCTTAGCTCTGGTTGTGCTAGAATTCTTGAGGCGATTTTTGAAATCGAACGAGTTTGGTATAATCTCTTGGTCCCTGTTTCGTTTCTTTGCATTCCTTGGTTGAACTTGGATTTGTGTTGGGTTGTGGCTGTGGCAGTAGCAACTGATGTGATAAATTGTTGTAATAGCTAGCTAACAAGGTTCACTTTAACTGGCTACTTGATTTGCTAACTGTGGATTGTTGTTAACTGAGGGATTATGACTGATTTTGCTTGATGTTTGGCTATGTTGGTAAAGCCAGTGATGATCTATGTTAATCTGAGGCTAACTGTGGGTTTCTGTGGGGAAATAAAGCATATTCATATGCATATCTGTATGACAGTAGATTATAATTGCATATACATGTGCATAATTGCATATAATTGGATTATAACAGAGATATGCTTCTCTGTGAGCTGTATTAGGTCATAAATGAGGCATATTCAATCATCTGTCATGACTATATAGTTATATGATAATCTGATGAACTATCTGAACTGTTGATTTAATATGATGCATCTAATTAGCTTATGACAGCCAAGTATGTGTATATACATGTTGATTGAAGTTATACCATGGCATAATATAAATGAATCAGTGGATTATGGTGCCTAGAAAGTTAATTGCATAATGAACATGCTTACTGATATTAGATATAAGCATATATATATGCATGGTTTGTTTATCTGTCATGGTTACATAGCTTTTATGGTTATAGTCTAAGTAATATGAACTATTAGCTTGGTATTGTGCATATACTGAGTTAAAATGCATATAAGCATGCTTACTGGTGCTAAACTGAAGCATATAGGTGCATATTCTACCTATCTGTTATAAATACATGGATATATGTATAGTATTTCCTATGTTTACGCAACTGGGAACTTGGTAGGCTGTAAGATGTGAGTCTGAGATGCATTTGTGTGTGCTTTAACTGTTGACAGTAAGGGAAAATCATGATTATAAGTTTTATGTATAAAACTATGCATTATTCATGTACATATCATGATAGTTAAGGAAATAGGGGCATCTGATGGTTTATGTGCTTATAACATACTTGTGGAATGCATGATAGAATGAAAGTGAGTGGTTGGATGGTTGGTACCAGTATCTTGTACAATCAAATAGATGCTGGTATGCTTCTGATGAGTTTAGCGATGCTCAGGGATGATCTTATAAGAAAATAAATTTTCTGAGGGCTTAATCGAAAAGTTTGAGGGGCTTATTACTAACAGAGACTGATTTTAACAAAAACTATGGCTGGAATGAAAAATCTGAAGGCTTTATAAATTTCGGTGGGCTTAAATGGAAATTGTGGGCTTATTGGTTCGGGTTGGATTTTTTCGGGTTGTCGGACCCGTTACGCGCTGGCTCAGTCAACTGAGCCAGTTGACTGGGTCGAGCCGAGTGGAATTTTGGGCTGATTTGTGGGCTGGACTTGTCGGGCTGAGAAAAAAATGGAGAAAAATGGAGAAAATTAGTGTGGGCTGGATTTTTCTGTGGGCTTAATTTATTTCGGAGAAATAATTTGAATCGTGGGCTAATTGTAAATTAATTGAGATTAGATTTTCGGATTTGATTAAAATCTAATATCTGTGTGCTAATGACGGATGCTGTTGAGCTTGATTTAGACTAACCTTAGTCTAATATTAATTCGTGGCTTATTAGGGAAATGATGACAATAGTCTGTGTATTAATGAACGGATACTGTGGCAAATAAACCAGACTTTCTGATCCCGCTAAATTTAAATAAAATAATTCTGATTTATATTTTTCTGATTTTTGTTTTAATTGTGTTTAACTATTTCCTAAATTCTGTCTGCTGATTCTGTATTCTGTTTCTAATGTTAAGTTTTTGATACAAGGAAATAAATGTTAAACATGATTCTGAATGATTGGAGAAGTAACTAAAATTAAATCAACGACATAACCTTAATCAAGGACTTGGAACCAAACTATAACAGTCAAGGTTAACGTTAAGAACCAGACTCAGATTTAAGAAAACCCGTTAAATAAATATTAACGGTACTTGATCTGTGGTTTGTAAACAGGCACGGACCCTGAAGCCTCCCGCGACCAGTAAGGAAGCAAGGTGCGGAATTACACGGTTTCTTAGTACAAACTCGGATATCGGTATTTTTAAATTGATGCATAGCATGTTGAAAGACATATGCATTTACTTCATATAGGAATAAGAAACCCTGAATAAATGAAATTCATGTTGAATCAAACTGATCGTTTTACTAGGAAATTAATCTGACTTGGTCATCCATTGGTTATTTTGTGGACCGTCAGAATTGTAAAAGACTAGAATGGTTTCCGTAAACTGACTATATTGCATGATCTATTGGAAAAATCTGATCTGGAACTAAATCGGACCGTTCTTATTCAGTCTGCATAGCATAAATATGAGATTAAATTGTGTCACTCTCCGGAGTATGGTTTGGCCACCTACCTGGCCAGGATTGTAGCGCTATTATTTCTGGAAATTCCCTCTGAAATCTGTACCTAGGATTGAACCTATGGTTTTGGAAAAAGTTCTTTCTGAATCTGACCGGCCGATAAGAACTTGAGTGAATACGATTTTCTGTGAAATAATTATGCTTGATTTGTTTCTGTGCATATTCATGATGCAGTATGCCGGTCATCGGACCCTTTCGTCTGGTACCCACGGTATTAATATTTCTGGAAATAATACTTTAATTATATATAAAATATATGGGTGTGAATTCCGTTACTCGGTTCATACTTAGATCCGCGTACTGGAACTAAAACCCGCACTGAGATTGTATCTCACTCTGTGCTTTGTTTTGCATGTGTCCTCAACGACTTGGGGGTTCCAGGAGCGTCGTAATGGAGTAAGGCGTAGGACTATAGCGACCTTGGAGTGTAGTTACCTTCGGTTTGCGATACGGATCCCGAGTCTGAATTGTGAAGCTGTTTTGTGTATCTGCTTAGATGAACTGCCCGAGGTACTGGCTTACCTATATTTTGAGATGCCTCCTGCGTCTCCAGCGTCCGAGGTTGAGGTTGAGCCAGAGCCGAAGGCTAACTCCCATGAAAAGGAAGCGTTCTGACCGTTAGCTTCCTTTTCCTTGTTGGGAGGGGGTCCGAGTATGTATGTTCCCTCTGGTGTTGTGTTGTTGTGGTCTTGTTGTTGCAGTGCCGGTTCTTTGTGTTGGTTTCTATGAGTCTTTTCTTGGGTTCGTGGTGGCAGTTCCATGGTCGGATAGGCGGTTTTTCTCTTTTTATGTTATATATGTCTATATGTACATAGAGTGAGCTTGAGCGGACCAGTCCTTAGGAAAATAAATAAGCCGGGATTGATCATATCTTGGTGTGGTTTGTTTTTACTTTTATAGAAAAACTTGTGTAAAACTAAGCTTGGAATAATGTGTAATATTTCCTGTGTGCTCATCTGTGATGTTGTGTGAATTCTGGGCCGAAATCAAGAAAATGAAAAGAAAAAAAAAATAGTTTGTCTGTCTGTTCGCCTTACGAGAATGAGAAACTATTCTCGTGGCGGAGGAGACATCACTCCCTTGGTTCGGGGTGTGACATCTTCTTTCTAATTTTCTTTAATTTACTTAATCTGACTCATTACAAGGTTTATCTCTTCTTCAAATATTTCGAATTGTCAATAAGAAACATTTTTTTTAGTGAAATATTTAGATATCGTTAGGTTTTGAATCCGTAATTTTTTTTATAGAGAATATTGTTTAGAAACTACGTTTAAAAATTAAAAGTGATTCTCTAAAATATCTTTTCCGACATTGTTTTCCAAATACCCTTCAATACAATATTCCGTAAACACTGTCCAAGGCATATTTATTTGTTTTATTTATTTATTTTTTTTTGTTAAGATAAAGATGGATGAAGTCCTCCAACTTATTTCAAAGATAAATGTCAGGAAAAAATTATAGCTGGATTTCGAACATGTTCTTTATTTGTTTTAGTTAAATATAATTTTCGACAGTTACATATTTTTATTTAGAAAAAAATATACATTTTGAAACTCGTAAATATATCCTTATATTTACATTTTAATGTTGACGAGCATTTTGTTGATACATAGATATTTTCAAGATCTGGTTCGCTGATAGTGACAATTTTTTTACATTGAAAATAAATAGGGGTCAACTCCTTAACTTATAATTCATTAAACGCTAACAAACGACATTTATTGGGCTAAAAAGTTGAGTTATTGCTACATGCTAATATTCTATAAACTTTTTCTCCTTAACTCTTACACGAGATTCACTAGATAGTAGCTATCTAGTTTTTCAAAAAAAAAAAAAAAAAAAACTCTTACACGAGACTAAAAAAAAAAATGCTACGTACGACTTCTAAAAAATGTAATATAAATTATTTTCTAAACATAAAAAACTTTTTCTATGTCATATCAAAGGACATCTTTTTTATGCTGCGCATAATACCGCAGAGGGCCCTATATTAATTTTATATTTTTCCACCTTATACATTTATTTTCTTATAAGTTTGTAGTGAAAAATCAGCACGATTTATCTTGCTATTACCTTGACTTGAGAAGAATACTTCTGCATTCAGCCTTATATCATTTATCCTTTTTGTTACCTTCGTCTCTCTTATTTAACTTAACTACATTATTATAAAGCCCAAATTTGATAGATATATATGTGGTAATTTTTTTGGATGATAAATTTTAACAAATAAATTAACATTACACCAATAGTTGCACGTCAAGCAATTTTCTGAATTGACATGATTTTGCAATTATTGCTTCATAGTTATGTTGTTTTTTTGCAGAAGTTGCAGAAAATGGTTTCCGTCGTGAAACAAAATTAATTAATGGCCAACTGCATTCCAAGGCAGAAGTTGCAGAGAATGTTTGAAACTTTTTTGAAAGACAATAAATGTAGTTTTTTGAGATTCTGCTGGGTGCTATAATTGTATAATATTAACACAGATAAAATTTGCGAACATATTGTGTACCAAAATCATAATTGTTGAGTTTCGTAGTTGATTTAAGGTTAACTAAGCAGGATGTTTAAATCTTAACTTACTTCAATGAAATAAAGATTCAAGTAAAAACAAAAAAAAGGAAGTGAAAGTAAATATGTTACTCCTTCCTAATTTAGTTTTTTAATTTCGTCAAGTAACAATAATAGTTTCGCCTCACATTAAAATTCTCTATTTTTCTACATAAAGATATCAAGTGAAAAATAGCGATTACACTAATAGTTTAGAAACCATAATTTAGATTAAAACGTTGTCGAAATACTTGTTGGATTTAGTATGTATTAGTATATATTTTATTGTTAGCTAACTTGTACATTCATGTTGGTCATTTGAGATGATGAAATCTACGTACAAACTAAAAAACCCACATCAGCATACTGGACAATATCAGAAGATAAAAACTAATAGAAGAACTATTGTAATATGTTCAATTTATATTTTTTTTGTGTTGTGAAATGCCAAATTTCAACTTGTAAAAATTTATGGATCAGTTTTCAATTGATTTAGAATAGTTCAAACGTCGATACCTAAATTTTCATTATAATTCTAATTCATTTCTTCTTAAGAGCCTTAAATTGGACGAAAATCACCTTCAGATCGGGACACAGAAAATCCATACGTTTTACCATGATGATTCCTGACTCTTGTGGTCAAACCTCCTGCGAGGCTGCGACCCTTGGATCTTGGTTTGGTTCATTGATGGCATGACCCATCCTATTTTTTTTTTTTCTTTTACTACTTTTGGAAAAAAAAAGTAGTCGTTTTCTTGCAGCGTCACCCTTTGTATTAAAATTTATTGCACACTTATTACGATTTAATTCAGATCCGCGTTAAATAATAATGATAAAATAATACAACTGGACCACTGAAACAGCTAGATAAAATAAAATTAATAATTTTAGTTCATGTGACTTTTTTTTTTTGCTTATTTAATACTATATGTCAATCATATTCCTAAAAAAAAGAACTTACAATATTTAATATAAATTTCTCTTATTCACTTATTAAAGTAAAATATTACCTTCGTAAGTTTCCAAGTTTTCTTTCCTATCTCAAATTACTACTAAAAACAGTATACGAAAGCTGTCTCTAATTGCTAGGATGAATGATCACATGGGTTACAAACTTCAATCCTGACATAATGACATTACCACTGTCGTACATGTGATGATGTGAAATATGACCGCTGTCATCAAAGTCAAAGCTAAAAATGAAATTAGAAAACGAAACACAACGATTTTTGTTTTTATGATTAGAAGTCCCATTTCGGTCCTACTACCTTGAAGGAGCCATCGTTTTCCTCGTGACGCTATGGACATAGCCGTCTGCAGGGGATATGTTAAATTTTTGTGGAAAGATATGTGACCAGAAAATTGATATATGGCCAAAATTAAATTGGGGCAAATAAAAGATAATGATGAAGGAGAATGGAATTTAGGATTAAAAAAACTGAAAATCTATTTTTCAAGGTAAAGATATGAATTAGAAATTTGAATTATGCTCACGATAGTTTGATTTTTTGTAAAAGGATATAAAACAGCTCCAAGGTGCCATTAATTGATTTTGAATGTATGTCACTTCTTAAGATAAACTACGTAAATCAATCTAAACGCAACAGATAACAGAGGAAAGTCCAACGAATTCAATTGCGTCCAAGCTTAATCTATTTTTTTCATAAGAATTGTGCTATATTTTTCATTGCCTGATCAGAGGGTTAATAAGGGACGAGCCTTATATTAATGATATTTGTTTGGTTGAATATCCGAATGACTATTACAAACACATTTTTCTTGTGTCAATATGGGCCAAAAATATATAGAAGTATGGATAGGTCGACGATGTTTCGTTGTACTAAACAAAGATGATGTTTCATCTATTGGAAGGATTTGTGGGGCTTTTTGGTACAGTGATATTTTGATGCATGTTTGTCGTATTGTGGGACTTTGTTAGAGTATAATTAGATTAATGATTGGTTAGGTAGGAGATATTGAGGTTATATGATCATTGGAGATTGATATCAATAGAGACTATAGAGGATTGGTAGGAGATGTATAGTTGGAGATGATTATCATTAGTTTTACGATTGGTCTATATAAAGACTCTCATGTTTGTAATCATTTGAACAATTCAATACAAAATCTATTTTCTATCAGGGCGGTACTTACAACATTTTCGTCCTAAGAAATTTTGGGTAATTCAAAAATATATGAAAGAAAGTAAAACTTTCTCCCCGCAATTATATGCATGCAAACAAATAAGAAAAATATTATTACATTAAGGGATAGATTACGATTCTTTGCGAAGTAATCCGTTTTTTTTTTATCATAATTCCGTGATTCTCAACTTTCTATGATAAATCCGAACCGTTCAATCTATTTTTCATATTGAAATTTCTTTAGAAATAAAAATGTGAATTTTATAATTTTTTTTCTAAACATTATTATGGTATTTTCAAATTGAAGCGTATAAAATTCTCTAATTATAGTTTTTTTAATATCATAATAAAATGTAATTAAAAAATGTAAAATGTGATTTATAAGGAATTAGATTTCAACATGAAAAACAAATTGAACGGTTCAAATCGATCATTTTGATTATAAATTTAAAAAAACGAAGCTAAAACAATATAGACGGACAGGCAGTAACTAATCTACTGCATTGATGCTCACATGAAAATGTATTTTTCTTTCCTGTGTTATATAAAAATAGTTCTTATGATAAATAACTACAATCTATCATTAGTCACTCCGAAGGTGAAGATATAGCATGAAAAAGGGTCTAAAATTTCAAAAAAAAAGGCAGGAACTGAAGTTGGGATAATAAAGGAGATAGAAAAGTGAAGAATTTCGGTAAAGGGCATTTTCAATCAAAAAAGAAAAGTTAAAACCAACGAAGAAAAGTGAGGTTGTTCGGTAAAGTATGATGTAATATTATTTCAAATTATGGAAGCTCTCTGGGGTCTAACACAAAAGCTAATAATTGCGCAAATCATAGAATTTCAAGTTTAGATCGGGTGTTAAATTAAAAGATTTCTAAACTTTTAAAAGATATATAGAAATTCATTTTTGAACTCTAAATTATCCTCTCATTTGGTCCCAATTCTGTTCCCGAAGGTCGGATTCATAGTGCTATCAATGTATATTATTTACTATTAATTTATATTTGCCAGACAAATTGGAAGGATAGCAGTACGAGGGTATGACTTCTACTGTCACAATCAGTTACCGTCTCTTGAGAGAATAATTTTCCTCTTATTCTTCTATCTTATATTACCTCAAATAACTGTCTTCTCTATATTGACTTTAGGTCATCAACAAATTATATTGGAAAAAAAAATATCTGACATTATTTTTATATTGTCATCAACAAGTGTTATTAGGTACCGGTACTATTCCTTTACCCGTTCTTAAAGGAAAATGAAATAAATTAATAATGACTATCAAATAACATATTAAGTGAAGAATTTGTGAGTACATATGTTTTTTTCCAATATTTATTTTTGTCTCAATTTTCACGAAACAACTTTATGGGTTTTTTTTTTTCTAGAATCTGACAAGAGTAGAGTCCTCGTCGGTTGCGTTTTACCTATGGCTAAGGCCCTAAGGGGCTGCTTTTTGCGCAAAATCAGTGAAATGAGGTGTCATACCATGCGCCACCTGTCAGCACCACAGACTCTCTCTCCTCTCTCTCTCTTTATTGGATCATTGGATGGCACTTCTCTCATAGGATCCCATTATCTCTCGTTTATTTATTACCTCCTTTTGATTCCTCCATACAACAATACCCACTTTAGTCTCTCCACTTCTCCTCTTCTTCCCTCTCTCGACAGCTCTCTGGGTAAGTTCCCATTGCACAACTCACTTCCCTGAGTTTCTTACAAAAAAATTAAATTAAGTTGATTGCTTTTGTTTATTCCAGTCTTCAATTTTGCGTCTTCATGCAATCAAAGCATCTGGGAATTTAGCAATCAGACATATTCCTTGCATAAACATCTGCACAGTCTAGAAAACATGGATCACTTTATTTGTTTATTAATTTATTCAGTTGTTGATGCTTGAGAAACTACAAGTTCGGGGTTCATATCTTCTTCATGATCGTATTTAGAAGTTTTATCTTTCTCTTTACTCTTTTTTTCGTATGAGAAATAATACCCATGGTTTTGTTACAAAGACGTGAGTGTATACATTAAATTGTTCTACAATTGAACAAATAGAATTAACACCAAATATTTGCTATGTTTGTGTTTCCAAGATTTCGAATACATATGGGAGGTGATGGCGGTTTTTTGGCAAACAAGAAAAAGAACAGAGGAGGAAAGCAAGAAAAAGAAAATGAAGAGAAGGAAGTGATGAATACAGATAAAAGCTATCAAAAGAGCTATTTTGATGTGTTGGGGATATGCTGCCCTTCGGAGGTGCCTTTGATTGAGAGGATTTTGAAACCTTTAGAGGGTATTCAAGGCGTCTCTGTTATTGTCCCTTCAAGAACTGTTGTAGTTGTTCATGACCCCCTTCTCATTTCTCCTTCCCAAATCGGTATGTGTCCCTCTCTCTCTCGCTTGCTCGCTCTCTTTCTATGTGTTAACTGTTGGGTTTTACTTTTATCTGTTATTCTCTCTCCCTCTTTTTTCTTTTCTTTCATATTTGGTTCCCTTCAAAAGCTTTTTATTTTTTTTTCTGAATTTTTATGTACTTAGCCATTGTACAGTGTGATTATTCCATCTGATTTACTCTATCATGAATATATACTTCCTTTTTGTTTTAGTTAGTTTTAGTTTTCCGTACATATGCATTATTCATTGGAAGGTTTTTGATGAACACCTAGTACTAGTAGAATGTTAAAAAAGAAATTGTATGAAAATCTTTGAACGGCCAAGTAGTGCCTTATAAAAAATTGTTGAGGTCCTCTCAAGCATATTGCAAAAGTTTAAGGTATCGGGATGTCAAAAGAGGTGTGCAGTGGCTAGATATATAGATTCTTCAAGGACCTAATGAAGTTAGGCAACCCAGTACAAATGATTGCAACTCATTTTTTTTCCCTTCTGTTTTTGTGATTTAATTCGACAGCAAAGAGACTTGAGTAAGTATTATTTGTTTATTACTTATTAGAACAAATTTCCAGAACTTAAGTGGTAAAATTGGAATTATATAAATTTGGATTTAGAGAATCTTTTTGTTGCTATGGTCTTGGAATGTTATCTTGTCGTTTTAGACGATTGAAAGACAGGGAAAGGTGGGTATAAAGAAGCATAAATGCATGATTTTTGGGAGTAGTTGGTGATGGCCAAGTTTAGAATGCATTAATAATGCTTAAAATATCTAGTTGGGTTTGAATCAATTTTCACAAGTTTCATCAGATACGTGTTTCACAATTTTCACAAGTTTGTATCCTTGACAGCTATGTCTTAGGATTAGTAGTTTCCGGTTTAGTTGATGTTATCGTTTCCAAACAAGGTCTGATGGGAGCATTGTTTTTGTCCTGATCTTCATGATCTCTTGTCAATTATGATTTTCTTCATGTTAATTTAATTCATTGATTTGTCACTGCTATATCGGCATTGCAAAATTCAATTTAATTAAATGACAAACCTTCTTTTGCGTAACCTCTTATTTACTGTGATTTTCTTTTCTTACGTAAAACATTGACTTACCATTGTATACGAGCATCACAAAATTCGAGTTAATTACATAACAAACTGCCATTAATATAGCAAGTTAAAATGTTTGACTAAAAATTACATGGTGAAAATTATCCATAATGCAAAATAAATTTTGTTTATTACTGCATTAAGAATTTTATGGAAATATGAGAACATTAGTTTCAGCTCCAACACTTTCAAATTAATTTAATACATGATTTGGCTCTCTCTAACTTTTTTTTTGTTCCTTGTCTAAACTTGTCATCCGTATGCTGAATTTTTCCAAACTAATTTGTGTTGGAGCAGTCAAGGCACTAAACCAAGCGAGGCTAGAAGCATCAATACGAGCATATGGGGGAGAGAAGGTGCTGAATGCATGGCCAAGTCCATATATAATCTTATGCGCTATTCTACTAGTAGTATCACTTTTCAAGACGCTTTACCACCCATTGAGGTGGTTTGCTGTTGGTGCCGCTGCTGTCGGCCTTCCTCCTATTGTCATGAGATGTATTGTCGCCATTAGAAGATTGACTCTGGACATCAACATTCTTATGGTCATAGCAGGTACGGTCATTTTTTTTCCCAGAAATTCTTGGGTGGCTATGCAAATAAATAATAACTATAATACGGTCCTCCAGCGAATATTTAATCATACGACGATGCACAGCTTCTTGCATAATTCCTTTGGAAATGTCACCTGGTAGGCTAGTTTCTTTCCTTCCCTGTCAATTACATACTGAGAAACTATGGGCTTTTATGCAACAACTGGCAAACTTTTTTTTTTTTTTTAATAAAGGCTTGTGAAATTTTGAGTTTTTGCAATGTCATTCATGTAATAATCTGAATTTCTATTTGTTGTTTGTTATTGTTAATTTTCTTAGAAGTATAGATATATTCTTGGCACATTTTCAGCGTGCATATGTTTCGACATATATTCGGTACCACTTGGTGTATAATCTGCAGAATCTTGCATATGTTGGACACATCGGATTGAATACATTCCAGAATACATATATATATGCTGGAATATTGGTTGCTATTTGTGTGTCTGGTGTAGAACAGTTTTGTTCCAGAGCTAATTGGGAGTGTAAAGTGAGAACAACAAAAGGAGATTCCTACTATGCAATAAGCACATATTTAGACATTGGGGTCCACAGTGCACTTCATTAGGTGTTGTCGTTGTCTTAGATTTCGGTGGCCTCATATCACTTAACAGAATCTCTATCTTTGTATTGGTTAATCTTAAAACAACCACAACTTTCTTGGTGTCTTTGTAAAACCAAATCTCATGTGATACTGTACCGTTGCCATGCTAATTTAATTATAATTTTATATTAGTATCAAAGACTGACAGATACTTATTTAGTTTATCTGAGTTTTGCTTTTGTTCATGTGCTTGGTGGTTCTTACGTGTACTTCTTTGTCTTGTTGTGTATGTGGTAGTATGTGGGGCAATAGCACTTGGAGACTATTCAGAGGCCGGTTTCATTGTTTTCCTCTTTACTACTGCTGAGTGGCTTGAAAACCTAGCCAGCCATAAGGTATCTTTCAAACATATTTTATTGCTTGAAAAAGGCTGCTATTTACCATCTTGACAAAATAGATAATGCTAGTATTATCCGGGTAAAGAGATCCCCTATACCCAGATGATTACATGTCAAATCAAGTTTGTCCTAATACCAACTTTTTTCTCATCGCTGGAATTAAAAAATTATATAAGATTTTGATGTCAGAGTATCTATCTAATCTCTCATGTTGCTATGGAATTAAGGAGATTGAAACTAAGAATTGGATTATGATATTCAATTTTGAATGTTGAATTATTTATGAAAGAATAGATATTATTGCAACTAGAGGTAATAAATAAATGCGATCTTTTCATACCTTACATTATCAAAACACATTTTCAATCAACGACAACCATAAATGATTTGTAAGAATTTTTTTAAATTAGCTTTCTTAATCCAAAGAACAATCAGAACATCGATCTTGTTGTCATTCTTTGATTTAGGGCAACTGGAAATACCGGTAACATTTATGGTTCTTTATATCGTATACAAAATAACCACATCGATCCGTATGGTTTTGTGCTTAGGAATTAAGTGGCATGAACATATTAATTTCATGAATCTGTAACAATGTGTTAGGCTCTGTTCTGGTAGCACCAGACCCTTTGCCACAGAGCCCCACATAATACATTGTGGGGGCATCTGATGAAGTAGGGGATCATGTGAAAGCCATTCAATATATGGATGGCTACATGCGAGTTAAAGTTGTACCATACATTTGGTCCCGACCTGTTTTATATGGGCATTCTGAAGAGTCAAATCTGGTCAAATCTATCAACATACATACAAGGTCCTAAATTAAACTAAGAAACTATCAGACCACGTTTACTTCATTTTACTGCAATTCTTTAAGAAAATATTAATTAGGGTTGCTTTGTGAATAATTAATATTCCACCCGATGGTGTCCATTAACCAACCTATACACTAAATAAGCTTTTCAAGTATCCAGCAATACATAACTGTGAGACGGTGAACAGCCTAGGTTTTCCATATATGCTACAAAGTTAGACAACAATTGCAATTTCTTTTTCCAAATCAAAACTCTTTGAACAAAAGTATAATCTCATCCTGCAGCGAATTCAGTTGAAGAGATCCATATCATAAAAAAAAAGACAAAAAAATAATATAGTAAGGAACTAAGGATAAAATAAAAAATTCCAAATTAATTTCAAGTTGCGAGATGCACATATATTTCAGGCAACGGCTGGGATGACATCCCTGATGAGTATGGCACCGCAGAAGGCGGTGTTGGAAGAGACAGGGGAGACTGTAGATGTAGGAGAAGTCAAGATCAACAGCCTGATTGCCGTCAAGGCAGGGGAAATTATTCCTATTGATGGAGTGGTGGTGGAAGGCAGGAGTGAGGTTGATGAGAGGAGTCTCACAGGAGAATCATTCCCTGTGCCCAAGCAGGCCGGCTCCCAGGTTTGGGCTGGGACCCTCAATATCGATGGTATCTTTTTTCCCTTCTCTTATATTACATTTCTCTCGATAATGTACATACTGGTAGCCTACTGATAGCCAAATGGAATTGACATTCTTAATAAGACACTGAGATATCTTAATTTTACATCCTTTTCCTGGATAGGGTATTTAAGTGTGAGGACAACAGCCATGGCAGAGAACTCGGCTGTGGCGAGAATGGCGAGGCTAGTAGAAGAAGCACAGAGTAGCCGATCAAACACTCAGCGACTTATTGATACCTGTGCCAAATATTACACACCTGGTACTAAATCCTCAGCCCTTTCAGATCCCGATTTATTCCAAATTCTGCCCAAATTCCCAAAATAGTATATTAAAGTTTATTATATGCTTGATATTTGTTCAGCTGTGGTCTTCATGTCAGCTGGAGTTGCATTTATTCCTTTAATGATGAAGCTACACAACCCACAGCATTGGTTTCGTCTAGCATTAGTACTACTAGTCAGTGCGTGTCCTTGTTCACTTGTTTTGTCAACACCTATTGCAACCTTCTGCGCGCTTCTCAGGGCAGCCAGGATGGGCCTTTTGGTGAAAGGTGGGGATGTTCTTGAAGCTCTATCAAGGGTTAAACTTGCAGCATTTGACAAGACAGGGACCATTACTAGGGGCGAGTTTACTGTCAGGGAATTTCGTGTTTTGAATAGTGACATCTCCTTGCAAACTCTCCTCTACTGGTAAGAAATGTTCACGATGTTTCCATGTTCATGCAGTTATATTTTGCTTCTGCGAGTAAGGATGATAACTTGTGATTATTGAAAATATGTAGGGTTTCAAGTGTAGAGAGCAAATCAAGCCATCCTATGGCATCAGCACTGGTTGAGTACGCACGGTCGAACGCCGTTGAACCAAAGCCAGATGATGTGTCCGAGTTCCTAATATTCCCCGGGGAGGGCATCTTTGGTCAAATTGATGGCAAGGACATCTATGTTGGGAATAAAAGGATTGTTGCACGTGCTTCATCTGGAAAAGGTCAGCAATCTAGTTAGGTTGATATATTCTGGTGTAAATTATACATGCTAGAAATTTCATGATATACTGAATTTCACAAAAGTGGTACTGGTTAGAGCTGATACTTTAACTTCTCTTTTAGGTTCTTTTTTTCTTTCAGTCAACTTTTGTTTATTTAGTATTTTCTGTTCTTGAGCATATCGTTCTCTCTATGCTTTTTGTCAATTTTTTTGCCTTTTAATTTGTGTAAAACTGACTTATATTTCTAATACTTGCTGTACTGGATCTTTGGGTCCCATTTTCTAAGCACAGAAACCCGTTATCTAAATTTGACGTTAAATTTCATGATTTCTGTATGTACTTTGAAATGAGTCAGTAGTATGGAATAAATGGACCCTTTCAAGTAAAATCTGACAGTCATCTTGTGTTTAAATTCTAGTTCCCAGCGTGGAAGGTTTGGAAGGAGTGACCGTTGGATACTTGGTTTATGGGAGGGAATTGGTTGCTGTCTTTACTCTTTCAGATTCATGCCGAACTGGCTCGAAGGAGGCAATTCGCAAACTAAAATCGCTAGGCATCAAATCTGTAATGCTCACTGGAGATAGCACTACTGCTGCCAACTTTGCACAAAATCAGGTAGAGAAAATCAATAGTCATTGAACATAATTGCACCATACCATGACTGAAATCTACGGAGTAAATTGGCAGTCAGCCCTTAGCAGTATCCACAGCAAATAGACAAATCCAATTTGGACTTTTGCCATCTCTTAAGGACCTCCACCAACACCAAAATTCAGGTATGGTTGGTAATTAACTAAATCTGGTCACGATTAATAGTGTTCCTATTGATTTGCACCAGTAAATCGATAATGTTACAGGAAATTAAGAATCCAATCACCAGTCATTAGATAAGCCAATAATCAAATCCAGTCGAGGCCTGTACCAAGTTCTTCACCAGTAGCAATTACTGTACCAAGTTCTTAGAAGAAAAGTAACCCAAATCCATCTTTTAAACTTGTGACTGTCCCTTGACAGTTAAACAATGCCCTAGAGGAGATCCACGCCGAGCTCCTCCCAGCTGATAAAGTACGTGTTATCAGTGATCTGAAATCTCGTGTGGGCCCTACAATGATGGTTGGTGATGGCATGAATGATGCACCTGCTCTGGCAACCGCCGATGTAGGCATCTCCATGGGCGTCTCAGGGTCTGCTGTGGCCACCGAAACTAGCCACATTACCCTCATGTCAAACGACATACGAAGAATCCCGCAAGCCATCCGGTTGGCTAGGCGAACCCACCGCACAGTTTTGGTCAACATAATTTTTTCAGTTGCTACCAAGATAGCTATACTTGGCCTCGCACTTGGAGGCCACCCATTATTGTGGGCTGCAGTGCTGGCTGATGTTGGAACATGTTTGCTTGTTATTTTCAATAGCATGACCTTGTTGAGGGAGAGGGATATTAAGGTCAAGAAGAAGAAATGCTGCGGGAGCTCTAAAAAGAGGTTGAGCTGCAAGTCAGAGAAATCTTGTGCCAAGCAGAATTGTTGCGATTCACATGTACAGGTGAAACACTGCCACTCTCCTTCTCATTCGCACGCTAAGCAAAATTGTTGCGATTCAGAAGCACATTTGAAACACAGTCACTCTCCTTCCCACGCTCACCCTCACTCCCACTCGCTTTCTCCTAAATGCAATGGAGCAAAGGTAAGTGAAGAGCATGAGAAGTGTTTGACATCATGCCATGATCATGATCATGAGGCCGAGGAAAAACCTCAACGTTGCCGTTCCAACTGTTGTGATAAGCCAAAAAGGCAAGAGAATACACACCAAGAGCATTCTCAATCTCATTCCCATTCTCATCCCCACCATTTTAATGAGCATGATCATGATCATGCGGCCGAGGAAAAACCTCAACATTGCCGTTCCAACTGTTGTGCTAAGCCAAAAAGGCAAGAGAATACATACCAAGAGCATTTTCAATCTCATTCCCATTCTCATCCCCACCATTCTAATGAGAAAGGGAAATCATGCCAAGGAGTGCAAAACACATGTCAAGATGAAATTAAGAAGTTAGTGTTGGAAGGTTGCTGGTGTGATGGTGCGGGGAGTTCTGGACTGGAAGTACTGGAGAGGAGAACTGGAGGTTGCTGTAGTAAGAGCTACATGGAGGAGGTTGTAAGGAGAGAAGGACATGCTAATGGGTGTTGTGAAAATGGTATGGTCAAATTGCCGGAGATCATCACAGAGTAGATAATGGGTAAAAGAGTAAATAACTTTAGCTTGGATTATGGTTTTTCTTTTTCCTTTCTAAGATCTGAACTAACAGAGAACAAAAGGAGCGCTGTAATTTGTTGGGGCATCTCCTTTGTTCAACCTATATGTAGTAGTTATATAAATGAAACTAAAGTGGGGTGGAGAAGAAAAAATGGGTAAAGAATACAAAAGCAGAAAGATGTGACACGTGTCACTCGGAACGAGGCACGTATATAATGAAGTATATTGTTGCTTTTGTCAACCATGGTTTTTTTTTTTGTTTTTTTTTATTTCCTTGTGTGAATTCATGTTTGTTCTGCTCTGCTCTGATCTGTTTTAAGTGCCGGAGTTCAGGGTGGATGAGTTTCAAGCCCATGGCAACGAATAGATTGATTTGGACAGGTGATAAGAGCACTTATCACTGATCAGAAGATCAAAAAGTATAAAGGAAAAAAAAAAAAAAAGAACAAGTGATAGAAGTCGCATCAAATTGGAGAACAGGTTACATCGCTCTTGATTTTCCTCTGGCTATGTCTAATCACTGGAATAATCCTCTTTTTGAACCTGTCAACTGCAACTGAATGCAGTAATAATACGAGAGAGCTGATTAAAAAAATAATGGTAACAAAATAAAAAATGTGAGAGAGCAACTTTAACAGGGAAGATTTATCAATCTACATCTGCTATAGGAGTGGTGGCAAACGAGGGTTGCATCTTGCATGTGATTTTGTGAACTGTTCAATTAAAATCTAATATTTGTTACTTGATTTTTATATTGTTATTGATTTCGTGACGACGTTAGATAGTCTGAAGATTAATTTGCTTTTTTATGTTTAAAATTTTTCTTTTTATATCACTTAGATAGGATGCGTATTTGAACATTTAGGATTCGTTAGTTCTTTTTTAATCAAAGTATATAAAAATTTAGTCATTGAAATTTTAAATTATATGGTGACAGTTTAAACGTCCTTTAAAATGATTTCAATTCAATCTATCTTGAATAATAAAAACATAAATCTACAAGTTATTCTTTTTAATTTGACTGTATAATCAACTGATTGCTCTATATATTTTATTGCTCTGGAATTATCCTGTCAATAAACCGTCGACTTAATTATGTATGATAGATTTTCTATTCCATCAATATCTATGAGAGAACACATAGGAGCGCATGTGATAAAGTGATGCTCCAGAGATCTTGACGGGAATAAATAACTTTCCCCCATGTAAACATCATGTTTTCAACGAAAAAGAAAAATACGCAAACATCGTGTTATGACTAGACTTGGTATTTCGAGTTTCCCTATGACAAAGAGTTCTTATCGCTTTGTTCTGGCAGACCAGGACCAGTCAATAATTTCCAAAAAAAGTCAGTCAAGACTGCGGTAGTGTAGCATAGATCTTCTGTACACAGTTGCCCTGAAGTAACTACTAAGCATCTGTTGTGTTGGCGAAAAACAAGGAACAGTTGTCTAGGATTTAAATTTGTTATGTGCTTACATTTAAATTTATTTGGATTGTTACATATTTGAGTCAGTTTTTTCTTTTGTATATATTTTTTTAAACTATGTATAGGCACATGCATACAACCCCACAAAATTAGTATACATTTCAATACCTCTGATAGCGTGCATCGACCCCTTAATCTTCCTAGTGAAATATTATGCCTTATGAGTTGTGCTAACACAACTTAAGCACTTTTTTCCATTGATCTTACATCACAAATTTTATTTTAGCATTAACAAAATATATGCGTCAGTCTTATTTAATTATTTCATCAATCAAAAAAGAGTAAAAACAAAATATTGTTTCCTCGTCGTCATTTTCTCATTATTTTAGATTAACCAATAAAATATTATTTATAATTGAAACTTAAATGAATGTACTAATTACTAAAAAATAAAGCTCTTCAGATAATTTTTTGCTGCATTTTTCAGAAAGAAAAATTAAGGAAAAAAAATCAACATCACTGTTAAGCATATAAACGACTTTTTTAAATGACTAAAAACTACAAAAGCATAACACGCAAATTCACACAGGATGACAGAAGCAGAAGATCAGAGAAGTGGCCTGAGGAAGCGCACACACTAGATACTCCGTTTTGTTCACTCCACTGCTCCTCCCTTCTCTTGTCTACACTTCTGACCCTATTTTCTCAACTTCCTGCCACTGCCACATCGATCCATTCCTAAATCCTCATATCTTGCTTCTTTTCAGATCGGATCGAGGTATATTGTCCTTCTCTCCGTATTTTCTGATGTATTTTAAACTGTAATAACTGTAGCAAACAGTAGCAGCTTCGATTTCTCTTGCTCCATAGCTCGCTCGAGGAAGTGGGCTTTGGTTACCTTTATTTTTTTAATTTTTGAGGGTTTTTGATGAGATCGAAATATTGATAACGAGGATTGCGCTTCTGACTGATCTGCTAGTTTCGATGGGTTTATCCCTGGATCAGGTTGAGAATTAGCTTAGCATTTCGTGTATTAGTGAGATTTAGCGCAGGAGTGAATATACTGAGCAGGATTGATTTATCTTACCTTTTACTCGCACTATGAGTCCGATTTACCTTAGCATTTTACCAAATCAGCAACAAATTTTAGGTCAGAAAATTTAATACTGAAGAGAGAGCCAGAATTTTGTTTATCATTCTTATTTCCTTTGCTTTTTATCATATGCCAGTCCTGTGTGTAGGATGTTTATGTGCAATCTTAGGACTCTTCATAATTGGGTCTGAGGATGATGAAATGTACCTTTTTGTACTTCCTGTATGGTTAGGTACTGATCTGAATTGATCAGTTCCTGCTTGAAATGCTTGGTACAGTAATGAGATTTAAGACTATAATCTAATTGATGCAACTTTTACTGCTGCTGCTTTTGTCAAAATTTAGTTAATAAGACTTTAATATTTAGATCTATACAGGGACCAAATTATTTTATAAAGTTGCACAAGGCTTTGCTAGGGATTATGGTGTTCTTGTGTTAGCTGGTCTCTAGATGAAGATTGAAAATCCTGGTAGCATATCACTACAATATCACAGCCATGCCTCCGCCACGTGCGAGACCTTCAAAAAGACCTGTATGGATCATAGTCCTAATTGTTTTCTTCTGCGCTGTCCTTATTGGGGCTTATGTGTACCCATCTAACAAGCCTTACAAGTCATGCTACTACTTCTTCACTTCTGACAAGTGTAATGGGTGGCCCCCGCCAACTCCGGCTAGGGTTTACACTGATGAAGAGATATCCTCACGTGTTGTCATAAAGGACATTCTCTCATCGTCTGCTGTCCAGTCAAAAAATCCTAAAATAGCCTTCATGTTTCTGACACCCGGTTCATTGCCTTTCGAGAAGCTGTGGGAGAAATTCTTTCAGGTACCTTCTTTTTACTTTCACAATCTTTCAGTATTGTACATGTGAAACCTGGATTATCATGGCGATCCTGCAAAACAAGAAATATTATGCACATACTATATAGATATAACTATATTATATTTGTGCTCTCCTAGTTTCTATTAAAAGAAATGGTTATTAAACCCTTGATTTATTCCTTATTATGATTAGACAAAAGCAAGAAAAAAAAAAAGAGAAAAGAGAAGAAAAAATAAGGAGGAAGAAATTAAAGTTTGGAAAGAAGCTCTTTTAGGGACTTTTTGACAAATTGAGAAGGGAAAGTGCATGTGATAGTTTGGATTGTCTTACAGGGGCATATCTGATACGTAACTTTGTTAGATCTAACTATTTTTTTTCCACTTGTTCTGGAGGTGTACATGATTTCTGAGAATATTTAAGGGTTTGCATAAACTGCCCCTATTAAATTTTTCTATGTAATTGAAAAGGGGCAAAAGTACAGCTTAGTTAAAGGCCTATGCAGAAATTTTAAGTCATTTAGCAAATTCAAAAAAGAGGTGAAAGAACCAAAAGGATAAAATAAAAGCTAAGTGTCACTAGTTGTAGTGCTTTGCAGCTGACATGTACCAGTTGCGGTCATATATTAGCACCAAAAAAAATAAAAAATCATTTGGACTATAGTGTTTAGTTGGTGCCTGGATTTTGCAATGTTGTGGTTCTTTGCACAGGGACATGAAGATCGATACACACTATATGTGCATGCATCAAGAGAAAAGACGGTGCACACAAGTTCATTATTCATTGGTCGTGACATTCGCAGTGAAAAGGTTGGCCTTTTTACTTATTGACCATTTCACTTCAAGATGTAATCAAGGTGTCTCAGCTGGTAATATACTGTGGAAATATTTCAAAGAGACTCCAAAAGATAAGAAAAATTAGAGAATTAGTGTTATTTTATGAAAAGCAAACACAAGATAACTATAAGCTTTATAATTGTTAAATATATGAGGGTTTTACTGGTGAAGGTTAATGCACCAGTTCTAGAATTGCCTCTCTTGTAATAAAAACTGTGAAGGTGTGAAATTGTTTTAGGAGATACTACAAAAGCTAATTGAGTCAATATCTTTTTTTTTTCAGTAATTAAATATGACGTGGGATACAGAATGCCATATACAAAATGTTAATGTTTTAATGCAAAATATCAAAACAGTAGGGATCATAACAATAGGATACGGAATCAAAGAAATAAAAACTATGTACAGAGCATAGATAATTGAATCTTTTGCCCATGGCTACCATCATTTTAAATTATTTGATAGTAACTGCGAAGTTTTTAATATTTACACACCATTCTATGATTTTTTATGTTGTCTGTAATATAAACTTTCCATTTAAAGTAATAGCTTGAAAATTCTTTCCATCTGCAAAACTTAAATATGGTAAAATAAACTTAAAAATGAACATTTGCTTTTTCTAATCAACTTAATATGGTTTGGTAAATTGTACTCCGCTTGGCCTCCTATTAATTTTGGTGCATCTAAAAATAACCACAAGAAGATGTATACAATGTTACAACTAATTAAGATACGAGCAGTAGAATGTTGGGTAGTTTTGCAAAAATTTGACCTTTATTTATGCTATGTTGATACCGATTGATAAGCACTGAAAATGTCAATGTAGGTGGTGTGGGGAACAATTTCTATGGTTGATGCAGAGAAAAGGTTATTGGCTAATGCATTGCAAGATCCAGATAACCAGCATTTTGTATTGCTCTCTGATAGGTACATACTTCAAATTAAATGTGGTATTAATATTTTGAGAAACTTATTATATAATGATATTAGTTCCATTGCTTGTTTGTTAGTTGCCTGATTTTTTTTTTTTTAATGTGTTGTGTGTAGTTGTGTACCCCTTCACAATTTCGATTATGTGTATCAATTTCTTCTGGGCACAAACATCAGCTTTATTGATTGGTAAATAATTTATACAAATTTTATGATAGCATATGTTTTCATTTTGATTAATTTAATTCATTTTCATGTATTATGTCGATTTAATTGGCTATTTTCTGTTCAGTTTTGAAGATCCAGGTCCACATGGCAATGGTAGGTATTCTGAGCATATGCTACCAGAAGTTGAGAAAAAGGACTGGAGAAAAGGTGCACAGGTGAGCTCCTAGTACATAGTCTACAAATTTCCTCAGTCAAAGATTTCAGCAATACCTCAAAACTGTTCTGATAATTATGTAGGCGTCTATGTCGCCGGAATAGTCTGTTATAGTGAAAGCTTGCATGTGCCAGCCATCAGAAAACAATTTAGTGAAAGCTTGCATGTTCCTTACATCACAACCGATTTTTCTGAATTATCTGAATTTTGAAATTTTGACCAGTTGTTGAATTCATTAATTATGCAGTGGTTCACTGTGAAACGACAACATGCTGTGCTAATTCTCTCAGATATCCTCTATTATAACAAGTTCAAGCACCATTGCAAGGTATGCTGAACTTTCTGATACATGCACATGCACGCATCAATTTTCTGTTTACTAATTTTGGTTTAATTGCTTATTTATGACAGCCAGGAACAGAAGGCAAGAATTGTTATGCTGATGAGCACTATTTACCCACCCTTTTCAATGTCAGAGCATTTTCTTTTATGCCATTTCATTGTTTTGAGTGATAATAGTTTCAAAATTATCCTTGTTAAAAAAATTTGTGTATTTCAGATGGTAGATCCAAAAGGGATAGCAAACTGGTCGGTAACGCATGTTGACTGGTCGGAGGGGAAATGGCACCCAAAAGCATATCGGGCTGTAGATGTCACCTTTGACCTGCTTAAAAATATTTCGGTAGGCTATCGATAATTTGGCTAATTTCAACTTCGCACCTGATTTTGTATAGTGAGATCTTTAAAATGATTTTTGGTTTGCAGTCTATTGATCAGAGCATCCATGTCACCAGCAATGCACATGTAAGCCTCTACCTCTCTCTCTCTCTCTCTCATGTACGTAGAGACTAATACAGGAAGATATCATGTTTCATCTCATATTTATTACTTTACTCTCACCTAGATTTCTTTGGTAAATTTAATGTTTGAAATGACAGAAACAAGTGCAACAGAGACCATGTTTATGGAATGGGATGAAGCGACCTTGCTATCTTTTTGCCAGGAAATTTTACCCCGAGTCCCTCGACAATTTGATGAACTTGTTTTCTAATTTCACAGTCTTTTGAGAAGTCGATATTAAAATTTTTTGCTCAACAATTGCATCATTCCTAATAGTACCATACTATGTAAGTTTAATGGAAGCAGAGAGCTGTCGTAAGACGACAATTGGCTAGGGTTACATTGAATCCTCCTGCTTTTCATTCTTATTGTAATTTTAGTTCCATTGTTTTTGTAATTTTCGACTGGTTTAGAATAGTTCAACAGGAACGTTGCCTGAGGGTTTTGGCGCTTCTAAAGATTATTAATATTGATGAAGCACCGTTGTGTAATATGACTCACAAACACAATTTGCAAGTGTTCATTAAATATAAGCAAAGAGGGAAAAATGTCGACTTAGTGTGTGAAATGGTTCGGTTTGTCCATCAGGTAACAATTGTCAACTACTGTATCAGTATATGGCTAAAAATTTAATCATGAAATGTGAATATGACGAAAATGGAACTCAGTTTAAAGGATGCGCCACGTATGATAGTTAAACAGGGATAAAAATATCAATGCGAGCGAAGCTGCTGAACAGTTGAGGGTCGCGGACTGTCAAATATTTTTTTAAAAGAGCATTATTACTTATATAAGTTTCAAATGATTATATCTACAATCTACTCCTAATTTTGATTGCTAACAGTTTTAATAGAATATTCATTTCGTTATGATGGACCTTTTGAAAACCATAATTATTGTATGCCAAACTATGTAATTAATGCTATAGCATATAGGTTTAATAATGTAGTAGACTAGTACCTCTGATATTACTGATCAATTTAACAAAATATTTTATATAACTTGTCATTTATTTTACCCCATTATATTTTTTCTCTAGTATTTGGTTGCATATTCTAAAAAAAAAAGACTGGAACGACTTAAGAGAGAGACACTTTAGAGAGCTTAGTATACAAACGATTGGTATGCTACAAGGCAAAGCCTGAGCAAGGTACTTTCGTAGAAGTGGAAAAAGGCAATTTACAAATGCAAGTGAGTTTGAGGAAAAAGATTATGGACAAATTTTATGATTTAGAAGGGGAAGCAAGGCAAATGAAAATAAGGAGGATGAAATGTGGAATTTTAGGTTTCCAAAAAATAAATGTGGAATTTGAAATCTTAAAGGGGTTAACGATATTCTGCATAAATTTATAGTATTTTTAAAGGAAATTATGTGTAAGATTATAACATGGCAGCTAATAATAATTTAGTAAATAACCTAAGTTCAACACACGTTTTGGGTTCGACCCTTTAAATATTACCACTCTAAATCTAATTAACTTAGAAAATTGCCACTTTACTATATAAATCATCCCCCTCCACATTTAATTTTTCGTAAAGCCAAAATCCTTCTCTTTTCTCTATCTGGTTAGTCTATATCCAAGGATTTTCCTCAAGGGCTCTACCCTTTGCCTTCATTTTCTCTATATTATACCCTACTAAAGTTGGGGAGCTTTAATTTTCGCGCCTATAAACAGTAACTTTTCTGTTACCGAGATGAGCACTCCCACCTCCTTCTTCTCTCTCTCTCTCTCGCCGACATGAGCATCCACGGACCTCCTTCTTCTCCGCTCTCTCTCTCGCCGAGCTAAACACCCACCTCCGCCTCCTTCGCCGCTCGACCTGACCATAGATCCCACCGCCGCTCCTCCTCATTGGACCTCCTGCACCCTCTCACCAAAGATGGCACCGATAGCCATGTCGAAAGTTCTCGTCAGAGAGTCCTTGTAGTGGAGAGGCTTGCCTGATTTCTCTGTGCCTTTCTCTCAAGTGCAGAGAGGTCTAAAGTTCTCGGCAGTTTTGGGAAGCTCGCCGGCAAACAGCTCCATCACGATTCGACCCGCCGGAGCGCCGCCGACGGCCATGTCAAAGAAAACACGGGGGTTGCTCCACAATTTTTGAGATGTGTAGATTCAGGTTTCAATCGAGATCTTTGGTAGATGATGGATCATATTGGGTAAATCAAGTCAGGGGTCCAATTTGAACTTTTGGGTTTCGTACTGGTGCATACCAGCTCGATGTCAGACCATGGAGAGTTTGAAACTAGATATATACTGAGTTGGGTATATACATGAATATAGGATTTGAATAAGAAATAATAGATATGAAACCAGGTGGCAAGAGGAGAATCATTATTCCAACTGAAATTAGGCCTCCAGTGAGTATCCTTCATATTATTTCTCCATTTTGATAGATGACATGGTTTCATGAAGAGTGAGGGAGGTTATGTTTGGACATACAAAAACTATGTTGGAGATGCCCAGAGTGGTATGCTTGCCGAAGGTATTATTGCATTTTTCTCAAGCATAGCAAATTTTGGTCAATGTTTTGTAAGACGTGAAACTAACAATGTTTTTATTGTAGCTTTTTGACTCAAATATTTAGGCGTGTATGATGTGAGGGTTATTATTCAATAACTGACCTTTTGCCTTTTTTGCATTCTATTTTGGTAAAGTTCAAAATATTAAAGTCAAAATGAATTGAAGCAGCGAAATTAATTTGTTGTTTGCCAGATTTCAATGAAGTAACAATAGAGATTTTGAACAAAACTTTACTCGAGAATGAAAAAAAATATGGAGATGGTCAAGCAATATAAAAGAATTGATGCACATATTACTTTTTTGTACCAGTATCATCTCAGTGATGTTATATTTATTTTTTTGCTATACTTTACTTTAAATATTGCCCATTTGTTTATGCCAGAAAAAGAAAACCAGATCCATTTAGTATCAGATGGCTCAATTATTGAGAAATAAGCTTATGGGTAGCTCACCATGGACTCAAGCCATAGTCAGAGGACTGATGCTTGCCAGTACTGAATCTGTCATGAAATACTGGTATGCTTCATTTATACCTCGTCAAGGAAAAACTGACGCTGGTCATATAGAGTACCATTTTGGTATTTGATCCTCTTCAATTGTTACATTAAGTTGATAAATAATAAATTCTAATGCATTTAATAGATGGTGAAGTTGATGAGCTTTGCTATTCATATATATCTATTGGCGCAGAGAACTCAGTTTTTGTTTGAATGACCGTGAGTCATATTTTGCGAGCGGGTAGATCTTCTTTTCTTATATTATTTATTTTCTATTTTTTAGTTTTTTTTTTTACCTGTGTACTCTTACCAAAAGAAGAGAGGAATCAATCATTGATCTTTAGATGAAATAATTTTATTTTTTCTAAAAATATAGAGTTTGGATCTGCTGCAAGGGGCGATTGGTTGCAAAACATGACATAAATATCAACTAGAAGTTGGCAGTTTATGTTTCATGGTAACATCCTATGGAAAAATTCCTATTTTTTTCCTTTTTCCCTAATCGATTATTTTATCTAAAGAATTATAGAAGTACTATTACATGTTATTGTTATTATATATCAAACACATTATGTTTTTTGTTTCTTAGAAATTATACAGCTAAGGTAGAAGGATGACAAATTTTAACCACAAGTTCTATATTAATTGCATATGCCATGTACATGCAACGCAACTATGTTATTTGTTCATGATAAGAACTGCTCCAGTGTCGAAAGGTTATTTGTGATTTTAAGATTCTTCAAGTAGGAAAATATGTCATGTGATTCTAGCTAGATTAATCTTCAATTAATTATACTTTAACAAGTTGCTAGAACATGATTATAATAAGGGATTGTGGAGATATACTAGAATGCCACAGATTGCTAATATAAGCAGCTAAGCAAGGTTATCAAAATCAACATGCTTTTGCAGGGGAATTATTCATCAATTACAATGTTGAAAGAAAAAATTATATTGATGATAGGTTTTAGCATTGTATGGTATACGAGTCTAATTCAAGGGTATCTGAAAGTTTCTTTAAATTTATGAAATTTTGGTATCGCATGGCAAAATATTACACCTGAAGTTCTTAGTTTGTAGCATTTGATGAAGATTGGGTCATGAGTCATGACTGTGATTCCATATCTACTTGCTTTGGTCAAATCTCATTTCTCTGAGTTAAAAAAGCTGAACTGTATACATGATTATTGTAATGATCAGACTTTAATTAATATACTGGTAAATATCATTATAGTTCAGCTATTTTTTTTTGTTGGAAAAATGAATTGTTGGTTTTATATACAAGAATGATAATCACTTTCCTGATTACTGCAAGATTTTCGACCCATCAACTCTTATGCTGGTCCAAATTACTCTCCTGGTTCAGATTGTTTGTTAGTAATACAGTGCACACTCATGATTTGATCTGTTGAACTTTGCTCTAATTTGGTTAGACCCTTAATGGCTGGAATTTTCATAAAGCATCTTTTTTTTTCTTATCAGGGGCATGAAAAAAGAATTAGGAAATGAGTCAAGAGAGAAGCTCAATGACTGGAATAGATGAAGCTTTTGATGTTGATAAATCTAATTAGGTAATTACAAAATTTAGATTTGAATTTTATTAAGTACTTATTTAGTTAGAATGTTTGGATACAAGTTAGTTTGTTGATATTTAGGCATGTTTCTCTGAGACAGTAAAAAGGGAACAACTTAATGGTATAGATGTACAGGAAAAGCAAGTGATTTTGTATTTGAAGGTGTTAAGAGTTTTCTTATAAAATTTCTGAGCCCTATGTATTTGTAGAGTTGCATTGCCATAAGCATGTCTCTCTAATGGAGGACTTTCTACTTCATGTGCAGTCATTTGGCACCAGATGAGAAGGTGAAAAGCTGAGACGCAACACTCATGTAATAGAAATCCTCAAGATCGCACAATTTCCTACAATTTTCAAACTTCTTTCCAGTCAGATTCCTGGACGGATTTTAGATCACAGGTAAGTCTTATTCGAACAAGGAAAAAGGGGGGAAAGAAAAGAAAGTCATCTGTTTCAGTTTACATGAATTCATAATTGTTAACAAACAATCGAAACCAGGAGAGTAATTTGGCTTGGTGATTTGAACTATCGAGTGGTACTGAGCTATGATGAGACAAAAATTAAAAATAAAATAAGTAAAAAAAATATTGATAACAAGAAATTTACAATAAAAAATAAGTAAAAAGTAACGAATATGATGCTTTGTTTTGTAATTACAGTTGAAAATAGAGCACGAAACGGGAAGGGTATTTAAATGATGGAAAGAATGGAAGATCTACTTTGCACCTACTGACAAGTACTCAGAATTCTGATTCCTACACCTGTGAAACAGTGAACAAAAGAAAGAAAGAACTCCCGCTTTGTAATAACACTTTATAATGCATCTTCGCTTGCGGTCTCAAAAAGAAACAAAAATGCATGTTAAATAATAACCTACTTGGCATCAAGCTGGTCAAATTTGGCAATTCCAGTAAGAGATTTTAGCAAACTGAATTGATGTCATAATGTGACATGTGTGACAGTAATATGGCATGGTGATGGAATAGAGCAGCTCCATTACATCAAGGACGGTTTGTGCCGTGTTTATAGTTCAAGTTGACACATCACTTGGAGGCATAGGAAGGAAAGCATTTTCTGGCATCAGGTCAAGAATTCTTTTGGAAGACGTCATACCACAACCAGCAGAAAGACGTTGCCATGAAAAAAAAAAGCAACAAAAAAATATCGCACTTCGACCCAATAAATAAACCAAGCTATGCGTCGCGGCTCGCCGCGACAACAAAGCTATCTAGTTATATATATAATGTATGCTACTAATTAATTATTGTTTGATATGGATCCTTGTCTTCAATTAGTTAAATGTGTTGTTGATCAAGGATGTTCATGTATTGGGACCGACAAATAGTTTGGGTAGGACCCAATAAAAAGTCTCAGAATTGGAGCCACCCAATTCATAATTAAGAAATTTAAAAATTAGATAAGTAGCCAGTAGAGTTTCCTCCGCAACGGATAACGATATTTCTAGTTAGTAGACTTCTGCATGAGATACTGAAGTCAAATACATGCATCTACTAGTCACTGGTTGAATTTTCCACTCTTCAAGGAATCAAGGTGCTACATTTGCCGGGATTTGGGGTGAACTACCAAGAAACTGATGAGGAAATTATATTATATATAAAATAAATCTCGGACGATTTTGGTCTAAAAATCGCTCAGAATACTACTTAATTTGCTTTATTATTTATTGTGTATGACGCCTTTATTATTTTTTATTTAATATTCCAAGGAAAAATATATTGGTCAAATAACTATATAATAGGGACCGTAAAATACTGAAATTTTAGATCAGATTCCAAACCCTTATAATTTTATGCCACTTTGGAATTCCGTAATGATAAAGATCCCCAAATGAATAACAGCCCTAGTCACCGTGTTCCTAGTTAGTTTGACGGTGCATACAGACATGCATGTCATTGTCACAAAAGAAAAACGAACAAAAAACAAAAATTGATGGCACTTTCAATTTGAGAAGGACTCGGTTCGCATCATTTTTTTTCTTATTTTTTTTCAAATGATAATATTATGCTTAGTTCTGAAGTCCTTGTATTCAAAATAACTTTAATTACTATCTTCTCACAAATAAAATTGAAAACTCAGGTGTAACTCCCATAATAGTCTAGTACAGATTTTGCAATATCTCCATGGTTAATGCTATGTTTTACAATATCTATTTGTATATCAAAATTTCAAAAGAATGATTAGATACTGAATGTAAAAAAAAATAACATGTATGAATTAGATAATATGTGAATCGATTCTACTATAGTTTAATATGTACTTAGAAAGACGTTAGGGAGATGAACTCTTAGTTAAGTTGATAACATCTATTAATAATTATATTTAACCCTGAAATAAATGAATGTGTATAGGACGATGATTGTGCAATTAATAATTTTATGAAAATTTATATATATGATATTTGAAGGATGAATTCACGAGGTAGTTATATGGAATGAAGAATATATAGCAACATGGACCAGAATATTGTAAGATCGAAGTCAATGCTAATAACTCTGAAATTTCATGTATAATGAAGGGAACTAGGTGAATATGTCAAGGATAATCGAGTAATGGCGTCGACTTCTTGCCTTTCATGCCAAGCAAGAAAGCAACTAAACATTAAAGAAAAACTATTAAAAAAATGAAATATATTTGATATAATATGTAGTGGACCTTTAGAGATATTTCGTTGTTTTAAAATTTTACTATATTTTGGCAGAGTTAAATTTAACTGACTCTGCTCAACTGCAGTGATTACCGAGAATTAATAAAAAAAAAAGGTCTGCTGAAAGCTTTTACAATTTTTTTTTTGTTATTTTCAGAAATTATGTATCCTAAAAAAAATTGCATAAATATCTGAATTAGAAAAAAAAAAAATAGTCGTAGCCACAATAACAAAAAAAAAACAATTAACTAGCAGCGCGCCTCATGCGTCGTCTAACATCAAACATCTTGCGAAAAAAAAAAGATTAATAAATGATGTTGATTGATAGTTGTTAATTACATCCGAACTAGGCTTGCCAGTCAGAAGTGTTGACTCTAGTTTTGTTGTTTATTGTGAGCGTTTTATTTTATTGTTCTATTTTGAAACTCCATCCCTACTTTTTTATAAAATCCTAAAAAATAGTCTAATTTATTATGTATGTGTTGAAATAAACAACACCGACTGGAGCATAAATAAAGCCCAGGCCCAATTCGGATTTGATTCAAGTCCAATGTTGAAATTTCTAGAATAATCAAGTATACATAAGTTATAAATAGATCTAGAACTAAGTGGATGGTATATAATAAAGTCGGTTGAATAATCTAGAAATTAGATGAAGCATGATCCAAACCGACATTAGGTTAGTATATATAGGAGATAGGTTAGATATATCAAGTACCAATGAAAGATAATAGTAGAGAGTGTATAGAGAATAGAAAGTGTATAGTTTGTACTCCTTCAGTTAATTAATAAAAGAGAGTTAGAGTAAAAACAATCCTCTCAGTTAGTCCCATAGCTCCAGTTAGATACGAGATAATACTCAACAATTGGTATCAGAGCCAGGTTTAGTCAGACACAGGCACAGAAGGAGTAGCGACGTTACTGAAGATCGAAGCATCTTAGTCGATGGCTTCAAGTTTCGGCGCAACCATGGCGCAGTCAATGGTCCCCATATTCACCGGAGAGAACTACGACATATGGAGGATCAAGATGCAGACGTTGCTACGATCTCAAGGATTATGGGATATCGTGGAGAACGGCTACACCGAGCATGCTGAACCGACGGCGCAGCAGAAGAAGCAGATGACAGAAGACACAATGAAGGACGCCAAGGCATTGTTTCTAATCCAACAAGGTGTTGCCGAGAATCTATTTTCGCGCATCATTGGTGCGAAGAAGGCGAAGGAAGCATGGGAAGTTTTACGAGAGGAGTTTCAAGGATCTGCAAAGATAATTGCCATGAAGTTGCAGACCTTGAGAAAACAATTTCAGAATCTGCAAATGAAGGAGTCGGAGAAGATAAAGGAGTACTTCACAAGAGTAATAGAGATCGTTAATCAGATGCGAGCATATGGCGAAGGTATGTCAGATCAAAGAGTTGTTGAAAAGATCTTAATTAGTCTGCCAGAGAAATACGAGCATATCGTCGCAGCGATTGAGGAGTCGAAAGATTTATCAACTCTTTCGATTCAACAATTGATGAGCTCGTTGGAGTCGCATGAAGAAAGGAGGCTACAACATGGGACAAACTCGAACTCGATGGATCCGAACTCGGTTGAAACTGCGCTCCAGTCAAGGTTCAAACTCCACCAAGCTCATAGTAAAGAAGATTCAGGTATGCGCAATTCAAAATTATGGTGCGACGTATGCAAGATGTCAAACCATGATACATCAAGATGCTGGCGGAAGAAAAGATGCAACAAATGCAAAAAGATCGGCCATATAGCTCGGAAGTGTAGAAGCAAAGATGTTGATAGAGCAAACTTCATTGAAGAGGAGGACGAGTACGAAGAGAGTATATTCTATGCGTGCCACTCTGCAATTGAAAAGAGAGACAACATGTGGTTCCTTGACAGTGGCTGTACAAACCACATGACCGGCAATCGTGAACTCTTCAGAGATATCGACACGTCATATACACCAGAGGTACGCATGGGTAATGGTGCTTTAGTTAAAGCAAAAGGAAATGGTAGCATTGCCATCCAAACTAAGTTAGGCCCGAAAGTTATTCGAGACGTGCTATATGTACCAGCCTTGAAGCAAAATTTGTTAAGTGTGGGGCAGTTAGTTCAAAATGGATATGCGATCCATTTTGAAAATGGAGGTTGCAAAATATTAGATAGGAAAAATAAAAATTTGGTGATAGCAAGGATCTCTATGGAGAGATCTAGAAACTTCCAGCTGAGGTTCAGTTATGCTCCGCAACCATCGGTAGTAGAAGAAGAAGCACAATTTGCATTGAGGGCCCAAGTAATCAACACTTCCGACAAAGTCAAGAAGATGGCAAGTGACCAAAAGAAGAGCACACATGAAGGGGGAGCGCGAAAAGAATCGAAGCACCATCAAGGTACGTGCAAGACATCTCATCAAAGAAGTATAGTGTGCTACAATTGTGGAAGACGAGGTCACTATGCACGAGATTGTTGGCACAAGAAAGTGATTAAGAATAAGACTTCAAAAGTGAGTAGTATGGTGAAGCAACAAGAAGTGCAATTCAAGAAGAAGTTCAAGGAAGAATCGACACATCGAGACAAGATCAAGTCGGTGTTGAGGGGGAGTGTTGAAATAAACAACACCGACTGGAGCATAAATAAAGCCCAGGCCCAATTCGGATTTGATTCAAGTCCAATGTTGAAATTTCTAGAATAATCAAGTATACATAAGTTATAAATAGATCTAGAACTAAGTGGATGGTATATAATAAAGTCGGTTGAATAATCTAGAAATTAGATGAAGCATGATCCAAACCGACATTAGGTTAGTATATATAGGAGATAGGTTAGATATATCAAGTACCAATGAAAGATAATAGTAGAGAGTGTATAGAGAATAGAAAGTGTATAGTTTGTACTCCTTCAGTTAATTAATAAAAGAGAGTTAGAGTAAAAACAATCCTCTCAGTTAGTCCCATAGCTCCAGTTAGATACGAGATAATACTCAACAGTATGCATTAATACTCAAATCTGCATTGAGTCCACACTTAAGTATACATTGCTGGAAATGTATTCCAGTCTCCAGCCTATTTATTTGAATATATCAAAACTTGATATATATTCCAGTCTCCAGTCCAAAATATTAAAAGTTTGATGGAGTTTTTAATGAAAAATCAAAACTTTCATATCGTCACACCAATTCTCATTATATTGAATAATGTATATAAATTATTAATAAAATATTAGAATGAAACAAAGACAAAAAAAAAAAGAAATTTCAAAAATTTCATATACATTCTCATTAGATTTTAAAAATATAAATATATATATCGCCGTACTCGTATCAAAAATTTTTAAAAATTTTCATATTGCCCTACCCGCATCGTATATCATATATCCATATCCACACAACATAGCATCTAACTAAAATATTCTTTTTGCGGTCCTTGCAAATTATTTTACTTTGTAAGTGGAAAAAAAAAAAGTAGAGACAGAATTACATCGAACTAAAATATTCTTTTGCGAAGTTTGCTAATTTTTAAATTAACGTGAGTTGCTATCTGAAATTGTAACGGTACAATTTTTTTTAAACAAAGTTGCAAGATGGCTGGAAATAATTGATATAAATATAAAATATGGGACGACCCATCTCATAAGTCATAACCGATGCCATATAGCCATATTGACAAGTAATCGGCTAAGAGAAGCTTATTCATCGCCCAGGTGGCTATTTTTTGAAATAAAATGAAAGTCAAATCTCATGACTTCTACATATTCATACACAATTTCCTAGCTGGATTTTCAAATGCGTGATTTTTACTCAAGAAACAATATCATCCTCGGTTATTAGATTAAAAATTGATTTTACTCGTCCAATTGGCTATTATTATTATTTTATCATTTTTATTGTTGTTGTTGGCTATTATTATTATTATTTGAAGATGATCCAAATGCCACCATTTTTTTTTGTGTCCAGTATATGCTCTTATTTCAAAAAATTGAAGAACTCAAAATCTAAACTCGAATATATCAAAACCATTATATATTATGATCAATGTTAATTTTTGTGTTCATAGTTTCACACATAATATATTATTTCGATATTATTTTGATATACATGAAAAGCTTTGGAAAAAAAAGTTTAAGATCAATTGAGGTCAAACCTCCCATCTTATTTTTAAATTAAATATCTTCAAAGATCCATCAAATTGGATTTCAAACCTGTGATTTTTCACTCAAGATGCATTGTTATTTGTCACCGTTTTCGAAAATCTAGGATGTGGATTACCTCTCCATCTCGAATTTTAAAACTACTAATTCTCATCAAAATAAAATCGAAATGCTGTAATTTTTATGTGCATCTAGAGAAGATATAGACAACATGATCAAGTGGATTTATTTTGGAATAGGAATTTTATCTATTGTTAAGAATTTAGAAAATGGAGCTATGAACTACAAAGCACGATCGTTTTTTTTTTATCAAGATAAAGTTGTAATCTGCTGGCCACTTGATTGGACTGTCATTACTAGTCCCCCAGTTGTACCTAACATGACATTGATTGCAAGAGAAAGTTTATCTATCAAGAGCAACAAATACTACATAGTCTGCATCTAAATATGTTTAAAAAGACAGTTTGACTTGGTAGTGAAAGTATCACTTCCAAAGTAAACATTAATCTATTACTTCCATTTAGGTTTAAATGTCCCTTATGTAATATTCAAAAAGTTAATTTTTCCATGCATGTAACAAATAGTATTATATTAAACCTATTAATGGGAAAGTGCGCTAATTAAGCTAGATTTATATGCGCACTGCGTAGCTATATGTTAAGTTTATAATTTTTTTAATTAATTTGCTTGAGGTAGTAATCAACAAAGCTTATTATGCCTATGGGCCTTTAATTCAAAAAAAAAAAAACAAAGCTTATTAAACTAGATAACAAAAGACATGCAATCCGACGCAATGCGCGCAAGGAAGTCTATCTAACATGGGAAAGTCTTCTTTGTTCTTTTTTTGGGTAACCAAACAACTTTTAATTTTAATGTTCCTCTTGAATTGGTAATATTAGTCCACTTGGTCACATCACAATATTTTATAGTTACAAGTCAAAGGAACCGGATTGAATGCAACTCTAATTACTATAACTTTTGTGTTCTTAATTTACAAACGTAGAGATGATTCTTTTTTAATCATTAAGGATATTTCCAGCTGAGATGGTTAACTACTGCTTAATTATCTCTAAATAAACAGTCATTCACAAGATAATATAAGATAGAAGCATGTCAACATTAGACTCTTTAAAATTGCTGCAGAGGACACCAGACAAAATTACCCCAGGCTAAAATCAGACAGTTCTGATAGTCTAATAGAAAATGACAGAAGTGGTCTAAAAATATCACATTGCAGGGTCCACCTATACAGATTAGATTGGTTCTTTGTACATACGGGCTGCTGTCTCCATTAATTACGAAAAGGTCTTTCCACAAGAATAGCAATTGATAAATTTAATTAATCAGTATATATATATTAATGCAACAAGAATGGATTATTCCTAACTTTATCCATAATAATCACCTGATCTTATCAATATTAAACTTGTATTCAATTTCGCTTTTAACTGTCTTTTTATGGTCCAGGAAAAAAAAAATCTTAGTTCGTTTATGTTATTTTTCCTTTTTGTTGACAAACTCTAACTAATTAAATTACGAGGCTTATATGTTCCTGAATCAGTACATCAAATTATATTTAAAGCTTTGAATTTTGTCCTTTCATTCCAAAGAGACCAATTCTTAATTTTATCTTTCGTTTCAATTGTTGCTTTTAAGTGGATACATTTAGCAATTTAACAATACTTTATTACAATTCAGAGGGTGTTTTGGTAAACTCCAAGGCGTGTGCGTATGGCGTTTTAAGTACCAGACCAATTCTTACGCAGTTACGCTACAAAACCAATTGCTTATCTTTGAATAGTCCGCATGTTTTGACAAATTAGGAGTAAGGAATAGTACATACTTCACCAAGTCGCTAATATAAGCCCCTTTGCCTCTCTCTCTCTCTCTCTATTGGTATTTACGCAATTAATCTGCAAAGCACTAACCATGGGCTGCCTGCATTCATGCGCAAAACCTAAGAAGTTCGACTGCGTGCGTGTGGTTCACATAAACGGATATGTAGAAGATTATGACGGACCCGTTACGGCCAGTCAGGTAATGGGTAAACCTGGAAGATACGTGCTATGCTGCTCCTCCCATCTCCTTTATTCTGGCAAACATGCTTTCAAGCCCGAAGATCCGCTCGAACCGGGTCGAATTTACTTCCTGCTACCTATGAGTGTCTTCCAATCAGAGGCGAGCGCAGTTGACTTGGCTTGTCTTATGAACCGGTTGACGTCACTCGCCAGAAAAGGCGGGTCAGGTGCGAAAGGACCAAGTGTGATCGACTCGCTATTGGGCCAGGCTGGGAACGAATCACCGAGTAAGACTTGTGCTGGAGCTGAGTCCGGCGAGGGTCAGGCTGAGAAACCACCGGCTCCTGGTCCAGAGTTTGTAACTTTGGCGAGCAAGCAGGGTTCTAGGAGTGCTTGGAAACCATGTTTGGATCGTATTGATGAGTCATTCAGGCGGTCGATGAGGACAGATTCTATACTCAGCAATGAAAGTTGTGAATTGCAAATAGACAATGTCAAAGACTTCAGAAACAAGAGTGGGAATAATATTGGTGTAGTGTCGTAATCTTACAATTCATTCTTTTCTACTACTTGTTTTGTAGTTGTTATTGTTCATAGGGCATATGTAATATACAATGTTTATTGTGAAAAAGTAGTTTTGGTTGAATTATATCAAATTTAGTAACCTTTTTGTTTTTTTTTTGCTTGTTTCTTGACTTCTCTAGTTCGATCCCTTTATAGCTGCAACGTCTTGTCGGAAAAAAGTCTTACAGAACTTTTATAAGTGAATAATTTGTAGTATCTTCTTGCACGGCAATATGCAGGAACTGCATAGGCTGTTCGCAGGCACCATACTACTGTATCTATCCTAAATTGATTACTTAAGACAACGATTCTGTAATTCTTGAAGGCACAAATTATAACATTTAGCGCAGAGAGGAAAGTTATCTCTCTTCATACCTAGTTGGCTAGTTTATCCCTCTTTGAAACTTTCCTCTTTCCGTGTATACAATTAATGTACAATTAATGAAGAATGATACAAAAACAACATTGCTAATCAGTCAAATGGGAAATTTAATCCTTTTAGAGTCATTTTTAGTAACTGATCTTTAGAAATGGTCATACCTCATTATTTCTTTCTTTTCTCATTTTTTAATTTATTGATGTTACACCTTTTCCTGAATTTAAGACGTGGGCTTCTCAGTCTCTATCGACCCCATGGTCCCCACGTAACGTAACCCATCTTTTATAAAAGTGAAGGGGATGGGAAAAAAAAAAAACTAGATGTTATAACCGCCAGGGAAAGAATTGATGTTTAATTAAACAAATTTTAGAAAGTGATTTATTATAAAATACTATAAAGAACCCGTGTTATAAATAGCTACAAAATAATGAAACGACTTACGAAAAAATTATCTATCTATCAAGTTCAATAATTACTCTGAATTCCGATTACTCTAATAGCGCAGTAGCGGAGAAAAATAATAACAAGTTTAAACATATTGAGTATATTATTGAGTATATTATTGGAGTAATGTTAGAGTCAAACTTAACCCCATCAAACACAATTGGATCTAAAATTTCGAGATTACAATTACCAATCTAAGCCGAGGCTACAACGCATTTAATGTCAAACATGATCCAAGACTCAATTATTGAAATTTCTAACGGCTGATCTGAACCACTCAATATGATCTCAATAATGAAATTTTTTTAGGACAAATTTATATTTTTTTATTTTTAAAATAAAAAATAGTATATATATATAAAGTGAGATCGATAAGGAGATTTCATTATGGAGAACGACCTTAGAAGTTCAAATTGGCCATTATAAATCTTGAACTTTGAGATCTGATCGCATTTGATGGCTCAAATGTCATACGTGTTTGTCTCTAACATTACTCATATTATTGAAATTGACATGGTGCCAAATTAACTATCAAACAAATAATACTTAAGGTTCTTTTCATGCATACAGAATGATAAGAATGATTTCGAAGGGGATTCGCATTGAAACTATATAAGTTAAAACTAGAAGATATGAAGGGAATTCGCATTCAAAGTTCTACATTGAAACTATATAAGTTAAAACTAGAAGATATGAAGGGAATTCGCATTCAAAGTTCTACAGTAAACTAATGAAAGATAAACGTCGATTTTTTATCAAGGAATGAAAGTAATTTGCCCCAGATGTGAAGACATAGACATAGATAGTTTTAGTTTCGTACTTCCAACGTTCTTTCATATTTTTTAAAGTGACGGACCTTTTAGGTTAAGCAACAAAAATATAATGCATTAATGCAAAGAGGAAAGGCAAAGTAACTTGATGAAGCTACACGTACACGAAAAAAAATATAAGCGGCTACAATCTCTCAAAATTTGCATGATACTATAATAAATTAAAATATGCATACTGTCATTACATCTTAACTACATTGTATCAATTCCTTTATACATTCTATGTCATTTTTAAGTTAGTGATATGGTCCTAAAGAGATGGTGAATCGATTGAGATCTGCCATTAACAACTAAAAAGTAACTCTGTTCCTCCTGTTCTTAAGTTGTAAAATAATTAAAAAGAGGATTTGAATATGTTTTTGTGTTGAATCGAAGAGTCATGAAGACATACATACATATATATGTTACAAACACTTGATAATCAAAGAAACAAAAACCATAAATTAATACTATACAAAATTTAGAGACGAGAATGCATAAAATCAGATAAATAAATTGCAGAGATATCCTACTACATTTTTAAAATTAAATGTCATCGTGATATTTCGAAACATAAATAACAAACGTAAAGTACAGTGCTATAAATATTTTATTGTACTTGTTAATACGTATAGTTAATTAAGTCGCTTTTGCTAATGAAACAGTACTGGAATTTTTTTAGATAATAAATGGAATAAAGCCTTCGAAATTTAAATATTTATAGAAAATATTGATAGAATTTGGATCCACACTCTTCACGCAAAATATATATGTTAGCCTTAAATCTTAATAACTACAGCAAAGACTAATTTTCAAGTTTTGCGCTGCATGTTTCTATATTCATGTCCTCGATTTGCTCGAGAACAAAGAATTTCTATTAAAGTTGGATATATTTCATTCCACTTCAACATATATAAGCAAAACATCATTTCTCGTTTGTACGAGTCAACCCATCAGTTGATCAATTCTCATGCTGTGCACACTGCAATACTGCATATATTTCTATTCCTCCGCATCATTTGTAACACCATTTTATTCGTACAAAGTCAACCTATCAGTTAGAGATCTAATTTCTAAATTCACAAATAAATTTTGTATAAAGAAACAGAGTGTTCTTTGACAATATTTCATCGAGGCGGTGTTGTAAGTTTCACGTCGTCCTCTGGTTAAATCCACATCTATATCAAATTAAATCAACGTCAACTCAACTCTATCTCAATAATAATTATGTTAATTTATAGTGGTTGAGTTAGATGGTGGTAGCTGTAGGTTGTAGTAGCTAGCAGCGATAATAACAACCTTGATTATAGTAATATCAGTATCAACAATAAAATAGTATTGGTTACATATGACTAGGAGGATGGTCATTGGTACAGCCGTACAGGGATACTGCCATACCCGATTAAACATATTTAACTATTTGAACATGTCAATTAATTCTCCATGTGAATGCATCTATATGTTTGAGAAAAAAAATACGTTATGCTAAATGATATATATAGTTATTTTCAAGTTGAATCTTTTTAATACGATTTCTTCATAAATTATGAAAGGGAAAAATTCGCCCTCATGTTTTATATAATTTGTATAACTGGCATCAACTTGAGTTTGTACAAGAAATGAAAATTTTACTGTTGCAAAGTTGACTGGATTAGAATGCTCGATTTTAATAAAATCAGTAAAAAAGTTTGGAGGTAATATCATGGATGTCTTTAAATTTTTAGTTTTTGACAATTAGCCCTCCAACTTTTTAGGTCGTATCGGATGTTGTGTAAAGAATAGATAAATTTTAATATTTTTATAAAATATCGTCGAACTTTTACTTCTTATTTGGATGCAGTGTAGAAGAAGGGGGGAAGCAAAATATTACAAATTCTTACTTTTTCTGATGAGCTTGATTAAAATTCTTATTTAATTTTCTAGAACTGCGCGCTATTTATTTATGATTCATCGATCGTATTGAAGTTGGAGGGACACAATATGCCAATCAAATTGAAAAAAAAAAAAAAAAAAAACTAAACATACATACAGCATCCAATCTCTTTTGTTGCATAATTGCACTCCCTCTTTCTGTGAAACAAACGAATTGTTAATGGTGACAAGTATCACCCTCCCAAAAACTATACAATATGTGACCATGATCCTTGCAACAATTAGCCCACTACTAATTTGATTTTAAATATGTAGTTACCAAAATAATTTCAAAATGTTTATTATGCACTATTCAAACTATTTATCATTTATGCCCTGTTAACTTGTTTAGTAATTTTTTTTAATATAAATTTTTATCACATATTCACAATATATGAAATGCTGCTTATGCTTTTTAAATTTTATGTTTGTTTTATTTTTATAGAAGATCGACAATTTGATAAATAACTAAAAATTTATACGACTTTTTTTAATACATACAAACTAATATGATTGAGAATACTCTAATTCAAAATTGAATTTGAGTTAATATTTCGAAGTATTGAATAAGGATAAATTTATTAAAGGGTACAGTAATAATTTTGCATTCAAAATTCAATTGAGCTAGATTGGGTTAGCAATTGAAGATAATTGTCATAAATTAGAAAATTCAGGAGGGCAATTATCAAAGAAAATAATTGGACGGATTTATGTCACAAACCAAAACCGTAGTCTTTATTTTAATTATTAATGCATTTTAATTAGTCAACTCTATCTTAATAATGATAATGTAAATTAATAGTGGGTATTTGAATGGGGGTAGCGTTAGGCTGTAGCAGCAACAATAATCACGATATTGATTATAGTAATATTACTGACAACAATAAAATATGATTTGTTCCCAATGACTAGGACGCCAGTTACAAAGGATACTGCCATATTCGGTTAAACATTTAAATATCAAATAGTTGATTTTAATATTTCTCCATGCGGATTTATTATATTATGCTATCGGTATTTATAGTGTTATTTTAAAGTTCGATATTTTAATATTTTATTTTCATAAATCGATTGTGAGGGCAAAGTTTCTCCCTAATTTTTATACAATTTGTATAACTGACACCTGGTAGAGTTTGTACGAGAATGGAAAAATCCCTACTATTGAAAATTTGACTGGATTCAAATAGTCAAATTTAGCAAAACCATTAAAAATTTGGAGGTTTTTTTTTTCAGACATTCGTCTAATTGTAAAAACTTCGTTCGTATAACTGCACCCAAAAATTATTTATAATTAATTTTACTTTTTTTTTTGTTATGCATCATTTGTCGGATTTTTAGGTCTATCGAACCTACACTTTGCCTAAAAATAATATCAATTTTTGAAGTTTAAAATTGATATTACATACCCAAAAACTAAAGTACATACTACATACTTAAAAAAGAAAAAAAAAAATCAGATATTGTATTTCAAATTTTGAAATACCAAACAGACAAATTTAAAAGTTCAACGTCTCTCTGCGGCGCAGTGGAGGCAAGCAGCAGGTAACAACTACTACTCCATATGTATTAAACTAGCTCTTCATACGCGCTTCGCGTGTGAGGCATTGTTCTGTCAGTTCTACAGTAAAGGTCGGGTAATTGAAAGTTGTAATCAGAGTAAGGAACTATTGTGTCTATGATGACACCATAAGAAAAATCTGTGGTTGGATTAATTTGTGAAGACTGGCTTCCTATTGATATATGATCAGGTGGCGATATATAGTAAAGACTCTCATAAGCATTAATTGCATTATATTTGTCATCATCGAGCAAAATATCAATTATCTAAGTTTTAAATTGTTCTCAGGTCCATGTCAGGTAAAGGAAACCCATAATCATACCTTCTAACTTTCTGTGAAACGTAAGGTTAAATGAGGTGCAAATACATAAAAAATATTAGAATTATGAGAACAAAAACTAAACGTGTGCATATTGGATAAAACCAATTGTTTTAAGATGTTTCTAAGTTTTAAGACTTATGTTCAGTATCAAAAAATAAAATGTCATGAGGCTAGAAATTCATTATCAAAAGCTTTTTTTAATGAACTATGCTTTAAATTTTGAATATTAAGTGTTTGTTAATATGGATCAAAAGCACCAATTGATGTGAGATTATCAAATATTGCATTTATTCCTCCGTTCAAATCATTTGAAGACAAGTTCTTAATCAAACAAAAAGATTAATGAATCTGATTATGATCTAAACTTTAGGTATATATATAGAGTATGTACTTGATATTTCATTTTATTGAACTAATCAACAAATTAAAAAAAAAAATTCTCATTTTAATGGAAAAGTGGTGAGTGCACTTACTTGTTTAAAAAAAAAAAAATTCACTCACGGGCACACCAAATTGGCACGCGAGAGGTGGTTAGATTGCCAAAGTCAATAGGACATGGGCTTATTAGCTTTCTTATTTGGCATAAATAACTGAAAAACCAATATATTACTTTGTACACTATACTGCCGCTAACAGAAAAAAATTATTTAGCACAGTAGCGGATGGCTAATGACATCGCTAACGAAGCGCTTTTGTGCCGATAATCGGCGCTATTTAAACCTTTGCAACTCACCAACCACGTCTTAATCCGAACCAAAAAAAAAAGTGAAATGATAACATCATAATGACATTCATGATATAAAAGTTCTGGATCGTCCAATAACAACGATTTTCTAAAATACCAAAAAATAATTAAAAAAATTTGAAAAAATGTAAAAATTAGTTTCTTCTAAGTTTTTTATATGGAAAACATATTGAACGGTTCAAATCGGTCATTTGAAATTAAATAAGAATTTACTTTATAATATAGGTCCAAAATATAATATTTTACAAATTAGTTGGAAATATTTCGTTAAAAATTTTGATCTCTACAAAATAATTTTTATGAAAAATTTGGAATATTACATAAGGCCTGGCTCTCCTTCTTCCATATCTTTTGATCTTCTTTTCACTTTTAATTTATCAACAATTATTATTTATTTGTTGATTGAAATTGTGTTCTTATCAATATTTTTTTTATTTATATTGTATACCAATGATTTGTATACGTTGATATTAACATTATATTTGAAATAGAATATAAAAAAATGCAATAATTACTTTTTAATTAGGTAAGGAGTGGAATGGTGAAAGCCGTTAATTAGATAAAGAATGGAGAAGTCGTACTTGTTAAATCACGGCAAAAATGAATAAATCAATTTATCATTTGAATTTTAGATGATAGTTATCCCATAAGAAAACAAAAGAAGGCGATTTCTACCTAGAATTATATTAACTAATGCCTAAATATTTAGCTGATCCTAGTAAACCTTAGATGTATATATACTTGTTCTCCTCAACATATATAAAATTGTCAATAAGGAAGAAATAATAAAAAGAAACATTGAGAATATATAAAATTTATTATTTATTCATTGATCTGTACTCCGACCCAAAACCAGCTGGGCCGATCAAGCCTTAACCACAGCCCCCCCCCCCCCCAAAAAAAAAAATGACGTCATGCCCTGTTACTGTAGAAATTACTGTTAGAAAGTGTCATAAATTCATTTATTCTACTATTAGAACAATGAAATACACAATCGTGCAAAGGACCTAGTGCAAAACACCGAATCGGCACCAAAACCAAGAGAGAAAGAGAGGAGGATGTTGTACCTCTCACAAATCGTTCTTGTGAGGTTGTCCAAGGCGTGGGAACCGATGGCGTGCACTCCGCGCCTTCTTCTTCTTCCTCTAATCCACCAAGAAGCGTCACCACCTCTCAAAAGTTTGTGCTAGCAAGCTTTTAGAGCAACCAAGCCTTAATCGCAATTAACACTTTAATTATGTGGCTAATCCCAACACATGGGCCCTAACAAACAAAAGATGAGAGCTCCTCTAATGGAGATTTCGAAAATCTCCAAAGAGGAAGGATGGTGGCGGCTAGGGTAAGAGGGAAGAGAGGAGAGAGAAAGTTTGATGAGAGGCCACCCCTTGGGGTCTATTTATAGAATTCTCATTTCTCTTCCAAACTTCAACCAAATTACAAGAGTGCCATCAAGCCCTAGCCCCTAGCCGAAATCCCTTTTGGGCTTTTAGCCCAATTCACCAAAGTGTGAATTAATCCCTCTTGGCCATATTAATTCAATTAATTAATGGGCCTATTAATTGTTTGTTATTTTGGGCTTAATTAGACTTAGCAATTTAAAGCCTATATATTTAATATAATTCTAACAATTATATTAAATGTAGTTGAGACTATTTAATTATCAAATTGATGATAATTAACAATAGGTTGGTTTATGTATTAATTTATTCTAACATGATCTCCTTGATATAATTAATTATAACGGTTCATAACGGTATATAATTAATTAATCAACCCATCATGTTTTGTATTCTCCAATACAAATAAATAATACACGTGTGGTTCAGGTTCTATTTGTGTGACCTTTTTGAGGATTTATGCTACGTTGGCCATGGAGAATAAATCGTTATTTATTTCCATTAATCATAAGCGGTATCTAGCAACACGTTATGATTCCCAATTCGCATAAATAGTGTACAGCTACAATATCTCAATCCTGCATAACAAATAAAAGTATTTCCTTGTTTGATTCTTATGTCACATGATATCCTTGTCTAATCCAAGATAGGAATGTGTCACTCTTGCAGATTATACATTTCTTGATATAGAGATGATTGTACAAGTTGCTAGCAAACAATCCATCTCCATCAAGGGGCCCAAACAGATATCATCACTCACTAGGTAAACTAATGAGGGACATACGATTTTCTTGATGAACAACTTTTCCCCGCACAATTCAAGAGAACATAAATAAAGTCCGTATAGCAGCCTTTATCAGGAATCAACGTTAGACGATATTTATTGAACCTATCCTCATGTGGAAAAGCTGAGCATCTCAAACTTAGAATCAACAACATATGAAATAAACAATGACACATAACACAATCCATATGTTTATTTCATTTGGGTCAAGTCCTGTACTATGTTCCACAACATATACATATGCAATTAAGTTGGTAACTCCTTACCTATGATTTGTAGAACTTAATCATCGCTTAACTTGCATACTAATCTTATTTGATAATTAATGCTCCTTGTTAATTATCAAGATTATGGACATCTTTAGATTTATTATTGTCATTTATGAACAAATGAATTATAGAGATCTACAATTCAGATCCTCAACCTGAATGATCTATCAATAAATAAATCAAGGAACAAATGATAAAATATCATCAATAACATAAACCATAGAAGTAGCCATAATGATTGGCTTCTAGGACATAACTCCAACAATCTCCCACTTGGCCTAGAGTCAATCAACAATGACTTCTAGCAAGTGCATAGTACTCAATGTAATATCCAAAATATACATGTCTCATACTAAAGCCTCAAAGTAAAAGATACAACTCAAAGCCACTCAGGCATACGCCTAATCCCCATGGATGCAACATGCAACTCATGTGCGGCTCGAGACAAAGGCTTTGTCAGAGGATCCGCTGTGTTCGCGGCACCGTCCACCTTCTTGACCTTGATCCACCCGTCATTCACAAACTGACGGATAAGATGGAATCGTCGTAGAATGTGCTTGGTCTTTTGGTGAGACCTAGGCTCTTTGGACTGAGCTATGGCTCCCGTGTTGTCGCAGTAGAGATCCACTGGACTTGAGATGCTTGGAACCACCTCTAGCTCGGTCAAGAACTCCTTGATCCAAACGCCTTCTTTCGCTGCTTCACCAGCCGCTAAGTATTCCGCTTCGGTGACGGAATCGGCCGTAGTTTCTTGCTTGGAACTTTTCCAACTCACGGCACCACCATTGAGCAGGAATACATAGCCGGACTGTGACTTAGCATCATCTCGATCGGTTTGGAAACTAGCATCGGTGTAACCACTTACAACGAGCTCTTGGTCTCCACCGTACACGAGGATGCTATCTTGTGTTCTCTTCAAATACTTGAGGATATTCTTGACTGCGGTCCAGTGTGGCATACCAGGGTTAGCTTGGTATCGACTAGTCACACTAATCGGATGTGCCACATCAGGGCGAGTGCATAGCATGGCATACATAATCGATCCGACCACAGATGGATATTGAAACTTGTTCATGAATTTCCTATCTGCATCTTCCGTCGGACATTGAGTCTTGCTCAAGAATATGCCATGTGACATAGGCAAGTAACCCTTCTTGGAACTAGCCATCTTGTGTTTTTCCAACACCTTGCCAATATATGCATCTTGGCTCAAGCCTAACAACCTCCTAGATCTATCTCTATAGATTTTGATTCCTAGGATGTAGGCGGCTTCGCCCAAGTCTTTCATTGAGAACACTTTCTTCAATGTATCCTTGACATCATTCAATTCGGGAATATCATTCCTGATCAAGAGTATATCATCAACATATAGAACAAGAAATACGACCACGCTCCCACTAATCCTCTTGTAAACACAAGGTTCCTTTTCGCTTTGAACGAAGTTCAACTTCTTGACCTCTTCATCAAAGCGCTTGTTCCAACTCCTCGATGCTTGCTTCAATCCATAAATGGACCTTTGAAGCTTGCATACCTTGTTAGCATTCTTAGGATCCACAAAACACTCGGGCTGTGTCATGTACACATCCTCTTCCAAATTTCCATTTAGGAAGGCGGTTTTGACATCCATTTGTCATATCTCATAGTCATAAAATGCGGCAATTGCTAACAAGATCCGAATTGACTTGAACATGACGACGGGCGAGAAGGTTTCTTCATAGTCAATACCATGAATCTGCTTGTAACCTTTCGCAACAAGTCGTGCCTTGTAAATGGTCAAGTTGCCATCCATGTCGACCTTTCTTTTAAAGATCCACTTATTCTCAACGGGTTTTACTCCGTTGGGAAGGTCAACCAAGGTCCAAACCTTGTTGTCATACATGGATTGCATTTCGGATTCCATGGCTTTGAGCCATTCCTTGGAGTCGGATTTCTTCATCATGTCATTAATGGTCAAAGGTTCGTCATTCGCAATGACGAGGACATCGTGCAAACCCAAGTACCTTTCGGGTGGACGACTTTCCCTTGTTGACCTTCGTAGAATGGGTGCTTGAGGTTCTTGAGGTTCTTGAACTTGTTCCACAACGGTTTGTGGAGTTGGTTCTTGATCCTCGAAACTTTGAGTTTCTTGAACATAATCTGCTCGCGATATGTTCGAGTCCTCATTTGAGGGAGCATTCTCTTGAACCTCTTCCACAACGGCTTGTGGAACGGGTTCGGCTACAACCTCATTTGGAACCTCATTGGGAATAATTACATTTCCTACTTGAGGCATGTCTTGTGGTGGTTCTTGAATTTCTTCAATAACCACATTACTCCCACTACTTCTTCTTGCGATAAATTCCTTCTCCAAGAATTCGGCATGACGAGCAACAACTATCTTGTTCTCGACACGGTTGTAGAAGTAGTATCCCTTTGTTTCCTTAGGGTATCCTACGAAATGACACTTGTCCGATTTGGGTCCAAGCTTATCGCTCACTAGCTTTTTCACATAAGCTTCACAACCCCAAATCTTGAGAAATATCATGTTTGGTTTCTTACCAAACCAAATCTCATAAGGTGTCTTCTCAACGGACTTAGATGAAACACGGTTTAGTGTAAAAGCTGCGGTCTCTAATGCATAACCCCAAAACGATTTAGGCAAATCGGTTTGGCTCATCATCGATCGAACCATGTCTAACAAAGTTCGATTCCTCCTTTCGGATACACTATTCCATTGTGGTGTTCCCGGCGGAGTGAGTTGTGGAACTATTCCACACTCCTTTAGATAATCACCAAACTCATGACTCAAGTACTCTCCTCCACGATCGGAACGTAAAACTTTGATCTTTCGACCAAGTTGGTTTTCAACTTCATTCTTGAATTCTTTGAACTTGTCAAAGGATTCGGACTTGTGCCGCATCAAGTAGATATACCCGTATCTACTATGATCATCGGTAAAAGTGATGAAGTATGAATAACCACCACGTGCGCAAATGCTCATAGGTCCACATACATCGGTATGTACAAGGTCCAACAAGCCATTTGCCCTTGTCCCTTTGTTGGAAAAAGGCGCTTTGGTCATTTTTCCCATCAAACAAGACTCGCATGTGTCAATTGGCTCGAAAGCGAATTGATCCAAGAGACCAACGGTTTGCAATCTCTTGATGCGCTTCTCATTGATGTGACCTAAGCGGCAATGCCACATCAAAGTTGCATTCTCTTGAGAAATCTTACGTTTCCTATTGTCATTCTCAACACTCAAAACAAGTTCATTACTATCAAGCATATAAAGACCATTCGATAAATGCGCAACACAATAACGAACTTCATCACGAAACAAAGTCAAACACTTGTTCTTTATTACAACATCAAAACCATCCAAGTCTAAACATGAGATAGAAATAATGTTTCGAGTGATACATGGAACTACATAAACATTCTTGAGTTCCAACACAAAACCAGAAGGCAAAGATAATTCCACGTTCCCAACGGCCATAGCGGATATGCACGTGCCGTTACCGACGCGGAGTTGAACTTCGCCTCTCTCGAGCCGCCTCCTACTCTTTAGTGCCTGCACATTTCGACAAATATGAGCGCATGAACCAGTATCAAATATCCAGTCATTGCTTGAGGTAGCGAGAAGGGTTTCAATGACAAATATACCTGAAGTAGAAGGACGGACGGTTCCAGCCTTCTTATCAGCAAGGTACTTGGGGCAGTTCCTCTTCCAATGGCCCTTGTCACTACAATAGTAGCACACAGTATCGGAAGTGGCCGGGTTCTTCTTCTTCCTTGAACCCACGGGAGCTCCCTTGGACGAGCCTTGGGGCGTCACCGGGCCTTTGCCTCTCTTGTTTCTTCGGGCTTTCTTCTTGATCTTCCTTCCCTTGTCATTCACAGCAAGAACATCCTTAGACCCTTTCTCTTTCTTGAGACTCTCCTCAGTTTCCATGAGCATGTTTTGGAGATCCTCCAAACTTTTCTCCATGCCATTCATGCGGTAGTTCACAATGAACCCTGAGTAACTCTGAGGAAGAGAGTTGAGAATAAAGTCTTGGACAGCCTCCGGTGGGAAGGGCGTGTCAAGGCTTTCAAGCTGCCGAAACAACCCCGCCATCCTCATGACGTGTGGACCAACTTCATGACCCTCCGCCAAACGAGTGTTGGCGACGGCCTTGATGAGTTTGCCCCTTTCGGTGCGAGCTTTGGTCTTAAATGTCCTTGAGAGACGAGAGATGATTTCAAACACTCCAAGACCACTATCAATGTACTCCTTTTGGAGCTCATTGTCCATGACTGCAACAATCAAGACCGACATCTCTATGTCGTCTCCGTGATGCTTTTCATAGTTATCATGGTCCTCTTTAGGAGCCTTCTCTTCAGGAAGAGGAGGTAAGGGAGTGGTTAAGAGATATTCCTTCTTCTCAAACCTAAGGGCAAGCCTAAGGTTGCGGTGCCAATCCAAAAAATTGGCACCATTGAAGGCAAGCTTCTCTTTTTCAAGAAGAGAACGTAGCGTAAAAGACGGGGAAGACATCTACAACAATATCAAAATTTAAGGTCATTTAGTTTATGCTTTTTGTTTTAACTTCCATAAAGTAAAACTTCCACTACATTAAATTAATGTCCCTAAATGTAATGGATTTCCAAGTCCCCTACTTTCGTTGAAATGATGATGGCGTCGGCACAACATCAAGCCAACTAATATAGGGTAGGTTCTCTTTAACCGATCATACAACTTTATGATCCTTGGTTCGCATCGCGAACTTCGTCCCAATGTCCAATCTGATTAGGATCCATTGAAAAGTAACTTCTCTCTATTTGCTCCTTGTAAATCCGATTTACACCCCGACTACAATGATGGAGTACGATGTCCGCGTCGGCGGAATGCATCAATAAACAATCAATTGTCTTGAAGGGGATAGAGAGAAGGAGGACGAATTGACTTAATCGAAATTGGGACAAAACAATTTATGTGACTCTTGTTTGGTGGTCGTGTAAGCATACACCCATACCTACCTATGACAATTCAAGGCATTCTCAAACAATCACATAATCAAACACATCTCAAACATTGTCGTGGGTTTGTATGGCTCCCGCTTGCATTAATCTTCGTCGCATCTCCATGTAACGAGACTAATCTAATCAAGCCCTCCCACTAATTACTAAGATCCTATCTAATAATTAAGGGAAATAAATACATGTGATAAAATTTCTAAAACCCCGCCTAGGCCTTAGGGGCATGCAAGCCTCACAAGTTACATCAAAATTAACCAATTAATTATCAAGGCACCTTAGGCCACTTTACAAGCAATCACATGCATTCACAACATTTTACAACACACAAGGCATTGACATCTTGAGCCATATCAAACCCACATCCTCCTACAAAACAAAGTTAGCACATATACAATATACATGATTCACTTGTCCTTAATTAATTTCATTAATTAGAATCTTTGTGCATACTTGTTGCTCAAGTTTTTCGAATGCAAAGAAGGCTTAACCTTAACAACTACTTGTTTAAGCCCTTTTAAATTAAATCCAACCATCAAAACAGAAAGGAGGGTATTTAAGGAGTCTTCTAATTAACCTTTCAGCACATTGATTAATTAGAAATTATTTTAACTAATTAAAATACGAAATTCGGGGTCCGAAAAAATTCAAAATAATTCGGTCTCCAAAAAATCCGAAATAAATCCAGAGAACTCCTTACAAAAATTGTGGTTACCTGTAAAAATCTCAAGGAGAGATCAATTACCATCAGGGAGAACCAAAAAAGACAAATCCTCAGATTGTGCGCGAAGCACCGTTAGAGAAAATTCTGTTATGGGTCTCAACCTTTTGATCTGTATGATCATCCCCTTGATATTTTTCAGCAAACAATTTACATAGAAAAAATACTACATACAATAGGCTATCATTCCATGAAAAGAAAATCCACAAGTTACATTCAAGATCAACGAGATAACAAGCATTTAAGCAAGGTATCCTGTTCTGGAACAGACCGTCGACCAAAAAGGTTTCACTCGGTTGAGGTATCAAATCTCAATGAAAATCTATGAAATTAATTTTCACAGATTCCAGACTTAAAGGAGAACATTTCCATTTCAACACTTTTCCATAAAAGTTTCTCAATAAGTACAGTTTTTCAAAACAATCAGTTTATTTGAAAAAACAGATCTGACAACTTCATCACTTTTCATCCTTGAACGCCCACATAAAATCCGAAATATGCAACAAAATTTACATATCCAGAAAGAGCATCAAGTTTAGATTAATCCTATCTAAAAGATACAGGTACTTTGTATACAAACTTATTTGTTACCAACCACAACAACAGAACAGTGCAGCAGAATAACAGATCTGCGCACCGTCACTGTTTAAATCATTAAAAATTCATTTTACATCGAATTTCAATGATTCCAGTGGGAAAACAACCACAACTCAAAGGGCTACAACCTCCAATAAGAAGGAAAAAAATTTCAGAGAGCTTTACACCACGAAAAACAAGCAACAAGACAGAAAACAGCCTTTCCAGGGCCAGCAAGCATGCACATCACTAATTAACTTAATTAATTACGAATTTCTCACTTAATTAAGTGCCAAAACAGTAAGCACAGCCATGATCTCTGATACCACTGTTAGAAAGTGTCATAAATTCATTTATTCTACTATTAGAATAATGAAATACACAATCGTGCAAAGGACCTAGTGCAAAACACCGAATCGGCATCAAAACCAAGAGAGAAAGAGAGGAGGATGTTGTACCTCTCACAAATCGTTCTTGTGAGGTTGTCCAAGACGTGGGAACCGATGGCGTGCACTCCGCGCCTTCTTCTCCTTCCTCTAATCCACCAAGAAGCGTCACCACCTCTCAAAAGTTTGTGCTAGCAAGCTTTTAGAGCAACCAAGCCTTAATCGCAATTAACACTTTAATTATGTGGCTAATCCCAACACATGGGCCCTAACAAACAAAGGATGAGAGCTCCTCTAATGGAGATTTCGAAAATCTCCAAAGAGGAAGGATGGTGGCGGCTAGGGTAAGAGGGAAGAGAGGAGAGAGAAAGTTTGATGAGAGGTCACCCCTTGGGGTCTATTTATAGAGCTCTCATTTCTCTTCCAAACTTCAACCAAATTACAAGAGTGCCATCAAGCCCTAGCCCCTAGCCGAAATCCCTTTTGGGCTTTTAGCCCAATTCACCAAAGTGTGAATTAATCCCTCTTGGCCATATTAATTCAATTAATTAATGGGCCTATTAATTGTTTGTTATTTTGGGCTTAATTAGACTTAGCAATTTAAAGCCTATATATTTAATATAATTCTAACAATTATATTAAATGTAGTTGAGACTATTTAATTATCAAATTGATGATAATTAACAATAGGTTGGTTTATGTATTAATTTATTCTAACATGATCTCCTTGATATAATTAATTATAACGGTTCATAACGGTATATAATTAATTAATCAACCCATCATGTTTTGTATTCTCCAATACAAATAAATAATACACGTGTGGTTCAGGTTCTATTTGTGTGACCTTTTTGAGGATTTATGCTACGTTGGCCATGGAGAATAAATCGTTATTTATTTCCATTAATCATAAGCGGTATCTAGCAACACGTTATGATTCCCAATTCGCATAAATAGTGTACAGCTACAATATCTCAATCCTGCATAAGAAATAAAAGTATTTCCTTGTTTGATTCTTATGTCACATGATATCCTTGTATAATCCAAGATAGGAATGTGTCACTCTTGCAGATTATACATTTCTTGATATAGAGATGATTGTACAAGTTGCTAGCAAACAATCCATCTCCATCAAGGGGCCCAAACAGATATCATCACTCACTAGGTAAACTAATGAGGGACATACGATTTTCTTGATGAACAACTTTTCCCCGCACAATTCAAGAGAACATAAATAAAGTCCGTATAGCAGCCTTTATCAGGAATCAACGTTAGACGATATTTATTGAACCTATCCTCATGTGGAAAAGCTGAGCATCTCAAACTTAGAATCAACAACATATGAAATAAACAATGACACATAACACAATCCATATGTTTATTTCATTTGGGTCAAGTCCTGTACTATGTTCCACAACATATACATATGCAATTAAGTTGGTAACTCCTTACCTATGATTTGTAGAACTTAATCATCGCTTAACTTGCATACTAATCTTATTTGATAATTAATGCTCCTTGTTAATTATCAAGATTATGGACATCTTTAGATTTATTATTGTCATTTATGAACAAATGAATTATAGAGATCTACAATTCAGATCCTCAACCTGAATGATCTATCAATAAATAAATCAAGGAACAAATGATAAAATATCATCAATAACATAAACCATAGAAGTAGCCATAATGATTGGCTTCTAGGACATAACTCCAACAATTACTACCCACGTTATACTATATATAGATCAAACAATTTAGTAAATGGAACAAAAATGGATTCTCCAAGAATCATCAATACTTAAAAAGAGCTATTGTTTAGCACAAGTGGTCAGCTTAGTTGACATTAGTCGAAGCCGACTCAAAAGTCATAATCACCGAAAACTCAAAGCAACTGCAAGTGCCTGCGCTCTTCTGCTAGGTGCCAACTGGGATTTTTTTCTTATAGGGCTCTGACGGAAATAATAACTCAACAAAGCGCCATGCGCTATATGATATTTACTTAAAGCACCAAGGCGCAAGGTGCTAGTACGTCTTATTTTCACCCAAATGTAAGGCGCAAGGTGCCATTGCGCCTATCTAGTAAGACCCCAAATTAAACTGCGCCTAACCAGACATTCTCTACCGACCCCACTGAACCCCTTTTTTACTAAAAAAAAAAATAAAAAAGAGTAAGGCGCACATCTAACCTACGCCTTACCCTTGTTTTACCAAAAAAAGATGATAAACGGGGGTCAGATGTGCGCCTTACATGATATTTTTTGACACAATATATAACCTCTGTGTTCTCTCATGTTCCTTCATAACACCACACTCTCACTACTCTTACTGGCTATTATTAGAAGCAACCGAATGAAAAATTGATCTGAGCTACATTCCCTTCAAGGTCAGTTTTACATATTTACAAAATGTTATTAGCTACGTACAAAATTGAAGATAGAATCTTTTCAAATTTTTAACATGACTAGAATGCTATAAATATGATAAATAAATTGTTGATTTTTTTTATATTAATAGGCAAGATGTTTGTTAATGTATACACTGGAGGAAGCACTTTACATGGAGTAACAGGGATATATTATTCTCAAGGTCCAACTATAAATTTCCAGGCACATGAGAACATGAGCTTGAATTAGTTAAAGGGCCAAATATACAATCTTTTACAAATACCTCATCAAGGTAACGACTTGAATATTCGAGTAAGATACAATGCAACACCCCCACCAAGTGTTTTTTTTCTGAGCTCCAAATTATTGATGATAATACTTGGAGCATGGTTGTGGCAAATCTTGCACGTTGGGGCGTCATTGAGTTATTTGTTGATGTCATAGCAGTTGTCGGTTCTAATATTCCGGGACCTAGCTCAAGCCGAAGAACCTAGAAAAGGAGGGGCACGAGCAAGAAGGCAAACAATTGAAGATATTTCCGTTCCTGTCCCCTACTCAGATCATGTTTATGACTCGAGCCATGTCCCATTGGATGGGGATGAGGCGGAAATAGATTTGGGAGTCAGGCTTGAAGACATTCAAGAAATGAGAGAATTTTCAAATCTTTATGCGGATGATGAAGTGAATCCACATGATCGTGTTCGACACCTAGTGTTTTCAGATGAGATGCCATTTGAAGGAATATGTGGCAATGATAATTTTTTCAATGATGAAAATTTTAGTGATGATGGTATGGGGGATGAAGAAGAACTAGAAGATGATGATGATGATGATGAGGCACCTGAGGTATCCTATCAAATTAATTGGCAACTGGCCGGTCGGTCAGACACCCACCCAATCCCATCATTTAATGCCATTGATGATATTGTGCGAATAATAGGAGACAGATCCTTTTTTCCAAATGAAGATTATGCAACCGATGATGGATTAGAGGAAGCATCAATTTATCGATCGAAGGCACATCTAAAGTGGGGGGTACATGACCATCATATAAGAATTAATCGAACTTTTAAAATAAAAAAGTCAAATTCATCGGTATATACCATTATTTGCACCGAGGAGAATTGCCGGTGGAGGTTGTATGCAGCTCGAAGGCAAGAGGATAGTGCATTTGTGATCAAGAAGCGTCAAGGCCCACATACATGTGTCGTGACTGAAAATAGGCATAATCACCCTCATCTCACAGCTCCATTTATGACCACAATTATTCGAGAGAACATTAAAGCGAATCCGCATTATAAACTTAAAGACATCAAGGTAACCATTGAACAAACTGTTATATTCAAAAATCTATTTTTACTAAACCAGCAGTCCAAAAAATATGAAAATTTTACAGTGGTAGTGTCTGAGTATGATATAACTTCAGTTAAATTTTTATTCAATTCTAATAAGCCATTTGTAAAATAAAAATAATTTAGTGCACTGGCTGTAATTCTGTTGTTATGTTTCAAGAAAAGCAAAAACATAGAATTACTTAATTAGTATAACATGTTAAGTTAATCCATACATGCCGCATGACTCGCTGTGGTGTGTACATCTCAATGATCCAAAACCATATCAAAGGCCCCTCATAGTACCATAGTCTCTGCTCTTGAGCATCTCGACATATCTCTGGAAGCTCGTCCATGATGCCATCATATGGGGTCCAGTTCACATCATCGTCAACCAACTCTTCAAACTTTCTTCGATATGTGCCTATGTTGTACCTTGCTGTGTCGCTAAAATCATGCGGGACGAGCCAAAATAATCCATATGGTGCACCACCTAATCCTTCATCACCAAAATCATGACGAATGGGCCTGCCAACTGGAAATCGGGTCCAAGACCACATTTGCAGCAGAATGAATGGCGCAGCAATTTCTCTTGAGGATCCAGAAGCCCGACACAGTCCCCGATATAGGAAAGCAAGCACTGCAGATGCCCAACTATATATCCTCGGACTCTCACTATATATAATCTGAACAAACATCGAATATAGACGACCGGAGTGGTCGGGGAACATCACTGATCCAAACAGATCCATCATATATGAACGAGCAAAGTATAGAACCTGCTCCTCATTTGCATCTTCCGACAATTCTGCCGCAACAAACTCACGGTCACGTGTCGTTGGGGGCACCCATGGCTCGCGCAACCACCCCATTCTCATGTGAAACATCCCCGGAGGGCGTCGGAAAGCCGCCCATGCCTCATCTCGTCCGAAAGCTGATAGCACATCCTCCTCCCAATGGTCGTCTGAAATGCCAATAACAGGAGCACCATTGATCGACAGGCCCCATAGACAACTAACATCCTGAAGTGCCACAGTAATCTCACCAGTCGGCTGGTGAAATGAATGTGTCTCACGCCTACACCTCTCTACCAGTGCAGTGATCAAGCTATGATCGATGCTTAACTCTGTAACTCTAGCGATATGTTCTAATCCATATTGTTGTAAGATAGGAAGGATCCTCTCATCATAACGAAATATCATACGACGTGATCGCGGCCTATGGAGCCACTCTAGCTGCAATTTGAAATAATAAATAAACAACTAAAATGATGCCTATAAATAGAATTCACTCTTTTTTAAGTTCCAGCATATTATTGTTAACTTCTTTTTTAAAAATAAGGGTAATTGTTAACTTGGCAGATGTCAACGAATTTAATAGAAAAAAAGAAAAAAGAAAAATGGACAATATAATTCTATTCCAAGCATACTTACATCACTATATGCACGGTTTGAAGCGTGTCTCGCATTCATGTTCAATAATGTACCTTCATACCCTGATTCGACGCTTTGACCACGGACTTGACCATCCCCTCGACCACAAGCAGAACCTTGGCCTGGTTCTTGACCATTCCCTCGACCATGAGCAGAGCCTCGGCCTCCTCCTTGACCACCACGTGTGCGTACCATATCTACCAAATTAACATGTAATTTATTTATGCATTCAATTTATCACATGTTGAGGGCTGTATCTCAAATCTTACAAACAAGAAATCAAGTATTGGCTTAATAGTGAATTTTCTAAGGCCACATTGTTATTATACTAATGCAACTTCATGGTCATTCAAACTGGTAAATTATTGAACGCATGTATACCATATATATATTCAAGTACCAACTATATTAATTTTATATAAATTCTGGACTTCTTTAAAAAAATTCTATTAAGAAAATAAAAAATGTAAATATTGAAGTTTTATACTAAATGAACTTATTTTAACGAATCCACAGTTTGCATGTTTCTAATTTAACTATCTAAATAAAAAATGTACATAATTTAGGTATCTCATTCCTTAAAGTTGCAAAAAAAAAAAAATCGAGAAAGTACTCACTGGAGAGGGCTGGTGGGAGCGTAACAGAGACGATGAAGTTGGAGTGGAACTGAGAGCAGGGTGCAGTGAGAGGGCAAGGCACAATCGTGGGGACGAGGTAGTGGGGACCGTGGGTGTAACATTTTTAGAAAAATAAAAATGTTTTATTAAAAATAAAACTAGCATAAAAACATATATCGTTACATATAGTAACAAAATAAATAAATAAATCATAAGATTGAGGAAAAAGATTTAATATTAAAGAAATAAATTCGATACAACAGTGAAATCGAATCGAAATCGACGAAAATTTATTTTATGTAGCATATATAATAGTTATATAATTTTTTTTTAGCAAGAATCAAAAGTTTAGGTTATATTAAATTATAATTTCAGATTAATTGGATTTTTATGAAATAACTATGAATAATAAACTATATGAGTTGCAGCATCCCCAAATTAATCAAACAAAGCCATTTAACAAATTAATACATTGTAATTATCAAGGGAATTGATTAATAATTTAGTTAGATGATGAAATAATCATAATAATAACAAGTTTATTTGGGTTGCAACACAGTAGGCCACAAAGATTTCGGTCACAGGAGATCCGAAGGAGGAGAAAATCGGATAAGACCCAATTCTCTCTCCTTCCTTCCGTCCCTATCCCATTTCCGACCCCCTCATTTTTTTCTCTTCTTCGTTCCATCCGAGAGCCTTCCTCTCTCTCGTTCAAAGAAAAAAAATTGGGGAGAAGGAAAATTAGTGATTTGTGTTGCTCTCTCTCTCTCTCTTTCTTTATTTCCGTCCTTTCCCTGTTGGTGTGTTGGTCGACAAGTAGGAGCCGACCGTCAATTCACTTCTTGGATTGGATGCTTGGGGCCTTCGGTTTGAGGAAGTAGGGAGGGGAATCACAGAGGATTACGGTAAAAAGTTACCTCATGTACTCAATTTCGTTGTTTGGTTTTGGATTAGGCCGGATTGGAAACTAGGGTTCATACCCAAATTTCGGATTCTTGGTAATCTTGTGGGGATTAATGTTGAGTTGTTTAATATTAGCTCAGGACTTTGGATTAATGGAATAATTGATGAAATTACGGATTATAACCCGCAATATTTAGGAACTATTTGATTGATTTCGGATAGGAATGGAATATGGCACCAAAAACCTATTTTTGTGAAACTTAGTGGTTTTCTTCTATTGGATAATGTTTAGGTGATGTTGTAGAAGCCTATAGAAGGGTGGTACAGCCCTGGTATCTCTGTTTTCCCCTAGTACCGTGTTAATACCAGTGCTCTCGGGTTAGAGAAGAAAATGAAGAAAAATTTTGAATTTTAGATGTTTTGGTTGCTTTGATGGTTTAGATTGCTAATAGAGTTGTTGTGCAGGGGTGTCATGAGGTGGTACCAGCTTCTGTACCGCTGGTTCTCCCTCTGGTACCGTTCTGGTACGTTGTGGTGGGGTGCAAGGACTATTACGCGAAAAAAAAATGGGTTTGAGGACTTATTTATGAAGAAAAAGGACTTATATGTGAAAGAAAGGACTTATTCATAAAGAATAAAGGATTGATATATGAAATAAAAGGATTCAGGGTCCTTTTGAGAAAAGTGTATGGGATTGCGGATCGGGTTTGTTTCCTGGCTGACGGGTTCAGTCGGATGGGTTTCGGACCCGCTGAGTAGGCTCGGGTCAACTGGCCAGGTTGACCTGGCTGGATCAGCTAGCGAAATTGGTTTTTGGGCTTTGTTGGTTTGGGCTTTGGCGGAAAGGAAAAGAAAAAAAAAATTTGAGCCGTGGGCGCTTGCTTAGTTGGCCCAGTGCAGGAAAATTTGATGAAATCTAATATGATTTGGATTTATTTAATAAACTTAATCAATGATTAAGTAAAATAGTGTGGGCTTAATATTAAATTAAATAATTAAAGGTGGGACCATTAGAAATAATCGGATATCCCTTTAATTAATCGTCGGATTTCGGGATATGATGATCAAAGTCTAAATAAAACAAGAACAGATATTCTGACATCAAAATTATAGACTTTCTGATCCCAAATAAAGTAAAATAAATCGTTTTATGATTTTCTGAGTTTATTTTTTTATTTTTAATTTCTAATTTTAAATTTTTAATTTCGATTTTTGATTTGACCCTCGATATTAAATGAATAATTAGATAAGGAATAAATAATTAACTAAGCAGCGAATGATTAATAACATGAATATTAAACGATTAAAGTAATTAAACTAGAATTAGCAAAATAAAGGCAAATATTATAAAAATTGTAAATCACTAATCAAGATAATAATAATAAAATAATTATAAGAAATAAGATAAATAATAAATTAATAAAAACCAACAAAGCAGATACTCGAAAATAAAATTTGATAACAACGATAAAATCCAACTATAAATCTATAAATTAAAAAGAGATATAACAATATAGTCTAGAATGAAATAATAAATTAAAAACACAAGCAATTATCAGAAATGGATGAATAGCAGTCAGTCTGGTACCGTAAGCCGAATTTTTAGGTTTAAGCTTCCAGTCAGGTCAAGTTTTAGTACTGTTTGGTCAAATCTTAATGATTTTGACCTATCTTACAGGCAGCTGGACGGAGACCGATCTCAATCAAACGACAGGTGCGGATACGTGGATTTTTATAGAAATCCGGTCTCGGTAACTTTAAATTATATGCATTGCATGTTGATAAATTTCTTGAATGCATTGCGAATTGATCATATTAGATTATAGGAACATATATCACAACTCATGCTGATTCATCTCCTTTGTTTAATTTGTTATATGAGATCAAGCAAGTTTGCATATTCGTTTGGTTATGATGAACTGAATTGTACCGGTTCATTCTATTCTTGCTTGATAGCCTGAAATATGGAATGTGATGATACATGAATGAATGTGGAAAGGGAATTGTGATATGTGATATGGATGTGATATGATACGGATATCAAATCACCACTCCCCGAAGTCGGCTGATCCCCGGCTTCGGCCTGTTCGATAGCGCTATACGGATAGTGAACTCCCTTTTGCCACCTAGACCAAGGGTTAAGCCCTTTTGCCGGCTAGGTAAGGGAGGGGTTACCCTTTTGCCGCCCAACCGGTTGGGCAAGGGAACCTGAGTGAGTATTTGAGACGTACTGGTATTCCCTCTTGCCACCTGGTCTAGGGATACGTCCCTTTTGCTGACCAGGTAAGGGAATGAAAGAAAGAAAGAAAGAAAGGAATAAAAAAAAAAAAATTCGGAATGTGATGTTAATCTGTGATATGCTCTGAGACAGGTCTTTGCTTATATGATTATTCATGATTGATTATATGCATGTTATAATTCATGTGATTTAACTGAATGTATTTCCGTTATACTGCACTGAGTATAATATGATTTAGATTGCATTGCACTGTTTCAAAGTATTTTAGTTATATTTATTGATGGTTTACTTATTTAATTTAAGTTCTAATATTCATGTTGAATTTTTACGGGTGTTACTCTAGACCTAGATTTCAACCAAAAATCCACGTCTGGAACTAAAACCCGCACTGAGAATTTATTCTCACTCCGTTTTTGTTTACATGTTCCTCGGCGGTTGGGGGTTCCAGGTGACATGCAGGTCAGACAGAAGACTTCCGCGGATGGCTACTGACGGTTGTCACCTATGCATAGAGACGCTTGTGCCCTGTCTAACCACCAATATGTCATGTTATACTTCTATGCACCAGATATAGTTCAGAGGGTTGTTTAGATTGTAAATGATTAGGGTTAGTTTTTTAGTAAACCTTATAAGTTTTACTTTGGTAAATATATTTGGAATAAACTATATATTGTATAGGAACACTAAACTTACAAGTCAAACAGTTGACTTGTACTGTACCTTCAGATTATTATATATAATAAGTGATACAATTAAGAATGTGATTGGGTGCTTGTCTTTTTCTTTGTTTATTTTCTTTATACTTTATTCAGATAATATTCGTTATATTATCTGTTAAAAAAAAAAAACGGTCAGGAATCAGGTGAAGCCTTACGAGAGTACAATTATCTGTACTTTCGTGGCGGGATTGTTACATCCTATGTGTTGGGATGTGACAGTCTTTTGGTGGTATCAGAGCTTTAGGTCAGTATGGTGTAAGCCTTAACCAGTTTCGTCAAAGCGTGGGTAGAAGTCGGGTTAGGGCGACTTATTTCAATTTCTGCATTAGGCTAGGCATGCATGCATCCAAATTATTTGTTTACATTAAAGATAATTATATAATATCTCTATATTAATAGTTGATGTAGGATAAAAATTTTTGTTGTTAGAATTAAATAATGGAAAACCCTAGTGATCGGCAAAAACGATGTAGTATACGTAGAGCACAAGAGTCTGAAAGAGAAGAACAAGTGAATAAAGAAGATCATGAAGTGAATCGTCTGCTACAAGCCTATGAACATAGTCGGAGGATAGTAGGTAGATCTGAACAAGGTCCCCGGGATCGAGGTGAAGTGGCATTTCGGAAGTTTGAAACATTTGCTCGCTTAGAACCTCCCCGGTTTAATGGAGAAGATGGATTTAAAGCAGCAGAAGAATGGTTATCTGCAATAAAGTCTCGATTAGAGGTATGTCAAGCTCCTTTAAAACAACAAGTTAGTTTGGCAACCTATTATCTGGAAAATGCTGCTCGGTTTTGGTGGGAAGGAATAAAACGAGGTTACAAAGGAGATGCTGCCCAAATTCCTTGGACATGGTTTGAAGAACGATTTGAACAAAGGTTTATGGGAGCAGTGCATAAGGAAACAATGCGGACGGAATTTGTAACATTCAAACAACTGGGACGAACAGTTGCTGAATATAATAGCAAATTCTTGAATTTATCCCAATATGCTCCAGATATTGTCAATGATGCCTACCGATAAAGGCGTCAGTATCTAGATGGACTTGATCCAGATATTGCAATAGCTGTGGACAATAGCGCTAATCAAGGGCTGCAAGCATTAATGGATGCAGCGGAACAGGTAGATGTGTATTTAAAGAGAAAGACCCAACTACACCTGAATCAAAATCAAAAGGTTCAGAAACAAAGGATCAAAGTACCTAGACAGGGTGCTTCAGTGACAAAGACTACAAAGCCAAATAAACAACTTTTAACCACTGCAATCAAATTTCCCCACCTTTCCAAATCTAACTGGTGTAACAGGTGTAAACTTCCACATTCAAAGACCCAGTGTCGATACCTCAACCGTACTTGTTATAACTGTGGTAGTCCCAATCATTGGGTTAAAGATTGTCTAAAACCCTACAGTTATCAACAAAAGGGAACTATTTCTGGAACAAGCGCTGACTGTGAAACAAGGACAACTCAGCAGAAACAAAATACTGCAAGTGGGAATTTTTCTAATCGAAGATTAAACAAGCATGCAATGAACGTTGTAGATGAACTAATTCAGGAAAAAGCACCAGTAGCAGAGGAAATTAATGAAGAAGTAATGAGGAACACAAATATCGATACGACAGACAGGTTAACAGGTACTTTATCGTTTTCGGACAACCATTTTTGTGTTAATAAATATTGAAAGTAGTCATTCTATTGTATCTACTTAACATATTGAATATGTGAATAAATATAATTAGGTAATAAGATTTTATAAGTTAGACATCCTTGAGATGAGTTACTCGAAGAACTTGACAGTACCGGAACTGTGACTCTCTTATATTTAATAAGAGTTAAAGATTGATCTACTAGATACAGAAGTTTCAAATTATGATGTACTTATGGAGACAGGTTAACTGAATCAACATTCAATTGTGATGAACGGTGTAAGAAGAGAGGTAACCTTTGGGATTATAAACTGAACCTTTTGTACCTTGAAATACCGGAAACTCAATCGCCTAATACCTTGGATTTCAACTTTTGAGATGACATGTTTGGTGGAGACCAAACCAAATATAGGACGTGTCTAATTACTATAATCAAGTGGAACCAATAGAACCAGATTCCATCTTCATATTTAATATTTCTGGTTACCTAGACATATTCCCAAAGGACAGTCCGGATTAATTATCTGAAAAAAAAAAGAAGACATAGAACTTTAATGGATCCTAAACTTGGAACTACTCCCATCCTTAAACCCCATACTGCACGATTCTTACAAAATTAGAGGAAATTTAACGAGCAATTAACAGAAGTTATGAAGAAAGAATTTGATTTCTTAGATTTCGTACTCTTTCTAAATAGTTCTGCTCTAGGTATTTGAAAGAAAAAGAGAATCTCGAGACCCTATAGCAATTATGAAAAAAAAAAAATTTGAACAAGGTTACATCGAACTTGGAGAAAGGACAGCATTCGATTTTGACAAAATCGAAGCTATAGTTGAATGAAACATCAACACTAGTAAAAGAGGTATGGAAGCCACTTGGGACTAGTAAAACATTATTGTCGATTGTATCTGACCTTACTAAGATGATGCGATTTTATATTGAATTATTACAAGGTGAATGAAGATAACATCAGGAAAAGAATTTTCAGGAACTTCAAGAAGCTTAGAAGAAACTTTTACCTTAGGATTAGAGAATTGTCAACATTAGATTAACCTGTTTATCTCTTACTTTCTGGCCTAAGTAGATCGGAGTAATTAGATAGATAAATTACTTATCAAACAGGTTATAACTAAACTTTAAAAAAATAACATAATATATATATATAATGGAATCTTGCTAAGAAGAATCAGTAGTTCAAAGCCAGATCTGACTTTTATGAAAAAAAACAAACTAAAGCATTTAATTCTTATTTGGATAAGAATAGAACAACAAATATAGAATTAAATAGATAATTATAATAATATTATAATAATGTACAAGGGTTGAAATCAATATTGACTGGTCATCAATATTGAGATTAATCTTTTAATATTCAGAGTATACTTTTTCTTCCTTGACCGACCACCAAAGAAGCTGAAGTCATACCCTGATATACTTGTACAGAAGAAAAAAAAAATATATATATATATATAAATAAAAAGAAATACAAAATGAATTATAATTATAACTAATATATAATAAAAAAAAAATTTGTAAAAGGACAAATAATGAACATTAAATTAAAATTTTAATAAAATTTTAAATCCCTCTATTGAAATTTCGAGGACGAAATTTTCTTTTTAAGGAGGAGGGAATGTAACATTTTTAGAAAAATAAAAATGTTTTATTAAAAATAAAACTAGCATAAAAACATATATCGTTACATATAGTAACAAAATAAATAAATAAATCATAAGATTGAGGAAAAAGATTTAATATTAAAGAAATAAATTCGATACAACAGTGAAATCGAATCGAAATCGACGAAAATTTATTTTATGTAGCATATATAATAGTTATATAATTTTTTTTAGCAAGAATCAAAAGTTTAGGTTATATTAAATTATAATTTCAGATTAATTGGATTTTTATGAAATAACTATGAATAATAAACTATATGAGTTGCAGCATCCCCAAATTAATCAAACAAAGCCATTTAACAAATTAATACATTGTAATTATCAAGGGAATTGATTAATAATTTAGTTAGATGATGAAATAATCATAATAATAACAAGTTTATTTGGGTTGCAACACAGTAGGCCACAAAGATTTCGGTCACAGGAGATCCGAAGGAGGAGAAAATCGGATAAGACCCAATTCTCTCTCCTTCCTTCCGTCCCTATCCCATTTCCGACCCCCTCATTTTTTTCTCTTCTTCGTTCCATCCGAGAGCCTTCCTCTCTCTCGTTCAAAGAAAAAAAATTGGGGAGAAGGAAAATTAGTGATTTGTGTTGCTCTCTCTCTCTCTTTCTTTATTTCCGTCCTTTCCCTGTTGGTGTGTTGGTCGACAAGTAGGAGCCGACCGTCAATTCACTTCTTGGATTGGATGCTTGGGGCCTTCGGTTTGAGGAAGTAGGGAGGGGAATCACAGAGGATTACGGTAAAAAGTTACCTCATGTACTCAATTTCGTTGTTTGGTTTTGGATTAGGCCGGATTGGAAACTAGGGTTCATACCCAAATTTCGGATTCTTGGTAATCTTGTGGGGATTAATGTTGAGTTGTTTAATATTAGCTCAGGACTTTGGATTAATGGAATAATTGATGAAATTACGGATTATAACCCGCAATATTTAGGAACTATTTGATTGATTTCGGATAGGAATGGAATATGGCACCAAAAACCTATTTTTGTGAAACTTAGTGGTTTTCTTCTATTGGATAATGTTTAGGTGATGTTGTAGAAGCCTATAGAAGGGTGGTACAGCCCTGGTATCTCTGTTTTCCCCTAGTACCGTGTTAATACCAGTGCTCTCGGGTTAGAGAAGAAAATGAAGAAAAATTTTGAATTTTAGATGTTTTGGTTGCTTTGATGGTTTAGATTGCTAATAGAGTTGTTGTGCAGGGGTGTCATGAGGTGGTACCAGCTTCTGTACCGCTGGTTCTCCCTCTGGTACCGTTCTGGTACGTTGTGGTGGGGTGCAAGGACTATTACGCGAAAAAAAAATGGGTTTGAGGACTTATTTATGAAGAAAAAGGACTTATATGTGAAAGAAAGGACTTATTCATAAAGAATAAAGGATTGATATATGAAATAAAAGGATTCAGGGTCCTTTTGAGAAAAGTGTATGGGATTGCGGATCGGGTTTGTTTCCTGGCTGACGGGTTCAGTCGGATGGGTTTCGGACCCGCTGAGTAGGCTCGGGTCAACTGGCCAGGTTGACCTGGCTGGATCAGCTAGCGAAATTGGTTTTTGGGCTTTGTTGGTTTGGGCTTTGGCGGAAAGGAAAAGAAAAAAAAAAATTTGAGCCGTGGGCGCTTGCTTAGTTGGCCCAGTGCAGGAAAATTTGATGAAATCTAATATGATTTGGATTTATTTAATAAACTTAATCAATGATTAAGTAAAATAGTGTGGGCTTAATATTAAATTAAATAATTAAAGGTGGGACCATTAGAAATAATCGGATATCCCTTTAATTAATCGTCGGATTTCGGGATATGATGATCAAAGTCTAAATAAAACAAGAACAGATATTCTGACATCAAAATTATAGACTTTCTGATCCCAAATAAAGTAAAATAAATCGTTTTATGATTTTCTGAGTTTATTTTTTTATTTTTAATTTCTAATTTTAAATTTTTAATTTCGATTTTTGATTTGACCCTCGATATTAAATGAATAATTAGATAAGGAATAAATAATTAACTAAGCAGCGAATGATTAATAACATGAATATTAAACGATTAAAGTAATTAAACTAGAATTAGCAAAATAAAGGCAAATATTATAAAAATTGTAAATCACTAATCAAGATAATAATAATAAAATAATTATAAGAAATAAGATAAATAATAAATTAATAAAAACCAACAAAGCAGATACTCGAAAATAAAATTTGATAACAACGATAAAATCCAACTATAAATCTATAAATTAAAAAGAGATATAACAATATAGTCTAGAATGAAATAATAAATTAAAAACACAAGCAATTATCAGAAATGGATGAATAGCAGTCAGTCTGGTACCGTAAGCCGAATTTTTAGGTTTAAGCTTCCAGTCAGGTCAAGTTTTAGTACTGTTTGGTCAAATCTTAATGATTTTGACCTATCTTACAGGCAGCTGGACGGAGACCGATCTCAATCAAACGACAGGTGCGGATACGTGGATTTTTATAGAAATCCGGTCTCGGTAACTTTAAATTATATGCATTGCATGTTGATAAATTTCTTGAATGCATTGCGAATTGATCATATTAGATTATAGGAACATATATCACAACTCATGCTGATTCATCTCCTTTGTTTAATTTGTTATATGAGATCAAGCAAGTTTGCATATTCGTTTGGTTATGATGAACTGAATTGTACCGGTTCATTCTATTCTTGCTTGATAGCCTGAAATATGGAATGTGATGATACATGAATGAATGTGGAAAGGGAATTGTGATATGTGATATGGATGTGATATGATACGGATATCAAATCACCACTCCCCGAAGTCGGCTGATCCCCGGCTTCGGCCTGTTCGATAGCGCTATACGGATAGTGAACTCCCTTTTGCCACCTAGACCAAGGGTTAAGCCCTTTTGCCGACTAGGTAAGGGAGGGGTTACCCTTTTGCCGCCCAACCGGTTGGGCAAGGGAACCTGAGTGAGTATTTGAGACGTACTGGTATTCCCTCTTGCCACCTGGTCTAGGGATACGTCCCTTTTGCTGACCAGGTAAGGGAATGAAAGAAAGAAAGAAAGAAAGAAAGGAATAAAAAAAAAAAAATTCGGAATGTGATGTTAATCTGTGATATGCTCTGAGACAGGTCTTTGCTTATATGATTATTCATGATTGATTATATGCATGTTATAATTCATGTGATTTAACTGAATGTATTTCCGTTATACTGCACTGAGTATAATATGATTTAGATTGCATTGCACTGTTTCAAAGTATTTTAGTTATATTTATTGATGGTTTACTTATTTAATTTAAGTTCTAATATTCATGTTGAATTTTTACGGGTGTTACTCTAGACCTAGATTTCAACCAAAAATCCACGTCTGGAACTAAAACCCGCACTGAGAATTTATTCTCACTCCGTTTTTGTTTACATGTTCCTCGGCGGTTGGGGGTTCCAGGTGACATGCAGGTCAGACAGAAGACTTCCGCGGATGGCTACTGACGGTTGTCACCTATGCATAGAGACGCTTGTGCCCTGTCTAACCACCAATATGTCATGTTATACTTCTATGCACCAGATATAGTTCAGAGGGTTGTTTAGATTGTAAATGATTAGGGTTAGTTTTTTAGTAAACCTTATAAGTTTTACTTTGGTAAATATATTTGGAATAAACTATATATTGTATAGGAACACTAAACTTACAAGTCAAACAGTTGACTTGTACTGTACCTTCAGATTATTATATATAATAAGTGATACAATTAAGAATGTGATTGGGTGCTTGTCTTTTTCTTTGTTTATTTTCTTTATACTTTATTCAGATAATATTCGTTATATTATCTGTTAAAAAAAAAAAACGGTCAGGAATCAGGTGAAGCCTTACGAGAGTACAATTATCTGTACTTTCGTGGCGGGATTGTTACATCCTATGTGTTGGGATGTGACAGTCTTTTGGTGGTATCAGAGCTTTAGGTCAGTATGGTGTAAGCCTTAACCAGTTTCGTCAAAGCGTGGGTAGAAGTCGGGTTAGGGCGACTTATTTCAATTTCTGCATTAGGCTAGGCATGCATGCATCCAAATTATTTGTTTACATTAAAGATAATTATATAATATCTCTATATTAATAGTTGATGTAGGATAAAAATTTTTGTTGTTAGAATTAAATAATGGAAAACCCTAGTGATCGGCAAAAACGATGTAGTATACGTAGAGCACAAGAGTCTGAAAGAGAAGAACAAGTGAATAAAGAAGATCATGAAGTGAATCGTCTGCTACAAGCCTATGAACATAGTCGGAGGATAGTAGGTAGATCTGAACAAGGTCCCCGGGATCGAGGTGAAGTGGCATTTCGGAAGTTTGAAACATTTGCTCGCTTAGAACCTCCCCGGTTTAATGGAGAAGATGGATTTAAAGCAGCAGAAGAATGGTTATCTGCAATAAAGTCTCGATTAGAGGTATGTCAAGCTCCTTTAAAACAACAAGTTAGTTTGGCAACCTATTATCTGGAAAATGCTGCTCGGTTTTGGTGGGAAGGAATAAAACGAGGTTACAAAGGAGATGCTGCCCAAATTCCTTGGACATGGTTTGAAGAACGATTTGAACAAAGGTTTATGGGAGCAGTGCATAAGGAAACAATGCGGACGGAATTTGTAACATTCAAACAACTGGGACGAACAGTTGCTGAATATAATAGCAAATTCTTGAATTTATCCCAATATGCTCCAGATATTGTCAATGATGCCTACCGACAAAGGCGTCAGTATCTAGATGGACTTGATCCAGATATTGCAATAGCTGTGGACAATAGCGCTAATCAAGGGCTGCAAGCATTAATGGATGCAGCGGAACAGGTAGATGTGTATTTAAAGAGAAAGACCCAACTACACCTGAATCAAAATCAAAAGGTTCAGAAACAAAGGATCAAAGTACCTAGACAGGGTGCTTCAGTGACAAAGACTACAAAGCCAAATAAACAACTTTTAACCACTGCAATCAAATTTCCCCACCTTTCCAAATCTAACTGGTGTAACAGGTGTAAACTTCCACATTCAAAGACCCAGTGTCGATACCTCAACCGTACTTGTTATAACTGTGGTAGTCCCAATCATTGGGTTAAAGATTGTCTAAAACCCTACAGTTATCAACAAAAGGGAACTATTTCTGGAACAAGCGCTGACTGTGAAACAAGGACAACTCAGCAGAAACAAAGTACTGCAAGTGGGAATTTTTCTAATCGAAGATTAAACAAGCATGCAATGAACGTTGTAGATGAACTAATTCAGGAAAAAGCACCAGTAGCAGAGGAAATTAATGAAGAAGTAATGAGGAACACAAATATCGATACGACAGACAGGTTAACAGGTACTTTATCGTTTTCGGACAACCATTTTTGTGTTAATAAATATTGAAAGTAGTCATTCTATTGTATCTACTTAACATATTGAATATGTGAATAAATATAATTAGGTAATAAGATTTTATAAGTTAGACATCCTTGAGATGAGTTACTCGAAGAACTTGACAGTACCGGAACTGTGACTCTCTTATATTTAATAAGAGTTAAAGATTGATCTACTAGATACAGAAGTTTCAAATTATGATGTACTTATGGAGACAGGTTAACTGAATCAACATTCAATTGTGATGAACGGTGTAAGAAGAGAGGTAACCTTTGGGATTATAAACTGAACCTTTTGTACCTTGAAATACCGGAAACTCAATCGCCTAATACCTTGGATTTCAACTTTTGAGATGACATGTTTGGTGGAGACCAAACCAAATATAGGACGTGTCTAATTACTATAATCAAGTGGAACCAATAGAACCAGATTCCATCTTCATATTTAATATTTCTGGTTACCTAGACATATTCCCAAAGGACAGTCCGGATTAATTATCTGAAAAAAAAAAGAAGACATAGAACTTTAATGGATCCTAAACTTGGAACTACTCCCATCCTTAAACCCCATACTGCACGATTCTTACAAAATTAGAGGAAATTTAACGAGCAATTAACAGAAGTTATGAAGAAAGAATTTGATTTCTTAGATTTCGTACTCTTTCTAAATAGTTCTGCTCTAGGTATTTGAAAGAAAAAGAGAATCTCGAGACCCTATAGCAATTATGAAAAAAAAAAAATTTGAACAAGGTTACATCGAACTTGGAGAAAGGACAGCATTCGATTTTGACAAAATCGAAGCTATAGTTGAATGAAACATCAACACTAGTAAAAGAGGTATGGAAGCCACTTGGGACTAGTAAAACATTATTGTCGATTGTATCTGACCTTACTAAGATGATGCGATTTTATATTGAATTATTACAAGGTGAATGAAGATAACATCAGGAAAAGAATTTTCAGGAACTTCAAGAAGCTTAGAAGAAACTTTTACCTTAGGATTAGAGAATTGTCAACATTAGATTAACCTGTTTATCTCTTACTTTCTGGCCTAAGTAGATCGGAGTAATTAGATAGATAAATTACTTATCAAACAGGTTATAACTAAACTTTAAAAAAATAACATAATATATATATATAATGGAATCTTGCTAAGAAGAATCAGTAGTTCAAAGCCAGATCTGACTTTTATGAAAAAAAACAAACTAAAGCATTTAATTCTTATTTGGATAAGAATAGAACAACAAATATAGAATTAAATAGATAATTATAATAATATTATAATAATGTACAAGGGTTGAAATCAATATTGACTGGTCATCAATATTGAGATTAATCTTTTAATATTCAGAGTATACTTTTTCTTCCTTGACCGACCACCAAAGAAGCTGAAGTCATACCCTGATATACTTGTACAGAAGAAAAAAAATATATATATATATATATAAATAAAAAGAAATACAAAATGAATTATAATTATAACTAATATATAATAAAAAAAAAATTTGTAAAAGGACAAATAATGAACATTAAATTAAAATTTTAATAAAATTTTAAATCCCTCTATTGAAATTTCGAGGACGAAATTTTCTTTTTAAGGAGGAGGGAATGTAACATTTTTAGAAAAATAAAAATGTTTTATTAAAAATAAAACTAGCATAAAAACATATATCGTTACATATAGTAACAAAATAAATAAATAAATCATAAGATTGAGGAAAAAGATTTAATATTAAAGAAATAAATTCGATAAAACAGTGAAATCGAATCGAAATCGACGAAAATTTATTTTATGTAGCATATATAATAGTTATATAATTTTTTTTAGCAAGAATCAAAAGTTTAGGTTATATTAAATTATAATTTCAGATTAATTGGATTTTTATGAAATAACTATGAATAATAAACTATATGAGTTGCAGCATCCCCAAATTAATCAAACAAAGCCATTTAACAAATTAATACATTGTAATTATCAAGGGAATTGATTAATAATTTAGTTAGATGATGAAATAATCATAATAATAACAAGTTTATTTGGGTTGCAACACAGTAGGCCACAAAGATTTCGGTCACAGGAGATCCGAAGGAGGAGAAAATCGGATAAGACCCAATTCTCTCTCCTTCCTTCCGTCCCTATCCCATTTCCGACCCCCTCATTTTTTTCTCTTCTTCGTTCCATCCGAGAGCCTTCCTCTCTCTCGTTCAAAGAAAAAAAATTGGGGAGAAGGAAAATTAGTGATTTGTGTTGCTCTCTCTCTCTCTTTCTTTATTTCCGTCCTTTCCCTGTTGGTGTGTTGGTCGACAAGTAGGAGCCGACCGTCAATTCACTTCTTGGATTGGATGCTTGGGGCCTTCGGTTTGAGGAAGTAGGGAGGGGAATCACAGAGGATTACGGTAAAAAGTTACCTCATGTACTCAATTTCGTTGTTTGGTTTTGGATTAGGCCGGATTGGAAACTAGGGTTCATACCCAAATTTCGGATTCTTGGTAATCTTGTGGGGATTAATGTTGAGTTGTTTAATATTAGCTCAGGACTTTGGATTAATGGAATAATTGATGAAATTACGGATTATAACCCGCAATATTTAGGAACTATTTGATTGATTTCGGATAGGAATGGAATATGGCACCAAAAACCTATTTTTGTGAAACTTAGTGGTTTTCTTCTATTGGATAATGTTTAGGTGATGTTGTAGAAGCCTATAGAAGGGTGGTACAGCCCTGGTATCTCTGTTTTCCCCTAGTACCGTGTTAATACCAGTGCTCTCGGGTTAGAGAAGAAAATGAAGAAAAATTTTGAATTTTAGATGTTTTGGTTGCTTTGATGGTTTAGATTGCTAATAGAGTTGTTGTGCAGGGGTGTCATGAGGTGGTACCAGCTTCTGTACCGCTGGTTCTCCCTCTGGTACCGTTCTGGTACGTTGTGGTGGGGTGCAAGGACTATTACGCGAAAAAAAAATGGGTTTGAGGACTTATTTATGAAGAAAAAGGACTTATATGTGAAAGAAAGGACTTATTCATAAAGAATAAAGGATTGATATATGAAATAAAAGGATTCAGGGTCCTTTTGAGAAAAGTGTATGGGATTGCGGATCGGGTTTGTTTCCTGGCTGACGGGTTCAGTCGGATGGGTTTCGGACCCGCTGAGTAGGCTCGGGTCAACTGGCCAGGTTGACCTGGCTGGATCAGCTAGCGAAATTGGTTTTTGGGCTTTGTTGGTTTGGGCTTTGGCGGAAAGGAAAAGAAAAAAAAAATTTGAGCCGTGGGCGCTTGCTTAGTTGGCCCAGTGCAGGAAAATTTGATGAAATCTAATATGATTTGGATTTATTTAATAAACTTAATCAATGATTAAGTAAAATAGTGTGGGCTTAATATTAAATTAAATAATTAAAGGTGGGACCATTAGAAATAATCGGATATCCCTTTAATTAATCGTCGGATTTCGGGATATGATGATCAAAGTCTAAATAAAACAAGAACAGATATTCTGACATCAAAATTATAGACTTTCTGATCCCAAATAAAGTAAAATAAATCGTTTTATGATTTTCTGAGTTTATTTTTTTATTTTTAATTTCTAATTTTAAATTTTTAATTTCGATTTTTGATTTGACCCTCGATATTAAATGAATAATTAGATAAGGAATAAATAATTAACTAAGCAGCGAATGATTAATAACATGAATATTAAACGATTAAAGTAATTAAACTAGAATTAGCAAAATAAAGGCAAATATTATAAAAATTGTAAATCACTAATCAAGATAATAATAATAAAATAATTATAAGAAATAAGATAAATAATAAATTAATAAAAACCAACAAAGCAGATACTCGAAAATAAAATTTGATAACAACGATAAAATCCAACTATAAATCTATAAATTAAAAAGAGATATAACAATATAGTCTAGAATGAAATAATAAATTAAAAACACAAGCAATTATCAGAAATGGATGAATAGCAGTCAGTCTGGTACCGTAAGCCGAATTTTTAGGTTTAAGCTTCCAGTCAGGTCAAGTTTTAGTACTGTTTGGTCAAATCTTAATGATTTTGACCTATCTTACAGGCAGCTGGACGGAGACCGATCTCAATCAAACGACAGGTGCGGATACGTGGATTTTTATAGAAATCCGGTCTCGGTAACTTTAAATTATATGCATTGCATGTTGATAAATTTCTTGAATGCATTGCGAATTGATCATATTAGATTATAGGAACATATATCACAACTCATGCTGATTCATCTCCTTTGTTTAATTTGTTATATGAGATCAAGCAAGTTTGCATATTCATTTGGTTATGATGAACTGAATTGTACCGGTTCATTCTATTCTTGCTTGATAGCCTGAAATATGGAATGTGATGATACATGAATGAATGTGGAAAGGGAATTGTGATATGTGATATGGATGTGATATGATACGGATATCAAATCACCACTCCCCGAAGTCGGCTGATCCCCGGCTTCGGCCTGTTCGATAGCGCTATACGGATAGTGAACTCCCTTTTGCCACCTAGACCAAGGGTTAAGCCCTTTTGCCGGCTAGGTAAGGGAGGGGTTACCCTTTTGCCGCCCAACCGGTTGGGCAAGGGAACCTGAGTGAGTATTTGAGACGTACTGGTATTCCCTCTTGCCACCTGGTCTAGGGATACGTCCCTTTTGCTGACCAGGTAAGGGAATGAAAGAAAGAAAGAAAGAAAGGAATAAAAAAAAAAAATTCGGAATGTGATGTTAATCTGTGATATGCTCTGAGACAGGTCTTTGCTTATATGATTATTCATGATTGATTATATGCATGTTATAATTCATGTGATTTAACTGAATGTATTTCCGTTATACTGCACTGAGTATAATATGATTTAGATTGCATTGCACTGTTTCAAAGTATTTTAGTTATATTTATTGATGGTTTACTTATTTAATTTAAGTTCTAATATTCATGTTGAATTTTTACGGGTGTTACTCTAGACCTAGATTTCAACCAAAAATCCACGTCTGGAACTAAAACCCGCACTGAGAATTTATTCTCACTCCGTTTTTGTTTACATGTTCCTCGGCGGTTGGGGGTTCCAGGTGACATGCAGGTCAGACAGAAGACTTCCGCGGATGGCTACTGACGGTTGTCACCTATGCATAGAGACGCTTGTGCCCTGTCTAACCACCAATATGTCATGTTATACTTCTATGCACCAGATATAGTTCAGAGGGTTGTTTAGATTGTAAATGATTAGGGTTAGTTTTTGAGTAAACCCTATAAGTTTTACTTTGGTAAATATATTTGGAATAAACTATATATTGTATAGGAACACTAAACTTACAAGTCAAACAGTTGACTTGTACTGTACCTTCAGATTATTATATATAATAAGTGATACAATTAAGAATGTGATTGGGTGCTTGTCTTTTTCTTTGTTTATTTTCTTTATACTTTATTCAGATAATATTCGTTATATTATCTGTTAAAAAAAAAAAACGGTCAGGAATCAGGTGAAGCCTTACGAGAGTACAATTATCTGTACTTTCGTGGCGGGATTGTTACATCCTATGTGTTGGGATGTGACAGTGGGGTTCACTGGGAAGCGGCCACTGGGTTTAATTTATTTTGTCTTGAGTTGTGAGTTGAAAATGAGAGGAGGGTACGGAAGCTGCAGGGAATTAGGAAATGAGGGGAGGGATAAGGCGTAGGTTAGATGTGCGCCTAGTCTTTTTTATTTTTTTTAATTAAAAAATGGGGTTCAGTGGGGTCGGTAGAGAATGTCTGGTTAGGCGCAGTTTAATTTGGGGTCTTACTAGATAGACGCAATGGCACCTTGCGCCTTACATTTGGGTGAAAATAAGGCGTACTAGCACCTTGCGCCTTGGTGCTTTAAGTAAATATCATATAGCGCATGGTGCTTCGTTGAGTTATTGTTTCCGTCAGAGCCCTTTAAGAAAAAAATCCGCCAACTGCCAAGCGCCAAGCCGCCAACCTACCCTACCTGGACCAAACTAATTATATTTAAATGCACTAAAATTAATATTGTAACTTTGTAACAGTTTACACTAGGTTTTGTTTTCAACCATTGATTTATAATTTTTTTTTTGAAGTAATATGATGGACCGTTGTTTGTTATAATAATTGTTTTGTCGCCATGGACTTTGTTGACCGTTTATAATTATAAAACAATTCAAGTTATTATTAATTAAAATTAAAAAAAACTCACAAAATAAAAATTGATGCTTAAAGAAACAATTGAGTGTAACTACTTGTTGACTTTATCATATAACATGGGCAGCTTTCTGTTTCACAAATACATGAATTCAACATGAGAAATTAATGTTGTGAAGTTTACACAAACAAAATACATGAAAATATTGAATCATTGATATGTATTCCCTCAACGATTCATGGCCATTTATCACTTTTTTTATTCTCATTGTTAGCTTCAGAGTTTTTCATAAATAACAATAAGAAAAATGAAATTAAGTTACCTAATCGTAAGAGATGAATAGACTGAAGCCATCATCCAGAATATGATTGTTTGGTTGTTCTTTCAAAATCAGCAGCACACAATATCAAAGATGCCCTGCAGTCGATGTCGCTTCTTTTTGTCATCGATTTAATTCGATCTGTAATAGAAGGAAATACCAAGTAACAACAATTACAAACCTTGAAAAAAATATAACACAAATCGTACATGGACTCAATTCACATAATTTAAATTTTGAAAAAATATACATCATTATATATATGTTACATACCATAATTAAAAGATTGATAATCGATAACCTAAATAAAAAGTGAAGGGAAGTAAGATCACTTTGTTCACAAAAATTTCACTGATAGGACAAACTTAAAAAGGGCAGTAGAAGGCAAAGACATATATATAGATATAAAATTAATGGAGAGCGCCACAATAATGACAATTAATTTTTCCAAGCACAATGTAAGGGAAGTAAATAGAATTTAAATACAGCTTTGAAGCATATTTAATAAAAAAATAATGGCAGCATTAAAGCTTCCCTTGATTTGTGCATCTATTCATGGCTTCGAGCCTAAGTAGCAATAAATACAAAATTATTATGGAGTATTCCTGACATATTGTAACAATTGAGGACCAGAAAAAGAATGTGAAAAAAATTGAATCTAAAAAGATGGTGATGGTAAAAAGGAATGTAAAATTTTATTAAAAATTTCTATGGTACAAAATAAGGCAGTATAATGAAATCTCAAGAGAGCAATATTTCTAAAATTTACCTTCTCTGTATAGTCCGATGGAGCATAAACCCTTCTCCTGATTGATGTAGAAAAGACGACCGTCTTCTTCCACCGACTTCTTGAGAAACTAAAAATTCTTAATCAAAGGAAAGGAAGATATAAAAGCAATTAGAATTGAAACCAACTAGCGTTGTATACGCGCTTCGCGCGTGAGGTGTTATTGATGTCTGGCCAGTTAAGTTTGGAGGTGAGAAAGTGGAAAATAATACACGAAGAATGAACTTGATTAACATGATACATCTATCAATGAATATCATTTAAATTATGTAAATATTGATAGATAAATTAATATATTAAAACTCTAAAAAACATTACTTTATTAACGTAATTTTTGAAGACAATCCACAAAATTTAATACAAACAAATCTAGAAAAATCTTATAAACAACTAAACAAAAGTGGAAAGAAATGTATAAAAGAAAAACCTACATCACTTTGATTTCATATAATTTTTGTTGATTCATATAATATCATAAGAATATATTATTATAAGATAATTATAATTACTAATACTCATATTTAAATATTTCAGGAAAAATGTTGTGTTAAAAATAATTTGTGTCTCGAAATAGAAAAAAATAAAATATTTACAATTTAGATGAAAAAATTAGCACTTTGTTACGCGCTTCGCGCGTGATGTTTTGTTATGTTAATTAAGGAGGAGTAAAAAAATTAGATTGGTTTTCTTACGTATATAAAATTTTATAAATCAACAAATTTTGGAAAGGTTTAGAAACAATGAAAAATAAAATTATATTTATGAAACAATAGAATTGAGTAATCAGATTTAGAAATTTGACAAAAATATGTTAGAACTCTTTAACTATGAAATTTTATATTGCAGGGTATTTCATTTTTTTTATGAAGGATATAAAATTTTATGGTCAATTGAATTAATAAATGTCCTTAAATAATTTTAAAAGCACCAACCATATTCCATATTTCATATAATTATATGATTAAATTAAAAATAGCTCAATGGCACGATTGAATTTGTTATAATCTTCACATCATTTATATAAAATTTCATACACTAATAAATTTGTAAATATCTTAGAATAATTAAAAATCTAATGACATTTATGAAATTACGAAAATTCAATTTTTGTGAGATTCAAAAAATTATTTAAAATATTTATAGGTTTGTAACTTTAAAATTTTACATCAATTAATTGTTCATATATTTTTGAGCAAGTACATAAATTTTCATAGCCAAATGATTTATTCAAGGCCTCCAGACAATTTTAGAAACTTTTATGCATATTAAATTTTATGAGATTCATAAAATTATTCAAAATATTTTCTAAGTCTATAATTAAAAAAATTTGCATCTTTAAATCCTTTACATTTTTATGAGCGCACACATAATTTTTCATAGTCAAATGAATTTTTAAATGTAGCTAAACAATTTAAAAACTAAACTATATTTAATTTGAAATTTCTGAAATGGAGGTGTCTATTGTTTTTTCAAAATGGAGATATGACTTTATCCAAAGTTACTGTAGATAATGTACCCAACATTGTAGTATTGTTTGATTTGTACCACTATGAACAAACATAAATAAGAAAATTATAGCAATTCCACCAAATGTTGATTGATCAGAAAAGAAGTAGCAAGTTAAGGATAAGGATAAACATAAATAGGGGCTCTATGAATTGGAGCTCTGTGAATCATTTGCTTGACACCATGAGGGCATTTCATGGCACAACCTTATTAAATGTTGAAACAATACAAATTCCCATTAACAACCCAGTACTTCCAGAAAGAAACAAAGCAATTCCGGCTAAAAATCACTGGCCTTTCTATAATGAAGGAAGAGAAAGGGCTGTGGAGATTCAGAAAGGGATGCAAGTTAATAAAAATTTAACCTCCGATCAGATGACCATGGATGCGTTGACGGAACTCGTCACTGACGACGGGATTGACATCGAGTGAGGTAAGCTTGAAGTGAGAGGGAGGCGGTCGAAATTCTGAGGTAGTGCGAAGAGGGATCGAGCAGATCGAAGAGGAGCGAAGAGAATAAACGGAGAGACTAATGTTTTATCAAGTTTAGATCCGCATAAGGGAAGGGATTAAGTTTAGATCGCGAGGAAAAATGAACGGGCAAGATACACGGTGATGAGATCCGACGAATAGGATTGTGTGCGTTGATTTGCATCAAAATCTGCACAAAAAAACCACGCGGATTATATTAGTCTTATGATAAGCGATGTCATCCAAAAGGACTTTTTGCATAACTTAGGCCTTGAACGTGCGTTTCTACTTTTGGGCTGAGAAAGAATAAGCCTAATTTTCAGAACATTTTAGTCATAAATAAAAATATAAAATTAATCAGGGCAGACTTCCATCTATTACGTCCAATGGCTGAGAGAAGAATAAGCCGAAAGTTCTTAATTTTCTAAATATAAAAGTTCGTTAAAGAAAACAGATTCCAAGATCACTGAAACCAGAAAATGAATAAAAAATATCAGAATTGGTACCTATCATCCTCTAGTTTCCCATCCAAATCATCCCAGGCTCTAAACATGCCATATTGGGTCTAGCAACTGGCCCAATTTATTTATATCCCTCTGTATCTCCTCTCTCACTCCGTCCAAACCCTAGCCGCAGCGCAGAGAAAGACAAAGAGGCGATTCTGCACGAGAGATGGTTCAAACGCTGCTTCAACCGCCGTCCAGCCAAGTTCCCTCCTCTTCCCTTCGACAAGCCTCCCACCGCCGCCTCTCCGACGGCCTCATTGTCGCCTTGAAGGAGATCCACAACCAATAGAGCGTGATTCGCGAGATCAAGATCGAGACCACCAAAATCCTCTGTGATCGCCTCTGCTGGTGCTACCGTGTCGAGGGAGTTAACCACTACTAGAAGTTTCGCCACGTCGAGCAGTACCTATGATTCTCTTTATGTCTCTTAGGTGAGATGGTTTCTTTGATTTCTCTATTTTACTCGTTAATTTGATTGTTGAGGATTTATTGTCCAGCACCTTGAGTTTTATATGAGCTTGAATTTAGGCAATTTGTTGCACTAGTAATCAGTAACAATCAGTCAGACCATCCAAAAATTATGCCTTGATCTATACTTATAAGGTATTTAATGGTTTATTTTCTTACTCTTTGTTGCTTGAATTGCTTTCGTGGAAAATCAATTTTATTTAATCCGATTCAATTAATCTTGCAGGGTGGCTTGCACGAAACCCAGCTGTACTAAACCGAATAAGTTTTGTGCTTATTGTGACGGCAAAAGCACTTAGAAGAATAAAGCAATTCATTTTTACAAATGATTGTTGGGTTCGAATTTCGTTAGTTTTGGTGTTGGAATTTATTTTTTTTTTTTCATTTTAACAATGTTGTATACTCGTGCCATGGAAATTTATATGTGAGGATTCTTATTAATTGTTAGTAGGTGCTCGTTCTCGTTCTGAGTAGATTCGGTTCAGGTTTCTTCTTTGTTCCTTCTTCTTCGAGAAGTTGTCAGACCTGGAGCAGCGTTGTTAGTGATGAATTATATTTTTGTAAAGGATTAGTTAGTCATCATATGTGTTCACTTTGTTTATGTAAATGTTAACTATATTATTATATGTGTTCACTTTATATATATTGAATATTGAATGTGTTCACCTTGTTTATTGTAAATGTTTACTGTATTGTTATATGTGTTCACTTTGTATATTATAAATGTTAACTACAAAATCAAATTTCTGCTGCAACTAACTGAACACATAAACACTTTAATTCATCTCTTAATGTGTTTAATCGAACAAAAAATTTTACAAAATTATATGTTTGCTGCAACTAACTGAACATTTATACAATTTAAATTATCCCTTAACGTGTTAAACTGAACAAAAATAATACGAAAATTTAATTTTTTGATGCAACTAACTGAACACATAAAAGTTTAAGTTCATCCCTTAACGTGTTTAGCTGAACAAAAAAATACGAAAATTCATTTTTAAGATGCAACTAACTGAACAAATAACAAGATTAACTCATCCCTTGATGCATCTAACTGAACACAAAAATCCGTCTATTTGATGACGTCAGCGCGAAAAAAAAATTTTCGAAATATTTTTTTTTGAAAAAATTTCGCTGACGTCAGCAAGCGAAAAAATGAGGATGAAGCCCATTTCTGGTCTGTTGGATGGTATGGATGGGAAATCAAGGGATGGTGTATATCAGCCCTGAAAAAATATATTACATATTATGTCTTTTTAAATAAATGGCCTCTTAAATAATAAAAAAGAATCTAAACCTTCAGTTCTCTCAACACTACACAAATACGGGCTAAAAAGCCCAAACCATACTATATTAACTCAAAACAGACTTCAAATAAAGCCCAACACTGACATCAGCACAATTGAAACTTAATTTCTTCATCTTCCCCATCATTTCGGTCATAAAGACGGAACGGCCTATTAGCCGTCCGATCCGCATCAGAACCGGTGATATGCGGATGCGGATGTATATTTTAGAACGGACATTCGTTTGTACCCGAACCCGAATCAATTTTCCTAAATCCTAATACCTCTGGATTCGCTCCCAAACCAAATCGTTTACAGTTAACCCAATTCCGCCGAAATCCGAAATTGCTCGTCTCTCTCAGCGCTAGAACAAAATCAGAGAAACCAGCCTCTCCTGGCCGGACTTCGTCTCTCTAACTCTTGCCGCGATTAGGAGCTCTGAGGTCTCTCTTGGTGTTCTCTTATCTCCCGTTCCCAACCTCTCTCATCCTATCAACCAACTCAGGTCAGCCACATCGACACCAACCCTCTCTCTCTCTCTCTCTCTCTCTCTCTCTCTCTCTAGCCCCTTTTTTGTATTTTTTGTCCTTTGCTGTGGATGATGTCAATAGTTTGGTTTGGTAAAAAGATACTGGTAACTTGCTCTTTTACTGGTAGAGATGATAGCACTAATGTGTTTGATTAAATGCCTAGACGAAAATGTAGGCTGTCAGTACTTAGCTCCCAACCTAAATTTTAGTCTTTTTTTTTTATTGAATAGGTGAGTTACACTAAAAACATATGACCTGGGTCAAGCTTGGTGCCACCATGCAGTATCCCACCAATGTATTTCTTATGTTTTGGATAAGAGTCTCGACCTACACTTGTTTATCCTTTTCATTTCTCAATCTATAAGGCTGTAAACTGAACTGTACTGCTTTTATTCATTTTTAAAAGAGAACTGTGTAAAGAGTGAACTAAAGAGGAGCTGCTATAGTGAGCTTTTCACAAAGGACTGACACTCAGCTGAACTGGTAAATTCTAACTGTCTTGACTATTGAAAGCTTTATTTGTATTACTGTTTCCAAGAATACTAGACTTGTAATGTCACTGTACTAATGAACTTGGCATGTAACAAGTTGCTTGTGGTCTGGCACTGTTAGTGAAACTTGAGTTAAAGCAAATCAATCCAAAGAAGAGTAATATTGAAGAAATTGCAAATATTGCCAACACATCCCGTCTGACAGAAGGTCTCATTCATCTCTAACTCTAATATCTTCCTATTAATCTTATAACAGTAAATATTTAATAGGATAATTTTTCTGACTTTGCCAGAAATCATCCTTTATCTGTTGCAAGGAAAAGCAGGAGGGAAAAAGATAACCCTAGTTAGAAAGACGAAAAGAAAAAGGCAGAAGCAGCGAACCCACCATGAGTGATTCGCGTGAAGGATCTCCTGATTGGTTACGGGAATTTCAGGCAACTGTTGTGTCCCTATTTATGTTTCATAACCTATTTTCACTCATGCTCTCGTTTTCCTCATAATTGCTTCAACTTGTTCTGGAAAAGGCTTAATTATGGTACCAAAGATGTTTTAAACTTTTTTACTTATCCTAAAGACGCCCTGCTTATTCACTTATATCAAGCTAAGTCTCATGTTTATGAATTCTGGTATCATACCTTCAAACCAAATAGATCATTTACCACATTCCCCATTGCATTTTAGCTGTTAAATGCAGAAAGAACAAGAAGCAAAAAAGTAGGAACATACATGTTTTATGTTGTCTGTCCTTTCTGGGCTTGTAGTCTACAATGTATGTTTCCATAAAGGGAAAATTTGTTACTTTTTCCCATATACATCTCTTTTATGCAAAACCCTCTATTAAGTTCTGACTGCTCAAGTGCTCATTGAATTTTTTGAATAGGCCCCTGAAAGGGATGTGATGAGTCTATCTTCAGCCTCTGACTCATCCCCTGAGAGGCCATCTCAAACTTCAAAGGATAAGATAGAGAGAGGAAAAAATAAAGTTGAACCAATTTCAATTGATAGCGGAGATGAAGTCCCAAAAATTCAGACTAAAAAGAAAAAAAGTACAAAAACTGAAACTACTTCAGTTGCCATAGAAGGTTGTTGTAGCTAATTAGCTTTCCCTTTTTCCATCTCTCTTTTCTTTCTGTCTTTTTTATATATATGCAGGGTACACTACGTACCTATTGTTTACTGTATTTCATTTATAAAATTATAATGGTTGTAAAAGAAATACCATGTGAGATGCTAGTATTTGTAATAAAAATGTTTTGATTTTAGCATTATAAAATGTAGATGACTTGGATACGCAAGAGGGAGGACTAGTTGAGGGAGATGTAATAAAAGAAAAGACTGAGGGTTCTTCTGTAAGACTACCTTAATTTGAATAAAGGTCATTGTCTTGCATGATCTGCACTTCACATTTAATTTATTCTAAATTTGTGGCTTTTTATATGTATAGGTGTCTCAGAGACTACCTTTGGTGTTCCCTGAAAAAGTTCAACGTACCAAGGTATAAAAGATTCAAGACAGAGGATCCAAATTGTAATGTTGTTTTTATAAGATAAATGAAAATTTTGATAACTTTGTTTTGTTAAGTGATGAGTTCTGTGGAGGCCACAAGTACTGTAAGGTACTAATCTGCAAGTGTCACATACTGTCCTGCATATCTGATTTGACCACCCAGTACCAATGCTCATCGTAGTATCAATATTTCCTCTCATTGTACTTTAAATGCAACGAAAAGCCCAATGGTATATGCCGAGCTAAATACATAATAAAATCTGATACGTACATATGTACATTAGGTAATTTTTTTTAAAATTATTGGTATATAAATTAAGGCACTTGTGGAGTGTGATGGTGACTCGATAGATTTGAGTGGAGATGTTGGTGCTGTGGGTAGACTAGTCATTTCAGATGGGCCTAATGGCAGAGATGATTTGTTGCTTGACCTAAAAGGTACCATATTTGTTTTAAATTAAAGAAAAGGTTATCTTGTTCTGCTTCTCTGACTCATTTGAGAACAATTCCTGAAGCTTTGTGCTCATGTGGTTTCCATATCATTACATTTGAATAATCCTAACTAATAAAAAAATGTTCACATTTCTTACTTTTTCAGTTGTAATTACCGTGAGTTGTTTAAATATAATTTTTACAATATAGTAGTTCAGAAATGAGTTATCAACCTTTTGTAGTGAAGGTTGACTTCACAGGTTTATTTTACTCTGGATTCTTTTTTATTGGTGCCTAACTGCCTACTGCATTGTGCGAAAGATTAATTGGATGTTTTCCAAATGCAAATGTTCATTTCAAAATTATTAACAAAATATGTTCTCTCTCTTTTCAAATGTTGTTCTAATATGAGTGCAGAGGAAAATTTCCCTAATCTAAGTTGGCTGGTAATTCAGTTCCTACTATTGTTACAATTGCAGGAACAATATACAAATCAACTATAGTTCCATCAAGGACATTTTGCATTGTAAGTCGTTAATTCATTATGCAAATTCAGACCAGTTTACATTAGGATAAATCTAAATTAGTTAAGCTTTGTCATATATTAACTAACTTATAGCTCTTTTTCTTTATCAGGTTAGTGTGGGGCAAACAGAAGCAAAGGTTTTATGCGTGAAACTCCTCATTTTTATGATTATATTTTCCATTCTTAGTTCTTCTCTGAGGAATTATTTATTTCCTGAACACCCTTAGGCAAAAAATTTAAATATTTTAACACCGTAGAAATGTCATGTTAAGTATATAGTTGTGAAATTTGATAAGCTGTATGGTATGTTAGACACTAGCTATTACCTGTGACATGACTCTGTTATTTACTTTTATTTTCTTATCAAAATTCACATGACAGATAGAGGCTATTATGAATGATTTCGTACAACTCGAACCTCAGTCTAATTTGTTTGAAGCTGAAACCATGGTTGAAGGTTTGCATTATCTCTCTTTGTGATTCAAGATTCCTTTCTTTCTCTATAGAGCTTGATATCCATGGCTTGACAATTACACAGCACAACTCCTAACAATCTAGAGGGGAAATGTAATGGAGATTACATCTGTTAGTTCTACCTCTCGGTACATACAAGTAATTACCAATGCAAGTACATTTATATTAATATTATTTACTTTATTTTTGTAGGTACCCTCGATGGATTTTTATTTGATTCAGATGAGGAGGCAGACAAGGTGACTGACGCCAATCGAAAAGAAAAAAATAACGGAAATGGTGATCAGCCTGCATCTAAAAATGCCAAACGAAAAAGTGACAAGTCATCAGTACGTTTCCTCCTATATGACCTTCTTGTTATTTTAAAACAAAAAGCAACTAAAGTTACCGACTTCCATTTAAAAAATCCAAATTTTAATTGTTTAGTACTAAGATCCTACAAACTATCCTCAAAAAGACGAGTTGCATCTCCAAGCTTGAACATTGTAGAGAGGAAAGAGAAACAAAAACTAGTATTATTCAGAGATAATTGAATTTTAGAGACGCAACACACACAAGGACAACAGATTATCACTTATGTCAGTGTTACCACTACCGCTACCACTTTAAACCTAACTCGCTAACTTAAATTACCACACAAAATGCTCAGAAAATCAGCATTTTAGGAATACCTTAGGTCACACACGGGCCTTGTTTAACAGAATTACATCAAATAACCAAGCTAAAGCCAATTTCTCAAAGCAGTTTTTCACTTTTTTGCATCAGACCTCTCATAAATTGCAAAATTATGGGTAACCAGCTAACAGTAGGGAGAGATCCCTTGAACAGTAAAGCACAACACCTTTCACATTTTCTCCACTCCTTCACATTTCCTGTTCATTAAGAGTTTATTTGATTTTAAAATGTGAAGAATTAGTCCTTGTGCTTACTGTTATTCATTTAGTTATTATTTTATAAAAATTGATAAATGGCTTGTTTAATTATTTTTAATGTTGAAGGCTGGAGGTGTGCAGAAGAAGGCAAAGAAAACCGCAGCCAAACCAGCTAAGAGAGCTCCGAGAAAAACCCAATCTGCAAAGAGAACTAAGAAAGCTAGCAAGTGAACTATTGGAACTAGTGACTCATTTGTACTGCATTTGAGGCGGGGAGATTTCTTTAGGTCAATCTGCATGACGAGGCTGCTTGAGCTGTTAATCTAGTATGGATGAAGTTTTTATTAAAGGTTAGGGTTTGCTGGCAACAAATTAATTTAACGTTCTTGACAAATGTAAAAAATAACTTAAATTTAATCGTTCATTTCGTAACTTAAATTTTGCAACGGTCCATAGTCAACATATTTTTAATTCAATATCAAATTATATTCAAATTAAAGAGATTTTATAATTCTACATTATGGTTATACTTTAACAATATTTTTACGTCGTTAACTCGTTATCAATAGATTCATACACTTTTATAAATGGTGGATATTATTTCATAGCGAGATCTGTGCAACAATCTTCACCATCACTAAAAAAAATAGTTTTGGAATCCGACATTTAGAATGTGATCTACAATCTATAATGCTATATACATCTTACACATAAAATATGATATAAATATTGTTGGTCATCAAAGGGCATAGTTTGCACGGTTTAAATATTATGATCAATATCAAATTATGTAAATATCGAATTTGAGACAACTAATTATTATTATGGGCTTTCTTTACACAACCTTAATAACAATGTAAATGGATCCCAACCTTTATTATTACCTAACTCTTTTCACGGAAAATTGTAATTTTAAAATCTTAAAATGCACCGGTGCGTGGTTTCCTATACTAAACGATTCTATAAGTTACTTTAAAAGATTCGGGGGGATGGTCGGCAATTTCGGCATAGATGGTGCGCAAGCATTATTGTTATATTATTATTTTATAAAGAATTTTGTTTGGAGTTTTTTTTTTTTAATTCTTCTTCTTCTTCTTCGTGTAATCCATACAGTAGGGCCACATGGCTTACGCTCCTCACAAATAGTTAAATGTCAGATGACCAGTTCACGATAAAGTCCCATATTAAAGATTAGAGGGGATTATATCCAATTGGATAAGATTTTAGGGGGTTATATCTAATTTTGCCGAAGGAAAAATCTCGAAGAGATATAGAACGATGAAGTATACATACATAAAGTTTATGATAAATTTGTGGTCTAACTATTCGATATCGAATATAAAATTAGAAGTTAAAACAACATTTTTCTATCCGAAAAACATGCAGACGAATGAAATGTCGGAACTAGAAAGCAATGTTGTCACTTTTTTTTGAAGAAAAATGAAGGTCTAATGTTGTCACTTTTTAAATAAGAAGTTTTATGGTAAGGATCGTAACCGTGTATGATGGAGTTCCAAATATTTGACTAATTGCATTGGAATGTTTAGTCCAAGTAGAAAGTCCCAACTTAAAATCTAATCAAGCAAGACATTTTCTGTGCTTTTTAGAACTATAATTATCTATTAAGAATTTCAACTGTTATATTTATAACTTTTAGTGTTTTATACTGGTTTTATGAAAAGAGAAATAAAAAAAAAAAAGTTGGACGACGAAATTTAGGTGATTTAGTCTGGGCGTCTGGCGATAGATTTTTATTTGCATTCCAACAATATTGATCTAATTTTGGAAAATGTTGTTTAATTCAATTTGAGGCATTTCTCTTAATTTCCATTGTCTCTCTTTCTTATGCTGTTGTTATGCATATTTTCCTGACCTTGAATCATATAATTTTTTTTTTATATGTATATAAATTATCATAGGCTGAGACCTACTTCAAGCCCGAAAAAAAAGAAAAGAAAAGTAATAAACGAGTGTCCCATATAAATAATAGAAGCAATTGACAAATAAGATTCCTATCACTAAAAAAAAAATACATTATGGATTTCCATTTGCTAGTCCATTTCAAAACAAAATAATCTTATCAAATCACAAATTTCTATCCAAAAACCCTCTGATGAAAGAAAAGACAAATTCCATGTATCATTATCAACAAGTATTACATTCTGCAGCATGTTTTCTCTCGAAAGAAGAAGGATAAATTTTACGCATCATTATCAACAAACTAAAAATTAATATCCATGAGTTAATAAAAAGGATGAAAACAACATCGCAATCCACAAAATCATGTTAATGACTGTCTATATTAAAAAGTATTTGCAAATTTCTTTTAAAGTATGGCTTTCTGTTAAACACTTCGAATTTGTGGTTTCCAATCATAGTTCCCGGCAATAAACTCACTAGATTCTACTTTTATGTTTCCTCAAATCAGATCAAGCTAGCGGTTCCAGAGAGAGACGAACTGGGCAATCCAGATGGTGGCATACCGAACCCTGAAAAGGGATCTCCAAATGGATTAGGAGTTGCAACCTGATCAAGGTTGTTGGGGTACTGCTGATACAGGTGTGATTGCATCATCGCCATGTTCTGTTGTTCTTGTAGCATCATGGACATTTGTACATTGGTGGGAGGAGCGATGCCACTGGACATGGCAAATGGGTCGCTCGGATTGAAAGAATTCGAAGTGGCCATATCGTTACCGTAGTTTGCAGTATTCGTTTGCTGCCTTCTGGATGCATCTTCATATAGACTGTCTAATAGGAGCTTGTCAAATCCCCCAGCCTGTTTATGCAGCAAAAGATTACTAGTCAAGTCGGAGCATCAACTCCTCTATAAATAACTGCAGACCAGGGATTTCCATTCTGGCAACATTTCATGAAACCAAACAGTACAGAGTACAGGTGCTCAACCTGGTTAAGGATAGAAAAAAAGTTCTCGTGCAGTTTAAAAGCCACTGAAATCCAGGATGGAAACTATTCTTGAAAGACTAGAGTTCAGTAAATAGCTAATTAAACAGTACTTTCTATGCAAGTTTATTCAGGTAATAATATAAAATTTCTTGAAAAGGTTTTGGAAAAAAAAAAAAAAAAACAAGGACACTGAATGATGCATACAAGAGTACTTTCAGTCACATGGCTAGAATTGCTGCTTTCGGCTGTGACAAGTGCTAACTCCCAACCTGATGTCTCACTGACCCCATCAAGAAAACCAGCTGTGCTTGATTTTGAGCTGTCCCCTATAACCATATGAGTACGTAACACTTTAAGTACCAAAACGGAATGAAACAAAAAACAGAAAATTTGTATATAAGTGACCACTATGTAAATTAATTACCAGAAGGAACAATAGCAAGAGCCAGTGCATTAGTGTCTTCTAACTGAGCTGCAACTGGGTTGATCTCATCTAAACCCTAACACCAAAAGGACGAAAATCATCAGAGTAGTTCTCTACTACAAGTCTATGAAAAACTAGGATGTTGCTGCTTACTAATAGATCTCCAATCAGAGATGGTTGCGGATCAGGCTGAATCACAGGTTGCGGATCTTCAATTTGTTCATCAACTGGCTCTTCAGTTTCATCTTCAACCAAAACATGAGGTTCCTCAATCTGTGAGGCCTCAGGTGGTGGAGGTACTTCTTTCTCTTCTTCGTCTTCTTCTTCTTCTTCCTCAATTTCTTTTGTGACACTGGTCTCCTGATATTCCTTGTTTCAACATAATAAAGATAAGCTTACTAGGCATAACTGCAATCTTTTCCCAAGTGAACATTAATGTATAGCTCACAGCCTTGCAAAATGAAAATTCTTTCTTGTAGTCCCTCCAAATCATAGATATTTCTTACATATATCCCACCTCCTTAGCATAGAACATTGTGCCCAAATTACGGTCCTTTTACCCCATAATTTCTTGAGGTAAACAGTGGGCAAGGGGTTAATGCTTTGGGCATCTTCTAAATTAAATACAAAGGGCGTAGATACATATAACATAAAATGCACTTCTCATAGTTTCCAGGAATGCTAATTTTCTAATAAATTCTGGAGATGGGAATTTTCATTTTTTTCATGGGCATAACTTGTTGTTAAAATATTATAAAGGGTATACAGAAACTAATTCATATAGTATATTTTAAAAAAGTTATATCATTCAAATCCAAAGTAATTAGCTACTCACGATGATTTTGTTGACCGAAACTGTACGGGGTGCTTCTCTGATGTACTCCTCCATTGATTCCGTAAAATTTGGGGGCGGCTGAACATTTACACTTACTTAAATTCAGATAGATTCAAGAAATCATGATAAATAGGATGAAAAAATTCCGAAAATAAATGAACTTATATATATATATATATATATATATAAAGCAAGACTTAAATAAACCTCTCTCAAAACAGGGAATTGGAAATTTCTTGCAAGCTCCAAACCTCTACAAATCCCGTAGAAATCAGATAAGCTTCTTGCCTATTGAATGCATACAATTAATGCAACTGATAGAAAAGCATAAAGAATAAAATCAATTTCAACTTTTAACTTCTAACACTTCAAACTATTGTCCCTCACCACTTCATTTTGCCTCCTTTCCCTTTTATTTATGGAAACACGTTTATAAGAAAGAAATTCCTGTCCTACAAAATCTATAATCTTTCTAAAGATCCTAGCAGTAAAATTGATATTCTGTGAAACATGTTTGACAAAAAATAGTAATTGTAAAAGATTAGGAAAATCTTGAAGTAAAGGACAAACCAGATTGCCAGATCTTTTATAGATGTCGAGGGCTTTGATGGCATCCATTTTAGGCAATTCAAAGAACTGTACCAAGAATAACTTATAGTTAGGGGCATGAGAAGCCACAAATCATTACATTTCTCCAACATAGAAAGACATTGTATGTTCAAATACAAGTACCATATCAACAAGGTTGATGATGCCATCATTGATAGCGCAGTAGATTCTGAAGCTCTCTTTCAGAACCTGAGTAAAAAAAAAAAAAATTCAAACATATATGGAAATTAACTAGGATGATTAGACGACAAGACTAGACAATGATTTAAAGGTAAATGATTATGCATAAAATAAATTTCAAAAAGAATTCTGCATAAAATTGAATACCAGAGCGAGAGCATATTGTACAAGATAGTTCCCAAAAGCTGCTCCTTCAGGCTGCTCACATCATATGAAAACATAAATAAGTTTTTGTCTCTGCCTAGTTCTCCAAAAAAAAAAAAAATTAACATATATTACGTATAGTGGGAGTGAGAGAAAGAGAGAGAGACGTTTAGTAACCTGACACCCAATAAGACGAAAGAGCAATTGCTGCAATGCTGGTAACTGTTCTAGAAGTTCATCGCACCGTAAGTGCCTCGTTCTACTATTCCCCTACGGTATATTCCAAAATGGTGTATTACAAATTTATCAGATACCATTTTACAATTTTATTAGAGCAATACAAAGCCCATGCAAGTTACTGTGAGTTTAAATAAACACCTTAGGTGTATCCTCTGCTGGTTGGAGTTTTTCTGTCTCTATGTCATATCGCAAAACCTTAAAGCATTCTAATCTTTCTTCCAAAAACATCGCATATGTTCTTACCCATGCTGAGCAATCCCATGCTACAATTAAAAATATAAATCAGAATTACCAAATCCCGATAACCAAAATAAAGGAGGATTTCATTTGTAATTATCGCAAGTTTTCTGGCAGGTGACAGGGTTGTGGAACAGACCAAGAGGATTAGAATCGTCTTTAAAGTTAGACATTTGCAAAACACTGCCACGACGAGAATAGGTCAGGAGCTCATCTCTGAAAATTGGGTCACCTTCTCTTAAGGTGCGGTGAATAACTACTAATGTTTTAAGAGCAACCTGTACATGAAAACATAATGTTGTAGTTAGTCGATATTTGAATATCTAATTATCTACTCATCAATTATTTTAAATTTATTTTAAGACGTAAAATTATTCATGTCATTATGAACTGTCTGAACATGCAAGCAATAGCATATTATTCTAGGCATTAAAGATAACGTGAATCTGCAGTTCTATTATGTAAATAATCAAATAGTCAAACAGAAAAAAGAGGAATGTAATAAATCAAATAGTGGAGGTCCACTACTTGTTGACCAAATTATTGCAGGCCTAATAATATATCTATAAACAAGTTAATGCTTATTTTTTAATTCTAAAAAACCCAGAGAATTGTAGAAAATATGAATAGATTATAGAATGACCCCCTCAAGTATTAATAATACCAGGTCCTCTTTTAATCTGTGAGCTTCCACAGTTCCCATTTTAGTTCCAGAAATTTTCAATAATCAATTTAATACCAACTTTCATTCTCCATTAAATAAAGAAGTACATGGAAACTTGGCTAATACTATTGTACTGGGGCAAGCCATTTTGGCGATATTCCTTTCCAAAGAAAATTGTGCTGTCATGCCAGCAAATTTTTTCCATATGGGTTAATGAAAATATGTTAAAAATAACAAAAGTAGTTAGGGGTAAAATGGTAAAATTGTACAATTGTAACGTTAGGAATTTCCAACGGTAGGATAACGGTACACTCTTGTGCTTCTATACATATCCATGTACTCAATTATGTAAAATGAAGAAAAAATAACAACAATCAATAAGAAAAGCTCATTGTTCATAAATCCACATTCTGTGTCTCATTTCATAACATGGTATCAGAGCGATTGAATCCATGAAAGCTTCTGCAAAACAAATTACCAATTCCGACAAGATGCCGGAATCAAAGAGATTGAATCCCACACAAATAGAAACCAACAGATATAGCCTCTCATGGGCACAAATAGTGTCGTTGTCCGACAGTGACAAATCGACAAAACCAAATCCAACAAAATCGACTGACCTGGTTGCCATGAAAGGCGAAAAGAACCAGTCCATAATCGGCTTGGATAACAAGCTGGATTCTGATCAACACCAAAACTCTTGCAACTCTAGACCAACTTCTCTATCAATCATAGAGGCCATAAAGCATTGCGGCACTCAGTCACACGAAGAGAAGAAAGACAATCAGGCGATGGCCGCCAATAAAATAGCAAATCGGAACCCTAATCTCAGCCGAGACGGAGTAGAGCGGGGAGCCAACAACACTGACCGGTGCAATAATTGCAAGAAAACCGGTCATACGAGGGATATTTGTTGGTTTCTGCACCCGTATCTTCGTCCAGTCAAGGAAGAGGCAAGAAGCCGACGCGGCGGCCATGGCAATAGAAGAGAGGAAAAGAGGGGCTCACGAAAGGGGGAGAAGGAAAAGAAAAACCAAATAGATTCAGCTATGCATCTGGACGGCTCAGATTCGAGAAGTACAACCAAAGCACGTCTGGATTTAATTGAGGCTATCCTATCCCTTCTAAGTCGCAAAGGTCCCATTTTTAATAATTATTCAGATGGGCTTGGTAAGGCCCAGAATATTAATAATTCCTCTCATCACTTGATCGAGTCCAGTAAATTAAAACATGGTGAGCTTAATGTTCCTTACAAAAATTTGGTTACAGAGACCAATGAAGCAATGGTTGATTTAAATGTTAATCATTTTGCCACCGTTAAAAATCAAATGGGCACTGGAGACCAAATAATTCATGATGGTTCTTATAAATGTACCAATTTAGGACTCAAAATGTTGAACCTAACAAAAAATTATGATGATGATAGGTGGATTTTAGACTCAGGTGCAACCGATCACATGACTGGAAATAAAAATATTTTATATAATTATCAACGATCCAAAAATCAAGAATTTGTATTTGTTGCAAATGGTGAAAAAATGAAAATTTGTGGTTATGGTTCTATCAAGCTTTTTTCTAAAGAAATTAAAAATGTTTTGCACGTAAAAGATTGCACCTCGAATTTATTATCTATTGGAAAACTTTCAAGAGAAATAGATTGTGAAATTAAATTTTCTTCTCAAAATGTTTTGTTTCGAGATTTGAAAACTAAGAAGATTATTGGTGAAGGTTTTTTAGAAAATAGTCTTTATGTTTTAAATTATCAAAAAACTAATTTTCATATTAAGAAAGATTTTTTAAGCAATCTTTGGCATAAAAGAATTGGGCATCCTTCCGATAAAGTTTTAAAATGTCTCTTTGATTTTAAAAATTTAGATTGTAGTAATTGCGAAGTGTGTCAATTTTCTAAACACACAAAACTTCCTTTTTACTCTTCAAAAAGTAAAAGTAATAAACCTTTTGATTTGATCCACTCCGACGTTTGGGGACCCGCTCCCGTTAACTCTTTTAATGGTTTCAAGTATTTTGTTATATTTATAGATGATTTTACACGTGTGACTTGGTTATATTTACTAAAACAAAAAAGTGAAGTTTTTTCTAAATTTGAAGAGTTTTCGAATATGGTCGAAAATCAATATAATACTAGAATCAAAATTTTTAGAACCGATAATGGATCGGAATATGTAAATCAAAATTTTTATAATTTTTTCAAACAAAAAGGTATTTTACATCAAACTACTTGTGTTTATACACCCCAGCAAAATGGAGTTTCCGAAAGAAAAAATCGTCATTTACTTGAAGTAACTAGGTCTCTTCTTTTTCAAAATAATGTCCCTAAAATTTATTGGTCGGATGCCGTTCTTACCGCCACATATTTAATAAATAGGTTACCAAGTGTTGTTTTGAATTATAAAAGTCCCTTAGAAGTTCTTTACCAAAGAAAAATTAATATTAATCACTTAAGAGTTTTTGGATGTGTTTGTTATGTTCATACAAATAAATTAGATAAGTTAGACTATACTTCTATTAAAACTATTTTCTTAGGATATTCTTCAACAAAAAAAGGTTATAAATGTTATGACCCAAAAAATCATAAATTTTATATTTCAAGAGATGTTACTTTTTTTGAAAATGAGTCATATTTTCAATATAATAACAAAGAGCTTGATGACCATATTTCCACAAATGACTTTGTTCTTCCCATAATTTCTAATCAAGGCATTGAGAAAGTATTTGTAGGAAATGAACAACAGGAGGAACATGACCAAAACGAAATCGGCAACAACACTCAAAGTGAAGCCGAAGAAGAAGAAAACACAAGTATTGAAGAAGAAGAAGAAGAAGAGAAAGAAAGTGCGAGTGCGGAGCAAGAGGTTCCATTACGAAGGTCCACACGCTCCACTCAACCACCGGCAAGGTTACAAGATTTTGTAATCTATGAGGTTCATTATCCAATCAAAAATCATGTTTCATATGATAAAATAACCAATAACCATCGTGCTTTTTTAAGTGCTATATCTCAAAATGAAGAACCTAAAAATTTCGAAGAAGCCATAAGCCAACCGGTATGGTGCAAGGCTATGAAAGAAGAACTTCAAGCCTTAGAAAAAAATAAAACTTGGACAATAGTACCATTACCAAAAAATAAAAAACCAGTTGGATGCAAATGGGTTTATAAAATCAAATACAATAGTGATGGCACCATAGAACGATATAAAGCTAGGTTGGTTGCCAAGGGCTACACCCAAACCTATGGCATTGATTACCAAGAGACCTTTGCTCCCGTAGCAAAAATGAATACCGTTAGAATTTTACTTTCAATAGCGGTTAATAATGGTTGGAAACTATATCAAATGGATGTGAAAAATGCGTTTCTTCAAGGAACTCTTGAAGAAGAAGTTTACATGACTCTACCACCGGGTCATGCAAAAGAAAAAAACACTAACCTTGTTTGTAGGTTAAAGAAATCCATTTATGGACTTAAACAATCTCCAAGGGCATGGTATGGAAAATTATCTCATTATTTAATTTCTTGCGGTTTTAAAGTAAGCCATTCCGATATGTCACTTTTTTCAAAACATGAAAATAATGATACTACCGTTGTTCTTGTATATGTAGATGACATAATTGTTACCGGAAATAATTTAGAAAATATTAATTATGTGAAAAAACAATTGAGAGAAAAATTTGAAATAAAAGATCTAGGTATTCTTAAGTATTTTTTAGGCATTGAAATAGCTCATTCTACCAAAGGTTTATTTATTTGTCAAAGAAAATATACCTTAGACCTCTTAAAAGAAACCGGTAAATTAGGATCTAAGCCGGCCTCTACCCCTTTTGATAGTAATACCAAACTAAATCCCGAAGATGGTGACCCGTTGGAAAACATTAACCAATTCCAACGTCTCGTAGGAAAATTGATATATCTAACGGTAACTAGACCGGACATATCTTATGCGGTAAGCCAAGTTAGTAAATTTATGCATGCACCAAGAAAATCTCATTTAGATGCAATTGATAGGATTTTGAGATATTTGAAAAATTCACCCGGAAAGGGTATATGGATGAAAAATAATAAATCTAACGATGTGTGTGGCTATTCCGATGCAGACTGGGCCGGGAGTTTCGATAGAAAATCGACAACTGGCTATTGCACGTTTGTAGGCGGAAATTTAGTCACATGGAAAAGCAAGAAACAAAATGTTGTGGCGCGATCTAGTGCGGAAGCGGAGTATCGAGCCATGGCATCAACCGCAAGCGAGCTCACTTGGATTAAACAAGTACTCAAACACTTGCATATTCCAATACATAGTCCGATGAAGATGTTTTGTGACAACAACTCGGCGAGATATATTGCTTCAAATCCGGTGTTTCATGAAAGGACGAAACATATCGAAGTTGATTGTCACTACATAAGGGAAAAGGTTCAAGCGAAGGAAATTGAGACTCCTTATGTGAAGAGTGAAGACCAATTAGCTGACATCTTCACAAAAGGACTCATTCCAAAGGTGTTTGAAGATATAGTTAGCAAACTTGGATTAATAGATATCTATAATCCAAGTTTGAGGGGGAGTGTTAAAAATAACAAAAGTAGTTAGGGGTAAAATGGTAAAATTGTACAATTGTAACGTTAGGAATTTCCAACGGTAGGATAACGGTACACTCTTGTGCTTCTATACATATCCATGTACTCAATTATGTAAAATGAAGAAAAAATAACAACAATCAATAAGAAAAGCTCATTGTTCATAAATCCACATTCTGTGTCTCATTTCATAACAAAATACTTAAAAATGATTGTTGGGACTGAAAGAACAATGTAAACTAGAACTAAAAGGAAACTACAATAGTACCTTTTTCAGGACCAAATTGATTAGTAGGCAATAACCTAACAGAACTTTATGTGATTTCCTCAAAATAGAAAAAGAAATTAGTTGAATTGACAGGACAATCTGTGGGCACCAATAGTTCAAATGCAGAAGAATTCCTTTTCTAGAAAATTCTTCTATGTTTCAAAGGTGCTTCCATTTATGAGTTCTCCCGATGTTTCCTTGCTTTTTAAAACAATCTTTGGGCACCAATAGTTCATGTAGAAGAACTGATCCTTTTCTAGAAAATTCTTCTATGGGTTTTAAGGTGCTTCCATTTATGAGTTCTCTCCATGTTTCCTTCCTCCCTTTGTTAAATTGGCATTAGAATAATTAATAAATTTGAAATAGTGAGCATTGAAAGAGGGAAGGCATACCACCCAATTACGAGTCTTAGTTAATCTCTTTGAGAGTGCATGCACACAGTATGACACATCCGTTCTTGGCCGACCAGACGATGTTGCATAAAATATCTCTGTAAGAGAAAGCAAGAGATGGCCACCATTAATTAACAAACACATAAATCAAATTAGAAAAGAAAGATATAACAAGAAACATCTCTGATTAGCGGCAGATTTCTACCAAAGTCATACATTATCGCCTGGATGGATTAATATATTGTGCCAAGTTCAAACACTGCAAACAGTCTTCTGTAGATAATATTAGACTTTATGACTGATTTAATAACTCAGATCACAAAGAAATCTTAATGTCAAATCAGTATCAAGTTCAAAATAAATACATAAACATACAAATGAATAAATAACATACTTCTGATATGGCGATCCTTTGGTGGTCTTTCCACATGGTTTGTAGCCTTCACTATTGCAATATCCAGATCCTTCATTATAGGGAAAAAAACGTTAAATAGAAAAATCATCAGAAAATATACTGCATGGTTAAATATTAAAATTGCAGCTTCTCAGAAACAAGTAACTAAAAAAGAATTAAGAGGTTGTGGGTGGGGTTGAGGGAGGGGGTGTTAAACATGGTCATTCTGATATATGTATGAAGTATGATCCTAGCAACTCAATGCAGGTTAAAGTAACACTGGAAAGATGTTTTAAATTTTTAATACGACCCTGATCAAAATCCCTTCCTTTTAACATGGGATTTCATTTCATTAGAAATTTTCTGATCAAAATGAACGGATTTGGTGTCATTTGGCCTACATATGACAATTCCAGAATTGCAACCTTTATTTTCATCAAAATTTGAATACCAATCATCTAATTAATGCCCACCATAATAATGTTTTAATAGATAAGATGAGAAACGGTGCTGTAGCCATTTAAAAGTAAATCAATGCGAATATAAATAAGAAAAGGAAGAAAGAAAAAAAAAATATGGCACCGTTGTCAGTAAAATATTCACATGAACCAAAGAATATGCAATAAGATGTCAATGGAACATTAACACTGCAATAATACCTAATATAAGCCTAATTCAGGCAAAAAAAAAAGTATGATTCTTAAAAAAAAAGAAACTTTGTTCTACTAATTATGCTCAGCAATTAATTGTCCTAGTTCCAAACCAAACCAAAAGAGCATTGACATTTGACAATATTCCAACCAGCATTACAATCCCAAGAACAAAAAGCACGACACAAAGCATTAAATGTAACAATAGTACCTTGAATTCGCTGTTGACCTTGGCAAGGCTGACAGTGGTGGAATCCTTGATCGCGCCATACGCCTTGCGCCATCCCTTGGGGAGGCTTCCCATTTCTATTTCTCGCCAAACCTATAAACCCTAGTCAACGAGGTGATGGTCAGATACAAAGGTGATCGTACTGCGACCTGAAGGCTTCTACGTGCAATTCGCGGTTTTCTGTTTGTTTCTTCTCTCATATCCTTCGGTTGTTTCTTTTAAAAGTTCCAAGTTTCAACGACCACAGTTAGCAGAGGCCAGAGGGCCTTTTCGCATAAAACCCCTTAATAAAATATATATTTAATTTGTGCAACGTATCAAAGGGTCCTACGGCCGGTTTTGTCTAGACATTTTCAATAGTCGTAAGAGATAGCAGAGAAAAAATTAAAAAAGAAAAGAAAATATTAGAGCACGGTTATTACCAAATTTGAGCGAAAACATTATGCTTTTTTTTATAAGATAAGATGGAATTAAGCTTTTCAACTTATTTTGAAATTAAATGTGTTGAGTTTGAGAACACAGTATTTGGGATTTTGTAATTTTGCTATATTTCGTGTAAACTTTACAAAGTGGCAATACAAGCCTTATATAGGCGATTCTGGTACAGCTACTGTAACGGTAAAAAGTTGTACGGAAAAGATCCTAACGTTACCAAACGGTAACTTTCTACAAACAGAAAAAGTAGAAGTGTCTTTTTTTACAAAATAAAAATGATGCTCCTTTTTCTTAATTAGCCAATGATGATTATTATCTGAGGCTACTCAACTCTTCATTATTAATTCTTCTCAACAAAATGTCGTAAAGAATTTTATTTTTATGTTTTAATAGAGCTCATGTGATCTAATAAAAGATCAAGAGTTGCACTTTTAATTTCAATTTAATCAGAACAAACTTTTTCCATTTTTTCAGTTATAAGACAAGCTTAAAGTCTCTATGACTCTCCTCTTTTTAGCGAATTCTTTACACGTATAAAGCTAGTGATGTGGTACGATTTTGAAAGAAACTAAAGCATTAAAAATCTGCTAAAGCATAAAGGGCTGTGGAAATGAAACTCTCGTACCTCGAATTTTTGCTATTAATATCAGGGTCATATTCTTTTGTCGTTTTGAATCAGACGCCCTTAATTGTGATTTTTGTTCACTGTTCTACACTCGGTGCTTTAATTTTGAGATTTGAAGAGTAACTTTGTTTTCAATCTAATTAAACGATATTTACATTTTGTAAGGTTGCGTATTGTGATGTGTTCTTAGTGGATCTCCAACAAAGGCAAAAACTCATTATTTTTTTTTAAGGTTGGTTTGAAACCAACGATTTTGGAATAAGAATTTGAAAATAAATGCTCTCTCCGTAAATCGAACTAAGGACCAATTAGTTGACTGATTAGAGCGAAATCACTGGGTCGAACAACCCAGCTTGGCAAAAACTCATTATTGAACTTGTATATAAATAAAAATTAGGACTGTTGCTATAAAAATATATCATTCTATCAGAATTTCTAGATATATACGGTGAATAATTTCAAGCTTTCCTGTGTATTTTTTTTTTTCCCATCTTTTTAGAAATTCAGTTTGGAGTTTTCATGAATATTAATAACTTTAATTGATTGCCTCGTATCATAAATTTTTGAATGAACGACAGAACACTAAAAGAAGTTGAGTGGTCGCCGTTTCAAATAAACTGCTATCAATGTTGGCATCTAACTAAGAATTAAGATTTTTACTGTACTTTTGTCATGTTTCTAAGACACTAATTAATCAGATATTATACTTGTTTTCTCTACCAAATTAGTTCTAGCTAGGACTAGCTAAGAATAAATCTAACCCGTTAAAAGGTATTTGGTTTATCAAATTGGCACATTAATTTAAATTGGTATTATCATATCGAATTTGCACATAGGACTCATTGGTGTCGTCTAAATTGTCGTATTCGTCAACTCAATGTGAGAGGTGTGAGGTGATAAAAGTTTTTGCCACGAGACGCTCAACATTTTACTACTGATGAGGTGTGAGGTGATAAAAGTTTCAGCAAAATATGGGGAAAAGAAGACGATGGATGCAAAATTAAAAATAGTATTACAATATTCACGAATTTCGAAACTATTCCAAAAATAATCTAAATTTTAACACTAGTGTCGCGATATCGGTTTTTGAAAAACCGATATTACCTTTTCCAAAAACCAAAATAAACAAATAGAATTAAATATGTTCAAAACAAATATATATTACCTTTTTATCAATAAATATATTAATATTTATTTAAAATTAATTAAAATAATAAAAAATCATTATTTTAATTCAAAATTCTCTAAAAAAGCAAAAAAGGGCCTAGTATCGGTTTCTCAAAAATCGATATCGCGATACTAGTGTTAAAATTTGGATTATTTTTTAGAATATTTTCGAAATTAGTAAAATAGTATAATATTAATATTTTTAATTTTTTCGGTGCCCACGCGCTAGTCAGTGCTGATAACTGCAATCAGCGGATCAAGCAATCACGCAATCAAATTCCATTTTGGGTAAGTGCGCTCAACTTCCTCTTTCTGAAAATGGAAAACGCTCTCTCACCCGTCCCTCACCCTCTTTTATCCCCTGTGCACTTCACCCCTCTCATCTGCGCGCATTTCTGGCTCCGTCCCTTCTCCCCACGCGCTTCTCTCCCATCGCATCACCTCCTCGCGTCTCCCCTCCTTCCCGTCACCTCCCCTCGTGTCGCCACTCCTTCCCGTCACGTCCTGTCGCATCACCCCTCCCTTCTCGTTACGTCACCTCCTCTCTTACATGCTCTGTTCTCACCCTTACATTCATTATTTACACCCTTATAGTTATTTAGTTATTCCCTTATAGTCGTTTAGTTACTCCTGAAACTTAGCATAACCAGATCTAAAATGTGTGTTACTCCCTTATAGGCATTTAGTTACTCCCTAAGTTAAATTAAAATACTCCCATGAACTCGTTATTTACTCCCCTCATAGTGTTTAATTACTCCCTAATAAAGTTACACAGAGAGTTATTACTTACTCCCCTTTACTATTTGAGTTACTCTCCTGTACTTGTTATTTACTCCCTTCATAGTGTTTAATTACTCCCTAATAAAGTTACACAAAGAGTAATTACTTACTCCCTTGTACTATTTTAGTTACTCCCCTGTTCATATTATTTACTCCCTTTATACTGTTTAGTTACTCCCTAATAAAGTTACACAATGAGTAATTACTTACTCCCTCGTACTATTTTAGTTACTCCCTTGTTCATATTATTTACTCTCTTTATACTGTTTAGTTACTCCCTAATAAAGTTATACGAAGAGTTATAACTTACTCCCTATTTTTATTTTAGTTACTCTCGTATACTAGTGATTTACTCCCTTCGTAATGTTTAATTACTCCCTGATCCCCTGTACTTGTTATTTTACTCTCTTGTAGTAGGAGAACCATATCTGAAGAAAGGAGAAAAAAGGAAGAGAAGAAAGGAGAAAAGAAAAATTATCTCAGAAAAAAGAAGAAGAAATGGCCAGAGGAAGAAGAAAGGGGAAAGATTAAAGGAGAAAGAGAAGGGATAAATAGGAGAAGAGGAAGGAGAGAACCCGGATGAGAGAAGAAATGGAGCGAGAGAGAAGAGTCGCGCGTCTCTGCGGGTGATCAATACGAAGGTCGGAGAGGGAGGCTGGATCTGATTTAAAATCGGGCAAGGTGAGGGTGAGAGAGGGATAGCGCTCTGGCGCAGGGTGAGGGTGAGAGCGACGCTTTGATTGCTTGATTGCACGGACGCTTGATCGCGTCAAGTAATTCTCCGCGCTAGTTGCTGTCATTACTCATTACCAGGCCTAATGGGCCTACTGCAGGTCCAGCAATGATTCACTGAAGTGCTTGATTGGTTCAATTATTTTTGTTTTGAACTGATTATATTACTGAGGGTGTTTGCCAGGTCCAGCAATTTCATCTTTGTCCAAATTAGATAATCTGTTCACTTTAAATTCAAATGAAGAGTATATTATATATGAACTATTTAGTATAAAATAATCAGCTTCTAAATCCTTATATATACGTGCTCCAACTGTCATACCGTTACATTCTCTGTCTTTTCTCATCTCTTAATGTCTCAAATACAATGCCATCTTCCGTGTATTGGGATGCACATCGCAACAGTTAAAAGTTTTTCCTTTTTTCCAACAAAGCATCAGTTGAAGTTTAATTTGGCAAATGTAATAGTTTTGTAATCGGCTCTTTGAGAGAAATTTTAATTTTGCAAATGTAGTCATTTCATCAAGAAGGTATTGATGGAGATATATTAAACTAAAAATGAGAGAGAGAGAGAGAGAGAGAGAGAGAGAGAGACTGCTTTGTGCTCACATCCTTTTTTTCAGGTGTGCTTGTAATGTGATTCAAGCTTTATGAGAGGTCCTTAATTTGGGAAGTGTAATTTTGCAATCGGTTGTCTGAGCACTAGATTCAAAAGAGTATTAAAGAGTTGTAATATTTATGTTCCCTGTTTACAAATGATTGGCTTCTTGTTTCTAGCCATAGAAGTTAACCATAGATGAAGCAATAAATGATACACGGATACCCTTACTACCTCTACCTGAGTACCTGTAGATGCTGCACCAATAGCTAGTCAATACGTTCAATTTCTTGAATAAATACTTAAACCAAAGTTTCTCTGTGTAAAACATTCACTCAAAAGTTGAGTAATGTATGTATCTAAATTAAGTTGACAGCAGCTGTCTACGTCTCTAAAAAAAAAAAGAAGTATCTAAATTCAGCTACATAATATAAATTGAGAAATGTTGGTTTCTACCTACTTAATTAATTCATTTTTTTATTTTATAGCATTTCTGATTTGTGAGTTTTGACTTATTCATCGCTAATTTATGTAATAATAACTATACAAATAAGCCAATAACGTCCTTTTGGAAACAAATCTCTGCCGATGGATTTTTTAGAATAACCAGTCTAAATTTTTTCCTTAGCGTCTATCGTCTGTTGGAGTTTCCAAAGGAGATTCTTTTCTTAGTTTAGGTTGTTCGGTAATATAAAAAAAAAAAAAAAACTTTATTTAGAGAAGTTTTTTGAAATAATATATTATTTGAAGGTATGATTCTATTTTTGCAAGGATGTTATCTTTAAAATAAGATTGTTTGATAATTGCCTACAAATAGAATTTCCAACTGAGCTCCTTCGACTAAAAGTAATCCCTTTCTAAAATTTTCTTCCCGTCCATCTGGGTTGTCCATCAAGGAGATGAGAAATCACTTCTCCTGCTTCAAAAGAAATTACTATTCAGAAGTTTGGTCGAAGTTTCTGAAGTTTCTTGATAAGCTTAACGGAATGTTCAGGTTGCAAAAAATGAAATCTGATCAAGTGAAAGTACCCAATGAAGCAGGACAGTCAAATCAAGTGGAAGTACCCAATGAAGCAGGACAGCCAAATCAAGTGGAAGTACCCAATGAAGCAGCACAGTCAAATCAAGTGGAAGTACCCAATGAAGCAGGAAAGTCGAATCAAGTAGAAGTACCGTATGCAGTTGTAGAATTACTTGTTAACTACATACCGAATTATGCTGATCATCTCAATTTCAAAGCAGTCTGCAAGTTATGGCATTTTGTTGAATCTGAAAACCCGGCTTCACCTGCTGAACTTCCATGGCTAATGCTTTCTTCTTCTGATGGTAACAGTAAATTCTATGAGATTTGTAGTAGGAGCTTTTATGTTAATCCAATTCCTAGAGTAGATCATAGTGCAGCGTTATATGGTACGTATTCTGATGGTTGGCTGTTCTGCTTTACTGATAACCCAAGAAGCATTTTCTTAAATAATGTTTATTCAGGAGACAAAATCATCTTACCTTCAAGAACCAGCCTTTGCTTAAGTCCAAATCCCTTTGAAGAGTGTGTAGTACCCTCGTGCGAATGGATCAATACGACTCGCAGCGTAAGTTTAGTAAAAACAACATTTTCATGCTCCCCTAGTTTGGAAGATTGCCTCATTGCCTCAATCAATCAGCACGGATGTTCCATCTCCATTTTCCGACCAAAATCAAATAACTCTTATGCAACCACCGTCCATTTGGGTGGTGAAGGGTTGCTTGACATTATATTTTGCCACAACAAGCTCATTGGTGTAGACAGATCAAAAACAGTATACACTTTCGTCATAGCAGACAATCCAATTGGTGTGCCTCAGATTACCAAGTGTGAAAAGCACAAGACACAGAAATTGAATTCTTCCCAGCCGACCTTTTCAAATAGATTAGCAAACAATTCTTACAATGTGTATTTGGTTCAAGTTTCTGATAAATTGTTGATGATTGTGAGACATTATGGAGGTTCAGGCAGCACAAGCACCTCTACAGTTGGGTTCAAAGTCTATGAGATGGTTTGGGAAAGCACTTTGGAATGGGTGGAGGTGAAGGACTTGATGGGACATGTAATATTTGTAGATTCTTACATCCGGAGAGTTTTCCATGCATCTCAATTTCCTCATATGAAGGGTGACCATATCTACTTCACCTCATCGAATGAGTTGTTTGATACCGGGGTGTTTTCAATGAGAGATCAAAAAATAAGTAACGTTATCCCGCCGGAACATTTATCAAGCCACGCCAAGGCAGTTTGGTTGTTCCCTCCAAATTGTGGTGAGGTATGTTTTATTTATTTATATTTTTTTAATTTCTGAAGAAAATTATGCTATGGTTCAAGACCCAATAATTGTTTCATTAGTATAACAAGGTTTTTCTTAATGGAAATAAGGGTTTAGCGTTTTTCTTTTATATTTTAATATACGTACTTGTACAAAATATTTATTGACATTTTTACTAACCAGAATTTTATCAAGATTTTTTAATAAGCATATAAGATTTGATGTTTTTCATTGACACTTTTGACCAAACTTCTTAGCAGCATCCATTTAATAGAAGCAGGAATTTACCGATGTACCAGGTCTATTAATTTCTTTCTGGCTTGTATTCACTGATGCAGGGGCAAATCAAGAGTACGGTGGATTGTGAATCTTCGTTATAGGCGCTGATGTAAGGTTATACTAGTTCAAAGAAAAAGCAGGATTTTTTACTAAATATTTTTAGGAATATTATTGCTTTGCTCAAGCTGTATTTCTTGAACAATGATTTTTCTGTAGACTTTTACATATTAGATTTGCATTTTATATTTCTAGATCCAAAAGGGAATTTGTTCCCCTATATATAATTTATTTTATTTTTTTCCAAAGATGATTTATATTTCTGACAACGATATATGCAATTTTGGAGACTCTGTATTAAGGCCGCATACGAGTTAGGTCAACTTGAACTTGACTCAGCTGTAATTCGAGTTGGCTTGAGTCAAGTTGGAAACATTTTCGAGTTTTGTTAGCTAACTCAAACTCAACTTGTCTTTTAACTCGAGTTGGCTTGATACATGTCAAGCTTCTAAATTTTTAAATTTTGTTTATTTTTAAATCAAGTTATCAGAAAATGAAGATTTACAAGCCTAATTTAATGCGGTTATTTTTTATTATCTTTGGCTGCATTACTCATTGCAGTAATAGATGTGAATTTTTCAAATTTGTCAATTGAATAAGCCGATATGTAGATTTTAAGGTTGAGCTCACTATCACCTTAGTGAGCTCATTGTAGATTTACTCTTATTTTAGTTGTTGGATAGTTTATGTTGACAACAGTTTATTTAATAATCGTAATGTAGGATACTCATTAGAAATAAAATCTAGGTATTAGATATATATTGCAGCGAAAGTTGGCATAAATCTTGCAATTTCTTTCACATCTCGTAAATGGTCTTGAAAAACAAACTCAATGACGATAAAAGTGATGTAAATTTAATAATTATTAATTAATGAGAATTAATGATTGTTTATTGATCCATCTCATGTCAGAAATAACTAAATTAATATAATAAAAAATAATAAATCAATATTTATTACTGGCACCTGTTATTATCGGCAATTTTTTGTTAATTGTTTTTTTTTTTCATTCTCGAGAAAATTTAAATCCATTCTCTCTAATTGATACAAATCTTTTGATTCAGCCATCTAAAAACTAAGACGTGAAACAATAATTTGGATAATAAATTTTCTATATTATAACAATAAATATTATCATAACAAACAAGATGGGAATAATTTGTCGCTGAAGTTCTAAAGTATGAAATCTTTCTTGCTTCCCGGAGCAAAATTCGGAAACTATTTCTTAGGAAAAAAAAAAGTTGTAGCGGCTACAAGATAAAATTCACGAAATCGTCCTTAGTGCCCTATAAACTCCCAAACTGAGCTTTTGCTCTCAAACCGCCAAAGCAAAAACAAATTTCGGATAGAAAAAAAAAAAACCCAACGCATACTTGTTTCAAAAAACAAAAGAAGAAGGGCATAAAAGAAAAAAATATATACTTTTCCGGCGATCACTCCGCCACCGCTCTAGTTGCATTCGACAAACAGTGTGAGCTCTCTTTCTTGTTTGCTTTCCTCTCTTTTCTAAACCTTTTTTTTTTATTTCCTGGGTCGATTTTACCAAGAATTTGTTGTCGTTAAACCCGAACTGAACCTTGTTGCAAGAGATTATACCAATGACGAAACTCTTCTTCTCTTGTTCAAACCTGCTGCGTTAATTTCAAAATTTTGATTTAATCAGGTGTTCTTTCTTTTCTAAAACCTTTTCTTCTTTAATTTTGATGCTTATCTTGTTGTTGTGTTGAATCAAAATCTCTTTTTGTTAAAATGCTGGAAAAATTTTTAACTGAATTTAAGATTCATCACTGTACCTGCTTTTCTAGCTCGAAATTAGATGAAACACAGATGAGGTTATGTATTTGGTACGAAGAACTTAATTTTTTTTTCTATTAAGATGAAGTATTGCTGAAACCCAATAAAGATCCTAACATTACTCATCTCTATCATTTCCAGGTTTTCTGAAATAATTTAATGACGCAATCTGAAAAAGAATTGATAATTTACACCTCTAGGAAAAAAGTCAATAGTATGAGAATTTCACTATGCGAAGTTGCATGCAGTGAAAGACACACCAGTGTAAATTCTTTGCCAAAGAAAAGGGTAGCTGTGAAGAGAAGAAATGAAAAGGATAGAAATGAAATAGTAAAACGTAGGAGAAAGAAAAAGAAAAGAAAAGTCCGGGAGTGTGATGAAGTGACTCGATTGCAAAGGAGAGCAAGGTACCTTCTTATAAAAATTAAATTGCAGAAGAACCTTCTAGAAGCTTACTCTGCTGATGGGTGGAAAGGCCGGAGGTTTGTATTCTACCTATTTAGAATTTCATACATCAGATAATTTTGATATAGAGGTTCAGGGCTTAATTTAAGGTTTTGGACCCCAAGTTTATGGTCAGGGCCTAATACCCTCTAAATCCTTGTTTGGAGTGGTAAGGGATAGTACTGGTTTGTATGGTCTGGCCAAACCAACAATGCTTTGTCACTATAGATGGAATTGTAAAGGTACTTCACAGTGCTAGTTGAAAATTCACTTACAATTGTGTTCCTTTTGTGTTTTATCAGCCGCGAGAAAGTTAAACCAGAAAAGGAGCTAGAGAGGGCTGAAAAGGAGATAATTAAATGCAAACTTGGTATTCGTGAAATTGTTCGTGAGCTTGATTCTTTTATTTCTACCTGCCAATGTGGTGCTCACCAGAATTGTTTGGTATCTTCAGATAAAGGTAAAGAAACTTTACTTAATTTTCTCATACATGTTGTCATGGTCAAATATGTGATAATTTAAATGAATGCAACTGGGTACATCTCTCACTCTTTTTTCGTTCTCGTACCTCAGTGCCTGGTACTGATCACAAAAGGCAGTGCAAGTATGATGAGAAGAAGATAATGATTATAGAAGCTATCAATGCACATCTTGGCACAAACTTCTCGATTGATTCTTCCTATCTGGTAATACTGATGACTGACAACCCTTATGAATACCTACTGCATCAATTTTCTATTATATCTTTAGTTCTCTTTTTTAATCTAATAGAATATTTTCGACAAAGAGGCCACAAACCCTGATGGTAAGGTTTTGAAATTTGGAGATGATGAAGCATGGCCATCTGATGAATCAGAGGATGAAGATTACGACCCTGAAATAAATGCAGTTTCCTGTAGTAGTATTGATGAGACTGAAGAAACAGACTTCAATGAGTTTGACTTGCCCAACAGCTCAGCTTACAACTCTAACAATGATATAACTAATATTGGGGAGGCGAATGCAGACAAGATAATGCATCAGCCTAGGCAAAGGAGCACTGTTGATTATAAGAAGCTTCATGATGTTAGCCTTATGGATTCAGTGTTTTTCATATGTTTGGTATTTATTTTTATTCGACTAGCTAAGCTAAAATGTAATTCTAAACATGCTGCATGATGATGTAGGAGATGTTTGGAAAGGATGCAGAAAATGAAAAAGACAGTGAAGATGAGGAATGGGGCCCATTTGTCAGACAGAAGAGGAGAAAAGAAGCAAGTGAGGATGAACACGTAGTTGTTACTTCTACCATCGATACAAATAATTCCGATGATGGCATACCGGAACATATGCCAAAGTATTCCAGGATCCCGTCTTCTGCTGTTAAGGTGTATAACTCTCTGTCTTTGTCTGTGTGAGCGTGTGTTTTTATTTGTCAGGTTACTGTTTTCCTGTTAGAATGCTGCATATGAGATCAGGGATCCCTAGTATCTTTACGTTGCAGTTTTATTGACAATATTTTAACTGGATAGCCATTACACTGAATTGAAAAGAGTGTGTTTATGTATGTAGTACCAGCTACTATTAACCCTATTTGAATTGCTTAATAAATGCTCTTTTCTTTTTACTCTTAGTTTTTATTATGTACATACGTATAAGCTAACTTGGGGGTTCTTTGCACAAAAAATAAGGAGCTCCGGCAAGCATTTGCTAATAATGAGCTTCCTTCAAGATCTGTGAAGGAGAACCTATCCAAGCAGCTTGACCTTTCTCCAAAGAAGGTAACTACAATAAATATGTTCAATCCCAAAAAGAGAAGTATTTGGTTTTCTTTCTCTTGTTATTTACTTGTTGAATATTTCAAGTGTTGAATGCAAAATGGATTATCAGATGATTTAATTTATTTTAAATTTTTAGCATTTGATGAATATGCTCTCTTAATTGTTCTATATAGGTTGATAGATGGTTCAAAAATGCAAGATATGCTGCTCTTAAACTCAGAAAGGTATTGTATAATATTCTATGAAAATGCAAAAAAGGAGTTTGTCTGTAATTTACTTGAAATAATGTTACCAAACTCCTTTCTCACTGCATATTTCTAATTCAACAAAGAAAAGCAGGTTAATTGGGCAATTTAAAGAAATTTGGATATGGGACGTTAGGGGTTAGGGTTGCATGTAACATTTTCCATGTTCCAGAGGGATCTGCAAGATTCTCTGGGTTGTACATTGCAAATTGATACTTTAAGAGACTCTGATGATATCACTCTTTGTTAATTATTTAATTCTTTATGTTCAGCCTTCCGCATCCAATTGTGGGCAAAAGAAGAGAGAGTCTGATGAGGTTCTGGTACTGGATGCATCCTTTTTCGTTCCCTTGTCAGAACTAATTCATGTACCAAAAGGATCAGGTAGTACTATTCAAAGAGAGAGGACCTCCAAAACAAATTTGGTTCAGGTACAGATGATATTTACTTTGGACTCGGTTTCTTTCTGTGTATATCAATCTCATGTGTTCTATATTAATGTTAAGAGTATAAAGCAGCATTTGGGAATGAAAACTATGTTACTCAAGATCTAATAATTGGATGTTAATGGACTGAAGTATAGCTTACCAGTTTTACAAGGCATATGGGACAATTGTTGTTTGTATATATGAATTTCATATTTAAGATGTTAAATTATTATTTTCAAATCTTGGCTTGTATAAGCTACTAGCCTAACCTGTTTTTTTGGAAATTTTTTGGTAGGATAAAGCTGCAACACAGAAAAGGCACCTCACAAGCCATACTATAAATGCAACAAGTTCACATAGCAACGCTATAAAAATAATCGACTCCAAAAGAGGAACAGGCGTTCAGCACGAGAAAGTATGGCTGGATCTAGTGTGGAAGATGTGCAAACTACATGATAGGATTCAGAGACTACAGAAAAGTTTGTCTATGGTGCATGGTGGTATTAGTACTAATTATGAAACAGAAGAGATAATGGTGCCAGACCAAGATGTGATATTTGTACCCTTTGCTCAACTGAAGGAGAAGACGAAGAGTTAGATTATCTTTTTTTTTTTTTCATTTGTTCTCAGGGAAAAAGAAATATTGGTTCTTCTCCAGAAAGATATTAATTGGAACTTCAAAATTGTGACCAGATAAAAAGAATGATTTTCTTCTCTTTTTTCCTCCAAAAAGGTAGTAAATAAGTTATAAAAATGTAAATTTGAGTTGAATTGAAAAGTATAAATTGACCATTTTAAATCTCAAAAATTGAAATTAAGAACCGAGTATCAGTGTGTGGATTCTGTGCGTAGTAATATAGTCTCATTTAATTTCATTAGTTGTTACTTCACTTTTCTCATTCGCATATACAAGGAAAACTCTAATTACTTCATCAAATTTAAATATCACTTCTTTTTTAATCTGCATTTGATTTGTTCGGGCGGAACAGTTGTTGCAACTTGCAAGGCAGCAAATAAATGAGCGTTCTTCATCCATTTGTGATCTACCCTTTTACTATCATGAAAAACTATTAGTTGCAAAATTACAGCCACTATGATAGTCGATGCCGACAAAATTAATCAGATATCCCAAAATGAAAAAGAAAAATTAGGTCCTACAATTGACTAACTGTTACATGTACAGCGATTCATACAAAACTGTAACAAACATTACAAAATTGTTGCACTTCGAAGTGCTCCTTGCCTTCACGTGTCACATTCTTTGTATTTTAAATAGCCAAGATTACTTTCTGCGATTTTCCAGCAATTGTCGTGTCTGCATGTCAAACATCAAAATATCGAAGTCAAATAATAAGCTTGAGAGTCGAGACCATTGCCAATAAATGTCTTTCCTTTCAATGACTCACTTCAATCAAAACAGTTAAAAACAGTTGACTAAATTGAATAAACAGTTAGAGATGTAAAAATATTGAAGAGGATTTTACCAGCATGAGACCTCATGTAGAACAGTTCCAGTACACACTACCAGTACAAAAACTCAGATTGGGATAATTCATTCGGCCAATTAAAGGCACAAGTTGAAAACAATAGATTAAAAATTTGAAATCACTTTGGTAACAGTCCATGGAAATATTTCAAACAGAACAAGTAAGAGGCAAGAATTTCTGTTTTCTTTTGAGGGTTTCATTATACTTACCGTCTGTAAAACTTTCAACTGCTTTATTACTTCTTCGTTTTCAGCTTCCTATAACAAAGAACAAAGAGCAACAGTAAAAATTAGTAAAAAAACAATTCTAGTAATAACAGTAATAAGAGACCTTATTAAAAAATACTGGTAAAGGGAAAAAAAATCTACAATATAATATCTAGGTTGTTCAGAACTTGTATTGCATTTAGAAATAAATATCTTGAAACAGAATTTTGGGGGGGGGGGAATAACATATATATATGAAAAAAAAAAAAAACCTGGGGAACAGCACAGTCAGCATGAAAAGGATCATGGGGAAGAAGGCAAGAACAGTCCCAGTCATCTGTTTGTACCACTTCAAAAGGTACTCTGAAATATCAAAACCATTACATCAGAAAAACAGATCTGATGAGTAAACAAAGTGAAAATTATTAAAAAGCGTTTCTAAGAATGATTGGGGAAGAAGGCAAGAACAGTCCCAGTCATCTGTTTGTACCACTTCAAAAGGTACTCTGAAATATCAAAACCATTACATCAGAAAAACAGATCTGATGAGTAAACAAAGTGAAAATTATTAAAAAACGTTTCTAAGAATGATTGGCATGGTACAGTATCAGTCAGGGGCAATTCAATCAAGAAGTTAAACCAGTAAACCATACAAAAGAAAAAGTAAATTGAGACATGACAAGTGGGTCAGTTTCAGTAGAAGACATTTCTCAACACAATATCCATGAAACAAGTACATGTAATGAATAAAAATATATAAAAGGTATGTAAAGGCCTCAACAAAGATCACCTTCGCCACTTTCCACAAATAGTCACCTCACCATTGCTGTTTGCATGTAAAATCTCTTGGCATTGGACCCAATTACCAACTGACCTTGATCTGGGCCTGTTACACCACAACTGAGAAAATAACTTGAAAATGTTAAGAGCTTAACTTGTAACCTATGGTTCAATATAAAATTAACAAGTTGATGCTTACTTTTAAAGTAGAATCATCAGCCACATCCAATTCTTTAGGATCAGAAAAATAGTCACTTGAGTCACTGCATTTAATTAAATAAATAAGAGAGAAGTCAGATCTGTCAGCTATGCAATCAATCAACCTCCCCCCCCCCCCCCCCCCCCCCCAAAAAAAAAAAAAAAAAAGAACCCTCCCAGAGACACCAAATTCCAAAAATCTTCTGGGAAAGAAAATAAAGTTTAAGTTTCAAGTTATTGAAATAAGCTTCCATCAACCTACGATTATCTAAGCAGCCAACTAATTGCTTTACTACCAGAAATGGGAGATTTTAGGAAAAGAAAGAGGGATCATTGACAGTCCCCTTAAAAAGCAGAGATAAGAGTAATGTAGTCAAGGAGCTTATAAAAGTTTCCAACTTGTTTAAGCACTTTGGTCGGACTTCTTCTACAATATTCAGCCAAACAAGCACAACCACCAAATTTGCATGCATTTACAACAATCCATTTACAAGTGAGAAGGGAAAAAAAAGTTCAAAAAGCACATACTCATTAATGGCCCCCAGCCAGTCAGGTACATCTGCCTGAAATTGTTCACCAATACGGACAACAGTTCTATATGACCTTTTGTCAACCAACATGGCCTGTATCGGGTTGCTCGAGATAATTCTTCCGTCCCCTGAGGTCTCACCTTCCCAGTTCGATTCCATTGTCCGCTTGCTAAGGGAGCAAGGAAGACAATACCAATCAAACCAGTCCTCATCTGCCCCTATGATTTTCACAACATTATCGCAACAAGATAGGTGGAACGCTGCTTCACAACAGTCACATATCAACATCTTGGAAGATTCTTCAAAAATCTCACAAGCTTTACACGGTAGAGAAGCCTTGATGCTAATGTCATCTCTGTTAAAGGCACACGAGAAAACACGCTGACCCTGATCTCCAACATCATCTTTTAGTATTGTCGATAAGCATAATTCTTTATATTCCATTTGGGTCAGAATGCGCTGCGGTATTTTTTGAACAGGGGCATTTTTTGATGATTTTGAAGGTATGTTCCCCTTCACAAGGGCTTTGGTTAATGAAGTACTAGTTGTGCATTGGTTTGAATCTCGTACAAAATCAGAAGATTGGTCTTGGGGCTCCTTTTCTTGTAAGATGGCAACACCACCTCTTGAAAGTTTTCTCCTTTTGTAGAAAAGACCATGACCTTTTGGAGTTGGTGTGCTTTCTTTATGTAATTCTGTACAATTTTCACCATTTCCCTTATTGTGTTGATATCTGTTCTGATTTCTATCTGCATCACAAGGTAGGTCAGTACTCCTGTGTCCTTTTCTGTGGTCAGATCTGAATGAAGATATCTCAGTTCCCATCATTCCCCCAAGACCAACCAGCAAAGGTCTTAAGCCCACTATGCTGATAATTTGGTACTATCAGTATAATTATATCTTGGTGAATGAAAACTGCTGGTGGTATCTCTTTTCGAGGTTGCCAATAAATCGTCCTGGCTGGGAGGAAACATTGGAAATGAGATGAATAGGAATATAGTAAAAGTATTATAAATAGATTGCATGTGATAGTCATGGAAGAAGAAGAAGAAGAAAACAAGGCAAAAGTAGAACAGGAAAAAGCTGCTTTAGTAGATTTGTCTTCAAATTTTGCAAATACAATAAACGGAACTTGCTGAAAGAATTTTACAAAGTCAAAACTACTGTTCTTGCATCACCTCAGATGTAAAAGATGTATTTGTCCCTTTAATAGAGAAGCTTCACTAACCAACAAAAAAAAGAGTTAGGTTTGTCAAAATTATAAAAAATTACCTAGTTCAAGTCATACAAAATGGAGGATTAGGAAAGGGACGGAGGGTTTCAGTGATGTCTATCCCTAATATTGCTTGGCCAACAACATAACAATACAAGAAGTAATGATTTGAGAATCGTGAAATTTAAACTTTAATTTTGAAAATCGTGAACCATGATGCAAATTCAATTAAGTGCCAAAAGTAAAATCTGATTGTATTCCTAACAGTAAATGTGATATATGAGTTGCAAACAAAATATCATCTAAAAATTAAGACTAAATGATCATAACAAAAAAAAGCTTGTTGTAAACATAAGCTAAAAGCGTGATTATGTTAGATTTGGGAATTCACCTCACCAATTGTAAAACATATCAGAACTAGAATAAACAGAAATTTGGTTTCTAGACAACCATGGATAAAATCCTATAATTCAATTGTACTAGGTCATGTTCTAAATGGATTATAAGGTCATAGAAAAAAGAAATGTAATTTTGCTTATAATAGGGTTACTTTTCTTTCCAAATCACTAAACTTAAATGAAGTGAAAGTAGGATTTCTCCCATAAGATGCTTACAACAAAGATCCTAGAAGTACTTACCTCGTTATCACTAAATTGTTTACAAAGTCTTCATTCTGATTCTTTGGTAGAGAAAGAAAAAGGAAGAGGAAGGTAAGGGAAAGGCAATGTCCAAAGGATAAGAAGCAGAGGTAAGGAAGATTATATACTTAAAAAAAAACCCTATTTTGGATTATCATCAAACCTTTCTATTTTGTCAGTTGCATCCCTAACGTGGATGTAATAAAACTCGATTTGGAGACCAAATGAAAGCTTAGTGTAGGTCTAAGGCATTTTTGGTGAAAAAAAGCCTTGAATCTAAGTTTTTGGAACTTACGAAAATGAAGAACAAGAGTTAGATGAAACAAGACAAGACGGAGAAATCGACGACCATGCTGCAAAAAGTTTTATGACTAATGGAACTCTTGGACAAAAAACAGCTAGGTTCACGGGTGTGAAAATTTCACAACCTAGTCACAGAGACAGGTCAAATGCACCACTCTCATAGCTTGCTCAAGCATTGCATTCCTATAGCCTTTCAACTTTATAAAAAAGTTTCCATAACTCAAGAGGAAAGAAAAGTTATATTGAAATTTTATAAAAAGGGAGTTTTCTGACCATAATGACTAATCTCTTTTCTCCTTCAAGCAGAATCCTAGCTGTCGCCTCCGACTCCGACCAGCGATTCTCCCACACTCCAAGACGTCTAGGAGTTTAAGTGCTCGAACAGTGAAGTTCAAAATTCTAAGACTAAGGCAATACACAAAAGAGAAAGGATTATTAGCAAATGAAAAAGGAGTTTCTCTTCTTCTATTCTTCTTGTTCCTTATTCCATTGGATTGAATGGTTTGTAATGTCAAAACTGAATCTATTGTGCCTTTTACTCGCCCTACAGCCAACTTCTTTTCATATGGTAGAAATGATGTAGCCCAGTTACCTTTATTGTTTATTACTTGGTTAATTTAGTCTATTTTATTGTTTCTTGTGTGTTGATTTATTTTGTGGGTACTTGAATACTTTTATGGTTTGTGGTGCACCAAATTCATAAAACTTATAGGTATTTAAGCCATGGACCAAAAGGTTAAACTCAATACCATAATTACACAAAATAAACGTAGGAACTTGAATTACAAGAGTATCCCTAGAAACTTTAGGGACACCATATAATATCACCAAAAGTAATGGGTTTAAATTTGGATGTGGATCCACAAGAGTGAAAAACCGACTAAACTAAATATGGGTTGTTGTGCCTATGAGAATGGAGCAATACCTAACCTAAAATCATGCTCCCTCGACACAGCAAGAAATAAAATAAATTATCAAGTATCACAATATAGGAACCACGGTAAGTCAAATCTACCCTAGGATTGTTTTAATGCATAGAAACCCCACTTTTCAGTCAGTTATATCACTAGCCCTCTCCGAAATACAGTCCAACTGTCCAAGTGAATAAGATTCGATACAAGGTATCAACCATCATGAGCTAGTTTAGTAAAGTATGTTCAAATGTAAGATTATTTAGCAAGATAGGTTCTCTAAGTTGAAGATAAGATGTTGGAAACCCTCTATGTTCGCTTGTTTTTCATCTTTTATCTGCACCTTAAACTATAGTCCCAATAAATGAAACTACAGCTTGATAAAGCCTAGATTTCAATCATGATGAGTTATTGAGATGGGTATTATTCAAAGCTCTCTTAGGGTTCTTCGATATTACCAAAGTCGATACAAAATAAAAATATCAAGACGTAGCATATAATAATAGTAAATCAAAGAAACTAAGAAGCAAATATAATATCTAGCCCTTACCACAATAGAAATGGAGAAAAGCAAGTCAATTAAATGATTCAAGCCTCTCTAGATTTGATCTCAAGCTCATTGATTCAATTCCAGACCAGCAACATTCATCAATTATATAGCTCGCATCTTGATATTGGGAAATCAGCAGCTCTCCTACTATATCAGCATTAAGAATAAATGGAAGAAAATCAAACCACCACCCACATAAATTGGCATCCCCAGTAAATCAAATTACTTCCGGCCAGAAAGAAAAGGTAAATAACCCTAGCACCCTAACACCCTCCACGGTCCCACCCCTCTCCTACCACCCTCTTTTTCCCACACTCCCCAACCAAACCAACGAAAGCAACAAGCATAAGCTCATCAATGGCGTAGACCTATCAAATCCCAAGAGTAACCCGCCGTTCTCAAGAAAACATCATATTGGTTTACTTTAACATGAGAAATTTAGAAGATCAATTCAGCAGCATATATGCTGGAAGACCTAAAGTCCCCTTTTCCCTTCAATTCCTAATCTACAACAGGCCAGCTAATGAAAATCAATCTATACTCTATACCTCAGTCCAACAATTATCTAACCCAGGAACCAATTTCAGGGTATCTAATGGCCACAACAGTACAGCACCATATGCTAATCAACTTTTAAAGAAAGCATAGAGAACACTTCCAGACCAGAGATGTACTGGAAAATATCCCAAATGATGGGATAAATGCATGAATCTGGACAAATATCACTCTCACAAGGGTAAAATGACTATAATTTTTTGAAAAAGATACGGACTTGGGAAGTATCTTACCGAAATCCACCAAGAATTCGCTCGGATCACTGAAAATGAACCAGATGGAGGTAATTCGAAGTTCGGATGTGGAGCTTTTGAAAGAGAAGAGCAAAAGCCACTGGCAGTCCCCCTTCTGGGGCTTTTACCTTTTCTGGTTTTTTCGGAAAGAAAATTAAAAAAATGGGGTGAAGTTTTAAAAAGGCAAAAGGACAGTTGTGTTTGCCTACTCCCTTTGTTTTGCAGCTTTGCTCTAGGACCAAGTTGATGCAACCAATTTCTTTTTTTTTTTCTTTTTTTTTTTGGGAATGTGATTTTAGAGATACGCCTGATTTTTTTAACGTTAGTGGTAAGTGACATTCTCCATCATATTATATTATGATTCTGATTGTTTAATATTATCAGAAACCTTAGTTCTTTTTCTTAAAAAAAAAAAAAAAAAAAAGAGAGAGAGAATTGCGAGCTCTTTTGAAGTTCCTGTGTTTAAAAAATGAAATAGCGTAACAACTTGCCTTTGAGCCAGTTGTCATTAGAAAAAGAAAGAATCTATCCTTTCTTATTTAGCTAATCAACAAATAGCCAAGGCTACAGAATCACAGAACTACGCTGCTTCATCGTAATAAGAACAATTGATTAGTTGGCCTATACAGTAATTTCTATGCTATTTATACTTTGTTCATGCCTTCATGGGCATAAACTGTAATTTCATGGGCATAAAATGTTTATGCCTTATGCCTTGTCGAAAATATTTATGATAAAAAACTGAAAAAAAAAAATAAATATGTTTTTCTTTGGAAAAAAAGGGCAATTTATTTTTGTATTCTGTGTCCCTTTTTATATTTCATTAAAGTGCCAATCATCAAAACAGAAGACGGAGAACAGTTGGAATCTTGAACAATGCTCGCAAGTCAACAACAGATTTCGGACCTAAACATAAACACAGGTTTATAGTTCCATAGATTATTTGCTCATACTTATTGCCCTTCTTTAAATGCACATGCCCACAAAACGTATTGGTAACCTTGGGCTGGTACATCGTATCAGTTTCGGAAGCCGTTTTATGTCCCACGTGCACCAACAGGTTGGTCAACAAAAATTCGTCTTCCTCTGCATAGCTCTCCACTCAGCAAATCTCATCACGACGACCATCCAATCTAATTTCGCCTGTTAAGATTTACGTACGAATCTGGTATTAATCACGGAGCAGAATCTGGTATTAATCACGGAGCATCCATTATTGATTGAACGGTTGCATCTAGGACGGTTGGGATGCAGCTATCCACTCTGTAAATCACGCAGAGGATATCATTCCTGTTCAACATATGTGACTTTAAAAATGAGAACAAAGATATGTGAAAGAGCCAAATAATTTCAACCAATGTTTCGTATCTATATTGCAGGAAAAATCTGTGTAATTCGTTGTCCACATTAATCAGAAAAAAAAAAAATTACGAGTAAAATCAACTATCACGAATCTAAAAAATTATTATCTATAACCTATTTTTCCCCAAAAAAAAAAAGGAAAATAAAATGGAAACAGAAAAACTATTCCTAAAGATATTCTGAAACAATTAATATCTAAATGCAAAACAAAATTTATGATTGTAAAGGTACACAAGAAGAAACAGCGTCTTCTTTAGCGCACATAGCTTGTACCACTTTTATTGGGGCCTTAGCCTTGAGCATCATCTCATCATACTCCTCTTCGGGCTTAGATAATGCTACAATGGCGCCACCTGAACCAACTGAGACCTCCCCATCACACCAAACAATAGTTCGTATCACGATATTCAAATCAAATGTGCCATTGTATGAAATAAATCCAATAGAGCCAGAGTAGATTCCCCTAGGGCAACTCTCAACCAAGTCAAGTAGCTCCATGGACCTAAGTTTAGGAGCACCAGTCATGGATCCACCAGGGAAGGCAGCTCGAATGCAGTGGATAGGGGTGAGGTCAGTTCTTTTCTGGCCTTGGATAGTGCTGACCATGGTGTGTACAGTGGAGTATGACTGAACCTCCATCAGGCGGGGAACCTGCACTGTGCCAGGCTGGCAGACACGACCTAGGTCATTTCGTAGGAGGTCTACTATCATTAGATTCTCAGCTTGATCCTTTTCACTGGAAAAAAAAATGTCCAGAGTTATCAGAATAATGTAAATTGCCCTTTTGCACATTTATCAGGTATTTTATGTTCTTTGAAAATAACATCCTAAGTTAATATAAGAAGTTCGACCCAGTGCTTATTACCTTAATTGCAATAAGATCCCACAAATTCTACTCGCATCAAGATGAATACTTCTTAGTTTTATAACCATTAGATTATGATGATGTGAAATGTGTACTTCATTAATTATTAACAAGTTGCCCATCCAGCAAGTCAAACTTCCTTTGCTTGGAGAGAGCCCAATTTAACCAAAAAATTAAGCCACTAGAAATAATTTCGATGTTGGCTTCCAATTGCTCAGAAAAATGTCATGCTGCATTTGTCCTCCTTACAGGAATAATTCAGTTGATTCACGGGACAACCATTTTTTTAAAAAACCCATTATAACCTGAAAACTAAACAACCCCCCAAAAAATAGAGACCAGTTGCAATGAAAATGTGGTGTCCAATGCATGCAACGGGAGTTATTTGCAAATTTTTACAACAACGATTGAAACAATATGAAAAACAAACCAATTAGTTCACCTTGGAAGACTAAGATACCTGTATTGCAGTTGCAACTTAAGCCTCTCATCCTCCTCGATAGTGTTTCCACGGGATATCGTACCCTTGATAGGCTTCGCCTCTAATATACCATGCCTATCCAACCTCAAGAACCTCTCCGGGGAAGAACAGCAAACAGCTAGCTTCTCATATTCAAAATTCAACCACGCAGCATAAGGAGCTGGATTCTTCTCTCTTAATTTAAGATATAATCCCAATTTATCTATGTCTCCTACTCTTCTCCTTTGTTGAGATGTCAGACATAGCTCATAGCTCTCACCATCTCTTATAAAATTCAAACATTTTGCAACATCCCTCAAGTATTGGGTTTTGGACTTCTCAGGGGTGAAAGACATTTCTCTCTGCGGCGATGTTTTGGATGAGAATTTCGTGTTCATAATTTTGGGTCTTGCAGCCAATGGGATAAGTTTCTTCTCAGTTTCTACGAGCCATTGGTTATTAAAGTTTGTAGAATCTCGTATAGAGAGAAGGTACACATCACCATTGGTATGGTCAATTACTAAGAGGTTGTCAGAAAAAAAGAGACATGCATCAGGAGTTGTTGATTTGTGCCGGTTTACTGATGCACCACATTCAACTTTAAGGCCATACCTGTTTTAGCAGAGAAGAATAAAATGTTTTTCAAAAGCACGAAATTTACACTTCAGAAATACTAGAAATAATTGGTAAAGAAATTGAAAGGTTGGAAATTATACCCAAGAAAGCCCACAAAGCCACCAAAGAAATCAAATGGTAATCCCTCAAAATCTTGTTCATCATACTGGAATGATTGGATTTCCTATAGAAAATAACCATGCAAACCATTGAATTGAGTTGAATTGCCTTAAAAGGAAATCATTTTGTACCCTTTGATAAGATCATGCAGAATCCAACATTAAGGACCCTTCCTTTAAATGTCATCACCCTCCTACAAAAATTCACTAAAGAAAGAAAAAAGAGGGGAACCCCACCACACCAGGCATGAGTGATGGAAAGAAGTGATAACAAGGGACATTTCTCCAAGAACTAGGAAGAATAATATATACAAATATGTAATACCCATCTATACAGAGGTACAAAAGATATTGCTCGTATTGTCATCATGGAAGAAAATAAGATGAAAACCTTATCAATGAACTCAAAAAAGCCATCCTTGAGGAAGTTTGTTTTGATGGATCCAGAGCTGTCCCGAATCAAAAGGTGGCCTCCACTTTTGGATCCATTACTGCAGTATAATAATTATGTATCAATATAGCAAATTAGCAATAATGTAATATGTAAAACTGCAAATCTTATATTCTTCATACCTTTGATCTATCAGACGAAAAGTCAGTTGCTTCCAGAGAGGTCCTCCTTTGCCTCCCATGAAAGAAAAGCGTGCTCTATTCTGAAACAAGTAGCACTCATTATAATTTATTAAAAAAAATGTTGAGAAAGTTGTTTATTTTTTTTAAAAGCTATATCAATTGTGAATATCATGATCACTATGTGCAAATAATATTTAAACTGGATATTGCAATTTCTCACAAACACTTATTGAACATCAAGACTTCCCTTTATTTTTCCCTTCCCTTCCCTTCCCTTCCCTTCCCTTCCCTTCATATTTGTAAATTTGATTGGGCTTGTGCTTAGCAAGTCCTAAGGAACTTAGGAGATGCATATGCTCCACATCAGAAATTAATCACCGAACTTGTTTCTTTCTTTGTTTTCCCCCTCAGAAGCTACTGAACTTGCACTTTCTGTGCCCATAAATATTTGCTCAATTCTCATCCATGCCATAAACAAATAAAGGAGACATTTCCCAGTTTCTATTTCTAAATCCTAGCCTATTATACCCTCCTTACCACTTCTCTATTCCACACCTGCCACCCTTCGCCCAATAACCAAGCTTGCACAAACCTCTCTCAATGCTCAGAGGAAGGAGTAATAAAGTATGATGGAGATAAAAATGGAGTAAAACGTGAGTCCCGTCTGCTTCTTTGGCAGAGAAACTGTAATTTGATTGGGGTATTAAGTTCAGACTGGCGGAAAATGAATTATAAGAGTGATCAATTTGTAACATAGGGTACAAATTACAGATTTCCGAAGAAAGTTCTGCATAAGTATTTCTAAAAATATTACTCTGCAGAACTAGAAAGACATCATACACCCAGCTAAAACCTAGAAAACATAACATGTACCTCCTCTTATTGTTTCTTTAATGTCACCAGTGTTGTGTGTATTTAGTTTCTCGATTTGAAGAGATAAACAGTCAGGAAAGAGAGGTAATTTAACTATCTTCTAAAGTAAATGGGAATTAAAGAGGCATGAAAGTTAGTCTTTATGTTCGGAGATCATTCTTTCATCATGCTTTGAGGGCATAAGCAAGCCATAACTGTTCAAGGCATACAGAATACTGGCAATTAGGGAATGTGTCGCTTCCCTAGTTCACATTGCCCCTTAAAAAAAAACCCTTTAAAAAGGCTTTTTAATCAATACAACAGAAATTTTAACAAATAAAATTAAATGCAAAATATTACTCCTTAAAACCTGATCAGTGGAAGAACTGTCTAACCAAAAGGTATCTCCTGCATTCTGGTTGCCAAATAACTCGGAAAATATCTTCCCCCGGCCATCAATTCTATTAGCCAACCCATCCAGCTTCTTCCATTGCAATTTCAAATACTTTCTTTTATTTTCTCTAGTTCCATTTAAAAATTTGTCATGCATTAGGTGATCGTTAGCTTTTTTTATACTGTTCAATGATCCATTTGTGAACAAATCAAGCTCGCTGCCTATGTCTAACACCTGAAATAGAATGACTACAGTCAAGAGTATGAAAAAAGACAGGAGAGATCTAAAAGAAATGAAAGAAAAATGTTACAGTTTTACCACTAACAGTGAACCTTTCTGTCATGAAGTGGTGGGGTACGAAGTCCATGTTCCACAGTCAGCTTTTTAAAATTCTGAAAAATCTGCCTTCCAAAAGAAGTGGCAATGCTCTCAGGATGAAACTACAATATCAAACAAAATGGGGGAAAAAAAAAGGGTGTCATAATGGAAGCATGAATTTGAAACCATTTATTTTAAAAATAAATATGGCATTATGTATGCGAGATCCGAGATGGCATGTCATTTTCTTTCAGACTGATAAAGAATTCCAATGTTAATCTTGAAAGAAAGAAGAAACAAAACGGACCCATCTTTCTCACATGCCAAGAAACAAATAAATCGCACTGGAACTACCAACCAAACAAAAGTTGGGTTAAAAAATAATTATCACAGTTGTAGGGACAGCATTCCAGTTTGCTTAGGCTCCAGAGCATCATGAAACAATTGAAAAGTCAGAAGAGTAACACACAGTAAAGTACCTGGACACCATAATGTGGCCTTGAAGTGTGCATCACTCCCATTAACACACTCTCAGTAAGTTCATAACCGGAGCTTCCATTGGTAATTGATAAAGGACTGCTGATTGTACAGGGGTGCTCAGCCTCTAAATATGAGAGGGTACAGTCAGAGGTAGTCCATGCTATTGGTACCAGCTCCTTAGGTAGAGAATTTGCTTGAATAACAAGAGAGTGGTACCTAACCACCTAGAAGAAGTTAATTTATTCAATTAGTTATCTTATATTGAATTCTTATTACTTTTCTGAAAAGAAACAGAAAAGCTAGAAAGCATACTGAAAAACTTCAAACCTTAAAACCAGATCTTCTACCAGATGGAATATGTTTGAAAAGATTGTGTCCTGTATGCTCTATCTCACTGTGAATGTAAAGGCAATAATATTGATAAGAATAACAACAACAGTGATAGTAAAATGAGGATGAAGATGACAACAACGACTACAATGGCAAAGCCAGTATATAAACACTTGATAAGGATGACGAGAAAAGAAAATCAACATCAGCCACAATGCCAGAACTAGTTCTGAATGGTCCAATACGAGCATAGACCAGTCAAACAAGCACCACCCAAAGTTATAATCTGTAGTTACTAAATTGAGTCTCAGTTTCTTTATTGAGGCCTAATCAATAATGTACATGCTGAAAATATTGGATTTAACTTTATCTTAAAATGCAATTAAGTACATTGCAACAAGCACCGTACAAAGTTATAATCTATCCATTCTGTACTAGTACTGTTGAATCATTTATAACATTTTAGAGGAAAATTACCTGAGACGGCCATGTACTGCTTCAGGAGCATGTGCAATTTTGGCGCCGTGTACAAATCCCAAGGCCTAGCACAAATTTAACAAAAGAGAGAGTGTGTGAAAAAAATAACTCTATGATGGTATCTACTTCACTTCAATCTCAATTAAAATTATAATAATGAAGAAGTATACCAATTTACCTGGTGACCGAGACAGACACCTAGTATTGGAATATCTCCACACTCACGTAGTATATGCAAACAAACACCTACACCAAGTATTAATCATTATGCATAAAACTTGTTCTTGCAAGCCACAGATTACATGAAATGAAATGAAGTAAAATAAAACTGACCTATATCATCAGCACACATGGGTGAACCAGGACCAGGAGAAATGACAATGTTATCAAATGCCTTCTTCTCATACAAACAATCATATATGTATTCCCATGTCCACTCATCATTGTATATCACCACTGGTGCCACTACGGATCAAAAATGAATCTCCAAATTATTAGACCATCACTACAAAATACAAAAAAAAAAAAAAAAAAAATACATAGAATTGGAAGATAGAGATAGAAAGGATATTCATTAACTAACCTCGATTGACAACAGTTAGTTCTTGAAAGATGTTATACGTATAGCTATCGTAATTATCAATCAAAAGCGTGCGAACAAGCTCGTGGTCTCCTTCGCCAGCGCCTTCGCGCCGGACGGAGCAGAGGCGGCGCGGGTGGTGAGAAGGAAAGCGAGCGGCGCCGAGTCCGAAACCGCCAGGAGAGACGGCGGAGGAGCGGCGGAGGCAGCAGGGGTAGGAGCGAATCCCTAATGGTGTCGTGGCCATGCTTCTTTTCAGAGACAGTGGCGGGCTCGAAATTTGGTGCTGTTTTTTTGTTCGTTTCCTTCCCTCTTATTTTTCTATTTTTCTAATTTTCTGGCGAAAAAGCGTTTGTGCGGCTATGGATTCGGTAATGTTTTGTTTTCTTTTTCTACGAGCGCTTTTTGGAAACCGGACCGGATGTTCCGGTTTAATAGTTGATTGTGAACCGGTTACTAGACCGGTGTGTCAAGGTCCGCCGAGTTTTCAGATGCATTTTTTCTTTTTATATTTTTTGTCTTTTGACTCTTTTAGTTTTTGCTGTGGTTTAATTGAGCCGGTGAATTTTCTGCTGGACCAGCTTTTTCTTGAAAAGGGTGAATTGCATTAAAGAGTACGGACCCCACCTGCTTTTCCTTTTATTTTTTGTTTGTTGAGATTTTCTGGAGACTCCAATTGGATCCCAACCGTTGCGTTTGGGGCGAATAAAATTGTTATAATGGTCCTCAAATATTACGGTTACACAGAAAAGAATGGGCTCCAAGAACGCTCCAAGAAAGGCTTTCTTCTTTGGCGACTTTTCTCGTTCTCTTAGTGTGGATACGGGTTGGGTCGAGAGCGGCCTGAGTCCATCTTCAGCCCAGTTTAATAGTAATGCCTCTTCTCCAGTTACTTGCTCAACTCCTCCGGTTCTTGTGTCGAAGCAACCAACAAGAGGAGCGTCTGAACAGGAGGTGAGAAAGGCGAGTTCTACTGCTCCGACGGAGCAGTTTAAGGCTAAAAGGGGTGATCTTGCACCCTTTGATAAAAGCGATTTCAACCGCTGGATAGTGAATAGATGCCTTAGATGTGGTTTGACTGGTCATAAAGCAGCGCGGTGTAGAAAAGCAAAGTTGTGCTATCGGTGTCGTTGCACAGGACACAAGAATATCCTCAAGTATTTGAAGAGAACACAAGATAGCATCCTCGTGTACGGTGGAGACCAAGAGCTCGTTGTAAGTGGTTACACCGATGCTAGTTTCCAAACCGATCGAGATGATGCTAAGTCACAGTCCGGCTATGTATTCCTGCTCAATGGTGGTGCCGTAAGTTGGAAAAGTTCCAAGCAAGAAACTACGGCCGATTCCGTCACCGAAGCGGAATACTTAGCGGCTGGTGAAGCAGCGAAAGAAGGCGTATGGATCAAGGAGTTCTTGACCGAGCTAGAGGTGGTTCCAAGCATCTCAAGTCCAGTGGATCTCTACTGCGACAACACGGGAGCCATAGCTCAGTCCAAAGAGCCTAGGTCTCACCAAAAGACCAAGCACATTCTACGACGATTCCATCTTATCCGTCAGTTTGTGAATGACGGGTGGATCAAGGTCAAGAAGGTGGACCGTGCCGCGAACACAGCGGATCCTCTAACAAAGCCTTTGTCTCGAGCCGCACATGAGTTGCATGTTGCATCCATGGGGATTAGGCGTATGCCTGAGTGGCTTTGAGTTGTATCTTTTACTTTGAGGCTTTAGTATGAGACATGTATATTTTGGATATTACATTGAGTACTATGCACTTGCTAGAAGTCATTGTTGATTGACTCTAGGCCAAGTGGGAGATTGTTGGAGTTATGTCCTAGAAGCCAATCATTATGGCTACTTCTATGGTTTATGTTATTGATGATATTTTATCATTTGTTCCTTGATTTATTTATTGATAGATCATTCAGGTTGAGGATCTGAATTGTAGATCTCTATAATTCATTTGTTCATAAATGACAATAATAAATCTAAAGATGTCCATAATCTTGATAATTAACAAGGAGCATTAATTATCAAATAAGATTAGTATGCAAGTTAAACGATGATTAAGTTCTACAAATCATAGGTAAGGAGTTACCAACTTAATTGCATATGTATATGTTGTGGAACATAGTACAGGACTTGACCCAAATGAAATAAACATATGGATTGTGTTATGTGTCATTGTTTATTTCATATGTTGTTGATTCTAAGTTTGAGATGCTCAGCTTTTCCACATGAGGATAGGTTCAATAAATATCGTCTAACGTTGATTCCTGATAAAGGCTGCTATACGGACTTTATTTATGTTCTCTTGAATTGTGCGGGGAAAAGTTGTTCATCAAGAAAATCGTATGTCCCTCATTAGTTTACCTAGTGAGTGATGATATCTGTTTGGGCCCCTTGATGGAGATGGATTGTTTGCTAGCAACTTGTACAATCATCTCTATATCAATAAATGTATAATCTGCAAGAGTGACACATTTCTATCTTGGATTATACAAGGATATCATGTGACATAAGAATCAAACAAGGAAATACTTTTATTTCTTATGCAGGATTGAGATATTGTAGCTGTACACTATTTATGCGAATTGGAAATCATAACGTGTTGCTAGATACCGCTTATGATTAATGGAAATAAATAACGATTTATTCTCCATGGCCAACGTAGCATAAATCCTCAAAAAAGGTCACACAAATAGAACCTGAACCACACGTGTATTATTTATTTGTATTGGAGAATACAAAACATGATGGGTTGATTAATTAATTATATACCGTTATGAACCGTTATAATTAATTATATCAAGGAGATCATGTTAGAATAAATTAATACATAAACCAACCTATTGTTAATTATCATCAATTTGATAATTAAATAGTCTCAACTACATTTAATATAATTGTTAGAATTATATTAAATATATAGGCTTTAAATTGCTAAGTCTAATTAAGCCCAAAATAACAAACAATTAATAGGCCCATTAATTAATTGAATTAATATGGCCAAGAGGGATTAATTCACACTTTGGTGAATTGGGCTAAAAGCCCAAAAAGGGATTTCGGCTAGGGGCTAGGGCTTGATGGCACTCTTGTAATTTGGTTGAAGTTTGGAAGAGAAATGAGAGCTCTATAAATAGACCCCAAGGGGTGACCTCTCATCCCACTTTCTCTCTCCTCTCTTCCCTCTTACCCTAGCCGCCACCATCCTTCCTCTTTGGAGATTTTCGAAATCTCCATTAGAGGAGCTCTCATCCTTTGTTTGTTAGGGCCCATGTGTTGGGATTAGCCACATAATTAAAGTGTTAATTGCAATTAAGGCTTGGTTGCTCTAAAAGCTTGCTAGCACAAGCTTTTGAGAGGTGGTGACGTTTCTTGGTGGATTAGAGGAAGGAGAAGAAGGCACGGAGTGCACGCCATCGGTTCCCACGCCTTGGACAACCTCACAAGAACGATTTGTGAGAGGTACAACATCCTCCTCCCTTTCTCTCTTGGTTTTGGTGCCGATTCGGTATTTTGCACTAGGTCCTTTGCACGATTGTGTATTTCATTATTCTAATAGTAGAATAAATGAATTTATGACACTTTCTAACACAAGAGTAGAGTGGAATGCTGCTGAAGAAGCCAGATTCAATAATCTGACAAACTTCACTCCAGGAGTCAGCAATACCAGTTCACAACCACAAATAAAGAAGAAGAAGAACAAAAGAAAGCCAAAGAAGAAGGCGACTACCTCTCCAATTAGCAAGAAGAGAAAGGTAACTGCTGGAAATGTTGGCAATGAAGTCACACCAACTGTTGGCATCAGAGGTGTTGATACTGGTAATGCTGGGACAGGTATTAGTCATGGTGCAATTACCAGATCATAGGCTAGATTGGGCAGTGGCACTAGATATACTGGTATCTTGATAGGAGATAGGAGGGTCATCAATGAACCAGAGAAGGAAGTAGCTGGCAAAGGCAAAGGGGTTGCTATTAATGAGGAAGCTCAGATGAGGCTGGCAGCATAGAAAAGCAGAGAGGAAAATAGAAGAAGGGAGATAGAAGGTCCTGGACAGACTAGTGGGGCCAAAAAGTCTTCTGCTGTGCTAGCTATTCCAGCACCCACTGCTGTTGTTTCTCCTAAGAAAACACCAATTTCAGCACCACCTGCCATCAAAACTACTTCTTCTTCTGCTCCTTCTGTTCCACCTGGTTTTACCAGAAACATGGCCAGACCAATGGCTAAAAAAGAAACTGATTCAAGCACCAAAGCCAAAGCTGGTAAGAAAAGAGCAGTTGCTGGTGACAAAAACACTAAGACTGGGACATTTAATATCCAGTCCCAAAAGGTTACTTACAGTAAAGGTATGGGCAAGGAAGTAGTTAAGGCAGCAACTGAAGGAATGCACTGCACAATTGGTGATATCCCTGACATCTTAATGGACTTGGCAGAGGAAGGAGCCATTGAGATGAACAAAGACCTAGACCTGGTGTTCCGGAATGATGAGCCAATCACTGAACAGCAAGGATTCAGAGACAGCTAGCATGATGCATGAAGAGAGCAATTCCATGTCTTTCAAGTTCAAGATCATGGAAGCCCAAAACTTAGCACTTCAGCAACAGATTAAGCTGCTGCAGGAGAGCCTCAGACAGAAAGGCAATGATCAGGAGAATGCTTTGGTCATCAGCTCTCCTGATGGTTCCATTAACTCCTCTGACAGCATCAGCAGCCTAGGGGATTCTGATCTGGAGGGTTTGAATGTTGCTGAGGATCCTAACAATGAAGGAAACACAAACAAGCAGAAGGAAGGAGATAACAACATGGAAGAGCCTGTGCAGATGCAGACAACTGGAAATAGAACTAGTCCAATCAATCAGGCCAATCCAGGTACATGTTTAGCTCTCCCCTTTAGTTCCTTTAATACTGATAATGTGTTAGATTTGTTGGATAGAGTTGGCATCTCTGTTGATTTGACTAATGCTAATAGAAATAAGTACTTGTTAGAAATTTTAAATGTTGGTTTCAATCCTTCTAGTAGTATTCAGAAAGATAGCTATAATTCTTTAAGTACACAAGTTGATAGAAGTAGTAATTTGGCTCCATCTCCCTTCATTAAGTTTCTCAATTGGAACTGTAGAGGGTTGAGAGGAGCCAATAAACTTAGTTATCTAAGAGACATCATCAAAGATGAACACTTGGATATTATAGGTATTCAGGAAACAAAAAGAGATAGCTTTAGGAAAACTCTTTTGATCAACATCTCTAGTAATCATAAATGGAAGTTTATAGCTTCTGATGCATCTGCTAGAGGTGTTTTGTTAGGGGTTAACCCCAACAAATACAAAGTAATTGATTGGAAAATTTTGAAGTTTTCCATCACTGTCAAAGTTATTCATATACTTTCAAATATCACATTTTCCTTCACTACTGTGTATGGACCTTCCAGTTCACAAGGTAAAAAGGAATATTGGAAGGAACTGAATGATATTGGCAAAGATATTGATACACCTTGGGCAATAGGAGGTGAATTCAATGTAATTAGAAAAAAAGTTGAGAGAAAAGGTGTGAGCTTTGATGCTAAAAACAGCAATTTGTTCAACAAATGGATTGAAGCTTTCAATTTATTGGACATGAGATGTTTAGATTGGAAGTTCACTTGGGCAAGAGGAGGGCAAAGTGAGCAGTTTGCTTGTCTTGATAGAACTTTTGTAAATCAAGACTGGATAGACATGTTCAATCACACCACCTCCTATAGTCTAGCTAAGGGTTTTTCTGATCACAACCCTATTATTCTTGATTCAGCTAGTCCTAACCAAATCTTGCCAAACACTTTCAGATTTGAGAAAGTATGGTTGCAAGAAGAGGATCTGAAAAAAAGAATGCCAATTTGGTTAGGACAAGCAGCCATTGGATATGATAAGACTGTCAATTGGTTAGAAAAACTAAGCCTTGTAAGAGCCAAGCTAAAGGGTGGAGTAAAAACTTAGGTAAAGAAGTGAAAGTTAAAAAGAAGGACCTTTTAGCAAATATCAAGTCACTAGAGAATAGCTCAGAGACTAGGAATCTAGAAGAATTAGAGTTGAATGATCTTATAAACTCTATGAAGGAGTTATATGAGATCTACAACAATGAGGAGATCTTCTGGAGACAGAGATCCAGAGCTAAGTGGCTCAAGGAAGGAGATAGCAATACTAGTTTCTTTCATAAAATGGCCTCTTTCAATAGGAAGAAGAATTTAATCTCCCATTTGCTGATTGATGGCAAGGAGATTAGAAATACTTACACCATACAGAAGCATACTCTTCTTTTCTATAAAGAACTGTTTGGGATTGAGATGCCCACTTATGGGAAACTAAGTGTTGATTTCTGGTCTGAAAATGATAAGTTAGATTCAGCAGATAGTAATAGGTTAATCAAACCCTTTGAGGAGGAGGAAATTAAAATTGCAGTTTTTGCAATGAACTCAGAGAAAGCACCTGGACCTGATGGCTTCTCTATGTTATTCTATCAAGCTTTTTGGGAGCTTGTCAGAGAAGACATTGTTCAGCTTTTCAATGAATTTCATGCAGGAAATCTAGATATCTCTAAATTTAATAGAGCTACCATTTGTCTTATTCCCAAAAGCAAAGAAGCAACTAAAATTGGAGATTATAGACCACTTGATATGCTAAACTGTATTTATAAAATTTTCACTAAAGTTCTGACCAGTAGATTAGATAGGTTATTCCCAAACTTATTAGTGTTAATCAATGTGCTTATCTAAAAGGGAGATACATTTTGGAAGGAGTTGCTGCTGCACATGAAGTAATACATCATGTGCACAGCACTAAAGAAAAAGGTATTCTCCTGAAGTTAGATTTTGAAAAAGCATTTGACAATTTAAGTTGGGAATTTCTGTTTGAAACTCTTCATCAAAGAGGTTTTAATGATACTTGGATAGATTGGATAAGACAATTGCTGCAAGGTGGTAGAGTGGCAGTTAAAATTAATGGCAAATTATGTAGTTATTTCAGATGTAAAAAAGGGCTGAGACAAGGGGACCCTTTATCTCCTTACCTATTCATCTTGACCACTGAAGCTCTAACTAAATTGATTGAGAAGGGCAAAAAAGAGAATTTCTTTGAAGGCTTAGGACCCACTCTCTCTGATGGCAGCAAGGTGATGCATTTGCAATATGCAGATGATACCTTGCTTTTTGTCAAGTATGACAAGGAGGGATTAGAGAAATTAGCCATGATACTTAGAGCTTTTTCAAAACTGTCTGGCCTTAAGATCAATTTTGATAAATCTGAGTTAATTCCTTTAAACTTAAGCCCAGAAGAAAGAAACTGGGCTACTTTCCTGCTAGGCTGTAAAGCTGAAACTTTGCCAATTAAGTACTTGGGGCTCCCTCTCCATTGGAGAAAACCCAGTAGATTAGAGTGGAATAAACTTATAGACAAAATTAACAGCAAATTAGCTAGTTGGAAAGGCAAGATTCTCTCTCTTGGAGGCAGACTGGTACTATTGAATTCAGTACTGTCTGCAGCCCCTCTTTACTATCTTTCTTTCTTTAGATGTCCTAGTTGGGTAATTATGAAAATAGACAAAATTAGAAGGAATTTTCTCTGGGGTAGCACCCAGTGCAAAAAGAAAAAGATTAGTTTAGTTAACTGGGATACCATTTGCAGGAGTAAAGATCAGGGAGGCTGGGGGATTTTAAATTTGAAACACATGAACTATGCCCTCTTAGGCAAATGGGCATGGAATTATGTGTACAAAGAGCATAGATCTATTTGGAAGGAGTTAGCTGTCATTAAATATGATGGCAAGTTTGGAAACTATAAATCCTCAAATTTATGGAAGGATGTTTCTACTTTACATCCCCAGTATATGATAGGAGTTAAAAGAATTGTAGAAAATGGTTTACACATTAGGTTCTGGAAAAGATGTTTGGTGGGATAACATACCCCTTAGTGAACAATTTTCAAAAACTTATGAAAAAACCAAAAATGTCTCTAGCACTGTAGCTCAGTGCTATAACAAAGGCAAACCAAACTTGTTGTTAGGAAGAGGGGTCACTTTGGAAGTAAGGAGAGAAAAAATTGATTTATTCAGTATTTTGCATAACATTAACTTTACTAATGATCTGGATTCAGCTAGTTGGCTTCTGGATCAGAAGGGAGTTTATACTGTCAAGTCATTTTACAACTTTCTGAACCACAGATGACTAACTTGTAACTTAAATGAAACTGTTTGGCATCTGAAGATACCTCTGAAAGTCAAATTGTTCCTCTGGTTGACTCTGAACAATAGGATACTAACAGGGGATAATCTTCAAAAAAGGGGCTGGATTGGTCCCACCAAATGCCCCTTTTGTCAGAATGCTGAAACAGTTAACCATTTATTTGTAGATTGTGTAACTATTAAGGACTTCTGGTCAGGAATTAACATGTTTAATGATAAAGGCTTTTTGCTTAACTGTTCTTCTCTGTCTGACATTTGGCATAGTTGTAACAATTTGACTTTGAATGATAAAACTTATGCAAAAACTCTAGTAGCTGCTGTTTGCTGGAGTCAGTGGAATGAGAGAAACTTTAAGATTTTTAATGATTCAAAAGGCAAATTTGGATTTACTATTATTTTTAATGCTTTGCATTTGTTTCATTGCTGGACAGGTAATACCTCTGGCATGGAGGGAAGCTACAGAAGTTTGGCAGATTTGCAGAATACTGCTAGGAACAGTGCTGACACGAGTGAAGGACATGTTACAGATACAACTTCGTCAGCAAATAACTAGAGGCTGGTGCATGATGTTGTGTGCTATCTTGTGTCTTGTGTTTTTTCTTTATCCGCATTACTGCTTTACTCTGTTTGTGTCTGTTTAGCTTTGCTTTATACTGATATTGGAGATGTCTTGGTTAGAAGACATTCTCATAACTGATTACTTTTGAGTAGTTTAGCTGTTTAGATAAGAGAGTTGGCTTTTGTAGCCTCTCTTTTTACTCTGTATGTTGGAACTTTACTTAATGAAAAGCCGGTAACCCTACTTGGGTTGCTTTTATTTCAAAAAAAATAATGGGACTCAAAATGATTACCGGATAGTGTTTGTTCAGTTTTCTACTTTTCTTAGCTTTGTAATATAACATAATTAAACATAGTTTTCAAGTCCCGAAATAATATATTAAAGTTAGTCAATATATTAAAGGGATCACACCTAATGAGAATGACTGCGTACACTCTAAAACACGGATCAAGCGGTGTTTTAAAGTTATTTTTCAAGATTCAAAATTCAAATATCCGATTCAAACCGTACAATATGTTCTCCATACTAAAATATCTTTAGAAATAATTTTTTATATTTTTTGAATTATTTTATTATATTTTTTCGATTCTACAAAATCGCTGTAAATGGAGAGCCCAGAATGTTTTATTATTTTTCGAGCTCAGATCATGGTCCAAATTTTGATTCTTCAGTCTTCTTTTTTATTATTTTTTTAAAATTTTTTGCGAATTTGCCTTGAATAGGATTAGTTGGATACAACTTGCTTATCCATTCTTTATTTTTTTTTTCCCTTTACGCATTCTATTAGTATTGTGCATAACAACATGGAACTTTTTTTTTTCCCTCAAAAGTTCTTTTTAGTGAAGTTCCTTTATATCTTATATTTGATTTGGTTCGTTTATATGATATTTAAATTGACGTTTCAGGCTACTCTAAGGCACCTTTAAACAAGTGATCGAAAAACATTTGAAGTGTGTTCATATGAAGCATGCATGGTATAAAATTGGTTAAATGCCTCTTATGACTACAGCACATACTAATAGGGTTAAGAACTTGCTAAATTGATACTGATAACAACATAATTACATGTCACAGCATGTTGCGGCGAAGCCGAGACTAAATAATCTAGTAATCCAATAATTGTGATAAGTGAGTTCATAAGCATATCTAGACTGTATGAAGAACTTAAATATATATTATTGTGATCAAATTACATAAAATGAATATACAATCGCTCGAAATGTTCTAATATACCCAGAATCTGCTTAAACTGCACATTATATGCTTAATTACAGTACATAATCCAATCATTTTGAATAAGGGAGTTCATAAAAATATTCCAAACTATATGAAGATATTAAATATAGATTATTGTGATCAAATGACTTAAAATAATGCACAATCACTTGAAATGCTCTAATATACCAAGAATTTGTGTAATCTGCAAAATATATGCGTAATTACAGTGTATAATACAAACATTTTGAATAAGAGAGTTCATAAACATATTCTAGACTGTATGAAGAGCTTAAATATAGATTATTTTGATCAAATGACTTAAAATAAATGCACAATTGCTCAAAATACTCTAATATACCAAGAATCTGCATAATCTGCACATTATATGCGTAATTACAGTGTATAATCCAATCATTTTGAATAAGTGAGTTCATAAACATATTCTAGACTATACGAAAAGCTTAAATATAGATTATTGTGACAAAATGACATAAAATAAATGCACAATCCCTCGAAATGCTCTAATATACCCAGAATCTGCATAATCTACATATTATATGCATACTTACAGTGTATAATCCAATCATTTTGAATAAGTGAGTTCATAAAAAAATTTTAAACTATATGAAGAGCTTAAATATAGAATATTTTGATCAAATGACTTAAAATGAATGCGCAATCGCTCGAAATACTCTAACATACCCAGAATCTGCATAATCTGCACATTTTATGTGTAATTACAGTGTATAATCTAATCATTTTGAATAAGTGAATTCATAAATAGATTCTAGACTATACGAAGAGCTTAATTATAGATTATTGTGACCAAATGACTAAAAATAATTGCACAATCGCTCGAAATGCTCTAATAAACCCAGAATCTGCATAATCTGCACATTATATGCGTAATTACAGTGTATAAATCCAATAATTTTGAATAAGTGAGTTCATAAACATATTCTAGACTGTACAAAAAGCTTAAATATAGATTATCGTGATCAAATGACTTAAAATGAATGCACAGTTTCTCAAAAAGCTCTAATATACCGAGAATCTTCATAGTCTGCAAATTATATGGGTAATTACAGTGTATCCAATCATTCTAAATGAGTGAAATCATAAACATATTCTCGACTGTATGAGGAGCTTAAAAATAGATTATTGTGATCAAATGACTTAAAATGAATGCGCAATCGCTCAAAATGCTCTAATATACACAGAATATGCATAATAGCACATTATATGCGTAATTACAGTGTATAATCCAATTATTTTGAGTAAGTGAGTTCATAACATATTATAGAATGTATGGGGAGCTTAAAAATAGATTATTATGATCAAATAACTTAAAATCAATGCAGAATAATTCGAAATACTCAAATATACTCAGAATCTGTATAATCTGAACATTATCTGCACATTATAATTCAATCATTTTGAATAAGTAGGTTCATAAACATATTCTAGAGTGTATAAAGAATTTGAGTATAGAATATTATGATCAAATAACTTAAATGAATGCAAAATCGCTCGAAATTCACTAATATACCCAGAATCTGTATAATCTGCACATTATATGCGTAATTACAGTGTATAATCTAATCATTTTGAATAAGTAAGTTCATAAACATATTCTAGACAGTATAAAGAGCTTAAATATTGATTATTTTGATCAAATGACTTAAAATGAATGCAGAATCACTTGAAATGCTCTAATATACCATGAATCTGTATACTCTGCACATTATATCAGCAATTACAGTGTATAATCCAATATTATGATAAAGTGAGTTCATAAGCATATCTAGACTGTATGAAGAGCTTAAATATAGATTATTGTGATCAAATTACTTATAATGAATGAACAATCACTCGAAATTCTCTGAAATTACAGTACATAATCCAATCATTTTGAATAAGTGAGTTCATAAAAATATTCCAAACTATATGAAGATATTAAATATATATTATTGTCATCAAATGACTTAAAATGAATGCACAATCACTCGAAATGCTCTAATATACCAAGAATCTGTGTAATCTACAAAATATATGCGTAATTACAGTGTATAATACAATCATTTTGAATAAGCGAGTTCACAAAAATATTCTAGACTGTATGAAGAGCTTAAATATAGATTATTGTGATCAAATGACTTAAAATAAAAGCACAATAACTCGAAATTCTCTAACATACCCAGAATCTGCATAATTTGCGCATTTTATGCGTAATTAAATTATCTAATCCAATCATTTTGAATAATTGAGTACATAAGCATATTCTAGTCTTAAAGAAGAGCTCAAATATAGATTATTGTGATTAAATGACTTAAAATAAATACACAATTGCTCAAAATGCATTAATATATCCAGAATCTGCATAATTTACACATTATATTCGAACTTACAATGTATAATCCAATCATTTTGAATAAAGGAGTTCATAAACATATTTTAGACCATATGAAGTGCTTAAAAATGAATGCGCAATCGCTAAAAATGCTTTAAAAAAAAGCATTTTGGATAATCTGCACATTATATGTGTAAGTACCGTGTATAATCCGATCATTTTGGATAAGTGAGTTCCTCAACATATTCTAGACTGTATGAAGAGCTTAAATATGGATTATTGTGATTAAATGACTTAAAATGAATGCAGAATAGCTCGAAAAACTCTAATATACTCAGAATCTGTATAATCTGCAAATCATATGCGTGGATACAGTGTATAATCCAATCATTTTGAATATGTAAGTTCATAAACATATCATAGACTTTATAAAGAGCTTAAATATAGATTATTGTGATCAAATAACTTAAAATGAAAGAACAATCGCTCAAAAATCTCTAATACACTCAGAATCTTTGTAATCTGCACAGTATATGCGTAATTACAATGTATAATGCAATAATTTTGGATAAGTAAGTTCATAAACATATTCTAGACAGTATGATGAGCTTAAATATATATTATTGTGATCAAATAACATACAACGAATGCAGAATCGCTTGAAATGCTCAAACATACTCAGAGTCTTTAAAATCTGCACATTATATGCGTAATTACAATGTATAATCCAATTATTTTGAATAAGTATGTATATAAATATATTCTAATCTGTATAAAGAGATTAAATATAGATTTTTGTGATCAAATGACTTAAAATGAAGAATCGCTTTAAATGTTCAAATATATTCAGAATCTGTATAATTTGCACATTTTAAGCATAATTTCGATGTATAATACAATCATTTTGAATTAAGTAAGTTCATAAACATATTTGAGACTATACGAAGAGCTTAAATATAGATTATTGTTATTAAATGATTTAAAATAAATGCACAATCACTCGAAATGCTCTACTATACCCAGAATCTGCATAATATACACATTATATGCGTACTTACATTGTATCATCCAATCATTTTGAATAAGTGAGTTCATAAACAAATTGTAGACTATATGAAGAGCTTAAATATAGAATATTTTGATCAAATGACTTAAAATGAATGCACAATTGCTCAAAAAGCGATAATATACCCAGAATCTTCATAGTCTGCAAATTATATGAGTAATTACAGTGTATAGTCCAATTATTTTGAATGAGTGAGTGCATAATCATATGCTAGACTCTATGAGGAGTTTAAAAATAGATTATAGTAATCAAATGACTTAAAATGAATACGGAATCGCCCAAAATGCTCAAATATACTCAGAATCTGTATAATCTGCACATAATATGCGTAATTACAATGTATAATCCAACCTTTTTGAATGAGTGTGTTCATAAATATTTTAGACTGTATGAAGAGCTGAAATATAGATTATTGTGATCAAATGATTTAAAATGAACGCACAATCGCTCGAAATGCTCAAATATACCCAGAATATGCACAATCTGCACATTATATGCGGAATTACAGTCTTTGATCTAATTATTTTTAATAAGTGAGTCCATAAAGATATTGTAGACTGTATAAGGAGCATAAAAATAGATTATTGTGATCAAATTATTTAAAATGAATTTACAATCGCTCCAAATGCTCAAAATATACCCAGAATCTACATAATCTGTACATTATGTGCGTAATTCCAATGTATAATCCAATCATTTACGTTAACAAACATATTCTACACTGTATAAAGAGCTCAAATATAGATTATTGTGATCAAATGACTAAAAATGAATGCAGAATCGCTTGAAATGCTCAAACATACTAAGAATTTGTACAATAAGCACATTATATGCGTAATTACAGTGTATAATCCAATCTTTTTGAATATGTAAATCCATAAACATATTCTAGAGTGTATAAACAGATTTGGTATATATTATTGTGATCAAATGACTTAAAACGAATGAAGAATCGTTTGAAATGATCGAAGATACCCAGAAACTTCATAATCTGCATATTATATACGTAATTACAGTGTATAATTCTATAAATTTGAAAAGACGAGTTCATAAACATATTCTAGACTGTATGAAAGCTAAAATATAAATTATTGTGATCAAATGACTTAAAATGAATTTACAATTGCTCGAAAAGCTCTAATATACCCAGAATATTCCTAATCTGCAAATTATATGCTTAATTACAGTGTATAATCCAAGCATTTTGAATGAGTGAGTTCATAAACATATTCTAGACTGTATAAAGATCTTAAATATAGATTATTGCGATCAAATGATTTAAAATGGATGCACAATTGATCGAAAAGGTCAAATATACTCAGAATCTGTATAATCTGCACATTATATACGTAATTACATTGTATAATCTAATTATTTTGAATAAGTATGTTCATAAACATATTCTAGACTGTATAAAGAGTTTAAATATAGATTATTGTGATCAAATGACTTAAAACGAATGCAGAATCGCTTGAAATGCTCAAACATACTCAGAAACTGTATAATCTGCACATTATATGAGTAATTACAGTGTATAATTCTATAAATTTGAAAAGGCGAGTTCAAAAACATATTCTAGACTGTATGAAAAGCTTAAATATAAATTATTGTGATCAAATGACTTAAAATGATTTCACAATTGCTCGAAAAGCTCTAATATACCCAGAATCTTCATAATCAGTAAATTATATGCGTAATTACAGTGTATAATGCAAGAATTTTGAATGAGTGAGTTCATAAACTTATTATATACTGTATCAATATCTTAAATATAGATTACTGTGATCAAATGATTTAAAATGAATGCACAATCGATCGAAAATCTCAAAGATACCAAGAATCTGTATAATCTGCACATTATATACGTAATTACAATGTATAATCCAATTATTTTGAATAAGTAAGTTCTTAAACATATTCTATACTGTATAAATAGTTTAAATATAGATTATTGTGATCAAATGACTTAAAACGAATGCAGAATCGTTTGAAATACTCAAACATACTCAGAATCTATAGAATCTGCACATTTTGAAATGCTCAAACATATTCTAGACTGTATAAAGAGCTTGAAAATAGATTTTGCATATCAATTGACATAAAATGAATGCAGAATCACTTGAAATTCTCAAATATACTCAGAATCTGTATAATCTGCAGGATCTCTTGAAATCACTTGAAATGCTCAAATATACTTAAAATGAATGCAGAATTCCATGGAATGCTAAAATATACTCAGAATTTGTATAATCTGCACATTATATGCACAATTACAATGTATAATCTAATTATAATGTGAGTTCATAAACATATTCTAGACTTTGTGAAAAGCTTAAATATAGATTATTGTGATTAAAGGACTTAAAATGAATGCACAATTGCTCAAAAAGCTCTAATATACCCAGAATCTTCATAGTCTGCAAATTATATGCGTAATTATAGTGTATAATCCAATCATTTTGAATGATTCTGCATAAACATATTCTAGACTGTACGAGGAGCTTAAAAATAGATTATTGTGATCAAATAACTTAAAAATGAATGCAGAATAGCTTGAAATACTCAAATATACTCAGAATCTGTATAATCTACATATTATGTGCGTAATTACAATGTATAATCCAATCATTTTGAATAAGTAAGTTCATAAACATATTCTGGACTGCACAAAGAGCTTAATTATAGATTTTTCATATCAATTGACATGAAATGAATGCAGAATCACTTGAAGTGCTCAAATATACCCAGAATCTGTATAATCTGCAAATGATATGCGAAATTACAGTGTATGATCCAATCATTTTGAATAAGTGAGTTCATAAACATATTCTTGACTGTACAAAGAGCTTAAATATAGATTATTGAGATCAAATGAGTTAAAATGAATGCACAATTGCTAAAAAAGCTCTAATATACCTAGAATCTTCATAGTCTGCAAATTATATGCGTAATTACAGTGTATAATCCAATCATTTTGAATGAGTGAGTTCATAAACATATTCGAGACTGTATGAGGAGCTTAAAAACATATTAATGTGATCAAATCACTTAAAATGAATGCAGAATCTCTCGAAATGCTCAAATATACTCAGAATCTGTATAATCTACACATTATATGCTTAATTACAATGTATAATCCAACCATTTTGAATGAGTGAGTTCATAAATATTCTAGACTGTATGAAGAACTTAAATATCGATTATTGTGATCAAATGATTTAAAATGAACGCACAATCGCTCGAAATGCTCCAATATACCCAGAATCTACATAATCTGCAAATTATATGCATAATTACAGTGTATAATCTAATTATTTTTAATAAGTGAGTCCATAAACATATTCTAGACTATATGAGGAGTTTAAAAATAGATTATTGTCAATAAATGATTTAAAATGAATGCACAATCGCTCAGAATGCTCAAATATACCCATAATTTGCATAATCTGCACATTATATGCGTAATTACAATTTATAATGCAATCATTTTGAATAAGTAAGTTAACAAACATATTCTGCACTATATAAAGAGCTCGAATATAGATTATTGTGATGAAATTGTAAGTGCTACAACAATTCTAGAATGCGGAAATAACCCAGAATCGTAAAATACCTCGTGCCATCGCTGATTGAAATTGAGTGTTGAGCGGATGAACTTGAAACCCGCAAACTAAGCGCGTCTCCTTAGTCTCTGATCTTCTCCACGTTCTGCAGTGAGAGAATCGCTACAAAGCCGATGTTGCAACCCCAACTGATGGTGTTTGACAGGGGTTAGTCGGCCTTGACTCGTTCCCTCTAGAAACACGTTATCTTCTCTCTCTCTTGTCTAAACTTTGGTTAGAACTGAAAGAAGCCTCTCACATACCCTCTGCCATCACAGAGAAAGTATATATAGAGGGTTCAAATCGCTCAGAAGATGCAAAGGCAGTGTTTTGATGAAAGGGTGCGATGTTCACAGCATTCTGTCCAGGTGCACCGTATCTATTAGAACGGACCATTTGAACACGGATCTGAAACAGTCCGTCTCATCTAAACTGGTTCGTTTCATTTGACAGAATACTACATTCTCCCACTTGAACTTGCATCCTTTGCATATAAATACCTTCTGTTTTCTTTATGTTAAACATTAGAAATGTAACACATGAACTGTAGCAGTAAGTCATCTTATCGTTACTAGCGTTTTAAACTACTAGTAAATGCGAATATTACTTTCTACAATTACAATATGCTACACAACTAATAATCCAACCTTTTATGCGATTTTGAATTCCTTTATGAATAAACCCAACGTCTATTCCAAGTCAATCTTTATGATGTAATTCTCAACCTTATGATCAAATATATTCTATATATGTGCACACAATCAACACGAGAAAACATCTATACTTTTATGAAGAGTTTATACACAATCGTACGATTAATATTAACCATAGGATCAATTCCTATATATACCTGCTACATGATCTTTGAATTCCTTTAGCTGCAGTATTTATTCAAAGAATCGGTCAGCTTCTATTCTGTATGAACACATTTAATGACCACTTAATTCTACTTAATGCGCTCTTTCAAAGTCAAGTACTTAATGTCAATACCTCGACCTTTACCTTTATTATTCTTAACTAGAAAGACTACAACAGAATTATCATACAGAATCCTTAATGACTTAGATATAAAATCCACGACTCTAAGTCTCACAATAAAACTCTTCAAACACCATCGAGGGTAATCTCAAAACACACAACAAACTATACTTTATGTTGAACTAACGAACAATGTCAGTTAGACATTTCTTTATGACACAATTTCACTGGTTAACATGTATCCTTAATTCGATTTACTAGAATCGACGCAACCAGTTTGTGTACCAAAATAACTTCAACTTATCAGTCTGTTGAGACATAAGCACACTATCTTAAGTACCTTAAAGATATATCATTACTTTCTTAGCAATTTAACTGTGGTCTATCCCCTAATTATTATGATATCAGTCCAAATATTCAAATGGCAAAAGCTATGTCAGTTCTTTGTGCACAAACCTGATCATACGTTATGCTTTCAAATTGCCTAAATACTTGAAGTATTTACTATTTGTTCTCTTTCTAAGTTATACTGAGAATACTGATTCACAATGAATCTACCACCTATATTAACAGGTACTGGACGCGGTGAATACATTTCCTTCCGGAATCTTTCTAATACCTTATTGATATATGCTTGTTGAGATAAATCAAGAATATCTTGATTCCTATCTACATGGGCCTTTATGCCTATCACAAACAAAACTTCAGCCATATCCTTCATATCAATATTTTAGAAAGAAATTATTTCACCCTATATAACTATCTTTTATCATTAGTTACAAGTATAACATTCTCTATATATAAAACAAGTAAATAAAATTAACTCCCACTAATCTTTTGATATATGCACCAGTTCATCTTATATTTCTTCAAACCGTATGAAGAAATAACCTTATGAAACTATTAATACCATTAGTGAAATACTTGTTTTAATTCTTATATAGAATACTTTAACTTGCTAACTAAATACTTATTACCTCAAAAGAAGAAATTTTATGATTATTTAATATAACCATCTCCTTAGATCACCATTAACAATTGCAATATTTATATCCATCTGATGTAACTCGAAACCAGAATGAGTTATTAATGCCATAATCATATGAAGTGAATCTTTCTTTAATACATGAGAGAAAATCTTCGTGTAATTCACTACTTCTTTTCAATGAACCACTGGTGACAAGTCTAACTTCGTATTACTTTATGTTAACTTATGAATCCCTTTTGGTTTTAAGAAATCCGTTACAACTAATAGGTTAAAACCATAAGTAACTTAACCAAATTTCAGACTTCATTGCACAACATTGACTCTTACCGATTTTACTTGGCATTATACTATAATATGGACACACTGCAATTCATTATCTTGGAAAATATCAGAATTTTATTCAACAATAATACTTTTATAAGAGTCTCGTAGATAAACTACATAATATTACTAGGACAACCGACCTAATTCTTTATTAAATCACCTTGATATTGAATATTAAATATTCAACTTGATCTATTATTGTATTATATATCGATTAACGAATGTCAATAATTGGATTATCAATATTTGTTGATCCTTAATAATATATCCAATTATGAATTAGAGGGAGTTTTTGTACGACCTTAAACTGATCACTCCCACTAATCTGAACATTCTCTAGAACTTAATATTTCTAGATTCATATCCTAGTCATATTTCATATTTCTAATCTCTTTACCATTTTCTGATCTCACAATCTTTATTTGCTTATCGTATTGTTTCTCTACTTCCACCTTAAAACTTTACAGGTATGTAGAAATACATATATCGTGAATAACCATCAAATAAAGAGATAAATGCAGCTATACGCTTGATGCCAACTAGTCATTTTCTTACTTGTTAATCATATCTCAACCATATGAACACTCTCAACTTTATCCATAATATGTCTATTCTCCTATTAAACATATATGGTCAAAACACCAAACTGGTCATTTATCTTTATATGTGTTATAACCTTATAGGAAATCTTGATAAGACTATATTAAACTGGACAAGTATTCAAAATAAAATATACAAGTAATGACTCAGAAATATGATATAGACTCTTTTGTTGAACAACTATATTCCTCATTATGTGCTCTCGCACCTATAATGGTAATAAGCCTAAAAGATAAACTTTTATGATGAGTATTATTACATTAGCCTTAACCTAAGAGGCCAACTACTCATCTAATGTCTAATGTAAGAACTTTACATCAATATGCATATCAACCAAATCACTATACATTGAAAGAACTTATTCTTTATAAATATGAAACATAAGTAGTTAAACTGCTCCCACTATTCATTATAACTTATGTTCATAAGTTCAACCTCAAAAGTGGATCCTACTGGTTGATAAATTTAATATCCTTACAACTTAAATGAAGGAGAACAGTATCCTTCTAGACCTTATAACTATTATCCTCAACCCAGGAACTTTGACACTTATCATTTCTAAAGGGAATCTGCTATCCTTATGAAAGTAGAACTGATACATGCTTATCTTTATATCGAGACTTAACTTTATACTTTAATTTACCAATGCAAACTAAGTGATGTATCTTTATGAGTCAATTCTTGCATAATATTACCTGTGGGCTAAATATCATGCTATAACTCTTTATGTAATTAAACATTACAACTATATGAATCAATTTCTCACCCAGTCTAAATACTATGATTTGATTCTTCATACTTTATGATATAACTAGTCGATTATATTCTTATCCTTAATCCCTGTGGGCAAATTAAGTATTCATAATTTAACTATTATATCCTAATATATTAAGTTAACTAAGTCAATAGTCCTGTGGGACAATACTAACTTCGTTAACTTAATCTATTACAATCTTGTGTCTGTTTAATCCAAATGCGATTTTATAAACTTTATATATACATAACTTTAATCCAACTAAGGATGCTGTGGCTACTCCTTAATATATTAATATATATATTCATCACTAGACACAAGCTATGTCCTTTCTTCCTAATGTGATTTATAGATACACTATATAATATATATACCTTAATGTAATTGAAGATGCTGTGGCTACTCTTCAACTAATTAACATATATTAATCAACTAGACATAATATATTATAGTTAGATAACTAATATATATGTATATGCTCAATAACTAGCATAGTCCTCTAACTTTCTTGATTAATTGATCCTTAATCAATTTATTTGTCTAATTAATCTAACAATAATATCAGACAAAACTTTATTCAAACTTTTCCAGACAATCCATTCCAGAACCTGACGGTTTGTCCCAGTTTGAATCTATCAATACCCAGACGTATCCTCATGCAACTTCATTCAGAACTGTTCGTCCTAAAACTAGACTATTTGTTCCAATGTGCTGAGTAATGCAAACAGAAACTTTATGCAAATTTAATCTGGAACGGTACGTTCTAAGCCCAGAATCCATTTCAATTTGCATCTGAAACCCTAATTCACTGGTATTTAGATTATATAACAGTTAGGGTTTACTAAACTTTCATAGATCATCTAACTATAATTATCTATATCTACATAATTATCATATGCACAATTACTGTCATATCCTTTATAAATACAATTTGTGTATTACTATACCACACGTATAGTTCTTCAAGTTTGTTTAATCAATATAATGCTTGTAACGCCAATACTAATGAATACCAGATAGTATGATGGTCTGTGGACTACATCAATACTTTATTACTATAGTATATTCAAGCATATCATTACTGACTAACCAATCTTAACCAAAAATGCCAACCATCTTTACAAATTTAGTATTTATGACAAACTGTGACTATTCTATAGAATTCCATAGTAGTTAAGTAATCTACAAGCTTTAATTAACAATGGAGAACCATCTGATTATACCTTAATTTTCATCTTAAAATTTATTTCTGGACCAAACTCTATTGGAATGGGTCGTTCCAACTCCAAACGGATCGCCCCATACGAAAGGGTGCGTCCAAAGTTCATCCAGAAACTTTCTGACAGTCTGAACACTTTCTGGTAAACTGACAATAACTTTCTCTATACTTATTTGTTTTCTGTGTTCTTGGTCATTATAGAAACTAGATTCAAAGATCTTTCTTATGACGTAAGTTTCATCAAAAACAATTTTACAGATCAAAAGCTATGTCCTTCGAAAGACAGACTATCACAGACGAAACCCGACAAACTGTCAGGATGACCTATCTTACAGACAGCATATCTCACTCATACTTTATCGGAATTTTGCAAATTTACACTCTATAGAAAGATATCTGAAATATCTACATCCCAGTAAAATTTCATGCAAAATCGAATTATCAATTGAGAGAAATCTGGCCCGTAATACTGAAAGGTCAGAAAATTTAGAACCCCGACTGTCTGACCACTGCTTGTTGCGACTTGATTATCTCGCTGTATACCCACTTGATTTTCAACATGTTGGTCTCGTTGGAAAGTAGACTCAGAGATCTTTCCAATCCGAAAACCTCACTCAAATTGGATAAGCAGATCTTGAGATAATGCTCCACGAATTCAGACAATCAAGAAAATCAGACAAAAACTCAATCCACTCAACACTTACAACAGAATTTCTGATAAACCGTTATGAAATCCTATTTCAATAAAGGCTATCCAGCGGCATAACCCGCTCTGATACCAACTGTAAGTGCTACAACAATTCTAGAATGCGGAAATAACCCAGAATCGTAAAATACCTCGTGCCATCGCTGATTGAAATTGAGTGTTGAGCGGATGAACTTGAAACCCGCAAACTAAGCGCGTCTCCTTAGTCTCTGATCTTCTCCACGTTCTGCAGTGAGAGAATCGCTACAAAGCCGATGTTGCAACCCCAACTGATGGTGTTTGACAGGGGTTAGTCGGCCTTGACTCGTTCCCTCTAGAAACACGTTATCTTCTCTCTCTCTTGTCTAAACTTTGGTTAGAACTGAAAGAAGCCTCTCACATACCCTCTGCCATCACAGAGAAAGTATATATAGAGGGTTCAAATCGCTCAGAAGATGCAAAGGCAGTGTTTTGATGAAAGGGTGCGATGTTCACAGCATTCTGTCCAGGTGCACCGTATCTATTAGAACGGACCATTTGAACACGGATCTGAAACAGTCCGTCTCATCTAAACTGGTTCGTTTCATTTGACAGAATACTACAGAAATGACTTAAAATGAATTCAGAATCGCTTGAAATGCTCAAATATACTCATAATTTGTATAATCTGCACATTATATGCGTATTTACAATGTATAATCCAATCATTTTGAATATGTAAGTTCATAAACATATTATAGGCTGTATAAAGAGTTTAAAATAGATTATTGTGATTAAATTACTTAAAATGAAAGCACAATCCCTCAAAATTCTCTAATATACTCAGAATCCTTTTAATCTGTACATTATATGCGTAATTACAATGTATAATCCAATCATTTTTAATAAGTCAGTTCATAAACATATTCTAGACTGTATGACGAGCTTAAATATAGATTATTGTGATCAAATGACATCAAAAAAATCCAGAATCGCTTGAAATGCTCAAATATTCAAAATGGTTGGATTATACATTGTTTTTTAATACATGAATACATGATATAAAGCCCAAATGACAATTATATTCTATATTTAATGCAATACCTGAATATTTTAATTTTATTTTAATTTGAATGATCTAGCAAATTTAGGGACAAAATTTCGCTTATCGTTTAGCACTTCTAATCCAAGAGAAAATTAACTCCCTACAATTTTTTTAAATTTTGTTTTTAATGTACAAGTGTGCAACAAATAATCTAATACCAAAAAAGGAAAAATGAAAAAACTTGTTATCTAATACAAATGTCGATCTCTCTTCATATAATTTCAGGATATGCATAATATATCACAAATTCTAATCCATCGGGTATGTTGTACCAGCTTGATATGGCGTAGCTATTAATTTCTTCTTGAAAATATGTAATAAAATAACATGAATTATATAATACAAAAAGAAATATACAAGATGTGACACCGATCAGTCGGAGAAGAGAAAGAGGAACGGAAGGAAGGAGGTGTGCCAATTTGATGAGAAAGGAGGGGCATGAGGGTGACACAGAGCTATCGGAGGAGGAGAAAAGAAGGAAAGGCGGAAGAGGGCTTCGAGCAACAAAAAAGAGAGACAGAGGGTGCGATGAAATGAAAATAGAAGGGGGCACAAAAATTAATAATAAAATAGTGTGTTGCCAAATAAATGTCTATTGGTGAAGCGGGCTAGTATTATGGGCAATAATATCCTCCGGCACCCAAACAGTCATGGAGTATCACGTTGCAGAAATCAGGAAAAATACTATTTAACAATGCTTGGAGTGTCGGCCTAGATTTAATAAAATGATCCCGACACCCACAGTCCCACACGTCTTTATTTAGTAAGTATTCTGATTTCCATTCATTCACAACTAATCTCATGATTATTTCCTTCCTTTTTTCTTAGTTATATGATTTTTTATTGTATTAAGAAATTTTCTAACTTCCAGATTGTCACACCCCGACCTGGGATGCTGACGTCGACTCCGCCACGAGAATGACAAGTCATTCCCGTAAGGCTAACAGACAGATAACTATATTTTTTTTTTTCAATTTTACTTCCCCGTTTTCTTGGTTGCGGCCTAGAAGTTTCATAACACACAGATAAACAAACCAAGTCTTATTTTATTGCACACATAGTATTGTACAAGATATTGTTACACACTACGAAAAGATAAACCTCACTGGAGCTTAGGCTTATTATTTATTTATAACCTAAGGCTGGTTCACTCGTCTCACACTATATACATATAAAACATATTTGACAACCACCCCACTTTCCACTTGCTGCCAATTACCACAAGCCCGATTAAGTTCTACAGACTATATTACTAAATATAGAATCTTTCCCGACAAAACCCGATAACTACACAATTCACGTTATTAGGACAACACTACCACTATAATGACAACAATAACAACCCAACAACAACCGGCCCATACTAACGCTCCCCGCGTTTACGCTTCCGCGGAGTGATCCTCGAACTCAGGTTCGACCTCCATCTCGCGCGGCGGACTCGGAGGAGGAATCTCCAAATACAGATACGCCAAAACGTCGGGAAGTTCATCCAGATACAGAGCTAGGGTAGCATTACAATTTAAACTCGGGATATGAACACAGAATTGTAGACAAGAGCACTCAACTGTAGCTATGGACCGTCGCCTAGCACCATTTCTACGTTCCTGGAACCCTCAAAAGAGGCAACAAGGATTCGGATGAGAAGTTAATCTCAGTGCGGGTTTTAGTTCCAGTACGCGGCTTCTTGGTACGAACCGGTATCGGAATTAATACCCTTTTTAATTGAAATAATTATAAAATAGTAAATCATATTTCAAACTATATTTAAAATCAGAATGATTTGTACCATAGGCACAAGACGCAAAGGTCCGATAACAGGCATACTGCAACATGAAATATGCATCAATTCAAATCAAGCATAAGATATTTATTACAGAATTTCAACAGAGTACAGTATACACTCAAGTTCTTATCGGCCCAGCAGAATCAGAAAGAACTCTTCCCACACCATAGGTCCAACCCTAGGTACAGATTCCAGAGGGAATTTCCAGTAATTAAAGCGCTAATAATCCTGGCCGTGTAGGTGGCCAAACCTTACTCCGGAGAGTGATACTTATTATAGTTATGCTTGTACAGACTGATTTAGAATGGTCCGATTTTAATTTAAATCTGATTCTTCTATCACAAAGGATATTTATGCAAATTAGGCAATTTACGGAGCCATTCCAGTCCTTTAATATAATCCGACTATTCAAATGATTATCAATCGGAAATTCTATGTCGGAATATATTTCTTTAGTGGAATCAAACGAACAGTTTGTTTCAACATGCGTTTTCATATCTCAGGGATTCCTATCGGCTACATGAAATTGGAAATGCATTATCAAGGAATGATCAACATGCAATGCACAAATTTAAATGTACCGAAACTCGAGTTCTAACAAAGATTCCGCGTATCCGCACCTTGCTTGACTCAGATGTCCGGGGTCACTTCAGTATCCGTTCCTGTTTACAAGTTACAGATCAAGTACCGTTAATATATGTTTAACGGGTTCCTTAAATCCGTTTGGTAAACCACGATTAAGTCTGGTAACTTATAGGTAACTGGACTGTACGTTTTGGTCCCAAGTCCTTTAATATCGTTATAACTTTTAATTACATTTTCAATTATTCGTTTCAGTGTTTAATTGTACGTTTCCTAATATCGAAGATTCATCATCAGAAATAACAGAAATACTTATACAGAAATTTAGGAAACTCAATTAAACTCATCAGAAAATATAAATCAGAAATTAATTGTTTATTTTTGCGGGATCAGATAGTCTGAATGATTATCTAAATTTCATCATTTTGAAAGTCAGACTAAATTTCAAAGTCAGACTAAATTTCAAAGTCAGAACGACCCATTATTAAAAAATACGTATCCGTTCTTTTTGAAAGTCAGACTAAATTTCATCATTTCCCTAAAGCCCACAATCGATAGTTAAACTGAGTACATTGTTTCCAAGTCGTTTAGTTTAACCAAAAATCCGTCATTAGCTTTATTCAATCCGAAAGCTAATTAAAATCTGAAATCCAATTTCGAAATTCAAGCCCACAATTATTCTCGGCCACTAGGCTTTATTATTTTTTTTTCTCGGCCCATAGGGCAAAGCCAACCACGGCCCACAACGCAACAGAACAGACAGCGAAACAGAGCAAACAACGAACAGGCGCAACCCAGTCAACCTGACCCAGTTGACTGGGTTCAAGCTTAACGGGTCCGCCAGAAATCTGTAACGGATCTAACTCCTACAGTTAACAAACCCAACCCGTTAGGCCTAGGTTTTAAGCATTTAAGTCACAGAATTATTACAAACCCTCTAAATTTACACCTAACCCCTCTAAATTTCTATTGACAACTTCTTTGTTACAATATAGTCCCCAGATTTTTACAGAAAAGCCCTTCCTACATTTCTTTCTTCACAGAATCACCCTTATTCCACGCAATTAACTACCAGAAAGTTTTCATCTCCCTGTACTCATACCAGACCACTATAATATGCACTTTTTACCCTTGACTACAGCCCCAGACAAATTTCGAATCATGCCACAACCTAGAAATATACTTAAAACAGTTAAGAACCATACAATACACCGAAATTCACCAATTCCTTTAATTAGTCAAGTCTTATAAATTCAACTATCATGTTTTCTTATTAGAAAAGTATATGGACAGAGCTTAAATATGAACATACCTTTAAAACATGCATATATGCTAGTGTAGTGACTATGTAAATGCACTGCAACACCCTTCCACTCAAAATAAGCAAAGTATCTAAATTTCAACCATGGATATACATGTAGATATGAACCATGCACATTTCTTTATTTAACAAACATATAACTAAGTGCCTGTCTGTTAAAACTATAAATTATATGAAGATATGAAATATAGAAGTCAAACTATGCACCAGACATGTATAGTGGCTACCCTACTCAAGTATACAGTGGCTTCCTAAAGATATGCATCTGTTTAACTCTGCAAAATGCTCATTTGTATATCAGAAGAGTATAGAACAAGGTTCATATATACTAAAGCATGCATATATGCCAACTCAGATTAAGAACAATGGCCATTTACATAGATAAGCTAACCCAACTCTGTACAATGACTATATGCCTATATTGAGACATGACTTTGAAACTTCTACAACATATAAGCATATATATATATATATATATATATATATATATATATATATATATATATCTGTATATACTAACAACAAGTTATTTAGAAATGAGTATACAGTGCCTAAAATGACATGACTACTCCATTACATATATATATCTATAGTGCCCTGTGACATGATATGTACATAGATAGACTCACATATTCCATTACATGCGTTAGAACACCACATTAGCAATCATATGTTTCTTAATTATATTTTCTATATCAATTTCAGATAGTGTTACTGCCCAGTATAAGGTGATTCCCCAAATCCTAGCATAATACCAGTAGTAATAACCCCAATCAGTTAAACATCACTCCTAACAGCTGCTAACTAACACTATATCATTCCCAGTTAGCTCATCTCAGCATGATTACATCAAATCTCAACATAATATAAGCATAAGCAGTGACCTTAAACCCAATTCTCATCCACAGTAACTAATATCAGTATCTCAGTCCCATACCAGTATCATCCCTAAAGCATAAATCGCAATACAGCAAATACCTTAGCTATCAATCATAGCATAGCACACTATAACAGTCCTAAATCACATTACACATAGCCACAGCAAACTTATTTACGAAATAAAACAAGCCACAGTATCGGGAGAGAGTTATACCTTGCCTCTGATCGTTGAGAAACCTTCTCAAGAACTCAAGCACAACCAACGCAAGAATCAACGTTAGACTAATCAAGAATAACGCCAATTCCATACACCTAACTCGTACCAGTAAAAACCCTAGAAGTTAGGAATCAACAGATAAAAAGGAATTAACCAAATCAATCGACAAGAATGAGACAGAGAAGAATATTGTTACCTCCCTAAGCTCCAATCTACCTCCCTTTCTCCTCCGCCGTACTCAAACCGAAACCTTACCCCAACTATAAATAGGAGAACTTACCTTGCTAGCGGACAAGAAGGAGAAAGAAGAAGAGAGGCAGAAGGGCTCTAAGGAAGTGAGGCCACGTCGATGGCTCCATTAAGGCCATCTGACAGCCCGACATCGAGAGACGAAAACGAGCTCGGCTGCCTTCCCGTGCAAGCACAAGGAAGAAGCTGAGGTGTCAACAAGATAGAGGACAGCTCATCGGCACCTCTATTTCGACCACTAAGAAAGTAACAGCAAGGCAACAGAGAGATGGCCTTGAGCACATCTCGAGAGAGAAGAAGAAGACAGGGGCGATCGGATCGGAGAGACAGAAGGAAAGAGACGAAGGGATCGCCTTCTCTCTCTCGTCCTTTTCTTTTATTAAAGCCCCTTCCGATCTTATGTGGCTGTTATCCGTGTGGCCATGTGTGCAACAATCCATTAATAACTAATTTTTGTAAATTAGCTATTTCCTCCAGTTAGTTAAATCAAATGTTTTCTAGTATCAACTCATCGTGGCAATCATACAAAAAAATTCTAAATTCCGAGATGAATATTCTCAGACTTCAAAATAGAAATTTCCCACAAATTTTACTGTCAGATTTGATCTTTATTATAAAATATTAATAATGAACGATTCTTAATCAATTTACCAGACAATTTCAGGACTTGGTTTACCATACGTCAGTCACTAATGTTACACAGATAATTAGTGCTAACATCTTTTCATCAATGTAGCTTGCTTTTTTCTTTTTTTTTCCTTTGAAGTTAGAAAATTTCTTGTCAAATAGAATTATTTTAGTAACTTTTATGTCATACATATAGCAAATCGAATTGCGGCGAGCCGCAATTAAGAAATCTAGTTGTAATTATTTTAGAGAGTAAGAAGCGGTTGTCATGTTAGCGTAATTGCTCCCCTTTTTTACAATTTCATCTATCGCTATTGATAGAGTGCTTTCATTAGTCTCACTCTTTTATTTCATCTATCATTATTGATAGAATGATTTTATAAGTCACACCCGACGACAAAAGTTGTGGATGAAATGAAGCGGCACAAATTTTCTTTATGTGATCCTAACCCAAGGCGTCTGGATAATATGCTTGCTTACTAGAAGACTTTAGTCTTCTATGTTTTTGCTAGAATTCAAACAAATTTTTTGTTGTTTGCTAATGATTTGAATATAATAGAAAATATGATTAGTTCTAATTGTTCAACCAATCGTGTCAAATGGCTAACATTTATGATTGAAAAATGCTAGAGTCAAACGGCTGCTTCAATCTGTTCGATATATATAATCTCTATATTGATTTTTTTTTTTACATCAAACATTAATTTTTTTTTCCAAAATTTTAACTATTTTTTTCCATATTTCTTAAAATTGGAAAGTCCATGACTAATTACATTGAGGATTTCCTAAAATTAAAGAAATAGTAAAAATTTTGAATAATGTAAAATTTGATCATCAGAAATATTTTATTACGAAGAACGAATTGAATTGTTCAAATTGGCTGTTATAATTTCATAAATTGAGTTCCAATCGCGTTTGACAGGTTAAACTGTCAAAAACGTTTGTTTCTAGCGCTGCTCAAAACTTATTATCTTGGAGATTAATTAAGAAAATACTCTATGTCATGACTTTTAATATTATTTCTTTATTTACTATTAAATAAAATGATTTAACTCGGAGGGATATATTCTCTTTTTTTTTTTTTTCTGAATAACTATTGAATTCTTGTAACGGAGGAGTGGATGCATTCAATAGAGCGAGCTTCTCTTCTTTCTGTTGTTCCCTTTTTTTTTTTTTTTTTTTTTTTTTTTTTTTTTTTTTTTTTTTTTTGACAAACTCGGTAGAGACTACCAAGAATACTCTTGTTTCTGTTATAAGGGTCTTTTTTTTGGTAAATTTTATCTTCTTCTATTATTTTTCGTTTGACTCCTACACGCATGCAATCATAACTCTCGTCCCTGTACATGATGACTTTATACCGGGTATACATAAAAGGTACAAGTCTACAATAATTTCTAAGTTGTAACAATACTTTAGTAACTGAATTTGACTAAAAAAAAAAATGCTAACTACCTAATACGGACCTTTCTTCAATACATCCCATTAAACACAAGAAGAGTAAAATCTCCACCAATATTATATCAAAAAAAAAAAAAAAGTCTCCAACAATATGAATTATGAAATAATAAATGACTAGAAAAGTACGTCTGGGCCACAGAAGCTCAGCAGTTTGGTTCTCCGAGGAAAATGTCGACATCCTATTTATGAAGAAGCAGCTATTTTAAGTTTTATATATAGTCGGTAGTTGTATAAACCAAAATTCAGACATTAAAGAAAAGTATAAACCAAAATATATTTCATTTTTTGAACGATTGCAGCTTACTATCTAGATTTTTGGTTGATATGATGGTCTTTTTGCTGCAATAATATACATAGTAATCGGGTACTTTTTTATTTTTTTATCAACATCCGCTTAGCTCTTCACAGTTGATCCTCCGTCCATCATCATTGTTGTAATTAAATAATTTCAGCAACACAAAAACCTCGGAATCAAATTGTTATGTTATAAATGTAACTACATGCCAAATCATAGCTGTTTATATACAACTCGAACGACCTCTTTTTTATGATAAAAAACTTTAATTTCTTGTTCAGAATCTTTCGATTTTAAAAAGGTTTGGAAGCAAGTTTTTATAAAACATCATGATGAACTGCAAAAAAGGAGAGAAGTAACAAAACCTCACAAAAGTTACAAGAAGTCTGTAACGGACTCTGCAACCCAAATATTACAAGATAGGGGCACAAAGTAGTTAAAGGCCCAAATAAGACAACATTTTATTCAAAACTCAACTAATATGAAGATCCATCGCCTTATTCTGGGCTTATAAGGGCTTTCCACTGAGAAATTAAACATCATAATTATCGACTTATCGTCAATCTCTGGAAACTAGCTAGCTAAATTAGATAGTTGAATTTATGGGTAATTACTATCTACCATCCACCGAATTACCATCCAGCGCCATCCAATTTCCGCGTGCTGAAGTCAGCAAAAAAATTTTGACCAATTTTCGAAAAATTTTTGTGCTGACGTCATCAAATATGCTGATTTAAGGGTTCTGTTAAATGTTTTAAGGGTTCAGTTAAATATTTTAAGAGTTGAATTAAAGTGTATAAGTGTTCAGTTAGATGCACCAATAATTTTTTGACCAATTTTCGAAAAAATTTTTGTGCTTACGTCATCAAATATGCTGATTTAAGGATTCTGTTAAATGTTTTAAGGGATGAATTAAAGTGTGTAAGTGTTCAGTTAGATGCAACAATAATTTATTTCACTTTGTATGTTGAATATGATCATTTATTTCTTACTTACGAAATTTGTATATTGCTGTAAATGTTCATATTGTTACTGTAAATGTTTGCTATGTTTGTTGTATCTGTTCATTTTGTTTTTTTTATTTAACTAGTTTAATTGAACACAAAAACTACGAAATCAAATTTCTGCTGCAACTAACTGAACACATAGACACTTTAAGTTCATCCCCTAACGTATTTAACAGAACACAAAACACTAAAATTCTAAATTATTGCTGCATCTAACTGAACACATACATACTTTTAAATAATCCCTTAACGTATTTAACTGAACACAAAACACTAAAATTTCAAATTATTAGTGCATCTAACTGAACACTTATACACTTTAATTAAATCCTTAAAACATTTAACTGAACACTTAAATCATTTAAGTGAACCCTTAAATCAACATATTTGATGACGTCAGCACCAAAAAAATTTCGGAAATTGGTCAAAAAATTTTGCTGACGTCAGCACGCGGAAAAAAAGTTTTTTTTGGCCTGTTGGATGGCGCTAGTTCAATTGGATGGTATTAGATGGTTTTTTGTTGGATGATGTATATAATTTCTGGAATTTATGTTCACCGTTAAGTAATTTCTTCTGTTTACTGTAACTAGGGAACGTGCCTCATAAGTCATAGTGTGTGGAGAAATAAGAGAACAAAACAATTAATATTTAACCAATACTTAATATTTTATGGGGTATTAAACTGTTTGTTTCCTTTAATTACATTCTAATAAGGAAACTAAAACGAAATCCAATAAAGATATCAAAATAAAATAAAGTGAAGCAACCAAGTCTACAATACGTTACTAACAAAAAAAATCATTTGTTATTCTTTTTCATTTGAAACAAAAATCGTACTTTCATTTGAAATTAATATCTATAATACAAGTTAAATCAAAGTTTAAGAATCAATGATCTAGATCTTTACATAAAACGGTTATTTATATCATTCAGCTGAAACTTTTAAAATCTTGTATTTGTGCTTTTATAAGAAACAACGATTAAATAAATAAATAAATTACCTCATAAGTTAAGGTTGCCTATAAGCACCAGCTTATATACAAAGAAAACCCATTTTATCCGTGATTAGATGAAAACTAGGAATTAGACTGGTGGAAATTTCATTCAATTGCACCAGAGTTGTTATAGTGTGATAGGTAAATAAGTAATCTATTAATCGATCATAATAATTGCAAGCTTACTAGCACCTGAAAGATTTTTATAAACTTGCTTCCCTGCCTTGGCCATTCTATAACAAAAGGGGCAAATAACAGTAACAGAGAACACAAGGGAATATTTAACTACTGTGATCTCATTTTATTCTGTTTTCTAATTTAAACTAAGCTCTCTCCTGGCCTTCAAAAACCCTAAGACCACCCTACTTTTTATCTCATACAACAACTTTGGAAAAAAAAAAAAAGCAGAAAAAAACAAAACTTTCCCATATTTCATAGAGGAAGTGCAACAGAAAAGCAATCCAAAAGCTACCAAAAAAGAAAAGCCCTAGATTATCCTCCTAACTTCTCTTCTTCTAGTGCCTGTTGTAGTAGAGATGGGCTCCTCACAAACCTACCCTGCACTAATAACAAAATTGCAGATAAGTACAGGCCATCTGTAAGCAAACAGGTTTTTAGAGCAAGTTCTACAAGAAGCAGTACATCGGAGTACAATTTTTTTTTCTAAATTGCACAATAAAAATAATAATGAAAATAGTAAATTAAAATCTTACACTTGCCTTCATCCTAGGACGTTGATCTGCATTCACTTTTCTAACTTGATATCTAATTTTTTTAGAGAAAAGGCGTGTCCGTCTCTTCTCCTTGTACCTCATCACACTTGCCTCTCTAATGCCATTGGGTCCACCCTCCAATGAAAGATCAATGTTTGCCTGAAAAATCAGTTTAATAATCAAATTAAATTTAACAACACAGAAATTATACTTGAAATATCTGAAGGTAATTAGCTAAGAGCTTAGAGGTTGGAACATGTGCATCCATGCTGGTTCAAATAGACTAGCCAACCAATTGCATTATTTTCAGAGCCTGACAAAATCAGCCCAAAGTAATTGAAGTATTTTGCATGTAGGTACAAATGGTGTGTATGTTTCTGCATGAATGCCCAAAAAACAGGAGTATGGGGTATTGATCAAATCCAGAGCAAGATGCCGGACATGTGAGCCAAGCCCTCTGAGTCAGATACGAACCCTTCTTTTGTTTTTTCCATTTTACAGTAAAAACTACTTCAGCACTAGTCCAAACAGAACAAGAGTAAACGAACAAGAAAATACTAGCACATAAAGAAGTCAAAGGGACCCTTAAAACAGGAACAGTTCAAGTCATGCTATAAAAATTTTCTTTGAAGTAACAAAATAACCTTTCATACTTTGCCATTTTGTACTAACAACAAAAATTTTTTTACACTTATCCAAACACTCGCTACTACAACTAAAAAATTGCTAACAAATCAATAAAATGTTTTCGACTAATGGAAACTATGTGGCCGCTTACAATCAAAATAACTCTTTTTGACACTTAAATTGAATCCCATAACTATGGGCCATAAGTAGGCAGAAAATCTGAGTCCAAAGAGACAAATAGGAAATCCCTAAGGGCTAGTCTGACCTCTATTATCATTACTAATTGGTCCCATTTACAAAAGACCTGACATGCTTATAAGATCCATAATTCTATACAATTTATCAAGTACAACTTCAGTAGAATAGTCATTTTTTAATGTAATACACAGATGCAAATCCTGCATCCACGACATTACATATTATAATGGCATACAAAATTTTAATTTGAGACGGATGATGACATACAGTATAAAAGGTTTAGTTTCTGGTTATTTTTTATCCAGAAAGAAAAACCAAAAATCGTTAACCCACTTCTTCAAATTTCACTGAATTAGGGAAAATCCAAGATTGTACTAGGAAATACAAACTGTGTACCTCTGATACCATTATTTTCATCCCTAGTTCCATTTCAATTGAAAGTTTTTGTTCAGGTGGGGACAACTATGCAAAGGCAAAATTAGCATTACCAAGTGAAATTCCTAGGTAGCTTCTATCCGATATTCGAAAAATAAAAAATAAAAAATTACCAAGTGAAACAACAATTTCAAACATATTAGGGACAATATAGTTACAGTAACTTATGTTAACATTTGTAATTTCAAGTTCATTCAAAATTCCAAAACACTACTTCTGAGTATCTGATCCATTTCACATTTCTATTATACAGCATAGAAAAGATGGCATCTGAGAAAAAACTAATGCAATTTTGAGACTTACAAGGGTTTCAGCAGAAGGTCGTGGCGAATCAGGCCCCTCCGAAAACATGGAACCGCGGTCTGACCAGGCATTGATAACATCATCATGGTTTAACTTCAGTCCTAACTTAACCCTTGGTGGTGCACCATCCTTTTCTGGTTGACTTGTGGCACTACCACATACAGCAAGTTGTTTTCCATCCATCATTTGCACTGCATCTTTCTCTCTCTTCTCCTTCTCCCCTTTCTCACTTTTCTTTTTCTTGCTACTCTTCTTCTTATCTGGTGCAATAGCTGGAGGCCTGAATTTTGTAAATATTTCCTTCATGGGTACAGAAGGGGACTGATACCAGTCAGTAGTATTTCCCCGATTTTTAAATGCTCGGTTGAAGTGCTCAAGTTTTGAACACAGCCCCAACCCAATTAGGCTCTTTAAAGATGGATTTATATTTGAATTTAAATTTGGAACTAAGCCTGAACCCGAATCATTAGAGGTGCTGTCAGCACTGCTACTGGAACCTTGAACAGTACTGTCCACTGAGAGTTTACCCATTATGCTATCTATCCCTTCTCCGCTGCACTCCATTGATTCTTCATCTAATATGGATTCAGTATCAAAATCATCATCTACAACCTCACTGTTTAGACTTGGGCTGGAAACAGGTGACCCAACTTGGTCCCGAAAAGTGCATCTTCTGACCCAGCTTGATGGACTTGGCAGGGCTGGCAGAAAATCTGAGGCCAGCATCGGGTCATCGAGCAAGAACGCAGCAGGACCTGGTATGGGCAATGGAGGTAGGAGCACTGAATTCGGGTTATCAGGCACGTCAAAAGATAACGGGTCCAATTGAGGTTGCTTGTTGGGCTTTTTATGGATTGGCTTGAGGGTCTTTTTGGGGTCAAAAATGGAGGGATAGAGAGTAGAGAGGAGAGCAGCCGCCTCGTTGTATGTTTGGTTGGGACGTTTGCGAGGTGCACGAGGTTTTTTAACACAAATGGAAGAATTGGAATCTGAGATTGTAGAGGAAGGAGAGGAGTGAGATGAGTGAGCTGGAGAGGTTGACACTGATTTTACTATGTCAAGGTGGAATGGCCGGCCACCTCCACTGGAGAGACAAGAAGCCATTTTTAAATAGACTTTGTGAAATTTAGTGATGAAGCTTCCAACAAAGGAGAAAGAGAGTTTGGGTTTCAAAGGCACCAACTAAGGGGAATTTGGGGCAATTGACCCTTTTTACAAGAAAAGCTTGAAAAAAACTAAACAACAATCAAACAACATAGGATACAGAACCCAAAATTGGGTCGATTCCAAAGGGTAGCTAAAACCTAAAACCCTTGTGAAGAAACAGAAAAACTTTTTTGGGAAAACCAAAGAGAGACAAATGAGAATTTCATAAGAAAAGCTCAATCCAAATTTTATAACCCAAATTTCCCTAAACCCCAATAAAACCCCAAGTATGGGGATTGAAATTGAAATATGTTTCCAACCAAAGATGAAAAGAACGCATGAAATAGTTTTTTTTTTTGTGATGAAAGCCGACGCCTTTGAGCTAATTTGCTATTGATATGCCATCCAGAGAAAATAGAATTGGAATTCGTTGTTTTTCCTTTTACTGTTGTAGTGGAGAAAGTATCAGACTATCAGTCGATGTAAGAGAATGGTAAGAAAGGGGAAGGCGAGAGGGGTTTAAGAGAGAGATACCAGAGGAAGAGACAAGCTTCGCTTTCACAAGCCAGGCCAGCTTAGAGAGAGAGCGAGAGAGACATCTTCTCTGTTCTATGTTTTGCACATCAGACCGTGTAACAAGTCACTGACATGTGAGTACTCTTGACTCTTGACCCCATGTGTCAAAACACTGACGCATGGGCTTTATAGAAGTACTGTTATAGAGGATTTTAATTTAGAGGAGGTGGGTGTGCGATTCTGAGGTTTCTCTCTCTTGGTTCGACTGTGTGTGTGTGTGAGAGAAAGAGAGAGAGAAGAGGTTTCTCTGTCCAGCTGTGAGGACCACAAGAGGCTTTTCTCTTAATGCTGGTGCGCTTTTGCACACTCTTTCCTATAGGTGCATAGGTGAATCTTCGTGCATTTAATTATCTACTGTTTATTAAAGACTAAGATGCCCCTCGCCAGGTGCTTACATTTTTTAAATAATATACTGTGGAATGGAAGTAAAATATTTCCGCTTTTACATTATTCTCGACTCCTTTTTAGACAAAGGTGCAAAGTTTTATTTCTTTTTGGAAAAAAAGGGTATGAGTCTTTGAGGATGATGTAAAATTAACCAATAACATATTCAAGATTATTATATTGAAGAATACTAAAAAGTTTTTTGTAAGCATACAATCTCGAGTATTAATATTTGATTGGTAGTCAAATAATTTATAGATGACCTTTTATTTTCTTTTCCCAACTTTTTGGGAGGACGGAGGTACGATGTTGAATTTCATGATAGGATATATAATATAGAGTTCTAACTTAGTGTTTTTATCATGCCGTGCTTTCAATTTGAAATATATCAAAATTATATTTCGTATTTATTTTTCATTTCCATGGAGATAATCCAAAATCTTTTCAAAATAGTATCCACCAAAAAATAGGCCACCAAATATTCCAATAAAAATGAAACATGTATCGTTTGCAATTTTTGCTAGTCTAATACATAATTGAGACGCAATAAGTTCCAATCCGACGACATGGCTTGATATGTTTAGTATAAATTAAACACGCAAGATTTACTAACTTACAGTGAGCTTGTATGAGAGTTGTGAGAATCCAATTATGTCATATTTGAATTGAACAATTCAAATTGTGTACCATAATTTTGGATGGCAGAATATTTGAATTTGATCAGTCAACACGAAAATTTTTTGCTCAAATTGAACTTTTTGAGTTTGTGTACGTATATATATATAAACCAAATAAAATGACAAACTTTTATAGTATAAGCTTAACTAAATTGAACTTTATAATTCTGCTTAATTATATAATATTACAAACTCATTTTTCAAGCAACAATATTGAATGTTTATTATCTATGATGTTGCATGCAGGTTTAAAATTAAATTACTAATATTATCAGTTCAATTCGTGCATTCATTGTAGATAGCTTTTAATTCTCGATACTTGACAACCAACAGAAAAACATCAACACAATTCTCTTACTTTTGTAGTTCAGCCTTGTCAAGCAAACCGAAATACCAACAATTATTACTAAATAAATTACCCACACCAAAATCAACGAGCAAAATCATTGCAAATCCAATGGCACTATCATGCAAATTGTGGCAATTGTTACTTAAAAGCATTCATACGTCTTCTCCCTTCTAATAAGCTTAAAATGGACACTATGGACCACCCATGTTTAGGGCATTTTGGGAAAGTTCATTACCAAAAAAAGTCGAAAAGTTCATTACCTATTTCTCTCAAGAATCTGGCTTTTCAGATTTTTAGTTTTAAGACAACACGGTGGATTGAGGGATTATAGCCTTGAATGCACTCTCATGACCTTAGCTTTCCATGTGAGGGCCCTTCTTATCTGCCAACATGGCGGATTGTTACTGGTTGAGCAAGATTTTAGGGCCTACGTGGCGTAAGCTTTATACTGTTGACAACTTTCACGTGAATCGAGGTTGGCTGTGGGTTTCTCTTTCTCCTCGATTTGCGAGTTTTATGCTATCCCAATTTGCACCTGTTAGTACTGTAAACTACCTTATGCGTTGACACGTATCCCTGATACCTTTTATTTATAATTTGCATAATATATTTTTTTAAATTTTTTTAATATTTTTTCTTTTAAATTACGTAGACATGATGCTACTGGCCATTTTTCTATACAAACCGAGCAGTAATAAATGTATTTATTATTGATTTAAAAAAATATAGTTGATAGCGACGCTTACACTAGCTAGTAGTTTATAATAATGTATTCGTTAATTTAATATAAATCACTGCATCGAGTTTCAAAGGGATTCTCCTTATGAATAATCTAGAGAATTAATGAGTACATCCTTGCTTAATGCTAGGCAATATTCTATAACTTGTTAGACAAGATTTTCAATTCAAAACTCGTCGGCTGATATCACTTATTTGGAAATTGGAAGTACAATTTAATATTAAGGTTGACTTTCGTTACTAACAATGAAGGAATAACTTTTCTCACTTGTGATACATATGACAACGAATATTAATAATGATGAAAAATTATATATTATATAAAGTACAATAATGTGTTTGGTATGATTATCTGAATTTCAGACAATTTCACTCCCATGCACAATCCTTAATCAAAACATGATTTTCAAATAAATAAGTTGTAACCAAACTTTGTAAAATAGGTATGCACAGATGTACTTGAAAATTGTACTATGTACATCCTAAAATCTTTATTGGTGAGTATTTTAATGCAACATAGTTGGGTCACTATTGGAGCAGAATAACATTGCATGCATCTCTCTCAGCCTCGGATCTCGTCATCTCAATGATTTTGGATTTTTGGGCAAATTGTCCCTGCTTTTGGCTTTTTGGGTTATTAAAATGCCTCCTTAGACCAGGTTCACATGCACCAAAGACACTGACAAGTTGGGTTACCTAATCAGATAAGTATCCAATCACAATTCAAATGAGGGATTTTTGTGTGGCTGCTTTTCCTCATACGTTGTGTCACTGGTGTTCAACCAGTAGTGATATGAGGCCTCTCTATCCCCAAACTAGTTTTGTCTATTTTTCATATATTTAGGTTGGAACCAACGGTTGTCTTTTAGGAAATCAGAGATTTTTATAAAGATATTTGCAGGATTTTTTTTATTACTTTTGGATTATTTTTTAAGAGAAAAGGGACTTATTTATTGCCACTTGTCAATTTCGGCTTCCATTCTCTCGACAGATATGTTTACACGTACATCGGTGAAAAATAAAAATTGTGGCGAAAATTGTTGTGGTTTCAAAAATTTGTCTACCGCGATTTTGAAAGGAAACAGCTAAAAAACAAGGATTAGTCGAGAACATCTTAAACTATCTTCATAAAACATTTCTTATTTTCTTCTTTCTTTTACCCTTTTTCAAGAGTCATCATGCTTTTGTTACTGTCTTCTACTTTTTTTTTAAAACATTTTTTAAGAAAAACACAATCAGAGTTTGAAACTTTTTTTTTTTTTTGATAATTTTGGATAAACTAGATAGCGGCTATCCACTGATAATAACTACAAAACAACACCAAAAAATAAATAAAAAAAAAATAGAAAGCAGAACAAAATGGAGTAACACAAGCAACAATCCTGTGCAGCCACGATATATATCCTGAAGCCTTGTGTAGTTACTCTGGACCGGAAATTTGCATCATTCATCGTTAATTTTACACTTTTAGTGATTTTTTTAAAATAAATTAAACGATAATAGCTTGTGAAAACTAAATCATCCTGATCAGAAAATATACGAAATTGCGGAAAAAGAAACTAATATTTCATGTTGAATCGTTGATTCGGGTTAGGCCATTAATTAATTAATTAATTAATGGTTTAAATTCGTCGTGAAAAAGAAATCAAGCGAAGTAAATGTGTTGAAATATATGAGGTCCACATGTGTGTGTATGGACCGAACTGTATAACGTGAAATTAGTGTGAAGAAGGCGGATCAACACAAGCTCTGTTCTGACCGAACAAGGATGGATTCGGACTGAACAGAGAAGACAATATCACTGCAGAGATGTAATTCGGACCGAATTGATAAATCAGAGGTTGAGGTGTAATACAATTCGGACCGAATTGGGTCTAATTCGGACCGAATTCCTGAGCCGACCTAGCATGTTTGGCAGGAAGATGGGTGCAAATTATGGAATATTTTCCATATTGAAGAGGATCTGATTTGCTTCAGAAGAGAAGGAAATATGAAGAATAATGACAAGATTTTGTGAATTAATTTTATTACTAAAAAGGATAGTTTCCTTGTGTAATTTTATTGTCTATTTATTCTTTCTTCTCCCTCGAATTATGTATCTCAGAAAATTACAGAAAATAAATAAAAAGAGTGTGCGTGTGTGTGGAGGACGTAGGCACCAAGTTGGTGCTGAACCTCGTTAAATCTCGTGTTCTCTTTGTATTTTAATTGTTATTATTTATTCTGAGATCCTCGTGCTGAGCAACCCTAAGGGGCACGGTTCTTGTACAGTTGCACTTGGATCGTGCCTCCTCGAATCTGATGAAGAATTATTTCCGCTGCGACTACCCAGGATATTTTAACAAAATGTTACCTAATACTGTATGGCTATATGACATATACAGCTAAAAACAAACTATTATATATGATTGGTAAATTATTTGGCTTATATATTGGAAGCTCGTCCCCCAATACAACGTGTTTTTTCGTACATTGTCTATCTTAAACTTATTTGCAATTATTAAACAGATTCGTCAAACAAATCAAGATTGTTACTAATAAATATCATGATTCCTTTTCATATTTTATTTTTATCTTGTTCTGTAGGTTGCTCTTGCTACTATATGGTGTTCTTTTGTATTGTAGCTCATTCTTGAAGCTATATGTTTTCTTTCTCTCTCTTGATGTAAACTTTCATGTAAAAACACTTAACCTTTTTAATTCTATTTTGTTTTTTTAGATACAAACTGGCAGAGGCTACCAAGTATTTAATTCTATTTTGTTGGTGTATTCCCAGCCAATCTCTTATAAACATTCTATGCTGATATAGTTGTTTAGATTTACAATTAGCAATATATATATTTGTTATAGGAACACTTAGCAATATTATTATTTAATTATTTATATATTACGACTTCATTTAAACTAACGGATACTAAATTCAAATTGATATGCCTAGCATTAATTACGTGTTCACATGCTATTACCTTACTATGTTATTATACACTCAAAAATTGTCAGCGTAACTTTTGTTGGAGTCTTGGAGATAATGATGGAATTAAAGTCTTCCCAAAAAAATTATAAAAATGGTCAGCTCAGCTAACCTTAGGACAGCAAGTTTGTGTTAACCGTGTTTTGAACATTTGACTGTTGTTTCAATTTCTAATCAACCATTATAATTCGACTTTTTACATTTTAAAATTTTACAAATTATATTTTTTTATTGCCTAATTCGGTAATTTATTTATTTTTCTATATAAAAGATTCAACCAGAAATTCATGTCCGACATGCAATTACTTAATTAAAACTTGTTATAGCCATCTCATTATGTTTCTACATACCAAAAACATGCCTCCTTACTCAGTTTCCTTCCTAAATCCTAAGTGTCATAAAACCTGAGACAAGAAAACAACAAGCGATCCGTCTGTTATGTTAAATTACCAGTGCTGGTAGTTTTCTGTTCACTGTCTTTTACTTTTACCAGAAGCATACAAGATCTCTCCTGGTGGACCTTATCACTGTAGCATTGAGGTCATTTGGAGGTTTATTGACCTCTTGATCTGAACCATGATGCATGTGACCTCTTCTTAAAAGATATATCTAGAGAGAGAAAGAGAGAGAGAGTACTGACAGACCAATGATGAACTTCAAAATGGTTCTGTTTGTGCAATTGAGGTCCCACCTGGCTATTTTATTAACCGTTAAAAGGAGCCTACCGGTAGTCCGTACAAATTATGAAGATTTTCTTGAAAGATAACATTGGTCCACTGTTCCTGATTGGGGCTATTGAGTATTAAGGCCGTAAAAAACTTTTATTATTGAATGGTGATGAATGCAGTTCAATTCATTAACCAATATTTTTTTTTTTCCGATATCGGTCTAATTGTCTATTGGAAAAGTTAATCGTCCCTTGGAAATTAATAAAAAGAATCGATTATGGAAGCACAAAGATGTGGGTGGACCTGTCTTACACCGTTACACGCATCTCCAAAGCCACCATATCAAGCACTAAGCCACTAATTCTTTCAACGCATGCTATCTTTTTTTTTTATTTGTTACTTTTCTTGCAAAGAGAACTATTAAAAGAGAATCTAGATTTTGACATCAAGAGAATAAAAGAAATCTCTAGCGGTTTCTTTTCAGGAATATCTCAATTTGAAATAAGAAAAACATATCAGCAGAAAATCAGCTGAATACGTCTAACAAAAACATTAAAATTTTCACAGGAAGATTTCAGTTCTCGAGCGACCATATTTTGGATCCAAAAATCACCGTTACATACTGTGATATTGATACCGTATTGCGCCATATTATAAGCTTTCTGCAATAATGTCATTATAAAACAAATCGAGTTTCCAATTAAAACTAAACCTTTTAATTAAAATCTGAAAAAAATGTACTTTTATTAGTCTTTTTGGACCTAGTCACTTTATTTTTTTTATAAAAAAAAAAATCCAATTCAACTAAACTTTAACAATGCTCCGTATTTTTTCTCGTTCAATTTGCTTTTCTCAGCAAGCCTTCTTCATAAACATCTGACTCACATGAAACACAATTTTTGCTCTGATTTGAGTCATGAACGTCTACAAGATTCAAACACAGTTTGTAGGGGACTTCAAATCTTCAATGACTTAGATAGTGTAATTTAGGGGCTACTCCAGAACTCACGTATTAATGGAAGTGGAGGAAATGAGATGGAAAGTCTGACCGGAAGAGTTACGTACCCCCAAAATCAGAAGGTAGAGTTAGAGAGTAAACTCTTCATAAAATTTCCTTATTTCTCACTCTGCCCTGATCAAAATCCTTTTTTTTTTTTTTAAAAAAAAAATATGATATCATTTCATTAGTATTTTTTTTATCAAAATGAATAGATTTGGTGTCATTTGGAACGAATTTCCATATTATTATATCAAATGAAAATCTTGAGAAATCAATTCAAATGAAACGAAATCCCGCGTAAAAAATATTTTGATTAGGGCCTCTGTGTTCCATTCCGTTCTTTCCATTCCTTTGATTTCTAGAGCAAAGAAACATACATGCATAGTAAACTTTTTAAATGTTTCCTTCCTTTTCGTTCCATCTCTTCCAAATTTGACTCATGGAGGCATGGAGCACAGCCTAAGGAAACACAATAATATAATACTTTTTTTTGGGTTGGTTTCTTACATTAAAAAAACTCGTAATTCCTCATAAAGAGTGGGTAAAAGTTCTTTGTTACTTTGGTTGATTTCTGTTGCATTAATGTGTTTCATAAAAAATTAGCTATCCGTCTCTGTACTATGGAATTCCATAGAGTGGCATCAAAGAATATGCCCTTTTTGCCCAATTTCTTGCCGCAATAGGTTTCATGTACTAAACATGAATGCTTAACCACCATATTTGAATATTAGCTGATATATAGACATATTCACTATAAATTATGGTTTAAACCATGCTGGTCCGTGCACCAAACGATGCCGGTTCATCGCCCACACCATATGAGGTCAGAAACCATTTGATTTTTCATCACATATACATCTTGCATAATTTATCATATCGGTGATGTGAACGCATCAGATGGCACGTCATGATGCGCAAACATTCCTATTGTTATCCAATATTTCAAGTGCAGATACACTTTCTATTGAAGAACAGGTTCAATTTTATGATGTCGCAAAACAGTCTGCAATCATTTGTTGCTTTCTTCCTATCAAAAAATTGTAGGATCTTTATTCAAGTAATGTGTTTATCTTGTGCATGGCAGATTGAAATTAACCAGACATGCTATTTTTTTTTTTTTTTTTGAAAAGACATGCTAATGTTACTAAACTAATTCAATAGTTGTTTGGATGAGAATTCCAACATTCCCAACTTAGATTATATATTTATATTAACCTGATTACTTGAAAAAAATAATAATAATGCACCATGGTGAGTTGGTGACGTCGGTGAATATAGTGGCTAGAGATGTTTATCAATCACTATCCAAGTTCTCCATGTTCCTAGTCCTTGCACAGAAAAAGGCAACGAGTGTCTCTTTCATGAACTATCAAGAAATCTACCCTGTATATTGTACCTTATCTTTTCTTTGTTACAACATTCTACCCTTGTAATTTGAAATCAAATCAATTATTGGTTTTACGCATGGACACATAGCCACTTATCCACCGTTCTCTTTGGATAATGTAGACACTAGCAAGAGATCACCCTAATCTTATTGGTTGTGAACTTGCTTACTTGAGCTTCCACAAACAATTAAGATAAGACTCCCAAGAACAATATTTGTTACAGGTAGAAGCGCAACTGGTACCGGTCACTAGTACCGAATACCGAGTTGAATTATTTAATTTGTTAAAATCTTTAGAACAAGCTGTTAATTTAGTGACAAATGACAACACATATTGAATGAATATCGCGGGTTCGAATCATGACTTGACGATTCCTTGTGAACATTTAATTAAAAAAAATTGAAAATTTTTGACATAGTTTTCTTAAAAACACTTAGTAAAACAAATATCTTTATCAAAATATTTTGGTAACATGTCACTGGCCCACTGCCAACGACCTTAAAGGAGGAAAAATGAAATGGACTACCGAGAAAATTAATAGGATTAAATGGGCCGAGTTGAGGCCCATTCAGAAAAAGGATATAAACCTCAATATCAACCAAATGGCTTTAATGGACTCAGGCTTGATTTTGAGAGAAAATAAGCTTAGTACGTGACCGCTTACAAATTTACAATTATCAAATTCCAACCCCAAATATGAACAAAAACTCCAAAAGTAAGATGAGAAGTTAATTTATTTCCGAACGCAGTGACAACACTAGTAATGAAACCAGTGTGTTTCTTCAGAATGTACATTGAAATAAAAATATAGTATTTTCTTCATCCTGGCCCAAATTAGTTCGAATCTCATATTGAAATTCGATGAGTGTACTATAAGAACTTGAACTTTTCTATTTAAAATTTGGGTAAACATTTGTAAATGCACCAAAAGAACCGGGTTAATTAAACCAGATAATTTATCGATTTGTGACAATCCAACGGCTGCGATCTTAGAGCATTTGGGGGACAATTCGACAACGAACTACAGTCTACAGAAGGGTAGTGTACTAGACTACTAGTGTGTTGTGTGTAGCAGAACCAAAACCCGCTCATTCCTTCCCCTTATCCGACTCAATCCCATCCTCTACTTCTTTCTACCTCTACCTTCATTTCTTCCTTTTCCTTTTTCGCACTTCTTCATTTGTCATCCAACTCAATACTCAATTGCCCAGAGAGAGAGAGAGAGAGAGAGAGAGGGATGCCGACACTGAACCTGAACACAAATGTGCCAGTTGACGCTGTGACATCCTCAGATATACTGAAAGATTGCAGCCGAGTCCTGGCCAAAGTTATCGGCAAGCCTGAATCCGTGAGTCTTTTATTTTTATACGTAGTACTATTGTATCCTTGTACAATAAGAACCATGAACTTTTGTTGTATCACAAGTAAAGAAACAGTTAAGAAATATGGTGATTATGACCTCTATCTATTCGAGGTAGCGTTTCCCTTGCTAATGGAGCAGCTGCATGCTCCCTTTTTCTTTGTAGACAATGTGTTTGATGAAATGCCTCTTGCAGTTTTTTTTTTCTTCTTAATTTCTTATGGCCTGTTTCTTATTAAAGCAAACTAATTTCAAATTGAAATTAAAATTACAGTGTACTTAGTACTATTTTATGCCTTTAAATGTGCCAGTATGTGATGATATCACTTCATGGAGGGGTACCAATGTCATTTGCTGGAAGTGAAGAACCGGCAGCTTACGGCGAAGTTATATCCATAGGTGGTCTTGGGCCAGATGTAAATGGGAAAGTGAGCTCGGCCCTAGCAGAAATCCTTGAATCCAAGCTTTCGGTTGATAGTTCACGCTTTTACATCAAGTTCTATGATGTGCAGGTAATTCTGATTTCCTTTCTGAGCTTCTCTGTTGATGTGCAATCGAAAATTTTTGTAATGGCCCCAAGAGGTATAGGAATTATTGGCATGTATGTTTATAAGGTTTTAAGTGGGTCACTCTTATCTATCGAGTTGGCTGTGTATCAGCTCTGCATCATGGGCTGACATGATTGGTCAATAGGTTGGTTCCAGTCCTTGCTCCACCAATGAAGCTGTTTAGCTCTATTCTAGCCCAGTGTTCATTAATAAATATCTCAATAGTAAAATTACTATGCAATCACAACTTGGATGAAACCATCGTGGCTAATCAAAGGATCAGGTCAGTGCCACTATTCGTGATCTCTTGGCCACTCAGGTGGTGTCTGATCTTGTTGTCTTTAACTCTTTATTAAATAAAGATTGCGGGTCTGACCCAATCCATTGTGAACCATTCCTTGACCAGAAGATAGATTGTAATTTATTCTCTGCTTCAAGTTTGTAAATCAAACGAACTTTTCATTTTCACTTTCCTAAAAAAAGTGATTTTGAGAAATGTTCTCCAAAAGTAGCTAGGCGTTTTTATCATGCCAACTTACGTGAAGAAATAACTCACCTGCCAGTAAAAACAAGCTGGTACAAATCTAACAATTGCAGCACCAAGAAAGTCTACATTCAAAATGAATAAGTAGTTTCTGTCCGGTCATGATTTGTTTTTTAACCACAATCTGCAATTAGGCACTGAATAAGCCATGCAAAAAAAAAAAAAAAATGATGAAGGAAAAAGGAAACCTCAGTACTTCTTGGACAACGGATGAAGCATGGACATATTTTATACTTGACCAGCTGGTATTGGGTCTGATGATGGTAGTATTTAGTATGGTAATGCTTAATCCAAAGATGTTTCTGGATCTTATCTTGGTAGGTGATTTGTTTAAGAAATGATGACAGTATGGAATTGCTTACTCCAATTAAGGGGCTGATTTCACATGAAAAAGGAAATATGATCTATATTGTGATAAGTTTAAAACCTAAAATGCTTTGGATAGGATGCAAGGAAAATAATATGGTTTTGTATGTTTCAGTAGCAGTCGACCAATTGAACTCTAGTCATCTAGGCATTTGACCAAATGAAATTAAACAATGTCCAAAACTGAGGCTCTATAGCAGTAGATCCAATGCTGCCATTTTATTGTGCCCAAATTGTAACTGTTGGATGAAATAATTAAAAAAAAAAATTTATTCACTTTATTACAGAGACCGTACTTTGGCTACAATGGATCGACATTCTGAAATGCCAGGAGAATAACGTGGTGGAGAAAAAGATCATGTAATCTATTTGTCAATATGGATACTACTTATTGTCATAATCTATTACAGAGACCATATTGTTCGCTTTTTTTTTTTATTTTATTTTTTTAATTTTGGAATAAACCATCCTGGCTAATCAAAGGATCAGGTCAGTGCCACTATTCTTTATCTCTTGGCCAGTCAGGTGGTGTCTGACCTGGTAGTCTTTATTGAATAAAGATTGCTGATCCAACCCAATCCATTGCGAGCCATTGATTGACCAGAAGATACATGATAGTTTATTCTCTGCTTCAAGTTTGTAAATTGAACGAACTTTTCATTCTGACTCTCCTAAAAAAAAGTGGTTTTGAGAAATGCTCTCCAAAAGCAGTTTGGCGTTTTTTGTCAGCCGACTTATGTGAGGAAATAACTCACCGGCCAATAAAAGAAAGCTGGTACAAATCTAACAATTGCAGTACCGAGCAAGTGGCATTCCAATTGAAAGTACTTTTTATTCGGTCATGATTTGTTCTTTAACCTCAATCTACAATGAGGTGCTTAAAAAGCCATGCAAAAAGAAAAATCACAAAGAAAACGGAAATCTCAGAACTTGTTGGACAATAGATATGGACCAATTACGTCAGCCCATGTGAGGAATTTTGTATGTTTCAGTAGCAATTAACCAATTGAAGTCTAGCCATCTAGGTATTGACCGATGTAATTCCAAAACTGATGCTCTAAAGCAGTAGATCCAATGCTGTCATTTTATTGTGCCCAAATTGCAACTGTTGGATGAAATGATTTAAAACAATCTATTTACTTTATTACAGAGGTCGTACGTTGGCTACAATGGAACGACATTCTGAGATTCCAGGAGAAAAACACAACGAAAGATAGATCATGTAATCTATTTGTCAATATGGATACTAACTATGATGCTCTTTCATTTGTCTAGTAAAACTTTTCGTGCGCCAGTTGTTCTTTTAGATGGTTTTCAATGTGAGATGATATAAATGATACACTTAGTTATCGCATGAAAATTGTGCACTCAAAAAATTTAAACAATCTTTCTTTATTAGAGCAAATAACCAAAACTTATTTTTGGAAGAAATCTTTTTGGCATCTCATTTTTTAAATGGTAGGTGCATTACTGTTTAATGGTACAGCTTTGTAATTACTGAGCTTACTCATCATGCCAAACCCCCTAATTTGTTCTTTTTTATTTTGAGTTTGTTTATAATTATGTATATGTTAGCAAAATGTTATTCATAGAATTAGCCTTGTATAAGGACCTGAATATTTATTAGGTAAATACATGTATTGAATCCTATTCATTGGTTACAATGGAAATGGATCCTTATCAGAGGCTGATAAGCAAACCTGGTCTTATTTAGATATGGAACAGGATTTTTTTTGCTTTTGAGAGTTGAAATTTTAGGGGGCATTGGTAACACCACAGATTAGTGGGACCAAGGTTTAAAGTTAGTACTTTTGGGCAATTGTAGGTTACAAATTAATTTTTTAATCTAAAAGTTAAACTAATTTCATCATGCCAAACACCCCCTTTAATGGCAGTTTCAACATTCTATCCTAACCAGTGGAGGCGCAAATTAGACTAATTACATGATGTAAGTTGCATTCTATCCTACCCCAAGTTATTTGCTAGTACTTTTTAATGTAAGTTGCATTTAACAAATGAATTAATACCTCTATAGTATAGTATAGTGTAAAAAAAAACTTTCAATGAACACTAATTCAAATCCTTGTTGGAATATAAATATGTACTGTAGACTCGTGAACCTTGCTTATTCTGGGGGGAAAAAAAAAATATCGACTCCATGGTTTAGCCTAAATAGACAATTCTTGTAATTTAAATTTTACGAAGCAGGCTGCAAGCTGTATGCCATAATAAGACTAGCAAATAACTTGTGCAGCTTCTCAAGACAATGTCTGGCATTTAAAATAAAATAGTTCATGATCGTTTGTAGTTTTCATTTCCAACCTGAGGTGCTGAAACTTGAAAAACAGAACAAATAAAAGCTGTTTTTTATTCGCCTAATTTCATTTCAAACGTGTCTTTTTTTTTTTTTGGCTGATTACCAGATTTATGAATCTCAAGTTCTGTGCCGTGTTGTGCAGTGCAAAAGTCATTTCTTTATATGTTTACCACGCACGATGGAACATTTATTTGGATGCTGATTTTTTTACAAAGGGTTGTAACTTACACTGACACAACAGAAAAAAAAAAATGCGAATTTGATTGCATCTACCTCAAATAATGAAAGAAAAATCATAATCTCATTTCATAAAGAAAGTACTAAACATCACCCGAACTGCGTCTCCAAAGCACTTGATCATCAATCTTGGACAAATTTTGATCATCCAATCTCTTCCAAGTACGGATCAACTCCACCTGTCCCCATTCCTTTCCAGCTTTTCCCAATTGGACTGAAATGACCCTGCCTCTCCTTGGCCAGAAGGCTTTACCATAAGCATGGTACCCAAATCCACCTCCATAACAAAACCATATACCACTGATATTACCACAAAAATCATTAAGGTGATCATGACCTATGAATACTGATTTTACATCACCCATTTGGAGGAGGGAGGCTAACACACCAGAATTTACAGTGGAACAAGCAACAGCCTCTTGATATGTACCAATATACCCCTTGTACCATAGATCATGTACCTCAGAGATTGGAATGTGAAAAAATGCAAGCGCAGCAGCGGGAGAGATTTCCTGTCAAATTTTATAGTAGGACGGTTGAAACACTTGTACTAATATTGAAATTTTCAGTACTCTATTATAAGTCCAAATCCCAATTTACCCTCAATTCAAACTCAATTGTGCAGCAACTCTTAGTTATTTTTTCTTTTCTGACACAGCACTTCATTTTTACAGTTAAGAATTAAAAAATCAGTATACAGAAATGGAGTACTGGATAGATATCATATTGGCCAACATATAAGTCCATGCAAGTACCTATCCAAGAAAAAGCACCAAAACAGCTATAATTGTGCATTTCTTATAACTAAAAGTCAGTATTAAACAAGGGGTTAAGGCATAAAAGGAAACCTGAAGCATATGAGAAGTATTCCGAAGCCAGTGGAGTTGCGACTCTTTGATCCAACTGTAAGTCTTCTTCCCATTTACCACCTCCCGATCCCCACTATCCATTAGATACAGATTCAAAACACTCCTATTTACAAAACCAGATCCAAAGGGCCCATTGATATTTACATGGTAGTTCCCATATCCGTTAATCACATAACCTTGCGGGTTGACTTGAGAAAGTGAATAATCCATTGAGGACATAAAATCCATTAATTCTAACCGGGTCATGGTTGATTCTTGGTCATGGTTGCCCAATATTGCAGCCCAAGGAATTTTATGCTCCCTAACAGGTTTGAATGCCTTTATTAATGATTCGGCTGCATCTGTTGCACTTGCCCCAAATATGTTGTCCCCTGATCAACACTTATGGAAAAGTTAGAAATCTCACGTTTTCTATTGTAAAAAGTATAGAAATGAAATTTTACACTGCAATCAACTGTTCCCACCAGTAAAAACAATTAGGTCAGGATTCTCGGCAGCAATAAGGCGGTTCAAAAATTGGGTTGTGTTCAGATCTGAACAATATGGCGCTTCAGCTGGTGGCACATCCCGACATCTTGTCACAGCCCCATTTCCATAATGCATATCTGCCACCTATTCTTTTCCCCAGAATTAAAAAGAAAATAAATGAAATATATGATCACTCTCATAGTGGAACAAACCTGTGTGACGAAATCATTAGATATATTCAGTTAATTATCGACTATTGCTCATGCTAGCCTCAATTGTATTTACTTAATTCCCGATTCCAGTTCCCGACGATTCTTAGTTCTAGTCAAATCACTAAATTGATCCTTTGATCTACCTAACATATATTAAGGATCTGATTTCAATTTGCACAGAAAGACATCTCTAACAAACAGTCGATACATATTCCTCGTGCATTTAGGTGTCAGAAAGAGAGAGAGAGAGAGAGAGAGAGAGAGAGAGAGAGAGAGAGAGAGCTCTGACCTGGAGAATCTTGAAGGAGCCGTCATGGCGGAAGCGGAGTGGGAGTTGTGGTAATTTCTTCACTCGAGCAGGTGGATTTAGCTCCAGTAATGGCTTTAGCAGTATATTGACGAATAAGAGAGTGGAGAGGAGAGAGAAAAGGAAAAGCCATGGTCGTGCTTGTAAGCTGCTCGCCATTCTCTCTTAGACTCTCTCTCACACTCTGAGAAGGCAGGGAATTGCTCAGGTCACTCCCAACTTTGCAAAACACTCCGACTTTTTGACGTGAAAAGACAACAATACCCTTACATTCAGAACTAAATATATAGACAGTTGAGGTTATTTCGGTCTATTCACTCCAAAAAATGGAGTGTTTTGCAAAGATGGGAGTGTCCTGAGCAATTCCCGAGAAGGCATCAACAAAATTAAACCCGGCACTGACACTAGTTGATCCGGAGCATTCATTTTCTAGATCGTACGGATAGATTCTAAAACCTGAAACTAGCACTCCACATTTTATGAATTTATTATCCACTCAAAGTCTGAAATGCATACAAATACAATTTTGGGCTGATAAAAAAAAAATAGTTGCTCACGGCTCGTTGGAGATCGATTCGGTTTTGTTCAAAATTGACTTGTTCCATTTAGACTTACGATTAATTTGGTTCGTTCGAATTCAACTTGAAATTTAATTTTATTATTTACTTTATGACATTTAGTACTTATACTTGATATACAATGTATTTATTTCTTAGGTATAAATATTAATTTTCTTTAAAATCTTATTACAAAATGGATGAACATTAATTTATAAATGAAAATTGTATAATTAATTTGTACACAATTTGCTTAATATATATATATATATATAGAGTAAATTTTTTAGGAAGTCCTTAAACTTCATGTGTAATTCAATTTTGGTCCTCAAATTTTGATTTGTCCTCCCACGACCCCTAAATTTCTCAATAGTCCAGAAATGAAATGAAATCCTCTGCTCACCTTTTAAGGTGAGCAGGGTGCTTACCTTAGATTTGAACCGTCCGATCAATAATGGTGCCCCGTGAATAATACCAGATTGATAGGCCCGAAAAAAATCTAACCGTCATGATTAAATCGAATGGGTCGGATTTAAGGTAGGCACCGTGCTCATCTTAAAAGGTGAGCAGAGGATACCGGTCCGTCCAGAAATAGTCCCTCCGTGAGAGTCAATGATGACTCCGTTTAATCAACGTTACTCTCCCTTTCTATTTTGTTCAACCCTTCTTCTCCGACAAATCAGTACGGATCTCCTTTCTCATTGGATAACGGAGCTCACTTCCTCAGTTCCTCCTTTTTCTCTCGCTTTCAGGCCTCTACTTTGATTTCTGACACAAATCCGGCAAAGACGATACATGCTCTCTCTCGCCTCTCTCTCATCGGAGCTGCCAAACCCTGGAGTGAAGGTCCAACGAAGCAAAGGTCTTGGCAATATCCCTCTCTCATTTTTCTTCGTGCCAGGTTAAAACCCAATATTTTGTGAGTTTTTCTTTTTTTGGTGCAGTAGTGCCGATATTCACTTTTTAACCTACACTAGATGACCTGAATCAGTCTCAGATGTTTAACGTACCAATAAACCAAGTACTACTGTTAGGGGTGACTTTTATTATTATTATCATTATTTTATTTGAGGTCTAATTAGACAGTGATTAAAGAAAATTTTTCAACTTGGATTACAAATATAATTTTACAGTTCGGGCTTAGGTGGTAGTGGGGTTAATTAGAGCTAATTGAGGCATAATTGTGGCATAATTCTGTTCAATTGAACTGCATGAATTTGCATAAATTTGATATTTTCTTTCCTTTTTCTTTGGATGAACCGTTGTTCCAGGATGGCTGTACATGCATGAAGGTATTGTGCAAATATTCAGATTTTTGTCAATTTTTTTGTAGATTGTAATTGGGCTAAACATTACACGCAAATTTCTTTTAAATACTCATCAGAGAGGAGATGCAAGGGATCAGAAGAGGGTCATGATGTTATTTTTTTCATGGTGTTATTTTTTTTCTTTTACTGTTTTTTTTTCTTTTTGATATAAAAAGATTTCTCATGATGTTATTTTTTTTCTTTTACTGTTAATTTCTTTTCTGTAATCTAAAAGTTCATTTGTGTGAATCACTCATGTCTCCATGATTAACTTAACACAGATTTGATGATGGTTAAGAAATGACAAGCTGTCAAAATTTACTCAGAAATTGATGAGTATTTGCTTGTGTCTCAAAATTTCATGATGAAGATTAGATGCTTACTGGTAAAAAAAATGATGAGTATTTGCAAAGTGACGAAAGTTTAAACTGAAGTCTGGACAATTTCTGGTGCAACCAGTAAAAAGCATTTTTGATAGTTTACAAAACTATTTTTATTTCATGAACAGTTAAACAGAATAAATTGAAATTTTAACTGTAGATGAAACATGATAGGATTCACCTTCTGTAAAAGTTTCATAAATTTTGGACATACAGATTAATTGTAACGAATTTTTGAAATCAGACAGAATTAAGTTTCAGAAACCTGTGCCAGCAAATATGCCTGAAAGTTCATACCTTGAAACCTTTGAAATAAATCTCTAAAAATTCTACAAAAATTACTGTAACTGCCCCAAGATGTCTAGTTTCAAATCTGAAAGTTTGAAGTTTTAACTGCAAACAAAGAACAAATGAAAATTCAAAAACTGAACCAGGGTCTGTCTGTCCAGAAAAAACAGTTTCCAAGAAGTTGGCCTAGATTGCAAATTTTGGTAAAAATACCAAATCAAGCCAGAAAATTTCGTACTAAATATCAAAATTTTCCTCTGGAAATCTAGTTTCAAACAAAACAACTCTCATATTCAAATTCGAAACAGAATAACAGCAGTCATTCAATGCCATGCTTATAACATAAACAAAGATTTACATTAAGTACAAAAAATAAATGTAACGTATGAACTTGAGTCAAGTACATTACTAGCTGATTATTAGCCGAATAAAAGAACCACAAAACCTCCAATAAAGGATTAATTGGTTTTATGCCACTGTGAAAAATAGTTAATTAGAAATTTGTCATTGTTAGATTGTTAATTAGATTTATGCCATTACCAAATTGTGTAAATTAGATATATGCCATTATCTCATTCCTAAAAAGATTAAATTATAAAAATGACATCCTAAAATCTCTCATTATTTTTAAAAATTCCCAAACTGCCCTTTTAATAAACCCTAAGAAGAAGTACGGTGAAATTCCCAAACTCCAACTGTCGATCATCACCCCCTCGATTCCATGGATAGGTAAAATTCTAAATTCTCAAAAAAAATTTGTTTTTCAATTACGGGATAGATGAGACGAGAAGGGCAGAAGGCCATGGTAAAGACTAGTTCAATTTTGTCTGTAGCACTAAATGTTTTTCAATTTCGTGGATAGGTCATAGGTGTAACGATAAGTCACTGGGCCATGGTAAAAACTTTATTTGATTGGTAGGTTAGTGGGCATGAGACGAAACGCCATTTACAAGGGTAAAATTAGAAAATCAATTCTTCGGTGGCAAAAAACTAATTTTTACTATTTTGTAATGGCATAAAACTAATTTGTCATTTAGTGATGGCATTTTACTAATTTTAACTTTTAACAGTGGCATAAATCTAATTAACCCTAAAATAAAACTTGATACTGTTTGTCAAAATTTAAAACATACAAAACATAACCATTCCAATCTTCTTCTTTTCAAGATTGCAAAAATAAGAAGTACAATAATATATACAAGCATCTTAATCTTAGCGTCTTCTTCAATTCTTCCAATTGCTCCATTTCTTTCTGTTGCTTTTTCATTTCTTCCAGTTGCTTATTCAAGAGAAAAGATAATACATTAATTAGCTTGTAATTATAATTCCAGATACCCTTGTATTTTACTTAGCACATAAGAGATTTTACTTGCACATACTGGTACCAAATCAGGTCTACAAACTCATTAACAAAAACTAAATCTGACATTTACAATAGAAGGTCACACCTTACATATTATGTATAAAAGACAGCATTTCTTTACTCAGATTAACATTCAATAACTTTTCAATAGTTGTAATGACTTTTTAGAAGATATTATCAAAATAAAATTAATTTAGACTGTACAGTGACCAAATTGACCTTGAAGTAAAAATAATTTTAGTTTGATAAGATCTATTTTGTAACTAGTTCATATCAATGGCTACCTATCATAGAATTATAATGCTCAACTTCATTCAATTTCGGCCCGAAAATGCTAGGGCAGTCTGCTAACATTAAAAATATATATAAATATAAATAAGAAGAAAGTCAAATTTATTGACCGATTTTAATTAGTCCTGTATCATTAAAAATTTGCAGTATCCAAGTTTTCTTCGAAAAGGAAAAATGAGGTTTTTGGTCGGACGAGAAAAATGGAACTTTTCGTCAGAGAAGAAAAACTAAAATAGAGAAAGATTACCGTACTGATTTGTGAGAGGAAAAGCTCTCATCGAACCTCCTTCATTCTAGGGTTTGGCAGCTCCGATGGAGAGGCAAGAGAGAACGGGTATAGCCTTTGGCTGGATTTGTGTCGAAGGAGGGGCATGAAAGGAGATCCGTACTAAAGTCGGAGAAGAAGGGAGAACAAGATTTTTTATTATTTTTTTTTTTTGAAACAAAAAAGCCCGTAGGCTGGAGAACAAGATAGATAGAAGAGGGAGAGTAACGTTGATTAAACGGAATCATCACTGAGCTCTCACGGAGGGACTATTTCTGGACTATTGAGAAGTTTAGGGGTCTTAAAAGGACAAATCAAAATTTGAGGACCAAAATTGGATTACACATGAAGTTTAAGGACTTCCTAAAAAATTTACTCATATATATATATATATATATATATATATGTGAGCTAATGTATAGGACTGAGTCCCTATCCTATCCACTTTTTAACTGTTCGATCCCATTTAGATCGGCGCGAAGATGAGATCCGATGACTAGAAGGATTTCGCTGAGGGAGCCATTCTTTAAATTTTCCGTTAGTTGCTCTTTTTTCTCCATTCATTGCTCTCTCTTCTCCGTCTGAAGAAAATATTGCCTCTCCGTCTCTTTATTCCCACACTCCCACTCAATATCCGATATCAGAACCAAAATTTTTAAGAAAATCGAAGGGACCCTCTCCTCTCTTCTCTCTTGTGTGCTATTTTCTTTTTGGAAAACCTCTCCAATCCTCTCTCATTTTTTTTTAGACGTTAGAACTTTTTTCATACCATATATCAAATTTTTATATCCCTAATTAGAAACCAAATATGGACAGCTTATACATATAATGATGAGGTATTAGGAATATCTAATTAAGGTATATCGACCCATTTCATTATGGAGCGAAGAAAGCACATTACACCTACTACTTTTTTTTTAAAAAAAAAGACTGCTGCCGGAGTATGAAGCACTAGCAAACCACCGCACCTCTTCCAGAGTATGAAGCACCATTGGAATGCTGGTGGCAAAGAGAAGAGAACGACACCACTCTCAGCCCTTGTCATGAGCTTTTTAGCATTCAATTTGAAGAAGAAATTTTTGAATCAACTTAAAAGAAATACAAAATTAGCTCGATTGAATTCAACATATCCAAAGTGGTCACTCAGAAAAGCTTTGTGAGGATTCTGGGAAGGAGTTTCAGCCATCAATTTGAATTAAAATAAAGCAGTGTGCTGGGGACACCATTCGAAAGAATCTTGGTCTCTCTTTCTTCTTTTTTGTTGTTAATCCATAACGTAAAACCCAGGACCATGAGCCAATCATAGCTGCCACTTGTGAGATGGTTGCTTCACTGACGAATGAGCTCCACTAGAAGGTAGAGCCGAGAACAAATCGAGAAAGGCTTCGACCGTGTGAGTAGAGAAATGGCAAGCAAAGAGATGGAGAGTCAAGGCTTCAATTTTTTTTTTTTTTTTTGCGATAAAGAATTATTGTTGCGAGCAGGGCTCTCCGAATTAGGCATATCAATTCTGTGAACAGAGAAATAGAGAGGAATGGGAGAGACAAATTGGGAGGGAGGGAGAAAGAAGTGGAGTGGGAGGAGGAGAGGTGACTGCAAATAACGGAAGGGGAGTGCAATTAACGGAGAAGAGAGCACACATAATGGAGGGACGGAGAATATTTAATCGCATCTATCTTCACAGCGCAAAAATTATAGCCCTCGGATCTCAATTCTGTTCTCAATCGAACGGTCATTAATTGGATAGGACAGCAGCTCAGTCCTATCCATAGGACATTAGCTCACTTCAACTCGTATTGAAACTCAATACAACTTGGTTTGATTTGATAAACTCGATTTAATTCCAAATCTAACTTGACTCGTTGCTAGCCGTATATAATACTGATTCTAGGAATAATACGTGCTCAATGAACTTTCTCTTTTCTAGGAAAAAAATAATAGGTATTCGAAAGGCTTGACTACTTTTTGTATTTGTCATTCCAATTTTTAGGAAAAAAAAAACTTTCTGCAGTCGAAATCTAACAAAAGGTTTACGGAACCTTTCTGGGCCTCAGATGAGATGAAGATTTTTGTGGGCTTTAATTTTGGGCCTTCAAATAAAAAAGAAAAACTTTTGAAATTGTAACCTAGTTGGTTCAGATTCAGATAGTATAATAAAAAATAACTTTGAAAATTCAAACAGTAAAAAAATAATATGAATCACCAGTAAGAAAAATATTATTTTACTATTATTAGAAAACATAGATAACTTGACACTTTCATTTAATTTTATTTTAGAAACTCTCATTAGAGTATTATGAATTCAAGTAGATTCTAAAGTCGCGGCATACATTGTTGAACATATTTTTTTAAAAGACTGTCTATTGTTTATTGAAATTATTTATTAGATTTTATATTGTGACTAATTTTCTATTTGATACGTTGTAGAATATTTATTTTCAGATTTTGTCTAATGTTTAATATTATTAGGTTTTTGTAGTGTGGCTAATTTTTAGTTTTATGTAAGCAGTTAGAAATATATGCCCTTTTTATTTTATTTTTTTTACTTTAATTTTATGGTGGACAAAAACTTAAACTGAATTTGAATCATTATTAATTGTTTATATATATTCATAATTTTAAATTAACGATATGAATTTAAACTCAATTAAATGACCAAATATAATGTTTTAATTGAAGGAAATAATTGTGAATATAATATTTTTCTTCTTGTATGTTGTTGTTTGTATTATGCTTTTAATTAGCTTACGTATCATAATGTAAGTAAGATTAATTCTAATAAAGGTTTTATGATTAATTGTCTTATGTTACACACTGATTGTTATACGTCACAAAGATTTATAATTAGTTTGATCATCTCTAAACTCTATTACAATATTAAACACAATTAAAAAATACAAGCCGAATTGCATTATACATGACATCATTATTAAACTGTTGCGCACTATAATAAAATATCGTCAACTTGCAAACATTCATTTGTCAACAAAAGTATTAGGCGCAAAAAGATCCTTCTCACCTACCTTCCATCCACATACGCCAAATGCCTATGTCATAGAGGATCAACGACATCTACACATGGTGTCACTATTTAGGCTATGCCACATAGGATCAAAGACATCTATATATGGTGGAACTATTCATTACTGTTTATGTTTCTCATTCCAAACTTAAGTATAGTTAACTTAATGGTATATATATAACTATGATAGATTATTAAAAACTAGAGGGGAATATCGAGCTTCGCTTGATGCAGATATCTACAATAAGAATATTTTTTTATTATATTTCTATAGTTTAATTATGTTCATTTTTGAATATATAGTTAAGATATATTTATCTTTAGAAATATAGTTTAGTTATTGTAGGTAATTTGTTTTGATTAAAGTTAAAGAGTATGATCAATTTAAAGAAAATATTATATGTGTGTAAATATAGTTATAGTTATCTGAAATAATATGATTAATATGATTAATATTACGTTGATATTATTCATGAAATGTAATATTTTATAAATGACTTATATAAAAATATATATCGTAAAGGATATGATTTTTTTTTCTCTTTTCAATTGAATGAATTTAATTTATATTTGTAAATCGAAATTAAGAATGGCGATGAAGATAAAAAGGTGGAGAGGGACTCTAAGCAACACAAAAGAAATGAAGACATGATGAAAATGAAAATAGGAAGGGGTCACAAAAATAAAAAATAAACCAATGTGTTGCCAAATTATTATCTGACGTTGAACCGAGTCAGTTTTATGAGCACCCGACACGTAATTTGTTACAAAGTATCACAATACAGAAATCAGAAAAAATATTGCACAACTATTCACAATGCTTGGAGTGTCGGATGATATTTTACTAAAAGATCCCGGCACCCACACATCTTTATTTATAATATTGATTATTGATTATTGATGTAAACACTTTATATTGTCTACAATATAATTCAAAGCATATTTATTGTAAATTATTTAATTATACATAGAAAATATGCATAAAATGAGCAAAGAAAGCATATTCTGAGCAATATTTTAGTAGTTTAAGCGATTCTGCACTCATTATATGTCATTTGATTACAATAATATATATTTATGTTGTCTAGAATATAATTCAGAGCTTACTCATTATGAAATATTTAGTTATAAATATAAAATATACATAAAATAAGCAAATAAAGCTTATTCTGAGCAATGTTTAAGACTTTTAAGCGATTCTGCACTCATTCTAAATCATCTGCCCACAATAATCTATATTTAAACAACTTATACTGTCTACAATATAATTCAGAGCATATTTATTATAAAATATTTAATTATACATTATAAAATATGCACAAAAGAAGCAAATAAAGCATATTTTGAGCAATATTTGAGCATTTTAAGCGATTCTACACTCATCCTAAGTCATCTGATCATTTATAATCTATATTTGAACACTTGATATTGTCTACAATATAACTCAGCGCGTACTTATTGTAAAATATTTATTTATGCGTAGAAAATATGCATAAAAGGAGCAAATAAAGCATATTCTGAAAAATATTTGAGCATTTTAAGCTATTCTAAACTCATTCTACCACCAGATCATAATAATCTATATTTCACACTTTCTATTGTCTACAATATAATTCAGAGCATATTTATTATAAAATATTTAATTATACATTGTCTCGCACCTTTTTGGACCCTGATCCTCGGAAGGGGGAAATGTCCGGATGCTTCCGCGGGGGAAAAAGATATTGCGGACGAGATACCCCTCGATCGTTTCAAAACTCAGACATCAGCACCCACCTGAAAAGGGATGTGGGTACTGATGTGGTTTCGAACCTTTCGAGAGTTTGATTGTTTACTGCAGGTCCTTTTTTTCCAGTAGGCGCAAGCCCCTACTGTTAATTACCTCTGAACCAAGTCAAGAGCACCTCTAGATCGGGATAGTCAATGGATTAGGCATAACAGTTAGCATTGTAGCATTTTACCGAAAGACACTTGACGCTTAACATTAAAGAATGCAAACGCATGGTGACATAAATAGAGCGGATGATGCAACCATGGGGGAATTAACATGATGCAAAACATGATGCAAAGAAGTTTAATTTAAATTTAGAGTTTCAAAACCTCTGAATTTTGATTTCGGGTGATTATCTATTAATTCATATTCAGCCCTATTTTGTATATTTAATAACTTTTGTTTTGTTCCCTTTAAACTATACGCATTGTAAGTTCGAGGAGAACGGTCATAGACGTGTAAAGTTTCGGTATTCAGATTATATTAAAGCTTTAACTGTTTTAAAACTTCAATTTATCAACGTTTCAAAAACTTAGGTCTGTTTGTTGACATGTTAGAACCAAGGTTATCAGACGTTTCTGGAAACTCAGACATTAAGGCATGTAGAGGTTCTGGTCCCTGAACGCGTGTCGACTCTGGTCAACTATTGACGTATTGAATTTCGGGCCTTTTGACGTGTGAGAGTTAGGTTATGAAACGTTTTAAACTCTGGTATTGAGGCTTGTTTAGAAGTTCTGGTCACTTTGGACATTTTAAACTTTGGTCTTCATATGTTCTAGAATTCACCAAATTCTGATTTTCAGACGTATTTAAAGTTTGGTCCCTGGATTATAGGATTTTTTATTTCTGGATTCGTATTGATTTCGGATTTAGATCCAAGGCTCGAGTTTTGTTTTTCTGGATCTGGAGTATGGATTTTCTGGGTCTGGATTTAATTTAGGTTTGGATTTCAGATTTGAATTTGGGTTTTGGGTTTAGTTCGAATTTGGGTTTAGATTTGACTTGAGTTTGGGTTTGGATTTGGATTTGATCTTGGATTTAAACTGGATTTAAGTTTGAGTTTTGGATTTGACTTGAGTTTGGATTTAAACTGGATTTGAGTTTGGGTTTTGGATTTGACTTGAGTTTGGATTTAAACTGGATTTGAGTTTTGGTGTTGGATTTGAGTTTGGGCTTTATTTACTGACTTCCCACAAAATTCGCTCTTAGCGGTAGTTATCGTTTGATTGTACCTGATGTCCAAAAATTTTGAAGTACCTGCTGTCCAAATATATCTGTCATTCTGAAGTACCTGCTGTCAAAGGGGTTCATACCCTTATACTTTTATGTATTTCTAATAAATTTTGACACAATGAGTGTCTTGTATTTATTAATTTTGACCATTTTTCATGACTTTATTTTTAATTTTCTTTTGGTTGAGAATTTGGATTTGAAGTGTTATAGAAAAATATTCCTCATAATTTTCTGGACATTTTGGTATTTTATGGGAATTTTCTGGACTTTCTAGCTATTTTTTTGATGTACTTTTGAAGTTTGGGCAGATTTTAAAGAAAAGGAAAAAAATTCTGGTTGGTCCCGACTTTGGTGTTTCATGTTCTGCCTGTCAGAGACTCGTTACACCCTGGTCGCCACAGAAGATCCAGAAAATCTTGGGTCGGGGATCGCTTGGTTCACACACGAGTCTGTAGACCGGTCGGGTCCGAGTCGCGTTCGTTTCTGCGACGTGGGGCCCATTTGTAAGCGTCTCATTTGGATGGTGCACCGCTTCTGTTTTGATTTCGGTCGACGACGAGAGTTTAAACCCTAATTTCTTCGATCTCTTCTCCGACAGAGCGATTGGGAGAGATTTCTGAGACGAATGGGGCGGCGATCGGCCGCGTCTCGGCCGTTTCTGTTCGAGCTCTGCTTTTGGCTTTCCTTTGTTCTTCGATTTACTTCCTTTCTGCTCCATTTCGAGAGAGAACGAGAGAGGAAAAGAGAAAGTAATGATTTTCTTTTAGGTTTTCCGATACTCGATCGCTGACGACGAAGGAGGCCAAGCAATGGCGATTTTGGCGTCTACTTTTGACACAGCTAAGTACACCTCTGCCTTTTTTGAATCGGGTTTTCACCTTTGCTTTCTTTTCCCTTTTTTGTGAGTTCTATTCTTTGAACTTTTAACTCAGGACCTTTACCGAGTAGTACTTTTGACTTATGGCCTGGTTAGCCTGCTTTAGCTGAACCATTTTTGGTCAGTTCACCGCCTATTCTGGTCTGGTTTAAGTTCAATCATCTCTGATGATGCTGATACTGTTTTTGTTCTACCTGACGACTGGTTACTGACTTTGACCCTGGCCTTGTTCTGTTGACTTTTGATTTTTTTTTATTAATGTCGACATTTGTTCTGTCAGGTGTTTTCTGCGCTGAGCTCTGGAGCTTTGTTCTCTTTCCGGCATTGCACTGTTCTGACTTGGTTCTGTCTGGTCTATCTGATAAGGAGACGATGCTGGCAGAACTTTTGGATTTTTTTTTTTTAAAGCTAAGTAAGCTTCTCTTTCCCTTTTAATTTGTTACGTTTTAGCTTATGCTTGTTGGTGACTGCCAATTATTCCTTAACACTTGCTTAATTGTGCTTCCTTGATTTGTCAGCACTTAGACCTTCCCTCTGGTCTTTCATGAGCTCGTTTCTATTTTTTTTTTTTACAGGCATGATTACAGAGGTTAGGTGTGTTTGTGGATTTGGCTTTTATGCTGCTGCTGGTGTCAGGCAGAGCATGACTAGCTTGAGGTTTTATCTATCCCTAGTTTGGTCAGGTTTGGCTATTTTATTCAGCTTGGGCCTAAGTCAGGGTATTTTGACAAGTTTAATTTCTGGAGTAATTTTGGCAGCATTTTGGGTATATTTGGTTGACTTACTGGGTAAATTTGGGCAGCATTTTGGCTTGTTTTTGGTGCATTGGCTGAGTGAATTTGGGCAGCATTTTGGCTTATTTTGGTAGAGTTTTGAGTTGATTTGGGCAGCATTTTGGCTTATTTTGGTAGAGTTTTGAGTTGATTTGGGCAGAGTTTTGGGTTGATTTTGGCATGGTGTGGGTATAGCTTGGAGAATTTGGGAATTTTGTGGATGTTAATCTGGATTTGGTCCTTGTTTTGGTTGTGGCTTTGTGTATGGGGCTTGGTTTTCTGTCTCAACAAAGAGACAAGCTCATGAAAAACCAGAGAGATGGACTCCTTAAGTGATGAGGAAAGTATGCTCAGGTGGCAGCCCTTATGGCCACACACCTTGATGAACACACCCCCTCAGCACCCAGGTGATGCCAACTCACCATGGTACCACAATTTTAAAGGGCAAGGGCATCTCAGCTCTATAGTGACAAATCTGAGACCACACACCTAAGCATGAGACCCCTTCCCTCGCAAGTGAAAGGACAATTGGCAGAAACTACACTTCCAAGCTGTACCTGCACTGTTGAAGAAGAACAAGTACATTTTTGTGCTTTTGTGTGCTTCTTTATTTATTTTCTTTAATTTTTTTACTTAACTTTTACTTATTTTTTTGTTTTTTTTTGGCTGGCAGATGCAAGATGCAACCTGTCCATGGATGCCAGCTCTGTGGCCTGACTCTCCATGAACAGATAAGCTACCTATGAGCTTGATTTATGCTTTTTGGGGCTTTATTTGGTGCTAACATGACAACTACATGACTTTTTTTTTTTGCATTTGAGTGTAAGTTCTGAGACTTAACCCCTCAAATAACATGGATGCAAGGTTTACATGATGCAAAACCAACCCATGTTCTTGAGTGTGAGCTCTATGGCTCAACCCCTCAAGAACAGGGAGAAAGAAAGCAAAAGAAGATGCAAAACAGTAATCAAAATGCTTCAAAATCGAGTTTTATTAAATATATACTTGAATCTTACAGACCTTTCTTTTACTAAAGCTGATAAAACAAGTTACTAATGCTTTTTTTTTATCCTATTAATGCAGAGATTTGCCAGCCAGCCCCTTCTCTTGTCGACTTGGGTCTTCTTTTATAGAGGAGAGGCCATTTAGGGTTTGCTTGAGGCAGGCTTTGGTGCTGCCATGTGGCATTTCCTTAGAATTTTGGAGTTTGATGTGTGGTTGAGATGTATTTCATCTAAACCGACTTGCTTTTGTGAGCTGTTCTTTACTTGCTCCTTTCTACTTTCTTTCACTTATCCAGTGCATGCTTGACACTTGGCATTTGGAGTTGTTGAGTGTTTTTCTACTCATTTCACCTGGCTGTGAAGGACAATGTGTGGTCCCTCCATTTCTCTGATAATTGAGGGTGTGTTTCACCTCTCTTTACTGGAGAGATGTGTTCTTGGGGAAGGGGTTTCCTTGGCGCCTGATACATCCAGCCATCCATTCTTCTGGAGGGTTGTGATTTGCATAGGAGGGGCATATTTGGTGCTATGTAGCTGCTGAGCCTAATGGTGTAGGTATATGCCAGCTGGGCAAGCCTTTGTTTTTCTCCATTTGCATTTTTCTCCACTTGTTTGCATGGTTTACTAACTGGATCTTTCCTTTTGGCAGGTTTATCCCTCTTCATTTTGGATATTTTATTTATGCCATTGTCAGGAAATTGTATTTATATTTATTTGAGGCAATTTGGGTGCCATGTGTCATGCTCTCATTGGTTGCATGTATAATTTGGTCATTTGTGAGACAATATTTCATTCTTTACTGTCTTCACTATTTGTTTTCTTTCCTTGGTCAATTTGCTGACTTGACTTGTTTTCTGTCATGACAGGTAGGGTCATATGCCACCTTGGCAGTGAGCTTGCTGGGCTCCTCTTGGGCTTGTGCTATGTGATTTGAGGCTTTCTGGCGTTTAAGTGATGCTGGGTCAGGTATCACTTGATTGCTGGGCCTTGAATTTGCTTAATTAACAGCTAATTAGCTGTTGTATTTGATTTAGGCTTGATGGCATTTTATAGAGGTTCAAATCCTCTTACTTGCAACTGGCCTGATCATTTGTGGCCTTTATTTGATGGGCCTATGAGTAATATTTGGAATTGTACCAACTTTCATGTTGGCAATATTTTGTGCTGGCCAATGTGCCATGATGCATTATCCTTTGATGCTTGCATATGAGGCTTGGCAGCTTGGTGTTTGAGTTGTCACATGTCATTTTTATGACATGTCGTGCTCACATTGGGCTTGTCAGATCTCATAGCTTCATCTGATGGTTGATACTTGCATTTGAGACCCTCCCCCATATTTGTGTGCATCAATTTAGCACACACCATAGCCAATGATGCTATCTGTCCTGAGGCTATAATTTATTTCATGACATGTGTGTTGTCATGTTGCTACACCAAGGGTTTTATGGCATGGTGCACAGTTGATCACTGGGAGATATGTTATGCTCAGTTTTAGCATTGATTATAAGTGTACTATCATACAGTGTGCCCTGAGTGGCATCTTGAGGGGTAAATTTGGCATGTGGTCTGCTGTTAATTCTTTGTTGACCTGGGATATCCCTTGTCTTTTGCGACTAGGGACTGATTTGCCCATGGTCCCAGGAATGACACCTCTGGAGTGTCACTTTCATGTGCTTTATGATGTTGTGCAGTTTAGTAGTTGGCAAGCATGCTTCTGACACTCATCTTTGGCCATTAGTTTGCATCTGGATGGTTGGATGATACTTGTCAGCTTGCAATGGCATACACCATGCCTTGTATCATTTTTGTGATACGTTTGAGTTAGCAGTGGTATGAGTTCATCACTGCCATTGATCCAAAGATGATTTATATCATGTGGTTGGGATTGAGAGGGAGTTGTACCATTCCCATGAATGCTTCTGAGCCTGGGCCAGGGCTAGGAGCTTCCTTTTTTCAGATATAGACTGGGGAGAGAGTTCCATTCTATTCTCCAGTCGATAGTTTGTCTCATAATTTGGCACTGGACCCCTCCGTTTCTGGGAGTGTCATCATTTTTCAGGTATAAACACTTGTTCTCATATCTGTTATATACTTTCAAAGAGTATTCTTGCTGTTTTAGAGTGTTTGCACCCATCTGACTTGTGCTTGTTTCTCTCTTCCAAGTTCTGAGCTCGATACATATGGCTGTTAATGGCGATTTTATGAAGTTGATGAATCCGAGCAGCAACTGAGCCAAACAAGCATCGCAAATCCTCCGTTCCACCATTGTAAGTGTCTCCAAGCACTTATTAGCATTTGAAACATGCTTTTTGTTCATGTCAGAACTCTATTTCTGACAGTTTCTCTTCTCGTTTGTGTGCTCTGTAGGTTGAGAAGATAGTCGAGTCTAGTGTCGTTGAGATCGTTGCAGCGTCGCCAACACAACAGTGCAGTTAGTTGGGCCAACGGAGGTGTGTGGCTCCGGCGAAGTTCTGACCTAGCGATGGTGTCGAAAGAGAGGTACGATTTCTGTCCTTCTCTTTTCTTTCTTCTCTTTTTTTTGTTATTTGGCTGTGGCCAATGGGAGTGTGACACGTGTCTCTCTATATTAGGTTCGGTCGAACCCTGTTTGAGGCTTCCGACTGAGTCGATTTCCGACTTTGACTCAGAGATCTGCTGAGTGGGCCCCGCTTGTCAGGGCGCTGGAGTTTTGGAGGAGGTCGCTGCCTTGTTTTCGGGCCTGGTATGCGGGTCTGCCTGGGCTTCCTTCTCCCTTTTTCCGATTTACTTGTATTTATGATTTTGCTGGGCTATGCATATCTTTTGTATAACCCATATTTGCTTGATGTTGCGTCTGATTTGATGCGGATTGATATATACTTTCATACTTGTATATTATTTCATATCCACATGACTTGTGTACTCTTGATAGATAGCTAGGTTACTTGCCATATATGCTAACGTCGAGTGTCAAGCTTAGTATCATTTAACTTATTGAACCCGACACTTAACTTGCCATTGCTCCATTAACGAGACATACACTTGAATTGTGGTCTTAACTCGTCTATCATCTCAATCCCATTCTCTTTTCTTACGAGAACGAAACCCTTCCATGAGACCGATATACCAGCAAGCTCAATAAATTTTATATAGAACCATGCCTTATTTTAGAATTTTGGGCTTCGCCTTTACAGCCCATCTTAACATCGTCCATCGGCCTATTTAACTGCCTTTTTGTAGACTAGTTTTAAAGTTGCCGAATTTAGAGGCAAACATACATAGAAAGTATGCATAAAATTAGTAAATGAAGCATATTCTGGGCAATAAATGAGCATTTTAAGCGATTCTGCACTCATTCTAAGTCATCTGATCACTACAATCTATATTAGAATACTTTATATTGTCTATGATATAATTAAGAGCATATTTATTGTAAATTATTTATTTATATATAAAAAATATGCATAAAATGAGCAAATAAAGCATATTCTGGGCAATATTATGAGCATTTTAAACGATTCTGCACACATTCTAACTCATCTGATCACTATAATCTATATGTAAACACTTTATATCGTCTACAATATAATTCAGAGCATATTTATTGTATTTTATTTTTGAAAATATGCATAAAATGAGCAAATATAGCATAATCTGGGCAATATTTAAGCATTTTAAGCGATTATACACTCATTCTAAGTAATCTGATCACTATAATTTATATTTGAACACTTTGAATTATCTACAATATAATTCAGAGCATATTTATTTTAAATTATTTATTTGTACATAGAAAATATGCATAAAATTAGCAAATAAAGCATATTCTGGGAATTATTTGAACATTTTAAGCGATTCTGCAATTATTCTAACTCATCTGATCAGTATAATCTATATGGCTATGTTTGAGAGGGTATGCGAACTGCTTGTTCGTGAACAACATTAGTTCGCGCGAACCAAACAAACTCTTTAAAGTTACGAACAGGGAACAAGCCCCTAGTTCCCAATTCCATCTTTTTGGACGAACTACGAACAGCGAACAAGGATAGGGCTGTCCCTTGTCCTTATTCCTTGTCCTTTGTTCCTGGGTTTTACCAAACACACCCTATGTAAACACTTTATATTGTCTACAATGTAATTGAGAGCATATTTATTATTAATTATTTAATTATACATAGAAAATATGCATAAAGTAAGCAAACAACGCATATTCTGAGCAATATTTGAGTAGTTTCAGCGATTCTGCACTCATTATATGTCATTTGATTACAATAACCTATATTTCATATAATTATGTTGTCTATAATATAATTCAGAGGTTATTCATTATAAAATATTTAGTTATACATATAAAATATACATAAAATAAGCAAATAAAACTTATTCTGAGCAATATTTGAGCATTTCAAACTATTCTGCACTCATTCTAAATAATCTAATCACAATAATCTATAATTAAACAATTTATATTCTCCCCAATATAATTCGGAGCATATTTATTATAAAATATTTAATTATACATAGAAAATATGTATAAAATGAGCAAATAAAGCATATTCTTGGCAATATTTGAGCATTTTTAAGCGCTTCTGCACTCATTCTAAGATATCTGATCGTTGTAATCTATATTTGAACACTTTATGTTGTCTACAATATAATTCAGAGCATATTTATTGTTAATTATTTATTTATGCGTAGAAAATATGTATAAAATGAGCAAATAAAGCATATTCAGGTTAATATTTGTCACACCCCGTATCCGAAATACGAGGCGTGAGGTGAGACAGTATCTTTCGCATCCATCCGACGGCTCGGGAACCTACGTCACAAGAAATAAAAGAAAACGGAGTCAGCTACAAAGCCGAGTAACCGGTTATTTAACGACGCAGCTTCTCTATAACCAATTTATATAACCAAAAATCAATCGATCGGATTAATCCACACACAATAAAGAAACAAATTAAATATATTTTACAGAGATCAACGGGTCTAGATTTTCTCAAATCACTTTTCCACTAGCGCGAATCCCTCTCTAGGCAATTCCGCTTCACATTCCATTCCACTATTCCATTTCCACTTTTCCACTTCAATTCAAATCACAATAGAGACCCGTTGACTCGCAAAATACATCAATCACAATTCTCATATATCAATTCAATTCAATCAATAAGCCAAACGATATTTAAATCAATCAATGCGAAAATTAAATTATAGAGAAGTCCGGTTACCTGACAACAAGCAGTTTAGACAAATGAAACGACAAAAGACGTGACGTAGTACTCGAATGGAATTCGGATGGCGAAACAGATATCAATCGAATTTTTGAGTAAACTTTGGATATTCAATCTGGGCTCGGCACATCAAATGATTAGGGATAATAAATTTGCTTGGAAAGGGAGGAGGTTAATTTCATGTCTCCAGATCGAACAAGGACAATGAATGAATTCTTTTAACAGGCCAAAGGGTACTTGGTCTCAAAGCTTAATGAATTTTGGAATAACCAAACACAAATATGACTGGCTTTAAAGAATGAATGGAAGTTTCACAAGGAAATAAAGAAATAACTGTTTATTTGTGCCGCAAGAAATATTTACTCAAATAACTGTAATAACTGAAAGTCATATCAAATTATCAATGGGGTCACGGTTATGCACAAGAAGTTTTAATTGAGTATAGGCAAAAAGACACGTGGAAATATTTAAAAGAAAATACACAATTTATAATAAAATAATAATAATAATGAAAAATTTTATATTAGTAAAATTACGGGATGTTACAATATTTGAGCATTTTAAGCGATTCTACACTCATTCTAAATCATCTAATCACTATAATCTAGATTTAAACACTTTCTATTGTCTACAATATAATTCAGATCATATTTATTACAAAAAATTCAATTATACATAGAAAATATGTATAAATTGAGCAAATAAAGCATATTCTGGGCAATATATGAGCATTTTAAGTGATTATGCATTCATTCTAAGTCATCTGAAAACTATAATCTACATTTGAAAACTTAATATTGTCTACATTATAATTCAGAGCATATTTAATGTAAATTGGTTATTTATGCGTGGAAAATATGCATAAAAGCAAAAAATCATATTCTGGTTAATATTTGAGCATTTTAAGCGATTCTACACTCATTCTAAATCATCTGATCATAATAATCTATATTTAAACATTTTATATTGTCCACAATATAATTCACAGATTATATATTATAAAATATTTAATTATACATAGAAAATATGCATAAAATAAGCAAATAAAGCATAATCTGTGCAATGTTTTGAGCATTTTAAGCGATTCTGCACTGATTCTAAGTCATCTGATCACTATAATCTATATGTAAGCACTTTTTATTGTCTACTATATAATTCAGAGCATATTTATTGTTAATTATGTAATTATACATAGAAAATATGCATAACATAAGCAAATAAAGAATATTCTGAGCAATATTTGAGTAGTTTGAGCGATTCTGCACTCATTATACGTCATTTGCTTACAATAACCTATATTTCATCAATTTATGTTGTCTAGAATATAATTAAGAGCTTATTCATTATAAAATATTTAGTTATACATATAAAATATACATAAAATAAGCAAATAAAGCTTATTCTGAGCAATATTTGATCATTTCAAGCGATTCCGCACTCATTCTAAATCATCGGATCACAATAATCTATATTTAAACAATTTATATTGTCTACAATATAATTCTAAGCATATTTATTACAAAATATTTAATTATACATTGAAAATATGCCTAAAATGAGCACATAAAGCATATTCTCGGCAATATTTGAGCAGTTTAAGCGATTCTGCACTCATTCTTAGTCATCTGATCATTAAAATATATATTCGAACACTTTATACTGTCTACATTATAATTCAGAGAATATTTATTGTAAATTATTAATTTATGCGCGGAAAATATGCATAAGAGCAAATAAAGCATATTATGGTTAATATTTGAGCATTTTAGGCGATTCTACACTCATTCTAAATCATCTGATCACAATAATCTATATTTAAATACTGTATATTGTCTACAATATAATACATAGCATATTTATTTTAAAATATTTAATTATACAAAGAAAATATGCATACAATGTGCTAGCAAATATAGCATATTCTAGGCAATATTTGTGCATTTTAAGTGATTCTGCATTCATTCTAAGTCATATGATCACTATAATATATATATGAACACTTTGTATTGTCTACAATATAATTCAGAGCATATTTATTAAAAATTATTTATTTATACATAAAAAAATATGCATAAAATGAGCAAATAAAGCATATTCCGGGCAATATTATGAGCATTTTTATGCTATTCTGCACTCATTCTATGTCATCTGATCATTATAATATATATTGGAAAACATTATATTGTCTACAATATAATTAAGAACATATTTATTGTATTTATTTATGCATGGAAAATATGCGTGAAATGAGCAAATATGGCATATTCTAGGAAATATTTAAGCATTTTAAGCCATTATGCACTCATTCTAACTCGTCTGATCACTATAATCTATATTTGAACACTTTATATTATCTACAATATAATTCATAGCATATTTATTATAAAAAATTTAATTATACATAGAAAATATGCATAAAAAGTGCAAATAAAGCATATTCTGGTCAATATTTGATAACTTTTAAGCGATTATGCACACATTCTAAGTCATCTGATCACTATAATTTATATTGGAACAATTTATATTGTCTACAATATAATTCAGAGCATATTAATTGTAAATTATTTATTTTTACGTGGAAAATATGCATAAAAGAAAATAAAGCATATTCAGGTTAATATTTGTGCATTTTAAGCGATTCTACACTCATTCCAAATTATCAGATAATAATAATCCATATTTAAACACTTTATATTGTCTACAATATAATTCAGAGCATATCTATTGTTAATTATTTAATTATACATAGAAAATATGCACAAAATAAGCAAATAAAGCATATTCTGAGCAATATTTGAGTAGTTTTAGCGATTCTGCACTCATTATATATCATTTGATTATAATAACCTTTATTGCATCTATTTATGTTATCTATAATATAATTCAGAAATCATTCATTATAAAATATTTAGTTATACATATAAAATATACCTAAAATAAGCAAATAAAGCTTATTCTGCGCAATATTTGAGCATTTCAATCAATTCTGCAATCACATCTATCTATATTTAAACAATTAATATTGTCTACAATATAATTTAGAGCAAATTTATTATAAAATATTTAATTATACATAGAAAATATGTATAAAATGTGCAAATAAAGCATATTCTTGGCAATATTTGAGCATTTTAAGCGATTCTGCACTCATTCTAAGTCATCTGATCATTATAATCTATATTGGAACACTTTATATTGTCTACAATTTAATTCAGAGCGTACTTGTTGTAAATTATTCATTTATGCCGGCAAAAAAAAATGCATTAAATGAGCAAACAAAGCATATTCTGGACAATATTATGAGCATTTTAAGCGATTCTGCACTCATTCTAAGTCATCTAATCACTATAATCTTTATTTGAACACTTTACATTTTCTACAATATAATTCTGAGCATATTTATAGTAAATTATTTAATTATACATAGAAAATATGACGCTGTTCGGATCGGGAAGCTTAGAGTAACCAGCACGTGTACTGATACATCACTCGAAGAGGAGTAAGAACTCAACCCAACAGAGTATAAAAGAGGAGATAAACTCAACTCAAGAGTAAAATTCATAATAATTCAATAATCTTTATATTACATTCTGATTTTCAGCTTAAATAACAATCTAACACAATTAAAGGCCACTACTCATTAATATATCATCACAACTACTTTTTCTATTACCAAAACACATTTATAACCTCCTAGAAGACCACAAAACACAGCACAAAACACAACAACAGATTATTAACTCAAAATAACTCCCAACTAACTTATTAATAACTTTTGACTGCTCCTTTCAATGGATGGCATAGCTTGGATGATTAGTCAGCATCTGACATGGCATCTTGATCGGTGTCATACGCTTCTGCTGCGCTAAAACTCGTCCTCGATAATATTGCAACCGAATGTAACATACCTCGCATTTTCAAGCATGAGGCTCGGTTGCAAGAATGAGTCTCTATATTCTGAACTCATGATTTCAATGTGAGCTAAATGCAAAGGAGAGGTTGGGGACAGCGATAAGTCGTCAGCAACTTCTTCATCAAAGATTGTGGGATTGTCAAAAGGATCCACTTTTGTCTCTGGTTCACTCGTCTCAATAAATACATCATCATCATTGTCAGGATACTTTTCAAAGATTAGTGGAGACTCAAATATTACACTATTTGATTCATTTTCATGCACAACACTTTCAGAAATTTCAAAAACATCATCAATTCTCAATTGAATATTTTTATCTATGGCCCATTGGAAACAAATGCTCCTTTGGGTATGGTGTCGATGCCGAGCCGCTTCAGAACAAGACACCAAAGTTGATTTGTTGTCGTGGAAGGGGTTGCGCTCTTCATCTTTACCACTATAATCCGAGTCTGTTGAAACAAGATTCAGTGTATCGTATTTCATTCCAGAGACTTGCATGTGGACAAAATGGTTGTTTCTCTGCTCTAGGTGAGGTGGAAAAGAAAAGTCGATGTAGCTCGGTGAATCGTGCCTCGCTCGGTGATCTCGATTCATACGAGTGTTACTTGTGGAAGAACCGTGCCTCGGTCGGCGATCTCGATTCTCACAAGTTGTGCTTCTCGAAGAACAATGCCTCGGTCGGCGGTCTTGGCTTCGATTAGCCTCCAATTGCGTAACACGCTTATGGAGTTGTTGTACAAGCTGTCTCAGCTCTCGCATCTTTGTAACGCACTGGTCTTCGCCTCCATGGTGGATGTTTTGCTGTCTACAACGAGCAGCCATCAAACCTGAAGAAACTCTGATACCAAATGACGTCGTTCGGATCGGGAAGGTTAGAGTAACCAGCACGTGTACTGATACATCACTCGAAGAGGAGTAAGAACTCAACTCAACAGTGGATAAAAGAGGAGATAAACTCAACTCACTTGTAAATTCGTAATAATTCAATAATCTTTATATTACATTTTGATTTTCAGCTTAAATAACAATCTAACACAATTAAAGGCCACTACTCATTAATATATCATCACAACTACTTTTTCTATTACCAAAACACATTTATAACCTCCTAGAAGACCACAAAACACATCACAAAACACAACAACAGATTATTAACTCAAAATAACTCACAACTAACTTATTAATAACTTTTGACTGCTCCTTTCAATGGATGACATGGCTTGGATGATTAGTCAGCATCTGACGTGGCATCTTGATCGATGTCAAAATATGCACAAAATGAACAAATAAAGCATATTATGAGCAATATTTGAACATTTTAAGCGATTCTGAACTCATTCTAAGTCATCTAATCACTATAATCCATATTTAAACACTTTATATTGTCTACAACATAATTTAGAGCATACTTATTGTAAAATATTTATTTATACATAGAAAATATGCATAAAATGAGCAAAGAAAGCATATTCTAAGAATTATTGGAGCATTTAAAGCGATTCTGTACTCATTCTAACTCATCTGACCACTATATTCTATATATAAGCACTTTATATTGTCTGCAATATAATTAGGAGCATATTTATTATAAAATTTTTAATTATATATATATAATATGCATAAAATAAGCAAATAAAGCATATTCTGGTAAATATTTGAGCATTTTAACCGATTTTGAACTCATTCTTAGTCATCTAATCACTATAATCTATATTTGAACACTTTATATTGTCTAATATATAATTCAGAGCATATTTATTGTAAACTTAATCTGGGCAATTGAAAATATGCATTAACTGAGCCCATAAAGCATATTCTGGGCAATATTTGAGCAGTTTAAGCGATTCTGCCATCATTCTATGTCATCTGTTCATTATAATCTATATTTGTACATTTTATACTGTCTACAATATAATTTAGAGCATTTTTATTATAAATTATTTATTTATGCGTGGAAAATATGCATAAAATAAGCAAATAAAGCATATTCTGGTTAATATTTGAGCATTTTAAGCGATTCTACGCTCATTCTAAATCTTCTGATCACTGTAATCTATATTGGAACACTTTATATTGTCTACAATATAATTTAGAATATATTTGTTGTAAATTATTTATTTATACATAGAAAATATGCATAAAATGAGCAAATAAATCATATTCTGGGCAATATTTGAGTATTTTAATAGATTATGCACTCATTCTAACTCATCTGATCACCATAATCTATACTAGAGGGGCTATCGAGCTTCTCTCGATATTTGACATAGTAATAAAAATTAAATATGTTATCATTTAATAAATGTTGATTGTAATTAGGTTGTTATGTTTATAATTAATTTAAAGTGTAATAACTGGTGGGGTAGAAATAATAAATTATATCTCCATATGTTGAAATGTTTTATACCGACGATATATGTTCTTTAGGTTTAGACAGTACCGCAATCTGTAGTGTTTATGTTCAGTTCTATAATTCATGCATTGTCAAGCAATCTTTAGTGTTTATGTAATTATGTTCTTTGATTTAGGGTGGTTGTGGATAGTGTGGTGTGAAATAACGTTTCTTATTATAATTCAGATATATTTGGATTTTAGGCGTCATGAATGGAAGATATGCTCGGGTGATTTTATTGTGGCTATAATTTACAATTTTTACTTCAGAAAAGAAGAATATATAGCGGCGAAGCCGCCGCTACCCACCTAGTTTTAGTAAAATGCCGTTGATTTGATACAAGAGATTTTGTAAATTCACGGTTGTATACTGCTGCAAAGATCTCAATTCTATTAGCCCTAAAATTATTTCTTTCTCATATTTGACTTGCAACAATACTGTATAACTGTATAATATATAACAATGTATAGTTTACGAGATAAAATGCAATATTTATTAATTTAAAATTTGAGAAAAAAAATTACTGTAAAATAAAGTGAGATCTTGCTAATTACGTGGCACAAAATAAAACTCTCTTAGCTTTGTATTACATTTTGGACAGTCTTCATAATATTAGTCATATGGGTGGAGGAATACCCTGCCAAATCTGAAGTGCTTAGGCAAAAGAATCAACTGATAACCTGTAAGCAACCAGATTTGTTATGTACATAAAATTAATTGCGTCCAACGTAATCCCACATATAGTCTCATCATTGGTCCCACGGTCCATCTCATTTCGGATGATTGTTTGTTTCTTTTTCTCCTTAACAATTTTGAATATATTCAAACATGAACCACAAATTCAAAGGATAAAGAAGTACAAAAGAAAAATTAGTCCAAACACTCACCAGTATAATTAATCACAATTGGCCTCTCTTTCTGTTGGTTCTTTTCCTTGTTATACGTACAAAAAAAGGATTTGAAGGATATAAAAAGCCAAAGAGAAACATTAAGAGAGAGAGAGAGATCGAGATCATAGGTAGACCTTGGGGAATAGAAAGTTCAAAGCATGGGTGACTGCCATGAAGAAATCCTGCTTCAGTTCATCAAATCATAAAACATAACCAAACGTAAGTTAGCACTTTATCAAGGAATTTTTTTTTTTTTTTGGTGTCTGACATTGAGGTGAAGGCCATGAAAATCCAACAAAAATGTTTGCTTTTGTTTTATTTATTTTTTCAAAAATTAGTCATTAAATTTCATAAAACCTGCATATAATCAACAATTTTTTTTTGGAAATTTAGTAAATATAAGTAAAATATATTGAAGAAATAAATTTTATAAAATCTGTGCCCAGACAAATTATTCTCCTTACTGAAATACTTCTGTTCTATTTCTTCATATAAAATTGGATGTTAAAATCTATTTGAGCCAGTGCTCAATTTGGTACAATATTGGAAAGAATGAGGCAACATATATATAGACATTACAAAGTATAGGAAGAAAAATGGAAAACTTTCAGTATTAATTAGCAATTTTAATGTGTGTAATAAAAATTCATTCCAGTAAGGCATTGGACAACCTGTAAATTAAGGATATCTCATAAATTAATAACCATGGATTTCTCTCGGGTATGCACAAATCATGGAACCGTTGTGCAATTACAAACCCTTGATTCCTCTACATGGCACATAAACATTTCAAAACTGAACAACATTTAATGACGAAATCAATTTATGTAGAGGAAAAATGACACAGGACAAAAAAAAAAGTCACGTAAATGATGTTGATATTGATTGATATTGATATTAAAGTGTGAGATTTATAGCACAAAAAACTTGTAGCACGAGAATCTTTCTCATTTGTACAATATATTGCACTAGACAAATTATATATGTGATCTTACTCTTTAACCTCTCTTATTCTAATTTAAGATTGTCTCTAAAAAGAAATAAATTTTATTTTCGTATATGAAGTGATATAAGTGGGGGGAGTTTCTTATATTTGGTTTTTGAGATTTTTAAGCATTTTTTATATAACCTCAAACGTATTAATGAATTTTCTTTTACGGAATCAAGTATCATGCATCATGCATATGAAATTTATACAAATATTTAGTAAAAATTGATATAGAAAAATTGCATGTACAAAAAAAATGAGAGTAGCGTGAGGGTAATTTTGCATGATCAAGCATGTGTTGCTCATGTATTATTCTAAATATTTCCTTAAGTTTATAAATTATGTAGATATTGTTTGTGTGTTGAAAGAGAGTAAAACACTAGAGGCATATAAATTTATATTTGTTTTCTAATAAAGAGTGAATTTAATAAAAAATATGCAATTATCAATTATCATTATACTTGTATATATTTCTAAATTAATAATGAGAAATTGGAGAGAACTAATAAATCTCAATAGGTGAGCATAGACATTAAATTCTTCATACTAAATCTATTAAACCATGTTTGATTAATGTTAAGCTTAATTACAATGGAGCATGATGTGTAGTAATACTAAAATGATATTGTAGACCCTTCATGAATTTTTTTATTATTTTCTAAATATTTTGGAGTACATTGATATTTTTCAAAAATTTTTGAAGTCCTTATCATTTTCTTTGTATCTTTGATCCCGAAAATTTAAGGGTCAACCTGCTACTCCTATGTTGCAAGGGTGCAGATGCAAAAATACGACAATTATTAAAAACTGAGTATATATAAAATAATAAAAATAAAAAAGTGACGCGAACTCGCTTTTTATTATCACTCAAATTATTATTACAACCTCTACTACTCAAATAGTATACCTCCAATATTATGACTCCTCAAATATTATTACACCTAACTACTAAACACTAAACACTATCACTATATCTCTCAAGTGGACTTGGCTCCGGTTGCCTTGGCTTGATGGCAAATGAATGTCAAGGCTACCTATTTATACTTGCTATCGGAACACACTAGAACTCTAGATATTTTAGGCAAAATATCTAGAGTTATCTCCTAAAATATCTATAATCTAGAACCATGTTCCAAAATATCTCACTTAGAGATATTTTACTGTCTCTAGAATTTTCTTCATCATGAAACTTATTATTATCTAGAGAACTCTTAATTTAGACTTGGGCTAATGTTGGACTTTTTAACATCCAATTTAATAGATAAGTGGGAGCCTTATCCATAAAAATAGGCATGAATTTTGGATATTAGGTACATCCGACCTGGCCCGGTATCCAAGAAAATACAGAAGAGAAACCAGTATTTAATTTCTTATGTGCAAAATAATTAAACAAGTATTAATTTTACTCTTATCTTTACTGTACTCTTGAACTAAGCACTATACTAGTTAAATAAAATTGAGTCAGTCTCACAAAAATTGCATGAGATATTGTTAATCTTTGAAACATGCATACTGAATGTCATGTCATTTCTATTAATTGCTGCAATTTTCTATAATTATAGACTGGTTCTGGCAAGAGATATACAATTGGAATGAATTCTTCAGGAGAGGTCAATGCTAGCGGGATTATACCTAGAATCATGGAGAAGATCTTTGAAAAGGTCAACAAGAGCAATGACATTGAATTTCTCATCAAGTCTCATTTATTGAGGCATATTACTTAAAATCATATTATTATTGTACCGTTATGAGATGTTCTTATCATTTACTGTTGTGATCTTAAGAGATAGCTTACCCCAACTTACCTTTATTCTAATATCTCGTGCTGAAAAAATATTTGTTTTGTTAATTTGCTTTTAGTAATTTATGCCCATATTTCTAGCATAAATCAAATCAAACTGATTTTGATGATTTTGATTTTTGTCGGTTGAATCTTTGTGGCGTGACAGATTTTCAATGAGGAGATATTTGACCTCTTAGACCAACAAACCCACACAGTAAAGCCCATGGCCAACTTACCTTTATTCTAATATCATGTGCTTCAAAAATATTTGTTTTGCTAATTTTCTTTTTGTAATTTATTTCAATATTCCTAGCATAAATCAAATCAAACTGATTTTGATGATTTTGATTTTTGTCTGTTGAATCGTTGTGGCATAGCAGATTTACAATGAGGAGATATTTGACCTCTTAGACCAGCAAACCGACACAGTAAAGCCCAAGAATTGTCAAGTGATGAGATCTAAGCATGGTATGAGAGTGACGATTCAGATAAGAGAAACAACTGGTGAAATTGCACTTGTAGGAGTCAATGAAGTGAGTGTGAAATCACAAGAGGACATGGCATCATTCCTGGCTCGAGGGTCTAAGAAACGTGTTACAGCGAGAACCCTGATGAATAACCGGTCGAGGTATTTTTGTTTTTCATCATTTGTTAGTTGTCATCTTATTTTATTGTTATTTTTTGACAACCTTGCTTGAATCGTAAAATGTATTGTGTATCAATCTACCGGTGCAGTAACTATAAAATTACCTTCAAGAATTATGCAATTACTTAGAACTGAAAAAATAATAATAAGATAAGGACCTAAATCGGAGTATTCATTAACTAATTGGAAGATTTTTGGAGAAATATATGCATACTGGACTTTGACATGGGCATATTCATCATTTTCCAATGATTTTAGGATAAAATCACAGCTTTCTCATGCACACTTCTAGTATAGCACTAGGAAATATAATGTGCCATTACAAACAGTACAATACCATGAGGGAAAATTTCCATAAAAAAGTTCTGTTCGATAAATGACTCAGCACCATCTCACTACAAAATGCTATTAAAATTCTCCTAGCATTATCAAAGTTCCTTGATAAAATAATTTTTGTTTATCTTATAGCCGGTCTCATGCTATCTTCACTATATACGGTGAGCAAGCTGGTGATTTTGGTGATGATATCCTAGTGTCCAAGCTTCAGTTGGTGGACTTGGCTGGCTCAGAGCGTGCCAAGCCTACTTGTTCTGATGGTTTGAGGCTCAAAGAAGGTTAGGCATTTATAATTTTTCTTATCATCTATTTAATTGGCTATGAGATAGAAATTATTCAGAAATAAAAAAAAAATAGTTACTGCACCGTAGGCTTGAGGGGTGGGTGATAGGGATGCCACATGGGGAAAAGAATCAGAATAGTCATCAAAGAAGATAGGAAAAATTGTTATTTAGAATTTAGACTTTCACCATAGACTTGAGGGGTGGATGATGATCGGCAGCAAATAGAAAGGGGCAAGTAGAAAATTAAAAAGGTAGTTTGCGGATTTTTAGAAATAATGAGAGATTTCATGATGTCAATTGTAGAATTTAATCATTTTTAGAATAAGATAATGACATATATATAATTATATAATTTGATAATGGCATAAATCCAATTAGCAACTAACAATGGCATATCTCAAATTAACTATTTTTCATAATGGCATAAATCTAATTTACGAATTTGTGCATTTCTTTACATTTATGTTGTATTTTTGTTCAGGGATACAGATAAACAAGGCGCTTCTTGCTCTTGGAAACGCGATAAGTGCGTTAGGTGGTGAGAAAAAGCATAAAGAAGGTGCCTTTGTTGCATATCGAGAGAGCAAACTGACTAGGCAATTGATGAAGGATTTTAATCCTAGGTCAAATAAATTTATACCTATGATTTACCTCACTAATTGTTCTGGTAAAGCTTAGGGTCGAACCCACAGGGATTGTTAGAATTGATTACCAGACTCTACTTCCTCACGAAAGCTAGACAAGACAATTGTTTTGGGTTTTTATAATTTAAAAGACAAATAAATAAAGTACAAGTAAAAGAAAATTTTTTGGTTGATTTTTAAGGTTTTCTAGACTCAAACAGATACGAATGAATGTCCTAGAGTTTCGTGTTCAATCAGTTTATCTCTAAAGCGCCACTGCCTACCATTTTCATGGAGATAGAGGTGAATTTCGGACTGAAATGTATAGATTTCGGACTGAAATCTACACTGTTCGTGCCAAAACTTGTCTTAGACCTTCTGCTTTGACTTAATATTTTTCACAACACTATATGAAGGTTACTTGACGACCAAACCTAAGTCTTAGCCTCAGCTGTCGCGATTTTGGTTTGGACTTCATTTGGAACTTGGTTTTCACTGTTAGGAAGTGCTCAAATTTCATTTTAGAACCAACAATTAGCACAAAACAACAATTAAGCACATAGAAATCTAGGCTTAAGACCATTCACACGCAATTTCATGAGAAAATGTAGGAGAATCGTTTTTACCTCTCACAAATAGTTATTATGAGGTAATCCAAATCAATGGAAGTCGGTGGCGTGCTCTCCTTCGCCCCTTCTTCTCTTTGGATGGCGGCGGCCTCGAGTCCACCAAGAGGATTAGTCACATAGCTCAAGAGTTGTGCTAGCAACTCAAAGCTTGAGTCTAATCCATATAGCTTCCTTCTTCTTGCAAGACAAATCTATTTATTTGGTGGAGAAGATAGAAGGCTCAACACATGAGCAAATGGAGAATAGAAGAGGAAGGTGGCGGCTAGGAAGAGAGGGAAGAGAAGCCTATGGTTTGAGCCTCCAAGGGGGTCCTTATATAGGCTCAATCCCTAAGGAGCACTTTCACCTATTTACAAGTTTGCCATCGACCTATCAGAGCTGAAATTCTTTGGACCTTATGGGCCTCTTCTCAATTTGTTTTGGGTATTTAATTCCTTTATTTAAAATTAATTTTCATAGCTCTTCAATTGGACTATTCATTTGCTATGAAATGACGGCCCAATTAATTAATATAACTATTTATATTAATATGTGTTGATTCTAAAATAATTATTAATTCATTAATAACTATTTTGGAATTAGATAATGCATTAATCTATTTCTATATGATTTCTTTTGACTCAAATAATTATAACGGTTCATAACGGTATATAATTAATTAGTCAAACTATCATATTTTCTCAATACCCACTGTTGCGAATAAATAGATAATACACTGTGTGACCAAAGCTCTATTTGTGTAGCCCTTTGAGGATTTATACTATGTTGGCCATTGATGAAGGGGTTTTTTAAAGCCCTAAGTATCAAATAAAATTTGTACCTAGAACCTAACTTCACTAGTCGTTTTAGTTAAGCTTTAGGGTCGAACCCAAGGGACGGATTAATGATTACCGGACTCATCGGTTTTCAAAAGCTAGACGGAAAAATAAGGGTGATTTCAACAAACAGAAAGTAACCATGCAATAAGTAAATGTTTTTGGGTATTTTGACTCAAAACAAGACTTAAAATAATTCTAAGTAATAGAAGCTAACAAACAGAGTTTTTTTGGTGGTTTTTATAGTAAATAAGAGCGTCCTAGGGATCGGAAATGACTTAGGTTTAGCACCGAAAACTTCAGAGTCGATTGCTTTCGCAATAAACCCCCGAAACCCCGGATTCCAAGGTTCTGTCCAACCCGAACTGGCAGCAGTTCAACCTGGACAGAACATCTGGAAACTAGTTGTGCTTCCAGACTTTTGTCCAACCCGGATAAGACTTTTACGGGTCGAACAGAAGGCCTGGAAAAGAGTTCAAGGCTTGACTTGGACAATGTTCAGGGCCCGGACCAGCTGTAACACGAGTTCTAACCCTCAACTTTCGCCTTTTGGGTTAGAACCCAGCACAGGACTCTACCTAGCCCTCCAGGAAGTGGACCCAAATCCGATAACAGACTGCCAATGTTTTCAGGAAATGCAAGGAACTAGACCCTTCAGTCTGTTCTTGCACGGGGTCCCGGGGCGAATTTCTTGCCAGCTGCTCCTCGAGCTCCCGCTCAATCTCTTGCACGTCAGCTTCCTCGCCATGAGTATCCATCCCAGCCGAACGTCCTCCTTCAGACTGCGCTCCCTCATCATCGGATCGATCCTCAGCCAATTCAGCATCGGAAACCGGGGGTATGTCAGCTGGCCAAGGGGCACCAGAAGAAGCCCAAGGATGGCGAGGTGGCAAGGAAGGATTAGACACGGCCATGCCCATATCAACGATGAAGTCCCCCTTCTCATCAGCACACATAAGCTGATCATTTTCCTCGTCCCAATAACATCGGCCAAGTTCCACATCCGACAGAGGAACGTCAGCCAACATGCCGAACTCTTCTCGAGTAAAAGGATAGAATCGGCGCAGATCGTCGCATTTCCTGCTGAGCATGAAGTGCATTCCCCCACAAGCAAGCCGGGTAGCTGCTATCTGAGCAGCTGAGGACTTCAGGAAAGTGCCCAAATATTCCTTAGTGGAACGAACCATCCCCGACCCATCAGAAAGCACGCCACCAGCAACAACCTGCGCCCGTAAATTCGCCAGCTCGGCAGCCAATTCCTTAACTCTACGACTGGTCGCTTCCAGCAGATTCGAATAGGTAACAGCTTCAGTCTTGAGTACGTCATTCTCCTTAGAAACAGAGGTAAGCTGTTCCCGAACAGTGGCCAGCTCTTCCTCGACCTCAGTTATCTTGCGAAAGGACTCTTTCTTGTCTTTGAGGGCAGATTCCCTCTCGGATGCCAATGTAGTGGCAATGGCTTTATGCTTCCTGGCCACATCCTCAGCAATTTTCTTCCAGTCAGCCAGGGCCCCTTCTAATTTGCTGCGGGCAGAATTAACCTCCTCCAACTGAGCCCCTCTGCGGTCTACCTCAGACTGCAGCCCTAGAATTTTGTGCTGAAGTTATAGGTTCACTTGGAAAGAGCGATGGAGCAGATCCGATAACTGGCTTTGGCTTCGCTCAGCCTCCTGAGCGCGAGTTTGCGACGAGTCCAAGCGAGCCATGAACCGCTCACAAAATTCGCGAAACTCAGCTTTCTCTTTATCCGTGGCCTTGTCGAGCAAGGAGAAACCAGAAAAGTCTACGATGAAACCTACCCCAGGATCTTCGTCATTGCGTAAAGCTTGCACCTGTTGGACCAACTCAGAATTTTTTTTACCAAGGTCAGCAAGGGATTGTATCCAGGTTTCCCCTATGTCGTGAGCTTGAACATGAGCACTTGCCTGCAAACATCCAAGTTCGAACAAAAGAGAATGCATGTGCATGAACTTCTCTTCAAGAGACATCGCCTTTACCCTGCTATCCAACTGAGGGCAAAGATCTAGGGAGACGCGATGCAAGGAAGCAGCAAGCTGCGGAACCTACAATAAGAGGGAAAAAGTTGTCATATACGAATAGGAAAAAAGGCAAAGGGGCGAAACAAGAAGAGTGGATATCTTTGGGTCGGACGAGTCTAGACCGGGAAGGCACAGTGACACCCTGTCATGGTCATGCTTCTTGCGAAGACGAGCCTGACGCCACGAGTCATTTGGGACCTTATCCTTAGGATAGAGGGAAGCTTTGGACTTATCAAGCGCGGAAACAGCTTCGCTAGAAGTAAGTTTCGGCGAAGAACCCCAGAGTAGGGAGGCACCGCGTCAGAAGATACTTTTCTCTTTTTTACCTCCCTTTCCGGGAGGGCAGGTTTGTCATGCACCACCAGAGATTTCTCCTTGGGCTTGTCCTTAGGCATTGGTGGATCAGTGCGGGCGGACGAAGACGGTTGGCGCAAATTAGACGAAGAAGACTTCGGGGGTCGGTTCTCCCCAGCTACAACAAAAAGGGACTTGGAATCCCGAGGCTTTTTGGAGGGAAGAGTTTTGGAGGAGCTTGAAGGTTTCGATGAGGAGGGCTTTGAGAAGGAAGATGGCTTCGCGAAAGTTCGGCCTGAAGGGACCTCAGAGCTAGTCTCAGCAGCAAGCAAAGAATCTTCGTCATCATCCTCCTTATCGTCAGGAACGAAGTCATCAGGAGGGAAAATGCGATCATCAGGATCCATACTGCTCCCATCCTAACACAACCAGTAACCTCGAGGAGACTTCTCCTTCAGGATATCTATGAGCTTAAGCTCGTCATCAGTGGGAGGAAGGCAAGCAGCACTAGCATAAGTATGAGAGGCGATGTTCCAGGACGAAGGAACGTGCATCTCATCTACTAAGGGACCCCGAACATAAGCGAACCAATTCTCCCAGTCCCTAATCTTCTTAGGTTTGTTCGCAAAGGTGCGACCCAAAGTTGATATGGTGCAGAATTCATACCTCTTACAGAACTTATAGAAATGGCCGAACAACCCCAGGGAAGGTCTTACTGGGTTCAGCAAATCTAAGGCTTTGTAATTTGTTACGAGCAGACGCTCAAAGGAAGAAATACAACACCAAGCAACTGGATGCAGTTGAGCAGGAGGGACCTTGACATGATTCAGCACTTGATGCTGAAAAGAAGAAAGAGGGATGCGAATCCCATGGTATGCAGACTTGTGAAACAAAGCAATCCCCTTGGTGGTTTCAAAGGGTCGATCAGATTGCACGGCCTCGAGGAGCTTTATCCTTGATCGTGGTTGTTGGGATATACCTAGGCCATCAGCAAACTTCTGGAGGGTTTCCCTAATCCACAGGACGGATTCAAACCCCCGGGATAAAGAAAAACGCTTAACATTATCCTCCGGTTCGTCTGGACGATAAGCTTTTTTCAGCATGATGAATTAATCTACGTGAAGAAATGAAAATATCACCAAAAGGCTCATAAAAAAGGGGGGAGAAAAAGAAAGGATAAAGCTTTATCAAGGGAAATATAGCAAAGAAAAATATGAAAACTAAAGAAATACAACAATTAAGATTAACCTGAGGAAGGGAGAGTCAGAAAATTGAACGACTAAGTTGAAAATATGATTTGGCAGGCTTCAATCTCTGAGAAGGAGAAAATCGATTTGACAGAGGAGGAAAAGGCAATAACGAAGAGAAGACCTATATAAGGGCCATATGAGTAATTAAGCGCCTTTTCACCTGATCTGCATAGATCCCGAGAGAAGACGAAAAGGCAAAAGGTACAATGGTCCGACGCGACTACCAAATTACAATGATGATGCACGGTAAACCAAGTGTTCCCACATGCTTTACAACATTATGATGTCAGGATCCCAAAGATAACTTGTATAACAAGGAAACGCGAATGATAGATAATATCTGCCGCCCTCGCTATAGCTGGGGTTCGCCCATTCTCTGCGAGGACTAAACACTCGAGGGCTAGCCGATCGGGCTATCAGGACAAGGACCCATGACACCTGTCAGCCGGAGGTGTGCCCAAGAAGTTCGCTAACCCATTTCGCCAATGCTTCAACTACGCTAATTCATTGAAGTTTCATCTCAGGCAAAGCCGTGACAAAAGCATAATCTATGCTTAAACGCGGGCGAAGATCATTGTTTTAACTTCTGGCGCGCATTAGCTTGCCAAAAGCTCGAGGGCTATTGATAGGGCCAGGTTGGAAATGACCCATATCGCGACCCAACCAAACTAAGGGGAGGCCATTTAGTCGACAAGAATCCCAAGCCCGGCCCAAATTGCAGGGAGCGAGAGCAGATTTCCCACCTAAAAGGAATAACTACCAACTGGGGACCACCCTGACAAGAAACCGAAGTGTAAGAGGCCGTTATAACCGTCTGCTGACGTGGAGGCAATAGTTCCCACGACTTCGACAGGCGAGACCCAGACGAACCCTGGCGAACACCAGATGAACCCATGATTCTGTTGGAGTTATGTCCTAGAAGTCAATATTTAATGACTTATTTTCTTAGTTTATGTTAATGATGATATTTGATCATTTGTTCCTAGAGTTTATTATTGACAGATCATTCAGGTTGAGGATCTGAATTGTAGATCTCTGTGGATCATTCATTAGAATGACAATAATAAATCTAAATCGTCCATAATCTTGATAATTAACAAGGAACATTAATTATCATAAAAGATTAGTATGCAAGTTAAGTGATGATTAAGTTCTACAAATCATAGGTAAGGAGTTACCAACTTAATTGCATATGTGTATGTTATTGGAACATAGTACAGGACTTGACCCAATGAAATAAACATATGGATTGTGTTAAGTGTCATTGTTTATTTCATATAAGTTTGATTCTAAGTTTGAGATGTTCACCTTTTCCACATGAGGATAGGTTCAATAAATATCGTCTAACGTTGATTCCTGATAAAGGCTGCTATAAGGACTTTATTTATGTTCTCTTGAATTGTGCGGGAAAAAGTTGTTCATCAAGAAAACCGTATGTCCCTCATTAGTATACCTAGTGAGTGATGATATCTGTTTGGGCCCCTTGATGGAGTTGGATCGTATGCATGCAAACTAGACGATCAACTCTAGATCAAGAAATGTATAATATGCAAGAATGACACACTCCTATCTTGGATTATACAATGATATCATGTGACATAAGAATCAGACAAGGAAATACTAATATTTCTTATGCATGATTGAGATATTGTAACGGTACATTATTTATACGAATTGGGAATCATAACGTGTTGCTAGATACCACTTATGATTATTGGAAATAAATAACGATTTATTTCCATAGCCAACATAGTATAAATCCTCAAATAGGGTCGCACAAATAGGACTCTAACCACACGGTGCATTAATTGTTTATTCGCAACAGTTAGTATTGAGAAATATGATAAGTTGATTAATTAATTATATACCGTTATGAACCGTTATAATTAATTAACTCAAAAGGATCATATGGAAACAATTTAATGCATTAGCTAATCCTAAATTGATTATTAATGAGTTAATAATTAATTATGTTCAACACACTTTAAATAGTTTGAGCTATATGGGCTTCTAGTTATTTAATTAATTAAAGGCCCGATATGAGGAAGGATGAAGGATTAATTAATGGGATAAATTATTGGGCCATTGCAACATTTGATGTAGCCCAAAATGGCCCCTTATAATTTCGGCTAGCCCTAGTGGCAATGTTGTAAATAGTTCAAAGAGAGGATGAGAGTTGTTGGCTATATAAAGGGGTCACCTCTTGGGAAAGCCCTAGCCATCCACCCCTTTCTCTCTCCTCTCTTCTAGCCGCCACCCATCTTCCTCCCTTCTCTTGCTCATGTGTTGAGCACAATTCCTTCTTCTCCTCCATTAAAATAGTTAATAGAATGAAGAGGTTCATAGAGGGGATTAGCTAGGAGCTCATGAAAGCTAGCACTTTCATGGAGCTCGTGGTTAGCTCCTTGGTGGGCTTGAGGCGCCTTAGATGGTGGAGGTGGTGGAGCACGCACCCCATCGACTCCCATGCCTTGGATTCGAGCCTCATGAATGCGATTTCATGAGAGGTATAACTTTCTCCTACTTGTTCTCATTGTTTTGATGTGTGAATGTTTCTATCACTAGATCTATGGTATTTAGTTGTGATTTCTTGCTATTTGATGGCACAAAAATAGAATTAAACACTTCCTAACAGTGGTATCAGAGCACAAGGTCGTGCTTAAGCTATTTTTCACATTAATTAGATGAGAAATGTGTAGTTAGTTGAGTAATTAAGTTGCTGCCTTTGTTTGCACTCTGGAACTTTGTTTTTTCCAAGATTTTCTGTGTTTTTCGCATAGCAAATATTTTATTTCGATTTTTCCTTTTACTGGATTTGAAAGAGGGATGAATTGTGAGCATTTCCCCACTGGTTTCATTTTAATCCGAGTTACTATGGATTTTTAATGAATTTTTTCGTGACGGGTGCGCAGGACTGGTTCTTGTGCGACCAGATCTGATTTTGTGGGCATTATCTTAGTTATCTTGATAAAGATGTCACACCCCAAACCAAGCCGTAATCTGGGGAGGACAGCCCCGCCACGTATGCACACACTACTGTACACACGTAAGGCTATAAAACAGTGTCACAGATAAACATCACAAATAATATCATATAATAAAGGATTAGTTTGTTCATACATAAAAGGGGCCGGTAAATATTAACATATCAAAAATTTCCAGCCAAAGACAAACAAATCCTAATAATAATACATAATAAGATGACTACTCCAGCTCGGCTTGGTCTTCTACAAAATCTTCCTCCGCTACGTCTGCCAAACCTGAACCTGTCTCCACAAATCAAAGTATTGTGGGATGAGTACATTAATACTCAGTGTGGTAATAGAGTGAGCCAACAAGGTCTTGGTTATTATCTAGTTAGAAATAAACCATACTTAAACACTTTTAAGATCCTAACTTGCAAGTTCTACGTGTATTAAAGTGTTATGAAAAGGACTACACTACATGTAAATGACATGCCAAAGAAAATCTGAAAAAAAATCTCTGGAGAAGTGGAGAATATATAATAATATAGTAATGTATGGTAGATAAATATATATAATGATACGAGAATCAAGCACCCTCACTCAATGGTCCAATCATAAGTCACTTAAATCCAGAATCAATCTCACAAATCCCAATATGACAGGAACCGTGCCTACAGATCAACCTAGTTGCCCGAAGCTGCTCGTCTGGTTGCCCGAAGCTGCTCGTCTGGTTGCCCGAAGCTGCTCCAATCTCAAACCCGGGCCAAAGGGAATGAGCAGTAATACGCGGTACCGGTAAACTGAATACGTGGAGAGACGAGAGGAAGTCTGATATACGTGGCACATACCCATGGTCCAAGTCAAGTCCAACAGGAAATAATATAATAATATAATGCAACACAAATAACCATCGAGTGACCGCAGTACCGCCTGACGGTCGGTCTGCTGAGTGATCATCAGAAACGCGTTGCCCACGATCGCTATCATAAGGAGACCACCGGCAATGGCTTGGGTGCAATCTCCCGATAATGGAAACCCTAGGCAAAACGCTCTTATCTCACTCGGTCTCACTATCCTGATCCATACCCATGCAAGTGTTGATTAAGGGCACTTTTGAGTACTTTAATCACTTCTATTAATATGAATGCACATCCTATATATATGCAAAACTAATCTTTAATTAATGACATGCGCTTAACTGTTTACTTAATGTTAAATGACATGATATGCACACAATTAATTATTGATCTAATCCTAGACTAAAGAATAAACAAAACCTAAGGCATCCACACCTGAAAAGTAGGGCGTAGAAGCGACTACTCCGCTGGAGGGTCGATAGAATCCTGTCCTGCGTCACCACCCTCGTACTCTGGGTAGTAATCGTCTCCCTGGTAGTCTGACTGATCACCTGATGAACGAAACTAAGCGTTAAAAGCTATTCTAACGTCTAAGCCCATTATCCCTCAATTTGGTTTCAAGTTCTGATTATGTGCTCTTATTCTAGACTTAACGCTTATATTAATTGAAAGGGACTCGGTATTAAAATATGTTATCAAGTTTAATTAGTTTCTAGAAATAATTTGACGGAGTTCCGTTTGAAACTAGTTGTGAAGAAAAGTTATGTTATTTATTTTAGAAATATTTGTTAGAGTTTGATTTATAAAATCAAAGTGTGGAGAGTCGAGTTGACGTTTCCTATAAGTCCCAACTATGACGATTTGTAGACGTGTCACATTTTATTTGATTTAGGAAATCATTTGAATAGTTTAGTTAAAGATTAAATAGTGTTTTGCTCAAGTATGAAAATGCTTTTAATAATCTATATAAAGTAAATGTTGTATTAATCAAAAGACTTAATCGCAAATCAACAAAAGAAAACATAGTTTATTTGGGTTCGTTTTGGGATCATACTGTGTCCGTTTATATCATAGTATCTGTTTTGAGAAATATTTTACGGACAATCTAATCATTTCCCATTTTAAAGCCAACAACTTTATTTCCGAATCCATCTTGTTTAATTTCTCGGCCAAAAGCTTTCATTTCTAAATTTCCGACTATTTATTTCATGCCATTAAAACCATGCATCAAATCATAAAGTTCTAGTTTTATTTTCCTCAAAATCCAACTTAGAAAATTCGATTTATACCATCTCAGCCAACAGAGAAAAGACATGGGCCACGTATAAGAATAAAACAACAAAACCCAAATAAGTGAACAGGCCGAATGGGCCAGAGGAAAGAAAATGCGCAGCCCACACAGGAGAGAGCCGGACGGATCCAGACAGAAACACAACCCGACCCAACCACCAAGAAAATTTACGCCATAGACCCTGGATTTAAAATATTTACCTAAAACTTACACTAAGGACCCTAATAACAGCATAATTAATAAATAAACCCTAAAACAGTTCAAAAATGTTTGTAAAATAGTCCTAAACTCGGAAAACTTCACACAACAGTCCCTGGCACACTTATGCAGCGTACCAGCAAGCAACAGAGGGGTACCATGGCTGGTACCAGGCCTGAACCAGCCTCGTACCTGTACCAGAAAGGCATCCACAAGAGAGACAAGACCCCAAATGACATATTTAAGCATACCAGATCAACTATTAACCTTATAGCAATTATCTTAAGCCCCATTTTATCAAACACAGAACCTAACCAACAAATAAGCAGTAGAGATCAAAGAGTTTAGGCATTTTCCACACTAAATCAGATCCCATAAGCTATGACAAGACTCTCAAACAAGCACAGATAGAACATGAACACTAAACAAGTTCAAAGGAACTAATAACCAGCACAACTAACCTATTAACAGTTCAATTTGATACATATCATTCTAATTGAGCTAACAAGTAAGTAATCAGACACAGAACACATCCAACAGAGGTAAGACGCACAAGCAAAACAACAAGGCTCAGATATGAGCTTCAGTTTAAGGCATCCATTAACATAAATCAATTCCATGTAGCACGATGCCTCAATCAAGTACACAAGAAAGGCAACAGAATCAAAGAAGTGATAGGGAGAGGAGTTACCAAACTGAAAACAGAAGAACAACAAAAGGGAAGGAATAGGTCAGCTTAGCCAGCGCATCACCTTGCCTCACCGTCAGCACCACCTCCTCGCCTTGCCGACCACCACCGTCTCCTCTCCAGTCGCCTAGTTTCCACCTCTCTCTCTCTTACTCTTTTTCCTTTCTCTTCCCTGTTCTTATTTGAGTGCTAGCGGGTCTGAGCAGAGAGAGGAGAGGGGTGACACATATAGGCGAGTGGAATGGAGAGGATGGGGGATGCATTGCTGAGGTGGCGGCCAGTGGGAGGTAAGAGGGGCGGTGATAGGGTTTAGGTCTAGGCACGAGGAAGTGACAAATGTCAAGCCATCATTCGGCTTGGAGAAACCAGAGAAGGAAAACCAGGGGCTTTGAAGGGGGTCGCGCTGATTGGTCGCGGAAAATGGGGGAGAAGGAATTTAGGGGGGTGGGATTGAGAGCTTCTGCCACGAGGGAAAGAGGGGAGTGAGCTGATTGGGTAGAGTAGGAGTGGGGTCGAGTTTTGGTCGCAAGCGAGGGGGACAGAGGCGAGGGAGGACTAAGCGGATTGGTCGAGGGAGATCGCCAGAGGCGTCTCCAATGGTGCATCGCGAGGAGAGGAGGAAAGGGGACAGGTGGGGGATGCTTCTGTCGGCAGAGGAGAGAGGAAGGAGAGATAAGAGAGATGAAATGGAGATGATCCGACGGCTCAGAAAAATTCAGGGATATTTAACTTGATCTAAAGGTCCAGATCAAAGGAATTTTGGAAGATGAAATAAACTATCAATAAACTATAGGCTTTGACACAAATTATACTCATATTAATTTTATAAAATAGATGATTGAAATATGTATGGTATGAACTAAATACTTAAGAAAATAATTCATTTGAAAATTTTATAATATAAGCTAATTTGCTCAATCAAATAATTTCTCGAAAATTTTGCGAATGGCCGAAATTGATATTGATCGGATTCGAATAATGTCGTCTTATAGCTTTAAAAATGGGAATTAAACTTTTGATTTGATTTTTATCCTTTAAATTCATTTGTTTGCTTGAAGATTTTTATTTAATTAATTTAACTCATAATTAACATTTTTCGGGTTTTTACAGCCTACCCCCCTTAAAAGACGTTTCGTCCTCGAAACGAAAAAGAAAAAGAAAGTAAAAACTAACCTGAAGAAACAAACAACTCAGGAAATTGCTCAAGCATTGCGCTCTCAAGCTCCCAAGTCGCCTCGCGAGGAGTATGGTGCTCCCACTGTACCAGAACATGTCGGATAGTGCGTCGACGAAGTCTGGTCTCCTTCGCATCTAAGATCTTCAACGGTTTCTCCCTGTACGTCAAGTCCCGCTCAACATGCAAGGGCTCGATCTCAATTACATGGGATTCACTTGGAACATACCGCCGAAGTTGAGAAACATGGAAAACATTATGTATGCCCGCCAAAGAAGATGGAAGAGTGAGTCTATAAGCAACTGGTCCGACCCGCTCTTCGATCACAAAAGGTCCAATGTAACGGGGTGCCAATTTTCCTTTCACGCCAAAACGAGTAACTCCTTTTCTAGGTGAAACCCGAAGTAAAGCTTGATCACCTTTTTCAAACTTCAAGTCTCGCCTTTTTGGATCGGCGTATTTCTTTTGTCTGTCTTGAGCAGCTTTCAACCGCTCATGCACTATCTTCATTGTCTCAACACTTTCTTCAATCATCTGTGGTCCGGTCGGTCGGTAAGTACCTGTAGGTCCCCAGCACACCGGAGTCCTACACCGCTGACCATAGAGAGCCTCAAAAGGTGCCATACCAATGCTAGAGTGAAAACTGTTATTATATGCGAACTCGGCGAGATGCAAGTGATCTGACCAATCTCCGCCCATAGTAAGCGCACAAGAACGCAACATGTCCTCTAGCGTTTGAATGGTCCGTTCTGACTGTCCATCTGTCTGAGGATGATGAGCAGTGCTGAAGGTCACGGTTGTCCCTAGAGCATTCTGAAACTGCTTCCAGAAACGAGAAGTAAAGCGAGGGTCACGGTCTGAAATGATCTCAACTGGTGATCCATGCAACCTGTGCAAATTCTGCATGTACAAGTGTGCCATCTGTTCTCCGGTGAGACCGAATCGAAAAGGTATGAAGTGAGCTACCTTTGTAAGAGTATCCACAATGACCCAAATTGCATCATGCTTTCGCTTTGTCTTTGGCAAACCGGTGACAAAATCCATGGTAATTCTATCAAACTTCTTCTCGGCTATTTGCAATGGATGAAGTAACCCTGGAGGTCTTTTTCGGTCTGCCTTGACTTTCTGACACACAAGGCACTTGGCCACAAATCGCGCAACTTCACGGCGCATGTTTCGCCACCAAAAGTAGCCTTTTAAATCCCGATACATCTTGGTTTCGCCGGGGTGAATTGTATAACCCGACTCATGTGCCTCTGATAGGATCTTGTTCTTGATCTCCTGATTATCTGGGACACAAACCCGATTTCGGAACTTTAAAACTCCATCTTCTCCAACTTGGAAAGGAGTTTCTTGCCCAGATTCCACTATCGCTCGTACTTTCTCAAGACGAGCATCTTCTTTCTGAGCTTCTTTGATCTCATCCATCAAAGTCGGCTTCACAACCAAACTCGAGATCAAACCGGTATTAGACACTTGGTCAGTTTCTTCATGTGGTGCAACCCACAACTCCAAGCGTCTCATATCTTCCAACAAGTCATGTTGTTGTGTGATCAAAGTAGCCAAATTCCCGTAGTTCTTTCGGCTCAAGGCATCGGCTACCACATTTAACTTTCCTGGATGATACACAAGTTCCATGTCATAATCCTTCATCAATTCCAACCACCTGCGTTGCCTCAAGTTTAGTTCTTTCTGAGTGAACACATATTTCAAACTCTGGTGGTCAGTGAAGATTTTGCACTTTTCTCCATAGAGGTAATGGCGCCATATTTTCAAAGCAAAGATCACGGCTGCTAACTCTAGGTCATGAGTGGGATAATTCTTCTCGTGTGGTCTCAACTGTCGGGATGCATATGCAATAACATGATCATCCTGCATCAATACACATCCTAACCCATAACGGGATGCATCGGTGTTGACCACATAGCCAGCTCCAGGTACTGGCATTGCCAAAATAGGCGCTGTCACAAGTCGGCTTTTGAGTTCTTCAAAACTCTTTTGCCTTGCTGGAGTCCACTCAAACTTTACTCCCTTATGAAGCAACTGTGTCATAGGGAGAGCAATTCGGGAAAAGCCTTCAACAAACCTTCTATAGTAGCCTGCTAATCCCAAAAAACTACGGACCTCAGTCACTGTTGTTGGTGGTTTCCATTCAGTCACTGCAGCTATCTTTTGAGGATCCACCGCTAGTCCATCTTTGGAAATGATGTGACCAAGGAACGAAATCTGTTCCAACCAGAATTCACACTTGGAAAATTTGGCATACATTTGATGCTCACGAAGTCGCTGTAAAGCCAACCTCAGATGATGCTCATGTTCTTCTATATTCTTAGAATAGATCAGAATATCATCGATGAACACCACAACAAATGAATCCAAGTAATCTTCAAAAACACGATTCATCAAGTTCATGAAGTATGCTGGGGCGTTCGTCAGTCCAAAAGACATGACTAGAAACTCATAATGCCCGTAGCGTGTGCGAAAAGCCGTTTTTGGAACGTCACTTGGCCTAATCCGCAACTGATGGTACCCAGATCTGAGATCAATCTTTGAATATACCTGAGAACCCTGAAGCTGATCAAACAAATCATCAATCCTGGATAACGGGTAACGGTTGGGTATTGTGACCTTGTTCAATTCCCTGTAATCAATGCAAAGACGGAGAGTTCCATCCTTCTTGCGCACAAATAGCACAGGGGCTCCCCACGGAGAAGTACTTGGTCTGATGAATCCTTTCTCAAGAAGTTCCTCCAACTGAATTTTAAGCTCCTTGAGTTCAGCTGGAGCCATTCTGTATGGAGCTTTTGCCATCGGTGTCGTGCCTGGTTGTAACTCGATACAAAACTCCACCTCACGATCCGGGGGTAATCCAGGTAAGTCTTCTGGAAATACGTCTGAGTATTCCCGAACCACGGGTACAGTATCAAGATCTATTGGCTTCGAGTCAGTAGACACCACAGAAGCTAGGAACACTTCACATCCGGATGACATCAGATGCTTAACCTGCAAAGCTGAGATCATAGGAATCCGGGTTCCTGGTTTCCGACCTTTAAACACGAATGGTACGGTTCCTTCTTTTCCAAACCGAACACTATGGTTCTTACAATCAATCACCGCATGGTGGGTAGTTAGCCAATCAAGGCCAAGTAGGACATCAAAGTCTCTCATATCAAGTACTACCAAATCAGCGGTTAAGTTTCGGCCAGCTATTTGTACCTTGCGATTTCTGCAGATCTGATCGACTAAGACGGTTTTACCAAGTGGGGTTTGCACTAACATCACTCGGTCTCTAGGTTCGGTTTCCCACCCATTAAGATTCACAAAGTCCTGGGACACAAAGGAATGACTAGCCCCAGTGTCGATCAACGAGTAAGCAAAACAATCGGAGATGGAAACCATACCTGCTATGAGCTCATCCTCAGGAAACTCATCCTCAATGGGCACGGCATCTGTCTCAGAAATATCCTCTCCAATGGTCGCATGAACACGAGCGGTATCACGCCCGAACTGACCAGTATTTGCGGCGCCTCGGCCACCATTGCCAAATCGACCGCCGCGCTGAGGACCACCGCGGCCACCGCCACGGGGCACAAAAGAACCTCCACGGCCACGACCAGCATCAGCCTGTCCACGACCTACATCTCCTCCAAAGGACGATCCACTGTTGCCGGAGTTAGAGCCAGCAACAACTCGGTTTGTATTCCTTGGGCACTGGGCCATCCAGTGGTTAGGCGAGTTGCAAATGCGGCACCCGCTCGGGTGGCGAGTACATGGGCTAGGATAAGTCCTGTTGCAACGCCTGCAAAAGAAGCGGTTAGCATTTTGGTTAACCTGTGGTGGCCTATTCTGAGGTGCTCCTGTCCCACGGTTTTGGAAAGCGGGCTTGCGAGCATTGCCACCATCTGTCTTTTGTCTGTCATACCTTGACTTTGCACGTGACAATAGTTTCTTCTCCTGAAATTCGGCTCGGTCCATAAGGAATTCAATGGAGGTCTCGGTGTAAATGTCCATCAAGCTACCCAATGCCGGGTCAAGTCCATCAATGAACCTGTCACGCTTGGCCTCAAGGTCGGCTACGAGATCAGGGGCATAACGGGACAAGCGGATGAAAGTCTCACCATATTGGCGTGCTGTCATGTCCCCCTGAGTCAGAGTTTCAAACTGGCGCCTTAATTCTGCTTTTTGCGCCCTTCCTAGAAAACGAGCACGGAACACATTACTAAACCAATCCCACGGAATATTTGGGCCATCACCTTGGTATTGTGGCTCCTGAGATGTCCACCAATGTTGTGCTTCCTTGTCAAGCAAAGTGGCTGCAATCTCCGTCCAATGCTCAGGTGGGGTACGAGCAAGGCGGAAAGTCTTTCGTATCGAGTTCAGCCATTCTTCGGCAGCCTCAAATCCACTGCATCCGTCAAATCTCTGAGCTGGATGACGGAGAAACTCATGATAAGCAATGGTAAATGGGTCTTGTGCCGGTTGTGCCCTTGGGGCTCCTTGTCCTGCATACTGTGCCACATTAGTCCAGAACTGCTGAGCAAGAGTGGCGGGATCTAGTCCTGGTGCAGGGTTCGCCTGAGGATCTGGTTGCTCTTGCTGTGGTTGAGGTTGTTCTCCTTGATTCCTGGTACGGGGTCTTCCACGACCACGACCATGACCACCTCTAGGATTCGCCAAGTCCATTGCAATCTTATGAAACAAAAGACCGCAAGTTAGGTTCAGTCTGTTAGAAAACAACTTAAAGAAGTATAAACTTAAGGCCAGGTTAACTAAGTGTAACACTTTGGTTCTTATGGCTGGAGTATTTGTGATTTTTAAACCCTTTGCTCTGATACCACCGAAGGATGTCACACCCCAAACCAAGCCGTAATCTGGGGAGGACAGCCCCGCCACGTATGCACACACTACTGTACACACGTAAGGCTATAAAACAGTGTCACAGATAAACATCACAAATAATATCATATAATAAAGGATTAGTTTGTTCATACATAAAAGGGGCCGGTAAATATTAACATATCAAAAATTTCCAGCCAAAGACAAACAAATCCTAATAATAATACATAATAAGATGACTACTCCAGCTCGGCTTGGTCTTCTACAAAATCTTCCTCCGCTACGTCTGCCAAACCTGAACCTGTCTCCACAAATCAAAGTATTGTGGGATGAGTACATTAATACTCAGTGTGGTAATAGAGTGAGCCAACAAGGTCTTGGTTATTATCTAGTTAGAAATAAACCATACTTAAACACTTTTAAGATCCTAACTTGCAAGTTCTACGTGTATTAAAGTGTTATGAAAAGGACTACACTACATGTAAATGACATGCCAAAGAAAATCTGAAAAAAAATCTCTGGAGAAGTGGAGAATATATAATAATATAGTAATGTATGGTAGATAAATATATATAATGATACGAGAATCAAGCACCCTCACTCAATGGTCCAATCATAAGTCACTTAAATCCAGAATCAATCTCACAAATCCCAATATGACAGGAACCGTGCCTACAGATCAACCTAGTTGCCCGAAGCTGCTCGTCTGGTTGCCCGAAGCTGCTCGTCTGGTTGCCCGAAGCTGCTCCAATCTCAAACCCGGGCCAAAGGGAATGAGCAGTAATACGCGGTACCGGTAAACTGAATACGTGGAGAGACGAGAGGAAGTCTGATATACGTGGCACATACCCATGGTCCAAGTCAAGTCCAACAGGAAATAATATAATAATATAATGCAACACAAATAACCATCGAGTGACCGCAGTACCGCCTGACGGTCGGTCTGCTGAGTGATCATCAGAAACGCGTTGCCCACGATCGCTATCATAAGGAGACCACCGGCAATGGCTTGGGTGCAATCTCCCGATAATGGAAACCCTAGGCAAAACGCTCTTATCTCACTCGGTCTCACTATCCTGATCCATACCCATGCAAGTGTTGATTAAGGGCACTTTTGAGTACTTTAATCACTTCTATTAATATGAATGCACATCCTATATATATGCAAAACTAATCTTTAATTAATGACATGCGCTTAACTGTTTACTTAATGTTAAATGACATGATATGCACACAATTAATTATTGATCTAATCCTAGACTAAAGAATAAACAAAACCTAAGGCATCCACACCTGAAAAGTAGGGCGTAGAAGCGACTACTCCGCTGGAGGGTCGATAGAATCCTGTCCTGCGTCACCACCCTCGTACTCTGGGTAGTAATCGTCTCCCTGGTAGTCTGACTGATCACCTGATGAACGAAACTAAGCGTTAAAAGCTATTCTAACGTCTAAGCCCATTATCCCTCAATTTGGTTTCAAGTTCTGATTATGTGCTCTTATTCTAGACTTAACGCTTATATTAATTGAAAGGGACTCGGTATTAAAATATGTTATCAAGTTTAATTAGTTTCTAGAAATAATTTGACGGAGTTCCGTTTGAAACTAGTTGTGAAGAAAAGTTATGTTATTTATTTTAGAAATATTTGTTAGAGTTTGATTTATAAAATCAAAGTGTGGAGAGTCGAGTTGACGTTTCCTATAAGTCCCAACTATGACGATTTGTAGACGTGTCACATTTTATTTGATTTAGGAAATCATTTGAATAGTTTAGTTAAAGATTAAATAGTGTTTTGCTCAAGTATGAAAATGCTTTTAATAATCTATATAAAGTAAATGTTGTATTAATCAAAAGACTTAATCGCAAATCAACAAAAGAAAACATAGTTTATTTGGGTTCGTTTTGGGATCATACTGTGTCCGTTTATATCATAGTATCTGTTTTGAGAAATATTTTACGGACAATCTAATCATTTCCCATTTTAAAGCCAACAACTTTATTTCCGAATCCATCTTGTTTAATTTCTCGGCCAAAAGCTTTCATTTCTAAATTTCCGACTATTTATTTCATGCCATTAAAACCATGCATCAAATCATAAAGTTCTAGTTTTATTTTCCTCAAAATCCAACTTAGAAAATTCGATTTATACCATCTCAGCCAACAGAGAAAAGACATGGGCCACGTATAAGAATAAAACAACAAAACCCAAATAAGTGAACAGGCCGAATGGGCCAGAGGAAAGAAAATGCGCAGCCCACACAGGAGAGAGCCGGACGGATCCAGACAGAAACACAACCCGACCCAACCACCAAGAAAATTTACGCCATAGACCCTGGATTTAAAATATTTACCTAAAACTTACACTAAGGACCCTAATAACAGCATAATTAATAAATAAACCCTAAAACAGTTCAAAAATGTTTGTAAAATAGTCCTAAACTCGAAAAACTTCACACAACAGTCCCTGGCACACTTATGCAGCGTACCAGCAAGCAACAGAGGGGTACCATGGCTGGTACCAGGCCTGAACCAGCCTCGTACCTGTACCAGAAAGGCATCCACAAGAGAGACAAGACCCCAAATGACATATTTAAGCATACCAGATCAACTATTAACCTTATAGCAATTATCTTAAGCCCCATTTTATCAAACACAGAACCTAACCAACAAATAAGCAGTAGAGATCAAAGAGTTTAGGCATTTTCCACACTAAATCAGATCCCATAAGCTATGACAAGACTCTCAAACAAGCACAGATAGAACATGAACACTAAACAAGTTCAAAGGAACTAATAACCAGCACAACTAACCTATTAACAGTTCAATTTGATACATATCATTCTAATTGAGCTAACAAGTAAGTAATCAGACACAGAACACATCCAACAGAGGTAAGACGCACAAGCAAAACAACAAGGCTCAGATATGAGCTTCAGTTTAAGGCATCCATTAACATAAATCAATTCCATGTAGCACGATGCCTCAATCAAGTACACAAGAAAGGCAACAGAATCAAAGAAGTGATAGGGAGAGGAGTTACCAAACTGAAAACAGAAGAACAACAAAAGGGAAGGAATAGGTCAGCTTAGCCAGCGCATCACCTTGCCTCACCGTCAGCACCACCTCCTCGCCTTGCCGACCACCACCGTCTCCTCTCCAGTCGCCTAGTTTCCACCTCTCTCTCTCTTACTCTTTTTCCTTTCTCTTCCCTGTTCTTATTTGAGTGCTAGCGGGTCTGAGCAGAGAGAGGAGAGGGGTGACACATATAGGCGAGTGGAATGGAGAGGATGGGGGATGCATTGCTGAGGTGGCGGCCAGTGGGAGGTAAGAGGGGCGGTGATAGGGTTTAGGTCTAGGCACGAGGAAGTGACAAATGTCAAGCCATCATTCGGCTTGGAGAAACCAGAGAAGGAAAACCAGGGGCTTTGAAGGGGGTCGCGCTGATTGGTCGCGGAAAATGGGGGAGAAGGAATTTAGGGGGGTGGGATTGAGAGCTTCTGCCACGAGGGAAAGAGGGGAGTGAGCTGATTGGGTAGAGTAGGAGTGGGGTCGAGTTTTGGTCGCAAGCGAGGGGGACAGAGGCGAGGGAGGACTCAGCGGATTGGTCGAGGGAGATCGCCAGAGGCGTCTCCAATGGTGCATCGCGAGGAGAGGAGGAAAGGGGACAGGTGGGGGATGCTTCTGTCGGCAGAGGAGAGAGGAAGGAGAGATAAGAGAGATGAAATGGAGATGATCCGACGGCTCAGAAAAATTCAGGGATATTTAACTTGATCTAAAGGTCCAGATCAAAGGAATTTTGGAAGATGAAATAAACTATCAATAAACTATAGGCTTTGACACAAATTATACTCATATTAATTTTATAAAATAGATGATTGAAATATGTATGGTATGAACTAAATACTTAAGAAAATAATTCATTTGAAAATTTTATAATATAAGCTAATTTGCTCAATCAAATAATTTCTCGAAAATTTTGCGAATGGCCGAAATTGATATTGATCGGATTCGAATAATGTCGTCTTATAGCTTTAAAAATGGGAATTAAACTTTTGATTTGATTTTTATCCTTTAAATTCATTTGTTTGCTTGAAGATTTTTATTTAATTAATTTAACTCATAATTAACATTTTTCGGGTTTTTACAAAAGAGATCCTAATTTTATTGGCTAGGAATGAAGTAGATTTGGTGTAGTTCCTTCCATACCAATTTGATTATATGGATCGAAGTATTTCTATTTTTTTGAATCGATGAAAGACAAGAACGGTCCTGTTGGTTTTCTGTACCGACTGGATTATTTTGAAAACTGATATTGATTGAGACTTTTTATAGAAAAAGTGTTTAAATAGAAAACTTTCTTTTGAAATCCTGAATCCATGAAAATTGATTTCATGTAAATCGGACCAGTTTTGGTACCTCAAACACTCAAAATTAATTTCGTCGACGTGCTGTTCCAGAACAGGGGACTTGTATTCAAACTCCTTAAACTTGATGATTTTGAATGAGTAAAATTGTAAATCTTTCATGGTTACTAGCCTTGTACTTGTGATTGTTTACTGTAAAATTATTTTGCATTAAAAATTTTTGGAATATGGTCAAACAGTCCAAAAGGTTGAGGCCAAAATCTGAAACTTCAAACCGGTGTTTTAATACACAACCTGAAGTTTGATAATTTTGGTTCTCCCGATTGGTAAATGATTTCTTCCTGAAATTTGAACAGGTAGTTTGTCTCTTGATAAGGATTGCTCATGATTTTTTCTGGATTTTTTGGAGACCGAAAAATTTCTTGATTTTTTCGGGTCCCGTTAAATGAAAGGTGTTCGTTCTAATTAATCAATTAGTTGATAAGTTGATTAGAACTCTCCTTGCTGTCATCCATTGGATTTTTTGAATGTTGATTTTATCAAAGAATTTAAGCAATTAGTTGTTTGAATGTTAAACTCTCTTTGCATGGAAAAATACAAATTAGCAAATAATACGCAAAGATACTTAATAGCTCACTAGTTATGAACAACTTAGACATATATTTGTATATTGTGCTAACTTATTTTTGTAGGAGGATGTGGGTTTGATATGGCTCAAGATTTCAATGCCTTGTGTGTTGTAAAATGTTGTGAATGCATGTGATTGCTTGTAATGTGGCCTAAGGTGCCTTGATAATTAATAATTGATTAATTCTTGATGTAACTTGTGAGGCTTGTATGCCCCTAAGGCCTAGGAGGGTTTTAGGATTTTATCACATGTATTTATTTTCCTTAATTATTAGATAGGATCTTAGTAATTAGTGGGAGAGTTTGATTAGATTAGTTTCGTTACATGGAGATGCGACGAAGACTAATGCAAGCGGAAGCCATACAAACCCACGACAATGTTTGAGATGCTTATGTTATGTGATTGTTTGTGAATGCCTTGAATTGTCATAGGTAGGTATGGGTGTATGCTTACACGACCACCAAACAAAGTCACGTAATTGCTTTTGTCCCAAATTAACTCGATTAAGTCGATTCGTCCTCCTTCTCTCTATCCCCTTCAATGCAATTGATTGTTTATTGATGCATTCCGCCGACGCGGACATCGTACTCCATCATTGTAGTCGGGGTGTAAATCAGATTTGCAAGGAGCAAATAGAGAGAGGTTGCTTATCAATGGACCCTAATCAGATTGGACATTGGGACAAAGTTTGTGGATATACTTATGATATCTCACAAACCAAGAATCATATGGACAAGATATGATTGGTTGGAGAACCTACCTTATCTAGTTGTTTTAGGTGTCATGCCGACGCTGTCCCCTATTTCAACGAAAATGAGGATCTTGGAAACCGACTACATTAGGGACTTTAAATAAATGTAGTGGGAGTTTCGTTTATCATTCCATAAACAAAACATTGCATAAACTAAATGACCTTAAATTGAAATTGTTATAGATATTAAATATGTTAATTTCGTTGCGATCAATCTTTGGAAAACGACAAGCTCGTTTCTAAGGTATTTACTTGGAGAAGAAATACCGATTCCTAAGACATGTTCTTGGAAATGAGAAACTTGAGCAAGTTTAATCCCAAAAACGTTCCTCGACTTCCCGAACATAGCTTCGCAATGATTGATTAGTTTCGACGAAAATTATTCAATAAAGCGAATGCCTATATCCTTTTAGAAGTTCTAGACTTTTGAATTGGAGAATTCATAAGAACTAGACTAGATTTCTACACTCTCATCCACTTATTCAAGAAGATGTTCTTAGAGAAAGTAAATATAGACTCAATCATTTATGATCGAGTAATGGAGTGTGAGTTAACCAAGAGAATCTTCTTATAAGAAGATAAATATTTCATTAGCTTGCGAACCGAAAGGTTTGAGTAGCTAATTGACAACTAGAGATATTAAGATCTCCAATATCAAGGATTGTTGATATTGTCATACAATCTCTTTCTATGGATAAGGATATATTGTTCGCACACTTGTTAGTGCTAAAAGTAATTAGTTAAGTATTAAAGGAATACTTCACCAAGATATGAGTTGAAACTTTGAGACCCTCACTAGTGACCGTGTGTCACATGAGATGTTTCATTTGCCATTTATGGGAGGCATTTGAAAGGTTGTCCGAAATACCATGATGTTCTAAACCTTAAGATATTTGTCGTTCAAATTATCTCACTATCTCTAATTCACACTAGTAATTAGGTGCTAGTTCATGTGCTCGCATTTAACGAAATGTGTAGGCAATGATGAATAAGAGAAAGTTCGAGATAAGTAAAGTAAACTCCGTTTTGAAAATGACTTATACGTTTAAGCCGCTACCATTGAATACGTGGAGTTATCTTTACTAAATAAAGAGTTTGTTTAGGAATTGGAGGTTATACACCTTATTTCAAACATCTCATAAAACTTTATCTTCATTTCATATTTGATGATGGATGATCATGTTTTGTAATAGAGAAATATTGTTCTCTTATTGTTATGAATTTGTGTATAAGATTTCATGCATCTTGATTGAATTTGCTTGAAATAGATAAACAAATTTTGAATGACAAATGTGTAAGACTTCACATAAAGTATTTGACTTTTATGTAAAATAGTCGCTTAGTCGAATATAAACAAGAATCGCATTATGAGAGTCTACGTAACGTGGAGCACGTAATCAATTCGATTGCAAATCAATTGAAATTCATGCGAATCGTGTTTGTTAAAAGACAAAAGCGCCTTTGAACTACGAAGGTTTAAAGGACAAGTAACTTTATTAAGACTTATACATATTGATGTATATAGACCTATAGGACTTGTGAAATTGAAAGGTTGTTGACACTTTACCACTTGACCAACGATCATTGTAGATATTAACGTATCTATTTGATATGGTATAAGTATGAATCTTTTGACAAGATCAAAATAATTTCAAGAGTAAAGTTGAAAAACTATTTAATAAAAGCAAAAGTCTTAAGATGGATCATGGTAAATAGTTAAGTCATATAGTTTGATATATTACCTAAAGAGTATGAAATACGTTTCACTACTCGCTCCATGAGGAACATTGAAAAATGTATCCAAGGATGAAGGTATCGAACATTGTTTGATATAGTTCAATCGGTAATAAATCAAATTGACTTGTTCGACTCATGTAAGGGATTTGTATTTGAGGACAATATTGTTTACACTGAATAAAAATTCCATCGAAGTCTATTGAGAAATATATCTTACGAGATTCGATCTCTAGGTATATTATTTCTCAAGATTTGGTGTTGAAAAGCTTATTTCAAGATTCGATTGATTGATAAGCTTGAACCCAAATAAGACGTTTAATATTTTGTAGGATATCTTGAATTAACCGAAAGGTACTACTTCTATGAACGTGATAAGAACAAAGTAGTTGTTACTCATCATAACGTAATCTTGAAGAATAATATTCTCAAGAAGAAGTAGTGGGAGTAAAGTGAGCATTAAAGGAGTTTATGCGTCACTACAATAAGTACCTTTATGGGAAACTTGTCACTCCATACATGGTGCTTAGTAGGAGTTGAGCGGAACTTTATTCACAAGTAGTTGTGAAAGGAAGAAATTTTTAAGCATGCTTGCTTCTAAAGAGTACTCAAACATCTCACAAATGGATGATGTTCGAAAAACTCGTGCAATATATTAGGATCAAGAACTTATTCTACAAGTTGTTGTAGAAGTAGTTCATAGACCTCAAGCACCAATCCTACAAAGATCAACGAGAGTGAATTGCCTAAACTAAAAAGTACATAGGTTTCACAACATCCTCGTACTTGACATATGAGGATCCGTTGATAAATAAAGAAGCGATGGAAAGACCCGATTCCACAAGTATGATTTGAATCTATATGATCTTTAAGTGCAATCCATATATATAACAACAAGGTATAGACCTTGATTGATGTTCATGAAGGAGCGATCCATCAAGAACATTTAGATCTTTAAAGGAAAGATAGATATGGATAGCAAGTCGACTATGTACAAAGCACAATTTCATGATTGATGCTATGTCTAAGTCGATAACAAGTTGACCATGTACAAAGCACGGCTTCTCGCTTGTAGCTGTGTATAAGTCAATAAAGATCATTCTAACAATAGTTATATTTCGTATATATAGATATATGGAAAGATACATCAAAATCGTCTTCTTCAATTGAATGAAGGAAGTTGTAGTGTATTTGTCTCGCACCTTTTTGGACCCTAATCCTCGGAAGGGGGAAATGACCGGATGCTCCCAAGGGGGAAAAAGATATTGTGGACGAGATACCCCTCGATCGTTTCAAAACTCAGACATCGGCACCCACCTGAAAAGGGATGTGAGTATCGACGTGGTTTCGAACCTTTCGAGAGTTTGATTGTTTACTGCAGGTTCTTTTTTTCCAGTAGGCGCAAGCCCCTACTGTTAATTACCTCTGAACCAAGTCAAGAGCACCTCTAGATCGGGATAATCAAATGGATTAGGCATAACAATTAGCATTCTAACACTTTACCAAAAGATACTAACATTAAAGAACGCAAACAAATAGTGACATGAATAGAGCGAATGATGCAACCATGAGAGGATTAACATGACGCAGAGAAACTTAGTTTAAGTTTAGAGTTTCAAGACTTCCGGAGTTTGATTTAGGGTGATTATCTATTAATCCACATTCAACCCAATTTTTTATATTTGACGATTTTGGTTTGTTCTCTTCAAGCTGTACGCATTGTAAGCTCAAAGAGGACGGACATAGACTTGTAAAGTTTCGATATTCAGATTATATTAAAGCTTTAAATATTTTAAAACCTTAATTTATCAACGTTTTAAAACTTAGGTCTGTTTGTTGACATGTTAGAATCAAGGTTATCAGACGTTTCTGGAATCTCAGGCATTAAGGCATGTAGGGGTTCCGGTCCTTGAACGTGTGTCGATTCTGGTCAACTATTGACGTGTTGAATTTCTGGCCCCGTGACGTGCAGGAGTTAGGTCATAAAACGTTTTAAACCTCGGTATTAAGGCGTGTTTAGAAATTCTGGTCACTTTGGACATTTTAAACTTAGGTCTTCATATGTTCTAGAATTTACCAAATTCTGATTTTCAGGCGTCTTTAAAGTTTAGTCCCTGGATTCTGGAGAGTTTGTATACGATTATAGGATTTTTGTTTCTGGATTTACATTGTTTTCGGATTTAGGCCCGGGTCTTGAGTGTGGATTTTCTGGATCTGGATTTGGATTTCAGATTTGGATTTGGATTTTCGGATTTGATCTGAGCTTGGATTTTGGATTGGATTTGAGTTTGGGTTTTGGATTTAGACTGGATTTGAGTTTGGGTTCTGGATTTGACTTGAGTTTGGATTTTGGATTTCGGATTTGAGTTTGGATTTAAACTGGATTTGAGTTTGGATTTTGGATTTAGACTGGACTTGAGTTTGGATTTTGAATTGGGTTTGAGTTTGGATTTTGGATTTAGACTGGATTTAAGTTTGGGTTCTGGATTTGACTTGAGTTTGGATTTTGGGATTTCGGATTTGAGTTTGGATTTAAACTGGATTTGAGTTTGGGTTTCGGGTTTAATGGATTTGAATTTTGACTAGGTTTTTTAATTGGATTTGAATTTTGACTAGGTTTGAGTTGGATTTTGGATTTGACTGGATTCGGGTTTTGACTGGATTTGAGTTTGGGTTTTGTTTCTTGACTTTCTACAAGATTCGTCCTTGTCGGTAGTTACCTTTTAATTGTACCTGCTGTCCGAAAAAATTTCAAAGTACCTGCTGTTCAGACATATCTGTCATTTTGAAGTACCTGCTGTCAAAGGGGTTCATACCCTTACATTTTTAGGCATTTTTAATAAATTTTGACACAATTCAATTTTTTTGAGTATGTTGTGTTTATTAATTTTGACCATTTTTTCATTATTTTATTTTTTTAATTTCCTTTTGATTGAGAGTTTGGATTCGGAGTGTTATAGAAAAATGTTTCTCATAATTTTCTGGACATTTTGGTATTTTATGGGAATTTTCTGGATTTTCTGGCTATTTTTAATGTATTTTTGAAGTTCCTACATTTTATATAAAAAAAAAAAAATTGATTGGCTGCTTCATTTGATGTTTGGTGTTCTGTCGTCAGCGATCTATTACACAAAGGGCGCCATGGAAGATCAAAGGAACCGCTGGAGGCTAAGTTGGTTCAGCCTCTTGGTTCATGCTCCAGGATGTGCACCGAGTTTGTTCTTCTCTTTTACTTTTGAGTTCGTCTCCCTCCTTCGCATGTGTTGACCCGACGACGGAGGCACTCGTTGTTGACTCGAGTGTTCTGACCACCGTCTCGGCCATTGCTAGGTTTTATAGGATCGTCTCCTCTCCCTCATTTTCACGGTGTCTTTTGTTTATGTTGCGTTTGCCGAACTCAAGTGCTTTGTCTCTTTCTCAGGCAGGGTCTGACAGCAGCTTGAGGCGAGACTTCACGGCCGTCAGCGACGATTTCTTACCAGAAACAACTCCTCAGGAATCATGGGATCTTCGTGAGGTTGCTTATGGTGTCAATCGAGGTCGCGTTTCCCCAATTGAGAGAATTTCGGCCTCATTCTTATACTTGGTCTGACAATGTCTGAGACGACACCCCTGATGGCATACGGCGACGATTCCCTTCCGACGAACAATTGCCTGAGCTCAATAGGGATGTGTTGATGCCTCCAGGTCTATCAATTTGGTGACTAATTGCCACTTAGTCGATGCCAGTCTTCCGCTATGTTTGATTTGACGAAGGCGACGGGTGGCACTGGGTCAAAGCTGTTGTCTGCTTGCCATACATGTGACAGAATCGGATTCATACCTCTTTTGTTTATTCATTTCAGTTTTTTGGGTTTTGTTTAGAAATTCTTTCATTGTTCAGTTGACAAAAGTCAAGCAGTCCTTTGATTCTCAATTTGATTTTTTATACTTAGGTCCGGAGGATCATGAATTCATTCTCTTCTTATTTGAAGCATAGAGGTTTCTGTTATTTTCACATTTATGCAAGGTGTGAACTGACGACTTCTGTTTATTTTTGATGCAACTATAATGCAACTCGGACCATGGTACTTATGTTTGTATTTACAGAACTTAGAAAAATTATTATGTTTTTGTAATGCCGAATGAGCATGAATATGCATATTTTTGCAAACCATGACATGGAGATATCAGAATGCAAGTCCTTCTCCTTCTTTTTTTGATATACCCCTTGGTAAGATAACCTAATCGTCTCTTCTGTTCTATGGTCTTGTTCTAATTTCATTATACATTTGAACCCCTTTGTCTTACTGAAATTAATCATGTATGCAATGACATTTCCTTAAGCCTACCAAACATGGATATATTTACTACTACTTCACCTACTATATCTCCATCTTTGATACATGCTCGTAGGCATGAAATCTAGATGTTTCAAAGCAGATGCAACATAACTGACGCATTTCTTTATTAAATCAGCCATGTACAGATTGAATACTTGCTCACAGGCAAGAAATCCAGACATGTCCATGGTTGTTTGCTTATTAAATGTTGTACAAACTATTAATACTCATTTATTTCAGTTTATTGAACCAACCATGTACACATCGAGTACTTGCTCACAGGCAAGAAACCCACACATGTCCATAATTAATTTGATGATTATTTTTCATGCAAATGACATATGACTTATGATGTTTATTATTTTTTTGGAACCAGTCGTGTACATACTCAAATACCTGCTCATAGGCAAGAAATTTGAACATGTTTACAACTAATCCAGACATTAAGGATTATACACAACATTATGCACATTTTTTTACCAGAACAGCCATACATGCACCCAAGTACCTGCTCACAGGCAAGAAACTCAGGGGCACATATCACTAATCTGCTTATTAGATGTTACACATGATTATGATGCATCAAATGAAAAGAAAAGGAAAAACAGAAAAGAGAAAGAAAGAAAAGGAAATCTCAATATCAAGCTGCCCCCTCTAAAGCTTTCTTCTGAGAATTAAAAAAAAAGGTGTAGTATCAACAATATGACTGGTTATAAAGCGCACACAGAAAATTAGAAAGATGAACAATATTTCTTTAAATAAATTTTATTAAAGGCAATAAATACATGGTTTTCTTTACCTTTCACTGTTTAAAGCAAAGTTACAAAATGTCGACTAAAAAAATTAAAAACTGGGGGGGGTTTCTCTTCTGGCGCCTCTTCTTTTATAGGCAGTGTGAGCTAGGGTTTCTTCAATCTCTGGTGCCATGTGGCATCTTCTGGTGTCTTCAGAATTTGATGAAGGGTGGTGATTTGTGGATGATAAACCGCCCTACTTGATCCTCTCTTTGCTTCTGTGACAGGTAGGGTCTTGGGGCATTGGCCATATGACATGTGGGCCATAGTCTTGATCTCATCCTTCTGGACATGCTTGGGGAAAGGGGCATTCTGGCGCCAGCTGCTGGCAGGGACAGATGGCATGCATTTAAGCCATCATAGGCTGTGTGTGGAGATGATGGCTTTGTACATGGTATCCTCTGTGCTCCTAGCTGTGCAGATCTGATAACTCTTGAGAAATCTCTTTGATTCTCTCCATTTTTTGCCTAATTAGCAGTTTCTGTATTGGTTATTGGTGTAACCTTGTGTACAACCAATTGGTCATGAGATTACATACAGGAAAGTTCCCCATAGTCAGGTATTAATCTCATCAGGTAATTTTAGATTTGTGTGAGGTTAATTGAATCATCCCTGGGCTATAACCACTATTATTTTGCATGACTCAGAGATGGAGAGGAATGTTAGGCAGCATTTCTTTGCCCAATTTCCTCTTCTGCCCCTCAGTTTTGTTCACAGTTAATCCTATTTCCACTACTAATTCTTCTTAACTTTGGATAAACTGCTATTGAATTTTCTTGCTGTTTGCTGTTGAGGGTGGTATATGCTCTATCCCCATCTCTGGCGCCAAGGAATTGTATGGTGCACTGTGGCTCTCTGTGTGGCCATACACTTGTGGCATTGTCTCTTATATCCTCTATTTCTATGATTCTGAGAACTTCCAGCAGCTTTGGCCATAAACAATCTATGTTTTAGTTATGCACAAAGACAAGCTGGGGGCAAAATGGGTAGTGATGCCTTATAATTCTTCAATTGCACTGAAAACCTTCTTGTCTGTTCCCTCTAATACCTGATATGCCCCTGACAGACGAGGTGTCATGCATGGGAGAGTCTCTCTTCAGTCATACTTGGGCGTATATGAGCATACAACAGAAGAAGCACACAATGGATTTATCCTACCATTCACTGATTGTGTTGCCACCTTGATATGGGAATCAAGGGTACAGATGAACCTGGAACATGCATTCTGCATACTTCAATTCTTCTCAGATTTCTTTTGTTTGAGCAAGTCAGATCAATTATCATCAAACGGCTAAGAGAAAATGCCAAGGTTCTCTTTCTCGTGCCACATAGTACATGTACCAGGCGCCTCTTCAGTCGTAGGTTCCCTTTTCAGATGGTAGGCTGTGGCTACGGAAAAAATAATGTTCTCCATTCATTCTTACGCTTCACGTTTTCTCTACTGGACCCCTCCAGTTATGGAGAAGTTTTGGCTGTTGCCAATTCACACCCCTGTGATTCATTTTGTGCTGCTTTCGAAATACTTTGAGCTCTGCTGGACATTCCCACTTCCTCCTTTTTATTTAGAAAGCCAGACAAAGCTAGTTTTGCCGAGCTCAACGTCTTCATCAATGGCGGAAGGTGATAGCTGTTCTCTCCCCCAAATTGAGTGAAATTGACTCTGAAATCCTCCTCTTCATGCTTCAGAGAAGCTTTTCAGGTCACTCAGCTGCCTTTCTTTCTATTAATTTTGCCTCAGTAATTTCCCCAATTAGCGACCCAGGGGCTAATTTCTTCGAATTTGCCAAATTGTAGACACGAAAGACCACCGTGTTTGATCTCGTTGAGGTCGTAGCGACGTCCCCTTCACGGCGGTTCGGTTAGTTTGAGCTACGGCGACATGCATCGACGGCGAGGTGCGGACCCCCAGTGACTCCATCGCGATTCTTTTGTGGGTAAGTACCATCTCTTCCTCTCTCTTTTCCTTTTTTCCATTAACAGAAATAGGGGGGTCCCACAGGCCAAGCCAATGGCTGACTGACACGTGTCGAGTCTGAAGCTGACTCGATCGAGTCAGTTAGGCGATGTTGGGCTCAGGTATTTTGTGTCGGGATTCAGTCGCCGACTAGACGCATCTGCGTCTGTGTTGGTTGGGCTGGATCCGAGTGAGTTTGGGTTGGGCCCAATTTGATTCGGGCCAAATTTAATTTGTCAAAGGCCTAATCTGATTTATTCATGCAGGCCTTGTTTAATTAACCAAACAAATTCGGTTTTAATCAAATTAAGCAGCCCAATGTACCAAATAACTTGACTATAAGCCCAGATTTGCTATATACATTTGTTTGGTCGTCTCTGGTGCTGAGTCGTCTGCACTTGTTATCGTACTAGGTCCTGTCCATGCACCGGAATTTTGTATTGCTTAATTTCAAGCAATTTGACTGGTATTGTTGTAGTATAGGAATTTAATGTGGGATTTGGCATGAACCCCTTAGAAAAGTGTATAGCATGTACCTTTTACACAATTTTTTGGTCCTCTATATTTAATTAATTAATTAATTAATTATGTGAGCGTTGGCACATTTCACATAATTTAATCAATTAATTGACTATTTTGTGTATCTGTGGGTTTTATCGTCTTGTCTGTGAGTTTCCTGCTGTTTGAAGAGTAGGTCATGGTTATGAGTTTTATTTCTCAATATAACATTTCCTTCATTTGCAGGTCTTCTTCAGATATTCTGTCACTCTTTTAGATGGCAAAATTTGGAGGCAAACAAATGCCCCCCACCAGAGTGGAGCGTGAGGTATGATTCCGAACGGTCTACTCTGGTGCCCCCAGCCTCCTAATTATTATTTTCAGAGTTGAGTTTGGCATTTGTTTATTTTTTGTTGTCGTGTCTTTGTAGGTGACTATGGGGCCTGTAGAGGAGATTTACAGTACTGTCCCACGCTTCGGCTTTACCAGGACCGGCTTTTATGGTCCTTCTGATGAGGCCATAACCGACTACATCGACAACTACCTGGATCCTGAGGGGACCCACAAGCATCTTCACAGCAAATGGAGGAAGAAGATCCTTCAGGGTAGGGATAATTTTCATGGTTTGTTGGCTCGGCATGATCGTCTACCTTTGCCGCCTCGCTATCATTATCCTCGCTTGGTAGCTGACCCGCCTACTCGTATAGAGAAGCGCAGAGCCTGGGCATACGACTCTCATTGTCCCGTGACACGTGACAGGTACGTAGCTCCTACTCAGAGTTTTGAGGGTCTTTTCCTGGGTCCTACTGGGCGTAGTACTTTTTCTTCGGACTTTCATCTACTGAGTGTTGAGATGATGGAGGGCCGTGTTGCCCCTTGGTTACCTGGGCATTTGAGGGTCCAGGGAGGTCTGGAGTGGAGTCCTGGTCAGACCGAGTGGACTCGCTGCATTATGTGCTGTATGGGTGATGGCTTGGAGAAGGTGAAAATATTTGGAGGCGTGACTCTTGCATTGTTTGAGTACTCATGGAGCCCCAACCTTCTTCGAGCTATGGCCTCGAACTGGAACTATGTGCATAACACTTTTGTGTTAGAGGATCGTGATGCCACTGTCAATCTTCAGCAGATGGCTCATTTGATGGGGGTCCCGGTTGAGGGTCTGTATTATGAGGAGAGGGTACCTCCTGAGATAGAGCTTTATGGCCCTGATCGTCATGGTTCCACTTTACATCCGGATTCTCTCAGAGCTGTTTTCCGGATTTATTACGAGATTGCTACGTCTCGTGCCCGCCGTGGCCTGAGCAGGGATGTTCCTTTGAAAGACTGGGTCCGGTACTTCACTGACCGGGTTTCGGAGCGTAGGGCAACAGGTTTTGCTGACCCTTTAGAGTCAGTTGTGCAGGGTCTCGATAAGACTTTTGTGCCTTCTCGTCAGGTGAAGATTTCTGATATCTCCTCCCTTTCATTGGATAACGAGACGGTGTTGACAGCCTATCTGGCTTGGTGGCTGTGTTATTTTTTGGTTATCTTTGAGCCTGTTGGGTATATTCGCCCTGGGGTATTTGTAGTGGCAAATGCCTTGGCTCGCGGTGAGCGCTTTGCACTGGCCATACCCGCTCTGGTGAACCTTTATAGGTCTATGCGGGAGTTGACTTCATCGAGGGATCCTTCATATGCCGATGTAGCCATACCTGTCCATATTTTACATGGATGGTTCTTCATCTACTGGGAGAAGTGTTATGCACCCGTGTCTTCGGCTGGTATGCGGATGCAGCTGCCAGCTTTGATTCATATAGCAGGGTGCAGGGTTCATGACCCCGACCAGATTTCTGCTCATCTGTTCTTTTCTCAGAGTTCTCTTCACATCCCTGAGTATCGCCCCGAGGCCTTTGTGAAGGGGTGGCCAAAAGAAACAGGGAAGGAGTACGTCGTGAGAGACACAGCTCCTGATTCTCCGGGTACTTGTCCTAGACTGGGTACTTTTCGTTTTAGGAAGGACCGGGACTTCGCTATTAGCATTAGACCCGCATGTTTTTCTATGAGGATAGGGAATCGTGTGATTCACGAGATTTACAGTCCGCAGCGATGTGCTTGGCAGTTTGGCTATGACCAGGATATCCCTTCTGTTTTCACACTTCCTGGAGCCTCTGAGGCGACTCTCGAGTCATGTGCTGTTCGAGGGGCCTTTTCTTTGCGACTAGGGACGGGTACTTGTGATGTGGTCCCTGCTGTCTCGCGGAAGGGAAAATTGACAGGGAGATATGATAAATGGTTTAGGGATTGGGCAAGGATACCACAGGGTATGCCTGCTCAGACTTTGAAGGAGAAAGTGTATCCTTTCAAGGCGACTAGGAGGAGGGTACCAGGTGGTCCGAGACCTTTGAGGAACTCTTTCGGAGCAGATGGTTCCGTCATCTCTACCTATGGGCCTGCGAGGTATCGAGAACCTCCTTTGTTGCCCGCTGGTTTATCTCCAGGTACTGATTCTTCTTTTGCTTTCGTTTTATTTCGTCATAGATGCGTGTCACATGTTATCTACTAATTTGTTTTGTTGCAGGCCTAGGGAAATACAACTTTGGTCATTTCCACTTCATGCTTGCAGAAGATCCTCCGGCCGAAGGTGAGTCATCGCAGACACCTTCCTATGGGCCAGAGAGTTATAGATTTTGGGCCATATATACAGGTATGTGATATCCCTTTGACTTTTATATTTCCTCTTGTATGTGCTCAGGCTTATAAAATCATTATGTCAGGCGTTCCCGAGCCTGAGCTTGAGTCAGAGTCTATGCCCGAGCCTATATCTGATCCTTTGGCTCCTGAGGACGATCCGGATTTATCTTCGTGCCCTTCGCCGGAGTATCCCGAGGAACTTGCAGAGCTGAGGAAGAGATGCCGCGAGGATTCTCCATCTTTAGAGGAGGTATCCCGCTATGAGCTGCGGCCAAGGCTGGGAGGGGGATCATCTGGCGTCAGATTCTCCATGGAGCCTCTTTTGCTCACACCTTTTACAGGTATGTCCTTTTCTTTACATTTCTTTTTTTTTCTTCATGGTATTGTCTCATGTTTTGTGTCTAGGTACTTCATGTTCTGGATTGTGGGGTAGTGCTCTTGTCACTGAGTCTGGTGCCGGTGGGACGGAGACTGTGACGACTTCGCAAGAGACTATAGGGGCAGTTGCGGCATCAACTATTGAGCCTGATGCAGAGGCTAGTGAGATTGTGCCCGCTGAGGCTGAGACTGGGGGAGTTGAGGTGGAGATGGTAGGGATAGAGACACTGGAGGTGCCATTTGAGGAGATGTTATACCCTCGTTCAGCTATTCCTGCTCCATTTATAGGGGATGAGGACCCGGTTTCGGATGATTCACTGGCTATTGTTCCTGTGACTGTATTGGGATGCGAGCCGGCCCCTTTACCTCAGATTCCTCCTATACTTCGAGGGTTAGGTACTGTACTTCCCTTATCAGCTGTATTTTACTTGTCTTGCTTTTCCTGGCATTCATTGTGAGTCAACTACTTTGCAGGGCGACTTCCTCCTTGGCTAGGAGCCTTTGATGTTGATCTCTGGGTTTCCGGCTTACGGCAGCTATGTCGTCAGTACCAGTTTTCTACTCGGAGCTTTGCTAGCATAGGTGAGCTTTCAGGTGCTATTCCTGGCGTGGAGTTGGAGATTCAGGAGGACGTTGAGTTGGGAATTCAAGAGGATGCTGCTCTTGTTGTTCAGCCTTCCTCAGGTATCTTTAATTTTATGGCTCTTATGAGCGTAATTGTGAGAACAAACAAGGTGAAGTTCTTGTTTATTGACCTTTTCCTCCTTTCCCCCCTTTTTTTTTTTTTAGGGAAGGATATGATTGACGATCTATTTGATGATCGTGATTTTCAGACTCTTCACGATATCATCATGACAGATGCGGATATGGGGGCAGTGCCTTTGTCAGAGGTGTTATTGGATTATCCTGAGTGGGCGGCCGTTTTGCTAGGTGTGGACCCTATTGACTTTGTCCCGCCTTTAGATGTTGGGACGAGTTATATCCCTTCATCAGGAGTCGTGCTGACAGACTTACCTGATCCTGAGGGTGTAAGGTTCGTATCACCCGGTGGGACTGATGATGAGTTGATGTCAGAGGATGATGACATAGAGAGGGTAGCTGTTGACACTGTGCTGGCCCTTCCTTGTCCTGGGGTTCCTCCTGTGGATAGCCCAGTTGGTAGCGGTACTACAGAGCCGATTTCAGGGGACACTGAGCCACTTTCTGGAGGTAGTGGTGGGACTGAGTCTTATCTTCAGGATGAGCCTGAGGTCGAGTCGCCAGCTTTCTGATATCTTTGAGACAGGATAGAGATTTTACGGAGTTGTTGCACTTCTTGTATCTTCCTTTATCGCATTTTCAGTCTTTAGTTAGCCATGACATTATGCTTGTCTTGTTTTGTATGACTGTATGAGACCGGATATCTGTAGTGCTTTGCTTATGCTTATGCTTTTGTGATATCTTTCTGGATTATATCTTTCTATGTTTCTTCATCTTGTATATCTTTTGTGATATTTTCCCCCTAATCACAGAGCGATTAGTGCATGAGAATCAAACGCCTTTAGGTCAGAATCCTGGCGTCACTATCTCTCATTCTTTATTTAAACGTCGCGGCGACGCCGCCCTTTTCTGCTTTTGCTTTTAGGGTTTAACTTTCGCAGCCTCCTTTTACCATGTCTGTCTCGAACCCAAAACGTCTCCGAGACGCCTCTAGTTCTTCAGTGGCAAGCCCAGAACCGACTGTTCCAAACTGGTCTTTAGTTCCTGACAACCGCTACCTTTTTCGGGATGCCAAAGCCTTTGATTGCCATATGCATAATACCGGAGGTGATCGGCGTCCAGTGACCGACTGTTTTTTCTTTGCTCCTGACGGCGCCATAGCGGGTCAGCCTAAGAGCCTGCTTGATGGCTGGTTAAATGCTTGGAACCTCAAGGGTTTGACTTTGTTCAATCGTCCTTTTTATCCTTCGATCGTGCGTTTGTTTTATGCCAATCTCAGGGTAACATTTGATCACTTCGGGGTCCCCTCTGCTTCCTCTTATCTATTCGGCAGAGAGTTTCATATAGGGAGAGAGGACTTGGCTGTCCTTATCCAGGCTACCGAGAGTCTAGGTGGTATGGCTGTGTATGCCTATGAGTATTGGCCTCAGGGTTTTGGAACCTTTGGCGCTTGTCGTCGCTGGTTCAAAGCGTATCCTTATGAAAGGGGCGCCGAGGTTGTTTCCACCGAGCATTTACCCGCCCTTCACAGGTGTGTTTGAATTTTCATTTTTTTTACTTGAGCATTGCTAACTATGCTGAATTTGTTTGCAGGGCCCTTTTCTTGGTTGTGACTCAAATTCTCTTTCCTCAAGGAAGTTTGACCAATCTTTCTCGGCCAGGGGGTTTGTTTTATCTTCGTCCGCTTATTCGCAGACGTGACAAGCCTGATTTGGCTAGTTTGATACTTCAGCACATGCATCAGACTGTAAGATTCACAAGCGGGTGTTTACCTTACGGTCATCTCATAACGGCTTTAATGTATCGAGCCCAGATTTCAGTGCCTGACATGTTGTGGGGGAGACCTGTATCCGAGAGGGACGTGGTGTACTGCCGCAATCTCCTGGATGTCTTGCCCTCTTTTGGGTGGGTTGGTGATCAGGACGGTCATTTGGTACCTGATCCCAATCATTTGATCAATGGCTATATCTTGCAGGAAAATACTGCTGTGAACCAGTATAGTCCAATAAGAGAAGCTTCTCCTCCTTCAGATGACGGGTCTGCCATTGGAGATCCTCCACCGGCTCAGGTTCCATTGGACCAGCAGCTTGGGGAGTTGCACGCTCGTTTGGAGGCTATAGAGGTGATGCTCCAGTCACTGTCTGAGGCTATTAGCAGGTTGGCCGGGAACGTGGCCCTGCCCCCTGCGTAGGCGTTTCTCTTTTGCATTTTCTTTTTTTTTTTTTTGATAATGCTGTTTGTTGTCTTGGTTGTTTGATTGACTGTTTGTTCTTGTCACTGGATCTTTCGTTTATTGACTGTAGCTTGTTTGGATAATGATATATCTGCTTTAAGGTAAATTGCAGGAATATAGTTTGGATATATTTCAGGCATATGAGGTCTTTTTGGATTATAACTGGAGTACAGTTCATACGGTCGTTGTTTGGATATGTGTATGCATTATACGGATACGTATATGTATATCAATTTGAGGCATAGTCTTAAACACAGCTGGTGGGATTTGTCATTTGCACGCATTATAGGAATGTGCGTGCTCATATAGCTATTTGAGGTATAGCTTTAGGCATGAACCGTGAGATTGTTACTTGAACATACACATATGCTCTGAGAATGTGCATACATGTATAGGTGTTTAGGGGTAGGACATAGCCCGTGGGATTTGTTGTTTGAATATATGTATACGTCATAAGGATATGCACATACATATGGCTATTTGGGATATGGTTTTAGGCATAACCCGGTGGGACTGTTATCTGGATGTATGCGTATGTTATGAGGATATACGCACACGCATAGCTATTTGAGGTATAGCTTCGAACATGAACCGTGGTGTTTCTGTTGGGATATAGGCATATATTATGAAGTATGCATGTAGATATAGTTGTTTGAGGTACAACTTTGATCATGAACCGTGGGGTATTGCTATAGAGATATGTGGCTGTTTGAGGTACAGCTTAGGCATGAACCGTGGTGTATTGCTATAGAGATATGTGGCTGTTTGAGGTACAGCTTAGGCATGAACCGTGGTGTTTCTGTTTGAATATATGCATATATTATGGAATATGCATGTAGGTATAGCTGTTTGAGGTACAACTTTGATCATGAACCGTGGGGGTTGTTACTGTTTGAGGTACAGCTTAGACATGAACCGTGGTGTTGTTGTTTGGATATATGCATATATTATAAAATATGCATGTAGGTATAGTTGTTTGAGGTACAACTTTGATCATGAACCGTGGGGTTTTGTTGTTGTTTGAATATATGGATATGTGGCTGTTTGAGGTACAGCTTAAGCATGAACCGTAGGATTTTGTTGTTATTTGGATATATGAATATATGGCTGTTTGAGGTACAGCTTAAGCATGAACCGTAGGGTTTTGTTGTTTGGATATATTGTTAGGTGTAAAGGTCGACTTATGGGGCCATGAGGCAAATCGCCTTTTTTTAAGATCCCTACCTTACTAGGGAACATGGTGGGTTGGTGAGGCTCACGCCCTCAGATATGCTTCATGGGACGTGTCCTCGGTACTTTCAGCTACCACACAGGTTTGAGCCTCCTCAAGTACCTTTTCGCTTTCGGGAACCACGCAGGTTCTTTCGTAAAGCGGATTAGGGAATTGTATTGGGTAAATGTTTGCAACCAGTGTATTCGGAAGCCACATATTCTTCCTCAACACAGGTTGGGATTTTAGACTCACGCCCTCAGATAGGCTTCATGGGGAGTGGTCTAGGTATTTTCAGCTTTCCACACAGGTTTTAGCGTCATAAAATACCCTTTTCGCTTTCGGGGGCCACACAGGCTCCTTCATTAAGCGGATTTTAGGGGTAAGTTTCACCGTGCTCCACGTATTCAGGAACCACACAGGCTCCCTCAACATGGAGTCTTTGTTTGGTAAATTTCACCGGTAAGTTTCACCAATTTTGCGTTTCACAGTTGTGAGAACAGTTGTGTCATTTCCTCGTGGGCTTCGACCCAGTTGGCAATGAAGTCTTTGTCTGGGTGCCGTCGAGGTTTTGTGTATTCCGGGAGTTGATTTTGGCTGTAATATTTCTTGAGGTATCTTCCATTTAGGACTGGTAGTGGGTGTTCTCCGTTCTCTGTGGCCAGGAGATAGGCTCCTCCATCATAGACTTGATCGACTATGAAGGGACCTTCCCAATTTGGTGCGAACTTGGGGCCATGATGCCGGCCAGTGATTGGTCGCCTTAATGCCAACACCAACTCACCTTTCTTGAACGCTCTTGGTCTTGCAAGCTTTTCATAGGCCCGCGTCATTCGAGCTTGATATAACTCTAGGTTCTGTTGTGCAGTGAGTCTTCTTTCATCCATTCCGTCCAACTCTTGAAATCTGAGTTGCATCTGTTTGGTCATGGGGATTTCTGAGGCCATAGCCACTCTCAATGAGGGTAGCTCGATCTCAATGGGTAGAACCGCTTCGGTCCCGTATACTAGAGAGTAAGGCGTGGCTTGAGTAGGAGTTCGATGTGTGATCCTATACGCCCACAATGCTTCTGACAGTTTGTTGTGCCAATCTTTCTGATTATCCCCGACCGTCTTTCGGAGGATTTTGATCAGTGTCTTGTTGAACGCCTCGGCCAAGCCATTGGCTCTGGGATTGTACACAGAGGAATATCTCCACTCAATGTTGTATCTCTTGGTGAATTCATCGATTCTGGTATTCTTGAAGGCGGTCCCGTTGTCGGAGATGATCTTCCTGGGGGTGCCATATCTGTAGAGGATGTTTGTAGTGAAAAATTTCACTACATCAGAGGCCTTGACTTCTCTATATGATCGGGCTTCGGCCCATTTCGAGAAATAATCAGTCGTGGCTAAGATGAAGCGGTGCCCATTCGAGGCTGGAGGGTCAATGGGACCTATGATGTCCGTTCCCCATATCTCGAAAGGCCATGACACCACAGTCGGGTGTAACGCATTCGGATGCTGGTGTATGAAGTCTCCATGTATTTGGCACATGTGACATTGTCTGGAGAAGTTTTCACAATCAGCAATCATTGTGGGCCAGTAATAGCCCAACAATTTGATGTGGACTCGCATTCTGGAACCCGACTGATGGGATCCGCATGCCCCGGAATGTATTTCCTTCATGACTTGGTGGCCTTCATTTCTGGTGATGCATCTTAACCATGCGCCATCATATGACCTCCAATATAGAGTATTGTTGACATACACATATCTTAGAGCCCTTTTTCTGATCTGTTCTCTGAGTCCTTTGTTTGAGGGAAGTTTCCCTTGTTGGAAGAACTCGAGAAAGGGTTTTCTCCAGTCTTCGTCTTCAGTATCTTCGATAGTCATGGCTTGAGTGATTTCTCCCCATTCTTGTATGGTTTCCTCTTCCCAAGCTGCTACCTCCATGAACAGTGCGCTTTCTTCATTTTCTTCCATAAGTTTTGGGAAACAGGGAGAGAGCGCCCTTCTTCTATGAACCAAGATTTGAATCTCGTCTTGATTGGGGTCACTGAGTTCATTTGCTAGGCGAGCCAAGGCATCGGCTTTTCCATTCAAAGACCTGGGCACTTTCTCTAGTATAATATCAGTGAACTTGGCCATAAGCTCGAGAGCCTTTTCATGATATTTTACCAATTCTGGTTTTCGTATTTTGAACTGTCCCTCTAACTGACTAAGTATCAACTGGGAATCGCCAAAAACTTTCATCTTTTCAACACCCATATCTAGAGCCATTTCAAGTCCTGCGATGAGGGCTTCATATTCGGCTTCGTTGTTGGTGCGTGGTTCTGTCAAACTTAGGGCATATCTGATGATGCCCTTCTCAAGTGTGACAAAGATCAGGCCCACTCCGGCTTGTCGTTTGGGTAAATCTGGTTTCACTGCTGGTTGGATAGAAGAAGACCCATCAAAGTACATCTTCCAATATTCTTCTTGGTTGTCTGTATGTAAGGATTCTTCATCTGGAAAGTCGCATGCTAGTGGAGAGTCATCTGGTATGGGATGAGCGGCCAAGAAATCGGCCAATGCCTGCCCTTTGATCGCCTTTTGAGGTGCATAGGTTATGTCGAACTCCATTAATGCGACCGCCCATCTTGCCAATCGACCTGTGAGCATGGGTCGAGTCATGAGGTATTTCAGGGGGTCAGTTTTGGAGATCAATGTGACCTTGTGCGCTAGCATATAATGTCTGAGTTTCTTGATTGCAAAGACAAGGGCTAGACAATGTTTTTCGATTGGGGTGTAGGCATGTTCTGCTCCGACTAGCATTCGACTGAGGTAGTAGAGGGCATTTTCCTTTCCTTCCTCATTTTCTTGGGCCAACAGTGCTCCTAGAGATCCATCCAATGCTGTGGTGTATAGGATGAGAGACTTCCCTGGGATAGGTGCTGCCAAAACTGGTGGGTTTAACAGGTATTGCTTAATGTCTTCAAACGCCTTCTGACATTCATCATCCCATTTGAATGGTACATCTTTCTTGGTGAGTCGAGTGAAAGGTTTGATTTTGCCTGAAAGGTTGGCGATAAATCTTCTGATGTACGCCAATCGTCCTTGTAAGGATCTGAGCTGTTTGAGTGTTTTAGGAGGCGGCAACTCCTGGATAGCTCTGATTTTCTCCGGATCAATTTCTATGCCCCGATGTCGCACTACGAAACCGAGAAATTTGCCGGAAGAGACCATGAAGGCACACTTCAAGGGATTGAGTTTCAACGTGTGAGCTCTCATGCGGTCGAACATTAGCCTGAGGTTGGCTAAATGCTCTTCGTATGAGTGAGATTTCACCACCAAATCATCGACATAGCACTCCACGACTTTATGTATCAGGTCATCGAAGATCTTGGTCATGGCTCTTTGGTATGTGGCACCTGCATTCTTCAACCCAAAAGGCATGACTTTGTAGCAGAAAATGCCAATTGGTGTGCGAAAAGCCGTGTGTTTTTGATCACTTTCATCCATCTTGATTTGGTTATACCCGGAATGTCCATCTACAAACGAGTATACCACATAGGAGGAAGTATGATCCACTATGATTTCTGTCACAGGTAGAGGAAAATCATCTTTTGGGCATGCTTTGTTCAGGTCTCGAAAATCCACACAGACCCGGATTTGTCCATTCTTTTTCTTAACTGGGACAATGTTGGCGACCCAATCAGGAGTTTCTTCTTCTCTTATGAAGCCGGCGTTGATCAATTTCTTGACTTCAGCAATCACTTTTTCTTCAAGTTCAACTCTCATTCTCCGAGGACCTTGCTTTACAGGCTTGACTCCTGGATCTATTTTCAACTTATGAACAGCTACAGCGGGGTCTAGCCCTGGCATTTCACTGTAACTCCAAGCAAAGCAATCCCGATATTCTTTCAGGAGCTCCGTCAGTTTTCCTTCAATGTCTGGGTTGAGAGAGGTACTGATGAAGGTAGGTCGAGGATCTTCCTCGGTGCCCAGATTTACTGACTTGAGTTCATCAATGGTGTTTTGGCCTCCTTCTTCCAATTCTTTCGGGGCATTCTTGACAGCTAAGATAAACTGTTCGCCTTCTGATATTTCAGGTTCAGCCTCGAGGGTTTCTTCTTCCCCCTCGGCTTCCGTTATGGTGACCCGATGACAGGTATGCCCTTGATTTCTGGCTCCCTTGTATCGAGACCTACCGAAGTGTGAGCCTTGGTTCCTATCACGTGGCTCTTCTGTTTCTGCTTTCTTTGTATAGGAGTGAGATTTCCCTTTTTGATATCTGCCACTTCGACCTTCTGCCCAATGATGCGACATTTGATCCCGCAATTTGAGGATCTCTTGTTGACAGGCGGCCTCGCCTTGTGCACTTCGCCGACATTTTTCTCGGAGTTTGTCGTTTATCTTGTACTCTTTCTCCAGACTATTGGCTGTTTCCTGCCTCAATCGTTCTAAGGTGAGGATTTGATACACATGATGTTGTTCTCTTCTTTGAGAAACTTTCATTTCTTCCTGGTACCTCTCCCACAGCCTTTCTAGTTGGGCGCGTAGGTCTGATTTTTCGACTATAAGGCGGGACATTTCGCACTCGAGCCTTTTATGGGACTGAATCAGATTCTGAAGAACATCTTGAAAACATTCTTTCATTTCTTCAATTGAGATCACCTCTTGTATTGGCAAGCCTCCGTCAGGGCCATCGTTCTCATTGCTACCTTCAGGATTCTCATTCTTTTCTTCTAACATGTCGGATATAGTGACCCTGTGGCATGTGTGCGACTGAGTATCTTCCGACTGGACTTGATTTTTAGCAAGGACGAGGGCTTCTTTGGTTTCCCTTACCATTCGGCTGAGTGACTCTATTTCCTTTTGGTGGGACAAGTTCTTTTGAGATACCAGAATTATTCTATCCTTGATTCTTTCGCCAGCGTCCTGGAGTCGGGTTATCTCCTGACGTAGTTTGCTGACTCGCCGTTGGAGTTCCTTTATCTTCTCTCGGCATGCTTGATTCTCTTGTTCTTTTGTTGCTATCTGCCGACTAAGATCTTGGTTTCGTGCAATCAGACGTTCCATGGAGCGCTCGACATCTTGTTGAGAGCGAACCATCTCTTGGAAGCGCCTTTGGAGCACATCAAACATGGTTATCTCATTGGATGCCTGTCTCCTGGAGCCACTTCTTCTCCATGTCTCCGTGGAGGAGATGTGTCGGCTTGTGTGCACTTGAGTATTCTTAGATGTTTTGGGTTTTGATGTTCCTGGTTGTGTATCGAAACCAAGGCCCCGGGTGTTAGAAGTCTTTCCATTGAGCTTGGTCACTTCGTTTGAATCACCATTCCAAAGCTTTTGGAACATCTCGACCCGTCTTTTAGAGACTGGCTCCAAACAATGAGTCCGTCGGAACAGGTCCTTCAAGCGAGCATCGGTATTTCTTTGCAACTTGGGAGGCATTTTGGTTTCACTTTCACTTTCTTCTAGCCATCGTTTGCAATCCTCGGAAGGAGTATGGCCATTCTCTGGGTCAACTTCTCCTATTTTGACAAAGTGAATGCTAGGGTGAATCACGGTCCCGTATTCCACTTCTTCGATTTTCGGTGGGACGGTGAATGTTTTCAGCTTGGAGATTCTCTCTCTCTCGCGAGGAGTGAGATCTTTGCAATGTTCCATGGGCATGAACTCCACAGCTAAAGAGTTTTGACCTTCTCCTTCGCTTCCTGAGTCTTTATATGGGCGAACTGGGGTATGGACATCATCCTCGGCTTTTTCAGAAGATTCTGGCTCACTATCACTTCCCCACAACATTTGGGTTGTTTGCGACTTGATGGCTGCCTTGAGTATCACCCTCTTCACCGCCTCTCTGACAGCGTCTGACGAAGAGGCATTCTTTGTGGGTGCTGCCCCCTGTTCAACCCTGGGTTGGTAATATTTTGCATCATCCAGTTCAGCTTCATGTGCCTCAAAAGGCCGGTCGTCACCTTTGATTACACACTGTCTGCCATCGCGAGTGAACTTGACACATTGATGTAGAGTGGAGGGGACTAAGCCGTTTTCGTGAAGCCATGGTCTCCCTAACAGTGCCTTATAAGTGGTGTCAGCCTCTATGATAAAGAATTTCACAGGCGTGACAATTTCACCAAAATCTATGTCGATGATGGTAGATCCCAAGGCCTTTTGGTATTGATGATTGAACCCATGAATCCGGATTTTGTCTTTCTTGGTTTCCCTGATGCTAAGGGAGAGCTGAACCAAGGTTTTCAATGGCATGATGCTGATAGAAGACCCTGGGTCGACCAGAATCTTGTTGATCTTTTTGCCATATATGATGCCGGTGGTGTAGAGAGGCCTGTTGTGGTCTGCTGTTCCGGCCATCAGATCATCATCCGTGAAAGTAATTTGTGGTTCTGGCTCGATTTGTGCTACCTCCTCCCGGACTTCTTGAGCAAAGTATGCTTGGAAGCTGGCGAGATTTTGTAAGGCATAGATGAGAGACTCACGAAGCTCTTGTGACACCATGAGAGCATCAAAGACACTTAGCAAGGCCGGTATTTTGCGCAGGTGTGCTACCACGTTGTAATCACCTACGGTCATTCTGGGCCTGCCGCCGTTTGACCTCGCGTCTCCTTCAGTGACTATTTCTTCCGGAGTATTTCGCCTGTTATGAGGGACTTCCCTTGGGGGTTGCCTTTCAGGTATTCTGGTACCAGACCTCAAGCTGACATTGCATTGTCCCTTTTGTTTTTGTTGGGCTTTGGCTTGATCTTGTCCGGGTGCTGGGTTCAGTCGACTCGGGAAAGACGACATGATTTCTTCTTCCTCCTCGGTCTCATTTTCATCAGAATCACTCCCAAAAGGCATGATTGTTACGGGATGAGTCACCATTACAGTTTGTTCTTCCTCCGGGCTGTCATAGTCTGACTTTTCGGATTCTTCCTCTTCTGAATTTTCAGAGTCCGGGTACCAGGTTGTGACGTGGCACTCTTCTTTTTCTGTTTCTTCGTCCGAGGTGCTGTCACCATCAGTGGGCCAGGCTAAGCATTCATTTCTGGTGTGGCCCCATTCTTCGTGATGCTCACAATACTTTTCGCATTCTTTGGGTTTCTTTGGTTTATGGGCTCGTTCCACGACATGCTGGTGTTTTTGTGGAATGCTCTTTTTTGGTTTGTCGGGCTTTGTTTTTCCAGATAGAGGCAATGCAGCCGGTGCAGAGGTCTTCTTTTTATTTCTTTGAAGTTGACCATGGACATGAATCCATTTCGGCATCTTTTCACCTCCAGAGGAAGGTTCTTCCATTCGGCGCATCTTTACATCGATGTAGTATCTCCCTCTACGGGGAGGCCCATCTTTCGCGGCGCTGGCTTCGCTTTTAGAGGGTCGGCTACGCGAGCTTTCACCTTTTTCCATCTTGCTGCCATTTGAACCACCGGGTGGAAGGCCAGTTTGGACCTTGTCGCGCTTCTTTTTCTTTTCTGCAATTGGCATTGGTGCCTTGCCTTTGCCAATGGATTTATCAGCTTTGGTTGTGGGTTGACGGCCTTCTTGGATAGAAATGCCCACTCTTCTCCTCCTAGGAGGGCGTTGTGCTTCAGTTGGCTTTTCCTCCTTGTCTTGTTTCCGCCGTTCTTTCCTCCGGGTTTTAGCCTCAAGGCGTTGCCCTTCCATAACGTGAGCCAACTTGCGCTCTATTTCCATGAGTGATCTTCGGTTGTCAGCCCATTCCCCTACGCTTGTCGCTTGCAGCGTGCGGAAGAACTCAAGGATGATGTCATTTTGTCTGAGTACATTAGCAAGGGCATTTTGCAAAATACTAAGTCTCCTTTGAATCCTTGCCATTTCGTTTCGGTCATTAACCGGGTCTGGTTGCAATGCCCCCTGTCCATGGGCCGGGACAGGGTTTGGTTGTGCTTGCCGCGATCGAGTGCGAGTGGCAGGGCCGCCTTCTTCAGGTCTCGTGCATTGTTGTTCATCTGGCATTGAGACGGCTTCATGTCGTGAGCTGTCCGCTCGGAGAGGGTAATGTGCTCTCCTGCTTTCAGGTCTGATTGGAACAGGCCTATCTGGGCTAAAAGAGCGTCTGTCCGGAGACTTTCCTTCACCCTCCGAGTCTGATTCCGAGACAGTGATGAAGCGAGAAGTTTCAATTCTCTTTGAGGCGTTCTTGAATTTTCGTGCCTCTGGCAAGGTATCTTTTTGGATGTTCTCCCATATGGCGGGGTCATAGTACCGGTGGAATTCTCCATTTATGTAGTGTCGAACCCATCCTGTCGGAACAGGGTAATGAGGAGATGGTTCATGACCCTCCACTCCTTCTGTGACTGGAGATTGGAGGAACTGTTGGAGAAGCTCTTTCTCAGTCTCTTTCTTTTCAGGCTGACTTGGGTATACCAGTCTTCTGACTCGGCCATATTCCAAGTTGCACACTTCTCGGCGAGACCTATTCCATCTTATTCTTTCTACCCAGGGCAGTGGGGCAGTCTGGATTTCGCTTTCTTGTCTCATTGTTGTTGATTGACGAGTTGTGGGCCATGAATCCAGTATGAATGGCCGGAGACTGGTCAAGTGTGGATGTTCAGGTTCGAGTTCTTCATCACTGCCCTGCCACCCGACTTGTTCACCTGATTTTTCTACATTTTTTATCAGATGTCCTGTCCACCCGATTGGATCTGACAAGTCATGTTCATAGTTCTCATCTGAAAACTCTTCTCTTTCGGATTCCTCAGTACATGAATCATCAGAAATGTAAATGACTCTACAAGATGCGGATCCTTGATCTTCTTCTTCTTTTTCTTCCTCTTCTTGAGGGGGATTGGGAGATGGAGTTGTGTCATTTGGCTGACTGGTAGAAGGAGTTTCAGCTGCCCCCTGTCCTTGGCGGGCGTCCTCCTCTTCCATGATTATAGCTTCCCTTGTTTGGTTGACCAATTGGCGCACAATTTCGCTCAAGTCTTCCAAGGTAAGCTCAGGATGACCAGGGATGTTAGAGATGTGTATGTCGAGATTTACTCTTCTGACTTGCTGTCCTTCTAGATCCGCTGGGTTTACTTGGTATTCGGATCCAATACGAACTCGTAGTCGTACTGGATTCCGTCATTTTCTTCATCTGAACCTTATCCTGCCCCCTGCTGTGACTGAGGGTTTTCAGGGCGCGGGCCGGGAGTTGTTGATTGTGGTTGAGAAGTTTCGGGTTGGGGTTGCGGCGCTTCGTGCTGTGGCCGCGGTGCTTCAGGTCCATGAGATTGGACTGAGGTGATTTCCGGTTGCGGTTGAGGTGGATTTGACTGTGGTTGAGATACCTCAGATTCATCCTCCTGATCATCGCTTGCATCTTCACAGGTGATTCGGTAGCAAGAACTAACATTCCGAGAGGATTCACCTTTTGATGCCTTGTTCTTCTTTTGGTTCTTCTTGTTTCTCCTCTGGTAAACCAAGAGAGGTTTGGTTGTACCTTCTTCTTCTGGTAATTCGTTTTCTTCAGAGAGGTAGAAAGCGTCTTCCTCGTCAGTTAGCTGTAGTTCTCGCAAGAGTTCGCTTGTTGTTTTCCCCTCGGTGGCGGCTATAAGGGTCGCTAATCCTTCGGGAAACATTTCAGTCCATTCGGGTTGTGGCCGGACCGACATACGTGCATTCTTCCTATGGGCTTTCTTTTCTTTGGACTTGCCCCGAGACTTGGGAGAAGGTTCATCATCGTCCGTCCATTCTGCTATCTTGGCTGCACGATGGCTGGATTTCCTTTCTCTAGGGCTCTCAGGTTCATCACTGCTGATGTACCGAGATGATTCGGAGGGACCGACTCCAGGGTTGTTGTCATCATCAGGCCTGAAAATGTGCTGGGCGGCTTCGGCTACTTCTCGCATGCGAATGGCTTCAGTAGGATGATTGCGCACAAATCTTTCACGACTCCTTCTCCATGTAGGATCAGGATCCATGATGGGATATTCCAAATATCGCATGAGCGTTTGAAAATTTTCTGTTGCGAACCGGAAGAATGCTGGCTCACTATTCCTCAGATCCTGGAGATATGCGTGTAGGTCGATGCCTTGACGTCTGGTGATTCCTGTAAGGGCCATTGTTTCTTCCACCAAGGGGTTGGTTGGCCTGCGTGGTTGATTTCGGTTCGGGTTAGGAGCATTTCCTCCGTTTGGGCTGGTACCGGTATAAAAGGAGGTACCAGAAATATTAGGGTCAAGATTATTGTTGTCATCCAACCCAAATATGCGTCGAGTGGTCTCTGCAACCTCTCGCATGCGAGTAGCCTCGACAGGGTGACTGCGTATGAACCTTTCGCGATCCGTTCTCCACGTGGGGTCAGGGTCGACCATGGGATACTCTATGTGTCTCAGGAGCATTGGAAAATGTGCTGCTGCAAATCGGGCAAACGCGAGTTCGGTGCTCATCAGGTTTCGTAGATAATTATCCAAGTTAACCATCCTGTGACTTTCGACTCTCGCTCGTGCTGCCATTTCCTCAACTGTAGGATCCAGCTGACTTGCTGACTCAGTCTGATCGGAAGCTGGGCTACCTTCTCGGTTTGAGCTGGTGCTGATGTGGCGAGAATTGCCAGAGGTATTGGTTGAGTTCCTTCCGTCACTGTTACCACCGCTGGATGGAGTAGGATGCCTTATGTTGTCGAAAATCTCAACTACCTCTCTAATCCGAGCGGCTTCGGCGGGATGGTCTCTTGTAAACCTTTCTCGCCTTCTTCTCCAGGCTGGATTGGGTTCACGATGTGGGTGCTCCAAGCAACGAGTGAAAATTTGGGTATGACTTTCCACTATATCCAGGAATTCTGGGTCATCCCGAATTAAGTGGTTGAGGTATGAGAAGGCATCAATAGTTTGATTCATGGAGAGGCCTTCAAAGACGTCCGAGACATCTTCCAATGGGCATCTAGAGCCAGGATCTTCATCATAGTATAAACGCAGTGGCGGGTCAGTCGATTCGCAATCCCCGGTATAGAACACACTTATTCTTGAGTATCCGTTGCTGGAGGTGGGAGCTCCGGGATTAGGTGTTCTGGGATTGGGAGTGCTTTCATTCTGTAAGGTTTCTCCGGTAGTATTATTCCCGGAACCTGTTCCTTGTTCTTCCTCACTGCTATTGCTTTCTTCCCCGTCGTGAGAAGTTTTATGACAAGAAGCCGTAGCAGTGTTGGGTTCGTCGCTTGGTGCGTTTGATGTGAAGATGTGCCTTGCAGTTTCGGCAATCTGCCGCACCAATGCGGCTTCAACAGGCTGACTTCGCACAAAATATTTGCGATTTCTGACCCAAATAGGACTTGGGTCGTTGTAAGGGTATTCCAAATACCGCATTATCATCTGGAGATTGGTGTTCGCGAATCTGAAGAAAGAAGCTTCCCTTCTCCTCAAATTTTGCAAGTATCTGTGCAGTTCAGCACTCTGACGCCTTGTATCTTCTGTCGAGGTAGCAGGAGTTTCGTTCAGAGGATGGGATGGTTCATGAGATTCGCTTTCGGAGTCCGAATCATCGTCCCAATTGATGCTGATGTGGTGTGAAAACCCGGAAGGACCGGCACCTGAATTATCGTCGTCGCTGTCATCATCACTCGCAACAGAAGTCACGATTCTGTGGAAAGTGGCGGCTACCTCTCTCATACGGGCGGCCTCAGCTGGGTGTTTTCTTATAAATTTCTCCCGCCTCCTTCTCCGGGCTCGGTCAGGATCATGTTCGGGGTGTTCCATGAAACTGCCCCATACTTCAGTATTTTCGGTGTTATCCGATATCATGTCGATGAATCCTGGATCATTTTGTTTCAGATGACTGAGATATGCAACCACCCCAGCCGATTGATGTATAGTAAGGTTTTCGAGTGCAGGGGTTAGATTTAGAATGGGCTCTGAGGAGTTGGGCCCTCCTGTGAAAAATATACGCGCATTTGGGTCTACATCATTGGGACCGAGCTCACCGGGTCTTCGCCTGGGATTCCGCCTAGGGCCAGCTCTTTCTTGTGGCGGTGGCGCTTGTGGCTCATTGTTTGATGATTCACCTTTATCCTTTTCATCATCGCTGTCATCATCGGCAGTAATATGACGGCAAGATGCTGAGGGCGCGTCATCATCATTGTCTGAATCGGATACATACGCGGGAGTCTTTCCATTTCTCAACTCCTTCCGTACTATCTCAACAGCTTCTCTCTCAAAATCCTCAACAAATTCACTAGCAAACATTGAGTGCACAGGATCCATAACATATTTGAAGGTTCTGGGATCAGAGACCCTTAAATCCTTGAGGTAGGAGACATAGAACTCTACCATTTCATCATGTTCGTATTGCCAAGAGTCGTGTGGTTGTTCCGGCGATCTTTGTTGACTTGTCCCCACTTGATTGGAGGTCTCCACCATTGGTCTTCCAGTTCTTACTTCCCTTAGGTGCTGCCTATAGCCGTACATCCATGGCTCTTGATTGGCTTCCGGGGAACTGGGTTCTGGGGTGATTTCACCTTCTTCAAGGCCAGTACCTTCAGCCTCTTCTTTGAACATTCTTGCGATAGCCTCCTTTTCATAGTTTTCCAACTCGGAGGAATCTTCCGGATTCAGCATGTTGTGAAACTCTTCAGGGGCTATCATTTTCAAGCTCTTGAGGTACTGGACATATGCATCAATCAACTCTTCTCGGGTGGAGCATCCATTATCACCGGGCTTAGGACGCAACCACCGGCCTAGGCCTCCTTCGAAAAACGGAGTCTCTTGTTGTGGTTTCTCACGTGCATCCAATACCTTGGCATGCTCGTAGGCGATCTGGTCGTTAGTCATGGCACTGACCGCACTCACGCCTATTTTATCCCATCCATTGTTCACAATGATATCAGCGGCCACCTTTTTCGCGGCCAAATGCTCAATACCATCACGATCCAAGTCAGTGGCATTATCTATGGCTTCATCCACTTTCAGTTCGTCTTTGAATAGGTCAAAGTCTTGGACTTTCAAGTCCATTAAAAAGTCGATGTAATCAGACACCGCTTCGAATGTCACTTCTGGTGGCGACTCATCGTCAGAGTTGTCATTGAAATTGAGAGCAGAGGTTTGAATTATGATCCTTTCGGAATCACTATCATTTTCTACCTCGGATTCATCAGAAGCACTTAGATGCCGGCAGGTTTCTGTAGTCTCCGTGCTTTGAGGTTTCTTGAGTGACACTCTCAGTTGATATTTGCCAACCAGCCATGCGGCCAGCAACTGATCGATATCATCTCCTTTCATCAATTCGTGGACCCACCACATGGGATCCGCCAAAATTTCCGTTTCTAGCTCGGGGTGAAATATAACCGTGCGGTACCAAGTGGCCAATTCTCGCCACTGTTTTCGTGCTCTTAGAAACATATTCATCCTTTGCCGGGTGGGGAGTTCGCGGGGTTCTACCTCCTGGTAAAAGACACCATTTCTTGCGGTCGACCCCTCACCTCTCAAGAGTGATGACGGAGTCGCAACAGCTGTTTCTTCTGTCACATGTTTATCTTCCACCTCTGTTTCTTCAGATGGTTGGACTGCATCATTTTCGGCATTTTCATAGAAATTATCATAATTTTCATTGCCATCTCCTTCATCCTCAGTATCAGAGGTCGCGAAGACATTGCAGCATGCACCGGCGGCACCACCACCTCTTTCTTCGTCACTACTGAAGTGACAATCAAAGTCATAGTTGTCATCCATGTCATCACGGGGAGGACTGGAACCAGGCCATGAATATTCATCTTCGAAGTAACGTTCTTCCGGCCCTGAAGTTTTAGCTGGAGTTTTGGTTGAAGTGGTTGTCATTTTAGCCGCCGCTGCCTCCCTTTCTCTCCTAAGCTTTGTCGCATCTATGGCTTCACTCATTAGACCAGACACGTGCTGGGCTAGAGTCTGTATCACAGAAGGAGGGAGTTCAGGTTGTCCTGCTTTATCCTCCACAAGCAAGTTGAAACCCAAATTGTTTAGGTTTAAACCGCCGTCCTTACTTTGACATTCTCTGGGAATTTCCACATACACCCTTCTTTCTTGTCCATTGACGGTTACTGGAAGGATCATTAGCTCTGAATCCGGAGCCCCGGGACCTTGGTACCCGGAAGATTCTCCAGGCGTATTTGCCCGAGTGCTGGATTTTCTGTTTCTGCGGCCCCTGTGGGTTTTCTTGGTCTTGGTAGGGGTGGTCTCGGTTTGTGTTCCTCGAGACGATGATGACCCCATTTGACTGTACTGCACAGCCGCGGAGGGTGTCGATGTTTCTTGGGCTTGCTGACTTGACTGGTCAGGGGTTGACTGAGATGCCTTCTTATCAGAGAGATCCTCATTCCCCTGATCATTGCTGGAAATGTGACGACACGAAGCCGTCCAGAATTCTTCAGATTCTGCACTCTCACGTTCCTTTCTCTCTGTCATATTTTTCCAAGCTTTACCAGTAATTTTGGTGAAGTCTCTTGGAGATAAAAAGTCAGCCAAGGTCACTTGTTTTGGCCTCCCCTGGACATATTGTTCCTCGATTTCTTGAGGTGCAATTTTCCTCCAGAATGGTCTATTGTTGCTTGACCGTGTCACTGGAACATAACTGCGTCTCGATCTAAGAGGCAATCTCGTTGGTATGACAACGTTTCTCGGCACGATGGGGGTGATGGCATTCTTCCATCCGAGCCTGGGTTCAGCTTGAAGCACCTTCAACTTCTTTTTGGTGCTCTTGTTGAGGCTTACACTCCAAGTGGTGGGTGGTCTGCCGTCAGAGCAAGCAGAGACGTGATTCGTGCTGGCAACTGGGGTTCTGGTTGGCCCAGCATGAGGTGCCGGCTCTTGCCTAGCGTCATCATGGAGTGGGATTGCTCCTTCTTGGATTCTTTTCTCGATCCAGTCCTTGAAAACATAACAGTCTTCGATACTGTGGCCTAAGACCCGGTGATATGGGCAATAGTTCGGGTGGTTGACCTTGTTTTCTTCTTCAGGCCTTTTGCACCTCGGGAGTCGTATTTCCAGCACTTTCATTGCTTGCTGGAACAACTTTTTGGTTTTCTCTTTCTTGAAAGAGTATGGTTTGTTTTGTAACTCTTTCAAAGTCGGTCTTGGGGCACGGGTTTGTGAAGTCCCGTCTTTTTCTTCATCACTTTCTCCCCATTGTACACCACTCGTGCCTTCGACTTGATTGCTGGCCGCTTTTGTTTTCACGGTTTTGCTTTCAGCTTTCTTTGGCCTTTCCTTGGGGAGAGCATACATCAGGTTGATGTCATCCTCCATCCCTTCGAACTCAATGATTTTAGTCACTAAGCCCTCAAAAGTGGCAACGTTATGTCCTGCCAGGAGCACTTTCATAGGTGGACGGATCCCATTCATGAGCATGCGGACCGCCTCCTTTTCAGAGATGTTTGACTGGCATCGCGTGTACATGTTTTCCCACCTCGCGACAAAGTCCGAGGCAGTTTCTCCTTTGTTTTGTTTAGTGTTGACCAAACTGGTCAAAGTGACACGACGAGGTGTGACTCTGAATCGGGTCTTGAAAGCGGCGACCATTTCTTTCCAATTCTTGATGCTGTTTTCCTCCAACGAAGCATACCATTCAAAGGCTACTCCCGTTAGACTTTGAGGGAATTGCCTCAGCAACCATTCCTGTCTTCTGGTGGTGTCCCCACAGGATGTTAGAAAGTGGGACAGATGTTGATCAGGAGTCACTTTGCTGCCGACTCCTTCAAACGGCTTGAATTTTGGCACAACATAACCCCTTGGGTATTCAACCTTGTCAAACCTCTCAGGATATGGTCTTCCTGTGAAGTTATTGGGGAATTGAGGTCCGTCAACTCCCAAGTACTGGAATTTTTGTTCCATCTGTTTTCTCATTTCTTCCATGAGATCAATTGGATCGACCTTGGAAGCATTCTTTTTACCATATGACCCATCATCAGAGGTTTCGCTTGAGCCACGACTGGATTTGTTCTTTCTTTTCTTCTTGCGCTCGGGCACCGAGTGTCGGGCGCTTCCTTGCTTTGAAGTGACTGGGTTTGGGCTTGGCCATGCTCCTTTCTTGGCCATGTATTTCTGGATCTCCGCACAGGCTTCAGCTATGCGGACATTGTCGACTTGCAACTGTTTTAACTTCTTGTCTTTTTCTTCCAGCTCCTTGCGGAGCTGGGCAACTTCTCCAAGGACTTCATTTTCCTCGTCTGCACTTCCATCAGATGCTTCATCTCTGTTCGAACCGGGGTTTTCTCCCCTATCTTCCTCCTCACCAGCAGAGTGATCGCTGGCTTGGTTGACCCTTTCTTCTGTAATGGGCTCGGGAATCCGGGGACGATTGTTTTTCTTTGGTGGGGCGGAGGCAGAAGCTTTGCTTTTCTGGCTCCGGGTTTCAACTGGTATGCTCTCGGACTGTGGGGGTTCCTGAGAGCCAGTTCCGACCATGTGAACTTCAGTGAGGTCATCATCATGATCGACATCAGCATGAACATGGTAAACAGACGCAGATCCTGCACCCTTTCTTTTCTTGGGCACGCGGACCTTCTTTCCTGGGGCTTGCGTCATGTATGACACAATATCAGATATCTCGGAGGCTTTCTTCCTCCTTTTGTTTTCCTTCGGGGATATGGCGCCTTCCTGCTGAGGCTCAGAAGCATTTTTGGGCTTCCGAACCTGAGCAGCCTTCCCCTTGGCTTTCATATTCTTGGTGTTGGGTTTGAGAGGAGGGAAAGTGAGCCGATCAAAGACCGAAGGAGGTGTGACTTCCACTTTCTTCTCCGAGGCGCTGTAATCAGCATCTCCGATCCTGGTATCCTCATAGTAGGGGAAACGAAGGCGCTGAAAGACTGGGAACCGGAGCCTCTCCTTGATTGAGGGCTTCTGGGTATTCTTGGCAGGTATGGCGAAGGCTTTGCGGGCCCCGCGGAGTTTCTTGACTATCTTGTATGCAGCATGGATGGCTTCCACAGCTTGGTGCTTCTTGGGAGTGGAAACCACCTCAACCTTCAGAGGAGCATACTGGGGTAGCTCCCAGTCTTCGCGCAGGCGTGGACCGTCAGCATTCTTCTTCACAATGCGGAGAGGAGAGAACGCATTGTTCAGAGGCAGATCAGTGTCAATTTCCTCTTCCTGGGCCAGGCGGAGGGCTTGAGACCTCGAGAGCCTGACGCGAGTTTCCTTCGCCTTTTTGGGAGCGAGAGAAACTTTGAGACGCTGGGCACCAGCCCCAGCCTTCTTGTTAAGAGAGATGGTTGCAGTCACGGGCGCTTCACCAGCAAGCGCGGTCAGAGGCACCTGGATGGGCACAGTGAGAGTCCCGGCCACCGAGCTGCTGGCCTTCTTGAGGTGCGCACCACTCACAATTTCGCTCCAAGTCACCATGTTGATCGTTGTTTGTTGGTTTTGAGTGAGTTTTCCTCCAAATGGAAAGCACTCAAAGTTAACGTCAGTATCTTTGTATATTTTAAACGTATTTCATACTATGTTGATACACTATGTCGATATGCCTGGTCCATTGATCATTCCCTGATGAGAGGAGAAAAAGGTCCCACCGGGCGTGCCAGAATCTGTCTCGCACCTTTTTGGACCCTAATTCTCGGAAGGGGGAAATGACCGGATGCTCCCAAGGGGGAAAAAGATATTGCGGACGAGATACCCCTCGATCGTTTCAAAACTCAGACATCGGCACCCACCTGAAAAGGGATGTGAGTATCGACGTGGTTTCGAACCTTTCGAGAGTTTGATTGTTTACTGCAGGTTCTTTTTTTCCAGTAGGCGCAAGCCCCTACTGTTAATTACCTCTGAACCAAGTCAAGAGCACCTCTAGATCGGGATAATCAAATGGATTAGGCATAACAATTAGCATTCTAACACTTTACCAAAAGATACTAACATTAAAGAACGCAAACAAATAGTGACATGAATAGAGCGAATGATGCAACCATGAGAGGATTAACATGACGCAGAGAAACTTAGTTTAAGTTTAGAGTTTCAAGACTTCCGGAGTTTGATTTAGGGTGATTATCTATTAATCCACATTCAACCCAATTTTTTATATTTGACGATTTTGGTTTGTTCTCTTCAAGCTGTACGCATTGTAAGCTCAAAGAGGACGGACATAGACTTGTAAAGTTTCGGTATTCAGATTATATTAAAGCTTTAAATATTTTAAAACCTTAATTTATCAACGTTTTAAAACTTAGGTCTGTTTGTTGACATGTTAGAATCAAGGTTATCAGACGTTTCTGGAATCTCAGGCATTAAGGCATGTAGGGGTTCCGGTCCTTGAACGTGTGTCGATTCTGGTCAACTATTGACGTGTTGAATTTCTGGCCCCGTGACGTGCAGGAGTTAGGTCATAAAACGTTTTAAACCTCGGTATTAAGGCGTGTTTAGAAATTCTGGTCACTTTGGACATTTTAAACTTAGGTCTTCATATGTTCTAGAATTTACCAAATTCTGATTTTCAGGCGTCTTTAAAGTTTAGTCCCTGGATTCTGGAGAGTTTGTATATGATTATAGGATTTTTGTTTCTGGATTTACATTGTTTTCGGATTTAGGCCCGGGTCTTGAGTGTAGATTTTCTGGATCTGGATTTGGATTTCAGATTTGGATTTGGATTTTCGGATTTGATCTGAGCTTGGATTTTGGATTGGATTTGAGTTTGGGTTTTGGATTTAGACTGGATTTGAGTTTGGGTTCTGGATTTGACTTGAGTTTGGATTTTGGATTTCGGATTTGAGTTTGGATTTAAACTGGATTTGAGTTTGGATTTTGGATTTAGACTGGACTTGAGTTTGGATTTTGAATTGGGTTTGAGTTTGGATTTTGGATTTAGACTGGATTTAAGTTTGGGTTCTGGATTTGACTTGAGTTTGGATTTTGGGATTTCGGATTTGAGTTTGGATTTAAACTGGATTTGAGTTTGGGTTTCGGGTTTAATGGATTTGAATTTTGACTAGGTTTTTTAATTGGATTTGAATTTTGACTAGGTTTGAGTTGGATTTTGGATTTGACTGGATTCGGGTTTTGACTGGATTTGAGTTTGGGTTTTGTTTCTTGACTTTCTACAAGATTCGTCCTTGTCGGTAGTTACCTTTTAATTGTACCTGCTGTCCGAAAAAATTTCAAAGTACCTGCTGTTCAGACATATCTGTCATTTTGAAGTACCTGCTGTCAAAGGGGTTCATACCCTTACATTTTTAGGCATTTTTAATAAATTTTGACACAATTCAATTTTTTTGAGTATGTTGTGTTTATTAATTTTGACCATTTTTTCATTATTTTATTTTTTTAATTTCCTTTTGATTGAGAGTTTGGATTCGGAGTGTTATAGAAAAATGTTTCTCATAATTTTCTGGACATTTTGGTATTTTATGGGAATTTTCTGGATTTTCTGGCTATTTTTAATGTATTTTTGAAGTTCCTACATTTTATATAAAAAAAAAAAATTGATTGGCTGCTTCATTTGATGTTTGGTGTTCTGTCGTCAGCGATCTATTACACAAAGGGCGCCATGGAAGATCAAAGGAACCGCTGGAGGCTAAGTTGGTTCAGCCTCTTGGTTCATGCTCCAGGATGTGCACCGAGTTTGTTCTTCTCTTTTACTTTTGAGTTCGTCTCCCTCCTTCGCATGTGTTGACCCGACGACGGAGGCACTCGTTGTTGACTCGAGTGTTCTGACCACCGTCTCGGCCATTGCTAGGTTTTATAGGATCGTCTCCTCTCCCTCATTTTCACGGTGTCTTTTGTTTATGTTGCGTTTGCCGAACTCAAGTGCTTTGTCTCTTTCTCAGGCAGGGTCTGACAGCAGCTTGAGGCGAGACTTCACGGCCGTCAGCGACGATTTCTTACCAGAAACAACTCCTCAGGAATCATGGGATCTTCGTGAGGTTGCTTATGGTGTCAATCGAGGTCGCGTTTCCCCAATTGAGAGAATTTCGGCCTCATTCTTATACTTGGTCTGACAATGTCTGAGACGACACCCCTGATGGCATACGGCGACGATTCCCTTCCGACGAACAATTGCCTGAGCTCAATAGGGATGTGTTGATGCCTCCAGGTCTATCAATTTGGTGACTAATTGCCACTTAGTCGATGCCAGTCTTCCGCTATGTTTGATTTGACGAAGGCGACGGGTGGCACTGGGTCAAAGCTGTTGTCTGCTTGCCATACATGTGACAGAATCGGATTCATACCTCTTTTGTTTATTCATTTCAGTTTTTTGGGTTTTGTTTAGAAATTCTTTCATTGTTCAGTTGACAAAAGTCAAGCAGTCCTTTGATTCTCAATTTGATTTTTTATACTTAGGTCCGGAGGATCATGAATTCATTCTCTTCTTATTTGAAGCATAGAGGTTTCTGTTATTTTCACATTTATGCAAGGTGTGAACTGACGACTTCTGTTTATTTTTGATGCAACTATAATGCAACTCGGACCATGGTACTTATGTTTGTATTTACAGAACTTAGAAAAATTATTATGTTTTTGTAATGCCGAATGAGCATGAATATGCATATTTTTGCAAACCATGACATGGAGATATCAGAATGCAAGTCCTTCTCCTTCTTTTTTTGATATACCCCTTGGTAAGATAACCTAATCGTCTCTTCTGTTCTATGGTCTTGTTCTAATTTCATTATACATTTGAACCCCTTTGTCTTACTGAAATTAATCATGTATGCAATGACATTTCCTTAAGCCTACCAAACATGGATATATTTACTACTACTTCACCTACTATATCTCCATCTTTGATACATGCTCGTAGGCATGAAATCTAGATGTTTCAAAGCAGATGCAACATAACTGACGCATTTCTTTATTAAATCAGCCATGTACAGATTGAATACTTGCTCACAGGCAAGAAATCCAGACATGTCCATGGTTGTTTGCTTATTAAATGTTGTACAAACTATTAATACTCATTTATTTCAGTTTATTGAACCAACCATGTACACATCGAGTACTTGCTCACAGGCAAGAAACCCACACATGTCCATAATTAATTTGATGATTATTTTTCATGCAAATGACATATGACTTATGATGTTTATTATTTTTTTGGAACCAGTCGTGTACATACTCAAATACCTGCTCATAGGCAAGAAATTTGAACATGTTTACAACTAATCCAGACATTAAGGATTATACACAACATTATGCACATTTTTTTACCAGAACAGCCATACATGCACCCAAGTACCTGCTCACAGGCAAGAAACTCAGGGGCACATATCACTAATCTGCTTATTAGATGTTACACATGATTATGATGCATCAAATGAAAAGAAAAGGAAAAACAGAAAAGAGAAAGAAAGAAAAGGAAATCTCAATATCAAGCTGCCCCCTCTAAAGCTTTCTTCTGAGAATTAAAAAAAAAGGTGTAGTATCAACAATATGACTGGTTATAAAGCGCACACAGAAAATTAGAAAGATGAACAATATTTCTTTAAATAAATTTTATTAAAGGCAATAAATACATGGTTTTCTTTACCTTTCACTGTTTAAAGCAAAGTTACAAAATGTCGACTAAAAAAAATTAAAAACTGGGGGGGGGTTTCTCTTCTGGCGCCTCTTCTTTTATAGGCAGTGTGAGCTAGGGTTTCTTCAATCTCTGGTGCCATGTGGCATCTTCTGGTGTCTTCAGAATTTGATGAAGGGTGGTGATTTGTGGATGATAAACCGCCCTACTTGATCCTCTCTTTGCTTCTGTGACAGGTAGGGTCTTGGGGCATTGGCCATATGACATGTGGGCCATAGTCTTGATCTCATCCTTCTGGACATGCTTGGGGAAAGGGGCATTCTGGCGCCAGCTGCTGGCAGGGACAGATGGCATGCATTTAAGCCATCATAGGCTGTGTGTGGAGATGATGGCTTTGTACATGGTATCCTCTGTGCTCCTAGCTGTGCAGATCTGATAACTCTTGAGAAATCTCTTTGATTCTCTCCATTTTTTGCCTAATTAGCAGTTTCTGTATTGGTTATTGGTGTAACCTTGTGTACAACCAATTGGTCATGAGATTACATACAGGAAAGTTCCCCATAGTCAGGTACTAATCTCATCAGGTAATTTTAGATTTGTGTGAGGTTAATTGAATCATCCCTGGGCTATAACCACTATTATTTTGCATGACTCAGAGATGGAGAGGAATGTTAGGCAGCATTTCTTTGCCCAATTTCCTCTTCTGCCCCTCAGTTTTGTTCACAGTTAATCCTATTTCCACTACTAATTCTTCTTAACTTTGGATAAACTGCTATTGAATTTTCTTGCTGTTTGCTGTTGAGGGTGGTATATGCTCTATCCCCATCTCTGGCGCCAAGGAATTGTATGGTGCACTGTGGCTCTCTGTGTGGCCATACACTTGTGGCATTGTCTCTTATATCCTCTATTTCTATGATTCTGAGAACTTCCAGCAGCTTTGGCCATAAACAATCTATGTTTTAGTTATGCACAAAGACAAGCTGGGGGCAAAATGGGTAGTGATGCCTTATAATTCTTCAATTGCACTGAAAACCTTCTTGTCTGTTCCCTCTAATACCTGATATGCCCCTGACAGACGAGGTGTCATGCATGGGAGAGTCTCTCTTCAGTCATACTTGGGCGTATATGAGCATACAACAGAAGAAGCACACAATGGATTTATCCTACCATTCACTGATTGTGTTGCCACCTTGATATGGGAATCAAGGGTACAGATGAACCTGGAACATGCATTCTGCATACTTCAATTCTTCTCAGATTTCTTTTGTTTGAGCAAGTCAGATCAATTATCATCAAACGGCTAAGAGAAAATGCCAAGGTTCTCTTTCTCGTGCCACATAGTACATGTACCAGGCGCCTCTTCAGTCGTAGGTTCCCTTTTCAGATGGTAGGCTGTGGCTACGGAAAAAACAATGTTCTCCATTCATTCTTACGCTTCACGTTTTCTCTACTGGACCCCTCCAGTTATGGAGAAGTTTTGGCTGTTGCCAATTCACACCCCTGTGATTCATTTTGTGCTGCTTTCGAAATACTTTGAGCTCTGCTGGACATTCCCACTTCCTCCTTTTTATTTAGATAGCCAGACAAAGCTAGTTTTGCCGAGCTCAACGTCTTCATCAATGGCGGAAGGTGATAGCTGTTCTCTCCCCCAAATTGAGTGAAATTGACTCTGAAATCCTCCTCTTCATGCTTCAGAGAAGCTTTTCAGGTCACTCAGCTGCCTTTCTTTCTATTAATTTTGCCTCAGTAATTTCCCCAATTAGCGACCCAGGGGCTAATTTCTTCGAATTTGCCAAATTGTAGACACGAAAGACCACCGTGTTTGATCTCGTTGAGGTCGTAGCGACGTCCCCTTCACGGCGGTTCGGTTAGTTTGAGCTACGGCGACATGCATCGACGGCGAGGTGCGGACCCCCAGTGACTCCATCGCGATTCTTTTGTGGGTAAGTACCATCTCTTCCTCTCTCTTTTCCTTTTTTCCATTAACAGAAATAGGGGGGTCCCACAGGCCAAGCCAATGGCTGACTGACACGTGTCGAGTCTGAAGCTGACTCGATCGAGTCAGTTAGGCGATGTTGGGCTCAGGTATTTTGTGTCGGGATTCAGTCGCCGACTGGACGCATCTGCGTCTGTGTTGGTTGGGCTGGATCCGAGTGAGTTTGGGTTGGGCCCAATTTGATTCGGGCCAAATTTAATTTGTCAAAGGCCTAATCTGATTTATTCATGCAGGCCTTGTTTAATTAACCAAACAAATTCGATTTTAATCAAATTAAGCAGCCCAATGTACCAAATAACTTGACTATAAGCCCAGATTTGCTATATACATTTGTTTGGTCGTCTCTGGTGCTGAGTCGTCTGCACTTGTTATCGTACTAGGTCCTGTCCGTGCACCGGAATTTTGTATTGCTTAATTTCAAGCAATTTGACTGGTATTGTTGTAGTATAGGAATTTAATGTGGGATTTGGCATGAACCCCTTAGAAAAGTGTATAGCATGTACCTTTTACACAATTTTTTGGTCCTCTATATTTAATTAATTAATTAATTAATTATGTGAGCGTTGGCATATTTCACATAATTTAATCAATTAATTGACTATTTTGTGTATCTGTGGGTTTTATCGTCTTGTCTGTGAGTTTCCTGCTGTTTGAAGAGTAGGTCATGGTTATGAGTTTTATTTCTCAATATAACATTTCCTTCATTTGCAGGTCTTCTTCAGATATTCTGTCACTCTTTTAGATGGCAAAATTTGGAGGCAAACAGTATTTGATACAAACTGAGGATTTGTTGTATTGTTAGAAACATATATATGCTTCAATGATCCATTAATGGATTGAAGCAAGTATTGTGGAAATTGAAATAAACATTTTGACAAGAAAGTCAAGGAGTTGAACTTCGTCAAAAGTATCTTGTATAGACAAGATATTCAGTGGGAGCATTAATATGTTACATGTATTGTACAAGATACAAGACATTAATTGGGAATAAAATTAAGGAAATGATTATTGTCAAGATCTCATTAGAGAATGTTTTTCTCAATAGAGAATTTGGGCAAGTCACCTAATCCAAGGAAACAAAATCTATGGAGATAGATTATGATGGATGTTAGGTTTGAGCAAAATGTGCATATAATGACAAGGTGTTATAGTTACACGAAAAGATAGACTCCTAAAAAGGATGTCTAACCACGTTGTATGGCATACACTTGAGTTCGACTCGGTGTGTTGCAACTCAATTCGAGAAGAGTGCACGATACAATTCGAGCATCCTTCTGTTATGAGTTTCATTACGTACGCCATACTTATGCACATGCCCCTATGTGTTGTACCCAAGGAGTATGACAAGCAGTTGTCAACTGGATACAAAGAAAAACACGTTTGGACAATAATCGAGAATATCTTCGAGTATCTTATGAGAAAGAATGATATATTTCATCTGATGAAAGAAAGCTCATATAAATTGATATATTGATGCTAGTTTTCGAAAGATTGATATGAATACAATTGAGCTACGTATTTTGTTTAAATGTGGTGTTGTAAATTTAGAAGGTGTTCTAAATGGGATATTACAACCGCTTTCGTCACCAAAAACAAAATATATATAGCAACTTGTGAAGCAATGAAAGAAGGTAGTATGGATCGAGAAGTTCTCAGTCAAGCTAATATGGTTCTATGCATCTCGAACCATAGCTTAAACTTGAAGAACCCAATATTAAATTGGTGATCCAAATAAGATCTATGACGATGGCACTTGATCTCACATGATGATGATCAAGAACACATATGTATATAGGGTCAAACAAAATTGGATAGGTTCGTGGACACAGCGAACACTCTAACTTAACCTCTACCTTAAGCAATATACGAGATACAATTGTGCATCCATGCGTGATGGACGTATGAGTAACTTGCTTTAAGTGTATTATATCTTTTGAGGTTCGAGACATGTATATATATGGATATATGACATTGTTCTAAATTCTTCACTGGCTAGAAGTCACTATTGATTGACTCTAGGCCAAGTGGGAGATTGTTGGAGTTATGTCCTAGAAGTCAATATTTAATGACTTATTTTCTTAGTTTATGTTAATGATGATATTTGATCATTTGTTCCTAGAGTTTATTATTGACAGATCATTCAGGTTGAGGATCTGAATTGTAGATCTCTGTGGATCATTCATTAGAATGACAATAATAAATCTAAATCGTCCATAATCTTGATAATTAACAAGGAACATTAATTATCATAAAAGATTAGTATGCAAGTTAAGTGATGATTAAGTTCTACAAATCATAGGTAAGGAGTTACCAACTTAATTGCATATGTGTATGTTATTGGAACATAGTACAGGACTTGACCCAATGAAATAAACATATGGATTGTGTTAAGTGTCATTGTTTATTTCATATAAGTTTGATTCTAAGTTTGAGATGTTCACCTTTTCCACATGAGGATAGGTTCAATAAATATCGTCTAACGTTGATTCCTGATAAAGGCTGCTATAAGGACTTTATTTATGTTCTCTTGAATTGTGCGGGGAAAAGTTGTTCATCAAGAAAACCGTATGTCCCTCATTAGTATACCTAGTGAGTGATGATATCTGTTTGGGCCCCTTGATGGAGTTGGATCGTATGCATGCAAACTAGACGATCAACTCTAGATCAAAAAATGTATAATATGCAAGAATGACACACTCCTATCTTGGATTATACAATGATATCATGTGACATAAGAATCAGACAAGGAAATACTAATATTTCTTATGCAGGATTGAGATATTGTAACGGTACATTATTTATACGAATTGGGAATCATAACGTGTTGCTAGATACCACTTATGATTATTGGAAATAAATAACGATTTATTTCCATAGCCAACATAGTATAAATCCTCAAATAGGGTCGCACAAATAGGACTCTAACCACACGGTGCATTAATTGTTTATTCGCAACAGTTAGTATTGAGAAATATGATAAGTTGATTAATTAATTATATACCGTTATGAACCGTTATAATTAATTAACTCAAAAGGATCATATGGAAACAATTTAATGCGTTAGCTAATCCTAAATTGATTATTAATGAGTTAATAATTAATTATGTTCAACACACTTTAAATAGTTTGAGCTATATGGGCTTCTAGTTATTTAATTAATTAAAGGCCCGATATGAGGAAGGATGAAGGATTAATTAATGGGATAAATTATTGGGCCATTGCAACATTTGATGTAGCCCAAAATGGCCCCTTATAATTTCGGCTAGCCCTAGTGGCAATGTTGTAAATAGTTCAAAGAGAGGATGAGAGTTGTTGGCTATATAAAGGGGTCACCTCTTGGGAAAGCCCTAGCCATCCACCCCTTTCTCTCTCCTCTCTTCTAGCCGCCACCCATCTTCCTCCCTTCTCTTGCTCATGTGTTGAGCACAATTCCTTCTTCTCCTCCATTAAAATAGTTAATAGGATGAAGAGGTTCATAGAGGGGATTAGCTAGGAGCTCATGAAAGCTAGTACTTTCATGGAGCTCGTGGTTAGCTCCTTGGTGGGCTTGAGGCGCCTTAGATGGTGGAGGTGGTGGAGCACGCACCCCATCGACTCCTATGCCTTGGATTTGAGCCTCTTGGATGCGATTTCATGAGAGGTATAACTTTCTCCTACTTGTTCTCATTGTTTTGATGTGTGAATGTTTCTATCACTAGATCTATGGTGTTTAGTTGTGATTTCTTGCTATTTGATGGCACAAAAATAGAATTAAACACTTCCTAACAGATTCGTCCTGACCAAACGCTGTCGAAGTGCTGTCGAAGTGCTGAAATCTTTCTTCGACTCAAGGCGATCTTCTGAGCGAAGGTCTAGTCGGGGGGACTCAAGATGCCACAGCAGATCTGAGGTGAAGATGACGTCATAGGTTACTATAAATAGATACCCCCATCCTACTAGTGAGGGGTTCCATTTTCATTTATCCAATATAGAGATAAAGCATGTAAACATATTACGAAGCAATAAAATAATCTTTTTGTGTTGAATCCCTCTCCTTCTCTCTCTTTCTATACCTCACTTAATGCGTTGATCTACCCATAGAGCTAGATTTTGGGTTATCATAAGCTATGCTCTATCAAGGAAAGAAACAGGAAAAAGAAAAAAGAAGGAAGGAAAAAGCGAAATAAACATGTAGTTATAGACGAATTTAAGCCAGTGGGTCACATAAAATAAATTTTGTTATAATCTCTAGCTAAATAAGGTCTCTTATCTGAAAATATGAGAAGAGAAAGAAACTTTTACTTCTCCCAAACATGCATGTCTGAAAAAAAATCACATTTCATTTGATAAAATAAGTCGTGATTTTTTCTAACCAAAATAACTAAAAAATATAATTTTAATATCAAATAATAAAAAGAAATTAAAATTTTAATAACAAAAATGTCAATACATAGATGTTGTTGACATCACCGCAAGTGCACTAGTTACACGGCACAGCCGCAACAAAAGAACCGTCAGTGGTGCGGGTGCACATTTGAATTTAATATTTTCTAGCTAATGAACCTGCATATATTTTCGCAATATATAATTACCCTTCCAAAGTATATGCAACGGAAATTACTTTTCTCACTCCCTCAAATTAAAGATCCACTCCAAAATTCATGTTAGTGACCAAAATATCCTCAAAGATCTTACATCATATACATATTTAAATAAATCAGTGTATTTTGGTCATTAGATAAAAAAATAGGAGCGAATCTCCCGTTTGAAGGAGAGGAAAGCAATTCCCAAGTGCAACATCGGGTATTCGGTGCGCGTGGTAAGTGTCACTGTCTTTTATCCATCGTCTTTTGTTAACTTGATTTTTGTGCCGAAATTATTTAACATCGGAATACTAATTTAATGTAAGAATCTAGTGTAGTTCACGTGCAGAGTACGATACAGTTTTTATTTTTTCTTGCTTCCGCAAATGAAACGACGACTCCATAAATGTGGTGAGAGGAGCACCAGATTCCTCGCAAAGCTCTTACCTTCAGTCTGATCCATTGAATGTACGAACTCATATTTATTGTCACCATGCATCTTATAGGCTAATACCAAAAATAACACGACACGATCGTGTTAGCATATGCGTGTTGATACGACATGACACGACACGACACGACACGAATATAAAATTGACACGACACGATCGTTATCGTGTCGTGTCATAATCGTGTCGTGTTGGGATATTAGAAAGTTTAACACGAACCAACACGACACGATTTGACACGCAACACGACACGAACATGATACGAACACGATACGAACACGAATTAACACGACACATTAACACAAATTTAATTATTAATATTAATTAATTAAACAAAATTAATAATTTAAATTCAATTTATAATACTATATCATATTATTTACCATCATTTGACTCATATTGTTCAATTTAATTATTATTTAGTAATTTTTTCCCTTTACTTTAATTTTTTTAATATTTTTAATTTTAAAAATAATAAATAATATGACACGACTAACACGACGTGTCAACACGACACGACACGATCGTGTTAGTCGTGTTAGTCGTGTCGTTTCAGAATGCGTGTCGTGTTGCCTATCCTCACCATTTAACACGACACGACACGACACGATTAAAAAATTGGTTCGTGTCAACACGACACGACACGAGACTCTAACATGATCGTGTTTGACACGACACGACACGACACGCACGATTGAAGAACCCTAACTGGGGAGCATCATCTAGTAATTATACCACTAACAAGGGCGGAATTGGGGAGGGGCGGAAGTAGGCCTACATATGTCAAAATTATAAATTTTAATTTGGACCTCTAAAAAAATTAAAAACTCACTTACTGATTCTTGCTTCTCCGCGCTTTTCTGAAACCATTTGGTTCAGTTCTCAAAATTCATTGTGGAGCACATGAGGTGGGACCAACTTTAAATGTCTAAAGTACTTTACACTGCACAACTGATGGCAGTGGTGTTTTTAAAACTCACTTTAACTGCCATTTGTAGATAAATTTTATATTATTTTTTAAATTTGGTTATGATTTTCCCAGCAAAATTTCGTTCATTTACTCTATGAAAACTGAAAACATATTTAATTGGAGAAATAACTAGTTAACTACATTGGACGAATAATAAGGAACTAAAATAAAATATAATCGAGTCAAGGAACAAAAATTATTAACATAACAAAAATACTATGGTCTAATAACTGCAAAAGTCCCACGTACATGAACAACAAAACATATCAAAACCATAATTTAAATTATTAATCAATAATAATTACAATAATATCGCACATAATCACATATGATAAAACATAATAATTAAAACTCCATGATATGACATTGTTAATATAAGGTGTGTTTGGCACGCACAAAGTTTGGTTGGATCAGTTTTTTTCAAAATATTATAGTTCCACTGGTCCAATTTTCAAAACATTACTCAGCAACATAACCTCACTGATTTTTTTTTTTTTTGTCATTTTCTTAGTCTAAAAATGAAAGAAGAAATTGGACTGCATTGGATGTTACACCATTTAACAAAGAGGAACGAATAGACTTATTTCACATATTTTTGCCACTCTCATTTCTTAATCGAGTCTGTCCCTGCTAATACATTTGCCAAAATCTAAAGATTCTTGTTTCCGTTGGCAGCCTCAGTCATAAATATCAATCCTGCATTATAATAATCCAGCGGCTCAGCATACCACACAGGGAGATTTATCTAAACAGCTCTATAAAAGGAAGTGCATGGTTCCTTAGTTGCAAGTCATCCAACACAACGCAACATCTTCCAAACTTTCACTAGCTCTCTCAAATTCCTCATGGCCTCTCTCAAGCACCTTACCCTCTTTCTCTCGCTAGCTTGTCTGCTCTTCCTCGGCCACTCAGGCAACACAAAACCCATAACAATAAAACTATGGAACAATTGCCCCCAGGTTATCTATCCCGCCTTCCAAAATGTAGCCAGTAACGAGAACCCCTATAAGGGCGGGCTTCAGCCAAATGAAAATTACGTCGTAGAAGTAGACATCTATGAAGGCCGCATTTGGCCCCGGACTGGTTGCACCTTTTCTTCAACTGGTATGAAATGCACGACTGGCGATTGCGGTGGGGAACGATGCACAACTGATGGCAGTGGTGTTTTTACCTTTGCAGAATTGATCCACAGAAGGGGTGATCACGCTAACATTGGCCTCAAATATAACAACCAGGTGACCATCCCTATGGAGTTTGGGCCATTGAATACATACGATGAGGAACAATGCAAAGCACTTCAATGTTTGCAAACTGGCTGCGGGAACAATGTGTTATCTGCTTCTTGCAAACTTCCCAATAGCTTCTTTCTGACCTTTTGCCCAAATATTAGGGCTGAGGATGAAATTATTCGCACTGTTGTGGACAATTAGACAAGGCAGTGCAGTTCGGTTGAGGTCATATGAGTAGCTTGATTAGACAAGCTAGCTAGCTAGCTTAGTTTCCATATTTTCTACGTTTAGTGCTTTATTTGCATCAGTATTTCTGTTGTCAGTGTGGTTTTTAAATTGTAGCGATCATAAACTGTCGGGTTATCTTTCTCTTGTTTTTGGGAATTCAATAAAAATGACCTCTATTATATAAAATAGCATTATGGTTTTATCAATAAGTTTAAGTTCTTTTAGATTTATTTATATTTTTTTTGGGACAATGAAATGTTATTAACTACGATGTGGTTTGAGTGTTACGAGAGGTGCCTTATCTAATTATGCACACACGATGTATATTTAATTAGTACAAAACGAGCAGAGTGAGATGACAATTTTTTTGGCACCCTTAGCGGTGGCTGCTAAGAACTTACGAAGGGAGTGAGATGACACATTAATATTAGATACGCCATTCAAAAGGCTCCACATCCTTATACGGAATATGTGAATAAGAAATAAGATACTTTAATTAAATAATTAATCGTAAATTTCTGTTATTGCTGCAAACGCACCGGGAGTTACTAAATTTGAAACCGGCCTAGTGCAGCTAGAACAGCTGACTAAGACATTGTGCTGGCTTCATATATAAAGACCAGAGTTTGATGAATTTTAATGTTTGCCAGTTGAGTGTGTGTAGTTTGCCTACGAACATTAATTTTTCAAAAGAAAAATAAATAAATAAAGAAATAAATTGAATGCCGGCCCTAAAAGAAAATAAATAACTAAATTGAAAAATTCAAAATTTAGAAAATTATGCTATAAAGTAGATGGACAATCTCTAAACCTTGAGTGGGGGAAACATATCGATTTGATATCAATGCAAAGTAAAATTAAATAATTGACATGACTTGTCTAGCTTATTGCTCTAGAAATAAAAAAAAATTAAAGATTAATTAGATGGATTATCCAAAAGTTGAGTTCAAACTTCAAAATCAAATAAGTACAAATACGAATATAAAATTTGTGACCCATCTATCGATTTAATGTCCACTCTACAATGACCTTGAATTAGATCCATTGGTAATTTAGGAGAGCCCCTACAAATCTTTGCACATCTGTGTCCAGATTACAAAGAATGACATAAATTTGTGTCCAATCTTTATTTAATAATAAAAAGTAGTAAACAGTTGACATAAGTAAAACCAAATACCAAAGACACCTCATATATCAAAGCCACTACCGATACCATCAGTCGGATTTAGCTTAATGTAATTAACATTCTTTTTTTTTTTCCGATAGACTTCACAGTAGATGTCAAGAAACAATTATCATTCATTTTAATGACCTGAGAACTCACCTTACTAAATATATTTTTTATACTTACACCGAACCAAGAAAGGAAATAAGAAAGGAACCAAAATCCTGAAAATAAAATAAGTCAACTTCTTATATATTCTCACTTTTTTTTTTTTACACAGAATGGAAGTCCTGGTTTTTAGGAATAAGATAGATAACTAGACAGCCTTAAGTTGGTACAGCATAGACAGCGCCAGGCAAGAACCTTAGCTAAATACTAAATAGACAATGATTTACCCAAATTGTGCCCCTTTTTAGTTTGTATATAATTACCGTTTGTAAATTAACCTTCGTGTACTAGTTCGAACCTCATCCTAGACTCACACCTGGTCGGCTGGTCAAGTCTGGTCCGGCCCATCAACCATTCTGGACCAGTTCGACAAAGTTCACTTAAATGGTTGTCCAACTTACGTGAAATTGAAATTCGTTATGAATTTATTTGTTTGGATTTGGAATATCCATGATTTGGGATTCAACTAAATCTGATTATGAATTGATTAGAAATTAACAAGAACTAATTTGTATCTAGGTAAATCAGAAATTATAACTTATCTCGCATATACGGACAGGATCGATCCACGGGACAACTTTGAACCGAATTTATTTATTATTATTTTTTTTGAAAAAAGTAGCTTTTTACACTGTTTCATTTTATAGAAACATGAAAGTATTACTATTTTCTTAACACACTCTACATCACGGGAGTTGACCTCTTAAAACGCCACATACAGACTCAAGAAATTAAACTACAACTCACAAGCAAATATTTCATTGACGAAATACCTAACAGAACTGAAACCTTCGATTAACCCAAAAACTAACCGCACATGATTCGGAACTCGAAGCATTGTTGATCCAAAATTCACGACTAAAACAAGGCACAAATCTAAGAAACCTAGAAAGGATAGATACATACAGCAACAATTTACCATCCGAAGAGGCCTTTCACAGTCAATTAAATAGTCCCAAGCTTCAAACTCCAGCAAATGCATCAAGAAACACCGACTAAAAAAAATACTACACTAAACAACTATGTCTCCCAAATCTTACGCAGCGAGCCAAGAGTTTTACAGTTGAAGAGGGAAGGATCAGAAAAAAACAATGAATGGGCAGAAAGATGCGAGCGCATTGCATACAGGCTTAGGCAGGCCAGTGGCTGCTATTAACTGCAGGTGACACTGCCATTCCCTGTTTGTACCATATACTGGACTGATCGATTAGGCCGAAATAGTAAGCTATCACAGTCAATTTGGCTGCCGTTCTTCCTAAACTATTCTAGTAAATACACAAAAGAGGTTACATTACAAAACTAAAAAGGTACATACAAAATTAGGGTAAATTATAGTATAGTTAGTTAATTATTGCCCGGGGCTAATTATATGTATCTAATTCTAATGTATGCGTACCTAAGGCTATCTTATTGGGAAATACCAGAAGTTTCATTTGAGCATGAGCAGTTGACAAATTGCCCAGCACAACATCGGTTTCTCATTCTTAATTAAATATACACTTTTAGGTATAATTGCACTTTTACTGTTTTTCAATACCATACCTACAAGATTGAGTACCAGTATAAACACGAATTCAAATCCTGTGTTGCGCTACACACGGTGTAGCGCACACACGGGCCGTCCGATTTTGATCTGATGGATAAGGGAGCCCCGTGAAAGTAACCAGATTCCTAGGCCCGAAAAAAATGAACCGTCCGATCAAAATCGAACGGCTCGTGGGTGCGCTACACGGCGTGTAGCGCAACACCAGATCAGGGTCCGTATAAACACCGTTACTGGTACACGAAAAGGGACTTTACTATAATGCCTCCTTCTCAAATTATCCACCATAATGTTTAATTAATCTCTGCGTATGCGAAGGTACTTATTTCTCGATTTTTGATCCCTTCATTATTTATATTTATGGTTCTGCTTTAATTCAAAAATTATGTAAATAAAATGAATCCTGAAATCATTAATATATATAAGCCCACCATTCATTAAAATTATTTTTAGTTATGCATTAATTTAATTACAAAATTAAACATTTAAACTCAACACGAGCTGGATATACTGATTTCAGTGTTTGTCTGTATAGGACTCAAATAATGTCGACAAGTTGGATATACTGATAGACATGTCTGACCATCAGCAGTAGTATGGTACCAGACTACCAGTCACAAGTCCTTTTGCACAGAGGCGTGCACAAATTTTGAGTTCTGACAGCACGTGTAATGAGAGAAAAGAAGCATACACCTATAGGACCCGGATCCTGTGATGCGCAGCACAGCGTGTAGTGCGGATCCGAGCCGTTTGATTTTGATCGGGCAGTTCATTTTTTGCAGGCCTATCAATCTGATTACATGCACGAGGCTTCCATATCCATCCGATTCAAATCAGACGGTCCACAACCCACGCTACACGCTGTGACGTGCGATACAGGATCCGAATTCTACACCTAAATCCTTTCATAGATATCTGATCTGCGTCTCACACATAAATAGTATAATATACCGCATGCGTAATTGCGTAGTCAAAAAAGGTATCCTTATCTGATATAACAACTTGCTATTTTTCTATTTTAGTATCCTTTACTTTGGTGTTATTTTTGGTGTCTTGGGCATGGGAATTCCTCGTGCGGTCCCGTTAACTAATTAATCCTGTAATCCACTATGGTAGTCGGAGGCTTTTCCTTTAACCTTTAAAGAACATATATAAAAACAGTCTGGCCCTTGGTGTTTAATTACTACGCAAGATTATTGTATAATTATTGTTAATATATATATATATATACACCTAGATCCATGATAAATGTACAACTCAATTAAATAAAATATCCTTATATATGTACTTAATAATTAAATCCAAAATAGTTCATTTTCGGCTAGACCAATCTACAGTATCTCTTAGATTCATCCGAACGGTCCATTTTTACTCTCCACGCGATGGATTAAATCCTCTCCGTTTCTCTCCACTACCCCATTTCGTTTCGGATTTTATGCCTACCCTTCTTTGTGTCTTCCATGTTGCTCCTCTTTGTTATAGTTCGATGTTCATTTCTTTCTATTTCAATCCTGGAGACGTACGAACAGCTACACCGTTACAAGAATTAATGAACCCATCTTCAACAAGCAGTCACTTTTTCTGCACGAAGCAAAAAGGAGAGGAGGGAGAGGGAGACGGAGACAGAGTAGGGAGACAGACACAAGGGCAAGCGCTTCTCAGCTCTTCTTTGCTAAAGGGCTCTATCTGACCATGGTTTTAGCTGACGAGGTCACGAAAAGTTTCTCACTCTTGCTGTCGCTTCCTCCTCCCTTTCTCTTAGTCTTAAGATTTATTTGTTTACTCTGAATAATTATAAAATTTGTTGATTTATCTGTACCAAAAATGAACAAATGCAATATTTCTTCCCTAATCAAATGAATGGCAACGATTAATCATAAATAATACTCAAAAAATTAATGCAGCAGAATAGTGATCTCTATTTGAACTTTTGACACACAATATTTTACTTAATTCTTACAAAAAAAAAGTAATTTGTTCTAAACATACTTACAACAAAAGGATAAATGAGAGGATAGATATGGTCGTCTGAGGAGAAGGATATGGCCGCCTCTCCCTAACTCTCTTTAATGTTGGATTCTGCAACTTTGATTCAGCAGCAACGGCAAACTAAACCAGAAATTAGAGAAGGAAATTCATTTATTCAGAGTAAAAAAATAAATCTTAAGACTAAGAGAAAGGGAGGAGGAAGCGACAGCAAGAGTGAGAAACTTTTCGTGACCTCGTCAGCCAAAACCATGGTCAGATAGAGCCCTTTAGCAAAGAAGAGCTGAGAAGCGCTTGCCCTTGTGTCTCTGTCTCCCTCTCCCTCTCCCTCCTCTCCTTTTTGCTTCGTGCAGAAAAAGTGACTGCTTGTTGAAGATGGGTTCATTAATCCTTGTAACGGTGTAGATGTTCGTACGTCTCCAGGATTGAAATAGAAAGAAATGAACAGCGAACTATAACAAAGAGGAGCAACACGGAAGACACAAAGAAGGGTAGGCATAAAATCCGAAACGAAATGTGTTAGTGGAGAGAAACGGAGAGGATTTAATCCATCGCGTGGAGAGTAAAAATGGACCGTTCGGATGAATCTAAGAGATACTGTAGATTGGTCTAGCCGAAAATGAACTATTTTGGATTCACCAACCATATAATATAAATTGTCTGAATATATTCCACTTTTTCCTTTTTTTTTCAGGTTTAATTAGCTGATCAATTCTTAGTTAACTGATGAAGTGCGAAAGGATCAAGATACCAGGACAAAAGATTGCCAATGTATGCTCCATCAAATTTCAAGGTTGCCTCAACTCATCATTGGATATGCAATCTTCTTCTCTTACCTTGGTATAGTTTCAAAATGATTTGTGATGGTCTATAGTATGAATAAATATTTTGAGACAACATTATCAGGTTCTTGAGAGGGCAACAGAAAAATTCAGACTTTTATCCTACATAAATCATGGTCTTCGTGTCTATTTTACTCTTTTGACTGGTAACACTAAGTCTTTCATATGGGGTAAATTGCGTGATAATGCATATGAAAAGATATGGTATCATATTGTTTTCAAATTTATACTAGATGCCAAAAAATAATCACCAACGACTGAAAGGAAAAAGGATGATGTATATAGAGTGAATTATATGAGTTCAAACCTTTTTTTCAGGGAAATAAAAAATGCTTAATTTTTTCTGTACGTTTTGTATGTTACCTTTGTATTTATATAAGATTTGTGCAGTATTCTTGACGTTTTGCAAAATTGCATCTCTCTGTTAGTAGAGTAGCTTAGTAGTACAACTTGATCTCTTCAAAGTAGTCAGCATAGTTGTGTTAATGAGTGGCTTTTATGAAATGAGAAAATGCATGCAGCAGATTTAGTCTGTTTGATTTTGTGGCTTAACAGCATGTCATAGCAAAATCTAATTTACTTTTAATCTAACTGGCCACCAAGTTGACTTTATTTCTTTTGTCAAATTTTCCTCTTTAGTTACGTACTTGCATTTTAAATTTTCCAGCTCCGTGCAACAGTTATTGGTGGTGCCAGCACTCCGTGTTCATGCTATAATAATTTGGGTACAATTATTGATCTAGACTAAAGCCTTAAGTACAAAAGGATTGTCCAACTAAATGAATAATGCTACATTGTATATTCATTCTATACTTGATTTTTACCTATTTGTTCATTGTTTAGACTTGATATAAAACATTATTGTTGAAAACGACAAAAATATATCGAGCGAATCGTTATACTTTCTTGGTTAAAAAAAAGAGAAAATCAAAAGATCAACTTCGGTTCAACATTCATCGCGCTTCGCACGATGTCATAAGCTACTTTTTATTAATCGTGCAGATCCGTTAAAGATAATTGCACTACAAAACCCTAGGTTCCTTGTTTCCTTTTTACTTTTTTTGGCAAAATTGGATATAACCCCTCGAATCTTGCTCATCTGGATATAAACCCTTGTAATCTTCAAAACCAGAAATAACCCCTCAATCTTGTTCTTTCTGGATATAAACCCTTTTCATTAGTTTTCACAATATTTTAAAAAAAATATGTCAGATTTTAAGCTATATGACTAAATTACCCTTTACCCTTCACCTTCCTAAATCCTTCCTTTATGATTTAGCGATACTACCATTTCCAGTTTTGATTTTTTTCTATGATTGTTCTTGAATCTGTTCTTAGCCCACGAGAATTATTTTTTCCAACAAAAGATATATCATCTTAATAAATTAATTGCAAGAATGCAACAGACAATTATCAAAGAGTGGAGCGAAATTAGAAGGAAAACATTTTTTTTAAAACAAAAAGGATCTAGACGCTCCTCTTTTTTGATTCGTTTCTTTTAATTTATATCGAATGTGAACGATGCATGAAAAGGTCCAACACAGAACTTTGAGCACTTTATGGTCAGTCGAGTTTTTGCATTTTTATCAATGCTCCAAATGCGATCCTCATTTTTCAGTTCGCACAATAATAGTTTTTATTATTTTTTATTCCTAGCAAGCTCTTTATTTGAATCTCCATAAATGATTTGTGGAGTTCGGTTTAATTCAGAGGAAAAAAAAAACAAAGGAGATGAGATGGGAGGCGTGAGTTGTTGTCTCATGAAAGATGAAGGGTAGTTTAATCATAGATTGTAAAAACTGAAATATTTTATTTAAAACATTCTTAAAACAAGTGAAAAAGGTTTATATCCAGAAACAACAAGATTATAGGGAGTTATTTCCGATTTCGAAGATTGTAGGGGTTATATCCAGATGAGCAAGATTTGATGGGTTATATCCAATTTTGCCTTTTTTTTTTAACAAAAAATTGCATGTGCCAGTTACATATTAAAAGATAATCAAGCATGACAACCGTCCTCAATTTGGTGTCATCGGTATTATGCTCACATAGATAAAAATAAAAGAACACATGCCAATTTAAGGGTTATTAAAGGGAAGTCGAATTCATATCTTGTAGGAGAATAGAAAGTTATGTGGCAACCTCATCGTCTCTTTGCTATATATATGTCTATAATATGTTTGCCTGTCTGGCATGTATGTCGCAACATTTGAAAAGAATCATAATTTTGTATTCATTTATCAATAAAAATCTCTTGCTGATGGAAACAATTATAATTTCGTCAATAATTAAATTTCAAATTTTCATTTAATGAATGATCAATTTTTTTTAATCACTCAATTTTAATACAGATCCTTTCTATATGATGGACTTAATTATCTATACTTTTATTTTATTTTTTTCAAAAATATTTTTCAATATATATCGATCGGTGCACTATAAGGACTAGATATATGCTTGTCCCAAAAATGAAATAAATAAATGTAAAAAAACTTGAACAGATTGAACAAAGACATGATGCTATTTTAATCATACAATCTACCTTTATCGGATTCCAAACAACAAAACAAGAAAGATAACCCGGCATTTTTAGTAGGGTATAGGGACTAATGGTAACATATTACACATAACCGAGAGAAACAATTGATATTCTGCAGCAGTGCATACACCGACTATATATAATGCAAGTTAGACACACAAGATCAGCGTGTTTGGTTGCACAATTATAAAATTTATAATACATAGCGAATAGGAGATGGGATATAAATCATAACCAAACATGATATCAATCATAGTATAATGCTATTTATATTATAAAACATGAAAGAAATCCACCCGGGTATATGACCGCAACCCATCTATATTGCCCGCGGTCTAGTTGTCTTCCAATACAGTGTCAATACTGTCAAACTCGACTCCATTATTCGGGCAGAAGTTAGAACGAAGCTATTTGGGATTTTGCATGCACCAGATAACGTATTGTTCCCACAGCCAGTTTGAATACATGTAAGGGTTTTGCAATGTTGCTCACCATATGTCTTCGCCGGCTTAAACTCCATAGGGATGTTCACCTGGTTTTTATATTTGAGGCCCAAGTTGACGTGATCGCCACTTGTGTGGATCAACTCCGCAAAGGTATAATCTCCACTGCCTTCAGCCGTACATCGTTCCCCACCACAATCACCGGTCTCGCATTTCATGCCGGTCGGAGAAAGGACACAACCAGTCCGGGGCCAAATGCGGCCTTGATAGATGTCCACTTGCACGTCATAATTGTCCCCTCCGGGCTGAAGCCCACCCCTGTAGGGGTTATCGGTATTGGTTACGTTTCTGAACGCCGGAAATATATATTTGGTGCATTTGTTCACTATTGTAATTGTTATCGATTTTGTGTCGCCTGATTGGCCAAGAGAGAGCAGACAAGCTAGGGAGAGAAAGAGGGTGATCAGATGCTTGAAAGAGGCCATGAGAAATTGGGAGAGCTAGTGAAAGTTTAGGTTGTGTGATTGTGGAATCACTTGGCACGGAGATCTTTATATAGGTCCCGTTTGGATTGTCTAGGAATTGACAATTCTATTCCTAAGTTTTTCATCCAAACGGTTTTGGAATAGTCAATTTCATTCCTAACACAATTTTCAATAACACTCTTCCTAATAACACTTTTCTCTCTACTTTTCACACTTCCCAACATCATTCCTAAACTCACCATCCAAACAATATTTCCAATTCCCGGAATAACCAATTCCCACAATTCCTGTAAATAGTGTTTTTCCCTAAATTTATGCTATTTCTACTCTATTCCTAACCATCCCAAACGACACCATAATTTATATATAGAACTGGGTGCCGTTTGTGATGGTTAGGTATAGGCTTATTTCTGGAATAGACTATTCTATTCCTAAATGTGTCATCCAAAAGCAATTGTCAATTTCAGGAATAACACAATTTCCAACAACACTCTTCCCAATAACACTTTTCTCACTACTTTTCATCCCAATAACACTTTTTCCAACGCTATTTCTAACTCACCATCAACATTCCCTATTCCCGGAATAGCTTCTTCCCACTATTCCCGTGAATAGTATTTTTTCCTAAATTTATGTTATTCCTACCCTATTCCTAACTCATCCAAACGACACCATGATTATATGAAACTGTTGTGGCTGTGCCGCTGGTAGGACTGTACAAAAAAATTCAAAACCCGTCCGACCCGTTCAATCCGTCCAACCCGACCCGTATTCTAACGGGTTCAAGTATGATTCGGATTGGTTTGGGTTTTAATTTTATTAACTCGGTACGTATAACTGGGTCGGGTCATATTTTTTTTTGATAACCCGGATACAAACCCGACCCGTAATTATTTTTATCCATATAATCTAATAATAATCTATATGCTGCCTTTTAGGTAAACTGACTTTATGTAAAGTGACGCCTCGTCTCTGACAGAAGTAAATTGCATTTATTTAATCTATACAATGCCTTAGGATTACAGGAGACGAGGCGCAAGTTGCATTTCTTAATCCATATGGCACCGTGGGAATACAGAAACGCAACAATGATTTTAATTTGCACAATACATTTAATCAATTTTTTAATCCCAAGACAAATATGCGCTATTCATTAACTTATGTACAATACAGAATCATAAGGCAAATAGTTTATAATTTTCAATTGTTTGTGTGTTATATAAATTGAAAATTGTTCACCTATAAAATCATAACCTGCTTAACCCATAAACCTGTAAAAACCTGTAGATAAAATTTTATATTGGTTGGGTTGGGTTACGGGGTGGGTCAACTAAATAAATTTTTTAGCCCGGTATAATTGGGTTGGATTGAAATATTGATAAAAAATTACGAACCTGCCCGTTTTACAGCCCTAGCCGCGGGATTATTCCAATTCATTAAAGCCTCCTTTTTTTATGTAGGGGAATTAATTAGGTTCGGAATTCTTTTGACTCGACTGCCATCGGAAACCATAATCTATGGATTTAGCAAATGTATTAGCTAGCTATAGGCTAATAGGAGCATGGTTTCACTAATAAGAGTACGTCTTTTTGAAAAAGCAACTTTTCTACAATATTTTTTGCAAAAGCTAGCCAAATTAAGTTTCAGAAAATAAAGCAAAAAACAATGATGTCGGATGCTCCTTCAATGACATAGTTTGGTAGACATTCTATCCGGTATATACTATATACGTTACATTATTTAAAGTACTTAAAATGTTTTATTTGTGAAACAAGTTAGTTGAATAACGTACTAAGAGTCTAAGACATCCAATGAACTAAAAAGTATCACATAATGATGGATATGCATGCTTTCGGAGAAACAACTTTCCAATTCTCCTTCCCTTTCTTACTTTTACCGGTTTCTTTCCTTGCACTACAAGAAAAATGATTTATAAGAAGATTTTCTCTCCATGATTTTTAATTTAGGTTCATTATTAGTGCTACTGGAAGATAGCTAGGCTTGTAAGAAAAATCCTAGATGTAGCTTTAATATGATTTGAATAGTGCTATTGGAATTTTTTTTTCTAATCAAGCAAGAAATCACACCGAAAAAATTAATTGTAATTTTAATTTCCCTCTAATTCTTTTTTTCACATATACAATTGGCGCCAAAATAATGAAATTAATGTTATTAGTAAAAACTACTTCTATACTTTCTATTAGGGGTGCATAACGTCTAAAACAACCACGAAAATGGTCAGTTGCGTTAACTGTTTTGTTTTGAAAACGAAATTGATTACCATTTGCGTTAACAATTTCGTTTTAGACGAAACGATTGAAATCACGAAAATACATAGAAACGAAACCATTTCAAACTTTCGTTAGCCGTTTTATTTTTAAAACGCAACTAAAATCTTTAACCGTTGTTTGTCCGAAAAATAAAACGCAACTAAAAAATGGTTAAAACAGTCACCGTTGTTTGTCCGAAATAATTACTGTAAAGCCCGATTCAAAGCCCCTGCATGATTAGTTCGAATTGATCAGGCGAACCCCATCCTAGGCCCCTGCATGATTTAGTTCGGTCCGGCCCATCAAATCATTATGGACCAGTCCAACCCATTATTTAGTCGTCGAGCATATCCGAAGGTTAGGCCTGCATAACGTGCAAAACGAAGACGAAAATCATGCCTTGCGTTAATCGTTTCGTTCTGGGACGAAAATTTTTTCTCTATTGCGTCTTGCGTTCTGTCCTTTTAACGCAAGAAATTTTTTTTTCGTTGATCGTTGCGTTTAATTGCACGATCAAAACGATTTTAACCGTTTAAAATTTTTGACCGTTTCTTAAACATAATTTGTACTAATTGATCTCATCTATTCAGATTATACAGAGAGAAAAAAAAAATTAAAATTTCTAACAATAGCTAACTCAAATAAAAGCAACGTTTACATCACAATTAAAACCAACTCAACTAACCCATCTAAACAATCTACTCTTATTTTTTCATGTCTAACAGAAGCTACCAACAAACTTTTTTATTCACTAAAAACCCTGATAAATCCCAAAATACTATCAGCTAACAATTTATTCTGAAAGCTTTAAATCAAAGCATCAGATAAATAACAAATTATTACAAAAACACAAAGAACTATTAGTAAGTATTCTTGTTGGAACTGCAGTCGTGTCTGCCCTCTTTTTTGCTGACATTCATGCCTCCCTTCAGCCATCCAACTAAAGTGACATTTGTGCCATAACTCAAAAACGATGATAAAGTCCATCAACTCAAAATTGAAAATTGAGAAAAATTCAACTAATAACATTCTTTTTGTGTACTAGAAAAATCTGATTTAAAATCCAAATTCAATACAAACATTAGCCACCAGAAAAATCCAAATTCAAATTCAATACAAAATCTGATCTAAATCCAAATTCAATAAAAATCTGATCTCAATGGAATACCAGAAAAACTTATTGAGTCGTCGGCCACCACCATTAGCCACCAACTTTCACCAAAGTCAGCCAAGCTCAAGAGAGAAAGAGGGAGGTTGAGTGAGGGCTTAGCTCCTGTCGGCTATCTTCAGCCGCCAAAGGTCGCCACTAGCTTCCATGGTTGTGAGCTCGGGTCTGAGAGGGAAAGGAGTGAGCTTCTATAGTTGTGAGCTCGGGTCACTAGCTTCCCGTCGGCTATCTCAGAGGGAAAGATGAAGGATGAGAGGGGGGGGAGAGAGGTAAGGCTTGTGAGGTGAAGGACAGGGAGAGGTGTTGAGCTTGGGTGTGAGAGGAGGTAATGGAGAGGTGGGTGGTCGGAGAAGAGAGGTATTGGGGTCGGAGAAGAGGTGATGTGGTCGGGAAAGAGAGGTGTTGTGGGGGTTTTGTCAGGTGGGTGGTCGGAGACGAGAGATGAGAGAGGTGATGTGGTCGACAGTGGAAAGAGGGGTGAGTGAGAGCGAGCGGTGAATAGGCGCGGATTTTGCGAGAGAGACATGGAGGGGAGAGATGTGAGGCGGAGAAAGAGATGAAGAAGAGACAGAGGCGTGAAGAGGGTGAGCGGCGCTGTAGAATAGGGTTTTTCTTCATTCTTTCATCTACAATCGAGTAATTGCACTCCCGTAGAATTATAAAACGAAATGGACGAAACAAACGATCACGAAACAGGTCCGTTTCGTTAACCGTTTCGTTGGTATGACGAAACTATACTATATTTGCGTTAATCGTTTCGTCCATAAAACGAAACCAAAATCTCTTGCCGTTACCGTTCCGTTTCGGACGAAACGAAACGGTTAAACGGTCGAAACGGGTGGCGTTTTCAGGCCTACCGAAGGTTATGCCAAATCATGTGCTCATTAGCCATCTTTTGTGTGCCTCTCTTAACCAAAATAAAACATGACAAAAATCACTTGAAATTTCTGTCCAAATTCCAATTGGCATGAAACTGAGATTCAGCATGATTTTATTTGTTTCAAAAATCAATCATTCGAAATTATAACTAATCTGTATCTAAGCAGATCAGAAACTAAAGTTACTCATCTAACTATTATCACAACCCACTGTACTAAACTTTTGAACCGATTTGACTAAAAAAACTCTATGGCTGCATCAAAAACAATTTATCAAGACGCTAAACTTAAATAACTCAGGGCCCTTGAATTCAATAAACCCAAAACCTAACCTTACCTGATTCGGAACTGGAAGTATTGTCGGCCCACAATTTACTATCCTAGGAGTCCTTTCAGAGTCGAATATTCCCAAGCTTTGGAAATCCAGAAAATTCATCAACAAATAACCGGCTAGAAAAACACCACACTTATACGGTTACACTAGACGACTCTTTCCGCCAATCTCACGCAGGAGACAGAGAACCAAGTATACACTTATGGTACAAGCGCAATCGCATCCCATGTAACCATGTTCAACAGTAATTATCTTTTTTTTTGGGAAAAAGGTGGGAGTGCCACCAGTTTCATTTTGGATAAAATGAAACAAAATTTACAAAATTATAAAAGAAAAGATCTAAACCGTTTCACCAGCCTATACTGCAAATCTAACCTCTTCTAGTTCTTTGTATCATTATTAACTAAACATTCTTCAGTAATACCTACTCAATTACTACTCCTAATTCCTATCACACAGCCAAATAACCTATCTATGCCTCGTCTCTCCTTGCTTGGTTACCACACTCGGTACCATGAGGCAAGACATCCCACATACTTATTAACAAGACTTTATATTTGAAAAAAATACAAACGCATTTGACTTCATAAGCAACAAATAATTGCTTTAAGCTCCCACTAAACCACTATGCATGTCTAAACTACTCTGATCAGAATACCACTTGCTCATCTGGTACAGCTTAAAACACATTCTTCTGGACCTTTTTTTTTGGTCTTTGTGTTTTGTGTCTTCTTCATCTTAGTTTTGGAAAACTGAACGCTAACCTCACATTCATTCACATGTACAGGTTCTATCTTATTCCCTTCTGCTTGAAATTTTGACTTCGTGCTATTAGATGGAGACACCACCGGATTGCTAAAAATTATGTTTCTATCCCCTTTATCTCCTTTATTATCTTCAGCACACTAAACCAATCCAGCAATGTGTATAGGATGGTTGCCATTGCTAGTCATTTGCTTCATACTATCACCTCTATCGTCCACTGCTACCTTCATTCTTATCTTACAACTCGATTCTCCATCTTCCTTCTCTTTCATCATCAGATAATTCTCACCTTCATTCTCTACAGTCTCAACCTTTCCACTGCTCTCTTTTTGGTACAACCTACCTCGACCACATCTAACACAGCAAGCATCTACATCCAATTTTTCGTCTCCTCCTCTATAGTTTATCTTTTGATCCTCCAAACTTCCAACAGCATCTACCAAATATGTATTATCATTAATATTCATCGTCTCCCAATGTAAATTCGGTACCAGTTGTTGGAATGCCTCTTCAATCTTACTAGAACCCCATCCAGCCACATCACTTACCAGTATATGTGCTTGTTTCAAAATAACAGCAGAAAGTATATGATTTGTACTTGTTCTCTCACCCTTGTGTTTCTTAATATGAGCCAAATCTTCCCTTTCCTGATCTCTGCTCTCTGCCTCTCTAATTTTTTGCTCCCTTCCTAATTGATTTTGATTAATATCTGATTTTTAGCGCCCAGTTGGAAATGAATCACACTAATATGCACAATGGCCATGTTTCCCACACACATAGCACAAAATGCGATTCAGACATCAGTAAGCGAGGTGACCGGACATACCACACCGAAAGCACAATGGATTAGAGGGAGATGATCGTCTTTTCAGATCTTCAATTTTTAGTCGAATCAATTCCGATCGACCACTGTCGCCTCCCCTCAGACCAGTGGATTCAGGTTTCTCCTTCTCCGTGGGATCAGAACTTTCCTTTCTCGTTGCATCAGGTCTCTCCTTCTCCCTCAGATTAGGTTTCTCCATTCCTCTGACTTCGCTCTGCACCTCTTTGTACGGAGATTGTGTCACAGTTCTTACTGTGATTTCGGAGCGAAATTGTCAAATTTCGGGCCGAATTAGGGGATAATAGAGATAAATGGAATTTGTGGAAGAGAAAAATGACAAATAATTGGAAAAATAAATTTCTTATTTCACCTAAAAAAATGTTTCTTACAACCAGTAGCCTATTTATAGGCGAAACAAAACAGAAAATACAATTATTGATCCCTTTTCTTAATCTACGGCTGAGATGAGTCGACCGTTGGAGATGAAGCGCTCAGATCAATCCTTTCAGCGACTTCTGTTAATCGCTCAATCCCCGTCTGTGCCGTCAGGGAAGGAGCTTGATTTCTGCTGCTCTGTCAGCGAAGAGGTCGCTCGAGCTGACGCCGTTATCCCCATTTTGACCAAGTCAACTGTTTCCTCAGTATTTTCCTCCGGTTGCTGAATTGGTTTGATTATCACCTCAGGACCTGACATTCCCCCGTCCATCAGACTATTCTCGACCTCGAGAATAAAGTCAGGATATCTCTCCTTCATAAAGTCATAGTCTTCCCAGGTAGAGGCATCTTCAGGTAAATTCAACCATTGAATTTTTAATTGCACAATACCCTCCATACCCCTCTTTACCAGTCGCCTATCCAGAATACGTTGTGGGCCAATCTTCACTGTTCCTGTTGTACCAACCCATGGTAGGGTTTGTGATGGGGTATGTCGTCGACCCAATTGCTTTTTAAGTTGAGAAACATGTATAACTGGGTGAATCTGGGCATTTTCAGGCAAATTGATTTTATAAGCCACTGCTCCCACTCTTTCTATAATCTCAAATGGGCCAAAGTACTTAGAATTAAGCTTAGCACTGCCCCCACCAGTGACTGATTGTTGTCTGTATGGTTGTATTCTCAAATAGACCCAATCTCCAACTTCAAAATGTCTTTCACTCCTATGCAAATCAGCATACTTCTTCATTCGAGACTGTGCTCTTACCAAATTTTCTTTAATTTGAGTGAGTACCCTTTATCTGTTGCTGAGCATAGAATTAACTGTCTGATTATTGCTCTTAATCAAATCACCCAATGGCAGCAATGTTGGTTGGTACCCATATAAAGCCTGGAATGGAGTCATACCAATGGACTGTTGAAATGAGGTATTATACCAGTATTCAGCTAATGGCAACCATTTCATCCACTTCTTCTGTTGATCAAAAACCATGCACCTGAGATACTGTTCTACACACTGGTTAAGTCTCTCAGTCTGTCCATCAGACTGTGGGTGGTATGCAGTGCTCATATTGAGCTTGATGCCAATTTTATCCATGAGTTCTTTCCAGAAATGACTTGTGAAAATGGGATCTCTATCAGAAACTAAATTCTGGGGCAGTCCATGCAGTTTATAAACATTGTCAAGAAAAAGCTGAGCCACCACAGAAGCATTGTATGGGTGAGTCAGTGCCAGGAAATGTCCATACTTGGTTAATCTATCTATTATGACCAAGATAACATTTTTTCCTTTTGACATAGGCAGGCCAGTGATGAAATCAAGACCTACACTGTGCCAACCTGTTTGAGGGATGGGTAAAGGTTGAAGCAGACCTGGATATGGGACATGCTCACCTTTATTAAGCTGGCATGTATGACAGGTTGAAACATAATCATGCACTGATTGTTTGAGTTGTGGCCAGTAGAAGAACTTCTTCACTTTGTGATATGTTGCATTTATGCCAGAATGTCCCCCAATTGCAGTGTCATGAAGGGACTGTAAAATTTTTTGTCTCCAGTCACCAACATTACCAACACATATCCTCCCTTTAAACCTGATAACTCCTTGATGGATGGTGTGAACTGGAGAGGGTTGAGTACTGTCAAAATTAGCCTTTTGTTTGAGTTCCTCAATCCAAGGGTCTCCTTGATAGCTTTGAGTCAACTCCTGTATCCAAGGTAACAATTCACTGACAGATCCTAACTCACCAATTTCAGACTTCAATACCCAGTTTTGCCCCTGAACTCTAGAAAGGGCATCTGCAACCTTATTCTCCTTTCCTTTCTTGTATTCAATAGAATAGTCCAACCCCAATAAGACACACAAACCCTTATGCTGTAAGGCATTTGTTACCTTTTGCTCCAAGAGGTGTTTTAAACTGATTTGATCAGTTTTAATAACAAATGGTTGACCCAACAGATAGTGCTTCCATTTCTTAACTGCTGTAAAGAGTGCTAGCAGTTCTTTTTCATAAGTGGATAGTGCCTGATTCTTGAGACCCAAACTCTTGCTAAGATAAGCTACTGGTCTATTCTCTTGCATAAGTACTGCCCCCATTCCTAAGGCACTGGCATCTGTCTCTATCACAAACTTTTTAGTGTAATCAGGCAATATCAAAACTGGTGCCTCAGTCATGGCTTGTTTCAGGTTATCAAAAGAAAGCTGTGCCTGTGGACTCCACTTGAAAGTATTTTTTTTAGTCAATTCAGTTAGTGGCTTGGATATAGCACCATAATTCTTCACAAACTTTCTATAATAACCAGTGAGTCCAAGAAAACCCCTCAGTTGCTTCACATTTTGAGGTACTGGCCAATTTACCATGGATTCAACTTTGTGAGGGTCAGTAGCCACACCTTGCTCTAAAATAATATGCCCTAAGTACTCAATTTGAGTAACTCCAAACTCACATTTAGACTTTTTGGCAAAAAGCTGGTTATCTGCCAACACTTGGAGTGCCTTAGAAACATGAGTGACATGATCAGACATAGTCTTGCTGTAGATCAATATGTCATCAAAGAAGACAAGCACAAATTGTCTGATGTAGGGCTTAAACAGATCATTCATGAGTGTTTGAAAAGTGGCAGGGGCATTAGTTAGCCCAAAGGGCATAACTACAAACTCATAGTGACCATTATGAGTTCTAAAGGCAGTTTTGAAGATGTCAGCATCAGCCATTCTTATCTGATGATAACCAGATCTGAGATCAATTTTGGAAAAATACCTAGCACCTCTCAACTCATCCAGGAGATCATCAATGATAGGGATTGGGTACTTATTCTTGATTGTAGCCTCATTCAACTGTCTGTAATCAATGCATAGGCGCCAGGAATTATCTTTCTTCTTTACCAGCAGAACTGGAGATGAATATGGGCTGGTGGATGGCCTGATGAATGAGTTTTGCAGCAGTTCCTCAATAATCTGTTCAATCTCCAGGCGCTGGAAATAAGAGTATCTGTAAGGTCTAACAGAAATTGGTGTGGAGTCAGACTTAAGAGGAATCTGATGATCAATAGCTCTATGTGGCGGTAAGGTGTTGGGTTCTTGAAACACCTCCTTAAATTGCTCCAGTACTAATTGTAATTGTGGACAGACAGACTTCTCTTGCAATGCAGTACTAGATTGGATGCAATAAATATGGGCCACCACCAATAGATTACCCCTTTGCTGCTCTTTAGTTGGTTGTACCATTTCTTGACACAGCTTGACTTCAGCTATTTCTTGCTGCACCACCAAATTAATAGCTTCTCCATCTTTATGCAATTGTAGCTTACCACTCTCCCAATCAATCAACATAGGACCATGCTTTGATAACCAGTCCATGCCCAGAATGAGATCATACCCTTGTATATTTAACAATCTCACTGTACCAGACAAGGCATGATTTTGAAGTTTAAATGGTAGATGCTCACACAAAGTGTTTGTTGACATTGCAGAGCCATTAGCAATTCTCACAGTAAGTGGTGTGGTAGAAGAAATTGCCCACTTATTACTGTCAACAAGTATTGGGTTCACAAATGAATGAGTACTGCCTGTGTCAATTAATACACAAATTGGTATGTCTCCCAATTCTCCTTTAAACTTCAGTGTTTGAAAACTGGATGAGTATTGGTCTGTGCACATGGTAATGACAGCCTAAGGTTCCTCTTCCTTGTGATCAATTGAACTATCATCAGCTACCCACTCAATGTAGACTGGCAGGTCATTCTTAGCTTCCCCTTCTTCTTTGGGATTAGTATCTTCCCATTGAATGGCATGCAAGCTCTTCATTTGACATTTATGTCCTGGAGTGTACTTTTCCTTGCAATAATAGCATAATTTAAGGGCTCTCATCTGTTCTCTAGTTAATTCTTTGGGTACAGTGGTATTGCTAACTGACTGTGTCACACCAGATTTGATAACAGTCACTGGGTCCTTGTGAACAGTACTGTTCTGGTAATTGAATGTTTTATAGGACTTGAATCGCTTATCCACTCCTTCCAAATTCAATTCTGCTTTTCTAGCATAGGTGAAGGCTTGATTGAGAGTGGAGGGATTGAGTACTTCCACTGCATATCTAATCTCCTCCTTTAATCCTTCAATGAACCCTTGTATAAAGAGAATGGGGCTGTTAATCTTGGTTTCTCCAATCAGTCTTGATTTGGCCTGTTCAAACTGCCTAATATACTCACTGACTTTACCAGTTTGATGAACTCTTTTAAAATCACCAATTGGATAAGAAGTATTGTAAGACTGAAACCTATCCAAGACCTCAGCTGCCAAAATTGGCCATGGTAAATCAGGAAAATTCTCTTTAAAGCATTCATACCACTCATGTGCCTCTTCAACAAAATGCAAGGTTGCCATCTGAGTTTTATACATCTCAGGAATTTGAAAAATGTGGAAATAGCTCTCACATTTTGATTTCCAACCTTTAGGGTTAGTGCCATCAAACGCAGGAAATGTAGTTTTAGGAAGATTGAATCTTGGCCCTCTTCTACTATCATCACCAGAAAAACTTTCCAACCCATTACCAGATTCAAGGTTTGCATTTGGGCGTGGAGGAGTACCACCATGACTGCTGCCAGAAGATGCATTGGGTCGAGGAGCTTGATTCCTGATGAATTGCTCTATCAGCGACTTCAATTCCCCAATTTCTGAACTGTGCTTATCAAAACGAGAATTGTTGTCTTGACTCATCTTTTCCAACGCTTGCTGCCAATCTTCATTGGTGGAACTCACAGAATTGACTTTAGGAGGCATCTTGGAAGCGTTCTTGATAGTTCTTGGAGGCAAAAGAAGTCCCCAGTTGCAATCGTATGGCTCTGGATACCAATTGTCACAGTTCTTACTGTGATTTCGGAGCGAAATTGTCAAATTTCGGGCCGAATTAGGGGATAATGGAGATAGATGGAATTTGTGGAAGAGAAAAATGACAAATAATTGGAAAAATGAATTTCTTATTTCACCTAAAAAAATGTTTCTTACAACCAGTAGCCTATTTATAGGCGAAACAAAACAGAAAATACAATAATTGATCTCTTTTCTTAATCTACGGCTGAGATGAGTCGACCGTTGGAGATGAAGCGCTCAGATCAATCCTTTCAGCGACTTCTGTTAATCGCTCAATCCCCGTCTGTGCCGTCAGCGAAGGAGCTTGATTTCTGCTGCTCTGTCAGCGAAGAGGTCGCTCGAGCTGACGCCGTTATCCCCATTTTGACCAAGTCAACTGTTTCCTCAGTATTTTCCTCCGGTTGCTGAATTGGTTTGATTATCACCTCAGGACCTGACAGATTGTGTTGGTAGATCTGAACGAATCAACTCAATCACCTCCAATAGGGACTTTACAACTACCTCCAACTTCGACAACTGAGCCTCTAGCCTCCTCTCCATGGACGAGCTTTCAATTTTTGTGGATTTTCTATGATTTTTCTCTATTTTTTGGATTTTTGTTAGGAAATTGGATCAGAATTAGGTTCTCGCAACTCTCGTTTTGATCGCCTCAAATATCGCCTGGAGCCGCATCAAGAATCGTGCCCCTCATCAACTCCCCAATCCTTATTTTATGAAACTTCCACCTATAGCTAGAGAGAAAAAAAAAAGCCTCAACAGTAATTATCTAACTTTCTCTTTCATTCTAATAAGTTAAATCGGTTTAAGAAAGAGAAGGATCAAATATATACAATGAAATGGCAAGAAGGTGCAGAGAGCACTCTGCACATAGGCAGGCCAGTGGCCCAGCGGCCTATCCGCAGCTGACACTGCCATTCCCCGCTTGCACAGAGTATTGGACTGAGCACCCCGAGCCTACTTGCAGGCAAAACCTGCGAGTCTGTGACCCACAAGCCCCCCGTCCTGTGCTCTCCAAGGATATTTCTCAATCCAAATCATTTTGATTCTACTCGTTGCTAATTCCTTTACTAATATAATATAAACCCCTCGAAAATAATTGAAATATCTGTTGAACACATCTTTAATCAGTCTAATTTGAATTCTAACAAAGTTGAAATGCCAGTTATTAATAGCTATTTTTTCAACTAAAATATTCAAGTATCTTGTTAATTTCAAATAAATGTGTACTTCAACAAAATTATATTTACTTTAGCTTAAAGAAAATATTTGGAGTTGAAAAAGTATCATATGGACGTATCAAATCAAAAATATAAATAAAGATGTGTGGGTGTCGGAATCGTTTAGTTAAATGCAGTCTGAAACTCCAAACATTGTGAAATAACATTTATTCCAATTTTTGTAACGTGATACTCTATAACTATTTATGTGTCGAGTATAATTGCTCATAAAACTGATCAGATTCACCGACAGAAAATATTTTGGCAGCGCATTAATTTATTTCTGATTTTTGTAACCCCTTCTTATTTTCATTTTCATCCTATCTCCGTCACTCTTTTGTGATACTCTCCACATTTCTCTTCTACTCCTCCGATAGCACTGTCCCATTCTCATGCCTTTCTTTTTTCGCCAATACGACCCTACCATACTAAAGTTAGTTATCTTTGTTTTATAAACAACTTAATTATAAAAACAAAATAAGAATTAATACAATAAAAATTTATGTATTGAGCGAAGCTCGATGAGACCTTCTGCTATAGAATAAAACTCAGGGGACATCTACTAATGCTTAAATTTATATAAAATAAAGGTGGTAATTGGGCAGGTTGGATCGACTTTGTGTTAGGTTGAATAAAATCAAGTCAGGTTTTTGGATCATCTGGATTTAGAATTGCAGTCCTGAAAACAGATCGAGCTTACGTGGTTTGATTTTACTAGTTTGACTTAAAAATTTCGATAGGTACGGGTTCAGATCGAGTTTTAAGTAGGTTCATGTCGTATTTGGCAAATTCTTAGGTCAAATCAAATTTTGGAATTTCTAAAGTGGGCACGGGCTGAAGTTCAAATCGTTTAATTTTGGACGTTCAGTCTTGGATCAGTTCAGGTCTAGTTGAGTAGAATCAGGTCTAGTTGGACTTCCTAAAAAAATTGTCTTTCTACAAAAACTTCCTAAAAAATTCAAATAAAATCGGATCAGGATTGAATTTTGCCACGTCATGTAAACCGATTGGTCAGTCGCACTGCACTCCCTTCATAACTTATCCTATGATCAATCAATTGAGAGGAATAAACAACGTATAACATCCATATCAGAATAAGAAATACAAATGATAAAACCGTGACAATTTGGTAGTTCACATTATTTTATTACCCTCATTTTAAATTATGTCCTTTCCAATTAAATAGAAAAAGGGAGAAAAATATGCTTGCCATCATGTGAAGGCAAGTGCATGCATCAGCCGCAGGGTATTAGAATAATCAATGATTCAACAACTAAATAATTAGTTTCTGTATTAGAATATTGCATGTTGCAACAACCGTGTCTCATCGCGGCATGGCATCCTCTGTATTATTTACTATTGCTTTGGGCCATCAATGTAGCGCATGCCATCAGAGTCGCAGAAGGTAATACTTTCTTTCTTCTTCTTTTTTTCCCCTTTTCTTTTGTTGGAATTTGGGGGAGGCGGGAACGAACCATTTAGATATCAGTTTACAAAATGCTCATTAGTTTGAGGAAGTGATTCTTATATACACCGGAGATTATCACACTCCATGGTTTTAAACAAAGGAAATGTGCATATTTCGTCCAGAAAGAATTTCATTCACAGATTTGCACGATTTGACGCTAAATATAACCATATACGATATATTGTAACATGAGATTTGATGTGTTACATAAGTAAACTCTGTATAAAGAAATGTAAATTATGCACAAAATTTAATTTGCAAAAAAAAAAAAAATGCTTTTCTACTAGTCAAAATTCAGGACGAATTAAAAACCGTACCAGCAGCTAAACAAAATATGCTCCTAGTCTCTAAGTTTGTCATTGATTAATTTTTTTATATAATAAAAGATATTGAGCTTTGATCCGTTAATTTTTCATTTAAAAAAAAGAATAAAAACCTTCAAATTAGCCAAGTGAAATCTGATTTTTCTATTTATTTCTGTAATAAAGTGGAGAGTCGACATGTGGCTAATTGCATTCATCAAAAAAATATAATGCGTAATTAATGTCTACCTGAATATATAGCAAATATTCACATCACAGCTCCACTGATAAATTAGAATTAGTTATGCGGAGTAGAAAATATTAATCCTAGAGGTTCAAGAATAAATTTTTGAGATTTAGAATGCTATTTTTAAGTTGTCCACAATCCGAATTAAAATTTTAATCCTAGTGTGTTAGGATTATCTTCTTAATGCAGATTTAGAAGTTGTTATGACCACTTTTTAATCCGGATTAAAAAGATCCAAACACACTAGGAATAAAAATTTAATCCAAATGTTGAACCACTTAAAAATAACAATCCAAATCTCCAAAAAAACTTATTCTTAAACCTTTAAGAATTATTTTTTTTTACTCCGAATAACTAATCCTAATTTTATTCCATGAAGATCCAAACGCACCTCACTTCTTTTTCTACCTGATCACTTCTTTCTCTATTCCGAAACCAATCCTCAACTCATCATACCCTTTTTAAGCTCAATTAAGTTTCTAAAATTCGTGTTTTCAAAAAAAAAAAATTTTCTAAAATTCGTGTCATCAATTCCACATTAATTTATGATACTTTTTGTTGTTTCAAACCCGTAGGCAACGTTCCATAACTTCCATTGACTAGGTAAAAGTAATCGGATTTCAGTGAGGCACCCGGAAAAAAGAAAATGAAGTCAATTGCTCATTCCATATTTATCATACTTCGCATGGACTACTGAAATATCTTATGTTGACTAAGGGAAGAGGCAAGATAATAGGAATATTAATTATAGTCAAGTCTGTAAAATTAATCGACTTGGCCTACAAACCTAAAACTCTTTAAATAATATGGCCATCCGATGAATTAACTGGATTTGTTTCTGGGATGAAAAAAATGTGAAATAAAATATACAATTTCCTATAACATTCTAAACATAACTCCCTTGTATTATATGCTAAACAAAGCAAACTTTGATCTAAAGTGTTCTTGAAGTGAAATTGTAAATTACGATAATTCCCAAAAATTCACTTGTTAAAGATGATATTATTCTAAATTGACTCGGAGCACGTGGAAGTTAATTTGAGTTCCAAATGCTAAATTGTAGATAACATAAATTATACAAATCGCTTATTTATATAATTGTGCCCAAGAATATTATCTTAAGATATCAGGAAACCATTGTCCTGACCAACTCTATCTATCATGATGCATGCATTTAAATTGTTATTACATAGGCTTACTCTATATGAATTATAAGCAAACTTAATAGATTAGACAAATTAATCTCTGCTAGCCCATAATTAAAGAAGCAGAGTGCTTCAGATAGTGAAACTAGGGAAGCATATTTCCTAAGCCAATGCTAGGCAAATTAACTCAGCATGTTGCGGAATTGCGCATATGCAAAGTCCAATTTATTAAGTACAAGAACAGAGTAACATTTTTAAGGGTAGACACATGATGATTGTTCAAATCTACCTATTCAACTTAGGATAAACTAGAGTTTCTGTTGAAGGGCGAAAACAATACATGAATTTTTTTCCCTTCTTGTAGGAATATCAAGTATAGAGGCTGTGGTGTTGCATTTTCGAGTTATATGAATCATTCTTGAAAAAATTTAATTAGGGCCGGATGAATTGAACATCTTCTTGATAGACGTGCATGAAACAAAAAAAGTCATAAATCATGGTGAAATAGCCACTATTCGTCAAATAAACGGGGCAACATGCTGGATTGTAGGAAAACCAGTCATGGTCTATAATTAAGTGTCAGAACCTGAGACGGTGTGCAAAACATGAACGGTCATGACATTTACGCTTGCAACTAAAGCAAAAACTCACAGTAACAAGACTTTCAGATTGATGTTTTTTGAGTTGTGGAACAATGAAAACGATCGTCCTAAATGTCGTCTTCATTAGCCAATGATTGATTGCAAGATGTGTTTACTAGTGAGAAAGCACAGGTTAGCTCACATCTAAGAAACCTAAAGATTTTTAAAAAATCGACTTTGATTGCAGTATGACTTGATCTCTCTCTGAATCACTTAACTACACAATTAATAGAGCCTAAATTCTGATTCTCTGAAACTTTAATACTGCAATTCTCAATCTAATGCATATATTGCCTTAAAAAGTAATTGCATCTAAGTTGCTAACTGACCTGCCATATGCAACAGACGACATCACTAATGAATGAGATAGAAAATACAAACTTCAGTCAAGACAACATGACACGATAGTTCACGCCAGTAGCATGTTTGCTGGGTGAACTATCGAGGCATATTGTCTCCACTGAAGGTGTCTCGATCTACAACTACAAGCCAATAGCGCTGCACGTCAATATTGCAAGTGACAGATCAGCTTAGCAACTCTGATACAATTCTCCCCAAGACAAACAAGCATATCGGTTAGTGGTTCTCTCCATCTCTGTGTCTCTTGAACATTGGACTAATCTCTAAATGGTAAGAATGACCACAAACACGATATAAGATTCAACTATTGAAATTTCAAACTGCAGATCTGAACTGCTAAATGTGATCTTCATAATAAAATTATCTTGAAGACCAAAATTTTTATATATTTTTTAAAATTTTTAACTATTTTTTCATATTTTATAACTAATTAGATTGAGAATTTTTTGAAATTAAAAAAATAAAATTTGATCTCCAAAGAGATTTTATCATGAAGAACAATTTATGTGGTTCAGATTGACAATTATAATTTCAAACATTGAAATTTGATCGTATTTGAAGAGCTCAAGTGTCAAACGCGTTGGATTCTACTATTACTCAATGGTATTATCTGAATTCACTCTCACAAAATATTTTCCTTTTAGTCATCCTTATTTTTCCACTAATAATTTTTTTGAGGGCCAGCGAGATGCTGGCAATTTTCATTAAGAAAATAAAATATTAGAAGTTATTACAAGCGAAAAAAAAATTCAAAAATTGATATAGAACTTTCAAACCTAGTTCTTGTCCAAATTGATACCGGTATACAATGCAAAAAAAAAAAAAAAAAAAAAAACAACAACAACAACAACAACAAAGAAGAACTTGACCTAAACCGGTACGTTTTTTCCACCAATATGGTCATGATGAATTTCCTTGTCTGTTCTCTTGTTAATTTCTTCTTCATAATCCCTTTCATTAGCTATTTTAAATACTACTGATATAGTCATCCTATAATTGCTAAATATAGGGACTAATTTAGCTCGAGACCTTCGCCTAATAGCATGTATCTTTTGGTCACCAAGAGCAACGGACTTCTAATTAATGTTCACTCACGTCTGTATGTGTAATTTAGGATAACTCATTATGTATTTCTTTTGTTTTTAAAAGTACGTACATCCAAAATTAAGCTCATCATACTTCAAGAGGAGGATTACTTATGTGGTATATGTACGCCAAAATATTGTATTAAGTTATGAATGACTTAATTTGAGGCAAAAGTTCGGTGGGATTATAATTCTTAACCACGCACACCGTTTAATTACATATAAATACTCATTAAACAAATTTGCAAAATTTAAAAAGGAGAATAATTTATCAATATATTTGCAAATACGCAAGATCAATTGAGATGCTGACTTAAAGGAAAACGTACCTGAGTGCATGCTAGGGACTAAATGACGGGATGCAATTCAATCATCATCTGCCTGATCAAGTTAAGAAAATAGTTATAAGCTATGCTTTAAATCTGCATATATATATGAATTGGAGTAGACAGTTGAGTTGGAAGTTATCATGGAATAGAGAGTCGATCGGTGTACCCTTTATAAGTGTGCGGCTCCGTATGTATGCCTGTATAATTTAAGGTGCTTTAATTGTCAACTTGCTATTGGTTCCCACTGATTGGCTCCCACCGATTAAAAAAATTATATAGAAAAAATACGGTAATGACATAACTATTTTTACTGAATACTTAAAGTATAGAATTTATTTGCGGTTCTGTATTTCGATCTGTTATCATTGTACTACAACAAACAAATTGGATGGTCCATTCAGTGATTCAGAATCTCACACGAATTTTACAAACACTCCTAAACAGTCATTCCTGCTGTGCATATTTAATGTTGTCTAAATCACATAGTTGAGATGCATAGAATCACTGTTATTACAATTAGAAAATTGAAGTTATATAGCTGCAAACAGTGAAAAATATAATCACGTACGCACCCACTAACAAGAACACATTAAAAACAGGGGCTTAGTGTGAGTCAAAATAAACAACGGACATCCTCTCATTGCTTAATTTCTTTTAGAAATAATAATTGCTTAAAAAGAGTAAACTATCTTTTTCATTATTTCTTTCTTTTTTATTGGAAATTTACCTTCCAGTTAAATGCCGCTCTTTGTAATGTTACTGTTTTGTTTATATTAAAAGTAAAGGTAGGAGCTTGACTCCTATTTTTCGTCAAAAAAAAGAGAGTAAACTATCTATAAAAAATCTTAGAAAAGTGTGTAGATACGTTTCAATTTGTTGAGCAAGTGAGCCATCTTGGACAATAGACAAGCTGACTGCTTTTGATTATATCCTTTTGTTTGGAGTAGTCGGGAAAACATGCACAAATATTCAACCGACTCTTCGAATTGTGAATTGTATCGTTAAGTTTGAATCCGAGGTTTTAGATAACCGGCGGATAGAAGGTTTATTGGGAGAAGAATGCTAGAGTTTTGCAGCAGTACAGCTTTTGAAAAGGATCTAGACTATTCGATTATACCACTGCGATAGATCTAATCTTTTGGGGGACGTTTGGATCATCTAAGAATAAAATTAGAATTAGTTATTCGAAATAAAATATATTATTCCTAAACGATCAATAATAAGTTTTTTTGGAATCTAGAGTGCTATATTTAAGTGGCTCAATATCCTGATTAAATTTTTATTCATAGAGTGTTTGGAACATTTTTTTTATTCGGAGTACTATTTAATAACAAATTCAAACTGTCCCGAGTACTAATTAATATGTCGACGTGAAACTTATGAGCTTTCTTTATTCCTCGATAATCGTATTATTGAACGCATATATATATCTCCAACAAAACTATACATTACAAGTCAATTTTACTACAATAAAGTGCACGAAAAACAATAATTCGATGTCAATTATCCAATAGATTTTAAATTTGACAGTTAGTTAAATTTGATTATCCATTCCTTTGGTTAAATTGCCTTCGTTTTATAAAATAATTAACAAGCACACGGAACCAGGCTTGCCAGCATGTGCCAGATAGAATGCACAAATTGAAAGGGTATATATGTATAAATGATTCACCTAGCTACAAAATATTAGTGTGTGTATGTGTGTATCTCCCAATATATATATTTTAAATAATGGGATCGGCTATATATATATTGAACAAGTGAAAACTATCTCAATATGAGTATTTAGTTTAATTAATAGAAGCGCGTGTACGGATATTTATATACTAATTTAAATAAACAATAATTTGACGTGCACAGGTAATGATCTAATACACGCTATATTCGATATAATTATTGTCTCACAAGTACTATCATGTAAACATTAGGTTCGCCTGCAGGTGCGCATGTTATGATTTTATCATATCTTCCAACTATCACATGTTCATTACAGATATATCTATCACATTTTTCATACAGCTAGCCAATTGCTTGGTTAAATATATATATATTCATGTGTTAGATGAACTGTACGTTAATGAATTTGTAAAGTATGTGCAAGTTGTCTAGTGCAAGTTGCACTATATATATCTGTGATAGCATTGTTTTTTGAGGGCCAGGTGACCATCACCACACACCAACAGATCTTATTAATAGCAAAAAAAAAAAAGTTACAAAAGTTTAAAAAAAAATAAAATTAAAAAAAATATATATATAAAAGAGAACCAGTCCTAACAGTGTACCAACTGTGATAGCATTGTTAATGCAGTAATGGGACAATACATCATGGCTCAGCGATCACTTTCCTCTAACCAATCCAGAGCGCCAACGATGCAGAAAAATAATTGCAACTAAAGGCACATTATTTCTTTTTTTAATAGAGAGGGATGTTTTTATTGTCTAGTTTTTTAAATAAAAACATGCGGTTTTAAACTCTCGACCTGTGTCAATCAGATAATTTTTTGTAATCTTCTATATATAATTTAAAATTATATATAAAAACTTTATTTGCACGTAAATCTGGGACCGTACGTCTTGAGGATCGATATTAGATCCAGGATGCTAATAACAAAATCAATCTGGTATATATATTGTGTCCATGTTTTTAGGCGATGGGGGTCTGGATGGATCCGTCCGGTCAATATATATTGGGAAATCCGAAAGAATTTTCAAACGAATTAATATGTATATGTACAATGTCTGCTGATATATTTCACCACTTTTTGGATATATTTTTCTGATCTTTTTTGTTTACATTTTTTAAAATATATATATTGTAAGAACTTAACCCTTCAGATTCTCGGAATTCAATTTTGTCACAAACTCACAATACATTTATGTAAACTACGATGTTAACTATACAGAATGGAAATCCAATATTTTGCATGCATACATAAATAGGATAAATATGCGTAAATCATCGTATTATCCTTTATATTGTGTTTTACTCCAGTGGGATCTCGTTTTATGACAGTTACAAGCATATTATATATATATGCCCAACAAATTAGCACATGTTTCATGCTAAAGCATGATTTTAAGATCGATACCTTCCAATTCTAAACGTGTACTATTTATTGGCTTTGAAACAAGTTGCATCTCTATATGTATCTCCCATTATATATGATTAACATCTGCTTCGGCATTATATGTTCCGCTTTATCATGAGTCTCGAGATGTGTATGTCTATTTGTTTATGCTCGTATTAATTAAAATTATAGGGAGATACATTTTGTCTGCTGCGATTTTAGATGATGCTATAAATCTACTTTTTAGGACCCTGTAATCTCTTAATTTTCATGCTGTGGATTAGTCCTTAGAAACTAATACGTCATGAGAATGACATGTTAGCCTCCTCTAAAATTTCGTTCAAACTTCTCTATTAATTCTATATGTTATTTTACAAGTACTTGTTGTGAAATTTATATTCTTGATCATTCACATAAACTATATTACAAGATATAAATTTGTACTTACATGTTGTGTTGGTCTTTTTAATTATTAGGCTTAATTTTTTGTATACCCTTGAACTCTTTTCTATTTGTTTATTTCTCCCTACACTCTTGTGTATTTTTTATTTGCCACTAAACTCTTCTAAATGATTTCTTATTTTCCCTTCAACTTAGCCATACATAATTAATTATGGTTGTCTTATTAAAAAACTGAAAATTAATTCCAAATTAAATTAAAAGGATAAAAATAACCCTAGACCTTTTTTTTTCTTTTCCCTCCCAACCCTTAATTAAAAACCCAGATAAGATTTCACAACAATATAGATATCCCGATACTTAATTGATCACGAAAATTCAGTTTCAGTTTTCATCAAATTTCATGGTTTTCTCTAAGAATTCAAAATACAATTTTAGCTCCTCAGAACTGGCAAAGTGAATTTTGTTTCTGATTCAATTTCCTCCGACTTTCGTCTTTATTTCCGCCTCCAGTTAAAGTTAGCGGTTCACACTAAATGTACTCTAGCTCCAATAAAATGATTCATATCATACAACAAACAAAGCTTATGAAGCAAACAATTAGTATCTATAGAGTACGAATTCTTTCAAAGATATACATTTGATAGCGAAATAATGTAAGACTTTGTTATATATCTCAAAGTTCTTTCTTTATAAGTTTACATTTTACTTTTCCAGGGCCAAGTATATTATTGCACGCAGGAAACGAATAGTTTTTTACTTTTTTCCCCCTCTATGCAAATATACAGTTCACTATGTGTTCAAATATATATTGCTTAAAAAATTGCACTAATTGCTTTGCCGTGCCATTTGTATTTTAATATCTAACGAACACAGTACTGCTTGCAACCATGTATTCTGAATTCGAAAAAAATAACGCCATGTATTCTGTGTCGTGCTCATGTCGGAAATGGTACATCCGAGTTGATTAGTTATTCATATTTTTTTTCAATTAAAATACTTTTTTTTTATTAGAAAACACTCAAGAATCTTATATCTGGGTTTTTAATTAAGGGTCGGGAGGGAAATGAAAAAAAGATCTAGGGGTATTTATGTCCTTTTAATTTAATTTGGAATTAATTTTCAGCTTTCTTATAACACAACCATAGTAATTATGTATGATTAAGTTGAAGGGCAAATAAGAAATCATTTAGAAGAGTTTAGTGCCAAATAAGAAATTTACAAGAGTATAGGGAGAAATAAACAAATAGGAAAGAGTTGGAGGATATACAAAAAATTAAGCTTAATTATTATTATTATTTTATTATTATTATTTTTTTTTTTTTTTTTTGCAAATGTTCTGGCTAGTAGTTTAAATGGTAGAAATAAATTGATGCAAATCATAGCAGAGATTTTAAATTGATATTATTTTAACAATTAATTCAATCATAATACTTTTCTTTTGCTTATAAAATAATTCGAAAGCACACCAAATTTGGTACGTCAGATAATATGTATAAGAAAATAGTCTCAGCATATGGTCGAATCCACAAATTGAAATGGTACAGTTACCAGTTCAGGTTTTGGCAGCAAGGACTAATATATATATCTTCACAGTAGATTTGCGATCATATAATGTGATCGGTTATTGAATAAGTGTAAATTAACTATTCCATGTGAGTATCTAATTCAATGATAAGGGTGTGTATATTGACATCTGAATTTAAATATATAATAATTAGATGTATATAGGTATAGATCTACTACACGCGCGTGATATTCACAAAAAAATAGATTCGACCGGTACGCATGTTCATGGTTTAATCACATGCATGTTCCAACTATCACATGTAAAATTTCAGATTTCTTTCACATTGGGATATATATATAGAAATTAAATGTATAATAATTAGAATATTAGATGTATATAGATACAGATCTACCACACAATATTTTTTATATTATTTAATGTTTGACAAGTACTGTCATATAAACCTTAGATTCGACCGGCACCCCTGTTCATGATTTAATTTTATCCTCCAACTATCATTTGCATATGTTTCATTTCAGATCTGTCACGTTTTTCATACCGGCTATTGCTTGTATAAATTTATATGACCATATGCTCGATGAACTTTGTATAAATATATTTGTAAATATTTGTTGTCTTGCGCAAGTTGCAGCATATGCGTGATATATTAATTAACGTGCCATAATGGGACAATACATCATGACTAAGCAATATATAACTTCCGTCCAACGAATCCAGTGCACGAAGGATAAAGACATAATTACAACCTAATGGGGCTTTGTATTCATCGAAATCATAAATTTGGAGTGCCTTAATTAATTACAATTGTGGCAACATATAAATTTTGAATTTCCAAAGTTTATGCGTATTTCGCAAGAATCAGGATCCGACTTAAAAATATTACGTCAATAAAATTGATGTTAGTAACACAATTAATCTCTTAGTTAGGTTGGCACTGTTCCTTCAGTGCCTTTTCTTTCTTAGCCTTGTTGTATTTCTTTCTTTCTCTTTTTTTAGTTTTTGTTTTCTTGACAGCTACGGTCAAGCTTTCAAAAAAAATAAATAAAAAAAAAGACACACACACACACAATTAATCTCTTATATGTAATTTGTGTAGGTATCCATAATTTTTGGCCTGAATAGTAACCGACCGGTCAATATATAATAGGAAATCCGAAAATTTTATCAAGCCGAGCTAATATATATGTAAAATGTATGATATATCTCACAAATTCGGATTTATTTAGCTAATGATCTAAATTTATCTACTATTGTTAAAACTTAACCCTTCAGAACTTAATTTTGCCACAATAAAATAAATGTATCAGCTCTGCGGTTTCGAAATCGAAGTAGCTAATTTTGCATGTATAGATAAATTGGATTAGGATATGATATGATTAATTAATCAAATCATCCTTTCATCCTTTACATTTTATTTACTCCGCATCTCGTCACTTGACATTTACAAGCATATTATATGTACCCAAGCAACTAGCACATGTTTCATGCTAGAGCATTATTTAAACATTGATCAAAAGTCCAAACAATAACGCGTACCTTTAGTGTATGTATAAACACGCTTTATAATCTTTATATTGCATTTTACTCCCGTGGCTCATCATTCATGGCATGTACAAGCATATTATAAATATGACCGAGAAACGAGCACATGCTTCATGCTAGAGCGTAACTTAAATATTGAAAGATTCCAACACTTTTGATGTATAAACAAGCTGCATTTAGAATCATCCCATGTGATTAACGTTCTGTTTCCGATTTAATCATGTGTTCAATTGCGCATCACATGCATCTAAGTTAGATGTAATGTTTATTTGTATTTATTCGTGTTGATTCAATTAGAAGGATATTTAATTTGTTTCAAGCAGTAAATAAGACACTTATGTACACACACATGTACACAGAGACAGAGGTATCGTCATCGTGGCAGACTGGCATGGCAGTGTACATGAATTGCAAATTGGCTGAAAAGTTAATAAACAAGATTGTCATTGCACAATTTATAGAGATGTCCGCATGGTGGTCTCTTTTCTTATGTATCCACTTGGTGCAAGGCCTCGTGCAAAGAATGCCGACATGTTTCTTTTCAAAATCAAAACACATCTTCTCCATGTGATTTTGAATATATCCGACTTATGTCATAAGGTAAGATGATTTTTATCTACTATATTGGTTATTCTATAATTAACTTTCTAAGTTGTAGAATCCTCTTCTATAAGTTCTATGTTATTAACTATATTAATCAAGCAATAACCAGCTCTTGCAGAACAACGTGCTTTTATCAGAAGTTGCGGGTTCAATCTAATTGAGGGTCATTTGTGTTATTTAATTTCGAAATAAGTTTTTTTTTTAAAAAAAAAAAAAAACTAGACAATGGCTATCTAGTAAAATTTAAGAATAAGTTGGAGGACTTTGACACCAACGTATCGCAAAAAAATATATTAATCAAGTAAAAATCATTTTGATAGGTCTATCTTTCAAATTGGAAACCTCCACTAGTTGCTGATTGCAAGCTTGACTGAAAACTATGAAAATATTTGAATTGTCGCAATTTGTTTAGTTAATTGTTTGATATATATACAGTTGATGTCTTCCATAATTTTTTAAAGTGAAGATTTTAAACCGTTGCATTTTCTGCTGCGTCGATCCATGAAACCATTACCCTTGTGGGACGACCCCTGTTGCTTTCTCTGTTTTATCTCTTTAGTCTCGGCCTCTTTTTACACGATTCAAATTTTAAAGAGATTGTTCCTCTCTTTAGTTTTGGGCATATACTATGCTTAGTCCTTCCAATTGATACCGCCATTTTTATGATCCTCCCTCTTATTATTATTTTATTCTCCCCTCAGTCACCGAATTTAATCCTCTTTCAAAAAAATATCATCTTGTCCGATGTAACTCTATCAGTTAACGTGTTTTTTTCGAATGACGGGCAAAAGTTGAGGATATATCGTCTTTCTCATCGGGTTTCCTCCCTCGATTACACGGATGATTACGGTGAATATATATTGCGCACCAAACCGCATCCGTATGACCGTATCCAAGCAAATCCATCTTTGTATCCAACAAAAAAAATATGAATACGGATATAGTTTGACTACTATCTAATATGTATCTGTATCTAATAAAAAAAAATATTATCCGATTCGTATTTGATCCTTATCCAAACTATTTTCATCCTCAATTGAATCAGTGAGAGAAGATTATTAACCTAATTAATTAATCTAGTATTATGGAAAAGACTTTTGATTTGATAAATTGAGCTTCTATTTGTTAGGTTGGCTTATAATAATATTTTGGTTAAACTAATAACTTAAAATGATGACAATATAAAATTAATTTTTTTTTTAATTTATAGATATCTATTTTCATATCCGAAATATACTAGTATTTGTATATGTATCTGACAATATTTTACTCGTATTCTTATTTGCTTAACATCCAACCTGTATACGTATTCGAACATATCCGTATTTATATCCGTATATGAAAAAAATATGGTTATGGATATGGTTTAACCTCACTATCCGAACTGTATCCGATCTATTTTCATCCCTACCCTCAAATTATATTTTCTTTAGTTTCTTGATATTGTGAAGGTTCCATGTATTTAGTCATGTCTTTGAAATATATAAGAGATCGACCTGCATATTTTAATTAAATTTTCAAATGTCTTATAAGTTTTGAAAAGGGGTATAATTTAAAAAACAACGAATAACCCTTTTAAGTAAAAAAAAAAAAAAAAGAATTATTTACATTCATTTTGTTATTATCCGAATTCTTTCAAATTTTATGTCAACATTAGTCGCTTCACTACATAAAAAATTATATCTATCTAAGACCAACGAAGAAAAATACTAATTTAACATTAAAAAGTATACTTGCGATATGTATTGGATGTTGGGTTAATATAGTTGAGAGTTGAGACAGCAGTTGGGATGGACTGTTTTGGACTGAGACAGACCGCATCGATGCAAAACAGTAATTGATGGGTAATTAAAGTTCTCGAATGGATAACTTGTGTAATTGTGGTGCCTAAAAAAGAATATAATGGACATTAACCACATTAATGATGGAACGTTGTGGTTAACACTGGAGTCATTATGACCAGGAGACAAGGGCTAAGATGAATATTATTATTATATGAGAGGGTTCTAGCGCCATACTTTTTAGGGCACCACATTTGTCACACTATTCTTTTTTATTTTTTATTTAAAATTAAAATTAAAATATCCGATATCAACCATTGATCTTGTTCATTTAACAACAGATGTATTGTCAATAAAATTTTATACTTTTTGGAGTTTATTTGAAACTTGATCCATTGGTCAAAAATAACAATAATATCATATTGATGATCTGAATTGTAGACTTATGTGGTCCATTCGTTAGAATGACAATAATATCTCTAAAGGATCTCTAATTTTGATAATTAACAAGGAATGTTAATTATCATAAAGATTAATATGCAAGTTAAGTGATGATTAAGTTATACAAATCATTATGTAAGGTGTTACCCGAAGGTTTAAATGGCGGCCGCTACAGCCGGTATAGCGGCGAGATAGCGGAGAGAGCTACTAGAACGCTACCACGCTACAGATTTAGCGGGAGTATAGCGATATTTGGCAGATCCCTCTCCGACATTCCTTCCTTCTCTGTTTCTCTTCCTCTCCCCCATTCCCCAATCTCTCTTCGTAAAACCTAGACACAACATCGCTCTTTTTCATTCTCCGATTGCTTCTCTCACCCTTCTTTTCCTTCTCTCTCCTCCGACCGCTCACCTCACAAGCCTCATCTCTTGCTCGAATCGGAACCCCACAAAGGAACACCCCCTCTTCACCTCTGCCGATCCCCTTTCCCATTTGATCGCCTCTCTCCTCTCTTCCCCACTGTTCACCTCTCACTCACCCCTCTTCCCATCTCGTCCCAGAGCACAACCGAACTCGTGGTGGTTTGAAGGCAGAGAAGACGACGGGCAACGGCAGCAATTGAATCCCCTCCTGTGGTTGGATGAATTGGTGAGGCATGCACCTAATTGAAATGTTGTCAGCGCATCTCTTGCTTGTTTGATGCTCTTGATTTGGTTATCAAGCTAGTACATACTTGGCACCAGTCGATCTCCTCTCTGTGCTGATTTTGGTACGAGTTTCTCTAGGTCAAGGACTAGTTTGTGAAGGTGTTTTGTTGTCAGGGACTTAAATTCAAAAAACTTTGAACTGTGTTAGGATTTTTTTTGTAGTTTATTCCATTAATAGGGTATGTTTGCTTATTGTCCGCTATGGTCCGATAGCGACCGCTAAATAGCCGCTATCTGCTATCTGCTATGACATTGGTATGTCCGCGACGAATCCGATATCCGCTATTTAAACCTTTGGTGTTACCTGATTTATTTCATATGTATATGTTAGCTGAACATAGCATGAGATTTGACCCAATGAAATAAATATATGGATTGTGTTATGTGTCATTATTTATTTAATTAGTGATTCTAAGTTTGAGATGGTTCAACTTTTCCACATGAGTATTAGTTTAGTGAATATTGTCTAATGCATTCCTGAAAAGGTTGCAATACGGAATCTATTTAAATTCACATGAATTGTGCTAAAAAAATTGTTCATCAAGAAAACCATGTGTCCCTCAATAGTATACTTATTGAGTGATGATATCTATTGAGTCTCTTGATGGAGTTGGGTTGTTTGGTAGCAACTTTATACATATACAAATGTATAATTTGCAAGAAATGCATAATTTGCAAGAATGACACGATCCTATCTTGCCTTACACAAGCTATAATAAGATACTAAAATATATGACATGTCAAATTGACAAAGAGACTTGAACCATGGTCATGTCAACTCACAAGCAATGGTTGCCATTGAGCAATATTCAGATTTAGAAACAGGCGATTGGCTTATCACAAAATAACCTATTAACAAGAATTCACGCGATCCGAGTCACAAAAGTCATACAATTGAAGATCAATGTCACCACGATGTACAACACCCCTTTCTCAGATTGCCTTTCAAATACTGCAATACTCTAATAGCAGCATCATAATGAGCTTAGAGAAAGGTGTGAATAAACTGTCCCAACACATGCACCGAATACCACAGCTCAGGCCTAGTGATTGTCAAGTAGATTAAGAACCCTACAATTCTCCTGTACCACTCGAGATCAGCCATTGGTAGACTGGTTGCAGTCAATAATTGAAAGTTTTGCTTAGGAAAAAGCTGCAGATTTAGCACCAAGCAGTCCAATTTCATCTAAAATATCAAGGGTATATTTGAGCTAGCATAAGGACAGACTGTCACGCCCCGCACCGACGGGTCGTGGGCACGTGAGGGTGAGGCGGTATCATTTGCATTCATCCGTCGGCCCGTCAACCTACATCGCAAATACAAGAAAACAAACGGATGTCAGCTACAAAACTCAGTAACCGGTTATTTAACGACGCAGCTTCTCTATACTAGTTGATATAGCAAAATCAATCAAGATCGGATTAATCCACATAACAAATAGTATATTTTACGAGAATAAGCGGGTCTAGATCAGTCATATCAGTCACAAACAAGGTTCATCCCCATTCCGGGGATCGGAACCCAAATCAATCACATACTATGTGATTTTTACTCTTGTTGAAGTTTTATTTGATTTGCTTTAGCTTTCTTGTTCTACTTGTAAAATCTTGTTGATTGTGAATTACTTTGATTGATGGTTTGTACCCAATAGACGCGGCCGAGTCTACTTTGATAGGTAATAAGAACCCGAACTCTAAGCCATTTTACAATCGCTTGCTATAGGATTGGTAGTAGCCGAGAGGTGAAACCGGGACTTAGTCGAGAGACGTGTCTCTACCTGAGATCGAGAGATAAAGGTTGTCCTTACGGTAAGAAAGTCAAACCTAGAAAACCTAAGCCATAGAACGAGAGTTGAAACTTAGGGTTTTTAGGAGGTCCGAAAAGTTGAACTTAGGTGTTTAAGGCAAGAACGAGAGTTAGCGCTGTAAGCCCTGGAACAACTTGAGACCCTACATGTCAAATAGAACGTTTAACTGAGTAAACTGAACGGGCGACGTGTTCTGGCGGATCCGTCTGATTTCAGTCGGACCCGTCCAAACACGGCCAGGAGTAGGAACCCGAAGCAATTGACCCTAACTTTGCCCAATTGTTGAATTTTGTGTCTTTTGTCATTGTCTTCTACTGTTTGAAACTTTAATTCATTATTAAAATCTCAAAAATATTTGAACTCTCGTCTAACTAATTAATTAAAGTAAAAGACCGATATTCCAACACCGTACCTGTAGATTCAACCCTTAAGCTATCATTGCAAATGATTTACATCGGTGATTCTAAGGACTTGTTTTGACTTGGTTTTCGAGCCGATCAATGAGGCGCTGGATTAATTGCAGGGATGAAGCTTGATTAATTGTATTTCAAAATTAGAATCATGGATTCCATAGGATAATGGAGATGATGAATCTTGAGGATGATCCTTATCAGTCCTGAAATAAAAATATATATATATATATATTTTACTTATTAGGACGGAATTACCTCAATGAGCTGTCATATTGTCATGTCTATTCATTCTCTTTCCTTTTTCTAAGTTTTCTGTCTATGGCTGTCAATGGTACCCTTTTGATCGTTTATCCTACCCGTATCGTATTCGATAAGACGGGTATGGGTAACGTTTTATTTTTGTTAAGTTATCGGGTATGGGTATGGATAGAAAAAAAATTTCGTTAATTTATTGGGTAAGGGTATGGGTAAGACTATTTCGTATTCGTTAATTACCCTTATCGTCATATATATAGTTTATAATCTAAATCATAATAAAAAAAATATAATTGTAAGATTGAATTATATATTAATAACAAACAAAATAAGAAAGATATGATTGTAAGATTCAATTTATACGTTAATAATTAAATTGTTAGATTTGATTGAGATAATAATGCATTAAATTGGAAAGATATGATGGTAAGATTTAATTGATATATTAGGGCTCGTTTGGAACACATGGGAATAGGCTAATCCCAGGAATAGCCTATTCCGGGACTAAATTTTTCATCCAAACGCAATTACCAATTCCAGAATTAGCTAATCCCAGGACTAACACAATTTCCAACAACACTCTTCCCAACAACACTTTCTCTCTACTTTTCACACTTCCCAACGCTATTCCTAAACTCACCATCCAAACAACATTCTTAGTCCCGGAATAGTACTCTTCCTACTAGTCCCGTGAATAGTGTTTTTCCTCAAATTTAATCCCGGATTAGCTATTCCTAGCCTAATCCCAACCCATCCAAACGAGCCCTTAATTTTTTTTCCTGATCTTCATTCACGCGCTACATTAAAAAATACTAAACTTTTTCAAAAGATCCCTTCGTTTGAGAAAATATTGTATAATTAGTAATTACTAATTAGTTATGTATTTTTTGACAATTAGAACGAAAAGATATTGTATGATTTTATTATATTTAAAGTATTATTCAATATTGTACTTTATTAATATATTTATATGATATTTTTTTATTTATTTATATTATATATTTTTTATTAAATTATTAATATTATTATCCATTTTCTACCGTTACCCTACCCTTACCGTTAATTCTTAATGGGTAAGGGTAGGGTACGGGTAAAGTCAATTTTTAACGGGTAAGGATAGGGTATGGGTTAAGAAAATTTTAACGGGTACGGGTATGAAAAATATCTCTACCGTATCGTACCCTACCCATTAACAGCCCTATAGCGCTCTCTCTGCGATTTATTCCCTCCAAGTAAAACCTTCCATCCTTAAACAGACTCTACAAGATCCATAAAATAGAATGAAATGATGTGGCATGATTTACTATTCGAGTACGAATTCTTCATCTAAAAGTTCGATTGGGTCATCCAATTTTTTTTTTTTTTAAGAAAGGGATTTAAATGTTCTTTGACATCTAACTATATAAGGAAATGGTCATAAAGTCGGAATATTTTGAAATTAAATTGGAACCCTACATTACACTCTTATTTATTATTTTGAACCTATGCACTTCGAGAGAAATATGTACTTGAAAAATTACTATTATATAGTGTTAAATAGGTTAAATTTTGTGCACCTTTAGTGCTGACAAACAAATTTGATTTTGTCCGTTAGAAGGATTTACGGGTCAATTTTGCTATCTAGTCATTTTGAAAAAGGCTTTGGCTGATAACCTACACAATTTTTTTATTAAAAAAAAATAAAGCATCTACGTTTTAAGGTTATTTTTTACATCAGCATTTGCAAATGTGCAAGAATATCCATAAATTGAGCAGTCAATAAGGAACACCTTTTGAGTTAGCTGAGGATGGTGCCCCGAGAAGGAAAACAAAAAAATGAGGAGCAAATATTTTTTAAAAAATGTAATTTGTTTGAATTATTGAAGATTTTCTTCAAAAAAAAAAATTATTCAGGATGATTTCCCGTTGTAATTCATAATTTATTGCAATAGAAATGATTCTTAACAACATCATAGTAGTAGTAGTGGGTTTATCTAATAACTGATGTTATTAACTGTTGATATTGTTCGATTTAACAAATGATATGTTATCTTATAATTTTTTTACAAAAAAATTGGTTGGGCTTCTTGAAGGATTTCATGATGCGAATAGGGTAATTTTAAAATTTTATTAACCGATAACATCTAAGATCGTTCTTATTATTGCTAACTTTCTTTATTTTATTTGCATCACAATCAAATATATTCCTATATAAGAGGATTGTTGAACCATACCTATGGTCTCTAACGAAGTTCTATTCCTCTTCGGTTCACCTTGAATCCGAAACAAGAATGATAGTTGAATCCGTGCTAGCGAATTTCCGTCAACACCTAGCTCCGTCGCCCGTATCTTAATCGATTGCTTAATCGATAGAATATTTTAACAAGTATTTAGAAGAAAAGAAGAACAAAGCTTCAACACATGAAGACTTACTTGTCTTTTCTATTTTTCTCATCAGTTTTTACACAAAAACATCTGAATAAAACCTCTCAAATTCGTATAGCATTTAAAGCCACTAACCAGAAATTAAAACAGCACTTTAATTTCTGACGTTGCAGCACTAAAACCTTGATAACTCTCTGTAGGAAACTCCAAACGTCCTGAAACTTAGACCATTGGATTCTACACTTCAAGGGCTATAATTTTCATATATCATTTACCCAAAATGGTTATCGTTTGCTATACTAATTTTCTGTTTAAAATTGGCTCAAATTCTGACCCGAATTTAAGGCCTTCTTTCTTTCTTCATTTGTTAAAATAATTGGGCTTGGGCTTTAAATAAATTTATACATTTCATAATAATATTCATATATTATTATAATATGTGAAACTTATATTATCCTCACAATATGCACATATTAATAAATTTATTCTTTGCTAGTTAATCACGTCATGTGATATAATTTTCTATTTGTACTTTATTTCATGCAACATGAAACCTTGTACATAGAAAATATATTTCTTGTTTTCATTCAGTTGGTGTAACCTATGTTGAGGATCCATATTATGTTGGCAATGGAATAAATATTTTATTCCATAAACTATAAGCGGTACTCTAGCATACATTACAGTTACCCAAATAATATAGATGTTTAGCAAATCCTTTTACGAAACACGATCCTTCTAGTAATGTTATTAACATTACTTGTGTCTATTCCTTGCCATATGATATTATGATTATTATACAAAGTAGGACTGTGTCATCCTCGTATTATAATATTTTCTTGGTCTCTAACAAGTAGGATTATATAATTATAACTGCACTTCAGTTATATTGGATCCATTTATAATCTCACTTTACCAAGGGGCCCTTTATAATATCATTCCTCAATTAATCAGTGGCAATTAGCTATTGATATATATATTTTCCTCCTACACAAGTTACATACAAAGAACTATTACTTTTATCACCACTTGCTTCAAATGGCTTTTAATAATAATTACGTTGCATATTCCTTATGTGAAAAATATATCATATCAATCTTAGAATTAATGACACGATAAAAATATTAATGACACAAACACAATCCATATAATATTTTTATCAATTAGGTCTGTTCAATATATGAAACTTTTCATATACTCGTGTTATTAAATGATAATCCTTTATCAACGTTTACAGAACTACAACGTACTTTTAATCAACACGACAGTCTTATATGGCATATTAGTGTTCCTGCTAATATCCAAGACCTGTGAACATTTTAGAGATATATATTCATTTTATTTAGAGTTCTGCGGTTTAAGACCAAGAGCATCTTCTTGAACACTTCTAAATATGAATATAAACTCATGGAACAAAATGTAATAACATCCAATTCATAAATATAACATATAAAAGTAATCATCATAAGATAACTTTTAGAACACAATTCCAACAATCTCCCACTTGTTCTTAAAGTTACTTCTTATACATACTTATGTATTAACTCTAAAACTAGGGTTGCCTTTTTGACTCATTCTGTTATCTCTATCCACTCTCCATGCATCTTCAAACACGTGGAATCAAAGTGGACTTTGCCATTGGCTTGAGAATAAGGCTTTGTTGGTGGATATGTTGTGTTATTATCTGAATTCACCTTTAATAATTTTAATCTATCTTCTTTAATGAAGTATTGAATGACAAATTATTTTTCTATCCATATGTTTGATCTTGTGGTGTAAACCACGTCAAGTTCTTCAATGAACTCTTTGATCAAACATTTACTTTATTGGCTTTAACAACAACCATCATTTCTGATTGGATGATTGAGTCAGCTGTTTGCTAATTGTTTGAATCTTTTCAAACTAACAGCACCCCCATTCAGAATGAATACATATCCAAATTTCCATCTTTTATCATTATAATCAGTTGCAAAACTCGCATCGGTGTAGCCTTCTACAACGAGTTCCCTTTTCCCTCCATACACAAGAAATTTATCCTTAGTTCTGCTATGATACTTAAGGATATTCTTGACTACACTCCAATGTGCAGAACCTGCATGGGCTTGATGACGACTTGTCATACTTAGAGCGTACGCGACATCAGGTCGTGTATACACCATAGCATACATGATAGAACCAATTGTAGAAGCATATTCTACATTCTTCATGATTTCAATGTCTTTGCGTGTCACAGCACGTTGAGACTTGCTAAGTGTTACACCTTGACTCATTAGTACATTTCCTTTCTTGAAATTTTGAATGTCGAATCATTTCAATATTTTGACAATGTATGTACATTAACTTAAACCAATTAGTCTACGTGACCTGTCTCTACATATCTTGATTCTTAAGATATATTGGGCTTCACCCAAGTCTTTCATTGAAAAAATCTCTTTCAATGAATTTTTGTTTGCTCCATTAAGAGAACAAAGTTATCTATCAATAGTATGTCATCGACATACATAACAAAAAGTATATAGCTCCCACTGACCATCTTGTATATACAAGGCTTTTCCTTACTTAGAATAAATCTAAGGCGTTTAACCTCTTCATCAAAGCGCTTATTCCAACTCCTTAATGCTTGCTTAAGTCCATATATAGACCTTCGAAGTTTGCATACTTTACTACCATGATTTGGATCTTCAAAACCTGGAGGTTGTACCATGTACACATCCTCTTTCAAATTTCCATTAAGGAATGTTGTTTTGACATCCATTTGCCATATTTCATAATCATAAAATACGACAATGGCTAGTAATATCCTAATTGACTTAAACATTGCAACAGGCCAGAAAGTTTCGTCATAATCAATCCCTTGAACTTGACTAAACCCTTTCGCTACAAGCCTTGCCTTGTATGTTGTCATGTTTCCATCTATGTCCATCTTCCTCTTGAAAACCTATTTGTTTTGAACAGCTTTCTTTCCTTGAGGAAGATCTACCAAGTTCCACACTTGGTTATCATACATGGATTGCATTTCAGATTTCATGGCTTCATACCATGATTTTGAGTCTTCTCTTTTCATTGCTTCTTCAAAGGTCTTTGGATCATCCGTATCCATTACCAAGATCTCATGAAGCCCTAGATATATATCAGATTTCTTTCTAGATCTTGTTGACCTTCTTAGTTCTTTGGCTCTTCATTCTCATTTTGAGTATCTTGAACCTCTTGCACAATTTCTTGTGAAATTAGTTCAATACTCGATTGAACACTATGTGGTGATGCGTGAACCTCTTCCTCAATAGGCTGAGGAACTTGTACACTAATGCTCCTACTAGCCGTCGGAACTATGGTTGGGTTATTTCGATCTACATGGGTGTCATCCATGACCTGATCGAGGTCTTGTAATGTTTCTTGAGTTTCCTCAAGCTTTACATTACTCCCACTACTTTTGATTCTTTCGAGAAACTCTTCTCTAAGAAAATTGCACCCCTTTCAACTAATATTCTATTTGTTGACTTGTGCCAAAAGTAGTATCATTTTGTTTCTTTCGGATAACCTATAAAAAAAAACATTTTTTCGCTTGGGGTTCTAGTTTGGTTGACATCAATCGTTTAATGTAAGCCTCACATCCCCAAATTTGAGAAAAGATAATTCAGGAGTTTTTCCTGTCCACAACTCGTATGGAGTTTTCTCGACAGATTTGGATGGAACAATATTCAGTGTGTAAGTCGCAGTTAGCAATGCATGTCCCCAAAAATAAAGAGGCAATTCTGTTTGGCACATCATTGATCGAACCATATCAATCAATGTTCTGTTTCTCCTCTCAGATACACCATTCCACTGAGGTGTTCCTAGTGGAGTCAATTGTGGTATGATACCACACTCTTTCAGATATGTATCAAATTCATTACTCAAGTATTCTCCTCCCCGATCAGTTCGTACAATCTTAATTCTCTTATTAAGTTGATTTTCGACTTCATTCTTGAATTCTTTGAACTTGTCAAAAGATTCACTTTTGTTCTTCATTAGATAAACATAGCCAAAACGACTATAGTCATCTATGAACGTAATAAAGTACCTAAAACCATCTCGTGCACTTGTTCTCATTGGACCACATACATCAGAATGTATCAATTTCAACAAGTCTTTTGCCCTTGAATCTTTCTTCTTGAAAGGTTTCTTAGTCTTACCAACTAAACAAGATTCACATGTCTCTATTGCATCACAATCCATGAGACCAAGAAGATTACTATCTTGTAATTTCTTAATGCGTTTCTCGTTTATATGACCAAGACGATAGTGCCATAAGAGAATATTATTTTCATAAGATATTTTGAGTCTTTTGTTATTGACATTTAGAACATGTTTATCGTTCACTTCTAGCAAATATAAACCATCATGAACAGTAGCATTTGCATAGAAAATTCCATCTTTTGCAATATTCATACACGAGTTTGAAATAGTAAATACATAACCATCTTTGTCCAAACACGACACAGATATAATGTTCTTACATATAGACGGAACATAATAAACATTATTCAAATTAATTATTAAACCACTAGATAAATGAAGGTTTATTGAACCAATGGCCATCGCCGAGATACTAACACCATTGCCCACCTTCAAAATGACTTCTCCTCTCTTGAGATGTCTTCTATTCATTAGTGCCTTCATATTTGCATAAATATGAGCACTCGATCTTGTATCAGTTACTCAATCGTGAATAGATGTGGTTAAATTAAATTCATTTCAATAACATAGATACCGTTTGGAACCTTGGGACGCTTCCGCTCTATTTTGCCCGAGTCTAAGTCAGTCTTATACTTTGGACAATTCGCCTTGAAATGTCCTTACTTATGACAGTAATAGCACTCGGTTTGCGGAGTTAACAAGTTTTGATTTTCGCCTTTGGAGGTGCTCACTTGAGCTTCTCCTTTCCCCTTGTTCCCTTTAGGCATCTTCCTTTTTGCCTTTTTCTTTTGAACATTTTTGCTATTCTGTGATTGCAAAAACATATTGAATGAAGTTCCATTATCTCTTTTGGAGAGTATTGTTTATGAACTTTCTAGTAAGTTCAATTACTATACTTGCCAACATGAGACCTTGAACATCCAATTCATTTTGCAATACCTTTCACGCCTAGCATTTTTCTTCATCAGAGGGTTCCATACTTAGTAATGGTGCATCGTGCTCCAATACATTTACAAGATCCTCCTATCTGATGATAAGTTGGAGTTTTACTTTCTAATCTAGAAAATTGAAACTAACATTTTCCAACAAGCACTTTTCGAGTTATGGATTGGATAAGTACGTTGTTTGTCATTCTATAGAAATAAAATTAAAGGATTTCATGTTAATATTTATGTAACACTTCATACTACATATTTAAATTTGTCCATTATGCAGCATATTCAAGATCCTATCATAAATAAAGCGAACTCATCCGAATTATAAAATCAAGGTAAGTAATCTTTTACTAATCATAACCTTTTAGAAAAACTTTTGCAATCGTTTGCAATTTTCTAAACTTTATGACTCTTGTTGTTTATTAAGAAACTTTTCTTATTAAACGATTTTCCCGAGACTTCAAGCCTAGATCTTGACTTCTCTTTAAGTAAACTTATTTTATTGGTCAATATGTTTGTCTATATCATCTCCATAAAATAAATGTACCAAATGCCTCACATTTAATCCATTTATCAATGGCCTGATAATATATCCTAACACATTCCACGATTTCTAAAGATTAAAAATTACACTCATGCATCTTAATAATCTTTAGCTTAAAGTGGATAAAATAAGAATGAAAATTACTTAATTTTTCATTGGACATTTCAAATGTGACTATAGTTTGGTAGGTCATATTTCCATACACCCATACCTATCCTAACATATCATTCACATATAATTATAAAGCACATAACATAAAACAATCACAAAACATTTGCGAGTTTGTATGCCTTTTGCGCTTCTCTTCATCCATTGCTTTGCCTTCTTGCACCATTGGATGAAAAATTGCATAAAAATAAATATGCTGCCCCAAACTTTATTATGAATCCTTTCAAGAATAAAATTTGCTAAGTGCAAGTATTAGGAACCCATCTCATTCTCACAATGCATATGATGTAAAAATAAATAAAGGCATCCTATACATAAAATGCCTTTTGTGCCTAATTAATAAACGCTTATTAAACTTGCTTACAGTTAAATATACACATCACATAAAATTTACATCACACAAGGCATTGGAATGAGACATACAAACTCAGTTCCCTATAAAACAAAAGTATAATAGAAATTGCATACCGATGCACTATTTTGTACCTTTTAATTAATTTCCATTTCTTAAGTAATTGCGGTTCCCTAAATCATTCAAATCCCAAAAATGATTTATAATTCTCTGTTACAATTTGCACCATAGTTTGAAAAAATAATCTTTTAATCATTTAAAAGAAAATATAAACCGTTATTGTCCTTGTCACAGAAAAATTGCGCACTGTTGCTGTTTTGCCTTTGTGACGAAATTTCATAAACCTTTTGTACAGGAAAGTTTTATTATTTCAAAATTAGACTTCAATATCTAAATTTAGAAACTGGTTTCATCAAAATGTGTTAATCCATTTGAGAGAAAACGTTATTTTGATTTCAGAAAAAACTGCTACTGCTGCTGTAAAATTCCAGCAGCGCACTATTTTCATTATTTTTGTTTAATCTCATAGATCTGTCCAAAAACCTTGATCTATATAATTATCCTATTCTAAACTTCTTCTACTGTAGTAAGAATTTTAGAAAATACAAAAATAATTAACCAGTAATCTTATTATAATATTGCAAAACGTGTAACAAAAATTTAGCACGAATTTAGAATCGCAAAACAAAAGAACAATTAACTAAGCACTTATGTAATTAAAATCATATAATAAAATAGTCTAATTAGCAATAATAAAGAACCTATGCTCTGATACCAATTGAAGGATTTCATGATGCGAATCGGGTGATTTTAACATTTTATTAACCGATAACATCTAAGATCGTTCTTATTATTGCTAACTTTCTTTATTTTATTTGCATCACAATCAAATATATTTCTATATAAGAGGATTGTTGAACCATACCTATGGTCTCTAACGAAGTTCTATTCCTCTTCGGTTCACCTTGAATCCGAAACAAGAATGACAGTTGAATCCGTGCTAGCGAATTTCCGTCAACACCTAGCTCTGTCGCCCGTATCTTAATCGATTGCTTAATCGATAGAATATTTTAACAAGTATTTAGAATAAAAGAAGAACAAAGCTTCAACACATGAAGACTTACTTGTCTTCTCTATTTTTCTCATCAGTTTTTACACAAAAACATCTGAATAAAACCTCTCAAATTCGTATAGCATTTAAAGCCACTAACCAGAAATTAAAACATCACTTTAATTTTTGACGTTGCAGCACTAAAATCTTGATAACTCTCTGTAGGAAACTCCAAACGTCTTGAAACTTAGACCATTGGATTCTACACTTCAAGGGCTATAATTTTCATATATCATTTGCCCAAAATGGTTATCGTTTGCTATACTAATTTTCTGTTTAAAGTTGGCTCAAATTCTGACCCGAATTTAAGGCCTTCTTTCTTTCTTCATTTGTTAAAATAATTGGGCTTGGGCTTTAAATAAATTTATACATTTCATAATAATATTCATATATTATTATAATATGTGAAACTTATATTATCCTCATAATATGCACATATTAATAAATTTATTCTTTGCTAGTTAATCACGTCATGTGATATAATTTTCTATTTGTACTTTATTTCATGCAACATGAAACCTTGTACATAGAAAATATATTTCTTGTTTTCATTCAGTTGGTGTAACCTATGTTGAGGATCCATATTATGTTGGCAATGGAATAAATATTTTATTCCATAAACTATAAGCGGTAATTTAGCATACATTACAGTTACCCAAATAATATAGATGTTTAGCAAATCCTTTTACGAAACACGATCCTTCTAGTAATGTTATTAACATTACTTGTGTTTATTCATTGCCATATGATATTATGATTATTATACAAAGTAAGACTGTGTCATCCTCGTATTATAATCTTTTCTTGGTCTCTAACAAGTAGGATTATATACTTATAACTGCACTTCAGTTATATTGGATCCATTTATAATCTCACTTTACCAAGGGGCCCTTTATAATATCATTCCTCAATTAATGAGTGGCAATTAGCTATTGATATATATATATTCCTCCTACACAAGTTACATACAAAGAACTATTACTTTTATCACCACTTGCTTCAAATGGCTTTTAATAATAATTACGTTGCATATTCCTTATGTGAAAAATATATCATATCAATCTTAGAATTAATGACACGATAAAAATATTAATGACACAAACACAATCCATATAATATTTTTATCAATTAGGTCTGTTCAATATATGAAACTTTTCATATACTCGTGTTATTAAATGATAATCCTTTATCAACGTTTACAGAACTACAACGTACTTTTAATCAACACGACAGTCTTATATGGCATATTAGTGTTCCTGCTAATATCCAAGACCTGTGAACATTTTAGAGATATATATTCAATTTATTTAGAGTTCTACGGTTCAAGACCAAGAGCATCTTCTTGAACACTTCTAAATATGAATATAAACTCATGGAACAAAATGTAATAACATCCAATTCATAAATATAACATATAAAAGTAATCATCATAAGATAACTTTTAGAATACAATTCCAACACTTCTGAGTTGGACAAGTGCTTCTTGAGCAGCTCGATTGCTGGTAGGATTTCGTTGTAAATTAGATTTGCCTCAACTTCTTCAAGAGTGTCCGAGAATGATTCATATGCCTGGACAATTCTCAAATAGTATGACTCTTTCACCACGAGATGTAGCTCTTTCAGCATGCATATGGAGTTGTATTGAGTTAGCATCTTCACTGCTAGTTCGATTTGAAACTATACCTTTTCACCTTTAATCTCCAAGAAAATCTAGTCATTCTGACACTGATTAGCGCCCCAAGCGCTAATCATAAGATTATGGTCACCTCCAAGTGTTCTTCCATTTCTACAGCAACAAAATCATAAGAAATAAAAGGTTTACCAACTCAAAAAGAGGAACTCATTGATACTCAATCAAACTGTCATAAAATTTTATATATTAAATTTAAACTGTCACGGTTAATAAAGTTCGGTATATTTTAACATTTTGGGTACTAAATAAATGCTAAAGTTCTTTATATAGTAGCGTATTGCAGGTTAAATTGAATAAAGATAAATTTTAAATATTAATAAAAAAAAGTTATGACATTGGAATCCAATTCATTTATCTAATTGTTTAGTACAACTGTGGGGTTGGCTTATGCATAATATAGCACTTATGCATAATATAGCATAAAAAATGAGATGAGAAAAAAAAATTAACCAAATCATAGAGATTCGTGCTGCACATGCCCAAGGCATCAGCTCACCTGTCTACTTGTTTGCATTTTTGTCTTGATTTGGCGTGGCTTCTGTTTAAATATGAAAAAGAAAAGCCAGGCAGCCAGCTAATTGCGTCCCCAAGAGTCGAAGACCAATCAAGTGGAGGGAGTAATTTGCGTATGCAAGGTGTACATTTCAGTAGGTGAACCGGATAGACAAACTTGCAGGGCACATCTTAATCAAAATGGTGTATGTAATAAGGTGTGTTTGGCATGAGAGTTTAGAGGGGTTAGAGAAGTTTTTGGGGTTAGTTGGAGCTACCTCGAAAATCCCATCCCCTCACTATTCTACCTCGAAATTCCAAAAAATACCTCGAAAATCCCAAAAAATACTAACCTTACACCACTAAACCCACTAAACTCACCCATGCCAAAAGTGCCCAGGTGAACCGGGAAAGTGATAAAACTTTTGGTGAACCAGCAAAGATGCTTCTTGAACATGTCGAGTTTCCAGCATATGCTATGGCATCGTTTACTAGTCCAGCGGGGACCACGGGGCGAATAGCTTTTTCTTCAAGGTGCGTTTACGGAATTACCATAGTAAATTTTGTTCTTTAATGCAAATATTTTTTTTTCTAAGAATATATGTTTTTATTAATATTTTTATGCATATGTATAAATTATAGTTCTTCGATTTTGTTACATTCATGATTTGACATCGATAACGTACAAAAATAACAATTTCTATATGCTGGTTTTTTCAAGCTCTTCTATCATGTTAATGAAAGTTCAAATTGTCATACTATTTAATTGTGTTCTCTTTTGTTCTTTAAATTCAAAACTTTTGTTGTGGACCATTTATAAATAGTAGAGGAATGATGGAGGTATCAATAACGAAGGCATTTGAACTGTCCTCGATAATGCAATCTAAGAAACTTACTAAAAAATTATTTGTGGATGCAGTACTATTCGTTGGTCTATTGATCAAAGATAATATTGTTAGGGTCATGATAATAAATTCAAAACTGACTAAAAACATATTTGTACATATTTAAAAAGTTAAAGACTTCATCTCCATTTTTTTTTAGAAAAAAAAAATATTATCTATGGAAGGAAGGTGATTTCAGAGATTCATCTTAAATATTAACGTAATAGCTAGAGCTCTTAGCCTGTGATGGGATGGCTGAATTAAATTAACACAAACAAACTCTTCTGTTTTGACCGTTAGTTATTTTATAAGATCATTTAATTTTCTTTCTGGCTTTTTTTAAAAATAAAAAACAAGGGTTAAAGAATTAAATATGATACTCTATGACCGATATTACGACAAGTGACATGTACATCATACCACATATAACCAACGCATGATATGACTAGCGTGTTGCATGGCTTGTCAACTGGACCATTATCCTCTGCAGGTTTTAAATCCTGTGGTGCAAATTTTTCGTCTAGGACCGTCCGATTTAATCTTGACATGTAAATTACATGATATCCATCATTAGTTGGACAGCCACGAATGAAAAATTTACACTGCAGGTTAGTATTTTGTTCCCTTATCAACTAGCTTGACGTGACAGCCTCCAACACGTCATGCGACACATAGACTTTGCTCTAGAACTTGGTGCTTAAAAAGAAAGAGGAAATGAAAAACAAGCAAATAGGAAATGAGCTGCCTCTTAAATTTGAGATGTAAGAAAATTCTCTTCTTTATCCTTCAAATATATTGTGGAGCAAGGGCAACTGTTGAATAGGAGCATGACCAGTTCCTTTTCCCATCTTTTCCATCACTTTTCCTCTTCTGGAGCAAAACCGTTGTCTTGTGTATTTATCGTCACAACACATTAGATCACATGTTTATACAAATTATTTTAGAGAAACTTATTGGTTACAAATTTTTGGTTTAAAATTCTTCTAAATAGAACTTTCTTATATTGAAATATAGGGGTGAAAACGGGGAGGATACAGAGCGGATATTGGTTATACCATATCCGTATCTATATTTTTTTCTATACATATACGGAAGCGGATATGTTCGGATACGGATACGGCGCGGATGTTAAACGGATACGAATACGGTTCGGATATTGTCGGATATGGATACGAATACAAATATATTTTGTCGGATACAGTTAATATTTTGCTCAATTTATTTTATTAAACAAAATGAAATATTCAATAGGAAAATAGTGTAATGTTTGCTTTTTTTTTTGACTAGTATGGAATTAACTAAAAAAAATAGAGAATAGAAAAAAAATAATTTTTAATGTTGTTATCATATATAATCATCTTGATAATAGAAAATAAAATTAATTTTATATTACTAATCCAAATCAAAATATTATTATAAGAGAATATATCTAATAAAAGTCTTCTCTCTAATGTAGAGAAGTAATTATATTAATCATCTTGTGCTGTTAAAAATACCGATAAACGGATTAATATATATCGGATACGGATAATATCCATATTTTTTTGTCGGATACGGATACGGATAATATCCATATTTTTTTGTCGGATACGGATACGGATACAGATATGTTCAGATACGGATACGGTTCAGATATTACGCTCATTTTTCGGATTCGAATACGGTTCGGAGCAGAGATTATCCGCACCGTTTTCATCCCTACTAAAATATTGTCCTGACATGGATCCTTTTTCCAAATTTCTTTCACAAAATTAGCATTTTTATTTTATAAAATTATCACTTTAATATTAGAATAAATATGTTTTCTTATATTGTGAATAATAATCTATATCTATACTACTTATAAAAGCACCCGTATAAAAATCGAAACAATTACACTAGAGGGTGTCGAAACAATTGTTATATCAATTATGAATCATTGATTTGTGTGATCTGATCTGATATGCGGTCTAGATGTTGATTTCAGATTAAAAGATCCTTTAACAAAAAAGAAAAGAACAAGGTGGTGTTTAAACAATTTATTTTTTTTGGAAAGATAGCTACATGTATTGCTAGAAGATTCAATCAAATATTTTTATTGCCTAACATTATTTTGTTTTTTTATTTGTCCATATATTGAGGGCATCTTTTGCAAGTATAACAAAAAAGATCTAATTGTTTTTTCTTCACTCAAAATATAATATTTTTCATAATTATAGACTCTTCTCAATCTTTTTAACTCAACCATCATTTCAAAATTAGTTTAAGAAGAAAACATATTGAAAATTGACTGTTAGTGATATATAATAATATTTTGTAAGTTGTAACAAGATAATCACTGTACATGAGTCATGAAGATGTAACTACAGTTGTCCTATCTTTAAAAATTGTGTTTGTTCTCAAAAGAATTAAAATTTTTTTACGTACATAACATACGTTATGGCACGTTTGAATATTGTAGATTTTTTTTTTCTCGAAAAATGTAGCTTATCACATTGTTTTAATCTCGTGCGTAGTTATCACAAATCATAATATACGACGGCACGTTATTTTTTTTTTAAAATTTACTAATTGAGCCAAAGCCAGCACCAGGTTGCTTGTGTTGCCACTTATATTCGAAAATATGATCGCCATAATAAATAGCTAAAGTGAGCTATTGAATTTCGTTATGGAAAAATATCCAATTCGTACGGAAGAAGGTACGGAGGTTATTGATTCTGTTGTTTACATTATCCATCAAAAGTTGCTAAGCTGGCATGTCACGTTATGTGCTTTTTAAATAACCAGTTAACGTATTTAAATAAGACAATTTGCCCGGACAGTGCACCTGACAAATATTATCTATATAACTATACGTAGTATGGGGTTCTTCGTCCATGCTTTAAATTGCTCTAATAGTTTTATTATTTTTATTTTAATAATTTTATATTGTGTCGTGTCGTGTTGTGTTACTTACAAATTAAAATTTAATTTATTATATATAAACTCAACTAATTTAATATTTTTACATAATAATGTCATAAAACAATCTTGCATATATAGTCTGACTTGAGATGTGATTAAGCAAAGTAGTTGTAATATTGTTTATTTGTCTACCCATGTCATTAGTCGCCAAATTAAATAACAAATACGGTCGCCATTCTTGTACGTTTTAGCAAACTAATTGTTTTAAACCTAGCTAGAATAATATAATATGTATGCATAAAAATATATTGGACAATAATACTAATATATAAAGAATATTGGATCATGAATTCATGACCCGTTCAAATTATAATTCAGGGTGAGTCCAATACCTGTGGGCGCTTGGACTACAAGAAAGTGGTAGTGGTAAAGCCCAAAAGAAAATAATAACAATAGCAATAATACTAATAATAATAATAATAATAATAATAATAATAGAAAAAGAAAAGTGGTCGGGGTGGGCATAATACAAAATAAATAAATAAATAATAGCAAAAATACTCAATAATGAAAATAAGCCTGGTGCCTGCCATATACTCTTCTTCAGGCATCAAAGAAAATTATATTTATTGGGAGTTATTCTGGCTCCTATAAATAATTTATTGGAAGTAAATAGTTCCTTTGGCACCCATCAATGAGCAAATCATCCATAAATAATTTGATTTCATAATTATAATTTGAATTAGTAAAATGAATGGAAACTGTTCATCAATATATGATTATTTTCACTACATTTCTGGAGCTCGCCACTTCTGGGACCTGCTATTTTTGACAATGTTCTTTTTCTATTTTGGGAATTGCCGAAGATGTTGACAAATCAGCTTACCACTAAAAAATTATTTGGGCCTTCTTAATTGCAACTAACGGTTAGCCCTATTAAGTAATTAAATTGATAAGTGCTTCGATGTTTTTTTAAAGTGCTAGTTGTTCAAGTGGCTAGCTTATTTTAAATATTATCTTTCTTTAAGGTCCATGACAGCTGCAAAGGAACACCCTTCAACAGCATTTTATTCAGATCAATAGATCATGTAAAGCAGATTCAACAGAGCAATTCAAAGAAAGAAATGGAAAAAGCGCTCATTTTGTTCCAAGAATTTCATTTCTACTCCGATCCATTTCATACTTTTTGCTCTTTTGCAAATTAAGCCCATGGTGGCAAGAAAAAGCTTGGGTAAAAAAAGCTGATCAACTGAATAATTTTAGATATTAGGTAAAGACGAAGATCCTTCAAATTTTGTACTTTGGACTTTAATTCAAACAAATGTAAGACAATATGAAGATAGAATGCCTAGTTGATCCGCCAGCTATAAAGCTTCACAATAAAATAATACAGCTTGACATGGGGATATATAAAAAGATTCCTTAATTGTTGCTAAGCTGATCTGCGACTTTATTAAAAAAATACTTCCAGTACTTAAATATAGCATGTTTTCAGCACGTGTATTATAGACAATTTGCTTCAATAGTTCACGTGATTATAATGCAGGCACTCGGATAAGTGCTCGAATCGCAAGCAGATCGATAAGTGCTCGAATCGAACAACTCCGGTTTCCAGTTTTATGATAAAATTTCGATGAATTTGGTTCGAGTATAATGTAGCCTGAAGTATCGTTCCCATTGTATCTCCAGAGAATTTTTTTTTTTTTAAGGAATGAAGGCAAATCAATCTCAGTAAAAAGTCGTTTGCTAATGGTAATTAAATGGTCCAATTTAGTGCGTTGAGGGAAATTTTACATAGACTGGCTGTGAATGTGAATGGATTGGTTTTGAGTTACCAGTTTGTTAATGGTGAAAGTTTGAAATTTGAAATCAGAAATGGTTTTGCTTTGGGTTTGGTCAAAGAGTAACCTTTCGAAAGACGTGACAAGATCAAACCTGAGCATGTGCTCCTCTTCTAAAATAACAGCAACTGTTTTTTTTTTAGATAAAATAACAGCAACTGTACAATAAACTATTATTTGAGAAACCTGCCATTCTAATCAATCTGTCTATCTTGGTCGCTTGTGATCCCAACTTCCGTCCCCTATCTATAAATTTATAAAGGTCAGAATAATGAGATAGTTGTTCAAAATTCAAAAGAGGAAGATAATTAACTTTGAACAATGGAGGACGAGATGGAGGCCTATCAATACAACTCTTATTGGGAAACAAAAAGGTTCTTAGACAATGAAGAACTCAATCAGAGGTACTGTCATTTTAACACAATCCAATTACAGTTTTCTTCCATTTTATTTCTTCTCCTCTTCATATACCTCTTAATTCTCCCATTTCATAAGCTAATGAGTTCATAAAATTGGATGTAGTTGGGGGATTAACGAGGCGTGCGTTGACTTAGGCAGCTTGACCTCGCCAGACGGTGCAGAATCATCAGGTGCAGCTATCAACAAAACCGTTGTAAATGAGAGGAACAGGAGAAAGAAAATGAATGATAGTATCTGCAGACTTCGTAGCATGGTTCCCCGCATTAGCAAAGTATGGTACATAATTATGCTCCTTTCTATTTTGTTTCTTCTTTTTGGTTTTTTCATTTCCTTTTTGGTTCGTTTACTGTCATTTACATGGATAATGCACATAGAATACAGAAAATAAGATATCTGGTAATTCGATAAATGTCCTGCAATCATTAAAACTTCAAATTCTATTTCCTATTTGGGGTTATTTTCAAGGACTGTTGATTTATGAGTTGATTCCATGAAATAAAAGAAAGAAATCATACTGATATTTAGCTTATTATTATTTATGGGGGAAATAGTAAAAAGAATGTGCCAAGAAATACTATCGAGTCATTCATACTATTGTTGAAGAGAGAGATCTTATAGAAATTTGTTCACAATTAGGCCTATTTGAGGTGATTTTCAAGGACTAAGTTGGTTTCTGAGTTGATTACATGAAATAAAAGAAAGAAATCATGCTGATATTTATCTTATTATTCCTTATTGGGGAAAAAATAGAAAGAATGTCCTACGAAATACTATTGAGTTATTAACATGAGTAATTATTGTTGAAGAGAGATCTTATGAAAATTTGTTTACAATTAGGCCTGCTGGTCCTTACACACTAAACTTAAAACTAATTTTGAAAGAAAACGAGAAGTTATAAATTACATTATTGTGCATCCGTTTTATGAAAAATGCCATGCAAGGTAAAACTTTTGGGCGTTCCTTAATTAAGATCTGCAAATTACATCGCAGATGGACAAGGCATCGACAATTAGGGATGCCATAGACTATGTTCAAGAATTGCAAGAGCAGGAAAGACAACTAGAAGGAGAGATTGCTGAGATTCGATCCCAAAGAGCATCCGAGATTTCTAGCAGCTATGAGTACAATAACTGCGTAAATTATCCTTCTCTATCACCTCAGACTTGGAATTTGCCACCCATTGAACTTCTAGAGGTACCAAAATTGAAATTAGAACTGTATATTAAACTAGAAATGCACTTTTATTATTGCGGTCCATATGAGAACTAATTTAAGTTCTGGCTTTCAAACTAATGCAGCTTAATGTGCAAGAAATCGGTGACGGGAATTACATCATCAGCATGACATGCAATAAGAAGAATGGCGCAATGAGTAGTATGTGTGAAGTTATTGATTACATTGATCTTAAAATTATGACGAGTAACATCACAACTGTATCAGTACATATCATGTTTACTCTTACTGTAAAGGTGTGTTGCCTCTCATAATAAGTTCAATTATAATTGCTTATTATTGTAGCAATGTCATAGTTCCAATGACTAATAAATCATAGTGTATTACTCACAAGAAAGTTAACAAAATATATAATTTACATCAACAGGCTGAAGAATTGACTAGCTTAGAGCTAAGAGAAAAGATTGAGAGTGGCGTTTTCATGATAAACGGACTCAGAAGGCACTGAACTTTGGTTTAATATTTTTCTATTCTATTAGTAATGATGTTAGGCTAATGTAGAACATAAATGTAGTTTTCATGTTTGTTTCAGCTTTTTTTTTTCCAATTTTTTTATTTTCATTTTATTTTTGTCTATGTTTTTGTCAAAGTTTTACAACTAGTTAGTCAATTAGAGCGTGAGGAGTTTTATATTTCCCTATAAATTTAGGCTTTGATTTCAAGAGAAGAAAAAGCTTGCAATCAACCCAGTATAGAACTAAGATGAACCAGACCTGATTCAAAGCTCCTTATGAAGGGAAGAAAATATGAAGTTTTCAATTAAAGGAAAGTAGCGCATATGCTTTAGTACATCCAACTTTCTAATTCAAGAATATATAAGAGATACCATATAAGGCAAATTCGGGTTGGTTCTTAAAATGTTCTTAATCACGTAAGGGGGAATAGAAGAAAAGAATTTAACGAGAGCTAATTCCAACTTGTATATATTATTAAACAACCAGTTGAATTGCCCTATAGAGCCACGGTGTATGAATTATAAATCCTTTGGTTTTCTTACATAGACGCTTGAATGCAACTTTGGTGTTGCAGAAAATGGGTTATCTACTCCCTGCGGGCTTTCAGTTGCAAAAAATTAAAACAAAAATGGCTATCTATTAAAATATAGACAAATGCGTTTAGAAAAAAAACTAAATTTGAAGTCTAGGCGTTTTAGCTAATTGGGTTAAAAGGAACTTTTTTATTCCAGTTGCTTTCCAAAGAATAACAAAAAATAAATTGTGTAATATCAGTAATAGTGCAGCTTAGAATCGTTTTTTAGATTACTGGGCAGCGGCTGCCAAGCTTTTCACACTGTAGAGTGTAGACTGTAGTAGAATCTCTTTACCAGCTCGATATTCAACGGGCTCGACTTTTAAAACGTTAGGCCCAAAATTTTTTCACAAAATTTTTTCACACTGTTGTTAGCGTTCTCTTAAACATAGGTGATGGGCTCCATCAGTTCACAAAATAGTTTAACCAGATGAATTCAAGGGAAAAGATTGAGAACCGTCAGAAAAAAACTTAAACAAATGAAATATTGCTCTCCTAAAGCTATGCAACCTATGCTGATGTTACATTGCGTGCTAAAGGCCTTTGCCTTCTTAATAGAAACGGCGCATAGATCCTACAAGTTATGACTCCTCAAACTAGCTACACTAGAACAATGGTATACATCAAGATTCTCATTCTACATATAATAGAATAATCTGAACAGAATGGGGCCATTTATTGTGAAACCTTTAAACGAACAAAAAATTATAATAATGTACAAATAAGAATATCCAAACTTGCTCTAGAGCTTTGAAAAATTTTGAAAAATGAAAAAGAAAAGTACATGAGAGAAGAATTCTTTAGCTGCCTACTATGTGGCTGAAGCCAGTGTACCTATACTTCACAACAATCTGTTCCCCACGTCACAAAAAAAAAGGACGATAACCTATAATTTGTTTTAACTGCAAACAGAAAAGAAGATAATGTAAGAGTACGACATATGCGTGCTATTGGATTAATTTCTAGAAACAAAAAGGCACCTGACAAACATTTGTGCAAAACAAAAAATTGACATGCCTAAAATTTAACCTATTGGCTACCTACTCCATTTACATCATAACATGCGAAACCTTAACTCTTTTTCTCTCTATTCTTAGACAAAGGCATATCAGTAATTGTGGAATCTTGAAGTGGTGGTTCAACATAAATTAAAATTTTCACAATCTACAAAATGCATGACACATTTAGCATGTTTCATGAATATATGTGCTATTTCAAAGTTTGTAGTGCAAAAATGAATATTTTCCAAATTTTAATTATCAAAACAGTTCTTTCAAAAGCAAAATGCCCTTGGTGAGTTACCTTAATGTATAGAGACATCATATAGAACTAGCGAGCATAGCATGCAAAATGATCCAATATATCAACACGCCTATACGCAATGTTGGTTGTCTCATGAGCAGACGGTCACCAGAAACCCTGATATCATAGCCACAAACAAAATGAAACAAATTTTAAAATATTACAAAGAAGCATTCTGGGTATAAAATTAGACAAAACCAGGAGAAACAACATACCACATTCCATCCACTCTGTCGGCTAAACGCCGAGTAAATCTTGGGACAAAGCGAGACATAGTAAGTGGCTTGAATCCATGTGCTGGCAATAATTAAAATAAAAAATTTGTTTATTTTCTTGGATCTGCGATTTTAAATGGTTTATACATAAAAATACCTTTATCACCAATTTGCTGATATCCTGATCAAGCACAAAAAGGCTACATCCCAAGGATAGAAATACAGATTGATCCTCATATCATATTTTTCTTATTAGTATAGTATTTCATTTAAATTACTCATTATATATACCCAGCCCTTGCCGCCTCATTATAAGTAATTGTCAGAAGTGAAAAATCATGTCATTACCTTTATCATCATCTTCATCCAAAGGATGGTCATGCACATCTTGGTCGATAGAAATGGCAACTTGGTCACTACCACCATTATTATTATTATTGGTATTGTTGCCTTTTCTTCCTGATCTTACATTCATCACTGTCTCTCTCTGTCCATACATAAATAATAACCGATCATTAAAAGAAAACAAGAAAATGTAAGTGAGGGTGTCATACAGCAGGAATGATACTGAATGAAAACTTTTACACTAACCGCATGCTCGATCTCCAAAACACCTGACGTACTTGCACCAACACTCCTTTCCCTCAAAGAAGATTCAAGCCCCTCACATTTTCGCACCAGATCAACAACTTTACCTCTCTCAATCTGCAACAACGCATCCCTACTTTGCATGCCTACATGTAACTCATCTAGTTCTGCAACTACAGACCCTAATTTCCTATCCAATGCTTCCGTGTATTCTTTTATCTTACCATAATCCAACTCATCAGATTCATTATAACTCAAGCCAAATCTCAAAACCAAGGTTTGGACCCATTTCGCAATGTCTTGCAAATGAGCCGCATACCTCTTGTAGGTCTCGTCAGAGGAGAGGAGTTCGTTCGTAACTCGAGTCGCTTCTTGTCGCAGGAAAGATATTTCCGAGTCACGACCTTCCAGTTGCAATTGCAGGTTTTCAACTTCCACAATTAAATTTTCTGAAAGGTGATGCAATTCATCAAACTTGGCTGTGGCAATGGAGAGCTTCTTAGAGACCTTGGAGTTAGAAACTTCAAGATTTTTAAGGGAAATTTCTTTCTCTTGCACAAGATTCTGCAGTTGTTTGTTCTTTATCTCCATTTCCTCCATCTCCTTTTCCTGCTCATCAAGTGCTTGCATAAGGGACTCGATTTCTATAAAAGCAAAATTAAAGAAGAGATTTAGGTCAGATGATAAATTATTATTTATGCTGATATGAGAAAATGCTTATGCTGTTTCAACTTTCAACTCATTCTCATAAAAATTTTATATATCTTTACGTTTGAACTTTGAAGGAAGCTTGTCCATATGAAAGTCAATATTCAATGGAGGCATCCAATTGAGTACTACCAGAGTGGCAAAAAGTATAAACGTTTTAGTCAACTACCTTGTTCCTTCTTAGCTAGAATGTCAGTATAATAGCTGACCCTCTCACGCAACTGATTTGATGAGAACTCAACGTCTTGCAACTGACTCAGATGCAACTGAAGTGCTGCCTTCTCACTTCCCATTGCATCGACTTGTTTCTCCAGTTCACGAACTTTCTTCTCACTATCCCTGATTTGAGATGAGAGCTCAGAGCTTATCTGAGTTACTTGCAAGTCCTTTTCCTGCAACTCTCTTTGTAACTCCACAATAGTCGATTTGAGTTCCTTTGTTCTTACTTCACTTCGTATTGCACCTACAAGCCTCTCCACTAGTAACTGGATATGAGCTTCATTCATAAGGGGAGTTGCATGCAAATCATGCCATGGCCTGTTAGTCAAATCTGCTTCTGCCTCGTCAATCAAACGGGAGCAAGATTCATACAGCAAAGACAGGTGGTGACTTAGCAAAGATTTCTCTTCTTCCTTCTCCCGCATTTCTGTACGCAATTTGTTTACATCTGATTGTAAAGACTCAAGCTCCTTTTGAGCAAAGCTCATGGATCTTAGCAAATGTGTGCCTTTTTGGTCAACTAAAGAGGCCGCATTGTCTATACTTGTCTTCAAATCACTGAGGTCTTGTGCACAGGCGTGTATATAAGCAATTATATTTTCATCCCATTCATCTGGCTTCGGTCCAAAAGGATAGTGATTGGCATGGTTACTCTGTAGCAATAATAATCCATAAATTAAAACAGAAAAATTCTTAGAGACAAAATGATGTGAAACAAAGATAACTGCGTTTTCCCGTAATTATCATCAGGCTTAGCATACTGGTCTCTAATGTACACTACCAGAACCTAGCATCATACAGGTACTGTTCTAGAGCTACAGCAGCTGATCTCTATGTCTACCAATCTTAGTGTTGTACCGAACATCAAGTATGGCCCATCATTGCTCTTAGTATGTAACAAAGTAGTCTCATAAGTCATAACAATACCTTATTTATAACTCTAGTACGATATTATATAAATAAAATAATGATACCTGTCTGGTTGAGATATCCTCGTCCAATAACCTCAGAGATGAAGTATAGTCAGGAGAACCGCCTGGACCGTCGTCAACCCCACTGGCCATCAAGCTCATAAACTCCACCATGTATGACATAATTCCCACATCTTTATGCAATTTACCAACTATACTGCTCAAAATCTCGAAAGAAATATCTCTCAATTTTCCGACAGCCAGGCTCATCTCCCTCATCCCCTCCATTTGCTTCCTCCTCATCCTCTCCAGTTCCTCCTGTAACATGTCGTTTCTTTCTTGCGACTCATTAAGCTCTGCCAGGAGAAGCTCGGTGGCACGCCTGGACTTGTTTGCCTCAGCTTCTGCAGTGGCGACTGCCATTTTCAAATCAGTGTTAGATTTCAAAATTGCTTCTACTTTTTGAATGGGATCAACCGAGTCAGCATCTACAGTGTGTAAAACTGTTGAAAATCTATCTAACAATTGGCTGTTCCCCTCCAGGCGACTAAGAAGAGAAGACTTCTCTGCTTCTAGGTTTTCGATCTGTTGCTTCAGGCCATCCCTTTGTTGCACCAGCCCCTTCCCTTTACGAACAGCCACATTCAATTTCTCTCTCACTTGATTTAACTGCTCTTGAAGCACATTTTTTTCTTTCACTGTACTCTCAAGCTCAGAAACTAGCTTCTGCTGTTTCTCTGGCTCATGGGCCCTCTCCTCCTCTAATAGATTTATTCTAGAATTCAGCATCCCTAGCTCCTGTATGTGTTTGTCCTGCAATTGATGCAAATTATTTAACTGTTCTTGCAATGTATTTCTCTGTCTCACAGTCAACTCCAGCTCACTTTCCAATAAGCTAATCCTCCCATTCAATGCCTCTGCCTCTTGTAATTGCCTTTCTTGCAGATGTTGCAACTCTTGTTGCAAGGTATTTCTATGTTCCACCACCAACTCCATCTCAGCTTCAAGCTCTTCATGCTTCTCTGATGAGTGGGCCCTCTCCTCCTCCAACATACTTATCCTCCTGCTTAACTCCTCCATTCCTTCCAATTGCTGTAGAAGGGAATCCCTCTGCTTTGATGCCAACTCATGCTCACCTACCACCTCTTGATAATTTTCTGACATGTGCGCCATCTCCCCTTTTAACCTCTGAACCTCTTCGATCAGAGATTTGTTTTTCTCCAAAGCCTCCAAATCAACAGGATCCCTCGACTTAAAATTGCCAATATTTCTTTCCTCCAAGAGTTTATTTAATAATTTTTCCAAAATATGGACAGAACTAACCCCAGATAATTCCTCGTAGCTGTCATCACCGGGAAGGGCTTTCTGGACAATGTCAACTAGCCTCAAAATTTCATTTTCAGCTTCAATCTTCTCAGAAATCTTCTCCCTGAAGCCAGAGAGTTGTTTCCTCATGTTCTCTCTCTCCACCTCATAATCAAACCGAAGCTTATCAAGGCTGTCTGAGAAGAATTCCTTCTCTGATTTGACAGCAGCCAGCTCAGCATTCAGTTCAGAGATCCTCTTGCGGGATCCCTCTAAGTCAACTATCAACATCTCCGACGATTCTTCAAGGGGCTCAATTTTCAACTGGAGAGCATCCCTCTCCCTTTGTGTATCGAAAAGCGTGTTTACCAGCCAGTTGATCCTCTCCTCTGCATCCAAGTCTCTGATTTGAGCTGGCATTATGCTGATATTAGCAAGAACCTCTTCCCATTTTTGAATAATGCCATTTCTCTCCAATAGAGACTGTTCCAGAATGTTGTTGTGCTCAGCTAGCTCACAAAATTTCTTCTCCAGTGTAGCATACCTGAAAAATTAGAGTAATATTACATCTCAGAAATGCAGAATTGTAAATTTTGACAATGCATAAATGGCAAAACAAATGACCACCAGTTCAAGAAGATTAGTGCTTTGAAACATCCACAGCAATGAAATTCATTTTTACATGTCATATTGATTTAATTGTATGTTCTTAAACTTTGCATGCCTCCTGGAGCTTAATCAATTGTAATATTGTATTAAATGAAGGTATGCACTTCTTGCTTGAAAGTGCTAACATTTTTTGTCCTTACCAGTACCAGTCAGAGTCCTATTCACACAACAACAAACAAATAAAGCCAAATAATACATATCAAGCGGAACCAATAAGAATAAATATATATACCAGTATCTGGTACTTAATACATGATACAGTTCACAGTTCCAGATACGGCCCAAATTTCCAGAATCTGAAATTATAGCATATCAATAAAAATTTGAAATACCTGTTCATCTCATCGTTTCCAGCATCTGAACTCTCTTGTGGCAACTCAACTTGCACAGGACTCTCAACCTGCATGGAACTTGAGTTCCAACTTGGCACGGCCATTCTAGATAGCACCTCCACCTTCTCCGCAATATCTCTAGCATGGAATTCTTCGGGAAAATCCAAATCCTCCAGCACCTCCTCAATTCTCTGAATCACTGAATCCTTAATCAGAAAGGAATCTCTCAGTACATTATATGAGTTCCTTATATACGAAAGCTCAGATTCCAAGGCTTCAATTCGATCAGCCTCTCCATAAGATTTAAGCTTGTCCTCAGCTTCCGTGAGCTGCTGCATGCATCTTTCCAGTTCGTTGGATTTCTCCTGTAAAGACTGCTTGAGGCTGTCTCTTTGAACTATTAACCCTTTTCCTTTTGACACAGCAATGCCAAGTTTCTCTTTCACAGAAGAGAGCCTCTGCTCTGACTGTAACAGTTCAGTTGTTTTCTGGTTCAGCTCAAGTTGAGATTGTCGAATGGCTACTTCCATTTCCTTCAAAGAGTCCCTGAGCACTTGAATTTCAGTTTGTTGTTCAATATTAGAGCCACTCAAAAGGTCCATTCTTTCTGTCATCTCACTTAATTTGGGTAAGAGATGACTGCTGAGTAAGACATGTAAAGGTAGGGCCCACTTTTCTGGGGAGATGTCAGGCATAGCATTAGCCTCATACAAGTACTTCTTGGATAAATCAATCTCTGCAAGTACTCGGTCATGTTTTTCAAGATACAAAGCAACTGATGACTCGAGCTGTGGTAAAATGGAATTAAGCAACTCATTTTCTCTGTCTCCTGATGCTACATCAGCAACCTCCTCACTTTCCTGCATTTTATTGGCCAGAGCAAGGCATCTCACATGCAACTCCTCCAGGACCAAATTTTTACCCATCAAAATCGATTCCAGATCTTTCTTGATCAAACAGAAATCATTCAAATTCTCAGACAGAGAATTGCATTTTACTGACAACTCCTCAGCTTCTTTAGATTTGAGTGCTAGTGCGGACTCCAGTTCCTTTTTCATAGACAAAAGGCCTGCACCTTCTTCGACCAACACCTGCACACGTTCTATTAGCCCCTCATAGCTGTTGGAAATCAGCTCTAGGTCATCTTCACTAGACATTATTTCTCTTGCAACATGTTCTGAATAATTACTGGTGTTTTGAAGCTTATCATGCATTTGTCGAATAAGCCCAAAAGAGATCTCATTCCTATTTTGCAGCATGCTATTCTCCACTCGGAGGTTCTCAATAGATTGGATGGCAAAATCGGTCAATGCTAAGAGGATAGGGCTCACATCATTACAGTCAGGGGACAACTTGTCTGGGATTGAAAGCCCCTTACAGGAGTTCAATCTCCGGATTGCCTCAGAAAGCACACTAGCCATGTCGTCTCTTTCTTCCTGGAGCTTCTGGAACCTGCCATTTGTCTCATTTTGCAACTCTTCCAGCTGGCCCAAAAGTCTCACTGCCTCATCATCAGCATCTTTCTGTACACTTGAAAATTGCTCGTGCAAATTGTCAATTTTATCCTGATAACTGTTGAATATTACAGAGAGTTCATCAAGTTTCTCTTTAATAGCCGTACAATCCTCCTTCGAGTTTTCACCCTCATACTGGTCATTTGTATTCATCAGGTCTAGCTTCATTTGATTCAAGGCTCTTTCAAGACTTCCCACGAACTGCACACTAATTTCATAAGGATCTTCAGAAACTTCAGCCGAGTCCACTTCATCAGATGCAACAGTACCAACCTGAGTCACTTGGGACTCATATGCCTTGATCAGATTTGTTATTCCCCCTCTCTTGTTAAAGGAAACTGACCTGTCCTGCATACTCTCAATTGAACTTCTCAAGTTTCCCAGAATATTCTTTGACTCCTCAATGTGCACATTCAATGTGCTATAATTTGGGTAAGTTGAGGGAAATTTTGGCAAAGTTGTAGAATTTTCAGCAGCCTCAATAAGGATGGATCTGTGCAAGTTGAAGCTAGATGATAAATATATGTTTTCTTCAACAAGCCGCTCGACACAGGTCCCTGTTTCCTTTATGCTTGACTCAAGTCGGACCAATCTCTCCTTTTGTGCCAGCAACTCAGTAGAAAGTTCATTATTCTCCCTGGAGAGAATATCATTCACACCCTCCAGTTTCTCCCTTTCCTGTTTAATAGAAGCATTCTCGCTCTCCAAAGCCTCCACTTGGGAAAAAGCAATTTCCATCTTCTCTTTTGAGATTTCCAATTCAGTTTCCAACTTCTTGCATTTTGAGTTGCACAAATCGATATCCTCCCTCGCACGAGCGAGCTGTAGGTCCACTTCCTCCTTTGCCCTCATAAAATCTAGCAATTCTGACTTGCACTGCATCAGTTCTTTCGATATTTCAGTGCTTGAGGCCATTTCTTCATCCATTTTGGACTGCAGAAGATCCCTTGAGAGCCCCATGAGGTAAAGCTCTCTTTTAATACTCTCCAATGACTCCTCAACTTGTGTGCCTTTTGCTGAGATTTCAGCTCCACGGTTGGTACAAACACCAGAGTCCTCTTCAAGAGAGGTTGGATGTTCTGTAAATATTGTGGAAATCACATTATCAGGATTTAGATCATGTTGCAGTATTTCTGAAGCACTAGTTTCATTCCTGGAGCAAACTTCCCTGGTTCTCTCTCCATCTGCATCTTCCCACTCTTCAGCAGGTGTAGACCTGTTTTCTGTCTTCTCTTCATGGATTGAATTTTCAGAACCGGAATATGAAATTTCCTGCATTGTCCCTACCAAGATATGAGTGAGAAATACAAAATTGCATTGCCAATTGAACTATGATTACGAAGTGTGCATACTTATGTGACTGGTTTGCAAACTTAGCCTTTTTGCCAAACAGGTTCGAGCTTCAGTAATTTAGAAAACCATTACATTATACCTTGTAGTTAGAAGGGTCTGCATCTTCTTGGTTTCTTTTATCTTCTAGGGTGCCATGTAGAGAAGTAGATCCAGAAGCTTCTACTTGGTCCGAGCTTGTCAGTACAGTCTCAGTTTCTGTAACCTGGACGTACAATCAACAATTTCAGCACCATCCAAATTGGAAGAAGTTTTAGAAAGAATACATATCTGAAAAGATTCAAATGCCTTCATATTTCATGCCTCCAATTTCTAATGCTGAATAATAGAAATTCTCAAAATTGAATTTACAAAATAAACTCACTAGAGGTGATCTATATTATTTCCACTACACATACTTTACAAGTTACATTTTGACTTTGTTTTGATCAGAACAAACATAATAAAAACTCAATTCTCCAGAAGTTTCTGACATCAGTGAAGATTGACGATTTTTGGTGCATAAACAATACAAAGCCAGCATGTCCTAACTTTTATTGATTGTGTAGAAACAGTGCTAATGGATTCATTTTGTGATTTAAGTTACCAAACTTTTAAAAATGAAGGCATAACAGGGGACCAAAAGTGAAGGTATTTTTTGTGAACCCTCATCAAAATAAAAGTTTCAAGTGAAAAACCTTAATGTGTAATTTTGTCCAAACAAAGGTACTAATCTGTAGGTATAATAAATCCCAATGGTACCTGCTGATCAGTTGCATGGTTCACTGATACATCTTCTGTATCTTCCCTCAAATCTTCGCCAACCCCATTACCAGATGCCAAATTGGCATCCAGTTGTTCTGCATTTGCAGTAGATACTGCCTCGAGATCTGTGCTCTTGTTTGATGCCTTCCCTTTACTGTTGCCACTGTTACTATTGCTTCCTTTGTTATCCTTCTTCTTTCTGTATTGCTGAAGCTGATGTATAACACAATAAAAAATGCAAAATAAATCAAAAATGAACACAAACGAAATAACCAACAAAAAAATCGATTAAATTATAAGAAAAGAAACCTTTTTGCGCCCAGCGGCTAAGAGATCATTCCGGTTCTTCCCCTTATCCATATCATGCTCGGATCCAATTACCCCTAAATTCACAAAAATGCCAGATCAGACTCCAATAGCGGACACCAATTAGTTCAATTCTCACAAAATAGTACGACGAATTTCTGATTACAAACATCCCATCCCCAATTCGTACCAACAAAATTAACAGAAAAGAATCGAACCTTGGTGGAATCTGAAAGAGGAAATGAAGGCGAGCGAAGAGAGATTCTAATTGGTGGAGAACCTTCTAAAATGAACCCTGGAATTTGTTGAAATTTGTTTTCAGTTGCTCGTTGGTAGAGGAACAACTAATAATAAGGTTTCTTTTCGAGCTGGTAGCGTGGGCTTGTCCTCGTGTCGGTTGCTTCTCTCTTCCCCCTTTCGAGTTTCGAGCGCTGTCCAAGCAAGCAGGAAGGAAGGCGTTTCAATTTTATTTTTTGGAATTTGAATATGCAAAATACATAATTACTTTTCTTTTTTTTTCTGTATATACCCTCTTGAATTTCACGAATTGACTCGAAATGTCATACATAAAAGAAACTGTTCTGTTCGCTCAGAAAAAATATATATATATATATATAAATATTTTTTTTCTCCTTTTACAGGGAGATTTTGTGAAAATATTAAGAATAATTATTGCAAGCGTTGATGCGTGTTCTAGGAGGAACAGTAGTTAATTCGAATTAATAACTAATAATTATTCAAAGTTTGAATTTGTTTGCTAATCATAAAATTGTAGTCAAAATAATAACTTTTTTATTAGTTCATTGAAATAATATTTTTCTCCAGTTATTACTTGTATTGTTAGTTCAACGTTCATCCAAACACACTCAACAATTTTATAGAAATTTATGTTGCTAGAATGAGCATTCAACATCGATTCAAGGTTTTTAATTGTAAGTGTGCCTAGCCAATACGCATGAGTCCTGGTGTTCAGCATCGGATACCTTCACTTTTTTGTTTCGGCATGATTTTTTCTAAATAATATATCTTTACGTACAAAAATATGTGCATTATGTAAATGAAGCATATTTTTCTTAAATAAATATGTTGCGCAAATAAAGCGTCTAAGTAAATGGTCCCGTAATTTTTTATAGTAAAAATAAAAAAAAGGTGCTGTAAATTTTTTTGCAATTTTTTTTTCGCAACAATGGGGTCTGCACAGTGTAGACCGCCTCATAGGCAACACAGTGAGAAAACGGTTTGCCTATTAAATACTAGCAGCAGTGCCCGCTCAATGTGCGGGCGGACTTTAAAATGTGATATGTGAAAATGAAACTATCTAAAATAAAAAATTTTGTATATTGGTTAGGTTTGTAACAAGAGTTTTGTATTTGATACAAGTATTTTGGTGTATTTTCATATTGAAATTCTAGTACAGGGTTTAGACCAATGTTTTGTTACGTAAAGCTTACAAAATCTGTCCTCAAAAAATTAATTGATATACTCCAACGGCCCAACCTGAGTTGTGGGAACCCAAGTAGACCAGAATCATGACAACCCATAAACTAAGCAGAAGGAAATCAACTTGACCTAAGGCCTAACTACTGGTAATAAGTAGCCAACTTGCGACACAATATCTGAACCTGCCAGCACTGCATATTGCAACAAAGTGAAATGAAAAACTTAATCAGTTTAGTTGGCATAAGAACTCAGAATGATTAAAATACCACACATGATTGATAAAGAAATTAATAAGAATATGGAAAAAAAATTTGTTGTCCTTGAAAAATCTGAAACAAACCCTCTCAGAAGTTATGTAAGCTTTGCTCAATAACAAATTTCAAGTCTCTTAGAACCTGAACCTTGATTCAAACTTGTCCAGGAAATAAATTTGCAAGATAATTTTTTTTTTTTGAAAGGAAAACCAGATAATTCAACATAGCTGATTGGGAGCTCAAGGCATTGTTACAAAATTCATACCATCTTGCAGAGCTACCATAACGTCAGGTTCACTCAATGCTGACATTATTTTTGGATCCTGTTAAAAAAAAATTTGAACAAAATAATCCACGGATTGGCAGAAATTAATAATGGTAGGATGAGGAAAAAATTTCTCTGAATTTAGATTGAAGCCCTCTGCTAAGTCGCATGAATACCACTGGTTGATGCCAATGCTCTAGTACTCAGCTTGTACTTCTAAAAGCACCCATCTTATAAATACCACCTTGTATTAATTTGAAAGGACGAAATCACGCTGTTAAACTATTTGGAAAAACAATACACATCATAACAAATAGTCTAAACTTCAAAATGATGCCATAATAAAGGAGAGAAACTGCTCTGTACCAGAAAACATGTCAAGCAACTTGACTACACAGGTAGTTTTAGATTTACAGCTTCTCCCCATATAACCTCACCTGAAGATTTATCAGCTGCAATGAAAATAAAAAAACATCAATCACTTTTTTTTACTTTAAGAAAAAAAAAAGAGAAATTAGGAGTGCAGAGAAGAAGATTGTTAATTGGAAAAAATTAAAAAGAATTTGCTAACCTAATATGTAAACGTGTAAAACACCACCAAATTGTGAAATTAATATATGCACTTACAAGCAATTACAAAGCTTACTTATCTGCTCTTCCTTGCTTGTTTTCTTTAAGTCAGATGCCTAAAGTTTTTCATATCAAACTATTAATGTTAATTCCAATTAGAAGTGCAAGAGGAAGATTTAAGAAAACTTAAATGCAAAAAGAAATCTTCAACCTAAATTCTGACGATCATCTTCAAGGAAAGAAAAAATTAACCTTAAATAGGTACTGGAAAACATCATGTATAAGAGATGATGATTCACAGATATGGTATGAAAGTGCAATATTCTTTAACCAAGACATAGTAAAGCCAAACAAAAAAAAATTTTGCATGCATAGCGCAACAAATTAAACAGTGTCCTGGTTTGGTCAATCCTAATTTGTTCTGGTAGCAAAACATAACTATACCTACCAGTGGATTTATCAGTAAGTCATAAAGCATTAAAAGAAATAAAAATGAAGAAGAAGAATAGAGAAGCCACAATTGGTATAACATAACTTATATGGCAGGCATTGAAAAGGCACTGATCTATTTGAGAAGCAATTTTTTTTTAAGACACCTAAGAAGCAAATTTGTTAATTACACAAATCAGATGACAAACTTCATGGCTTACCCATAGGCAGAAACATGCAAAATCAAAATTGTAACTAAAATATTAAAATGGCACAGTAACCTAACTATGAGGGAGTTTATATGGTTAATCCTAAGCGGTCTTGTGACTCTTGTCACCGCAAATCAATACAACAGGTCAAACACACCAGAATTGAATGTCTTAAGAAGCCCTTGAAGTAATTACATTAGTATATCCTTCTTTATATGGTTAATTACCTAAAGTTTAACCAAATTCCTTCTTTATTGCTCTTGTTCTTAGCATCTTCACTGCCTATTACAACTGCCAAGTGTCGAAGCCGGATTTCTTAATTGTATAATCAGAACAGATTTCTTAACTGTATATTTCATCTCTAAGTATAATTAGTTTATGCACAAAATATCAGATTTCTTAATTGTATAATCAGAACGATAAGAAAATTAAAAATAGGCATACCTGAGAACAAGGTTAAAATCACGGAGAATGGAAAGCATCTTTCTTCGAAGTAGTTCTGTGGCCAAAATTAAAGGTGCAAAGCAAACATCAACAAAAAATAATCAATTTTTGTAATAAATTGTGGGATTCACAGACTTGAGCAGCAGGAGAAAGGAAAAAAAAAAAACAAAGCCTAAATTAGTTAATTTCAATCGACCTTGGTGATGGTAGCCTCATACCGACAACCTCTTGGGCATTGTAGACTAAGTCGGTGACGATCTTTCTCCCCAATTTGCAATCGTCAGTGTTGTAATAAAGAGAGGCACGATGAGACAGTGGGTGGGGAGTCGGAGGACAGAGATTTACACGTCGGCTGTGCCGAAATGAGACGATAGGAGGCTGGGAGCGGCTTGGGCGACTGGGTCAGACGGCTCGTGGCGGCACTAAGAGACACAAACCTTCTTCCGAGTATGCGATTTTATCGAAGAGAAGCGAGGCAAGAATGCAATCTAGATTTTCTTTCGATTAGATTGGGTTAAGATGGAGAGAGAGGAGAAGGAGCGAAAAGAATGGAGTCGAAGAGGAGAAGGAGAATGAAGAGGCGCAGGAAAATGAAAGGGGAAAATTGGACAACACAAAACCTAGATCTCGCTGATGAAAAATAAGGAAATGTTTTTGGGGTGGTTGAAACCCTGGTGAATGTGGCTAGATAAATAGAAATGGAGCGAACTAAAGAAGCACAGGAAGAAATAAAAAGTGCGAGCAAAAAAAAAAAAAAAATGAAAGAGCGGAGCATCGAACCCAGAGTATACGGAGATAAACACACTTAAATAACAACCATCAGCGCCTTTGACTCTTTTCCGTCCAAGAATCCGACTTTTTGTCTCAAGTATAAATCTAAAACGTATATCATATCAAATTGCACAGATCAATGGTTTATAATTGATGTTAACAATTGTTTGAACTCCCTTTAGTGATTTTTGTTATGACCTTTCGCAAGGTGCATTTATAAGTAGTAGAGATGTTTTGATTATTGATTTAAGTAATTAAATCATTTAAATATAACGGTTCTAAGATAATAGGAAAACGTCTTAATAAGTCTAACAAATGTTGAACCAGTTAAGTTACGAGGATATTTGAAATTCAATTTGCTAATCTAAGATGTTTAAAATTTTAATAATAAAATTAGCAATCATCATATTATTGACACTATTAACGAATTTCAACATTCGTAATGAAATATTCAACCTCGATACTATCAGCTGTTTTACAATAGCCTATCATCGTTTTAATGATAAAATTATTGCTCGACTAGAATAATCATCATCATCGTTATTATTATTATTTGCATACTTAAACTATTAAGTTCTTACTCGAAATTACTAAATTTGAAAGAACTCAATAAAGAAAACAATCCATATCTCCATTTGACCCAATAATTCTCTTCAAATGTAGTTGAACTAAAATCAACTCTATTTAAAGTCCCAGAAAATTCGTAGGTCGAGTTCAGAAGATCCAGCAACTATTAAATTTGGCAAAAGAATAAAAAAAAATAAGGGTAAATAAATTGAAGAGCGTGCTCGACCCACCATACGGTGAATCCTCCATACTAAGTGCCCATTGATCCTTACCGCATAAGTGCCGAAAAAATTAAAAGTAGGTTTAAGTTAATTAAGAATTTTAATTATAGGTGATTTGTATTGAGAATTTTGAACATGGTGTCGCAAGATCGGTTTCCTAAAAACCGACACTAGTTCGGATTCCAGGAAACCGATCTAAGCTAGTATTGGATTTTCAGAAACCGATCCTAGGCTATATACTGTTCCACCTACATATCGATATTAATCTAAATTTTAATATAGATTATATATTATTTTATTATATTTCCCGCTCAAAAAATGTATTTTTGTTTTGTATAAACATATTGTATTTGTTTGTATAAACGTACTGTATTTATTACTCTCACCTCACTGTATTTATGTTTCTTTATTTTTTTTTTACTATTTTATAATTTTTCATACGTCCGTATCAACATCTAAAAATAATAGTATTAGTGAAAAAATAAAAATAACAAATAAGTAGTCATAATCATAAATGCATAACATACTACTAGTCATCTCATCATAAATACTAGTATGTCATCTCATCATAAATACATAAGTATGTAGGTACTACTAATCGTCATCTGTAGAAGAATGAGTAGAGCACTCATCCTCATCTTGTGTCGTTGTCTCGTGGAGTTCTCCACATGCCGATGCTGCCCAGGGGCGGAGCCAGAATTTGAATTTGGAGGGACAATGGGCAATGGCTGACATCTATTATTTCTGATGTTATTATTTTACTAGTTAGTACAATGCTACTATTTTTTTTTTACCAGTATCATAACATAAGGGGCAGAACTGAATATAATCAACGCAAAATTCTTTGCAAAATAATAGTTGAATGAGTTATGCATAATCTATTAAATTTTGACAAATTATCCATTTTGTAATAAACAAAATCAGAACATCAAAACAAAATTATAAAAATGTGCCTTAATTTTTCACATAATCATTCAACGAGAACCGAGAACAATAAAACATTTCAAGGGTAGAAAAAACCTGGCACCTGCTAAATGGTAGCGACAGAGGTGGGAAATCCGTCGGAAATGGAGCGTCAAAGCGTGACAGGGTGTTGAGCCGTGCAGCCGGACAGACTCCCTTCCCTTTCGGTTTTCCTTGCGTTGCTAAATTGTGAATTCACAGAAGACGAGAGATATTTGGGGCCGAACATGAGCTTTTCTTTTTAGTTACATTGTTTATTGTTAGAGCCCAATTAAATAAATACAAAGAAATAACATAAGGACTGACCGAACATGGGGTAATATGCATCTCTGACTTCCTAGTTCCTATAATCATATATATCTAGTTTTGAACTTTCCCAAATATTGAGGGGGGCCAGGCCCCCCTTGCCCCCCTACTGGCTCCGCCACTTATTGCTGCCATTTAGGATGGGTTGTATCAAGGTCATCATCTTCTTCATTCACTGTAAAATTTTATTCAACTAGGACATTAGGGGATGAGGGTTATGGATTTGCATGCGGTGCTGAGGGTCCCGGATTAATATTGTTTTTATTGCAAATGATAATAATAATGAGATTCTTTATCAAGGTGAAAATCAAACCTGCACGAACCGAAGCTGGTCAAACTGAAACTGAGATTCTCTGGTCGGCGACCAGCTGGTCGACAGAGGATCCGGACCGTCTGATTTAAACTCAACGGCTAAAGATGTCCCGTACATAATAGGCAGGACCGGTAGGCCCGAAAAAAATGAACCGTTGAGATTAAATCGGACGGCTCGGATCCTCTGGTCGGCAGAGGATCCTGATTAGGTCAAACTGCATGATGGTCAGCCGATCATCCTCAACATCCGTATCAGGAATGTCATCGATATTATTTGGAAGTCCTTGGAACTCTAAGAGCTGTTGTAGTTTGTACTCAGACCCGGCAGCAACCAAATGCTTGCGACACGATTCAAGCATTACCTTACCAAATTGTCGACATCCTACCTTTACCACCCAATGACATGCGTTCACTGCATCCCTCATAGCATATTTGATCTATTTTTAATCAATTTTAATTAAACTTGAAAAATTACCAATTAAATTTTGAATTGATTAAAATAAAATTTTTATTGCGCGATGAATGAAACTTGGATGAGTAAACTTACATGAAGCTCGGATCTCCCTCTAATAGCATCATGGCGTTCTGTTGGTTGTAAATGCAATAATCTTTGAGATGGTCCAATGTCGATCCGACGCCTCTGCCGTCGGCCTCCGCTATGTGGTTTTCTTATAGGAGCCATATTGATACTAATTTTGAAGAAACAAATATGATAAACAATGAACTTGGTGAATCATTCAATTAACCCAGGGTTTCGATATATTTTAACAGAACAAATAAAAAATAAAATGCCAAAAATAATTTCCTTTTTGACGGCATTCATGAATTAACCCATTCATTCAATTAGCCCATGCCAATTTCGTTTATTCCCAGATCAAGTCTATTCCTAAATAACTACTGATACCATATTGACTACCGTATATTCTTTTGCACCTTTAATTTCAGACCTTGTGTTGTGTATATACTTCAGTATTTGAGTGTAAAATGCATACAATCGTCGACTAAAAACGTCATCGTTAATTCCCATATTGGATGAAGCTCCAAATGACAATGTAAAAGTCACACACTGGAATAGTGATCATATGCTGTTTCGTCAGTTTATCTATTACCAGACAGAAATTGCATTTATTATTATTAGTATATTTTTTATACATTCTACAAATGATAAGGTACAAACGTTTTTCTATGATATTGCGAATATTTCTTACCAATTTGGTAAATAGTATCAAATATCAATAGTGACTTGGAAAGATACAAAATTTCTATTTGATAGACGTCAAAAAAGGAAGGTCTCCAGAGCAGGAAGAGGAGGCTAGATAGGCATGGGCATTTTGGTCCAAAATAAATAATTCATATTTTAAATATTTAATAAATAGTCAGTAGTAAAACCAAAAGATAAATCGCATGCATATCATATTTTATAGACAATTTTGCCCTTTTAATATTTTTTATCAATCAAAATAAGATAAATACTTTTTTTGGTTATTTTTAAAACTTCAAAATACATTAAAGTATAAAAATCCATGCATGCATGCATGGATTTATCGCATGCATAAATCCATGAATAATCTAAAAATAAAAATCCATGAAAATAACTATAAAGCTTTTCGTTGAATGCATTAATTTATTGTGTATAAATCGCATGCATACATTAATTTTTCGTTGAATGATAATATTTTATTTATTTATATAACATAAAACTTTTTGTAAATATAAATTTGTTGTAATTTTAAATTATTTTCCTAATAATATTAACATTTAAATAAATGAAAATAACTAAATTAATTAATTAATTAATTATATATTAAAAAAAAACTAACCTGGACGAAGGGAGAGGAGAGCTGTTTCTACTTCGTGAGTAAGAGTGAGAGGAGAGAATGAGACGCAGGAGAGAGAGGGGACCAAAGAGTTTATATAGGTGTATGCTTAGGTTCGGATTCTAGAAATTCGATACTAGCTTAGATCGGTTTTCTGGAATTCGATACTAGTATCGGTTTTGAGGAAACCAATCTTGCGGCACTATATTCAAAATTCTTAATACAAATCACCTATAATTAAAATTCTTAATTAACTTAAACCTATTTTTTTTCTATTTTTTTCGGGCATAAGTGAGTTTGTAATTGCCGATTTCTAAGTTCTAACCTGTTTCTCGTTTTCGGCTTAACAGGGAAAAATACTACATCACTCCAGTTACTGTCCCTTTATTGTTCAAATTGAACAACATGTGCGTTTTTTTCATTGCTTTTGCTATATTATTTAGCTTGTTTTCGTATATTACAAATTTGAAAGTTCTATAAATTGTCCAATTCCGAACAATATCTCTATTACTTTCTTAAACTTCGTAATAAAAAACTTCACTAAAAAATAATTTCGTCTTTAATTAAAATTTTGTCTTGCGGCAATTAATAAATTTCACCTAGCATATATCATTCAGCTTTTGACAAGAAATGACCCCAATATTTTTACACTATATTAATATTTTCTCCATAAATAGCATAAAGTGCATCCAACTCAATGTTTATGATGAGAATTGAATTATTTAAAATAAATATTATGATAAAATGTATGAGATTTTAATATCGACGAAATAATCAAATAATATTAAAACTTTTTACAAAGAATTTCACTGTCGAAGTGTCAATTAATCATTTAATCCACACGAATAACACATCTTATAGGGAAGTATATCGGCGTACCCATAGCAAGAGCGTTGTTCACGCACGCCCCATCTCTCATCCATCCCATCCTTTTACCCATCCAGTCAGATGTTGGGCGAATAGGTCTCATCCGGTCATCCCTTGAAAATTGAAATCTCGATCTAAATCCTAGGGTTTCTCCGTCTCCCATCTCCCACCATCCAAATCCAAATCATTCCCGATCAGATCAGATCGGACCGATCCCCCTCCCTCCGCTCTCAAAAACCATCCCCTTTTTCCTCCTACAAAAACTATGAGCGCCAACCCGAACCCTAGCCATGACGGCAAGCCCTATCAGCCGCGTCGGGCTCCCGACCCCTCGCCGCAGACCTCCCAGCCCGACGACGACGCGCCCGAAGCCGAGCCCATCACCGCTGGATCCATGGAAGAAGACCCCGACGCACAGGACGACGCCGTCGTGGGTATGGATGCTGACGTGGCGGCGGATCAGCATTTGATGGTCTCGGCGGCCCAGCCGATTGGTGGGAACCAGCTTACCTTGTCTTTTCAGAACGAGGTCTATGTCTTTGATTCTGTTTCTCCAGAGAAGGTTCGTTGATTTTCTCATTTTTTTTTCGTATATGCTATTCTTTTGTCTTAAAAGTCATATTCGTCGTAATGAATTGATATCATATATTCCAATTGGCTTGTCTTAGTCTAGGGTAATCCTACAGAAATATAAGATCTCGAGGATTGTTGTATTAATTCATAATGTATTCTTTAGGTTTTCATTGACATTCATAACGAGAACAAACTTTGTTTGAATTATGCACACAGCAAAATTCAATATATAGTTCATATCTCTCTCTTGAACAAGGTATGATGTATGTTGCATGAAACAGAACGTTCAGATGGATAGCACTGTTGGCTCTTGTTAAGTTGTTATGCATATTATGTTATATGCTTATAATTGAGTCAGTGAACTTGTGAAGATTTAATAAGCATGCCACAAGTATGCTGGTTTCTAGTATTTAAATCTGTGTCTAGGATTCTCGTTTGTGGCAGCTATATGTTGATAGCTTTAGGTTTTCCATGGTTTGTTAACTTATTATCAAGTACTTCAAGTCTCTGATTTGTGCAAATAACTTATATCATATAAAAGTTCGTTTGATTATGTTGCATGTTGTAAGAAATTACAATATTTCTTTTTCTATTTTTTTTTAACATATAAAAGTAAAGAATAAAAAGAGGTAGAGGAAGACGTAACAGTCCATATTTTTTTGTTCTTTCCAGGTTCAAGCTGTTCTATTGTTGCTTGGGGGAAGGGAGATCAACACTGGGGTTGGTACATTGCCATCATCTTCTAATCCATATAATAAGGTAGCAGCTTGTTTTTTGTGAATTAAACTTAGTATCATCTTAATTTGCAAGATTCTTTTTTCATGTTTTATAAGAAAATAATATTAACCTAACATGTAATGTAGAAATTGAATTACCCACATAGAGTGGCATCGCTGATGAGGTTTAGGGAGAAAAGGAAAGATAGAAACTTTGACAAGAAGATCAGATACACTGTTCGAAAGGAAGTAGCTCTGAGGTATGTTTATTTTAATTTAGTTTTAAAGAAGTTCTGGTGTTTCAATGGTCCTGAACAAATAGTGTAAGACTGGTTCAATACTACCTAATTAAGCTTTCAACTTCATTGATGTAAATATAGTTTTTTTAAGCTGATTTCTTAGATTGTACACCCGAGTGACATTTGGATTCATTGCATAATTTGGTCGCACTTAGAGGAAGTTTATACTTTAGTCCATTATTTGAGCTCCTTTTGAGTATTATTTTTGTTTTTCACATTGTCTGAGTTTTTCTGTTCTATTTCTGTAGGATGCAGAGAAATCGAGGGCAGTTCACTTCGTCGAAATCGAAGGCTGAAGAAGCGGCTTCAGGTGTTACGAGCTCTGAGGGCTCCCCTAACTGGGGCTCTGTGGAAGGCCGACCTCCTTCTGCTGCTGAGTATGGCTCCATTTCACTTCTTTTGTTAATATCTAATCATGACATTAGTTAGACTTCATAACCATATAATGGTATCATGTGCTATCAGCCCTACATCTCTGTCCTTTTATTACCTTTATATTGGGGGTGTAGTTTAGATGGTTGTGTCTAATAAGGGATTTGTCTCTGGTTACTTGGTTTTATTAGTTTGTTAAAAAAAATTGTATTCTTTTTTAGATGCCATCATTGTGGAATCAGTGCTAAGTCGACGCCTATGATGAGGCGTGGGCCTGATGGACCCAGAACACTGTGCAATGCTTGCGGGTTGATGTGGGCAAATAAGGTTTCTGTTTTCAGACCTCTCTTAAATAAGCTAATTTATGTTTATATATGACGCATTTGAGTTTAGGATTTTCTTGAGATGAGTTTGCATTTTTTTTGCATATTTTGTATGTGTTAGCAAGATTTGTAGTATATTTTACCATGTTGTAATATCAAACCGCGTTGGTCCATCTACTGTACATAATATTTCTTGTGAAATATTGTTATCAATAGCCAGGTTGCTTTTGTTTATTGCAGGGTACAATGAGGGACCTCACAAAAGCTCCTCCAACTGTTCTTCCCATCCAAGCTGTACGACAAGCCTTGCAACCTGAACCCAAGGATTCTGTAAGTCCCCTTCATGAAAATAAATTGTTGATACTCCAGTTGATCACAATATTTATTTTGTTTTAAATGGGTCACAGCTAATTTTCTTTCAGATTTTCTGGTTTTGTTTTTGTTTTATATAAAACCATAGCTAAAACATGCTCTGTTGAATATTTCAGAATGTGACGGTTGCAGCAGTAGGAGAGCAGAACTCGACACCTGTTACAGCAAATGGACATGATTCATCATAATCATAATGAAATACATCATGAATTGCTGGAAGAGTTCCTATGTTAATGTAATTTGTACTAGGCAACAACTCTGGGTAGACCATGTTGCAACAGACGGTGAAATTAACTAATTTTTTTTTAAAATTTGGTTGGACAACTTGAGCGCTGTTGTCAGTTATGATTTCGTTGTATACTTGTCTATAATTTGCTTTGTTTGCGTCTGATAATCAGTATTGCCATGAGCTTTTTCTCTTAAATGTTTTGATGCAATGGATTTAACTCTCACCAAATAGACGTGGCACCGTGTTGGATCTAAAACCAAAATTTTGACAACTAGATTGATCCTAATGTTTTCTTTTCTTACCAATTCCGAAAATTGCTGAGAGTAGCTGAAATAAATTGCATATTGGAATCTCAAGTGTTGTCTGTGTTTTAAATATGAAACACGAAGGTAAACATCTGCCCTCAAAATTATAAACATCTGATTGAGTCTTTTTTTTAAAAAAAAAACATTAAACATCTGATTGGTGATTGGGACAGCGGGAGTTTGTATATGTAGATTTTACTTGTGCTTTTGGACCACAAGAATGCTACGTTGTTCTTTGCAAACTTAGGTTAAACAGAAAAAAAAAATTTCTATTAATCGCTTTTTTCTTTGCAAACTTTATCAGTGACAGGCGAAAAGAGTGAGGTGCCTTTCTCTGTTTTATTTATTTTTTTTTTTTTTGTTACAAATCCGTAGACACAATATTATCCAACCCCCTTTTTTATTTATTTCTTTTCCAATTCTCCAAGCTGTGTCTGAATCAAACAGAAATATCAATCTGTAGATTCAGATTCGATCGTGTTTATTTATGTTATTTCGCACTAGAAATAGAGAACGACTTCGTAGCATTTTTTCTCAACTTAAAACCTTGGATGTCAATATTTAAACAACAAGTATTTAATGAGGTGGATTGTGGATAAATGTAAGATATCACACGGAAAAATACTACAAAATCACCGAATGTTAGTTTTACAATTGTTTGACAGTAAACTTTCTGCCGCAAATCATTCTTTTATCCGAAAAAAATGTAACTATAATTCACTTCAAATCAATAGAAATGAAAAAAAAAAAAAAATTGTTTTGAATTGAATTGTCGTGGAAATCTCATCTTCTTCAAGAAGAATTCATTCTGACAGACTGATTAATTTTTCTCAAATAGTCAAATTTCTGCTAATCCACAAAATTGCTATTGAACTAGAGTTCCAAAGGAGAGAAGTAAACAGTAGAAAGTGAAAGAATAAAAATGACATTTTATACACATATATTCCTCTTATGAATTTTCTGTGTATCAAATTTGTATAAGTTCAAATATCATTTGATATTCCATCAACAATCATTACATTTTAACCATTATAAATTTAAATTTTATAATAAATAGGAGACTTTATTTTAGCTGTTTTGCTTTACTTCGCAAAGCACCCTAGCCAAACTCTTTATCATTTATGTAAATAGTATATAAAAATGTAATATAAATCATATCGTATATTTCAAATTTTAAAATCAAAATTTTTGAGTTATCACATTGTGAATTGATTTTCTTATTTCTGAATATCTACGTTTTTTTTGCAAGGGTAAATTCGAAAAATACCTGAGCTTATTGCAGCGTGTTCTTAATAGCTAGTTTCTATGCAAGGCAAGGGGTAAATTCGAAAAAACGCAAGAGAGACTTTATTGCATTGTGTTCTTAATTCTTACTCAAAAAGAGCGAACTACGACCTGAGGTTTTACAGGAAGAGAGAGAGAGAGAGCTGAGAAATGCAGATGAACGAAGGGACAGCTGCGATAAACGACGAAGATATGGAATCTCTACTTAAGAACTTCGATCAGATCTATCAAGTTCGTATTTCTTCTCAAGTGTGCTATGTGTGCGCGCCTTGCGTCTGTGTGTAAATATGTTTGTGCGTGTGCAAGTGCGAGTACACACCTAGCGGAGTCATTTCTTCTAATTAGATCGAGAGCATCTCGTCGAAGCACTTTTTAAATCTTTTTATTTCTGACTGGTAAACAATGGTTGCTCTAGGAGGAGATTTATTAGTACAAGTACTTTTTCAAACTTAAAAATAAGTAAAAGAATCCCTTATTTGCATAATTCTTTCTCTTCTAGTTATAAGCGACTTCTATCGATAAATTTTTGCAATAACAAAAATTAGAGACCTAATTACTACTCTCTCTTGCAAATGATGAAATGTGAAGCTTTTTCTTTGTCAGATAGTCTAACTAGAGTTACGATTTTGTACCAGGGATACAAAGATGCGCTTTTAGAGATAGAAGCGCTAAAATTGAAATGTAGTTCAGAAAGGATGAGATCAGAGGCACTTGATACTGCCTGTAATGACCTTAAACTAGGTACTCAAATGCAATATTTACAATATTTTGAATGATCAGACAGTTTGTTTGCTTGGTTTATGGTTCAATTTGGGTAAACGATTATTCAATTTTGTAATGCAGAAAATGAAAGGCTGAAAAAGGCATATACTGAGACAATGTTTAAATTTACTGATCAGGTATCTATTTCAGCTCACCAAGAGAAAAACTGATCAAATTGAATGTAAATTTGGAGCGATGGTAATCTGGATATCGATAATATGTAATTATTCTGTTCTGAATTTCCAGATGAATTATCTGACTGAGTATCGGAGCTTGAAGGAAGATCTGGAGAAGGCTAATAGCAAGTTTCTTGCACTAGAAGAGGTAAAATCCTTTTGACTATCTTATAGAGAAATAGATAATCATAACTAATTAAAATGTTCGTATAGAGCAGGAGCATAAAAGAAAGATAGAGGAGCTGCAACAAGAGAATGATTCTAAGCTCCTTGAATTAGAGAGGCAACTAAGGTAAACCTGTTTCTGCTTTGCAAAGTTTGGCAGATGCTAACCTGGAATAACTTACAAGTGATCATTGTTGTCCAAAAAAAAAGAAATATATGATGCCGCCCTCATAATCATGTTAATATTATGGCCGTTCATCCACAAGCCAACCAAATTATCATTCTAGAATTAATTAAACCAGGTTCGTTTGTTAAGCACTTAATCAAGTATCAAATCAACTCCAAATTTTATAAAACTTATATGAAAACACATCGCCCGTTAAATTGAACAAGATCAACAGTTTGGATTCGACATTTAAATTTAAAATTTTTAAATATTATAAAAAAAAAACAAAACGACTGCTCTCGCAGTCAAAAAATGACGGCCGAGGAAGCGAGTTGCAAAATTATAAACATCTGATCGAGTCTTTTTTTTTTTTTAAACACTAAACATCTGATTGGTGATTGGGACAGCGGGAGTGTGTATATGTAGATTTTACTTGTGCTTTTGGATCACAAGAATGCTACGTTGTTCTTTGCAAACTTAGGTAAAAAAAATAAAAATAAAAAGAAAAGAAAAGAACTATAAGTCGCTTTTTTCTCTGCAAACTTTATCAATGACAGACGGGAAGAGTGAGGTGCCTTTCTCTTTTTTTTTTTTTTTTGGTTACAAATCCGTAGACACAATATTATCCAACCCCTTTTTTTTATTACTTTTCCAATTCTCCAATCTGTGCCTGAATCAAACAGAAATATCAATCTGTAGGTTCAGATTCGATTGTGTTTATTTATGTTATTTCGCACTAGAAATAGAGAACGACTTCGTAGCATTTTTTTCTAAACTTAAAACCTTGGATGTCAATATTTAAAAAACGAGTATTTAATGAGGTGGATTGTGGATAAATGTAGGATATCACACGGAAAAATACTACAAAATCACTGAATGTTAGTTTTACAATTGTTTGACAGTAAACTTTCTGCCACAATCATTCTTTTTCCGGATAAAATGTAACTATAATTCACTTCAACTCAATAGAAATGAAAAAAAAAAAATGTTTTGAATTGAATTGCCGTGGAAATCTCATCTTCTTCAAGAAGAATTCATTCTAAGAGACTGATAAATTTTCCTCAAATAGTCAAATTTCTGCTAATCCACAAAATTGCTATTGAACTAGAGTTCCAAAGGAGAGAAGTAAACAGTAGAAAGTGAAAGAAATAAAGAATAAAAATGACAGTATGTACACATATATTCCTCTTATGAATTTTCTGTGTATCAAATTTGTATAAGTTCAAATATCATTTGATATTCCATCAATAATCATTACATTTTAACCATTATAAATTTAAATTTTATAATAAATAGGAGACTTTATTTTAGCTGTTTTGCTTTACTTCGCAAATCACCCTAGCCAAACTCTTTATCATTTATGTAAATAGTATATAAAAGTGTAATATAAATCATATCGTATATTTCAAAGGCAAGGGGTAAATTCGAAAAAACGCAAGAGAGACTTTATTGCATTGTGTTCTTAATTCTTACTCAAAAGGAGCGAACTACGACCTGAGGTTTTACAGGAAGAGAGAGAGAGAGAGCTGAGAAATGCAGATGAACGAAGGGACAGCTGCGATAAACTACGAAGAAATGGAATCTCTACTTAAGAACTTCGATCAGATCTATCAAGTTCGTATTTCTTCTCAAGTGTTCTATGTGCGCGCGCGTGTGTGTCTGTGTGTAAATATGTTTGTGCGTGTGCAAGTGCGAGTACACACCTAGCGGAGTCATTTCTTCTAATTAGATCGAGAGCATCTCGTAGAAACACTTTTTAAATCTTTTTATTCCTGACTGGTAAACAATGGTTGCTCTAGGAGAAGATTTATTAGTACAAGTACTTTTTCAAACTTAAAAATAAGTAAAAGAAGCCCTTATTTGCATAATTCTTTCTCTTCTAGTTATAAGCGACTTCTATCGATAAATTTTTGCAATAACAAAAATTAGAGACCTAATTACTACTCTCTCTTGCAAATGATGAATTGTGAAGCTTTTTCTTTGTCAGATAGTCTTAACTAGAGTTACGATTTTGTACCAGGGATACAAAGATGCGCTTTTAGAGATAGAAGCGCTAAAATTGAAATTTAGTTCAGAAAGGATGAGATCAGAGGCACTTGATACTGCCTGTAATGACCTTAAACTAGGTACTCAAATGCAATATTTACAATATTTTGAATGATCAGACAGTTTGTTTGCTTGGTTTATGGTTCAATTTGGGTAAACGATTATTCAATTTTGTAATGCAGAAAATGAAAGGCTGAAAAAGGCATATACTGAGACAATGTTTAAATTTACTGATCAGGTATCTATTTCAGCTCACCAAGAGAAAAACTGATCAAATTGAATGTAAATTTGGAGCGATGGTAATCTGGATATCGATAATATGTAATTATTCTGTTCTGAATTTCCAGATGAATTATCTGACTGAGTATCGGAGCTTGAAGGAAGATCTGGAGAAGGCTAATAGCAAGTTTCTTGCACTAGAAGAGGTAAAATCCTTTTGACTATCTTATAGAGAAATAGATAATCATAACTAATTAAAATGTTCGTATAGAGCAGGAGCATAAAAGAAAGATAGAGGAGCTGCAACAAGAGAATGATTCTAAGCTCCTTGAATTAGAGAGGCAACTAAGGTAAACCTGTTTCTGCTTTGCAAAGTTTGGCAGATGCTAACCTGGAATAACTTACAAGTGATCATTGTTGTCCAAAAAAAAAGAAATATATGATGCCGCCCTCATAATCATGGTAATCTTATGGCCGTTCATCCACAAGCCAACCAAATTATCAATCTAGAGGTCTACAAAACACTTCTGTTTTCTTTGTTTTTGTAAGGATAGTTGTGACATTTTATCTTTTTGTACAAATTATGATGTATGCACAGAATTCTAAGCTTGCACATATACGTGATATCTTAAAATTTGCAGGGATAGTCTCAATACTGTTTGTTAATATTTCTTTCTTTATGCATTATAGTTGCTCGATATCCTGAGCATCATTGTTGTTATTTATTTTTTTGGTGACAAGCTCCTCCATTTGTGAAAGAGAATCAAATGACAGTATGATAAAGCAACTTCAGCTGGAATTAGCCACCCGTGAGGCCCATATTGGTATTCTAGATAGCAAGTTGGAACAGGTCACTGCTGAAGTGGATGCGCAATGTAAACTTCTCATGACTGCTGTGGTTTATTTTTAGGATGGTAGTTAGTACTGAGGACCAAGCATGGTTTTTTGGTACTTGTAAGGTGCCAGTTTTGCAACTTGCAAATGCTGAAAAGCTTTAATTAATCCTCAACCATCCTTCAGTTTAGTCCAATATAGCCTCACTTATGCAATTTTAGCACCACGAAAGCTATCAAGACTATAATAAAAGCTAAACGATTTATATTGGACAAATAGGTGATAACAACCAGAACCAGATGGGAAGATACATCATCACTGTCGAATCTCTTATGTTTCTTGTTAATTAGTTTATTTTGTCGTTATAATATTCATCAGACCAAAACCAGATGGAAGAGCTGAGGGGCCTGGTTATGATTGAGCAAGAAGAGAAAAAGGATCTTCAAAGGAAGCTCCAAAGTGCAGAAAACGAGAGTGTGTTCTTCATAGTTACATTTTTATATTCACATTAAATTATCTTATAGTATTCTATTTTTTGGGGGGGCAATTATGGTTTTTGAAAATATGATTGTCTACAATGTGAAGCTTAAGCCTTTAATTTCAGAATGCCAGATATGATATACTTCTACCATTGTAATGCTGCCATAGTCATCAACAGAACAAGCATACTCATCCTATTATACATTGTACTCATATCAAAACTAGTATATTATTGAATGTGCGTCTTGCTAATTTCCTTGTGCAGTTAAAATCATGAGAAACAAACAAGCAGAGCAACAAAGGGAGTCGATTTCCATACATCATGTGGATGCATTGAAGAAAAAAGTAATGACATTGAGGAAGGAGAACGAGTCCCTCAAGTGGAAGCTAGTTGTTTCTGAATTTGACAGTGCTTGAATGAGAGCAGCAAAGAGCGTACTTCTGATGCATGAGTTATTCTGAAGTTGACTCTGCTACTTGTTTAGTTTTCAGTATCAATGTGGATATTTGACTGTGGAGTGAGACGAAAACCGCATTTCTTTCCTCTAAGAAGCCGCTGCCTTTAAACTGCTATTGTGATTTACTTTGGCATTTGAGGTTGACAAAGCTGATCATAGCGTGATTTACTTTGGCCATCGTGTTGATGTTGACTTGCTTGGTTAAAAAAATATATATTTTGAGGCCTTTTAAACCTGATATGCTTGTTTGCCAGTTGCACATTCGTGATATTCATTTTTTTTTAATTTATAGTATTAATTAAAAGACGCGGCCGCTATGATTTGCGATAATATGAGTCGTTTGTTCGTTTACACTGAAATCCGATCGTCCCTTTTTTTATATATTTTTTAAAAATAAATTAAAAATAGTTGTACCAATTTAAAATATTCATACCAATCATAAATATTAGCAAGATTTTTTTGGGTAGAAAATTTATGTGAAGTTTATATAGTGAGTTTTTAAGGAAGGAATTACTAATTTTGAACTTACAAATTTTTTTCTAGAAGTTTTGATAAGTTTTTTGGCATATATTTTTTTATATTTTACATTGGAAATTTTGGCAAGTTTGACGTTACATTATTCTTCAATCTAAAAAATATAGCGTAGCTGCGATTGCCATATCTAGTCTCTAATACTTATAAATGCACAGACCGAAGAAGTGTTACACGCTAGGTCTAGTTTGTAAACACGTGTTTCTGCCATTCAATCTATTTGATCTATGATTGGATATCAATCGCTAGACGAAACAACAATATATTTGGATTTTTCGTCTATTAAAGAAACAAAATAAATAACATGTGTACCTGTGGATACATTGAGCAATATATCTTTATTTTTTTAATATTATTTTGTTTCTATATTTGTCCGCATATGAGGGCATCAATTTTGCTAGTACTTATTATAAACTAAGCGATTGAACACCATAAGTCAGAAAGGTAAAAGGTTTTTAAAAAGAATAAAAAAATAGGTAAAGCATGTAAAACTGAAGTAATGGCAGAATATAGCCATAATTTGTAACAAGATTAATATTGAAAACAAAGGTAAAATTATGTTTCATGCTATATATTAAAACATTATATAAGTCATTCTAAAATATACTTCGGAAACAGTAACTTTTGGGCGGGATCTAAAATAGATACGAAGCCATTTCAGTCGCTAGGTACATATATTTCAATGCTCCTTTAAAAAAAGCACAAAAAATGCGATTTAACCTTTTTATATATACAGATAATAATTTGTTGTTGTGAAGACTTGAATGGTGTGAGGCCATTTTATTTTTCGAAGAAGGAATTGTGGAGGGTCATTTTTAGAGCGATATATCTTAAAGTTTTTTATGGGAAGAGCGATATAAACAATGATTAATGGATGTGTGATTGCACCAAAATAAGGAATTGATGATAGGTCACAACGATAATTAAACTCAACTCGATAAAATTTTTTAAAAAAATTTATTGCATGCAATTCAGTAGTGTAATAAAACACTAGTCTAAAAAATCATGTGATAATTATTATATATATTCACTACTTTTACTATTCTCAAACACACTCAATGACTTCGTAGAGAATTAAAAAAAAAAAACAAATAAACATAAAAACACAACAAAAAATAACGACTCTCTACAACTTCCATTGGCTACCCAACGACTAAAGGGAAAATAAGAGTCCTCGAAGAACCATGCTAACTAATTACAAAGGGTGAGTTTTGCTCTAAGAATAGAGAAGAAGGAAGAGGAGGGAGTAGGAATCTTATTTCTCGTTATATCCAATTTTGCCTTTAAGTTTACCTCATGTTTCATTGTATCTATTCTTTTTTCTCTCTTTTTTATTTCTTATTTTTGGTGCAACCAAATACATTCAAGAGAATACAATCAGATTACACCACTCTATCACTTCTTTTTTACCATGATAATGTCTGGAAAAAAATTCAAATACCAAAATTGTAGATTATTCTAATTTTCCACATAATTCTAAATTATCTTAATCTGAGTTTGTATTTGAAAGATATATCTAATATACTAGCTACATATCAATTTGTCCATTTAATAAAATGGAGCTGTTGATTCGAACCTACTTGACACTGTCTTTACACATGATATGGACTGGGTTCAATAACCTTCAAAATTAGATCTTGAAAAAGTTCCAAACATCAGGGAACAAAAAAAAAAAAAAAGAAGGAACAATCTTAATTAATCCAAATAGAATGCATTCTGTAAAATTGAATTCTGACCGGAACCTTTTAATTCAATTGGTCGACCTCGGTTCATTCCAAGTACTATGTTTTTTGCCTCGTTCCCTGACGGGAAATTGATAATAAACAGATAAACGCTCCCCTATTGAATCAAGGCAATCAATCACTCCATTCCATCAGTATTCACTTCTCCCGATCTCGTACAAAGCGAATACAAAACTCGTTTCTCTATCACACTAATCTACATCAACGGTTTAGATTCGCTCTCCTTTCTCTCGCATCCTTCGTCTTTCTTTCCATCCATCTCTCCACAACCCGATATCTATCTAGGGTTTTCTCCTTCGCTTCTCCCTCGCTTCTCCCAATCCATGGCGGAGGTCATCGACATGTCCGCCGGAAACCTAGACCGCCACCGTTCTCCCTCAGGCGGAGACGAATCTCCTTCCAATCCTCTACCTCCTCCTCCTACCGGGCCACCTCCTCGCAAGCGCGACCGTGAAGAACCAAACCCTAACCCCAGATCCTCCTCTCCTCCCTTCCAACCTCCAGCTCCCGCGCCCTCTAGACCGGATCGGTTCTTCCGAGACAGGGACCGCGACCGCGATAGAGACCGAGAGAGAGATAGAGATCGCGATAGAGACAGAGATTATCATAGGAGGAGGAGTCCGAGCCACAGCCCCAGTCCACCGCCTTATAGCCACCGCGAGCGGCGTCGCTCCCCGCCTCTCCGACGACCGTCTCCGAATTACAGTCCGCCTCCTTACTACAACAAAAGGTCCAGAAGGGATGACGGAGGTTTCGATAGAAGAAGGGGTAGCCCTAGAGAGGATAGAAGGTGATAAAGAGAGAACCTTTTTTTTTTTAAGGTTTTCATCACTTTTTTGCTAGTGCTCTTCGTCTCTGTTACCATAGGATAGGTTTTCTGTGATGTACATATCTTGTAGACTACTTAGAATTCCAAACATATGTAGCTCAGTGTATTCTCCAGCCTAATTATGGTATCTAAGTTCATGTAGACTCAGTGGGTAGAAAATTGATTGGGTGTCCATTTACCCTATCTGTTTCTTATTCTGAAACCTTGAATATCTTCTTATTATTTCAAGTTTACTGTATTAATGTTAAACTTTGGAATGTTACACTTAATCATGAGGTTACGCATGCAGTTTAGAACTGGTATATGCAATCCTGAGATGTTGAATTCTAATTTTTTATTCAGATATGGATATGAATTCGGCGGAGGCGGAGGCAGAGGAGGAGGCTTTGGTGACGATAGACCACATGGACGTTTCAATCGTCATTCTGGTAATAAAATATATTTTCTTATGTTGATAAATTTTCATTGCTAAACATCTCTCTCGAAACTTGAGAATATGAAGATTTGGGGTTGGTTGTCATTCTTTGTGGAACTGATCAAGCTAATGAAATTTTCTCACACTAATCTTCAGACTGGTCTGATGCTGGTTTTGGTGGGTATGGTGATGCTCCAGTGGCTACTCAGAGGTTTGTTCAAATGATTTTTTTTTTGTTTTTTTTTTTTTTTTTGTGTGTGTGTTTTCATGACAATGGTCTGCATGGAGTACTGTTTTCTGCTTTGTGCAATGACTAGAAAAGGTTTGAGTTTGACACATACAATATTTTACTTTATACATAACCATTCAAATCAAAAGTGAAGTAGGTTATTAAATTGTTATCTGAAACCACTTGTAGCCATTTAGGAGTAATCAATAGAACTGTTAAAATGGAGCATTGAAACAGATTAAAAGTTATGCATATATTTTTAGTTGAGCATTTTTAAACAGTCTACCTACTTGAAATATTTTGGCACCTACTATTTTGTTTTCATATTTACATGCATTCTTATTGTGGAATAGATGAACAGTTTAAATCTCTCTCTTTTTTCTCTACAATGCATAGTTATTGTTTTCTTTTTGCAGGGAAGGGCTGATGACATACAAACAGTTTATTCAAGTTCTTGAAGATGACATCCTACCAGCTGAAGCCGAGCGGCGGTATATTTTTCACAGCTTATAATATTCATATGCATACATATTTCTTTTGCATTAAATTACTTATTTGCTACTCGTGGCATTTCATGGGCCCTAGTCATCTTTAGATTCAGCTAACCTATTTGGAGTTCAAGGATCAATGCCCATCAAAAGTTGTACCAATCAATCCTGAGTCACACTGGTATTGTACAACTCTGTCAGACTGCATATAAATCCAATATCAATCTGGTTTATTCAAAAACCAAAATTTTGTTTCTGAATTAAATGTTTGATGCTATGATGGTGAAATCATCAAAGATGCGATGCATGAGGTGTTCCTAGATTCCTCTGGAGCAGCCATGCATATTCCTTTTAACAGACTCGTGTAGTAATTTATGCAGGGAAAATTGTACCTTGATTTGACATTAACTGTTATAATGCTATTGTTGCAGGTATCAAGAGTATCGTAATGAGTACATTACTACTCAGAAACGGGCTTATTTTGACCTTCACAAGGATGAAGAATGGTAATTATCACTCTCTGGTTTTAAGTCTTATACCTGTTTATTGAACTACTTATGGCTGACAGCTTGCTTAATTTATCTTGTGATATTGTAGGCTTAAAGAGAAGTATCATCCCACCAATCTTGTGTCTGTTATTGAAAAGTAAGTTCCTTGTTAACATAGAGTGCACCTGAAATAAATAATGAAGAAATCCTTTTTACTTAAGACCCTCCTGTATTTGCAAAATAAGCACCATTCCATAGGTTGGTACCTTATGAAGGCATTAATTCTCCTATTTTTGATAGTTCTACATGCTAATTTTTAATCCTCAATTTAACTTCTCACTTGCGATTATTTTATTTTTAAATTAAAGGCGAAACGAACAAGCAAAGTCTCTTGCAAAGGAGTTCCTCTCTGATCTCCAGAATGGCACACTTGACATGTGAGAATTCCCATTTCTTGCTCTGTCTCACTGTCCTTTATTTATTTATATTTTATTATAGTGACATTTTAATTTCTCCTGTTCAGTGGTCCTGAAAAGGTCCCAACCAAGCCAGCAGAAGAAAGTGATGCTAATTCAGATGAATCTGACTCCGGCGGCAATAGAAGAAGACGCACAAAAGCCAAAGATAAGGACCTCTCTACTGCTCCTCGGGCTCATCCTGTCAGCTCTGAACCACGCAGAATCCAACTAGACATTGACCGTGCACAATCCCTCGCTCGGAAGCTGGATTCTGAGAAGAGAATTGAAGGCAACATCCTAGCAGATCTTGACAAGTCTGAGGGTGGGCCCATGGGTCCTATCATCATTATACGTGGCCCATCCACTGTTAAGGGGCTTGAGGGGATTGAACTACTGGACACCCTGTTGACTTACCTATGGCGTGTGCATGGTGTAGACTACTATGGCATGAAGGAGAGTCATGAAGCTAAAGACCTACGCCACATCAGAGGGGAAGCAAAAGCTGGGTCTGATGAGTCTGCTTCAGATTGGGAGAAGAGGTTGGATTCTCACTGGGAAGAGAGAATAAAAGGCCTGGATCCACTGATGGTGCTATCAGCAAAGGATAAGATTGAGGCTGTGTCAGGTGAGGTTCTAGACCCGCTCGTCAGAAAGATAAGAGATGAGAAATATGGTTGGAAGTATGGGTGTGGTGCAAAGGGGTGCACTAAGTTGTTTCATGCACCGGAATTTGTGCACAAGCATCTTAAGCTGAAGCATCCTGAGCTAGTTGTTGATCTGACGGCTAAAGTGCGAGAGGAGATCTATTTTCAGAATTACATGAAGTATGCGTTTCAATTATTATTTTCCTCTCAGATTTTTGCATAGTTAGTTCACAGAGTGTAAATTTTTGCTGCCCATTTTTGTCATGAAATTATCTTTGTGCTAATACTTAAAACAGTGCTCATTTAAGGTTATCCCATTGATCAATATTTCAAGTAGAGCTTCTTTACTGAGTCCTTGAGGCAAGAACACTGAAATACACAGATTAAACCAAAGATCCTTGAATGGGAAAAAAATGTTCCTTTTGCATTAGCAACTGTCTTCAATCCATTCCAAACTGCCAATAATTATTGTACTCTACATTATCGGTAGTGAGGCATTGTTCTTCAGTTGTATGGTACTGAGATCTTGTGAGATTAATTTTATTATTTATTTTGATGCAGTGACCCAAATGCACCAGGTGGAACACCTGTTATGCAACAACCTGCCCCAGTATGTTATTCATTTTTCTTTCATTCTTGCTTTATTTGCATTAATTTTAAATGTCTTGCAAATATTCACATGTTGTAGAGAAATTTCAGATTCACTTTATTAAATTGTCTGTTTTTTTTCCTGATTTATTTGAACTAGTCATATAAATTCTGATGTCAATTTTCTTGTGAGTAACATATTCATACAGCACGTCATCAAAATGTTCTGGTTCTCCCTAGCGTGTTTGGGTATTGGCTTCTTGTACCAGCAGCACTGCTGCTAAAACAAATGGTGCTTATTTGGAGATAATAGCCTTTACTGTTGATTTTGATTGATAATACATATGTGGATTTTGATAGAAGATAACATATAGTTATAGCACAGAACGTCACTTAAGCCCCAATGGTTGAGGTACTTATGACAAGATGGAAACTAACGAATCCCAGAATGACGTCTGAAGTCTTACACTATCTTTTTGAGGGTTTAAGTTTTGAATTTCTAAATAGAATGCATAATTCCTACAACAGGATAGGGTGAGACGGAGGCCACCTCTAGCAAACCGTTTAAGGGATGACCGTGTGGGTGCAAGGAGGGAAGAAGACCGAGGCAACAAAAGGAGGCCTGAGGGTTCTCCTAGCCGTGAAGGAGAAGAAGCAGCTGAGGCAAAGAATGGTGATGAGCCCATGTTTGATGCCTTTGGCGCACGGGGCCCACGGGGAGGTGGTGGACCTTTCCTGGCTGAGTTCCCCCCTCCGCCTATTCTCATGCCTGTCCCTGGTGCTGGGTATGCTCTATAATGACCTTTTCTATTTCTTTTTCTAGTAAAGGAAACACTGGTTTCATTAAATTTCATTTTATTTTTAACTTGTTAGTTTACTTTCTTCTTTTTTATTTTTATTTTTTTCTTTTCCTGTAATGATTGCTTGATATTTTGAGAAATACAAGGAGAATACTATGCAGTAGAGAAATACGCACATGTAGCAAGCTACTGCATCTTGTACCTTGTGTTGTTTTGCTGGTGATTGCTGATTTCAAAATACTCTAGGAGGGAATGATCTGTCTTGATTATACAAATTGAGTCACAAAAACCAGGCAGCTAGAAGAACAAAAGCAACATTTGTGACTGCCTTTTTATCACAAAGCATAATTGGGTTTTACGATTTTTTTATTTTTTTTATTTATAGGTCTCATTTTGTTAATCCTTCTATTTTTGCAGACCATTGGGGCCTTTTGTGCCAGCTCCACCAGAAGTAGCAATGAGGATGATGAGAGAGCAAGGTGGTGCCCCACCATTTGATTCTTCCAATGGGGGCCCACCTGCTATTGGTGGGGGCGGCATTGGTGGTAGAAAGGCAGGGATGCTGGGTGTCCCACCTGTCATTGGAGGTTCTGCGCCTCTTATTGCTATGCCTCCTACATTCCAGCATGATCCCCGCCGCATCCGAAGGTTCTACTTCCTTCCCTCTCTCCACCTCTTCCTCTTTATTATTCCATTTAAAACATGCATTTGGTCTTTCTTGGGGCAGGGTGCCTCTGTGTATGCATATTGGACAAATAGAAAATTTGGACAGGGGACATCTGTTTGGCATGGATAAAATATGCAGTGGGGTATAATATTGGTGCTAGCTTTTTGTTACATGGGCTGTGTGAAAAATCTCTCATAGAAAAGCCCCAATAAATTGTATTATAAGCTTCAAGGAACCCGGTTTCTATGTGTTCTTTCCATTCTGACAACTTAAAATACTTGTCTTTGGTACAGCTACCGAGATCTTGATGCTCCTGAGGATGAAGTGACGGTCCTAGACTACAGGAGCTTGTAGGCTGTAATTCGTTCAGGCTGGTATCAATTGGTGGTAATTATTATGTTCTGGATTAAGACCCGTTTTTCCAGCCTGTAACCCTATTTTGTGACTACTTTGTTGTGGGCATGCTGGAGCCTGGTTTTGTTTAATTTATGTTTTGTACAATAGTCTAGAATAATAGTGTTGTAATTCTGAGAGGTCATTTTAATTATACTTTTTTTTGTTTCACTTTTCATGAGGATTAGTTGTTTCTGTGCATTTCCTTGATCGGAGGTTACGTACTTGAATAATTGTTTAGCATCGTATCATTTTCTGCAGCTTAGTTTGATTGATCAACTAAGAATAAGTTATGTTTTTCATTGGACTGGATGTGGTATAACTCGTGAGTCGTGATTGTACTGTAGTGGCATTACGCTTAAAATTTTCTGTGTTCTATATGCTCCATTGAAAGTTGTTTCATTATAGGCCCTATGGGTAAAAATTGGTCTTATGAGGTACCCCTAACGGGTGCATTTTGCCAAAAACAAGATCATAAGGATATTTATGGATATTTACGTCCACAAATAAAACAACGTTGTTATATTATTCTCAAGTATTTCACTTTATGGGACATGGTCGTATAGTACATTCTATGTAAGTACATATTTTTTATTTCTCACGTAAAATTCTTGTGGAACAATTTATTTTTGTAGACTTGAAAATCGCACCATTTTTTAATGATCACGCTCAAATCGGACTGAAAAAGCTTAAATATTCCTCAAAAGTTTTTAAGTTTGAAGAAGAAGAAAACAGAAAGTAACAGCGATGTGGCATATTTCATAAGCCAATCATTTCAGAATCAAACGATTCCAAACAAGTTTAAAAAACAAATACTTTAATCAGATAAAATATAATTCAAAAGCTAAATGTAATCCGAACCGTTCATTTTGATCGAACGGTTCCTGAGAGCTATGACATCACTTCACACGACAGCGCACTAAATAGCACAAATACTCCATAGACCGGGTCCGCAGTTTTTTGTTAGGTCGGCTCCTAGCCGTACAAAATAGACCAGCTGGTCCACTCGGTTCATCCCCAAACCTCCTAATCAAAATCGATCCCTTCTCACATTTTCCCCTCCCTCTTACCCCCCTCTCTCTCTGTCTCTTCTTGTCTGTTGGAATGGCGCATAGATTATTGAGAGACGCGCAGGCGGATGGATGGGAGAGATCGGACTTCCCTATTATTTGCGAATCGTGCCTCGGCGACAACCCCTACGTTCGCATGGTATTCTCTCAAAACCCTAACCCTAGATACCTTTTTACTTTTTTTTTTTTTTTTTTTTTGGTTTTTTGTTTTATTCTGTCGATAGTTGAAAGCTGTAGTTCTTTCGTTTAGCTGGAGTATGAATGAAAAAAATTATACTAGATTTTCCTTCTCTCTGCTATCAGTTTGGTTGGTTTTTAAGGTCGAGGTAACCTATTTATCAATTTTAGATTTACTTACCAGCTTGCTCAAACACGAGCAACTTTTTAAGTTATAGCCTGTGTAATTTTGTTTTCATCAAGGTCCTTTTGGTTTGTGTAATTTCAGAAGACTGTTCTGATTTTACATCGTGCTTGCTTTGTTGGGTTCTTTGAGTTGGCCAAATATTATTCTGCTGTAATTAGATAAAGATGTATTCATAGTTTGAGTTACTTTGGCAAAGATTCTGCTGTAATTGGTGTCAGAAATTATTCTATTCTTTCTGGAACATCAAAACATATGTTACCTTTGTCGAGCTACAAAGGGACTGGCAGAAAAACACCACACAGTTGATCTATTTTTGTTTCTGGTATTCTGTTTTCTTTAAGAATTCCTTGTCACTACTCTCTGGAAAATACTGGTTGAAAATGCTTAGGAAGGTCTTGTTTTAATTCAGTTCTCTGGAAGATGACTGAGGGGAAGAGAGCTATCCCCCAGAGTGGTTCTTTTAGATGAGTTATTTAGTTCAACTGTATCTGTTCTGTTTAGGTTAGATTTCTCTTTACTGTTAAAACTTTCTAATAGTTACATCTTATAAACATAACTTGGTAGCCAGCTACTCATTCTCACCCAAAAAAAAAATGTATTATCTTTATATTTGATATATTGAAAATTTAAAGCATCCCTGCCTAGTCAATCTCATGTTTTGTTCAGTGAGACTTAAAAAAAAAGTATTATGTATAGTTGATCATATGATATAACTTGTTTTTATTGGTCAAGAGAACCACAGAGTAGATCCTAGCAATTTTTTATTTTCCTCAGTACTTATTGATGGTATCTTGCAGTTGAGGGCAGAATATGATAAAGAATGCAAGATATGTGCGCGGCCATTTACTGTATTTCGGTGGAGGCCAGGACGTGACGCAAGGTACAAAAAGACAGAGATCTGCCAGACCTGTTGCAAATTAAAAAATGTGTGCCAGGTTTGCCTCTTGGATCTAGAGTATGGTCTCCCAGTCCAAGTGCGTGATACTGCACTTTCTATCAACTCAAATGATGCTATACCCAGGAGTGATGTGAACAGGGAGTATTTTGCCGAAGAGCATGACCGCAAGGTATGTTTTGTCAAAACTCACATTAATTTGATTTTTTACTACTATCAATCAATGGTAATTGCCACTGGCTGAGAAAAAAAAAAATTGCAATGGTATTCAATCAATAGTAACAGCTATTATATTATCAGGGTTCAACAGGTTTCTCAAAGCGTTGTGCATGCCTTCGTTTATATTTATTTCTTTTCTAGAAAGTATTCATTAATAGAGATGGAACTAGGATTTGTAAGGGTATTCGATATTGGACCACTTAATAATGTACATGTACTTGATATAAAATTCTAAGGAGGGTATCAAATTTTCAAAATTTACATGTGGAAAAGTATTAAATACATATATATGTAGCTTCTAAATAACTTGGGGTAATTAACTGTGTACCGAAAGCTCTGACTGGACTATGTGTGTTACACAATATATGAATTATGAGACATCTGGTTATAATCTGGTGATAAATTGGAAACAGAACCTTTTTTTTTCTCTGATCTGATATAATGATTGCTGATGTCATGCAACATGAAGATGTCAATAAGACGTACTGGATATGAAATATTGAGTTTACATTTGCAGATAAGTAGAATGTGTAATTCAGACTATAATATGTATGATATGCTAAAGCTATTAAAAATGATTGTGCTTCGGAGCTTTATTAGCTTTGTAATTGTACCTGTAGGCCTTAATTAGGACTAAATAATTTACTATGTTAGTACATATTCTTAAATCTTCAGGCCAGGGCTGGTATAGACTATGAATCATCACATGGGAAGGTTCGACCAAACGATACAATATTAAAACTTCAAAGGACAGCTCCATATTATAAGAGAAACAGAGCCCATGTTTGCAGCTTCTATGTTCGTGGTGAGTGTACACGTGGGGCTGAGTGTCCTTATCGTCATGAGATGCCTGAAACTGGTGAATTATCTCAGCAAAACATAAAGGACCGCTACTATGGGTATGTATAGTTGTTCTTTATTCAAATTTCCTAGTGGTTATCTTGAGTGTAGTTTTGCCTTTCCTTTTGCTGTGCTTTGCACAGTTCCTAGTTCAAACTTAATGTAAGCACTACGCAAATTTACAAGTTTTCTGAGATATGCTTTACACATCGTGGACTGAAATGTATCATAAGTCCAGAATGCAAAGATGATGGAGAATGAACTCACTTGTAGTCTGCTTGCTCCTAACCAATGAGAGATGAAAAAAAAGATAAAAAATAATATTTAGTTGCTATACTGAATTTGTTGATCAAAAAGAAAATTTAATATCTTTTTTTAATAGCAATGGGTAAAGCCACTTTCTCTGTGCATCTTCCTATAATAAGGATAAAGGCATTTTCTACGTGCATCTTTCTGACTAATTTTATCCTGTTATTCATAATGACTATATTGTTTGTGCAGTGTAAATGACCCAGTGGCACTAAAGCTACTTAGCAAGGCAGGAGAGATGCCGTCTCTTCAGCCACCGGATGATGAGAGCGTACGGACCCTCTATATTGGTGGCCTTGATGCTCGCATCTCAGAGCAGGATTTGCGGGACCAGTTTTACGTGCACGGTGAGATCGAGTCCGTGCGCATGGTCTTGCAGCGTGCTTGCGCGTTCGTCACCTATACCACACGTGAGGCAGCAGAGAAGGCTGCTGAAGAACTTGCTAATAAGCTTGTTATCAAGGGAGTTCGCCTCAAGCTTATGTGGGGTAGACCCCAGCAAATGCAGCCTAAACCTGACGAGGCCCGTCCAGGTGCAGTCATGCATGGTGGGATGCTTCCTCGAGCTGTTATTTCGCAACAGCAGGGTGACCAGCCAGCAGAAGCACCACCACCACAGCAGGGTTATAATTACTTCAACATACCAGAGCGGGTGCACTACCCTTCAATGGATCCACAGAGGATGGGAGCGGTTATTCCATCTCAGGAAGCAGGGGAGAGTAGCAAAGGTGGGCCAAGCCAGCATGCTTCACAGTATTACCCACCTCAGCCACCTCCTTATTATCAGGGAGGGCAGTATCCTTCACAATACTATGCACCGCCACCCCCACCCCCTTACGGCAACATGGGACCACCAGGCCAACCTCCTATGCCATATCCACCTCAGCACTATGGACCTCAGTATCGGCAGCCTCCGCCACCACCTCAGCATCAGATGCGACCTCCTCAGCAGCAGAGTGCGGGACCATCTGCAGGACCATCTCAGAGTTGAAACTGTTGATGTTTAGCCTTTGCTTTCTTGTGCTGAGAGGAATGCATGGGTATATCCATGCTTGTTAGTTATTTGTATTGACAGAGTTTCAGTTTTCTTAGCTATAATTGTAATGGTTAACAATGTTGCAATATCTTTGAATGTTCTTCTGCATAATTGCATTTATGATTTTTGGTATTTAAATTTGTTGTTATTATGATATATACTTTGTAGAGCGAGAGCATAGTTTTATTTAGTTAAAATGTCTGGTTAGTGCTGACGTTTAGACATGAAAATCTTAAAATGGTTGTCTTTGGATGTTTAAAGAATAATAACATTGAGTATAGTTTATAATAAGAATAGTTATACCAACCTTTTTGTAGGAATAACTATATCCATACAAAATTCATTTGGTATAGCTGTTCCTGTACTATTGCAATCTTATCCGGATGTGTAATATAGCTATTTCAATGTACTATTCCAAAAATAGTTTATACTTTGATGCACATCAAACACACCTTTAAATACAACTGAACCCGTCCTGATACATTTTCGAATACTTGATACTGCTTTGCAAATGTGACGCGAGAATTTCATCATGGCTTTGTGGGGGTTATACGGCAATGGAATCATGTATCAGTCTGAATGCAGAAATTTGAAGCCCACAACTGTCAGGACATGGGAATCGAGCACAGAAGCATGTGGCATTTGTGGTTGATTGTTAGTGACTAGTGCTATAAGATATCTGACAATAGAAATAACAATGAGGTGTTTGGTTGTGGATTTATTGGAGAATATAAATACGGCACAATTTTATTTAGATCTATGTCATGAGTGTTTAAAACTGTAAATAAAAATATTGAAATATATTAAAATTAAAAGAATGTAGTAGCAAAATAGCTTTCCTTTCTGTTTTAATTTTTTGTTTTTTAAGTTTCTTATTTCACCTGTAAGGCCCACCAGTTTAACTTATGCTTTCTCTATTGGCAGCATTATTTATTTCAGTAGTGTTTCTTTTATAGCCAATTTTGTTTAAAATTATGTCTTCTTTATTCCACAACCAAACGCCTTCAATAAGCATACTAGTAACAATGGATCCCACATTCCCACTCCATCTGAACATGATTAATATTTAATTTTGGCAGAAATCTAGGTACGATTGCAAGGGTACTAGGGGCATTTATGCTTGAGCAAACGCAAGTGTGACATCAAATCCGAAAAGTCCATACATGGGAAGAGCGGTGCTCAAAGTAAAAGAGATTAGATAGTCCTGATTAGCATTATAAGGGGGATATCCCTGTCAATGCTCGCTTGTGCATCATTAAATACACAAACAACAAACTAATTGTGAACAAGAAGGTACAACATAGCTGGTGGTTAAAGCACCAGTTCAGCGTATTTTATTGATCATACACACACACACACACAAAGTCACCAAGTTATTTATTATTTTTTTTTTTCAAATTGGTTGATGGGGAGAAATTTATTTGACAACCTTTATACACAAATCACCATGTTTTTTTAAATTGGTGGATGGGGAGAAAATTTTTTTTACAACCTTTACAATTTATGGCATTCAATCTTGCTCACGGGGTAGTGAGACTGCCATGAAGGAGGCAATGGAAATGGTGCATGGCCTTCTCAACAGACGGTGCATATCTCCCACAATGGTAGGCCGGTGATTCAAGCCCTCTCTGCACCCCTTCACACAATTCTATGTCCTCCACCTAGTATCCATTAGCATATAATAAATGGAATATTATGCAATACAAAGTTCACGCCAAATCTAGTCTTGATATTTGAGTAAATTGCAGAGTAAAGACTTACCTGCACTCTCTCACTGTCTTCTAAGCTTCTCATTATGAAAGATTCATCCTCCTAAAAATTGGTACAATACCACAAAGATTAAAGTATAACAAATCTATGACTAATCAGTTGATCACATTAATTTGAAACAACTACAAAATGTAGTGACCTCCCAAGTTAATTACTGGCGATAAGCTAAAATTCGGATGGCTTACTCTCTAATCTGTAACTGATCAGTATGGTGATCGGCATGTAATTCAATAACTAACCTCAGTTTTGGATTTATTTGTCCTAAATCACACCCAATGAGTCTCAACTTGTTCTAAACCAATTTATCCTAGCTACAAATAAGAAATTAGAACAATAAAGAAAAGTGAGGAAGACCTTTTAGAACCAGCAATGAACTGGTTATGGTGACAGACGGGTAAATATGGCGTTGGCCACAACAATACAGAGTTACAGACCATTACATCAAAACCCAACTACAATATAGAAGTGGTAATTTTTCTTCAAAAAATTTTAGGAGTTGTAACTGGTAAGCAATAACTCACCACAAGTACAGGATCTAAGAAGTAATCAAATATGACTTGGCATTTTTGTGAGCCCAGAGGGACGACCAGGTTAGTGTCCATCCAGGGACCATACCTACAAAATTTTCAAAACAAGCAAAGCTCAGTACAAATCTTAACTAAACCTGTAAACTTGGTATAAAAGCTGTAAATATGGTACCAGACGAACCTGTTGATCATAAAGTTTGGGTAAACAAATGCATATAAAGCTTTAGATCCCAGCCTATCAATGCTGTTCCCTTCTGACATTGTTCCCCCACATCTTTGAACACTCACTGTCTCATATGTCTATGTAATCCAAATAGCCATCATTTGTTATGCCAACTCATATTTTTTAGTATGATTACCAAAATGGCAGTGAGAAAAAGAAGAGTTCATCAAAATAAGAACTGCATACAATGGTTTCATAAGAGCTGAGATCAAGGCCTGATGCAAGGCCCCCATGAGCATATGGCACATGATATCCTCCATCTAAATAATTGTCACAAAACACCTACAGTGGAGAGAAAATGTATATATTAATTCAACAACTATCCTAAATACAATTATTTATAGTTGGTATTGCAACATTTTCGACGACTGAAAACTTTTTACTAAATAGAAATTCTTTATTTATTTTTTTCTTTCATAAAGCTGGTGTTTATACCTAGTAGCTACTGACCAGTTTAAAACCAGCTGCTCTTGGTCAGTTGAACTTCTTCACAGCATTAGGTCAAATCTTAATTTTTAACCACAGACTCACGAGAAAAGAGAGGAAAGAGAAATCAATCAAGCATGGAAATTCTGTACCGGTCCAGTTAGATAAGATACCAGTACTGTACCTGAGCAGTACCTTCCAATTGCAATCGATTGTGTAGTCTCGCCTGCAAACATGCTCCAGAGATGTATCTATCCCATTACTACTCAATAAATGTGAAGCACTTCCCAGCCATTCATCTCCTACTCTCTCTTCATCCCTTCCTTCACAGGAAATTGTGTCTTTGTCCAGTCGGATTAGCACAAATGGGCCCCATGTTGCTACGTCTATAGGTTTCAGACCAAATTCCTGTTCTCCACCGATAAATAAATAAATGACCCTTAAGCTAATGTAATCTGGTCCAAAATGATAAAGAAAGGGTAATAAGCATGGAATCTAGAAAGGAACTTACACTAATGTTAAAATTTTTAATGCCTGTTATACGAGTAGCTTTAAGTAGCTTTCCATCCAACCCATATGTCCATCCCTGGGAAAATAAGGAAAAGTATGCATTTCAACAATACTCTCACAATGTTCCTTTAACAGTAAGTAGATCTAATACATTAAGTCGTCATATTCTCACAATATTCCTATAGCAAAAATCCTCATTCTAGTTAAACATTCACAAATAAGTACTCTATTATTTAGATGATCAAACTGAGTTTCTTCATATATAATTTAGCAATTACTTGTGCAAATGCTATTTGCATGTTGTTATCGACTAGAAAAAAAAATCAAACAATCTCTGAGAACATTAGTGATAAAAAGAGAAGCTAAATAGATAACACACATGATAAGGGCACTCAAGGCAAGTTTTCTGGCCAGACCCAAAGGCGAGGACAGAGGCATGGTGCTGGCAGACATTGTGGAAACAATGAAGGACTCCCTCTGCATCTCGACACACCACATACTCTACATTTCCTAATCTATGTTTATTTGCAGCTATAGTTTTGTTAGATTGTTTCCATCAGAGCTTTTACAATATAAGCTTTCTTTTTTCTTTTTTCTTTTTTTTTTTTGTGGGGATGGGGTACCTTCCAGTGAAGAAATCATGTGAATTTTTAATTTGCTCAATGTAACCTGCAAATAAAGAGATTTGAAAAAATAAATAGGCTTGGAGTTCATATTCCAATAAAGTTTTCTAAGAACAGCCTCAGAATGTATAAAGGTAAAATTGATGGTTGACCCTACAAAAATTAAACTACAACGACTTGTGTTTGAATTGTCATTGTCATATATATATCTGAATATCTCTGTAACTCTGCACCTCTAATTGCATAATGTCCTAAGAAACGAAAAAAGGCCAATGAATGCCACTAAAAGGAGAACATGGGATTGCATCAAAATGTCAATTCATTTTTATATTCTATGTAAATTGTAACGTGAAAGATTGTTTTCTGGTGGGCAAGAATTCAAGTCCCATATGACAATTTATTTGTACATGATGCAATTAAAGCAAGAAAGACGAGAGAGTTTGCAAAGCACAGAGTAAATAATTGCAGATCACCATTTAAAATTGTTAATTTTCTTGACAATAAGTTGAACATCCCAGTGAAAGCAAGAGAAAGAGTAGCTCGAATTGATGTATGTTCAATAACAGGCTAATAATCTCCTCGAAATCCATGTCTTTTTGTCAGTAACATTCCTTGACAATTAGGAAGATCGGCTGTTCAATGAAATCATCTGCTTGCTTCTTAATGCGGTAAACCCATTTACATCCAACAATATTGGCATTTCAATAGCGCTGCATGAGCTCTTACGGTACCAATTTAACTAGTCTTAGAGAAAACATAAAACACCTAGAACACTTAAGAACGACACAAGAGGCTGAACCAGTTCCGGACTGCACCAGTGGATCTAATCATGTCATACAGTCGCACCACCTTTTTTTAATGCCATTTCTAGTTTTCTACTATCAGCAATTCAGCAAGGATACGGGATACCAATATTCATAAAACCAAACCATTACATATAGAAAAGTATCATCATACCAAATTCTTGCAAACGAAAACGCTAAAAAATAATTGTCACCTCAGTAACTCACCTACAGCCTGCCAACCTCGGAAGAAAACCCGCTCGAGCTCGAGGGAAAGGAAGCTAGGCTCGGTGTACCATGAACCAGGAGGCGTCAACGCTTCCTCTAGAGGTATGGTCGGATCGAAAGAGTCCAACGTGCACCGCAGCGGCCGTGCGCAGGAGAGACGGACGGAGTGGCGGAGAGAGAGGGAGGGATTCAAGGGAGACACAAACGAAGACAGGGTTAGGGTTTTGGAGGAGGGAAGGAATGCTAGGCTTCTTGCGATCGCCATCGCCATTGGAGCGAGGTGGTGGAGGTTGGTTTGAAGTGTACTCCTTCGGTTTTAAAAATATCTCAAAAGAAATTTTGTTTTTTTATATGAAGCGAAAATCTGACACGTATTTGGGAAAGAGACATATGACAGATTCCTTAAAAAACTATTCGGAGAAAAAAAAAATAAAAAAGACGGATTCCTTAGAAAATTTTAATTCTTTTCTTAGTGGGCCCCACTGTCGGCCTTTGGTACAATGTACAAGGGTAGCTAATTCTTTTGTTCTAGTACATCAAGGTAGTAAATTAAGTTGAACTAATCCAAGTCCTACCAAAAGAGTATTAAAATAAAATTGAATTATTGTTTGGTGTTGTCAGTAAAGAGACGTCATTTTGCACTTAAATTAATGTTCTATATAATATAGTTTTTAGTACATTTTGGATTGAGAAATGAGAACCATTATTGGCGCTTGTAACCAATCTTGGACCACTAAAGATTTAGCCCAACACTTTTCTAGCGGCCCAATATGTAATAGAAGGTTAACTTTGATTGTTGATAGTATCTGTATTTGGATGCTGAATGGATCCCAACAATGAAATAAAATTGAAAACTTCAACAACAATCGTATTGCTAAATAATTCAAGCACTTAAAAACATATTATTTGATATTAGTATTACTGATCAATAAAAAATAAACTGATATAAATAAAAATGCTTGATAAGTCATACAATATATTCCCTATATGTATTGATTTCAATTTAACTACCTCTTGAAATGATACATATGAATATTGATTGTATTTACAGTACCGAGATGTGCAGTACAAGTGTAGTTACTGAGATGAGGGGTTTCATAGTCTTAAACTGTTTTGATGGATTGCCTGCAATCAAACTTGAGAAGAGAAGAAAAAATTTTTTTGAAGAAAAATAAGGGTTAAGCCCCCATCTTATATTAAATAAAGCAGTGATAAGTTATTTACAGTAATAGAAAAGGTCAGGGGGGTTAGTGAATTTCATAGCTTATACTGTTTTGATGGATTGAGTTGCATGTACTCTGCCTTCTTTTCATACAAGTGGTGAAAATATTCCACTTATTTCAAAAACAAAAAGATGAGAATAATAACTTAACACCTTATTTGGATGGAAGGCAAGGAGAAAGAAGTGGAAAGGAGGAAAGGATTATTTCTTAAATTATTCTCGTTTGGGTGATTATTTATAAAAGGTTAAGATTAAGATGAATAGAGGTTACTCATTTAACCTCATGTAATTACCTAAAACTTATACCTCATTACTCCAATTGGATTATAATAAAGGAAAAATAAGACTAATCAAACGTGATGGAGCATAAATTACATACTTTTTTTCTTGTCTTCTGTTCATCTCATCCCCTTGCACTATTTTTGAAAGGGAAAGAAAATTTGAAAAAAAATTTAACCTTTGCTTATTTGGATGTTTAATGAAAGACAAACATGTTTTTCTCTTTTCTTTCATTCTCCTGTTTGGATCATTCGGTTTAACAAAGATAAAATTATATTAAATAAACACAATTGACAATTATATCCTTAAAATTTAAAAGCTGGAGAATTTTAATCTGCTGGAACTAAGGCTCTACATGAGGGAACGAAAAGGAAAGGAAAATCGGAATTTTTCCGCCTTCTACAAATCTTGTGGTTTCACTCCCAACCAAAAAAAATAGTGTTTACACATTCATTCTAGAAACTTAAACAAATGGTTCAAAATTTAACAGTAAAATGCAATTAAATAACAATTTTAACTTACTAACCACAAAAAAATTATACCAATAAAATATTTTTATGGAAAAAATCACACAAAAATATCAGAAAATAACATTTTTTACTTTTTTTGAAAAAAGGTGGCTCAAGTCCCTTACAAATGATTACAAAACCATTATCTAAAACCGGAAAACTCACTGGTACGAGATACCCTTTGTACCAGCACTCTACATATCCTCTACTCTTGAAAAAAATGAAACTAATGAAAAATCTGAAATAACACGAAAAAACATGAACACATGACGTCAAAATCCATGATCCAAAATCTGCAATTTTCTATTGTTATACGGTTAGGGAGCTCTCACTAGTTTGTAATTGTCTGGGAACGGTTCCAAGTTTCAATGAAGATAAATAGATAATGTGATAAGGGAAGCAATCTACATCCCACCAAATTTAACCTGACGACTGCCTTGGTTAACAACACGATACCGATGGCACGACGCCAACAGGATTGAGAAAAAGATTTCCTCTTTTTTTTGTTTCCTTTTCGTCTTCTTTTGGGTTTTCTGATGGGATAAAAGATCCACCCAACTCCACTACAGTGAGTGCTTCCAATTAATATTGAAGCGACCAAGAAGTGGTTGTATTTCCCTTTGTTTTTGCTTCAATGAGACTTTTTTCTTTTTCCCGACTTTCATGGGACGTTATGACATTGATATGGATCTGGGATTTCACAACTAGCTACAGAATTATTGGAAAGAGTTGTCAAAATTTGAACCGTTTAGTGTGAAATTTTAAATTTGTCAGCATTAAAAATTATCTTTTAAATTGTATCTGATGATTTAAATAGTATGGCTTGACCATTTCATTCCGTGAATTACTTCAAAGTTCAAAAGATACAAATTCGTGGAGTTCATGCATCCAGATATCCTGGCATTGTTGTGTGAATGACAAAACACCTACAATAAACAATCTCATTTTTAAAGCGAAGATTCGGTCTTCTTTAATTTCCACAATTCGGCACACAATGTATTGTTTATGCTTCCCGCATATGATCGGCACATATCTGGTGTTGGATTGTGTCGAGTCCATTTGTCTACCCCCACCAACTGTTTGAGGTTTAAAAAAGAGAGAGAAAAAAAAAAAAAAAAGGATAAAAAGAGGGCCAAGCTCATAATTTTATTAATTAAACATCTGAGGTGTGTTCAATATATAAGAGTAGGAAAACATTTATAGTAATAAAATAAAAGAATGCATTTTCAAACCAAAGAGAGTTACAAACTTAAAATTGTAGATAACTGTTATCACTGCTTGACAAAACTGAAAATTTGATCATTTGTAATTTATTTTTTGTTCTTTTGAAGTAGCCAGAAGTCGATTTCAATTAAATTACGAGGTACATTGAATGTCACCTTTATTTTTGCAGATAATTTGAAGAGTTCCTTTACACAATTAATATCATAATATGCGAATAAAGAAAAGAAAAATTGAGTTGTACGTTTATTAGATGAGATAAACCAGATGGTATTCTAACTAGACCTATAAATAGAGAAAGCTTGCAAGAAAAGACAACAATTATTGGAATAGATTATAGTTATATATATATATATATCTCCAAGCTCATGTATCCATAGAGTCAATGACGTAAATTATCAAATCATGAATCATTCCAGCATAAGTCCGTTGGTTTTTCCGAATTTGAAATATTCTTAATTCTTCTCAAGTCATGATTCGCATAGGTCTCTTTCATGTCCCAAATTTTGACCTTCTCTTTAAAATTTTCAAAATTTCAAATCACAGATACGACTAGTGACTATTACTAAGAATTTTTCTGTAATACCAGCAAGTGTGAGAGCTCCACTTGGCAGTAGAGGGGAGGTTTTAGTTTTGTTAACGAAAGAATTATAATATTTAATCAACTTATTTGAATTATGCATATACGGAAGCCGAGAACAGTGAGATGCACCGCTATGTATACTGTACACACACAAATTTCATTATCATTTATGTTTGGCTACTAATTTTTCCATGACGGACGTCAAAAGTAAACCGGGGCCGCATGATGGTATTTATTTTTCCCTTTGACCTTAATAATTCAAATATACGGCGATGCTTTTAATAATTGGGATTTAATTAATCTTCCATATCGAATGTTATAGACTGAGCTATTAGCCTATTCAGTGGAGGAACAAAAAAAAAAAAAAAAGAAAATCTTTTGTAAAGGACGACACAAAATTGTTCCCTTATTGTGATGGCATGAAGAAGTTACTACTTAATTTAATTCATACCCTCGAATTTTCTTTTTCTCAAATTCACAGTCTATGTGAGTGTGGGGGTAAATTTTTATTTACTAATTAGTAATTTAAAGCATCATAAAATAATATAAATCTATTGATATCAATACAATGGTCATATAATCACATAAAAATAATATAAATCTATCGAATCAATACAATGGTCATATAATCACATAAAAATATATAATTCAGGAAGTGCTGAGTTTCGAGGCCCCACTCGACGTTCTTCTATTAGATTTACTGATACGATAACACTTGGATCGAGAGTCGAAGAAGGTTTAGAGACTTTATTCAGAGTTTCACAGAGTGTCAGAGTCTATGCTTACAAGTGCTTTATTGTTTTTTTTTGAGGGTTGGCTTACGCCAACAGCAAAATTATATAATAAAAGAAATTATTCAAGTGCTTTATTGTTACATCCGTTGTGGTCGCTCGGTTGCCTCTTTCCTTGTTCTCTTGTATGCAATTTCAATCAAACTAGTATTTATGATTTATTGAAAGATTTAGACACTAAGTTGGGCAATAATAGTTTAGAGACTTGATTATTTATTCGTACCATTTGAAGCTTGGAGGAGTTAGATGTTATGAAGAAAAAATCAATTCTTGCAATGCAAATTCAGGTTTTAGATTGATAAATTTGGTAAGAAAGTTTTCGTAAAACTATTTAGTGGTTTAATAATCTCACCAAATAAAGATATTTTAGGACTGTTGAATTGCACTTATGAACTGAAGCTAAAAAAACAGTGTTTTTGTTGGGCTGAACTCGACTTCACGAGATCATGATGGACCGGGCCTTACGTCTCCGTTAGAAAGTTTCTTTTAGAAAGCTTGATAGCGGCTGCCAAGAGAAAGAAAAGAAAAAAAATCTTTGTTAGAAAATCCAACGTGATGGGCACGTCACAAATTTGTAAGGAATTGATGTTAGTAAAGAATTAATTCATTAATAGATAGGTTTAAATAGAGTAAATGGCAAAAAAAAAAAAACATTTTGTATGTGTTTTTATGGTTTTATAGACAATACTGTCAACAACTTTCCTAATTTACTCCACATTGAAAAAATAATTTTTTTATATGATAATTCTATTGATATTCATAAAATAGTTTATTAATTATTGGTGACTCCCTTCAAAAAATTTATGGCCCTGTCAATAAATTCATTGTTGCAAATTTACTTGGACAGATCCAATTCTTACCTTGAAAACGGGAAAAGATGTTTTATAAAATTTGGGTGTTCTTTTTTTGATGTTTAGTATTAATTAAAATAAATTACTTTCTTTTTCTTGGCATTAATTGGAAGCCTGTAGGCATATTACTAATTGATCCAGAAATTACTTTCCTTTTTTGTCTTACAAAGTCCTAGTTTTAAGCACATCTGGGGACTGGGGCAAAGATGGAGCAAATTCACGAGTGATGAATGCATGGTCTCTAAGCAAAATAATTCATTTTCAATTAACCTTTCTTCAAAGGGATATTTCGTTCCAAAAATACCAACTGTAAATAAAAGAAACCAAGTTTCTCATCAAATAAAATTTTACGTAAAGTTGCAAATTGATCTGCTCTCATCAATCGCAAAGGCTTGAATTAATGAAGTTATTAAAATAAGAAATCAAAAGTATTGAGTTTGCGATAATTATACACTTTCAAAAAAAATAAAAAATAAAGATGCATGACCACTTCTTTATTTAAAATTGACAAGATGATAATTTTTTTATGCGTAGAGAGAGAAAGGAAAGAAATATTTTGCATGATCTATCATGCACATTCTATTTATCTCTAAAATTAAGCATCTATTCAATTCAATGATATAGATAGTACTAACTAAGATTTATCAATATTATAAATAAAAATGTGTGGGTGTCGGAATTATTTAGTTAAATGTCATCCGACACTTCAAGCATTGTGAAATAGTTGTGAGATATCATTTTTCTAATTTATGTAATGTGATATTCTGTAACTATTTGCATGCCGGATATTATTGATCATGAAACTAATCTGATTCACTAGAGACAACAATTTGGCAACACATTATTTTATTTCTTATTTTTGTGACCCCTTCCTATTTTCATTTCCATCATGACTCCATCTTTCTTTTGTGTTGTTCAAAGTCCCTCTCCAAATTAATTTCTCTTCATCGCCATTCTTAATTTTAATCTACAACATATAAATCAAATTCATTCAATTGAAAATAGAAAAAATATCAAATTTTTGTACGACATATATATATATATATATATACTAAGTCATTTATAAACATATTATATTTCATGAATAACATCAACATGATATAAATCATATTATTTCATATAACTATAACTATATTTACACAAATATAATTTTTCCTTTAAATTGATCAAACTCTTTAAATTTAATCAAATCAAAGTACGTACAATAACAATAACTAAACATAAATATATCTTAATAATATATCAAAGAATGAACATAATTAACTATAGAAACATAATAATATTCTTATTATAGATATCTATATCGAGCGAAGCTCGATATGTCCCTCTAGTAATATAAAGGGAGAGAGTCAAATTTTTTAGCCATAAGTCTATTGTTATTATTTTGTATATTGAAGACTTGATAAAACATATCTTTGGTAACTATAATCATAAATTTTTCAATAAGAAATCAGAGAAAATAAAAAAATCTAGAAGCTAAATCAATGAGGTGGAAAAAATCTAGACAATAATTTGTTATACAATAATAAGTTAATAACAAAAGAGAAAGTTCTATTTATTGATTTATTCTAAACCATTGGCACAACTTCATTTCCCTAACCCAATGTTAACATATGAGTCTCAAAATTATCAGTAGACGGCTAATTCATAATGGTATATAATAGTGCAGTTGAATTTGGCTTCAAGTGCACATTAAAAAAATGTACTCGATTCTCGCAATTCTCGCGATTTTAGCACTTGTTTCAGCACCCGCACTTGCCTTCCACACATTTTGTCTCATCAGCGGCACAAACACAATCTCTACAGGCAGACTTGTGCGTACAAGCACACAAGTGAATTTGGTAAACTTTTAGTGCGGTTCCGGCAATTATCGTTGTTACATTTGCATGAACCGCTGTAAAGTGAATTAAACCTAAAGCATTCGCATGATCTTGTCACTCTACAAATTGCGTTGCTTGAACAATTGCATGCAACTTATCAAAAAAGAAAAATAAAAAATGATATTCAACTTAGATATGACAGTGACAGCTTCACTGCGCTACGTAAAATATAAAAATTTCAAATGTAAAATATAAAAAAAAATATTGTAAAAAATTTGTCAAAATTTGTAAGTTGAAAATTAGTAATTTCTTCCATAGAAAGTCGCTATATAAACTTGACATAAATTTTCTGCCAAAAAAAATCTTACTAATATTATGATTGATATAACTATTTTAAATTTATTTAAAAAATATAAAAAAGATAAAAATTATTTTTTAGACAGCGGGCATGGCTTTTAATATATATCTTCGATGGCTGTCTCTATGTAAGAATTGCAACTTTAGTTTTCAGTTAGGCTTCATAAGGTCGTACGTCCTGATGGAAGGCTTATATTATACTTTGTTTGAGGCAAGATATAAATTCTAAAACGATCTACATTTGGCTCACTATATTAGATTTATTATCAGACAACCGTTTAGAGTGCTTGGGGGCAATTAGGTAGGGACGTTTTAATAGTGGCCAACGTTTATTCTTGGAACCTTTCTCCCAAAATTTCTGAGCTAATGCTCTGTATTAAAAGCTCATCTCATAGAATAATGTTTTTTAGTGTATTGTTGACCACGTTAACAAGAGAGCAACTATCAAACTTGTATATATTTTAAAATTCATATATTTAGATTACATATAAAATAAGGGGGTTGATCCGGGCAACACTCAATATGATCGGAACAACATGAATTTTAAAATTGCCGATACTACCCTAGTATGTACAACAATCTTCATCTTATTTCCTCTTTTTATTTCTAAAAAAATATTCTTTTTAAGGCGACATCTCCTAGATAACTTGATGCTTTTATATTTTACTTATCAACCAAAATTTAATATTTTACTTAGCATTTGAATTACTTTTATTTAAAAAAATCATATTTAAATAGTATATGAATGTAAAAAAGACGTATAAAATAAGTTTCCTATTTCATTTGTAATGATTATGTTGGGTAAGTGATATTCATTCATACCTTAAAAAAAAATAAATGTCTAATATAAAATAAAACAATAACACAAAAATATTAAATATAAGTTTTTGCTGTAGTAGTTTGTTATATGCCTAGCATCAATAGAAGATGGATCAAATAATTTCTCATAAGGAAAGTACATTTAAGGAAAGCTATTATGATAACAATAGAGAATTAAATATAGGAATCTTAATTGACAGATGATAGGGGTATTTTTGTCCATAAGACTTTATGGATGTTGTTCTAATCATTTTTATTGTGGTCCGGATCAACTCCCATAAAATAAGAGCAAAGAAACAAATAATTTGACCAGAACTAGATGCGAATCTTTTCGAAGAACTAAGCTAATAACGAAAAGCAGCGTCTAAGTTTTTTTTTTTTCTTGTGGCTATCGTATCTCTACATTTTCAATTCTTCATAAAGTATATTATATATTAAAATATAATAAAGTACATTAAATTTGATTTGTTTTATTTTCTTAACACGCACATAAAAAATACAGCATTTTAATTTTGTCAATTAATAGCCACGTTCTCTTCATGACAATCAACAGAAGTCAAATTGCGGCGATTTTGTGTAGTATGTGGCAAAAGTAATATAAATCTCAACTAATGGTTTTATTTTGACAATTTAAGTATAATAACTTTAGAAATAAGAGAAAAAAGTGCAGGTAATAATCCCGCCATAAATATGAACAAACCGTAAGTAATTTTCTTTTTGAACAATTATATTTAAAAAGCTCAAAAATAGCGCAACATAGGGCTAGAGATTTATTAGAGACTACTTCAATTATTATTCGGAATTTGGATGGGCGAGTGGTTGTCCGGACTTTAGAATAGTCGTTCATCACGTTGTTCTGCTATTCCAACTAATAATTAGATTAGCACTATTCCCATTAGCTTGGCGTAATGTTAACTGAGACGAAGTCTAAGACTGAATAATAATCGTTTTTTCATACAAAAAATAAGGAGAATAATTATCGTCACATTAATTTCGACAAATGGTTGTTGGAACCGTATGTCTTGTAGGATAACTCTACTAGCAACAAGAATTAACAATAATTATATTATCATGATGCTGCTTTTATCTAGGACAAATATGCGGTGGAAAAAGGTAAAATACTACATTGTATTTACGAATATTACCAGACGATATGGAATTAGGAAATCATCACCACTATTTTATTCTCTTTTTTTAAATTAAAGCTCAATCATTTGCTTTTTTGAGAGAGTATTTTTTTTTAATAGTTGAAAACTCATGCTACATTATGGGAGCACCCTCTTAAGTTCATTTGGCTAGGTAATTTGTTACTTCAATTCAATTTAACCATAACTGATATCTAAGTATAGAATCATGTTCATTAAGACTGACTAACTGTACATTTTATTTGTTCTTTTAATAATTTTTTTTAATGATTGTACATTATATTTGTTTCAGATTGAAACTTCACCTAGTGTTGTACTTGATTTTTGGTAAGAGTCCATGTGGCGCAACGTCATTAGCTAGCAATTTATGATTAAGTTTTAACTTTGTCCACAAATCCCGCCTCGAATGCAAAAAAAAAAAGAAGTTGTTTTGATCTATTTATTTATATATATTATATTTTATACATATATCAGTTGTTTAACACGATTATTAGTCAAATATAGAAAATATGCTAATGCACAGTTTCAAATAGAGTTCAATTTGCTTTTCTTTTTTAATTATGTAACGCAAATTTGACCTTGCTTTGCGAAAGTTAATTTTTGTATGATGCTGATTGAAAGGAAAAACAGTGGGACCAAACAGTAATCAGCTTTCATGCTGACATATTAAACAAATCCTTTTTTTATACTAATCACATCTGATACAATTGCAACAACAACATTGGACAGGAATGTGTCAATGAATCCCGATCACGTTAATTATGTGACGAGTTGTTGAACTAGCAAAGCTAATAAAATAGAATATCCCAAGCATATCTTTCAAGGGAAAATTCAAGTAAATTTTCTAAAAGATTTGCACATAACAGATAACAAATGAAAGTTGTATAAATCTGTACAGAGACTGGGACTTAATATATATATATATATATATATATATATATATATATATATATATATATATATATATATATATATATATATATATATATATCATTAATGCTGTCATTGATTAATCAAAATCAAGCGAGGAAACGGATAAGATCACCACGCCCTACCAACCTACTTCACATTGCTCCTCTGATCCAGTGGGCCCCACTGTCCTCTCACAATGTCTCTTCACCATTATCCTATCCCTCAACCCCTTAATTAATTTGACAATCAAAAGTTAATCCTTTAGCATAACACATGCAAGCGCTTACTTACTACTAGTGGAAAAATTAACGACTTCAACGTGTCTCGTAATTTTCCAATTTTGAGGCAATTGTGTGTATTTGAATTGTTTAGTTGGCTTTCAAATGGGGGAAAATGACCCGCTACACCAATCGTTGTACCTAAAGAAAAAGTAGTAGGTACCGAGTCCGTCAATAATTTTTGCAATTGGTAGCGATCATGCCCTTGCAAGTGGTAAAATTAATATTTTGATCCATAGGACCTTATAATATCACTATACTAGGCTAATATTCCTTTCAGAACTCGTTTCTCTTTTCCATACTCTATATTGTAAATGCAACTACATTTTCCTTGGAGTAAATTACATAATTTGATTAAGAAAAATATTAGCTTTTCCTCTTATAAGTAATTATAACGGCGGTCCCCATTTGACCATCACGTGGCTAACAATTTTCATTTATTGGCCACATTCAGCAAATATTAAGCCAAACCAAGGGGTTTAAATTTTTTAATTCGTACAAGAACGTTTAAAAATTTCCAATGTAAGTGATTCTATGAGATATATATATATATATATATGCTTTCAAATTTCAAACAGAATTGCCAACAAATCTCAAAATTTTCTGAAACATCTCTAACTTCTGATGATTGATATATTTACAACAAAAGGATGCACCACCAAACGCGCACAATTCTATATTATCGGTTAATAACATGCCATATTGCAACACAAAATTAACTTTCAATTTTCCTAAAAAAACTTGAAAGCACAAAAAAACCTTCTCTCTATTCCATCCTGTTCCTTCATTCCTTCCATCTTTCCTTCTTCACACATGCCGTTGTAGATCAGAAAGAGAATATGATCTAGGAGAAATCAAAGATCTATTCAACCCATTTCTTCCCTTGATCAACCCATTATGTGACAAATTTACCAATGTTGGTTTCGGCTCTTTCTCTTCCTCGCTATCGTCGCTTCCTTCTTCATCATCTTTCTCCTCCACTGTGTGCTCCGGAGATAGCAGCGGAGGCAGCGTCGCAACGAAGGAGCTGTACGAAGCTCTCCTGTTGCACGCCAACAGGACCCTCCGGCGCTTGTTGAACGGGTTCTCCGGTTTCGACAGATCAGTCGCACTGGCGTTCACCACACTGGAGAGAGTTGTGAAAGATTTTGACTTGCCTGAGAAGAAATTTGACAATCCCCTTCTGAAATTGGCAAAAAAAAATATATTTTTTATTAATCACGGAATTCACGAGTAATTCTAAATATTTGGAACTACAAGGGCTCTTATTGTATTTTTTTAACAAATCAAAGATATGTTATCTTGAGAGAATATCTTCTTTTTGACCAAAAAGGAACTTGAAGTGTTTAAAACGGAAGCTCAATTACTCATTTTATTATTTATTATTATTTTTTTTGGGTAAATTTATGCAAAATCAGAAATAATTTCTGATAAGAAGAACAAAATACCCAACAAAATAAAAAAAGCGAATTATCGTTTGACATACTTGATAGGAAGAGATTCCTCGAGAGAATCGAAAGATCCCAACCCTCCTTGGACACTCTGCTTGCTACTCACTTCTTCCTCCTCGCCATGAGAAGAGGTGAGAGAGGAGCTACAGTTGGAATCGACTCCAATAGAAGAAGACCGATTCGATTCCGATCCGACCTCTTCTTCGTCATCTATGAAAAACCCAGGACGATTGCTCTTCTTCTCCTCGTCCCTCTCCACCTCCTTCCTCTTCCCTTGGCGCACGCCATTGGGAGGGTACGGATCTAGTAAAGGCCGATCGCAAGCTAAAGACATGGCTGGCTGGCTGGCTATTCCTTGTTTAGAAACTTGTTATCCGCGACGATCGATGGATCCTTATTCTGGCGCTTTGTTCCGATACAGCTAGCTTTTGCTATTTTACTCGACTAACGCCAGTTCAGCAAGTGGAGATAGAGAAGCGAGAGAGAGAGATGGAAAGGCGCCGTGCAGGGATATAAAGAGAGGGAAGGACTAAAGAGAGGCGGATAAAGAACTTGGTCTGACACGTTCGAGGAAACGTGGCTTCATAAGCTTGCTCTCTGATTCTCCTTGGACTTGGTCTATCATTTATTACTGAGGATTTGTTACTGTTTTCGAGGCAGTAGAATGTGAATTTAGTGTAAAATGTAAATTCGGTGAAATTTCAATGGTGAAATCTGCGGTGGTAATTAATAAGTAAAGACTATCATATTAAATTTAAATATTTTAAATATTTTAGATTAGAAAAATATATGTATAATTTTATATTTTATAAGGACATAAATATATACAAGACTACAAGTTACGAAAAATACTGTAATTTAATTATATAAAGATGTTTAACTAAACTCATAAAAATAAATCATTATAGTACAATAAAATACAATTTATTTTTTATATGTATACAGATTTTATGTGTATTAAGTATAAACTAAATTTTAACTTGTTTAACTCAGAATAACACAAAAATATGAAACTTAAACAGTTATTAGTGCAATTTCGTACCGTGATTATCTTTGAAGCACTAGAAATACATATGTTATTCATGATCAATGAAAACTGAAAAAAAAATTATATAGTTTAGAGAACGAAATAGACAATATCTTTATTTTTTTTATATGAATAATATAATCATTGATAAATCATGTCCTATTTGTTAACTTTTCAAAATATAAATTCATTTTTACAATTAAAAATTACTAGATTAATTTATATATTATACTTTATCAATTAGTCACCTACATTCAATATGCAGTCTTTGAAAATATATATCAACGTAAATCACAATTAATTATTAAGCATAAAAAGAGAAATTAAATGACTAGGGATTTGGTGGTTCACGCATTAAATGACAAATGAAGCATTAAGAAATAGTTTTCGCTGGGTCCCGAGATGTCACCGAGGCGAAAACCGCAGACGTGGAATGGATTAGCACCACACTATGGCCCACCGCAATATTAATACCACTTTCCCTTCCTCTGCTTCCATTTTGTACAATTATTTTCAATTTTGTTCATGTAACAAATCTAATCTTATCATTTCTCTCTCTCTCCCCCACCCAGTCTTATCCTGTTTTCTCTTGCCTTTGGTCATAAGAAACCCCACAATGTCCCCCATTGGTCCTTTGCCGAGCATTAATTAGGGGCACATTGTTCTAATCCTAACCGATGCATTAATTATTTAATTAAGAAAACATTTATCAACTACAATCTTATTAAATTCTACTGTGATAACGGAACGGTTCTGTAGACCTTAGTCATTATTATTTACTAAGAGATTGCAGGCGAACTTATTATTGATAGCACTAAACTAAAATAAAAATAAAATAAAATAATATCATACTGAATAATATAGAATACAAAAAGTAAGGGGAAAAAATAACGGACTTAAATATGTTTTACTGATATTAGAGAAAAAAAATGTTATTGATTCCAACGATCAAAAGTTGTCTTCAAATTTTGTTTGTTATGCATCATTATTGTTTCTAGCATAGGATGTACGGTGTCACATGTATGCGTTCAAACAATCATATAGTTCTGGTAAGTGTAAACTACATTGTAAATAAATAAATGTAAATATTACATAAAGACTAGCACTCATGGCATGCTTATCTAAAACTAAGATGTAGTCATGTAGATATCATTTGGTGCTAAAGTTTATTTCGTTTAAGCAACCTAGTTGTACTGATTGAAAAGTATATTTACACATCTACATACCACTTTACAACTTACAAGTGAGTGTAATTTATAAATAGCAAGCTTCGCTGTTATGGACGCCAAATATGTATAAATGCGTCCCATGAGAGTAAATTTGGTTTTTTATATAAAACAATAGAGTCACATAACTATTTATGTTGGATTCTACTTTCATTTAGATAGCACTATCAATTATGTTTTATTTTTATTTATTTTTGAATTCGTAAATATTTCGTTTTATATAATTTTTGTAATTTAGATCTGGTGTACAACCAAACCACCTAACTCGGGCACAATGGGAAAAAAAAAACATAAATGAAAAGAGAGAAAAAAAAAAAAAAAAAAAAAACAAGAGAGAGAAGGAATAAGCGTTGGTTACATACTTGGCATTCGAAAAAAAAAAATCGTACATTAGCAAAGGAAAGAGTGGTTGGGAAAAGATCCTTACCGACATGTGTTAGATAAGATGCAAATCTGATTGTTGATCCTTTCGACAGGAGAAATTGACTAAGATAAAGAACTCATAACTCATAAGAATCATCTGGCGCTAAATATTGTCAATTGTCATTTTCAATTGTCGTAATCTCATGACTTTTCTAACAGCCAAACCGCCAATCAAAAACCTCCTTAATTGAGACAACAACCATTAATTACTTTCAACCATATGGTGACACAGGTAATCAACACAAATATTTCTTTTTTTAATTTACTGAAAAATAGTTTTTGTTAATCAGAATAATTTTGACTACGCGTTGTCAACACCAACCACTAGTAACATAAAAACACTTAGTTATTTTTTTTCAAGTGGGAATTCTAATCTGTGCTAATTATAAAGTAGGTACCAAAGAATTAAATAATCATCCATTGAGGATATCGGTGTAGGCTTAAGTTTGTAAAAAAGGTCAATCTTATAAAACTAAAATGAAAATTATGGACAATACTTATGACTAGTTCCGATTAGTGATGTGACACAAAATTAGAAGATGAATTATAGAGATTATTTTTATCACATATCTTACTGGTTAACTAGAGAGTCATGGAATGCAAATTATTAAAATTTGAAAGGATATTTGCAGCATTTTCTCTGGTCATTATTCTTAGATCGGTATTGGATAAAAGATACAAAGAAAGTTAAAAGAAACCAAACATATTATTCTTTATAATGTATGAATTTAAACCAAACATATTATTATTTTTTAATGTATGTATTTATTTCAAAATAGATTATTGTCCTTGTGACATATATGGCGAGCATGCAGATAATACTAAAAATTGTCTTCTAGATCATGTCATGATGATAGTACTTAACATATGTTTTTCACCGCTTAAGTTAAGATTTAAACTCTTGTAAAAAATTACATTAGAATTTAATAATAGAAAAGGTAAAGACTTTTTAATTGGAGTTGCTAATATTGCTTCTTGATAGCTCCAACATAAATATTGGAAATAATTCTATCGTGTTAAAAAACGTTTAGTTATCCCATGCCCATCCAAGGTAAAATCACTGTCATTACCCAAAAAAAAAAAGAAAAAAGAAAATATAAAATCACTGTCTGTAAAGCGAATAGGAACACTCCAATTAGTTTCCAATCCTAAGAAAGTTCAAAGACAAGCGTGGGCTTATTTATCGGAATTTTTGCTTAAGAAATCCAAAAATAAATAGAAATTTAGTATCAGGCCTAGTGCATATAAAATTTTGCAAAAGTGGCCTAACACAGGCCGCCACTTCAATTGGCGGCCAGGTTTTGCCACCTGGCAGCGCCACGCAGCACGCCGCCTCAGCAAGGTCCAAAAATATAGATTTTTTTCTTCCCTGGCCGCCATTTGGAACGGCGGCCAGCATTTTTTGCGCACTGTGTCGTATTTTAAGTGTATTTTTCTCATACGATGTCCGATTTGGATGATTTAAATTGCGTTGGAAACTTAAGAAAAAGATCTACAACTTATATGTTTTGAGTATCTTCCAATTCGAAATTTATAATAATCAAAACTTCAACTAAACATGACACATACGTTCTCATGAACACTTACAACTACCTTTCAATCATCATCTATTACGAATTGGAAGATTCTCAAAATAGAAGAGTTGTAGATATTTTTCTTAAGATTTAAACAAAATTTTAATCATCTTAATCGAATATCGTATGAGAAAAATACACTTAAAATAAGAAACAATGCGTGATAGTTTGAAAATAATGAATAATTTAATGAAAATGCAATAAATAGTGTACAAATAGTTTTATGCCAATTAGGTATTATTGATATTTAAATGTAAAATAAAATATTATCTACAATAAATACAAATAAAATTCATATAGGACCGAGATCTGCGCTATACACCATCTCAAAATATTCTATTTTCTAGCACTTAACATTAGGTAGATTGCACAGTTTTTGCTGTGTTGAAAATGACTTTCTTGGTATTTTTTTTTCAATTTATTGCGATAAAATGTCTTGTCCAAAAAATTAAAAATTTTAAAATTTTTGGATATCTTAGTTATTAATTAAGTTAAGTTATGTTTAATTTCTTATGATTTGCTTGTTTGATTTGATTACTTGAGTTTAATTATTGATTAAATTGATTGTCTCGTTAAACAAGGGCACGTTTAATAGTTAGGACATAAAATTGTTCTGAATAATCTAAACTTACTTATTAAAACTATAAGGTTGAACCAGGACTTGAGAAATCGAGATTTTACTTAAAATCGGGAGATCAAAGTTTACCTAGACCCAATTAATTATCTGAAATACATGAACCAAGAAACGAGAGTTCAAATTTAGGAGTTCTAGGAGTTAGGTAGTTAAAACCATAATCTTGACCTGAACGAGAGTTAAGAGTATAAGCCTTTTGGTTAGGAATTATTATAACTCACGTCAAAACACTTAATTAATAATTAAAAATTATGATAAAATAATTATCAATTAATGAAACAGACCGTTTCAAGATTAGACGGACCGCCCGGAAGGGGACGTTCTAACCTTAGGCGACCAGTTTCATTAGTTGACAAAGGTCTGATTATAAAAATCAACGATAAAAATCCATCATGTGTTATTCTTGTAGATTATAAATTTCTTGATCTAGAGTTGATTGTACAAGTTGGCCAAAACAATCCAACTCTATCAAGGGGCTCAATAGATATCATCACTTACTAGGTCTACTAATGTTGAATATATGATTTTCTTTATAAATAATTTGTTCCCGCACAATTCAAGAGAACATAAATAAAGTCCGTATAGCAGCCCTTATCAGGAATCAATGTTAAATAATATTTATAAAATCAATCCTCATGTGGAAAAGCTGAATTATATCAAAGTTAGAATGAAACCCATATGAAATAAATAATGACACATAACACATTAGAGAAAAAATTGTGCTGGATAAGAAAAGTTGGACGCTAGAAAATCGAATCTTTTGAGATGGTCTATAGTGCGAATCTCGGCCCTATATGAATTTTATCTGTGTTTATTATAAAAAAATAATTTATTTTGCATTTAGATATATATAATATCTAAATTTGTATAAAACTATTTGTACACTATGTATTGCATTACCATTTAATTATTCATTGTTTTCAAACTATCAAGTATTGTTTCTTATTTTAAGTATATTTTTCTCATACGATACTCAATTAGGATTATTCAAATTTTATTGAAATCTTAAGAAAAATGCCGACAACTCTTCTATTTTGAGAATCTTTCAATTCGTAATGAATGATGATTGAAAAGTAGTTGTAAGTGTTCGTGAGAACGTATGTGTCATGTTTAGTTGAAATTTTGATTATTATAAATTTTGAATTGGAAGATAATCAAAACATAAAAGTTGTAGATCTTTTTCTTAAGTTTCCAACGCAATTTGAATCATCCAAATTGGACATCGTATGAGAAAAATACACTTAAAATACGACATAGTGCGCAGAAAATGCTGGCCGCCGTTCCAAATGGCGGCCAGGGAAGAAAAAAATTCATATTTCAGACCTTGCTGAGGTGGCGTGTTGCGTGGCGCTGCCAGGTGGCAAAATCTGGCCGCCAATTGAAATGGCGGCCTGTATTAGGCTACTTTTGCAAAATTTTATATGCACTAGGCCTGATGCTAAATTTCTATTTATTTTTGGATTTCTTAAGCAAAAATTCCTTATTTATCAGAGCTCTAATTTCGTCTCCTGTGCATGATTCCCTTGCAGTTTATCACAGCGTTCACTTTCTCGATTTTAAGAAGAGAGATCCTATAATTGATTTAATTTAATTGGGATGACAGTTTTCCTCTTTTAAGTTTCGGAACTTTCTTTACTAATATATCGATTATGCTTTTAATTAAGGTACATCAAGTCACCTCAAGTTTTCCAAATCGCCAATAAAGTATATTGTACGGGCTTTTTCAAATTATTCAGGTGCATGCCCTTATTTATTGACATATTAAAATCTTCTTATGCAAACAAAAATACTAACAACATATCTACATAAAAGTTCCATAAACCTTATATATATATATATATAGAGAGAGTTTTGCTATGGTGAGTTGCAACTCACGGAGCCTTCCGTGAGTTGCGATCAAAATTTGTGGATCTGATTCAAAATGACACATCCAAACCGTCCAATATGATCTCCATATTGAAATCTCATTGTAAACCAAATTTTATATTTTTTTCGAAATTTTTAAGTATTTTTTTGGAATTTTAGAAAATCGCTAATCTAATTAATTATGTACCGTTCAAAAACAACAATTTTTAAAAATCCGAAAAAAATACTTAAAAATTTCGAAAAATTATAAAATTTGGTCTGCAAGGAGATTTCAATATGGAGATCATATTGGACGGTTTGGATCAGTCATTTTGAATCAGATCCAAGAGTTTTGATCGCAACTCACAGAAGGATCCGTGAGTTGCAACTCACCATAGTAAAACTCTATATATATATATATATATATTTTACGTCAATAATATAATGTGTACATATGGTTGCGGCCAAGGGGCGGGGCCAAAAAATCATTACAAGGGGTAAAAAGGTTTGAAGATTGAACAAATGAATAAAAAACTTGTTTATAAGAGTAACTTTTTCTTTCCAAAATTAAGTCATTCATAATTTATTAGGGAGGCAAATTATAGAAAATTTCTAAATAGCAAAGAAAATATATATGAAAATTGAGCTTTTTTATTGGAGCATAGAGGAAACAAAGCCCAATCGAGTCCCCATAGTGGCTCCACCCTGATTGTGGCGAAATCACAACGAACAAATCTAGTTACGTCAGAAATTAATAATCAATGCATAGTACATACAAAACCGTGGGTATTGGCTCTCAAAGTTCGCCACAAGGATTGGCTTTCAAATAGATCTACTTATGGTTGTTTAATTTGTACATATTGGCTCTCGAGTTTCACACGTCATATTTGTCGCTTGCCAACATTTAGACATCACGTGTTACATATCCGTGGGTATTGGCTCTTAAGGTTCCGCCGCAAGGATTGGCTTTCAGATAGATCTAGTTATTGGTTGTTTAAGTTGTACATATTGGCTCTTGAGTTTCACACGTCATGTTTGTCGCTTGCCAACTTTTAGACATCACGTGTTACATATTGTCTAAAGAAATTATGAAAAATCTAGTCATCTTTGTTAGACATGAAATCTAACCAAGTTTTATTGGATTTCATTTCTAATTTATTCGAACTTATTGAACTAAAAGCTTTATTATTGTAGTTGTTGTGTTATTTCTCGCATGCTTTTTGTTTCAAACTTAAACCATAATATTAAGTTTGGAAAAGAAGTTCTATACTAATAGTGTAAAATCCACTTCACATGCACATGGAAATTTCTCTCAATTTCACCTTGATTGTCCATTGATCTATATGCAAGTTACTTGAAGTGGTAAATTACAAGCCACGTGTGCAATGTAGATAACTCGGTTGTACAAAATTTATTGATTTCTATATATTATTTTTAAAGATTTTAATTAGTATTTGTTTTAAAATTTTTCTAATTTTGTGAAAATGTGATAATGAGGTGGATTGAAAATGAGATAACTTTAGTAATCTGATGCCAACGGCTATTTTAAATGAAATTATATTGGTCATTGAGCAAGGCATCAATAGTCTAATTACTTCGCGCCACCTGTTATTTACTCGGTCAAAATATCCAAATTTACTTGGTCAAAACTAGGCCGTTACTCTTATTATTCATGGACCGTCGATGAAGTTAATCATTTTGATCCTGTGCATCCATGCGTTAAAGAGCAAAATCAGCTTTTATTGTCAAGTTAAATACGATCATTGGTTGTGATTTGTCGTTAATGGATAGTTCCAATAATTTGTTTTCCTTTTCTTGCGTTCTGCACTTCTGCTGTGACTAAATGCGTCCAAGCAATCGAAAAGAGGGAACAAGGGGAAATGATTGATTGGTAAAATCCACCTATCTAAAAAGCAATTGTTCTAACAAAATAAAGAGAAAATGATTGATTGGTAATTAAGTTTGAATTTACTCATTCAGATAAGCGTGAAATGTTAGAAGAAGATAAAAGTCAAAAAGGCATCAAGATGAGATCGTTGTTAGTCCGTATACCAAGTAGGATGAATATTTGGGGAAGTTGGTGCTCGTGGTTTTGAGTGGATAGTTTGATTTTCGATAATATGTGTATTTTGACGAAGATGGAGTAATTGTTGATGCGCCTAATCTCTGGAATTCATTCAGCAATTATTCGAAGCTGAAGATTTCGAAATCCGAAATTCTTTATAACAATTAATTTCAAAAAAAAATTGGAGGACTCGATTCTATTTTATCTTAAAAAAATGTATAATGAATATGTTATTGGAGTACCCAATAACCGTTTTATTTTATTTTTTTCTTTTCTTTATTGCAACCTGCACCCGCCGCAGGCACTAAAAAAAGACATTATTTGAATCGTTGTTTCATTACAGTAATCTAGATAGATACTAGTATCAACATTATGCCATGATATAATAAAAACTAAAAAAGTAAATAATTACATATAATATCGAACGGGTTATTATCATAATATAGATGTTAGTAAAATTTTCATCTAAATTTTTAACAGATAATAGCAATAAGACTGATCGACAACAAAAAAAAAAAAAAAGGAAACGGTATTTTTTCGGATATTTATGGATGCTGACGTCATCAAATGTACTAGTTTATTTGTTCAGTTAGATGCCATAAGGGTTGAATTAAAAGTCGTAAGTGTTCAGTTAGTTTCATCCTGGACAGGCCAAAAATAGCATTTTTTCCGCTTGCTGACGTCAGCAAAATTATATGACCAATTTCTGAAAATTTTTTGGTGTTGACGTCTTCAAATATGCTGATTTAAGGATTCAATTAAATGTTATAAGGGTTGAATTAAAGTGTATAAGTGTTCAGTTAGACGCACAAAAAAAAAAAACAAGAGGCTTCTAAGTATCAAAGCAACACTCAATGATTTAAATAAAGTAATTTAAGGACCACCCAATGATTTACTTTTTAATTTGTAATGACCATTTAATTCAATTTTAATATAATCTAATCATTTTAATAATTTAATTTCTTACAGTTATTAGTTATTATGGGACAGAATATTTGAATTAATCTTGCTGATTTTTTGTCTCTGTTTTTTTATATTAAGGGGAGCTTTATTCTCCAATTTTTCATTACGAAAGCACGAAGTTTGTTCATTTTTTAGGGTACCCGGTAACTGTTGGGTATCACAAAAAATTACAAAGCCCATCACTAGCCCAGAAGCCTGTTACCAACAACATACAAACATCCCAACCCAATAACCAAATTCATAAGCTGACGAAATCTCCAACTAAAAAATGTGGCCGGACCGGTCAAATTGTTATTTGGTATGGTACCAATCTAACTTCCCCAGATAAAATTGTATGTATTCAGGAAATATAAAATATCATTACTCAAAAAAGAAAGGAAACACTAATCATCTTTGGTGATCCCGCCAATCCTTGTACACAACAATTATTTTACCTTTTTTTTTTTTAAAACATAAGAACTAAACAATTGCTGGCACAACTTGTTCTCAATCATGGTTGCAGTTTTCTATAGTATATATGATTCCTCCCCACCTAAAGTAAAGTATTAACTTATATTCATAAGAAATACATCTTAGTAGTTTTTCAGTACAGCTAAATTGCTCCAATTGGAGACTCTGTATATAGAAAATGCCTTTTACCTGGAGTCTTGGACTACGAGGCAAAAGTTCTATTATATTATTTTAAAGAAAAAGGTTTCAACTGCACAGGATACCTGCCTTCCATTGCAAGAATAGAAGTACTTTATATCTTTCAATTCAACCCAACCAAAACAGCTACAAAATAATTAAACCCAACTAAAAAGGCAAACAACAATACACATCAAGGCTACCTTTACTACATCTAGTAAGCAAAAAGCAACAATGGTGAAACTTTAAGTTGCAACTAATAAAGAAAGGATAATAAACATTAAAATTTATTACTAAAATTACCATACATAGGCAGTCATCATAATAAACAAACAAGCTGTCTCTGTAATCAGCAACCATGAATAGAAAAATAATATAAACGAAAATATATATGCTTGTTGAAATTGCAATAGGCAAATTGTGATATTTTGGCATAATTACTTTTGCTAACAAACACATCTAATTACTTGCTTATTTACCAAGCATCTCAAAATCAGAAACCAATAATACAAATTTCTGATTGACCTATTTTCTGCTACTTTTTACAAAGTATCTCATTGAAGATCCCACAAAACAAAACCGGGAAAAATTACTAAAATTTCTCTATCTCGCTTTATACTCGTGGAAAATCACAGAAAACCAAACATAATTAGAAAAATAATTAATCAATTCCGAGGTAGCCCTGTTCTGAGCCGCTTCTTAGGAGGTAGAGAAGCAAACACCACCGACAAATTGCCCGGCACCAGTTGGCACAAACTCGGCAACTTCTCGACCTTCTTCCTCTTCGGTGGTAGCTGCTTGCGTGGGGCCGGTGGGCACTCGGTCGGAGTCTTGATGCGGTGTTCCTCTGATGTGGGAGTAACACATCCTTCCACGTCATCACCTGACTTCTTCTCCTCCTCCAAAGAATCGCCATCTTTGACGGATTTGTGGGTTTTAATTTTGGGAAGAGAAGGAAGCGATGGATCCGTCGTTGGGATCGAGACGCCTTCTTCCGATTGAGCCATGGATGGGGAATTGGAAGAACTCAATTGAGGTTTCTGTTCCATAATAAATAAATAAACAAATCGACAAATTGGGTTTACAAGAGAGAGGAGAGCGCGCGAAAGAGAATGGTGGGAAAAGGAATATATATATAGGTGGATGAGTAGAGAGAGAAAATATCACAATAGGCGTCGAAATATTTTTAAGATGCAAAATTAAGAGAGAGAGGGGGAGAAACCGAGAAAGAGAAGAAAATAGTACTCTGTTTTCAGAAAGGTCCAGGGAAAACGTATGGAAAGTTAAAAGTAAGGAAAGAAATTATTGTACCTCTTTTTACCGAGGCCTTTCAATTCTACTCTCTGTTGACGTGGCGAGTTTTAATTGGAAGAATGGATGCTTACGCCAGACCGAATTATAGTAAATGGTCGTAGATTTTTTATGTGAATTAAGGGGGTGGTCGTTTTCTCTTCTGTGGGACCGGGGTTGTTTGGATAATTTTCGGTACCGTATGGAATCCAAAGTAAGCCGTTCTGCTTCATCAATTGTGGGACCCAAGCGTCATTGGGATAATTTTACGAACTATTTATGAACCGGGTGTATTCAGATTAATTATACAGAAATTAGTCCGTTGGGATTCCTTAACCTCAGGACGGCTGTCAAGGCAGCGTTGGTCAGAACATGTTTTTAACAATAAAGAGGGCCTGGATTAGTATTTACAAATTTGCCATTCGGATATGAATATCAGAATATGTTCTATTTGGCAGCATGATCTATTTTTCAATACCATTAATTTACTGGTCTTTAAATATAGTAACTTACGTTTGCTTTTAGTGCGTTGCCAAGTTAAGAGTACTTAAAGAAAAAATAAGTTAATGAGTTATTACCAACATTTCCAAAATCTTTGGTAAAAAAGTAGGTTTGTGAGTACCGTAAATAACTTTCCAAAAAAAGCAACAAAATCCTTTTAACTTATATAACAGGTCATGAACTCATGCCAAAAGCTGTGTTAATAAATATCCAACTAATTAGTTGAAAACATTGCTTTTTTATTTAGCTTATTAATTTATATATATAAGACACTCTAAATAGTAAGCTCCAACTAATGAACTTAATATTCTATTTTGTTTAACGTCCCTCTCGCAAGGTTCTTGTATTTGTATATTTGGAAAATAGACCTCCAAAGATACAACATTGCAATTATACAATGGTAATACACTAAAGATTAAAAATATTTCTTTGGATAATTCTTGCCGGCTTACAATTCCATACCACGGTCAGTTAACGTTTGTAATTTTTTTCATAAAATATATTCAAATATATAAATTGAAATTATAAATATGCAATTGTTGCTTAAAAAAATATAGTGGATACCAACTTTAGTTTAATTTGGAAGTTATCAAAATTTTTCAATTGACTCAATTTGATAGTCACACTGTTTAAATCATGTAGAATTCTTCTTTAATTCTACCTATTGCATTTGGACGCTATTATCAAATATGCTAAATATTTACAACCATAAATTTAATTATGGCAGCTAGAGTTACTGTATTTCCTAAGAAGAAGAACTCAATATTTAGTGTACAGGGTCTCTCTGATATTTAGAAAATTAATTAATGGCGGTGGAATAAAATTGACTAAATATCCATTATTTGCTTGCAACTTGCAAGTAGTTTGCAAATTTTATATGGAAGATCTTACGAATTCTTTCCATATTATAATTCGATAGACGAAATAATTAAACGAACTAAAAAATAACGACAAACGCTTAGGCAAGGACCACACCTTAATCATATGTACAATTTAAAACAATCTATTACTGACATATTCTCTTTCGGCGGGCATTCCTGTAGTTCGTGGTACATTAATGCAAAACTTTGCGACAATTTGAACTACTCATTGAAGAAGTTTTCTTCCAAGGAAAAAAAAAGAAAAGGAAGAATGGTTCCCCATTCTGTTCAAGCAGTAATAAGAAGAATGAAATACGGAGAATAAAAAGAATTTCTCTTAGTTTATCAAATCATTTGATCTCACAAGGATATTATAATCGATATATTAAATAATTTAAAAAAAGATATGTTAATTTTTTTGTTATTTGACAAAAGAAAACTTGATTGCAAAATTTTTATAGCATTGTCTCAGTCATAGCATAGCTACTGAGTGCTGACATCAGGATCAGACGCCTAAGACCAGGCAAAAGAGACTTATTATTTGTCTCCAATTTATCAGAAAATGAAATATCTCCATTCCATGTATATAAATACCTCCATGTATCATAAAAAAACATCTGACTCCTGTAGAGAACAGCGATATCCTAGATTATTAGAAGTTGAGTGAGTCTTAGCGCTTTGTTTTGCAATGAAGTAGGTAACTGGTTAACTCTCATGCATGAATCATGATGCATCGCTTTCAGCCACTGTGTTCTCTGTTGTGAGTCCCCAACAGAAATTTGAAGCAATGGTGATGCATTTTACATTTGGCACAGCCACGTGGTTCCATACTTGCAAATCTAATTGCATGAAGAGCATGTCGGGAAAGGTATGCTTGCAAATCTAATTGCATGAAAAGCATGTGGGAAAAGGTGGACAGGCTGCAAATTGATGTTAGTCCCAAATCAATGTGATTTGGCCATGGGTCCCTTATTAGCATGCCTAGAAACCCTAAGATAGATTGCGTTCATTTTATATTGTAACTTGTGCTGATTTTGGACTTAATTTTTTTCATAATTATTCCATTTGGAAAATATTTTTTTAATGACTCGTGTTTTTTAAAATATATTTTGCGCTTAGTTGAATGATAATTAAACTGGAGGATACTTAGACGACAAAAAAATAATGACATTTTTTTTTATATTAGAAATTAATGACATTTAATTTTTAAATTTGGCACTCTTTAATTTCATCTTAGTTACTCGCAGCGATTAAAGGTTTTGTTGTAAATTGTATTTTTTTTAGAACATAATAAGCTAGTGCGTAATTCATTCCAAAACGTATTTCTCTATAAAGATGTCCAAATTAATTAGTGGAGGCTATTAAATTTTGTCCAAATTAATTATCACGAAACGTTCGAATTTTGTTATCTCTCTATAAAGAAAGCCAAAAAAAAAACAGGGCTAGAATTATGTTGATTAAGAAATCAAGATGGAATTTTGTTAAAATGGGTACAAGATTTTACTGGTGTGGATCACATTTTTTGTGATGTGAATAATAACATTTGTTCTCCACTAGAATGTTGATTTTTAAGATAATGATGGCAAATTAGTTTGAACTACCCTCCTTTCTCAGGTTCAGATCGAGTAAGATGTTTATTGGACCATTTTAGATAGATTTAAACTGTCAAGTTTAGATCAACCAGTACTGATCGAGTATGGTGTATTAAGAGGAAATTAAACAGGTATGAGACATATGATCAGAAATTATCTTAATTATCCTATTAAAATAGAAGGTCTAATGCAATCCGTATAATTGGAACAAGACAGACCAAAAAGATTCATGTACCAGCATCAGAATTCATGTACCAGCGTCAGGAAAGGACCACTTCTTATCAACTCTGTCAAGGATATAAGGAATCCGGGACCTCATTCCATGTGACACGTTATATGATGCAGCCTATTTCCATCTAGGTCTCATTAAAGTACATAGACGGCGAATTATTTCATTAAAGTATATAAAAATGAAAATAAAATATGTAGAATTATAAGATAATTTGTTCAATTTTAAAAAAGAAAAAAAAATTGTTCAATTTGATATACTCATATACATGTTACAAATAACTGCATTTAATTTTAAAAGTTTATCAATTATTGTGAACATTGAAAGAAGGTCCCTGAATCCATCATAAATGCTTAAGTACGAAATCAAGTTTCAAAAGTTTCGCAAAAGAGTAGGCTAAACAAGATATAGAAGTAGGTAAGAGAAAAAATGTATTCTTTGTTTTTTTATTTATTTGCTACAAGAAAATTTCGAAAGAGCTGGATTCCTTAGAAAGAATGAAGTGACTGAATCAAAATTTATTTTAGATAAAATACTTCTATTTTTCGGTTTATTTGATTCAGTTCGATTCAGGAATTGTGGAAGTTTAGATTTCTGATTATAATTTGCCTTTGACATTTCACAACAATATAAACTGAATAAAATGTAATATTTAATAAATATTATGTTAGTATATAAATATCAAGATAACAAATAGTTATGCTTATAATTCAATTTGTCATGCTCATTCGGTTTGATCAAATGAACTGATTAAACTTTGATTCATAATTCGGTTAATAATATGGTTCAATCGGTTTGATTTATATTTTTACAAGATAAACAAAATTGTTCAACAAATTTTTAGTTTGGTTTGAATCAACTGATGGAATGGACAGCTATGCGCAACTGTGCTTGCTTCCCTACTTAGTGCGAGATGTAAATGATTAGAGAAGCTTTAGCCGGCTAGAAGTTAGCTTCCTATATTCCACCTTTTGATCAGAAAATACCATGTTTCCTCTTGTCTTCATCTGGCAGTTGTTCCTCTTCATGAATAATTGGATTAGGTGACTTCTCCCAAGTCCAAATTTCATTTTTTTTTATAACTTTTTGTCTATCTTCTCCAGTTCTAAAACAAAGAAACAGAATGCCAACTCAGAAGAAATTCCAAAGCTAAGTCTAGATGGTTATCATGGTTTGGTCATTTGTAGCTACAACGATGCAGATCAGCGTGTTGCAGCACCACTGCACCAGACATGGCCTCATAGTAATGCACAATTTGGTTTCAGTGCAATCAGAAATATACATATGTTTTTAACCAAACGATTTCTGTATGAATAAAAGAACAGACAGTAAAAATTCTGGATTAGGTTTCATCTTTGAAATTTGATAAAATCCACAAAGATCAGGCCATTCAAGAAGATACACGAATTAGTAGCCGGCAAAGTTGTATCTTATTTAATGAATAAAGGTAGTGATTGTACGAGCATTAGATTGGCTAACATGACTGAGGACATGCACTAATTAGGCGGGAAAGGCAATTAGCTATTTGAAGCTAGAAATGGAAATCTATTGGTTGTACCTTCTGGCTATTCCAATTTATTTAAGTGTGGCTGATGTAAATAATTTGTCTCCCTAAAACAATGAAACCATATAAAGAGGAAAAAAAAACTAATTACTCATACGATATCTATCAGATGTATATAAACAAATGCTAAAGAAACGTACAGCTCGCAGCAGGGGGCAAAAAGAAAGATGTCTTAATTGTCAATGAAAATGGTGAATGACACATGGGTTGGGACCAAAAATAAATAGCACATCTGCACATGGGCAAAAACGCTTGATATAAGTCCACCAACATGGTATTCTATTCTAGTAAGGAGCTGTTCAATGAATTCAAAAAAAAAAAAAAAAAAAAAAAAAAAAAAAAAAGCTGTTCAAACAGAAAACATCTGAAATCTGTTTTGGACCTAGCCCAGACTTGTTTGAACAAGTGCTAAACTCCTCCCCATGTCATAAGGCCCACAATTTAACTTTTACTTGAAAAGGCCCACACAAATTTCATATGGCAATGGTGAGACCGTGAGAAGTCCAGGTTGGCTGTTGCCTGTTGGATCCCAGAATACTAACAAAATTGCTCTCTGCTGTCTGCAATTTTTATTTTTTTTATACATATAGTAGTCTTATTTTTAGACGAACAAAATCCAATATTTTTGTCATTAAATTTTTTATATCCCCTGAAATTTGATACTGTTTCCGTTGGAAAAATGATAAAATCACTGACCATTAGAAGGCACTACTGTCAGAAACAATTCGCTAATATCAGTTGCAGGATTGAAGCTGTTGTTTTTGCCTCAACATGGTTTTTACAACGGGAATACAGACAAAGACCGGGTTATTGCAGAATTGTTATTTGCACCAGACTTATGCTCAGGTTCCTTCTTGCAACCTACAACAGGTTCAGGTTGGTTTGACCTTTGAATAAGTCTTTTTTTTTTTTTTTGGGATGAGGGGATGAGGGTTTAATCTGCATTCTAATAATAATTGCAAACAATTATTCTTAGTGTATTAGTGTAACTAAGACTGGTAGTAACATGCTAGCTAAATTGAGAAGAGTACAAACAGTGGCAAACATTATCATCAAAAGCACGTGTCATGAATCGTGCTACAGTACAGTATTATAACACTTGTACAACAATACGGGTAAGAAAATTTTATCAGGAAATGAAAATGATGAACGGATAGAAACATGAGAGACCTGTTGTACCGGCATTGTAATTCTTGAGCTTGTTACTAGTAATAGCCATGTTAGCATTGGATCCATATATATGCATCCTATAGAAAAAGGATCCTGTTTTCATGTCTAATCCATCTGATCTAACACAAGTGGATCAGATGGGATCAATAGATGCTATTTATGGTCATTTCATAAAATTCGATCTGTACATGAAAGATCAAACAATTTGGACACCTTTTCATAGGATAAGTAACAGGGCAAACGAATCCATGTATTTGAGGAATAATCTCACAATGATTCACTTCCAAAGACACTTGTCTCATAGCCAAAAAGAAGATTTTTATGAGGCTGCAACAGATACTTACTCTAGAAGAAGGTACTGCAAATGGGACATTTTCCACAAGAAATTTTTAAAAATGGCTAGATAATAGAGGTGTTCAGAATACCTTTTGCCATCTGATATGGGACATGAAAAATTTGAAAACACCCCTCGAATCAAGATATCTTTGTGAATGGTTAATCAAAGGAAATTGTTGACAGAGACGACAAGAAAAGCAGGCGTTCAAATAGTGATGAAACCTGTATTTAGTGTGAGCAGATAGGATTTTAGATCATTTTTCCTTCCGATCAATGATCTCAGTTCCATCTTCTTTTGCAATGGTGCTTATCCAAAGTTTTAGTTTTCAGTTCAATCATAAGTGCTTAAAGGATTTGGGTGCACTATATTTTATGCAATACTTGATCCTTTCAAGATGATCAGCACAGCTACTTCATGGATATGTTGGTTGCATAGGAATGAGGCGTGCTTCCAATTTGTCAAGGCTAAATCATTAGAAACTTGGGACTAATGATTATTCATATCTTCACTATCGATCAGGATTACGGTCTGACAAGATCAAAAGCCAGGTTTTGATGCTTATTCCTGAGATTGAAGGGTCTACTCTGCAACTAGCAATGAAGTGGTAACAGCTCAAAGGAATGAAGAAAGTGAAGAATGTCTGGTTTCTAGAGTTTCCGTTATTATTACATTATACTTTGTAATTGATGCTGGTATGGTTTGTTGGATAAAGTACTCTGGCTAAGGGTTGTACAAAATAGTAGAGATAGAGGTTTTGCATTGGTATGGGTAGAGAATAGATAACAGTGCATCAATAGATTTTGATGTCGTTCGTAGTGTTTATGTAATCAAAATTGGACGCTGTTGTGTTCTTTTCATTAATATAAAAGAGGCAAAGAAACATCTCCGCTAATTTCCAAAAAAAAGAAAAAAAAGAAAAAAAAAAAAACATAGCATTGGGCATGAAAATTATCCTTGATCTGTCGTCTAGTGCAATGACCAAACATTCCAGAACAATCAATTAAAATCAGACCTGTTACACAGGTGACAGGTACATCAAAAGGAACATTCAACTGCTTCTACGTACTTGCCCACATTGTGCAAATCAGCTACTCACAAGGATGATACAAAGAGATGGGATTTAGAAACAAGCTAACACGCAAAAATAATTGCTCATATACCATATATTTTTTTACCTAATCATGACAGAGAGTACAAAATTACATCTAATACATATACCACATGGCCAATTATCCCCCCAAATAAACAAATTGTATACTAAACTAAACCCATAAGATTGAAAAATTACCTATTATCAATAATTAAAATTTCAAAGAATCTGATGTCAACCGCCTCCTCCAGCATATCTGGTATTACCAACGTTTTCACTTTAGCACCTGAATTTTTTTTGCCTGCTAAACCACCACCACCACCAGAAATCGTCTGTAACCTAATTTTACAATCTGCCACCTCAGATACTCTAATTATTTCCAAAGAATAAGAACACTTCTCTACACTAACTTCATTCTATTCTAAACAGATTGTTATTAAAGCTACAAATGATCAATTATAGCAGACTCCAGGTGCCAAAGTGCAAATGCCGAACCTCTCATGGAGATAGAACAATACATCATTTGTACTTTTAACTACTTAACAGTAGATGTAGAGCGGTACAAACCAGTACCGGCATGATTAACCTTCCCATTTGAGTGCCTAACATTAAAACTAGCTGCTTTTTTGGGCTTATTTTGAAAGAGTGAACCAAGCATCTGCTCCAGTCCTTGGGCTGTAAATTTTGCATATTTGCTCGCACTAGCATCTTGTTCAACCAGAGGGCCATAGTTTTGCATGTAACTCCTGTAAACTGGTACAATTGCCTGCACTACTAAGCCACACATCTTATCCCTCAACTCCTTATCAGAGATGACCCAGTTTGATTGTGTCTGATACATCTCATTGAACATCTCATTAAAAGATTTTAACCTCTTCTTTACCAAGTCCCGTGCCGTGGCTCGGCCACCAGAGAAAATCATCAACCCTTCCCTGCTAAGTAGCGCTGGCAATTTACCCCAAGTCTCCCTCAAAAACACAGCTACGAAGTAATCCTTGTATTGTTCATGTTCCCTCAGCCACGTGTCCCCCAAATGATCCCCGAGCCGGGTTCCTTTAAGGTGCTTGAAGAAATGCCAATGAGTATTCATCATGAAAAGACAGCCCAAATTGGGGTCTTCATATCCCTTTGACCAGGTCTCAAAATTTAGCTCTAATGCTTTCACTAAATTCAACATGGCCTCAATTAAAAGCCTTTCATGAAACCTCTCCTGTTTCCAGCTCCGCTGGATTATCAGGACCTGTGTCAAAACAGGTCGATATTCATCAGAGAGAAGTCTATTACAATACTCAGTAATGAAGCTGACAAGGCGTGGCACCCCTCCATCAGGTGGTGGTGTGACATTTCGCTGTAGCTCCACTTGCACAAGCAGTTCGCCAAAAATCTCACATGAACCTTCCACTACCCGTTTGATAAGATCACGTGTTCGGTTCTGAATATCTGCACATGCCTTTGACCCAAAAAGCCGGTTGAAATCCAATCTCAGTTTGTTAAGGGAATCAAAAATTTCTAACAGCCGCAATAGTTTAATGGGGTCTTTCTTTGCATCAGCTACTGTGCGACCAAATTTTATAAAGTCCAAAATCCCAGCCTGAGCTGCCACTTCAGCAAAGCAGGATGCTGAGTCAGTAGGACGACGGTTAAACACCTCAGTGCAGACCCTGTACTCTGATTCTAGAAGGTGCTTGACTGCAAATTCAAGATGTCGTCCCCACCGCTGCACATGCGGCCCAAGCATCTGTGCGTCATCTAAGGCAGAGCCCAAATAATCAATTCCAAGAGCGTCCAGACTCTTGCGCACATTCGACCCGCGTATGTCAACAAATGCCGACACACATTTATCAAGGCGATTGTTCGTAGCCAATCGATCAAGGATCAATGAGAGTTTGCGGACTACAGGAACAGGAAGGGGAGATGGTGCAATCGCAATTGCAGTATCTCCAGAAGTCTCAGGTGGTTGCAATGGGATAGGGTTAGAGTGGGCCGATAAAAGCTGACAGAACTCCGACTCAAGCCGGTCTAGTGTGGCTGATAACAAACCACCATCAAGAGGTTCGGGCAGGTTCTGGTTGGTACCTGAACCCGATTTGAGGGAAGAAAGAGTGTCTGTGAGTTGAGAAATGAACCTGGGGTCGGCTAACGAGTGATCAGCCAAGTACTCAACTATATCATCCAGCCATTGAACAGCAAGGCCCGAGTTGTCAGAGAGGAACTTCAAGGCTTCCTCGAGCCGGGTTAAGACATCTAAGAACCCCGGCAAATCCTCAGCAGGCCCATCACCGGAAAGGAGCGGACGTTCAAGCCCATGAACCGCATCGAACACCTTAAGCACAGCCGCAGCAGGGCCCACAGCACGATCAATGTGGCCGCCAACCTCCATCAACGCCTCGCGAGGGGCCCGGATCGGCCGAACAGACGCTTCGAGAGAGGGGAGCCGGTGCTTAATCTCTTCTAAATGGGGCCCGGCCCGGGAAAGAGCCGAAGCGAGGGAGCGGGACCTCTCCAAACAAGAAGTTAAAGAGCGGCGAGCGGCTAGGAGACTCGCCATCGCCTTGTCTTCATCAGAGTCAGCCTGGCTCTGATCCATGGAAATGTAGGTGTGAACCGTGGACTGTGGAGGGAGTTTGAATGAGGGTTTAAGAGGGGGGAGTGAGAGGGATTGGTTTGGTGAGAAAAATGGAGGGAAAAGGAGGTGAGCGAATTGGGGAAAAGGAGAGGCGGAAATAGGGAAGGAGAAGGAGAAATAGACTAATAGAGAGAGAGAGAGGGGGGTTAGAGAAAAGGTTGAGAGAGAGAGAAGTGTAATAAAGGGGATCTGGGTTGAGAGAGAGAAGTGGGGCAGGGGGAGGGAAGAGGGATTTGTTTGTTGTTTGGGGTGGGAATTTGGGAGAATCTGAGAGAGAGAGAGAGAAAAAGTGATTGAGGAGGCGGGGATAGAAAGAGAGAGAGAGAGGGAAGAAAGAAGACTTTGGTTGCTTTGTGGCAGAAGCGAGTCGGAGGCGCACACTCACACGCCTTCAGAGGTTTGTGTGGTGTTGGTGTTGTGTTTCGCTGATCCTGGTGTACACAGCTAAGCACTTGCTGGACCTCACTTGTAGATTCTTCCTACAGAACAGAACTTGGGGATTTATATTTCTTGGGTCCACAAACAGTGGGTTGTAATATTAATAGTGTATCTTTCAGAAAATCTTGGACAAAGAATACAAAATATACAGTTAGGAGTGTATTTAGTAAGAACCTGCCAATTAGTTGGTTGATTAGTCAAAACTCAAAAACAGTAATCCTACTGTCGTAATGAGTGTATTCGGTAGGTACTTGTCAAATTACTGCAAGATAAGTTTTAATTATCACCGCCCAATTGAATTAATCGTTTTTTTAAGATCGGTCAATTAGTGTGAAATTTAAAATTTAAGATGTCAAATATAGTATGGGAGCAAATAATGGAGTTCTTTGAAGATGTTGTTTTCAATATAAATTGTACTTATGCATCCAATCAAAAATTTGGATGCATGTTAATTGTACGGCCGGAGATTTAAATGTGCATGAGCTCCATACAAAGTTGAATCAGAAAAATAAAATAGTAGACAGTGTAAGACGGGCATTCTAAGATGGCACATGAAAGTACAGGGTTATCGTTCCTAAACTTTAAATGCAGCGTGTGTTGTCAGAAAAGAGTCCCGGAAAGTAGGCTAAGTGATTAGTCCTAACTAATTAAATCCAATTAAATTGAAAGTATTTTTTGAGGTTGATAGTGCATAACATTATCACTTAAACCCTTTAAGTAAACTTTTTTTCGATTCTTTAATTTCGCTGAAATTCATTAGTTCGGACTACTAACGGGAAAAAAGGTGACTTTTATTGGAACAAATTAGTTTGGCCTTTTTACATATATTGAGCTGAGAACCCAATATTTTTATCCTTTTAAATCACAATAATTTTCTTTAAAAAAAAATAAAATGTATATCAATTATCGAATATACTCGAAAGTTTTTTCTTTACCAGTCACGACCTCTTACTATTATAAATTACAACTAAGTGTATGATACTATAAATTGCAACGATCCGTCAGTTCTACGGATTCGAACATAAGTTTTTTAAATTGAAATATATAGTTAATCAGAGATGCTCGATTCATTTTTTTTATCAAAATCTTAATAAAAACAATTTTATTTTGAAAAAATATAAATAACTTTATATAGACAGAAAAATATTTTCATTAAAAGGGTCTATAGATTAATAAACAGAGTTCTTTTTCTAGTTACCCTGCAAACGCTCATTAAAGTAGACAATCTTCATGATCATGGGCTTTCGACGAGCAAAAGTTGCACATGCGCCGAAATTTAACTGTTTTTATATATCAGATATCTTTGTATCCAAATAGCATGGTCACACTCCTCGAGATTATTTTTCCTATATTCTGCTAGTGGAACTACTAGTCCTGGTCCTCATCCAAATTTGGAGAACATGTAATTTTCATTAAAAGTAATATTTTTAGTTTGTTGGTTGGATAGATTAGTCATTAGTTTGGTTGAGGTTGGTTTACTTGTGGGCAAGACTTTGGTTTTGCTTGTAGCATTGGATTAGGCTTTAGAGTGTTCTTGAACTTTAAAGAGAGTTTAACATATTTTTTCACTAAAGAGAGTAAGCAGTAAGCACTCAAGACAATGAAAAGATGGTATTTGGTGGAGTTCAGGTGTGAATTTTTGCATAGTTTCGCCATATAAGTAGCCTACTTATCTTATATTGAACGAGAAATTAATTGGCAAGCACAATCAATCCAACCATGTGCTTTGGCACTTCATAGATGGGGCCCAAGAAAAAGATATCTACAGATATAGCAGAAAGAAGCCTCACCATAAATACTGCTGGTTGAGAAATTTCAAAGTTTCTGTGTTTCATTATGCTTGCCATAGAAGATCCTAACTATTACGCGAGATGAATCAGATGATAGAAAAATTTGACTTATCGACTTGACCCTTTTTTTCAAAGACTGCATTATGTAGTTATGCGCTGGATTTGTGCTTCAGTTTTCTTTGTCCGTTTCTTTTTGGATGTTCTCAAATTATGAGTTGGAAAATTAGATCCCGTTGAAAATGCAGGTTGTTGGCTCGTTGCGCATTGGTTTGACATTTATTCCACGAAGGTGAGGATATTATTTCCTATATAAATGCCGTTTTCTAAAGTTGATTAATGATAAAAAGAATTGAGTTGTAATGGTCGGTAAATCGCTATAATTTCTCCAGTAAATTGTTAGGAAAAAAGAACATGGTAGTTCAGTAGTTTCGATGTGAAGTTACAATCATACAAACGCACATGAAGGGATTGCTTGCAAGAAACTACGTCTACCACTATTTTATATAAGCTTTACAGTAGGATCATATATAATATTGGATCAGGATACATACACAGTAATATAGAGTAGATACACCTGAAGGGTTAAATTAATTAATATTTAATTGCTCGTGGTACAACGGGAGGAAAAATGAGAGACATGAAAATTGTATGGAGAAATATTTGCTACAGAAATAGCACATTCAATTGATGTTTATGCTGGTTTGGATGGTAGTTATTCTTAGGCCGAGCGATGAGTAATTTAAATTTCTTGATCAACACTATAGGGCGCATTTAAATTTACTATAACCGTTCATGATTTTAAACTCAAAAATCGTTGAATCAGCTTCAAAAGATTATTTATTTATTTTTAAATCTAATCTCACTACTTATTAGTTGAAATTCGAACTTTTGTACGTGTTGAAAACATTGAAAAATGAAATTATTTGAGTCAGTCTGTTTTATTTTCAACATACGCACCTCTCAATAGATAACGAATTTGAAAATTACACTATTATAATTTAGATGCGGTGAAATCACAATATTTCAATTTGAAAATTACAACGTTACAATATCCAATATAACTTTAATTTGGTAAACTAGGCGAGATTTATCATTATGTTCTGTTTCCAATTTAGAAAATAAAACTGCTTCCAAGATAACAATTGATTGTTGGCTTTCTAGTATGGATGAATTCTGATATCATTTTCGCAAATGTTTCAGATCGGGATATTTATCTGTATTCAAATCCGTATTTGCACCACTATACGTTTCTATATTCATATTCGTATTTGTTTAAATAAAATCCATATACGTATCCATTCGGATGTTGATAATTACATCTGAAACTGTTGTTTTTCGAATTCGAATCGGAACGGATATTATCTGATCCATTTAAAAATATGTGTATAAGTTTCTATATTTGTATTTGTATCTATTTTTAAAAAATCTGCATCCAGATTTGTTCAGATCCGGATACTTATATTCGAATTTGCTATTTTTCGAGTTTGGATATGGACCGAAACGGATATTATCTGATCCGTTTTTATCCCTACTTTCTAGTCAGATCATGACTAAACAGTATATCTTTCAAAATACACTAAACTGTATCCAAAATAAATTAATATATTATACTCGTGGGAGTGTAAATTTTCTAATGTTATGGTAACATAATATAGCATTTTAATAAATGATATATAATTAATATTATTATTGCATGCAACTGTCTTTCAATGCCATCATTAATGGCTGTATAGGATAAAATAATATCTATTGCATAAAGTTGACAACAATTAAGAATGTGAAGCAGCTATCCAATCAAATCAAAAAATACTCCAAGCTTGGGTGTATTATCTACAGTGTTTGTGATGACGTTGGTGTCACGTGGGATTGTGTGGTTGGGCTGTGGGTTGGAACTGGGCTTATTAATTTCATTCTCTTTGCTTAGATTTGCTGGGCTGCGTGTGTCTTCGATGGTTCCGCTCTGTTTGATTAAATTGATCTCGGCCGTACAGTTGTTTCCTCCGCATTTGGTGTCTTTGGGGAGATCGTTGAGTCGAATGTTTTATTCTCTTCGTTGGGGAAATAGTCCATTCTGTTGTCGTTGGCTGTTTTCCTTGCATTGGTCGCTGCTCGCTTCCCTTGGTTGATGGTGTTCCATTAATTTTCTTCTCTTCGTTTCAATTTTTTTCCTTTCACTTGTGATTCTTCGTTGCATTGTTCAGTACTTTTGATTCGTTTTCTTTTTTTGTTTGTAGGGTTGGTGCCTGCCTCTGCTGTAGTTGTTTTATGCGAATTGGTGGCTCGATTTGGTGTTGGCTGTTCTTGGATCTTCTGTTACTTAGGTCTGTTTTCCTACATTTTCCTGGTTTGTGTTCTTTCATGGTAGTTCGGTGTTGTTTTAGGTTTGCTGTTGGTGTGCTTTTTTTTTCTCCCTTTGTAGTGCTTGAAATTGTTGGGTGATTAGTTGGGTTTTTGTGCTTTTTTATGGTTGCAATCGTTGCTTTGCTGTGTTGGGGTTTAAATTTTGTTTTTGTACATTTAATTTTTTTTTAATGTTTCTGTTTATTGTGGGAGGGTTACTGGTAAAGTAACCTGTTGCCTATATCTTTCCGATTTTTAAGTTCTAGGCCTTTACGTGGTTTGTTCTTACTTGATCTCTAACCTGTGTAAATCACAGATGTAGTTGTAGCATTTCATTGTAGGCATCTTAAGTGATGTATCATTGAGAGCTTCTGTAGATTCTCATTACAAGCATTATTTACACCGTACTGTTTGCAACTGGTGTTAATTGAATTTTGGTAACTGCTTTTCTTATTTGTAAGTTTGTCTGATTTTTTTCCTCTCTGATATATGAGTATATGTCTATTTCGATTTGGGCCTAATTTTAAAAAAAAAAGACACTCCTCGGTTTGGGATTCTTAGATTAATTTGTGGGTCTTCAGCTCTACTCGAGTTGAAAATATAATTGTTGACTGTGTCTTCAACAAATGTGCAGGAAAACAAGCTCAGTTTGTGCAACAAGGTTGTTGAGTCTATAGGAGAGGTTTCTTTCCTGCTTGGGGATGTAATCTGAATGTTGTTTCAGTCTATTATTTAAGTGTTTCACACTAATTAACTGATTGATTTTTTTTCTCTTTTTAAAAAAAAACGTTGGTTGTTCGTTGCTTGGATAGTTTTCAAATCTCTGAACTTTCCTGATTTGGAGCTTTAGGTTCAATCTGTTTCCTGGGTTGTTTGCTTAAAGCTGGCTATTAGTGCTAGGATGTCTGATTTTACGCTACATGTATTTATCTCATTTCTATTGTTACTGTACCAGTCGTTTTTTGTTTTCTCTGTTAGAGTTATTTGTCATGTTTTGCCTGCTGTGAGTGTTGTTGTTGTTGGAATAATAGATGATACTTTAAATGCAGTTTTCTTGTAGTATTCTGCTATTTTTTTTTAAAAAAAAAGATAAATACTGTTCATTTTTTATGTAGTATTTTTGTCTGGTGTTGTTGGATACAAGTGTGGGGTTGGCAGCTGTATTAGCTTTTGTAGTTGGTTTTTAAAGACGTTTGAGCTTGGCCTTAGTTATGTTTGTTGGCGATTTGTGTTTGTTGTCCTATACTGTAAGATTAATTAGATTTGATGAGAATGTGTTATAGTGATATACATAGTCAGCAGTCTGTTAGTTAGCTATCGGGGTTTGTTATCTCATACTGTTACGATCATTAGCTTGGATAAGAATGTATTACAGTGATATAAATAGTCAGCAGTGTCCTTGGCATCTGTATAATAAATGTTGACATATTATAGTGATAGAAATAGCCAGCAGTATCCTTGGCATTCATATAATAGATGTATACATATTTATCTGCATCAGCTGGAGTGCATAAACAATCAAACCTTCAGTGTTGGTAGAGGTTACCCGTCCACCTCAGTGAAAGAAGGAGAGATAGAAACACCAAGTGCATGTAGTATGGTGTTCATTTGCAATGGTTATGTATGTATTTTCATCGGATTTCATGATTGTAACATAGGTTTATTGTGCAAATATTATAGTTAATGGAAATAGCCAGTAGTGTCCTTGGCATTGATAGAATAAAATATTACCTCAGTTTGGAAGAAAAAATATTTGGGGTGGGGAGGAGGGTAGGAACTGATTTTATTATTCAAAAGCTGCTGTCCTTTGTGTTTTTGTCTTATATGGTACTGATGTTTCATTACTTTTAACATTGCAGTTATTTGGGTCTTTTCTTTTGGGTCATTCTACTGTGATAGTTTCTGCTTTGCTGAGGTATGATCCCTTTCATTTTTTCCCTTAACATTTATATGATAAATGAAAACATATTCATCTGTACCAGTTGGAGTATATAGAAAATCAAATTTCAGGTGCTTGTAAAACTTGCCCATCTACCTCAGTGAAGGAAATAGAAATAATAATACCAGACGCATGCAACATGGTTTTTCTGCATGAGTGCTATCCTGTATAAATGTAAACAAATTCTATGCTTAATATGCACCAATGGTCAAGTATGTACTTTTATGGTATTTTTTTGGTTATGAAACAGGTTTGTTGTACTAATATTATATTTGTAGAAAAAGTCAGTAGTGTCCTTGATGTTTATATAATACGACAATACCTCAGCTTACAAAACAAGTGGGGCAGGAAGGAGGGCAGGATCTGATTTCAGATTCTAAAAGCTGTTGTTCTTTGTGTTTGGTCTTACATGGTATTAATGTTTATTAATTTTTAAATTTGCAGCTATTTGAATCTCCTCTCTTAGGTCATCCTACTTTGGTTGTTTCTGCTTTGCTGAGGTACGCTTCCTTTTATTTTGTATTTGTTTTATTTTTTTTCCTTTTTCACTATAGATTGTTTCTTTTTTTCCTTTTTTTTTTGTGTTACTGTTTGAAGTACTTTTTTGGTTTCTATGTTCTCCTGTAGTATTGTTCTAGGAGTAGCTTTACTGTAGTTTTTTGTACGCTTCAGCTAAAAGCTTGCTCATGGCTGGTAAAAGGAAGCGTCGTTCTCGCGGTGGTGATGGAGCATCGTCGAGTTATTCTGCTGAGGCATCTGGGGTTGCTTCTACTGCACCTGTGCCAGTGGAAGTCCCAGACATCTCTAGGTCATCTTTAGGTCTGTAGTGGTGTAGAACTGTGCCTTTCTGTTATTTCCTTCTGTCTTTTCCCTTTGATTGTTGACTGTCAGCTTTCCTTGTCAGTTTCCTTCTTCAGTGCTTCGCTGCATCTTCGCCTTTTGCTTACTGATGGATGTTGCCTATCTCTTATCAATAATCTGTTCACCCTATTTTGTAGTTGCCAGTGGTGTGCCTTTATTGGCAACCATTCTGTGGGCATCTTTTCCTTTCAATTCTATCCTAACTTCTTTCTTTTACTATTCTTTGTCTTTTTTAAAGTTTTTCTTTTTTTTTCCCCTACTTTCCGCTGTTGGTCTGCTTGTAGGGTTTTCTGTTCCATCGCGCCGTTCACGAGGAAGACCTAGCCGGGCTTCTCAGTTGGCTGCTGGTGTTAATGTCGATCTTCTTGATTTTGGTGATCCTGATCAGATCTGTTCTGAATGTCATGCATACTTTTGGTATGAAGAGAGGACCAAGTCCAAAACTCCTAATGGTCTTCCTAAGTATAGTCTCTGTTGTCGTGATGGTCGGGTCAAGTTACCTCCTCTTGAGGAACCTCCTGAGCCATTAAGTTCTTTGCTTGATCCATCAAATGGGCCGGATTCTGTTCATTTCTTGCGGTCTATACGCACTTATAATTCGATGTTCGCTTTTACTTCGATGGGTGCTAGAGTAGATCACCAAATAAATAGGGCACGTGGTCCCTATTGTTGGAGTTATGTCCTAGAAGTCAATATTTAATGACTTATTTTCTTAGTTTATGTTAATGATGATATTTGATCATTTGTTCCTAGAGTTTATTATTGACAGATCATTCAGGTTGAGGATCTGAATTGTAGATCTCTGTGGATCATTCATTAGAATGACAATAATAAATCTAAATCGTCCATAATCTTGATAATTAACAAGGAACATTAATTATCATAAAAGATTAGTATGCAAGTTAAGTGATGATTAAGTTCTACAAATCATAGGTAAGGAGCTACCAACTTAATTGCATATGTGTATGTTATTGGAACATAGTATAGGACTTGACCCAATGAAATAAACATATGGATTGTGTTATGTGTCATTGTTTATTTCATATGAGTTTGATTCTAAGTTTGAGATGTTCATCTTTTCCACATGAGGATAGGTTCAATAAATATCGTCTAACGTTGATTCCTGATAAAGGCTGCTATAAGGACTTTATTTATGTTCTCTTGAATTGTGCGGGGAAAAGTTGTTCATCAAGAAAACCGTATGTCCCTCATTAGTATACCTAGTGAGTGATGATATCTGTTTGGGCCCCTTGATGGAGTTGGATCGTATGCATGCAAACTAGACGATCAACTCTAGATCAAGAAATGTATAATCTGCAAGAATGACACATTCCTATCTTGGATTATACAAAGATATCGTGTGACATAAGAATCAAACAAAGAAATACTTTTATTTCTTATGCAGGATTGAGATATTGTAACGGTACATTATTTATACGAATTGGGAGTCATAACGTGTTGCTAGATACCGCTTATGATTATTGAAAATAAATAACGATTTATTTCCATGGCCAACATAGTATAAATCCTCAAATAGGGTCGCACAAATAGGATTCTAACCACTTGGTGCATTTATTGTTTATTCACAATAATGTGTATTGTGAAATGTGATAAGTTAATTAATTAATTATATACCGTTATGAACCGTTATAATTAATTAAATTAAAAGGATCATATGGAAACAATATAATGCATTAGCTAATCATAGATTAATTATTAATGAGTTAATAATTAATTATGTTCAACTTACTTTAATTAGTTTGAGCTAATTGGGCTTCTATTTAATTGGTTAATTAAAGGCCCGATTTAAGGAAGAATGAAGAGACAATTAAAGGAGATTCATTAATTGGTGAATTAATGAATAAAGGCCTTTTATTAAGATGGCCCAAGAGAGCCCATTAGGTGGCCTCTTAGGGTGGATGGCATACTTGTAAATAGTATGAAAATTGGATGAGAGTGGTTGGCTATATAAAGGGGTCTCTTTGGGAGAAAACCCTAGCCGTCATCTCTCTTCCTCTCCCCTCCCTTGCGCCTCCACCTAGAAGAGAGATTTTTCTCTCTTCTCCATGGCTCTTCCCTTCCTCTCTTAGCTCATGTGTTGAGCATCCCACCTCTCTTCCTCTCCATTAAATAGTTAATTAAGAGAAGCAAGGTGATTAGCAAGAGGTTCAAGAGAACTAGCATTCTCTTTGAGCTTGGTGGTGGGTCCTTGGTGGGCTAGAGGCGGCCATAGATGGTGGAGATGGTGGAGCACGCACCCCATCGACTCCCATGCCATGGATTCGAGCCTCATGAATACAATTTCATGAGAGGTACAATTTCTCCTACCTTCTCTCTTGATTGGATGTGTGATTGCTTTAGCACTAGATCTATTGATTTGCTTGTTGTTAATGGTGATTAATTAGTTGTAATTAATCTAAAATTAAAATATGAGCATTTCCTAACAGTGGTATCAGAGCTATGGTCGTGCTTAAGGTTTTTCACACTTAATTAAGTGAGAATTCGTAATTAATTAAGTTAATTAGTGATGTGCATGCTTGCTGGCCCTGGAAAGGCTATTTTCTGTCTTGTTGCTTGTTTTTCGTGGTGTAAAGCTCTCTGAAATTTTTTCCTTCTTATTGGAGGTTGTAGCCCTTTGAGTTGTGGTTGTTTTCCCACAGGAATCATTGAAATTCGATGTAAAATGAATTTTTAGTGATTTAAACGGTAACGGTGCGCAGATCTGTTATTCTGCTGCACAGTTCTGTTGTTGTGGTTGGTAACAAATAAGTTTGTATACAAAGTACCTGTAACTTTTAGATAGGATTATTCTAAACTTGATGCTCTTTCTGGATATGTAAATTTTGTTGCATATTTCGGATATTATGTGGGCGTTCAAGGATGAAAAGTGATGAAGTTGTCAGATCTGTTTTTTCAAACAAACTGATTGTTTTGAAAAACTGTACTTATTGAGAAACTTTTATGGAAAAGTGTTGAAATGGAAATGTTCTCCTTTAAGTCTGGAATCTGTGAAAATTAATTTCATAGATTTTCATTGAGATTTGATACCTCAACCGAGTGAAACCTTTTTGGTCGACGGTCTGTTCCAGAACAGGATACCTTGCTTAAATGCTTGTTATCTCGTTGATCTTGAATATAACTTGTGGATTTTCTTTTCATGGAATGATAGCCTATTGTATGTAGTATTTTTCTATGTAAATTGTTTGCTGGAAAAATATCAAGGGGATGATCATACAGATCAAAAGGTTGAGACCCATAACAGAATTTTCTCTAACGGTGCTTCGCGCACAATCTGAGGATTTGTCTTTTTTGGTTCTCCCTGATGGTAATTGATCTCTCCTTGAGATTTTTACAGGTAATCACAATCTTTGTAAGGAGTTCTCTGGATTTATTTCAGATTTTTTTGGAGACCGAATTATTTTGAATTTTTTCGGGTTCCGAATTTCGTATTTTAATTAGTTAAAATAGTTTCTAATTAATCAATTTATTGAAATGTTAATTAGAAGACTCCTTAAATACCCTCCTTTCTGTTTTGATAGTTGGATTTAATTTAAAAGGGCTTAAACAATTAGTTGTTAAGGTTAAGCCTTCTTTGCATTCGAAAAACTTGAGCAACAAGTATGCACAAAGATTCTAATTAATGAAATTAATTAAGAGCAAGTGAATCATGTATATTGTATATGTGCTAACTTTGTTTTGTAGGAGGATGTGGGTTTGATATGGCTCAAGATGTCAATGCCTTGTGTGTTGTAAAATGTTGTGAATGCATGTGATTGCTTGTAATGTGGCCTAAGGTGCCTTGATAATTAATAATTGATTAATTCTTGATGTAACTTGTGAGGCTTGCATGCCCCTAAGGCCTAGGAGGGTTTTAGGATTTTATCACATGTATTTATTTCCCTTAATTATTAGATAGGATCTTAGTAATTAGTGGGAGGGCTTGATTAGATTAGTCTCGTTACATGGAGATGCGACGAAGATTAATGCAAGCGGGAGCCATACAAACCCACGACAATGCTTGAGATGCTTATGTTATGTGATTGTTTGTGAATGCCTTGAATTATCATAGGTAGGTATGGGTGTATGCTTACACGACCACCAAACAAAGTCACGTAATTGCTTATGTCCCAAATTAACTTGATTTAGCCAAATCGTCCTCCTTCTCTCTATCCCCTTCAATACAATTGATTATCTATTGATGCATTCCTGCCGACGCGGACATCGTAGTCCATCATTGTAGTCGGGGTGTAAATCGGATTTACTAGGAGCAAATAGAGAGAAGTTGCTTTACAACGGACCCACTCGGATTGGACGTTGGGACGAAGTTTGTAGATATACTTATGATATCTCACAAACCAAGAATCATATGGACAAGATATGATTGGTTGGAGAACCTACCTTATCTAGTTGTTTTAGGTGTCATGCCGACGCTGGCCCCTATTTCAACGAAAATGAGGATCTTGGAATCCATTACATTTAGGGACATTAATTAAATGTAGTGGGAGTTTTGTTTATTATTCCATAAACAAAACATTGCATAAACTAAATGACCTTAAATTGAAATTGTTATAGATGTTAAATATGTTAATTTCGTTGCGATCAATCTTTGGAAAACGACAAGCTCGTTTCTAAGGTATTTACTTGGAGAAGAAATACCGATTTCTAAGATATGTTCTTGGAAATGAGAAACTTGAGCAAGTTTAATCCCAAAAACGTTCCTCAACTTCCCGAACATAGCTTCGCAATGATTGATTAGTTTTGACGAAAATTATTCAATAAAGCGAATGCTCATATCCTTTTAGAAGTTCTGGACCTTTGAATTGGAGAATTCATAAGGACTATACTAAGACTTCTATACTCTCATCCACCTACTCAAGAAGGCGTTCTTAGAGAAAGTAAAGATAGACTCAATCATTTATGATCGAGTAATGGAGTGTGAGTTAACCAAGAGACTCTTCTTATAAGAAGATAAATATTTCATTAGCTTGCGAACCGAAAGGTTTGAGTAGCTAATTGACAACTAGAGATACTAAGATCTCCAATATCAAGGATTGTTGATATTGTCATACAATCTCTTTCTATGGATAAAGGATATATTGTTCGCACACTTGTTAGTGCTAAAAGTAATTGGTTAAGTATTAAAGGAATACTTTACCAAGATATGAGTTGAAACTTTGAGATCCTCACTAGTGACCGTGTGTCACATGAGATGTTTCATTTGCCATTTATGGGAGGCATTTGAAAGGTTGTCCGAAATACCATGATGTTCTAAACCTTGAGATATTTGTTGTTCAAATTATCTCACTATCTCTAATTCACACTAGTAATTAGGTGCTAGTTCATGTGCTCGCATTTAACGAAATGTGTAGACAATGATGAATAAGAGAAAGTTCGAGATAAGTAAAGTAAACTCCGTTATGGAAATGGCTTATACGTCTAGGCCGCTACCATTGAATACGTAGAGTTATCTTTACTAAATAAAGAATTTGTTTAGGAATTTGAGGTTATATACCTTATTCCAAACATCTTATAAAACCTTATCTCCATTTCATATTTGATGATGGATGATCATGTTTTGTAATAGAGAAATGTCGTTCTCTTATTGTTATGAATTTGTGTATAAGATTTCACGCATCTTGATTGAATTTGCTTGAAATAGATAAACAAATTTCGAATGACAAATATGTAAGACTTCACATAAAGTATTTGACTTTTATGTAAGATAGTCGCTTAGTCGAATATAAACAAGAATCGCATTATGAGAGTCTACGTAATGTGGAGCTCGTAAATCAATTTGATTGCAAAATCAATTGAAATTCATGCGAATCGTGTTTGTTAAATGACAAAAGCGCCTTTGAACTACGAAGGTTTAAAGGACAAGTAACCTTATTAAGACTTATACATATTGATGTATATAGACCTATAGGTACTTGTGCAATTGAAAGGTTGTTGAAACTTTACCACTTGACCAACAATCATTGTAGATATTAACGTATCTATTTGATATGGTATAAGTATGAATCTTTTGACAAGATCAAAAGGATTTCAAGAGTAAAGTTGAAAAACTATTCAATAAAAGCAAAAGTCTTAAGATGGATCATGGTAAATAGTTAAGTCATGTAGTTTGATATATTGCCTAAAGAGTATGAAATACGTTTCACTACTCGCTCCATGAGGAACATTGAAAAATGTATCCAAGGATGAAGGTATCGAACATAGTTTGATATAGTTCGATCGGTAATAAATCAAATTGACTTGTTCGACTCATGTAAAGGGATTTGTGTTTGAGGACAATATTGTTTACACTGAATAAAAGTTCCATCGAAGTCTATTGAGAAAGATATCTTACGAGATTCGATCTCTAGGTATATTGTATCTCAAGATTTGGTGTTGAGAAGCTTATTTCAAGGTTCGATTGATTGATAAGCTTGGACCCAAATAAGACGCTTAATATGATGTAGGATATTTTGAACTAACCGAAAGGTACTACTTCAACGAACATGATAAGAACAAAGTAGTTGTTGCTCATCATAACGTAATCTTGAAGAATGATATTCTCAAGAAGAAGTAGTGAGAGTAAAGTGAGCATTAAAGGAGTTTATGCGTCACTACAAGAAGTACCTTTATAGGGAACTTGTCACTCCATACATGGTGCTTAGTGGAAGTTGAGCGGAACTTAACTCACAAGCAGTTGTGAAAGGAAGAAGTTTATAAGCACGCTCGCTTCTAAAGAGTACTCAAACATCTCATTACTGGATGATGTTAGAGAAACTCGTGCAGTACATTAGGATCAAGAACTTATTCTACAAGTTGTTGTAGAAGTAGTTCGTAGACCTCAAGCACCAATCCTACAAAGATCAACGAGAGTGAATTGCCTAAACTAAAAAGTACATAGGTTTCACAACATCCTCGTACTTGACATATGAGGATCCGTTGATAAATAAAGAAGCGATGGAAAGACCCGATTCCACAAGTATGATTTGAATCTATATGATCTTTAAGTGCAATCCATATATATAACAACAAGGTATAGACCTTGATTGATGTTCAAGAAGAAGCGATCCATCTAGAACATATAGATCTTTAAAAGGAAAGATAGATATGGATAACAAGTCGACTCTGTACAAAGCACAATTTCATGATTGATGCTATGTCTAAGTCGATAACGAGTTGACCATGTACAAAGCACGGCTTCTCGCTTGTAGCTGTGTATAAGTCAATAAAGATCATTCTAGCAATAGTTATATTTCGTATATATAGATATATGAAAAGATACATCAAAACCGCCTTCTTCGATTGAATGAAGGAAGTTGTTGTGAATTTGACACAAACTGAGGATTTGTTGTATTGCTAGAAATGTATATGTGCTTCAAGGATCAATTGATGAATTGAAGCAAGAATTGTGGAAATTGGAATAAACATTTTGACAAAGAAGTCAAGGAGTTGCACTTCGTCAAAAGTATCTTGTATAGACAAGATATTCAGTGGGAGCATTATTATGTTACATGTATTGTACAAGATACAAGACATTAATTGGGAATAAAATTAAAGAAAGGAATATTGTCAAGATCTCATTGGAGAATGTTTTCTCAATTGAGAACTTGGGTAAGTCACCTAAATCCAAGGAAACAAAATCTATGGAGATAGATTATGATGGATGTCAGGTTTGAGAAAATGTGCATATAATAACAAGGTGTTATAGTTACACGAAAAGATAGACTCCTAGAAAGGATGTCTAACCACATTGTATGGCATACACTTCAGTGCTACTCGGTGTGTTGCAACTCAATTCGAGAAGAGTGCACGATACAATTCGAGCATCCTTCTGTTATGAGTTTCATTATGTACGCCATACTTATGCACATGCCCCTATGTGTTGTACCCAAGGAGTATGACAAGCAGTTGTCAAGTGGATACAAAGAAAAACACATTTGGACAATAATCAGGAATGTCCTCGAGTATCTTAAGAGAAAGAGTGATATGTTTTTCCATCTGATAGGATAAAAGAAAGCTCATATAAATTGATATATTGATGCTAGTTTTCGAAAGATTGATATAAATACAATTGAGCTACATATTTTGTTTAAATGTGGTGTTGTAAGTTTAGAAGGTGTTCTAAATGGGATATTACAACCGTTTCCGTCACCAAAACAAAATATATAGCAACTTGTGAAGCAATGAAAGAATGTAGTAAGGATCGTGAAGTTCTCAGTCAAGCTAATATGGTTCTATGCATCTCGAACCATAGCTTAAACTTGAAGAACCCAATATTAAATTGGTGATCCAACTAAGATCTATGACGATGTCACTTGATCTCACATGATGATGATCAAGAACACATATATAGGAGTATATATGTATATAGGGTCAAATAAAATTTGATAGGTTCGCGGACACAGCGAACACTCTAACTTAACCTCTACCTTAAGCGGTATACGAGATGCAATTGTGCATCCATGCGTGATGGACGTATGAGTAACTTGCTTTAAGTGTATTACATCTTTTGAGGTTCGAGACATGTATATATATAGATATATGACATTGTTCTAAATTCTTCACTGGCTAGAAGTCACTATTGATTGACTCTAGGCCAAGTGGGAGATTGTTGGAGTTATGTCCTAGAAGTCAATATTTAATGACTTATTTTCTTAGTTTATGTTAATGATGATATTTGATCATTTGTTCCTAGAGTTTATTATTGACAGATCATTCAGGTTGAGGATCTGAATTGTAGATCTCTGTGGATCATTCATTAGAATGACAATAATAAATCTAAATCGTCCATAATCTTGATAATTAACAAGGAACATTAATTATCATAAAAGATTAGTATGCAAGTTAAGTGATGATTAAGTTCTACAAATCATAGGTAAGGAGCTACCAACTTAATTGCATATGTGTATGTTATTGGAACATAGTATAGGACTTGACCCAATGAAATAAACATATGGATTGTGTTATGTGTCATTGTTTATTTCATATGAGTTTGATTCTAAGTTTGAGATGTTCATCTTTTCCACATGAGGATAGGTTCAATAAATATCGTCTAACGTTGATTCCTGATAAAGGCTGCTATAAGGACTTTATTTATGTTCTCTTGAATTGTGCGGGGAAAAGTTGTTCATCAAGAAAACCGTATGTCCCTCATTAGTATACCTAGTGAGTGATGATATCTGTTTGGGCCCCTTGATGGAGTTGGATCGTATGCATGCAAACTAGACGATCAACTCTAGATCAAGAAATGTATAATCTGCAAGAATGACACATTCCTATCTTGGATTATACAAAGATATCGTGTGACATAAGAATCAAACAAAGAAATACTTTTATTTCTTATGCAGGATTGAGATATTGTAACGGTACATTATTTATACGAATTGGGAGTCATAACGTGTTGCTAGATACCGCTTATGATTATTGAAAATAAATAACGATTTATTTCCATGGCCAACATAGTATAAATCCTCAAATAGGGTCGCACAAATAGGATTCTAACCACTTGGTGCATTTATTGTTTATTCACAATAATGTGTATTGTGAAATGTGATAAGTTAATTAATTAATTATATACCGTTATGAACCGTTATAATTAATTAAATTAAAAGGATCATATGGAAACAATATAATGCATTAGCTAATCATAGATTAATTATTAATGAGTTAATAATTAATTATGTTCAACTTACTTTAATTAGTTTGAGCTAATTGGGCTTCTATTTAATTGGTTAATTAAAGGCCCGATTTAAGGAAGAATGAAGAGACAATTAAAGGAGATTCATTAATTGGTGAATTAATGAATAAAGGCCTTTTATTAAGATGGCCCAAGAGAGCCCATTAGGTGGCCTCTTAGGGTGGATGGCATACTTGTAAATAGTATGAAAATTGGATGAGAGTGGTTGGCTATATAAAGGGGTCTCTTTGGGAGAAAACCCTAGCCGTCATCTCTCTTCCTCTCCCCTCCCTTGCGCCTCCACCTAGAAGAGAGATTTTTCTCTCTTCTCCATGGCTCTTCCCTTCCTCTCTTAGCTCATGTGTTGAGCATCCCACCTCTCTTCCTCTCCATTAAATAGTTAATTAAGAGAAGCAAGGTGATTAGCAAGAGGTTCAAGAGAACTAGCATTCTCTTTGAGCTTGGTGGTGGGTCCTTGGTGGGCTAGAGGCGGCCATAGATGGTGGAGATGGTGGAGCACGCACCCCATCGACTCCCATGCCATGGATTCGAGCCTCATGAATACAATTTCATGAGAGGTACAATTTCTCCTACCTTCTCTCTTGATTGGATGTGTGATTGCTTTAGCACTAGATCTATTGATTTGCTTGTTGTTAATGGTGATTAATTAGTTGTAATTAATCTAAAATTAAAATATGAGCATTTCCTAACACCTATGTCTTTCGTGTATCGGGTCAGGTGTGCCATAGGATGGGGTCTTTGCTTCCTCCTGAGGGTCAGCGGCCTACGTATGCTCAGCTCTATGTATATGATACAGCGAATGAGATTGAGAATCGGATGGCTGTGTTTAATGGTAGTGATGGTTCTGACGGCCCAAGGCCTCACATTGTTAGGCAGCTAACAGATATGCTTGATGAACATAATCCCATTGCTAGGGGATTTCGTTCTGTTAGAGATCGCCTCGGTGATCATCCTGTTGATGATTTCCGTGTTCGTATTTCTTCTTCTAGGCGTACTGCTGGCGTTCAATACTCTTCGCCTGTTGCTGAGGAGGTTGTAGGATTAGTAGTAGGTGATTTTGATGAACAGCACCATGCAAGGGATATTATTGTCCAAGGACGTGATGGTCATTTGGAGCGTGTTAACCCTTTACATGATAAGTACTTTGCCTAACAATATCCTATTATTTTGAGCAAAGGGCAGAGTAGCTTTACTGAGTCAATCAATACTGACGAGCTAGCATCTTGTTCTGCCTCCGTTGAGAGGACGCATGTGACTATGACGGAATATTATCGTTATAGATTGCACATGCGAGAAGGTGAATCTTCGATTATATTTAGATCTGGAAAGCTTGGACAACAGTTAAGCATTGATATGTTCGCGTGTGTCGAAGATTCACGCTTAACTTATCTGTTCCACAACCAACAGCAGCTGCGGGTTGATACTGTCCAGAATGTTAGGACGGCAGTGCTTGATGGTGATATGTTTGGTCGCCAGGTTGGAAAGCGTATTATCTTGCCTGCTTCCTTTGTGGGTGGACCTCGCTATCTTTTTCAGAATTATCAAGATGCACTTGCACTCTGTAGGCATCTTGGTCCACCCCATCTGTTTATAACATTTACATGTAACCCTGCGTGGGGTGAGATAACAAGGAATCTTTTGCCTGGCCAAGCAGCTAGCGATAGGCCTGATTTATTGTGCAGAGTTTTTAGGATGAAAGTTAAGCAAATTGTTAGAGATATAAGAAAGCGCAAGTGGTTCGGCCCAGTTGCTGGACGTGAGTTCTTTTCCTCTTTTGATTCTATCATTTCAAAATTGTTCAATCTTTTGAAATTCTACCCTCATGTCCCATTGTTCATTTCTTTTTCTACTTCTCTGTCTCCCTATCTTGCAGTTATTTACACGGTTGAATTCCAAAAACGAGGCTTGCCACACGTCCATATTGTTGTTTGGCTTAGAGATAAGAGAAGCCTTGATGATGGAGATGCTGTTGATGCTGTAATCTCTGCTGAAATACCTGATCCTGTTTCTGACCCAATAGCTCACACAGTAGTTACTAGGTTTATGATCCATGGCCCATGTGGAAAATCTCGCCCTAATTCACCGTGCATGGAAGATGGCAGGTGTATGAAGTATTTTCCCAAGGATTTTGCTGACTCAACTCTTATTTCGCACGATGGCTTTGTGCGTTACAAGAGACGAGATCTTGGCGTAACAGTTGAGAAGAATGGTTTTTTATTTGACAATCTTATGTTGTGCCTTACAACCGCAAGCTGTTGCTTAGGTATGAGGCTCACATCAATGTTGAACGTTGCCATTCTTCATCAACTGTCAAGTACCTGTTCAAATATATGTCTAAGGGTCATGATCGTGCCATGGTATCGGTCGAGCGTGCTTCTTCCTCTGCCTCCTCGACTGCTACCCTACAACAATTGGCACAGAACGCTCCTGATGAGATTCGCCAGTACCTTGATTGTAGGTATCTCACTGCTCCAGAATCTATTTGGCGACTGTTTACATACGATATTCATTATAGCAATCCAACAGTTGAGAGACTCCCTGTCCATTTGCCACTTCAAAACAATGTTGTTTTCAGGGATTATGAGCCTCTGGATGGGATTGCTGATAATGATTCCTTGGGCATAACAAAGCTCACAGCTTAGCTAGATATTAATAAAACAAGTGAGCTTGCAAGGACACTAACATACGCCGAGATTCCTAAGAAGTTTACCTGGGATCAAAAACAAAAAATCTGGAAATATCGGAAACAAGGGACCAGATTAGCAAGGATGTTATTTGTTGATCCATCTGCTGGTGAGCTTTATTATCTTCGGATGCTCTTGAATATTGTACGTGGTTGTACATCTTTTGAAGATATTCGGACACTCAATGGATTCCTTCATCCAAGTTTTAAAGACGCTTGCAATGCGGCTGGTTTATTGGATGATGACAGCGAATGGCTGTTCACTATTGAAGAGGCAGCTGTTGGTGCATCTAGCAAGCAGCTTCGCAACCTTTTTGTTGATATATTGCTTCATTCTAAAGTCAGTGATGTGCCTAAATTGTGGGATTCCTGTTGGTCTTTGCTGGGGGATGATATCATCTACAGATTGCGTTCTGAGTATCGTCTTCCTCAGTTTACTCGTAGTGACAGTCTGTTACAAGATCATATACTCTATGAAATTGAAGATATGCTCTTGACTCGAGGTTCTTCCCTTGAGGATGTTTCCCTACCTGAACCTGTTAATTCACGAATATATGAGGTTAACAATAGATTATTGGCTCAGCAACTATCTTATAACACTGTTGAACTCCGAGAACAAACACCATCCCTTATCTCCAGTTTGACCTCTGAACAAACAAGCATTCTTCATCAAGTACTGCTGTCTGTTCAAAATAAACAAGGCAAACTTTTCTTCGTATACGGTCATGGTGGAACTGGAAAAACCCATCTTTGGTCTGCCCTAACAGCAAAAATTCGCTCTGAAGGAAAGGTAGTTCTCACGGTTGGATCTTCTGGTTTATCGTCGTTGTTGTTACAGGGTGGTGTAACAGCGTACTCAAGGTTTAAAATTCCAATTGCTTTGAAAGAGCAGTCGACATGCGACATAAAAAAAAATAGCCAATTAGCTAGACTGATTCTGGCATCATCTCTCATTGTGTGGGATGAGGCTCCTATGAGTCACAGGATTTGCTTTGAGGCATTGGATCGCACAATGAGAGATCTTCTGTCTGATTTAGATGCAACGACATTTTCTAAGCCATTCGGAGGAATGACCATGGTATTTGGCGGTGATTTTCGGCAAATATTGCCAGTTGTCCCTCATGGTTCCAGATATGAAACCATATCATCTTCAATAGTTAGTTCTTATTTATGGAACCATTGTATTGTTCTCAAACTCACACAAAATATGCGTCTCAACCGTATTACTTCTGATCCTGCTGAAGTGCTGAGGATCAGAGAATTTGCTGATTGGCTGCTTGCGGTGGGAAATGGTGATGTAGCATCAGTGGTGCTTAAAGGAAGTGAAACACCTGAATGGATACAAATACCAGAACGTTTTTTGGTGGTTCATGATGGAGATGAGCAGCAAGCAATTGTAGATGCAATTTATCCAAAATTACTGGCTATGCATCGTTATGATGATTACCTTCGCCAGAGGGCCATCCTTGCACCTAAAAATAGTATGGTAGATTCTTTGAATGATAAGATTCTCCAACAGATACCAGGAGAGCTTTTCCAGTACTACAGTTCTGATATTCCCGCTGGCAAGGATAGAATTGATGATAGCTTGAAGAGCACTTATCCAGTTGAATACCTAAATACTATCACTTCGGGCAGCCTTCCACCTCACAGACTTAGTTTAAAGATTGGTGTTCCTGTTATGCTTATTCACAATATTAATCAACCAAATGGTCTATGTAATGGCACAAGGCTAATTATTACAGATGCTTCGGCAGTTTATCTAAAAGCAAGGGTAATAACTGGCAGTGCAGTTGGGCAAGAGGTTTATATTCCAAAGATTATATTTATTCATGAGGACAACAATCTGCCATTTAATCTAAGAAGAAAACAATTTCCTGTTCGCGTATGTTATGCAATGACGATTAACAAAAGTCAGGGACAGTCATTAGATGTAACATAACTAGCAAATTTAGAATTTGTTAAGTTAATTAGGAAATTTATTAAAGAAATTTAAATTAATAAAATAAGAATTTATGCATATAATTGACATCAAACCCATATGTATAAATTGATCCGAATTCGAAATCGTTGATTTTGTGTAATATTCAAGTATAAATTTATTATTCTAGTAAAATCAAAGTTTAATTTAAACTCAAATCTAATACTAAATTTATTCAAAAATTCAACAAAACAATAGTTATTAACAAACTATATGAGTAGCAGCATCTTTGATCATACAAACTTGGTCACACAAAGCCATAGAAAATCCGAAGGACTCAAATAAAAGAAAAAAAATTTTCGGAGAAGACTTCTCTCTTCCTCTCCGTTTCATTTCGCTGTCTCTCTCTCTTTCTTCTTTTCTCTTCTTCTTCGTTCTCTCCGATCAAGCAGCTCGCCTCCTTTTATTTTTCGGTGCGGTAAATAGTAAAAATGGAGGCGGAGGAAAGAGCTGAGCCTGGCCAATCCTCCTCCGCCATGTACCCCTTTTTCCTTCGTTCTTATCCGATTCAGTCGGATTTGAGACGAGTTGGACTTTAAGGTTGGTGAAAATCGCGATGGGAAAATCGTTACCGTTCTCTTTTCTCTCTTCTTTATTTTATTTTCTGAGAACTTGGGGTATATAAGAGGGGTTTCTCTGTTGATGTCGGTTTGGTTGGCTTTGAGAAAAATCCGAGAGAAAAAGAGAGAGGGAAAGAGGAAGAAAGAGTAAAGGAAAAACCTAGAGATCGAAGGTATAACTCTATGTTTTCTATTTTGATTTTCTCGGATTTTTGAGGAATTATTCCGGGAATTTCTTTGGGAATTTTTCTATGTTTAAAATCTGATAAAAAGGGGTTTATAGGAGTTGTTAATTTGTTTAGAAGAGGTCGATGATGCTTACTGTTAAGAAGAAAACTTGGATGTGTGGTTTACTGTTAAAACTAGGGTTTTCTCGGATGATTATCGTTAATCATGGGGTTTTGCTTAATAACAGTGGGAGATGAACCTTTTAGATGCACTAAAATGATGGATTTGAGTTAGAAACTGGAGAAATTTGCTGTGATTAGGGTTATAATAGGAAGTATTGAGGTATGGGCATTCGGGTTGATTGGGATAGTGTTAATCTGATGAAATTCTTGAGTTTTCGATAAAACTGTTAATTAGGATGTGTTTGTGATGTTATATACAGGTATTCAAACCTGTGGTACCGGTTTTTGTGTCACTGGTACTTGATCTGGTACCTGTCTGGTATGGCGACGGGGTTACAGGGACTGATTTGTGAAAAATATTTGGGTCTGAGGACTTGTTTGTGAGAGAAAAGGGCCTAAGTGTGATGAAAAGGGGCCTGGTTGTAAAATAAAATGATTTGAGGTTGTTTTTGGAAGTTTTTCCGCTGAGTTGCGGGGTTAGGTTGTCGGAAATGAGTTCGGATCCGTTTGGCTGGCTCAGGTCAAATGGGTCAGTTTGACCTGGCTCAGCCGGTTCGCCTTTTTGGGCTGGTTTTCGTTTGGGCTTGTTGCGCGAAGGAAAAAAAAAAAAAAAAAAAAAAAAAAAAAAGAGGAAGCTGGGCTTCTCTCTCTGTTGGCCCAGTGCGAAGAAAAAAAAAATTGGAGTGATATTGGCCCGAATATTTATATCTTTAAATCTAATTTAATTAGATTTAATAATTAATCATAAATAACTTAATCTATGATTAAGTTAAAACTAATGTGGCTTAATAAATTAATTAAAGGAAAGGCCAACGAAACGTTTGGGTATACCTTTAATTAGTCGGTTTCGGGAAATGATGAAAACAGTTCGCGTGAAAATCTAGAACAGATACGAAATCACCGACTATCTGATCCCAACAAATGAATAACAAAAATTTTCATCTTAAATTTTCGTATTTCTTATTTTAAATTAAGTTAAGGTTTTATAATTTTCTTATTTCTTATTAATTAAATTTTTGGAAATTTAAAACAATTTAATTAAATAAAATTTAAATATACTTGTTTTAATAAAAATAAACAACAATTTAATTAAATTAAGTCCTTTAAATTATTTTTAATTTATTTTACTTTCTTTAAAAAAAAAAAAATTTTCCGAAATTCTATTTAGTTTTGTGTTATTTATTTATTTAATTGTTTATTTGAAAAAAATAATAATATTAATATATATATATATATATATCTATAGTGAACTAATTTAAATGAATAGTAATAGATGTTAAATCATATTAAAATAAATAATCTACTAAATTATGTTAACATAACCAATAAAGAATCAATCGATAAAATTCTAAAGAACTACTGGAAATATAAATAAATGTTATAACTAAATACTAAAAACCATAAATAAATATTATAATTAAATATCTTTTAATGTAAGGATTTTTAGTATAGTGGGGTATTAGAAAATTTGAATTTTTCCAAGTTAGTTAGTTAATTGAAACCGTTAGTTAATTCTCAACGGTTTTCTGATTTCTTTACAGGAGATTGGACGGGTTCCGAAGCAGACAACGATAAAGGTGCGGAACGTGGATATCTATAGAAATTTTTGTTCGGTAAATTTTAAATTAATGCATTGCATGTTGAATACTGACTTAAATGCATTAATGATTGGTCATATTAGTTCTAGACACAGATATTACAACTCAAATATAATTATCATGTTGAATTAAGTTCCCACCATTGGAAATTTGAATAATTATGAGTAAGGCAAGTTTGTTTATCAATTGATTATTGAACAGCATTGTATCGGTTCAATTAATGAGTATTGCCTGTTATAAGGAATTCTAAAAGTCTTGTGAAGTTAATAATAATGGATGGAATTTAAAAGAGATTAAACCACTCTCCAAAGTCGGTCGGCCACCGGCTTTGGCCAGTTCGATAGTACTATACGGATATGGAATCCCTTCCGCTTGTCAGGGCCCGGGATTTTTAAATCTCTACCGCCTGCCCTGTCTGGGGAAGATCTCTCTCCGCCTGCTCATACTAGTTGAGTTGGGAGATCTGAGTGTGTATTTAATTATCTTTATATGACTTATGATTTGACGGATCAGACTTTGCTGATGATTCTTGACTTATCTGTTGTGCATGTGTTATACAGATGGTGCTGATAGGTCCGGTTTTACTTCGTTGCACGGTAGGTTATTAGAATATATTATATTGCATTTTTTTTCTTAATACAACCCTTTTTAAAGTTCCAAACAATTAAATATTTATTTATTATGTTATTAATTTCATATTATATTACGGGATTTATTCCGGACTTAGATTTCAATTAGAAATCCACGTCTGGAACTAAAACCCGCACTGAGAGTTTATCTCACTCCGTTTGTTTTGCATGTACCTCGATTGGTTGGGGGTTCCAGGGTACTCACAGGCCGCTGAGGGGTCCTCCGCTCTTCGTGATTGATGGGTCGCATGTTCATCTTCATACTTTTGTTCCTCATATGCACACTTCCCTTACGTACCATGTTTCTATGTCTCCTGACGGTGTATATTTTTACCTCGAGTATACTCCTCCTCCACCTCCTGCGCCTGCTTCACCTCCAGTTCCAGAGCCTTCGGTACCTCCCACCCCAGTGATAGTGGTTAGTGACTCCGATGACGAGGGTATCGTCTTGGAGTAGTTATGCGTTTGTGTGTTTGTGACTTACTAGTTAGTTTGGTGGCGAGATGGACTAAAATTTTGGTACACTAGTCTAGACTTTGTACATGTGAGCTAGACTAAGTGTTGTAGTTATTGAGTCCATTCTCAGGGCTTGTGGTCCTCTGTTATGTGTGTGCCGGTTTCTGATGGTGATGATGGTGATGTGACATTGTACCATATGTATTTTATATGTTAGTGTGAGAGTGTGCTTTTGGGACTTGATTTGCTTATGTTGTGATTTGTGTTGATATGTTCAAATCACTTTATGTCTCTTATTACTCTTTATGTTAAAAAAAAAAAAATGGTCGTTAATGTTAGGTTAAGTTTTTAAACTAAAGCCTTACGATAATACAAGTTTTGTGTTATCGTGGCGGGAGCTGTCATATTTAGAGCTGGGATGTGACATTAGATAGAGTCGGTGTATATCTCCCAGAGCCAGTTTTTGCTCACCGGCAACTTTATGTTGCTCTCTCTAGAACAACCTCACCTGATGGACTAAAGATATTGATCTCAAGCATGGACAGTGAACATGCTAATTATACAAAAAATATTATTTACAGAGAGATATTTCCTCTTTAGGTATTCAATATACTCTTCATCTCAGTAATTAACAAGCTCATAGAGTTGTTAAAGATCTTTTACTTTTTTTTGTCTAACTGTCATGTTCTGCTCCCATCCATTTTCCTCTTTTTTCTCAATGCATGAGAACAGTACCTCAAAAAAAATAATATCGATTCCCTTGTATGCTTTCTTTAAAAATACAAAAAGAAAACATCATTTGAATTTTACATTCTAGCTATATCCTTAATCTATAACCTTCCTTATTATGTGTGCTTATGATAATTCCTTTTTCCCCTTACTCTTACAACAGATTAGTATGGCAACGCTCGTAACAATCGCTGACTTGCCTAACTATCGCCATTCTGTTAAGATTCAAGCAAGGTTTTTTAAGATATGGGATGCAATGGGGCCAACCAATCCTGGTATCTGGTATCGTGGCTGTGTCCTGATTGATAAATCTGTAAGTTATCATTTTTTTAATCCTTCTTTGCTTCTACATAATTTAAAAAAACATTTTGCTTCTATTTTGTACTGTTCAGATTTCAGAAAATTAATGCCTTCATAAATTTTGCTTCTGCTCACATGTAGGGAACTGTTATAAGTGGAAAGATTTCAAATGAGGATTACCAGCGCCTTGCTCCTGTCTTAACAGAAGGTCGTATTTGTGAAATCGGCCCCTTTTCAATCGTTCCTTCTCCAGACACATACCGTACTGTCCCGGGAAAGTTCATGATTAACTTTACAAGCCAGACGATTGTCACTCCACTGTCGATTCCTGATTCAGAAATACCTAGATATCACTTTGATTTCAAACGTCTCGAGTCAGTAGGTTCTGACATTAAAGACCTGAAAAAAGTCATTCGTACATTTTCCAATTCCTTCTTTATCTTACATTGCATTTGTATGTGCCTACATATCTTTTTAGCTACTATCAGTGGGTACCAACAACTTGATTACTAATTAGTTTTCAGCACAGGATGATACATTCATTTATTACAAATACAACAATTAAAGGATATGGTAGAGTTACTTGTATGATTTACCTCTGGATATACAAACGTGCTTGCTAATATGAAGTAACAAATGTAGTCACATATAACTGTAAGACACTACAATTATTTACAATATACTATTTTTGTTAGCCATTGCTATGTTCCAATCATTTGCCATGCATTCCACAGCTATTTTTTCTGTACAAAATAACACCTTTCGAGTACATAAAGTTTCAAGCTTTACATATATAACTGCACTATAGCTTCTTTGAATCACATTTAAATTATTTTCATAGTAATTTTCCTTTTCTCTAGCAGATGTCATTGGCTGGATAGCAGGCTTCAGCCCAGTTAAGGACATAAGCAAGCCAAATCAACCAAATTTTATACAGATGATGTATTTAGCAAGCAACAGGTCTGTTTAACATATGATGGCACAAGCAATGTTCTGGCTATTCACTGGCTATTCTTATATAATTTATAATGTTAATATTTCAAAATACACAGGGGACATATAGTTGAGGTCACACTATGGAGCTAGTTCTTACACCTGTTCAACACCGCAAACCTTTACGAAGAATCTAAGATCAGCCCAGTCGTAATTATTTGCTCCTCCCTCCAGCTTAATTACTATGACAGTTAGAAATCCTATCTCTATTTCCATATTACTGTACTATTTTCGTATTTCATATTTTGTTATGGCTGCTACAATTGTTTGTATATAAAATATTGTATCTTTTGCCTATTAAGTGGATGGTATTACCTTATTTAAATGGAAGGCAACAAATTGCATGTTCCTTTTACTGCTGTCAGTAACATTGTACAATATCTTTTTTTTTTTTCCTCATATACCTATGTATTGTTCAGATGAATAACAACAAATACACTTCTTTTCTAAAAATTTCACTATAACACTTTGTTTGCACTGTCTTTTTTTCAGAGGTATATGGCTTAAAAGCATTTAGTGGCACCAAGTTTTACTTCGATAAGACTATTCCAGAGATTGCTGAATTTGCCAAAAGGTGCACTTTTCCTTGCAGCAAATACAAACAAATATATATACTACATGTACTTACTGATCTTTCCACGTATAGATATTAGTTGTACCTATTATTACTGCTAAAAGCTTTACAATTTGATCCTATTTTACGCAGTTTACCAACAAACCTACCAGCTATGGTTCTTGACACACATGGTCCACCGTATAATGGGATAGCAGCAAGTAATCGTATGGGTGGAACTTTACCAGCCGAGGTCCAAAGACTAACTGTTTCCGCCTTCCTTTCTCTTCATGTTGACAAGTACTCTGTAAGTATAAATCCACCAATTATTTAGATACTTACTATTTAAAACTCATTCTTACCACAGTATTCACTACTATTGCTTATATATTCCTCCTTTTATGCAGAAAACTCCCTACCAATGCGTCGCAACCATTGTTGATCTTGACAACAGATATGAATGGCACTATAAGGCATGCTGCAAGTGTGCCAGAAAATTGCAAAATTTAGATACCGTACCAGAATGCCGGAAATGTGGTGTCCAGAGAAATGACTTCCAACATTGGTATTCTTCCTTCATATATTACTTACATCTTTTCCAAGCAATGCTATATGACTATATATTAAATCATTACTGTTCATGTTTCTTACAATAATTAATATGTTTCGCTAAAATATATTTCTCTTAAAAAAAAAAATAGGTACAAACTTGAATTGCAAATTAAAGATCAAACAGCCACTGCTGTTGTAAATGCACTGGGAAAGGTGGCCACAGTGATTACAGGGATAGAAGTAGCTACAACGGTGAAAAAAAAGGATGACGCTGAGAATGGCATACCAGACGAACTTCTGGCAATAATTGGAAAGTCTTTCCTGTTCACTATCATTCCAAAAGAGCATCCCAACTATGCAGGCGTTAGATTGAACACTGTTGCACGTGCTGATCCCCTTCCACCAGACGTCGCTCCACCATTTGTTCTTACACCTGTTAGGAAATGCTCATATTTTAATTTTAGATTAATTACAACTAATTAATCACCATTAACAACAAGCAAATCAAGAGATCTAGTGCTAAAGCAATCACACGTCAAATCAAGAGAGAAAGTAGGAGAAATTGTACCTCTCATGAAATCGCATTCATGAGGCTCGAATCCATGGCATGGGAGTCGATAGGGTGCTCTCCAACTTCGTCTCCCCTCCAATGGCGGCGCCGGCCTCGAGTCCACCAAGAGAACTAGTCACTAAGTCTAATTATTGTGCTAGCAACAAAGACTAGTGTCTAATCCCTTTAGTTTCCTCCTTGCACTAATCCTATTAGATGTATTTGGTGGAGGAAATGAAGCTCAACACATGAGCAAGGAGCTGAAATTTTCAGCTATGGAGGCGCAAGAGAGAGAAGGGAGGAAGAAATGGGTGGAGGCTAGGGTTTGCTCCCAAGGGGACCCCTTTATATAGCCAACAACTCCCATCCTCTCTTTGACTTATTTACAAGTTTGCCATCCATACCCTAGCTGAAATTTACATGGGCTTTTGGGCCTTTTTCTCCATTTGATTTGGGTCTTTAATTCATTTAATTAAAACCCATTTTCAATGCTCTTTAATTGGACTATTCATTTGCTATGAAATGTTGGCCCAATTAATTAATATAACTATTTATATCAATATGTGTTGACTCTAAAATAATTATTAAATCATTAATAACTATTTTGGGATTAGATAATGTACTAATCTATTTCTACATGATCCTTTTGACTCAAATAATTATAACGGTTCATAACGGTATATAATTAATTAGTCAAACTATCATATTTTCTCAATACCCATTATTGTGAATAAATAGATAATACACTGTGTGACTAAAACTCTATTTGTGTGACCCTTTGAGGATTTATACTATGTTGGCCATGGAATTAAATCGCTTATTTAATTCCAATAATCATAAGCGGTATCTAGCAACACGTTATGATTCCCAATTCGTATAAATAATGTACCGTTACAATATCTCAATCATGCACAAGAAATATTAGTATTTCTTTGTCTGATTCTTATGTCACATGATATCCTTGTATAATCCAAGATAGGAATGTGTCATTCTTGCAGATTATACATTTCTTGATCTAGAGTTGATTGTACATGTTGGCCAACCAATCCAACTCCATCAAGGGGCCCAAACAGATATCATCACTCATTAAGTATATTAATGAGGGACATACGGTTTTCTTGATGAACAACTTTTCCCCGCATAATTCAAGAGAACATAAATAAAGTCCTTATAGCAGCCTTTATCAGGAATCAACGTTAGACGATATTTATTGAACCTATCCTCATGTGGAAAAGGTGAACATCTCAAACTTAGAATCAAACTTATATGAAATAAACAATGACACATAACACAATCCATATGTTTATTTCATTGGGTCAAGTCCTGTACTATGTTCCAATAACATACACATATGCAATTAAGTTGGTAACTCCTTACCTATGATTTGTAGAACTTAATCATCACTTAACTTGCATACTAATCTTTTATGATAATTAATGTTCCTTGTTAATTATCAAGATTATGGACGATTTAGATTTATTATTGTCATTCTAATGAATGATCCACAGAGATCTATAATTCAGATCCTCAACCTGAATGATCTGTCAATAATAAACTCTAGGAACAAATGATCAAATATCATCATTAATATAAACTAAGAAAATAAGTCTTTAAATATTGACTTCTAGGACATAACTCCAACAATCTCCCACTTGGCCTAGAGTCAATCAATAGTGACTTCTAGCAGGTGAAGAATTTAAAACAATGTCATATATCCATATATATACATGTCTCGAACCTCGAAATAAGATACACTTAAAGCAAGTTACTCATACGTCCATCACGCATGGATGCACAACTGCATATCGTATACCGCTTAAGGTAGAGGTTAAGTTAGAGTGTTCGCTGTGTCCGCGAATCTATCCAATTTTGTTTGACCCTATATACATATATACTCCTATATATGTGTTCTTGATCATCATCATGTGAGATCAAGTGACATCGTCATAGATCTTAGTTGGATCACCAATTTATTATTGGGTTCTTCAAGTTTAAGCTATGGTTCGAGATGCATAGAACCATATTAGCTTGACTGAGAACTTCACGATCCATACTACATTCTTTCATTGCTTTACAAGTTGCTATATATTTTGTTTTGGTGACGGAAACGGTTGTAATATCACATTTAGAACACCTTCTAAATTTACAACACCACATTTAAACAAAATATGTAGCTCAATTGTGTTTATATCAATCTTTCGAAAACTAGCATTAATATAACAATTTATATGAGCTTTCTTTCATCTTACCAGATGAAAATTATATCATTCTTTCTCATAAGATACTCAAAGATATTCTCGATTATTGTCCAAATGTGTTTTTCTTTGTATCCAGTTGACAACTGCTTGTCATACTCCTTGGGTACAACACATAGGGGCATGTGCATAAGTATGGCGTCCGTTATGAAACTCGTAACAGAAGGATGCTCGAAATATATCGTGCACTCTTCTCGAATTGAGTTGCAACACACCGATTAGAACTCAAGTGTATGCCATACAATGTGTTAGACATCCTTTCTAGGAGTCTATCTTTTCGTGTTACTAGAACACTTTGTCATTATATGCACATTTTCTCAAACCTGACATCCATCATAATCTATCTCCATAGATTTTGTTTCCTTGGATTTAGGTGATTTTTCCAAGTTCTCTATTGAGAAAACATTCTCCAATGAGATCTTGACAATATTCCTTTCTTTAATTTTATTCCCAATTAATGTCTTGTATCTTGTACAATACATGTAACATAATAATGCTCCCACTGAATATCTTGTCTATACAAGATACTTTTGACGAAGTTCAACTCCTTGACTTACTTGTCAAAAAGTTTATTCCAGTTTCCACAGTATTTGCTTCAATCCATTAATGGATCATTGAAGCATATATACGTTTCTAACAATACAACAAAATCTTCGGTTTGTGTCAAATACACAACAACTTCCTTCATTCAATCGAAGAAGGCGGTTTTGATGTATTTTTCCATATATCTATATATACGAAATATAATTATTGTTAGAATGATCTTTATTGACTTAGACACAGCTACAAGCGAGAAGCCGTGCTTTGTACATGGTCAACTGGTTATCGACTTAGACATAGCATCAATCATGAAATTGTGCTTTGTACATAGTCGACTTGCTATCCATATCTATCTTTCCTTTTAAAGATCTAAATGTTCTAGATGGATCGCTCCTTCTTGAACATCAATCAAGGTCTATACCTTGTTGTTATATATGTGGATTGCACTTAAAGATCATATAGATTCAAACCATACTTGTGGAATCGGGTCTTTCCATCGCTTCTTTATTTATCAACGGATCCTCATATATCAAGTACGAGGATGTTGTGAAGCCTATGTACCTTTCAGTTTAGGCAATTCACTCTCGTTGATCTTTGTTGGATTGGTGCTTGAGGTCAGTAAACTACTTCTACAACATCTTGTAGAGTAAGTTCTTGATCCTAATATATTGCATGAGTTTCTCGAACATCATCCATTCGTGAGATGTTTGAGCACTCTTTAGAAGTGAGCGTGTTTAAAAACTTCTTCCTTTCACAACTACTTGTGAATAAAGTTCCGCTCAACTCCCACTAAGCACCATGTATGGAGTGACAAGTTTCCTATAAATGTACTTCTTGTAGTGACGCATAAACTCCTTTAATGCTCACTTTACTCCCACTACTTCTTCTTGAGAATATCATTCTTCAAGATTACGTTATGATGAGCAACAACTACTTTGTTCTTATCATGTTCGTTGAAGTAGTACCTTTCGGTTAGTTCAATATATCCTACATCATATTAAGCGTCTTATTTGGGTCCAAGCTTATCAATCAATCGAACTTTGAAATAAGCTTCTCATTACCAAATCTTGAGAAACAATATACCTAGAGATCGAATCTCGTAAGATATCTTTCTCAATAGACTTCGATGGAATTTTTATTCAGTGTAAACAATATTGTCCTCAAACACAAATCCCTTACATGAGTCGAACAAGTCAATTTGATTTATTACCGATCGAACTATATCAAACTATGTTCGATACCTTCATCCTTGGATACATTTTTCAATGTTCCTCATGGAGCGAGTAGTGAAACGTATTTCATACTCTTTAGGTAATATATCAAACTATATGACTTAACTATTTACCATGATCCATCTTAAGACTTTTGCTTTTATTGAATAGTTTTTTCAACTTTACTCTTGAAATCCTTTTGATCTTGTCAAAAGATTCATACTTATACCATATCAAATAGATACGTTAATATCTACAATGATTGTTGGTCAAGTGGTAAAGTTTCAACAACCTTTCAATTGCACAAGTACCTGTAGGTCTATATACATCAATATGTATAAGTCTTAATAAGGTTACTTGTCCTTTAAACCTTCGTAGTTCAAAGGCGTTTTTGTCATTTAACAAACACGATTCGCATGAATTTCAATTGATTTTGCAATCAGATTGATTTACGAGCTCCACGTTACGTAGACTCTCATAATGCGATTCTTGTTTATATTCGACTAAGCGACTATCTTACATAAAAGTCAAATACTTTATGTGAAGTCTTACATATTTGTCATTCGAAATTTGTTTATCTATTTCAAGCAAATTCAATCAAGATGCGTGAAATCTTATACACAAATTCATAACAATAAGAGAACGTCTCTATTACAAAACATGATCATCCATCATCAAATATGAAATGGAGATAAGGTTTTATGAGATGTTTGGAATAAGGTATATAACCTCAAATTCCTAAACAAATTCTTTATTTAGTAAAGATAACTCTACGTATTCAATGGTAATGGCTTAGACGTATAAGCCATTTCCAAAACGGAGTTTACTTTACTTATCTCGAACTTTCTCTTATTCATCAATGCCTACACATTTCGTTAAATGCGAGCACATGAACTAGCACCTAATTACTAGTGTGAATTAGAGATAGTGAGACAATTTGAACGACAAATATCTTGAGGTTTAGAACATCATGGTATTTTGGACATCTTTTCAAATGTCTCCCATAAATGGTAAATGAAACATCTCATGTGACACACGGTCACTAGTGAGGGTCTCGAAGTCTCAACTCATATATTGGTAGAGTATTCCTTTAATACTTAACCAATCATTTTAAGCACTAACAAGTGTGCGAACAACATATCCTTTATCCATAGAAAGAGATTGTATGACAATATCAACAATCCTTGATATTGGAGATCTTAATATCTCTAGTTGTCAATTAGTTTCTCAAACCTTTCGGTTCGCAAGCTAATGAAATATTTATCTTCTTATAAGAAGAGTCTCTTGGTTAACTCACATTCCATTACTCGATCATAAATGATTGAGTCTATATTTTACTTTCTCTAAGAACGTCTTCTTGAGTAAGTGGATGAGAGTATAGAAGTCTAGTCTAGTCCTTATGAATTCTCCAATTCAAAAGTCTAGAACTTCTAAAAGGATATAAGCATTCGCTTTATTGAATAATTTTCGTCAAAACTAATCAATCATTGCGAAGCTATTTTCGGAAAGTTGAGGAACGTTTTTTTTTTGGATTAAACTTGCTCAAGTTTCTCATTTCCAAGAACATGTCTTAGGAATCGGTATTTCTTCTCCAAGTAAATACCTTAGAAACGAGCTTGTCGTTTTCCAAAGATTGATCGCAACGAAATTAACATATTTAATATCTATAACAATTTCAATTTAAGGTCATTTAGTTTATGCAATGTTTTGTTTATGGAATGATAAATAAAACTCCCACTACATTTAATTAATGTCCCTAAATGTAATGAATTCCAAGATCCTCATTTTCGTTGAAATAGGGGCCAGCGTCGGCATGACACCTAAAACAACTAGATAAGGTAGGTTCTCCAACCAATCATATCTTGTCCATATGATTCTTGGTTTGTGAGATATCATAAGTATATCTACAAACTTCGTCCCAACGTCCAATCCGAGTGGGTCCGTTGTAAAGCGACTTCTCTCTATTTGCTCCTAGTAAATCCGATTTACACCCCGACTACAATGATGGACTACGATGTCCGCGTCGGCAGGAATGCATCAATAGACAATCAATTGTATTTAAGGGGATAGAGAGAAGGAGGACGATTTGGCTAAATCAAGTTAATTTGGGACATAAGCAATTACGTGACTTTGTTTGGTGGTCGTGTAAGCATACACCCATACCTACCTATGACAATTCAAGGCATGCACAAACAATCACATAACATAAGCATCTCAAACATTGCCGTGGGTTTGTATGGCTCCCGCTTGCATTAGTCTCCGTCGCATCTCCATGTAACGAAACTAATCTAATCAAGCCCTCCCACTAATTACTAAGATCCTATCTAATAATTAAGGGAAATAAATACATGTGATAAAATCCTAAAACCCTGCCTAGGCCTTAGGGGCATGCAAGCCTCACAAGTTACATCAAGAATTAATCAATTATTAATTATCAAGGCACCTTAGGCCACATTACAAGCAATCACATGCATTCACAACATTTTACAACACACAAGGCATTGACATCTTGAGCCATATCAAACCCACATCCTCCTACAAAACAAAGTTAGCACATATACAATATACATGATTCACTTGTTCTTAATTAATTTCATTAATTAGAATCTTTGTGCATACTTGTTGCTCAAGTTTTTCGAATGCAAAGAAGGCTTAACCTTAACAACTAATTGTTTAAGCCATTTTAAATTAAATCCAACCATCAAAACAGAAAGGAGGGTATTTAAGGAGTCTTCTAATTAACCTTTCATCAAATTGATTAATTAGAAATTATTTTAACTAATTAAAATACGAAATTCGGGGCCCGAAAAAATTCAAAATAATTCGGTCTCCAAAAAATCCGAAATAAATCCAGAGAACTCCTTACAAAGATTGTGATTACCTGTAAAAATCTCAAGGAGAGATCAATTACCATCAGGGAGAACCAAAAAAGACAAATCCTCAGATTGTGCGCGAAGCACCGTTAGAGAAAATTCTGTTATGGGTCTCAATCTTTTGATCTGTATGATCATCCCCTTGATATTTTTCCAGCAAACAATTTACATAGAAAAATACTACATACAATAGGCTATCATTCCATGAAAAGAAAATCCACAAGTTATATTCAAGATCAACGAGATAACAAGCATTTAAGCAAGGTATCCTGTTCTGGAACAGACCGTCGACCAAAAAGGTTTCACTTGGTTGAGGTATCAAATCTCAATGAAAATCTATGAAATTAATTTTCACAGATTCCAGACTTAAAGGAGAACATTTTCATTTCAATACTTTTCCACAAAAGTTTCTCAATAAGTACAGTTTTTCAAAATAATCAGTTTGTTTGAAAAAAACAGATCTGACAACTTCATCACTTTTCATCCTTGAACGCCCACATAAAATTCGAAATATGCAACAAAATTTACATATCCAGAAAGAGCATCAAGTTTAGATTAATCCTATCTAAAAGTTACAGGTACTTTGTATACAAACTTATTTGTTACTAACCACAACAACAGAACTGTGCAGCAGAATAACAGATCTGCGCACCGTTACCGTTTAAATCACTAAAAATTCATTTTACATCGAATTTCAATGATTCCAGTGGGAAAATAACCACAACTCAAAGGGCTACAACTTCCAATAAGAAGGAAAAAATTTCAGAGAGCTTTACACTACGAAAAATAAGCAACAAGACAGAAAACAGCCTTTCCAGGGCCAGCAAGCATGCACATCACTAATTAACTTAATTAATTACGAATTCTCACTTAATTAAGTGTGAAAAACCTTAAGCACGACCATAGCTCTGATACCACTGTTAGGAAATGCTCATATTTTAATTTTAGATTAATTACAACTAATTAATCACCATTAACAACAAGCAAATCAAGAGATCTAGTGCTAAAGCAATCACACGTCAAATCAAGAGAGAAAGTAGGAGAAATTGTACCTCTCATGAAATCGCATTCATGAGGCTCGAATCCATGGCATGGGAGTCGATGGGGTGCTCTCCAACTTCGTCTCCCCTCCAATGGCGGCGCCGGCCTCGAGTCCACCAAGAGAACTAGTCACTAAGTCTAATTATTGTGCTAGCAACAAAGACTAGTGTCTAATCCCTTTAGTTTCCTCCTTGCACTAATCCTATTAGATGTATTTGGTGGAGGAAATGAAGCTCAACACATGAGCAAGGAGCTGAAATTTTCAGCTATGGAGGCGCAAGAGAGAGAAGGGAGGAAGAAATGGGTGGAGGCTAGGGTTTGCTCCCAAGGGGACCCCTTTATATAGCCAACAACTCCCATCCTCTCTTTGACTTATTTACAAGTTTGCCATCCATACCCTAGCTGAAATTTACATGGGCTTTTGGGCCTTTTTCTCCATTTGATTTGGGTCTTTAATTCATTTAATTAAAACCCATTTTCAATGCTCTTTAATTGGACTATTCATTTGCTATGAAATGTTGGCCCAATTAATTAATATAACTATTTATATCAATATGTGTTGACTCTAAAATAATTATTAAATCATTAATAACTATTTTGGGATTAGATAATGTACTAATCTATTTCTATATGATCCTTTTGACTCAAATAATTATAACGGTTCATAACGGTATATAATTAATTAGTCAAACTATCATATTTTCTCAATACCCATTATTATGAATAAATAGATAATACACTGTGTGACTAAAACTCTATTTGTGTGACCCTTTGAGGATTTATACTATGTTGGCCATGGAATTAAATCGCTTATTTAATTCCAATAATCATAAGCGGTATCTAGCAACACGTTATGATTTCCAATTCGTATAAATAATGTACCGTTACAATATCTCAATCCTGCACAAGAAATATTAGTATTTCTTTGTCTGATTCTTATGTCACATGATATCCTTGTATAATCCAAGATAGGAATGTGTCATTCTTGCAGATTATACATTTCTTGATCTAGAGTTGATTGTACATGTTGGCCAACCAATCCAACTCCATCAAGGGGCCCAAACAGATATCATCACTCATTAAGTATATTAATGAGGGACATACGGTTTTCTTGATGAACAACTTTTCCCCGCATAATTCAAGAGAACATAAATAAAGTCCTTATAGCAGCCTTTATCAGGAATCAACGTTAGACGATATTTATTGAACCTATCCTCATGTGGAAAAGGTGAACATCTCAAACTTAGAATCAAACTTATATGAAATAAACAATGACACATAACACAATCCATATGTTTATTTCATTGGGTCAAGTCCTGTACTATGTTCCAATAACATACACATATGCAATTAAGTTGGTAACTCCTTACCTATGATTTGTAGAACTTAATCATCACTTAACTTGCATACTAATCTTTTATGATAATTAATGTTCCTTGTTAATTATCAAGATTATGGACGATTTAGATTTATTATTGTCATTCTAATGAATGATCCACAGAGATCTACAATTCAGATCCTCAACCTGAATGATCTGTCAATAATAAACTCTAGGAACAAATGATCAAATATCATCATTAACATAAACTAAGAAAATAAGTCTTTAAATATTGACTTCTAGGACATAACTCCAACAACACCAACCAAACAATCTATTGCATGCCATCAATCCCAGTCAGACAAGTATTTCTTTTCTATACAATGTACTTATTAAATGTTGCAGATGCCATGTAAATAGGATCCTGCTTTGCAACCAATATCATATACTTGTAACCTTTTTATACTTCTTCTTCTTTTTTCCCTCCTGTTCGACCAGGTATTTATCTAATTAGTTCTTCCTAACTCACTTTATTAGTGACCGGACACCGCCAATGCATGCTTTGCAGCAAGCCAATCCTCAAGGGCAAGCCACTCCACCAGTTACTACTGACATAGCCGACACAACAACACTGTCACACCCCGTAACCAACTACGGAGTGCTACGGCCCAGCCGCGAATACGTGCTTACCTTCACGCACCCGCAAGGCTTAACTTAACAAAACACTTTACAACAAAAGCATGAAGTATCACAAATCCAGATGTAAACAAAGCTTAACAGAAAATACTGAGGAAATTTTTTTATTAAACTGAACGAGGTAAGTTACACGAGTTAGACTTGTACACGTAGCTTGGTTAGCTACACAACAACAAAAGTACAAGTTAACTATACAAAAAGGACATCTAGATATCCCACATTTCATGCTTGGTCAAGGTGTAGGCTTACTCTGCAAAATGCTCCCCGCTCGATCTACAACCTGGAACCCACAAAAGCGGAAGAATGAGATAATTATAAATAATCATCTCAGTGCGGGATTTAGTTCCAGTCACACAAACCCGGAGGTACATGTTTAGGAACTAATCACCGGCCAAGACAGAAAATAATACAACATATATAATCCAATATACAATCCAAGTAATGCACATCTCATTACACAACATGAATGCAAGTTAAGAGTCGAGTTCTCAAATCCACTATTCAAGTTCCAAAGCAACAACGAATACTCGACTCGTGCATTTGGCCAACTATCTAATGCAAGTCTGGTTAACAGATCAAGTCAAATAAGAGTTCCTCGAACTCATAATCAGATCGAGAGTATCATGGTTGTTTTGAGAGTTATTCCGTTACTCACAAACGATGGTATACGTGACCGCTGGGTTTTTCGGAACCCATTAACCAATCCCGAAGGATATATTGAGTTTAGATTTACTTGGATCTCACAATCCAAGGGTACGCAACCTATTGGGTTTTTCGGAACCCACAAACCAATCCCGAAGGATATATTGAGTTTTATTTTACTTGGAATCTCACAATCCAAGGGGTACAGCTCAACCACTCTCTAATTCAGTTTCAGATTCCACAACAAGATAATCAAAGTGCCGTCACAACGATTTTTCATTCAGAGTAATCATTCACAAGATGGTAACCATTCATCATGCATAATAGTAATATCATAATTATAACCATGTGATAAATACAAACATGTATGCATCGGATTAAGCAATTCAAATATGTAATGCATGCAATTAAATTCCTAACTCAGATATACATCAGGATTTGTGTGCATCCGCACCTGAATAAAAGCAGACAATCAAGCAAGCAATCCTAGTTACCACCACGTGTATCGGTCTCCCCGAGTCCCGACACGTCTCCGTCCAAATCTACACAAAAACATTTACTCTAAGCAAAGTACGCTAGAAACAAGTAAAACAAGCAAGAATAACTGAATACAAACTCCAAACAACCCCTTAAAAAGGTCGGAAATACACAGAGTGCATCAAGAGCTTCAAAACAGACTAAGTTCTGGTGAAACGTTATACAACGTTATATAGCGTTACACGACGCAACAGACAGGTCAGTAGCGTTATGCAACGCGTCAGAGCGTTACACAACGTTTGAAGAAACTCCTGACTTTTCAAAAACATTGTCAGATAACGTTACACAACGCAAGGTAGCGTTATGCAACGCTACAGACCAAACGTTAAACAAATCTGACAAACGTTACCTGTCGGATCCCTCCCAAAATTCTTTGAAATCTCCAGAGCGTATAGCGTCACACAACGGAATCCAAACATTGTATGACGTTACAACTTTGGTCCGTTATACAACGCTAGAGTAGCGTTGTACAACGCACTTCAACAGTGCACCACCCGAAAACTCAGTAAACCTTGCCAGAGCGTTGTGCAACGTTACAGAGCGATACACAACGCTTTGGCGAAGCGTTACACAACGGAAAGAAACGTTGTCTAACGTTTGAGCAACAATTTCAGAGAAATTTCGCTGTAGGAATCGACCTGTAACGTTGTGTAACGTTTCATAGCGTTACACAACGCTTACACCAGAAAAATCAGCAGAAAACTCAGAAAACGATGGAATCGGTTTCGAAAACTTAAAACACTCAATTAACTGACTTTCTAAGACTCAAACTAAGTTAAACAAACTGGTTTCAAGTCACAAATTCAGAAGTTTAGTTGAGACAACTCATTTTACAAAAAGGAACCGAATTTTCAAAGGAAATCAAACCCATTTCGGTTAAAGCTTTGCAAACTACTAAACTCCGCATCAAAACCTAGCTTTAGACTCAAATGAAGCTCCGAAAATCTCAGAAAATTGTTTAGACACGAAATACTACAAGTTTTCAAGAAAACTCACCCAAGAGTTGCTCAAACTCGGAAATATTTGGGTTGAACTTGCTCTCCTCGGTCTCCTCTCTTCAAAACTGAATTTTTCCGAATTTATAGGATTTTTTCTAGGCTTATTTGATGGATTGTGGTGTGTTCTTGAGTGAAAGAAAGAAGAGAGAAATGGTGGTTGGTGTAAAAACGTGGGAGGAAGAGAGATGGCTGTGGGGGTGGTTAGAAAGGTGATGGAAACTTGCAAACACCCCCTAGGCTTTCTCACAATTCCAAACACCAATAATTTCAGATTTTGAGCCGCCAAAAATTCTAGAATTCACACAACGGTTCAATATATCTTTTACCAAAATATTTTAGTACAAAATATAGTATTCAAACTATTTCAAAATACTAATATCAAACATACAATTAAACACACAGAGTCTGATCAGAAATTCGAAAAATTCGAAATAACAGAAAATCGACACGCTAGACTTAAAAACTCTACAGAACTCAAAACTGGGTATTACAAACACTAACTACTACTCTCCCTCTGCAGAATGAAGATGCATTGTCTCCTCCGAAAAAAATGAAAACTCCACACCTTCTACTAATCCTCATATGTAAAACATACATATCATTTTGTTCTTTCCGCTTAATTTCTTTGAACTCATTGAATAGGTCCTAACCTTTCATCAAAAAAGTAAAATAATTGAACACAGTTCACTGTCTACATTCAATAACAAAGCATTGTTTCTCATTTTTTTTCCCCTCACCCTTACAATACATTTCGTACTCTAACATCCAAAAAAAAAAATGCGGTTATACTATACTTATATATCTTTCCTTTTTTTTTCTTGACAGCCATCATCCCTTGGTTCAGTCATCGTCTACTGTGCAAATACAAACTGTTCGGAAAAGGTTATTTCAAGATATACAGACAACAGAACAGCAAAGGTTCACCCATTTAAATTACTTTTTTAAGTCCATCTGTCGCAGACATAAAAAATATTATTTGCATTTTTATAGAACATAAAAGCCCTAAATAAAACAATAAACAAGCACTGATTTCATATATCTACTCTACACATTATGTTGCAACCAACTAATGTATACCTAATAATGCTCTTTAAAATATTCAATATTTAGTATTTATACGCTTGTACTTTATATACCAAAGTTATTTTTATAATATAATTCTTTTTCATTCCTTTTTTAAAAAACAACACAGCTCTCCTGCTGTTGAAGTTGATCCCATTCCAACTGACCTTCCCCCGTTAAAGATTCCAAGAAGAAAAATGACAGCCGTCATCTCTGACAATGAAGAAGATGATTCAAGTCCTAATAGAGACGACAGGTTTGCAGTGTTCTGAATATAGTAACATAATCCAATTGTTCCATCACAAAACTCCCTACGATTTTTCATCCAGTCTAATTCTCACATATCTAATTTAATTTTTTACTTTAAAAATTCCTCATAAACTAACCTATTATGTACTTAATTTTCTACAGTACAACTTCCTAAGAAAAAAGCATCTGGCTTATACACTCTGTCCAATCTTGTACTAATCACTACGTAAGTTCTTCTCATATCATATATTGTATACTATTAGCTCACTATTGTTATACAAACTTACTGACACAAAAAAAATGCCACCTCTTTGTAAATGCCTAATTTATTTAGTGCACAAATCAGTTTCATAGAAAAGTTGTCAACTTATAGAGTACATTTTTGCGTGCCACTATCTCTCCTAACATTACATTCTATTCTTTACATTTCTCACTAACTACACACTATCTAATAGATGTTTCCATGAATCTTATTTTTCCCCTTCTTTCAGGCCAACCTGCAACCTGCATTCACTACCATGCAGTGCCTTATAAAACACCTATTTTAGTATCATATTTTGTGCTACTCCTGTTGGATATAGTATTATCTCCAGTATTTAGGGTTCAGTATTAGTTATAGAAATTCAACTTCATTGGATGTTTGTAAACATCATGTATGTGGTTCACCACTACCTGATTTAGTTGAATATCTATAACTATATATACTAAAGAAACTATGGTATCCAGATTTTTTTGTTTTGTAAATATTATGACTGGAACAGTTCTGACTGTTATTAGTAACTATTTTGGTAATATAACTATCCTGCTCTGCAAAAAAAAGTGAATGCTGCGCATGTACTTAGTTTTAATTGTTATAATTAAGTAACTGCCGCTTATTTTATCTAGCATGTGTTCTTTTGTGCTAACAAATCTTAACAAAAATGAAACCATTGGATCTTCACTACATTGATAGCCTTTCACTGGCCAGATTTAAGTACTTCACAAAATACAAAACTCCTCCACACGGCCATCATGCTGTGCTTTCTTCCTCCCTGCATATAATATACCCATCATAATTCTCTTTCGTTATTACTTTTCAATTCTTATTATTGTTAATGCACATCTGCTCCAGTTCAATTTTTTATTTTCTAACCCTTTATGAAGCTTCATATACATCCTCAATGCCTCTCCTTCAGGTTTTTATTTTTTAACTCTGCTAATTTCTTTTCAAAAACTACTTACTTACAATCAAACTAATACTACCAACATATAGAAGGTTAAACAAATAATGCCCTAATAAAGGAAAAAACAATTACAGCCATCCTTACCATTCTCTTACTGCATTTCTGCTTCCTCTCTAAAACAATGTTGCAATAATATATTTTTCTTTTCAAGTTTTTATACATAGATCTCAACTAGATATCCTGCCCTCTAATTTCCTTACTAATTTTACAGCTACATTCTGACAAGTTTTATGCGCATTTCAAATTGTAGACATGCTTATTCACTGAAACCTCACTACACTTATATTTACAGATATATCTCCCCACAACCTGCATATACTCTACATGATATACAACAAGTTCAGACCCAGTCTGATGATCACTTCCTTTACTGCAATCAACTGATGGAAGAAAAGGTCAATCCACAAAGCACATAACAATTACATCAGACAGCCCTATCTTTAACAGTTAAGGACAGGAAATCAAAATACTCTCAAACCACTATCATGTGAGTAACAAAGTCATTCTGAACTACTTTTATCACTATAGTTCAAATGCAACAATTACTTCTGTCTATTGCATCTGATATAAAGTTAATCCAGGCCTAAACTAACAACTGCTTCTTTTTTTTTCACAATACAGAGATTGAATAACAACACAAACCTCCAAACCTAAGACAATATTAACAGCCTACCCAAGTTGAAACAGCTTCATAAAAACAGTCAATTTACTCTGAAACTACTATGAAGAAATATCCAGATCATTGCCAACAATTGAAACCACTAGACAGTAAGTAAAACAAATATCCATAGCAGTGAACAATTTTAAAAAGGATCCTTATTTATATTGATCACCGACGACACTTACACAACAACAAACCATCCACAACATTGCCCAAAGACCTACAGGCAAAAAGCTGACAAGCAGCCACATTATTACAAAGCACACATACTTAGACTGCATTACTTACGATGAATAACTATGCTCACGACATACAAAATCACAGCTATTCTATAGTACTGACACTGACTACACCTTCTTTTTCTTCGCATCTGGCCAGGCATCCCATTCCTCACCACCGCTACCACTGCCATCACCCATAGCAGCGCTGCCAACGTCCCACGCACCAGCATTTCCTTCGAGCGGCGCATAGTGCACAACTCCATCACCACGCACGTCTTCAGCAACCAGACGCCCACCAAGACGGGGATCAGCAGCATTGTCATGATCACCATCAGCAGCATTAACAACTTCCTTGCCCCCCACAAATCCCTCAGCCCTCGCAACAGGGTACCCATACAAAACAACGCCGGTTGGCCTCCTGACAATCCGCTTGTATTTCAGAGCAAACCGCACCTTCTCACCACCACCAGACCCTCCTTCCTTACCCTCCAGAATCCTCTTTTGAGCCTTTCTACCACCCTCATCACCACCTTCACTGTTACCAATTGACATCTTTGCTAAAACAAGTAATGCAACTTCACCCTACTTCCTTTTTTCAAAATAGATGGGATGCTTCTATTTTGATCACAGAGTGAGGCTATATATAGCCAACACACTGCCTCACATGATGCAACATATAAACTTAACAGCATCCTAAAAAACATGCACTTCATTTAGACAGCTTACTTTCCACCGCTCTCTGCACAGCCACAGCAGCAAAAAACAATCCTGTGACAATTTATTTTATTTTTTAAAACATCAACTAAACTATACTTCAGAGAAATGTGGAAACTGAGTTGTTTAGAAATAAATAAAGTCGTATATAAAAACATAAAGTTTTTGTACAAAATTAGAAAAAATTAAATATTGTGCGTAATGACTTTCAGAGAATTGAGTTGTACAAACAAAAACAGATTTTCACAGGTGTTGTACAAATTAAATTTTATTATTTGAGTTTTTCACTTTTCAGGCTTATACTTGCAGATGATTAATTAGAAATCATGAAGAAAATAGCAATTGTTTTGGATAGGTGTACCTTTGTCGAGGTATGATTCCAGCGGTGTTGCATGGCCTATTATCTTATTAAGTTATTCGTTTCTTTGTGCATCCGTCCAAACAATTTGTTGTTCAGCTTCTGCAATTTTTTTTTAGCAAAAAAATGTTATGTAGTCACAAGGCTGTCGTTTGTTTCTGTCGTGATGGAAAAATTATTGAGAAGTGAAGTGTTCAAATGGAATCTATGTTTTGTAGGATGCTGTTAAATTTGGATGTTCTATCATGTGAAATAGCATCTACATATATGGATTGCCTATATATAATTGCTTTGTGTTATGAAAATAGAAGTGCATTGCTTACTGTGAGAAAACAACAATACCAACTAACTGACACTACGACACCGACTCAAGCTTAACCTCACATATAACACATACACCTTACTATCTAATTATCGTACCTTTACTATCTAATTACAGAAATAAAACCTCACGCGCAAAGCGCGTGTAACAAAACTAGTTATCTTCTTCGAGGTTCATATTTCAAATTTGACAAAACATAATTGGAGATCAATTCAGCACATGCGAACACATCGTCTATTAGACTATTCTTGATGGCTTTTCGGATGCCTTTTGAAAGAAAGCCCCTTCTTGTGTTTTATCAAAATCCAAAACAAATATCTAGGCCCGTTAAAAGCAAACCATGTAGTCACTCATGCAGCAAACTCTACAACTCATGCTAATAACGTTGACGGGTACATTTTAGTGGATCTGCTTTTTTCTTATATAAGTCATCGCATATCGGGGACAATCCACGTAAATAAATTAATAAAGATACTCAATTTTGTTATGTTCATAAAATCAGTCAAATGAGAAATTTTATTTTTATTTTTCCTTTAGGTACGTTCACGTTATGAGACATTGGAGAAACGCCAAAAGAATAACTTCAGGGAAGTTAACAATATACAAATTCAATAGCAAACTTCAAGTATTAGATTGATTAAAAATGTTGCAATATGAAATATAATGCATTAATAGAAAATGTTGTTCAATTGCTGGGTTGTGTATATGTTATACTCTGACGTAATTTAGTGTATACCATATATTATATAATTATCAAAAGGTAATTATATTGCCAACAGAAATGGAAGATATGAGATAAAGTTTTGGTAAGTGATATAAAGTTTGTCTAATCGTTATCTATGACGTTGATATATGATATAATTTTTTTTCTTTTTTCCGGAAAAGAGACGGGAACAATGAGTTTGCTATAGTAACAAGTTTTTAAAAAAATTCTCTATTTGAGTAAATACCTGTCCATAAGCTAATACTGAGGCATTGTAACCAAAGAATAAGTGCATCAATAAGGGACATTACGCATTCCTAATGAATTTATAAATACCTAAGGCTTGCTGGGTGTGACAGTCACGCAATTAGTGCATCCAAGCTCTGAGGCGATCGGTGGTCTCGTTAATTGGTTTTATTAATATTATCAAGAGTGATAATATGGTTTAAGTTAACTGTCTGGCAAAAAAAAAATTATTAAATGTATTTTTTAAACATAGTAAGGCATTGGTCAATAAGAAAACTTGTATTATTGTTATTTTTTTATATAAAATCTGATTCAGGCAATTACTTCAATACTCCTTCACATAAATTTCAGATAACATTATAAAAATTATGATCTCGAAAGCCCATAGTTATCTCATTTAAAAGATAACATAAAATATATCTTGCTTGCTCCATTAATACTGCGTATAAACTCATTAATGGAAACCTACACCGTCAAAGGTAACAGAAAATATTTCTACCTTGCTCCATTAATACTTTATACTTCATATAAACTCATTATATTAATAAAAAAATAATAAGTCAAATTTTTATTTGTGCAAATCATTAAGCACCTTAAGATTAGTTAATCATTAAACAAAGTGGGACTGTGGGAGTTTAGTCCTCCAAATGCCATTTCAACATAAATCGCCAATGATATGAGATATCACTTGGACCTGGACCTTTGGCTTAGAAATTGTAACAAGAAAGCCATTTTGTGGTGATTTACTTGCGTACTTCAAAGTATGAGTTGAGGTCTAGGATGTTAACAGTGCTCGGCGGAGAAAATCATCTAAAAATCACATAGTTGTTCACAATCTATACTACTTATATAACTTATATATAAGCATACATAAAAGGTCACAACAATTTCACTAGAGGAGTCGAAACATTGTTATATCAATTATGTTAAACTTTTTGACAGAAAAGAAAAGAACCAGGTGGTATTAACAATATATTTTTTTGGAAAAATATCCACCTCTATCTGAAAATATTCAATCAGATAATTTTATTTTCTAACATTATTATGTTTGTTTATTTGTCCACATATTGAGAATATCTTTTGATAGTTTCTATAATTGTCAAAATTAATTTAAACTATTTAGGTTAATTTCCAATTAAAGTCGGGAAAGAAGTCTCCTAAGTCCTAACCCGTCCAAACCGGGTTTAAGTCGTCTAAATACACCGGTTTTCCAAAGGGTTCAATTACAAATTTGGTTGTCTCAACTCTCAAGTCTCAAGTCTCTCAACACACCGAACCAGAAAGACAACTGTTTCTGGGCCCAACAGACCGACAAATAAGGTCCGGTCCGGCCAGATAGTCGGATGGAATATCGGAGTCGACGGCCCAACCTTTCCTCTCTCTTTCGCGCTAACTAAAATCTCTCTCCTCAAATCAAAAAACAAAGGCTTCACCTCCAAATTCTAATTCGTCATGGAGGCCCAAGCGCAAGGCAAAGGCGATGACTCCGACGAGCGAGAGACTCCGACGGCGGCTACTGGGATCGCTGGAGGATTCATCGTTCCGGTGGGCCCAAACTCCATTCCGGGACACCAGTACATACTACCGAAACCGGAACCCATGGAAATGTTTGGCGGCCTCCAGCTTGTACCACGAAAGACTCCTGCCCGAAACAAAGACCGCCACACAAAGGTAGAGGGTCGCGGGCGCAGGATCCGCATGCCCGCTGCCTGCGCTGCCCGAATTTTTCAATTGACACGTGAATTGGGTCACAAATCGGATGGTGAGACAGTGCGCTGGCTCTTGCAACAGGCTGAACCAGCCATTATTGCTGCCACTGGTACTGGTACTGTACCAGCCATAGCTACCACTGTTGGTGGGGTTATAAAAATACCCACGGAGTCGTCTACCCCGGCTAGTTCCTCAATGTCAGAGGCATTGGAAGTTAGTGGGAGTACTGGGAAGAAGAGGAAGAAGCTACAGCCGACCCGCAATGCTGGGGTTGGTGCTACTTTGGTAGAAACTGCACAGATGGCTCCCATGTATTATTCGATTGCGGCTGACGCGTTGGTTGGTGGTGGAGCTGTGTCTTTGTCTTCTGGTCTTGCACCCATTGCAACCGGACAATCTGGGTTGATGCCGGTTATTGCTCTGGCCCCATCTGGTGGTGCTGGTGTTCCGTCTGGTGCGATATGGATGGTACCGGCTGTACCGTCTACTGGAGTGGATGGTACCAATGTGGGTAATCCAGTTTGGGCCTTACCATCTGGAACACAGATGATAAATCTTGCTGGTGGTCAAGAGGTACCAGCTGTACCTGGTGGTATGATGTATCAGGGGATTAGTGTTGCGGCTACTGGTCCAGGTATGGAGGTTTACCAAGGTGGACACAGTGGTGGAAATGGAAGAGTGGAGGATGCAGCTACGGGACAGCATGAGCAGGTGGAGGATGAAGGAAACGAGGCGGAACATTTGTCACAGTCAAGCCCCGAGAATTGAGGGTTTTAGGGTAATTTTTATATACTGGAGGTGGTTTAGTGAATTTTTTTTGTCTTGCTTTTTCTACGGTGGAATGGTACATGTCATGTGGATTAGTTTAGTTAGGAGCGTAGAATTAGCTGCACCATTTTAGGCTGATCAAATTATCCTCTTATTTATAACTTTAGAATTCAACTCAGGATTAGTGACTGTACTAAAACTGGCAGGTTTGTACCACTAATTGTCTCATTCTGTGGAAGTTGTTATCTGGATGGCATTGAAAATATGGCAATTGTGCATTAACAATTGAATGCAGTATATGTGTGTTAGTTAAATCTTATATAAGAGTCATTCTGCAATGGATCAGAATTTAGAGAAAATTTCGAACAATCATAGCTGTTTATATCTCTTAATTAGTGACCATCCTCTTTTCCACATATTGTCTAGTAGTAAGGCGCTGCATGGATATCTGTCTCCGCCATGGAAAGGTAATACAACAGCTGGCACAGCTGCCTGATACTAGAAAATTGTGGGTACAATGAGGCCATTTCAGTCTTAATTTTTCTTATAGTTGCAAAATTGAAATCTGATACAAGATTGAGGCTTAGCTGAAACAACAGATTTATTTTGATAGTTACTTAATGTTGTCAATTAAACTTGATTTAGGCTTGTTTTTGTATTGGCAGGCAAACTGATATATCCTTTTTGAAGTATAAATACAGTCTTGATAAAAAGGAAAGTAGTGTATGGTACCATGTCAGAAAAAAATAAATATATAAAAAGAGAGGGTCATGGTCAACTGGTTTTGAAGTGGCATCTTTTATCTATTGACTGGCATATACTATTATATGCTGGTGTGGATATGTAGGATTTGTAGGACCAATAGTCACTGATTCCTTTCATAACCATATATCCTTTTTAAAGTTTCTGTTTCTACTTCTGACTTCAAAGCAACCTCTTGGGTGTATTTTGGTCAAATTAGCTGAAAATTCTATGTATGGCTTGGCTTGGAAGCATTTAAATGTGGATTTAGTGGGCGAATTGAAATAGATGTTATTACAGTGAAGTTGAGCAAATGAAATTTTAGTGTAATTTGCATATCGAATACAATTTGTGAACATGTTTTGTGACATATAATTTGACTACTGCAGTACTGCTTAACTTGCTCCTATGAATTTTATTTTTGGCATTTGACAATTCAAATGTTCAAGGACCAAATTCGCATGACCTTTTTAAGCAAGAGTAGATTTAGAAGAAGTATATCATGAATTCACGATTGAAAAGTATAGTTCTCGCTTATTGATTTTTCTCTTTCATGAAAAATGAACCAAAAGCTTGAATTTGTTATTGAGAATAATATGTAGTTGTGTGCTGTCATTCAGTTAACAAATTGAATACCTTGCTGTCAATTCAAGAAAATGATATACTTTTATATAATGTATTCAATTTGAAAACGAATTTCTAGTATTGGTTTACCAGCCCAATTCATATTTAGAAATTTGTACATTCAGATAAACTGAGTTTCATGAAAACAACGTACCTTTTTCTCTTAATCTGAAATTATTAGCTTATTGCTCAGTTGGACAGTTACAAACCACTATAGCAATGTTTATTGTACTTGTATAGTTGTATTGGCTTCAGTATGAGTTTCTCCAACATTATGTGTTTCCCAATTTTTCTTGTATAGTGATGATTCCTTTGCAAATGATTTAACCAGTTCTGACATGAGAGAAGCACATCAAGGGGTTTGAGTACTGTTCTAGACTAAAACATGCAATTGATGATACTTGAAGGGCTAAAATGAAAAAAGGTGTTCAATACCTTGCTCTGGTGCTCGATTGTTGTCGCTTGGATACAGTGATTTGAGCTTGGAACTTGTCCTTCTGATGTTCCTCGTGGTGAATAAATTGTAAGTTGTTTGAGACTGTTTGGGCCTCACTGTCAAATACTGGTACTGGGACAAGGATTAGGAGTTAGTACAATCGTTTGTCATGCTTTTGATAGAATTTGTTGTAAAACTATATTATATAGAGGTTTTAGCAATTACTTTTGTGAAACAAAAAATGACATCTCCATTGGAGGGATAAGTTTCCAAGTTGTTGATAGCATTAAGTCCTTCATTTGATACTTCTGTTTGCACCTTTTCTGACAAAATTATTCTAAGCTTCGTTGTATCCAAATTGCTTCATTTTATTTATTGTTTTATTTGTGACAATGTGGAATGCTCTTCCCATTGTGTTAAGAAACAACTAGCTAGCATGGATGATCTCATATTCCATCACTAGATTCACCTATAACAAAATCAACTATCGGCAAATTGTTTCGCTTGCTTTTTTTTGCTATTAGTTGCATAAAGTTACTAAAAATATTAATCCAAACATATCTATTCTTCTCACATCATCTTTTCATCTACTGAAATTATCTGACTGAGGCTCCAGTCGTTCTTGTTCTAAAAGCATGGTTTGCCATCTGAGAAATTATTTTTTGTGCTTTGTTTCATTTAACGCAATGAATTACTGGTCCCAGAAATAAACACGGATTCCATGATTTTTGTTTTGATAGCAAATAGTAGGGACAAAGAGTATAAAGATTGTATGTGTATCATTTTTATATGCATGTTTCGACAGTAGGCTTACAAGTTATGTATTACGTGTTTGCTGGTTGCTTGAAGTGTCAACTCTCTTTCAATTTTTGTCAATTTTGGGCATCTTCACAAAATCATCTCTCACGACTAGTAAATCTCAAAATAACAATCAAGATCCTTGCATGTATGTGGTAAGCCAGAAAATAAAATAAATAACAAGGAGGGAATGAGGCAATGCAAGATATCAAGACAGTTACCAGAAATCAACATCTAACAAGAAGTAGCCCCTTTGTTGCCTATTAAAGCAAATCACTAACGTCACGAATTAAGGCACGCTACAATACAAACCTACTACTGACAACTCGAGCATTTCGAACAAACAAGTTCCACAAATTCCAGAAGTAAAATAGAAATAATATCAGAATTTATAACAAAGCATTACCATAAATCATGTTTTCATTTCTATTAGATACGCTTAACTTACAACTGATATAAGCATAAACCAAAGCAGATAGCTTTGCTTATATATATTGTGGAAATACAGGCATAAATGTTACAGATTATATAGAAGCGTCATTAATGCTAACTGTGAATTAGTTCGCCAGGTAAATTTTCTGTGGTTGGTTAATTAAGACCAACTTAGGTAACAAATTTGGAAGTAAGAAATCCGTTGTTTACTTTAGGTGTGTTTGGAATCGTACGCGAACAGCTTGTTCGCGAACAGCAGTTGTTCACGCGAACCAAACAATACGTGAACAGGTGCGAACTAAGAACTACTTCCATGTTCGCTGTTCCACCTTTTTCCACGAACTACGAACAAGAGAACAGGGAACAAGCCACGCTGACATGTCCCTCCTTGTTCCCTGTTCGTCCCCTGTTCACACCCAACCCAAACACACCCTGTATACTCCTGCATTTAACCAAGATCATGCGATCAACACGGGCGCTGATCTGGACAACATTCAATATGATCGGAACAACAAATTTTTCTAAAATGCCGATACTACCCTCATATATGGAACAATTAATCAACAATCATCATCTTATTTCCTCGTTCTTTCTCTGAAAAATTATTCCCTTTCAGAAGACATTTTTATGCATTAATATTTTACTTGTCAACCAAAAAAAACTATCATAATTAACTTGTCAACCAAAAAATATTGTTCCACTTAGTTTTTGAATTAACGCCATTTCAAATATCCATATTTAAATAGTATATAAATGTAAAAAAAGATATATAGTTTTTTGTTCATTTTTAATGATTATGTCATGTACAACAATGTAATTTTTTAAGTGTATAACTTGTAAGTTGATGATTTTATATTAATGTAATAATGTCTACATCTTCTAAATTTATTCATTTATATCTTCAAAAATATAAAATGTCTAAAATAACATTAAAGGATAATACAACAAATATTAATAATTAAACAAAATATATGTTTTTGCCAAAAAAATTCGTTATATATCAATATATGATTATCAATGCAAACTTATTTGATGAATCAGATGAAAACAAGAATCTGTGTTGTTTCTCAAGGAAAGCACAATTAAGGAAAGTTATAATGATAATTTTAGAGAATTAAATATAATGGAATCTTAATTGATACATGATAGGGGTATTTTTGTCCATAATACTTCATAAACGTTGTTCGGACCCTTTTGATTGTTGCCCGGATCAACTTCCGATCAACACTCCTCCATCGCACAATAAGCTACTAATAAATGAACCACCATACTAATTGACAGCAATTAAGCAATTCACCGAACTCAATGCAAACCAGTCAGGCTCAAACAACCATATAGGGCAATCAAATTGAGTAAGCTACCATAAAAAGTTTTGCACAAGAAAAAAAAAAAGATATATCATGTCACGCTCTCGTGTTAGGCTGTAGGGTTGGTAGTATATTGTTTAGCTATTCATATAACTAAGGTCAACTATTTCTAAACATGAGATCAATTTTACTAAACATGAATCATATAATTTTAAACCCCAACCTCCACTTAATAGCCATAGCTAATTGACCCAAAACCGATTTTAGTAAGTAAAAATTTTATTCATATTTTTCGTTCTCCTTTCTTTTTCCCCAATATGAGCAAAGAACTATGATTTCCTTTCTCCTTTGTTAGTTGTCATTCATCTGTCCAGTTCTTTAGATTTGAAGATATCGTTAGATGTGGTCAGATGATATGTAAATTATTTGTTTTTCTCCTAAATTGGAAAATTTGGATATGGGTCTTGTACGCAATTATAGAACAGGAGGCTACGGCGTTTGGGATCCTAATATGATGGAAAAACAATGTGGAAGTGTTTCGTGACTAGATTAGAGAGGATTAACCTCCTATTATTTATTTGCTTTAATTTTTTTTAGTTTCCCTTTTTAGCTTTTGACTTCTGTTCTGAGTTCTCTTGGCTTTCGGCGTCTATACTATATCTTGATTATCTTTTCATTCCAACCATTCTTTTCTTTTTCGTTTTTTTTTTTTTTCCAAATTCTTTCTCCGTGAATCTTTCCTGAAGTAAAACTTTTAGAATGTATATATTTTTCCCTCGAATTTCGACTTCATCACTTGTCTGTTTTTTGAGCCTAACTTTGCTGGTGATTCCTCAAAAAATAAAAAATAAGAAAAAGGAACCTGTCGCTGGTGCATGTGTATTGTGTAAGTTACGAATATGCTACCCTGTGGGACACAGTGGCGTGTTAACGAGTGTCACTTAGTAATTTAGTATTCAATTTATAAAATAAATTGTGAGCCACTCATTATTTGGCGCTAGGACTGTCAATAAGTTAGATTTAAATTGGATACTGAATATAATATAACTACAATTTTACTGAAATAATGCAAGAGATTTATATCCAATTAAAATTTGAGTATCTTTATATGAATCATTACTTGTTATCTGAACAGATTTCAAATCAGATTCGGATCATACCTCGAAATTCTGCATTAATACATTTAAAAGTTGCATAATAAATTTTATGATCATTTCACATAAAAGCGTAAAAATTGAAAACTTATATTAACAAAATTATAAAAAATATAGCAATCAACCATAGATAACTTTTTATATTGCAGATTAAAAAACATAATAAATTGGCTGCGTTTCAATTCACTTTCTTTTTGCCAGATTCACAACGGATTTGAAGTTGGATCCAACAAAGAGATCTAAATGCGGATTTATTATCAAGTTAATGGATCATCCTCCATATCCGTATGTGACTTCAATAAATTATCAGATAAAAGCAGACTTGGATGACATTGTTCATTGTTGGATTGTGAACACTCGATCACTCACTCTATTTTAAGATGGTCACTGGTCTTACATTGGCGTATTGGCTAACAATTTGGTTCATATTACAGTTATATATATTAGTTTTTAAGTTTAGTCCTTTTACTACGAATTAGGTACCCGGTATTGGTTGTTAGAACTTTAGTTAGTTACTGTCCCCTACTTAATACCAGGCGTGGTATAGATAATCCCACTATTTCTTTTTTTAAAAAAAAAAAACTAATTTTCCCTGGCAAAAAGTAAGGATGCTATGTATAATACTTTAGGCAAATAACTTTACATCCACCCTTTCTGAAAAAAAAAAGTGAGAGGAAAAGGAGGGAAAGAGAGAGAGCATTAAAGTGATTCCTGGGTTTCAAATAAGAACAAAGAACATGTCCGGTTTAATGGTTAATATAAATATAATGATCTAAATCTTTATTTGATCCAATGGCGTCATAGCTTTATTTTAACACATGCAGTTATGCCCAGCACGGTTACGTAATGCGTATAATAGGTGATAAAGAATACATACATGATGTTAAAAATTTCTTTTAAAAACCAGACATATATTATATATGCTTTCTGTTGAAGATGTGAAATTTTGGTTATCCACAGCTAATATAATTTTTCTTCATTTAATATATTCGTTTCGGCCTTCGCTTCTCCTCTTGCTTTTGTTGGCAGCATCTTCTATGTTTATAAGAAAAAGACAAAAGAACAGGTAATAAATAATTTGGTGCGATTACAGTTGTTAATCCACTATTAAAGATGGCACGGTCTTGATTTTATCGAGCCTAGCTTATACAGTTGTTATTCTTTAAAAACTAGCGCTGGCAAGCAATACGGATATCAATCCCCAAGTTACCTCCTACACCACTCATAAACTGGTTGTTTACTTGTTTTTCTATATTGTTGACTTGTTGTTTTGTTTTCGATGCAGATTTCAATTATGAATAGCAGACTGAATTTGGACTATATTAGTTTGAACTTGTTCTTAAATTACATGAAATTGTGCAACGATAAGAATATTTATGTTAATAAAAACACATAAGATAAAAGTGTATTCTATTCATTTAGCAAACAATATAGGCGTATAAATGTATGATATCAAATAGAAGCGTAGATATATACAAAATCGGTCAAGTGATTGCATCAAAATACATGCGAAGTTCTATAAAAAAATTTCCTAAAAATATGATAGTTTTAACATATTGCGGTGCGTTGTAATTGCCAACTAGGATAAACACCTGACAAAAATGTGGCTGCATGTTTGTGGTACAAAGATGACTTTTGGGATGAGAGCTAAGAATATTACTTATTCAAAAATTTAAATAAAAAGCCAGGGTGGTGATGATCCTTATCGAGCCAGGAGCCCCTATAATTACATTATTTTTTAATATTCCCTATTCCCTAATAATTAGATTATGATAAATGGTGAGTTGTAAGTACAACGATGCAAACATACACTTAATAAAAATAAATACCGATATAAAACGCAGGCCTGCTAAAAGTTATACTATGATAAATTCATATTTCATGATTGGAAAATAAAAAAAAAGATGCAAAATATTGTTGCATTTGCAATGCCGAAAACCTTAGAAACAAAACTTCAAAATAATATTCATACTATAGTCATATTATTTCATTAGTATCTTCTTTAATAATGAGAATTGAATGAATACTACTTCAGAATAATTTGTCAATTATTCTATTCAATTATTTTAATAATTTTACGAATAATGCACGAGTTATGTCTGCCTTATTCATGATCAGTGACTATGATATATATTTACATTATATTATTTTTCAAATTTATATGTATTGTATCCAAATCAACAAATTAAAGATTTGGCCAAATTAATTTAGAATTTATTTTTTTACGAAAACTAATTAATTTAGAATTTCTTACACTGCAGATAACATAAAAATGCCACAAACAAAGCGCCAGCGGATATCCTTGTTTGGGAAAAGTAAAATAAAAAAATAATTGGACAAATATGGCTGTTTCGTGTAAGGTCTGGAAAATCGAAAGCGGCACTTCCAAACAACACATGCTTTGGACCCTTGGTTGGTTTTCTTTCTTATGAAGTCTACAACACCATCCCGGAAAGACGAAAAATGAGTACCCAAGTACTTTTTGCTCTCTGACTCTCAAAACCGGGCAAGAATATTGGCTACGCCTGGAGCACCTACTTGATAGTTATTACTTCGACTTGTAATTATTTTTTTTTTTTGGGTCCAATTGTACATGTAATCGATGATTGCATAACAATGAATTAATAGTTATATATGTTTAGGGCTGACCATGCTTTTTATCTTGTAATTAAACAAATATGATATACAATAATCTCGGTATCTTTATTTTATTTCACTTTTGAACAAAATTATTAATAGTTAACAATCAAAACAAATATAGTCATTTACAACAATTGGAGAGGAATAATAACTTATTACTTTATGTTTGATTCATTTTTTTTTTTTTACTTTTAGATATAGGTTAATGTGTGCTCGGTTGGTCACTCTACCACACCAAAATGCGACCCGCAGCTCTAGCTCACACGATTATGCTCGAGCGATCATATATTCTTTTTTACTAAGTTTCATATAATGTATAACGTACTAAAAGTACAAGTTCAAAGCATCTATTGTATTTACTATTTAGAGATAACACTTTACATCGTGATGAAAAGTATGAACACATTATTAGTTCACTTAAGAATAAAACAAAATCACATAATTATTATAACTTCAAACAAAATTGATGAAATATTCTTTTTTACAATATTTTGCTACCGAATCGGAGAAAAAATTTTGTTACATAATTAGATAGGCTATGAATATGTGATACCATTACAAAATTCCAAATCACTAGCAACAATAAACCAAATTATAATTTCGGTCATCGTCGAATAAATTTTATAGTTTTAAGTATTAACAGACTTGTTTTACTGCCTAATCATGTTTAGTAACTTGAAGTCTCGAACACTAGGCCTAAGGGCCTTCAAGTTTCAAAAAAAAAATAATAATAAATAAATATCTTGAACACTATAAACCAGATAATTCGGCAATTCCAGCCGGTGCACCAGGCGCAGGCAAACAAATTCTAATCCCTCGGAAAATGGTAATCTCGTAATTCTTACGATCTTCCATGTCGACTTTGGGCCCACCAGGCCATCACTGTTTTATAGCTCCTCACTCTGGTTAGCCCCCAGATGAAATAAACCCCGCAAAATTAGAAATTTTGCGCTCTTTTTTCAGCTAAATTTCCTTCTTAACCCGAAATAAACACACCAAACTCATAAAAAAAAATAAAAAAGAAAAAAAAGCCATTGAACCAGCATCTTCGATGGGTCCCAGGACGGGCGAGGCCGACCTCGCCAACGGCGGATCGACACCCGAACCCGACTCAGACCCAGAATCCAACTCCAACTCCGACTCGCCCTCGTACAACTGGCGGGAGGAGGCGATCAACGGCGGCACTTTGCGCCACGTGGACCTGGAGAAGGGATCCAACGGCTGGGCTTCACCTCCAGGCGATCTGTTCCATTTAAGAGCAAAAGGGTACTTCTCGCGCCGCAAGAAGGCGCCTTCCGGAGAGTGGTTGTTGCAGCCAGCTGGCGTCGACTGGCTTAGATCGCCCGCACGTGTCGATCACGTGCTCGCCCGTTCTGACAATCGCGTCGCCGCTGCTCTCCGGCGCGCCAATCGTCTCGGTGTTGCCAAGAAAGGATCCTTTATTTTTGCTGTTAATCTTCAGGTTTGATTTTTGAGCTGATTGTTAAGTGTAATTGAGTTCTCATATGATAATCTATATTTACAAAAAGAAAGAAAAGGGAAAAGAATTCTGAAGTCAACAGTAGTATATCTCTTCTATTCCTTTATGTTGGATGCATTAGTGCAAGTCAGCTCTTATTTCTAGTTTTGATAATTTGGGTTATTATTGGATTCGATAAATCAGTATTTTTCTTAAGGTTGTAATATGGGTTTTCCTAATTAGGTCCCGGCAAGGCCGGATGCATACAGTGCTGTGTTCTACTTCGCCTCAGAAGAACCAATTCAACCCGATTCTCTGCTCCATAAATTTATTTATGGAGATGACGCTTTCCGCAATTCCCGGTTCAAGCTGGTGAATCGGATTGTTAAAGGTCCCTGGCTTGTCAAAGCAGCAGTTGGGAATTATGCTGCATGCCTGCTTGGGAAAGCACTTCCTTGCAAGTAATTGTTTTTCTCTCTGATTTAGAGATATTGTTAGTGTAATGTCGTAATTCTGATGATATAAATATCATATTGATATTTCTTGTTTTTGCAAAACGTAATTGTGATGATATAAATATCATATTGATATTTCTTGTTTTTGCAAAACACACCTAATTATCCTGAGATTCTCAACCGAGCCCAAAGTCTTCTTATATATTTTATTGATGTTGACTATTTTGCCTTACCTTCTTCTGGTTCCTTTATTTCTCTGGTTGACATTAACATTAGGAATTGAAAGATTGGGAATTTAGATCCCAGCTGCATTGTTTGCATTAATTAGTTATGTACCAATTTGGCTCTGTTTGCATCATCTGGAGCTTCAGACATATTGATCACGGAACATCTAATATTTAAAATTTGAGTTTTATTTGCAAATAAAATAACCTCTGTGTAATTTGCAAAATATCCTTTATCCAATTTCAATGTCAGGTTATATTGACACCTTTTCCCTTGCACAATGCAGATATTATAGGGGAGAGGATTATCTAGAAATAGATGTGGACATTGGTACCTCAGCTATTGCCAGTGCAATTTTAAGTCTGGCGCTGGGTTGTGTAACTGCCGTTACAATAGACATGGGGTTTGTGGTGGAGTCGCAACAAGAAGAGGAGCTGCCTGAACAGCTTATAGGAGCTGTCAGGATTGCTCAAATGGAGATGAAATCAGCTTGTTTTATTCCTGCTGTTCCAGCCCCAGATCCTGCTGACTGGACAGCGGCTGGCTGATTATGTTATGTTATACTAGTGTCTGTGTAGAGGTTAGTGTTCTTTTCCTATTTTGGAAATGAAATGGAAATGTCAAAAGTCTCATGTGTATACTAATTTCACGTGTATATCCTGGAAACATGAGTATGCATATTTCTCGAATAAAAGCGCTTTAAGTACCTCTTCAAAGGAGGATAATTTTGATTTCCTTCCTGGTTTCTTTCCTCTTCTTTAATGTCAGTTTATTGATCATTAACATCATCAACGACTCTATTATATTTGTATTTTTATTAATTTTTGGCGGAGAGGGGAGATTAATCTACTTTTATTTCTAACATGTCACTGCATTGGTCAATATGCGCTGAATTTTGGTAGGTTTGGTCTATCCATGCAATGCTACTGCTGGATGTGCTTTACTTGGAGCAGCCATCTCTTTTGTTTCTTTTTGCATAAATGTGAAAGGTGATACAACAAGATCAAACAATAGATATTTTGTCAACCAGACATTGGCTTGACCCAAGATTGCATTTGTTTCTTGCCTGGCTGATGCTGACTTTCTTTTGCTACCTCCCTTTTGTTTTTGGTGCTATATGGGGTCCATCTCTTCTAGAATTTTATGTACAATCTTTACCTTTGGTTCTATTGTACAGTTCAAAATGGAAACGCCCACAAGCATTGAATTTGACCCAATCCTTTGTGATTTGTTTTTCTATGATTACAGGTACTTAAAATGTTTCTTTGTAAAAATATGTTACAATATTTTTTTTTTTAAATAGTGTTACAAGCTTGAAAAAGTAAAAATTGTAGAGTTGTTCATGGTAGATAGATCCCCCTCCCCAACCCCCCAACCAAATTCTTTAAACAATGGTTCAAGCTTTGTGATTTTGATATGTGACTCTGCAATTATGGTTTCTTTTAGTTTGAAGGATCATAATGGATCGTTAAAGACTTTACAACAGCTTAGTCATAAGAGTTGCAAGTTACAACTGATCTGCAAAATGATTTCACTCTTGATGCTTCTGAAATGATTGTAGAGGAATATAGCCCATTGTGATATAAGTGTGAGATCCAGGCCTTTAGTTTGTAGATCTTAACAGCTTGGTATTGCATCTACTTCAGCATCATTTTTAGCTGTCCTCTCTTTATAGAAACTCTGGACCATTGCTTGATGTGTCACTTTTTCCTGTAGTACCCTTTGATTGAATCTGGAAATCTGGATCTATTTTAAATTGGTTAGTGGCGAGATACATGGCATGGTCTTTCCCTTGCAAATAAGACCCATATTATAGAAAATAAAGTGGTCCTTACAAATTTTTTTTTTTTAAAAAAAAAAATGTCTGGGTCACCATTTTCAGTTTGTACTAGCCGTATAGGATTTGAACTTCTTTGGAACGTCAGAGAAAATAAAATATTAGATGCTGCTATAATGTTATAACACGCAGTTGGAAGGTAATTGGTATTTGCAATAATTCCACAGTTGTAACATGCAAACATTGCACCATCCAGTCTATTCTAAACATGCTAAAGACCTGATGAAGAATAATTCTTTGCAATTTGTAGGGGCATAGTTTTCAATCGTTGAAATGGGATCAACATAGGTGGACGATGTACCAGGAACGTTGACAGGGAAATGGCAGGGTAAATGAGCTTCCATTTAATGAAAAAACGTGTAAAGGGAAAATAACTAGGTTTCTTTAGGTAATACACTATAGTGCTCTCTCTTCTCATTGACTAGCAATTGATTATATAATATATATTTTTTATTCTCTCTTTTTGTTTCCTTTCGAAGAGGAAATAATTTACAATTTTACGGCCATGCCTGGTGGTTATCCACTGATGTCACATAATTGTCAGGCAGTATGCTTCAGCCGACAGCTGAGTCAAAAAGCTCATTATAAATTCCCACGAGAGAGAAACTCTAATCTGCTCTCTGTATATTTATTCTCAAACATATTTTACTCACGTGGCAGTCATTTAAGCTCATAATGGCACCTTAGATTAATCAAAATATTCTTCAGGATTGGCGAGGCAAATTACTCATCATTTTATTTTATTTTTTGGATGGCGTATGGGGTAAAAATATTGATTTAAAGGCAAGAAAAATGAGGAAATGATGTTGATATCTCAACCAAATGAGTAAACTTGTCTGGCTTAAACAACTACATAATATAGGAATATTGATATCTTCTCCGACGTAAATATTCTGTGATAATTAACTGCTGGACAATAGATAGCCTGACCACAAGGAAGATTAAAATTTGTTCGGTTTGAATTTTAGTTCAGTTCCTATCTACTACATTAGGTACTGAGAGTTGTAGTCTTGTAGACTTGTATTGCGGTAGTTCAGATCAAGCTCTTTTTTTTATCCCTTTTTTTTTTTTTTTTTTATTTAAGTTCTGAGCATACACGATTTGTCATGAGATCACATCTTAAACAATGCAACAGAACAAGACATCGGCAGATTGATGAATATATATGATTCCAAATGACGGATGCAAATACATACATAAAATATTCCAAATTAAATAATTCATGATAGGATTTGATAATGAACATCAAACTACTTGTGATCTTGTCATTTTCTGGGATGTACCGCCCCAGACATTGGATGCGTACACAGTTAATCATTTTAAGTACAAGAATGAAAATCACATTGTGTTATTTTTCTCGCGGTCATTATTTTTCTTGCATGTGGTCTAGTGGCTCAGTGGTAGAAGTAGATTTCCAAGAGGTCAAGGGTTCAAATCATGCATGCACTTTTAATTTCATTCAGAAATTGGATGGCAAAGACCTCCCTCTTTCTTCAAAAAAAAAAAAAAAAAAAGCTCATAATGTCAACGAAAGAAACTTATCTTGCAAGCATCAATTGGGCATAAATTATTATTATATAGATCTAAAAGCATCAATTGGGTATAGATTATAGATATAAATAGGGGCCTTGTGAAGTTTCAGTACCTCAATAGAAGAAAAAAATATAAAATAAAACTGTGAGACAAAAACTTAAGACAGATTCCCAATTGTGTATACAAATTTATGTTAGGAGAAATGAGCATGAAGTCGACATCGATGCAGGGAAAGCAGCAGGAACTTGGGTCCTGATAAAGGCAAAGAAGAACCGATAATTCGGCCCACATATCAGCATTCTCATTAGAGGCCATTGGATCAGGACTAGTATGAATCTAAAATTTCAGCTTACATGGGCCTGGGGCCTTGGAAAAGCCGGAGAGAACAGAAGAAGGCATCAGAAAATCAGTTAGAGAAAACTAGACACAAACTTTAAAATTCATACTTTTATATAAAAAGAAAGTTATAAAATGTGATAGATGGTACCACATTATAAGAAAAAGTATAATATAATATGGAAGATAATCTACTTCTATAAGCATTCATTCATGTCATGCAAAAGAAGCGGAAGCAAGCATTCACCTACACCCTCAACTTGGAATTCCGTTATAGATAAGAACTAGTTTGGCAACAAGCCACTTGGCCTTTGTCTGTTATATATTGTTGTTCCTTGGACTCCAACTTCCTTTATTTTATAATTATAATATACAAGTTCCAAATTTTTACGTTTGCCCCTGAATCCCAAACTTGCAAGATACATGCGTTACTTTACTAGGGTATATTTGCATGATGAATTCATAAAATTGGGATTTCACCAAATTCTCCTCGAGTTTCAAGTAATTTGTTAAACTTCAAACATGACATGACCAGAATGTCAAGCAACAAAGAAACAACAATAGTAGTCCTAATTTGTTGAATATTTCAGAAGCGGGATTTGATAGGGGCATCGCACAATTAGGCCAGTCGTGTTTGTACAATTGGGACTTGTTTCTTTTATTATTATTATTATTTTATTGTTTATTGTGATTAATGAATTCGACTTAGTTTTGTCAAAAATTCTGGGCATATGGGCGGTGCATCTTTGGTTGGAACTTGGGACGATCAGATAACACGTTACACGTGCATTTCTAAACGACGCGTGTCAAACCAGGTCAATGTCCACACACCCTTTTTCGTTTGTTACCGACAAGGAGGTCCCACATAAAATACAAGACGATGATATCGGCGGTAATTGAGCTGGCAAAAAATCGGGTTCAAATGAAATAATTATTATTCTTGTTTGATTTAACTATAAATCACGTCAAATTCGAGCTTAAATAAATCGACACACGTCAAATTCAAACTAACCAAAAAATTAATTTGATTTTATTTATTTATTTTTTTGATTGAAGTTATAAGTTGATGGTACATGACATCTAGTTGTAGGGTTGGTAACAATTCGAGTTCGAATGAGTTTAATTATTTGACTATAAAATGAGTCAAATCGAATTTGGATTGAAAAGTAATCAAGCTATGAAGTTCGAGTTAATTCGAACACAAATTGAAATTGAGTTTCACGTAAACTTAATATATTTATTTTATATAATTAATACAAAAATAATTTAAACAAATTCTATCGTGGACTTGATTTTCTAATTGGACTTAAATACAAACATAAATGAACGAGTCCGGTTTAAAATTTATATCCACCATATAACTCGATAATAATACTAGTTATTACCAACGCAATATTTATTTGAGGAAATTGGGAGAAACATTTATACACTTTATTTATTTTTTAGTATGAAAATATAGATAATTTAATATTTATATAAAGATATTGAAATGTAAATATGTTATAATTATTTTAAGTCGTAAATTTTATATTTTAGACAGCATAATTATATATCAGTTAATTCAAGTCGAACTCAAATGAGTTTTTTTAACAAATAATTTTGAACTCGAATTTAAATCAATCGAGTTCAAACTAGAAATAGTGAATTATGAATTGCGAGAATTTTTAATTAGTCAAGTTAGATGTGCTTGCAACAGTATTACCCGTCGCCAAAGAAGATCCGAAATATGGAGTAGGTAAATTCAAGGTGGCTACGTATAATGGGTTAATTGATCACGGAGAGGACTTCTAAAACAAAAAATAAAGCCTTAACTGAGAGTGAGAGATGACAAGGTCATTTTGTTTGTGTCAAATATGACTTGGATTTACATAATAACCTCAATAATCAAGGGAAGTTAGGTCGTCTAACTGAGGCGGACACGTGTCAATTAGAGAGGAATCCGTCCTCATGAAGGAGCCCACGAGGACAGCATGAAATTTTTTCATGGCTGCCGACCTCACACGTGTAAAGGTCTCAATTTTAATTTTGACATTTTCTACAGGTCAATTTTATTAGGTCACTTTTGGTGGTTGATATAATTAGTTCAAATTTAGTTTTAAGGGAATTGCAAATTTCGGAAAGAGGAAATAGGTAAGTGCATGCAAAGTCCGTGACAGATACTTTTGAATAAATCAGCACACACGAATTATTGATTGATGGAATTATATGGTTTGAATGGTTCCTGGATGTTCTCTTATCCATTTTAATAGTCGAATAAAAATTTTAATTTAAGGGAAGACTTGGATTTGGTCCCTCGTAGGAATCTCTGGAACTACTTCTGATAGTATTTTATTATACAAAATATTATAAATAAATAATGCAAGTAGAAGGCCGCAGAAGAAGTCAAAACATCGATTATAAATAAGTAAAAACATATAAAAAAATGAGGAATTTCTTCATAATGCGATTTTTTTTTCAGATCCATCTTCAACTTCCGTTTTTCTTCTTTTTTACACAACTCAATTTCTATGCTCCTTTGTTTTTTTTAGAATTCCTCTCCGTACCAAGAATAACTAGAATATCATCCGTGTTTAGCGTCAACAATAATAAATTTAATTTTGCATCATCTAATTCGTTAACGGTCAACTTTAAGTTTTGTAATGTTCAATATACATACATTGCTCATGACACGGAACGAAATTATTATTTCCTCGTTGCATTATAGAAATTGACAATCTGAATCCACAAATAATTTTGCATCATCAATAAACAATTTAAATTTATGATTTGGAATTGAAGTAAGATAAGCACATAAATAAATAAATAATTATTCAAATTTTAATTCCTTCTCTATCGTATATCTGTGAGCTTTTAATAAAGGTAAAAAAATTTTGTTTTAAAATCCGTTTGAATTTGGCAATGCTGAATAGAAAAATAAAAACAAAAATAGGACAGGTCCTAAACAAGTGACAACGGAACAAACAAAATTTTCTTTTCCTCTTGTAACTAATTCTTCTTTCTGTTTTTCCGTCTGACATTTTATATATAATAAATATTTTTTATTTGGACACCGTTTCATACAATCATACTTCATAGAAACAAACATAATTTATTTAATGCATCCGAACAAGAGGCGTCATGTGGGACCGAGTCAAAGAGAGTCTCACTCTTCTAACGCCACGTATCCTCTCTCTCTTCATTTCATTGCAAACCCCAAAACTGCTTCCTTCCTACCCGCCCTTTTCTTCTCTCCTCCCATCCCAATATATCTTCTCTCCTTTTTCTTCTCCACTCCCATCTCTCATTTTTCCTTTCTCCAAAACCAACCACACAAACTCATACTCTCTCTCTACAGTGCCAAATTACCTTACACCCCCTTAAAATAGTTAAAACGGTTATCACCTCTCCTTTTCCCTCTCCCTTTTTTATCCCTACCTTTAAGCGGTTAGGTTTCTCTTTCAATCCTCTCGCTATTGCTCTCTTAGAGCTCTCAATTTCTGAGAGGAAAACGGATTGGTTCCTTTATTGGGTTTGTTCTGTTGTGTTAGAGAGATTATATTTCCTTGTTTTTTCTGGAAATTATGGGTCATTATAGCGTGCTCTCGGGATCTCAGGCTAACGGGTCGCCGCCGGTTACTGGAGGTGGTCTCAGGTTTGATTTCTCTTTTATCTCTCTGAATTGGGCTGTTTTAATTTTTTTGTTTAAGAAAAAAAATGTCCTCTATTTGTTGAATTAATAAGATTAGTTGTCTCAGTTTGCTCGGGTTGCAATAAAGTTGGTTTAGTTGTTTTTTGGAATTATTTAAGATAGTTTTGTAATTGTTAGATATTTTATTTTGTGCAAACGTCAGGAAAGAGAGAGATTTGGGGACTGGCAGTTGTTTAATGTTGAATAGTATTTTTTTTTGTATTTGAATTCCTTTAATTGTCAACAACTAGGCATGTAAATTCCTTTCATAAGGTAATATTTATTAGAAGAAACCGATTATGGTGACCTTTCTGTGACATCAGTCATGGATAATTAATTCTAAGGTATTGAAACTTTGAATTTTGAGATACATACTTTAAGGGTGTTTGGTCAGCTAGGTCATTTGAGCAATCACACCTTTAGACCTTGACAGTAACAAAGTTGTGATGGATTTTGCGACTTGAACCCCCTTAATTGTGTTATTTAGTAACAATACGATTGAAGTGGCCCTATTTTTTTTTTTCTAAAAAAATTTATTTTCTTTAATATACAGTCAGGATGGGAAGTTCAGTTATGGGTATGCAAGCTCACCTGGTAAAAGGTCTTCAATGGAGGACTTCTATGAGACAAGAATTGATGGTGTTAACGGGGAAATTGTTGGCTTATTTGGTGTTTTTGATGGTATATGTCAAACTTTCTTCATGAGTACATGGGTTATTTTTTCCTTCTAGTCAAAATTTCTTAATGCTGCCTTCTGAGCTCAAGAGTATCAGAGATGCATTATATGATTTTAATCTTTTGGAGGATAATGCGAATATGCGATACTTTTGGGTTTTGGAGCAACATAAAAGAAACTTTCTCTTATTCTGTGTAAAGAAGAGTTTTAAATTTCTCATATATTACTGAACTTTTAAAGGTCATGGCGGGGTCCGTGCGGCAGAATTTGTTAAGCAACACCTATTTAGCAACATTATAAAGCACCCAAAATTCATCAGCGATACCAAATCAGCTATAGGTATGGCTTGTATTTCTCATGTTTATAGTTTATGTTGTTTGTAATGATGCCTGTACAACAGAACCAGTACAAAGTCTCAGTGTCCCACAAAGTTCAAATGTGGACAAGAAATACATCTAACCATGCTAATGTTGTTTATTTTTCCTGAAATCCAGTAAATTTATATCTGATTATTTGAAATTACATGGGATCTCAAGTCTGAATATCTAATTAACTAATGTTATAAACTTATGCCATAGAGGACTTTGCCTAATGTGTCACTCCTATTGTCTCCAGATCAGTAAATGTAAATTTGTCCCAATCAGGTCATCTTATCTCTCTTCAATCCCATTAGTCCTTTTTTTTTCAAGTTCACATAATAGTTACAAAACGCATGAATAATTTGGAATAACTTTTCATCTCTTCCTTTCCTCCATACTTTATAGCTGGACCTCTATCTCTCTCTTTATATTCCTAATTTAGGTTAAGATAATCATAATGCAGTATGTGAGTAATAAAGAGGGATGTTCATTTTTTACGTTTTTCAGATGAAAATGTGTGATTTTCAAATCACTGAATGAATGTTAGGCGACCTATTCATTTGGTGACCTTTGAAGAAATGTACCAAGACTTATGTCAAAGTAGTTGGGGGTAACAACAGTGGAATTGACTGTGGATATTGGTTCATCTTTCCTTTCTCTGTGGTCCAAACCAAGGATTTTACTATTTTCGTTGATCCAGTACGATCACCTGATACAAAATTTTACCGGGGGCAATTAAGTTGCAAAAATGCATTACTTGAGAGTATTTTACCATACATACTAGGTGCTTCACCTCTTACAGTATAATGTATTCGCAATCTTACTTCCTATTGTCATGGAGACTGCTCGCCAAAATTTGCTTGGAAGCAGCTGGCTATTGTCCAGACTATGGCAAAATGTCAAAATTTCATATAAAAGAGTTATGCTCATACTCCTATGAGATAAAAGGAAGAAAATTAAATATCATATTGGTGTCCCTCTTCCCTGTTACTTCAAATAAAATGTGCCTCTCTCCAATTTATGATTATGAGGAACAGAAGAGGATTTTTCTGAACTTCAAACTGTATTAGGAAACTGGAATAGACGATATTTTTCAGGTTTCAGAGGGGCAAATATATGATAGCCCTCCACCTTTTCCCCATTATTTATGCGAATGATATATACAATATAGATAACGTTTCAGATATCAGATTCCAGAACTAAAAATTATTGTTAAGGATTATCAATTCAATTAAATCCATTGTTAGAGGATCCATGCCACTTGTTTAATTGGAATTGCTTGAATCATTATATTATTAATACAATCGTAAATCTGTTCTTTAGTAAAATGGTGAAAAGAAGAGTTTTTTTTTTTTTGTATTTTCAGTTATATCTTTGTTGACATGTAAGGCAATGGATGGATTGGTTACTTAATTTTCTTTTCTTTCTTTCTTGTTCCTAATTCTTGCAGCTGATGCGTATAACCACACAGACTCTGAGTTTCTGAAATGTGAGAATGGTCAGAACAGGGATGCAGGCTCCACTGCCTCAACAGCTGTACTTGTGGGGGACCGTCTCTTAGTTGCTAACGTCGGCGATTCTAGAGCTGTTATTTGTAGAGGTGGAAATGGTAGGCTTTCTATTTTTTTTTTCTTTGTAGTTTGCTTGCTAAATTGTCAAAATTCAAAACTAGTATGTTAATAGAAAAAATCCCTAAAAAGATGCAAATTCTATTTGACAATTTTTCCACAAAGTATTTCTATTGTTCTTTTGCATATAAGCACCTTAAAAGTGATCTATCTTTATTGTCCATAATTTGGTTGGATGTTGCTCAAGGGAGTTTTTCTTTTTGCAAATTTCCAGCTATTGCCGTTTCGAGAGACCACAAGCCTGACCAATCAGATGAGAGACAGAGGATAGAAGATGCTGGAGGTTTTGTTATGTGGGCTGGTACTTCTCTTTCCTTTGTATTATTCATTGTGCTTTTAAATTTTTTGAACATAAAACCCTCATTTTCATTGCATTATTATAAAAAACCTCATTATCTATTTCTGTTGGCACTAATCTTAATTAGGCACCTGGCGTGTTGGTGGTGTTCTTGCTGTTTCCCGTGCATTCGGTGATAGACTCCTGAAGCAATTTGTTGTTGCCGAACCTGAGATCAAGGTTTGAACCTTAACATTTCTTTCTTTATTGTATCATGATGTTAACTTTTGCTACGTATTTTGTTGCTGTATTAAATTATAGTTAGAGCAGTAGAACTAATACAAATTATTATATTCAAGGTACCAAAGCTCTTAGAATTCTTTGATTTGTGCCATGAACACAGGAAGGCAGAAAAAAGGGGAAAAATGGGAAATTTTCTAACAAATTGTCCTGGTCCAATTTACAGGCACAGCCTAGTATTCTACCACCATGCGGAAATTTTCTTGACTGTTAACAGTTAGAATTTTATGTGATTTTGCAGGAGGAGAAAGTTGATAACTCTCTTGAATTTCTCATCCTAGCAAGTGATGGTCTTTGGGATGTTGTCTCAAATGAGGTATAAATTCCCATTAATTAATTTTTTCTAATGTAGAATGGTAGAGATATGAACCTCCTAATTTTCTTTGAAACAATCGTCTTTATATACCTCTCTTATGCATAACTTGGAATCAAACGCTCAAACAGTGCCTAAAATGTTATGTATTCTAATTTTTGGTGCTGAAATCATGATTTTTGAAGTTTCCATTTCTGGTTTCCAAGATCTCTATTTTGTCCATGCTGTTATTACCATTAAATTCAATTAAATTAGTTGAACTAGATTTTATCAAAAAAAAAAAAGAACTTGTATGAATTTATAAGGTACAAATAATTATTGGGTCAGTTCCTCTCCAATTGTACTGAAATCATAGGAGTCTTTAGTCTGATCTTTACCATTTATCTTCAATCCGGCAGTTCAGATCAGGTCCTACTGAATAGCTGGCTAGTACTTGCCTGTGCTACCCTTCTAAATGGTAATGGGTCAGATCCAACCTGAATGTCCTATTAGAATTGGACACCCCAGGTTTGCTTGGGACCATCCAATGAATTCATACAGCTGGAGAAGAGCCCAACCCTTTCAACAACTGTCAGTGTATCTTTTTGACTGCAATTTTGTGGTAGCAACTAATGAGTGCTACAATCTGATGCTTAAGAAAAAAATTGAGGAACATTTGAATCGTTTGGACCAAAGAGAAAAATGTGATTTGGTCTGCCTTTGCAATATATACTTGAACATACTTTCTGTAATGTAGCTCAAGCACTGGGCCTACACCTAGCTTGGTATATTGCAATAGATCTATTGTTCATGGCATTCGGTTATTTATTAAAATAAACTAAGAATCATGATTTAAGAACCTACCAATTTAAGTATTTCTGATACTTCCAGATTTATTTTTCCCCAAAAAAATGGTCTTGTGGAGGTAACTTTATTATCAGATCAGGGGATATATTCTGACAATTATGTACATGATTGTGTTTGGTTTATTTAGGAGGCGGTAGCAATGGTGAGGCCAATAGAGGAACCCCAACAGGCTGCACAAAGACTCCTTCAAGAGGCCTCTCAACGAGGGAGTGCAGATAATACTACCGTTGTTGTAGTTCGTTTTTTCAATTGCCCCCATGGTTCAAATGAAAGCAGTTAAGTTTTCTTCAGAACCAAAGTGTCCAAACCTGTATCATTTGTTACTGTTGTAGCATACGTCTTGCATTTATGCCAAGTTAGCATTTGTTTATAGTTGTACCCCTAGTGGGTTGTACGCGGCTAACATAAACTATAGATCATAAAGTCATGTGTGGATGGCATGGGTCATGTTTGTTTGATGTTGTAAAGACTAATTTTTTTATGTTTTTTGTAATTTAGCTTCAGAACTACTTAATGATTTTTGAATAAATTACGTGAATGGTTCTTCTTATATCATCCAATTATCATTTTGGCAAAATGTTAGAGAACAGATGCCAGGCGGTATTAGCTAAAACCCTGATTCCCAGGCGGTATGGTAATGAAGACCATCTTACTTATCTGGAAGAATTTCTCTTGACAAAGTTTAATACAATTAATGTTTAGAAAAGATTATTCTTCCTGCATTCCCCGTGCTAGTTAAAATGAGGTTTCAGCGGCTGAACTATTCTTGCTTTATCTAGTTAAAAAATGAGATATATACATAAAAGCAATGCTGAATTTTACAGCAGGAACCAAGCCTGTTTAAAGATTAAAAAGGAACAAAACTTACCGCCACTAATGCAATTTTTATGTATTTATTTTTTTTTTTTTGAGAAGAATGTTGACAGATTTTTACCAAAGAACACGTTTTCGAAATTTACTATATATATATTTTTTTTGGTAGAACGGCCCATAGGCAAGAATTTTACTATTTCAATGCCTCCAATCAGATAAAGTTCGAGCAATCACATGCACGCGTCCGTTCAGCAAGTGGATGTGGTATCGTATCGGTGATGGATGCAAACATTTAGTTGTCCCTAATCTCCCATTGGAGCTGTAGTTCATTCAACGTATTCCAAACCGATCTATAAAGATTTAAAGTATAAGAAAAAAAGAATTCCGGTAATAACAATGTAATGACTTCTTTGTTCGTCGATATATTCCTTCTAACGTAAGCTGTGACTAGGACCTCTTGGTTGTTCCCATCTCCAATTACACATATTTAATTGGTCAAGTTACAGACCAATCAGATAGTTCATTTCGAATCGGACAATCAAAAAACAATCTTAACCAATTTCGACATGTTTAATGTGTCTGTGAAACGTTATGACTTTGATCTTGACCATCCAATCATATCATAATATTTTTAAAAATGGACAGTCATGATCAGTCTCAGACGCTCCAACAAATTCCATACCAAGGAATAAAAAGAAAGGGCTTTTGCAAGAAGGTTCAGGACTGGAAAGTTATTCTGATAAAAGATAAGCCCAGTTACACCTAGTCAGAAAGGCAGGTCTAAGTGAATCAAACTGCTCGCTGCATCACATCATGTGCCAGCTTCATCCTGGCACTGGAAGCCTATGTTTTTCATGCTCCCATCGGGAACAATTTACTGATATCCCAAAACTCCGGTACACACACAATACGCGTACAGAAATTTTAACCGGGAGAAATGTTTTCAGCGATACAGTTAAACAAAACCAATTAATGATAATCCATTCAAATTCATCTCCTACAAATGGGGTTCTTCAGGACTTCAAATTTGGAGGAGAATTAAGTAACAATTTTTTTGATTGGCTAGCAGAAAATTAAGCAAAACGTACTCAAATTAAACAGAACTCTAAGAGTATGATATGTTTTAATTTATTTATTACATTATAAAAGAAAACTACACCGGCTAGCTTTAGTGTGGACTGACACGAGACTATCTCAGTTGATGAGTTGAGCGGGTTACAGCATAATCCTAGAGGCTAGATCTATCATTTCGTGCTTGTAGTCGTGCCACAAGTAGGATATGCAGATTTTCAATCTTTAATCTGAGACTCTGAGATAGTAAAATTTAGCACACACGGAGGATATCCAGTGTGAATTAGTTACTAAAAAGCTTTCTGTTACACAATAGATTTTCGAACTAAATTTCATGTTGGATTGTCCACAACTGAAGAGTTTCTGTTACTCTGGGCCTGGCATTGCCAATTTATTTAGCTTATAAAATTTTCAAAAAGGAACTTTTGACTTGTTTTCCACTGAACTATGTTTCCTGTTTTTCTTGGGTTTTTTTTTTCTTATTTTCTTAGGTAGTGCCAAATTAGTATTTCTGATGAAGAAAACAAATACACAACTGCATGTAGCTGCAAAATAAACAGTTGCTCAGGTAACCGCACAGGAACAATTTCCATATCACATCGAGCTAATTTCCTTTACAGAAAACTACTCTCGATTTAATATTGTTACTCATCATGGCAACGCAAGTCTAAAATCGGTCCAAAAAAACAGAAAATGAACTCGCCTGTTTGCAAAAAAGAAAAGGTCAATTCAGAAAATTTTGAGAGATGGTGAGAAAGAGGGGACTCGTATAGAAAGTCTCATCAAGGCAAATTGCCATTATGACGAGCGAACCTTATGTTATTTTTATTCTTCATTGTCATCCCTCCACTAGAAGAACTATTTAAAATAGAAAGTAGCAAAATGAAACTGGAAACGCAAGAAAAAAAGTACCAAAAGTAGCAACAAAAATTGAGAAAAGCTATGTTGTAGATCTAAAAAACAGTAGAGGTTTGCTGAGGCGGCTTACAGAGGATTATATAGGCAAGGCTCGAAGCTTGAACCCTAAATTGAGGAACATCATCAATTTATAAAGGAGAGACGAGATGTGAATTCTATAGTTTTTTATTTGGGCCTATTTGGTCTATAATCTGAGCCTATGAGATTATATTTTTTTGGGCCTTGCGTAAGACTGGCAAATTTTGAATTTATAAAGACGTTGATCGCATATTAAGTTCTTTTCATGCCTAAGAAACACTCTTTTTTATTTGCATACTTATTTGAGAAATATTCCAATAATAAATTCTTTCCGAAGAGGAAATGTAATTTGAAAAAATTATAATTTTTTGTTTGGATAATAAAGGAACAAAAAGATTTATACCATACAAACACCGCCACACCGGCAAGGTAACATCAAATGAGCTTTCCTTAAAATTGTTAGTCTCTTCTTATGCAAAGGAAGTTTTTTTGTGACAAAACTGTCAAATATGTGATTCTAATTGAACAAACTTGTGCAAAGTCAGTTTTTTTGTGGCATGAAACTGTCAAATATGTGAATCTATCTAATAAAAAAAAACATATGTGATATGTTGGACTTTTAGCGATTTATTCAATGATGACAAGAAAGGGGCGGCCTATGCTAATGGGGAAGACTAGTTCAAACAATGATTACTGATCCGCATGTGAATAATAAAATTAAAAATTAAGACAATCTTAAATGAATTAAAACAATTACACTTCCAACCTATTCATAATTCATGGAGCCCTTTTTTGGGCCACGTTTACTACAGTTTCTTAAGCTGGGCCATATATAAGTAAAAAGGTCCCTGAGAAAAAAAGATTGGGTTCTCCAAATACCGATAAAAATCTTCTCCTATTCAATGTAGTCTGTAGATTTCTTCCATCTACCAGAAAACCAAAATAAAAAAAATTCAAATACTGAAGTTGCATTTATTATTTATATGGAGCTGGATCCGATAACCTAAGATCAAGTGTTTTACACGAGGTTGTAGTTGAAGTAAAGAGTGAGGTTGCAGCATTCATGTAACTATTTTAACAATTTTGTGATGTAATTATACTAGGGTTAGTCTCTCTGGCTCTTTCGTACATGAGGTTGTAGGCTTGTTGTAGCTGCTATCAAGCCAGCCAATAGGCTTATCTTCGAATATACAGTCAATCAAGCAATCAATAACACCATTTAATCAAAATGAAAATTTAATTATTCAGGAGTTTGAGAACATGGAGTCCAGCACAGATGGACAGTGACTCCGCCGTTATCCTAGAGGTAACGGGTTCAATTCCCGCTGGACGCGAAATAGGTAGCTATAAATAAGTAGATAAATTAGTAAAAGAGGGATAAACTCTAATTTACAGAGTGGGCTAAAGTCTCTATAAATAAATAGCCTCTTATTTAAAAAAAATTATTCATGAGTTTGATTACTGAAATTTACATTTGACACAAACCGATATGAACAAAATAATCAGACCAAGACCGTATAAGAAATCAATAAAAAAAAATACTTATTTATTTTACTTTTTATCTCGGTGATTGGAAATAGAGAAGCTATATAAGAGGTAGAATAAAAAAAATGTAAAAAAAAATAAAATAATCAAATTTAAATGAGTGTGAAACCCAATATAAGAAGGCAATAGCATTGGTGCTGCATCAGAAATATTTTATAAAACAATAAATATGAAACAAAATCAGCAGTAAAAAAAGCGGAATTAATCAATAAGATTTAACGCAGAACAAAAATGAAACGTTTGTTGCGGACTGACAAAAGGGTTTAGGCCTCCTTCGGCTTTCTTCCCTCTCGACCTCCGCAAATCTCAAATCTCTACCAAAAAGATGGCGGCGAATGCTGAAATCCCACTAGACCTGTACCCGACCGAATCCGACCTGCCCTACGAGGAAGAGATTCTCCGCGACCCGTTCAAACTCAAGGGATGGTGGCGCTACCTCGTCGCCCGTGCCTCCGCCCCTTTCAAAAAACGCTCCATTCTGTACGAACGCGCCTTGAAAGCGCTCCCTGGCAGCTACAAACTCTGGCACGCTTATCTCCGCGAGAGACTCGACGCAGTTCGGGCTTTCCCAATCACACATCCTTCTTATGCGTCTCTCAATAACACGTTCGAGAGAGCTCTCGTTACTATGCACCGCATGCCCAGGATTTGGATTATGTATCTCTCGTCCTTGACGGACCAGAGGTTGCTTACTCGGGCCCGCCGCACCTTCGACCGTGCATTGCGGGCCTTGCCTGTTACCCAACACGACCGGATCTGGCCTCTTTATTTAAAGCTGGTTTCTTTGCCTGGTGTGCCTGTTGAAACCTCCTTTCGGGTTTATCGTCGGTACCTTGCTTTTGACCCCTCTCATGTGGAGGATTTTATTGATTTTTTACTCCAGTCGAAGAGGTGGCAGGAGGCTGCTGATAGGCTCGCTTCGGTTTTGAATGATGATGGGTTTTATTCAATTAAGGGGAAGACAAAGCACCAGCTTTGGTTGGAACTGTGTGATTTACTTACCAAACATGCGACAGAGGTATCGGGTTTGAAGGTGGACCCGATAATTCGCGGTGGTATTCGCAAATTTACCGATGAGGTTGGGCGGTTATGGACCTCTTTGGCTGATTACTATGTCAGGAGGGGTTTGTATGAAAAGGCCCGCGATATATTTGAGGAAGGGATTAGCACTGTTATTACTGTTCGAGATTTCAGTGTGATTTTTGACGCGTATGCTCAATTTGAACAGAGTGCACTTGCTGCCAAATTGGAGGCAGCAGAGGATGATTCTGATGATGAGATGGATGGTGGAGAGGGAGGGAAGGACGGGATGGAGAAATTGGCGAAGAAGTTGCTGGAAGGTTGTTGGTTGAATGATGACGACGACACAGATCTGAGACTGGCACGTTTTGAGAGGTTGTTTGACAGGAGGCCGGAGTTGCTTAATAGCGTTCTCTTGAGGCAGAACCCACATAATGTCGAACAATGGCACAGGTGAGGCTTCTTATACAATGTTGGCAGTTTATTTGTATATACAAATTGCATTTATGTTGAGATTACAATCGGTGATTGTTTTCAAATGCATATACCTGACTGTTACCAAAGTAAACCATGAAATAAGAGTAGAAAAAAACACAGATTGCTCGTATACAATGGTCTTAACTGTACCATACTGGATCAGCAAGTCACTAAATTGTAGCATGAAAAGTCAGAAGGGCTAGATTTTCAAATTTATGGAGTCGAAACTGGATCCATGTTAATTAGTAGATAGTACTGGCACGAGGAGATGTCCGGTACCAGTGTTGGTATAGCTTTTATAATTTTTGACGATGGTTGTCTGTATCCAAGTTAAACTTGATACTACGGGTATCATGAAAGTGGCAGAGGTCTTTCTCCACTTATTTAAATAAAGAAGGGCTAGATTTTCTTTTATTTTTCTTTTTCTTTTTCTGAGAATGTCAGACAGCTAGTTCCCATCTATTTAAGTTCAGCATCAATATTACTTGTCGTTGGATATAATCATATAGTGAAGGACCACTAGTGATTTACATGTTCTGTATCAGACTATGCTTCAGGCTATTAAAAGTCGATGCCCTTTGCCTAGCAAGGGTGGTGAACATATACTGTTAGCATATCTTTCATGACCTTTTCATTCTTGTGATCATCCTATCTTATGTTTGACTAGCTTCTGTATGTCTGTATCACTTTGTTATTATATTTGACTATTTAGATTTCCACATTATTAGATCAGTGGATGAACCTATCTATGCTAATGCTAGCTTCAGTGTTAAATTGTCATTGTATCTGAATATTTAGATCTTTATTGTATCAGATCAGTGAATCTATCTAAGTAGACTAATGTCAGTGATAAGCACTGATTTCAGATGTCATATTACAGTTTTCTAACAGCAAACAAATTACAGGCGTGTGAAGCTATTTGAGGGTGATCCTGCTCGTCAGGCCTCAACCTATGTGGAAGCGGTCAAGACTGTGGATCCTGCAAAAGCTGTGGGTAAGCCGCACACGCTTTGGGTCGCTTTTGCTAAGATGTACGAGGAGCATAACCGCTTGGACAGTGCAGAGGAGATTTTCAAGAAAGCAACACAGGTTAACTACAAAACAGTTGATCATCTTGCTAGTGTGTGGTGTGAATGGGCCGAGATGGAATTGAGGCATAAAAACTTCACGAAAGCTATAGAGCTGATGCGACAGGCAACTGCTGAGCCATCAGTTGAGGTTAAAAGGAGAGGTAACCCATTTGTTTTAGTTAGGCTATTTAAGACCTCATTTTAATTTAGCATTTAGCTGAGTAGAACACTGGAATTTGTGGAATTGTTCATAGTAAATCTAAGCACCTGCAGACAAATAAAAACTATTTCAATTCTAAATTGGTGGCCTATCAGTTGTTGTTTGTAGTCCTAGTAATAGGTTGTTATGCTGGTAATTTAGCTCAATTTTTGTTGTATTTGGTATATGATCCAGGCTATACCATACCATTTCTGTTTATAATTCCAGTCAATCTAGTGAATGGAACAGAGAAGATTTTCTGATATTGCTGTTCTAAACTAATTCTATGTGTTATTGTGTTTTATGCAGCTTCTGCTGAAGGAAACGAGCCAGTACAGATGAAATTGCACAAGTCATTAAGGCTTTGGAGTTTCTATGTAGACTTGGAGGAGAGCCTTGGCTCTCTGGAATCAACTCGTGCAGTTTATGAGAGAATTCTTGATCTGAGAATCGCGACTCCCCAAATAATTCTCAACTATGCTTTTCTTCTAGAGGTACCCATTTTTCTATTACTTATTTTTGTCCATATCCTGGAATTTTAGTTAGGAATTTGGTTATGTTTTATTGGAACACTTCAGCATCTTTCATGGTTACAATAACAGCAGAAGTATGTTCCTCCATGTTCAGGCTTTACTTCTACCGTGTAATTGATGCCTGGTTGTGAAAATTTCCAACAGCTTCCTCTGATATTATTCATTTTGCAACATATATTAAAGCAATAAAAAGGGTTTTGTGGATAGGAAAATATCAACTTCACTTAAATTAGGTATGCAAACTTCTCTCTCCTTTCACCTAATATTTTATTTTGTTTCTATAGGAGAATAAGTACTTTGAGGATGCATTCAAGGTATATGAGAGAGGTGTGAAAATATTTAAATACCCTCATGTAAGGGACATATGGGTTACATATCTGTCAAAGTTTGTGAAAAGATACGGGAAGTCAAAGCTGGATCGTGCAAGGGAACTATTTGAACAGGCGATTGAACAGGTAATGCATTTGAAATAGAGTCAATTTAATGTGCACTATAAGGTGTTTCTCAAGCTATAAACCTCGCCATTCCAAACAACAATACCATAAGTCAGAAATTATTTTACCATTTTTTTATGAGCTAAGTAACTTAGTAGTATCAGAACAATTTTTTTTTTTGGTCCAAGTATTGTACTGTTTGTATAACTGAACTGGTCTGCACCTGGTACCATTTCTAACCAGCTTGGGCCTTATTTACATACTGAACTTGGTAGTACCAATAATATGGTAACTAGCCAGCTACTGGTTAGTATGGGATTACAACAAAATTAGTATTATAACTGTGGGAGATGATTTACCTTTCTCGAATTTTGTTTTACCAGACCCCTGCCCAGGAGGTCAAGCCATTGTTCCTTCAGTATGCAAAACTTGAAGAGGATTTTGGGCTTGCAAAGCGGGCAATGAATGTCTATGACCGTGCTGTGAAGACAGTTTCTGATAGTGAGAAGCTTAGTATGTATGAGATTTACATTGGCCGAGCTGCAGAGATTTATGGTGTTCCCAAAACTAGGCAGATATATGAGGTAATGTTCTGTCATATGCAGACGTTGTTGTTATTTGACTTTATCAGTTCTCTTGTTTGCAAACATGCTTCTAAAGAGTCCAATTGCAAAAGTATGTACGAGAGCAAATCACTGAATTAAAGCAAAAGTATAAAGAGCAAATCAACAAAAATATACTAAATATTAAATAGTTCATGCTAACATGTCACGAAGCCGAAAGAGGCATCGCCAATCAGAACCTGAATTAATTTGCAGGGGCATTGTTTGGATCATAATTTTTTTTAATATGGGTTGGACTGATCATATTGTTTTAATCTGTATCTTCTTTTCTTCTTTCCAAATCTAACAGCAAGCAATAGAATCTGGTCTGCCTCCAAATGATGTGAAAGCTATGTGCTTGAAGTATGCTGAGCTTGAAAGGAATCTTGGGGAGATAGATCGAGCCCGTGCAATATTTATCTTTTCATCAAATTATGCTGACCCAAGATCTGACCCTGACTTCTGGAAGAGGTGGAAAGAGTTTGAAATCCAACATGGGAACGAAGACACATTCAGAGAAATGCTACGCATCAACCGTAGTGTCTCTGCAAGCTTCAGTCAGGTAATTTCTTGGTTTCCTTAATTTTAGTATTTCATCAGATGTATTTTTTTTTAAAAGTAACCTCATGGTTATCGTTTCATTATATGAAACATAAACGTATGTACAAATCAAGGCATCAGGTACCAGCCACACTGTACCAGTTTGTTACTCTTTATTCTAACCTAACCTCGAGCTGTACCAACTTGTACCAGCCGAGCACACTAAATTAACATCAAACCCCCTGCATGCTGTAAATCCCTTGCACCATTAGCAAGAACAGAAACCTAAGTTCATCAGGTGTACTGTTAGTTTGAATTACTTTTGGAATAACTACACCTCTTAATTAGTTCTGTTAGCTGCCGGTTTTGTTTCAATATGGTTCTAAGTTGATTATGATGGATTGAAATAGTGATCAATGGTGTTCTATTGACCTTTTTATTTTTTCCCAGTAGAAAGTAATTCAAGGAGTTTGGACATTGATTTAAGTTTCTGCATTTTAAAAGGAGAGTTCATAGAAACAAATGAGAAACTTGACTGTTATTAATGATTGAAAGCACATCTATACACAACCTCAAATTTCAAATGTCGAACCTAGCATGAACTTTTTCCCTTCTTACTTGCTCTTAATCTCAGACCCACTTCATCCTACCGGAATATCTCATGCAAAAGGATCAGAAGTTGACTGTGGAGGAGGCTGTCGATACATTAAAGCGGGCTGGCGTCCCAGAGGACCAAATGGGCGCGCTGGAACGGCAGCTAGCAGCTGACCCTTTATCAAATTCTTCAATCAACAAGGATTCCTCAGCTCGAGCTGTGAGCTTTGTCCGTGGTGGGGTGGTAGAGCCAGAGTCCGACACAATCAAAAGGGCAGTCGCTAATGCCGAAGAGATTGATTTGCCGGAAAGCGACTCAGATGAGGAAAACATAGAGATTGCACAGAAGAGTGTGCCAGCTGCCGTTTTTGGCGAGCTAGCGAAAAAGGCTGCTGAAGAAAAGGAAGGAGAGGATGATGGTGCCGGTACCAAGTTGGGAGCACTAGAGAGAATTAAGAGGCAGCGGCAGCAGTAAAATGGAAGCGATTTTTTTTTTTTTTTTTTTTTTTGTAGTATGCTAATTCTTAACTTGTCATGTAAATCAATCAACAATTTACATTTGTCGTTTGGAACTAATTTGATGGTTTTCAAATTAATGTCGCTAACCTTTGTTCTTTGCATATAATCGTATTAGCTTTTATCGTCTTTCAAAGCCTTTCATCGAATGAAATCAACAAAATTTTTCCTGTGATTGAATTCTCTATATTCAAAATTGAAACTTAATATGTCCGCATTAAACTGTTGGGATGAAGTGGACCAAAATTATTGAATGTCAAATTGTATGAAGGAGACCTAAATTGATTAAGACAACTTTTTTTATTTTATTTTATTACTACTGAACATGCCTATTTAGTTGGTAGGCTCTTATTATATTTAAAAAACTGTCAGGCCTTTATCTTTCAATTTAATTAATGAATTTAGTTGATGGATTCGAAACCCATTTCTACAGTTTGCTCAACTTAGAGCTCAGGGCTCAGGTGAAAGTTTCCTTTTAAAAAGTGAAATGACAACATCACTAGTCGTGTAGACCATAATCTAGAGCCAGAATCTCCTGCGGGAACTAAAAAAAGTAAAATAAATTTATCCTTTATAGAATGTTCAATTGACAACATCAGTTGTCCTATAAACTAAAGCATACTCTAGAGTAAGAATCCTCCAAGAAATTATCCTTATTTATTTTTTGTCAAAAAGTAAATGCATTTTTTTAGTGCGCACTTGAATTTTCAAACGTCATATCCTTACCAATTACCATAAACAAGAAAAGGGAAGATTCTTTATTCAGGTGGCACAAGCGTTCGGTTTATGACACGGATTAGATATTGCAGAATTGCAGTTCAATTTATCATTTATCATGGTAGGAATTCATCATAAGCTCAACTATCTCATCGTAACCTGACGAGTCTTGTCTATTTCTTTGCATTGGTTTAATATAGGCACATATCAGGATGTGCAGACAAGTCCTTGAAAGGTTTTGCAATCACCACAATTATTAGGTCATAAGTATTCCAGTTATATTCTATAAGGAATTGTTTGGAGCAATCCATAGATTACAATCCTATGTAATGTCTCTCCCTCTTCCTCTTAAAAACAACTTACGTAACCAGAGTCTCCCTCCCTCTCCATCCATCCGATCTTTCCGTCTCCCTCCCTCTCCCTCCCTCCCGACTCTCTCTCTCCTTCTTCTCCCTCTTCGTCCGACCTCCGACCTCCGACCTCCCTCTCTCGCCGTCTCTCTCCATCTCCCTCCGTCTTCCTCTCCCTCCCGACTCTCTCTCCTTCTCCCTCCCTCTTCGTCCGACCTCCGACCTCCATCTCCCTCTGACCTCCTCTCCGACCTCCCTCCCTCCTTCGCTCCGACCTTCGATCTCCAGCCTCCTCCGTACCTCCATACAACTTCCTCCCACCTCCGCCTTCCTCCCTCCGACCTCCAACCTCCCTTCCTCTGAACTCCCTCCAGCCATCCTTCCTCTGATCTTCCTCCCTCAGACCTCCCTTCCTCCTTCAAGCCTTCTCCTGACCTCCCTTCATCTTTCCCGCCCTAAAGATGTTGTAATAAGTGATCAACCAATATGCGGAAACGATCAGATTATTATATTAAGGGATGATCTTATAAATATAAATGATCAGATTATATTGTTATAATAAGGGATCATCTTAATAATATAAATAATCAGATTGTTAAAATATGGAATTATCTTATAAATATAAATGATCAGATCATATTGTCTACAAGGGATATCTTAAATCATAAATGATCAGATTATATAATAAGGGATCAGATTATTATAATAAGTGATCAGATTGTATAATAAGTGATCAGATTGTTATAATAAAAGATCAGATTGTATAATAAGAGATCAGATTGTTTTAATAAGAGATCAGATTGTATAAGAAGGGATCAGATTGTTACAATAAAAGATCAGATTGTATAATAAGGGATCATATTGTTACAATAAAATATCAGATTGTATAATAAAGGATCAGATTGTTATTATAAAAGATCAAATTGTATAATAAAAGATCAAATTATTTCAATAAGGGATCATCTTATAAATATAAATGAACAGATTGTTACCATAAGAGATCAGTTTGGGAAGTGGAGCGACACAGAGAGGAGGGGAGGGTAGCGATCCTCTGGGAGAAGATGGAGCGCTCAAAATGGAAAGGGTGCTTTCAGCGCCCTTTCTATTTTTGGTGGGATGATAAGAATTGCAAATTAGGGGATTGCAAATTAGGAAATTGCAAATTAGGAGATTGCACTTATCTTGATGTGTTAACGCAAAACTTTGAAATTAAAATTAAAAAATTCAACATGGTAAACAATGACATATTGTTTATTTCTATTTGAAGTACCTAGAGTATCAATCTCAAAACTTCCAAATCCTACGAAACTTTCAAGGATATTTGATTGTTTCACATCAGATAGGATGCTGATTGGTATCAAATTAAAAGTTTAAATAATAATGTCACAATGTAAAATTAACGGGAAGTACTTGTTCCATAATTTGCTTAAAATTTGATGGATCATTATTCATGAATCATAAGTATAAATGAAGTACGTGTAGGTACCTAAATATATATATATATATATATATATATATATATATATATATATATATATATATATATATATATATATATATATATTTGGCAGACAAAGCCATTAGGCACAGGAATGAACTAGTCTTCATCATTTTCCTCAATAACTTTTTGAATTGCGGTTTCCAATGATGGAGAAATCTTAACCATCGCCACTTTATGTTTTGATTGGATCACAAATCAAGATCCTCCTAGATTTGGTGTGATCAGTAGATACTAGATAGACCAAGTCTTAGAACAAAACAAAAAGAGAAAAGAAACAAATTAAGACCAGTTACAAGATCAGTAAATGCTAAGTATAGACCAAATCTAAGAACAAAGCAAAAGGAAAAAGAAAAAAAAAAAGAAGTACCAGTTAAAATTTGTTTCTTTTTTTTTTTTTTTCTCAGACAAGTTTAAATTTGATTGGGGGCCTTTCAATTCATTGAGAAAATCTTAAGAACTTTTTACCTTGCTCATTTTTATTTCAAAGTTTCTTACAGTTCCACTCGACTCATTCCGAACTCTGAGCTTTTAATTGGTTGAATTAGCTACATGAACTTAGACCTTGGTTCAATCTTAATTTTTTTTTACCGAATGGAGTTGCATTTTTTTCATGTAAAAACGAACAAACCATCAGTTCATGAGGGACTTTAAAACCCAAAGCTATTGGACAATAATTTGCCTGTTATTTATTTATTATTATTGTTATTGTTATTATTGTTATTGTTATTGTTATTGTTGTTACTATTATTGTTATTATTATTATGAAGTCTAGTTGGCGATCTACCTGCCAGCATTTGTATTAATAAAGAAAAGAAGATAATTACCAGTGTTTTCAAATTCCTACCCCTTACCGGAAAATTCCGGTAATACCGGGTACCGGAACAGTGATCGAAACGGCAATTTCCGGTATTGTGAGACAAAATACCGAAAATTTTTGGAAAATACCAGAAAATTTTAGATTTCGGCCATCTGGCCGGTAAGGGTGCCGGTAGGAAATTGAAATCATTGATAATTACAGTGTAAGGGAGAAAAAAAAAAACTAACTAAGAAACAGAAAAAAAGCAGAAAAGATAACTAAATCTAAGTATAAAAGAAAGAAAAGAAACATAACCAAAGCAAAAACAAAAACATAAAACATATATAGATGGATTATTTATTTTTTTTTTAAAAGGAACTTTCAACCTTTTCGGTTTAATGAAATGCATTTGGAGGCAAATCGACTGCAATTTAAAAAGAATAGTTTTACAATAGTAACAAAATTTCATATTCATACAATAGTTTTATAAACTTAATAATTGTAGAATAATGCATGACTATTATACTCGCATTAATCTCAAAACCTATCAATTATTTCTATTTTTTTAAATATAAAATATTTTTTGTATTATCTGTATAAGAAGAAGAACTATACATTCGAATTATAAATTTTTAATTTGCATTAAATTACTTTTAAAGTTAAATTTAAACATCTCATAAAATTGTTTAAAATTTGAAATAACTTATGTCCTGGTTACTACGCCAACAAACAATTATATTATTTAAGAGGTAGCTGAAACTTTTAATGTAGTAAAATTTTCCTCTAGGGACCATAAAAATATTCGAGTCCGAGGATGACTGGAGTACTCAACCTCCTTTTGTAACGGACAAATGTTACATTGACTACGACACATAATCTAAAGATTCACCCTTGCAATGAAAATTTCAAAATTTACAGCAAGCAATCAAGCCATTACCCGCATTATATATATTCACACTCAATGCACACAAGAATGTTTGGTCAAGAATGTTGCTTATTATATAACATAAAAATAAAATATACACCAAAGTGACTCGCTGTGATTTTTTCTACAAGGTATTAGAAATACAGATCCAATGAAACGACGTCAAGCTCTTATGTATAGCCTCTCAGTCTATCAGATAATATTTACCTATACTAGCAAGATGGACATCTCCATTAATAATGTAAATGGAGACTAATACAAGTCTCGAGTGATTAACCACTATTATTACCGCCTTAATCTCCATGAAAGAGACTTTTAATGACTTTAATTAATTAGGTAAATCTAGTAATCAGAGAATAAAGTTTTCCTATATTTGGTGCCTTTTGACTATCGGGTGTTTCGTGCCGCATTAATTACAATCTGAAAGAAGAAATTAATAGAGTAATTGGGCGCTTTATTTTGTTTTTTGTCATTTCTGGCAAATGGACAAGAAAGGGACAAAAACACGTTTGATAGATTCATTTTATTTTTTAAATCTCAGCTTTTACTCGACAACAAACACAACTAAAAGAACAATTTACAAACAACAAAATTTTGACAACAAAATGTAATATTATCCAAAACGGCCATAATACTCTATCAAATCCACTTAGGCAGTTACCTCTATAGTTAACAAAAAAAAGTTCTCTCCATTAAAATCGTCTCTTAAGGAATGATCGATAAACTACTGTAAAGCACCACATAGAGGATAGAATGACAATTTAACGTAGTTTATAGTTTAAATTGTCTTCTATGCTTTTTGTTTTTTTTTTAGAAACGAACAACAGAAAGTAACGCACATATAATCAGAAGTCTAGTAATAGGGGATCTGACATAACGGCGTCTCCACATTGATTAATTATAAGTGACAAGATTAATTGGTGGTCAAGTTATTAGGTTCTTATATATTAAATTGCAATACATGACTAATTAATTTGATGTCCTCGAAGCATATATTCCATCAGCGCATTTTTAATGCGGGTTAATATAAAAGCAATTGAAAAACAAGGGACATTTATATCCCCTTATTACATCAGAGTTAATAATTGAATTGATTAAGATTGGGCGCTAAGACTTAGTCCAAAGGAAAAATAATTAATTTATGAAATTGTGTGTATTTTAAGTATAAGAATGGTTAAAATGCTTTTATTTTCATGCCTACAGTATTCACTTAAACTCGAAAAATAATATATAATGATATTACACGTGATTTATATCAATTCTCTACATACGCCTATAAATAACTTAAAAATTTCTCACTAGTGCATTATTACAAGTTCTTGATGCTTATTTTAAAGTTAAAATGTCTTAATTTTCTTTAGTACATGCATCGAAACTATGATGTAGATCATATCTAAAGATTTTATTTAAATATTTGAATTTTAGGTTTTGAATTATATATTAAAGTTTACAGATTAAGGCACGATAGAGATATACATAATGGATGAATTTAAAACAATAGTTACATCCCGGTTATTATCCTTTATTTGTACCATAATAACATTTGGCGTAATTTATTTATCTTTTTCGATAAAAAGAAGGAAAAGTTATGTTAATCTTAAAATAATACTGCAACTGTTAGTTTTTTTTTTTTTTTTTTTTTTTTTTTTTTTTTTTTTTTAATGAAAGTTGGCGTTACTCACTTTCCAAAAAGAGAATTATTTGGGTAGAGAAGCATACTCATTATTTCAAACCTTTTGTCTCCTCTTTTTGTACAAAAAATTTACAATAGAGGAAAAAAAGCTATAAATGCTAGTGGCCACGGTTAACTTAAAAGACTAGTAAAACTAGCAATTGATATGCGTCAGGAAACTGCCTCAAAACATTTGTATTGATTAAAAGTGTCATGCATACTTTTTGCTCCGCATAGCCCCACCACAAATAGTCATAGCTGTCTCTATCTTAAACAATCTGTCCATCTAGCTTATTGCCATTAAGTACACACAAGAAACTGCCTTTCCACCTAGGTTGAAACATCTCGTCTTGACTACTCTATATAAACCTATAAACCTACAAAGAGCTTCCACATAATTCTCGTCTAATAATTACCTCAAAAGGCCTCTTCAAACAATTCAAAGACGAAATATGGGAGATAATTGTGATCTAGGCCTTGGTTTAGCAATCGGAGGTTGCGAGTTCAAGCCGGTTTTCAATCATGACAGGAAGCAGCAGCTTACCGGTCAACTTGGCATCCTACTTTCACCTAGAGTAAAAGAAGAATTCACAGATAGAGAGGTAGTAGTTACTTCTAAGAGGGAACAAGCCGGCACAACGATTCTAATGATGGAAGAGAGTTCTGTTGCAAAAGATTTAAGCGACGGTGCAGGAGATGACAACAGCAGCAGTCTGACAAGAAAGAAGCTGCGGCTTACCAAGGACCAATCGTCGATACTTGAAGATAGCTTCCGCGTGCAACAAATCCTCTCTAGTGTACGAGATTTATTTCAGCCTGAGTAGATTAACAAATAACTAGTTTTAACTAATTTGATTGGTCATATTTCAATAGATGAATGAACTTAATTTGTTCATTTGAAAACGAGGAGGATATTATATATCTGAACGCATGCATGGCAGATCTACTATTGGAATTCTTTGTTTCAATGAGGCTAAAAAATGGAGAGAATTTTAGGCATTATTAATTCTTTGATCAATTGTGAGGCCTACTGTTTTTTCCTTTTCTGGCATAAAATATTGTGACTGCCTTAATAAGATTTTAATGAGAAAGAATTTCTGACTTCGTCATTAGTACGGCACTTCATTTTACAATGAAAATTGATCATGCATGAATTAACTGATAGATATTTAAAATTGCAGAAACAAAAGAATGAGCTTGCGCAGCAGTTGAACTTGAAACCGAGACAAGTGGAAGTCTGGTTTCAAAACAGAAGAGCAAGGTAAAAATATTGGTAGCTTAATAAATGCATTATGAAATACTATATATCTAAATATTCTTCACATAATTTTAATTCCAATTTCCTAGGACCAAGTTAAAGCAGCAAGAAGTTGATTGCGAATTCTTGAAGCGTTGGTGCGAGAGCTTAACATGTGAAAACGAGAGGCTTAAGAGAGAATTGATTGAGCTCCGGTCAATAAAGGCTCGAGCTATTTCACACAATTATCAGAATTTTCAAGCAACTAAGGTCATAAATATATGCCCTTCATGTGAGAAAATTGTCAGTAGTTAAATTTCAAGGTGCGTAGAACGTTTGTTTCTTGTAAATAGTATTGTGGCATAGTTCTCCATCATATCAGTTTAGCAAAATAAGAACTGATGGCCTTAGTTACAGGATTGATGATCTGATAAACTAATTAATTAAAGTATATATGTTTCTAGATTAAGTGCTGAAAAATGAAAAAAAAAATGTAATTTTCATTTATTTTCTTTTGTTTAGTAATCAGGATACAAAATTAGAACAAGAACTAATATGATGTATTTTTTTAGAATGAATAATTTTTTTTTTCTGTACTTTTCTTTAACTCTGGTATGTGGTCGAACTAAATAGAAGCCCTGAGGCAACCCATTGTCCTTTATTCTGTATACAAATTTTGCTTAATTTCTCTTGTTATTACAAAAAGCGTTCATTATATGAATTTACTACATAATTTACACCTGTAACACTAATTATGCAATATTCCAATATTTCACTGAAAAAGTGAAAAATCATTGCTAACTAAATGCGTCTCCATTTTCAACCTCTTTAATGTCTTTAATTATGATCAATTTTTCATTTTCAACGAGGTATTATGGGGTTTTTAAGAATAAAAATCATTTTTAAGCTCAAAGCTAGAAGTTCTTTTAGTGGTGTACATATAGGAAAACGGACATATTTTGAGATAAAAGTATGGGTCATGCCCATTACCTTTTCATATTGAATTAAAAAAGGTTACAAAGTACAATAAAAGAAATAAAATGAGAAAAAAAAAAAAAACAGGAGGCTCTCGTTCCCGAGCAGGGAACAGCTAGCCAGTTAAACAAAAAGACAACAAGGAACCAATAAAGCTGAAGAAAATAAAAACTTAAAAGAAAAAAATCTATAAACTATAAAACGAGTAGTAGAAAAGCAGCATAGAACTAGTTCGGATGTAAGGTGCACCATTCTTCTAGGATTAGAGCAGTTAAGAAGGAGGCTGTGCTGCTACTATTTTTGAATATTCTGGTACAATTGATAATTAGTAATTATATACTCTAATTGAAGGTGTAAATTGAAAATTTAGGCGGTCTTGATAGAGTGTTAATAGGGTTTTAAAGTCCATATCGTCGGTTAGTATCTTAATATTATGCATAAAATGAAGTCAACAAATTTCCCTTCAAATACGTTCGTGTACTCTAGTCTACTTTCTTAGTAGTGTATACGTGTCACTTTCTGTTTTTTCTTTGTTGGGAAATTTCTAAAGCAGTACATCAGTGTCCGTGTAAGATGTGTACCAGATTGTTGGTATTACCAGGAGATTTCTTCAACATATCAAAATCATTATCAGACATAGCAGATTTGTCTTTGAGAATTTTCTCGCAAGTCCAAAGGCACAAGATTTTGACCGCGACACCAATCATTTCTTTTGCTTAATTATGACGTGATATCCCCATCCTATTTGGGCCAAAATAGCAAATATATCCCATTTAATTAAGTAAATGGACGATCAAGCTTTTGTATTTTTAGAGTAATAATATTTATTACCTCAAAAAAGTTTCTGCTTTGGTGTAAGATTATGCCAACTAGATGTACTACCGCACCGAGAGTGTCACAAAAGATCCGGAATATTTCATTCTATTTTAATGAAATTCTTATAGCTCCAGTCATATAATATTTCAAGTACTCAAGTAATCATGTTTCCTGATATTTCCTGGCGGCTTCACACAAATTAAGGTTGGTCACCTATTTGAACATGACCATGTTTGACTTTGTCTATGACTCGTTTAAAGTTCAGTACGTTTTGTACCAAACAGAATACTAGTCGACACGAGAGATTCTTCATTTATTTTTGCATTGACTGGTATTACTATATTAGAATTAGGATGAGAGTGAGTAGTGTGAAAAGCACATTTTTCCGGACCCACGTCAAAACCAAGAGATATCGACAGATAAATATTCAGTTAATTCATATATTGTGTTTATTATAACTAGAAGCGAGATTGTATCGATCACTGAAAAAAAAATGTTTGTGGAACTTGGAATTTCATAAAAGAGGAATAATAATCAAGAATAAATATATAGAGGTATTATTTTCTTCTAGCCAACAGAAAAAATTTAAAATAGCGTAAGGCATTCCAGAGATGAAGTCTATAGTATACCCATACTACTCCAATTTTAAAATAGCGTACGTACTCTTTGATTCCAGTATTGAACATCTATAACATACCTCTTGCTTTGAAATTTCTATAATAAGATGTCCTTCTCTTTCAATTCAGAGCTCGTAGACTTGTTTGTTTTGTAATTGTAATAAACTTCTTAGTTCATAATTACCTACACGAAGGATGCTCAAAGTCAGGGATGACTATTGAGTATTCATACCAAAAAAAAAAAAAAAAATTTGAACAAAAAACAGGGGTCAAGCCCCGGCCTTTTATTAATAAGTAAAATAAAAAAATACAAGTGAAGTCCAAGCACATTAAAAAGCCTTTTGGGTTATAAAAAGAGAAAATGAGATTCATTAATTCCAATAGGCCACTGTACAATGACCTTTTATTTTTGTGATTTTGTTGGGCTGTCTTTTGTAACTTATTATGAATCCAATCTTCTTTATGGATCAAACCAGAAACTTGTTTGGGCCTAACGATTGCCCTCGGCAGTCCTAGTCGCATTTCTCTCTCCCTTCCCACTAAGCTGACAGCTCTTCCTTCTCTCCATATTTCCCTCAACCAAATTGGCGATCAACTCCGATTGGATGCTAATGCTATCCATCTTACGAAAAGCAAGGAGGGCGCTGTTCTTCATGTCTCCACCGCCAAGATTTCCAGGGACCGGATCACATCGATCCAATCCGGTCGTTCGTATTAGATCGGACGGTCGAATCATTATAAACAACATCCTCCTGCTTTTTCTGCGATGAATAACAGCAGGTATGTGAATACGAACCCAAATTGCTGCATTTTAGCTTTTCATTCTTTGTGTCTGAAAGACTTGGATTGAATATATTTCACTTCGAAGTAGAACCAATTGTTTGTTTAGTTGTTAAATTGATACTCTAAACTATATTTTTTATTGGTTAATCTCATCTATAGGCGCATAGACTTGAATTGATTTAATTTTAATTTCTACATGTTATTTTTACAGTTTGTGTCCTTCTTCATATTGTCCAATTTTGCATTTTTTGTCAATGATACACATGTCGTTGGTATTCAGAAATTAGAACAATGTAACATTTCCTTGTTGGGCATAATCCATTTCACACTTCTTAAATTTCATTTCTTAATTTTGTTATCACTTTCCTACTATCTTTCCTTTTGAGCTGAATTTTGTTTGACATTATGAGTAAACATCCTCCTTTATCTATTCTGTAACATTTTCTAGATATATAGGAAAGCAATAGAAAATTTTCAATAAGCCCTGTGTATGCTCATTACTTTGATTTACTTCAGGTTTAATAATGTAGCAAACATACTGGTACCAAACATATAGGTATTTCTCATTTTTTACTGATATGCTTGGAACCTAGATCTTATGTTCTTAAATTGTTTCCTTAAATCAAATGAAAAACAGTGAACAAAATTTTTTAGGCTTTGTTGAAATGGTCTTAAGTTTTTTTTTTGAATAAAAAGCCCAGGTCAAGCCCGCAGCCTTTTCATTAAAAGGAAAAGTTTATTTACAAATAAAAGCGGGTTTCTCCAATTGAAACCCTGAATAAAGAAAAAATTAAAAAAAGAAAAAAACAAAGTTTAAGTAGTAGCAAAGAGAAATAAGACAAGCTTTAAAAGAGAACAAAGAAATATCTCTAATCTGGATTGAGCAAGCGCCATTCTTCCAGGATGAGTGCAGCAACATTGTTTGGTTGGCTGGCACGTTCAGAGAAGGTTCTTGAGCACCTTTCACACCAAGTGAAATAACAAGAGAAGCCAAGTACTTCTTTCTGTCTCTTGGTTAAGTTATTAGGGATTAAGTTATCAGTATGAGCGTCAACAAGCTGCCAAGGAGTAGTGCCTGTGAGATTTAAGATGATACTGGTAATTTGCACAAAAAAAGGGCACAACCTAAAGATGTGTCCTATCGATTCAGCAGCCGACAAGCAAAGGCAACATCTGTTGACGAAAATCATGGCTCTTTTTTGCAGGTTATCAATGGTTGGGATTTTGTTTTGCAGCAGCAACCAAAGGAATGTTTTGATTCTGGGAGGTAAGTTAAGCTTCCAAATGAGATTGAGTTGCGAGGGTATTTTCGGTAGAAGTTTGATGAATTTGTAGAAGGAGGAGGATGTGAGGCCATTTGGTGAAAGCTTGTAGCAGAGCTGATCTTGGAGCTGGTTATTAAATAAGAGAATTATGTTTTGAAGTCGTACACATCAAACTTGAGTAGGTTTGCTATTGCTGCAACAAGACTGGTCTTGGCCGTGCCTGGTGGCCCATACAACAGGTACCTGTAAATAACAAATATATGTATTAACCAACAATTGATTTTTGAATTAAAGTCTATATAAGAAAATTGATCCTAAATATGGAAAAAATAAACAAATTTATGGATATCATAGCACATGTAATTTATATTGGGAAACTAGAATGAAATAATTTCATTTGATGAATAAAAGATTATTTTAAAGGTTAGAAAACTTCAAAGCATATTCACTATTTTAAAATTTAAGAACTTTAATGCATTTAAAATTGAAGTATTAATTTGTTTGAAATTGAAATTCAACCGTGCTTAGCATTAAGCACTGAAACTATTCAGTCGGGAACTAATTAATGTAATAAAACTTCGAGAGGCATTAAGTACATGAAATAAAACTTGTGTCTAATGTTTATATGATTAATGTGATTCATCCTGTTAACCTTGAAGATTAGTTTTTAGTAAACATACTCAAGCAAGTAACATTTGATCATTGACCAAACTTTAATCCAAAGTTGGTATTGACATAAATAGATCATCTGTCAATCTGTAAATTTCAATACCCGTGCTTCCATGCCCATACAGTCTGAATGTAGTGATCCTTACGGCTGACGAATCGAAGAAGATCAGCACGAATCTCCTCCCGCAAGTTAGGATCAAGGGCAATTGTGTCAAAATTTGATGGGTGTGAGAAAGTACGGCTCGACCAGCCGCCTCTGTGGTCATTATCTCCCAGAAGGCTAGGGCCGTTTGTGTACAGTTTCCTCTTCCTTGGCTTGCTTCTCAGCCTTGCTGCTTCCTCAAGTATATGGGGTATATAAGTATTAAACACCAAGTTCCGGTGCTTTGGTGAAACACCAGTTTCAAGGAGCGTCGACTCATTCCATCATCACCGCCTTTCTTGTAAGATTTCCATTTATAGGAACTTGTTGAAAAGTATCGTGTACAGTATGCAAGTCAGGGAGTGATGAAGCAAATGGAGAGTTACCAGTACGGTTCTTGAAGAGACGCACTGTGAGGCAGTGGGTGCCAAGGTAAAGCTGCGCAGAATCATATATATTATTGGCATCGCCAAAGGTGTCAGTATCTTCAATGATGATGGTAGCTTTCGACGGTTTTAGGTAGGTCAATATGCCGGATAAGAGCTTCCTAGCAAACCTGCAAATCTCCACTGGGATGTAGGAATACAAAGTGTTGAGGAGCATCAGCGTGGCAAAGAGAGAGCTCGCTGCAGTTTGCCAGTCGACGAGCAGCTCCATTGCCGCCTTCATCATGGATGGATTCAACATTTTTTTTTTTTGGTTTGGGTTTTTGACAGAGGGTTTAAGATGGGAATGATGGAGGAGGTAATAGGGGTCTCCGTTTATCAATAGGAGATTTGGTTTTACTTGATTCTGTTAGAAATTTCAATTCTTCTTTATTTTATCTAATGCTGGTTTGGTCTGGCCATGTGCTTGTCATATAATGATGTGCTATTTCAGTGCTAATTGGCAGAGACTTGTTCGATTCATATAGTATCTTTTGTTGTCGTCTAGTTTCTCTTTTGTTACCACTTTTCTTTCTTCAGTTTACTACCACTATTGTTATTATAATTATTGATGGGTTCTTTTTTTTTTCACTATTGTTATTATAATTATTGATGGGTTCCCTTTTTTTTTTTTTTTTTTTTTCTCTTTCTTGGAACTTAAAGGCACAAGCTGCTGGGCATTACAGTCCGGTTAACTATTCTTTCATTCATTCATGATCCGGCAAAATGTAATCTAAAAGAAAGCATTCAAATTAAATTTGATAGTTTGAGCATGCTTTCATTCTATAGTCTGATTGAAAGCAAAATTTCTAGATTAGTGAACGATCATTCAATTGGATGACGAGAAAGGGAACCCGGATTGGGAAATTAAGTCACGACGTTGAAAGCATTAAAAAATGATCAATTTTTCTCTTAGACCAAACTGGTTCACTTGCTCTGATTTATACATTTCTAGTGGAAATGGTTAATTATGTCCTTAAATACGCATTTTTCTTTCATACTTGATGGGGATTTATTAAGAGCTTGCATGTTGAACATTTTGATAAGTCTTGACTATAGTCACAAAATGCGAATTAAATATGTAGAAAGCAATTTTTTTTGTTCAAAACTCTTGAGTTCCAAGTGACAAAAAATAAAAACAACTACAGGTAGACGGAGTTTTTATAATAATGATTCTTTGTGTCATGCTTCAGCATCTAGTTTATAACTTATTGACATTTAAAATCGGCAAGTTTGCGAGAATCTTTCACAAAAATTTTATAATCAAAACAATCAGATTTTCGGATTGTCGGCTATGGCTATTAAAGCATCCAAAATCCAAGTGACAAGTAAATTAAAACACGCAACGCTCTTCACAGACTAGTTAAGTTCTTTCATGTATAATAGGCTCTCAATTTTAATAAAATGGAACCAACCATTGTCAATATAATATGATCACACATCTGACGTCTGTACGGAGAACAGAAAGCGTGTCTTCTTTCTATTTTTTTTTTCAAAGATAAATTAGGTCAAGTCTCCAACTTATTTTTAAATTAAATGTTTATGAAAGACTCCTGTTAAGTTTCGAACCTGCGATTTTTCATTCAAGTTGCATTGTTCTCTACCATTAGATCAAGAATTGATTCTTGTCTTCTTTCTATTTCATATTAAAATAATTGCATTAATTTTTCGAAACTCTAGGCAGCAGCTGCCTAGCAACGATCACAACCATTATGCGAAACAAAATGAAGATTATTAAACATAATATTTTGGATAGATTAAAGTTATTCCCATTTTAACGGTTTTCTTTATTGTTGTTAATTCTTGTAGTCACCTCTCAGGTTAAATTGTAAAACACAATATACAATGCGGATGCAATTTTTCTATAATTATGGATTTATGGTTAGTTTAAAGCCAATAATTACTGCACGTTGAAGGGTTATAATATTTTTGGTAAAGATCGGATGGCGATTGCCACACAAACATATTATTGAACAAAATTAAAATTACAAGAGAAGTTTTACAGTAAAATCACCAGTAAAAGATTTAGGAATAACAGAGGAAAAGACTAAAAGTCGTGAACCGGAATCGGTACCTGTACGATTCCTAGAAGAGACGGTCTATGTTAAAGAAGCATGAACTAACCAGGAAAGAAAAAAACAAAAATACAAAATACAAAATACAAAATTAGGTATTTTCTATCTAGGTGCAGATAAATCAATCAATTTCTCAATACATTTCCCCAGTAGTCTTTATTAATAAATCACCAATTTCTCTATACCGTTTCCTTTCAGGAAATTCCGGCAGGAATTACAACTACTAGTTTGTACTTCAATATCTAAGTCTCTCCAAGAGAGGATTCTTCAGTCAACACTGGCAATTCCACCTGCTTATTTGGTTGGGAAGATATCTTTCTTTGGTGCAGTTCAAGCACCAACTTACCTAAAGCTGCATCAGCTGAGTCCCCATCGCACCCCACAAACACCTCAGCTATCTCAGCTGGTGTCACCTTTACCTCTCTGAGCAACCTTTCAATTTCAGCAATGGTATCTTTCCTGTCCATTTCGTCCTCCTCGAGACAAAGGTAGTTCCTTACCAGAATCCGAAATGCAGGTGCACCACAATATCCAAGCTCTATCTTCTTATCCATGCGACCAGGCCTTAGTAAAGCCGGGTCAAGCCGATCAGGATGGTTTGTAGTGAAGATCATCAACCTTTCACCGACACATGATGACCATAGACCATCCACAAAATTCAGTACGCCTGAGAGGTTCAATGTCTCTCGATCTGAAAGGTCCTCTTCCGTCTGCTTTTTCTTTCGATCTGAAAGGTCCTCTTTCGTCTGCTTTTTCTTTCGATCTGAAAGGTCGAGAGAGCAGTCAATGTCTTCTACAACGATTAATGATTTTGGGTTAGTCGAGACTAGAAGACTCCGCAGCTGAGAGTTGGTATGGACAGCTGTTAGTTCCAAGTCGTACACATCAAACTCGAGCAGATTTGCTATCGCTGCAACAAGGCTGGTCTTGCCAGTGCCAGGTGGTCCATACAACAGATACCTTTGCATAACAAATATACGTGTTAACCAACAATTGATTTTGGAATTTATATATATTAATTTGATTGACGAAATACATTCCATTTACCTTGAAGATTAGTTTTAAGTAAACATACTCAAGGAAGTAACATTTTTTATCATTGGCTGAACATTAATTTAAAGTTCGTATGACTGTAAATGGATCATCGATAAATTTGTAAATTTTAATTACCCGCGCTTCCATGCCCGCCCAACCCGGGTATAGTGATCCTTTCGGCTGACAAATCGTAGAAGATCAGCACGAATCTCCTCCTTCAAGCTCGGATCAAGTGCAATTGTGTCAAAATTTGATGGGTGTGAGAAAGTTCGGCTTGACCAGCTAGAACGGTTTGTGTATAGCTTCCTCTCCCTCGAATGGCTCCTCAGCCTTGCGGCCTCCTCAATAACATAGGGTATATAAATATTTAAAACCAAGTTACGGTGCTTTTGGTGGAACTCAAGATTCAAGCAGCGGCGGTCTGTGCCATCATCACCTCTTCGATTTTTGGAGCGTCCTGGCCCTGATTCTGACCGCTCTTGCTTGTGAGAGGACCACTTCATGGGAACCTGTTGGAAGGTATCGTTTACTGTACGCAAATCGGGAAGTGAAGCAAATGGAGAGTCAACGTTACGGGACTTGAAGAGACGAACAGCAGGGCAGTCAGAGAGACAGTGTGTGCCTAGGTAAAGCTGTACAGAGTCATATAAGTCATTGGGATCACCAAAGGTATCAGTATCTTCTATGATGATGGTAGCCGTCGGTTTTAGGTAGGTAAAGATATGGGATAATAAAAGCTTCCTACCAAACCTGCGAATCTCGACTGGAATGTAGGATGATAAAGTGTTGAGAAGCATCAGCGTTGCAAAGAGAGAGCTCGCGGATCGCCAGTCAAGGAGTAACTCCATTGCTGTCTTAATGGATGGATTGATCATTGTTTAGGTTAAGGTTTTTGACTGGGGGTTTAGGATGGGAACGATGAAGGGGAAGATAATTAAGGGGTCTCAATTTATAAAAGGGAGATTTGGGTTTACTTAACTCTGCTCGTCATATTTTATTTCTCCTGTTTTTGTTTGGTCAGGCTATGTGTTATGTGTTTGACTGTTTGCCATATAATGGCGTGCTATTTCTAGTGCTAGTTGGCGAGACTTCACACTTCATATATAGTCTTCTTTTGTAGTTTTGTTAGTTGTTACCACTTTTTTTTTTCCTTCCTAGATGACTGCTACTTTTGTTATTATTAATTGATATATATATAGAAGCTGGCATTACAGTGCCGTTAACTCTTCTCTCATACATCTCAGAAAAAAATAAAAATAAATAAGAACTCTTGTCTCTTGCTGTTGTTCATTCATTCAGATCAGACAAATGTAATCCAATTCAAAGGAAAACATTCAAAGTAAGTTTGATAATTTAAGCATGCCTTTTCTCCATTGTTATGTGTCGTCTGGTTCAGAACAGAATTTTTAGAAGAAGGTATATATGCTCGAAGGCACAGTAAAGTGTATTGAATCAAACGAATCAGTAATTTATAAAAATGGATCCAGGAGAGACAAAGTTTGTAATGAGGAGAAATATATTTATCAATAACTTTGAAAGTGTAAAGAAGTAAAAATTGTAATCTAAATAGAATTTAGATGTATCAAAGTGAAAAATGATTTTGAAATCTTGACTTCAATCACTTGAAAATAATCTTACAAACCTCCTTATGTACTAAGAAGAATATAACCTCTTTAGACCCATAAATGCACCAATTCACAACGCAAATATTTTGATTTTACTGCTTAATCACTTAAGAGCAAAACAATTTGGCAATCTCCTTTTTCACTCTCTTATGAGAGATGTCACACTTGATACTGGTCAAATATGAGAAAGAGTGGAACTTCTCTACGTGTCTTTTGATGGAAGAGATACATGGTATGTATCTATCCATATGGAGTATTTAAAAGATATCAAACAAATAAGAGAGTTGCTAGTGTCCAATATATAGGATACCTACACTTGTCCAATATGATAAAATTTCAATTTTTGAAATTATAATGGCCGATCTGAACCGCTCAAATTATATTCTTCATAATAAAATCTCCTTAGAGACCAAAATATGTATATATTTTTAAATTTTTTTACTTTTTTTTTTGAAATTCTTGAATATGCTCAATCTAAAAATAAAGTAATAAACCCTCCAATTTTGAAATCCGAAAAGAGTTAGAAAATTTGAAAAAAAATATAAAACTTGATTTTAAAGAAAATTTAATGTAGAGATCATATTGAGATGTTCAGATCGGCCGTTTAAAATTTTAATCGTCGATGTTTAGATTTTTATTCTAGAGTTACTCAAGAAATAAAAACATCCACTTGCGAAAAGGTGCCAGTCTTGACATTTCCGAAACGATCTGTTTTGAGATGAGACGACCAGTGAGGCATCCATATGGAGTATTTAATTGCGTCTTCACTTATAATTGTAACAGTTTAAAATCAAAAAATTCAAATTAGGAGGGTAAACTTCTGATTTGAGGTAATTTAAGGGTATGGATCCAATCCTGGTTCCAAGCTATTTTTTTTTTCCCTCAAATTACTCTGTGTTCAAGCAACAACCAAATAAAAACAACTAGTAGTATCACAGGTAATGATGTAGATTATTTGTAAGGATGATTATATGTGTCAAGCTCCAGTTAGGAGTAAAATGTACATCGAGTTTAGTATTTGTTGATTTTTAAACACGACAATTTTTGAAGATTCTTTTAAATATAAGTTTTGAACTCAAACAATCATATTTTGCGCTTGTTGGCTGCTGTCCTGTCCATTAAAGCGTTCGCAATCTTAATACCAAATTAAAATTAAAATTTAAAAACACTAAGCTCAATTTTTAAATAGATTAATTAATCATTCCCATGATAATATGATCGCATATCTGACGTCTGTACGGACAATAGTGATGGCATGGCGGTGGCTTTTTTCGTTTTCATATTAAATTATTGCATATTGGAAAATTCGAATGTGACACAAAAAATACTGACCGTCAAATATAAGGAGATCTGATGGTTAACATCAATTCCGAACTTATATCGCTATTAAATGTCTCTGTTAAATTGAACAAAAGTTTTTGACGGAAGGATAAATTGGTCCATTATGTCGAACCGGCTCTGCTTGCTTTTGTTTCGTTTGTATTATATGCCTTTTCTATCCGCCTCTGGCTCGTAAATCGTAAAGTCTCTCTTTAACCGGCTCTGCTCACTTTTGTGGAGCGTGACGAGCTTTGCATATATCCAGGGAGAGAGAATCAGAGAACAAAGCGCACAAAATCAAAAGTAGCAATAGAAAGAGAAATTGAGGAAGGGAGTGATGGATAGGATTGAGAGTTTTAGCTTCTACAAGGGACAAGGATGAGCACTGGTTAAATTAAGCATATGGACAACACGCTGTCACACCCCGACCTGAGATGCTGACGTCTTCCCACCACGAGAATGACAAGTCACCCTCGTAAGGCTAACAGATAGATAGCGGATTTTTTTTTTCATTTCATTATTCCATTTTCTTGATTTCGGCCCAGAATTCACACAACATATAGATGAACAAATCATATATTTTACATTATTGCACACTGTCTCGCACCTTTTTGGACCCTGATTCTCGGAAGGGGGAAATGATCGGATACTTCCCGCGGGAAAAAAGATATTGCGGAATAGATACCCCTCGATCGTCTCGAAACTCGATCATCAGCACCCACCTGAACAGAATGGGGGCGTTGGCGCGGCTTCGAGTCTCTCGAGAGTTTGATTGTTTACTGCAGGTCCTTTCTTTCCAGTAGGCGCAAGCCTCTACTGTTAATTACCTCTGAACCAAGTCGAGAGCACCTCTAGATTGGGATAGTCAATGGATTAGGCATAGCGGTCAATTTATTATTATTCTTACAAAAGGGACGTCTAACATCAAAATAAAAGGTGATTCCGTGATATGCAGGATGTATGCAAAATGATGACATGAGAACGTATGAGAGTTGACACGATGCGAGACTGACATATAGGGAAATGCAACTTCTCTTTTTTTTATTGTTTTGTCGTTATTCATTTCATTATATATTTATTTCTTTTTTATTATATTTATATTTATTATTATTATAATATTATCTATTTTTTTTAAGCGAAGTCTGGAGTTCTGGAATTTCTGGAATCTGGTTCTGGATGATCGTTAATTGGCTCTCTTCTAGCCATCTGACCATTTTAATTTCATTCTCCCCGAGCCGAACTCATTGCGGACCCGAAGTACTAGTGTCGAAGTACTAGTGTTCAGGATATAGACATATAAAGTCTTGGTTTTTAGATATGTCGAAGTACTAGTGTTCAGGATATATTGGAACTTCGATTTATCAACGTTTTAAGACTTTTGTCAGTTTGTTGACGTATCAAAATTTGGGTTATCGGACGTTTCTGACTTCTCAGGCATTCAAGCGTGTAGAGGTTTCGGTCTTTGAACATGTATCAATTTTGGTAAACTATTGACGTGTTGAATCTTTGGCCCTGTGACGTGCAAGAGTTTGGTTATGAAAACATTTAAACTCTGGTATTAAGGCGTGTTTCAAAATTCTAGTCACTTTGGACATTTTTAAACTTTGGTCTCCCTACGTTCTAGAATTTTTTATTCATCAAATTTTAATTTTCAGACATATTTAAAGTTTGGTCCCTGGATTCTAGAAGTTTAGATTTTAATAAGTATAGTCTTTTAATCTGGGATCTTGTTCTTGTTGTTCTGGATCTGAGTCTGAATTTCATTTTTCAGGGTTTGAGTTTGTTTCTGGATTTGTGCTATTTCGACTTTGGATTTCATTTTTTTTTAGGTTTTGAATTTATTTTCTGGGTTTGTACTATTTTAGGTTTGGATTTTCAGGACTTGGATTTGGTTTTGAGTTTGCGCTATTTGTTTTCGAAATTTGGGGGTTTGGTTCTGGGATTTTTTTTTTGTTTTTGGATTTCTGAGGGATTTGGGTCTCAATTTGAATTTCCTTTCAGGCCTTGACGGCAGTTACCGCTTGATTGTACCTGCTGTCCTGGTGTATCTGTTGTCAAAGGGATTCATACCCTTCCACTGTTATTAATTAATTTTTGTGTGGGCTGACTTGGAGGTATTTCGCACTTTTAATTTTTTGAGAACTTTTGTCATTTTAATTTTTACTTCTTTTTTTGTTGAGATTTTGGCCTTGAAGTATAAGATGAAAATATTCTTCATAATTTCCTGGACATTTTGGTATTTTATGGAAATTTTCTGGATTTCCTGGCTATTTTTAATGTATTTTTGAAGTTTCTGCGTTTTCTGAGAATTCTGATTAGCTGTCTCCTTGCTGTTTGCTGTTCGTCTGTCAGATGCTGCATCTGACGAAGCCACAGAAGATTAGAAGGGCCGCTGGAGGCTGAGTTGGTTTAGCCATCTGGTCTATGCACGTGTCTATGCACCAGGTTCATTCAGGATTGACTTTGATTCAACTTCGTCTCCCTCCTGCGCTCTTGTTGACTTGGCGACGAGAGAGAGCTTCTGCCGTTGACCTGACTCTTTTGGCCACCGTTTCGACCATTGTTAGGTTTTAAAGGATCGTCTCCTCTCCCTCTTTCTCATGGCATCTCTGATTTGCATTGCGTCACCCAATTTGGAGTACTTCACCTCCGTCTCAGGTCGGGTCTGACGGTAACTGAGACGACGATAGGTTGTCGGTGCTTGGCGGTACTTCTTGCAAGATATGGCTTCCATGGCATCGTGAGGGTTTCGTGAGGTTGTCCGTAGTGTCAATTGAGGTCAAGTTCTTCATTTTTTCTTCGGTTTGACTTCGGTTCCTTGTTTGGTCTGACAAGGCAGCTGCTGGGATCGATTTGACTCCTAATTGGTGATGACACAATCTGGGTTGGTGGGCTTACAGTAATTGTGGGCATGTGAGAGACCAATTTGATCAATCAATTAAACATGGGACCCTTTGTTTGACTGTGTTTGATTTCGGATTTCATTTCTTGAATGGTTGTGGTTTGACAATAGCAAGAGTGTGTGGCAACTTGGTAGTTCTTAATTGGCAGTAAGAATGTCATGGAGAGGTTCATGAGAAGTCAGAGGAAAGCTCTAGGTGATTAATTTGGTCTCTGAATGCTTTCTAGTCATGATATGACTATCTCGGCTTTGTAATGGCTTGGTTTGGTCTTGGCATGGTTTTGAACAGCAGTTTTGTTGGCTGGACAATGAAGTGATCTCAGTTGAAGCAATGATCCTACTAGATTTCGATAGTAGACTCCCATTACCTGCTATCCTTTGATTTATATTTTTATTTCTCTCAAAATTCATGTGTTAGAGAATATGAGCAAGCTTTTGTGATTTCTTTTTATATATGGAAAGTATTTTTTTATTTTTTTGGGCAAAATGGATTTCCATCTCTTTTAGAATTAAAATATGAACAATATCCGAAATATTAGACGCTTGCATACCTCTCAAGAACCACTTATGGAATGTTCGTAATAACTATTCCATCTGGAATACAATATGGAAAGATACAAATTGGATATGAAATATTAGAGCCAAATCAATAGTCATAATCGCTAGATCCCCTTTCTGTATAATTGCATCTACACCTGTTGTATCACTTTGCAAACGATGTTGACCCAAATACAAATTTCTCGTTGTAAGAACAACAATTTTAAAAGAACATGAATTTTTTGAAAAAAAAAATTGCATTTGAATCACACGTTTCTCTTACCATCAAATTGATTTATTTTTTTTATGTGAAAGTACTTTTTTTTAATTTTTTTTTTTGGGAAACTGCATTTCCATTACTGTTAGAATTAAAAACTAAAAAAGTCTAATTTTTTTACGTCTTTCCATTTTTTTTAAAGAAAATACAATAAAATACTATCACAGACTTTATATACAGATTGCAGAATGATATATTTGCCTGAGTAATCTAAAAAATTAAAATTCAATCATGTTTGACAAGTATACTGTGACTCTTGCAAACAAAAGAGCTGGCTCCTCTAACTCTCAAGCTTCATCAATTTCTATTGGTGTTTCATAACTATCAAAAAGCTAATTAGTACCATGTTAGTTAATTTTTTTTATGAGGACAAGCTTCATCAATTTTTTTTCAACTATTACAAAATTTTGTTCTACTTTTGCGACGAATAAATTATTTTGGAATGATAGAGAAGTTCTATATTAATCTACTATTAGTCCTGAATAATTTTTTTAATTATTCCAATAATCTTATAAATGAATAAGGCTTAGAATAAAATTCAAACGTAAGAATGAAATCTTACTTTTTATGTGTGTAGTGCACTAAACTAGGGCTTCATAGCTCATAAGAATGAAATCTTATTTTTTGACAAAATAAAAAAAATTTTCTAGTTTTAATTGTTTCATTTTGAAATATATTCCAGTATGATTAAATTAGTTATAAAAACTACATGTAATTATTTTTTTAAATAAAATTTTCATTTTGATGAACTTTATTTGTAAGATAGAATGTGATTTGTAAAATCCATATAAAATTATTTTAAATTTTATTTTAATTTCATATCATTGAATTTTTTTAATGAAAAAAAATCATGTACAATTTTTTAAAAGACCAAATTTGAAAAACTTAATAAATTTTATTGTTCATCATATGAAATCTTTATTTTTCTTCAAGTTTTGAAAATGTTTTGATTTTATTCAGTGTCATTTGGCATGCAATTAGTATTTCAATTTCTTATATCAACTATTAACTATTAATTAAATTTTAAAATAAATTTATTTTAATTTAATGCAATGTCCATTTTAAATAAAATAAAATTTTCTTTTTTTCCAACGGTATGTCTTGTTTCTGAAAATGCTACTATAGACTATCCTACAGTAGATGATGTCTTTAACCAATACAAGACTCATTTCAGTTTATTAATAAAATCACCAAACATTAATTTTTACCTTTTTACGGAGAAGCTTCACCAATTCGTTTTCTGAACTATTAGCTAAATTTTGTTCTAATTTTTGGACGAATAAATTATTTTGGAATGATATACAAGTTCTATATTAACCTAGTATTTGTCCTAAATGATTGTTTTTTAAATTATTTCAATGATTTTATAAATGAACGAGACTTAGAATGTGCTTTTTAATCCATATAAAAATATTTTATAGACATGTAATTAATATCTAGTGTAATCGAGACTGATAATCATCCCGATTTAGTGTTCGTATGTCCTTTAAAGATTTGGTGTTCATACATCCGTTTAAGATGCTAGAAAAAATAATGTGGAGACACCATGGTGGGTTCGTGTATCCGTTGAAATTTCAGCAAACTAATTATTTCTACTCGAGATCTTATATTCCATTTTATTAGACAAAACGAGTCAATTAGTGACATGTTGACACGGAAGGAGAACGAACAAATTAAGCCTAGCTGCTTTGAGTTCCTCGGACGAGTCGGACCGATGGTAGAATCGAGCGAACCATCAAGTACTTAACGAAGGGAGTATAATCAAGGACTTAACGGTCCACGGAGAGAATAACCGATTTTGGGTTATACCAATTTTACCCCTTAGTAGTGGACGGCAGTGATTTATCAGAATTAATTATTTTTTGTCCACCATAGGATGACTGGATGACCCTAACAAAAATAATTGAAACCTTGAAAAACAACAAACCGTATTTAGGAAAAAACATTTCCTTACTAGGGAGATTCACTTATTTATTCAATTAACGTTTTTCCAAAGCTTAAAGAAAGAATTTGGCTAAATCCAGACTATAATTTTTCATTTCAATGTATACCAAATGACGATTATATCTGATGTCAATAGTTTTTATTTATCTATTTTTTTTTTGGGAAGTAAATATGATAACATGGCAGTTGGAATTCATATTTATGAGTCATGACACAATCTCATGGCTTAAACTGGATCAGGAATCCAGCGGAACAGATTATCTGATATGTTCTTTCGAGAGCGAACAACTTCCAAAAAGTTCCAATCCCTTTAATTGGGCATCTCCTTTTGGAAAATGATGAAATGTTTTAGGGTTTGTCTCTCCCTCAGCACAGATCCTTTTTATAACATTGTAAAAGTGCAGCGACAACCCGCAACTTTTTATTTTTCTTTTCTTTTACTTTTATTTTATTTTAGCCCTTCTGTTTTAGCTGGGCTGGTGTGTATATTTCTGTAAAACAAACGCTTACTTATTTTATTAATCTAGGCCCATGGGCTTTAACCTCAAAAAAAAAAAAAACAAAAAAAATGAGCATCTCCTCTCCGCGACTCCGCCCCGAAATTCTCTCTGAAGAAATTGCTCACTCCTCCCTTCCCAGTTCCTACTGAGCTGACAGCTCTTCTTTCTCTGCTTTCTCTTTCAGTCTTTTTTCCCTTCTCCCTATTTCCCTCAACCAAATTGGCAATCAACTCCGATTGGATGCTGGTGCTATCCATCTTACGAAAAGCAAGGACGGTGCTGTTCTTCATGGGACCGGATTCGATCACATCAAATAAGTCGATCCAATCCGGTCGTTCGTATTAGATCGGACGGTCGAATCATTATAAACAACATCCTCCTGCTTTTTCTGCGATGAATAACAGCAGGTGTATTTAAGAACCCAAATTGCGCACAATTGTTGAAATGCCTCCAGGCCTCCATTTCAGACCAATGTATAAGGTAATGAACTCATGAATCTCAAAATTCTCGTGATCTCTCAGAAAGTTCTGAACCATTCCTTTCTTTCTACTTGTTATTAGGTGGTGTTAGGACAGTTTACCGTACTGGTTCAAATAGTAATTAAGAAAGAGGCACTGGCTACAACAATTGCTTAATAGTAAAAATGGTTGGTATAAAATGCTAAAATTATCGGTACTATATGGATATTAGACATACTGGTTTCCTTCATGATCTTTGTTTAATAAGATTCTTTTCTTTTCATCCTTTGTATCTGAAAGACTTGAATTGAATAGATTTCACTCCGAAGTAGAACCAATTGTCTGTTTGGTTGTTAAATTGATACTCTAAACTATATATTTTTATTAGTTAATTTCACCTATAGGGGCATAACTCTTTTTTTAAGGTCTTAAATTGATTTAATTTTGAATTTCTATATGTCATCTTGACAGTTTGTGTCCTTCTTCATATTGTCCAATTTTGCATTTTTTGTCGATGATACACATGTCATTGGTATTCAGAAATTAGAAAGATGTAATATTTCCTTATTCGGCATAATCCATTTCATACTTCTTAAATCCATTTCTTAATTTTGTTAGCACTTTCCTACTATCTTTCCTTTTGAGCTGAATTTAGTTTGACATTATGAGTAAATATCATCCCTTATTATCTATTCCAGAATATTTTCTGATAGGTAAGCAATCGAAAATTTTCAATTAGCCCTGTATATGCTCATTACTTTGATTTATTTCAGGTTTAATAATACAGCAAACATTCTGTACCAAACATATATATGTATTTCTCATTTTTTACTGATATGCTTCGAACCTAAATCTTATGTGTTTAAATTGTTTCCTTAAATCAAATGAAACACAGCGAAAAAAACTTTTTTGCTTAGTTGAAATGGTCTTAAGTTAAGAATTAGTCAGGCTTATTCGGTAACAGGCCTACTTTTGTTTTGTTCATATTTAGAGAAATCTATTGCCAACATTTTTGGTCAAGTTGTATTTGGTTTCATCTTCGATTTCTTTGCACGTCTTCCATAAGTTTAGTTGAAAATGCTTTCACATTCCTTGCATGTCTTTAGAGATATCTACTTTTCTTTGCATGTTTTTTAATCCAGATTAAAAAAAAATATTGGGTACCTCTTTTAATTCGGATTAAAAAATAATCCAAACTCGGATAAAAATTTTGTTCCAAATTTGGGACTACTTAAATATAGCACTCTTGATCCAAATAAGTTTATTCTTTATTCTTTGCCATTTAGGAATAACATTTATAATCCCAAATAGCAAATTCCAGTTTTATTCTCAAGCGATCAAAATGCACTCCATTGTTTACCACCTTTTCTTTTTAGAGAAATATTGTAGGACTTACAACTATTTGTCCAATACTACTTCCAGATCTCTCTGTTTCTGTCCTAAACTGCTTTCTTCACCCCCAACCATCACTGCCTCCTGCTTTGGTGGGGCAGTCAACTTTCTCTGGCGAAGTTCAAGCACCAACTTATCTAAGGCTGCATCAGCCGACTCCCCATCGCACCCCATAAACACCTCAGCCACCTCAGCAGGTGTCACCTCTACCTCTCCGAGCAACCTCTCAATTTCAGCTATAATATTCTTCCTGTCCATTTCATCCTCCCCAAGACAAAGATAGTTCTTAACGAGCATCCGAAATGCTGCTGCACCACAATATCCAAGCTCAATCTTCTTATCCATGCGACCAGGCCTTAGTAAAGCGGGGTCAAGTCGATTTGGGTGGTTTGTAGTGAAGATCATTAGCCTCTCACCAACACATGATGACAATAGACCATCCACAAAATTCAGTATTCCTGAGAGATTTAACTTCTCTCGAGGTTTTGACATTTTGCGGGGCCTGCCTGTCAAGCCCTCCTCTTTGTCCTCTTCCATCTGCATATTCTTTCGATCTGAGAGGTCGAGAGAGCAGTCAATGTCTTCTACGACGATGATTGATTTTGGGGTGGTCGAGACAAGAAGACGACGCAGCTGAGAGTTGGTATGGACAGCTGTTAGTTCTAAGTCGTACACATCAAACTTGAGCAGGTTTGCTATTGCTGCAACAAGGCTGGTCTTGCCCGTGCCAGGTGGCCCATACAACAGGTACCTGTAAATAACAAATATATGTGTTAACCAACAATTAATTTTTGAATTAAAGTCTATATAAGAAAATTGATCCTCAATCTCTAAAAAATAAACAAATTTATGGATTATCATTACACATGTAATTTATATTGGGAAACTAGAATAAAATATTATTTTAGAGGTCAGAAAACTTTAAAGCATATTCACTATTTAAGGAAATTGAAGAACTTTAATTTATTTAAAATTGAAGTATGAATTTGTTTGAAATTGAAATTCAACCGTGCTCAGCATTAAGCACTGAAACTATTCAGTCATGAACTAATTAAAGTAATAAGACTTCGAGAGGCATTAAGTACGTGAAATAAAATTTCTGTCTAATTTTTATATGATTAATGTGATTCATCCTGTTAACCTTGAAGATTAGTTTTAAGTAAACATACTCAAGCAAGTAACATTTGATCATTGACTAAACTTTAATCCAAAGTTGGTATTACTATAAATAGATCATCTGTCATTCTGTAAATTACAATTACCCGCGCTTCCATGCCCGTCCAGTCTGAATGTAGTGATCCTTACGGCTGACGAATCGAAGAAGATCAGCACGAATCTCCTCCCGCAAGTTAGGATCAAGCGCAATGGTGTCAAAATTTGATGGGTGTGAGAAAGTACGGCTCGACCAGCTGCTTCTATGGTCATTATCTCCCAGAAGGCTAGGGTGGTTTGTGTACAGTTTCCTCTTCCTTGGCTTGCTCCTCAGCCTTGCTGCTTCCTCAAGTATATGGGGTATATAAGTATTAAACACCAAGTTCCGGTGCTTTTGGTGAAACACCAGTTTCAAGGAGCGACGACTCATTCCATCATCACCACCTTGATTTCTGATGCGGCCGAGCCCTGATTCCGACCGTTCTTGCTTGTAAGATTTCCATTTCATAGGAACTTGTTGGAAAGTATCGTGTACAGTATGCAAGTCAGGGAGTGATGAAGCAAATGGAGAGTTACCAGTACGGTTCTTGAAGAGACGCACAGTGAGGCAGTCAGAGAGGCAGTGGGTGCCAAGGTAAAGCTGCGCAGAGTCATATATATCATTGGCATCACCAAAGGTGTCAGTATCTTCAATGATGATGGTAGCTTTGGACGGTTTTAGGTAGGTTAATATGCGGGATAGGAGCTTTCTAGCAAACCTGCGAATCTCCACTGGGATGTAGGAATATAAAGTGTTGAGGAGCATCAGCGTGGCAAACAGAGAGCTTGCTGTTTGCCAGTCGACGAGCAGCTCCATTGCCGCCTTCATCATGGATGGATTCAACATTTTCTTTTTGGGTTTGGGTTTTTGACAGAGGGTTTAAGATGGGAATAATGAAGGGAAAAATAGGGGTCTCCATTTATAAACAGGAGATTTGGTTTTACTTGATTCTGTTCGTAATTTCAATTCTTCTTTATTTTATCTATGCTGGTTTGGTCTGGCCATGTGCTTGTCATATAATGACGTGCTATTTCAGTGCTAATTGGCAGAGACTTTGTCGCTTCATATAGTATCTTTTGTTGTCGTCTAGTTTCTCTTTTGTTACACTTTTCTTTCTTCAGTTTACTGCCACAATTGTTATTATAATTATTGACGGTTTTTTTTTTTTTTTTTTTCTTCTTGGAACGTAAAGGTACAACTGTACAAGCTGCTGGGCATTACAGTCCGGTTAACTCTTCTTTCATAAAATTGTTTCATACATTTATGATCCGGCAAAATGTAATCCAAAAGAAAGCATTCAAATTCAATTTGATAGTTTGAGTATGCTTTCATTCCATTATCTGATTCAAAGCAAAATTTCTAGATTAGTGAACGATCATTCAATTGGATGACGAGCAAGGGAACCCGGATTAGGAAATGAAGTCACACGTTGAAAGCATTAAAAAATGACAATTTTTCTCATAGTCCAAACTGGTTCACTTGCTCTGATTTACACATTTCTAGTAGACATGGTTAATTGTGTCCTTAAATATGTCCTTAAATACGCATTTTTATTTCATACTTGATGGGGATTTATTAAGAGATAGCATGTTGAACATTTTGAAAAGTCTTGATTATTGAATCACAAATGCGAATTAAATATGTAGAAAGCTATTTTTTGTTCAAAACTCTGAGTTCCAACTTCCTAGTGACAAAAATAAAAACAACTACATGTAGACGGAGCTTTTATAATAATGATTCTTTGCGTCATGCTTCAGCGTCTAGTTTAGAACTTATTGACATTTAAAATCGGTAAGTTTGCGAAAATCTATCACTAAAATTTTCTAAAGCATCCAAAGTCCAAGCAACTAGTAAATTAAAACACGCAACGCTCTTCACAGACTAGTTAAGTCCTTTCATGTATAATAGGCTCTCAATATAATATGGTCACACATCTGACGTCTTTACAGGCAATACAGGGTGTGTCTTCTTTCTATTTCATATTCAAATTATGAGAAAATTGGTTTCTCTAAAATTATTGCATTATTTTTTTAGAAACTCTAGGTAGCAGCTGCCTAGTAAGGATGGCAACCATTTAACGAAACAAAATGAAGAATATTAAACATAATATTTTGGATAGATTAAAGTTATCCCCATTTTAATAGTTTCTTTATTGTTGTTAATTCTTGTAGTCACCTCTCAGGTTAAATTGTAAAACAAAATGTACAATGCAGATGAAATTTTTCTATAATTATGAATTTATGGTTAGTTTAAAGCCAATAATAGAACCTGCACGTTGAAGGGGTTCTAATATTTTTGGTACAGGTTGGATGGCGATTGCCACACCAACATATTATTGAACAAAATTAAAATTACAAGAGAGGTTTTACAGCGCAATCACCAGTAAAAGATTTAGGAATCACAGAGGAACAGACTAAAAGTCGTGAACTGGAATCGGTACTAGTACGATTCCTAGAAGAGACAGTCTATGTTAAAGAAGCATGAACTAACCAGGAACAAAAAAAAGCAAAAATACAAAATTAGGTATTTTCTATCTAGGTGCAGATAAATCCATCAATTTCTCAATACATTTTCCTAGTAGTCTTTATTAATTAATCACCAATTTCTCTATACGGTTTCCTTTCAGGAAATTCCTGCAGGAATCACTATACTAGTTTGTACTTCTATATCTAACTCTCTCCAAGAGAGCATTCTTCAGTCACAACTGCTAATAACACCTGCTAATTTGGTTGGGAAGACATCTTTCTCTGGTGAAGTTCAAGCACCAAGTTAACCAAAGCTGCATCAGCTGAGTCCCCATCGCACCCCATAAACACCTCAGCTATCTCAGCTGGAGTCACCTTTACCTCTTCGAGCAACCTTTCAATTTCAGTAATGGTATCTTTCCTGTCCATTACGTCGTCCTCGAGACAAAGGTAGTTCCTTACCAGAATCCGAAATGCAGGTGCACCACAATATCCAAGCTCTATCTTCTTATCCATGCGACCAGGCCTTAGTAAAGCCGGGTCAAGCCGATCGGGATGGTTTGTAGTGAAGATCATCAACCTTTCACCGACACATGATGACCATAGACCATCCACAAAATTCAGTACGCCTGAGAGGTTTAATGTCTCTTGAGTTGTTAACGTTTTCCGTGGCCAGCCTATCACACCCTCATCTTGGTCCTCTTCCGTCTGCTTTTTCTTTCGATCTGAAAGGTCGAGAGAGCAGTCAATGTCTTCTACAACGATTACTGATTTTGGGTTTGTCGAGACTAGAAGACGCCGCAGCTGAGAGTTGGCATGGACGGCTGTTAATTCCAAGTCGTACACATCAAACTCGAGCAGGTTTGCTATCGCTGCAACAAGGCTGGTTTTGCCAGTGCCAGGTGGCCCGTACAACAGATACCTTTGAATAACAAGTGTTAACCAACAATTGATTTTGGAATTAATATATATTAATTTGATTGAGCAAATACATTCCATTTACTTTGAAGATTAGTTTTAAATAAACTTACTCAAGGAAGTATCATTTTTTATCATTGGCTGAACATTAATTTAACTCGTATGGCCATAAATAGATCATGAAAAATTTGTAAATTTTAATTACCCACGCTTCCATGCCCGCCCAACCCGGGTGTAGTGATCCTTTCGGCTGACAAATCGTAGAAGATCAGAACGAATCTCCTCCTTCAAGCTCGGATCAAGTGCAATTGTGTCAAAATTTGATGGGTGTGAGAAAGTTCGGCTGGACCAGCTGTTTCTATGGCCATCATCTCCCAGAAAGCTAGGACGATTCGTGTATAGCTTCCTCTCCCTCGACTGGCTCCTCAGCCTCGCAGCCTCCTCAATAACATAGGGTATATAAATATTAAAAACCAAGTTACGGTGTTTTTGGTGGAACTCAAGATTCAAGCAGCGGTGGTCTGTGCCATCATCACCACTGCGATTTCTGGAGCGTCCTGGCCCTGATTCTGACCGCACTTGCTTGTGAGAGGACCACTTCATGGGAACCTGTTGGAAGGCATCGTTTACGGTATGCGAATCGGGAAGCGAAGCGAATGGAGAGGCAGCAGTACGGGATTTGAAGAGACGAACAGCAGGGCAGTTGGAGAGACAGTGCGTGCCGAGGTAAAGCTGTGCGGAGTCATATAGGTCATTGGGACCACCAAAGGTATCGGTATCTTCTATGATGATGGTAGCGGTCGGTTTTAGGTAGGTAAAGATGTGGGATAAAAGTTTCCTACCAAACCTGCGAACCTCGACTGGAATGTAGGATGATAAAGTGTTGAGGAGCATCAGCGTTGCAAAGAGGGAGCTCGCTGATCGCCAGTCGAAGAGTAGCTCCATTGCCGTCTTCATGGATGGATTGATCATTGTTTTGGTTAAGATTTTTGACTGAGGGTTTAGGATGGAATGAAAAAGGGGAAGATCATTAAGGGGTCTCTATTTATCAAATGGAGATTTGGGTTTACTGAAGTCTGATCGTCATATTTTATTTCTCCTGTTTTTGTTTGGTCGGGCTATGTGTTTGACTGTTTGTCTGTTTGCCATGTAATGGCGTGCTATTTCTAGTGCTAATTGGCAGAGACTTTTCATTTCATATAGTCTTCTTTTGTTGTCAGTTAGTTTCTTTGTAGTTTTGTTACCACTATTTTTTTCTTCAAGTTGACTGCTACTATTGTTATTATAATTATTGTTTTTTTTTTTTTTTTTTTTGGAACGTACAGACAAGATGCTGGGCATTGCAGTGCCGTTAACTCTCCTCTCATAGTGTTGTTCATTCATTCAAATCAGACAAACGTAATCCAAAAGAAACATTCAAATTAAGTTTGATAATTTGAGCATGCTTTTTTTTTCTTTTGTAATCCCTTGCTATGTGTTGTCCGGTTCAAAACAGAATTTCCGGAACAAGGTATGCTTGAAGGCACTGTAAGGGGAATTAAATTAAAAGAATTTCCGGAGGAGAGACCAAGTCTGTAATGGAGAGGTATTTTCATCTGAAGTTTGCAACAAAATTGTCTTTAAATAAAAATTTATTATCAATTAGTTATGATGAGAAATATCTTATCAATAGCTTTGAAAGGGTAAATCTAAAATTTCAAATTAGGAGGGTAAATTTCTGAATTGACGTGAGGTTATGTATCCGGTCCTGGTTCCAAGCTAGTTTTTCCCTCGTACTGTGTTCAACCAATAACCAAATAAAAGCAACTACTAGTAACAACCAGGTAATGATGTAGATTATTTATAAGGATTATTATATGTGTGGAGCTCCAGTTAAGAGTGAAAGATACATCAAGTTTAGTATTTGTTGATTTTTAAACACAACAGCTTTCTTAATGGCTGGGTGGCTCAGTAAATTCATTAATAAAACACGTTATAGAACAAAGAAATAAACAATCAAGGAAAAGTAAAGAAAGAAAGCTAACTATCTATCTAAAACAGAAAATACAAAGATTTTCCGCATTTAAAGAAATATGAAAAAGTTTTGAACCCAAATAATCAGATTTTCCGCTTGTTAGCTACTGGCCAATGAAACGTTCAAAATCCTACTAGCATCGAATTAAAATTTTAAAAGAAAAGCCCTTAATTGTATATACACTAAGCACAATTCTAATAATAGCTTAATTAATCATTTCCAACATAATATGATCACGTATCTGACGTCTGTACGGACGATAGTGATGGCGTGGTGGTGGCTTCTTTCTTTTTCATATTAAACTATTGCATTGTCTATTGAAAACTATAAAGCATGATCTAGCAAAAAAGTAGGGAAGAAATTGGCACTTGCAGTTGCTCGGAACCTGGTCGGGAGATTTCTATTTGATGCATCATATATCAGATACGTGTCAAACTTGATTTTGTTTTGGTTGATATATAGTCGACGTCTTAAATGGATCCGTATCTGCACCAGTTCAGGCCCACACAACAGTATTTGTGCTATTTAAGTTCAAGTTGTTTAATTAGGAAATGGTAAATAAATTGGTCGCCATCAAAGAGGGAAATGTCGCATTCGTTTCCGAGTCATTACCGAAATGTTAATTAAGAAAGTATTAGTAAAAGGTTTCGTAAAAGTGTGGATGGATTGTAGGAAAGCTTTTAGGTCCGGATCTTGATAGTCTATAAAACGATAGAACTAGACATTTTGGATCATATGAAATAATTGGCTGTAAAATTATTATATATCGTTTGATCTTGATTGAATAGTTTATTTAAAGTAATATAACTCTTTGTTTTAAATTTCTATTAAGCATGACAAATTTAAGAGGATGTATGGAGTGGTGTGCACTATACAAGAAGCAGAATTGTTGTCTTCTCCAATCAATGCCACTATACTAAGTTGGAATTCAAACTAATGCAATATTGAATACTCATTTTCCCAAATATTATATTATTTAATGCTAAAATGGCTAAGCAAAGTTAGATTGGAGATCAATAACTAATTAACAAGAAACGAACCTAAATAACGATAAATGTGAAAGAATTTTGTAGAAAGGATTAGTAGACATGTATAAATAATAATCAGTGATGCTATCTAAATATCACTGATCATGAAAAAAAGAAAAAAAATGAATCTACAAAGAATCTACAAAAAGCTGAGCTAGACCTGTAAAATAAGTTTATTTCTTAACCAATAGCACGCAGATCAATTTTCTTATTTTTTATATTTTAATCATTACTTAGAGGCGATCCAACATCAAAAAATTAAATATATTTTCTTTTTACACTCGAACTCATTCTCTATTGATGTTGTTGTCGGACTGCAGTCCACATTCAGAGAGGAAAAATTCTTTTTTTTTAAGACATAAGCTCGAGCTGTCAAATGAAAGTAAAAACAAAGGTAGAAAAAGGAAAAGAAGAAAAAAAAGAAAAAAAAGAAAAAAAAAAAAAAACGAATAGACTGCGAAGTAAAAGAGTTGAAAAGTCAAATAGTCCTGTTTAAATTGTTGGGCATTGTTTATAATAGGTATGGCCGTATGGGCAAAAGAAAAGGCCCAGTAAGAGTTTGAGAAAAGTTAATGGATCCAGAGACGTTACAGTTATTGGGTCGTGATTTTGGGAAAGTCGAGTCTGGAAATGGGTTGATTTTGAAGCAATTCTCATCGTTGAGAAGGGAACGAAAGTTACGAAACCGTTGAGGATGTGAGTAATGAGGTCTTCATCAGCAACAGCTGGAGGAACCCTTGGAAGTGTTTTGAAGCTTGCGTCTAAGTTCTGTGAGTGGGGGCTGGCATTGAGGGATTGATGAAATTGTAGAGGTCATAGCCATGAAATGGAGTAAAGGGTTGATTTGGGACTCCCAACAAAGGTAATTTGGTCGGCTCAATTTTGTGCCAATTGGAAAGTTCGTTGATAGGATTGAAATGTTTGGTAGAATGAACTAAGGAAGAGAAGGGATAGAAGTGGAAACAGTTGAGGAAATGGTTTGATTCTCTATTAGAGGAGGCTCTGATTCCTTATGAAAAATAAAAACCTGATCTTGTTGCACACATTGTACTGATGCACAGATTAGAGTATGTGGAGAGAGATGATTACACCACTCAATTACATTGGTTGCCTATTTATTTATAATTGTTTCATATATTAATAATCAGTCTGCATTCATGAATCCTAGGATGAGAAGATACATGCACAGGAGCAATTTGTTTGGATCTTGGGAGCATTCATGCACTGGAGCCAGAATCTTGTACTTCCGCTTCTTCAAATGACTGGAGGGAACCAGTATTTATGTTTACTCTTTCACTTTTCATTCTTCCATATCATGTGATGTTTCTTAGTTTTTCAGGAAACATAGATTTGGAATTTGTTCTTAGGTTTTTGGACATAATAAAGTTATCCTCATTTTAACAGTTGCTTAATTACAAGTTAATTATTATATTCACCTCCCTCTCTCTCTCTCTCAGATTAAATTATAGAACAAAATATACAATGCAGATACAGTTTCTTTACAATTATTGTTAGTTTAATGCCAATAAGACCTGCACATTGTGAGGGTACCTAGTTTTTTTTTTTTTTAATTGGATGATGATTGCCATACCAACATATTTATTGAGCAAAATAAAAATTACTAGAGGAGATTTTACAGTACAATGCCAGTGGTAATAAAGTTGGGAATGAAATAGGAAAAGAGGAAAAGACTAACAAAGCAACTGCAGACTAATCAGACTAACCTAACCAGAACTAGCATACTATGTTAAAGAAAGAAACAACAAGCAACCAAGAAAGAAAAATGAAGTAAACATACAAAATTAGACATATTCTATCCAGGCGCAGGCATATCCATTAGTTGCTCAATACTTTTTTCCTATTATTCTTTATTAATTTACCATTAATTGCTTAAAATACCTTTTATTTTTAGGAACATCCTGCAGGAATGACAACTAACTGTTTAATAGTACTTCCATCTCTAACTGTCTCTCCTAGACTGCATTCTTCAGTGGAAACAGCCAATGCCACCTGCTTCGGTGGGGAAGATATCTTTCTCTGGTGAAGGTCAAGTACCAACTTACCCAAAGCTGCATCGGCTGAGTCCCCATCGCAACCCATAAACACCTCAGCTATCTCAGCTGGTGTCACTGGTAACTCTCCAAGCAGCCTCTCAATTTCAGCTACGGAATCCTTCTTTTCCATTTCCTCCTCGCCAAGAGAAAGGTAGTTCTTAACCAGCATCCGAAATGCGGCTGCACCACAATATCCCAGCTCAATCTTCTTATCCATGCGACCAGGCCTTAGTAAAGCCGGGTCAAGCCGTTCAGGATGGTTTGTCGTAAAGATCATCAACCTCTCACCGACACAAGATGACCATAGACCGTCCACAAAATTCAATACGCCAGAGAGGTTTAAGGACTCTCGATAATTCGGCATTTTTTGGGGATGGTCCTTCATGCCCTCCCCTTGGTCTTCTTCCATCTGCTTTTTCTTTCGATCTGAGAGGTCAATAGAGCAGTCAATGTCTTCTATTACAATTACTGATTTTGGGGTTGTCGAGACAAGTAGGCGTCGCAGCTGAGAGTTGGTATGGACAGCTGTTAGTTCCAAGTCATACACATCAAACTCGAGCAGGTTTGCTATCGCTGCAACAAGGCTGGTCTTGCCCGTTCCAGGTGGTCCATGCAACAGGTAGCTGTAAATACAAAATATATGTGTTAAGTAACAATTGAAATTTGAATTAAAGTTCATATAAGAAAATAGGTCCCTAATTGCAGAAAAAGAAACAAATTTGCAGATTTTTATTTTAAGAATTATTATAACACCTTCAATTTACACAACTATAATATGAAATATAATGTTATTTGGTGACTAAAAAGATTATTTACAAGGAAAATAAATGGAAAGCGTAGGCACCATTTAACTGAGATTTAAGAACTTGGAAATTTAGAAAATATTAAATTTTGAAGTCGTCCAAAACTGAAATATTCAACTTAAATGGTTGATATGAAAGATCCCATATTCCTTGAAGATTTGTTTAACTTCAGCAAGTAGCATTTGATCACTGACCAATCATTAATTCAAAGTCCATATGACCATAAATAGATCATTAAAACTATCTGTAAAGTTTAATTACCCGCGCTTCCATGCCCGTCCAGCCCGCAAGTAGTGATCCTTTCGGCTGACGAATCGAAGAAGATCAGCACGAATCTCCTCCCGCAAACTTGGATCAAGTGCAATTGTGTCAAAATTTGATGGGTGTGAGAAAGTACGGCTCGACCAACTGCTTCTATGGAAATCATCTCCCGAATAACAATAGCGGTTTGTGTACAGCTTCCTCTCCTTTGTGTGGCTCCTCAGCCTTGCCGCTTCTGTAAGTATATGGGGTATATAGGTATTAAAAACCAAGTTACGGTGCTTTTGGTGAAACACGAGATTCAAGCAGCGGCGGTCTGAGCCATCACCGCCACCGCGTCGATTTCTGAAGTGACCTGACCCTGAATCCGGCCGCTCTTGCTTGTGAGAGGTCCACTGTATGGGAACTCCTTGGAAGTTATCGTTTACGGTATGCGAGTCAGGAAGCGAAGCCAATGGAGAGTCAGCAGTACAGGACTTGAAGAGACGCACCGAGAGGCAGTCAGATAGGCAGTGGGTGCCGAGGTAAAGCTGTGCAGAATCATATAGTTCATTGGAACCACCAAAGGTGTCGCTATCTTCTATGATGATGGTATTGGTGGGTTTTAGGTAGGTGAAGATGTAAGATAAGAGTTTCCTAGCAAACATGCGTACCTCGACTGGGATGTAGGATGTTAAAGTGTTAAGGAGCATCAATGTAGCAAAAAGAGAGCTCGCCGACCGCCAGTCGACGAGCAGCTCCATTGCCCCTTTCATCATGGATGGATTCAACATTATTTTGGTTGAAGGTTTTTGACAAGGGTTTATGGTGGGAAACTGGGAATGATGAAGGAGAAAATAGCTAGGGGGTCTCAATTTATAAACAGGATATTTTTGGGTTTACTTAATTGCGAACGTCATTTTTAAGTCTTCCTTTTTTATCTATCCATTTTTGGTGTGGCCATGTGCTTGCTAATATAATGACGTGCTATACTTTGTCGTTTCATATAGTCTTTTTGCTGTCGGTTAGTTTCTTTTGTTACCGCTACTTTCTTCCAGTTTTACTGCTAGTGTGTTCTTGTAATTATTGTTGTAGTATTTTTGGAACTTAGAACCCTCTGGCTGCTGTGCATTACAGTGCGGCAGTGCCATTACCACTTCCTAATACTAATAGTGTTGTTTCGTTCTTCATGATCGGACAAAATGTAATCATGTTGGACAAGACCCCGTATGGTGGTAACGGCAGCGGAAGCCAAATCAAAGAAGACAAGGAGGGTAATTTCGGTTGACAGGTTATGAGCATAAACATACACCTTGATCACACAAAGCATACATGTTCGTTTACATAAACATACACCTAGTGCGGTACCAGCAAGAATGAAGCTAACACTTGAGAATCAACAAACCACAGCACAATCAAGCAATATCACAAGAAAATAAAGAGAGACACAAGATTTTACGTGGAAAACCCGAAAGGGAAAAACCACGGGAGCGATCGGTGCAAATCCACTAAATCAAGAGTTTCTTACAAGTACATGGAGATCAATCAAGCTATCAACCTTTCTCTTACTCTCACTCTCACTCTCTCACTATTTGAGGTGGAATTAACAAGAGTTACAAAGAGAAATGTAAACCCTAGATAGCTTCAGCAGGGAGACAAAGAGAGCAGCTCGATACGCACAGAGAGAGCTTCTGTTTTCAGCGCATAGAGAGAGGAAACCCTTCCGTTCCTTTTCTCCTTTTATTTCCGTACTGGGCCTCTTGGGCTTGGCCCATTTGGCTTCGTACATACCAACCTCCCACTCGAAGACAAAGCTCCCACTGGATCACAGAAGCATACACATTTGATCTCACAAACATACACTTTGATCACACAAAGCATACACATACGCCTCTGGTCACATAAGCATACACCCTCGATTATACAAGCATACACCTTGCACCTCGCTCCAAACACATCCAAGTTATTCAACCAACCCAGATCGCCCCCTACATAATATTACCTTGTCAGGAGGCACCACCTTCGTGAACATGTCAGCAACATTCTCCTTCGTGTGAACCTTTCTCACGACTAGTTGCCCATGGTCTAGAACATCACGAATGAAGTGGTATCGCACATCAATGTGCTTAGTTCTTGAGTGATATGCCGCATTCTTTGAAAGATGTATGGCACCTTGATTATCACAATGCACCACATACTCCTTTTGCTTCAACCCAAGTTGTGCAAGCAACCTCTTCAACCAAAGCATTTCCTTCACCGCCTCGGTCAATGCAACATACTCCGATTCCGTGGAAGACAAAGCAACAATGTCTTGTAGTCGAGACATCCAACTAACGGCTCCACCACCGATAGTAAACACATAGCCCGTCGTGGACTTTCTAGTCTCACTACAACCCGCATGATCGGCATCAACATACCCTTCAATTGTCAATTTAGAATTTTCTCCACCAAAGCATAATTGCAAGCCACGAGTGCCTTTCAAGTACCGAAGTATCCACTTCACCGCTTGCCAATGCTCCCATCCTGGGTTAGACATAAACCGAGAGACAACTCCCACTGCATGTGCAATGTCCGGCCGTGTGCACACCATAGCATACATCAAGCTACCAACGGCCGACAAGTATGGAATCTTTTCCATCTTCAATCTCTCTTCATCATTCTTTGGAGAATTCTCTTTAGACAACTTAAAATGACCGGCCAAAGGTGTAGTCACCGGTTTGCAATTCACCATGTCAAACCTCTCAAGGACTTTATCAACATATTCCGTTTGACTCAACCAAAGTTTGTCTCTCTCCCGATCCCTATGAATCCACATGCCCAAAATTTTCTTTGCTTCGCCAAGATCCTTGGTTGCAAACCTCTTAGACATATCAAGCTTAAGAGACTTAATCTCATCATGATCATTACTTGCAATCAACATATCATCCACATAAAGTAACAACAAGGTAAAAGAACCATTCACCTTTCTTTTCATGTAGACACAATGATCATAGCCACTTCTTTTAAAACCTTCTTCTTGCATAAAGTATCAAACTTCTTGTACCATTGCCGAGAGGCTTGTTTCAAACCATACAACCCCTTCTTCAATCTACACACAAGATTAGGGTTTGATTGATCAACAAAACCCTCTGGTTGTGACATATAGATTTCCTCATCTAAGTCACCATGCAAGAAAGCCGTCTTAATATCAAGTTGCACAAGCTCCAAGTCTAAATTTGCCACCAATGACAAAACAATCCTTATTGAACTATGCTTCACAACGGGAGAGAATATCTCATTAAAGTCAACACCATGTTTTTGTCCATATCCCTTGACTACTAGCCTAGCCTTATGCCGTTTAGAACCATCGGCCTCATTCTTCAACACAAATACCCACCTATTTTTCAATGCTTTCTTTCCTTTTGGAAGCTTAACCAACTCCCAAGTCTCATTCACATGCAACGAGTTCATTTCATCTTCCATTGCTCCAAGCCACTTGGCTTTCTCCAAGCAATTCATAGCTTCTTGAAATGACTCGGGTTCACCCGCATCCGTGAACAAAGCATAAAATAGGGAAGGTGAATACCTTTGTGTAGCTCTAGAAATCCGAGTTGACCTCCTCAACTCTTGTATTGGGGTATTAGTGTGCTCTTCTTCAATGATGCCTTGAACATCATGCTCTTCCACCGGTTCACTCTCATCCTCTTGATCATGACCACTTGATTGAGGATCCGCTAGCATTCTAGGTGCAATACTAGCATCAACATGCTCCTCCACATGTCTTTCATCATCTTGCTCTTTCTCATGATTTTCCATGAACATCACATTTTCGCGGAATATGACATCTCGGCTTCTAATTGTCTTCTTCTCAATAGGATCCCAAACCCTATAGCCCAAATCATCACCGCCATAGCCAACAAATGCACACCTCCGTGACTTGACATCAAGCTTATTCCTTTTCACATTAGGAATTTTCACATAAGCCTCGCATCCAAAAATTCGTAAATGGCCATAAGAAATCTTCTTGCCACTCCATACGACTTCCGGTATGCTACCATCCAATGCCACACTAGGTGATCGGTTTATAAGGTAAACCGTCGTGTTAGCCGCTTCGGCCCAAAATGATTTTGGAAGACTCGAGTGAGACAACATACTTCTAATCCTCTCCACAATGGTCCGGTTCATCCTCTCAATGACCCCATTTTCTTGTGGAGTGTATGGAACAGTCTTCACTCTCCGAATGCCATGTCTCGCACAAAAATTATCAAAATCATTAGAGCAAAATTCACCACCATTATCGGTTTGTAAACACTTAATGAATTTTTCACTCTCTTTTTCAACACGAGATTTAAAATTCTTAAAGGTTTCAAGAACTTGATCTTTTGAGGATAAGGGATAAATCCAACACTTCCTAGAAAAATCATCTAAGAAAGTAACAAAATAACTAGCACCACCAAGGGATTTGACATTAAATGGACCACACACATCGGAATAAACCAATTCCAATGGTTTCACCTTTCTATGGGACTCATTCCTCTTAAAGTTCACTCTCTTTTGCTTTCCCATTACACAATGAACACAAAATTCAAGAGATGAACAATCAAAAGAAGGAATAAATTTTTCACCTTGTAACACTTTCATACCTCTTTCACTTAGATGACCAAGTCGGTTGTGCCACATGTGCATATCTCCATGCTCACTTGCCATGGCCGCAACACCTTTTCGAGGCGCTCCATGAAGAGTGTACAAACTCCCATCTTTGTGTCCTTTCATCAATGTCATGCAACCCTTTGATACTTTCCATGATCCCTCACCAAAAGATATAGCAAATCCGCCATCATCAAGTTGACCCACCGAGATAAGATTCTTGGTTATCTTCGGGACATACCTCACATTACTCAATCTACATCGCCTTCCATTAGCTTGCTCAAGCTCAACATCACCAACTCCAAGAATCTTGCATGGCCGACTATCACCAAGATAGACATTCCCACCATCTACATCCTTGTAGTTGACAAAATAAGAACGATCCGAGCATATGTGGAATGATGCACCCGAATCCAATACCCAAACATCCATGTTCTCTTTCTCGAAACTTGTCACACTTAAAGTCACCGCATCTCCAATCTCATCGGAAACTATACTTGCTTCACCATCTTGTTTCTTCCCTTTTTGCTTGCCTTTCAAGAGAGGACAATCTCTTTTCATATGACCCTCATTCTTGAAATGCCAACAAGAAAGTTTTCGGCCTTTAGACTTCGATCTTCTCTTGCCTTGAGATTCACCCTTTCTACCCGAGAAATTGCTCCTAGTCACCGGCCGTCCCCTATCAACCGTCAATGCCTCACTAGGCCCGGTTTCCAATTGGGTAGTAGCCTTCCTAGTTTCCTCATTCATCAATGAAGCAACAACATCACTCAATTTGAATTGATTGCCCATTGTGTTAGCAACGGTAGTCACAAGAGTATCCCAACTTGTAGGTAAAGAGCTCAAAAGTAGCAAGCACAAAACCTCTTCATCAAGGTTTACCTTCAAGGACTTCAATTGAGCCGCAATTGAGTTGAACTCACTTACATGCGTTCTCATTGATATGCCATCCTTCATTTTCAAGAGAAATAACCGCTTCATAGCATGCATCTTGTTTACACCCGAAGGTTGCTCATATGATCGCTCCAATGTGGTCCAAAGCTCATGAGCGGTCTTACATTGATAGACATCAAACAAGATAGATGGTGAAATACACGGCCTTATAGCCGCTAAACACTTCCGATCTAGCAACTCCCATTCATGATCCTCCATATGGATAGGTTGTGCACTCGGTCCCATCAATGGTAAATCCAAATCTCTAACCACCAAGTAATCTTGCATTAACATTTTCCAAATTGCCCAATTGCTATCATTCAATTTCTCAAATTCCATAGCTTTCTCCATTCTATTACCACACGTGCAAACCACCGAAAAATACACAAGCACTTAGGTCTAAACCGAACTAAGCCTCAAACTCCTATTCTCAACACCAACGAGCCAACATGCTCTGATACCAGTTGTTGGACAAGACCCCGTATGGTGGTAACGGCAGCGGAAGCCAAATCAAAGAAGACAAGGAGGGTAATTTCGGTTGACAGGTTATGAGCATAAACATGCACCTTGATCACACAAAGCATACATGTTCGTTTACATAAACATACACCTAGTGCGGTACCAGCAAGAATGAAGCTAACACTTGAGAATCAACAAACCACAGCACAATCAAGCAATATCACAAGAAAATAAAGAGAGACACAAGATTTTACGTGGAAAACCCGAAAGGGAAAAACCACGGGAGCGATCGGTGCAAATCCACTAAATCAAGAGTTTCTTACAAGTACATGGAGATCAATCAAGCTATCAACCTTTCTCTTACTCTCACTCTCACTCTCTCACTATTTGAGGTGGAATTAACAAGAGTTACAAAGAGAAATGTAAACCCTAGATAGCTTCAGCAGGGAGACAAAGAGAGCAGCTCGATACGCACAGAGAGAGCTTCTGTTTTCAGTGCATAGAGAGAGGAAACCCTTCCGTTCCTTTTCTCCTTTTATTTCCGTACTGGGCCTTTTGGGCTTGGCCCATTTGGCTTCGTACATAACAAATCCAAAAGAAACATTCAAATTAAATTTCATATTATGAGCTTGCTGTTATGTATTGTCTGTTTCAAAACAGCCTTCAGTGAACGACCAATTAATTGGTTCCTGAGTATATAGCCACAAGTAGGAAAACAGCCTTCAGTGAACGACCATTTAATTGGTTCCTGAGTATATAGCCACAAGTAGGAAATGAATGTACCAGTTGAAATCATGAAAAAGTAAAATCAATTTTCTTTAATCGGTTCACTCGCTGTGATTTATACAGATCTTTCTCAATGTTCTTATACGCAATTTCCTTCATCCTTGAAGCACAAATGCACGTATAATTTTGTACCAAGCTGTTATTTATTTCTCAATATTCTGTTTCAAGTTCCAAGGAAATAGAAAAGGTACCAACTTGTAGCGGGGGTCTTTTTGGTGAATCTTTTATAACTATGATTCTACGTGTCGTGCTCCGGTTAGAGCAAAAGGAGATACATTGAGTCTATACATTTCAATTTGTTGTCATTTGAAGACGACAAGTTTCAAGGAATCTTTCACAAAAAGTTTAAAACCAAACATCAGAATTTCCGGTTTGTTGGCTACTGGTTAAGTAGCTATTTAAGCGTCCAAAGGCCACGCACCAATCAAATCAAAACACCTCACAGACTAGTTAAAGTTCTTTTCACAGTTAAACACAATTTTAATATTAATCAGTGCATCATAATATGATCTCATATCTGACGTATGTGCGTTCAATAGAGCCGTCGCTTCTTTTTTTTTTGATAAATTATAGCATTGTCTATATTGTTTATTGTAAAGCAGAACCGCGATTATCTTTAATATTATTCAACTTTCTAGCATTGTCTATATTGTTTATTGTAAAGCAGAACCGCGATTATCTTTAATATTATTCAACTATTAGAAAGTTGAGGAAGGTTCCGCTACCAACATTTTGGTTGCCCCAAAACACCAACATTTTACTATTTAGTTACTTTCTCAAATTTTAAAATTTAAATGTTAAATGTAAACCATTGATCTTATTTAGTTTAACGAGCGATGCGTTTTCATATAAATTTTGTAAATTTTGGAGTTTATTTGATGCTCGATCAAGAGATAGTAAAACAAACGAACCTTGTTAACTATGATAGATTCATTCTAATACGTTCATGTTTTAGCCTTTGATCGAGTATCAAATAAACTCCAAAATTTGCAAAACTTATATGAAAACGCATCGCTCGTTAAACTAAATAAGATCAACAGTTTGAATTTAACGTTTGAATTTTAAAATTTGAAAAAGTAACTAAATAGCAAAATGTTGGCATTTGGTGGCAACCAAAATGTTGGTAGCGGAACGTTCCTCTAGAAAGTTTTAATAGTATTCTTTAATTTTAAAACTATTAATCGTAACAGCGCATTTTTAGAAGTGCGATGTTATAATTGTTCTTCAAATATACGATCATAGAGATATAATCGTTTTTATTACGTGCGATTATATAATGGCCTTAATTTATGCATTTCTGAGAATCAAATAATCTAAGTTTTGAATTTTATTAAGGCGTCCTTCTTGGCAATAACAATTTCTCCTAATTTGAGAACAATTGTCAAGGAACCCTAGAAAATAGTTAAACCCTGTGAAAAGGAAAGTATCCGTATATGTATAAAAGGAAAGTATCCTAACAGTGACCTGCAGCTGTGCAAACTATACCCATTTTCGTGTTAAAATTTTGCTGTGAAACAATTTTTATTTTCCGAAAGTCGCTGTGAAATAAACATTGTTGGGATGTTTTATCCAGCGAGCTAATAAGAGAAGAATGGGACAAATTAGAGTAGATATGGCATATCGTTGAAGGATTTTATTCCAAAGTTTGACAGCCGCTGTCAAACCTTCGAAAAAAGAAGGATTTTATTTCAAAATGAATCATAACAATCAGATTTTAGAATTGACTAAGTGGCTATTAAAGCCCCCAGAAGTCCAAGCACCAAACCAAATTAAAACACGCAAAGCCCTTCACAGACTAGTTAAGTTATATTCACATTAATTCAGCTCACTGTTAGTATTAATAATTAATCATTGCCATCATAATAATATGATTTCATATCTGACATGTCACCTTCACGTATGTGCGGACAATACAGGCGTGGCTTCTTTCTCTTTCATGTACTAAATTAGTGCATTGTCTATTGTAAAGCAGAATGTAGCAAGTAGGAAGAAATTGGCTCTTGAAAATTGAAATTGCTCGATAGGTACTTCGTTTCGAAGCTTTCCATCTTGTGCATATATCACGTATGTGTCAGACTTGGATTTTCTTTAATTGAAAAAACTGACGTCTTAAACGGGTCCATATATGCACCAATTATTCTGACCCACACAACAGTACTTGTTCATGAGAAAAAAGTTACTTAAGTCGCTATCAAAGAAAGGAAATGTCGCACTCATGTCCGAGTCATGAAACCAGTATGTCATAAGAAATTATCAGGAATGTACGCTAAAACTAAAAGAGGGATGGCTTGTAGCTGTAGGAAAGCAAATGGATTTTGATCTTGAACTTCTATAAAACGACATAAGAAACAGCTATAAATGTGGTGCAAAACACCATTATAATATTTAATATTTTACATGGGTTTGTTCTTCATTGAATGATTAATTTATGTAAAATAATAACAGATTGTTGCAACCAGACTCTCAAAAAAAAGATTTTTGCATTCCAAAAGTAAGGACCTGAAACGAAATCTTATTCTACATATCAATTAATCAAACCAGTATTACATATTATAGTGTTCTAGTATAAATTACAAAAATGCCAATTTAAGTGGATGTGTATGGAGTCGTGCCTACTAATACAATAAGCTGAATTGTTGTGATAACAAATTAATGCCATTATATTAAATTAAAAATCAAATTAATAATATAACAAATATGCATTTTTCGAACCATTATAAACAGAGATATTAAGTAATTGACAACAAGCAAAATGTGGAAGCATTTACTGTTCTTAATTAGAATTCGTTGGCTGTATTTTTTTCGTACGCATGCTTTTGATTTGGTTCTGTAATAGAGTTCTTCAGAGATTATGAGTTTCAGCTCAGATATGTCTTGTCACAGTCATCGCTATTTGCTTTTTCTTCGTGCTCTTTGGACTCTGTAGGAGGAGCTTAACACCAGACATTTCAGACTGTTTCAAGACCTCCTAATCTGCTGTTCACCTATGTGTTGAACGAGTGGTTTTTGTTTCTTAAGCACTAAGGTTGAAGCCAGTGAGGTCGGTCTTCGAGTGGAGACTGGAGAGTCAAGCAAGTTATCCTGTTTTTACCTTTTCTCTTAGTAGCTGTCTTGCTTTAATTTTTCTTTTCCTGTTTACTTTTGCGTCTTGACAGCAACCACCAAGTATCTCGAAAATGAAAGGAAGAAATCTACAATAGGCTGAGGAGCATGTTAGTAAATTAACAATACAAAGGATCGATTCCTTTATAATTCAAAAAAAAAAAAATGACAATTATTAAATTTTGTGGTAAGTGGTAACAGATGCTTTTTGGTAAACCATGGCCTAATTGTGCTACCCATCGGCCCATTTACGCACAATAAAGAAAACGGTCCAAGATCAATCTCTGTGGGATCTGCTCATGCATATGAACAAAATAAATTCAATTATATCTTGGTACTATATGGGCTAACTGCTAAGGCTTGTATTGTGTACTTGGACCTACAAATACTGATCTGCAATGCAATTTCATTCTTCTGAAAATCCCTTGAGTTGACTAATCTATCCTTTTCTTAATGCAATTAATCTGTTTTAATTCATTTCACCTGCTTGGTGTGTCCCATGTTCAGAGACTAGTCTGGCGTCTCAAAGCCTAAACCCCTAAAGACGATTTTGGTTTCCCTCGAAATCTCTCTTGCGGCAGTAAAAACTGATTACTACACGCTAGAGAGAGAGAGAGAGAGCGAACAAGCGAGTGAGCGACGTGTTAAATTTCAGGGGAGAGAGAGATGTGCGGAGGCGGAGCGGCCGAGCGGCTCGGGACTCGGGTAACACTGTAAGAGAGAGAGAGACAGTGAACAGTGAAAGCTGGATTTGCTGAGGCGATTCGCTAGAGAAAAAAAATGAGGCAGGCTCTAACAGGCACCTTTCGACTTTCGTACCTGAGAGGTTATAACATTACCTGGCCTGGCCTGATAATACTTTGGGCTTAACAGGCCTGTTATAATTTCGGGCCGGAGGAATTGGCTCTGCAGGCAATTCAGGTAAGGCGGGTAGACAGACTTTCGGTCTGAACGCCCATCCGGCCAGAATCCAGATCCTGTGTCGCGCGGCACGCGTACAGCGCGGGCTGTGGGCTGTCTGATCTGAATCTGATGGCTATGGGGCCCCGTGCATGTAACAGATTGATAGGCCCGAAAAAAAATGCACCGCCCGATCAAAATCGAACGGCTCGTGGAGGTGCGCTACACGCGTGCCGCGCGACATAGGATCAGGGTCCATCCGGCCATCCCTAGATTTGAAAGAGGGAGAAAGATCGGCTAAAGAGTTCCCACGCCAACGGCTCTTATCCAAAAAAATGGCTGAAATGGTATGAATATTAATTATTTACCTATGGATAACTCGATGGCCGTGTCCCTATTACATGAAATAAACTATGGAGTATAGCCTCCGTTTAAGTCAATTTATCTCTATAGGAAAATAATATACAATTGACAAAAAATTTTATCAAATTCCAAAAATAAAATAAAATTGTATAGTAATAAGTTTTTCTCTAGTACAAGATTTGTAGCATATTCTAAACTGTTCGTTTAAGATATGACTGTGCAATTAAAACTAACCTTTTACCATTTTCAATGAATTCCGGCCAACTTATAATCACTGAGGTACACTTTTAAATCCATTTTTGGTAATCAGCGCAACAAAAACGCCTTAATTTATAAGTTCTAAAATACATGAAACCTTAGTTAATTACAAAGATTGTTATTCTCCTCCATTAATAAAAAAAAAATGCACTGGTAATTCTAGGTTAGACCGACGGTCATATATAGTCCTTGCAAGGCGAGCCGGCACAAGAAATACCCTAAAAAGTGTTCTCTTCAATTAAATTTACAAAAGAAATAGCAATATGTAACAAATTAATAATGATAGTTGCCCAATTTTCCTTGCCATAAAAGTATTATTTATATATCATTTGGTGAAACTTACATGTTTTTTTAGAGCTCTCCATCATTTAAGTATGTAAATATTCGTGCATGCATAAATGCGAATCTTAATGCAGATGAAGACTTCTAATTCGTCATGTATATTTTTAGGTCAGATAAAAGAAAATGCTATCTCACGAATCAAGAGTTATGAGATCAGAAACTAGTCCGTGTGTGACAGTAAAGGCTATCATGCCTATAATCATGCCTAAATCATTCAACAGTCCCGCCCCCCAATCCAACAGAAAATGAAATGAAACAAAGAAATCAAATACAAACTTCATGTCATTTAAATAATAAAGTTGAATCCTGACGTTGATCCTGTTCACTGACCCATTTAATTGCCGAATTTGTTGCGCGATTATCGAGGCATCATACCTCTCATTAATTCGGTATGGCCGTATGCCCGTATGGGCTCTTTGACAATTTTACTTCGGATCCTTTTCTTACTTTTGGATCCGAAACCCAAAGACAGAAAAAGAAATTCATCAAAGAGGTCCCCTGAAACATACTCATTTCAGGACTTGCTTTTTAAGAAAGAACAAAATTTTCTGACCCTGCTTTTCAAGGTTTTAAATGTAAAAGGCCTGTGCTCAATCAGAACTTAACTGGGTCAGAAGTGGATTTCTGGCATGGTAAAATGTAGATCCGACCCGGGAAAGAAGGGAGACAACCACAAACAGACAAGGAGTAACAGAATAGACAAGATGCAATCCAGGTGTTATAAATGGCTGGTCTGGCAGCCTTTTCAACCTACTTGAATTCCATTATCAATGTCTCTCTGTACAACCAGAACAAGGAAAAGTTTAAGTGCAATCAGTTTTTTACTAGGTTTAGGTTCCTTCAATTGAAAACTGCAAATACACAACTACAAGCGATTCAGTTCCCACTTTCTAATTACATATATATTATGATAAAAAAATTTAAATTTTTATTACGTATATAAATATTTATAATTTAAATGACAATTGTGAATCTTGTTTAAGATCACAATTAATTAGTATGGATAAAATATAATACATTTGATTTTCGTTTAGTAATTAGTATACATAGTCAACAGTCTAGTAGTTAAACATTATGCTTCAAAATCTGACTGATAACTAGATCATTTATAGATATTTAAAATTAGATATGTGATATTCATTTTTTTTTTTTTTACTTTTTTCCATTTTCATTTAAATCAGAAGAAGGCTAATATGTTAAATCATTAATGGTTATAATTACTTTTTGTTGTTTGCTATATTACTTATGAATTTGCATCAAATGCAATATTCTAAATAAGATAATATTTGATGAACAAATAATTCATGCGACGCAGAATAAAACTAACATTTTGATCAACAAATCGTAAAATCAATCAAATTTTACATGGAACAAGTAAATTAGTAGATTTTGGTGAAATGTTTACGTGCCCAAGATGAACATGCTCGTGCAAGTTTGCCAATGGTCAGTAATAATAAATAACTCTTCCATGTCAGTGTAGTCTAGTTCAACATAGATTGGACTTGGCCACTTAGGTAGTTCATATATAGCGACATGATATCCATAAGTCAACATGTATTGCACGGGAAAATTGGTCCCCTTGTGGTCATGGAGATGTAGCTAACAGTATTTTCCACTTCTCTTCACAGGCCATTGGCTATTAACATGAAAAGATTTTATCCCTCTCACAAGGCCCACCACCTTATTGATTATTTAAGGATCATTAATTTTATCACCTCGAGGGCTTGAAACATCTCGGAATGGCAAAAGTACATGGTTATTTTCTAATTAATGCGTTATAATTCATAAAGAAAATTTGCAGAATGCGCCAATAATTCAATTCGTTCGAATTTTCATTTTGAAGAAATTTCCTTTCTATTTAATAATTAAGTTTTTGACACAAGATCAAAAGCGAAGGAGAGAAAATTAAAAGAGTATCAGCACTACACTTGTCTTCAAATCATGACGTAAAATTCATTGAAAAAAAAAAAAAAAGAAGAATTTGTACAGAAAGGGATTGATACAGGTGCCAAGATGTTTCAACCCAATTCTTCCACCTTTTTTCCAGAGAAAAAAAAAAAAAAAAAAAAGTGGCATAGAATTTTGTTCTGACTAGTGCAACTAAAAGCACGGTATCTAAGTGGTGGACAATAATAGAATCATCGAAAGAGAACTTTAATTTATGAATTTTCAATATATATTCGAAGCATTTTTTCATGCAAGAGTTAATCAGGATTTAAAACAGAATAAAAAATAGAAAAAAAGAAACATAGGTACAAATTTATATATTAGCTAGGCTTTCCGAATACTACGTGTCTAGGTTTTGTGCCTACGAGCTTTTCAAGCAGAGAAAAATAGAAAGGTTTGGAAACAGCACAAAATAAATGAAACAAACTACACAAAATATATACAAAACAATAACACGCACCATACAAAACATCAAAAGACGCAAATGGCATCACAAAAACTAGAAGGCAATAACTATCTTCAAAGAAAAATATATATATCAAAACGAATTTAAGTAGTCGCTTTCATTCATACGGGCGATCTTAAAAAGGCCTACCACGTACACCAAAAATAGGTGACCTAACAGAGGCGAACATGTACTTGTACGAATGATATGATACATATGTGTAGTATTTGGTTAGCAGCAGTACTTCCTGTTTAATTAATTAATGATATGTTAGTCAACATTTATAGGCCATACTGCTTGTTCCTAGGTATAAGCAACAGCTATTGGCTATTGAATCTCTCAGGATTTGGCACCTTTTTGTTCAAAAGCACCGCAACCCCAATTGATCTCAAGCAAATTTATTATTCTGTTTCATATCGGATGGTTCAGGCCAATTTTTCTGAGATTTGAAATTCAACAGCGAGTTATTAAATTATATATGGATTGTCAGATATGAAATGAATGACTTAGATAGTCTGCGTCTATCGTTATTTTATAAAGCGAACTAGCCTGATCCATTAATTACAAACCACTTTACTATTTTATCAGTTTACAAAACCATCCAAACATTATTCATTTATTACATTCTGATTTTTCCAATTTATACACACGCTATAACCCATCATGTACTATTGTATATTTGGTATTGTGTTTGCCTAAGGATATATACATCTTCGGTTAGAATTAAAAAAAATAAATAAATAACATGGAGGTGGCTACAGCTTTGACTCGTTTAAGTTTTAGATACTGTGTTCGCATTCGTTAAAAAAAAATATATCTGAATACTTACATATTTTTGTAAAATAGCTCTCCAAACAAAGAAGCCTGCGTATATATATTGAAAAAAATGCCAGTTTTACAAGAGTTATAGTCGCCGCCAAAAAAAAAAAAAAAAAAAAAAAAAAAAAAACTTCCCAAGGAGTCACAAATTTAACATCTTACTTAATTATCGGTACCAAAAGTCTGCAAAACAGAAGTCAACTATTGAATGCCTATACAACTAATATACAAAATATAAAACTCAGCTCCTCTCCTCCATATGCCACCCCTTCCAAACTTTTTAAATTTATACACAATCAGTCAACGAGTCAACTATTGAAAGCTTTTCATGGTTTATAATGCAGTTCATTCAAAGATACCGGCCAATCCCCGATACTATTTTTTGAGTCCGCAACCTGCTAGTTAGTTGTTAGAACTTAGAACACAACAGCCAATGAAGCCAAGAAGAGCTTATTCCGGGGTGAAAATATACAAAAGAAGTACAAATACGGATTTTTTTTTTTTTTTTTTTTGTGTGTTTAAAACCAATGGAACTGGAATCCACCGAATTCCGACGTATCAAAAAAATAATTACAAACATTTTGTGGCCTCGGTATATAGCTAGACAACTAATTATACAAAGCAAACTTGAAACAAAATACATTGACAATAAATTTAGCTGACTATTGTAAAAACCGATTAAATGACTATCGTAGTTTTAAAAAAAATCATATATGCTCTTTAAAATTTAGATAAGTTTTATATATATTTTAATGAATCTTGATCAATGACCAAACAATTTAAATTACCTCGAATTTTATACAGAACATATTTATTTTTTAGAAAATATATACTTACATTTTTTAATTTTAACATATAAAAAAGTTATTTTAATAGTCATTTCTTTTATCAGTTGTAGCAATTGTCAAATAAAAATAGTTTTGAAGATATCTTTCCCCGTCGATAATTGCCGTAAATACTTATTCTGCATAGACAATGCAATTTTATTGTTTTTCTTTTTCAAACTCGCTAAAAAATTTCATTCAGCGGAACTTTACAAAAATAAATCAAAAGAAAGGTAATTACATAAATAAAATTGCATGGCATGGAATTGGTCGAACCATACACACAGCATATGAAACCTTCCCCTTAAATTGGTGAGATATCTATGTATTGGCTTTACTCTGATATCTGAGCACTGTCAATGAAATAAAAGCTATCAATTTGTTAATTGAATGCATAACGTCACTGCATTAGTTAGAAAGTTGACCTCAATTGTTACAAATTTTTAATTCACCTTTAAATTCAGGGCAGGTAATTTAGTTGTTTCACTGATTATATATAATTTATACTTCTATTAATTAACTAGAATGACTTGAAATTTAAAATCGACAACATGACGAAAACTTAGAAAGCAGGGGAACTAAAGTAAATGATAGATGAGTAGAGAACTCACATTCGAAATGCTTCTGCTAGGATGCTACTGAGTATTTACAGCTTGTATAAACAATCTCGCTAGCAATTGATGAAGCCTGCGACTTCATATATCGATAAGGTCTAAAATATGCTTAACTATGACAAAGGCAATCGATTTCTGAAATATTTAGAATAGAGAAAAGGCCTCTTCTTTTTCTTAATTTTCCAATAACAACAAAAGAAAAAAAATCCAAAACTACACACAAAAAAAGAAGAAAAACAAGCAGAGAATTGTAACATATTCATCTCCTTCTCCTTCTTCTCCTCCTCGTTTGATCTCTTCTAAGAAGCAAATTGAGAGAAGTCTATCTCCTATTGTGCAATGGATTTGGACCAGTTGGTACAAATCTCTTATCATCATCTACTAAGCTATCATTATGAGCTGCAATCTTCTTTACTTTCACCCGCCTCAAATCCATACCAACGGTACCACCTGTACCAGTACTCAAAGCTGACCCATTTCTTTGCCTACTATCTCTTCCAATCTCCCTAGCAAATCCATGCAAGCTTGCATATGACATCAGGAGAGCTATAGACGCAACCATCAAGACTCTTTCCCACCTCCTCTTCATGATCCAATGATATTGCAAAAGAGGCTAGTAGGAGTTGGAGAGATGGTGTAGACTGTGTAGTTAAACTGTCTGTGAGTGTGAGAGAGAGAGAGAGAGAGAGAGAGAGAGGAAATGGGGTCAAAGAAGGCAATAACTAAGGGTCCTAGGATTTTTACAATTGTAAAGGATTCCCACCAAACGTCATTAAATTTGCTTTCAATTCAATTCTGACCACCTCAGACCTAGAGAGAGAGAAGGCACAGAGATAGAAAAAGAGACGGTATAAATGAAAAGCCAGATAAAGAAAGCACAGAGACCTGACCACTTCTTGTTACTTAAAAATCGCCAAATAAATAAATAGACTAAAATACGGTAGAGAGAGAGAAGAGAGAGAGAGATAGAGGAGACAGAGGAGAGAAAGATGGAGGAAGGTAAGAGACTTGCAGGAGGGAAGAGAGACAAAAGAGAGGGATTGAAGGTTGAGAATGGGTCTTCTGTTTCTTATGAAACCTGCATTTTGGGGCATTTTATCCCTCGTCTTTGGACCTTACTCTTTTGGGACTTTGGTTCGTAGTATAGATGTGTTGTATTCTTGTGTTGTGCTGTACTGAAATTTCAGAAGAGAACAACCGCATAACTTCAACTACCACTTAAAGACATCGCTGCACCTTGCACTGTTTTGTGAATCACCCATAATGTCCTATGCTTGATGTATTTTCTTGTTTGATTATATTATTGGCAATGGAATTAAATTGAAGCGAGTTAGGTGTTGTGAGAGTACGAACTGGTAACATTGCTACCAATTACCAAATTTTTTTGAAGGTTCATTTGCCAGATTTAAGCTAGTATTTATTGGTACTTTTAAATTTGGTTGTTAAGTTTTATTAAAAAAAAAAAAAAAGACTCTGTGATGAGCTAATATGTATGTGGAGGGATGACCATCACGGCGTAGAGTCTGATTTGAAGTAAATTTGAGCTTTTTCCCATCCCTAACTCTTATGTTAATTTCATGCATATTTACGTGATCAAATAAAGTTCCCAAAAAAAATTCAATAGAATCTATTATGTAGAGTTCAGTTAAAAAATATTGTAATACTAGTTCTTTTAATCGAATTTGACTATCACATAATTGATTAACAAAAATAAAAAAAGTTTTGAGTATTATGTTAAATTATCTAATTGCAATTTTTCTAGAGAGATAAAGAAAGTGTGACACTGAGATTACAATAAAAAAATCTGAAATCAAATGAGAAGAAGGAGAATAAGGCGAAGCAGGAATTTCAGTTTCACTTCTTTGCCTCTCTTTCTGTCAGCTAATTTGCTAAACCGCAAATTTCTTTACTGTTCAAAAGAAAAGCAGTCGTTCTGATCAAGAAGATTAAACTAAAGATTCATTAACATGTTAGATGCATCATCCGATTTACAGGTGAGAAAGTTCGATGGGAGATTGTCATATAATTAATGGTAATGTCAATACATTACGGGCTCTTCGATTTGCTCAGCAAACATGTAATTCTAGCTAGTTTGAGCTTTTGTATATGTATTTTCCTTTATTGATTGCATTTCACAAAATAAACTCACTATATTAATAAGTAGGTGTATTTATTGAGTATAAATGAGGTTTGTCTGTACCGTATATCTATTTAATTAAGAAAGTGAAAGCAATGAATTAGAGAACAATAAAGGTACGCGCGCCTATGTTGGGTCCAATAACAAAGATTTTTTAAAAAGTACTACTAGAATTTATATGGGACGTCTAATAACAAAGATTTTTAAAAATACAAATAAGTGGTAAAAAAATTTATATGCAATTTTTCTAATCTATGAGCAATGAAGGTCCATAGAATGATAGAATAAACATCTAAGATTACAACAGCATAACTGCAGAGCGGCCAAATAAAAAAACAGCGGTCCTTCACATTGACATTAATTGCTTCCACAAAAACTGTACAACTTTGCAGTTGACCCGGGTTCAATCATAAAATTGAACGAAAGCATGTTCAGAAAAAGAAATTATATGCAACGATAAACAAAACTGACGACAGGCATGTTAAGTTAGGTATCAAGATTTGACAAAAAATAATCACTTGATAACCATTTATTTTGGCTGTCTTAATAATATTTAAAAATAAAGGGCAATTTTTTAAAAAAAAATTGCGACATTGTGTAGGCATGATTCTTATGATGCATATATTATGTGTCAATAAAAATGAAAAATTTTGGCTTATGTATATCCTGTCATCAACAAAAAATTCCAATGTCCAAAATCAATGATCCTTACCACACATCATCAAATAGTATTTCAAAAAGAGATATATCTAACATCTGTCATTTGGAGCACTCTGGTCAGGTTTTTAGAAAATGGTTTTGCCTCTGCTTATTGAAAGGAGATCAAATAATTAGTGTCATAGATTGTAAGAAAAACTGGCATAATTGGCTTAATCTTCAATGTAATCGTGTAGAGAATGAAAATTAATTGTTCCAAATCTACAACTACAATTTACGAGAATATACATCTATGACCTCAGTAATTTTGTTTTAGAAATTAAACATAGTTTACTCTACATCTTCATCTTTGTCTCTCACTAAAAAGATCATTAGGAAAATTTTTTTGACGAATTTTTTTTTTTTTTGACGAAAGATCATTAGGAATATTAAGGTGCACTTCGCTACTTGATCTAAAAAAGTAAATTAAGAAAATTGTTTGGTCATATAAGCTTTATTTCCGTTGTCCTGTGGGGTTATACAAAAACTAGGTTTTCCTAAAAATAGAAAATAGTTGTGCTTCTAGGGGTACACATGAAACTTTCCCACATTGTATTTACTCAGCTAGTAGATGTTCCACGAAATTCGTACTCACTAACAAGCTTTAAAGAAAATAAATAAGAGAGATTAAAGTATAATTTTAGAAGAGAAAATTTGGTAGATGAAGAGATTTTTTTGGAGAATACCAGGAGCATCTACGGATGGTTTCCTTGGAGTGTAGTGTCTGGTTTGTAGCATCAGAATCCTGCAACAAAAACGTACAAAGTTATTCTGTGATTCTATCAGCAGTTGCAGTTGGCGCGCACTTGCCCCATTGATGGAATGCTTTTGTTTATCCAAAAACAAAAACGAATACAAAACACGTTAATAAACAAGAGGTGTGCTCCTGAAACTTAATGATCTGTGCCTCAGTGCCTGTGGCCTGTAGGTGTCGTACCTGGTAAGTTACTGGGTTTTGTTGGCTTCATAGTTCTAAATTTAATTATTTTGTGTTAAATTAAATCATATATTTACTCGGGAAAAAATGTCATGTATGTTTCTGTTGCTACATATACTCACGGCTTTATTCACTTTTGACCATGACGGAAGTTGTGGAAAAATAATGAAATTAAATATTTTACTTTAAATAATCTCAAAAGTACATACAGATATTAATAATAATAACAATCATCATCATTATCATCATTATAACATTATTAAACATGCTGTTTGGACCAAACTTTTTAATGCATATGAACAGAGGATGGGAAGGAAATTTAATGTTTGTATTGAAGACGGTAATAATTTACTAGGTGAAAAATGAATACAGCAGAAAAAATATGCTGATAAACAAGATTTCATCTCAAACTCATCAATATTAATTATTAAAAGACAAAAGACGAAAAAAAAAAAAAAGGATTTTGTCATTATTGCTGGAGAAGACACAATCAATAACTAGAACCAACTTCAATTCTTTGCAGACAAATAATCTTTAATTACTGAAACAATTCAAAAATAACCCCTTGTTCAGAAGATCATTAAATGGCCACAACAACAATGTTTAGCTAAAAAAAGGAAATGCATTTGAACTGTGCATGTTCAATGTCACTAATGCATGTATGGTCCACTTAGCGCGTTTCACCATTCTACACCCCCAAGTCCCAACCCATTGTTGTTCAAGCAAGGGAAAAGAATCCAAATTAGAATAGCTTGATAGTGTTGCTAATTTGACAACAAAGCATACTTGAAATCATTTATGAAAAAAATATAAGCACCTCCCTATTTTTAAGTGAAGGGTCTCATGCTTCCCTATTATTCCTGAATCAATTAGAAAACATAACTAATTATACATAAAACTACATTAAGACTAAAAGCTTATTACTTAATAATTTATGTTTATGCATGTTCCCTTTACTGGTGCAGAGGACATTGCATATTGGAGAGGAAGTGCTGTTATGCCAACTTCAACTGCCCCAATAAATACGATAGGAAAAAGTAGTGAAACACTAATAGCCAACATATTTACTAAACAGAAATTGAAACAGTACTTAGAAAAAAAAGGCAAAAAGCAAGTACAGAGAGTTTATGTAGACGGTGCAGGGTTAGCATTAATTCTATTGCTTATCGTGGCAGAGCTTGACCATACCGCAAATCGAAGAAAAATGCAAACAGAATCAACGAGACCAAACAACATAAAATCGACATTAAAGCTTTATTTTCTCCTGGACGACTCTGAAAGAAACTAATTAGGCCTTGCATTTTTTTTCTCAAAGACGAAAAGTAAAGCATCAGGCCGAACAAGAGACACATACTTTGGAAAGAGTCTACAAAACGAGACGGGCTTGCTATTGTACAAGTGCACATGTACGATTTTCAAAGGAAAGACGAGAACCAAGTTATATTAAACTTAACTTTCGGCCTTTCAGAGGCATCATTTGGGCTTTTAAAATTTTACCCAACGGTCCTAGTTTAGGGCTTGCTTTGCTGCTGAGTCAAAATTTACCATTTGTATTGTTAAGTGTTAACTATCCATTAAAATACTTTAGTTTATATATCATCGACATAACAAGATATTGGGATATTTTACAGAATGCATGTTGAGTGAAAGATATAAGTTCAAAATGAAGAATTTTTTATTAGATATTTAATTTAAAAATAAGCTGGAAAGCTTAACTAAATTAGAAAAAATATATATTATGATCATATAGGGGTCGCAAATTATATCCAAATAAATGCATCATATAACACCCATGTGTATGAAAATATACGAAAGCAAGAGAAGGTCGCGAGTATACCTGTCAAACGTGCGAAACGGAAGCGGAACAGTTTCCGTTCCGTTTCAACAACGTAACAAATTTCATATTTCATTTCCGTTCCGTTTCGCTAAACGAAACAAATTTTTCATTCCGTTCTCTATTTTCCATTATAATTTCATATTTTCGCGTTCCGTTTCGGTAAAAGGTATGAATTTTGTCTTTCTTTTCCGTTTTCTTTTTTAAAACGAAACTCAAAACCCTTCCGTTTCCGTTCCGTTTGGACGGAACGAAACGGAACAACATTGAAAAATGTTGGTATTGACAGGCCTAGTTGCGAGGTCATGCCAAATTTTATGATTTCATTTCATTTAAGCCTAGTGAGGCCGATTTTTGAGAAATCTTGACTCCCTGATCAGGCCCAACCCATTTACTCTTACAGATTATTATTTTCTGGATCAGGTCGGTTTGTAGTATCGCTAAATATCATTTTTAGACTAACAGTAGAGTCCACATTCGTACAAAATTTTTTGGATAAATGGATAGTAAATAGGATTAACTCTCTTTATATTGGCTTGGCAGCCGCTGCCCAGCAATCTAAAAAAAAAAAAAAAAAAAAAAAAAAAAAAAAAAGAACTCTCTTTATACTGCGTTTTGTGTGATTGAAAATTGAAAACACATTGAAATAACTAGATCAGATAGTATCTGCTGAAGATTTTCTTATAAAAAGGAAATCTAAAGATTGTTTACTAAGGCTCTGATCGGAAACAAAAATTTACCGTGAGAATCGGAAATGGAATTTTTCGTTTTCCAAACACTCTGATCAGAATCGAGGAAGGAGGTGCGCGAGAGTTCGTTTGGCGAGAGTTGGCGAGAAAATTTTGGCTCAGTGAATTCCCTCCAAAACCAAGAAATTTGGCGAGAATTCGTTTCGACTGTTGGATCTTCCCCTTCTCCGGTAGGCGATCGAACTCTCGTGATTTCCTCCGACCGCCGCCGATCGCCGGAAACGATTTCGTGTCAGATTTCTTTTCTTTTCTTTTCTTTTCTCTCGCGCTTGTTTGGGTTTCCGATCAGAGCCTAATAAAGGTGGGAATTCACAGCAAATCCGTGAATTTGGAAATTTTGATTATATTTTTTAAAGTTAATTCAAAATATTCAACAATAAAAATATTTAGACATACAGTTGAAGTAACAAATTTATTTTGTATCAAATTTTATGTTTTTTTTATTATCATATGATGTATAATCAAAAGCTATATTAGTCTATCCAGGTCATCCCAATCTTTTGGTGAAAGGACCGTCTTCTCAGACTGAGACTGTCAACTATACTTAGCAGGTCTAACTGCATTCCATACATAGGGCTTAATTTTTTTAATAAACAGTAAAATTTACGTCAAATTTTATATTTTTCATGTGATATGTATAGTAACATCACATTGCAGATGCCAAATTTTAATATTAAAAAAATATTCTTCATAATTGTTAATACTTATTGTGTAAATTTACTGTCGATTTCCATCTTTTGATCTTTTTTTTTTTGTGTCTGTGTGTAAATATGAACGATTGGAAGTTAATAACGCTTTCCATGACATGAATACTAGCATAAATACCGTACCATTGCGGTGGAGCAAACGAAATCCCAGCTGGAGCCTGGAGAGGTGCCAAATCCCCTCAAATTGGACCAACTATTTGCTAGCATTGGTCAATTTCTTCACCTTCTAGTGCCAAATAATTGACCTTTTCATTTTCCAGTCTGTACTTCGTATAGCAATATAGCTAGCCGATGGAGGCAATTAATACTGTAGTCTGCCACTATTCGCTGGTCTCCTCGCTTGAGCCAACCAATGACTCCGCTTCTCTTTTAATTCATAGCAATCTCTTTTGATTTCCAATCAACCAATGTTCTTCCATTGTGGCGTGCAAATTTTCTATTACAAATTTTGTAGTTCAGTTCTCGTACCAATTCCTGATGCACGGGAGTTGACAGCACTCAAACATAATCCCTTAGGACACTCAAATGTGACTAAAGTTGGTTGTTATATTAATACGCTGAATCAAGTTAGTTAGCAACTTAGTATATATTATTTAGTAAATTATTCAATTGAAGACAATAGAAAGAAATTAAGAAGCTGTAATAGCTAGAAAATTGAAGAAATGTTTAGAAAATCTGGACCTTATCAATTGCCCAAAAAAAAAGGAGAAACATATAAACCGACTAAATCAGATGAATTTGGCACGTGGAAGTTTAGTACTAGATGTTAAATGTGAGTTAGCAATATTTTAACCCATAATGCCAACTACATTGAATAAAAATATCATTTCAAATCATTGTGCTTTCTCCGTAGTCCGTACTACAGCAAACAAAGGGCCGGATTCTTTGGAAACAGCTGTGCTTGTAGGAGTACCTTTAACCTTTGTGACCTTTTTGCTTCCATACCTATAAAAATTGTAAAATCTTTTTTTTTTTCTCTCTGCCTGCATGCAATTAATGCCAATAAATTTCTATGAAAAGAAAAATAATACGTTATTTTTAATTTTTTTTTTTTAACTTGAAAAAATTTAAAAGAGCCCAGACTTCAACGGAAAAATTTGGTCTCACAACCAGATATCTTTGTCATTTATTGAGCAACAGCTGTATGTTAGCAAGCATAGGAATACACGTACAAAAGTTTGGTATTTGCATGCACCGGTACACGCAATGCCAAATTTGAACAGTTCAAGATGCACACACAACATAACAAATGGAGAACTGGTCGAGACAAGAAGTGTCTATAACCTTGTCCCCGGTGATAGTAAGAATGACAAAAGACTAATTTGATAACTGGCTTGTTCGGTTGGATAATATATTGGATTGGTTTGGATTGAATTTGCGATGGATCATGTCAAATTCATCATTTTAGTATAATACTTAAGTATAATCTAGCATAATATGTTAATTTATTATGGAATTGTTACAATTGTTGTAGCCATTGTGTCAAAATATTTTTAATGTAACGTTCTATGACGGATTAATTTTTCAGTTTGATTTGGATCTTGATCAATCATAACTATTTTACATTAAAAAATGATTGAATTTTCAGCCCCTATAAAAAAATTAGTCCAATGCAAAAAATTATTATTTTTAAATATTTTTACCGTACACAGACCTTTAGGATCAAACTAACACAAAACATGAAAAATCGAGTCCTCAAGTTGTATAATTATATTATTTTGAGTAAACTGAGCACATTTCAGGTTGTATATATAAAACTAGAGGCATTTAAATCTCCTTTTAATTTTGAATAATACATATATAATTTTCTCAGGACATAGAGATCAAAATAATAAATATAAAGTAAATTTCTTGAATAATTGTACATAACCAATTAAACATGTCAAACATACAAACAAAATGTACACCGAATAATAAATTTTTGGAACAGCATGTCGGATCCAGCCTTCATGCAAAAATATGGCCAAATTCAACCGACTATTCTCAATTTCAAAGCAAAGTTGTGAAGAAAACAAAATATATGGACTGATAGTTGCAGAAACTGATGAAAACAGGAAATGAAATGGAGAAAAGGGATGGAGATGTGTGAACAAGTGAAGACAACACGTGCCAGGCATGACAGGGGTCCACAAATATAATGTAACAAACAGGATCTGAGTACGTACATAATCTCCAGCTGGAAGCACCCTCGCACGTGACCACTTTTCCTCTAGAAATCGTCGCATGGAGCTTTGCACACGTTTGATTTCATCCTGAATTCACGAGTCCGGATTGCAGTTCAACGCAGAGCCAGCGTCGGTGCTTATCTTCACTATTTGTCCCGGTCTTTTCTCTCTACGTCTGTTTGTTGCTTCCTTTTATGTCTAAAAAGAATGGAAACATTTTTGTCTAGTAGGACGGTTGGTATATTATATGCATTTCATAATTTGTATTGCTCATGTAGTTTTTCTGATTTACGACATTCACCATGGAGACATCTTTTTAATTCATTTTTTTTATGTTGGTATGTATTATTCATTATAAAATTATTTAAAATTGCTCTGGAAAAAATGTTACGTTGATAATTATAATTTTAATAAGTCTCTTACAGGTTCAAAAGAGACATTTATAAACATTTAAATTAAAAATAAGTTGGGAGATTTGATCTTCAATTTATAATTTATATTAAAAAAATATTTTGTGTACTTAAAACTGTTTAATTAATTACATTTTGAAAGCAAAATGTTTTACGGATATTTTTTTTTCATTTTCATTGAAGATAATTTATTCCCTTTAAATTATACATCTATTATAAAAACAGCAAGTGAATTATAAACGTCTCCCAGTCTGTCGGTAAAAAAAATCTCAGTTTTTGGACCAGACCAAATTGAGTAAATTAGACCCGTGTCAAATAAATCAATTCAACAGATTTGAGCATGAAATTCATATAGCAATTATATATACTAGTAAGTAGGTAGCCTCTATATAGTTTGTCAAAAGAATAAAAATGAAATTCATATAGTAATGCATGTGTTTTTGATGTGATGAGTTGCAAAGAATGTACCAGATCTAAACTTTCTTATAAGTTCTAGTTTGTTCTGTCAAAAGGTTTAAAGCTGCATGCATACAACGAAGCGGTACCACTGCCTACGGGCTTCTTTTTCAAAAAAAAAAAAAAAGCCGGTACCACTTTATACTTCTACTTTTAACCACTTGTTCGAGCTTAAAAAAGGTTCTTTTGGGTAAAGCAGCTACAGCGTAGTTAAGTAATTTAGTAAAACTATTAATTAATTAGTTGGCCATTGCGAATTAACTTATTTATGACACTTGTGTCTTCGTTCTTAAGTAACTCAAGTGATAAATTTATTATGATAGTTATTACTAAGAAATCTTAAGTTCAATACTTAAGCGGACATAACAATAATAAATAAAAGCCATTTGTTTGAGTGATGAGTAGGGGAAAAAAAACTTACTGCTTAGAGGGCATGTTTGGTTAGCTTCTTTAAGCTTCTTTAGTGTGGAATAAGGAGTTATTCTTCATATTTTCTACCAAACAAGAAATAAGTTATGTAGTTTAAACAAGGAAGAAGCTTCTTTAGCTTATGACACCAAAATGGGTGGAATAAAAATTGACTACGGGACCCACAAGAAGAATAGCAATTAAAAAGAATTTTTTTTCCAACTTTTCTCGTTACTACCCCCAGTTACTAGTTTGCTCTTTTTTTTATTGCGTACTGTCATTACTAATTTTCACTAATTATTTTCTTTGATTTCAGATCCATTCTTGTTACTTTATTCATATATGATATGACCTAGCTTTGCTTGCTGGTAGAACGTGCTTTGAATATCAGGTAATATCAAATTCTTTGAAGTTTCTTATAGTTCTAGCTTTGCTTGTTTCATTTTCGTTTGGTAGATCTAGCTTTGCTTGTTTCATTTTCATCTGGTAAATAATCAGTTTCATTACTTGCAAAGTATGAAATGGGCTGATGGGCATTGCTTTCTTTTCATGAAACAAAACTAAATAAAAATTGTATGTTTTGTCATATACATTATAGTATGATACTAGTTAATTGTTAATTGGCTCTACAATTATAAATCGTTCAACACAATTATTTGTCATAACGAGAAGGCTATTATTGTCTTTTCATATTTTAGCTTCAAATAATTTTTTTGTTCCTTTTCTTATTCTTCAATATGCATAACCAAACACAAATAAGTTCTTCCTCCTTAACATGACATAACTTGTCATAAGTTCTCCTTCTTAACTTCTTCTTCTTAAATTATTCCTTTACCAAACACCACCTAGAACTTTATTATTTGTTTAGAGAAGTAAGAATTAGTAATCACATATCGTGTTATTTTAAAATATCAAAATAGCGTTACATTTCAATTAGAAAGTTGAAATTATGATGGTAAAAATGTTTAAAATGAGATGTTTCAGTTTGAAACATCAGCCGAGCTGTTTTTAGAAGTAAACATTAAAACGTTACTTTACCTTCTGTTTCGTTGTCTGAATAGAGTGCTGTGAAATTTTTAATTCAGTTTACTTGTCGAAAGGAACACCGTTGATTTTGATTCAATTCGAGAAATATTGATTTTTAGATTAATTAGTAAGGCAGGTGATCATCATACGTTTCCTTTGAAAAAAAAATAATAATAAGCTGCATTTTTTTTTTTTTTGTATAACATCTCCTTTCATGTTTATATTGTCGATTTGCCAGGAACATGACAACTAATATTATCTATAATTTTCTTTTTGTGTTTTATATAACGTTCATATTTTGGTGAAAATACTTCAAATTATGCATTTGGGATTTCAACAAACGATTGAAGCTGATCGTCGAGGTAAACAAATATAATACAAGAGGTAAGAAATAGTTTTATTTTTGTCAAATCAAGCTTCGAAGACATTAAAAAAAAAAAATGTGATGGCCAGAAAGAAATTGTTTAATTTAATCGTTTGTGTAGCAAGGCATTTATAAGGAATCCTGTACATAATTACTTCTGTTGTCTTCGCTTTTGAAATATGTAGTCAAATTTGGTCTAACTTTCTTAAACTTAACAAATAAAAAATTACTTCGATTCGATAAAGTCTGCATTCTAGCATTTTGAAGTGGATTAGTAATTGGTGGGAATTTAGAAAGATAAGTGTTATTTTTTTTTCCGGTTGAAATTAGTATTTATTGTATTTGTAGTATAGAATGTGATCTAATTGAACAGAAAGTATAGAATGTGATCTATTTGTAGTATAGAATGTGATCTAATTGAACAGAAAGTATGTGTTCGGTATGTCTGGATAATAACTTTAGAAGTTACAAAGCTGTACAGACACTATAATTTCGATAAAATACAAAAAAATACAATTTACAATTGTTAAAAATAAAAAGTATTCAATTCAATTAAAGTGCGTTATGTATTAAAATAAAATTAATATCTAATTAAAATTCTCAATTATAGTTGGAAGTGCGTAGAAAAACTGCATGAAAAATATTTAAAGTCTAGATTCATAAATCAATTGCTTCTAGCCTCCGAAATTATAAATTGGCAGTGTCCAGTTGGTTTTGGTCGTTCAGGATTTAGTACAGGAGGAGGGATTTGCATTTGATTTTGAATATTGGAGGGACTGCAATAAAAAGATACAAACAAAACATTATCAAAATATCAAGAGAGCATGTCACCATTTGTCGACTGCTGCTAGACTCATAATTGGCTCTCAAGATGAGCAATGATCATTAGATACTAATTTTATTTGTGTTAAATGATTATTCATAAGTTTTATTTTTGTTAAATAAAAATGAGAAATGTTATGGTTAAAGAAATTTTACAGATTACTCCATCAAATCCAATTAAATCTCAAATTCAAAGTTCAAATGATTGATCCAAACCATTAAATGTGCTCTTCATTTTAAAATATCCATTTCGTCTAAATTTTTAATTTTTTTTCAAAATTTTCAAGATTTTTTATTTTTTCAAAATATTGTTATTGGAGGTTCAAAACTAAATAAAAAATTTTCTAAAACTTAAAAATAGTAAAAAAAATTTAAAAAAAAAAATGAAACATTTGTTCGGCAAGGAGATTTTAATATAAAAATCACATTGAATGTTTGGATCAGCCTTTTGAAATTTGAGATAAAGTCGGATTTAATTGAACTTGATCTCCGTCAATGTCAATTGACCGTAGAGTGTTGAAATACATGAGGTCTACATGTGTGTGTATAGACCGAATTATGTAGCGTGAGGTTCGTATGAAGAAAACAGATCAACACAGGAATGATTTCGGTGCGAAATGGTTGTATTTCGGACCGAAATGGTATGCCGACCTAGCATATTTGGTAAGATATTTGTGAGATTTGACAAGAAACGAAGGATGGTGTATTTCCATATTGAAGAGGATCTGATGTGTGTCAGAAGAGAAGGAAATAAGAAGAATAAAGACAAGATTGTGTGAATTAATTTTATTACCAAAAAAAGGCTAGTTGCCTTATGTAATTTTCTTAATGTCTATTTATTCTTCTCTTCTCCCTCAAACAATGTATCTCAGAAATTATTCAGAAAATAAATAAAAAGAGTTTGCGTGTGTGTGGAGGACGTAGGCACCAAGTTGGTGCTGAACCTCGTTAAATTCTCGTGTCACTTGTATTAAATTTGTGTGATTGTTTATTCTGAGATCCTCGTGCTGAGCAACCCTAAAGTGCACGGTTCTTGTGCAGTTGCACTTGGATCGTGCCTCCTCGAACCTTAAAACTCAACTTCCGCAACTCCAAAACTCAAATTCTTAACATGGTATCAGAGCGTGGTTCAGAGATGGGAGGACAAAACGAAGGCGATGGAAGGCAAACAACGACTCGAGGCAAGTGCAAGGAAGGTGTTTCTTCAACCAAAAAGGTGTATGGAGATAGGCAACCGTTCGAGTAGCTTTCTACATCGACTTTGGAGCACGAGCATGGGCATCGACTACATCAAGTAGGTGCTACCGAATTGCATGAAGTTGTCATGGAGGTATCGTTCGAGTCGAGCGATTTATGACAAGTGCATGGTGCAAAGGTAACTGGATTTAAAAAAAAAAAAAGTAAAAAAAAAAGGAAGAAAAACATGAAAAAGAAAATGAAACAAAAAAATTGATGAAGTCACGTAGAGAGAAAAAAAAAAAGAAACGTTTTTGTCATGTAAGAAAAAAAAAAGGAAAAAAAAAAACCGACGTGGTAAGAAAAAAAAAAGAAAAAAAAAAAAAGAAATGTTGTATTTGTGCCGAATTGGTATTTCCATGTATTTTGGAAACGTGAAATTGATTTTTTGGCATAAAATTTAATTTGCCATTTTTGGGAAAGCCGAGATGTTTCGGTTTTTTGGAAGTTTATTTCCATGTTATTGATGGTGTGTATCATGTATGTATAAAAAAAAAAAAAAAAAAAAATTCGGGTGAAAAAGGAAGAAAAAAAAAAAAAAACTTATGGTGACCCGAGTCGGGTCCAAGTACAATATGTTGTCGTAGAGGTGTTGCTCGAGTTGTGTGACTCATGAGCGGTGATTGGAGCCTAACCACATCCATAAAGAAGGAGATGTCAAACCACAACAAAATAAGGTATATGTTTTATGTTATAGGAGATTAAATCAACAAAGTTTGATGGTTGTGTGACCATGATCTGTCTAGAATACCAAAATAATTGTCTGTGAAGTTTGTATACGGGTCAAGCATCATCTGGAAATCAAATCATGTGAAAAATCAAAAGAATTCAGTATGGAATCAGGGTAATTCGGTCCGAACTGAGGTTGTTTCAGTCCGAAATTAAGGGAGTTCGGTCCGAAATTGAAGGTAATTTGGTCCGAAATCATAGTTTGGAGACTGTTTTTTGTGCTAAAATAAAAGAAAAAAAATATGGTGATTCAGATAGGTGTAGTGCAGTATAGCAGACAATTAATGGTGTAATGTTGTGGTGACTTGTTTAGAAATTTTTTGATTATGTGGTAAAATTGTGGTTTTGGGTATGATAAATGCGACAATAAATGAATTTCAAATGGCCCAAGTTGGGTTATGAAGGAGGCCCAAGTCAAGTCTAAGGAAATGATCAAAGTCGGGTCCAAGAAAAGGGCCCAAGTCGGGTCCAACAATGTGGCCCTAATCGGGTTAAAATAAGCAATTTGCATGTGTAACCAAATATCTCTCTCAAGGGGAGAGCAAAATTGAGAGACATCTTTTGTATCAATCAAGACGTGGCCCATGGCGGGTCAAGAAAAGAGGCTCAAGTCGAGTCTGAAAGATTCTTCGAGTAGAGGAGCAAGATGTCTTCAAGTCGAGGGCATGTGAAGTCAAGAGTTGTAACCGAGTATGCAAGCCACCAAATATCCCTCTCAGGGGGAGTGTTGAAGTGAGAGAAATATTTGGTGTCCAAGGTGGATATCAAGAGTATAAGGATGAGAGAATATAATCAATGTGAGACAAGTGGCTCTAGTCATGTCATATGGTCCAAGTTGGGTCAAGTGGTCAAGTCGAGTCAAGACTTGGACCTTAATCCAAAAGAAGAAGATCATGAGTAATCTATTTGGTGTAAGGTTAGTAATTAAAACAATATCTCTCATGTGTGACGGTATGAAATGTGAAGGTGGCTTGAGATAAAGGATTACTTGACTTATGTGCACGGGGCGTGCCAAGAAGGCACGGACCGGGCAAGATGTGTTTGATGCAAGGCGCTAGGGTCTAGCACAAGTTGTGTGACCCGTGCCAATAAAAGAATTTGGTCCATGTGACGGTGTGTGCCGTTGTCGTGTGTGCGACTCATGGATGATTTGAAATAAGAACTTTGTGGCATGTGTGTACCAATGAAGACAAAAGGTGTGTACCTTAAAAGACAGTGTGTACCGGTGTGCAGCACTCCACGCAAGTGAGACATGACGAGTCGTATATGTCCACTTGAGGGGGAGTGTGAGAAAGTGCTGCATAAGATCATGCTCTAGATTGAATGCATGGCACTTAACAAAAAAAGAGCAATGTTGATCAAAGTTAGAAAATAAGGAAAAGAATCAATCACGGATACCAAGCCCAACAAGTAATTTGGCAAGTTGACATTTCCAAGTGTGTACATGTCAACTTGAGGGGGAGTGTTGAAATACATGAGGTCTACATGTGTGTGTATAGACCGAATTATGTAGCGTGAGGTTCGTATGAAGAAAACAGATCAACACAGGAATGATTTCGGTGCGAAATGGTTGTATTTCGGACCGAAATGGTATACCGACCTAGCATATTTGGTAAGATATTTGTGAGATTTGACAAGAAACGAAGGATGGTGTATTTCCATATTGAAGAGGATCTGATGTGTGTCAGAAGAGAAGGAAATAAGAAGAATAAAGACAAGATTGTGTGAATTAATTTTATTACCAAAAAAAGGCTAGTTGCCTTATGTAATTTTCTTAATGTCTATTTATTCTTCTCTTCTCCCTCAAACAATGTATCTCAGAAATTATTCAGAAAATAAATAAAAAGAGTTTGCGTGTGTGTGGAGGACGTAGGCACCAAGTTGGTGCTGAACCTCGTTAAATTCTCGTGTCACTTGTATTAAATTTGTGTGATTGTTTATTCTGAGATCCTCGTGCTGAGCAACCCTAAAGTGCACGGTTCTTGTGCAGTTGCACTTGGATCGTGCCTCCTCGAACCTTAAAACTCAACTTCCGCAACTCCAAAACTCAAATTCTTAACATAGAGTTTCTCAATATAAATTATTTATAATACATGCAAACAATGTTTATTGATATCATTATGTGATTTACCTTATCGATCTGACATGTAATTGTTGATATCATTTAAAAAATGTTTATTGCTAAATCTATCATAAATCATTTTATTTTAATTTACGTAAAAATAAAATATCAACATATTTTAATTTAACTAGAACACAAAAATCGTTAACTATGCAGTATTCTTTTCTCTCTTTCATTCGATCAATGAGTTAAATTTTAGTACAGAAAAGAAGATAATATGACTTCAGAATTAAACAAATAATTTAGGTCAATAATTGGACATCCGATGAGCGACATAAGGCAAATATGGATCATTTGATGTAAATCATTATTCTAACAAATGATATGTACTCGAGTCTAAATTTTGATAGTGTTAAAGCGACTTTCAACTTCTCAATGATTTTGAGATGTAAATATATATTGACTATAGAGAGAATAATTATTATTGTCATTTATGGTAGGAAGGCAAGTCAGGAAACCTATTGACAGACATACAAATTAATTTATTGTACTATATATAATGATCACATCACATTTAAGCACGCTTTATAGTTGTGGTAAATATAAAATATCTACCGTAAATATCTTATTGTACGATTTTAGAGGCAAACCACAAAGGGAGACAATCATGCAGGGTTTTTAAAAGTCCCACGGCTTGCTGACTCTTTTTGACCCTCCTCTTTATATAACAGGGGCCCAATTACAGCTGGCCATATCCGAAAACAATTATTTCAAGGATTCTTACATATCCCCCCAAAGAAGTTTCGGTAATATCCTGGCGCATTCTTGCAAATATTTTAATTATAATTTGATCATAAAGATAAATAATATTGAGAAAAAAATATTTAACACAAGTAATCAAATTGTTATCAATTTAAATATAAATCCATTGATTAAAAAGAGTCATAACTGATGTCTGCGCTCAATTCAAAATATATAATTACATTTGAGAAATGCTTGTGTCCAATATATTGGATGGATGAGTCTGTCTAATACAATCGTTCTCACGTTTTAAACTTTGAACGACCGATCCGAAATCCGAACCATTCAATATTTCCTCCATATTGAAAACTTATAAGATTTTTTTTAAAGTTTTTTACTATTTTTTTAATATTTTAGAAAATTCATGATATATGGATTATGGAAAGTCCAATGACAACAATTTTCTAAAATATCAAAAATAGTAAAAAAAATTTTAAATTTTAAAAATTATTTTTTTACAAGTTTTCAATATGGAGAACATATTGAACGGTTTGGATCGGTCGTTCAAAGTTTAAAACGTGTGAAAGATCGTATTGAACGGGCTCATTCATCCAATATATTGGACACTGACATTTCTCTTATGTTTTATATAAAATAGATAGCTCTGTGATCAAATTTGAGACTTAATTGATAATCCATTGAGTAGTTTGAAAATTAACTCTTTAATTTTATCAACTCTTGCATGTTGACTAAATAACCTTCTAATACACAGCCTAACTGAACTATAAAGAATATTTATTTATTTTTTATTCCTTTACATTACCGGTTAATGGTGTCGCGGTTATTAATAAAGTTGTCATCGTCAATTATTATGTTTCCTTGATTATAGTTTATAAGCACACACAAAATTAATGCTAGCAGGAAAAACAATTGTAATCTCTATACCCGACTGCAGATTCTAGCATAGGCGATTTTGCTCAATATATTGGTGCTAGCAGAGTGTGTTATATATTTTTTATTTTTAGGATCATAGTTTTACTTAAAAAAATTAGTCAAGTTTGTTAATCGACGAACATTGTGAATATAAGTTAAGCTAGGACTTAGAACATGGAAGACTTAATTCTATGGGTAATTCTACGGTGGACAGAAATTTTAAACCGGGCTTAAATCTGAATCATTCATTTAAAATTATGAAGGAATTTGATTGATCATGATTCAAGCCCGGTTTGAAATTTCAGTCCACCATAGAATTACGTATTTATTAAATTGCGACTGAATCTGTTTCATTCGCTTTTATTTTTTTTATTTTTTTCTGAACAAAGAGATAAGTTAGCATTGTTTATTATATTTTTTTTTTTAAATTAAACTTATATGGAGTTTGAACTCTTGATCTAGATCAAGAGATCAGTCTAATATTTTTAATAATGAACTACTAGTTTACATGCAAATCTGTTTCGTTTACTTTGTATTTATAAATACAAAATGCTATTAGTACGTTAAATAAATAAATGAAAGAAAAAAATTAAAAGGAGATAAAAAAAAAACGCTTGACCGACCACCTTTTGCCGAGTCCAGCGTAATTAACTTATATCAAGCATCTGTTACTTAAGAATCAACTCTTTTTATGTCATTCAATTATCCATCAAAAAATTTAAACATGCAAGGATTAAACCCAAATTATCTAATCAAAATATTATGTTCCTAAATCCTAATTTCACTGAAATAGTCGACTAAAAAAATATTTATAACTGTTTATTTTTGACAGGATTCATGTTGTCAAAATGTTGGAAGCAAGTGTAACATATCTTTCTTTCTTTTTTTTTTTTTTTCATTTTCTGAAACTGGACAACAAAGGAAACAGTTTGGAGATTAAAACGAAAGCAATTATGCATGTATCTGCTTGAAACCTCCAATCTTTAAACACTGCTCCCTTTAATACACTGCGCGTCTCTCTCACACTCTGTACAATCGCCAAACTGGTGCCAGCTCACTGCATTAATCCGCATTTTTTCTCTTTCGTTTTTATTTTGTTATGAAATCTAAGAAGAACGCTCCATCCCTTTTCATCTCCATCCCTATCCCCTTCTCTGCTTCCCTATATAAAGCCTTGCCACTCACCTCTTTTTCTCCACATCAAATCACTTCTTTCTTTCATTACCAAAAAAACTAAGGAAAATAAAAGAAGCAATCCATCATTCCATCTCACAAAATGGCTTTCTCTAACAAGCTCTCACTTCTAGTCATCTTTTCATGCGCTTGTTTACTGTCCCTTGCATATGCTGGCAATTTTTACCAGGATTTTGACATAACATGGGGTGATGGCCGTGGCAAAATCGTAAATAATGGCCAACTTCTTACTCTTTCACTTGACAAGACATCTGGTTCTGGGTTTCAATCCAAGCATGAATATCTCTTTGGCAAGATTGATATGCAGCTTAAACTTGTACCGGGCAACTCCGCCGGCACCGTTACTGCGTATTATGTATGTTGCATCTCTTTAGACCAAACTTGTATTGCTCATTGTGATCAATTTTTTTGCATTGATCATTTGCTGATAATCTATTTCCTGTTTTCAGTTGTCATCCCAAGGCGCGACTCATGACGAGATAGATTTTGAGTTCCTGGGGAACCTTACCGGGGAGCCATACACGCTTCACACAAATGTGTTCACTCAGGGGAAGGGAAACAGGGAGATGCAGTTCAAGCTCTGGTTTGATCCAACCAAAGATTTCCATACCTACTCCATCCTCTGGAATCCTAGACATGTCATGTAAGCATCCATTTTTAGTCCTCTTGTTAGCATTTATTAATTCAAAATTGTTTATATTCCAGCATTAATCAAACTATAATTTTTGTTTATGCAGCTTCATGGTGGATAATGTACCGATCAGAGACTACAAGAACTTGGAGGCAAAGGGGATTTCCTTCCCGAAAAACCAACCGATGAGGATCTATTCGAGCCTATGGAACGCTGACGACTGGGCCACACAAGGCGGCCTGATCAAAACCGACTGGTCCAAGGCACCATTCACGGCCGCGTACAGAAATTTCAATGCTAATGCATGTGTGTGGTCGTCGGGTTCAGCCAAGTGCCCGCCAATGCAAACTGCCGTGGCCGGAGATAACTGGTTCAACCAGGAGCTGGACTCCACCAGTCAGGCAAGGATGAGGTGGGTCCAGAGGAATTACATGATTTACAATTATTGTACGGATGGCAAGAGGTTTCCTCAAGGGTTGCCACCAGAGTGTCATATGGTCTGAGGGATGGAATTAGACAAGGAAGCATGGTCTAGTCGGGACTTAATATTCTTTTATTCTTTTTTGTTCTCTGTTTTGTTGTAAAATATGTACTTTATGTTTTGTTAATGAAGTTTTTTTTTTTTTTTGAATAAAGTTAATGAAGTTATATGATGTATTATATCGTGGTCTATAGTTCCATTCATTATAAGTACCATTTAACACATTCGCGGATAACACCTTAACAGCCAGTCAGTCAACTTCCTACCAGCATGTCATGATAAGAGCGTTTTCATGTGTACTATAATACTTTCATATCAAATTAATCCCTAATGCTATATATTCCTTTATTCAGAAAATTAATCAACAGTCGTCTGACAATTAAATTTTGGATTTAAGACTTAGAAATTGATGCGTTCAGCTTCTGAGCCACTCTTTGAGTCTTTGATTGAGCATCTGTGCTCTTTAATATTAAAAATATCAGAATAAATTAATACTCCACACCTACATGACTCAATTTCATTGAATCATTGTCTCTTTTTTTTTTTTTTTTTTTTTTTTTTTTTTCTTCTTTTTGAGGGCCTGTTGGCAAATTGCCAACGGCAAATTTTATTAAATTTCATTATCACCTAGGGAAGCTTGTGTAAAAAAATTAAATACAAATAAACTCAAATAATCATACAAAACTGGGCCGAGCGATGTTGCAACATTGAAGCCTGGTTAGTCTCTCTGAAATCTTCACAGGCCATGTATTAAACCCCAATATGTATTGAACGCTCGCATTCGCATCACAGCCAGGGTTACAGTTACAGACTTATTGAGACAGGAAGGAAAATAAATGTCAGTTCATGAAAACAGTTAATGAATAAAATGCGTCACTAACCGACACTGTTTCTTTTAATGCTTTGGTAATGCTGGCTTAAGTTCTTCTTCCCAGTTACTGCACCGACATGGAACAAGCTCCCATCACAAGAAATATGCCTATTGTACTCTGTGTGGTAATATTTTTATACATTACATCATTTTTTGTTACTTCAATAACTAAAAAGAATGTCTCATTAAAAGTTACGCCAGTTGTTTTGGTTAAAATTGATAATCTCTATGTTACTTTGATAATTTAATGTTAGGTCGGGTTGGGGCCGGTCGTTAGCAGTAAGGAAAACTGATTTATATTTATATCAACAATTCAATTAAGGCCAAGTCTGGTTACTCTCAGGAAATGTTGTAAAAAATGGATTTATTATTACACTAGTTATTTAAATTGTCAAAAGAAAAAATGTTGAATTTATATTTCTCCTTAGTTTGGAATGGCATTTTTATAAAAACGCAATCTCTGTTTTATGTAGTTCTCGACTATTTTTCGTATAACAAATGTTTGAAGGAATAGCAAATGAACACGTTTAAATAAGATCACTTTCATATTCGGAAATTACTCGTTGGGTGCTGCTCAATCATTAATTTTGGAATGGCATTCTTATAAGTGATATGACATAGCTAAGAGAGTACTGATAACTCAAAACTGTCTTATCGGGTAGTTTTTTGTCTTTATCTTTTCAATTTGGATATTTCAAGTTATCATGTTTCAAAATTGATTTGGGGTTGCAATAGAGTTAATTATTATGAGCCAGTAAGAGTTTCATTACGTCTTCAGTCCGAAAGCAAGACAGCAAGAATTTTGTATGAAAATTTGTTTTTTTTTTTTTTTTAAAATAGAACGAGGGACACGTATCACTTGTAACTTTAAAAGTTTCTAAATGAAAGGAAAATTCATTTTAACTAGAATAAGAAGGCACTTCTTTCACAAAAAGGACCCATTATTGTACATAAAACCAACTTATTATCATATTCACAAACCATTAAACGAGAACATTTTTTAATTTTATACTGAAATCAAACAAAAACATTTACAAAAAAAAAAGAATAAACAAATATCATACAAAACAGTAAAGCTCTCTCTACGCAAGGGAACACTCTGGTGGCAACCCTTGAGGAAACCTCTTAGCATCAGCACAATAGTTGTAAATCATGTAATTCTTCTGGACCCACCTCATTCTCTGCTGACTGGTGGAGTCCAGTTCCTGGTTGAACCAGTTATCTCCTGCTGTGGCGGTTTGCATAGGCGGGCACTTGGAAGAACCCGACGACCACACACATGCATTTGCATTGAAATTTCTGTATGAGGCAGTGAATGGTGCCTTGGACCAGTCGGTTTTGATCAGGCCGCCTTGTGTGGCCCAGTCGTCAGCGTTCCATAGACTCGAGTAGATCCTCATTGGTTGGTTTTTCGGGAAAGAAATCCCCTTTGCCTCCAAGTTTTTGTAATCTCTGATTGGTACATTATCTACCATGAAACTGCATAAACAAAATTTTTGGTTTGATTAATCTTTGCTAATCAACAGAGGCCTGAATAATCTATGGTGTAGTCTAAAATAAAAGCTTACATGACATGTCTAGGATTCCAGAGAATGGAGTAGGTGTGGAAGTCCTTGGTGGGGTCAAACCAGAGTTTGAACTGCATCTCTCTGTTTCCCTTTCCTTGAGTGAACACATTTGTGTGAAGCGTGTATGGCTCCCCGGTAAGGTTCCCCAGGAACTCAAAATCGATCTCGTCGTGAGTCGGGCCTTGTGACGACAACTGTTAATTAGCAATTACGCAAAAGACTTAATTAGCACATGACATAAGCACAATCAATCAAACCAATATATAGATTATAAAACATGGTAACAAGAGCTTACATAGTATGCGGTCACAGTACCGGCGGAGTTGCCAGGTACGAGTTTGAGCTGCATATCAATCTTGCCATAGAGGTACTCGTTTTTGGATTGAAACCCAGAGCCAGAAGTCTTGTCAAGATTGAGTGTCAACAATTGGCCATTGTTAAGTATTTTGCCACGGCCGTCACCCCATGTTATGTCAAAATCATTGTTGAAATTACCAGCAAGAGCAATGGCAATCAGAGATGAAGAAACCAAAAGAAAGATGCTAGTATGGTATAACGCCATTGTGAATGAAAGAAAGAAAGATTGTGCTAGCGAATAGGATCAAGTAGTAGTAGTAGTAGTGACTAAAGAGTCGGTAGTGCTTAAGACTTGATAGTTGAGCGTGTAGTTGGGTTGTTTATATAGGAGGAAGAGAGAGCGTGTGTAGAAGTGTGAGGGAGTGAGAAAACGTGTTTGTTTATACAAATAAAGAAATGATTGGGGAGTGGAATGATGAGCTGGAAACAGGAGTAAGAGGATGGGTGGTGCAGATCCGATCCGATCATCCGATACGGATACGGTGCTGGAATCTGGTTGGATGGGAGACAGGTCGTCTCGAATTTTAATGCTGCGACCGTGTGGTTGTGGCCTTGTGGGAAGTAATAGATGTTTATTTATTCAATTATTTTAATAATGGAATGGGTATTCCATATCCTGTAGACCTGTACACGGCTGCCCCAGAGATAATGTTCAAGTCCCCTCTTGCAACGAGTAAAACATAATTTGCTGCAGTAAGGATTGAATTAGTCCGAATTGACTTGCATCGAAAAAACAGTAGTCCGAATTAATTGATACCTTGTTTGCTGTTGCTTCACAGAAAATTGGACTATTCCATTTAAACTAATTAATTCATTTTCTCTGTTAAACCTTGTACTGACATTTTTGAAACTTTAATTTTTGTAACTGTTCAATGTGATCATTAACATTTGTTAAAAATTAGATCGCTCAATGAATGAAGAAACAAAATGATATATTGCGCTCCTATTTTAACGTTATTGTCTTAAAAAACTAAAAGTTGATTAAAAAAGAAAGAAAGCATTATTGTGAGAAACTAAGGTGGCAGTAATGAGTAAAGTGGTCCAGCGGCGCACAAAACCAGGAAAGAAGCCGCTAGGTGGCTTCTCGTAACAAGACTACCATAAACCCTCTTTTGCTTAACCGCGTTGTATCAGCTGAGGCATGGTCCTGCTGCCAACCCTTTTCCATGCACCAGCTGGAGCTATGCACAGACCTAAATTGCCACCAACCGACCTAAATTAACAAAATTAGTAAAACGGCACTTTTGTAGGACTATCTAGCACTTGAGATATTTATTCTACATTTAAAGTTTAGTCGAGTGGTCTTAAATTCAATTAATTACTTTTATTCTAAAATTATACCATATGACTAAGGCCAGAATATATAATTTTATATTTTTGTTTAACAAATTGATAATATTTATTCCCATTTTCCAATCTCAAATATAATGGTATATGTTTTTCTTTAAAGGTAACTTTTATGATTGTGTTAACCTTCAAAAAAAAAAAACTTTTCTGATTGTGTTAAATGAATTGATTTTTGTACAAATTGATAATATTTATTCCCATTTTCCAATCTCAAATATAATGGTATATCTTTTTCTTTAAAGGTAACTTTTATGATTGTGTTAACCTTCAAAAAAAAAAAAAACTTTTCTGATTGTGTTAAATGAATTGATTTTTGTACAAACCATGCACATGCACATGCACATAGTTAAATACTCTACTGCCGAACAAAAAAAAAAAAAAGATTTTAAACAACAAAGCGAAAACTTTTAAAAAAAGCACATAAATTTTGAATTTTCTTTCCCATGACCGTCCCAATTTTTTTTTTTTATTTGGTATACGGGTTTTTAGACCGACAAATTTGAATCCCATGGGTTTCTTAACTGTTGTCATGAACAGTAAATTGAATTATTCTTATTTTGCAATAAATGCAAGAGAACTAATCTATTCGTTGCAACGGGGAGGATTCGGATAGTGGAGCCCCTCAACTTAAGTTTGAATATAGCAGCCGGTACGATCCCTCAATATCAACTCAACGTCTCAATAGCAAGTCGTCGTGTTGATAAGACATGCTGCTTCCCAAATGATTTCACTAAGATAGGTTTTTTTTAATAAGAACAAAGAAATTCTAAGAATTTTAATACAGGCAAAACTAATACGAAAATTTTAATACAAACACAGCTATTGCGTCCTTTATAGAGGCGTAATTACGGAATACTAATTGCGCCCTTCTGAATGGCGCACAAAGCCTTCCTGCGCCTTCAAACGGCGCAATAGGAAAAACGACAAAATCCTGTCGCGTGGCCTGGTTTCCAGCTCGTTAGTTTTGTTTTTTTCCGCTTTTGTGAGAATCTGCGTCGAGTGAAGGGTTTAAAGAAGAGAGAGAAAGAAAGAGGGGGAATCCAAGAGAGAAAGAAAGAAAGAGGAGAAGAGTCCTCTTCAGCCAGAGAAGGAGAGAAAGAAAGGAGAAAAAGAAAGAAAGAAAGAAAGAAAGAGGAGGAGAGGAAAAAAAAAAAAAGAAGAATAAGAGGAGGGGAGAAGTTCGGCCAGAATAGGAGGAGAGGAAAAAAAAGAAGAAGAGAAGGAAGGAGGTCGGCCATTCGACGAGGAGAGGTGAAATCCGGCTTCGGCAAGAGAAGGAGGTAAGGAAGGAGAGGAGAGGAGAAGCCGTAGCGGAAAGTTTCGAGTCGACTCAATCTATTCCGTTGTAAATGTAAGTTTTTTTTTTTAAATATGTGTAATATCCAAAGAAAATTGATGATGAAATTTTGGTTAATATTAAATAGAAATGTTTGAATGAAAATGGTGTGAAATTAATTTGTATTAATTTCGAATTGATTATAGGAATTAAAAATAGAAAATTGTAGAAATTGTTGGAAATGTTGAAAAATCTAAATTAAAAAATGTGGGAAATAATTTTATTTTGTTGGAAATTGTTTGTAGAAAATAGAAAGTTAAAAAAAATTGATAAATTAAAAAAATAGAACATGCAAAAATAATAGAAATTGAAAAATGTTAAAATTTGTTTGTAGTAATTAGAATGTTAAATTTTGGGGGAATTAAAAAAATATGATGCTTAAATAGAAATTGTTGGAAATTGTTGGAAATTAGTTTGTATGGAAAACAGATAATTGTTAAAAATGAAAATTAGTTTGTATGGAAATTATTATTACGTAATAGGACATGCATGTAAAAATTAGTTAATATTTCTTAAAATTATTATTTTATGTAAATAAATTTTTATGGATTATTTATTCTTAGATAAAATCAATTAGAATGGAAAAATTACTATATTGAAATATTAGATTTTGGCTAAAAATAATTTATATTGAGTATTAATTTTTAAAAAAGTTACTTTTTAAATAAAATAAATTTGAATGAAATGGGAGAAATGGGAGAAATGAGAGTAAATATTGTCATTTTCGAAAACTTTAGTTTCTGAAAAATTAATATATGTTAGAAAGTGCCTAATTTTTAATTTTTAAACTAACATTTAGCTTAATTAACAATTAAAAACAAGAGGAACTAGTGCTAGAAGCATTCACACATCAAAACAATGAGAAACGTGTAGGAAGAAATATATCTCTCATGAAATCGCATTCATGAGGCTCGAATTCATGGCATGGGAGTCGATGGGGTGCGTCTCCTACGCCTCTTCTTCTCCATGGATGGCGCCGGCCTCGAGTCCACCAAGAGGTTTAGTCACAAGCTTGGGAGTTGTGCTAGCAACTCAAAGCTCTAGTCTAATCCCTTAGCTTTCTCCCTTTCTTCTACTAATTACCATTTAATTAAGTGGAGAAGATGGGAGCTCAACACATGAGCAAATGGAAGAGAGATGAGGGAGGTGGCGGCTAGGAAGAAAGGAGAGAGAAGGCTAGGGGTTGAGCCTCCAAGGGGTCCTTATATAGAGCTCAATCCCTAGGGAGTACTTCCTCATATTTACAAGTATGTCATCAAGCCCTAGCCGCACCCTTTATGGGCTGTTAAGGGTCACCTCTCAATCTCTTTTGGGCCTTTAATTTCTGTAATTAAATCCCCTTTTTATTACTCTTCAGTTAGACTATTCATTTGCTATGAAACGACGGTCCAATTAATTAATATAACTATTTATACTAACATGTGTTGATTCTAAAATAATTATTAATTCATTAATTACTATTTTGGGATTAGATAATGCATTATTATATTTCTATATGATCCTTTTGACTCAATTAATTATAACGGTTCATAACGGTATACGATTAATTAGTCAACTTATCATATTTTCGCAATACTCACTGTTGCGAATAAATAGATAATGCATTGTGTGACCAAAGCTATCTAGCAACACGTTATGACTCCCAATTCGTATAAATAATGTACCGTTACAATATCTCAATCCTGCATAAGAAATCATAGTATTTCCTTGTTTGATTCTTATGTCACATAATATCATTGTATAATCCAAGATAGGAGTGTGTCATTCTTGCAGATTATACATTTCTTGATCTAGAGTTAATCGTCTAGTTTGCATGCATACGATCCAACTCCATCAAGGGGCCCAAATAGATATCATCACTCACTAGGTATACTAATGAGGGACATACGGTTTTCTTGATGAACAACTTTTCTCCGCACAATTCAAGAGAGCATAAATAAAGTCCGTATAGCAGCCTTTATCAGGAATCAACGTTAGACGATATTTATAGAACCTATCCTCATGTGGAAAAGTTGAACATCTCAAACTTAGAATCAAACTCATATGAAATAAACAATGACACATAACACAATCCATATGTTTATTTCATTGGGTCAAGTCATGTACTATGTTCCAATAACATACACATATGCAATTAAGTTGGTAACTTATTACCTATGATTTGTAGAACTTAATCATCACTTAACTTGCATACTAATCTTATCCGATAATTAATATTCCTTGTTAATTATCAAGATTATGGACGATTTAGATTTATTATTGTCATTCTAATGAATGATCCATAGAGATCTACAATTCAGATCCTCAACCTGAATGATCTATCAATAATAAATTCTAAGAACAAATGATTAAATATCATCATTAACATAAACTAAGAAAATAAATCATTAAATATTGACTTCTAGGACATAACTCCAACAATATATGAAAAATTTTAGTTATTGAAAAAGAAATATTTTTATTGATAGAGATAATTGTGTAGAGAAATTTAAAAAATAGTGTATCTAAGAATTATTTTTTATAGATAAATTAGTGAATCTAGAAATTTGTGGATGCAATTAAAATTTGTATATTTCAATCAGATGAGTTCTGGACCAGATGAGGCCGGTCCGTCTGATTCTGCGCCAGCTGGTACATCTAGGATTATTAGACGTAGAAATCGTACTTCTCGTCCATTACGATACGTCTTAAATGCAACAGAACGTGTGGGAGATCTGAATAATGGGCCCATATTATTTATGCCGACATGTCACCATTTGATTGGCATCCCAGTAAATGAGGTAAATATTTCGTAAATTGATTATTTTAAAGTACATATTGTTATTATATTGCTTTAATAAAATTAATATAATTTTTGTATGATTGAAGCGAGAAAAATATCTAACAATACGAGGGCATAAAAGAGAATTGCCCAATGACGTGCGAATCGAAGGTCGGTTGCAGAAGCTTGGTTTGATTCACATGTCGAAGGTGCCAAATGCCAATTTAGATGTACCTCTACTGAAGGCATTGTGCGAATTTTGGCGTCCCGAGACGCATACATTTCACTTTCCTCTCGGTGAGATGACGGTGACTTTGGAGGTAATTATTTATTACCGTTTATTTTTCATTTTTATTATTATATAAATTGTTATATGAAACTTGGTTTCATTAAATGAATGAATTTTATATTTAAATTTCAGGATGTCGCATTCCTGTATGGTTTGCGAACTGAGGGTACTCCTGTGACAGGATCAACTCATGTTAGTAATTGGGACGAGAAAGTTCGGTTGTTGCTATGTCCGGATAGTAATGTACGTCAATGGGCGAGGCAGGAAAGGTACGTGGTTAAAATTTTTGGCAATGTTGTAGGTATGAATTTACTGTATTAAAATTGATATGAAATTGATTAATTTGTATTGATGGAAAAAATTAATGTATGTTGTAGGTATGAATTTACTGTATTAAAATTGATATGAAATTGATTAATTTGTATTGATGGAAAAAATTAATGTATGCTGTAGATATGAATTTACTGTATTAAAATTGATATGAAATTGATTAATTTGTATTGATGGAAAAAATTAATGTATGTTGTAGATATGAATTTACTGTATGAAAATTGATATGAAATTGATTAATTTGTATTGATGGAAAAAAATTAATTTATGTTGTAGGTATGAATTTACTGTATGAAAATTAATATGAAAAACTAATTTTTTTAGTGCAAATTTGAGAACGGATTGCCATGACGTGAAACTGCTATGGTTGCGGAAGAAGCTGCTATGGTTGCGGAATAAATTTAAGAACGGACCGATACCTTGAGCTTCTGAACAAGATTTGAATTTCTACACTCGGGCATTTTGTTTAGAGATGTTTGGCGCACTTATGTTTCCCAATGCTTCGACGAATGGTGTTTCCACATATTATTTGGATTTTTTGGAGGTATGAATATATTTTATTGTAATAATACATTTGTAAACCTACAGTAAATTAGTTTCTTAAATGAAAGATATATTTGTGTTCGCTAATTTGACGACAGGGTGACCTAAATAAAGATCGAAATATTAATTGGGGCGCTGCAGTACTAGCATGTCTGTATCGGGCTATTGACCGTGCAGCTTTGTATTCAAGAAGCCCACAGGACCGTGGTTACTTCTCTTGTATTGGGCATGGTCGTACCTCCCTGTTTGTAGGCCGGGGTTAGGAGAAATTCAAGGATTAGGCATGCCAAATTTAGATTCGTGCCCCCCGTTTACGTGGTGAGTATGACATTCAATAATTAATAATGTTTTAATTTTTTAACAATAAATAATAATTCAATAATTATTTTATTTTAATAATGTTGTAGGAAATGGAGCCAGGGTCGAACATTTGTTGAAAGTAACCATCGCGGGGCAGTACAATTTGTGAGAGATTCTTTGGTCCTATTGGAGGTTGAAGACGTGAACTGGCGGCCATATCTAGAGTTCTTACGCTTGATGCCACGACATGCACAGCAGGGTTCGCTATCTTTCTACCTCAGATTGCCATGCATGCACTATCACGTGATTGGTTGGACATTTCCAGACCGTTGTAGGCATCAGTCTGGTCTAGTGCAAGCTTTTCCTCCACCGCTACCTATTGTACGTTTGTTAACTTTTTTCCCCTATATTTGAACTTGTGATTTTCGGTGAATTTACATTTTTTTTTCAATAGGCATGGATCACCATGAGTAGTCTCTACAATTTTTCACATGGTAGTTGTAGAGGAGGCGCAAACTATTGGAATATTTTTGAGCCTTTGATCGCTATGTGGGATGAGGAGGCTTTACAGGGGCGAGCTGAGAGTGTAGACATGAAGCAGTGGTCAAATACTAATGCAAGAGCATATGCGAGGTATATGAGGGAGACAGGTGGAGCTGAGTTGGCCGTGACTATAGCTGAGGCAGCGGCACGACGCCGTCAGGCATCGGTTAGTCAGTTTCAGTATGCACCCTTGGCGCCTACAGTACGTGGACAGGTTTGTGTTTATGTAATTAATGTAGTTATTTGTTCTAATTTATATTAACATTATTTCTGTAATTAATATATTTTTTTTAGGGAAAAACCACACTATGTAATGCAGTAGAGGCCATAGGATTACTTGCGAAGAAAGGTTTTAGGAAAATTGGCAAGAAGATTCTTCGCAACTCCCGATCCCAATTGAAATCTGCATCGATGCATCACCAGTTGGACGACTTGTTGGAAAAAAAGAGATTTTCAACAGATATTGATGCAATCGAAGATTCTAATACAGAGACATCTCATCCTCAAGCCAACACCTCGGATAATCCGGTGCAACATGTATGTAAATGTTATATAAATCTTTTTACTTAATATTAATTAAATATTAACTACATATTAAATTCTAATATTTTGAAATTAATGGATGGAGGCTTCAAATTTGGAATTGATTTCGAATTTGGAATGTAATATTTGTATGTATTGTAATATTTGAAGTTTGGATTGTAATATTTGTATGGATTGTAATAATTGTTTGGATTGAAATATTATTATGTAGTATTTGTATGGATTGCTAATTTCATCTCAATATTAACTGCACGGGGTACCTTATGTTGGCCGCTAGAAAATTGATAAGAAAAGTTCAAAAAAATTCCGAAAAATTATACAATTCTAACTAACATATCTATTTTCTTATGCTCAAATTTCAAAATTTTTCGACAAACCGTTTGATCACAATAAAATTCACAAAACACCAAGAAAGTTAATTTTCAAAGGAAAAACTGTATGGGTACCTTATATTGGCCGCTAGAAAACCGAAAAGGAAAGTTCAAAAAAATTGCAAAAAATTCCAAAAAATTATACAATGCTAACTAGCATATCTATTTTCTTATACTCAAATTTTAAAATTTTTGGACAAACCGTTTGATCACAATAAAATTCACAAAACACCAAGAAATTTTATTTTCAAATATATTTTACTATTGTACAATTGTTCTATTCTGATGTCTGATTCCAAATAGAAAACGACATGTGTGCTATGATAATGTCTGAAAAAGTATTTTGATGGTCTGTTGCCCCATGTAAAAGGACACGCGTGCTCTGATGAGTTCTGAAAAGTTAAGCGTGCTCTGATGAGTTCTGAAAAGTTAAGCGTGCTCTGATGAGTTCTGAAAAGTTAAGCGTGCTCTGATGAGCTCTGAAAAGTTAAACATGCTCTGATGAGTTCTGAAAAAGTTAAGCGTGCTCTGATGAGTTCTGAAAAAGCGTCACGTGAATGAGCGTAAATTATCTTCCAATTCATCTATATAAAACCACCAAGGTTCAGGCACACAATCAAACCTCTATTTTTTCTCTACAAGAAGTTCACCATCATGGAGAAAGAAAATAACTCCAACTCCAACAATAATAACTCGATTCCTCAAACAAATTTTCCCATTGCTGAGTGTTGGAATTCATTTCTCCATTATACTCTTACCGACCAACAAAAAGAAAGAGGAGAATGGTGCGCAACCTGTCAAAAATATTCACAGAGTTTTCAATACAATGTGTTTGAAGCGTGGTATGACCTGGAGTTAAGAATGCACTACCACTGGCACGTAAGTGGCGCGGAGGAAAGAGAACGGAAGAAAAGAGAAAGGCTGAACCGTCCAAAGCGATACGACTGGTCAGAATATTTGCCACCTAAACCGATCACCGGACAACAGACATGGACACGACTACCAACACCATTTACTCTTGTTGAAACAATGTTTAATTATTGTGGAGACCACACAGTAAACTGTACAAGGTGTGGTCAAGTTTTCAACTACAAAGAAACCATCTTGCGTGACCACTACGATGACCACCAGCGCTGTGACAAGGAAGAAAGAGAAGCTCGGGAGAAAGAGGAAATGAGAATTAAGAGAGAAAAAAAATTAGAAGAGTATCGTCTGGAAGAGCTAAGAGATGCAGAAGAGTATCGTAAAAAAAAGCTAAAGGAAGAAGAGACGACCAGGAGAAGGAAACAAGAACTTGAGAAATTGAGGACAAGGCGTAGGAACTATGAGGAAGAAAGAGCAAGACAAAGAGCAAATGCAGCAAGGTGTATGGCAGAGATAGAAAAGCAAGAGGCTGAGGCAGCTTTCTGGAACGAAGCCAGTAATCAACAAGAACAGAAAGATGAAGATGATGAACCATAGTGGAATGAAATTCTGCAATATGTAGATAGTCAAGATCTCTAAGTACTTTTTTTTTATTTTGGCGTTTTTTATTATTATGGTTTAGTAACTTAGTTATGTATCGTTGTAATCATTTGCGGTTGTTATTATTATGGTTTACTAACTTATGTTTTATTATTATGGTTTAGTTTGTTTTTTAATTTGTTGAAGTTGTAGTTTTTTTTGTCTTAATTTTAAATATAAAATTCTTAAGTAAATTTTCCATAAGTAAATGCACAATAAAATACATGGACATCAAAAACATATTTCATTAATTGTAAAGAATACTTATAAAAAATATAAAAACAAAAAACTAATAATAATACAACACAAATTATCATATTTATACATTGTCAAACTCAATAACTTAATAATATAAAAAAATAACACATATTGAATTTTCACTCTTTTTTTCCTTTTTTTTTTCTCTTTTTTTTCTCTCCTTCTCTGGCGTCCTCACTCTCTTTTTTTTTTTTTTCTCTTTCCATCTCCTCACTTCTCTGGCCGAATCCGGCGCGAAAATTGAGAAAACGCGAAAAAAACGAATATCGCATGCCACGCGACAGGGTTTTGTCGTTTTTCCTATTGTGCCATTTTGAAGGGCGCAGGAAGGCTTTGTGCGCCATTCAGAAGGGCGCAATTAGTATTCCGTAATTACGCCTCTGTAAAGGGCGCAATAACTGTTCTTGTATTAAAATTTTCGTATTAGCTTTGCCTGTATTAAAATTCTTATGATTTCTTTTTTTCTTATTAAAAAAAACCCCACTAAGATAGTTCGACTTGAATATAGTAGGGAAAACAATATTCTTTCTATTGTATTGCACTTCTTCATTGCTTTGTTTTGGTGAGAATTCGGAAGGTAATTAATTAGTAGGCCTCTTAATTCAAGGAAGAAAAAAAAATAAAATACACACACACATAGGCTATGCTCCAGAAATTTATTTCGGAGGGAAAGGAAGGGAAGGGAACGGACAAAATTGACAAGTTTACTCTGCCTGTTGGTTTTACTTGCTCCACAAATCAAAATAACAAGATGGAATGGAAGAGAACATAGAGTAACAAGTAATAAAATTTGTGAAGAGGCAGCCTTCAGATCCTACCCTCCAATTTGGGAGGTACAAAGTTTACTCTGTCCGGTCAAACTTTCTTTCCCTCTCCTTCCCCTTCCATTATTAATAGGTGGTTCCTGGAGCAGACCCATAGGAGCACAAATAAATATTTAAGCTACTTTTTGTTTGATAAAATCATGAGAACCCAATAGTAGCCTTACCGATTAAAGAAAACAATAGCTAAAGCATCCAAAAAAAAAAAAAAGATGTACTTTTTGTTTATGGAATAGAAGAAGGCCTATTACTTCCAGAAAACAAAACCAACGAAAAGTTTATGAGAGAGCCTCTAGTAGGTGTTACATGTTGTTCCATTAAAATCTAGCAGTATATAGGGGTTTCAATTCAATAAAGTAGAAATTAAAAATATATATAAACAAAAGTTAGGAAATACTTTTAATTAGATGGAATTCAGATCAGCTGTCGCGCGGCACAGCGTGTAACGCGGACTGTGGGTCGTCTGATCTGAATCTGATGGATAAGGGAGCCTCGTGAATGTAATAGGCCCGAAAAAAATGAACCGCCCGATCAAAATTGAAAGGCTCGTGGGGTGCGCTACACGCGTGCCGCGCGACACAGGATCCGGATCAAATTAGATGAAACTTTAATATCACGCTTAATATAATTGGAGACAACGCAAGAAAGCCCATATAGAGATCCCTTGGATCAGCAAAGAGAGCTGTCACTAGCCGAAAAAATTATAACTAACCTTAATTAATTAAGAAATTTTAAAATAATCTGTTTTTAATCAAAAATTTAAAAATGACTGCGCAATTTCGGAATCTGAAATTCCGAAACTAATTCTGCTTAGTTTTAGAATCTGGAATTCCGAAACTAGCTAGTTTTGGAATTTGAGATTCCGAAACTAACAATCTTAAAAAATTTTGCTTTGATCGGATTTTCACATATATGTCATAATTTGATAATCATTTTGTCCTATTCTCAGCATAATCATGACTCTCAACCAATACAAGGTCATATAGTTATAAAATTGCAGCTGGCACTGCCTGGCAGTGTACAAGGTTGCAAGGCTCCATCTAGTGTTGTTGCTATCCGATTTTATTATACACTAATTAATTTATGTTAGAGAACATAAATTAAATTTGGCACAATTTTTTTTTTGAAATGTGTTCCAAATTTCGGATTCCCGAGCCTACTCGACAGGTAGTTTATGAATTATGATGATCCTTTTGCTTTACAAATTAAATGTGCAATTCACAACCGGCACTTTCCAAAAATTGCAAATGTAGCTGCTGAAAATGAGATATGTGTTCCATTGAAAATATGGTAAATAATGCTGGGTTCTATTTCTCTCCACAAAAGGTAGCAAAATTGGCAGACAAAAAATAAATCACTTGATTGGTTTTTATCATATTTCTATGTAATGTAAATTCAATTATTCTCGTGCAGGCGGATATAAGATCAAAAGTATTTCTTCAGAAGCATAGAGGATCTCCTAATTTTAACAAATTGGTTATATACTATGGATATTTTTGAAGTCAATTATTTTTCCAATTTTCCAGTGCATGCATGTGCATGCGCACTATACTTTTGAGTTTTATTTATAATATTTCTCTTTCTTCTTGCAGATTACACCAATCTAACTAGAGATCGAAGGTTTGGTTGTATTGAATACTTTTGTGTTCTTTTTATACTACTAGAAAAGCAATAATATAGCAATAATTATATTATTTTAGTCATTTTTTTGTTTTTTTATTAAAAGATTTTTCTTAGACAAGATAATTTTCTTGTTATTATGATGTAAATAAAACATGTACTATCAATTCTTTTATCCAAATTATTTAACGTTACCTATAGAGATTTGTTATAGGTCTGTTTTCAGCCTGTCCCAGTGTTTTGTGTTAAGCTAACATTAAACACAAGCAAAGGCATAATCCTTGGAGAATGCCTCTTGTTAGGATGATGCAATATCGACAAACAAGTTGAAAATGATTGGAAGTAGTTTACGGAAACTAGTTATTTGTTACAGCAATTGAAATGAAAAGAATTTCTTACCTTTTTTTGTTTAGTGGCCAAGCATTTTTCTAATCGTACAATAATAATATTCGTACAATAATAATATTCTTTGTTCAAAATATATCCTATATTACACGAAAAAAAGACTGAAGAGTGATTCAATGTAATAATATTTCTATTTTTTTTTTCCCATTGAAACACACTGCTCTGCTCGTCTGTTATGCTCATCTGTTATGCTTTTACCGGTTTTTAAAAATTTGGATGTTTCTTTAGTAATGGAAAGCTTTGTGATAGTTGATTATATTCAGAACAAAATTTGGCAATAACATGTAAATAATTAAAAAACTAATAACTACACTGTTAGCTTGGGAAGGTCATTTAAAATAGCATCTAAAATAACGCAAGGTCGAAAATAATTCTACGAGCACAGAGCTGACCGTATTAAAGATGTCATTCTGACTGAAAGCATCATTTACTATAGTACATTATCAAGTCCATAAACACACACAATATTATCTCTCTTAAATTCGTATTTTGCCCCTGCACTCAGCTTGAAACCTTATCCACTATCACTAAAAAAAAAAATTGTGCCAAATTTAATTTATATGACCTTGTATTGGTTGAGAGTCATGATTATGTTGAGAATAGGACAAAATGATTATCAAATTATGACATATATGTTTGATCGGATTTTGAAAATCCGATCAAAGCAAAATTTTTTAAGATTGTTAGTTTCGGAATCTCAAATTCCGAAACTAGCTAGTTTCGGAATTCCAGATTCCGAAACTAAGCAGAATTAGATTCCGAAACTGCGCAGTCATTTTTAAATTTTTGATTAAAAACGGATTATTTTAAAATTTCTTAATTAATTAAGATTAGTTATAATTTTTTCGGTGTCACTAGAGGTAGCTTTGTACCTGCTACCGTGGCCCAAGTAAGTTTTCTGAAAAAATAGTGATTTTGGACTATTTTTATCTCCTCGCAAACATGAGCCTGATTTAAAATTTTTAATTTATAATGTGCCAGCTATGAGTTTAACGATAGAATGGAGATCCTATGATTGCATATCGGCTGATAGTTATGTCAAACTAAGAATTATTATTTATTATTATTATTATTTTGATTAAACGGGAATATAGGAGCTGGAGTGCGTTTTGATGGTTCAGGGTTATCAAGCAATCATTACATTAATGCAAAATTTTAGCATCGTCGATCAGTTTATTGTAGAAAAGCTTAAGATTTATTTTTAACTTTTTTTCATACTATTTTGATCATGACGTAGTATGATGCTGGTCAGACCAAAACAAAAGCTTTTGGGGATTCAGAACCGTTGAATTAATGGATTTGTGTACTTAATTAATGTCTTCTACCTATTATGTCCGTTAATAACTTAATTTAATCTACTCGTTCATCAGAAGATTAAGACATTCATGAATCATGACCAGTTTTGTGAATATTCTGAATAGTTAAATGTATTTTATTTAATTTTTAATTTCATTGTGTCGATTCCCTGGTTTGATTTAGGTTGATAGAAAGTCAATTACTGTGATTGACTCTATAAGACCATATGAGTGATCGACTCTACACGACCATATTAGTGTTTCCTAAAGCCCAAACTGAACTGTCAATATAGCACGTTCCATATGTTACACCTCCAATTCTCACAACGTTCCTAATAAAACCAACTTATTATCATATTTACGAACCTACAGAAACGCTTTGTGTAACATTCTTTTTATACTGAAATCAAACAAAAAACTTTTACATAACAAAAGAATAAACAAATATCATCTATCTCAGCAAGCTCTCTCTACGCAAGGGAACACTCAGGTGGCAACCCTTGAGGAAACCTCTTAGCATCAGCGCAATAGTTGTAAATCATGTAATTTTTCTGGACCCACCTCATTCTCTGCTGACTGGTGGAGTCCAGTTCCTGGTTGAACCAATTATCTCCGGCTGCAGCAGTTTGCATAAGCGGGCACTTGCTCGAACCCAATGACCAAACGCATGCATTTGCATTAAAATTACGGTATGAGGCCGTGAAAGGTGCCTTTGACCAGTCAGTTTTGATCAAGCCACCTTGTGTGGCCCAGTCGTCAGCATTCCATAGGCTCGAGTAGATCCTCATCGGTTGGTTTTTCGGGAAGGAAATTCCCTTAGCCTCCAAGTTCTTGTAATCTCTGATCGGCACATTATCCACCATGAAACTGCATGAACAAAATTTATAGTTTAATACTTTAATTAGTCCTCATAATTACCAGTATCAATACTTTAATTAATCCTCACTAATTACCAGAGGCCTTAACAATGGTTTGTATAAAATGAAAGCTTACATGACATGTCTAGGATTCCAAAGGATGGAATAGGTGTGGAAGTCCTTGGTTGGATCAAACCAGAGCTTGAACTGCATCTCTCTGTTTCCCTTCCCTTGAGTGAAAACATTTGTGTGAAGAGTGTATGGCTCCCCAGTAAGGTTCCCCAGGAATTCAAAATCTATCTCGTCATGTGTTGGGCCTTGCGAAGACAACTGTTAATTAGCAAACACAAAAACCACTTAATTAGGACATGACATAAGCACAATCAATCAGACTAATATGTTTATTCTAAAAATTGTCTACAGGAGCAATCAATCAGAGAAATATGTTGATTCTAAAAATGTCTACAAGAGCTTACATAGTATGCGGTCACAGTTCCGGCTGAGTTGCCGGGTACAAGTTTGAGCTCCATGTCGATCTTGCCATAGAGGTACTCGTTTTTGGATTGAAACCCAGAGCCTGAAGTCTTGTCAAGATTGAGTGTCAACAATTGGCCATTGTTAAGTATTTTGCCACGGCCGTCACCCCATGTAATGTCAAAATCATTGTCGAAATTACCAGCAAGAGCAATGGCAATCAAAGATGAGGAAACCAATAAGAAGATGCCCGTATGGCATGTAGTCATTGTGATTTGTGAAGGGAACAAAGACTGTGTGCTAGCAAGTAGTGACCAAGTAGTAGTAGTAGTGAATGGTGATGATTGCAATGGTGCTTGTTGAGACTTGAGTGTAGTGGGTTGTTTATATAGGAATGTGACTGTGTTAGAGCAAGCAAGTGAACAAAACGTGTTTGTGTATCCAAATAATGAAATAAACGAAATGATTGGGGAATGGGGATGATGATTGATGAGCTGGAAACAGGAGTGAGAGGAATGGGGTGGTGCAGATCCGTACGGTGCTGGAATCTGGTTGGATGCGAGACACAGGTCTTCTCGAATTTCAATGCAGCGACCGTGTGGTTGTGACGAAGCTTCTTGCTCTCCCTTCTATTTATTTATTCAATTATTATCGATGCAATGTGCATTCACATTTTTTATACAGCTGGTTAGCACTTGGAGTGTTTAAGACCAAAGGGTGTGTTTGGTAGGACCCTGATCTGGTGTTGCGCTACACGCCGTGCAGCGCACCCACGAGCCGTTCGATTTTGATCGGACGGTTCATTTTTTTCGGGCCTAGGAATCTGGTTACTTTCACGGGGCTTCCTTATCCATCAGATCAAAATCAGACGGCCCGTGTGTGCGCTACACCGTGTGTAGCGCAACACAGGATTTGAATTCGTGTTTGGTATGGCTACCGAATAGCCAATTCTCAAAATAGCTAATTCATTTTTGCTGCCAAACAAGTTTTCAAAAGATTGAATAAGCAATTCACATGCTTATTCTATTTCCATCTTTTTGCTGGAATTAGCTCGAACAAGGAAAGAGGAGAGAGGAGAGAGGAGAGAGAAAAGAGAGATATGAGTAGTGAGTGGGTGGGTCCCACCATGTGCTTGAATTGCTAATTCTTAGGTGTCGTTTGAGATGGTTAGGAATAGAGTAGGAATAACATAAATTTAGGGAAAAATACTATTCATAGGAATTGTGGAAATTGACTATTCCGGAAATTAGAAATGTTGTTTGGATGATGAGTTTAGAAATAGCGTTGGGAAGTGTGAAAAAGTAGAGAGAAAAGTGTTGTTGGGAAGAGTGTTATTGAAAATTGTGTTAGGAATGGAATTGGCTATTCCAAAACCGTTTGGATGAAAAATTTAAAAATGGAATTGGCTATTCCTAGGAATTGGCCTATTCCACTCATCCCAAACGAGCCCAATCTTGTTATTCAAGAATTACTTATTCATGCACATAACAAACATTAAGTTCCATCTCGCAACTCGCAAGTAATGCATAATTTGCTGCAGTAAGGATTGTAAATTAGTCTGAATTGAGTGATACTGAATTTGCTGTTGATTCACAGAAAATTGAACTATTCCCTTTGAATTAGTTCACTTTCTAAGAAATATATTAAACCTTTTACTGACATTTTTTAAATTTTAATATTTAGAACAGAATAATACCATCATTATCATTTGAGAGAGAATTAGATAATTCAGTAAATCAAGAAACATAATGATGGAATGCACTCCTATTTCAACGTTAATGGCTACTTTATAATTAAAAACTAAAATTTGATGAAAAGCATTTTATAAGAAAATACCAAACAGAAAGGTGGCAGCAAAGGAATTCAAATTCTGTGTTGCGCTACATACGGTGTAGCGCAATCACGGGCCGTCCGATTTTGATCTGATGGATAAAGGAGCCCCGTGAAAGTAACCAGATTTCTAGACCCGAAAAAAATGAACCGCCCGATCAAAATCGAACGGCTCGTGGGTGCGCTACACGCCGTGTAGCGCAACACCAGATCGGGGTCCGGCAGCAAAGTGGTCCAGCGGCGTTCAAAACCAGGAGTGTAGCCGCTAGGTGGCTTCTCCTCACAAGACCACCATAATCCCTCCTTTGCTTAACCGCGTTGTGTCAGCTGAGGTATGGTCCTGCTGCCAACCTTTTTCCTTGCAACAGCTGGTACTACACACAGAACCATGAAAATGGTTCCACCACCAACCCACCCGGAAATGTCAGTACCAAACATTTACCCCAAAATATTTGTATTTCAAAAGCTAATATCATAGAAAATGTATATTAGAGTATCAATATTGTTAAAATTATAAAATTTGTAAGATGGTCTGTTTGAAGGATGGTCGAGGACATGAGGCATTGATTATGCTTTTAAAGTCCGGTCAGTGGTCTTAAATTCAATAAAATAACTTTATTTTAAAATTATCGCGTATGTTGATATCTGATCTGAGTCTGTGGTCGGATTTTTTTTGACGAATACGTTTAATATTGTAATTTTCGGATATACTTTCTAAATTTGATCTTGCTAGTTTTACAAATTTGATAATGTTGGTCTACAATGCGTTAGTTTTTATTACACTTTGTTGTTAAAAAAATCTTGCCGATCGATCAAATACCATGGATGTTTTTTTTAATTAATATTTAAAGGAAATTATATGATTTTTTGTATTAATGAACTTATTTATGTACGAATCATGCACATATATGCACAATGCTGCGCAAAGTGAAATGACCTATTGACAGAAAAACTAAAAAAAAAAACACACAATATTTGAATTTTCTTTCGCATGTTCGCCCCACGAAAACTAAAAATTTCATACAGAATTCTGGACCGACAAATTTGAATCTCATGGGTTGAAAACTATTGTCCTGAGAAATTGATTCATTCTTATTTTGCAATAAATGCAAGAACTAATCTATTCGTTATAACTGGGATGATTCGGATGGTGGAGCCCCTCAACTTAAGTTTGAATATGGCAGCCGGTACGACCCCTCAATATCAACTCAATAGCAAGTCGTCGTGCTGATAAGACATGCTGCTTCCCAAATAATTTCACTAAGATAGTTCTACTTGATTATAATAGAGAATTCTATCGTAATTCGTTTGTTATTTTGGTGAAAGTTCGGAGGTAATTTTTGTGGGTGAATGTCGCAATTAGTAGGCTTCTCTATTCAATAAGAAAAAGAAGCATGCGAAGAAGCCCAGAGAAATATTTGGATCTACTTTTTGTTTGATAAAACCATAAGAACCCTATAGTAGCCTTCTTACTGATTAAAGAAAATAATAGCTGAAGCATAATCCCAGAAAGAAAAATTGGATATCTTTTCGTTTATGAAATAGTAGGCCTATTACTTCCAAAAAAATAAAATAAAAAAAAAATAAGAAAGCCCCAGAGTAGGTGTCACATTTTGTTTGATTAAAATCTAGCGATAGTCCTTCCCATTTTTATTTTATTTTTTTTTGAAAGTAGAAGTTAAAACTGTATACATACGAAAGTTAGGATATGAAAATCAATTACTTTGCTTTCTAATTGAAGACAGTTAGACAGCACAATGAAGCCCATTAAGGGATCCCGCAGATCAAAAAAGATACCTGACACTAGAGGCAGCAAAGAACATTGGACTTTAGCCCAATTAAGTTTGCTGGAAGTAGGGTAATTTTGGACCAATTTCCAGGTGGGTTACACATACGTGAGCTCGGAGCAAAATCTTGCGCGTTTCATCTCGGATCATAATTTTGACAAACTAAGAAAAGATATTAATTATTGATTAAACGAGGGATTTAATTGTTAGAGTGGATTACAATAATTCGATGAGTTATCAACCAATCATTTGATGCAAAATTTAAGTAGTGTCGATGAGTTTACTGTTTAAAAAAAAAATTAAATTTACATATATATATTTTTCAGATTATTTGATAAATGTATGGCCAGGCATGGTGCTGATCAAACCAAAAGAATTTGGTGCTCCGCAAGCATTCTACTGGATTTGTGTACAGTACTTAATTATTGGGTTCCTATGTAGCCTTTTTTGGGACTAATTACTACTGAAAATCAGATCATCTGTCAACATGAATGGATAGGAGTCCACTAAAATTGACATGTCAATACTTGTACTAAATACACAGTAACTTTATCCGGAAGAGTGTCAATATTCTAACAATTTATTTGGTTTAGCATATGTTTTTTTTCATTTGAGTCTCCCCTTGTTTGATTTACGTCGATGGAAAGTCAATTATCATGATTGACTCTATATAAGACCATACCAATGTTTCCTCAACTTTTCTTTCTCATTACATATACCTTGTGCTGTCAAACGTGCACAAACGGCACGGAAATGACATCTTACGTTTTCGTTCCGTTCATTAGCACGTAACAGGAATTATTTACGTTGCCGTTTCGTTATTAGAAACGTAATCAAAATTTCTACCGTTTTCGTTCCGTCAAATTTATACGGAAGAAACGTTAAGAACGTTAAAATTTTTTTAAGCAAAACTGAGGCCTACCAGCATATAATTCTGAGAAAGTTGTATTCAATAAAATGATGTTTTCAGTGTATCGTTCTCTTTGATGCCTACCAGCATATATATAGCTAGCGATTACAAAAGTATCAATAGATAAAATTAAGTAAAAGTGATGAAAATGTTGGATACCAGTAAAACCAAAGTGCGAACATGTAAAATCTGGAATTAACAAAAGAACAAACATGTACCAGTAAAATCTGGAACAAAAAAAAAAAAACATGAGAACATAACAATTCTCTTCTTGCCAACTGTTGGATACCAGAAATAGGAGTCCAGAAGGTTGAACTTTCATTCTTGCCAGCTGTTGCATACCCATGCCAGCACAATCCTCTTCTTCTTGCTTCATTTGCCACCACATGAGCCACTTGTACAGCTTCATCATTTAGCATTTCAGCTCACCCAAACATATTCTTTGATACCACTTTACCAGTCCGTACAACCCAAATTGAGAAAAGAAAATGAGAAATTGGTCAAAACAAAAACAAATTGAGAAATTGCTCAAAACATTCTCTCTCGAGTGAGGGATGCCAAAACAAAAATAAATTGAGAAATTGCTCAAAACAAAAACAAATTGCTCAAAATCAAATGTGACGCAGTCAGAGAGGCAAGACAAACCTGAGGCGGAGACAGATGCTGTGCCAGGGAAGATAGCGGATCAGTCAGAGAGGCAAGGCGACACAGTTTTGGCATGAGATATACTAGTTCAACCTGGGGCGGAGACAGACCGACTGGTTCAACCTTAGAGAAGACGAAGGTGCAGCATCTATGGTTCATTACGCCGCTGGCACGGCGGAGGCGATGGCACGAGATCTACGTTTAGGCTCATCGTGAGAGAGGAGAAAGAGACTTCTTGGACTGTTTGAGAGAGGGAACTAGTGAATTTAGGTCTATGGTTGATGAACACCATCGAAGAGGAGAGGGAGAGGGGTTTCTCTCGGTGGGGTTCGGATGGAGCTCGAATGAGGAGCAGGCAGGCGAGAGAGACGAGAGCGGCTAGGGTTAGCACGCTTCTGCTGAACTAGCTTCTATATCTCCGCACGACGCCGCTCCTCTCTGTAATTCTTCGAATTTTACTGGACCCAGAATTCATTTATGGGCTGGAAATAGATGGACCAACGGAACAACGGCAATACACGGAACGGAAAGAGAAAGTTTCGTTTACGTACCGTTCTTACCGACGAAACTGAAATCATTTCCGTTTCTGTTCCACTGAGTATAACGCAACTGAAAAATGTTCCGTTTCTGTTCCGTATCGGACGGAACGGAACGTAAACGTTCGAAACGGCACACTTTTGACACCCCTACATATACCCAAGCTGCATTGTCAATATATCACGTTCCAGATGTTATACTCCAATTCTCACAAGTTATTTAATTATGTCCCACTCGTGGTTTAATAAACAGCAAATTTTAAATAGTACAATAATTTTGAATTATTCGTTCTATATGCACATAATGCACACAGAGGTGGAAGCCTCTTTCATCTTTTACTAATGAACAATTAGTTGGAATTGCACTCCGGTGGCAATCCCTGTGGAAACCTCCTGACATCAGTACAGTAGTTGTATATCATATAATTCTTCTGGGCCCACTGCATCCTTTGTTGCGCCGTCGAATCCAACTGTTGGTACATCCATGTACTGTTTGCCTTAGAACATGAGTTGAGATCTGACGAGGTGCACCCATCGGCACTGAAGCTGCGATAAGATGCTGTGAATGGTGCCTGGGACCAGTCGGTCTTGACCTGACCGCCCCGGGTGGCCCAGTCTTCAGCATCCCATAGGCTACCGTACACTCTCATTTGTTGACTTTTGAGGAAGGGAACTCCGATTGATTCCTTGTTTTTGAATTCTCTTAATGGAGTTCCATCAGCATAGAAGCTGCATGCACACAAGTTAATTTCAGTGCTGAGTGTTTTAATTTACATTTACAACTTACAAGATATGTAAGAATAATTAATTAATTTTCTTTTTCTTAGTTGTCATACACAACTTGTTATATCTATTGTATGTAACTATCAGACACTCACATAACGCGACTAGGATTCCAGACGACAGAGTAGGTGTGAAAATCTTTGGTTGGATCAAACCAGAGCTTGAATTGCATCTCTCTGTCTCCCTTCCCCTGTGCGTACACATTTGTGTGCAGCGTGTATGGATCTCCGCTTAGGTTCCCGAGAAACTCAAAATCGATCTCGTCATGTGTGGAACCTTGCGATGACAACTGCATGACATAGTACTCTCAATAATCTATGATGTTTTGACATAGTACTCTCAATAATCTATGATGTTTCGGTAATTAGTAGAAATCAGAAATACATAAGGCCATATGAATATAATAAATAAACACACATAGAAGGTGGTGACTGTTCCGGCAGAGTTTCCCTGTACGAGTTTCAATTGCACATCGAACCGACCAAACAAATATTGATTCTTCGACTGGAATCCTGAACCCGACGACTTGTCCATAGAGAGTGTGAGAAGTTGGCCATTGTTTGCAATATTACCACGGCCATTTCCCCATGTAATATCCACGTCTTGGTTGAAATTACCAGCATTTGCCAGATACACTAACACAGAGAGAAGAAAGAAAGAGGTGTATCCTGGGCTTGTACAAAACGTCATTTGCAGGGTTTTAGTATATTTCCTAGCGTGTACTACTCTGTTTGGTGTGGGGAATGGTCGGATAGAGTGGTCTGGTATTTATAGCGTGTGTTTTGGTTTGGCACTTGGGTTAGGACTCAAGGAAGGTCATTAGGTAACTTTGAAAATATGTGAAGATGGGATAACTAAATGATAGTGATTGGATTAGAATAGGCTATGCCTATGAGCTGGATCCAGTAGCAGTTAGACAAGAGGCAGCACACCATTGGTTATTGTTGTTTTTCTAGATATTACTTATTTGATTCTAAAGAATGTGTTTTCGTACGCAAAAAAAAAATACTGATTTTGCCTACAGCCCTACAGCCAATTATGAAATAGGAAATAAATAAAAAAGATTCTTCGCATTTTGGAGCAAAGTGGATATGTTAGACAACCGCTGCGATGTACCCATCATGCATTTTGGCTGCTGTTCCTTTTCTTTTGTTATGTAAAGTCATAATTATTTTTGTTTCTATAATTAATATTGGATATACACAATAAAATGTACTTCTGATGCCGAAGTTCTATCTCTTTTGGTAAACAGGCAACACAAATTTAATTTCATGAGAATTGATGCATCTTATCCATCACTTGTCCTGATCTCTTTTATATTGAAATTTATGGTCTCTGAAATCATGATGATTTATGTGATGAATCAACTTGTGGAACCGAAGACACTGGTCCAATTTCATATCAATCTGAAATCTCAACAGCAAGTCTAACAACATCTAAGGTCACTTCGTTAAAATTAAAATTATTAATCGCTTTTAACTTCAAAACGCACTCAAACAACCAGTCAAACCACGCTTCAATAGTTATTTTTCAGTTGTTAAATAATCCACCCCATCGATATCTTTCCTACAGTCAAAATTTTTTCTAATTGTTAATTACTAAAACGTTTATAGGATCAAAGAAGTGTCAACAAAACAGGACACATTAAAATAAACTTTTATTACTTTTTGACTTATACTAAATGAATTAGAAATTTTTTCAAATTTAGTATTGAACTATGAACATGATCGACACGATACGACACAACACATGATTGGAACACGCTGCATCTGACACTTCAAATGTGGTATACTGGATATATATCATATCCATAAAAAAAATTGAGATATAGTTTATCGTTGGTCTAAGAAGATAAAAATTTCAACATTCATAGTTTCTTTAATTAGATATTCCCTCATCTAAATATAAAAATTGGAAACTCTACCATCATCAATTTAGATCTTTGATATTTCTACTTAAATTAAAACAATCATAGTTAAATTCTCATACTATGAATGATTGATATCTAAATGGCAAATTTAATTGAATACGCTTTCTATGAATGATTGAAAAAATGAAACAAAATTATCACAACACCATGCTTCATGAGCTTATCATAAACATTGACGCGGAGTATTGACTCAGGAAGGCTGCCCATAAGATTGTAAGTTTGTAACGTACACGTTTACGTGTAGTCTCAGGAACGTTAAACCTTTATCTCATCAAAATCTTAATAAGCCGAAAAATATTGAAAATGACCATTTACACATCATATATATATATTTATTTTATTCAATTAAGTTACTGTAGCATGGTCTTTGATGCTCACTTCCTGTAAATTCGAACTTCAGTACGGTACATAACTTCATTCATGTTGATACATGATCAGCTCTTATGATCTGATTAAAATATTGTTAGCCAACAAAATATCAAAACGAATTTGACTCAAAAAAAAAAGAAAGAGAAAAAGAAAAGTCTTATTTCCAAGATAACAAGAGCGTTCGCCATGTCAGCACAAAGAGCTATACTGGAAAATTGACCAGATGGGATGGCAGTATATGTACCAGTGCTGGCATGACAGCAAGAACGAAGATATTGAGCTGACACCAAAAAGGCAATAAGGGCACTGTATTTGTGCTTTCGTGGGATAAGATATGTATAGAATCATGCTGTTTATGGTAAACAAAGACGAATATCCCCTTGTCATTCTTTGGCTTGGTGTTGGTCTGTTGAAGGTCATAGTGAGAACTTGATGGAAGCAGATGCGGACACTAGGAGAGGGACATGAGCGACGAAAAGAGAGAAAAGGGATAAGATGAAAACTACTTTATCTCTGCACTCGAAGCATCCAGTTCTCAATTTTATTTTATCCTCCAATCCGTTGGATCTAATTCAGTATATCAGCACAATTTTTCTTTATACCTAAGGCTTCTTATAAATAGGTAAGACACAACATCCACCTGAAATTATCAAATAATTCTATCAAATTTTGTATTCTATTAGGGGGGGGGGGGGGGGGGGTGGGAAATAAAATTATATGGTAAGATGGCAAATTCTTGTCTTCAAAAAATAAAATAAAATAATAAATGTCATCTGATAGTTAAAGCAGATGAATACTAAAAAAGTATATTGCTTGAAGTGAACATATACACTATTTAAATGATGAGCGAAGCATAAGAGTTCAGAAACCATTTGAAGTTTGAACAATACAAATGAGAAGATGAAGCTAGCGGAATCAGGTGGACCAAAACATCGATCTTGTGGCATGGTCAAGGAACCTAAGAACTTGATTACGTTTTGTTATTTATAGAAGTAATTCGACTTTAAAAGAAATGTGGTTTATGTAACCATATAATGCTAATTATGATGAAACCATTTAATTAAGTTTATTATCTTTTTTTTTTTACAAAATAATTATTACAATGATTTTTTAAATACTAATGTGGCTGAAGTTGACTATCTAGCTAGGATAAAAAAAAAAAAAAAGAAAAAAAAAAAGACTACAATGATACATGATAAATAGACTGCATATGATAATTTGACCCCCTCATCCGCAAACCGTCTCAAATTAAAATCAACCAAGACGGCTACCATCTGAAGTCTTAACCATAGAATGTCCATGGATGGACTTAACAATACTGTTTGATTTAGCCCCTGAATAGTCCATACTTCCGACTAATAAAACTACGCAATATAATTAGGTGCGTCTCCAAAGTTCGGTATCCTAATTTATTAAAGCCTTTGTGGTCTATTTCTTAAAAAACATAAAAAAGTGTGTTAGTGGGCCGGTTACTAGATGTCATTATTTTTGAACTTGGTGTCGTTTTCTCTTTAGCCCCAACTAATTTGCACTTTTTTCATTGTCCACTAACCACATCCCACTCGTTTATATTGCTCTTGTTGCATTTTGATGAGTACAGTGCCCATAAGATGATATGGAATTTAAATATACTCATTTAATTTTAAAAATTAGAATTACAATATTTACTTGAAATAATTTCCGAACTTAGTCCCGAAAACAAAAAAAAAAAATTATATGTTGGAAAAACATTAAAATTAATGTTTATTAGTTATAACTTCTTATATATTTATGGCTCCTCAAAAATTATATATGTTGCAAATGCCAGATCTCAAAAAAAAAAAAAAAAAAAATGGTATCATAAGGTTATGTTTAGAGACAAAAAATTGACATGGCAACTATAATACTATATACATATAAGTTGACATAAGTAAGACAGCTGCGCTTTAAAATCTTGTTGTTCGCCGGACATGACACTAGTCTACCAAGTTCTACGAACCATATCTTATGAGAAATTTCTCAAGCGATCATGGAAATCAAAATCACATAATTGGAAGTAGTGGAAGTTTAAGTGGACTACCGTCCACGTAGCATAAAAAATATATATATGTGGAGACCTTATAAATGCGATCTCCAATCAGATTTTATTTTATAACATGATCCTTAAGTATTAACTCATAATTTTTGCAATCCCTCCACTAAGATCAAATTAGTCAGCTATTATGATGCGACTGAAAATAAAATAATAGCATTTACAAGTAGTTTGGATAAAGTATCAAACATTATAACCTGTGAAATTGCGTATACATCAAGCCCAAAAAACCACTAGAATTTCAAGTAATGAATATATATACAGACGGAAACGAATTAATCAGCCCTGAGTGGATAAGCAAACATAGAGTCGATTAGACCTCAAACCTAACGCGCGTATTATTGGTGATTTGAACCGAAATGGGATACGGTTTGCGTGAAGAAGCTGGATACGTTTGGGATATGCACAGCCCATGCATTTCGAATCTCTTTGCCTACTAATTATTAAAAAAAAAAAAAAAGAGTTCGTTTAATTAGAAGGCAACAAGCCAACTTCCAATTCGTCATGCGCGCGGAAGGTTCTCTTTCCGTTTTGCAATTGTAGGACCACCGAGTTTTAAAATTGTCTCTATCCAATTTTAAGGAATTTTATTAGTTAGATGACAAAAGTATGATTACATACTATATTTTCTATTTATATGATTCGAATTGTGTCTGATTATATGAATTTTATGATCTATATCACGTTCATCCTTTGTGTCCAACAATAGAGACTATGTTTCGATTGATAAGGAATAGCAATAATTTAGAGTTACGACTTTATTGAAACAGTATTCGGCATATGGACAGGTGGGTTTGTTGTTTAAAATTGCCGCTAATACCACTAATTTGCTATTTCGCTAAACAAATTGAAATGGCAACTAATGAACTAATTCAAAAATTCGAATTAGCAAACTAAATCTCTATAAGTTTATTCCTAAGCACTCCCAATCTAAAATAAATATATTATAAACTCTCGTATATATCTAAAGAAAAGAATACCTAAATCTACATAAAATTAGTTATGGTTTTCATTGTTATCAGAAAAAAGTTGAAGTTTTATTTTCCCACCATGATTTGAGAAGTTTTAATTTTAGCTTGAATGTGGTTTTATTACAACCAGAAATTTGTCTAAAGGTATAACTTTTGACTTTCCATGTATAAACATCCATTATACTACCAATATATAATAGTTTATTATTTGACTACCTTTAGTTCTTACACTTGTTTTTAAAAAAAATTACTAAACATGTAATAGTGAGAAGCTCGACCCGTTAAGTAGTGTCGTATGATTTTTATCCCCTTAATATATTTTTACTTTTTCTTTAGGTTCCAGCGAGACTTTGTAATATCAACTTTTGTTAATTGAACTACTGTTAGAGTGGCAATTGTCACCCAACCTTAAAAAAAAATTGAATTCCATCTTATTTATATTTTTAATTAGGAAATAACTAAACATGTCATAATCGGGCCCGAATATGTATCCTGCAAGCGTGGTTATGCATCTAAGACCCAACATTGGCCCTTAACTTGACAGCTGCTGTCAGGATCTCGAAAAAAAAAGACCCAACATTGGCCCAAAATCATACGACTGACGCAATACTAATCTGTGTGCAAATGGTCTGAATTCTGAAACAAAATACCACTCTCAATCTGTGTGCAATGCCAGCAATGCCAGACCGCGTCAGAAGAAGTTCCAGAATTCCATCCGATTTTTAGCAAGAAACTGTTTACTTCCAATCTATAATCCTTCAAACGAAAACATAGAAGTTACACTCATTTAGAGCAATAATTCATGCAAATGTAAGTATTTTGGGACGTGCAACAAATCGCTGAAATTATCTTTGCTGTACTGTACACGTTCTCGTGACAAATCATATAACATCTTATCTCAATAAAGAAAAGATATTAGATGTTACATATGTATGATTGAATAGCAATCAACCACGTGGATTTTTAACATGGAGCTTGTGTAGATCTCTCTCCGTTTATGTGTTTTTATTATTATTATTTTTATTTTGTCTTTTGGATGAGCGAATTGCAATATCTAAAAGCAGGAAAAATGGACACATATGTATCGAGATATTAGTAATTTATTACCACGTTCATGCACGTTAAACAAGAATATATGAAGTTATGAACTACCACATCAGATGATTATGATTTTAAAAATAAGTAAAATACATGTCGTGTATGAATTGAAATTCGCATATCTTAATTATTTGATTTTTGGAACGGAAAATTATTCACGGTTGATAGAAACTAGAATCAATGTTATATTATTTTAATTATCTAATTGGTCCGACCTTCAAAAAAGAAAATATCAAATTTATCAAATGATTACTTCATTCCATACACACATGATTTCTTTTCTCAACATTGAATCAACTCAAGATACAACTGTTCTCCTTCTGAAACGCACAGTACGTGTTGAAACTTGGAACTGTTAAGAGATGATAATTTAGTCTTAGAAAAATAAGAGATGATAATTTATATGCAAAAATGGCATATGTGCCCGAAATTAAAGCTTTCCTTATTTTACAACTTTAATTTTCTCCTAATTACTAAATACGCACTAATTTACTTCACTGATACTGATACATCGTATAACCACCAAAAGAAAAATATTAAAAGAATCTCTTCAATTGTAGAACTACAATATCAAACATTCTGGTGGCAAGCCATTTTTGAAACGCTTCATGTCGGTGCAATAATCATACAACAAGTAATTCATCTGAACCCAGCGCAGCGTCATCCAGCTCCACCAGTCCAACTCCTGATCCATCCAATCGGGATTAATCCCGCAATCTGTTTCGCCGTCGTTCCACACACAGGCATTGCTCAAGTTGAATCTCCTATAGTAAGCCGTGAATGGTGCTTTTGACCAGTCAGTTTTCACCCGACCGCCTTGTGTAGCCCAGTCCTCTGCGTCCCAGATGCTTGCATAAACATGCACTGGTTTACTCATGGGGAATGCAATCCCGTATTCCATATTGTTCTTGACGACCCTAATTGGAATTCCATCAACATAGAGTCTGTATGGATTAATGAAAAGCAATAAGCATACTAAAATGTTACATTTTGGTGCTCATCATCTCACAGAGGAAATGATTGAGCAGAACAATAAAAATAAATTAAATAAAAGACAATACTATACATTATGTTGAAAGGGTTCCATAAAATGGAGTATGTGTGAAAATCTTCAGTAGGATCAAACCAAAGGAAAAACTGGTGCTCCTTTGACCCAGTTCCATTGATGAAGAAGTTTGTGTGCAGTATGTAGGGCTCTCCGCTCTTGTTACCGAGAAACTCGAAGTCTAACTCATCATGATTCACACCTCCTGTGCATATCTACAATTTTCGAAAGTTTCCAATTAATTTCCTGTTCACAATCAATTTGTTATTTTATTCGATAAATTCTACTAATGTTTTGATTCATTGAATGAAAACCTCAAATTGCTGTATCATGTATCTCGATAATTCAAGTTAAAATTGACAAAATTATTCTTCTCTCTGTCTCTCTGTCTCTCTCTCTGTTTTCAGTTTTGACAAGTTGAAACAGATACTTATCAAAATTAGAAGATCATGAAATGTAAATTAAAAAAAAAAAAAAAACTAGTGAAGAGGAAATTTGGTACATAGAATGAGGTGATGGTGCCTGCAGATTCACCCTTGGTCAGCTTCATCTCAAGATCAAATCTCCCATAAAGATATCTCTCTTTTGATTGAACTTGTGAACCAATTTCCCTGTCAAGCGATAACTCAAGGAGACGGCCTTCATCATGAATTCGTGCATTTCTTTGCCCCCAAGTTACTGCAAAATCTTTGTTAAAGTCGCTGCCATGTGAGCTAACCATAAAAGATATCACCATTAGGAGATGCACAAGGTGAAGTCTATTGGCATATCCTTGCGAACAGTACATTCTTGAATATAAGAAGAAGACAAAACAAGCCGAGAAGAGATCTTCTGACAAGAACCTTAAGTCAAGAGGTCCGTTCTGTTCAAATTGGGACGAGGAATTTGAGCAAATTGTTAAGAAACTTCTTTTAAGTGATGATGATACGAATTATGTTTTCTTGGCCGCTGATATATTAACAGTACTTTGACCCGAAATATATTTGCTGGATCTCACTTTAAGTTCTATCTAGTTCATGGTAAAATAACTTTGACCAAAGAGCTTCGCGTGGTCAGTAGCTCTGAACCTATACAGGGTCACCTAGAAAAGGAAAGGTTGACTGGTCCTAAAGAGTGCTTTACACCTAACTAATAATTTTGTACTCTGTTTTGAATATAGAAATATATTTTTAATTGTTAAACTTAGATGTAGATGAACTACCTTATATCTCGCAAAGAAAGAAATTTTATTAGTAATAAACAAAATTAACAAGAAGGAAAATAAATGCAAAAAATATGTAGGATCATATTAACAGCCAATAGGCACTAACCTCATGGATGTAACAGAAAATCAAATAGTCCTATAAAACCAAAGCGTGTATTTGAAATACGCAGAACCATAAATATACTATTATTTAAAAGATGCCAGTGCTTGGCACGATTGGACTCTGAACTAATTTTCTTGTCCGCTTTTCTCTTTTAGGAAAAAAGGACTAGCCGAGGAAAGCATGGAATATATGGGGAAGTATTATTAGAGAACTTGCAAAACCAAGAAGAGCTCAAAACCAGCTTGTGGATATCAGATATGCCGCATCCTGGATTCTAACTGTATCAACAAAACTATTTGTTGTTCACGAATGTTATGTAGATATTCAATTACAGAAAAGTTGCAATATATACGATCCACTTTGTTACCTTAATACATACTGAGTTAATCATTTAAACACGAAATGAAACCTACAAGTTTAAAACAACGAGCATCCTTGCTTCATCACATAAATCAGCCGGCCGACATGACCAAATTATATATATTCCTTACAAATGAGCAATTAAACCAGCTCCTTTTTATGAATCAATTATTCAATTCAAACCACACTGGTCAACAAACTAGATCCAAATACATTTGAATGGATTAACTCTTAGGAAAAAAATAAAAAATTGAATGAAAAAAAATAACAATGTTACCAATTTAAAATAACTCCAAGCAACTAGTGTTAATTTTCTTCATAGTGACGTGCTTTCTCTTATAAGGAAAACATTTTGTCACTCAAATACTACATTTTTAAAATTCTTATTAATTAGCTCTTCTTTTTCCTTCTTTTTCCATGAGTAGTTTCGAAATCAAACCGAAATTAATTCACCGCAGCTTGCACTCTAAAGGCAGCCCTTGCGGGAAGCGTTTGACATCATCACAGTAATTGTAGATCATGAACTTCCTCTGGACCCATCTCATCTGCTTGTACCTATTGCCGGTCACTTCATAATTCCACCAAGGCTTTTTATGACAGTTTGGCTTGCCACCAGACCAATTACATGCATCAACCTTGTGATTTCTGTACATGGCAACGAATGGCGCTTTACTCCAGTCAGTCTTGACCCGTCCACCTTGTGTTGCCCAACTGTCACCATCCCATAGGCTCGCGTACATTCTTAATGGCTGAGATGTTGGGAACAGAACACCTTTCTTCTCATGGTTTTTGAAATCTCTGATCGGGATCCCGTCCACTAGAATGCTAAGAAGAAAGATAGAAAATGCCAAGTGAGGAAACAATCTACACTTGCATTCACAAAGGAATGAAAAAAATTCTGTTTATGGTTTATTTGGATTTAAGGACAGGAAAATGAGGATGAAATTTCAAGTACAAAATCATTTAAGTGGTTACTCTATATATTGTTGTTTTTCGGTAACCATGAAAAATAAAAAATAAAAACTCTCTGTACTAAATTCAGTAGTGTTTTTTTTTTTTTTTTTTTTGAGAAATATTCATCATTTGAATTGTCATATTATAATTTCTATTATGGCCAAATTCATGAATCTTAATTGCCAGCAACATATGCAATAAAGCACAGATCGATGGCTAGTACCACTGTATGGGATCAACTAATAACAGAGGATTGAATAATGGGAAAAATTGTGTTCGGGCTTACATGACATGATGTGCACTCCAAAGGATAGTGTAGTTGTGGAAATCCCTGGTTGGATCAAACCAAAGATTGAATTGCATCTCTCTATTCCCAACTGCTTGAGTAAACAGATTTGTATGAAGAGTATACGGACTTCCGCTAACATTCCCCAAAAATTCTAAATCGATCTCATCATGTTTGGGCTGCATTGATCTCAACTTAAAGAATAACACAAAAATATAAATCAGCAGCTTGACGTTATAAAATTTTCATCATAACCATGAAATAAAACAATTATTGATCCATGTACATACAGTGTTTTGATTATTTAAATTTTATTTGAAACAAGAACTAGCCAAGAAGCTTACATAAAAGGTGGTGACAGTACCAGCAGAGTTGCCTGGTACAAGTTTAATTTGCATATCAACTTTGGCAAAAAGGTACTCCTTTTTAGACTGGAAACCAGAACCAGAAGACCAATCGAGGCTCAATGAGATCAAATTTCCATTTTCAAGAATCTTGCCTCTACCATTACCCCATGTAATATCAACATCTTTGTAGAAATTATCAGCGTTTGTAAAACATATCAATGAAGATACAGATACAACATACAACACAAATGCTCCTATGGAGAACTCCATGATTTGTGTGTGGTGCTTACTATCGGCCTTGAAAAAATTCAAGAAAAAGAAAATCAGGATGGTCTTAATATCCTGATTTGAATTTTCTTATTTTGGTGGGGTGAGAGGAATTTCCGGGCGTACATATGTTGGCTTTTAATAGGGTTGGAAGGTAAGAGAAAAAATTTTCTTGAGTCAGAATTTTCTACAACAAACTATCCCTAGTGAATTTTAAGTTTTTAACTAAAACCTGGTATTGAAATCACTTCAAACCAATTAGTGAAAAAGAAGTTTTAGTCAAGTTGTGTGTGCTGTTTGGATAATTTTAGATTGGAGATTTGTGAAGGGAAGCACGGTCTATAAGTTTAGTTTGCTTGGGTTTTGTTATCAACACACTTTTTTTTTGTCAACAAGCCTTACCGATTTGTAAGGTTAGCCTTTGATCCTTATTACTTAAAACATCATTATTAGAAAAAAGCAACACTCTTACATGCTTGTAATAATTCTTGTTTTGTGCGTGTGGTATGGAAGAACCACGGTAAAGACAGGAACTGACAGGGAAAGGGATAAAAATGTAAGGCTTAAATATTAGCATAACGAGTTGGTTGATAATCTGGTAATATGATCTTGACCACATTTGTAGAATTCATGGTGTTGCGATCAAAATTAAACTAATTTGTTGGATTCGTATCAACAATTGAGTTGTCCTACATACAAATTTAGATTTGGTCAAGTTCACAATATAACCTTGATTATTTGGTTATCTGACATCGGGTCTTCTCTGCTGGGCTCTCTCTTCCCCAAATACTAAGCAATGTATGACAAAGAGAGGCAGCCACCATTGGTGATCGGAGCTCGAAGCTTTTTAGGAATTTCACAATTTCATTTGTAATTCTTCCTCTTCGCTCCCTACAATTTCTCTTCATCTCTTCTCGCCTATCACTTTTCTCTTTACGTTGATAACCATCATTGTTTTTCGGAGCAGCCTAGAGAGGAATTATACCATCCATCCCAGCGTCATCCAGCGCCATCCAGATTCAGCGCTCCGTTCTTTCCTCATCCAACTCGGCGATCCAATCTGAGTGCGCCTTCTTATCCGAGCGCACCTCTCATCCAGCGCACCCACCTTCCCCTCACCTTGCACTACCTTCCCTTCCTTCGCTTTCAGGCACGGCTCCCCCTCCCTTCTCTCTCTTCCCGCGAGTTCTCCTCCGTTCTTTCACTCACAGGCGAGTCTCCCTCTCCCTCAGGGGCGGAACTAAGTGTATGACAAAGTGTGCTTGGCACACTCTAACTTTTCAAAACAGCTTCTTATATGTTTAAAATTTCCATGTAAATCCTTTTAAAATATAACAACAATCTTATTTGGCACACTTTAAAAATTCCAAAAAAATTTTTGGCCCCTTCTATTGGAGAATCCTGGTTCCGCCCCTGCTCTCCCTTTCCTCTCTTTCTTCGTGGATTTCTCCTCCTCCTCCCTTCTTCTATCCCCTCTATTTTTTTTCCTTCTTTCTTATTGGTCCATCGTTTTTTTTTCTCTCTTCATTTTATTTGCTATATATGTTCTATTTATTTGTTATATATGATTTATATATGTTGACTTTTATTTTTTGCATCCAGTTCAAATTATTTGTAATATATGTTCAATTTATTGTCATATATGTTCAATTTATTTATGTTCACTTTTATTATGATTTTCACGGTGTTTGCTATATATGTTCTATTTACTGTTATATTAGTTCAATTTATTTGTATATATGTTTAGTTTATTTGTTATATTTGTTCAATTTTTTTGTTACATGTGTTTTAATATGTCCACTTATATCTTTTTGTTAAAGTATACATTATTTGTTATAACTGTTCAATTTATTTGTTCACTTTTACTTTTTTATGAGTGCACATTGTTTGTTACATATGTTCAATTAGTTGTTATATCTGTTCAGTATATATGCACTCTGATTATATGTTCGTATTATCTTTGTATCTGTTCAATTTATTCTTGTATATATTCATTTTAAAAAGACAGGATAAAGTGTGAGGGAGAGGAAGGGGAAATAGATCGTCAGGAAGGAGGGAAGGACAAAACGGAGTGCGAGGGAGGAAGGGAAAATAGATCGCCAGGAAGGCGGGAAGGACGGAAGTGAGCGCGTAAGGATAGAAGGGACGTGAGGGCGGAAGGGCGCGTGAGGGAGGGAAGGGCGCCTCATCCAGGCGCGGGGCAAAAAGAGAAAGATGGAGGGGAGGAGAGGATTGGATGACGCAGATGATTTTTCGCTGGATGACGCTTATCATTCCCGATTAATTTGGGCATCTTACGATTACTTCCAAAATATCCTTAATATTTTTAACATAAAATATAATGAATTGAATATAAAATAAAATATAGTTAATTAAATAATCAAATTAACAAATTCGATTATTTTCCTTTGACTGTTTGAACTTTCAAGGCTTAATTATTTCGCATTTAAACCGAGCAAAGAAATCAATTTTTTTGCTCACTCTATTTATTTCGAATTGATGTTTTCGAAATCAAACCATACAGAACTATTCGATCAGGATCGGCCACCATATGACCTCTAAAAACCATGAGATAGAAATAAGAGTTTGGATATGGTAAAAGCGATACATATTGCTCCATCAAATTCTATTAGATCTCAAATTCAAAACAAATGAATCAAATGATCGATTCAAACTGTTCTATATATTTTTCATATTGAAATTTATTTGTGATTTTATATTTTTTAAAAAAATTTAAGTATTTTTTTTATTTTTAAAACTGCTATTATTGGAGGGTTTAGAACTAATTAGATCGAGAATTTTGTAAAATTAAAAATATAGTAAACATTAAAAAAATTAGTCTACAATAAAATTTCAATACTAAGATCATACTTAATGGTTCAAATCGGTCATTTAAATTTTTGAATTTGAGATAAAGTTGGATTTTACGGAATCATCCGTCCATATTACTTTGATTTTAGCATTTCTTATTATATATATGAAGATTTGCACGAAACAATTTAATCCACGCTGAAGCGGCTTCGATCCACACTCTTAGCAAAATTATTTTAATTTTCCAGGCGAATTAAAAAAAAAAAAGACGAATACGAAGTATTTATATTTTCAAGATGCGTTGAGGAAGAGAAGTCCCCCGGCTATTCCATACTTGTAGATGAGCAAGTTCAATTTATACTAGAATAAACATTTAAAAGCTTTATTGTACACGTTGATTTGATATTTAACTAGCTCTTATTTCGCGCGTTGCGCGATTCATTGTTATACGAATATGTTATTAAATGGTTTCTTAATGAAATCAGTAACCATGTGGTCAAGATTGATAACTACATAGCGAATATCGCGCATATAATTTTTTTTACGAAATTCATAACACTATATAAAAAATATCATAAAAATTGAGAATACTATTGAAATATTATACGGAAACTGCTAGAAAAAAATCCAAACCAAAAAATCACGCCTCACCAAAAATCCAACAGCCTAGCCACATAAAATCCGCGCGAGTTACTGTACTAACCACAATAACTCACGTGCGGCTCATTCCTCCCGAAATTTATATAGTTATAATTATAATTATAATATATATATTTCGAATCTCGCGCGTTACGCGATTCATCAATATATATATATTTTTTTATTGAGTTCTAATATCGCAATATCACCTTAAGTTAAAAGGTTTTTTTTCTTGTTATTATTGTGCTCATCCGGATAACCAATCTACATGCATTTAGTTAAGGTGTTTAGTTAATGACAAAAGTTCGTTAAAATTGCATGATTTACATGATCAGTAGTGGCCACAGATGAATTAATATAAACTTCCAAGTAACAATTCGATGAACTTTTTCATCTTACTAACTTTGCCCATTTATCTTTGCATATACTATAATGAATCAAATCCATCATTTGACACTTGTAATGTACTTTTTCATCAACGTGCCTATACTAAACTGGCACAGCTCAGGTTACCCTGTACCATAATATTTTGCATAATTATTGCTTAGCCTTGCGCTCATCAATCATTATCTTAATCCAAATTTTACAAAAAGTGTTGTGCAGCTTCATCTTGACAATTTTGCCCCTCAGCTTATCTAACTTGGTCCAGCATGGCGTCAATACTATACTGGTAATGATCTACAACTAATTATTATTCCTATAACATATCCATAAGCATAATCAAAGCTAGTAAGAAACTATTCTGCCCCTCTTTAGTTAAGTTCAATTCTTTACAGTATTTGACAAAAATTTCAGGCATTTTGACAAAAAGGAAAAAAAAAAGATTCTTTACAGTATGGTACTGATGTAAAGAAACCAATAATAAAAGAAAGCGTCTTACTATTTTTTTACAGTGCTTATCTGATCTTTTGTTAAGTTCAATTCTTTACAGTGCTTAGAAATGAACTATTTACCTTAGAGATGTTATTTCACTGAAGCAAATGCGTGAGCTAGGAAAAAAAAACCAATAAAAAAAGATCAGGATAAGCAATCTGTGATTATTCCAGTCAGTTTATATTTTAAAAAAAAAACACAAACCAAAATAATAATGCTAGCATAGTAGTTTTGGCAGATGAAACCAAAAGCATTATTCCAGTCAAAAAAAAAAAATTATTCCATAATAATGGAATACAATTGGACTGATGTGTAGACCCCCCACAATTGGACTGATGTGTAGACCCCCCAATAATACTTTTGGCAGCTGAGAAAATTGTTCCTTTTATTCGAAAAAGGAAAATAGAAAAATAAAATGTTGTTGAACAATACCTCATTCAGACATTAATTGGAGAAAATTTCAACTGAATGCTCAAATGACCTCATCTCAAGTTTTCTTCTCTTCAAGCAGCATCAAATAACATATCTGTACATAAATAAAAGAAACAACAAAAACAAAAAAAGTGTAATGAAATTTAAATTGATCACAGAGAACATAAAAATGAACTAAAAGAAAAACAAAAGTTCATGTCCAAAATGAATTATGCATTTGTCAATTTTAGAACACTGAAGTACATACACTCTGAAGAGTGTATCAGGTCCAGCATTTAACATGTCAATTGTGGTCTTGGTACAATACAGAAAACCTTCTCATAGTTTACCCTAATGTAAGTTGACACTAAAAGACAAATTTTGTTCTCTTTCTTAAGTTCAATTAGAAATTTCATTAGAGATGAAACATTTACAACAAAAAATGATTATGGTTGAGAAGAGGTGCACCCGCTGTTACAGATCTATGAAAAATACACATTAATTGAAACTAAATTGGAACATATCCAACCTTGTAGAGAAAAGTAACAATTGATTGGCACACAAAGGAACTCAGTAATACAAAACTGAGAAACAATGATTTGCTCACCTAGCAGTCGAGGTGTGGCAGAAGGACCTAACAACATAACTGCGAGAAACCCCATCAAAAGCAAGAAAGAGACTGTTCTTAGGCACTAAGAGAAAAGCAGAAAAAAAAAAGAGAATATCTCGTGTTTTCAGGTTATTAAAGCAGAAAAGAAAATACCTCAAAATAACTCAGACTCCTTATGACCATGACTCTTAATTAGGGTTCAATCGGCATAATAGTCCATAGATAAGTTAATTAACTAATTTGGAGACAGTAAATACTTTGAAGAAATTATTGACCAAATTAATTGCTTTGGATTGTGTCCAAATCATTCTTTATATCTACGTGTAACAAAAATATTCCAAAATATTTGCAATTTGCCCCTCAATTATGCTCCCATGCAATATTTAAAAAGGGATTGTTCAAGAACAATTTCAACTTAAAAGCTTTACTTAAAGGTTCTATTGAAGGCAATCACAATCAGGTTCTAAATGAAAGAATAAAAGACTTAATAGAGAAAAAGCACAATCAGACCGTAAATAATTGTAGATAAATTATAACCTAATTGTGTCCACCATAATAATGTCAGATCAGTGTATAGATTGTGTCCTGTATAAAATTTATTTTATTTATACTTTCTTATGACAATTATCACAACGTCAGTACATTCTTGAACAATTAACACGAAAATGTGCAATAATAAACTTATCCCAATTAAAATAACAGCAAATTAAAAAACAAAATAAGTAACAAAAAATGGGAAAAAAAATCCTCACCAAAACACCATAAAAGGAAGAATCTTCTTTGCATATGGTGGTGAAATAAATTAATGAAAGAACAACTTAAAATCACAATGTTTCTTACAGTCCTGAAAGCTGAAAGTAAGTTGATTATGATTTAAATATCTTCCACCTATGAGCATCATCAAAGAACAATATTTTAATTAATAAATAAAGTACAACATCATGAAATAGAGAACCGAGATAGTACATGGGGAACATCAGATACCTTGTTCTTCATTTGCTCCCTTTTTTTTTTATTTTGTTTCTTGCTTGTTTCATTTCCCAAAAATATCTGAAATATTAATTTGTGAGGACGATCAAATATTTCAAGAGATAAAGGCCTAAGTATAAACAAAACAACTCAAAGAAATTATCAAAATATGTAAAATAGATCAATAATTATGAATCATACCTTAAGTTTCCTGAACAAAGCAAATTAAAACTACTAAAACTAATTTGACCTGCCGTAAGAAAATAAAAATGTCTAAATACCTCTGAAAGTTGTTTTGCACAGGTGAATGGCTCATCTGCTCTTCTTCTTTGAACTTTTCTATTTTGCACGGGTGAATGGCTCATGAAACCTACAAAGTATACACCAATAAATATCAACTGTGATCTCCTTCTTCATTTGCCATTTTGGCAACAACTTATATTTCTGCCATAGGAACCAGTTCAGGTCAAGGACCGCTGATAAAAAACTTGAGTGATAATTAGTTAGAGCTCCTTACCTGATGAAGGTTGGCTCCCTCTCCGCACCTAATAATTTTTTTAAGAAAATAAGAACAAAACAAATTAAAATCATGAAAAATGACAGAAACAGGAACAATCGCGAGTAGTAGCAATAGAGGCAAAATGAAGAAGAAGCAGAAAAAAGAAGAAAACCACCACCCACACAAATCGGAGCTCGTTTCGAAGAGGAACATGCGATCTACTCGTTCATGGAAACGACGGTGAGAACGGAGGGGTTCATGGAAACGACGGTGAGAGCGGAGGCCGGAGGTGTCTGAAATTCGACAATGAAGGGGTCCAATGCCTTTTTGCTTTTTTGCCTTGAGGCCTGATCACAATCCCACTCAAAAAAGTGGAAAGGACGGGAGAAGGAAAGAGGGGTTATGGTCTTGCGTAGAGAGACCTGTGGCTCCGTACTCAGCCCACGTGGTGGATCGGAGGAGAAAAAGAGAGGCCGCTCTCTGGGATAGAAGAATTGAGAGCACTGAATCCAACGGACAGATGCATCAAGAATCGGACGGCTGCGATTTTCTCATAAAAAATGAACGGTCCAGATCATTTACTGTACTAACTACAGTGTAGAAGCTCTTCCACGTGCCATGCACAACCCTCCAAATTTATATAGTTATAATTATCTTCTGATAAAAAAAAATTTTATATTATCTTCGGCACATGTTTGGTTTCTATTGGTTCTTACATTCACTAACGTGGGCCAGGTCATATGAGCCCATTCAATAGTCCAGGCAGCTTCAAATTTTTTTTTTAAAAAAAAATGAACTGTTCACATTAAAAATGAGTCCCAGGGTGTTTGTTCATAATATTGATATGTAGCTTGACAAGTCAATTAGCCGATAATAACCTCAATAAAGGCCCGTTGATTTACTATTTTAATTGAATAAAAACACAGCTCCAGAATTTAATTAAAAATTTAATAAGTTGACGGGTTGGAAGTTTTTTTTTTTTTTTTGGTTTTTGGTTATGAAAAAGGACATATTAAGGTTCAGACACAAAATTAAAATCCAAGTAGATGATGCCTCGTTCATATTCAAAGTTGAAAAATTGATCTAATTTTTATGTTCTGTGATTGTTGGGGTCGCAAACTACAACATAAAACGATAATATTGAAGCTAGTCTACGTTGTATATGTTCAATGTACAGCAGCCAATTTTATTTATTTTATAAAAAAAGTTAGTGCTTATTTTGTTTTCTTCTAAGCACAAGTCCACAAAAATATATATACTTGCACATTCCCCAATTACAATCGCAATCTATTTAAACTGAAATGTAGTTCTAAATAGTTATTGTTAGATAACTATATATGCTATAATATGATCCAGAGTCTATAAGCATGCTAAAGATAATCGTACTTTTTTTTTTGAACTTTCATGATGGCGACCAAGAGAGAATATATGAGCAGTCTGCTGCATACCTTTGTCGTTATATGATTGCATCTTTGCTGCCAAAACGGTTTATTAAATTAATCCACCTCCTTGAATAGGGACATATTTGCCATTACATTAAAAAAGTGCGTATTTAAGGTTTTTGTTTTCTAGCCGAAAAGTACTGACAAAAGGTAGAATAGCGAAATAGGAAAAAGATAACCGAGGGAAACGGGATCATGTCGAATGGGTCATCGTTTGATCCAATGCTTCTCGATTGTCCCTGCATTCGCCATGTTTACAAATTACAAATACAATTTTATATCATATATCATATATAATTGTTCCGAGAAATCATAGATCTACTTTTGTAGACCCCTTATTTTATTTCTCATTTTGCTCCGTTGGGTACTCGTGTTTTTTCCTCGATCGAGAGCAGCTCTCCGCAATTAAATCTTTACTTTTTAATTAATTAATATATTTCTTGACCTGATTGATAGGTATTTTTATTGAGACATGCTGGAGTCTAATATATTGGATTGATGGGTTCGTCCAATACAATTGTTATTGAAAACTTATAAGAAACTAATTTTTAGATTTTTTTTATTTTTTTACTATTTTTTTGGTATTTTAGAAAATCGTTGTTATTGGACAATCCATCATCATATCTAAAATATCAAAAGAATAGTAAAAAATTTCAAAAAAAAATGTAAAAATTGATTTTTTATAAGTTTTCATTAAGGAGAATATATTGAACAGTTCGGATTGATCGTTTGAACTATAAAACGTGAGAACGATCCTATTGGACGGATCCATCCGTCCAATATATTGGACACTTGTATTTTTCATTTTTATTTGAAAACTATATATATGGGTTCTCTCACTTTAGTTTAATATAGCTGACGCCCAGCTAAAATCTCCTCTTACACTTTTCGAGGGAAAAAAAAAAATACCCTTGCATACTGATGAAGCGAAAAGGAATTTCCAATATTTCTTTTAAAGTCTCCAAATTCAAAGTCTTACCTTACGGTTAAATTGTACAAAACAAGTATTTACCTATTATTGAATTGGGACATCCTATAAAATTTGTAGATAATTTAAGTATCTCTACATTCAATTTGCGACAAAAATTGTGGAGAATTAAATTCGGTCTGAGCGAAGCAAACATGGTACTGTTGGTTAGACAAAATGATTGGGAAGACTGTAGTAACAAAGAAAAGTTATATTGTCAGGATATGAAATATTAAGGGCACACATGTTATACACTCACAAACAATAAAATCATGCAACTTTAAGACACTTGAAATTTCTAAATAATTATTTCACTTTAAAGGTTTGGTGGAAGTAACAAAAAGCAATAACAAAGAAAAATTAGTCATAAGAAAAAGAAATTAACAAGGCCAATTATACTTGAAGCAACATATCCATAAAATAGAAAAAAATTTTCTCGAATTTTTTTTTTTTACTATCTAGCAGGTAATTATTTCTCAAAGACATTATCAAGAAATCCTTAAACAAATCTTTCTATTTCAATATGATAATTGTTGCTTCTTGTGTCTAAACTAAACATGCACCCTTTCAAGTTTGTATATTCGATCTTGATGCAAGATGATTTCAGTTGATTTCTTTATTCTTAACGGTGTAGATTAAACTTCTGAATAAGAAACTTAATTTTGCATGATTGCTATACTATAATCTGAATTGGTCTGATAAATGTTTTATAACACACGACCTTTCCGCATAAAAGTTCTTAGTGTTATGTTAATAATAACTTATTTTCAATTTAATTGTTGCACTATAAACTATGGTCATTATGAAATATATTTCGATTCTATCTTCATGACTTCATGTACACATAGCAATTAATTTCATTGCAATGCTCTGATGCCATCATCCAGTATCTTCCCTCCTGTGTAATTAGTGGGAACAAAGATCCGCCTCCTGTACATATCCTGATATCCAGAGCATCTGGATTTACTGCGTAAGCCTACTATTGACTAAATAATTCTCGCAAGTTTACTACTGACTCAATGCCATGAACAATTGAGAGCAGGAGTTTAAATAATACGATAGAAACGGCCCAACAAGATACGTGCTCACAAAACTAATTCTTATAATTAATTTAAAATTTAAGTTTTCAGAGATAAGAATAATAGAATTTGAAATTAAAAAAATCATTTTTTATAACAAATACCAATATAATATAAAAAAGCATTGGTTATATGTATGTTTTAAATAATACCAATGTAAAATTAAAAGTTAAAATTTTAATATAAGGAAATGATTTACAAGTATTTTAAGTATACCTAGCTTTCTTGAAAACTAGACATTTACGAAAGAAATAACTGGATAAATTATATGCTAACTCGTTCAGTAGAATATAAATTGAGTTTTGTTAATTTTAAATTTTCATAGGCTTTATACACATTATAAAATATCTCATGACCGAAGATGTAAGTGATGCCGGCATGACTGTGAAGCATGGACGAATAATTCAGATAATTATATATTGTGCATTATCTAAAATAATTTAATAATGTAATTTATCTTCAAAAAATTTTAGAATATTAAACCATTCATTACGAATTTTAAAATTGTCTTCCTCTAGATATCTACTCGTAATGTACCGGATATCTGAACTATACAAACGGACCAATTCAAATTAAAAATTAATTAAGGAGACAAGAACTCAAAATACATAACCAACTTTTTTTCCTCAAAATCTGCCTCTTTCAAAAATGCAACTCCAAAAAGGATGGTATAGAACCTCAATCACGGGTCCCAAGTTCGAACCGCATTACCCGCCTCTTTGCTTTTTTTTTAATTTCCCGCATTTAAGCATTCAGCGGGAACTCCGCTACATCATTATCTCGATTGCCAAAAGCAAAATTTCCAATCTTACCCTTCCCCGCCTCTCCCAACTACTCTATTTTTAAATCCCTGCACGAGTAAATCCAGCTACATTCCCTGCCCAGAACAGTCATTCCTCTAACCCACGCTCTATTAATTCCATTTATCATGGGACCTCTTTCCTCCAATCAAACATCCCATCAGTCCTCCAAAATATCCGGTCTATAATTAAATTCACGCACCATACCAAACCAGAGCTTACAGCCCTCCAACAACCAAACGGCATTACAAGTACGAAATACACCATGTCTACGAAAAATTACTCCACAAGTCGGTGCCGGGGGTTCGCCGTTACCCGTTTACGTAACTGCAAAAAATATATTTTAAAAAGGAGAAAGCTCGTTTCCCTTCCTAGGAATTAATTACTGTGAATAATAAAAAATTTAATACTTGTAATATACTGTACAAAGTTACGGACTACATAGGCCCACCACAATCCCTATCTCTCTCTCTCTCTCTCCTCATTTTGTCTTTTTCCTCGACCGCTTTCTACTTCTGAGCTCTGAGCACTCTATAAGCACACTAAACTAAAGTGTCCCCATCCCAACCCGATCTGCTCGTAACCCCGAAACACTTCCCAATGCACCGTGCTCTGTTCCGCCACCTCCTCTCCGCCGCAACAGATCCACCGCTCACGGCGTCGCCACCTCTCTCTCCGCCTCCTCCCATGGCGCTCCATCCTCCTCCTTTCACTCCCTTCCGACCAAGTATCGCTGTCATTGTGGGTATTCTCACCACCTTGTTCTCTCTCACCTTCCTCTTGCTTCTCTACGCCAGGCATTGTAAGAGATCCGACTCCACTTACTCGCCTGAGAGCACCGCCACCTATGGGTTCCCGTCCGGTGGAGATCTTCGTCGGCACTCCGGTGTGGTTCGGTCCGTGGTGGAATCGCTTCCTTTGATCCGGTTTGGTGCTTTGAAAGGCGAGAAAGATGGGTTGGAGTGTGCGGTCTGTCTCGGCCGTTTCGAACCGGCCGAAGTGCTTCGGATTTTGCCGAAATGCAAGCATGGTTTTCATGTCGAGTGCGTCGACACCTGGCTCGATGCGCATTCGACTTGTCCGCTTTGTCGGGTTCGGGTCGAACCAGAGGATATCCTAATTTCTGTTGATACTGATCCTAGTCCTAACTGGAATCCGAAACCGAACCCGAATCCAAACTCGAAGGAATGTAATAGAGATTCGAATAGTTGTGCTCAGGCGGGTGGAAGGAGAGTATCGGGGCGGTACTCAACCGGTTCGTTACAGATCGGGCAGACCCGGCCTGGTTCGAACCGAAGATCGGTCGATGCGGTCGGGTGTTTTGACATAGGGAAGGTGCGAAAGGACCGGGTTTTATTGCCCGAACCCGCTCCGCAAGACAGGGAGGCCTTTGAACGGCGGTTCAGTCACCGAATCGTAGTTGGAGATGGCGAAGGGACTGTGATCGAGCGCTGGAGCGATTTAAGACCGTCAGATTTGGTGCTTCTACGGTCGGATGAGAGGCTGTCGCAATGTGGTGGCAGGCAGGAAATTAATGGAAGATCGCTGTCGGAAATTACTGGTGTGAGCCGGCTGGCGCCGAGCCGATTCGGCGCTGTGCCGAGAAGGGTTGAAGAGGAGAGAAGGTTGAGGAATTGGGTCGGCTTAGCGGCTCAACGTACGGCTAAATGGCTTAGGGGCCCTCCTCCAAGTGATAACGGGCCTAGTTCCTAGACTGGCAGTGGGGTCCGGTTTTTGTTAAGACGAGAGTACCCAAGGATCTAGCCTGAATTTACGAGTGAATGCCATCAGCGCTGGGTACAGCTAAGTTTCCAAATTGGGAGAGGAAGGGCAGTACTGTACTACTGCGGAGGGATGGAAACGGTGAAAGATTACGTGTCACGTGATGTGTTCACGTTTCCTCCAGTTCGTGCCCTTTTACTATTTTGGTATGGAGGGGAAAATGGAGGGGAAAATGGAGAGATGGATGGATTAATATTATTAGGTTCAGGTTTACAGGAATGGTTGGTAAATTGGAAATTGAGATAGGAATGAAAGGAGCTTGTTTTGGAAGCGGAAAGTAAGGGAAATGTCATTTGAAATCCGTGCAGTTGTCTACGTGGACGGCTGGGATTGATTGATCACAGGTCAGAGTGCAGACGGTCCTCTCTGACGCTGCCTTAATTTTTGTCTAGCAAGATTCTCTGTTGGAGAATTCTGTGGCCTTGATTGATCCTCTGAAAAACATTTTTTATTACTTTTTGAGAGAAAAAGAGAACATTTTTTAAGTTGTTGTCGCCCTGTACTAACAGCATTGTTAACAAAGTACATGGACGAAATCATGAAGTGCAAAGGTAGATTTGTTGGATTCTTATGTAATTAATAATTTTGCCTAGTAAAAGACACGTGCATTCATTTATGTGTATGATTTTTGTTCTTCAGAAAGCATACGATATAAATTACTTATTACTTCTCACAAAGTGCATTTTCTACTTTGCCTGCTTGATTAGTGATGACCCAGAAACGTGGGCACAAGTTTAGCTTTGTAGTGTCAAATGCGTGGGAGCTGTATATTTTCATTTTCATTTTTTTTTTTTTTGGGTGTGGCATGTTGGTGCTTGAGCACTTATTATCATCGATGTAACGAAATATAACTGCAGGAAATTAGTGGCATTGTCAACATTCAGATATTTTGCAGCTGCTTTTATCCTAATAAATAGTTTTTTTTTAAAATATTACAACGAAGTTTGTTTATTGACAAAACTAACTATTTTTTTCAGAGCTCAATTAAAAATAGCTGAGCTTTTGTCAGCGGCGCTAATCTAGATTTCTATAGTTATTTTGTTGTAACTAATGTGTTACAGTGCCACTGCAAAATTCAGAATTAAATAACAATTTCTTTATTATTTTTTTTTTAAAAAAGAGGAACCTAACTACCAAAGTTGGTAAATAACTATTTTGAATCTTGAGGAGTTTTGGATTCATGTAAACTGGACCACTGCTGGAGGTTCTATGCTTTAAATTCAAAGAATGCGAGTCACAGGATAAGTGCTGTCTGAGTGAAATCATTAATCATGCATATCATATGGGGGGTCCTCAGCACTTGTATCTTGGATTTTTTCTTGCTCTGTCCATTTTGCATTATAAATGTGTGCATATGAACTCTGAAGTCTGAAGTGAACAAAAGGGCGAATCCTGACGGTGCTTGGAGTTTATGTGCTCTGACCTTTTTCCGGAGAGTCTGTGGCGATTTGTATATATGTGAATCTTAGGGGTGTCAACGGAAGAACCGTTTCCGTTTTCCGTGCCCGTTCCGTCCATACGGAACGGATAACGGTACGGATTTCGGCAGCCGTTTCGAAAACGGAACGGAAAACGGAATGGATTTCGGTATTCGTTTATATGGAAAATGGACGAATTTCAGCCATTCCGTTACGTTCCGTCCATACGGAACGGATAACGGAACGCCGAAACATACCGTTTCAGCAAACGGAACGGCAAACGAAATGGCCTGTTCCGTTGCCGTTGGACACGTTTGACACCCCTATATGTGATATGTCATTGGGTGGTCCGCGTATATCTCGACCGTCTATTATCTTGAACGAATAAATCGGATCAGATTGTATTGTCGGACATGTTGGGACATGGATGCAATCATGTTGTTAACCAGCCGAATTTGACATCAGATCCGAAATAAATCAGACAGAGTATTTGTAAGCTCAAATTTCAAAATTTGAAATATTTATTATTGAAAATAAAATTTTAAATTTCAGAGTTTAGGAATGGCATATATCTAATTTTCCATTTTTTAATCACGATATATATTTTTTTAGACAAGCTGGACAATGACTGTCTAGGAATTGCGGCATAAATCAAATTTCATATTTTTTTTATAAAAAATAGTGGTATAAAACCAATTTGCTTGTTTTTTTTTTTTAAAAAAAAATGTGCTATAGCACTGAAAAAGTATTTATACATATATTATTTAATAAAGAAAAAAAGCATTATCCCCCCTATTTAATTATGTAGGACTACCTATCTATCTGTATCCTCACATGAGCACGTTATATATGGCGTTCTAAGTACTGTATATTCGTTAAGTTTCATTCAACACTTTTTGAATAGGGGCGTCAGGCCATGTACAGTATCAGTGCAGTCCCAATCTGAGTAAACCTTCTAAACACACAAACAATTGCACTTAATAATTAACCAACATTAATTTGACTACAAGAATTGAACAGTGTAGCCGTTTCTGTTTCTATAAATATGCATGACTTCTCTAAGAAAACTTTTATTTACTTGTTCACAGAAAAGATTATGAAAACATACGGAACTGAAGTTATGAGAAACCTTTTTTAAAATTAAATGGAACCTTACAGAGCCTTTCTAGAGACCTATTCACATTTTTAAGAGTAATCAGCTTTTGGGCCTATGTTGAAAAAGAAGGCCGCTGTAGTAAAACTTTTAATCTGATTTAATTAAGCCCAATCAAGGGGGTAATTTCTCACCCAATCATGGGCCTAAATTCATGAGTCATTGACGACTTTCTACTGCCGTAGTGGTTGCTGGATATTTTTCAGAAATGATATACACTATCCAACAAAAACCATCTAATACCATCCAATTGAACCAGCGCCATCCAACAGTCCAAAATAGGTTTTTTTTCCGCGTGCTGACGTCAGCAAAATTTTTTGACCAATTTCCGAAATTTTTTTGGTGCTGACGTCATCAAATATGTTGATTTAAGGGTTCAGTTTAATGATTTAAGGGTTCAATTAAATATTTTAAGGGTTGAATTAAAGTGTATAAGTGTTCAGTTAGATGCACCAATAATTTGAAATTTTAGTGTTTTGTGTTCAGTTAAATACGTTAAGGGATTATTTAAAAGTATGTATGTGTTCAGTTAGATACATCAATAATTTAAAATTTTAGTGTTTTGTGTTCATTTAAATACGTTAAGGGATGAACTTTAACTGTCTATGTGTTCAGTTAGTTGCAGCAGAAATTTGATTTCGTAGTTTTTGTGTTCAATTAAACTAGTTAAATAAAAAATAAAATGAACAAATATAACAAACATAACAAACATTTACATTAACAATACGAATATTTACAACAATAAACTGAACATATATAGCTGATTTATCTGACTTTCTGCATTAGATGATCACTTATCAACAACTAACAGAATAGTTACAACAATAAAGATGATCCCTTGTTTCATCTAAATGAACATTTGTACATATGAAATGATCCTTATCCCTTTTCATCTAACCATGAATATCCATAAAATCCTCCTTCATTCTTCTCCTTCACCTCTTCAGAGAACCATGGTCTCCACTTCTGCTAGCATGACCCGGATCCGCATGTCGAACCATCAGCCTAAATCAACCTCGAACCATCAGCCTAATTCAACAAAAGTGTGAATTTGAAGAAATTCCAACCTAAATCAACCTCGAACCATTAGCAAAACCCTAGTTATTCACTAATTACAAACAAATAATAAGAGAAAGAGATTCAAAGAGTATAGATGTGAACCTCTTGGAGAGAGACCATCGGAGGTGACAGTGACGGCGTCGCCGAGAGCTCCGACCTTGCCTCCGGTGACCTTGATGCGCTCCTCCACAGGCTTCACGCAGTCGACCACGAAGGTGCTCGAACCCTTCTTCTTTGCGCCTCCTTTCGTCGTCTCTGCGCCTGACCTCACCGACCCACCCATGTCTCTCTCCCTCTATCGAATGAGATTAGAGTTGCGGCGCTGGTTAGGATTTCAGAGAAGAAGATCAATTTGCATCGCATCGCATGGATTTTTTATTTTTTATCCGAACCCACTTCATATAAAAGTGACGGGGAGAGACGTGGGAGACATGATGACATCATCAATTGGATGGTTGGATGGTTTGTAAGCGGATGGTATAAAGTAATTACCGATGTTTTTGTTGTTAAGTTAATTTGCTTATAATATGGATCGATTTATATATTCTATGCCCCGAAAGAAATCCAAAGATTAAAGGACCTCAATGCCAATAAGGATGTGTAACAAAATAAATTATGTCTGGTCATTTGGATTGATTTTCTAAAGGACATCACAAGCCCTCTCTGCTTCAACTCTACAAGATAACCAAATCAAAGCATTGCCGGAAGGGACAACTTCAAGTCGGTATGCTATTTACTTTTAGAGTACAACAACAAACTAGAGTCAAAGAAATTGCACTTAAAAGAGCAGCCTTAAGGAATTTATTGAAAACTTGGTTAGATGGTGATTACTAAATTGACGAGCCTAAGAACATGGTTGAGGATTAATCAGGATGACATTTGGCATTACACATTGCTGAGCAAACTAAAGGTTTAAGACACTTAAAGGAGAGCTTTTGTATTGGATGATTTTGCAGTTTGGTTTGTGCTACATAAGCAAAAGGTGGCATATTTGTAAAACCATTAAAAAAAAATTACCACTAGACTGGTACAACCGTACAATAAATCCCTTTCAGCATGTTCACATGGTCAGGAGCAAGGAAGTATTTTCTAACATAAAAGGTAAGAAGGGGAAAAAATAAATGCAGAATTACCCCCATACAGAGATCTCACAAAGACTGCAAATTAAAGTTATGTTACTGGTGCTGGATAGTTCGGAGACAACCTGTGTGAAGGTTGGGAGTTCTCTATGGAGTAGTGATAATCCAAATTGAACTTCTCCTATTTCGTTTTATGAAGGACAAAAGTGATAAAGGAATGTAAAATGGAAAATTAGTTATTAATTTCAGTTATAGCCTGAAACATATTAGAATCAGGGGCGGAATCAGGATTGAGCGATAGAATAGGCCAAGGTCTAACCTAACTTGGTTTGTGATAAGTTTATTCAAACTTTCTTTTTTTAAAAAAAAAAACCGGTGACATCATTTCCTCTTTTCTTCTTCAGAACAAGAAAAACATGCAAATATTAAAAGAAAATCATTATGATTTCAAAAGGGCAAACCACTATACCAGCAAGCAAGATAAAAGGGTATTGAGCTGGTATCGATATATAATTTTAAGCTTCCTAATTAATAGTGTTCAAATTTAGCTGAAATCATAAACAGCTAAATCGTAGCCAAGCAAATTGAAAAGAAACGGTCCATCATACAATAGTGGAAGCATAAGAAATTATAATAAGAAAGTATAAAGTACAAAGCTTGATAAGTGATTCCATACAAGCCTTCGTTGTATAAAAAATTAGCATTTCCATCCTGATATCGCAATTCCTTAATGTCATCATCAATCTCAACTTCCCTTCTTACATTGTAAATCAATTAGTAATAAAGACATGCTTAGCGTTTTAACATTGATTAGGTCATTCAAAGCTTTTTGTAGATATGAATCAACATAATTACCTAATTTAATTATTCAAATTACTGTCTTTTCATTTTTATTAGGACCTTTCTTACAATATAGAATTCATGAAATTTCTGTGAATTTTTTTATATCCTCAAACAAATTATGCGTTCCAAATTTCCAATATTAAGAAATTAACAAATAGATTAAAACTTGAGCTAAGCAAGCATCCAGTTTTTGAGTACCGAAAAGGTTTTTTGCAAAATTCTAAAAAAGTATAGGATAAAAAAAAAAACAATGAATATGAGAAAATTGAGATCAACGTTTTGTCCAAAAAGATGGGCATGATTTCTTTTCTATTATTTTTTAAAATCGCTAAATATTTCTAATTGAGAGGAGACAACGAATTGAGACTAATTGAGATCAAACGTTCAACATGGGATAGGCTCATTACCATAAAACTAGCAAAAGTGCCCACCCAATGTGTGGGAAAATTTGAAACGACTTTGAAACAATATCAAATAATAGTAGAAATCAAGAAATAAGTTGCCACCCTAGTGTTCTAATCAACCCCACAATATATATTTTTATTTCGTACTAACCAACTGAACTTTTATTTTTCTAGAGAAAAATAAGATTTTACGTACAAAATATATCATAATATTTTGTACAATATATATTTCTATTTCGTACTGACCAACTGAAATTTTCTTAGACCCTTGTTTTTCTTCGGAAAATAAAAATTTGGTTCCAATTTTTTCACAGTATTTACGAAACACATAACAAATCAGACACTTAAATATTATGATATATCAATCAAAATCTTAATTGATTTTATTAAGACTTTCTTGATTTGTCTTTTTATTTCACTTTTTCCACTTTTAATGATTATCCTTCTTCTGCTTTTTAATAATTATATTAATATAACAATTAATACAAAATGAATTCCGAACTTCCAAAGTAACAAATAGGAAATAAATTAAAAAAATGATTAATACTTTTAAATATTCATTCCTAATATGTCGTCTTTTTGATACATTTTAATATTTTAATATATGGGCAAATAAAGAAAATAAAATTATTTAGTTAAATATTTCAGATACAGATGGATATCTTTCCAAAAATATAAATTATTAACAGCAACTTGACCCCTTTATAGAAAGAAGTCAGATTCTTTTATGAAATATAGATCTGAACCATACATTTACAGATCAACGGTATAAAAATTGTTAACAAAAAATGTTTTAACCTGTTGCTGGGTGCATTTATAAGTAGTAGAGATAGAGATAATAAATTTACACCGAATTTTATAACATCTCTAGTTAAAAATTGTAATTCCAGCATAGGCCTGGCCTACTGCCGCCCCCACTGGTTCCGCCACTGATTAGAATTACTACGACCAGTGTGAACTCCGAAGTTTACGTCGACTCAGAAACAGATATATACTGTGTATGGACAGATACAATCTTTAGATTGGTGAAGGCATCCAAATCTAAAACCATTCGCTCTTTGCTGCTTCCGCCAGGATGTATTGCACATGCTAACATCAGTTATGCTGCAATGACTAAATTTCGAAGTCCCACCACCTCTGCCTCTATTGAACCAAATCTCGTGCATCCGTGTTTCATCCACAGATATTTACCGATTGGTTTTGTTTATCGATTGTGTTGACCTTGATGTAATTCATTTATAGCACAACCTTAAAAAAAAAAGGACCATAATGGGATTTAGCCTTTAGACCCAAAAAAAAAAAAGGGAAAAAAAAATGTGCACGCCATATGCACTCTGCTTATCAAATATACTTGTTACTTACAACCCCAGAAGCATTGATGCTGTGATGCAAGTGATTTGTGTGTCCTCGAAGGCAGGGAGAAACAAAATATAATTAAGTAGAAGGATAAGTGTCAATTCGATTCATGTGCATGCTTTCTTTGATCACACTGAGACATTTTCATGTCAAACATGACCATATCACCTCTACAGCATAATGGTATATATATCGACACGAGAAAGTATAGTGTTATTCTTATTAGAATAATACTTGATCCGAACTAAGCCGTCAATTTATAACCAGAACAGCTCATGTTTCTTATAGAAACTTTACAGCCTTATGGATAGGTCTGATATAAGTTTCAACTCAAAATTAGCAACAGGAAATAGCCACTTGCTTTGTCCTGTTATCCCATGTTTGCTGAAACCAAATCTGCTGCCGCGCGGCACGTTTGCCGTGCAGCATCCCAACTGTCCGATGGATGATGGGTGCTCCGTGAATATCACTACAGGAAAATGCAGCAGTTGCATGGGCAGTTCTCAACTGCATGGGTGGCACAGAGTCAATTGCATGGGCACATATTTTACATCCGCACAACTGATGAAATAGAGATAATTGCATTGGTACTGCTAATGCAAATGGTTTTTATCCTGTTGCATGCACAAAACTCATGCAAGTGACTAACAGTTACATCGGCTTAACCGATGAAAATGAATGTCAATTTCGCTTAAGTCAGCCGGCTCTCAATCATTCTATTACATAGGTAAAGTTGATGCAATTGAATATCAATTGCATGAGTGATGTCAATGCAACTGATATTTTCTCTATCATTCTATTGCATAGGTGAAACCGATGTAACTGAATATCAATTGCATGAGTGATGTCAATGCAACTGATATATTCTCTGTCATTCTATTTCATAGGTGAAACCGATGTAATTGAATATCAATTGCATGAGTGATGTCAATGCAACTGATATTTTCTCTGTCATTCTATTGCATAGGTGAAACCGATGTAATTGAATATCAATTGCATGAGCGATGTTAATGCAACTGATATTTTCTCCGTCATTCTATTGCATAGGTGAAATCGATGTAATTGAATATCAATTGCATGAATAATATCAATACAACTAATATTTTCTCTGTCATTCTATTGCATATGTGAAACTGATGTAATTGAATATCAATTGCATGAGTGATGCCAATGCAACTGACGTTTTCAATTGTATAGGCATGACCGATTCAATTGGATATGAATGTATTGAGTAAAAGCCATGTGAGTTTTTAGAAATTCATAGATGTTTTTGTCTAATTAGCTATGATTAAAGCAAGTTGTGTGGCACTGTTCTTAATAAGATTTATGTACTCGATAAATAAAAATTTGGATAACTAAACATTTAATGAATAAATTAATTGATAATTTCATGATATTAATGATGTACGTAGAAACTTATAATTTGATTTTTGTTCATGAATATAAATGTAAAAATCAATAAAAAATATTTCTTTCCAAAAATTATATATTTTTACTTGGGAATGTTAATCTCAATTCACTTGTTAATGTATTCAACAAGGTGATTCGAACTCTAAATGTCTAGAGTAAAACTTTATGTCCTTACCAGTAGACCTACGCAAACTTTTTGGTTATAAGGATTGCTAATGCAATTAAATATGAATTTACATATTGAGTAAAGCCATGCAAGTATTAGATTTTTCAGTGATTCAACGATGTTTTTGTTGATGTAGCTTTCGTTAAATAGGTTGTGTAGTGTTGTTAATAAGATGTATGTACTATTTTACTTGATAAAATGAAAACTGGAGAAACTAAACTTTAATTGAAAGTTGATGATTAGAGAGAAAGTAGCGCGAATAAAATTTAATGAACTGGTGCATGTAGAAAATGAAATTTTAATTTCTGTTCATGGATATATATTATAACATAAAAAAACTGGAAAATAATTTCTTTCTAAATATTAACTTAGTTAATTATTAACGATAAGAATACCTAGCATCAATAAATTATAATTGAAAATTGATAAACTCAATATAAGGTGTTACGAATTAAAATTTAATTTATATAATTCTTAATTTTATTAACGAAAAAAATATAGTAGACATAAATTAGTTTACCAAGGAGCATCGTAAAAAATTACTTGTTAATGTATGCAAGGAATTATAAAACTATGCATTTTTATCTCATTATCAAGTTAGTTAATTATTTTTTATTTTAAAACAAAACTGTATAATTTGTGAGGCTGACGAGCGCACCTACTTGTCAATCTCCCCATTCTCTTTGCTGGGAGATTTTTTTCATATCTCATTGTATATATCATCTTTAATAAAGATATTAAGCAATAATTCATCCTGCTAACGATTTGGAATTATTGTACTGTGCTCTGCAAGTTACCTCTTTTGAATTTAAATCAATTGGTATATAATAATTGCCAGGATGAGTTGTCAAAACATATGGATATATATTGCCAAAATTTATCACTCCATTGAATTGTTTTTATATTTTGCGCTGTCAAATAAATTAGTTACCATTCTCACGTATTAAGTTCCTAAAATGATTAATTGTTTGACCTTTTCAATTGTATCGCTTATATATGTTTTTAGAAGAGTACAATTTCCATAATAAACAATTTAATAGCTCAAAATAATATATTATCTTTTTGTATCCATACCAAATTTTTAAATGTAAAGTAAATATTAAATTTCACATGGTATGCTTTATTATTATTATTCTTTTCCAAAATTTTTTAAAATTATTCTAAAATAATAACGATTTACAAATGTTAGCATATCATATAGAGTCATTTAAGAAGGTAACGTAATTATGGACACTAAAATCTAGAATGTTATTTGAAATGTGTATCACGTTTTTATTTGACACTAAAATCTTGCTGTATGAGTATTCAACATATCATGAATTATAAAAAAGTTGTATTCTTATTTTTGAATTATTATGATATTAGTTTCTACATCCTTACTCATTAAGCCTTTCAATTTTTATTGATCCTTACATAGAAGGCAACTTGTTCTTGAATTTTGAATTTCAAATATCTGATCTCAACCTTTCAATGTGATCTTTATATAAAAATATTGTAAAAAAAAGTTATTTTTATTTTTTTATGTTTCTAACTTTTCCAATATATTATTGTAATTTATAGTATTATCGATCTAAAGTTTTTTAAATATTTGAATATAATGATTATTTAAAATCTTACAAAAAAATATAATATAATTTAGAAAAGTATATAATTTGATTATTTAAATATATTTTAGTTTTCCAAAATTTAAAATTCAAACATAAAATCTGAATTGTTGATTTTATTCAATTTAACTAGAAAGGCAGCCATATTTTTTTTTTATATTTCGAATTTGGAAACTAAAATATAAAATCAACAATGCCTGTATGATTAGATTAAAAACATCTCTTTATAATTTTGGTACCATTTATGTAAAATTCCATTGAATAATTAAAAAACCAAATGATATTTATGAAATTATGGAGATTCAATTTTTATGAGAAAAATTATTTAAAATATTTCATAAATTTAAAATAAAAAATTTTTATATCACTAAATTCTTCATATATCTATGAGTTAGTACATAAATTTCTCATGTGACTAAACATTCGATCTATTTGAGTGGATCTCTCCTATATGTTATGTTTTCAAAAGAATACAGTTTCATGATGTACTAGTAACAATATTATATCTTCGTTGAAATTAAAATATATTTATTTTTTCCATTTCCATACTTCTTATACAATTTTAAAAGTAAACTACATATTAAAATTCGTAACACATGCCTTATTGTCAATATATATATATATTTTTTTAAAAATTTGTAAAAATGAATCTAAAATAAAGTCATTTTTTAAATGTTACAAAATTTAAGACAAATAAATTTTGTTTTTTTAAATATTTAAATTGTGTATTTCATTTTAATTTAACTGTTCATATATGAAAAGAAATAATTTTTAAATATTATTTTATTTAATAGCAAATAATATCCTAATACTAGAATGCAACATACTGCAACATCTCAAGATACTAGAAAAAAAACGTATCCTTATTTTTGAACTATAATAGTTTCAATTTATACATCCAAGCTCATTTTTTTGCCTTTTGAATGAAATAGTTATCTAAGGTATCATTGCAATATTTGAAATAACTTAATATAATTTTAAAATCTAGAATATCAAATTATAAAACCAATCATTGTTTCCTCAGCTAGCTTCATGAATACTAATTTGTTTGATTTGGTTTATGAAATTTATATTGAAAATTATACATAAAATTTTTAACTATTATTATTAAAAATATATAATTTATCAACAAAAAGTTTACTTTCCTCGTAAAGCCATAAGATGATCTAGAATTGATAAGATTAATTTTTAAACATGTATAAATGATTTAAGCAAGAAACACAATTAGAAAGTTATTAATTTTAATTTGAAATCTATAAGCTAAAATGCTAAACAATCATGAGTGTTGATGATATATATATAGTTCAAAATAATATGCATATATAAATTTGAATTTATGATTTATAAAACTTTAGTAAATTTTAAATTTATAATATCAAATGTTAATTTACTATTGACAAATAAAATGTAGGCCAAAGAATATGTGTGTATGATTTTTATATTTGATTTATAAAAAATAACTCTAAATTTTGATTTAAAATCTATAATATAAAATCTTAAACAATCATTATAAACTTGCAAAATATAAGAGAAAAGTTAAATTTATTTAAAATAAACTGTAAGTTTCTTGAATAAACTTTTAATATTTTGTTTATGTCTAAATTTCTCTTGCTATCATAGGATGTTTTAGGCTTAATCAAATTTTTATGCATATGTATACATATCATGATATAACTAGAAAAAGGTATTTCATTTAAATTTAATTATTAATATATATCAAAAAGAAATGTGTACTGAAACTATAATAATTAATTGTTCAATAATTAATATTTATGTGGAAGCTCTCTTCTAGTAAAATACATCTCATTTATCATTAAATTTAACTAAATTCAATTTTTTAAATAAAATCTCAATAAATATAAAATTTTAAATATTTACATATAGGCATTGTAGAAAAATAAATATTTTTAAAATTTAAAATGCAGTCAATGAAATTGATTAGTCAAGTTAAGAGTATTTACAATCCCTTTTGATGTCGTTGGTAGATTATTAAAAATATTAATGGAATGAAATGCCAGCTCATATTATTAGTAGTTTTTTGTCTAGCAAATAAATGAAAAATAAACAATGAAAGTCTTTGCAATAGCGATACTAAAAAGTAAAAAGTAATTAAAAGTATCAATATTTTGGAGAGAAAAAGTATTAAATGATTTATTTTCTTTATTAAATTCTTTATTGATTAATTGTATTATTGTTATAATTTTCAATACAGATGTAGTGAGATAAGTTACATAAATGAGATTTTTTTTTTAGAAAAATTCTAACATTGAAAAAAACATAAACATATCAGCAATGTTTCGACTTGACCAAAAAAACAAAAGTCTTGTGAAGATAAATCAGAAAGAAGATGGGAGAACCGTGTGCAATTAAAATATTAATTAAAATGATATATTCCTGGAGTAAAAATGGAATTGAAAAAAAATAGAGGATGGATATGCGGTGCAAATAAAGCAATAACTAAATGAGATATAGCTAAATTTAAGGGAATTAAAGTGTAAATGCAGCAACGAAAAATTAAAGGAAAGAATCATGCTGCAAAATAATAAAATTTCCTTGCTGAAATTTGCTTTGTTATTATTAATAACAAGCATAAATAATAAATTTCGTATCTACAACAGAATTAGAGAATGAAAATTGAGATTAATTCTATTTCAGATTTTCGTAAAATTTCATGAATATACAGTCTTCCTTTCATTACAATATTGATATGAAATCTGAAATATATCCAATATATCTAGGTAATTACCGCCTCTTTGTTTCCATTTCTGTTTGTTTATGTTTTATAGCTGCGCCTCTCTGCCTTTATGTTTTGCTTGTATCCTTATATTTCGAATAGAAATAGAGAGAGGCCATTTTGTTTCGCTTCTATCCTTCTAGATTTTAATAGTCGCCTTCCTTTTGCCACTCTATTCTCCATCAGAGAATCCCTTTCTCGCGCATCAGCCTTTGAGATTTCCTCTCCAGCGGTGCCATGATCACAAAGTTCAATCCTCTCTCTTTATTTTTTTTTATTTCTGTTCTTGCTTGTGAGTGCACAAAAATGGCGGTATCCATTATTTGATACAAATAGACTGTCAATTTTATTACAATTTTGTTTTAAAAGTTGAGAAGGGATGAATAAATATTGATGTTTCAGGGATGCTGGCAAATCAGTGGACTCAGTGGCTTTCATAATAGTTCATGGATTCAAGTCGCTATGTAATGCACTAGGTTTAGCTAATTATGAGGTATTTTGTCCTCGGATCTTGCTTTTACATTGTTTAATTTTTTTTTAGTTTTTAGTTTTTTTTTTTAAATTAATCAACAATTATTGTCAATTTGTTGAAAAAAATTTACAGCAATGCTTTCGACAAGGCTGGGTTGTTGGAAGATAGAGTCGAGGAGGCTGCGGTTTAGGAGTCTGGAGTCGAGATTATGTTCGAGGAGCCTATAGCTAAATCATATGCATTTATTCTTAGATGATTTCTATGAGATGAGAGTTCATTGAAAGTCGAATAATATCTTCTTGTAAAATCGATCGATCCTTTTCAGAAGTCAAATTGTATATTAATAAAGTGGATATTCTGGATCCAATTAACTTTTTGTAGAATCAAATATTTTCTTTCCTGTCTGTTCCTTTTTTATTTACTGTTTTACTTCCTCTTATTCTTGTCATGTAAGTTAAATTGTATGAATTGCTTAGAACTATAAATTTCCTCCCGAAAAGTGTAAATATTTGTCGAACCATGATTACCATTGAATGTTAGTGATAAATATATGACTAGATACAGCAAAAAGATTATGTATTCAACTTAATTGGTACATAATTCAATTTGATTGGTTTTGTGTCATAAATAATATGAATGGTTCGCAAACAAAATTGAAAATTATTATCTTGAGAAATTGTAAAACAAATTTCAAAATGAATCAAATAGTAAAATTAGTCCATCCGTCATGCTCATGATCGATGCTAAATAAATCAGTTGCATCAGCTAAGCAGATGCAAAAAAAGTCAATCGATTCGCAAAAGATACCAGTTGCATGGACTATTTTGATGCTAAGGAAGTCAATTGATTCAGCAAAATGAATGCAAAAGAACTCAATCGCATCAACCCATCCCATGCTAATCATTTCAAGTGCATCAATCGAACGAATGCAACAGATATCAGTTGCATCATCTAGTCCCATGCTAAAGAAGTCAATTGTTTAGGCAAAACAGATGCAAAAGAAATCCAGTACATCAGTCCAACCCATGCAAACATTTCAAGTGCATCGACCAGACGGATGCAACAAATGTTAGTTACATCATCTTATCTCATGCTAAAGAAGTTAATTGTCTGGGCAAAACGGATGCTAAACATTTTAAGTGCATCGACCGAACAGATGCAATAGATGTCAGTTGCATCGTCTAATCCCATGCTAAATAAGTCGATTGTATGGACAAAACGGATGCAAGATAAGCCGAGTGCATCAGTACAACCATGCTAAACAAGTCAAGTGCATCGATATAGCTGATACAAATAAAGTCAATTGCATCTGAAAAAATTCATGCAAAACGCATCAGTTGCATCTATTATGCCCATGCAACCTTGCCCATGCAAATAAACATGCCCATGCAACTGAAATGCCCATGCAACCGAGCGTTTGCAAGGAAACCGATTGCATCGGCCCAATTGCATCAGTGTAGCGGATGCAGAACGCATGTTGCATCAGTACTACGGATGCAGCCAGCCCATGCAATTTTCTCAATTAGTATTTATCTTGGGTTAGCAGCTGATACCTACAAAAACATTTCTTTCAACATATATAATTAGACATTTAATGAGCCCAAGGGGGCTAAAGCCGAGTCCACAATTTGGAAATGAACGAGTTTCAGAGAATGCATAAAAATTTTATGCCCAAAACATTAATAAACCGTATGCAAGTAGAGTACTTTAGTCCCTTTTCAAATTAACGTACCGCCTGCAGGGCGGAACCAAGATTGAAAGGAGGGCTAGAGTTGAACTTCAATTTTAGTCGATATAGAAAAAGATAACTAATAACAAAATAATTACTTACTAATATAATAAACAATAAATACTACACAAAAATACATCTTTTCTATTATATTATTCATAAAAAAAATCGTCCGAAGATAATGGGAGAAAATATAACAAACCGACATGAGAGTTTCGTGGTGCCGGAACGGAGGTCATAGCCTTAAGTCAGTGGAGTAGCAGAGTGGCACAAGAGAAAGCGAGATTTCTTACATTGCAATTGTTGGAGAGAGCGCGATGTTTATTTTCTTTTTTTCTTTTTTTTTATTGAGAAGAGAATAGTTCTAACCCGTAGGGCCAAGTTAAGTAGGTTTTATTATATTTTTTTTAAGCAGACAATGAACTTTATTCATTTTTAAGTAAATATTAAGTTTTATTCTAAAGGTAAATTAGGCTTTTAGTTTCATCACGGAGCCTCTACAAAATTTTAGATTTTGCCAATATAATATTTCCATATTGCATATTAATTTGAATTTGAATTTTTGGGTATGCCAGACCTATGTCCGTCCCTCCCTAACTGCTTGGTGCTTGCTAAAATTTCTCATCATCTGAGTTAGTCCTTAATGCCAACAAGATAAATTAAGAGGATTGGCAGCTTTAAGTATACTGATTTATTTTGATGACTATAGTAAAACACACTCATATCAAATGTTATTAGCATTAATATTAATTTTAGGTATACAAAAGTTATATAAACGAACGGATAAAAAGAGAGTAAGGAGAGAATTTTTCCAAACAATATGCACGGAAGTGGAAAATTAATTTGCAAAAAAAAAAAGGGTAAACACCAATGACGTGAAGGGCTAAAACAAGAAAGACTGGTAGGAGATGAATTTAAAAGATATAAGAGGTGCGAGATTAAAGAGTTTTCTTTAGCAACTTTTGACATTAGTCTTGTCTAGAGGATTTTTTTTTTTTTAAGATAAGATCCATCAAGTCTCAATTTATATTAAAATTATTTCTTTTCCTGTTGGATATCAAATTACGACCGTTACACAATGTAGTTATCCTTCGTTAATAGGTTATAAATGTTGCTTCTCAATCATCAAACATTCTCGAAAAAAATTAAAAACATTCACCTTAACTTAAAAAGTTCGGATGTGTTAGAATAGAGCTCAAATCAATGAAGACGGATGTCGGAGCAAACACGTTGCGTCAGTTACTACCAATTACCAAACCGATTAGAGAGCTAGCGGGGAAGGCAAGACCTGGGGTGGCTCAACTACAGTACAACCTATCCTGTAAAGTACAGTCCTTGACGAAGTTTAGGTATAATGAATCTCCTTTTGGCAAATATTCTTCCTCTGTCCCGCTAGCCAGATATTGAAGTGCGTCAGGTGTATGTGTTCCAACTTGGCAACTTGTGATTAGAGAGGACCTCTTATTTTATCACATCCGGTCTGCCGCACACTTGTTCTGTTGTCAGCTCCCATCACTAAAAGAAAATAATAATTAAAAAAAAAAGAATCTGTTTTGAGATGGGTCAAAATTATCTAATATTCTTAATCTATATATGATCTATATTTTGGACCTTTTGAAGACTAACTTAGTGTTTTTACTATGTACTGCTAAATCATGTGGAAAATGAAATTAGTTAAATTTCGTAAGTTATTATGTAACTACGCGCTTCATCAAAATTAGCGAGAACATTAGTGTCCATAAAAGTCATTAAACAAGATAAAATTAGAGTGAATAATTTCTGATTTAGCCACATCGCATGAAAAATTGTGGATGGTGCTTTACCGATCCACCCACGTGTACATAGCATTCAAATCTAAATTTTTTTTTTTTAAAAAAAAAAACAAATAATTGGGTTGAATTACTACCTATGCCGAAATTGGTAGGAGAATAAATTTTATATTTCAATGCACTTTTGCTATTTTTATGTATCCGAAAATTCATGGATAACAGTTTAAAGAAATTTAAGAAAATAAATGCAAGTGATAATCCTCCCTTCATGGCTCGCTACACGTATATTGGTTAAATGAATATGCAACAACCACATGCTGTTTTTTCTGCGCTAGCTAATATTCTAATTCTAATCATTGTTTTCTTGGGCTAGTTACGCTTTTTCTTTATTATTTCTAATTCGTAATCCCAAGTGCACTTCGTAATATATTATATATTTCGTGAAAAAGATGTCTTACTTTATAATGCATATATTGGTTAAACTTTGGGAAGTGTCGGTATAACCAAATAGCTAACATCTGGCACAGGATGGTATTGGGACGGGTGAGAATCTCTCTTTACCTGTCCAAGTACAAAAGATATTAGGTGTGGCTCCCTCTAAAACTATTTATATGATCATCAAATGTGATTGAGAAATTTGTACCATGGCAAAGAGGAAATTAACTGTATGGAAGTGATGAGCCTGGCCGGCTCTGAATTACAATTGAAAAATGATTGCAATTAAACATTGGATAATTCTGTAAAGGATTGAAATTTTAAATTGAATTTTAATTAATTATATATTCGTTCATATTTGAACGATCTGAATTTAAATCAGGTTAAAAAAATTCAGTTGTCGTAGAATCTACTTCAAATCTTTTGTCTTACTATTACTGACACAGTCGATGCCAAGTTTTCTTTCTCATTATGCCAAAATAATATTATCTTCAACAAGAGAACTAAATTTTAATCCTGCGATATAAGAATATCAGAACCTGTTAGAAAATCGTGGGTAAACACATACCGCAGCGGAAATCGATTTTCCAGGATCTCTTGCGATTCCTTTCACGGCATGACACGCTATGCCCTTTCACGTCTTCACGATCACCGTCTTCATACGCTAGTGGACAGTAACCACGATTGGAAGTCGAGTTCCAACGAGTTCTGCCACACTATCCACAGCCACGGTGCCAGACGGACTGCCACGCGCCAACCTCTCGAATCGGTTGCGGTGTTTCACTCTCCATCGAGTGCTCCTACCGATTAACAAGTAGAAGAGAAGTGGATCTCTCTCTCTCCCTCTATTCTCTGTCTCTCTCTCAAAGAGAAATGACTCAAATCTATACAGAACTGAATCTGTTTAGAGAATATATAGAGATAAGGACCAGAACACCAAAAGGTGCGAATTGTCCTGCGGCCCGCTGGGATTTCCAGCGACCCGCTGAAAATGTCTCCACTTCAAAATTCCAACAGAACCCACTAAAACTTTCTTGTAAATATTTTTGAAGATAAATGAGAGGTCAAACTTATAAACTTATTTTTAAATTAAATGTCTATGATACACCTCCAACCGAGTTTCGAGCTTACGATTTTTCACTCTCAAGGTGCATTGCTCTGTGGCAAAGAGCAACGTACTTTCACTGAAGGTCGCGGATTCGAAACATGGTTGAGAGTCCTTTGCGATATTTAATTTATAAATATAAAAGTTGGAGAGCTTGACCCCATTTTTTTTTAAAAAAAAAAACTTGCTTGTAAATATATAAATTAAAAAGTTATAAGACTAACATCAACTTGATTAATTGGTTTTATGCCACTGTAAAATATAGTTAATTAGGGATATGCCATTGTTAAATTGCTAATTAGATTTATGCCATTATCAAATGGTGTAAATTAGATATATGCCATTATCTTATTCCTAAAAAGATTAAATTCTAAAAATGACATCCTGAAATCTCCCATTTTTTAAAAAAATTCCCAAGCTGCCCCTTTTTTTTTTTTTTTTTTTTTTCCCTTTCCTCTCATTTACTTGCCGAATAATGCTCAGTTGTTTAGTTTTTATTTCATTTACTTCCCTAATTCTCAAAATTCCAACTTTTTAATGATGCTAAGTTGTTTTGGTTTTTGTGTTTTTTTTTTTTTTTTCACGTATAAGTTATAGCATATGTCCGAGCAAATCGTTCTATATCAAATTATATGGTATTTTTCTAATTTCCAAGTTTTATATTTGCATAAAACTAATTTGTCATTTAGTAAATGGTATTTTTCTAATTTTAAATTTTTTTAGTGGCATAAAACTAATTTGTTATTTAGTGATGGTATTTTTCTAATTTCAAATTTTTGTAGTAGCATATTTAAAAGGGTAAAATTGGCAAATCATTTTTTCGATGGTAAATAACTAATTTTTGCTATTTTGTAATGGCATAAAACTAATTTGTCATTTAGTAATGGCATTTTACTAATTTTAAATTTTCATAGTGGCATAAATCTAATTAACCTTTTTTTTTTTAAAGAAAAATCATTTGGTACGCAGGTACTGGCATCCTGTATGCACTGTCAGTAATTGGTTAGGAAATAATACAATAAATTACAACTAAAGAAAAATACAGCGAGATATGTAGATAGCCTACTGGCTCTCAGCGAATCTTATGACATCAATCATAATCCCACTTTTCAGGTCATCAGTCCAAAAAGCAAAATATTAAAAAGTTGAAAGAAAATTTAAATGTCTTAGTTTAGAATCACGGTAGTCAAGGCATAAACTAAACATATTATTGTTCTGTTGGGTCCTATCTGTAGTAATAAAAATAATAAAATCTACAATACGCATCAAAGGCTATCCATCTTTATGTGAGTTTCTGTGGTCAATTTGTGGTATTGAACTGATAAATCTTTTAGATATATTTAATGCATAGTGGTGGGAATACGTCTTTTCAAGGTAGGATACTCTTATCAATACCGTGACTGACAACATAATTTATGTATTTCACCGGTTGATGTATATATGTTTAGCTATAGCATGAAGTTAAAATTTTAGTTACAAATAAGGTTAAAATATTGGCTAGTCCTAAAATATTATGTGCGAACATTAAAAGAATAAAATATTACAGAAATTATGTCATGAATTAGTTTTTCAAGACACATTTGAGCCATAATCAATCACAATTATATCATTCATTATTCTAAATTAGTAATCTTGATTTCAGTCTATGTAATAGAATTCTGAAAAACTCATCCACGGTAGAATTTCACAATATCAATATTCGCATATTAACCTTTTTTGCATGCAAAGTCAATATCTTCTGACAAAGTTGGATTGATATTATTGACTCATTGAGAATAATTCTCACTGAAACACGCCAAAACTAATAAAGATCTTATATCCCCGTCTTGATACCAAAATTTTGACCTAGTTTGATTCTTTCCAAAATGCATTGAAAGTTCCTCCCGAAGTATAGATATATTCTACAAATATATGACCGAAAAGTAAGACCATATATTAATTACTAAAAGCATTTCTTGCAATATAAGATGGTGACCATGAATCCAAGAATTAGGTTACGTCCAGTCCTTTTCTCTCCGTTGCGCACTTACCCTCCCCACATCCCCCTCTCCCCCTTGGCCCCTTCCTCTCTTCGCCCCTTTGTTGATTGAGCATTTATAAACTCCACTTTCTCTACTGCATCTCAAAAGACTCAAGCAATCACTTTTAATTCACACATGGGTTCAGCTCCAGGTACACACACTCTTATCTATCTATCTCTCTCTCTCCTTTTCATTCACAACTCTCCATTGATAACTACATTTTACAAGGTGCATACAAATGATCACAAATTAAGTTGCATGTCCAATCTTTGTAAGAAAGACAAAGTATATGATTTCACATCAAAGTATCGGCTATACAGTTCATTAACAAAAGATTTCATCTACAACCAAATACAGATGAATTGCAACAACACCTCCTAGTCGACATAGAAGCGGATGCTGGTATTGCGCCAGATGCTACTGGAACAGCGACAAAAATTCAAGTGAAAAGGCTGACGAAAAAATCTGACACAAACGAGGATCAAACAATACTAAAGGCGATAAACCTAGATGTTCCTGCTGGTGTGATAATGGGGATAATTGGGCCGAGCGGAAGCGGGAAATCGACTCTTCTCAGGGCACTGAATCGTCTATGGGAGCCATCACCAGGATCAGTGTTTTTGGACGGTGAGGATATATCCCGACTGGACGTGTTGAGCTTGCGACGGAAGGTTGGCATGCTCTTTCAACTTCCAGCCATGTTTGAAGGTTAGTTTTTCAATTATTAATTTCGTGTTTTGTCAAACATCTGTTTTGCCCCTAGGAGCTGATAGGAAAATAGGAAGAAGACAGCACATAAATTATTGTTGAATAATCACATCCGATAAAAAGTATACAAAGTGATGAAGACTATACTTAATTCCGTAAAAATATTTTAATCAATAAGATAAGCCGAGCTGGTGATCAGTCACCGGAATTTGCAAATCAATGTTTGGTTTGACCTGATGATTGCATATTTGCGGACACTGCAATAAAATGAAAAATTGATAAGTTCGAACGAATATATATGATTAATATGTAATGGCTGCGAAATGATACGTGGAAACATAAAAATTCGTTTCTAGGATCGACGATATCGTTAAGGCAACAGGCTCAGAGTGGGGACGTATTGTAGGGTAGAAAATGATTTTACAATTAATTATCTCGAATTATAATTTTTTTCTAAAAATATTGTAAAGTATATTTTTGCATTTATTTTGAGACGGGGTGGTAAGTGCCTCAATTACTTTCTTCCCCAATTGTAATAGTAACCTAAATTAATATTATTGAGAGAATTAATTAGAATATATAGCATGATAATGTAGTAAAAAATAATTGAGATAGCGTCATTTTCATGTAAGTAGCTACTGAACAAGCAAGTAATATACTTTAGACAATACATATTTACCCTTTCAAGATCGCTTCTGATTAGGAAAAAAATATTATAATGGTGTCGCTATTTGCATTTTAAAACGACATAATCATAGAAATTGCAAATACGGGGACTTGCAAAAAATGAAAAATAGAAATGTCTCTGTTGTGGGGAAGGTCATATCTAGTGGTAGTGCTGGACTGGACCGAATCGATGTGCGCTTCGCTTCTCATTGGGACAGTCCTTTTCTTATCCTACTTTTTTTTTTTAAAAGAAACCTCCTCGTGGGAGTTTTCTTATCCTACTTTCTGTCCCAACTGTCACTATATAAGCAGTTTCTAGAAACTTTTACATAGATAATTAATCAACTATTATCAAATCCCAAAAGCTTTTGTTTAAGAGCTTTGCTTCTGTCTCCGTAGATAACTAAATTCATTTGGGCTGAAAAATATAAAAAGCATTTCTAATTGCAGAAAGTTCTTTTCATTTTATAGCTATCTAATAGTCTAAATATTTACCTTTTTCTGGGTCTGTTATTGAACTGTATGCCTTTTCGTGATGTCAAGCCCATATGCACAACAAATACAATATGACCCTGATTAAAATCCCATTTTTTTAACATGGGACTTCATTTGGTTGGAAATTTTTTTTATCAAAATGAAGAGATTTGGTGTCATTTGATTAGCATTTTCATGTAATTAGATCCAACGAAATCCTACGAAATCAATTCAAATGAAATGAAAGCCCACGTAAAAATCATTTTGATCAGGGCCTATGTGTGTTTTAGCTCTTTTCATAGTTCAAAAACCTATTAAAATGCAAACAACTCAGAAATAACTAACTGTTGTCAAGACATTTTTGGTTCAAGACTTAGTGCTGCTGGGTTGTGAGTCCCCCTTTTCTGGAATCAAAGCTGTCTATTTGGATTAAATAAATCATTGACTTTCTACGTTTCTCTTGATATAACTGACTGACTTTCAAATTATATAATGTTTTAACATGCATTTATTAAGTCTCATCAAAATTAACTACTTAAAAATTGTTTCTTATCAACTAAATCTTATATTAATCTTATAGACTGAAAACTTCGCAGTTCGCACATGACAAGGTGATAATTTAGACATAGATAATAATTAATTTTTTATATAACACTTTAAAATTATGATGAATATTGGTAGGGCTTGCTTCCTAATATTTAGGTTTGGGAAATCCGTCGGCCCCCTAAACTTTACCATGACCGAGCCTAGCAACATCAATGTAGCATCATGACCTCGATCTCAGTAAAGTCTAAAGCCAAAGGGGAACAGATCTCATAGAACGCCAATGGCATCACATCTAGCGATGTCAAACGTGCACAAACGGCACGGAAGCATAGTTTTTCGTTTTCGTTCCGTTCAAGCAAATGAAATCAGCAGCCGTTTCGTTTCTGTTCTGTTTCGTTAAACGAAACAATTTTTCCATTCCGTTTCCGTTCCGTTTTTTATTTTCTATTGATTTCAGTCAGTTTTCAGTAAAACGAAACAATTAAGTGTACCGCTCCCCGTTCCGTTCTCAAAAATGAAACCAGAAAACCCTTCCATTTCTGTTCCGTTTTGGACGGAACGGAACGAAAACGTGCGAAACGGCACGGTATTGACACCTCTAATCACATCACCATCTTCTATATATTGTCATCAATCACAATACGTCGTTTAGCATTTTAATTACTAAACACATATTAAATATGTCCGCGAGTAGAATCATTTTCTATAAATTATCACTTCTAGGTATAGTCCATGGGTGCTTTCAAGATGCGTGTATAGGCGATATACGGTGTGACAACGTCTCGAAATGTTCTCGTGTGGAACAAACTTATATTATTCTTTATTTATAAAATGTAACTTATTCTGACCTTGTAAGTAAATAAATTGTATAATGCAATTATGCAGCTGTCAATATGCCTTCTAACGCGTTGTGCTGAGGGTATTGTCTATGTTGACCAGCAACTGCTTGTATAATTAAACCAATTCAAACTTTCCTTCTCTAAGAAAGTAAAATAAACAACATATTGTCGAAATAGATTTTTTTTATTTGCCCAATGAATAATCTTAGACCAGATTAATGATGGTAACTAACTAGCTTCGTGCTCAAGTTCATTTCCAATTAAATTGGACTTGTATCCTGCAACTAATTCATGATCTAGCATGTACAAAATGAAAACTTCATTCTCGATTCTACAAAAAATTTTATGAAAGCCTTTCATTTACTTCTCTTCCATGGAATAAAACAATTGTGCTGTTTTTTTTGGTTACTGCTTTTATTAATGACTTCAGTTATTATGGATCATGGGAGTTAGTAGAGATATGCAATCAATTATTTTTGTTTTATTGAACCAAAGTTGGGAAAATGCACCTTCGAACGATTTTTCCGTGTTTTGGGGGATACAATTGTACAAAGCATTTGGTCATTCCCAAACAAATTATCTACCTGTCAAAATAATACAAAGCATTCGGCTCTATGTAACAGGAACTGTGGCAGACAACGTGAGATTTGGACCCCAATTAAGAGGGAAAAAGCTGACAGATGCTGAGGTGCAAAAGCTTTTGAGCTTAGCAGATTTGGATCCATCTCTCGCGTCTCGGCCTGCCTCTGAGCTTTCTGTGGGCCAGGCCCAACGTGTAGCCTTGGCCCGCACTCTTGCCAACAACCCTGAGGTACCTCTCTCTACAATCACTTATACTGACAAAAATTTGTTAGCACATGACCTAAAAGATGCTAAATGGCACAAACAAAGACTGAAAAATTACATATATATTTAAGCACTTTTTTTCCATGAGATATTTGACAAAATAATGACACAACACAATAGGAATACTTTCTGATATATATGTAAAAGATACATTAAGGTATGAAGTGGTTCACTTGAGGTGATAAAAATTAAAGCAAATTTCAAAACAGCACTGGACTCAACATTGAATTTCCCTGTTTTAGGTGCTTCTATTAGATGAGCCGACAAGTGCATTAGACCCGATCTCGACCCAGAACATAGAGGAGGCGATTGTAAGGTTGAAAAAGACCCAGGGGCTCACAACAATAATGGTTTCGCATAGTGTGAAGCAGATACAGCGTATAGCAGATGTTGTGTGTCTTTTAGTTGATGGGGAAGTGGTGGAGGTGCTCGAGGCATCCCGTTTATCAGAAGCACAGCACCCCATGGCCCGACGGTTTTTGGAACTCAGCTGATAATTGCAATTCAGTTTCAATTCAATTTTTGGTTCACATTTGTCCGAAATATTTCACCAGTGAGTGTTGCTTCGTGCAGCAGTTCCCTGTGGGCATTTATAAGAATCTATTGGCTGAGGACTTAAAAAAATAACGTATTATGTTGTATATTTAGCTCAATTGCTATAATAGTTATGAGGTTTTGCTCTTGGAGAAATAAGCAGTTGTTCTCTGAGCACCTTTTATTTTTGCTTATATTCTTATTAGATATAATCTCTGGATACAACATTGGGAGGAGATGTATAGGTTGCTATTCAAGTGTGATACCCACTAGACCGGAAACAAAATTTCGTTAAAATTAAATGAAAACTTATATAGATCTATCGATTTGATAACCATTACAAAAGATAAAACATTAGGCGTAATTTAAATCATTTGATAGCTAATCATAGACAGATATTCAAACAATAATTTACAACAATAATTTGGAGACTGACTAATTTATTATCTCATAACAAAAATAAATGCATCTTTAATTTTTATTTTGAACTTCCACAATGGATGGTTTAATGTTTTTGTTACGTTGGTAAAATTTCCTCGTCAATTTATGTTAAAAATAAAGTATGATATCTTGAATATCCTTTTAAAGAGTGAATTCAGAGATAGGATACCGTATTTTTCTAGACATACAGTTGTCATGTAGGTACTACAATAATAAGTTAATAATCAAGGCTTTCAAGTACATAGCCCTACTCTCACGCCTCTATTTAAAAAAACACTGTTTTGGACAGAGACGCCAACAAAAGAAAATCATAAAACATTTCAAAAAAAAAAAAAAATGAAAGATAAGGATATCAATCCCGTATGGGTTTGGAACGAAGTATCATACTGCGTTAATTTTATAAAATTAAATTATAACTGGGAAGTAATAAAAAAGAAGGAAGGAGGAATCATTGAAAATTTGTAGTAAATCATTTCACATGGCACACACATGACTCTTTTTCAAAAACTTATGCTTTCAAGCCAATTTCTTTTCTAACTTTTCCAATGAAGAGGTCCCTGGATTTAATAAAGGCCGGCAACCAACCACTGACGGAGAAGCACGGGAGTTGCGCCACCCCACCTTTTCTTCCCAAAGAAACAAGTGCTGGGGCTGAAGAATTGGCCGTATATGTGGCCAATTTGCTCTCGGCAGATCCATTAATGAGAAGCTTGATGTTCTTGGCTATCACCATTGCATGTGCTTGAGCCAGATACCCTTGCTTTATTTCCTGTTATTATTTTGAAAAGAAAAAATGAAAAGAAAGGGAAAGAGTTACAACCTCTAATAGCATTACTCAAGTTTATTAAAACGGCCCTTTTTGTGAATTGAACTCTAATAGGTCTAATATTTTAAGATGAAGCCAAACCTGAGTTGTGAACCAATTCAAACTGTCTAATGGCCATCAAGTCAAGCAAGAAAAAGGAAACTGTAAATTGCCCTCATAAAAGTAAGTTTAGCCATGCTTTCATCTCATTTGTACAAAAAAATCAATGAACTCAACATACTTCACTCGGCTTGATATTAGATTTCTACTTGTATATGGAACAAAACTAAACAGGCTAATTAACTTTTAGGGAAGATTTGATAATAAGCAGAATATACTCATTTAACTGAAGAGTAAAAAAAAAAAAGAATAATAAATAAAAACAATCGCAACAAAGTTGCCAGACTTACTGGGACATCAGTGATATCTCCAGCTGCAAAAACAATTTGAGACCCTCTGACCCGCAAATTTTTATCCACCTGCAACCTCCCCTTATCATCCAAAGACTCCTTCAAAAATGAACCATTCAACCAACCAGACCCAATTGGCTTTCCCACACACACAAAATGGCAGTCAGCTGTAATCTTTTCCCCACTTGAGATTGTATAAGTTCCACTGGATGCCTCCAAGCTTGTAACCTCAACAGTTTCATTCAGAAGTACATCTACCTTTTTACTAACTAGCCAATCTAGTGCCTTTTTTGAGGCCTTTGGGCCAACGAATTCAAGCAGTCTTGAGCCTTTATGGACAAGAGTGACCTTTTTGCCGGGATAGTCAGTAGCGATCTCTGCTGCCAGCTCAACTCCTACAGGCCCACCTCCTACTATCAGAATTGATCTGGAGGATTCTATCTTTTGGTTGTCTGTTCATGCAAATTTGTAGAAGTAATTAGGAAACCAGATCAATTAATCAATTATTAATCAGGTTCCAAAACTAAAATGATACTATATACTTAAGCTATGTTTGCCACTTCAAATCCCCAAAATGAATTTACTTGGAGGATCCGATTTAAGTTTATTTTGGCAATTTTTCACATATTGGACCCAACTTTACCCCAGTAATGAACGACATCACTGTTTGGTAAACCTAAACCCAACCAGCAGCTGAGATTTACCAGTTACCAGTATCTGGTTATCTGACTTATGCAGAAAAAAATAAGTTGATATTGAAATTCTAAAACCTTTTTTAAATTCTTCGAGCCGGTCATCTCTAATTCTTGTAGCATAATCAATGTGTCCCGTTGCAATAACTAGGTAATCATAAGTTACCGAGCCACCATCTTCTGTTACAACTTCTTTTTCAGTAATTCCAGTTGCGCGAGAATTGATAATGCGAACATCTGTTAGGTAATCTGTGTGCTTTATGAGTGTTCTCTCAGCAAATGATGGTTCTACTTTGGACCGTAGTTCACCATAGGGGATCTCTAAATAGTCTTTCCTGTAGAAATCACAGAAGTTCATCATTATATATAAACCTTCTCATAAACTCACTCAGAATTTTTTTATAACCTACTAACCTAGTAACATACATGACTTGCAATACCAGTACATGTCTACTGATCATGTATAAATGTATTAACAGGAAAAATCTCGCTACTATTAACCTTAATTTTAAAGTGTCATCACGAACTAGACAATATCATACAATCCGACTATCAATAAATGCTTACAATTTACTGTTCAGGTCTCACTGACTCTAAACCAACAAACAATTTTGCAATTCAGCTCAAAGAAAACAATTCTCAGGATATGGGTTGCGAACTATTAAGCAAATATCACGACCATTGCAACTTAAAAGTAGAAGAGACGGAGGTAGGGAGAAACTCAGAAAAGCATACGGTTCAATGAGTACGACTTGGGCATGAGATTGCAAGGACTTGGCGACAAATGCTCCTCCGACTCCGCCACCGACGACCACCACCACTGCCGACGACTTCGCTGGCTCCGCCATCTCCTTGGAATAATGCCTCTCTAGAAACTTTGGAGAGTTTGTTGCAATAAAAATACCAAGCGAAAGGGAAAGCAGCGTTTTATTAGTTCAAGTTCAGAATGTTCTTTTGTGGGAAAATCTGATGCTCAAACTCTTTATGACTGCATGTAGCGAGTTAGTATTCGTTTTTCTCCCACCCACTTTAAATAATCTGCAATTTGTTGCCACATAATAATTTGGTCAGTGGAAAATCTATGGGCGGAATCACCAATGCCTATATTCAAAATTTAGAAGCTTCTATTTGACTAACAGAATGATATATGTGTTTTATTATTGTAATCCAGTAGGAATCACTAATGACGTTATTGATAGTAGGATTCATTGAACGAATGATTGAAGTCCTTTTTAATTTGTTTATTTCATATAAAATTAAAAGAAATCACTATTGATTTCTATTTGTTTTGTTATGCTGTGGCCTGTGGAGTTTGGATAGGTCCATTGTAACTGGGCTTTCAGGAGCTAAGTTGAACTTATCAATCGTTTCAAAATGTAGTGGGCTAATAGCCTAATATAGGCCCAGAGAAAGACCATGCTATTGTAGACTGTAGTCTGTAGTGTTGAACAAACTTGCCATATCCTGCATATCCCTGGAATATATACCGAGAAAATATTGGAAATCGGAAACTACTTCAAAGTAACATTTGTAGCGTTGAACCTTTCTTGTAAGGAACGAGAAACTGTTTCATTTATATACAAATAAAAATGCTTAGAACACTTCTTTTATGGGTTAGCAAGTGCAATTTTGTTAGAATTGGTCTGCCTTGTTATTTAAGCAAAAATTTGTACTTCGGTATCTTTCGTCTAGAATTTGTTAAGTAAATTTCCTTGTTGCAACCTGCGCTTGCGGTTGGCTTTTTATTTGAAAATTTCTTATTAGAGCATACTGTCAACTGTTTACAACCCAAGTCCTATGGTTTGTCAAAAAATGGTAAATACAATGTGAAAGGAAAAAAGGATTCCAAATTTTTTTTATGACAGGTTGGTGCTGAATTGATGAAAGAAGCTGGTTAAGATGAGCTCAAAGGATAGTAGCCCGTATTGGTTAGAAATTTTGTCGTCTTACTTTAAACAGTCTGATCAAAATTTACGGTTCTTATGAGATCTAAATAGATGGATGAGATCGACCGTGTTTTTCTGCTGTCCAATCTAATTAAATACTTTGTTAGGTCAGGTTTTCAGCCAATATGTCTCCTTAATTTGAAAATAGCTTAGTCAATTTCGGAAATTAAATGTTGTTTTACCAATATACTTTTAAAATAACAATAAGGCTTAAAAATCCATAGTTAGTCTCCATTCCTAATTCCTTTCCTTTCATGCTTTCCAACACTGTTGAGATTAAAGAACTACATGACATTTGTTAATCAGGCGCAATACGATTGGTTTTATGTATTCTGATGGTTACTGAATTTCTGATTGCTTCTACGCCGATCATCTTAGTACGCTTAGTATATAATAATTAATACACCTGATAGTGCCGAAATAAATAATAATAATAGTAATAATAATAATAATCTGATGCATGACCTTTCATATTGTTGTTGTTTGAATTTTATTCATTGTAAAAGTAGACAATTTAATATTGTTATGCTTATTTAAATTGGCCGACTATCTTTGACGATATCTTATCTTTAGCCAACTCAATACATATATTTTATTACCTGAAAACGAACTCGACGCTTTTTTTTAAAAAAAAAATTCAGGCTCTCAATATTTTTTTCACTAAGATCAGTAGGTGGATATCAATAAACATATCATTAAAATAAAATAAGGAGTAATACAAAAGATACAAATTATAAAATCAAGGTTAAGAAAATCAAAGAAGCTGCAGAGGTCGTGAATGAAAAGTGCAACCAAATATTACCAATAGTAGAGTTGACTCATCTCTAAATCTGCCTCATATATACTGTCACACAGAATATTGGAATTTTCAAAAATACTTTTATTTACTTATTTTCTCTTATAAAACAAACTCCAACATGCAAACTGCGGTCCAATTACAAATCCAGAGTCGTCAAGAGGTTCGAATGTGCCCCCATTGAATTGAGAAACAAGTCAGCTCGAAAATGCTTTTGCAAAATTTGCAATTACAAAATAGGTGAGGAATGGGGGATCCTCTGACTGTTTATGCAAAGGATACGATACGCTGTGTTTGAAATCCTTGTTCAAATATATAATTTTCTCAAACAATCAAGTTAGGAGGCAACAAAAATATTATTAAAATTAAATTAAATTTCTGATTTTAAATTCTATTGATATTTTGTGATGTGGAGTTGGCGGCCAAAAAACCAAAAAACTTGAATCAAGCCGGAAAAAAAAAAAGAATAGAACGCAGACAAAGAGAATTCAGCAAGAATAAACCCTTGGGTCTAGTGGCAAAAAATAACGCACGCTCAAGTGGAGATTGCAAGTTCGAACTCCGACTAGGGTGGTTCTTTGTGACATCTAATTTTTTAAATAAGTTGGAGTGCTTGATTTTTTTTTTTTTTTTTTGGAAGGAAGGTTTGCACATACAAACTTTTAATTAAAAATGATAATTTCCTATTATGGCCCAAATCCAAGAATGCTTGTAACATGTTTTATACTGGTGTAAGAAATATAATTTAAATAGAGTTTTGATGTACTGCAACGAAAATGACTTAAATTTTTTACTTCAATCAATTAAAAACGATCTTACAAAGTCTCCTTATGCACTAGTATAATATAACTACGTTTAAGTCTATAAACACACTATTTACAATGTATATGCCTTAACTATACTGTTTAATCATTGACGAGCAAGTCGATTCAACGATCTTCTTCTTTCTCTCTCTCACAACTAGGGGTGAAAACGGAGCGGATACGGATCGGATAGTGGTGAAACCATATCCGTATCCATATTTTTTATCGGATACGGATACGAATACGGATATGTTCGGATACGGATACGGTTCGGATATTAAACGGATACAGATACGGTTTGATGTTATCGGATACGGATACGAATACGAATATATTTCGGATATTAAAACGGATATTTATAAATTAACAAACTAATGGAAATAAAAATAAACAAGATAGAATATCCATATCAAATGTCATCATATATCAAAATACTATATTAATCATATGTAATCATCATGATTAGAAAAAAAAATTAATTTTAATGTTGTTATCATATACAATTATCTTGATAATAGAAAATAAAATTAATTTTATATTACTAGTCTAAATAAAAATATTATTGTAAGAGAATTTATTTAATAAAAGTTAAGTATTATCTAATTAAAATTATTCTCTAAAGTAGATAAATAATTATATTAATCATCTTGTATCGTTAAAAATACGGATAAACGGATTAATATTTTTCGGATACGGATAATATCCATATTTTTTTTGTCGGATACGGATACGGATCGGATAGTGTCAAAACCATATCCGTATCCATATTTTTTTGTCGGATACGAATACGAATACGGATATGTGCGGATTCGGATACGGTTCGGATATTTTGCGCGTTTTCCGGATTCGGATACGGTTCGGAGCGGAGTTATCCGCTCCGTTTTCATCCCTACTCACAACTCACAAGAGATCTCACACTTAATGACCAAATATGAGAAAAAGTGAAACTTTCTATATCTTTTATCTTTATATGTTTCTATTTAAAAGAGATTAAACATATAAAGACATCTTTGGTAAAAAGGTGCGATTTTTCTGAAATAACTCATCTCGAGATGAGATGACTAATTTTAATATGTGACGCTCTATATATCACATCTGGATGGTCCATTTGACAATCAAATAGTCTATTTAATTGAGTCTCCACTTATCATTCTAACTTGTTATCAAGTGCAACTTGTATAACAGACATTTAATTGTGAACCTGCAAAATAAAATTCGTGTTAAGGCCCGAAACAGGAGACTAGTGATAAATCCTGACCGTTTGTGCGTATTACTGTGAACAGATGTTCGTTTTGAATCCTGAATCCAACTCAGCATTTAAGGGTTTAAAAAATAATCTAGCAGATCTTTTATATTTGACTAAGACATGATAGAACCAATACGTTGGGGATGCGATTATACTCTTTTCATTTTTGTAATTTGTGATGGTAACGTTTTCTTAAATTATTTCCGACAAGAAAACGTCTCTAAGAAAACGCGCTCGGATATCATAAACGCCAAACACAAGTATTGGCACCCCATCACTCCGAAGCAAATCCTAATTTTTAAAATTAATAAAAAAAAATCAATATTGCTAAACTATGGATTTCCAAGGAAGATACGAATACAGCATTTAAAAACAAAGTATATAGAATTGGATGATCGAAGTCATCTGCTAGATGGACAAATCTATTGGGGTATATTTGCAATTCTAAAAAAATATTGGGTATATTTGTAAAAAAACAAAGGTGGAATTTTTATGTCCCATGCCGCTATCTGGACATAATTTATTGGTTGGCTACTATAAACAAAAACCATTTACTTGTTGTGTTGAAATTCTTAATCCTGAAGCAGTGAAATTATTAACTAGAGAAAAACAATATATGTGTCTTTAACTTCTCCCATATCTTCACGCTTTTGATGTTGTGCCTAAAGGATTTTAAATCAAGCAATATAAGCTAGGCTTGAATGATGCATAATTTGCCAATTGAGATAATCAACTTAGCACTTGGACGAATATCAGTACTTTCAAGTTTCAAGTTTAAGAATGAAGTTTCAACATAATTTCTGATAAGAAAATTAATATATTATATATGAAGAAATTATTATAAATAAATGGGTAATTCTGTTGTAGATGCATGGGCACAAAACTAGACCTTTCATTCAAATTCTAATTAAATCACAACCATTCATCATTCTAAATGAATGATCTATATTTAGGCCTATGTAAAAATAAAATATCCATGATAGAATTACTCTAAATATTTTATACAGCTAATCATCTTCTACGATATCATAATCTACTATAAAATTTGTTATTGACAAATAATTTTAAAAATAAAGGAAATAACTAGTAATTCCCTTTACGTGAATGCTGATTGAAACATCCGAACCTCAACCGAGTTAACAAGAAAAATCAACCCAATTGCAAACACAACGCTCCATAGTTGCCAAAAGCAGAGATAGTTGGGTTGATCTCATCCGTGGAAAATCCACATCATCAATTTTGAGACCATTATGTGCTAATCTTAGTACACAAAACAAAACCGTTGGGGGCAAAATCCCAACCGCTTCAGCAATTGACACGGTCCTTTTCTACCAAAGTTTATTAGAGAGATGATTCAGTTTCTCACAATTAATTAATTTTTGGTTGTATCGCCTCTCTGTTTTAATTCCTCTTTTTAATTAGTTTCCAATTCTCTCTCTTTCTCTCTCCTAGGCGTGACAGCCACCTTGTAAAATTGACAAAGCAAATCTCTCCTTGTCCAGGCCTTCCCTATCTCTGTGCAATTGCAGAAAAGCTTGGAACAAAGAGACTCGTATATGATGAAGTAATTGGCTAATTGAAGGTACGTCTATGAGCTATTTTTAGATGTCTCATATTGTCAACCTTTTCAAAATTCTTTGGTTTCCGAAATAATGTTTTTCTTCTTCTGTACTTTTTCAAATTCAAACATATAGGATAAGATCCATACGTATTTCTGCTATTCCTGGGGAATTTATTGGCATAAAGAAAATGCGGTGTTTGAATTAATGCAGAGCTTTGTTATCTAGTTGGAATTTCAAGTTTTGATCCTGTTTTACATTTTGTTAACATATGCGTAATTTTGTCTAGCTCTCTAAAAGCTTGAAATAACACGAGGTCGAAAAGACATGTTTTATTTTGATTTGTGTACTTTTATTATGCTTGTGAAGCAAGTTCTTCACAAGTTAATCTGAAATTTGAAACGAGAAAATAACCCAAATTAATGTGTCCCCATGAAATGGTCAAAATCATATATTACTGGCTCTGCTGATATTGTAGACTTTTATCATAATCAGAATAACATCATTTTTCCCCTTTTTCCCTTGCATACTGCATGGCACGTTCAGGAGATTTAACCATGTTGATCCTAAAGTTACGAGTACTGATATGCTGTGTAGATTCATGAATCATGAATATGGTTTGGTTCATGTTCAATGAAAGGATGAAACGCACTCAGCTAGCCTTTTCAAATCCATTTGTGCTATTTTTCAAAATAGTTAAGAATATTTTTAAAAGATACTCAAATCTAAAACCTACTAAAAGAGGATATTAGTCTTAAACATCATGAGTCAAACAGTTTCAACATAAACCAGATGGTTTATGGATTAATTACTTCCTGCGAGTAGTATTTCACTAAAAAGTTGTAAGTTGTAACATTCTGGAAATACTTTTGGTAGGGGAAAACAATGTCAAAAGAACTATTTTAAGAAGAAGTTGATGATGATCAAATTCCAAATTAGTTCTGGATTAATTGCATATATATACTTGCTTATATGGACTGTTCAAGTCGAGAGTACCATTATTTTAAGTTTTAGTAGTACATCAAATTTCCCCTCAAGAGGTGATTTTATTGCTGTAATATGCTTTTGCATTTCCTTTGGAAATGTGTTCAAAGCTATTAAGATTTATTTAGTAAGAAATACATAACATGCAGACTGGCATCATGTCTACACCAAGGAAGTCCACCAGCCACACAGCCATCCCCTCGACACCTCGCCGTCCATGCACCCCAGAGAGCGCCCATGGGCGGTCCCCCCGTGCACGCCTGTCCAGGTCACCAGACCGCCACATGACATCCTCTCCTGATAGACCAACCAAGTCATATCTTAGACCAACCGTCAGCTCAACTCTACACCATGGCAGCTCCACAAACCAGCCTAGGAAGTCAATCGATAAACCGCCATTCCTACCCCCTTCTTCAGTGGGTATTAATTCACAACATCACAAAAATCCATCTTCATCTGGCAAGGGCTCGCTTACGTTGAAAGGAATCTTGACTAGAGCCACAAATGCAATGAAAGTTGGACCTGACAAACGCAGGATGAGTGGTGCCAGTGCCGGTATCAATATCGGTAAAGGTAGTGGCAGTAGCACACCGGTGAGGCCTAGAAGCCCTGCAAACTTGGCAAAAAAGGAAGGAAGTAGGAATTTTGCTAGAAGTAACAGCGTGCCGAAAAAATTGGGTGTTGTAAAAAAGGATAAAGAAAGGGATAATATGAGTATCTGTTCAATTGAGGATAAATTGCCAGAGCATTTACCAGACCCGGTTGAGATAACACCTGAAGCTTCTAAAAATGCGACGCTGTCAACAGCTCCTCATGTCGAGCTGCAAGAACCGATTTACACTGAAAAAGAAGAAAATGTACATGAAGAGGTTATACAGAACTCTATTGTGGCAACTGAAGGAAAACAAATTGAAGAGAACCACAAAGAAGCCAAGGTCGAGGAAATAGATGAGGGTCCTAAGGAGGTAGAAGAAGTTAAAGTCATTGAAGAGTGTCGAGATGAGCAACCCATGGTGGAGGAAGAGGTGAAGGAAACCCCAAAAGAAACAGAGAATGCAATCCTTGGTGAGAAGCAAGAAGAAGAAACACCGAAAGCCGAAACAGTCAATGTGGTTGAGATACAAGCAGCTGAGTATGTCCTGACTGTGGAAGAGCAAGAGACGAAGACACCAGAGGGTGAATTGCAGATAGAGCTAGAGGAAATTGCAATATTTTTGAAGAAAAATAGTGGGGAAAATGCAATTCTCATTGCTGCTGAAGAAGAGAACAAGGAAGAGCCAAAGCAGCCTGAAGAGGAGGTCATAATAGCTGATAATCATCAGGCCCCAAAAGAAGAGATTGAGACACAAAATAGAAATGAAGAAGAGAAACCAGCTGCTGAACTCGAGACAAAGGTCAAGGAGACTCCTAAAGCAGAAGAGAATGGTATAGTTGCAGAGACACCCAAAGTAGAAGAGAATGTTAAGGAGACACCTAAAGTAGAAGAGAAACCAACCGAGGAAGGTGTAGTTGAGACCCCTAAGGTTGAGGAAAAGCCAGTTGATACCACAGTTGCCGAGCCAAAGAAGGACAATGCAACCAGTAAGAAGCCCGATGCAGTTGCCACAAGAAGAGAAGGTGCAATTAGCAACGATGTAATAGAAGAAACAAAGAGTAAGCTAATGGAGAAGAGGAAGAACAAGGTGTTAGCCCTTGTAGGTGCATTTGAAACCGTCATGCAAAAACCTGAGGAGGGAAGCACAAGAAGGTAATCAAATTGGGTTTGTAGTTTTTTTTTCCTTTGTTTTTTTTTTATCTTTTTTTCAAGTTAATTGGAGCTATTTCTCTTGCGATGATGGTTGTTGTGGATTGATTTCTAGTGTGCCATGGGATGAGAATTTCTATTGTTTATGTGTTCTTCAAGTTAATTTGCTGATCAATTTAATTTGTAAAGGGAGCAGGTGTGGCGCATATTTTAATTGATTAAGATGTGCGTTCACTTTGGGGTTTTTGTTCCATCTTTTTGCTTTGTGAATAAGAACTCGATTTGCGGGATGTCGGAATTGTAAATGTGATGTGTGAATGAACAGAATGCAACCTTTTTCTCTTCCCAAATTTAAAGTTGTTCTTGTTTCATTTATTTCTATAACTTTGAGTGAGATTAGTCAGATAAAACTGGTACAATATGTGGATTTATCAATCCCAGGTGCATATTTGAGACTGTAAATTACTTGAGCGAATGGAAATGATTGAATACTTTTGACGAAATAATAGATGACCTTATAGAGAAGGTTTGACTGTATGATCATTGTTGGTTCCATGCGACCATGACCTCACATACAATACAAGTCGTTTCTGGTCATAGTCAATGGTCAAACAGCTCAAAAATAGTTGTGACCCCAACTATCAAACGCGATCGTGTAGGCAACTCTCGGCTTACATCTCAAGATGAAAGAAGAAAGGGTATAAATCCAATGTCTTATATAGTTAGTTTAGTTGTGCCCAGTTGTTTGGACAGCTGGGTGGTTCTATGTTTTCTATCTTTGTACTATTGCAAATGTTAGCGTTGTCCATAAGTTAGTTGCAGGTCAGATACATGAATGTTTAATTAAAAGTTTATGACAACATAGAACCATATTCACTAAACCCTTAGCATTTTATATTGATGAATATGTTTAATTATGAGAATTGAGACTGACAAATTCAAAAGTAATAGATCTATGAGAACAAACAAGAAATATGACCTCAGTTATAGTGCAACTTTAATCTGAAAAGATGTGTTAAATGTTAATTGTTGAAATAGGGATTGGGCCCATTTCGGCTTAAAGAGTTGGCCCATCTTAATGCATCCCTCTCTCTCTCTGTAGATCATTCTCTTTTTCTAATTTGAGGTCAAATATATTTCCTTGGCAGCCCAATTAATTCGTGGTTATCATCATGGAAAACATTTCTAATCCCAAGCAAAGAAAACTTTTCAATAGACAATCGTCTTTTATTCCCTAATAAAGGGTCAAATGTTAGCACATCATATGCTACTATGAGATTTTGGTGCAGATTGAACGAAAAGATTCTTTTTTTTTAAAAAAAAAAAATGGAACATTGAGAAGTATAGATGTCGAACCATTTTTAAATGGGTTAATTAGATTTATGCCACTGTGAAAATTTGAAATTAGACAAATGTCATAACTATATGACAAATTAGTTTTATGCCATTATAAATAGTAATAATCAGTTTTATGCCATTAGCAAATTGATATGACAATTTTACCCTTTTAAATATGCCACTACAAAAATTTAAAATAAGAAAAATGCCATCACTAAATAAAAAATTAGTTTTATGCCATAGAAATTACGGTGAATTAGATTTATGCCACTTCAGATATTTGAAATTAGAAAAATATCATTACTAAATGACAAATTATTTTTATGTCACTAGCTATAAAATAAGGAAAAATGGTTTTATGTCATCGGCTACTTAATATGATCATATATACTACCTAGATTTGGACCCCTCGAATTCTTTGAAATCTTTCTCTCTACTAATGTAAGCGACAGGAAAATAACACATATTAAGAACAAAAAGGGATGCACGTACAAAAGTAATTATGCAATTCTTTTTACCAAGAAATTACGTGCAAAATTCAAAACCGTATGTATTGATAAGTTTAATAGTTTACCTAATAGGGAGCAATCCTTATTTATCCCATTTGGAGAAAAAGCGCATAATTAAGGTTCATAATCTTGTATGCAAAAGTTTTAATTTTATATGAATAGGAAGATCAGACTTTTTTTTTTCTTTCGCCATTAAAGACCAGGGAGGAAGAAGATGGATATTTCAAAAATGACAATTTGGGAATTTCTAACTATAATGAGAGATTTTACAATGGCATTTTTAGAATTTATGACGTTTTTGGAGAAAATAATGGCATAAAACTAATAATTACAATTTTGGAGTGGCATAAATCTAATTATCAATTTAACAATGACATTTTTCAAATTAATAATTTTTAATAATGGCATAAATCTAATTATTTCTTTTTAAATTTAACGGAGTTAGCTTGGTTAGTCTCCCTTACTTTTTTTCTTCCTTTTTTTCTTTTTTTTTTCTGTTTTCTTTTGAGAGCATTGTAGCTGTCCTAACCAAGAAAACTCTCCCTTATTTCCTGCCTTGTTGGGCAAACAATTTGATCCCATGAGCTTAGTTCTTACAGATAGGAAGAGGCAGATTATTGGATATCAACAATTATTTGTTCCTACTATAGCTGTTGCTCTCTCCCTAATGCTTTAATATTCTCTTTTCAATTTTTTTCTCTTTAATTAAGAGAACATAAAATAAAATAATAATATCTTGGTTTCTCTAGAAAAACAATATACCTTTTAACTTAGCGAAATTTTTGGTATATTAAATTAATTGAAATGAAGCACTTTCAACCGACAACTCTATAGGTGATGCATCAAGATATTTTCTCAGAATCAAACTTTTAGAGATGAATAATCGATTAACTCTGCACAGGGGACCGTTACCAAAATAATTTACAATTGTCTCATACTTATATTCATATTATTAGAAGTATTGTACAATACTTAAGTTTAATTTAGAATTTTGCTTTTATACAAGTATATTTGAATTTTTAATACAGTTGATGAAAAAAATCTTCTAAAAGTTTAGTTATACACTAAAAGCCTGATTGATTTTTTGTCAAAACATATGTATAACTTATCTAACAAAATAAAACACCGCCGTATGCAAACATGATGAATGCTATCGGAATTGTTAATTGCTCTTGTACAAACGTTCAGTTCTTGTTTCATATCCCTTTCAACTGAACTCTTCAAAGTTCAATTTTTTATTTTCTCCGGAATATCTGAAAAGTTCTTTTGAAGTTATGATAACTTCTGAGGAAATGTTTTTTTGACTTTTAAAGGTAGCGTTCCAAAGAGCACTTAAACGAATACATTCTACTACCCAAAAGAAAATAAAAGGATAATAAAGAGTGCATACCTTTCTTAAACTCAATTGCACATCCACATAAAAATTTACGAAATATTCAACTTCAATAACATTTAGGAAACCAACAATGTAACAATTTACAGAAGAAAACAAGGCAACTTATACAGAAAATCCTTTTTTCTTTTTCACCTAGCAAAATATTAGCTCAAGTATCGGTCAGTGCGTGGTTGGCTATTTTTATGCATAAAAATAGCGAACTATATTAAAAAAATTATTTTATTTAATTTTTTATGCATATAACAATTATCTACACAATGGACAAAAACTAATTCTAGTGACATTTTGGAACTTGGTCATTGGAATAATTTGAGTAGTTGTAATAGCCATACCGTGACCTTTTCAATTATAAACCCACCGGATTACATTTCTTCCTTACGCAACTCCCTTTGGACAATTATATTTTAATTAATTATTAATTCTTGAATAACAAAACAAAGCAGAATCGTGTTTAAATATCGGATTTATTTTTTTTTTAATGTTCAAAATGAAGAGACAAGCTAACAAAACGGACCCCATGTCTCAATTGTGCTCACCGCACGAAGGGCGTGGGCTACCGGTTCCATATTCCCAAACCTAACCCACCAAATCCAACTTTTCACAATGGTGATACGAATACAACGGTCGATAATTATAAATGAATTGATATAACAGAGTTCTAGTTAGGTTTTGACATGGCGGCGCTTAGTGTGGTCCGGCTGGCTACTTTTCTGCTTTGCAAAACCAAAGCTGCAAGCATGAGTGGAAAGAAAACAAAGCGATTGATTTTCTACTTCAATGGGCAATGTGCTTCTGAGTAACGTGGTGAAGATGGTGTGGGATTTTCGTTGCAAATATGATGTGGTTTTCACGTACGGTTGACAAAGCAACATCGTAGATATTTAAATCTCAAGCTATTTTTCTAGAGAGTATAAAGGGCTCGGATCTATTGATAGTGATCAAGTTTGACTATTTTATTAATATTTTTAAAAGAAAGTAAAATTAAAATAAGAAAATCAATTTGATTATGAACAAGAGTTTAGTGTAATTTAGCTTTCGAAAAAAAAGTTAAGTGTAATTTGAATATCACTTGATGAAAAATTTTTTTTTGACAAATTTTATCATTAATTAAGTTTATGATAGCATGTGATCTAGTAGCTCAAATAGTAAAAATATTGGTTTGATTTCTAAGAAGTCAAGGATTCAAGTCCTAATGACTTCTAAGAGTCGAGGTGTCATTTCTACCCTATCCTACTTGTTTGGGATTAAGGTTTGAACTTTTTTTTTTTTAAATTCAATGATACATCTAAAATAGATCATTTTTAATTGTCGCATTCTAAAATAAAAAATATTTTAATTATCGATACTAATTGATACTAGATAATTACTCATAATTAATAATTTATGATTAAGGGTTCAATCATATTACTGAAATTACATTTTTTTTTATTTATGTTAATGAAAAAAAAACAGAAAGAAAGTATTAGACCTCAAAAAGAACTCGACGCGTATTCGATGCGAAAAGCTAATCTTAATAATAATGTAAATCTTTTCGCGCATTTCAACTGCCATTTAATTTAGGGCTTATGTCCGCTAGAGTTACGCTAATCACAGAAAGAGCCGCAAAGTAAGTAATACAAAGGAACCAATTTAACACGAGTTGACTTCCTTTTTTCAGAAAACAAATCACAGAATTATAACTTATTTAAACAATTTAAAAAATAATTATTCTAATATGTTTTTTTTATATGTAGATAGATCCAATCAAATTTTACGCAATTTATACAATTTAAGTATCCTTTCTATTATGAACTGTTAATTTTGAATTTTTTGAAATTTAAATCGCTTAGTCACTTAGTCACTTTGGTTCAATTTAGTTTTGGAGCATCTAATAGCCCATTCGAATTGCTCTAAGTCTCTAACTGATCTTTATATAATAATCTTTTCGGAAACCAAAATTATATATTTTTTTAAACTTTAGTATTCCTTTTATATTTAAAAAAGTATTATTAATTTTCGAAAAAATTTAAAAATAAAAAAATGGTTTTGAACAAAATTTGATTAGATTATGAAGATCAATTTGAGCAAATTTGGATCGGTCGTTAGAATCTTCAAAATCTAACGACCTTCAAAATTGAGATATATTCGCGAATAATGAATTCATCTCTTCTATCGTGGCCGTTTTATTTATCTTTTTTATCAAATCACATCAAAATATAGTTTTAATAATTCAAATTTGTCAAAAGAACTAATTGTGGGGTGACATATTCTACTAACAACTACAGTCACTGATCTGCACCCAGTGGTAAATAAATGAGGTCAAACGGGCCGTTGGAAATAATAAACGGAATAGTATACGATCCGTGACCACTGTACCGCTGACCAGGAACCAAAACATCAAATGCGACCAAGCCAATGGCTGAAACTTCCTTCTTAATAAAAACTATTATTTTCTTATGTGCTCCAAAAATAAAATACTTTTCTTTCCTTATTTCTGTAAAGTGTAAAACAATGCGGATACGGATTTCAAAAATAAAAAAAAACCACATTTAAAATCCACCCAAATTAATGCGTGCTAATCGTCAATCAATGCATCGGATCACTCCAATCCTTTTCTTTCTTTAATTCCCCCGTCTCTCTCTCTCCCTCTCTCTTTCTCTCAACCATCCGCGTTGTCTCCTCCCCAGTTTTGAGGTATGGCGAAAGAATTTCCTTTTAATCGTATATGATTCTATCTTTTCGAGTGCATTTGATAGATTTTATTCCTTCCTCACGATCGTTTTTTTTTAATATTTATTGGTATAATCGCATCCTCTATTTTGGGTATTATGAATATTTACTTAAGAAATGATTATATGTGAATTAATGGTTGGAACTTGTAAAAAGGAGATTTCAACGGAAAATTTTTTGTCTAGTTTCTTAATTGAGTTCTGTTTTCTATTTTTCGAGGTCTTGTTATGGAGTTTTTCTTCAATTTTTTCTTTGTTTAGGATTCCAATAAATTTTCTAGCAATTAGTTAAGAATAGTTGTTTCTGAATTGGAGCACAAAAATATTTTTTAAGAGAACGGGTAAATTAATTTTTACTCTCATAATTTTGTTTTGATAGGTCTGGTGGTGAATTACCACCCGAAGTTTTATAATTGATTTTAATTTATGTTGGAGTAGATGGTTGATTTTTTTTCTAATTTGCGTATGGTTTTTTTTCTTCTTTATCTCAGCTTTATATTCAAGTTGTAATCTTCTTGGGATAACTGCTTTGTCATATTTCAATTCAATTTGTTAAAAAATCTAGAATCATAAACATTCAGTTTGTTTAACTTCCGGAATTGGAATTTGAAATGGACTTCATATGAAATTGTTGTGCATTATAGTTTATTTGCTTTTATTCCAGAACTGTAAGAAATATTGAGATGTCCACATATTTGATAAACAATAGGCCAAGGTAGATTAATTTTAATGTAATCGAGTTGACAAATTCCTTCGGAAGATAAATTTTCACTGTTATTGAATTATTTATAAGCTGGAACAATCATGAGCTTGTAATAAATACTTCTATGTGAATATAGGTCATTGAGGCTAGGAGCACCAATTACTCTTACATTGTCTGCATACAATGAGATAACATATACGTGTGTCCCTAACAGCCAAATTATAGAAAGAGAAATGCTTTGATTATGCACATATTTTTTTTTAAAAAAGATTGTTCCGAATTGACTGAAAATGAATATAAATTTGGTTTTCAAATTTCTAATTTCAGAGTGCAATTTGAATTCAACAATGGATAAACGAGATGCAGGGAGATATAAATATTCTAGAAGAGGTGGGTCTGAGTTCTCCGTACAAAACCAAAACCAAAATTCGGTAGATAAAATCCAACAACCACCATGGAAACTGGGGATCAGCGGCAGCAGTGGAAGCAGCAGTGGTGGCAGCCACAACAGACCCCAGAAGACCAGCATCCCTGAGAAATCCAGGTTTCCAACTGTTGACACCACCAAGAGTGTACGCAGAAGCTCCTTCAGAACCCTGGGTACAAGACAATTCGAAGAAAAACAAAAGCAAAAACAGATCTTTGTTGGAGAGAGCAGCAGCAGCAATAATAGTACAACCACTAGTAAGACTGTCACGCAAGTGCTAGATGAAACAGATGTACCCGATTTTTACCCGCCAGTGTGCAGACAGGCCTCCAGCTCAAATTCAAGCTCTGGATTTCTCTCACATCTAAACAAGCACTTAAGTTCAGGGAGCAGTTCAAATAATACTGGTTCTGGTATGCAGAGGCGTGGTGGTATTAAGAGCATGGGATGCACATCTGTATCTGATGTCATATCATCTAATGCGGAAGGTGTGAGAAAGAGAGTCAATGGAGAAGGCTCTTCTACCAGAGCTAGGTCTTTGACTGGTACAACTGTGGATTTAAATATACCAACTACTATTAGAGGGGTCCCACATGCAGGAAGTAGGATACACAGAGTGTTTGCAAGGACTAGTGAGATTGATTTCCAGGCCCCACAGGCCAACTGGACATTGACTTCATCACAAGAAGATCAAAGAAGTGAAGAAGAAGATGATGAAGAAGACGTAGGACAAGAAGAAGAAGAAGAAGAAGAAGAAGCAGCAGCAGCAGCACAACCAAGGCCTTTTGCATTTTTGTTGCCACACCAGCTGTTTGCTGCTTCCAATCAGTCAATATGGGATTCACATTCTGGGTCTGGATTAGATTCGATTTCTAACTCAAGTTCGGATTCTACTTCTGGTTTAAGCAGTAGAATGGCTTCTCGGTTTGGAGAGGAAGAGAGTGGAAGGGCCAGTCATCGAGTGGTGCAGCGGGGCCTGCGTTTCAGGGACAGAGAGCCATACCAGCGTGATCGAATTGCTGAGGTTCGTGTTCTTGATTTTGTACATAAAAGTTTGAATGTTAATTGCAGAGATAAGGGGCACTTGTTGCACATTTGAGGTGTTGTGAGGTTTAATCACACAAACAAGGCAAATTATCATTTAATCACGGGTTTGATTGCATGATTGAAGTGTCAGCCAAAAAGAACATATGCAGTTTCTTCTACAAGTGAGCACAGGTGCCACAAATGGAAGAAGTGCCAAAAATGGGATGACAAGTACCTAAAAATGCGCATGATCTAATAGTTAAATACCAATTTTTTTCCTATAGTGGCAGTTGTCTGCAAAACACTGGCTGATTTCTGTTTAAATCTACACTATAGACACAAAAGTAATGACAGATTAAGTATGTTAATGAGAGAGAAATGTAAATAAGATATATCAATACTAAGATAAGTAAATCAACATATCTTAGATAAGTGGTAGTTGCATATAATTCCATTAAACCAAATCTGTTTAGAACTTCTACAAATCTATCTCGCGATTGTCATGAAGAGTTCTCCATCCCCCCCCCCCCCTTTTGTGAATAGAAGCTGTAGTTTGTGCAAACCTGTCTTTATTTCCAGTGTGAACACAACATAATGAAGTTTATAAAAGAAAAGGGTTCAACAAAAAGAAAACTTTAAGCCACTTCTATCTGTAAAAACCCTTCATAAGCCTTTAAGCTGTATCACAGAATTCAGAGCTTAGATATACGGACCTCAAGACAGTGAACTGTAGAAATCCCCAAATCAGAAACATTAGGCCACAACCTAGCTATTACAATCACCAGGTATGCAAAACAAGAATGCACAGCATCATTGTAGCATGGGCCTGTCATATGGTTAATGAATTTTTTTTTTATGCCCTTTGCATTGGCATCTTTATGTCCTACATCCATTTCCTTGACTTTTCTCCCTGCCCAAATGCAAATTAAAGAAATTATGTAGGCTGCAATGGATTTAATAATTTTTGCCGTACCATAAATGAAGTAAAGTTTGTTTCTCTTACACTAGATGGTCCATGCTGTGGCAAAATAATCATTTCCAAGGATTTTTGTTTAATGCTCAGATTCTGTATGCATATTTTTGTATAATGCTCCTAGTTAGTTCTACATATCTCTACAATCCTGCAGACTCTGAGCAAAGTGACTGTGCAAATTCACGTCATTGTATTGAGCAATCAACATTCAATATGTCTTTTCAAATGACCACTAAATAAATGATTATTTGTTCCAACTTCATCACAGAACATGCATCTCTGGTCCTCTGCTACCCTACTATATCAATTTAAATTTAGCCAAAAAACTTTTTCTAAGGAGCCATGTGAAAGCTTTTATTTTTGGGAGGCATGTTATTCATCCACAAAGGACATTTATCTCCATTCTAAACCCTCCATAATCCAACCATTGATTTAAATGCAAATCAATTTTCCTCCTATACCAATTTTTTTTTAAGCCCTTTTCAAAGTTAGGGTAGGCTAGAAATGACGCCCTGACCCTGGTCATTTCTTTTGTATATGGCCCGATTTTTGCGTTGGCTCGCCAAGCCTATTATACAACCAGTAAGAGAATTTCATTCTTTTGTCAGTGCACTCCAGACCAAATTCTCATTTTGCAGCTCAATCCAATCTTATAACCACCTTCCATGTAGAAATCTTATAATCTATTCTCCTGCAAAATATTACAAACTGAATGTTAGGATCTTCATAATATATTTCTTTTTTATCTACTGAAATCTGACAACTTAGTTTCACCATCTCTTTTTGCATTTGACCTGGAAAAGGAGGAGAATAATGTCTCCCATTCTTTTAATATAATGCCAGTCCCTAATTAATATCTTGTTATTCAAGGAGGACAATGCCTTTCTTTTAATTAAATAATAATAATACATGTACATATAAGATTTTGAGAATATCTATTGTGAACCATGGTTCATTTAGGGCTCCGTGAACCATGACCGTTTGATCAATGGTTTTGCAAATTGACAAATCTAAATTAACCAATCCAATATATATATTGAAATCTCATAGCAAACCAAATTTTACAATTTTTGAAATTTTTTTTACTATTTGTTTTGAATTTTTAAAACTTGCCATTTTTTGGACAATAATTTATTATCGTCCAAAAATGGCAAGTTTTAAAAAATTCGAAAAAAATAGTAAAAAAATTTCAAAAATTGTAAAATTTGGTTTGCTATGAGATTTCAATATATAGATTGGATTGGTTAATTTAGATTTGTCAATTTGCAAAACCATTGATCAAATGGTCATGGTTCACGGAAGGCTTTATGAACCAAGGTTCACAATAGATATTCTCTAAGATTTTAGTGCGAACTTGAATTTATTTTTTAAAAATTCATAATTGTAGCGCAGAAAAATTGAAACTCATTTCATTACTGAACCCTCTATTAACAATCCTATAATTTTGATGTGATCGTTATATTGGAATTAGTATTTGACATGGTGAATGATCCCTATCCAAAACTTTTGTGGTTCTGCTATCAGTATTGTTTAAATACTTAAGCTGTACATGAAAGGAAGATGAAGTATATTGATCATGCTTGTGATACTAAAGTGCTCTTTGTGCTGTTAAGAGAGGAAAAAAAAAATACTAAGATTAGGATTAGTAATTAAAGGAACATGGTATACTGAATAAGATTATTAAACATGCCAATAACAAATTGAAAAAGAAATTCCTGCATTACCCCTGATTATTACTACCTAAACCTCCATAACCCAAATAATCAACATAATTTAGCCAACAGTTTCAACTTATATGATCTGTGAATTAGAAAAACAATTAGAAGCACCAATATGAACAAACAAATAGAAGCACCATGTATGATATTAAATTCACTAAATGAGGGAATGAGCATAGTAGTTGTTAGGGTTTTTTTTTTCATTAAGTAGACGAGAACTGGACAGGGTGCTCATACATATATTGGAAATTTGCATACCTAGTCCCTACCAATTATAGAGGCAAGCTGCCAGCATTACAACTGTGAAGCATGGGAATTTATTTCTTAAGTACCCTACAACCATTCAAATGATTGGTTATCAGGTTGGTTTGTTGTTTTGTTCACTTTTTTTTTGGGGGGGATGTGTAGGTACTGTTGGCTCTAGAGAGGATTGAGCAACATGGAGACCTGACCCATGACGAGGTTGTTCATACTTTTATTATTTTTTCCCTACATTTATTGCATATTTTTCCTGAATTTAATATTTCTTTCCTTTTTAAATTATAGCAATTGTTGATACTAGAGACCAACTTTTTACTTAATGGCTTGACATTTCATGATGAGCACAGAGACATGAGGATGGATATTGATAACATGTCATATGAGGTAACACATTATTCCTACTTTTTACAAAATAAGAAGTTTTTTGACCAGTTATATGTTTCTCTATTGGTAGGGTATACTTGTGGCATTACATTTATTTCAATTGAAATGATAAACATCACAAGACTTTAAACTTATCACTGTCATTTTGCCTGTGAGGAAAGTTATTTTCCATTTTACACCAGGAATGGTATTCAAGTGAATATAGTGGTTTTGTGTATGTCAAGTTTCCTGTATTTGGTATGCTAAATTAAATGGAAAATGAAAATTATAACAATTAAGTTTCAATTTAAACCGATGAAATTTTTACAGCCTTAATTGTTTCTCTAAATGGTACTGAAGTTCACCACTGTCATTGTTGTTTTAAATTGACATTTATAGTTTTTTTTCCTTTTTAAATCAGTTTCCATAATGTTGAAAAATTGCATTTTATTTATCAGGAATTGTTGGCTCTGGAGGAGAAAATGGGAACAGTTAGCACAGCACTCTCAGAAGAGGAATTTGCAAATTGTCTTAAGAGAAGTTTGTACCATGAATCTTCTCCTCATTCTATTGATGATGTCAAATGTAGCATTTGCCAGGTACCTCTTTTTACAGGAAGATCGGGAAATAAGTAGTGATTTCATGCAATATTGTGTCAGTCATGTCTGATCGTGTTGGTTTGACAAAAGATGACACGGCAGGTTCATAACTGAACAGTTCAGTATTGATCTTTTGGTACATCAATACAGGTATTTTGACGTACTGATATTTGAGGTGTTCGGAGAATTTCAATTTTCCTGGACAACCTAAGCCATATTTTTTATCAAATAATGCTACCCAAACAATCCATTATTTTATTTTATTTTCTGCTTGCAAACATACTATTTACCTCAGTAGGAGGCAAAAGCACCGGTATGTGTCACCTCGCTTTGACAATGGTTTGTACAATAATGGACCGTCCTGCCCAGGTCAAAATAAAGTTGTTTGATACTCAATGGTGTATTGCTTCTCTCTCTAAACAGGAAGAGTATGAAAATGGAGAGGAAATAGGAGTGCTGAAATGCGAGCATTGGTACCATGTCAGTTGCATCCATGAATGGCTTCGTCAGAAGAACTGGTGCCCAGTTTGTAAGGCACCACAAAATGATAGATGATTAACTTTATTTTGCTCCCTATCCATGTTCATGTAAATATTATAATTTAAATTTGTTTTTTCCCCTAATCAGTTCTTTTCTATTTTACGAATTTGCTTAATAAATGAAGCATTAGAAACCTTTAGAAGCCATTTCAAATTGTACATATTTCAGACGTTGCTCAAGTGACTTTTGTTCCTTGTCTAACAAAGTTTACTTTTGAACTTTACTATTGGGTTCCATGATGATCAAGTGCCCTGGTTTTGTAACTCTGGCTTGTCTGACTTCAGGCAAGGAAATCATTGCCTCCCATTTTCATAACCTGTAATAACGATTGAAGATTACTTTCGCCATTATATTTGATCGCTGTGGGTCCTCTATACATTACCTATAAGGAAAAGTTGCTATACTTTGAATTAAATTAAACGAAATTCTCATTTTGGCGTATTAAATCAGTTCTGAACTGAACCGTTAAGAGCCGAACTATTGTAATATGAAAATTATCAAGTACTGTAATTCAAGGTTCCATGCCGTGATTAAAATAGTCCAATGGCCGTGATCTTTTGGGATCAATAATTAGGTCTTGTATTGCAAATTTGCAATCCAGATATTGTTAGTTGGCACGCAGGCATTTTCCATGTAGGTCATGACTATTTTATTACTTGGTTTCTCCATTTTCTCTAAAAAGGAATGGTGCCCTTTTATTTGGGAATAGTTTGCAACTTAATATCTGTCCCCTACGAACCGTATGTGACTGGTGCTTGGGCTGGTGATTGGTCTAATCTTTTCACTTTATGATATCTGAACTAAACTGTGGGGCCTAAGTTTTTTGGCAGAATCGTTAAACGGAAACGAGATATAATAATAAACCTTCTGTAGTACGCTGGCATAATAAACCAAGTCAATTAAATTTTCTTTTTTTGGTAATTGTCCCGTCGGCATAATTAATGTTATTAGCTTGACTATAAAGATAAGTAGATAAAGATAAGTAGATAACCATGACTGTACCACAATGACAGAGATTATTGATGTATATAGTATCTATGATGTCGGCAGAATATGATAGAAGAACATCTGTCATACTAGTTTACGTTCAAATGTCAATCAGCCAAGACCTTTATGTAGAATAATTAGTAAAATATGTCAAGAATAAGTTGAATTATTGCCTAGCCAAACTAACTTCTTGTTGCTGAAACTAACCTCTCAAATAACTGTTGCAAGGAAAAAACAAAGTGTTAGTAGTTATGGACTGTAAACATCAAATCAACCCCATAATTTTCTGTTACTAAGAACTAAGCACTTGCCAGTAAGTTCAAATTTGAAAATGTGCAATTTTGGCAATTAGAACCGTGTTACGTGTACTAGGAGCTAAAGGATGAAAAGTGACATGAGACATCATAAAAATCCAATACATAGTGATGCTATTCACTCCTAGCTACAAACGGTGTGACATTGGATTCTGCTTGTATTGTTAGGATTAAGGACCATCCGATCTTACAATTAACGAATCAATTCATATCAAACGAGCCTCCTTCAACAATATGAGTTAATATCAATGGTTAAAGCTAATCGAGATATATTGATCATTCGTCGCCTTTGAATTAGACAACATATTTCTTAACCAAAGTATGTCAATCCTTTGTCTTCATGAGTAGGAACTTTTTTTTTTCTAAAGGTCGATTGGCGAACTAAGGTTACATTACATTACAGTTTTCCAAACTTCCGACCAATCTAAAGCTGTTAGTTTTACAGTAATTAATCCCAGACAGGACCTCTTACAACCAAGGAAAGAAATAAATTCTAAGTTTTAACTAAGCAGTCATGCCTCTCTGCACATCAATGTCAAGAATGACCTACTGAACCACGGTCATTCTGTTAGAGAATATATATCACTGCAACAGCATGCCTGCGTTTTTAGTAGAAATAACCATATATTTTCTTTTAGTGAAGCGAAGAGTTGGATTTTATTTTTATAAAATTGTACTCGAATTAAATTTAAAAATCTACGTCTTCAACATGGAAAACAATATCTTAACTAACTGTATAGATGTGACTCTTACTCCTTTTTTTTTATAGCTAGAAAGAGAAGCAAAAAAGATTATTAGGCTTTTTGCTTGTTCCAACAAAATTCGTGCTCTACCTCTTTTTGAAATATCTATTAACTAACATATTCACCGTTGCAATGTTTTTTTCTATATTTTGTCTTCACACAAGTTTCACGAGTCTCAAATCCATAATTTGCTTTGACGCAACAATTCCAACAATGTCAATGCTTCACGTGAAGCTCTAAGAAGTAAGAACAAACTAGGTGGCAAGGAGAAGCACCCAAGTGACACAACAGACAACAAAAAGAAGAGGCAAAACGGCCGCAAATGATGCAAATATGATGGGGTTAGTTTGGTCACGGTATGGAGTGGTTGGTACAGTCCGGAGGGAATAGAACTTTAGAGGCACGCTTCAAACCGTGAAGATTATTTGATAGATTATAACGTTGGCACTATATATGAAATACAATGCATGCCAACGCTAAATGCCATCTTACCAGCTATGTCATCCTGTTTTATGGGCCTTGATATATATAATTTTGATTCTGTTTGTTACTTAGGTTATGGGTCTTTCTAGTTTCTTCACGATTTATCAAATGGACCACTTTCTTTTGTTATTCTTTGAGGGGAATGTTTTCTGGTTATATGACAAATGGCATGGCCCGGGCTTTTTAATATTAGTGTCCTTTATTTAATAACGAATCGTGACTCAACAAGTAAGAATATTTGTCGTGTAAGAGCATTTTCAGATTTGCAATAATAGCTAAATTATGCCCAAATACCTTTTTTCAAAAGAGAAATTAAGAACCCCTTTTGGGAGTGAATTAATTTAAAGGGTCACTTTTGTCCTCCATTTTTCCGTATGAATTCATCCAGCATAAAAATACGGACGCGTAAGTCAACAACAAAAAAGGTATTTTTATTCTTTCAGTAACTGTTCAAGCATGTGCTTTTGCAAACACATTTAATTTGCAAACACCATTTTTTTTTCCCCGCACGTTGATAGTGTTTATAAAAGTGAACAGACATCTCGTCAAATTTTCAAATAAATTTGGAACTCGTCTTAGAAATGTCTCAATATTACTTCCTAATTCTGTGGATTCATGATTAAAATTTTCTTCCATTCTGGAAATTTACATTTCAAATTCCAAGTGCTTTTAAGTCACTTTTGAAATGTATGTAAACATTTTATCCCAATAATAGAGCCAGCGAACTTCAAAAAGTTAATCATGCCATAATTAGTGCGCCGTGCCTAGGAAAGCCATCTCTTATAATTTTTTTTTTTTAAGAAATCTATTGCCTATTTTTATATAGGGTCGAACTCGCACCCCATATTTTAAATTGTTAAGAACCACGCAGACACAAGCATGAGCAGCAAGTATAACAACAAAAATATAGCAAGTGCGGCGCAATTGGGAAAGACCAGTGAGGCATGGTTTTGTAGGAGAGGAAGAGCTTTGGAAATATGTACAATGATGAGGACATAAACGTTAAACCGGTAAAGTATCATCGTCATGACTCATTAACGAATATCATCATTTTGACCACCATTTGTCACACCCGAACTGAGGGAGTGATCAGGGGCGGATTTAAAGGGGGGCGAGCGTAGGCGAGACATACACTGCGCCACTTTTCATTTTTAGAAACGGTTTTCTATATGTTTTTAGCACCGGTTTGGCAGCGGTGCTAAAAATAGGTGGTGCTAAAGATATATAAAAAATCGTTTCTAATAATACCGTTTCTAAAAACTGAAAGAAAATTCGAATTATTATTAGAAACGGTTTTTAGTTAAAAACCGTTTCTAATAATAAACCGAATTTTATTTTTTTTATTTTTTTATTAATTATTAGAAACGGTTTTTAGTTAAAAACCGTTTCTAATAATAATCCGATTTTTTTTTTATTATTTTTAGAAACGGTTTTTAACTAAAAACCGTTTCTAAAAATATATTTTTAGAAACGGTTTTTAGTTAAAAACCGTTTCTAAAGATATAATGCTTTTTTAAACATATTGTTGAGGGTAGCGGTTGAAATTTTTTTGTCATTTTCTATGCTCGTCCACTATTGTCGGCCATAAATAATATATATAATATATACACATATTTTAGATATATAATTAACACATTACACAAAATAAAAAAAGTAACACATGCAACTATAACGAACAAATACAAAATTAAAGTAACAAAGTAACACATATAAATTACCCATCTACTTTCATCAAGATACAATTAAACAATTAAACAAAAAAAAAGAACAAATTACAAAGCAAAAAATAAACGTAGATCCTACTTAACTTCTTCTATATCAACTCCAATAGGCTGCCTTCTTTTGTCTGCTTCAATAGGCTTCAATAACCTCTTATTTCTCTAATAATTAGGCCTTATTTTTCTATTAGATCTTCTGTCTCTACAATTATAATTGGATTAAGAAAAATGTCAAGTTCATAACAATACAAGTTCAAATGAAGAAAGCAATGATTTTAGTCTATTGTTAACACTATCTAATACCTTAGCTATCTTCACTCTTCAGTTTTATTTGAAGACATCTTGAACAAATTTCGTGCAGCCGATACAGTTTTATTTGAAGACATCTTGAAAAGCCAATTCCGACCCCAAGTTTCATGCAGCCGATACAGTGGCTGTGTTGAGAGAGCAGAGAGAGGAGGTAGATCGAAGGAGGGAGTTAGACAAATTTCAGGAGGGGGCAGTTTTTGAACGAGAGAGAGAAAAGAGAGGAGAGAGATTAGTTTATAATTTTGGTTTGATTTTTAGAAACGGTTTTTTACAAAAAACCGTTTCTAAAAATCAAACCAGATTTTTTCGAAATTGATTTTTAGAAACGGTTTTTTGTAAAAAACCGTTTCTAAAAATAAAACCTGATTTTTTTAAATTAATTTTTAGAAACGATTTTTTATAAAAAACCGTTTCTAAAAATAAAATAAGATTTTTTTGGAATTGATTTTTAGAAACGGTTTTTTACTTAAAAACCGTTTCTAAAAATCAATTCCAATTTTTTTTTCGTTTTTTTCAGAAATTCTATTAAAAATCATAAAAAACAAAAATAATCTATTAAATATCTAGAAAATATAGCATAAAAGTTTATTATTTTTAATATATATATATAATAAAATAATTTGTATATATATCATATAATTTTAAACAATCCATTAAATATTTAAAAAAGGAAAAAATCTTAAATTATTTCTAACGGAATTGATTATCATATATAAGATGATTTTCTTGTTTTTAATATATATAACTTATAAAATAATTTACATATATATATATTATTCTGTTTATTTCGTTTTTTATTTAAAAAAAATCGGAATTGATTTTTAGAAACGGATTTTTACTTAAAAACCGTTTCTAAAAATTAATTCTGATTTTTTTATTTTCGATTTTTTTTTCTAAAATTCTATTAAAGTCACTTGATTTACTACCCCTGTTAACTATAATGAAAGTCACTTGATTTACTACCCCTGCAAACACCCCTGCTAACTATAATGAAAGTCACTTGATTTACTACATTTCTCTTTTTTATGATTAATTTTTTATTTTTAAAAAATTCTAAGTAGTTTTATGTGATATTTAGATTTGAAAACTTTCAAAGTAGATTTTGGAGGTTCAGACAGCGTTTTTTGGCCCCGAAAATGGTCGTTACCGGGTTAAATCCCAGTAAACCTTGTAGATCTCGTCGCAAGCTTTCCGGAAAGTGGTCATATGCCCAAAACGGACGTTCCTATCAAAAGTTAAGTCTCCTTGAAGTTATAGTGTTCCAAAACATCGATTTTTAAAGTGTTTTGTTTTCTTTCATCTCTCTTATATGTGTATATAATATATTGAGCTACTCGTTGTGAATCATTGTAAGCAGCCTAAGTTGAAGGGACACAATTGAGATTCCGAAACCAGCTAGATTCCCGCTCAAACGTCAGAAAACTTAATATTTTACCCTATTTTATTTCTATACATTACTTTTATTATACTTTACCATATAACACTACTTTATTACTTTTATTTTACTATTTTTACTATAATATTTTTAGAAAATTTGAAAATAATAACATAAATTATTTATTAAAACAACTATTATTAAATTTTCAAAAGTTCGGTGAAATTTAAAAAAGTAGCTGAAAAGTTAGGTGAAATTTAAAAAAATTAAATTGAAAAAATTAAATTGCGATGGATCATATTTTTGGACGTCACACAATCATATTTTTGGAGTAATAGTAAACATTGAATCATATTTTTTTATTTTGTTTTCTTTTTCAATAATACAAAATGCTTATTTTTTCTATTTTTTTCCTACTGATTTTTATTTAAACTACTAAAAAATCTTAATAATTTATTTTTTTAATATAAATATAAAATAATATATATATTATTTATTTATTATTCGAAATAGTTTTTTACTTAAAAAACCATTTTTAAAAACCATATAGATTTTTTTTTCTTTTTTGCTTTCTGTTTTTTTGGCTTTTTTAATAATAAAAAATACTTTTTTTCCTATTTTTCAATTTGATTTCTATTTAAAATACTAAAAAATCTTAAAAGTTTATTTTTTAAAATATAAAATATAAAATTGTAAAAAATATTTCAGTTTTTTCATTTTTTAGAAGGAAGGAAAAAAATATGGTGATTATTAGAAAAAATCGCGGTTCATTTTTAGAAACGGGTTTTTACTAAAAACCGTTTCTAAAAATGGGAAATAAAAAAGAAATCTGTTTGATTATTAGAAACGGTTTTCTACAAAAAACCGTTTCTAAAAATACTATTTTTATAAACGATTTTTAATAAAAAAACCGTTTCTAATAATAAAAAAAAATGAAATCTGTATGATTATTAGAAACGGTTTTTTAGTAAAAAACCGTTTCTAAAAATACTATTTTTAAAAATGGTTTTTAGTAAAAAATCGTTTCTAATAATAAAAAAAAAATGAAATCTGTTTGATTATTAGAAACGGTTTTTTACTATTTTTAGAAACGGTTTTTAGTAAAAAATCGTTTCTAATAATCTACAGTGTTTTTTTTTTTTTTTGCAAAAAGTTTAGAAACGGTTCTGATAAAAAAACCGTTTTTAAAAATTTCATCTGACAATTGCGAAAATGCCACTATCTATTTTTAGAAACGAATTTATTAAAAACCGTTTCTAATTGAGTGTTTCCAAAAATCATTTCTGTCGTAGTGATACGCCAAAATCCAGAAAGTTAATTGAGATTAACTGTTACGCCTCCCCTAAGAAATTAAAAATCTAGCCCAACTATTATAATAAATTCAGCATGTTTTTGTCTGATTCCATGGAAAAAAGTTTAGCCACTTAGAGTTATAGGGTGTCAGGCTATGTGGGTTGGCTTCCCCGAGCGTTGTCTATCTTATTTTTTCTTTCTTTCTTTTTATATGGGACCCCTATAAAGTTATCAATTTATGATATAGTCCAAATTTGATTTACAACATATGATATTATTATATGTTCATGAGTATCTTTATATTATAAAATAATATAATAACTAATGTTTGCTTTGATCGGTTAAGCACCTTTCTACTGGGCATGGATTCTAATGAAGTGTGTCATTTTTTTTTTTACATTTACGGTCATCATTATAAAAAATAATATTGATGATATTAAATAGGTTTATATGTTGGTTTCTATAATATATTGCCTATGGTTTAAACAATAAAAAAAAAGTTGTTATTTGTTTTATTATTCATGTGTGCAATAATATCGAAAAAATAATTATTATATCAGATATAATATTCAAATGTACATTTAAAATTTTTATAAGAAAAAAATTACGCACTAGTGTTATGAAATCTAAAACATCCAAAATAAAATTTGTTGAAATATTATATAGTTTAGTTAGCTAATAATAATATATGATTATATGGACTCGTTCGTTTCTTTTTTCATGTGAACTTTAGTGCCAATGTGGCTCGACGACTGCACTACGCCTACTTCGCCCCCCCTATTTTTCAATCCTGGCTCCGCCCCATGGGAGTGATGTCTCCTCCACCACGAGAACAGTTACCCGTTCTCGTAAGGCTAACAGACAGACAGATATATATATTTTTTTTCATTTCATATTCCATTTTCTTGATTTCGGCCAGAATTCACACAACATCACAGATAAGCACACTAAAGTATCTTACATTATTTCAATCTAATTATACATAGATTGTTTCAAAGAAAGCAAACTACATTGCTACCAATCCCGGCTTATTTATTATACATCCTAGGGACTGGTTCTCTCAAGCTCACTATATACATAAGTACATATAGTACAATCCATAAAAGAAAAACCAACCCGTCTACGCCATACCATAACAAACACCAACCCAAGACAGTACTACAGAGATCAGCATCACTCATACTAAGAGACCTAACACCAACGACACCAGAAAAAACATACACACTCAGAACTCCGACGAAAAGGAAACTAGCGATCAGATCGCTTCCTCTTCATTGGAGTCAGCCTCCGGCTCGGCCTCGACCTCAGCGTCCTCGGCTGGAGGTGCTGGAGGCATCTCAAAATAAAGGTAAGCCAAAACCTCGGGCAGTTCATCCAGACAGATACACAAAACAGCTTCGCAATTCAAACTAGGAATCCGGACAGCAAACTGAAGGTAACTACACTCCAATGTAGCTATGGTACTACGTCTCACTCCATTCCTACGCTCCTGGAATCCCCAATCGATGAGGACACATGCAAACAACAAAGCACAGAGTGAGATACAATCTCAGTGCGGGTTTTAGTTCCAGTACGCGGATCCAAGTACGAATCGTGTAACGGAATTTACACCCACAGTAAATATAAATTCTTTTTCAATAGTCAAATCTAAGTATTTAGAAATTCATTTCTAAAATATCAGAAATTCTAGTACTGTGGGCACCAGACGGAACGGTCCGATAACTGCCACACTGCAACATGAATATGCAACAGAAAACAAATCGAGCATAATTATTTCACAACAATCGTATGCACTCAAGTTCTTATCGGCCGGTCAGATTCAGAAAGAACTTTTCCCAAAACCATAGGTCTAACCCTAGGCACAGATTTCAGAGAGAATTTCCAGAAATAATAGCGCTAGAATTCTGGCCGGGTAGGTGGCCAAACCATACTCCGGAGAGTGACACAATTCCATTTCATATTTATGCTATGCAGACTGAATAAGAATGGTCCAATTTAATCCAAAGTCCAATTCTTCTATCACAAAGAATATTATGCGATAAAATCAATTTATGGAAACCATTCCAGTTCTTTGAAAATTCTGACGGTCCAAAAAGATAACAATCGGATGACCAAGTCAGGTTCATTTTGATTCCTAATCAAACGAATAGTTTGAATCAACATGAGTTTTGTTTATTCGGGTTTCTTACTCATTACATGAGCTAAATGCATCAATAATCTTTTCAACATGCTATGCATGAATTTAAAAATACCGATATCCGAGTTCAAACAAAGAAACCGCGTAATCCGCACCTTGCTTCTTACTGGTCGCGGGATGCTTCAGGGTCCGTGCCTGTTTACAAACCACAGATCAAGTACCGTTAATATTTATTTAACCGGTTTCTTTAAATCTGAGTCTGGCTCTTAACGTTAACCCCGACTGTTATAGTTTGGTTCCAAGTCCTTTATTGAACAATTATTAATCATATTTTAGTTACTTCCTTAATCATCAGAAATTATGTTTAACGTTTATTTCCTAATATCGAGAATTATAATCAGAAATAGAATTCAGAGTTAACAGACAGAATTTAGAAAATAGTTAAACACAATTAAAATATAATCAGAAAAAATATAAATCAGAACTAATTATTTTGCGGGATCAGAAAGTCTAGTTTATTTGCCATTTATATGTGCTCAGTAAATCATCAGACTGTTATCATCATATCCCTAAAAAAACGTCAATTGAATGTTATACTAAATTAGTCTAATTCAAGCTCAACAGAATCAGTAATTAAGCATATAATTATTAAGCTTTAATTAAATCCGAAAGCTTAATCTTAATCATCTAAAAATCAGTCCACACTTAATTATTCTTCAATGTTCCGAAATAAATCGCAGCCCACACAGAAAATCCAGCCCAGCATCATTTTTCTTTTTATTTTTCTCGGCCCACGAAATTTCCAGCAAATCTAGCCCACAAAGCAGCCCAAACCACTCGACTCAACCCAGTCAACACGACTCGGTTGACTGAGCTCCTCCGTAACGGGTCCGACAAACCCAGAAAATAGATCTGATCTGATAAACCCGAAATCTTTCATTACAGCCCACAGAAATTGGTAAAGCCCTTCCATTTTTCATTTTAGCCCACCATCTTTACAAAAAACCTTCTCTGTCACAATTAGGCCCCTCAAATCTTACAAGTCAGCCCTCAGAATTTATTTCAATTTACAATTTCATCCCTGGACACCATAAAGCTTACCAGGAACATACCAGTATCAATTTTCCTGTACCAGAAACCGGTACCATGCCTTCAACAGTTTATTCCCTCATCATATACTCATGATTTATGCGTATAAGTCCATTATATGTTCTAACTTACCTGATAATGCTACTGTTAAGCATAAAAATAATGCAAATGCATAGTATAATTTCATATATCACAAATCATACATGAATACACTACTTACAACCAATTTCATGTTCCCAGTAGAAGATTGAATACTTTTATGAGGTTTATATGCTATATACTAGTCTGATATGCATGTGCATGACTATTGTCATCCAAGAAATAATATAGACACCATCAATAAACATGCTTATAATTCTTCCTTCATAGCACCTATCAGATAAGCATAACTATGCACTTATAATTATGATTTGCCCACTGAATATGTTTCTCAAATGACAGAAAATACATTTATATGCAGATATGACTATGAATATGCAAATTTTATTCCTAGAATCCCACAATTAGCCTCAGATATTAACTTCTTCATAGGCACATTATTCATTGCACTAAAGTACCATCTTATCCACGTAAAATTCACCCCAGTTAGTTTTAATTAAGATTATAAAGAGAACCTCATTATCAGTTAACTAGATACCAGTTGCTACAAGTTACCATTACAGCCTATACAGTCAAGCATAGTATGACAGTATGCAAACAGATCAAGCAAACCAACACAACTAAAGAAAACGATACAGGGACCAAAGATTATACCTAACTCGTTTGATCTCAGGAATCGCCTCAAGAACTCAAGCACCACCAAAGCTAAGATCAGTGTCAAGCTTATCAAAAATAAGCTCAATTCCATACACCTAAGACTCACAATAACAAGAAATCGATATCAATTTCTAAACAATTGATATTAGAAATCACAAATTAGGGAAGAAAGGATGTCATTACCGTCTCCAAGCCGTCTCAACTCCCTTCTCTTCTCCTCCCCAGTTAATCCCAAATATGAAACCCTAACTCAGGCCCTTAATAAAAGAACTTACCTCGACGGATAGGGAGAAGGAGACAAGGCGAGGAATTGTTGTGGAGGCGTGCATGAAAGCCACGTAACCCCTCCCTCTTAACTCCTCTGACAACCGCATCGATCGGAGAAGAGAGGAGGTGAACTCCTCGTACCAACACAAGGAAGAAGAAGGAGGTGGCTACGACTCAGTGGCCAACTCAGAGGTGTCGCAATCTCAACCAACCCACGCACGACACAGAGAGGAGAACAGAGATATGGGCTCGATTAAGCGTCGATGCAAACAGACGAAAGAGAAGAAAGCCAAGTCGGAAGAGAAAGGAATGAGAGACTAGTGTCTCTCGAGACTTTTATTAAAATGCATCCAGATCTTTTGTGGCAGAGACTGTGTAGCTAATGGTGTAGCAGTGCACTTACAATTCCTTTTGTAAATTAGCTATTTCCTTAAATAAATTAGTTAAGCTAAACCAGAAGTCAGATAATAGTGGCAAATATACCGATAAATTCTATAATTCACCCTGAACATTTTGTTGGAGTTATGTCCTAGAAGTCAATATTTAATGACTTATTTTCTTAGTTTATGTTAATGATGATATTTGATCATTTGTTCCTAGAGTTTATTATTGACAGATCATTCAGGTTGAGGATCTGAATTGTAGATCTCTGTGGATCATTCATTAGAATGACAATAATAAATCTAAATCGTCCATAATCTTGATAATTAACAAGGAACATTAATTATCATAAAAGATTAGTATGCAAGTTAAGTGATGATTAAGTTCTACAAATCATAGGTAAGGAGTTACCAACTTAATTGCATATGTGTATGTTATTGGAACATAGTACAGGACTTGACCCAATGAAATAAACATATGGATTGTGTTAAGTGTCATTGTTTATTTCATATAAGTTTGATTGTAAGTTTGAGATGTTCACCTTTTCCACATGAGGATAGGTTCAATAAATATCGTCTAACGTTGATTCCTGATAAAGGCTGCTATAAGGACTTTATTTATGTTCTCTTGAATTGTGCGGGGAAAAGTTGTTCATCAAGAAAACCGTATGTCCCTCATTAGTATACCTAGTGAGTGATGATATCTGTTTGGGCCCCTTGATGGAGTTGGATCGTATGCATGCAAACTAGACGATCAACTCTAGATCAAGAAATGTATAATCTGCAAGAATGACACACTCCTATCTTGGATTATACAATGATATCATGTGACATAAGAATCAGACAAGGAAATACTTATATTTCTTGTGCAGGATTAAGATATTGTAACGGTACATTATTTATGCGAATTGGGAATCATAACGTGTTGCTAGATACCGCTTATGATTATAGGAAATAAATAACGATTTATTTTCATGGCCAACATAGCATAAATCCTCAATAGGGTCGCACAAATAGGACTCTAACCACACGGTGCATTAATTGTTTATTCGCAACAGTTAGTATTGTGAAATATGATAAGTTGATTAATTAATTATTGATGAAGGAATTAAACCCTAGGTCAAATAAATTTATACCTAAGACTCAACCTCACTAGTCGTATGGGGTAAAGCTTTAGGGTCGAACCCAAAGGACGGATTATGAGTACCGGTCTTACCTTTTCTCAAAATCTAGACAATTAAATCCAAGTGAATCAGGTAACCAAACTCTAAACAAAACTAAATGCAAGAAAGTAGATGTTTTTGGGTATTTTCAATGAATTACTCAACTAAAATAATTAAATAAACTTAAGGAATGATTTTAGGTTTTCTAACAAGATAAAAGACGTCTCAGGATTCAGGTTTCACCTTGGTTTAGAATCTAAAAACCCAGACAGAACACTTTCGTGCACTAACCCAAGTTTCCAAAACAATTGCTTCTCTGTCCGGTCCGAACTGGACCTGCTTCGGTCCGAACTGTGTCCAGTTCGGTCCGAAGTAGCCTTGATTCGATCCGAACAGTAAGCAATAGTGCGTGAATAAGGTTGAATAAACTATCTATACTTTATGCTAGGGTTTGCTGGCTTAGACCTAAGAGACAGGACTTCAGCTTTCGCTTATTGGTCGAGACCTTGGTTAAATCACAGCCTAACCTAATATAGAAAGACTAGACTTTAACTTTTGGTTAAGGATCTAACCTATCTACTACCGTTGTTATGTTTCTTAGGGATATTTAGATGTCTTTTGAACTATCTAAAAGTTACACTTTTGATGTAAACTAATCTACTCTCTCGAGTCTTCAATTTATCCCAAATACTTAACTTTCTCTTTAATTGATTATCCTATTTTAGACTTAACTAGATGCGGCCGTACAACTAGAAGTTAATAGGAATAAAGCAAACAGATCAAATCAAGCAATAACAATAAATCTCAACAACAAGTCATAAAATATAACATAGCATATCAAGTCATATCACAACATCCAAACCTAAGTTACTACCTTACTCCTAAGACAACATAAATTTAGCCTAACATAACTATAGAACAGACAACAAGTATCATGACAATAAAATAAAGATACAAGCCCATGAGGAAAGATAAAAACATAAGGAGGATAAACCGAATACTCCTTTTGTACTTTGTCTTCGAACTCTAAGGCAGTGGGGTGTTGCAAAACGTGGTGATAACCTTCTCCTTGCTGCCGTCGCTTCAAGAATTAGGTTAAGGATGACTTAGGCGTGAGAGAGAATGGTAGGAAAGGTGTATGGAGGCTAGGGTTCCAAGAGAGCCTTTCCTGTGGCAGAGAGGGGCTATATATAGCGTAGAAAGATGCTTGCAGTAGAGGTTTGGGCGCCAGGGCAAGAAATCCACCAAATCTACAAGTTTCCATGTGTGAAAACCTTCCAAAATGGCTGAGTCGGCGCCCAGTTCGGTCCGAAGCAGAGAGGGTTCGGTCCGAACTAGAGAGATGGTCGAGGCTGGTCACTGTGGTGACGCTTCGGTCCGAAGTGGATGGTATTCGGTCCGAACTGTGGGCAGTTGGCTCCGAATTGAGATCCGTAGGGAGCCTCCAATGCTAGGAATGAGTCATCTAGCCAGTTTGGTCCGAAGTGGGATCCGAAGTAAGCCTCCAATGCTAGGAATGAGTCGTCTAGCGTGCTGCAAGTGCCGGAAATCCATCTATTAGCCCAGATATCGCCAAAAGTCATCAAAACCTGTAAAGAAGAGAGAAGAAACGACGGCATAGCCGAATCCTGGAAAAACAAGGCAAAATGTCAAGCAATTCAAGGTTTTGAGTATGATTTGAGTGCCAATTACGGTCCAAATACCAACAAATAATGATGACATCAAATCCCCCCAAACTTAAACTTTGCTTGTCCTCAAGCAACGCCCTAGACTTAGAATTTAGGACCATACTTAGACTTAATTGCACCTCAAGAGAAAACATTGAAAAATAATTAATCATGCCTAAACTTCTTCACACACCGTTAACAAATAAGCTAGCTAAATTCAATCCCAAGGACTAAGTCTAGTGTTCAAGTAGTCAAATCATGCTTCTCTTGGTCTTGGTGAAGTGTTTTCTAAATCAAGGACTCTAGTTTCTCTCCTATCAAACCAAAGCAAACTCAATTTCAGTCACCCGTTCGTTTCCATATTCCTCAAAATTTTGTAAAGAAATTTTATCAAAGCCGGAAATTTCAAAATGAATCTAACTCAAGACGATTTCCCTTTCATTTTCACCAATTTTGATTATGCAAGTCGAGTCGCGGTGATTTACATCACTTAGGGTTTTATGCTATTGGAACTTAATCTAAGCTACCAGTACGTGACATACTGGGGAGATCAAACAGATAAATGCACGACCAAGGCCACGGTACACTTGGGCCAGGGCTCCTAGCAATTTCCGTAATCCTTTCTCCAATTATTTGTGGAAGATCAAACAAGTTATCACACGACCAAGGCCACGGTACACTTGGGCCAGGGCTCCTAGTGACACTCGTTATCATTTCTTTATTTGGATTAATTGAAGTCCCTTCGCACCCTCATTTTCGCGACTATTTAAGTTTTATCCAATTAAAGTTTGCTCGTTGGTGATTCAAGCAGTTAAAACAATTTCCACAAGTCAAGATTCATCTTATAATTTCCAAATTTGATACAAGTTCTTTTTAACAAAATTTTGCAAAATACAAATTCGTTCACTCGGTGAAAACTTATGAGAACTGACTTACAAGGTTTTGACAAGTTCTAAACATCCTAATCAAGTCCCATCTTTTTAAAAACAACTTCAATTCAGTCCATCGGAGCAAAATTCAACCAATTAATGTCTAGACATTTTAAAGTACCTTGAGAGGAAAATTAGCTAACCTAAAGACAATTCATCTGGTGTGGATTTGAAAAGAAGAGAGGAGAAGAGAAGAGAAAAGAAGTCTAGGCACAAACAATTAATTTCCAATAAAGACAAGTCAAACTACTCAAAATCCACCACCTGAGAGCCTCTGTCCGACCCGAACTGAATATAGTTCGGTCCGAACAAGGTGTTGCGTGATAGACTTGTCCCAGCAGTTCACTTCGGTCCGAAGTGGATCCAGTTCGGTCCGAAGCAGAGTGATAAGCGTAGAAGTTCAACCCTACTTCTACTTCGGTCCGAACTAGCTCACTTCGGAGCGGACAGAGAGTGTGCATAATCGAAAAAAAAACGTCCTAACTTGAAAAATTTCATCCTATCCCCCCCATATCACACTTTTTCTCCTATGTACCCCCCCCAAACTTGAATGAGGCATTGTCCCCAAGGCATGTATTCATAGAAATCATAAATAGGAGAAAAAGGAAACGTACCGTATCAATGAGAAGGGTCGAAGCCCCCGGAGGAGCCTCCTTGGTAGAACTCTGAGTCGTAGGAGGGGAAAATGTCGAAATATGCATCAGGCCCGGGCTGCGGCTGCTGGACCACGAATTGGTTGGCGAGGTAGGGGTAGAAGGCGGGGTCCGAGTTGGCTGGTTGTTGCGGTGGCGGGTGCTCTTGCCAAGGATGGGGCCCGATCGGTGCATGGCTGCCGGAGGAGTGGGCCGGTGAGTGCAAATTGGGGTCATCGTCGCCGCCGGGCCAATACCCATAATGGAGGAAGAAGTTGTTGTCATATGTCATATTGGCCACATCATCCAAGCGTTGGCCAAATTGCATGAATTCGTTGGAGAGGTGGCTAATATGTATGCCGTGCTCGTCTTGCCTCTCCACACTCTTCCTCACTTCATCCCTCGTGTCCATGGTGAGCTTGGTAAGATCACCCATCATCCCCATTAATTCCTTGGCCCATTGAGGGGCCTCGGATGCATCGCTAAAATGGTAAGAGGGGCGAGGCTCGGAGGGGCCCGCCACATCCGTCTCCATCGGGATTGGACTTGCCACATTTGCTTCTTCTTGAGATGGGCCCGTCGCATCGGCTCCCAACCGCTGTTGCGGTGCTCTAGAAGCCACATAGTCTTGTGGGACTAACCAAGTGTCGGGGTCGGTGACATCAACCTTGTGGGGGTACGGGAGATAAAAATTAGTCCCATCCTCTCTCTCCCAACGATACTTCTCAAAAAGATCGGCACCGGTGTGGCAAATTTTGATAAACCGGGCTTGCCGGAATTGTACATCATCATAATAAGTGTACCCCTTGCAAAGACTCTCTCTAGGGATACGAGTAGGTATGCGCTTGGCGAGAAGAGTCACAAAAGAGCCCATGGTAATAGCGCCCGTCGCGTTGGGTAAGTCCCTTTGATAAATCCAATGATTTACCATCAACTTCATCACATTCACCTTCTCCGGTTCGGGTTGAAGTATATGCCACATGAGTCCAATCTCTTTCTCGCTAGCAATATTCACCGTCTCGCCCCGTGCAAACACCGTTGCGGCAATTCCGCGTAGAAGGATCCTAAGGGTCGGGTGCACTACATTTCGGGATTGGTACTTCTTTCCCTTCCCACACAACAGAGTCCACACATTATCCTTGTTCATATGGGGGCGCGGGGGCCGTGTCCACACGAAATCCTCAATCCCCTCGTATGTCAATCCATAGACTTGAGCTACCTCATCTAACCACGCCTTATGAGTTTGGTTCCCTAGGCGAAACATGATGTAGTCCCGCCCATCTGCTTCTAAAACCCTCAAGGAGGAGAGAAATTCTTTTGTAAGGCCTTGATATGCAACATCCCTTAAGTTCCAGAATTGGGGAGTGAGTCCAACCTTTCCGGAAAGCTCAAAAAATTGCTCCGCCACTCCTAATCTCTCAAGTGTGGTCACATCCATGAACCTTGTGTGCTGGAATTCCCTTTGGCCGATCTTTAGGTAATTTTGGAACATGTAGTTCCAAGGCATATCGAAATGTGCCTTCTTTTCATACTTGGCCGCCTCGGGGTTGTAAGCAAAGTCCGGATCAACCGGTGGCTCGTTAGCTGGTGCATTGGCAGGTGCCTGCTCACCTTGAGCTGCCTCAGCAGCTGCCCTGGCCTGTGCACGGGTGGTGCGAGTAGAATCCATGGAGACGGGTCAATTAGGGTCGGTTTTCGCTTTGTCAAGGGTCTGTCCGGGTCGAATTGAGATCAATTCGGACCGAACTGGAGTGATGGGGCAAGGTTTTGGCTACGACACAGTGCAATTCGGACCGAAGCAGACCTACTTCGGACCGGACAGAGACCCTGTTCTGGTAAAAATCCCTTGTACTGGTACTACTTTGACCCAAATCACTGGTACAACCCTCAAATGACTGGTGCAATCTTCTAAAAAGAACTCTCAACCAATGGTGAGTGATAACTAAGTGAAATTTAGAGAGAAAAGGGAAGGGAGACCTTTGAAAACCTCACGGAGACGCAATCTTGAAAGGAGAGTGGAGGGCAGCGCCTATGGAGTGCTCCTTTTGTTGGTGGAGAGTGCGAGAGTCGAGGGAGAAGCACCAGAGGCGGTGAAGAAACAAGGGAAGGCAAGGAGGGCCTTCTTAGGTGCGAGTCGACGGCGGGTGGAGAGAATCGAGCCCACCCCTCACCAAATCTTCAAGAAACTCAATTAGGCACTCCAAAGGGCAATGGAGAACCCCTTAGAGTGCTCTAAGTCGAGAGAGATGGAGAAACCGAGAAGTTGGACTCAAGTCTCGTGACACGTGTCGAGAAAAACCCGTCGTGGAGAGAGCCTTGCTTGAGATTCTGAGGGTAGCACGTGCAAGAGGGCAGAGAGGAGAGCAAATCGGTGGTGAGATCTGTGGAAATGGTAAAGAAATGAGAGAGAGGGGTTTTTGTGGGGTTGGGTTCGGCTTGGGGAGAAAGGCAACGAGAGAAATGGAAAGAGGCGTCGGTTGGGGAAAGAAAGGAGAGGGAGAAGGCGTGATTTAAGGGAGGAGACGGTTGGGTGAGAAATGGAGGCGTCCATTTAAATGAAAGTGGGCCCCTACAATTTAAATCAAGTCAGCCCAAAATAAATAGATTGAAATCTGGCCCATTACCTTCTCCTTCGGACCGAGCCAGATCTACTTCGGACCGAATCAGCAGCCATCTCATCACTAAGCAGGGCTTGCCCCTTCGGATCGAACCAGCAGTCGATGGCTGGTGCTCCCCTCATACTTCGGACCGAACCAGAATTGCTTCGGACCGAACACTCGACCTTCTCATCTCGAAGCAACGCCCATCGCTCGGACCAATCAAGCAGCGGACAAACCGGCATGGGACTTGCTCTTCGGACCGAGTCATGACCAATTCGAACCGAACAGAGGGTCGGAATGCTTGGTTTTCATGCTTTGGTTCACCTCTCGATTTCCAGATCGGCACAAGCCTTTCTCTAGGTCACTAATGCATTCCGTATGAGGTCGAACGGGGTTATAATAACCCATGGTGCTCTAGCACGGCTTGCATCTATCGTCCACGTGACCCTATCAATAAAACCAAGTCAAGAATTTTTATAATTATTTTGTTTTATATTTTTTTTTATCATTATTTTTTTCGAAAAACGTAACATCAAAACATAATGAAATAAGAAAGAGAAACTCTTGGGTTGCCTCCCAAGAAGCGCTTGTTTTAGGTCACTAGCTTGACCACCTTTTGTTTAGTTCGTGCTTGAATCGGGCTCGCGAAGTGGGACCGCGAGAGCTTGTCCTATCTTCTCATTGGCAATGTACCGCTTCAAGCGCTGCCCGTTGACTTTGAATTGCTCCTGGCCCTTGTCACATATATCAACGGCGCCAAAAGGATATGTCTTCACCACTCGAAATGGCCCCGACCATCTAGACTTCAACTTGCCCGGGAAGAGCTTGAGCCGCGAGTTGAATAGAAGCACCAAGTCGCCCACCTCAAAATCTCTTCTTGATATCAACCTGTCATGCACAAATTTTGTTTTCTCCTTATATAATTTGGCATTTTCATAGGAAGTTAAGCGTACCTCCTCCAATTCGTGCAAGTCAAGGATGCGCTTTTCTCCGGCCTTGAGTAAGTCCATGTTGATTGCGCGAGTCGCCCAATACGCCTTGTGCTCAATTTCGACCGGGAGATGGCACGGCTTACCATAAACAAGCTTGAAAGGGCTCATCCCAATAGGAGTCTTGAAGGCGGTGCGGTAGGCCCAAAGTGCATCGTCTAGCTTGTTGGCCCAATCCTTGCGAGTTCTAGCCACCGTCTTCTCCAAAATGCTTTTAATCTCCCTATTTGAGATCTCCACTTGCCCGCTTGTTTGAGGATGGTAAGCGGTTGCAACCTTGTGAGTCACCCCATGTTTCTTCAAGAGCCCATCAAAATTCCGGTTTATAAAGTGCGTCCCCCCGTCGCTTATCACCGCTCGTGGAACACCGAACCGAGGAAAGATTATCTTAGAGAAAAGCCTAATAACCGAACTCGAATCTGCCGCTTTACATGGGATAGCCTCGACCCATTTTGACACATAATCAACAGCCACTAAGATGAATTGGTACCCATGAGAGCTAGGAAACGGGCCCATGTAATCAACACCCCAAACATCAAACAACTCAACTTCTAAAATGGGATTTTGGGGCATCTCATTCCTCTTTGAGATGTTGCCCGTCCTTTGGCACTGATCGCATGACAACACAAACTCACGGGCATCTTTGAAAAGAGTGGGCCAAAAGAGACCAGATTGAAGTACCTTGGCAGCAGTCTTTGATGTGGATGCGTGGCCTCCATAGGCGGAGGAGTGGCAACTAGCAAGAATCGACCGGGTCTCCTCGAAAGGCACACAACGCCTAAAGATGTTGTCTATCCCGATTTTAAAGAGGTGAGGATCTTCCCAGAAATAGTACTTGGCGTCCGTCTTGAGCTTCTTCTTCTCCTGCCAACTCATCTCTGGAGGTAGGGCCCCACTTGCAAGATAATTCGCCAAATCGGCATACCAAGGCGGCTGTCGGTTGAACTGGAGAGGCTCTGTCCGGTCCGAACTAGGTCCACTTCGGTCCGAATTAAGGTTCCTCCGGTCCGAATTGATGTTGCTTCGGTCCGAATCAGCTTCGACTGACAGGAGATGCATGGCCAGGCGTGTCCAGGGGTCCTCCAGGGCATCAGTTCGGTCCGAACCAGGGTCTGTTCGGTCCGAATTAAGGTCAATCCTCATCAGTTTCTCGTCTGGAAACGAGTCGTCTATTGGAACCTGGTTGCCTTCTTCCTCCTTCTTGTCTTTGATCTCGAGGTCGAATTCTTGGAGGAGGAGTATCCATCTAAGTAGACGTGGCTTGGCATCCTTTTTGCTCAAAAGATATCTTATTGCCGCATGGTCGGTGTAGACGATCACCTTTGAGCCCACCAAGTAAGATCTGAATTTGTCGAGTGCAAAGACAATGGCAAGGAGCTCCTTCTCGGTGGTTGTGTAGTTAACTTGGGCGGGGTCAAGCACCTTGCTAGCATAATAAATGGCCACCGGCTTCTTGTCTTTGCGCTGCCCTAACACTGCCCCAACCGCATAGTCGCTTGCATCGCACATGAGCTCAAACGGTTGTGACCAATCCGGCGGTTGTAAGATAGGCGCGGAGATGAGAGCCTCTTTCAACCTGTCAAAGGCACGCAAACAATCATCGTCAATAATGAAATCATTGTCCTTAACAAGAAGATTGCTTAAGGGTTTGGCAATTTTTGAAAAATCTTTGATGAAACGGCGGTAAAATCCGGCATGTCCTAGGAAGCTCCGCACGTCCTTGACATTTTGGGGCACCCCAAGCTTTTCAATGACTTCAACCTTGGCCTTGTCAACTTCTATTCCACGAGATGTCACCACATGGCCGAGTACCACGCCTTCTTGCACCATAAAATGGCACTTTTCCCAATTCAACACCAAGTTAACCTCCTCGCAACGCTGCAAAACTTTGGCAAGGTTAGCAAGACATGAATCAAAACAAGTACCATATACGGAAAAATCGTCCATAAATACTTCCATTTCTTTTTCAATGAAATCCGAAAAGATAGCCATCATGGCACGTTGGAAGGTTGCGGGCGCGTTACAAAGACCAAAAGGCATTCTTTTATAGGCAAAGGTACCATAAGGACAAGTAAAGGTGGTCTTATCTTGGTCATTTGGATGGATTGGTATTTGAAAGAAACCGGAATAACCATCTAAATAACAAAAATAAGTATGATTTGCAAGTCTTTCAAGTAATTGGTCAACAAAAGGGAGAGGGAAGTGATCCTTTCGAGTTGCCGCATTGAGCTTGCGGTAGTCGATGCACATCCGCCACCCAGTTACCATCCTTGTTTGAATTAGCTCATCTTTATCATTCTTGATCACCGTTGTACCGCCCTTCTTTGGGACCACGTGCACCGGGCTCACCCACTTGCTGTCGGAAATCATGTAAATGATGCCCGCATCGTGGAGTTTCTGCACCTCTTTCCGCACCACTTCTTTGAGGTTGGGGTTGAGCCTCCGTTGTGTTTCTCGCGAGGGCTTATGGTCATCTTCTAGCAAGATCCTGTGCGTGCAAATGGTGGGATCGATACCCTTCAAATCGTCAATCGAGTACCCAATTGCACCCTTGTGTGTCTTCAAAACCGTCAAAAGCCTTTCTGTTTGACCTGCATCTAGCCCAGAGTTAACAATAACTGGAAAGGTTTGATCGGGTCCGAGGAATTCATACCTGAGGGTTGCTGGAAGGGGCTTGAGTTCGATTTTTGGGGGCTCTGTCCGGTCCGAACTGGTTTGGTTCGGATCGAATAAGGGCTCCACGGCTTGCACGTCTTTGATCTCTTCAATTCGGACACCACTTCGGACCGAATTGGGGCTGCTTCGGTCCGAAGTATGGGTCGAAGGGTCCTCTGCGTCGATCTCTTCAATTCGGACTACACTTCGGATCGAATTGAACCTGCTTCGGTCCGAAGTGTTGGTCGAAGGGCCCTCCTCTTCGTCGTCTTCGTCCTCTGTCACCTCTTCCAGGGTCTCCGGTACCCCAATTGACTCTTGTACATCCCAGAGGAAGGAGTGGTATGACTCAAGGGCATCTCGGTACTGATCTTCGAGGGAATCTTCAATCTCGGGCAAACCCTCAATCATAAAGCATGAATAGGACGAGGAGGGGCACTTCATGGCGTGGTCAATTGAGAACAGAAGTTCCTCCCCCCCCACTCTGACCAGAATTGTCCCGTCTCGGGCATCCATCGCTATACCGGCAGTTCTAAGGAAGGGGCGCCCCAAAATGATGGGCACCTCCTTGTCCTCGTCCATGTCCACAATCACAAAATCTGCTGGTACGAAAAACTTACCCACCTGAACGGGTACATTCCTGAACTCCCCCATTGGCAAACGAACGGATGAATCCGCAAGTCTCAATGTTATACTAGTGGGGGAAAGGTCTCCAAATCCAACTTTCTCAAACACCGATTTCGGCATGAGACTAACACTTGCACCCATGTCACACAGGGCTTGTTTGATTATTGCGTTTCCAATTATGCAAGGAAGAAGTTGATTCCTGATAAAGGCTGCTATAAGGACTTTATTTATGTTCTCTTGAATTGTGCGGGGAAAAGTTGTTCATCAAGAAAACCGTATGTCCCTCATTAGTATACCTAGTGAGTGATGATATCTGTTTGGGCCCCTTGATGGAGTTGGATCGTATGCATGCAAACTAGACGATCAACTCTAGATCAAGAAATGTATAATCTGCAAGAATGACACACTCCTATCTTGGATTATACAATGATATCATGTGACATAAGAATCAGACAAGGAAATACTTATATTTCTTGTGCAGGATTAAGATATTGTAACGGTACATTATTTATGCGAATTGGGAATCATAACGTGTTGCTAGATACCGCTTATGATTATAGGAAATAAATAACGATTTATTTTCATGGCCAACATAGCATAAATCCTCAATAGGGTCGCACAAATAGGACTCTAACCACACGGTGCATTAATTGTTTATTCGCAACAGTTAGTATTGTGAAATATGATAAGTTGATTAATTAATTATTGATGAAGGAATTAAACCCTAGGTCAAATAAATTTATACCTAAGACTCAACCTCACTAGTCGTATGGGGTAAAGCTTTAGGGTCGAACCCAAAGGACGGATTATGAGTACCGGTCTTACCTTTTCTCAAAATCTAGACAATTAAATCCAAGTGAATCAGGTAACCAAACTCTAAACAAAACTAAATGCAAGAAAGTAGATGTTTTTGGGTATTTTCAATGAATTACTCAACTAAAATAATTAAATAAACTTAAGGAATGATTTTAGGTTTTCTAACAAGATAAAAGACGTCTCAGGATTCAGGTTTCACCTTGGTTTAGAATCTAAAAACCCAGACAGAACACTTTCGTGCACTAACCCAAGTTTCCAAAACAATTGCTTCTCTGTCCGGTCCGAACTGGACCTGCTTCGGTCCGAACTGTGTCCAGTTCGGTCCGAAGTAGCCTTGATTCGATCCGAACAGTAAGCAATAGTGCGTGAATAAGGTTGAATAAACTATCTATACTTTATGCTAGGGTTTGCTGGCTTAGACCTAAGAGACAGGACTTCAGCTTTCGCTTATTGGTCGAGACCTTGGTTAAATCACAGCCTAACCTAATATAGAAAGACTAGACTTTAACTTTTGGTTAAGGATCTAACCTATCTACTACCGTTGTTATGTTTCTTAGGGATATTTAGATGTCTTTTGAACTATCTAAAAGTTACACTTTTGATGTAAACTAATCTACTCTCTCGAGTCTTCAATTTATCCCAAATACTTAACTTTCTCTTTAATTGATTATCCTATTTTAGACTTAACTAGATGCGGCCGTACAACTAGAAGTTAATAGGAATAAAGCAAACAGATCAAATCAAGCAATAACAATAAATCTCAACAACAAGTCATAAAATATAACATAGCATATCAAGTCATATCACAACATCCAAACCTAAGTTACTACCTTACTCCTAAGACAACATAAATTTAGCCTAACATAACTATAGAACAGACAACAAGTATCATGACAATAAAATAAAGATACAAGCCCATGAGGAAAGATAAAAACATAAGGAGGATAAACCGAATACTCCTTTTGTACTTTGTCTTCGAACTCTAAGGCAGTGGGGTGTTGCAAAACGTGGTGATAACCTTCTCCTTGCTGCCGTCGCTTCAAGAATTAGGTTAAGGATGACTTAGGCGTGAGAGAGAATGGTAGGAAAGGTGTATGGAGGCTAGGGTTCCAAGAGAGCCTTTCCTGTGGCAGAGAGGGGCTATATATAGCGTAGAAAGATGCTTGCAGTAGAGGTTTGGGCGCCAGGGCAAGAAATCCACCAAATCTACAAGTTTCCATGTGTGAAAACCTTCCAAAATGGCTGAGTCGGCGCCCAGTTCGGTCCGAAGCAGAGAGGGTTCGGTCCGAACTAGAGAGATGGTCGAGGCTGGTCACTGTGGTGACGCTTCGGTCCGAAGTGGATGGTATTCGGTCCGAACTGTGGGCAGTTGGCTCCGAATTGAGATCCGTAGGGAGCCTCCAATGCTAGGAATGAGTCATCTAGCCAGTTTGGTCCGAAGTGGGATCCGAAGTAAGCCTCCAATGCTAGGAATGAGTCGTCTAGCGTGCTGCAAGTGCCGGAAATCCATCTATTAGCCCAGATATCGCCAAAAGTCATCAAAACCTGTAAAGAAGAGAGAAGAAACGACGGCATAGCCGAATCCTGGAAAAACAAGGCAAAATGTCAAGCAATTCAAGGTTTTGAGTATGATTTGAGTGCCAATTACGGTCCAAATACCAACAAATAATGATGACATCAATTATATACCGTTATGAACCGTTATAATTAATTAAGTCAAAAGGATTATATGGAAACAATTTAATGCATTAGCTAATCCTAAATTAATTATTAATGAGTTAATAATTAATTATGTTCAACACACTTTAAATAGTTTGAGTTATTTGGGCTTCTAGTTATTTAATTAATTAAAGGCCCGATTTGAGGAAGGATGAAGGAGTAATTAATGGGATGGTTTATTGGGCCATTGCAACATTTGATGTAGCCCAAAATGGCCCTATTAATTTCAGCTAGAGCCCTAGTGGCATACTTGTAAATAGTTCAAAGAGAGGATGAGAGTTGTTGGCTATATAAAGGGGTCACCTCTTGGGAAAGCCCTAGCCTCCATCCACTTTCTCTCTCCTCTCTTCCTAGCCGCCACCCATCTTCCTCCCTTCTCTTGCTCATGTGTTGAGCACCATTCCTTCTTCTCCTCCATTAAAATAGTTAATAGGATGAAGAGGTTCATAGAGGGGATTAGCTAGGAGCTCATGAAAGCTAGCACTTTCATGGAGCTCGTGGTTAGCTCCTTGGTGGGCTTGAGGCGCCTTAGATGGTGGAGGTGGTGGAGCACGCACCCCATCGACTCCCATGCCTTGGATTCGAGCCTCGTGAATGCGATTTCATGAGAGGTATAACTTTCTCCTACTTGTTCTCATTGTTTTGATGTGTGAATGCTTCTAGCACTAGATCTATGGTGTTTAGTTGTGATTTCTTGCTATTTGATGGCACAAAAATGGAATTAAACACTTCCTAACACATTTTCATGTTCTCAGATCAGAAAATCCCGCAACTATTACTGTTGCTTTAATTTATTTTGTCTAATCTCTTAGTCAAATCGTTAATAAAATAACCATTTCAAACAGATAAGGACTTGGTTTACCAGACTAGAGTCTTTACTGTTACACCATTGTAGATGAAATAAATTATATTTAATTTTTCAGATATACTATATGTAGACCGTATTTAGTTGGATATGTTATTTTTTTAAAAAAAAAAACCTTTCAATTTTTTTGTTTTTGTTTTGACATTAAATACTCACAAAGATCTCCAACCGGTTTTTAAATCTACAACCACACACTGAATAAAATGTTGTCCTTTGTCACTAGGCCAAGGACCGATCTCTTGTAATGCATAGATAATTATTTTGTTAAGCAATTTGAACTTTTAGATTATTATTATTATATCAATATTCACTCACTACTAAGTACTCAAATGATAGTAAATTAAATTGGATAGATACATTATGTAAATATCAAATAATAATATAATATAAATGTAATTCTTTGATATTCTTGTTTTCAATCCGTCTGAGAAATATTGAAGTAAACAATAAATTAATTAATTAACAATGATGTCCATCCTCATTTTAATATCCATTATTATATCGTAAGCTAGATCTAATTGTTCTTTTTTTTTTTATATTTTTCCGATGAACTTCTTCTAACACAGCTTGAATACTATTATTGAATTTATACCCAATTTAGTAATTATCATTTGGATAGTTGGATGCAAATTGCATGTCATAAACGAACATAGTTATCTTTTCGATGCAATGTGCCTATCAAAAGATATGGTGCTGTCTTCGGGATAAGCTTGAATCATAGAAAGGATTCACTGGCCTACTATAAAGATTAGAGAAGGCAAATTTGTCTCTCCTGGGACCAGGATTAATATTACTTTTTTTAAAATGGATTTTGATGATTAGGAAATAATTTTCCATTTTTTTTCGAGATAAAGGATTGGAAATACTTTTTCTTTTTAATCGGATCCCTCGTTAAGTTTGCCACACGCATTTAAATGCACAAGTTTTGGAATATATGCAAACTATAGGTTTTGATCATGCATATCATCATGAATGCAACAAAACAAATAATATCTAATTTCAGTAATTTTCACAAATTGGTTCAAGAAAATTGAAAATAATCATATAGATTTGACGAAGATAGATGATTGATTACTTTGAAAAGTGACTGAAAATGATAAAAAGCAACTCCTGTTTTATTTTGTAACAGAACGAATTAGTGCTTCCAAAACCTTGGATACGGTTTGGTAGCTGATAGTATTGTTTGTGGTTAGCTAACAATGGAGATCGAATCAGTGTTTCTAACTCATCTTCAAATATAGACTCTTAGCTTTCTCGGATATTATTTAAATAAAATTAATATATAACGATAAATTTATTTGACAACTGTAAGTCTGTAACAACTAGACAAGTAGTTATTAAAAATATTAAAATAAAATTATAAATACATTCTATTATCAATTAGGTTAGTTGTGTATTAAATATGGTGTAATTTGAAAGTTCATTGGTCATCTATCGAGATGCTTGGAAAATTAATGGTTTAGTATTACTGGTACCGACACCAAATTTCAAACAGACCTATGAATTTATTTTTCAAATTTGAGAATTATTTAGACAATTCTCATAATTGCCTTGTAAAAATGGTTGCCAAATATTTCTTCCCAAGTAAAAAAAAAAAAAAATCTTACAGTAAGCTACATATTTGTGTAAAAAATATAAACTATTTGAGGACACATAAAAAGTTAAATAATAAGATATCTTGATTATCATCTATAATTGATATTGTTTTCCTGATTAATTGTTAAGAATATAAGATCTTAATCAACTTAAAATTAAATAATGTAAAATACATTGATACTTAAAACCAAACATTTTTACAAAAAATGTATAATAACTCAATTCAGACCATACAAGTTCCAATCCATTGAACAATTGACACAAAGAAAGTCATGTCGTTTTCGTTGTCATGCTCATTAACCATTATAATTGTATGGATATTGCAAAAATAGTCCAAATACAGATCCTTCAAGTTGATTAACGTAGATTATACTATTTTTATATGTTCTGTGACTGTTACGTATTTTGTCTTCGACTTATAGGGTGGACACATATTATGAACGTTGGCCCGATAACAAATAATTGTCGGAGCCTGATAGTACCTTACACGCCACTAATTTCTTGGATTCCAACCTCCTCTCCAGTATTTCCAAATTACGAAACCTCTGTCTTCTCTGTCAGCACAGCTCAAACACCAGGAAGAGAGAAACATATTTTTTTCTGAGAAAAAGAAGATAAAACAATTACACGCACAGAACAAGGGGGTTAAAAACTAATGCATTGGACGTATAAAAGTTGTTGAATAGTTAACAATTTGGTACACAAATATTTTTATTGTTTATAAAATAGTTGTAATTACACTGTTAATAATAATTATCTTAAATTAATTAATTTTCTTTGATTAAAAAATGTCTCTTGCCCAATTTAATTTTTTTCTTAAAATATCATTCGGATTACTTATTTTAAAACTCAAAATCAATATCGGACACATTGTACAGAACTCATCCTTCAAAATAGTATATCTATATATACATAGTTGTTCGGCTCTACAAAACTATTATGTGTAATGTGTTTGATAAAACAGTCTAAATACTCCAGAGATATACTTCGAAAAATACAAACTCAAAGATGTCTAGTTGTATTGCAATCTTTGACAATTGAAGCTTTTTTTTTTCAAGACAATTAAAAAAATTGCAATCTCCATTGTTGACCAATTGGAGAAAAAACGCAAGTCTTATTGGGTCGTTTCGAAGTATTAATACTTTTGATATAAGATGTTATTATCTAATCTCTCTTGAAGATTGGAGATGTAATGATGTGTGAATTGTCCGTGTGTTGTTGGACAGTGTGAACATCTTACGTGGCTACTTCTATGGACCACCTGTCATAGCTCCATAGGCGTACGCGCCTTTCACGTCTCATTAAATCAACGTTCGGACTTCGGAAGGATGTGTTATTTATTTATTTTTTGTTTTGTTATCATTAAATTTTTTTGTGATATTTATCCTTCACCCGTTTTTCCTGTAGCAAGTAAATTAATTTTAGCTTCATCTTTAAAATAACCGAGGCTGCACACTGTAGCATTTTTTTTAAAAAAAATACGATCAGTTATTATATTGATGTAATATTAGAAACAAACAACTCTGTAAAGTAAATTAGCTATAAGATATATGGCATGATAACTTTTGCAACTATTTTCATATTAGAAAAAATGTCTCATATAATTTTTATCGATTATGAAATATTTTGTGAAATTGGTGGAAATATTTTTTAACATTTGGAACTAAAATTTTATATAGAGTCATTTTAATTTGTTAGTTTTGACGCAATAGGCCAATTTTATGTGCAATAAAAATAACTCATATTTAATAAAATAAGGTCTAATTTGTTTACTGGTATTTTTTCTTTAGTATTGGTAGAGTCAAACATGTTTAACGTCAAACTCACCCGAAACCGAATCTCCATAATAAAATCTCCCTGGAGATCAAATTTTATTTATATTTTTTTTCAAATTTTTTAATTATTTTGTTGATTTTAAAATTGGATGGTCCATAACTAATTCGATTGGGGATTTTTAAAATTTTAAAAATTAGTACAAAAATATAAATATATATAATATTTGGTCTCAAATGAAATTAATTTATGAAAAAAAATTGAGCGGTTTGAATTAATCGTTGTAATCTCAAAAATTGATATTCAATCGAGTTTGGTGTACACACCATCAATTACGTTGGATTCTAGCGTTATTTTCTTTTTACTGCTTTTTTTAATTATGCGGAGAAATTTTTTTTTTATGAATGCATGTAAGTAACAGAAGAAAGAGTACGTCTCCAATTTATTGAGAAAAAAAAAATGCCAGCGATGGAGTGGGCACAGCACAACATAACCTTTACACATACGGAAATGCCGTTGCTGAAGAGGCATTGGTTCTCTGTTTTATTATCTTTATAAATCGCATATTGTACAATGTACATGCATTCGGAAGAACGACCTATGTTTTATTGTGTTTCACTTTTCTACATTGTATGAAATCTGATGGCAGACATTCCATCTCATCCGCATCCCGCGCCACGAAATACTGGAGACAAGTTGTAGACTTGTAGACCCCCATGTGCAAACTTCGGAGCTTTTATCAGATATTTTGCGAAAGTTCAATCTGTAGAATCTTTTCTGCTCACAATTATCGACCCATGAACTGGTTTAAATGGCTCAGCACACTCTAGATCGCACAGAAAGGAAAGTAGAAACTAAATCGTAAAAGTGCGCAACTTCCAATTTACCACCGAGGCAGTTTTTTTTTTTAATGTCTTTTTTTTCTTTTTCTTTTTTTGAATGTGTACCACCGAGGCAGTTAAATTGGCAGTCAATAGCAAATTGATTGTATGTAAGTGTAACCGCAAAAAAAAAATAAAAATTTAGTTTATGTCATCAGATGATTAATAATTAATTTTATACTGCTGTAAATTAATAAAAAATAGAGATTTAAAAACATCAATATTTAGAGTGGCAAATCTAAAAAAATTACTATATTTTAAGAACAAACAGTGATATAAAATCAATTTTGCGTTGTTTTACGTGACATATTTCGAATTAATCATTTTATAATGTCATTTTTTTAATAAAAGTATTTTACAGTTACGTAATTAAATTATATTCTATTGAGATGCAGTAAAATTGTTGAAGTAAATTGATGAGAATTTAATTTGCTTAATTTTCATTTACATTATTTTGGTAAAAATATAAAGAACAGAGCAGAATTTTCTTACATGTCAAACAAAAGAAGAAGGCTCTTATAAGTTTTTAACTAAATTACTGAAGTCACCTGAAGAAAGAATTTTCCAATGTTCTTCTTTTTTGCTATGTCTAAGGTTTTTCAAGATATACTAATGTGCCTAAGATTCTACGTGTATTACATTCAGGAAAAAAAGAAAATTCCACGTTCGAGGTGAACTCATGGGTCACGAGACAGCCAAACATGCATTTTTTTTCTTCAATCTTTTTTTCTTCTAAGATTGAATGGTGAACACTTTTTTTATTCTGACATGCATATATCTAGACAGTTTGAACCCGTTTTTGGATCAACTTCCCATCTAATTACATAAGATTTTTTTTCCCACTCTCTAAAACACATGCCTTTACAAATCAGAAATACCACTGGCGCACCTTTGATTGAATATTATTTTTACTATTTTGGAAATCTTCGTCTGATACTTAAAAATATATTATTTTTCATACTCCTGTTTGCGTTCTTTTACTGTTTCACATATCAGAAATAGCCTTTGTTACATCGCATCTTTGTGTTGATTACTAATTTCACACATATACTTTTGGAAATCTAGGACGAAAGAAAAAAAAAATGTTCGAAAATATTTCGATACCTTTTATGCTTTTACTTAGGTGCTTAAATACCTTGATACGACCAATTATTTTCATTTATTCGCATTTAATGCTTAACTTATTCCTAGATCATACTTATTGAATGATAAAGAGACAATGCCAAACACTCGAGTACAAAACCACCGAATTGCGATAACACTCAACTTATTTTTCCAAAAAAAAAAAAAATCATTTGAAACACTTTTTTTTTTTTTTTTATGTTCCAAAAGACATGCTTTCACAAATCATAAATAATCTGGTCACATCTTTGATCAAATATTAATTTTAATCTCTTGGGAATCTAAGACGAAAAAAAGCGAGTTCCAAATAATTTCGGTATTTTTTTTACATAGTTGCTTAAAGTGCTTTGATAACTACCAATTATTTGTAATTTAAATGCTTAATCTATTCCTGGATCAAAATTCATCCGTGAGAAAATAGGCACCTGACCACAAACCTACCGAATTGCCATAATATGGATATTAATTCCACCAAATAATTTAGTTCATGACAAGAAAAAAGCTATGTATAAATACACAGCAATATTTTTTTTCATGAGTAAAAAGTACAAGGATATACTTCTTAAAAGAATTTATATTTTGTGACTTAAGTTCAAACTAAAATTCATTAGCTTCACTTAATTATTCAAAATTTTCAACCTTTTGACCGTGTAAAAAATATATTTGAGAAAAAGTTAAACAATATGTTAATGCTTAACTCATCTAGTATATCAAGATCAAAAGATTAAATTCGTTATTTAAAATTAATAAATAAATGTATCAAATTAAACTAAATAATATTGATAGTTTTTCAGATTAATCAAAATAGGGTTATAAATGAAAGAAAGTCCATGAGTGTTTCTGGACACATATATCTAGTATATCAATTGATTGTTATAATAATAATGTATCGACTGTTGTTTTTCAAAGTGATGAAAGATAAAAGTACTTAATAAATGACAACAAATTTTATTATTTGTCGTTTAATATATACTATATCTAAATTAAATAAGAGGTCAGATTTGAAAACGAAACGTATCTTTTTTTATAAACAAATTAATTTTTTACTCAACTATATATATAGAATATATTAAAAAAATTATCACTTTACATTAGTTACAAGTGATAAAGACAATAAGCCAGATTAGTAGCAACCGGCAAATAATTCAAATCAACACTATGCTCTGTTGGTGCTGGATTTATGAAAGAGCCAACTTTCTTTTGGTTCTATTAACCAATCGATGTTATCCTCCATAGTCCGTAGACGCGGCAGCATTAGATGCTAAACAACTGGCGATGAGCAATCGTTGTTAACAAAAATTATTCCATCGAACCCCACCAAAAGCTTAAAATTGTATTGAAGGACACGTGTCACGCATCGACCGTTTATCTCCATCGAGTGGAATTACCTTCTCCATTTGAAGAAAACGGAGATAGATTATCAAGATATATATATATTTCTTGACAAGTATACTATCAAAATATTAACAGAAGAAATGTTAAATATCGAAGTGAGCCCATTCAAATTCCAAGGGCGCCCCGCTTTTTTGAAGATAAGTAGACAATATATATATATATATATATATATGAGATGAGCTAAAGTCCTATGGATAGGACAAAAGGGTTTTCCTATTCAGTTTGTTACCGTTGGATTGCTGTAAGATTCGTGTACAGATATAACTTTGTGGCTGAGATGCAGGCGCTGAAGAGAAACGCTGAGTTAATTTTTCTCCGTCCCTCTTGTAAATTTCCGTTTATCCCTCCGTCTCCTCTGTGTTTCCTCTCGCCGTCTCCAAAAAAAAAAAAATCATCTCTCCCCATCTCTCAAAAAATCGACCCTCTTGCCGCAACACTAAATCCTCCTCCTGCTCACTCTCCCCTCTCACCCCAACATGCTATCTCCCACTCGTTGGAAAATAAAAAATAAAGCAACAAAGGCACCGCTTTTTTGGAGATAAATAATAAAAAAATCAACTAAGCACGGTTACATGAAACTTCAATTTGTATACTTGAATTGCATAGAACTATCATGCGTACATAATTCTAACAGTTATCAAAATTTTGATTCTTATTGCAATTACAAAATTAGCTCTTAGCATTTCAAATTCAGTAGTTATTACTTCAAATTCACTTGCATAAAGCTAAATCAACCATTAAATCGTCTGAACTGAACAAAGAAGAACCAAAACAAACTGAACCAATTGAACAAATTTTCAAGATTAAGTTATCTACGGTTGAGGGACTGAACCAATTGACTATCTACGGTTGAGTGGATTGATGTAGATCTATGAAAGAGGGACTGTCTAGCATGAGGCGGGAGAGCCGAGATGGGTTCAAATCTGTTTCGGGTTACGAGGGGTGGAGGGGATGCAGAGTGAGAGTCGTTATCTCTCTACGGCTACCCTTCTCCCAACTCTCTTCCCTTCCTTGAGGAGAACGACTTTCGAGTTCTAAAGGATGGTTTTGATTTCGCGTACACAGTAAGTGTGAGAGGAGAGAGCCACGATTTTTTTTGAAGACGGAGATAGGAAACACAGAGGGGGACGGAGAGATAAACGGAAATTTACGAGAGGAACGGAGAAAAATTAACTCAGCGTTTCTCTTCAGCGCCTGCATCTCAGCCATAGAGTTATATCTGTACACGAATCTTACAGCAATCCAACAGTGACAAACTGAATAGGAAAACCCTAATATCCTATCCATAGGACTTTAGCTCATCTCTCTCTCTCTATATATATATATATTAAGAGGGTTTCCGTGCTCATTTTTGGTATGCCCCAAATATACTAAATTCACTTTATTATAATTTAAAAAAAAAGTAAGTTTGAACATTAAATCCAAATGGTTGATTTTGTTCAATTTAACGAGCGATGCGTTTCTATATAAATTTTTATAAATTTTCGAGTTTATTTGATACTCGATCGAGAGATTGAACAATGAACAAATTTTGTTCATCCAATTCGACATTTGAACTTTATTTTTTTTAAAAAAAATTAACAAGAAAATGAATTTAGGTGCACACGAAAGATAGACACTATAACTTTTTATTATTTTTTTTTTCCACGATACCACGGTTCTTGAAGTCAAGATGATCACTAGTCACCACCTTCCAAAAAAGAGTGTTCCAAAGGTTTGGAAACATACAACGAACTGTTTACTTCTGCGCATTACTAAAATTACAAATTTTATGGAAGATCTCAATCATTTGTGTAGTTTTTCCTTAATGTCGGGATAAGTACTCGGTGCTATATATGAACATTTTTTTTATATTTTGAATTAAATTTTATTTAAGAAATGAAACAGTATATTTGAAATATTTTTTACCCAACAATTTAACGAATCTATGAGTTCTACGAAGATCGGATTTGCTTTTTCATAACTGTTTTTAATCAATATGTTAATGTTGATTATAAAGAAGAGTAATGCTAGAGTCAAATGTATTTGACATTTAAGGCCGTCAAACTCAATTGAATCTCAATTTTCAAGATTATAACGACTAATCTGAACCAATTAATTTTGTTCTTCATAATGAATTCTCCTTGGATGTGAAATTTTATATTTTTTTCAATTCTTTTACAATTTGTTTTAAAATTTAAAAAATCCTCAATCTAATTAGTTCTAGACCCTCCAATTTTAATATATGAAAAAAAAGTTAAAATTTAGCCTCCATGGATAATTTGATATAAAAATCATATTGAATGGTTCGAATGGATAAATTAAAACTCAATAGTTGAGCCTAGAGTTGCGTTTAATGTCAAAAACATCTGATTCTAGCATTAGTCTATAATGAATGCCAATACAACAACAACAACTAAGTCTTTTGTCCTAAACAAATTGGAATAGGCTAGAAATGAAACAAGGAACGCCAACACATCTTAGATTAATTCATTTCTTAATATAAAGTAACACCCTTACGCCTGTATTTTTTTTCTTTTTTTTTTTTTGTTATTGGAAGCCATAATTTTTTGGAGTCAGTTCTCACTAGTTAAGGGCGTGTTCATATTCCTATTTATATACTACTTACTAATCAAATACCTCTTTCTTCAATGACAATATTTTTCGTGATTTTACAAATTAAAACTTCTATAAACGATGCCTAACGATCTAACTACAATATATATATTCTTCTGGGGATTTATTTATATTTAATTTATATGAAATTTTGCTATAATATTCTAGACCATTAAATAAGAATATTTATAACGCTTTCAAAATTTTTCAATAAACACCTACAACAATAGTGAGAGACATTGTATTTAGCCTTTAGTCTTTTGAAATTATTGCTATTAGACTGAGTACGAGAGCGTAGTTTTCTTGATAGCGACGACACATAAATGTGTTTACGTTAATAATAGAACCTACTAATGAAAAGTTGACTCAATCATCTTAACAGTTATCAATACTAACATAGATATTATTGTTCCCTTGCAATTTTTTTTTTCTAAGCCTGAATCAATATAAATTGCATTGATTATATGCCATGATGATACATATTGACATTTTTCATTGGTTCATTTTATCATGTAAGTATGTCTATGTTGTAATAAAATTCTAGTTAAAAATTTCGCGTGCATAATCATCTTGTTACGCAAAATAATCTGATATGGCCCCGCTAATAAGTGAAAGCAATAAAAAATTTATTCAAATAATTGTGTAAATATTTTTTTAGAATTTTTGTCGTCCGGAACATTTCGTTTACAACTTTTGAAAACTTCAAAACTGATAATAAAGCGGGATGTTATTATAAAAATTTCTTTCGGACCCAAATGAAAAATGTACGCCTCATTAACCATTTGCATCACCAACAAAAACGCTACACTATGGAGGATACTAAACGTGGGAGATAACCTAACTAAACGTGGGAAATGAACTACGGCATAGTAAACAAATGTTATACGGTGCGAAAATTGAGGGGAAATTAATATTTATGTTTGGGGAAAAATTGACAACTAAAAAGAAAAAAGAAAACTAGCTCTTGGTCTTGATATCAGAACACATTTTTAGTGAAACTTCTTATATTCATTTAATTTAGGAAAAATGAGAAGAATTTGACAACCTACTTTCTTAAAAAAATATAAAAATAAACATAAGAAAAGTTGGACTTGACACATTAATTTCTTATGAATATCTTGAACAAAAAATATTATTATTTCTTGGAAATAGTTATTAAAAAAAATACTATTCTTCATTTAGATATACATAGATGCATGGGTAACTATTCAAGATAATGTACTGACTTGTTGTTTTGCTATTTTTATATAAAACATTACAGTGACTATATAATTTGAAGATTTTAAAATTTAACGTACTTACTCTACTGAGCCATTCCTGCACTCGGATCGTCTTCGGAAATCTGTTATTCTGTTTGAAGTCTGATAATTTTTATTTTAAGATACCATCAATTTTGATATTATCTTTTTAAAAATAAATTTCTTGAAAGAAGCAAAGCAAGACATACTGGATACCTCTGCCTGTGGGCAGCGACACTCGTCACACCATCCTGTGTACATACTCCCAAAAATGCATATTAATTCTTTAATAACAACACTCCAAGCCGCATACAAATGGCCTTTTTTATCCAGGTTGTGTTACATTGGACTCTTGCAGGACCACCTTTCCCCTATTCCCTCTTATTCCCTAACTTTCTCACTCTAGTCCTCTCTACAAACTATTCCCTCCTCTTTCCCATTATATAAACATTCACTTGCCTCTCTTAATTTCTACCATATAACCCACATAAGAGAGTAAGATAAACTCTGTGAGAGAAAAAGACTCAACAATGGAGAAGACCCAATTCTTAGTCTTCTCAGCAGTTCTATTTTTAGTTTTAGCACCCAACCTAGCAACGGCACAACTGAGACAGAATTACTATGCCAACATATGCCCGAGTGTCGAGTCCGTTGTATACTCAACCGTGTCGCAAAAGCTGAAATCCAGCTTTGCGGCAGCGGCCGGTACTCTACGCATGTTCTTCCACGACTGTTTTGTCAGGGTATTGCTGCAATTGTAACATTATTTGTGTTATAATTTATAGCTTCAATATGTTTTTTCTTAATTTTTTTTGGGTCCCAAATTTCATGAGAACCAATCTAGAGTATACTAAAATTGGGTTATTGCACATTCATCACTCACTTCTAACTTTCGAATCATGTGAAATAACATGCATTTTATGACATGCATAACTTAATTGAGATTCTACAATTTTTTCGCATATAGGGCTGCGACGCATCGGTACTATTATCGGCATCAAACGGAGATGACGAGCACAACGCCGGTGCTGACGTGACGCTTTCAGCCGATGCACTGGACCTAATAAACAAGGTCAAGGCTGCCATCGACAGCAACTCGCAATGTACCAACAAGGTCTCGTGTGCTGATATTCTGGCCATGGCTGCTAGAGATGTTGTTTCACTTGTGAGTACACCTTATTACTTTTTAATTACTTGTTACACTGCATGCACTGACTAATTTTTAATGTATTAGTTGTTCCACCGGCATATATGATACATGCGACATAGTTTAAGGTGTCCTTTTTACCTAATCATTTTCCTTTTTGTGAATTTATCGCTTGGAAGTATGTTTAAGGTTGTAAGGTTTGCATGCATGCATGTGCCATAGTTTTTAACGGTATGTGCGATTTTAAGTTTTTAACTAGAAAATATTTTTGATTTTTAAGAAATATATATATTTGGCGACTCGTGACATTGGCATGTGGAAGTGTGCGAGTATGGACCAGTTGTTGGAACTTGTACTATTTTTTGATATCTAATTTGACAGCTAATAACGGAGTTTGACCCCATTCGCCGTATACGCGGCAATAGTCTCTACTGTCTAGTGTCTAGTCTCTTTTCAGCACCTTTTTTTCATTCATCTTCTCTTTCTATTTTTTTTGAACCGGAGCTATCCAGGGCTTGGTTGATTACTTTGATGTTTAATTTATCCGTTTTGTGTGGAAGAAATCATTTTGAAAAAAAAAAATAATGGTGTTGAAAAAGTAGCATAAATGGACTCTATATATAACAACTCTTTCAAGATATCTTTTGTGGGGTTTGTTTAAGTAAGACAACTGTTTCAAAAAGAAAAGGACAAAACGAAAAAAGAAAATTGAGGTTCATATCAAATTTGAAAAGGAAAAGCATGCAGAAGAAAAGTAGAACTAGTAGATTAAATATCTAAAATAAACAATAATGGAATTAATTTCAGTTTCCTTAGAATAGTATAGAAAGTGCAACCTCTGGAATAAAATATTTATGACTATAAATTCAACCAACTATCATATCCATGACGTATACGCCGCCCGTAGTTACATCTCCATTTTTTATTAAAAGGAGAAGAAAAGAGCCGCTTTTTGTACCGCCCACAATTTTGTTAAAAGATACAGCAAGAATTTAGCTGGCCTCACGGACTTTCTTTTCCGCAAAACGAAAAATAATAATAAACTTAACAAAAGTGTACAACAAATCATAGGGAACCTTAGCTGGACAGGTGATAGGTATGCACTGCATTAATTGTGCTGCTCTAGCGCTGCTGTTAGATTGCAACCCTTGGAGTATTCTAGCTTGATACTTCTTTTGAGTGAAACGTTTTCCATATTCTTTTATGTTATTGTTTAAAATTTTTTGGGACATAAATTAAGTATAATCATCAGAGTTTCAATTTTATGAAAATTCATACATGTTAATTACTCTCTTTTCTGCTCTTAATTTTTTTGGATACGTAAACTCATTTCCTAAACTGATACTAACATAGAAACTTAAACTAAGTTTAATTAATCATTAAAACATATATTAACATATCATACCATCTTCTGATGGATTGGAAATTTAAGTCAAGCAATTCTTGGCACCCGAGCACTTCATTTCTCACATTATTTATTATGTATAAAATTTGTAGACTGGAGGGCCATCCTATCCGGTGGAGCTTGGCCGGCTTGACGGGAAGGTGTCGACTCGTGCCATAGTGAAGCACAGCCTGCCTAGCCCTAGTAACAACTTGGATCAGCTGAACTCCTTGTTCTTTGCAAATGGGCTCAGTCAGACCGACATGATTGCTCTTTCTGGTATGTGATTGGTACTCTGTTTTAAGTCCAGCATGCATTTAATTTTAGTTGATTAAATGATTACTCATAAGTCAAGGTAATAGTTTGCATGCAGTAGGAAATTCGGTGTTTTTCTCAAATTATATAATGCATCTCTTTCCATGTGGTCCCTAACATGACCGTCATTTTTAAACTCTTCTAGTATTTTTGGGTCCCAAATGCTATATTTTAGTAAGAGAAATAAGGAGGTTGATAAGAAAGAAAGGGGATATTCTTGGCAACATAATAAATGCTTCTAATATAATTCTTTTAAGCTTATTGAGACTGGAATATTTTTACTCTGTACTCGAATGTTTACATATACATAACGGGAGAACACAAGAGGAGCATACAACTGCATGAATATTATTTCAAAATGTTGAAATTATATAAAAAAAGCCAAAAAGGAAGTGCAAAAATTTTCTGATGTTTATATATATTAAAGGGAAAATAAACCATTAATAGGTTTATTAGCTACAAGTCATAGTCGAATTAAGCAGAAAAGAGCTTTATTGGTAGCAACAAACCAGTAGTAGATTTGTCGGTGGATCCTCCAATTATTGGAAAATTAGTCCCAAATGTACTTGGGATGTATATTTTACCAGACATAGGCGGGCCTACCAGACAATATAAATTGTCTTATTATTTCATAGCCCGAAATTTTTGGTTTCTATAATTCTATAGCATGTTGTCCCATACCTCCACAATAATATTCCCAAATTCGTTGAACATAAGAGTCAAATCTAAGAAAGTTTTTCAAATTAATAGCAGAAAATAGTAATATTGTATTCAGATTGCCATACTTCTTAAGCCATCAAAATATCCTTTATTTATTCTTTTTTTCTGGTAAACTAACTTAACCAATATATTTCTAACATGTTCAGGGGCACACACCATCGGAGTAACCCACTGTGACAAATTCGTCCGACGGATCTACACATTCAAGCAGCCACCACAGTCAAAGGCAGAGTGGAATCCACCAATGAATCTCTGGTTCTTGCGGCAGTTGCGTAAGACATGCCCAATCAACTACAGCCCTTCAGCAGTCACAATGCTTGACAACCAGACCCCGTTCAAGTTTGACAACGCCTACTATCAGAACCTGCAACAGTTGAAAGGTATTCTGGCCTCAGACCAGATTTTGTTCAGCGACAAGAGGTCGAGAGCAACCGTGAACTGGTTCGCTTCAAATCAAACTGCATTTTTCGATGCATTTGTGTCAGCCATGACAAAGCTAGGACGCATTGGTGTGAAGACAGGAAGTGATGGAGAAATTCGACGAGTTTGCACATCTGTGAATTAGGGTTTCGGTACACTTTTGGTCCACGACATCGAGTGTGTAGTTGACTATTTTTTTCCTGTGGAGAGAGTATATTCATATTTGTTCCTATTCTTTCTTGTTCATGTGAATGTAAGTTATCGTTTCGATAGCAGTGCATGTGTATCATATACTTACCTTTGATGCCAATATACAGAAGAAGTGATTTTAAGTTGATTTTGTTTTCTATAAAGAGGATACTGTGGATCAGCTTATGCTTTTATGTATATATGTTAATAGTTTAATTTCTGAGGAAATGTAAAATCCACGTGATAGTTTGGAACGTGCAGCAACTATTAGTAGTGAAACAGGGTAATATTTGATTATATTCATTCCGACACAAATTCAAATTTGTATCTTGGAATTGCAGATCAGGAGATACTGATAACGTGCGGTCTCTGGACACATACCCAGATATTAGAATCATTTAATTGTACTTGATTAATTGAAGGTTTAATAATTTTTTATTGAGTGTTTTAACTTAAACTTGTCAGTATGTTGTAAGAGCTATTTGTTTTCTGACGCACTGGAGATGGGTAATTATTAGGATTTGTTTAGTTATTCCAATAAAATAGATATTACAGGGGCACTGGTACCGTAGTAGTTTAGGTACCATCTGTTAGGGTTTGAATTTTTTTTTTCTCTTTTCTTTTCTTGTGATATAACAGCATAATGTTTTTTTTTAAAAAAAAAAAATGGAAGTGATGTGTTTCACCCACTTGTATTATAAAAAGAAAAGTGTTAACTCAGAAACTTTTAGTAGTAACCCACACAACTCATTTTTTGTATTTTTTTTGAACCCGAATCTTCATATAAGGAGAATAATAATAGTAATGCAAATTTCTCACCATATTGCATCCATTGAGAGATCTTTTGTAATTGATCTTAATAGCTTAATGCAAGGTAATAAGGGGCGAAGAATAAACCAGCATTGCTTGATTAATCAGAGTTCAAACCCTCTCCTTGCTTATATCAATTCAGTCCCCATCAGCTTACCTGCCTTTTAGTTTACTCTTAAATCAAGGTCTCTGATCAGTAAAACCTTTCCTCAATAATTAGTTCAACAAAGCAAATAATTATTCTCAATTCTCTTTAAAAAGGACCTTTTTTTTCATTGAAATGGAGACGGTTTCCTGAAAGATCCTAGCTTTTCTCGTTTGGGCCGGCATGGTACTTATCTGTATCATAACTTATTCATATATATGTCATAATCAAATCATTTAGGAAGAGTTGAAGTGCAACGGCTCAATTTATTAGGTTAGATGCTAATCTAACAGTTGGTTAAGTATTAATACTTTCTGAAAGTTACATTATGAAAATGACAAGTTCCATTGTGATTTTGAACCGACAGTGGGTGTCCCAGTACTTCCAGGTTTTTGAGTCTATAATTAGTTATAAACTTATAAGCAACAAATGTTAAATTATTTCAGAAAAAGGCGAAGCAGTACCAATTTAATGACTAAAGAGATAGATCAACTATGACGTATACCTTCTCTTCCAACAAGCTGAACTGATTTTTGAACTGTCTTATACCAATTTACTATATTATTATTTAGTATTGAGCAGATATCTGTAAATTCAGTCCATTTTGTTACTGGATGAACATAACATGAGATCCAGATAGCCATACACACCCCCCAATCGGTTATATAACTTTTTATTAATTGATCATATTAAGGCTGCCAAAACCTTTTGATTAGGTTTTAGTAAAATAGAGTTATGTTCTTGTCTTAATGATACATCGAGATACGTGTACTCTTGAGAAATCTAATGATAATTATTAAAATTGATTTTTGATAGAAACTTCCACTAGAGATTAGTGTGGGTGGGTTCCACTGATCACATGATAAAGAACATATACTGTTCACACACCATGCCAAATGAGCATCAGTCTCTTCACATGAAGCTATTATAACCGTATGTGATTGTCTCCAATAGTAAATCTCAGCAAATGTAAACAGAAGAAAAGACAATAGCTTGAATATTTTAGTACTGTTTGCACTATAAAACATATGCGCATGGAAGTAAGATGGCGATTATTTTATGTTGCAAAGCTCCTGGGTGAACAGTTATAGTTATAATTATTACTAAAAACGATATTTGCAACAACTGCTCCAGGGAATCTCAGATAAATAATGTGAAATTTGAATTGCATGATTTTATATATGTAATTGATACAAGACAAAAAAAAAACGATAAAAAAACTGAAATAATAATATAATGAAGGTATTATATAACGATAAAAAAACTATATTTACTTTTCGAATTTAACGAATATTGAGAATTACTGTAGTAGCGTATACAAAAATTCATCTTGCTTTTGTGAATAAATTATTCTTTTTCATATTAATTAGTTGATACTTTAAATAGAATAACTGGTACTTATAAAAATACAAAATATATAGAATAATTTATTTACATATATATCGTATCTATTGGATCTTAGTCTTACAGAAAAGCTCTTAATCACAAAACTTGTGCCTGAGTTTTGAAGGTGTTTTTTCTGAGAAGATTTCTTGTTTTTAGGATTTTCTGTGAACGAAATTGATGCGGCAGTTCGTCTGACACATCCAATCCCAATAGAGATAAGGATAAGTGCAAATACAATCACTATGGCTTGGGCACTCTACTATTAATTCTTTAGTTTAGTTGATAGGCATCTTATCAAAATAAATACATATTTATGTGATGGGGAAATATAGCATCTAATCTTTACAACTTTGTTCCATTCAGATTCGAGTGGACCACATATTTCCAAAATTTCTTTAACGAAAAAGAGAAGATTGTCATCATTGTATTTCACTGGCTAAGGCAACTAAAATGACAGGTCAAGATCTCTCTTTGCTTTTCTAAAAGGCACTTAACCAAAATCTCTAAGATAAAAATAAACAAATAGACTACCAGGACTCAGAAAGAATATTTCCTATAATTTTCAGGGGCCAAACAATCGCCAAAATCCCAAACATCCGGTCTTTTTGAGATCAATGCATATTGCATTATTGCATGAACTTGGATATATAGACTGAAAAATAAATTAAAAGAAATAAAGAACCAGCTGTTGCCTGTTTTCTTATAATTAAGGGCCGGATCGTTTTTCTTACCTCTAAACCAAACATATAGAGCCCAAGTTTATGATGTGATCGTAAACCTGTCAAATATAAATAAAAGGAAAAATATGAGACTCCGAACACAAGCCTGTACCCAATAAAATCTAGCGGGGGATCCTATTACAAACTGGGCCCAATGGACTATATTTTCTGTGTGATTTTCTTTTGTGAATATTAAAGCTGTCTAAGAATCGCAGATATTGTAAAAAAAAAAGAAAAAAAAAATCATTCACTGCAAGCCTATAAAAGCCTGGCATGAAAGATTATGACTTATGAGGCCGATAAAATCAGTCAACTCGATAAACATGCAATACAAAAATTCAAGCCCAAAGACGGGACCTACCAATTACCATGTTAACGAGTCGGGTACACTTGGGTCATCGATAGAGACGGAGTCAGAAAATTTTATAATGGGATTCACTATTTTCTAGGGTGTCGTTTGGATGTGTTAGAAATAGGATAGGAATAGCATAAATTTAGGAAAAAATACTATTCACAGAAATTATGGGAAGAGACTATTCCGGAAATAGAAAATGTTGTTTGGATGGTGAGTTTAGGAATAGCGTTGGAAAGAGTGTTATTGAGATGAAAAGTAGTGAGAAAAGTGATATTGGGAAGAATGTTATTGGAAATTGTGTTAAGAATGAAATTGTCTATTCCAAAAATATTTGGATGAAAAATTTAGGAATGGAATTGCCTATTTCGGGAATAGGCCTATTTCCGGCCATCCCAAACGACATCTAGGATTGGTAATGATTCGAGTCCAAATGAGTTGACTGTGATCTGAACTTGATTTAAAATTACATTGAATTTTGTTGAATCGAATTTAATTGAATACGGACTATAATCGAGCATATACGAGCTCAATTATTTTACTTTTTTTTTATATATTTCATATATTTTCAAGCAAGGTACAAGCTAATTAATATTTATTATTTTCTAAATAAATTTTATTTATAGAGTTATATTTTTATTTTTTTATAGTAAAAATTTAAAGAGAGTTTGTATTTTTATCTAAAAAATAAATATATTACATATCAAATTAGATATTGAATTTTAAATAAGATAGAAAAATTATAGATCAAGTAAAAAATTGAAGTGAAATTTGAGTGAGTCAAAATCACGAGTGATATCTCTTATATTCATTGGTATTTTCACCGTACTTGGCACTCAATTATTACCCAAACCATTATATTCACTGTGCTTTTGTGCTATATTTGTCAAGAATTGGGTACTGCCGCGGCATTTGATTTGTTTTGCAGGACCTCGGTGGATCACACACAATTATTGCATAAAATGGAGTATTTTGGAGAAGGAAATAGCTAAATGGAATCAACATCATTGTAGATCTCATCCTAAGCTTTCCAACGATCTTTAAATCGCCTCAATCGGAGTTCGGATGCAGAAATTATGCTCGAAATACTATCAATACGAAATGCTGGACTTTCAGTTCGACCCGAACAGGCTTAGTTCGACCCGGACTGAGCCAGTTTGGTCCGAACCGAGCCTATTTGACCTCAACTAAGCTTGTTTGACCCGAACGGAGTCAATCCAGTCCGAACTGATCCTCTCCGGGTCGAATTGGACCCACTCCAGGTCGAATTGACCTGTTTCAGGATGAGCAAAGTGCCCTTTCCTCTCCAGCCTGGCTCCAACCTGGACCAGCCTTCAACCATCCCCGAATTGACACTTTTGGAAGCCAATCTGCATTGAAGAGATGTTGGCTGGCCCCCTGATTGCGCCCTGGATGCCCCCAGCTTCCTCCCCAAGTCTGGAAATTGCTACAAAAGACCTTCCCTGCCCAGCAGAAGAGCTCTCTTGGGTCCTGGGCGAAATCCCACCACTTACCACCATTTTCTCATAGTTCCCATTATATTCTTCATCAACTCTTGTGATTTCTCCTCTGCTTGAAGCGACGGCAGCAAGCAGTTCAGATCTCCCACGTCTCCACTCTTCCACTGCCCTTGAGGACGAAGTACAAGCTTTCAAGGGAGTATTTCGGTTTATTCCTTTGATGTTTTACTCTTTATTCTCGATGGCTTGTATCTCTACTGTTGTTTTTATTATTTACTGCTGTTTTGAGACTATGTCTGAGTAGTTGCTTATGTCTTAGGGTAGAATTTTGATGTAAGTTTAGTATGATGTTGTGATGAATGATTGACTTGATATTTGACTATGTTATTTGTCTGCTTAGTATTATTTCTTTGCTTGTTAAATTCTGCTGCTTGATATGTTTTGCTTCTGAATCTTAGGCCTGGTTTGGTTAAGCTACAAATTTAGATCGTACAACCAGAATTGAACCAAGTACTTGGGGTAAATCTGTGACTTGAAAGAGTAGATTAATTAAACTGAAAGGTTGATTTCTGAATAGCTCAAAAGAACGTTTAGATACCCTCAAGAACACAAGTAGATCAAACTTAAGAACACTAATTCCCGACACGAAGTTAGGTTGGTGAACTTAGGAGGGCTAGGTAGAGTCCTGTGCTGGGTTTTAATCCAAAAGGCGAAAGTTGAGGGTTAGAACTCGTGTTACAGCCGGTCCGGGCCCTGAACGTTGTCCAAGTCAAGCCTTGAATTCTCTTCCAGACCTTCTGTTCGACCCGTACAAGTCTTGTCCGGGTTGGACAAAAGCCTGAAAACACAACTCACTTCCAGACGCTCTGTTCAGGTCGAACTGCCGTCAGTTCGGGTTGGATAGAACCTTGGAAGCCGGCATCTCCGGGTTTATTGTGAAAGCGATCGACTCTGGAGTTTCCGGTGCTAAGCCTAAGTCATTTCCGATCCCTAGGACCCCTTAATTTGTTAGAAAAACCTCCAAAAACCTTTGTTATTTGCTTTGTTACTCTAGCCTTGCTTAGAATTGCTTTCAAGAGTTGTTTTAGAGTCCAAAAACACCCAAACATATCTATTTATTGCATGGTTACTTTCTGTTTGTTTGAAACAACCTGTTTTTACTTGTCTAGCTTTTGAAAACCAGCGAGTCTGGTAATCATTAATCTGTCCCTTGGGTTCGACCCTAAGCTTAACTTAAACGACTAGTGAGTTAAGTTTTAGGTACAAATTTATTTGATATCTGGTTCCTAAAACCCGCTCATCAAATTGGCGCCGTTGCCGGGGACGGTGTTGATATTGGATACTTGCTTTAGTATCAAGAGACTAGACTCTTTTTTTTGTTTTTAATCACTTTTGTTTCCTCTCTTGTTTCAGGTCTGGCAGGTAAGATGAAAGGCACACGCTCTCAGTCCCAGCCTCCTATATCCTGCGAAGATACTATCTCAGAGGGTTAGAACAGGATCCAGAGCTGCAAAAACTTGAATTCCTGCGCGAACTCAACACCAGGCAGCAACCGGAGCCCATTCCAACCTCCAGTTCGACCTGGACAGAAGTTGTCCAACCCGAACTGATCACACAGCAGAGAGAAACAAACGCTGCAATGGCAGGGGCCAACAATCCTGTCGATATTGCGGCTGAAACGGCGCGACTGGATGCTCTCAGACTTCAGCTCGAGCAGAGGGAAGTCCAGCTGGCAGCCCAAATGCAAGCGCTGGACAATGAGCGCAGCCAGTGGAATGCCGATGATGAGGAGGCCCAGGATTCTGATGGGGAGGACGACAATGTCCCCAACAAGGCCCTCATGGACTATGGCACTCCCAAGGCTAAGAATGTGGCAGGGCCGGTAATTATCCGAGGGATAGATGCTAACATCATACAGATCACTCCGGCCCATGTCAACCTTGTCTCACAAGATGCTTTCCTAGGAGAAGAATACGAGGACCCACATGCTCATTTGCAAACTTTTATTGATCACACTAAATTAATTAAATTGAATGGTGTCCCTCAACAAGCAATTAAGCTTTTGTTGTTTAGGTATAGTCTTAAAGGTAAGGCCCAGAAATGGTACAAGAACCTGAAAAAGGGGTCGATCGATACTTGGGGTGGGATGGCTCAAACCTTCCTTAACAAGTATTTTCCTGCTGACCGGGCCGATAAGATTAGGACCGAACTAAACAACTTCCGTCAAAAGAAAGATGAGTCCATGACCGACGCTTGGGAACGATTTAGGGACCTTGAAACCTCTTGTCCTCACCATGAAATTCCAGAATGGTTGCTTCTCAAGAACTTTTACAATGGTCTTTATGACAATATTAAGATTAACTTGGATTCGGTTTCAGGTGGAGGCTTCTTGAAGCTTGACACGACTAGAAGGAGGGACAAGCTGGATCAATGCGCAAGGGAGTATCATTGGCTGCCCATCTCGACCAACCGCCGGGCAATCGCCAAGCAGCAGGACCATGCAATCTCGACCAAGGACGCGAGGATCGCAGAGCTCGAGGCCGAGCTAGCTGTTTACCAATCCGCTCAAGGCACCCACCTCAATCGCACAACTTGTGGGTGTTGCGAAGAAGAAGGGCATACATCTCTCAATTGCCCGCTGGCCCAACCGGACGCCAATGGCCAGCACGTCAATGCCATCAATGGGGGAAATTATGGTAAAAAATACCAATATACCGGCCCCAACCCATCAAACTCGTATAGGAATAACCAATATAACAACAACAATATGGACCAACCTTTCCAAACGGGGGTCCCTTATAATAGGGATGAGATCTCTCCGGTTATTCAGGACTTTATGGACAAAGAAACTAAATTCAATAAGGACATAAAAGCGAGTGTTGATGAATTGCAATCTAATGCAGGTGCATTGACTAGGATTGAGCGCATGATGGAATTGCACTTCGGAAAGGAGAAAGGGAAGCTCCCCAGCCAACCTCAGGTCAACCCAAATGCTGAGTGCAAGGCTCTCCATGCCTTGTGAAGCGGGAGACAGTACGCGGACCCACCGATGCCCGCTGAATCGACTCAGCAATCCTCTGTCCAACCTGGACAACCGGCTGTCCAACCCGAACTGGGGGCAGAAGAGCCAGTTCTGCAGCAAGTTGCCCCATTCCCGCCTCTCCTAGAGCCAGTTCGACCTGGACAACTTCTTGTCCAACCCGAACTGAAAGATGACCCATCTCCAACTGAGGCACTTCGACCCGAACTGACCCCAGTCCAACCTGGACAAGCAGCAGAAACAGGCTGAGGCAAAGACAAAACGGCCCCGACCAAGTCCACTTACCATCCCCCAGTCCCATTTCCTCAAAGACTGGTAAAAAGCAAAGAAGATGCCCGATTCAGGACTTTCTGGGAGATCCTGAAACAAATGAAGATTACAATTCCTTTCACCGATGTAGTCTCAGAAGTGCCCATCTACGCAAGATTTTTGAAGGAATTGTGCACGGGTAAGCGATCTATGGAGGAACTCAAGTCCGTGGCACTAACAAATGAGAGCAGCGATGCCCTGGTAAGAAAGATGCCACCCAAAAGGGAAGATCCGGGCAGGTTTGCTCTCCCTTGCATAATCGGGAATGCTATCATCAAAAAAGCCCTTTGTGATATGGGGGCTAGTGTTAGTGTCATGCCCCGCACAGTTTACCAAAGGATCGGGTTTGGTGAGTTGTTGCCCACACCCATGACGGTGAAGCTCGCAGACTCCACAGTGCTGCTACCAATAGGCGTTCTCAAGGATGTCCCTGTGCAAGTTGGTAAGTTTTTGGTTCCGGGAGACTTTGTTGTGATGGACATGGAAAAAGATGAGGAGGTGCCAATCATCCTTGGGCGTCCCTTCCTCTGCACAGCCGGAGTCATCATGGATGCCAGGGACGGCACGATCGTGGTCAGAGTTGGGGGGGAGGAACTTCATTTTTCGATTTCTCATGCTATGAGATGTCTAAGCCCCACCAACTCTTGCTACTTGGTTGAAGTAATCGATCCGACACCGGAGAAAACTCTCGAGGAGCAGTACCAGACTGCCATTTCTGACTACCAACAATTTCTTTTTAATGTGCAGGAAGCAGTTGGAGTAGAGGAACCGTTGGAAAACTTGGATCCAGCTCTTGACAATGATTCGAACCTTCTGTCCGGGTTGGACACCAGCTATCCGGGTTGGATAGAAGACCAGGCAGACCAAACAGAAGAGTTTCTGCCTTTGTTCGACCCGGAGCCACCCATTCCAGGTCGAACAGAAGGCCCAGCGGAGGAGATTGAGGAAGTTTTGGCCGTCTCCAGCCCGAACCAAACGAGTCCATGCCGAACTGAGCCTCCGAAAGTCGAGCTCAAGCCACTATCTCTCTCTCTCTCTCATGTATGAATTCCTTGGCTCTAGTCAAACAAACCCCGTTAGTGCTAATTTTAAGCTAGATGCAGGACAAATGAAGAAACTCTTGATTGAAAAAAGAGCAATGGGGTACTTGAAGGAGATCGATCTCTCGATTTGCTCAAATGAGATTATCTTAGAGCACATCACCAACAAAGGGTATGACAAGTCGCTCGCAGTCTCTCTCTCCGAATCCAACCAAGCATAATCTAAACAGGACGTCAAGCTAAGGGACGTTAAACAAAGCGCTTCTTGGGAGGCAACCCAAGGATTTTTCTACTCTCTCTTCATTTAAATTTCTATTAAATTAAAAATACAAATAAAAATAGAAAATAAAAAAAATGCCAAAAAAAAATATAGAAATACATAAAAAGAAAAAAATGTTTAATGTGGGGTTTTGTTTTCATTTGTTTTGAATTGAAGGATCAAATGAATGCTAAGATGCAATTCGTGCTAGAGCACCATGGGTTTGATGACTCAAAAACCCTCGCACGACCTCATACGAGTTGCATCAAAGATCTAGAAGTCAATTGAAGCCACCCTGGAAATCGAGAAGATTGAGAGTGAATCGACGTGGTAGAAAGCAGAAATTGGTTAAGTTCTCTTTTCCCTCCTATTTAAGTTCTCTGTGTTTGACTGCATTGAGGACAATGCTTTGATCAAGTTTGGGGGGGACGCAATTTGTTGCTTGGTTTTCAGACTTGTTGATTTTATGGAAAAATTTGGAGAAAACAAGGGAAAGAGGGTGAAATTTTTCGATTTTTTCTTTTCTGTTCGACCCGAACTACTTCTCTCCAGGTCGAACTGGTCCTTTCCAAGACCAAACCGAAGGTCGAATCTGAACTATATTGTTTGGTTTTGTTTGGAAATCAGATGCTTTTGCCTACTATTTCTTTTCTAGACTTTAATTGCTGAAAATCACACTATTTTGAATTCTCTTTAAGAGTCGTTTAGTAGTTTCCTCAAGTACTTTTGTCTGTTTAGATATCTTGGCTTGAATTGTGCACTAATGGACCGAAATGTTTGCCCTAGTCTTGATAGGACCCGAAATTGGTTGCTTAATGCTTGTCAATTCAATCTAAGTCGACCCTCACAATCTCTCACCGAGTGAACTGATTTGTTTCTTTGAAACATTTGTTTAAAGAAAATTTAACATCTTTGGAAATTATAAGATGAGTTAGATGGTTATTATTGCTTGAATCACCAATGAGCACTAAAATTGATTAAACCCAAATTGAGACATGATTACGGATGTTACTAGGAGCCCTGGCCCAAGTGTACCGTGGCCTTGGTCGTGTAATATTCTGTTTGATCTCCCAAATTCCACAAATATTGGAGGCGTGGTCGCGGTAAGGCGTAATTGATCCACAGGTGGACCGTTGCGGTAAGGCATAAAAATCGGTCCGACCTCCCCGGGTGCGTCATGTGCCGGTAGCTCAATCCAAGATCAATTTAAATTGGTGAAATTGTTTATCTCTCTCATTATAAAATTTCCGGACTTGTTAAGATTTCTTTGCAAATTTTTGAAAGACATGGAAAAGAACGGGTGAGTAACTTTGAGGTTGCAATTGTTTGATGAAATAGAAGCTAGGGTGCTCGATTGATTGAACTCTCATTAGGACCAAGAGTTGCATGATTTGAATTGAAGAACACTAAACCCTTGTACTTGTTGATTTCAAATTGATTTGGCTCATTTGTTTTTGTGTGATTGTTTGTGGGCATAAGCGTTTAAATTCTAGCATCACCTTGGTTTGGGCAGCTCATTCTCTTAAGTCTAAGTACAGTCAAAAGTTCTAAGTTTAGACTCTTGCTTGAGGACAAGCAAAGTTTAAGTTTGGGGGGATTTGATATCTCTAATATTCATTGGTATTTTCACCGTACTTGGCACTCAATTATTACCCAAACCATTATATTCACTGTGCTTTTGTGCTATATTTGTCAAGAATTGGGTACTGCCGCGGCATTTGATTTGTTTTGCAGGACCTCGGTGGATCACACACAATTATTGCATAAAATGGAGTATTTTGGAGAAGGAAATGGCTAAATGGAATCAAAATCATTGTAGATCTCATCTTAAGCTTTCCAACGATCTTTAAATCGCCTCAATCGGAGTTCGGATGCAGAAATTATGCTCGAAATACTATCAATGCGAAATGCTGGATGATATCTCTTATATTCATTGGTATTTTCACCGTACTTGGCACTCAGTTATTACCCAAACCATTATATTCACTGTGCTTTTGTGCTATATTTGTCAAGAATTGGGTACTGCCGCGGCATTTGATTTGTTTTGCAGGACCTCGGTAGATCACACACAATTATTGTATAAAATGGAGTATTTTGGAGAAGGAAATGGCTCAATGGAATCAACATCATTGTAGATCTCATCCTAAGCTTTCCAACGATCTTTAAATCGCCTCAATCGGAGTTCGGATGCAAAAATTATGCTCGAAATACTATCAATGCGAAATGCTGGACTTTCAGTTCGACCCGAACAGGCTTAGTTCGACCCGGACTGAGCCAGTTTGGTCCGAACCGAGCCTATTTTACCTCAACTAAGCTTGTTTGACCCGAACAGAGTCAATCTAGTCCGAACTGATCCTCTCCGGGTCGAATTGGACCCACTCCAGGTCGAATTGTCCTGTTTCAGGATGAGCAAAGTGCCCTCTCCTCTCCAGCCTAGCTCCAACCTGGACCAGCCTTCAACCAGCCCCAAATTGACACTTTTGGAAGCCAATCTGCATTGAAGAGATGTTGGCTGGCCCCCTGATTGCGCTCTGGATGCCCCCAGCTTCCTCCCAAGTCTGAAAATTGCTACAAAAGACTTTCCCTGCCCAGCAGAAGAGCTCTCTTGGGTCCTGGTCGAAATCCCACCACTTACCACCATTTTCTCATAGTTCCCATTACATTCTTCATCAACTCTTGTGATTTCTCCTCTGCTTGAAGCGACGGCAGCAAGCAGTTCAGATCTCCCACGTCTCCACTCTTCCACTGCCCTTGAGGACGAAGTACAAGCTTTCAAGGGAGTATTTCGGTTTATTCCTTTGATGTTTTACTCTTTATTCTCGATGGCTTGTATCTCTACTGTTGTTTTTATTATTTACTGCTGTTTTGAGACTATGTCTGAGTAGTTGCTTATGTCTTAGGGTAGGATTTTGATGTAAGTTTAGTATGATGTTGTGATGAATGATTGGCTTGATATTTGACTATGTTATTTGTCTGCTTAGTATTATTTTTTTGCTTGTTAAATTCTGCTGCTTGATATGTTTTGCTTCTGAATCTTAGGCCTGGTTTGGTTAAGCTACAAATTTAGATCGTACAACCAGAATTGAACCAAGTACTTGGGGTAAATCTGTGACTTGAAAGAGTAGATTAATTAAACTGAAAGGTTGATTTCTGAATAGCTCGAAAGAACGTTTAGATACCCTTAAGAACACAAGTAGATCAAACTTAAGAACACTAATTCCCGACACGAAGTTAGGTTAGTGAACTTAGGAGGGCTAGGTAGAGTTCTGTGCTGGGTTTTAATCCAAAAGGCAAAAGTTGAGGGTTAGAACTCGTGTTACAGCCGGTCCGGGCCCTAAACGTTGTCCAAGTCAAGCCTTGAATTCTCTTCCAGACCTTCTGTTCGACCCGTACAAGTCTTGTCCGGGTTGGACAAAAGCTTGAAAACACAACTCACTTCCAGACGCTCTGTTCAGGTGGAACTGCTGTCAGTTCGGGTTGGATAGAACCTTGCAAGCCGGCATCTCGGGGTTTATTGCGAAAACGACCGACTCTGGAGTTTCCGGTGCTAAGCCTAAGTCATTTCCGATCCCTAGGACCCCTTAATTTGTTAGAAAAACCTCCAAAATCCTTTGTTATTTGGTTTGTTACTCTAGCCTTGCTTAGAATTGCTTTCAAGAGTTGTTTGAGAGTCCAAAAACACCCAAAAATATCTATTTATTGCATGGTTACTTTCTGTTTGTTTGAAACAACCTGTTTTTACTTGTCTAGCTTTTGAAAACCAGCGAGTCCGGTAATCACTAATCCGTCCATTGGTTTCGACCCTAAGCTTAACTGAAACGACTAGTGAGTTAAGTTCTAGGTACAAATTTATTTGATATCTGGTTCCTAAAACCCGCTCATCACTGGACTTTCAGTTCGACCCGAACAGGCTTAGTTCGACCCGGACTGAGCCAGTTTGGTCCGAATCGAGCCTATTTGACCTCAACTAAGCTTGTTTGACCCGAACAGAGTCAATCCAGTCCGAACTGATCCTCTCCGGGTCGAATTGGACCCACTCCAGGTCGAATTGACCTGTTTCAGGATGAGCAAAGTGCCCTCTCCTCTCCTGCCTGGCTCCAACCTGGACCAGCCTTCAACCATCCCCGAATTGACACTTTTGGAAGCCAATCTGCATTGAAGAGATGTTGGCTGGCCCCCTGATTGCGCCCTGGATGCCCCCAGCTTCCTCCCCAAGTCTAGAAATTGCTACAAAAGACCTTCCCTGCCCAGCAGAAGAGCTCTCTTGGGTCCTGGGCGAAATCCCACCACTTCCCACCATTTTCTCATAGTTCCCATTACATTCTTCATCAACTCTTGTGATTTCTCCTCTGCTTGAAGCGACGGTAGCAAGCAGTTCAGATCTCCCACGTCTCCACTCTTCCACTGCCCTTTAGGACGAAGTACAAGCTTTCAAGGGAGTATTTCGGTTTATTCCTTTGATGTTTTACTCTTTATTCTCGATGGCTTGTATCTCTACTGTTGTTTTTATTATTTACTGCTGTTTTGAGACTATGTCTGAGTAGTTGCTTTTGTCTTAGGGTAGGATTTTGATGTAAGTTTAGTATGATGTTGTGATGAATGATTGGCTTGATATTTGACTATGTTATTTGTCTGCTTAGTATTATTTCTTTGCTTGTTAAATTCTGCTGCTTGATATGTTTTGCTTCTGAATCTTAGGCCTGGTTTGGTTAAGCTACAAATTTAGATCGTACAACCAGAATTGAACCAAGTACTTGGGGTAAATCTGTGACTTGAAAGAGTAGATTAATTAAACTGAAAGGTTGATTTCTGAATAGCTCGAAAGAACGTTTAGATACCCTTAAGAACACAAGTAGATCAAACTTAAGAACACTAATTCCCGACACGAAGTTAGGTTGGTGAACTTAGGAGGGCTAGGTAGAGTCCTGTGCTGGGTTTTAATCCAAAAGGCGAAAGTTGAGGGTTAGAACTCGTGTTACAGCCGGTCCGGGCCCTGAACGTTGTCCAAGTCAAGCCTTGAATTCTCTTCCAGACCTTCTGTTCGACCCGTACAAGTCTTGTCCGGGTTGGACAAAAGCTTGAAAACACAACTCACTTCCAGACGCTCTGTTCAGGTCGAACTGCTGTCAGTTCGGGTTGGATAGAACCTTGGAAGCCGGCATCTCGGAGTTTATTGCGAAAGCGATCGACTCTGGAGTTTCCGGTGCTAAGCCTAAGTCATTTCCGATCCCTAGGACCCCTTAATTTGTTAGAAAAACCTCCAAAAACCTTTGTTATTTGCTTTGTTACTCTAGCCTTGCTTAGAATTGCTTTCAAGAGTTGTTTTAGAGTCCAAAAACACCCAAAAATATCTATTTATTGCATGGTTACTTTCTGTTTGTTTGAAACAACCTGTTTTTACTTGTCTAGCTTTTGAAAACCAGCGAGTCCGGTAATCATTAATCCGTCCCTTGGGTTCGACCCTAAGCTTAACTGAAACGACTAGTGAGTTAAGTTCTAGGTACAAATTTATTTGATATCTGGTTCCTAAAACACGCTCATCAACGAGCAAAAATTGAGTGAGTCAATTTCGAACAAAAGTTGAATCGATCTCAAATGAGTCACAAGCACTATTTTTTCCTCCCCTATTAGTCTTCAGAAAAAATTCACAAACAATTATAACATAAACTATGTATGAACTTTAACAATGAAAAATGACCTAAATTTTTATGGGGTTCAAATAGATTATACATATAATAAATTTACATTTATAATTCGTTGATAATATTATTTCAAAAAAAAAAGGGTGACATTGATAGCCCTATGTTGTACTTAGATCCGTCTATGGTTATGGGTCTTGTAATGGTGTGTCCGAGGTGCATATTGTTGGAGTTATGTCCTAGATGTCAATATTTAATGACTTATTTACTTAGTTTATGTTAATGATGATATTTAATCATTTATTCCTAGAGTTTATTATTGACAGATCATTCAGGTTGATGATCTGAATTGTAGATCTCTGTGGATCATTCATTAGAATGACAATAATAAATCTAAATCGTCCATAATCTTGATAATTAACAAGGAACATTAATTATCGGATAAGATTAGTATGCAAGTTAAGTGATGATTAAGTTCTACAAATCATAGGTAAGGAGTTACCAACTTAATTGCATATGTGTATGTTATTGGAACATAGTACAGGACTTGACCCAATGAAATAAACATATGGATTGTGTTATGTGTCATTGTTTATTTCATATGAGTTTGATTCTAAGTTTAAGATGTTCAACTTTTCCACATGAGGATAGGTTCAATAAATATCGTCTAACGTTGATTCCTGATAAAGGCTGCTATACTGACTTTATTTAGGTTCTCTTGAATTGTGCGGGGAAAAGTTGTTCATCAAGAAAACCGTATGTCCCTCATTAATATACTTAATGAGTGATGATATCTGTTTGGGCCCCTTGATGGAGTTGGATCGTATGCATGCAAACTAGACAATCAACTCTAGATCAAGAAATGTATAATCTGCAAGAATGACACACTCCTATCTTGGATTATACAATGATATCATGTGACATAAGAATCAGACAAGGAAATACTTATATTTCTTGTGCAGGATTAAGATATTGTAACGGTACATTATTTATGCGAATAAGGAATCATAACGTGTTGCTAGATACCGCTTATGATTATTGAAAATAAATAACGATTTATTTTCATAGCCAACATAGCATAAATCCTCAATAAAGTCGCACAAATAGGACTCTAACCACACGGTGCATTAATTGTTTATTCGCAACAGTTAGTATTGCGAAATATGATAAGTTGATTAATTAATTAATTATATACCGTTGTGAACCGTTATAATTAATTAAGTCAAAAGGATCATATGGAAATAAATTAATGCATTAGCTAATCCAAAGTTAATTATTAATGAGTTAATAATTAATTATGTTTAACACACTTTAATTATTTTGAGCTATTTGGGCTTCTAGTTATTTAATTAATTAAAGACCCTATTTGAGGAAGGATGAAGGGAGTAATTAATGGGATGGTTTATTGGGCCATTGCAACATTTGATGTAACCCAAAATGGCCCTATTAATTTCAGCTAGAGCCATAGTGGCATACTTGTAAATAGTTCAAAGAGAGGATGAGAGTTGTTGGCTATATAAAGGGGTCACCTCTTGGGAAAGCCCTAGTCTCCATCCACATTCTCTCTCCTCTCTTTCTAGCTGCCCCCTTATTCCTCTTCCTCTCTTTCTCATGTGTTGAGCTCCATTCATTCTTCTCCTCCATTAAAATAGTTAATAGGATGAAGAAGTTCATAGAGGGGATTAGCTAGGAGCTCTTGAAAGCTAGCACTTTCTTGGAGCTCGTGGTTAGCTCCTTGGTGGGCTTGAGGCGCCATAGATGGTGGAGGTGGTGGAGCACGCACCCCATCGACTCCCATGCCATGGAATTGAGCCTTTTTGTTACTACATAAATAGAGGTATAAATCTCCTCCTCTCATTTTGAAATGCTTTTCAATGATGTTGAAACCTAGATCCCGCGTGTTTAGTTGTTGTTTCTTGCTATTTGATGGCACAAAAATGGAATTAAATACTTCCTAACAGTGGTATCAGAGCACATGGTCGGTTTTAAGTCATTTTGCACATTAATTAGATGAGAAATTAGTAATTAGTGGAGTAATTAAGTTGCTGCCTTTGTTTGCTATCTGGAACTCTATTTTCCGAGGTTTTCTGTATTTTTCTCATGGCAGAGCTTTCGATTTGATTTTTCCTTTTAATGGATTTGAAAGAGGGACAAATTGTGAGCATTTTACCACTGGTTTCACTTTAATCCGAGTTATTATGGATTTTTAGTGAATTTTCTCGTGACGGTGCGCAGGACAGGTTCCTGTGCGATCAGATCTGAGTTTGTGGGCATTATCTGAGTTATCTTGATAAAGAGACCCTAATTTTATTTGCTAGAAATTAAGTAGACTTGGAGTACTTCCTTTCATACCAATTTGATGGTTTGGATCGAAGTCTTTCTATTTATTTGAAGCAATGAAAGACAAGAACGGTCTGATTGGTTTTCTGTACCGATTGGATTGTTTTGAAAACTGATATTGATTGAGACTTTTTATAGAAAAAGTGTTTAAATAGAAAACTTCCTTTTGAAGTCCTGAATCCACTAAAATAAATTTTATGTCAATCGGACCAGTTTTGTTACCCCAACCACTCAAAATCAATTTCGTTGACGTGCTGTTTCAGAACAAGGGACTTGTATTTAACCCCCTTTAACTTGATGATTTTGAATGAGTAAAATTGGAAATCTTTCATGGTTACTAGCCTTGTACTTGTGGTTATTTACTGTAAAATTTTTTTGCATTAAAAGTTTTTGGAAGATGGTCAAACAGTCCAAAAGGTTGAGGCCAAAACCTGAAACTTCAAACCGGTATTTTAATACACAACCTGAAGTTTGTTAATTTTGGTTCTCCCTATTGGTAAATGATCTCTTCTCGAAATTTGTACAGGTAGTTTGTCTCTTGATAAGGATTGCTCATGATTTTTTCTGGATTTTTTGGAGACCGAAAAATTTCTTGATTTTTTCGGGTCCCGTTGAATTAAAGGTGTTTGTTCTAATTAATCAAATAGTTGATATGTTAATTAGAACTCTTCTTGCTGTCATCCATTGGATTTTTTGAATGTTGATTTTATCAAAGGATTTAAGCAATTAGTTGTTTGAATGTTAAACTCTCTTTGCATGGAAAAACACAAATTAGCAAACAATACGTAAAGACATTTAAGAGCTCACTAGTTATGAACAACTTAGACATATATTTGTATATTGTGCTAAATTATTTTTGTAGGAGGATGTGGGTTTGATATGGCTCAAGATTTCAATGCCTTATGTGTTGTAAAATGTTGTGAATGCATGTGATTGGTTGTAATGTGGCCTAAGGTGCCTTGATAATTAATAATTGATTAATTCTTGATGTAACTTGTGAGGTTTGCATGCCCCTAAGGCCTAGGCAGGTTTTAGGATTTTATCACATGTATTTATTTCCCTTAATTATTAGATAGGATCTTAGTAATTAGTGGGAGGGTTTGATTAGATTAGTTTCGTTACATGGAGATGCGACGAAGACTAATACAAGCGAGAGCCATACAAACCCACGACAATGCTTGAGATGCATATGTTATGTGATTGTTTGTGAATGCCTTGAATTGTCATAGGTAGGTATGGGTGTATGCTTACACGACCACCAAACAAGAGTCACATATTTTGTCCCAAACTAAATTGGTTAAGTCGACCGCCCTCATTCTCTCTATCCCCCTCACGTCAATTGCCAATCATGGCACGGTCCGCCATAGCGGACGTCATGGTTGTCAAGCTTGATAGTCGGGGTACAAATGAAAAGATTTGTTAGGAGCAAATAGAGAGAGGTTGCTTATTGATGGACCCAACAAGTTTTCTTGGACATCGGGGCGAAGTTTGTAATTATACTTAGATATTCACAAACCAAGAGTCGTATGGTTGATATGATTGGTTGGAGAACCTACCTTGTCTAGTTAAGTAGGGTGTCGTGCCATAGCAGGCTCTACTTGATGAAAACGAGGATCTTGGAAAACCAACTACATTGGGACATTAAATAAATGTAGTGGAAGTTTTGTTTATCATTATAAATAAAACATTGCATAAACTAAATGACCTTAAATTGAAATTGTTATAGATATTAAATATGTTAATTTCGTTGCGATCAATCTTTAGAAAACGACAAACTCGTTTCTAAGGTATTTACTTGGAGAAGTAATACCGTTGTGAACCGTTATAAGTTGATTAATTAATTAATTATATACCGTTGTGAACCGTTATAATTAATTAAGTCAAAAGGATCATATGAAAATAAATTAATGCATTAGCTAATCCAAAGTTAATTATTAATGAGTTAATAATTAATTATGTTTAACACACTTTAATTAGGTTGAGCTATTTGGGCTTTTAGTTATTTAATTAATTAAAGGCCCTATTTGAGGAAGGATGAATGAGTAATTAATGGGATGGTTTGTTGGGCCATTGCAACATTTGATGTAGCCCAAAATGGCCCTATTAATTTCAGCTAGAGCCATAGTGGCATACTTGTAAATAGTTCAAAGAGAGGATGAGAGTTGTTGGCTATATAAAGGGGTCACCTCTTGAGAAAGCCCTAGTCTCCATCCACATTCTCTCTCCTCTCTTTCTAGCTGCCCCCTTCTTCCTCTTCCTCTCTTTCTCATGTGTTGAGCTCCATTCCTTCTTCTCCTCCATTAAAATAGTTAATATGATGAAGAAGTTCATAGAGGGGATTAGCTATGAGATCTTGAAAGCTAGCACTTTCTTGGAGCTCGTGGTTAGCTCCTTGGTGGGCTTGAGGCGCCATAGATGGTGGAGGTGGTGGAGCATGCACCCCATCGACTCCCATGCCATGGAATCGAGTCTCTTTGTTACTACACAAAGAGAGGTATAAATCTCCTCCTCTCATCTTGAAATGCTTGTGAATGATGTTGAAACCTAGATCCCTCGTGTTTAGTTGTTGTTTCTTACTATTTGATGGCACAAAAATGGAAACACTTCCTAACACATATAACAGTGAGCTTACTTCTACTCTGTTCTTATGGATAAAGAATTTGCTTTAAGATTGCGTATGATTATTTGGTAATGGAATAGATAATTTGAATCGACTATCTTAGTTGTCGACCTTGTGAAGTGTTAGTATGGGTGCTATCGTGCTATTCGGCTAGATCCATTAAATAAATCGAAAGGGATAAAAGCTGGGAAAGGATCAGCATCAAGCTTATATATTACGGTATGGTTTGGACGGTTTGGATTAGCATCATATGACTTTTGTGCTGTTAATGTTTTAACCGTTGGATTTTTTTATTTTTTTTTAGAATAATTATGCTAAGCCTTCTGATTATTTTTTTTCGGTCAGTCTACCATTATATTTCCGAAGTAACTATTCATTTGATGATGATTTAATACTCCAAAAAAAAATGCGATTAATTTCTATGCAGCATACAATTTCCTACGACTGTTTAATTCAGTTTTCTTTTCGGAATGCATAATATAATATAGTATTTCTAAAAATATTCCTGTCTAGAGAAATAAATTTATGATCTAATATTGATTGTGTCAAATTTTAAGTAGCAATACATTTTTTATTATTATTATTTTTTTATGCTTGAAGCATCTAAATAAGCGACTCAAAAAGCAAAAATGTTATGGTTCTATTTCGTGTTTTTAGAAGAATGAGGGCAAAGCCCCTATTTTGTTTTATTTTGCGTTGACGGAGTCTTAAATTAAGAGAATGGCAATCTTTTCATTATGGTTCCGTATATTTTAAATCCAGTACAGCTTCTATTCTGAAACCTAATCTTGAGAGAAAATTCTCATATTTAATTTGATATTTTTTTTTTGAAGAAAGAGGGACGTTTTTGCCATCTAATCTCTAATTTTTTTTGAAATTAAAGATGCATGCGGAACTTGAATCCTTGACTTCTTGGAAACTAGTCTAGTGTTCTTATCACTGAGCCACTAGACCACATGCCATATTTAATTTGATATTAATCATCAGAAAATTGAATATATAATATATTGATCTATAAGTCCTACGGTATTTATCTATTTATTTTCTTTGAGAACGATTATCTGTATACCCTGTAGTATCTTCAAATCAAACCTAGACATTTCATGTATAAGAAATGTCTGAATCAATTGAGAATTGACATTAGTAAATTTACAAACATTCGATTCTCAGTCCTACGAGGATGCTGCAGCTTCAAGAAAATGGACCCGAAATGCCAAATACGTGTAACGTGTTCTTACTTAGTCATAATTGAGTAATTAGTAAAAAAAAAAAAAAGGTATACTACGTCTCTGTAACTGACCAAAAAAATGAAATAAAAATAATAATAATAATGTTGACAGAGTCTATGTCCTTGCATTTTTAAATTGAACCACGTCAAGGCCATATCTGCATCCCAAAGGTAATATTATACATGTTTTGATCGAAGCGTCTCGATTAAGCTGCGAAATGATATTTATTGAGCCCATGCATGTGCATGATTTTCCAATAGCGTTCCTTAATTCATGCATGGCTTGAATTGAATGGTACGCAACTTCTTACAAAATCAACTTGCTAAGCACACAGTAATTGCAGTTCCATATATTTATAGAAACAAGGAATGTTAGAATATGATTTGCTGGAGGATACAGATACAATTATACTCTTGATATTCAATTATTCACGATCTAGTTACTTTTTCCCGTCTCCTACAATTTGCAATTGGTAATTTTTTTCCATTATATATATTGACTTTCATTGACTCGGCTAGTCTCCTAACAATTTTCAAATTAAGAGGTATTTGAATTTGACATTAGCATGCTACGCGCAATTATGAGCCCCCCCAAAAAAAAAAAGGAAAGAGAAGAAAAGGCCACTGTAAAATATTCAAGGCATAACTAAAAACGAAACGCTACATTAAAGGATGAACACCAAACATATATACAATTTTCTTTTGTGTATATATCAAGGATATGACGACTTTGGAAATGTAGAGTGGCCTGAACGCCAGGTACAAAGCTGATTATTTTTTTTTTTTTTTTTTTTTTGAAAAAAAATAAAGGTACGTCAGGCATCCCAATTAAATATCATAAAACTTTTCCATCGAATTGAGAATCCTCACTCTCTACACGAAAAAAAAATGTTACTCATGATTACTAGATAAAAACAGACTTCCTTTACATTGAAAACAAAGCTGAACTAAGCAACTGGGAAAATCGGTAACATTCTCATCACACGTGTCTGGAAAGTAAATTTGAAATGTCAAATTAGTAAAGGAACTTGCACAGGACTCAGAAAATCTGTAACGTTCTAAAATAATATATACAATAGAAAAATTAATTTCCTTTATTAAAAAAAGAAAAATTAATTTAGCGTTCAACTTTTCATTATAAATATTGATTAATAATGTTCAAATTTGCAACTGGAAGTGTCCAACTTCACTACTGTACTAATGTTTGAGTTTGCTCATGATATTCCATTTTGTTTTCGTAATTATTATTTTTATTTTTTTTTATCAATGGTCAGATTTACTATAGATTGTGACTTTGAGCAATTAGTGTTCGACTTTTCTTCTGTACATTTTGGATTTTTCTGCGGCTATATATAATAAGACAATATGTGCTATCTTTAATTTATCTTTCGACAGAAACGTGACAAAGTATGAGAATTTGACAAGCACATGGAAAGATCGCTAATAGTTTACAAAATAACAGTTGACAAGCTTTAAATATGCAAAGGGAAAATATCAAATTAAATACCAACTTATTTTCCTCTTATGTTACGATAATTCGTAATTTCCATCAGTGTCCTATACTCAATAAATTAACTTCATAAATTTGAGAATTCTAAAAACTGCTTGACTGGTGGAGCATACTCTGGAAAAGTAGCAATTTCCTTTTTCCTATTGATTTCAACGACACTGACAGACCAATCGAGATGATTCAAAATGCAAGGTATGCAAATGGGGATCGGTTGTACCGGTACATATGCTTTATCCACTTCCAGACTGGAATACGAGCCAAAACCGTCTTGAATGTATTGGAGAATGTCTTGTATGTCATTTGTTTATGCCATTGTCAACCATATTATTGTAAGTAGGGCATTTATGATCATTGCTTTAGATTCCTTTAATTATTTCCTCATATGCATGATATTTGACTAGTTCAAATGAAATTATTGTTTATTTTAATTACTCAATTTTTTTTTCCATAGATTGTAGACTTTCTTGACAAGTTACAGCTATCATATTTCAAACGGACCTCGACTTATTTACAATATTTTGGAAATCAGAGTGGCTATTAAATTGGTGGAGCTATCGAATCGATGGTTCAATCAATTCGACTAGCTCAATTGATTCTTAAAATTGGATGACTTTATAATTAGGTATAATTATTGTTAATTTCTAATATAGTAATATATGAAATGTATTGAAAGATTATAAAAACGTACTTTATAAAAATAAATTTCCAATTTAAGAAGGAAGAAACAGAAGAAAATCGATGAAAATTCATTGAACCGGGCTTAGACCAAAAAACCCAAACCAGTGCAAAAAGAAAACCAAAGCATCTCAAAAGGAAAAAAAATAAAAAAAAAATAAAAAACTACGGGTCCGGTTTGTAAAAGTTAGGGCTGTCAATGGATACGGTACGGTACGGTAGAAGGTATTTTCATATCCGCACCCGCTAAAATTTTCTTTACCCGCATCATACCCGTACCCGTTAAAAATAACTTTACCCGTATCCTACCCGCACCCGTTAAGAATTAACGGTAAGGGTACGGTAACGGTACATAATGGGTAATAATAATATTATTAATTTAATAAAAAATATATAATGTGCTAAATAAATAATATCAAATAAATATATGGATAAAGTACAACATTTAGATAGTACTTTAGATTAAAAAATATCATGAAATTTATTCTCATATCAATGGAATTCAAAGAAATCTATATAACTAATTATAAATCATAATATAATAGAGTACAAAATAATTTTTTCATCAACATAAATTAATTTGGATGAAGTTCGAAAATAATAACATATCTTATAAAATATGCTAATAATATGATTATATATACATATATTTTTGTAAAATTTTACCCGTTAGATAATGGGTGCGAAATAGCCCTTACCCGTACCCGTACCTGATAAGTTAACGAAAATTTTTCTTTACCCGTACCCGTACCCGTTAGTCTAACGAAAATAAAACCTTACCCATACCCGCCTTATCGAATGCGATACGGGTTGGATAAATGGGTAAACGGGTTTCATTGACGCCCCTAGTAAAAGTTTAGCATCAAGCTGGTTTAAGGTTGTTTTTGGACCAATCTTGTAACTGGTTCGCGATATAACCATTGAATCGGACAGTTGAGTCCGGTCCTATAAACACTAGCTATGCACTTATCTGTCTCAATCTGATCAGTCAACCTCGAAAAGAGATTGCGAACCAGCATATCATTAAACAAAATGAACATTTACAAAAAGAAAGATTGCAAGTTAATAAAACAAAATAAAGTATAAATTAAGAATTAAGAACGTTGAATTAAATAAATGCTGTGATCAGGGAAGGAAGCACATCCTTAACAATAAGACGTTCAAAGTTCAAACTAGAACTAAAGCGCCCAAGTATTACTCTGTTTTCTCGAAGTGTTACAGCGTACGTAAGACAATTTTTTCACTAAACATTGTTCGGTATGTGGCCTTGAATTCTACATTGAAATTTGCAGCATTTTTTATATTTCATAGGGATTGGAGATAGTTTCTCCATTTGTTGTTGCTTTTGTTGGTACCTTTACTGGGATTAGTACCATAAAAGTGTACTGCTTTCGAGACAGTTTAGGACGGCTGAAAGTGTAGAATTCAGATCCTGTGTCGGTCGTCTGATCTGAATCGGATGGATATGAGAGCCCCGTGCATGTAACCAATTGATAGGCTCCCAAAAAATGAACCGTCCGATCAAAATCGAACGGCTCGGATCTGCGCTGCACTCTATGTCGCGTGACACATGATCCAGGTCCGATCCAGGTCCGAAAGTGTAAGCAACTCATTCTGGCAGTTTATAGTTAATTTAGGGCTGTTATATTTAATTTTACGTTTTTTTTAATGAAACTGATAGCATTTGCTTCTCTTTTTTTTTTTTTTTTTTTTTTTTAAAAAAAAGTAACTCAATGTTTTTTATGAATGAAATGAAATTAACAACTTAGGTATTAGAACTACAATTATACTTGTTCCATGTGATCGTATGTACTTGTTCATGTAACTACTAAAATAATTAATTTAGAAAGAACAAACCTTCTCATGTCCATTTCTGACATATATATATTACAATGACCCAGACACGGAATGAATTATATACTAACCAAAATATAAAAACTAAAAGTGACTAATTAGATCACTTATTCTACCAAACTCTCCAGGTTGACCAGTACATTTCTTGATACCATTGATTGCTGCCACTCTTCCGTTAACGGTACTTCACATCCATAACCCTATATATACTCTACTCAAGCCCATATATTCCTCATCTCAATAATTAGATATCACCCAAAACCTACTCAAGCAGCATATATTACAAATAAAACGAGATAAAGCAAGAGAGAAATAGAGACATGAAGATGATCCAAATTATCCTCTCAGTGATTTTAGTTCTTTATCCCTACAGAGCAGCCTCTTTAAGCACCAACTATTACGCCAACATTTGCCCCAATCTCGAAAACCTAGTTCGCGGTGCAGTTCAACAGCAAATGGCACAATCACCAATAACTGCTCCAGCCACACTGCGCCTCTTCTTCCATGACTGCTTTGTTAATGTAAGCTTTCATATATACAGTCAGCACTCCCTCCCTCAGAATTACAAATAAAACAAAGATGACCAAACTATTGAATGTTGTTTTTTTATTTTATTTTTTTCACATTGTACGCTTGACCAACTCAAAAACCTAGGTACCTATGATTTTGATCAGTCATGCATGATGATTGATGAATGAACACCATACATGATTTTGCACCTCTGTATCTCCTTTACAAAATTCCGTTGTGCTTACTCTGCAATTTTTCATTGACGTGATAACAGGGATGTGATGCCTCAGTCTTGATCATTAATCCAAATGGGGATGATGAATGGCGACACCCTGATGACTTCACTCTTAAACCAGATGGGTTCTTCACTGTCCTGCGGGCCAAGGCAGCAGTGGATGCTGATCCACGGTGTACCAACAAGGTCTCCTGCGCTGACATCTTGGCCCTTGCTGCCAGAGATTCTGTCGTATTGGTATGTCACATATGTTTTGGCAATGGCAAATTGAAGTTAATTTTGATTGTTTAAGTCTAACAATGGCCTAATTGATCTATTTCTTTATATTATGTCAGAGTGGTGGACCCTCTTGGCCAGTGGAGCTCGGGAGGTACGATGGAAAGGTGTCTACGAGAAACAGTGTTGTACTTCCACACCCAGACTACAGCTTGGACAAATTATATCAAATGTTTTCTGCCTTTGGCCTCGACCAAACTGACCTGGTGGCTCTTTCAGGTAAACAATTTGTTCTTTTGTTTTGTTTGTTTTTTTTTAAAAAAAAAAAATCATATGCTCTGTTTTCTTTTTGTTTTTTTTTTTCCCTCTGCAAATTTACTTTTCCTCCACCTCACTAGGGGGACATACATTTGGTGCTGCAAGCTGCGCCTTCATCAACAGTAGGATTTATCCAACAACTGACCAGACCATGAACCCGCAGTTCGCAAACCAACTGAGAGGCACTTGCCCAGCTGTATTAAACCCTAATAACTTTGTCTTCCTTGATGCCACAACCTTCGCCGCATTCGACAATGCCTACTACTGGAACCTACAACAGGGCAAGGGCCTATTGGCATCTGACCAGATTCTCTACAATGACCCAAGGACACAAGGTACGGTGAATCTGTTCGCATCGAACCAAGGAGCTTTCTTCCAAGCTTTTACCAATGCCATGATTAAGCTTGGCAGGATTGGGGTTAAGACTACCTTAGACGGCGAGATACGTAGGGATTGCCGGGTCCCCAATTAATATGGACATATGGTACTTCTGATTTAGTTCAATTCATGTAATAGTTGCTTTTACAATAGTTTATTTCCATTTATCATGTATATTAATTTGTTGGTATTTCAAAATTTATGTATTATTGTTCTTTTTACTAGAATAAATGTAATCATAGTCATCTCTTCCCATGACCATAAATTCATACTTATCTCTCTGGATCCAGCTATCTTACTTCATTAGATATGGGTATTACAACTTTATGTTTTCTTTACGCAGGGAATTGACCAAATATACAATAGCACCAAGTGATAGGCATTAATCGGTGCATGTTCATGATAAATAATGATCATTCGTAGGGTAAATTCATAAATAATAAATAATTACGTGCTCATTTTTCATCAACTTCATGCGTTTCTATATTTATAGCGAAGATATCTTGATAACTAACATTTAATTTGGCGAATGAGCGCAATTACCCAGGGTCGCTTCTCACATCTGATGTCATAAATTAATGAGTTTCACTAGAATGGAATGTTCAAATAAAATTGTATGTATCCAAGATACGGGTGATATTGCAAGTCGGTGTTATAGGTAGATACGGTGAATTAAGTAGTTCTAATTTTGTATGCAGATGAAATTTCGATTTATTGTATAGAAAATTGTACCAAAAGGATTCTAGAACATTGGACCGGCTTGAGAAATAGTATGAGCCAAACAATAAATAGGTCTTATATAGAAGTGAATGGGCATAATTGTGACAATTAAAATTGACCTTAGAAATGCCTATAACCAATGATAAGAAAAATGCTCAAATGCAAGATAATTAAACATGTATATGTTATCTCGAAAATTAGCCTAAGAATCGTATTGTTTAATTATAACTTGGCCTATACACTCAAACACAAGCACAATTAGCCTAAGAATCCTAATTATGACGTATACATTCCAAATTATATCAAGTGCATAGAAGTACGATAAATTTTGTTCAATTTGTTGCCTCGATCCCTGAATTGAGTTAATTTGAGAGAAAAAAAGTTCCGACAAAAGTGAGTATTAAATCTCTTGTCCTTGTTAAGTAGCATCTAATTTAATGCAAAATAAACTTCTTTATTTTTTTCATAAAGAAATTACTGGCTCTTGAATATTGCTTAAGTGTCAAAAGAAAAATAAATTTCTTGAAAGTAAATGATAAAACAGAACACCGGACGGAAAGTATAGCAGTCTTCATTTTACAAAATACTTTAGTTTGTACACTGAACAAGAAGGCTGCACATGGAAGCATGTGGTAGACTTGGAAAATTTTTCTCAGGTTTAGACAAACTTTAATTAGAGTACAATAGTTCAAGTACGCAAGCGTTCTATATTGACTAGCTAAAACGTTAATTGGTGACTTCTACTCTTTATTAAGCTTGGTTGTAAATGACCAAAAAAAAAAAAAAAAAATTGTATAAACTTGATATTACAGAGCCCATCACCAATTCAATATTATTACAAAGTATGTTTAAACATGTGCAAAATGTAAAATGGTTTTATATATTTAAAGCATCTACGAAGTTAAATTCTATGTTGCTTTACTAGGATTTACATGTAATTAACATTCAAAATGCTTAGCTTCAACACAAATTGTATAAGAAGCGACAAGTTGGATATTCACACTAACACCTTTGGACTTGCAAATATAAATTCTTAATTTTATAATATCTACAAGTTGATACGAACAAGCAACACAAGACAACAGTGACTAGGGTAGGGGTAGTGTGCAAAGCCACACAAACATGATCCTGATCTATCTATTTTTCAACAACAACAAAATTAATAACCCTACCAAACTACTCTATATAAACCAACTCTTTCAACACTTTTCAAACCCTGCAGCGCTAAAAAAAACTAAAAACCAAAGCCACTAGAGAGGATTCCAGATGAAGGGAGTGCAAGTCTTGCTTTCAACACTAATCGCTCTCATAATTCTCTTTGGAAATTCTAGTGCTCTGAAACAAAATTACTATGCTAAAACCTGCCCAAATCTCGAAAGTATTGTGCGTGGTGCAGTTCAAAGAAAGATGTCACAGTCTCCAATTGCAGCACCAGCAACTCTGCGTCTCTTCTTCCATGATTGCTTTGTTAGGGTAATGATGAGAAACACCTCTTCTACTTCAAAATAATCATAAATAACGGACAACTGCATATTAACAATATGAACAGTTGAATAAACAAATATAATTTTTTGTTGGCGATATAGGGGTGTGATGCGTCATTGATGATCATCTATAAGAATGGAGATGATGAGTGGTTCCACCCTGATGATATTTCTCTTAAGCCTTCAGGGTTTGATACCGTCATGCAGGCCAAAGCAGCAGTTGATAGTGACCCCCGGTGCACCAACAAGGTGTCCTGTTCTGACATCTTGGCTCTTGCGGCTAGAGATGCCGTCGTCTTGGTAATATCTCTTGCATGGATTGATTTTAACGTGCTATATGTTGTTATTTTAAAAACAAAGTTTGTATTAAATTGAAGATTGTACATAAGGGTTTGCATTCATTCGATGGTCTGGTCCTAACCAAACCAATTTGTCTAACTAAATATAAACTGAAGTAATTGAGCGATGTTATCAAACAAATAATAAACCGAACCAAATAAACCAAAATAAATTCGATAAAGCCTTACTAGTATGAATTTTTTAATTCAATTAAACAAATATTTATCTTTATAAATATTATATATTATGGAATGCAATATTATAGTTCTAAGTTCTAACTTTCACTGTTTCACAAAATTTCAAACTGGACTAATTCAAATAAACCAAACACCGAACAATATTATTATTTAAAATAAGGTTTGCTTAAAATCAAATTGACCTGACCAAACCGTTTGCACATACTATGCACAGACGGGGGGACCTTCATGGCCAGTGGAGCTTGGGAGGTATGATGCGAAAATAACATCACGTAAGCGTGTCTTCCTTCCTCATCCCGACTATTCTTTCAACGTGCTGACGAAGATGTTCTCAAGATTCAATCTATCTATGACTGATTTCATTGCCTTATCAGGTTTTCCTGTAACAAGATTCAATCTATGTAGCCAGTTTTTTCATTTTCACTCGAAAAAGTAGAAATTGATTGTGAACTGACAAACTTGACTAATATTTCAACTGTTAAGGGGGTCATACTATTGGAGCCGCAAGTTGCAAGTTCTTCAGCAACCGACTGTACCCTACAACAGATCTCAACATGGAACAAAACTTTGTGAACAAGCTAAAAGGATCCTGTCCAACAAATTTCAATTCAAGTGCATTCACTTTCCTTGATGCAACGACCCCTCAAAAGTTTGACAATGCCTACTACAAGAATCTGCAGCAGGGCAAGGGTCTATTGGCATCTGACACGCTCTTGTTTACCAACCCTAGGTCCCGCAAAACCATAAACTGGTTTGCGTCGAACGAAAGTGCATTTTTCAAAGCATTTGCCAATGCAATGACGAAGCTAGGGAGTGTCGGGGTAAAAACAGCCAAGGACGGGGAGATACGCAAGGATTGTCGTTTCCCAAATTGATTACTAGTTGGAATTTAAGCCAGAGTGGTCGTTTGTTTGTTTTAAGTTGTTTGTATTTTTCAATTAAAAATTTCTTATTTGTTCCTAATTTTTCTGTTGTTCTATGGTTTCTATCTTGTATAAATCATTGATTCGTGAGGAAATATGACAAGATAAAGTAATAATTACTTGTGGTTACATTTCTTTTGGTTTAATTGTTTTGGTGTTCTTAATATTAACGGCAGAGTTTCTTCAAAAAATATTAACGGCAGAGATGCAGGCAACTATATATATATGAAAATAATCGGTTGAACTATAGAATTTATGAATTTGGATGTACTAAATCAATGTTATTAATGTTATACTGAAATGATAAAATGTTCTCCGGCTTTTCTCTCATCAAAGGTGACTAATATTGTTTTAGACAACACGATTCGTACATTCAATTATCTGTTGTTCACAGAACTGAACAAACTGTATATTTCATAGTGTTCCCAGTGCGGCTGGCACTTTCTTCTACGTTACAATCAGACAATCAACTCCCAGCAATGCGGAGTGCGACCCTGATGCGCCTGTTGTTGGGTTTTACGATAAGACGATGAGCATATTAATCACAGGCCTGTTCTAGGGTAAATATTCTCTTTCAACAGCCCAATAAATTGGCCCGATTTTGATACTTCGGTCCCCATCTAAGATGGCTAAGTGCAAGTTGGTGAATGGTGATATCTCAAATGGGCTCATGGCTTCTCATTATTAAGAGGATAGGTCTTTTGGTCTATAGCTTTCCTCTTTATTAATTAGTCTCTTATCATTTCAATTCTCAGGTACTTCTATATTTATTTATTTAATTTTTTTAATTTTGAATTCATATTTTGGTAGATAGAAAATGAAAGATTCCAAATGAACTAGTGGCGGAAGTAGCATCCTTAAATTGATTCTTGGAACGTCTCCACTTTTTACATTTTTTATGAAAATTAGATAAAAAAATGGCTATAAATTGGTCATTTTAAATTTGTCAATAACATAATTTAATCATAGAAATTGCGCTAATTGTTATTTCTTTGTATGCTTGCAATATGAAATTTATGATAAGAAGAATTAATCACTAGATTAGCTTTTTATTATTTAATTCTCTTTCTTGTTTTCTACTTTTTTTTTATTTTTCTATTTGTCAAACTCTTCTTTAATTTTGCACATCGTACAGCTAGAATTAGAGGGGGGGGGGGGGGGGGGGGGGGTCGTAGCAGAAAAAAGAAGGCAATATTTGAGTCTAATTATATTTATTAAAACGTGGGTTAATTGGGTTAAGAGTCTTAAGATTGGGTTATAGATCCCTTCTTTACAAAAAATAATAATAAATAAATAAAATAAAAATAAGCAATTAAAAAAGTAGTTAGGTCTCCGAATTCAGGATCAGACACGACGAGAACTTCAAGTCGGAGATAGAACCTCCCTCTACATAACAACCCAACAGCTACATTAGATAGTAATGCGGGAGCTCTATATCAACTGTCATGCAATCATTAGTGCTAACAACTGGCTATAAACTACTTTTTTCGTCTTCTACTCATGATCTTCCAGATAGCTAGTCCTCTTCTGCTAGTTATCTGTGACCGATTAAATTAATGTACCATTTTACATAATAAAAATATCACCAGGAAAATGATGTAGAATTTTTTTTTTAAATAATGTTCACTAAGATTTACCTAAAGACCATAAAAATTGCTTTCCTAAAACATAATTAGGAATTCTTTTGAAGTGTTATTTCATTTGTACATAATAAATGAACCCTTTGCAAAATTAATAACATATATATGCGAGTAGGTTTACCTTTTTTTAATGAAAATTAATGTCATAATGTCTGTTCAATAAGAAGTATTACAACTGTTATCACCGAAGTGATTGAAAATTACGTGCATGCATGTAACTAAATTGACCGAAGCCCGATGGTACATGCAACTCAAAACAATGAGCAGGTTTTGTGAAATCCACGCGCCGCCCAATCCTCTACTTGTCAGCACTATATATAAAATCACAACATGTATATTCCCTGCAACACACCACATATATTGATATACAATACCTGATCATGCATTAAGTTATTAACAACATAAAAACTATTACTACATTGGCGGGAAGGAAACTAAACAATGATGAGGACAGCCAATTTGCTATTCTTACTTTCTCTCGTTGTAACAGCAGCAGCAGCTGATGGCCCTGATAAACCACCAAAAGACGACAAGCCGCCCAAAGGAAATAATGCACCGGGAAGAAACAAGCCAAGACCTGAACCACCAGCCGCTGGTGCGCCTTCTCAGCCACCGGAAACTGCTCCAGTCACTCCACCAGTGACAGCTCCTGCACTTGCACCTGCATCTGCACCTGCTCCTACACCTGCATCTGCACCTGCACCTGCACCACCAATTTACAAAACAAATTATTCAGGACTGAGTGTTGACTACTACACAAACATCTGCCCAAATCTTGAAAGCCTTGTTCGAGGTGCTGTCAGTGCGATGATGGCGTCATCACCGATAGCTGCATCAGCCACGCTACGGCTCTTCTTTCATGATTGCTTTGTTACAGTACAATTTTCATTACTTTAATTATACTATTTCCTTTCAGTACAAAAAAATTAGCATATTTCTTTTGATTGAATTTTATTTAGTTCCAAAGGTATTTATATATTTGATTTTCACTGTGCTAATATTTGGTAACTTGCAAAGTATTTTATGCTCTTCTATGATACCTATCCTTGTGTACGACCAAAAGTTAATTTATGATTCAATATGGTTTGCTTTATTTTTTATTTTTTGGAACTATTAAATAGAATTGCTTTCTACCATTTAGGGCTGTGATGCTTCGATCATGATCTCAAATCCAAATGGAGGTGATGAGCGATCAAGTCCTGACAATCAAAGCCTAAAACCAGAAGGTTTCACGATGATTACCAAAGCAAAGGCTGCAGTAGATGCAGATCCACAATGCACCAACAAGGTCTCTTGCGCAGACATCATGGCCCTTGCTACTAGAGATGCAGTTGTCTTGGTAATGTTGATTATATTAAACAAACTAAGTCATCTTGTGATTTCAAAATTGTGAGACTAATTAGTTGTTTTCTTTCTTTTTGATTTTTTTTTTTGGGCAGAGTGGAGGCCCAACATGGAAAGTTGAGCTTGGAAGGTATGATGCATTGGTATCAAGAGCAAGTGACGTTGATCTGCCTCTTGCAACAGAAGATGTCCCAGCCCTTATGAAGAGATTCTCAGCCCAAGGGTTCAATGTAACTGATTTGGTTGCGCTTTCAGGTTTGCTTTCTTTCAGTTTAGTTATTGATTTGCATTACTCAAAGATGTTTAATTTTCTAAAAGGAACACCTTAATTGGAATGAACAAAATCTACCACAATAAGAACTATAATATGATCATGAATTTGTCTGTATTAAAAGTTAAAACAATGCTCCTGAAGCAGCAATCAATACTAATTAACTGCGATAATGAATTTAAATCACTAATTTCAGGTGGTCACACAATCGGTGCTACTAGTTGCTTCTTTATCAATTCACGCCTTTATCCGACGGTTGATGCATATTTGGATCCCGGTTTTGCTAGCCAACTTGAGGGCACATGTCCTTCAGCTATGAACCCCAATAATTTTGTCTTCTTTGATCAAACTGTGACAACCTTCGATAATAACTACTTCTGGATGCTACAACAAAAGAAGGGTGTCCTTTTCTCGGATAGTGCCTTATACTTTGAACAAGATTCAATGACCATAGTTGACAGTTTTGTGACTGATCAAAATGCATTCTTCACTGCATTTGTCGAATCCATGCTGAAGCTTGGAAGGTTAGGTGTGAAGACTGCTGCCACTGGCGAGATACGTGTGAATTGCACCTCCCCTAATGGAGTGTGATCTCTGTTTCATCACATCGTTGCATTTTTGTTTGACTGATTATATGTATTTAACTATTTATGTCTTCTTTCGATCGGTAAAAGTTGTTTTACTGCTCTCTTATGTATGTATCACGAGAGCAGAGCCAAGATTTGATATTACTTATAATGAGTATATTGATTAATATTATCATTGTTGTTATGTTTATATAGTAGCAAAATATACTACAGTATTAGCCCTCTCTCCACCAGAAGATGGTTTGTATTATTTCCAGACCGTCAATTATATATGCTCACAGTCACAGACCGGAAGGTTGACAGGATGCAAGTGCATCTCAGCCCAATAAAATAGTAGCCTTAGTTGAATTTCAGGACCATATCAGCCCATAACTATATTCAGATGTCTTTTTTGTTAGATTTATATTATTTTCAGATGTCATCTCTAAATTTTTATAGCTTTACTGAAGTGGGGCACTCGGGCAGCGGGCCTGCGGCTGCCTGTCCTTCAGAATCTATTGACCATTCAAAAACAAGAGCTGATAAGTGCAATCAGAGTCTAAGACAATCACGCAATCAGATTTCGAAAATAAAAAGATGCGTCACAAAAAATGAAAAACGCGCTCACCAGCATCTCTTATTCTCCCCAACGCGTCACCTCCTCTTCCCTCCCTTCTCTTCCCAGGGCATCACCTCCTCTCCCCAGCGCATCACCTTCGCTTCACCTCCTCTCCCCCTCCTTTTTCTTCCCAGTGCGTCACCCCTCGCCTCACCTCCTCTCCCCCTCCCTTCTCACTCCCTCTTGCTTTCTCCTTATGTCCTATCTCTCATCTTCTTCCTTCTTCTCTCCTCTTCTCCACCTTTCTCTGTCTTCTTTATCTTTTCTGAACCTCACCTTTTTATTCTTCGCACCGTTATAAAATATACTCCCTTATCAAAATAAAAATACTCCCTTATTATTATTTAGTTACTCCCAAACAATAACCGAATCAGATTTGAATATTATTTATGCATATTATTTACTTCCTTAAACGTACATAATTTACTCTCTTTTTCGATATTAGTTACTCCCTTAAATGAAAATACATATTTATACTTATTACATACTCCCATCTCTTATACTTATTTACTCCCTTATAATATTTATTTACTCTCTTATAGTTATTTAGTTACTCCCTAACAATAGCAGAATCAGATCTGAATGTTATTTACTCCCTTATATGTATTAGATACTCCCTTATAGTTATTTAGTTACTCTCCAAAAATAGCAGAATCAGATCTGAATATGTATTAGATACTTCCTTATTATCATTATTTACTCTCCTATAGTTATTTAGTTACTCCCAAACAATAGTATAATCAGGTCTAAATGTTATTTACTCTCTTACATATATTAGATACTTCCTTATAAATTATTATTTACTCCCTTATATTTATTTAGTTACTCTCAAACAATAGCAGAATCAGATCTGAATGTTTTTTTTCTCTTCTCACCCTTCTCGATCTCTACTTTTTTTCTTCTTCATATATCAGATCTGATCACTTTTCTTTTCTCTCTCTATTCGCAAGATAAGTACTTACTTGAGCGTCCTGCCTTGTCATGGTTGTGGTGAGTATCGATTGAGGCTAGGCAAATGAGATGAAGGTCTAGATCAGGGTGAAGGACGAAAATGTGAGGCAGTAACTGGGATGGGAACGAAAGTGGAGGAGACGGAGGTTTGAATCGCAGTGGAGGAGAGAAGGTGAAGAGGAAAGGAGGAGAGGCGCATGGATGAAAAGGTACGAAAAATAAAGGAGAGAAGAAGGTGAAGAGGAGAGACGCGTGGGTTAAATGGGGAAAGAGATGCTCCAGATAAGGAGAGGGTGAGAGGAAAGAATCGTGTGAGGGTGAGGGTGAGGGTGAAGAGAGCGCGTGAGGGTAAGGGAAGGGATGCGCGCTTTTCTCTGATTGCTTGATTACTTAAGACTCTGATTGTCTTAAGTAATTCTCTTTAGAAACTGAATACTGGATACCGTTATCATTTTTATTACAACACTTTATTGTTGATACTTGATAGCGTCATCTCAAGATTGTTATCCTATATTCGACAAATTAAATTACCTAATGCAGTCCAAGCCTCATATTATTTCCGTGTCATATTATTTTAAATTAAATTTTAATTGTTGAGGTGAAAGTGACTATGTACCCAGTAAACCACGGATATTCACTTCTGGTTGTTGTAAAAACTTTGTTTCGTTACTTAATGAAACGGGTAATACCTACTACTTTTTTTCTTTTTCTTTTTTTTTCAAAAATGATACGCTCTTTTCAAAAAAAAAAAAAAAATTTCATCCAATTACTTAGTTTAGATATTTAGCCGTCAATCAATTAATCTTTTTTATATTTATTTATGTATATATATGTGATTTGGACTAATCAAAATTCGTTGATAAAATTGAGTGGGTTTAAACAATGGATCATTTGTCTTTTAACTAGAAGTGGATAGAAAAACATAACATTAAACAGACAACGCATTTCGCATGTTCCGCTTTCTTCATCCAGAGCTTATTTTCACTAGGGTTAGACATCGAGCTTCGCTCGATATGAAAATTTTTACTAATCTTTTATTATCAATTACATGCAAACAACCAATATTCATTCTATGAAAATATTTTCAAACTTTATAACTTATTATTATTTACATTGATTATTTTTATATATTGTGAGCATCGAAGAGTAGCAAAAGTAATAAAATAAGAAATTAAAAAATATATTGCTAAATAAATTTGACTTCGTAGAACTTGGAAAGGATTAAGATAATACAACAATGCTATTTGTTATTATATTCTTCTTCAACATCTTCATTTGTAAGAGCCTAAAAGGTAGTGGCTCCATCTCCATAGAGCGATCTTCTTATTTCAAGCTGTGGTGTCTGGTGGTTATACCGTAGGTTGACTTAATACCGCTAGAAGAAAATTGCATAATTTTATTGCCTCTCCATTAATTGGCTTTGTGCCCTTGAATGGACAAAGTATACTTCAATACTGCCAATTATATAGACGAAATGAAATTGTAACTGTAATAATTATGGCCATTATTAGCATTAAATATATTTATTGATTGCAACGATCAGGGAGGTTACAATAAATACCTAAAATGGACTGTCACGTCTCGTAGCTTTCCAAAGATATTTATATGTAATTAGTAATACGTAACGAAAAGAACATGATTAAATGATTAAATATTAAATCACATGTGAATCCCTATGGCCATCTTTCATGGACGCACACAATGAATTTTTAATTACTCAAAGAAACGTCTTCTATTCCTGCACATTAATTACATTAATACGAATTACTTGAATGCTCATGGATCTTATTAAATAAATAAATATTAATCAAAACAAAATCTAGACGCTATGAGACTATAGAATTATATATATTTGTTAAATAAATAAAAATTACTTCAACTGATCTTTGTGTTGTACGGGCAACTAAATAGGGTTCAGACTTGGTATGTTTCTTTTGGTTCAGAGAAGTCTCCCTGCAGTAAACTTGTTCATTAGAGCACTTTCAGGTCATCACCGATCAAAGGACCAAGATCGAACAAAATCCAGACAGACAAATTAATAAAGTGTAAAATGCATCCTAATAATGACACTAATCACACATAAAAGTCGGAACAAACAGGAGTAAATTTAAGAAAAGCAACTTCATCAAAATTAACCAAAATGACAACAATTGACAAAGATAATTAAAAGTTATGTGTAACTGTACAGTGTTTTATTTTTGGTAATTGACATCAAAATTAACCAAAATGAAAACAAATGACAACCATTATTGTACAGAGTTTTATTATTTTCAAATACATATTATGTGTAATTGCACCGAATCAATTGCTACTTAAACTTTAAATTTTTGCAACTAAAAGTTAACAAAACCTACTGATCGATCATTACTTATACAATTGGTACTCTAATAGAAATTCATCCTACTTTTTTTTTTAAAAAAAATTATATTGCTTTTTCTAAAAAAAAAAAATAGAGTAGTCAGATATATTTTGATTCGTAGGACCTCTTTTAGTGTCAAAATGAGTGTTCATATGTAGATTAAAATTGAACTGATGAGTGTTTCTGTTATCGTACCAGTATAAATTGAACTGAGTGTTTCTGTGATTCCACCAGTGTAAATTTATACTGTAGAATAAAACTTGATAAGAGATCATTTAGGAATTAGGATAAATCAATGAAATCTCTATATTTCTCCAAAGATACAGAACAATGGCCTTTTAAAATTGTAAAATCAATTTCATTGTAGATATTAATATTATAGATAGAGAGATAGACGAAGCTAACATGTTCATGTCATGCCTCATCCAACTTGATTGTAACTAATTCTTTCAAGTTTTTCTACTAAATCTATAAAACACTAAATTAAAAAGTATAAAGTAGAATTATGAGATAGTAGTATACAAATTAAAAGCACGAAAGCATACACATCAGGAAAAGGGATGATAGCATATACAACAGGAAAAGGGAATGGAGAAGCGTACACACCAACCCTAGATGAAATATTGATTAAATTTGGAAAATTGAAATTAAACCACGGGAACTATTTTTCTCGTATAAAAGAGAAGCAAACAGCCATCTTTGACATGTAATAAGTTGAAAGATTTGCTATAAATAATGTTAGTTTTCATGATATACATTGGACTCAATTAAAATGAGATTATATTTTTCTTTTTCTATAAAACTTCATTCTTGTTAAGCTCGGTACATTTCATGTTAGATTCCAGAAAGTCCAAAGAAATAATGAATATCCAACAACAAAACATATAGATCAAAGATAGAGAAAGAGGTATGTGACTGATATAACAATATTGTTGTTAGAAGTGGTGGTACTAAATTAATATAGATTGGTACATTAGTTAGCTGTATCTCTTTAACATATTTAAACATGAAATCACATATTCTTGTTTGAATCCAAGTTACGAATAATGTTATTTGCCAAATTGTATCAATCATTACCAAATGGCTAGTACATGCCAAGCAATAAAAGCATAGTTTTGAATTGCTGGTTCAAAAAATTACGGTAGCAAATAAAATTTTCAGTGAAACATGCATTTTAACCAAAGCCATCATAATTCATAGGTCTTTTCTTTGTTAAATTACTCAAGAACTGGTTTGCTTATTCCATTACTTGAAATTCATCAGCTGCTTGAGCATGATTGTTTTTGCCATTCGTGAAACCTGGCTAAGCAGGAACCCCACGACTGTGTAGAAGTATAGTTTGGACAATTAAGCAAAAGTCAGGATTACCTCAACGGCTCTAGCAGCTTCGATGGCTCACCATCCCCTTCACTCTCGCAACGGCGCAGCCGACTATCCAGTGCCAGAAAAAGTCTATCGAAAGGGCACCAGAAATTGTTTCTTTGGAATTTGCCTATATCCAGGGTAATAAATTCTGTAAACTAAAATTCCCAAATTTACTTTTGAAAACAAAATAAAATATTCGTGTTATTTTTAATAAAAAAAATTATTTACTCAGAAATTTTAATAAGAAAAAAGGAAAAATATTTTTTTTAATAAGGAAAAAGTCCCAACGCGATATTGGACCGCGTACGGTTCCTGGCTCCTAACGCGGTCAACGACCGCGTTAGGAGGCCGAATCTTTTCGATTTTCGAAATTTTACCGTTTTCTCTGCTTTTTCGCTTCGTCGTCTTCAAGAGGGAGAGAGAGAAATACAGAGACGGAGAAAGAAGAGAGAAAAGGGAGGAAAAAAAAGAAAGAAAGAAGAGAGAAAAAAGAGGAAAAAAAAAGAAAAGAAGAAGGAGAGAAAGAGAAAGAGGAAGAAGGAGGAAGGAGGAAGAAGGAGAGAACGGCCAACGTCGGAGGAAGAAGGAGGAGAAAGGAGGAGACGGCCGATTTCCGACGAGTTCGAGTTCGATCGATTTCCGGCGATTTCTAGAGGTAAGTTTTTTTTTTATTTCATTTTTTAGAATTTAATTAGAGTATTTTTGATATATTATAATTGTTGGAAATAAATAGGAAATTGTGGTATATTGCAAATAAATAGGAAATTGTGTAAATAGAAAATGTGTATGATTTATGTGTAGGAATTGTGTAGAAATTTTTGTGTAGGAATTGTGTAGGATTTATGATTTGAAAATGTGTATGATTTATGATTTATTTGATTGGATGAAAAAATTAGGAAAATGAAGATTTGATGGAAAATGAAATTTTTGTGTAGGAATTGTGTAGAAATTTTTGTGTAGGATTTATGATTTAAAAATGTGTATGGATAATGTTGCAAATAAAAATGTGATGCAATATTGAAAATGTTTATGGATATTGTGGTATATTGTGATTGAAATTATTTGTGTAGAAATTTAGAAAATTATGAATTATGTTAATATTAAATATGTTATATTTAATTATTATGAATTATGCAATATTAATTATGTTATATTTAGAAAATTATGAATTATGTTAATATTAATATGTTATATTTAATTATTATGAATTATGTAATATTAATTATGTTATATTTAATTATTATGAATTATGTTAGTATTAAATATGTTATATTTAATTATTATGAATTATGTAATATTAATTATGTTATATTTAATTATTATGAATTATGTTAATATTAATATGTTATATTTAATTATTATGAATTATGTAATATTAATTATGTTATATTCAATTATTATGAATTATGTTAATATCAAATATGTTATATTTAATTATTATGAATTATGTTATATTTAATTATTACAATAGATGAGTTCTCCACACAACGAGGCTGGTCCATCCAGTCCTGCACACGACGCTCCGATTGATCCAGCCCCACGTGTTAGACGGCGGAAGCGTCGCACCGGTCGTCCGAATCCGTACAACGTGAACCCTGTGGAGCGAGCACAAGACGTTGACGGACAGATATTGTTCCTTACTCCCGAGGAGCATATTATTGGAGTGCCTGTTGAGGAGGTATACTAATTAAATATTTCAATATATTAAATATTTAATTTAGATTTAAATTAGTATTAAATATATTAGTATTAAATATATTATTTAATTTGCAGCGTGAAAGATGTTTAGATTTGAGATCGCACAAGCGTGAGATCGTGATCGACAAACGTATTGATGGACGTTTGCAGAAGCTCGGCCTGATTCACATCTCGAAAGTAAAGCATGTCAATGCGGATATTGCTTTATTAAAAGCATTGGTAGAGTTTTGGCGTCCAGAGATGCATACATTTCACTTTCCTGTGGGCGAGATGACTGTTACGTTGCAGGTAAGAATCTGTTTGAATAAATTTTTCAATTTATCCACTATAAACTAATGTAATTATTGTGATAATTGATGGGTTAAATCATTATCAGGATGTGAAGTATCTGTATGGTTTGCGCACAGTAGGCAAACCTGTGACAGGGAGCACGACGGGAGTCCAGTTTGATGATCAGGTCAGTGCGCAGTTATTTGCCACTGCGAACTGGGCTAGGGAAAAAACGTAAGTTCAATGTTAATTAATTCTTTAAATGTATGATTTATTATTTTCTGATCTGTAAATACTGACAATTATGTAAATGATAATGTAGGGGCAATAGACGTAATATTAGATTGAAGTGGTTGCGAGAGAATTGCTCCAACTGGCCTCCTGTTGGAGCTTCTGATGATGAGCTCGATCGTTACACACGTGCGGTGGCGATGGAGCTCTTTGGGACTCTGATGTTTCCTGATATTCTGCAGGATTCTGTACCCGCATTTTTGTTGGATCTCGTAGCGATATTAAATTAATTTCATTTAATTTCATAATCATTTCATTTCAATATCATTTATAATATTAGTTAAATCATGAAATGTTAATTAAATCATTTGTTAATTCTCAAATTTATATTTATGTCATTGTTATGAATATAAACTGAAATTTGTGTTGTTTAATTAATTTGCAGGGAAATTTAAATGAAGACAAAAACTGGAACTGGGGAGGTGCGGTCCTAGCATGCCTGTATCATTCGCTTGATCGTGCTGCACTGCGATTCAAGGTTGTGACGGGACCTTGGATGCTTCTAATGTTTTGGGCATGGTCATATATTTCAGTATGTCGACCGAGTCTTCCAGATGAGCCATTTCCTGGATTTGGCCAGCCTGATATAGACTCGTGCCCGCCGTTTGGGAGGTATAATTTTTCATAAATTTAGCTTTAGTTTAATACTCATGGCTTTAGTTTAATAATCATGCGCGACATTTTGTTTAATGTTTAATTTTTTGCAAAATTACAGGAAATTTGCTGAAGGTCGGTCATTTTCGAAGAACACTCATCGTGGGACAGTTGAGTATGCACGGGACCACTTGGCGACATTGGAGGTAGAAGATGTCAATTGGTTACCGTACACAGATGACCGACAGAGTATGCCACGAGTAGCCCAGTTGCAGTCGGTATCAGATTATGCTCGGATGCCGCTGATTTTTTTATCACATAGTGGCATACTATTATCCGGAGCGTTGCAGGCTTCAGTTCGGATTATATCAGCTTGTTCCACCACCGCTACCTCTGGTTTGTTCTTATATGCTTAAGATTGATTTTCATTTTAATTAATAAGTTGTATATTATTTTAATTAATAAGTTCTATTTTTAATGTAACAGAGTTGGCACATGATGCGCAACTACATGAATTTCCAACGCAATTCTTTTGCTAATCCGGATTGGAGTACTATTTTTCATGCGGCGCATGCAGCGTGGAGTGATGAGGCATTAGCTGCGCTGCAGATCGACCTTCGACCTTGGACAGATGCTGATTCTTTGAGGTAGTAAAAATTAATTATATTTGTTATTTAATTTCAATCGTTGGTAATTTAAGTTAATTTTTAATATTAATTAACATTTCAAATTTGGATGATTAGGTATTTTCGGTGGTTTTGGAGATGGGGAGGATCGGAGCTTCCTACACCTCGCGAGCAGGCCGAGGCACGCATCAGACGTAGAGGTGATGTTCCGATCAGTCAGAGACAATACGCTCCCATGGGGTCCAAACTGCGTAATATGGTATTGACTGATTGATTAATTTATTTAAATCAGTTTCTATTTAATTGTTTTTATTTGTTTTCTAATGAATTATTATGATTTTAATTTTATAATGACTGATTAAGATTTTATTTATTTATTTAATGCAGGAAAACAATGCATTGAAGAATGCGGTTCATGCAATAAGCCTCCTTGTGAAGAAGGGATGCAGAAGAATTGGTAAGGCAATCCTTACCAACTGTCGATCCCAACTTCGAGATGCATCTATGCCGTTCAGGATCGAGGATCTATTGGAACAGCGGGGGCTACCAACGAAGATAGAAGACGTACCAGATTCTTCGGAGGAGTCCCAAGAACCGCAGACCAACTTTGAGGCTGAGGATCTCGTCAATCCGGTATGTATTATTTGTAAATAAATATGCATTAAACATAATATTATAATTAATTTTATTGATGATAGTTTTTTTTCTATCTTAATAGGATGGTGGTCTAAATACAGGACGATTAGACGACATATTAGGACCACCCAGGGGTTCTCATTCCCACGTAGATCCTACGCCGGTGACACTTTCTGGTCCTACTCCCACACAGGATGCTGGTCCATTGTCATCGACCTCTCAGTTTGCCGGTATGTGGCATTGACCCCACCGGCATTTTCAGTGGCTACATGCCAGGATACCAGCCACCTTTTCCCCCGTTTGGCCAGACTTCTGCACCGTTTAGTACGTTCGGCCAGACTGCTCCACCGTTCACTATGCCAGCATTTGGTACGCCATATAGCATCCCTTCATTTTCTTCGCCATTGGGTAGTATAGGAGGGGGAGAGTCCTTCACTACCTTACTACAGACCGCCACGTACGAGGGTGGTCAGGTTGTTGGCGATGAGGAGGGTGATCAGGGCGGTGACGAGGAGGGTGCTGAGGATGACGGCGGTTCTGAGGAGGTGGACGAGGAGATTCAGGCGGAGGATGAGTCAGTTACCCCTTGTTTGGCTGAGAGAAGAGAGAGACGAGTAATTAGGAAACGTGAGAGATTTTCGCCTTCTGGACGTAGGAGGTAGTATGTTATTTATGTTATGGATGTTATGGATGTTATGGATTTGTATATATTGTGATGTATGTTATTATGTTTTATATCATGTATGTGTAGTTTATGTTGCTTATTATTTTTTATTGCTTGTCCGTTGCGACTTGTAGGCAATATTCGAAAATAATATTACGACGCACGTACATCTAAAATTAAATGCGAATGAACAACGTTTCATGACCGTCAATAGGATACTTTATTGAATCTAATCATCAAATAAAATATGATGCTCCTGATCTAGACCAGACTAATATAAATAAATAAACATGTTGACAAACATGTTTATTTGAGAACCATGTGAGTAAACAATTATCAACAATAAAAAGTATAATAGTATAAATTTATAAATTTATATATGTTCGTGATAACTATCTCATATTTATTTCACATGAAATCATTTCACATGAAATCGTATAGTTTAAAAAATGAAATAAATGAAATCTTATATTTTAATAAAAATAAGATATGTAAAAAAGAATTTGAAAAAATTAAATACGTTATAAAAAAATGTAGAAACAAATAAAAAAATTTAATAAAATCAAATAGATGAGTTTATTAAAAATTTAATAAAATCAAATTTAATAAAAATTAAATACATGATTTCGTTGTTTAATTAAAGTTTGTTTATTTTAATTATTGCCTTTAATAAATTTGACTATAATAATTGTACATGTGTTGTGACATGAAAAATCATGAGGAAATGAAGTCATAAGATTGTGAAAGAAATAAAGAAAGGATAGAAAAATACACAAATCCCTCATGGTAAATTTCTTTCTAAAAAAAAAAAGAAAAAAAGAAGAATGAAGAAAAAGGAAGAAGAGAAAGAAACGGTATAAGTGAGATGTGCATCCTGAGCCATGTGTATACACTTTGGTACACAAAGTTGTCTACAAAAATACAAATATGAGAAGGAAATAAGGAGGAATAAGAAGTGAAACAGAAGGAAAAATTAAACTCCAACGCATGAACTACCATTCTCCAGTGTAAAGGCAAATGGAGACGTAACAGATGAATTTTCAAAAATTCCCTCCGTTGTAGGGTCAAACCTACGTACGCTTGTCTCTGCGTACACCAAGTGTGGATAATAATACCAACACTTAGCGGCGTACAAAGACCAAATTCACACAAGAATGATAAGAAATGTCGCTGAAGTAGAATGCTGGGTCGAAATTGATCCTTTGGCGAGGAGAAGGTGAATGAACGTGGAGTGCCACATGTAAAGGAAAACTGGGCTGATGAATTTGTGAAGAAGAGCCGGTGTATGATACGCCAAGAGCGGCCAAAATAAAGAAAGAAGAGGGGAGGCGTTTCAACAGAAATCTGTTGAGGAGAGTCCGTTGAGCGAAAACCGCCGGGCTTCTAGCGAGTTCCACGGCCAATCAGAGCAGAGAAGGCTTGCCTATATATAGAAGAGCTCGAGGAGAGAGAAAAGGAGAGAAGGAAGTCTGGCATTTCCACCATTTTTGTTTCACACACACAAAAAAGCTCAAGGAGCATTTCCACAAACACTTAGAGAGTGAGGTTTGTAAGAGAAATTGATCGAAAAATAGTAAGCTTTGTAGCGAATTGTACAGAGAAGTTAGGTAAGATTGACGATTTGAATCAAGGTTTGTTAGAATCTTGTAAGAATTGAGATTTGTGAAGTGAAATTTCTTTGAATCTGTTTTAGCTGAACTTCTCTCCATTTCTTGGAATTCTTTTCAAAATTGATTGCTTCGATTCTTTGATTTCCCCTCTAAACTTCTTGAATTAGTATGATTTGATCGCCTTCTTCACTCTCTGTTGAGTTCAATCTCCTGCCATGGTCTGAAGCGTAGCTCAGCCATGGCGGAGAAAGAGCCAATTTCTTGTTTCTCCTCTTCTTCTTTCAAAGATCTTCACTGTTTTGCTTAATTCTCCTCTTATAAAAACTGAATTTTACAAAAAATGAGGTGTAATTGAATTTCTTCCGTCTTCTTTGAACTCTTTCCAAAAGTCGAGTTACTTGACGTTGTGAGATCCTTCATCCCTCCATCTCGAACTCTCTCTCTTTCCAGCCATGGTCTGAAGCGTAGCTCAGTCATGGCAGGATGAGAGCTAGTTCATTGACTTCCAGCCATTCAATTTCCTCTTGTTTAATTTCTGGATTTCGTCTTCATCACGGTCTGAAGCGTGGCTCAGTCGTGGTGAATCGAACATCTCCTTTCTTTTGCTTACTCCTCAGCCATGATCTGAAGCATAGCTCAGTCATGGCAGGAGAAGAGCTACTCCTAGGTGCCCCATGGATATTTGTAGCATAGCTCAGTAGCCATGGTGTGATACCTCAAGATCGCCTTCGTCTCCTGTGGGATCTGTAGCATAGCTCAGTCACACTTGAGATGAAATTTGAACACAAGCTCGATTATACATCATGTATGTGTCTGAAGCATGGCTCAGTGCATACGAGATAAAAAAAAAAAGAGTTAGTGTTTATCACCAGTTCAAATAGTCTCTTTGAATTCCTCAATTACATTCTGACTTAATTCCTCTACATGTATAAATCTGAAATTGATGCTTTGTCCGAACTATTTTACATAGCTTTGATAGTTAGAATAACTTTCGATTACTCTTAGACTTGAACCAGGTGAGTACAGTACATGTACTTGAGAAAGGTGCTAAAGTATATTACAATTTGTGTGAACAGTTACACATTGAGCTTAAGTTTTAGAAATGTTAAGTGCTGGTAAGTCAATTTGCTGCATTTGGGTAAGTCAAAGCAAAAACCTTCTCAAAACAGTAATAAAGTTATGTAAAATTGAAAACTTAAAAAATATAAAAGTTGTAAATTTGTTTACTCCTACCACCAGTAGTGATTTGAGCATCAAAAACAAACTTGTTTAAACTCAATTGAGTCTTTAAATTGAGTAGAATTGCTGCAATTTCGCTTGTGTGTAAAATATGAAGAGTCGAGTACTGTGACTTCTATGCATGTGCTTCTCCCATCAAATGGAATGAACGCAAGGCAAACTGAGCACGTTTATGTACTATCCCTACTACCATGATGCTAGAGAAACCCTAATTATAGAACTTAATAGTCGTAATAGTTTGGATTTTACTGGAAGATATTCGACAGCAGCTCTGGGAAGACGAAGTCGATTCCTAAAAATTTAAATATACTTTGATCCAATTGAGAGTCCTTCCTTCTTCTTCTCTCTCTCTCGACTCTATTGAACTGAAGCGTAGCGACAAAGACGGCTTACATCGACGGCGACAATGTCACCTAATAGTTCAGGGACTAAATTGCATAAATGACAGAGAAGTAATCCTTTTTCTTGGCCAAAAGACTGCAACGCAGTCTCAGCCAAAGCCACCACTGTAGTCTCAATCATTCCGCGAGTCTAACGGACCCTCACTCACCGTCGATGGCAGTCTGAATCACCGGAAAGGTTTCTGTCAGGGACTATTTCGCGAATAGAATTAAAGAAAGGGCTGCGTAGTAAATTTCCTTTTCGACGACGAGTCTCAGCGCCAAAGCCTGGCGGATCTTTTGTGGCCAAACAACGTGCAAACTTGTCAGAGACCCACCACACGAAGACCAAACGGAAAATAATGCGTTTAAACGCGTTATCTCGACGCTGCCGACGTGTCGCCCCTGCTGCTGACGTGGACCAATAGGAAAATTAGAAATTAGCCAAAACTTTAAATATTTGTTAAAAATAGTGAGAAACTCAGAAAAATTCAAATAATATATCCATAAAATCCTAAAAATCAGTAGAGTCTAAATTTACTGATATTTTGGTATGAAATTATATCAAAATGTGCTCCTTTTGTATTTTAAAAGTATTTTCTTTAAAATTGAACTTTATTAATTGCCAAAACTGTGTAAATTCACCAAAATTAGTAGGAAGCTCAGAAAAATTCAAATAAAATATCTATAAAATCCTAAAAATTCGTAGAATTTAGATTTACTCATACCTTCATATAAATCTTCCAAAATGTTAACCTTTTTAATTTTTGAAGTATTTTTGCTATAAATTTGAATTCGATAAAAACAATAAACATAATAAATCTCAAGTAAATTTTCTAAACAAAATTTAAATAATTTCAATATTAAAATAACCTTCAAATGACTATTTTCCAACTAAATATTTTCAAATAAGTATTTTCAAAGTGTAAAAATGAATTTTGAAACATTTAAATTTCTAAAAGTCAAAATAAAGAAAAATAATAAAAATTACTAAAACCTAAAGAGAAACATTAGAAAATTAAAAGTCCAAGTGCGATGTCCAAAATCAAAACCAAAACCTTTTCAAAAGAGATAAGTCAATCTGCAACGGCTTACGCAATCCTAGGGATCAAATTTAAAAATCCCTTTACTCTTACAAGTTATCAAGTAATCAAGAATTGTAACATTCAACTTAGTTTCCCCAAGCTACCAAATAGCCAGGAACTACCAAATCAAGGTTTTCTAGTCTTCCAAATCGCCAAATGACCAAGACTTAGTTTCCCCAAGCTACCAAATAGCCAGGAACTACCAAATCAAACTTTCCTAGTCTTCCAAGTCGCCAAATGACCAAGACTTAGTTTCCCCAAGCTACCAAATAGCCAGGAACTACCAAATCAAGCTTTTCTAGTCTTCCAAGTCGCCAAATGACCAAGACTTAGTTTCCCCAAGCTACCAAATAGCCAGGAACTACCAAATCAAACTTTCCTAGTCTTCCAAGTCGCCAAATGACCAAGACTTAGCCAGGAACTACGAAATCAAACTTTTCGGACTTATAAGTCGCCAAGTGATCAAGATGTAGTTGTAGTTAAAGTGTTTTAAGTGTCCTCAATTAGGTCCCGTTAATCAGGTTTGGTACCGTTAATTGAGTCTGATTTAAGTCAAAAGAGTCAAAGTCTTTTATATTCTCAATTGTGCCCCGTCAATTAAGTTTGGTAACATCAATTGAGTTTAGTTTAAATCAAAATAAATTGAGATAACAACTTTTCTAGCCTACGACATATAATTCCTCGAATCCCTTAATCAGAGGTTCTCGTGATTCGTCACGGGGTAATTAACAATAGGGGCTTGCGCCTATTGGAAGGAAAGGATCCACAAAATTAATAAACCCTCATGAGAATAGATTCTTGTTAATGTTCTCTTGTCGTCAAGAAGCATTTCTATACTTGAATTTAAGCCCATGAGGGGTGAATCTAAGACTTATTCCCATTCTTGAGGAAACCCGATCATTCTTCGAGAAATGACGAAAAAGTCCACACAACATGTGATATTAATGTATAGTCTGAATGTATATCCCTGTGACATCTTCAAATAGGACAAACGTGCTCTAAGAATAGAACAGGCGTGCTCTGAGAAAGGATTATGATGGTCTGAAAAAGCTACGCGTGCTCTGAAAAAGTTGGCTGTGCTCTGAGAAAGAATTATGATGGTCTGAAAAAGTTTGACGTAGTCTGAAAAAGTCTGAAAAGTATCACGTGGAATTTAATTCAGACTTTTGGTACAGTACACCAGAGCTCCATCTATATAGAACTCCCCAGGTTCAGCCAAACAAAATAATCTCCAACTTCTTCGTAAAAACTTTACCACCATGGAAAAAGAAAATAGCTCAAACTCCAACAATACCGACAAAATTAATCCAAGTGAAATTGTGAAAGAGTTCTGGGGATCATTCTTCCATTCTACTCTCAACGACCAACAAAAACAAAGAGGGGAATGGACCGCAATGTGTCGTCAATGTTCTCAAACTTGTCAATACAATGTGCATGAACCGTACTATGACGTGCCCTTAAGATGGCATTACCTCGAGCACGTAAAAGAACAGAAGGAAAGAGAAAGGCCGAAGCGTTATGACTGGTCAGAGTACTTACCACCTAAACCGATACCCCAAGAACAGCAAACATGGCAGCCATCACCCTTCTCTATGGTTGAATCCATTTTTAATTTTCATGGAGACCACACAGTGATATGTACAAAGTGTGGTGAAATTTTCAATTACCGAGAAACCATCATGCGTGAGCACTACTCTGACCACAATCGCCGTGAAGCGGAAGAAACGAAAGCTCGGTACAGAGAGGCCGAAAGAAAAAAGAGGGAAGAACATGACAAACTTGTATCTGAGTATTGGTCTAGGAGAATAGAAGAGTCGCGAAAGAAAAAATTAAAAGAAGAAGAGGAGAAGGAGAAATGGCGAAAACAAATTCAGAACATGCAGATGCGCCATAGACTTGAAAAGGCAAAAAGAGAGGAAGAAAGAAGAAATGCAGCAAGATGTATGGCAGAGATAGAAAAACAAGAGGCTGATGCGACTTTCTGGAACGAAGCCGCTCATATGGCTGACAATGCCGGTGCCAGTAATCAACAGGACAAGGAAAATAAAGAGGAGGAACCATGGTGGGATGAAATTCTACAATATGTAGATAGTCAAAATCTATAAATAGATTTATTTTTAATTTTCATGTATTTTACTATTATAGTTTAGTAACTTAGCTATGTGTCGTTATAATGAATGATTTGCGATTGTTATTATTATTAGCTACGTGTCGTTGTAATGTTTTATTTTTATGGTTTACTAAGTTTTAATTTAAGTTTACTTTTGTGTATTAATTTTAAATATAAAATCATTAAGTAAATTTTCCTTCAATAAACATACAACAAAAACGTATAGGATTAATTTTAAACAATAAATACCAAAACACATGATAACAAAATAATTAATATTAAAGTTGTATTATAAAAATTATAAAAATAATATAATACAATATATTATAAAAATACATTAAAGATAATATATTGTACATTTGATGAAAGATAGAGTATAAAAATTAAAATATAAAAATTAAAGATAAAAGATGAAAGATACTAAAGCGGTCTGCAATTTTGAAAAAAAATTAAACAAGTGTTCTACCTCCTAACGCGGTCGTTGACCGCATTAGGGCCCTCTAACGCGTTCATTGACAGCATTAGGAGCCAGGAACCGTACGCGGTCCAATATCGCGTTGGGACTTTTTCCTTATTAAAAAAATATTTTTCCTTATTAAAATTTCTGAGTAAATAATTTTTTTATTAAAAATAACACAAAATATTCAATATTTTTATAGAAATTGTATTACATTCATTTATTCTACGAATAGCTCATTAATATATAAATTTATAATTCGATATCTTTATAAACCTGTTTGCCTCTAAAATTTGACAAATATTAAACAAGCCGATAGAAAGGGTCAAGATGCATGAGAGAACGCTCGTATAGAGCTACTCGAGAGATAATTGGCGATATTGGTTGATAAGTTCGACTTGAATCAATTTCAATCGATTTTGGGCTTAATCAATTCAAAAAGGACCTAAAATGATAAGGCTATATTACGACAATTCAGTCGGGCCCAAGTATCATGCAAATTCATACAAAATATGCGTGCAATACATGTGAAATACATGCCAAATACGTGTGAAATACGTGTATAAAATCATGCATAAATAAACAAATACAGGCCGGATTTTAATTTACTACAAATAAATTATACAAAAATCAGGCCATGGCGGCCCACAACAAACCCAACCCAAAATGGCTAATCGACTCGACCCAACCAAGTTCAACTTCCTACTCAACTCAGACTCGGATCAGACTCAGACTCGGACTCAACAGCGATCTGACTCAACGCGAACGCGAATCAGACGCGATAGCGTCTAAACGCATCAACCCAGACGCGACTCCGACTCAGTTTAAATCAAACTCGAGCTCCACACGTGGCAGCCTTTCATTGGATGCCACGATGGACCCCCACAGTTTCCGTTAAAGGAAATAAAGAGAAGAGAAAGGACAGACCCAGAGAAGAAAGCTTCTTCTCCGACGAAGGCCAAACCCCCCCGCCGCTACACTCAGCCGTTGCTCAAATCGATAGCACCGTTGGGTAGGCGATGAGCTCACGAGTGCAATGACACCAGACTCGACTGGAGGTAGTGCCTGAAATCGCACAATTCCGAGAGAGGGATTAGTACTCAAAGAAATGCAAACCAAATTCTCAAAAATTAAGTGAGAATTGACGAAGCTAGATACCTGAGAAGCTTCTTCGAGACTCAAGGAGGAGGTACGATGAGCAATTAGAGGTCAATTCGGCTTCAAACAAACTCTTGTGCCCATGGCCATGGCGGAGGAGCTCGAGTACTCACTGTGCAAGCAGTGGAAACCACTACAGCTCAAATTGTTAGTGGGAATCACTTCACAACAACTCTTAGAGCATGTTCATGCATAGAACAAAGGAAATGAGATGTTAGAAACTCTTATAGACACGGTTAATCTCTGAAATGGAGGTGTCCAGTCGATGAAATCACATTGAAACAGTTAACTGGAAAGGATTCACATCCTTCTCAGCCTATAAACTGAAAAGGCTTCTAGCCCTGTCTAAAACAGTGTACAATCGACTGAGAGAGCAATTAGAGAAAGGAGAGTGCACTGTGTCACTCCCAGTGGTCCTTCTCTCTTTCCAGAAAAATTAAAGGATGCATTGAACCAAGGCACAATACAAGATATGCTACAAGTGCTAAAGGATTGCTGCTTTAATGTTTCATAAACACCAAATCATCCCCAGTCACTCAAATACGTTTTGAGTTCAATAGATGGCCAGATCTCCACCAAATCAAGCAAGTTACGCATCTGTGCATGTATACAACCAGATATGAATGAAAGGCATAAGGATATACCTGAAAAAGGCTTCATGCGAGTCATTCCTGGGCCCATGGGCAAATCAGGCATTCTTGTAAACAGACAAAAGAATGATGCACATGAATCATAACAAAAGGCACAGTAAATGCCAAGTATACCCCTCTCAGCCCCTCTCAACTTGTTGCACAGATATTGTACAAGGAGTTGGCAACAAAAAATCAAGCAAATTACATGCTTACTAGAGATTAAATGTGCACAGAATACATGCCATTTCAATGTCAAAGTTACATGAGGCCTCAGAATTAAATCACAAGGCAGTGAGCTGCCTGATTGGTTTCATCATTGGCACATATGGGGGAGGCACCAAATTGGGGCAAGTCACAGCCAGTTTCACTGCCAAAATCAACATAAGCCACTTTGCATGTCAAATGTGAGCACAACTTGTCAAAATATGACAAGTGTTGACTCAAAACACCTGACTGCCAATAGATAAACCAATTTTTCAATATAAAGGCCACAGATGCTTTAAATAGGACCTAATTGAGTCTCATATGATATCATTGACCCAATTAGTCACTGCCAACCATCAATTAGAGCTTACACCAGCTATGTAGTTCATGTGTGAGCACCAAAATGACATACAACATGACAGGTGGCAACTCAAAACAGCAAGTAAGCACAAAGCTTGCAGCTACATAAAACCCAGTAAAGCATACATTGAAGGAGAATGATATCTCATCAATCCTTCATCAGTGGGGAATGTATCCAACACTCAGACATGCCCCCAGGCGCTTATGCCAACACAGCCAACATCCAATGGCATCAATTAAATCATGCCACCTGGATCAAGCAAAGAAAGCAAAATCAAATTAAATGGAGACACCAGATGAAATTTGAAGAATGGATAAGTAAAGAAATCAAACTTATCTCTTTCACACCTCAGCTGGATGAAGTGGAGCCACCATGCTGGCCCAGTGGGTCCCACAGGCAGCTACACTATCCAGAAACCACACCAATAAATCACCAGATGCAAACCACAACTAATCCAAGGCTAAGGCACCACTGGAGGGGATCATACACCCTCTAATGCACTGTCCAGCCTAGGACATAGCCTTCATAGCTATGCTAGCTGATGGAGATACCTTCACAAGGGTATCCAAACCATTGAGTCACCACAGACGATGGATTGATGTCACCTGTCCAAGCCAATTTTGCGCCAAATGACAACCCGTCTTCCAAGCCAGAAGAAGAAGGAACAACACCCACAGATAAGCATGACAAGTGGCCCCATGGCCCACCTGTCATGAAAATAACAAACACTAGTAAATTGAAGTAAACTTGTGCCAAATGGCCATTGCTACACACTAAATCCAGATGTCAAATGACTATTGGAGGATGTCCAAGAAAGTAGAGAAGCCCAAGTGCATGAGGACTTACAAATTGAGGCGGCAATGAGCAAAATACATCTCAGCCCTTCATCAACAACCAAAATTCTGAGGAATTGCCAAGTGGCAGCCTCAATCCAAACCCTAGAACACATCTACAGCTATAAAACAAGCTCTCCATCGACAGAAGAAGGGGAGGCAAAGTGCTATATTGAAACTCTGCCCATTTTGCAACTTAATTTGATTTTCTGTAAAACAAAAGAAATCTAGTTAGTTTTTATACAAGGTAATTGGCAACAATGTAGCTTTACAGTTTGAAATAAAGCTTTTATTATGTATATACTTATCTTATTCTTATGTTTATGCATCTTCACATCTATTTGCTTCTGTTCATGCTCAAATAATATGATTATAAGCATGTTTATTTTGAGTATGATTATAAGCATGCCCAAATAATATGATTATAAGCATGTTTATTTTGAGTAGTCAGCTTTGTTACATGAATTAAAGCATATATAATCATAATATCAAGTTTTCCTTGCATGAAAAACACAAAAGCATAATTAGTTTGGCTTCTGTAAATTCAACAAAGTGCAATTAAAAGTAAAAATATATATATAAAAAGGAAAAAAATTGTATACCTGCAAATACCCTCTTCTCCTTTCTGTGCAGCAACTAGGTGGCAAGCTAGAGGCAGCCAGAGAGGAAGCTTGAAGTGAAGAAGAGTACAAGCCCCTAAAGCTTGCTGTATAAGGGTCCTAGGGGAGCCATGCTAATGGGTGTGCTAGCCATCGAGCAGTCACTTTTGGCTTCCCTTGGATCCAGATTTTGAGCTCTCAATGGAGTATAAGTCAGTTCTAATGGGTGTACTTGCCATTGAGCAGTCATTCAGGGGCTGGTTTGTGCTCCAAAGTTCAGTGAGTTACCCAAGCCCTGTGATAATTATTCCCAGCTAGTATACTGTCCAAGATTCCACAAATAGAACCCATACTCCAATAAAATTGCCCCTCATAACCTTGCCATAGCCTCATACAAAGTCACCATGCCATACAACCATAGCCAAAGCCCTGTCAAAAATCCCAATTACCTAGTTATAATGCCAAAATTATACCAGAAATAACTAAGTAATGAAACACAATGATAGAAAAGACACCAAGCTTCCAACACAGTCCAATATCCCTTCCAGAACCAAATTGAGACCATATGACCACTTACACACCCCTTTCTATACCACATACAAACAGTCATAATGCCAAAATATAATTAGAAGCCACCAGATAGCCAAGTAATAGAAGACAGGTACCAAACACCTAAACCAGTCGAATGATCATCTCAAACGACCAAATCAAAGCCCATCCAATCTCAATAGACAGTGTTAGGGTTTCCTACTGCAAAGCCTACTCACCAATTACCCTCTACATGGCCAATTTGTGTCTAATTATCACAGGGAATTGAGTAAATCACGGCTCAAATCATATACAGAAAGTTCTAAGGGCATACCTTGAATTGATGCTCAAATCGACCCAAGGCACCTCTCTGGTTGCTCAAACATGCCGCCGATTGGCCCCACGTGGCTCAATTATGGTTGCGCAAGCACTGTCGGAAAATCCCAAATCAAACACAGCAACGTCTCTCCAGCCCTAATTAGCGAGAATCGACTCAATCGATCAGCTTAGGTGAGAAGAGGAGACTGAGACTATCCCTCTGGCACCTTTCGCCGACCAAATGGCCTCTTCTCGGCGGAGATCAAGTCGACCTCAGAGCTTTGACTCGAGTCAAGCTCTCGTCGAAAGAGACGAGGAAGAAAAGAAGAAGAAAGAAAGAAGAAAGAAGAGTGCATTGACAATTTGACTCGCACGAAACTTGACACAGATCGACGCCTCATGATCGCTTCCAACGGATCCTAGGCACAGAGCAGATGGACGCAGCGTACCACACACAGAGACGCTGACAGTGGGTCTCGCGATGTCAGAATCCAGACGCGTTCGGTGCATCAACGCGTGCGTGAACCAAGCGACTCAGTCGGCTCATCTCAACGCCTTCCTTAGATCTTTTGTGGCACCCTGCGTGTAGCGAGTCCCTGACAGGCAGGACACGGAACAGCAAACCTCCCAGCCAATCAGAATTTTCTAAAATTGCTGAAACTTCAAAAATGCTTTAAAAATAGCTAGAAGGGTCAAAAAATTACCAAAAAATACTAAAATGTTCAGAAAATTAAAAGGAACATTTTTGTATAACACTCCAACACCAAATTCCAAAAGGAAAAGGGAATTTTAATTATGCATCATTAATTTCCCTTAAAATGTCATTGAAAAAACATCTTAAAGACCCAATTGACATTAAAAGCACAAGATCCCTAAAAATTTAAGTGTTTTAACCACTTGGACAACAGGTACATTTGGACAACAGGTACACTTGGACAACAGGTACACTTGGACAGCAGGTACCCTGAATCACTTGGGACTGACATTCCCGGTGTTCAAGTTAATCAAGAGCCCCCTGGCCAGACATCTTTATCCAAGACTCAAAATATAATCCAGAAGTATCAAAACCAACACATATACAGGCTCAACACAGCTCTAAAGCTCAGAGACATCTAAACAAAATCCAGATTCCAAAGATAGCAAATTCAAGGAACTTGAAACCTCCACAAAGACAAAGCCAAACACATATTCAAACACCCAGACCCAAAAAACAAGTCTAGGACATAAATCCAAATCCAGGAAACACACATCCTCCAGAAATCCAGAAGTCCAAAACGTCTGAAAGCCGGGGCTTTAAAACTCAAAAGTGTTCAAAGTCTTAGAAAAGCAAACAAGACTAAAGTGACCTGAACTTCCTAAACATATCTTAATGCCAGGGTTTAAAACGCTTAAACCAGACCCTAAAATGCTAAAAGATTAAAAGTTCAAACACGTCAACAATCGACCGAAGCCGACACACGTTCAAGGACCGGAGTTTCTACATGTTAGAATACTTGGAGCTCTCAATATGCCCGATAACCTCAGCTTCGACACGTCGACAGTAAACTAAGTCTTAGATACGCCGCAACACCGAAGATCCAGCACGTTCAGTACACCAGAACTCCAAAACGTCAAGAGGCTAAGACTTTACACGTTTATGTTTGTTTTCTCCAGATACGCAATGCGTCTTGTGTTAGAAAGTGTTCAATTTCGATTTTTGAGCCAACCATTTAGCCATAAACTCAATTAAACACAAGAGATTATGGTTTCAACATCATTCACAAGCATTTCAAGATGAGGGTAGGAGATTTATACCTCTCTTTGTGTAGCAACAAAGAGGCTCGAATCCATGGCATGGGAGTCGATGGGGTGCGTGCTCCACCACCTCCACCATCTATGACGCCTCAAGCCCACCAAGGAGCTAACCACGAGCTTCTTGAAAGTGCTAGCTTTCAAGAGCTCTTAGCTAATTCCCTCTATGAACCTCTTCTTCCTATTAACTATTTTAATAGAGGAGAAGAAGGAATGGAGCTCAACACATGAGCAAGAGAGGAAGAGGAAGAAGGGGGCAGCTAGGAAGAGAGGAGAGAGAGTGTGGATGGAGGCTAGGGCTTTCCCAAGAGGTGACCCATTTATATAGCCAACAATTCTCATCCTCTCTTTGAACTATTTACAAGTATGCCACTAGGGCTCTAGCTGAAATTAATAGGGCCATTTTGGACTACATCAAATGTTGCAATGGCCCAATAAACCATCCCATTAATTACTCCTTCATCCTTCCTCAAATCGGGCATTTAATTAATTAAATAACTAGAAGCCCAAATAGCTCAAACTAAATAAAGTGTGTTGAACATAATTAATTATTAACTCATTAATAATTAACTTTGGATTAGCTAATGCATTAATTTGTTTCCATATGATCCTTTTGACTTAATTAATTATAACGGTTCACAACGGTATATAATTAATTAATCAACTTATCATATTTCGCAACACTCACTGTTGTGAATAAACAAATAATGCACCGTGTGGTTAGAGTCCTATTTGTGCGACCCTATTGAGGATTTATGCTATGTTGGCCATGAAAATAAATCGTTATTTATTTCCAATAACCATAAGCGGTATCTAGCAACACTTTATGGTTCCCAATTCGCATAAATAGTGTACCGTTACAATATTTCAATCCTGCATAAGAAATAATAGTATTTCCTTGTCTGATTCTTATGTCACATGATATCATTGTATAATCCAAGATAAGAGTGTGTCATTCTTGCAGATTATACATCTCTTGATCTAGAGTTGATCGTCTAGTTTGCATGCATACGATCCAACTCCATCAAGGGGCCCAAACTGATATCATCACTCATTAAGTGTATTAATGAGGGACATACGGTTTTCTTGATGAACAACTTTTCCCCGCACAATTCAAGAGAACATAAATAAAGTCCTTATAGCAGCCTTTATCAGGAATTAACGTTAGACGATATTTATTGAACCTATCCTCATGTGGAAAAGGTGAACATCTCAAACTTAGAATCAAGCTTATATGAAATAAACAATGACACTTAACACAATCCATATGTTTATTTCATTGGGTCAAGTCCTGTACTATGTTCCAATAACATACACATATGCAATTAAGTTGGTAACTCCTTACCTATGATTTGTAGAACTTAATTATCACTTAACTTGCATACTAATCTTTTATGATAATTAATGTTCCTTGTTAATTATCAAGATTATGGACGATTTAGATTTATTATTGTCATTCTAATCAATGATCCACAGAGATCTACAATTCAGATCCTCAACCTGAATGATCTGTCAATAATAAACTCTAGGAAAAAATGATCAAATATCATCATTAACATAAACTAAGAAAATAAGTCATTAAATATTGACTTCTAGGACATAACTCCAACATCTTGGACATGGGGATAACAAGTCTAAAAATGATCTAATACCTAATCGGTTAATGATCTACCAGACCACATTCAAATACAGAAAGACTGCTTACACAGCCTTTAAAACATAAACTTTTTCTACCTTCTTCTTACATCACTGCTGCATGCCACATGCATTCATGTCATCATAGATATTCATCCTGTATTCACACTAACTGTCAGTTCACTCTGGGTGTGTTTGGATGTTATTGGAATAGGGAATAAGAATAAGGAATTTTGAAATTCGTGCTTGTCCCTATTCCTTATTCTTATTCCTTAGTTTTGTTGGTATAGGAATAAGGCCCGGATTTGGCCCAAATTCCTTATTCCTATGGTGTTTGATTTGACACCGGAATAAGGAATAAGGGGCTTATTCCTATCCAAAGCCTTATTCTCATGCATCCAAACACACCCTCTGTTTACAGAAATGGTTGCCCTAGGCAACCATTAAACAAGCTTGAATACATTTAATATGTCCAATATATTAACATTCCCGATCTAGAGGTTCTCTTGACTTGGTTCAGAGGTAATTAACAGTAGGGGCTTGCGCCTACTGGAAGAAAAGGACCTGCAACAAACAATTAAACTCTTGAAAATCCTGAGACCACGTCGGTATCCTCATCCTTTGTCAGGCGGGTATTGATGTTTGCGTCCTAGGAAGTTCGAGGGGTATCTGATCCGTATTTTTTCACCCCCACGGAGGTATCCATAAATCCTAACCGAGGTGCGGACCCGAAAAAGTGCGAGACAAAACCCCAATTGTCTCAGGCCCTTTAATTTGTCTTTATATTGGGCATGGTTTAAATAGCAAATATGGAACATGGAATTGTCCAACAATGATAATTTAGATAATTGATATATGTTTGATATAACATGAATAACAAACAATAACGCCAATCTCAGTACCTTTGTGCAATGGAGATCATAGATATGGGGTGGCTGCAATAGAGAAGCAGAAATGGACTGACGCTCTTGGTCGCTGATCTCAACTGTTACAAATGGAGAAGATGTGTTGGTCTTGACCTCAAATAGAAACCTCTGGCAAAATTTCCACATCATCCCCTTCCCTTTTTACTGGGTTTCTTTTCTAGCCTACCCAACTTGTTTGGGACAAAAGGCTTAGTTGTTGTTGTCCCCTTCCCTTTTTCTTCTCCTGGTCGGATGAGAGATGATGTTATATTGCTACATGTGTTGGATAGGGAAGAGAAATCAATGAAAATAAATACAAATTAGAAGATTCTCTGACTTTGGATTTTGGCTCTCGGTGTGTTCATCTCATATGCATCCAAGAAAAATCAAGAGATAATAGAGATTTATATAAAAAAAATATATTGAAAATCAAATCAAAGAGACTTGAACTCACCTCACATATGCCGTGGTCCAGAATTGGACTCACCAATAGATCCGAGTTCTCTCTGATCGATGAGCCCTCGACACTCTCCCCCTTTCTCTTTCTTCTTGCCCTCCATTTTCATTAATTGGAGGATCTCCCCACATGCACCACGACTCAGCTCCTCAAGCCCATCTCTCCCCTTTTCTATTGTCCATTTTATACGAATTACATTGGTAAAACTAATTATTGGGGTGAGAGGGATTGGCAGAGGAGTCAACATAGAATCGTTCCAATAGAAAAGAGGAGAGGTAATTAAGACTTTGAATTTTTTTTTTTTGTCCATCATCGATTCAGCAGTGCTCTAGGTATGGGGAGAAGGAAGCAATGGAGAGAAAAGGTGACATCAAGAGGGGAGGCGACGCAGAGTGAGACTATGAGAGCAACATCAAGAGGAGAGACATGGGAGAAGCGAAGAAGTTTGCAGAGGAGTTTGCAGAGGAGGGGGTTGATGAAGAAGCGTGGGTCTTTTGATGAGGTATCTGGGTATGGCGAGAAGGATCGGAGAAGAGGTAATGGTGATGCGGGGTTGGTGATGGTGTCGAGAGAAGGACCATAGGAGGGATTGAGGTGTGCGATTTGGCAGAGGCAGCGTCGGAGGGGTTTGGGAGATGATGAGGCGCAGGAATTTTTTTCTGAAAAAGAGAGAGGGACGATGAAGCGTGAAGAAGAGAGAGAGAGAGAGAGAGGATAATTGTGTTAGCGATTTATTAAGAGGGATTGGTTTGTTCTCTTCGCCAATCCAACGGTCTGCATTCCTAATGAGTACATCTGAGGGATAGGATCGTTTGTTGGATGATTAGCTTTAATGTAACATAGTAGGGTGATTAAACCCATTTAAATTAATTAGGGTAAATTAATAAACATATTAGAAAATATTAATTTATAAGAAAATCATAATTATAACATTTTTCATAAACAATTAAATCAAAAGTAACATAAAATCAACTTGAATTCGAAATCTTGGACTTTGTGTAAAATTTATAATTAGTATAAAATATTCTAGCAAAATCAAAGCTTAATTAAACATGAAATTTATTGTTAATTTGATTAAATCTTAATGAAATTTGGATTTAAAATCATTTAAACTGAGCTGCAACACCGAAGTTACAGAGTCGTCGCCACAGAGGATCCGGATGAAGCAAATCTGATAAAAAATCGGAAAACAGTTGGCTTCATCTCCTTCCTTCTCTTCTCTTCGCCCCTTTCTTTTCCGCTCCGTCGGATTTCCTCCGATTCTCTTCTTCGTCATCGCACCGCCTCGCGCGAAGATTGAAGTGGATCGAGTACGGCAAATCAATCAAGCTTGGCCACGGGATTGAGAGTGCCATCATTTTCCTTCTCCAATCTCGACCAAAGGGGCTACGTGTGAGAATCGGAGGAGGGGATTCAAACGATGAGATTCGGGTGTGCGATCCTCACCATTGATCTCTCTCTCTTCTCTTCCTTATTCTGGCTATAAAAACCTCAATTCCAGTCGGATTGAGGGTTGGTCGAAAAGAAAAGAAATTCCACAAAAGAAGAAAAAAAAAGAGAGAGAAGGAAAGGGAAGAACTGAGAACGGGAGAGAGAGCAATAGCTGAAGATCAAGGTATAATTGCCAACCTTACCATCTGTTTTGAGTTTAGACAAGTTGAATGGTTAATTAGATGAAATTCAGATTTAAGTTAATTACGGGTTAATAACTCTTATGTTAATATCTGATTTTGTGATGAGTTTCTTTGGGTTAAATTGATGTTTTGGAAAGGATGGAATCAATATTCATTATCAGAAATGAAATTCAAAGGGGTACATGGGTCAGTTTTGGGGAATTCGATTAAAATCGATGGAAATTGGGGTTGTTCTTCATGGCAGTGCTTAGGGGAAGTTTTAGGAAGTGAATTGAGGCGATTAGAGGCTTGGTACCAGCCTCAGGTACGAAGAACGTACCTCTGGTACATTACTGGCAAAGGGCGATGGGGTAACAGGGACTAGTTCGTGAAGAAAAGTGGGCTGAGGACTTAAGTGCAAAGAAAAAAGGACCTAAAAATAATTGAAAAGGATCTGTTTGTGAAGAAAAGGACTTATTAATAAATAAAAAGGATCTATTCGTGAAGAAAATGACTTATTGGTAAATAAAAAGGATTTATATGAAAAATAAATTAATTCAGGGACTTAAAAGAGAAAAGTCGTTGAAAAAAAAAATTCAAATTGGGCCGGTGTAGTTTGGGCTTCGGCCGGAAATAAGAGAAAAGAAAAAAAAAAGAAAAAAAAAAGAGAAGAAGAGTGGGCCATGGGCTTGCTAGTCTGGCCCAGTACAGAAATTGAAACAAAACCTATTATAATTAGGAATTTAATTAACAAATTTAACCAATAATTATGTTAATCAAAATGAATTATCATTTAGATTTTTAATTAATAATTTTCTAATTTTAGATTTTGAATTTATATTCCATTAATGATTTAAATTCTTAATAATTATATAATAAAATAATATATTAAAGAAATTATTTAAAATAAAAATAAAGGAATTAATTATTATATAATCAATTAAATAATAAAGAAAATACTAAGAATAATGTCATGAACATAAAATTATATAATTAATTAAATATAAGAAAGTAAATAAATAAAATAAATAATTAAGAAAATAAGTTAATTAAAATAAAATAAAAATAAAATAAAATAAAATAAAATAAGATAATAATAATTAAATTACTGAAAACACAAGCAATTACTATAAAATTTAATAGAAAATTCTAGTCAGTCTGGTAGCTTAAGCCGGACCACCTTTCCAAGTAAATAACCATTAGTTAATTAATAACGATTTTTATTAATTACAGGAGATTGGACGGAGGAGATCATTGAACCCAATACAGGTGCGGATACGTGGATTTCTATAGAAATTTATTTGGTAATTTTAAATTAATGCATATGCATGCTGATTCTCCGTTATTATGCATTATGAATTTATCATGTTAGATTATAGGAACAGATATTACAACTCATGTTGAATCTATATCCATATTCAATTGACCTGATTTATAAGATAGGCAAGTTTGAATATTTATTTAACGGAAGAGCTAAATCCTTCTAGCTCAATCCAGTCTTGCCTAGAAATGCCAGATCCTGATTATGCAAGTTTGGTACTGAATGAGAAAAGACATGAAAATCAAGTCACTCTCTGAAGTCGGTCGGCCACCGGCTTCGGCCAGTTCGGTAGCGCTCCCTCACGTGCCCAGAGTTAGGGATAAGTCCCTCACATGTTCTTGGGTTAGGGAAAAGTTTCCTCACGTGCCCAGCCGGTTGGGTTAGGAAATTTGGGTGTATTATGATTTAGTGTGATATGGTATGATTTATTTATGATTGTTCCTGACTTGTTTCTATGCATGCTTGTTACAGATGGTTCTGATCGGACGTTATTTACTTCGTTGTGCGGTATGCAACTGAAGATATATTTTGATTGCATCACATTATGTTTATTCTTCCTATTTATATTAATTTATTTATTATAGTTCTTTATTCATATTGATTATTATGGGTATTATTTCTAGACTAAGATTTCGACTAAAAATTCACGTCTGGAACTAAAACCCGCACTGAGAAAATTATTTCTCACTTGATTTTTGTTTGCATGTTCCTCGGCGGTTGGGGGTTCCAGGGAACGCACAGGCCGGTGAGGGGACCACCGATAGCGGTCTTTGATGGGACCTTCTTTCACCAGCGTGTCTGTGTCCCACACCTTCAGGCATATGTCACGCATCACATCTCTTTTGCTCCGTCTGGTGTATATTTCTATATAGAGCACAGTGCTCCCGTTCCAGCTCCTGCTCCACCTCCGGCCCCTGCACCGGAGGCTCCTCCTGTGATTGTTATTAGTAGTGACTCCGAGGAGGAGCCGGAGGAGGAGGAGGAGGTGGATGTTGTATACGCTTGAGTTAGTTTGTTTGTTTGGATGTTCGAGCTAGGGTCGACTTTTGTTTTGCAAGTATAGTCTTGATGTATATATGGACTATATTAAGTGTTGTTTTTAGACTCTAGTTCGAGGGTTAGATAGTCATATTTTGATGAGACAGTTGTTGTACTGGACTTGTTACTGTTATGTATATATTTTTATGTGGTGTTGCTGTTGTTTTTATTTTATTTACATTTACATTTATATTTCCTTACTATCGTCATATTGATAATATTCGATATATTATCAAAAAGAAAAAAAATATGCATCTTTCATAGGTTAATTTATGATCTAAGCCTTACGGAAGTACTTAAATCGGTACTTGCGTGGCGGAAAACTGTCATGTCATGCTCGGGATGTGACATTTAATTAGCTTTAAAATTTGCGCAAAAAACTCACGCAGATTATATTAGTCTTATGATTTGTCTCTCTGATGTACGGTTTTCATACTCGATTTCCAACCGGTTTAAGCCCTAAATTAATACCAAATACAAGTGTTTTTACTTTATTTTGCTAATTTTTAGGTTGTAGAAAGGTACAGCCGTAGCCCGGCAACTCTTATTTCAGGTTCATCACATTTTGCGGCGCGACGACAGAAGATTGCAGCGAAGGAAAGGAAAAGTGTGCATTGGAACGGACCGCCCTGACGTCAGGACGGACCGCCCCAACCTAGAAGATCGGAGAACCAAGCATGGGTAGCAAAGACCAGCCAAACATAGGCCGCCCAACCAGTCGGACGGATCGTCCAGACCAGTCAGCCAGCCCATGCAGCAGACCAAGTCAAGGCCAAGTCTGGAACGGGTCGCCCCAACACTCAGGCGGACCGTTCCAGTATTTACAGCATTGCCAAAAATAGCAGACTTATTTCTGCCTGTCGGTTCTTCTATTCCTGACCTTCCAGAAGCACGTTTCCACGACTTCCACAATTAGAAACCGCCTTCTAGCAGCTATATAAGCGATGGCCTGTCTCCAGAAGCGGAGAGAGTCAGATTTCTAGGTTTTAGCCTCTCAACTCGACTAAGGAGATTAACTGCCAGGACGATCCAACCTCACTGGAGCGCACCGCCCCAGATCTCAGGCGGACCGTCCCAGACAGGCCAGAGCGACAAGTTGTGGAGGATTTTGAGCAATTTCTGTTGTAACTTTTATTTTCCATCTTTTATGCGTTTTTATTTGATGAAACCTGATCTTTTTAGCATGAATTTAATAGAGTAGTTTAGTATTAGGGGCTATGGTTGAGAACCTTTTCTTTATGTTATTTGTTTAGTTGAATCTTTAAGTAATTAATTAAGTTAAGTTTTATTATTTATCTTTTTTGATTTAATTGTTTAATTTTGTTGATTTGCTTTGCTTAATTGTTTTAATTGGTTATCTCGTCAATCAAAGTACACGATTGATAGTTGGAATTTAAAATCAATTGAATTAACTAAAAGCTTTTCAGTAAAACACTTAGGTAGATAACAAATCGAAAGATTGAATCGGAACTTTAGAAATTAAAGTTTTAACTTAAAATCGAAAGATATTAAGTTTGCCTATACCCAAAAGATGAACTAAATTTCCTAAATCAAGAAACGACAGTTGAAGTTTAGGAATTTAGAAGTTTAACGTTTTAAATCAAAGTAATTAACCTGAACGACAGTTAGAGTCTAATTATCGATTTAATAATTGTTTAAACTATTTAAAACTCTTAATTAATTGTTTGAAGGCATGACAAAACAAGTATTGACCTCTGGAACGGACCGTCCCAAGGATAGAACGGACCGCCCGACAGGGGGCGTTCTAACCTAGAACGGCCAGTTCCAGGGAGCCAACCTAAGTCAGAACGGACCGTCCCAGACATGGAACGGACCGTTCTACTTTTGACAAGTTAAAGAAATCGTTTGAAACCAGAAAACCCCTAGTTTTATCAAATAAGTTTTTCTCCAAGTTAGTTATTTTTGAGAGTCATTAATTTAGAATTCCTGAATTGACTTTATTTATATTTTAATTTAGTTAATTGTTTCTTCAAAAAGATTTTATTAAACTTAGGATTTAATTGAAATTGATTTATATAACTTAGAAATTGAATATTCCGTCTCCGAGGATCGACCCTAGGCTTACTCAATGATAAATCGTGCGCTTGCGATTAAAATTGGGTAGGATTTAGGTAAAAATTTATATAAGCGAAAACTCATCACTCTCAGACTCTCACAGCTTACTGTGAGATACTACAGTTTGCCATATAATCAAATTAATGTGTTTGTAGTTTTCACTTTTAGCAAAGTGCCAACCAGCAAAATATTCATTCAATGAAATAAAAGTTTTACGAAATTCGAAGTTACAAAATATAAAGCCTTAAAATAAGAAAATTACTGAATTTTACAATCATGCAATCTCTTAATTAATAAATCTGAAAATACTAGAGCCCGACGACGTAGTTCTTAATTTATTGGTGGTGCTTATATAATAGGGATTTAGTCGCCGTAAGTTATTAGTGTTTGATTTTGTTTTTTCGGTTGCACCCATTTCATGTTATTTTTTTTTTCTTAGTTATTCTGAGAAAAAAGAATGTTTGTTTTGCTGTTTGACGATCATCTTGATTGGTTTGTTATAGGCAAATAAAGGTATGCATTTGTTTATTTAATATTGAATTTAATCCCCAAGAATTAATATATTTCCAAACAACATAATTTGTTTTTTGTATAAATTTCTTTTTCTAAGTTGGGTAAGATTAAATTTGAGGGTAGTAGCAGAACTAACAACAGTAACCACGTTGGTATAAAAATCTTCTTCGACGGCTGTGAGGCTTGTGGTTTAGAAATCAACATTCAACATTGATATCGTCAATATTCTGATACGCATTTTTTAAGTAGACGGCTGACGGCTCGCCATGTAATTCATAATAAAGTATAATTAAATCCGCTAGGAAACCAAACTATTCTTGATTTTTATATACCAAAGGGCTGTTATTAGAAAAATCGCCTAACATTTCCAAGCTAGGACGTTTTTCAAAAATGACTTGGTCAATGTATGGTCGTAATTTCTTGATAGCTTCGATCAAGATTTCGAAAATATATGGTCGTAATCAACTTGTTTTATAAACATAAAACATTATAATTAATAAAATAACAACAAAAAAAATGAGACTGTTTTTTGCCCTAATGAATAAGAATAATAATTCTGGAATAAAGGTCGTGAATTCAAAATATGGCTGAAGATTTTTTATTGATATGAATGTTAGACTACCTGATTTCATTCAACATTAAAAAAAATTGCAATTTCTTTGCAGTTAAGATAAATTGTATATTAAACAAATGCAATTTGTGAATATTGGATTAGTAACTAAGTGAAATTGTATTATTAATTCTGTAAATCGTTGAATGGATGACAAAATATGTTTCAATTATAGTAAATTTAATGCACAATTTAAATATATATATAATTAATAATTGTAATTTTAGTTCGAAATATTTATAGTAAGTTTTCAAGTTACTGGTACATTATCTAGTGTCACTTATATTTGAACTCAAGATGTATCCATTGGACTGGGCTGTGAAAAGTACGTATATATTGATGAGCAAAAGATCGTGGGATTCCATAATATAAAGAAAAAAAAATACCAAGTTTACACAATAACAAATATATTTTTTTTCCACTTAAAAGTGGTTAACATATATCTAGTGTGGATAATTAACTAATTAGATCTAGTATTTTCTAAAATTCTGAAAAATAGTTAAAAAATTCAAAAAATATAAAATATTGTTTTTCAAGAAGATTATATTGAATGATTCGGATATGGCATTTGAAGTTTCAATATCAAGTTTGACGGAGTGATCAATCAAATCGATTTGGCTGGAGCACTTCTCATAATATTTTGAGAGAACTTTTTTTTTATATAATAGTATTGATTCTCGGATGTTGTTCCCAACAAAAAGTTTCTTAAAGTAAAACAATTACATGCAAATAAATTTTGACAATAATAAATTTTTATTTTGAATTTTTTAAATGTGTCCGATAAAAATAATACAATTGTCACATCCCGACACATAGGATGTAACAATCCCGCCACGAAAGTAAAGATAATTGTACTCCCGTAAGGCTTAACATGATCCCTGACCATTTTTTTTTTTCAACAGATAATACAGTGAATATTATCTGACTAAAGTATAAAGAAAAGAAACAAAGTAAAAGACAAGCACCCATTCATTTTCTTAACTGTATCACTTATTATATATAATAACCTGAAGGTACAGTACAAGTCAACTGTTTGACTTGTAAGTTTAGAGTTTCTATACAACATACAGTTTATTTCAAATGTATTTACCAAAGTAAAACTTATATGGTTTACTCAAAAGCTAATCCCTAACCATTTACAACCTATACAACCCTCTGAACTATGTCTGGTACATAGAAGTAGAGCAAAACATATTGGTGGTTAGCTAGGGCCCAAGCGTCTCTATGCATAGGTGACAACCGTCAGTAGCCATCCGCGGAAGTCTTCTGTCTACCTTGCATATCACCTGGAACCCCAACCACCGAGGAACATGTAAACAAAAACGGAGTGAGAATAAATTCTCAGTGCAGGTTTTAGTTCCAGACGTGGATTTCTGGTTGAAATCTAGGTCTAGAGTAACACCCGTAAAAATCAACATGAATATTAAAACTTAAGTTGAATAAATAAACCATCAATAAATATAACCAAAATACTATAAAACAGTACAATGCAATCTTAATCATATTGTACTCAGTGCAGCGTAGCGAAAATGAAATTCAGTTAAGTCTCATGAACTTTCACATGCATATAAACAATCTTGAATAAATATAAAATAGGAACTTGTCCCAGAACATATCACAGATAAGCATCACATTCCAAATTCTCATTCTTTCTTTCCATCTTTCTTTCCCTTACCTGGTCAGCAAAAGGGACGTATCCCTAGACCAGGTGGCAAGAGGGAATACCAGTACATGCTTCAAATACTCACTCAGGTTCGCTTACCCAACCGGTTGGGTGGCAAGAGGGTAACCCCTCCCTTACCTAGCCGGCAAGAGGGCATAGCCCTTGGTCTAGGTGGCAAGAGGGAGTTCACTATCCGTATAGCGCTATCGAACAGGCCGAAGCCGGGGATCAGCCGACTTCGGGGAGTGGTGATTTAATATCCGTATCATATCACATCCATATATCATATCACACTTTTCCTTTCCACATTCATTCATATATCATCACATTCCTAATTTCATACTATCAAGCAAGAATAGAATGAACTGGTACAATTCAGTTCATCATAACCAATGAATATGCAAACTTGCTTGATCTCATATAACAAATTAAACAAAGGAGATGAATCAGCATGAGTTGTAATATCTGTTCCTATAATCTAATATGATCAATTCACAATGCATTCAAGAAATTTATCAACATGCAATGCATATAATTTAAAGTTACCGAAACCGGATTTCTATAAAAATCCACGTATCCGCACCTGTTGTTAGATTGGAATCAGTCCCCGCCAGGTCTGTTGTGGTCTCCTGTAAATTAGTCAAGAACTGTTAAGATTTGGTTAAACGGTTTCGTAAATTGACTTAATATATTTAAATGTGGTCCGGCTTACGCTACCAGACTGACCAGTACTTCATTATTTAATATAGTAATTGCTTGTGTTTTCAGTAAATTTAATTCTTATTATTTATTATTATATTATTTCTGTCTTATTTTTAACTTAGTTTATTTTATTTCTTAATTAAATTATTTTATTTATTTCTTAATCAATTATCTAGTTACTTTATGTTTAATATTACTTTTAATATAATCTTTGTTAAGGCTTTTTATTAATTAACTAATTTATTTTCGTTTATATAGTTATTTTAAATATTTCTCTTAATATTAATTTATTATATTTATTAAACAATTTATGTTATTAATAATTATTAATTAAAATCCGAAATCGAAAATCAAGAATACAGAAAATTATAAAAATTCGTAAAACAATTTCGAAAATCCAAAAGTTATTTGATTTTATTATTATTTGGGATCAGAAAGTCGGTGATTTTGGTCGTCGTATCTGTTCTCGACTCACTCGGACTATTCTCATCATCTCCCGTAAAAATCCGACTAATTAAAGAAATTCCCGACATTTAAGTGGCTTTTTCTTTAATTAATTATTTTATTTAATAAGCCCACATTATTAGTTTAACTTAATCATTGATTAAGTTTTGATAATTGTCCAACATTAAATCCAAATCCAAATGGATTTTACTAATTTTCTGTGCTGGGCCAAAAGAATAAGCCCACAATTTAATTTTTTTTTTCCGGCCCCAAAGCCCACGTAACACAATCCAACAGCCCATCTCACGAGCTGGTTGAGCCAAGTCAACCTGGCCAGTTGACTTGAGCCAACCGTAACGGGTCCGACTGGATCCGCTAGCAAGGGTCTGAATCCGAACCCGCTAACTCAATCGACTTTTCTCTCAAAAGTCCCTGAATCATTTTATTTCACACTTTAGTCCTTTCTGTTTATAAATAGACCCTTTTTATTACACTTAAGCCCTTTTTCTTCGCAAACAAGTCCTCAATCCCATTTTTTTCTCGCATAACAGTCCCTGCACCCTACCACCTTCACCAAAACCGTACCAGAACGGTACTAGAGGGAGAACCAGCGGTACAGAGGTTGGTACCACCTCACAACACACCTGCACAACTTCTCTATTAGCGATCTAAACCATCAAATTAACCAAAACATCTATAATTCATGATTTTCTTCAAATTTTCATTTCCTTTTCTGACCCGAAATGTATATTCATTTCATTTGTTGTATTCATCGATTTAAACACCTCAACTACTCCACTTAGCTTCTAAATTGAGCCTCTAAATTCTGATTAAAGCTCTTAATCAAAGCAAACCACGAGAATCTCTATTACTTTACTAATAACCATGGAACCGAAATCCTTACCCCATTTTTTTTTCATTTTCAACACTTATATCACTTCCTAACTTACCTCTATCATTTATTTAGCTTAAAAAACTCAGATCAAACGACAAACAGAATTAAAGCCCCCAAATAACTTTATTTCCGATTTAACCTAATTCCCGAAAATTACCGATTTCACCTAATAATTCAGTTAAACCTGTAAACAAAGTGTGAAATTAGATGGAACGAAAGCTATACCTTGAGTCTCTATTTCAAATCCCTCTCTCTTCTTCCTCACTTTCTCCCTTTTTTTTCTATAGAATTTTCTCAAACCGGCTAATCTCATCCAAAAACCGGAAATGGGTATTTATAAGCGATGCCATAGTGAAGAGAAAAGAGAGAGGAGTCACCAATGGAGATTCACAGGTACGAATCTCAAAATCCAACTCATAACCGCAGCCAATCCAACTCTCCCACGCGGGAGCACACGGTAGGACAGCCGCAATTCAAACAAACTTGTGGCTTGAGGCGATTGGCCCGCCACACTTCATCCCCCCTCTGTCAAAACTTGCCTCACGTCATCGGAGAAGAGAAGGCGATCGAACGGATCGAGGAAGAAGAAAGAAAAGAAACGAAGGAAGGGATGGTGCCAGCGGAGAGAGAGAGGAAAAATCGATTTTATTAAAAATTTCTCTTTGGGATTTTCTGTGGCGAAATTCTATGATTTAGGTGTTGCAGCTCACTCTAAATAATTTAATTACGAATTCCATGAAGATTTAATCAAATTAACAATGGATTTTATAATTAGTTAAGCTTTTGATTTTGTTAGAATATTTCATATTATTTAAAGATTTTACACAAAGTCAAAGATTTCGAATTCAAATCGATTTTCAGGTTGTTTCAGATTTATTTCTTTAAAATATTACTATTTTTATAGATTAATTTTCTAAATTTTATTTTTAAAATCAACTCAATTAATTTAATCAAGTCTGGTAGTTTTCTACTATGTTACAACAATGGGCCCCATAAATTTAGAAAAAAATTTAAAAAAAAAAACTGAGAAATTTTTTGGTGTACATAAATTTTGAACTGGACTTTAATCGGAATCATTTATTTTTTAAAAATATCAATTCACTATAGATTATGAACGGTTGTAAGTTGTAACTAAAACCCGGTTCATATTCCTACGTCCACCATAGAACTTCTTAAAATAAAAATATATATATTTATTCAGAACTCTGATGTACTAAAGACGAAAACAACGCTTTAGTATATATTTGAAAAACATAAATCATAATAATTTTTCTAATCATGATAAAATGGTAAAATAACGTGCATGATGTGATATAACTAAAGAGTTTAAAATGTTAACTTATTATATATATTTTATAATTGTTTTTTTCATCATAATTAAGGAACTTCATTACCATTACAAAGGATTAAGTGCATCCCGTCAATGGTGCATGCACCTCAAATAATCTTTCAACAGATTCAGAATCCATATTCCTACAAGAGAGTATGTAAAACATCAGTATATGTATAGCCACAATAGAGAATTGGACCTGCAAAAAAAAGGTTGAATGCGAACCTGACCTAATTTCATATTTCAAATGTTGATTTCCTGACTCGACGTACCTTGTATAAGTTGAATGCGTACGGAGGATTTATTCTCCGCATCAATGCTTTTTTTAATTCTGTTACGAGCCCTGGTGAGTCTCAGGTTGTAAGGGGGTTTGGGGGTTTGTGTGTGTTCTGCCGTGGTGACCAGATGGAGATAGAAAGAGAATTAGGGTTTAGAGGTAGAGAGGTAGAGAGAAAAGAGAGAGAGAGATAGATAGAAGAAAAGATATATTATTCTGCTTAGAAATTCTCATACAATACTAATACTCATTATATAGACTATTTTCTAATATGGTAACAATTAGAAATATAACAACTATTGAAACTAAGGAAAGATGCATAAAATAAGGAAAGATACATAATGATAATTGTAAACTAAATCTTCTCAGAATCTGACTTGATCTTATTCTTGCGTGTATAAACCTGACCCCAGTGTGGGTCGGTAACACTTCCTCCCGCCTGAGCCAGCAGCTCGTCCTCGAGCTGAAAGGAAGGATATTGGTCCTTGAAGCAGGAAAAGTCTTCCCAAGAGGCTTCAGACTTCTCACGATCTTTCCATTCCACCAAAACTTCTACATTGTTATCTCTGCGGCGGATGCTTGTGACCGCAGCTGGTTCCTGAATGACATGACCATGGCGCAGTGGGGGCAAGGGCAGCAGTTCAGATGGAGGTGTACCATTGAATGGCTTGAGCAGTGACACATGAAAGACATCATGAATGCGTGCATTTGCTGGTAGCTCTAAACGGTAGGCTACCTCACCAACTCGTTCCAAAATCTTGTAAGGCCCATAAAAACGGGGAGCAAGCTTAGCATTAGTCTTAGTGCGAATACCCACTGCAAGGCGGTGATTGAGACGCAGGAGCACCCATTGGCCAACGGAATATGATACATCCCTATGTGACTTATCATATCCCTCCTTCATTCGCTGTTGTGCTTGCAAAAGTCGCTGTCGAGCATCATGAAGAAGTTCATCTCGGTCCTTGAGGCAAATATCAATTGCTTCAATGTTGGTATCTCCTGCTGTGTATGGGAGAAGCGATGGGGCTGGCCGTCCATAAACCACCTCAAAAGGAGTAGCTTTGAGGGCAGAGTGGTATGATGTGTTGTAGCAAAATTCAGCCCAGGGAAGCCATTGTAGCCAAGTACGGGGCCGGTCACCTGCCAAACAGCGCAAATACATCTCAATTGTGCGGTTGACCACCTCTGTTTGACCATCTGTTTGTGGGTGGAAAGCTGAGCTGAGCTTTAAGTGGACTCCCTGAAGGCGAAAAAGTTCTTGCCAAAACTTACTGGTAAACACCGGGTCACGATCACTGACGATGCTTTCAGGAACCCCATGTAGTTTGACAATTGTCTCAAAGAAGACCAAAGCCACTGACTGAGCCGTGTAAGGATGTGCCAAGGCAATGAAGTGGCTGTACTTGGACAATCTGTCCACAACTGAAAGGATGACAGATTTCCCATGCACCTTAGGGAACCCATCAATAAAATCGATGGAGATGTCAGCCCAGACTTTGGCAGGTACCGGAAGTGGTTGAAGAAGGCCTGCTGGGTGCAAGTGGACAGATTTGTTCATTTGACAAGTAGAACATGCAGCCACAAAATCCTTAACAGCTTTTTTCATCTCTGGAAAGATGAAATTAGAGCGGAGGCGATGCATAGTTTTCTCCACACCCTCATGTCCAACCCCATGAGCTAAATGAAGTGCAGCCGAAGTAAATGCTGAGCCAGAGCCGAGGAAGATGCGACCGTGCTTAATAAAAAGGCCATCTTTATAGCACCAACCTGGTGGTAAGGTGGAGGCAATTTGATGAGCATGCAAATCAGCATAGGCAGGATGTTCAGCTACCTCTTTGCGCAAATTGTCATAGAAAGCGAAGGATGGACTGGACAACACATGCAGACTTGGATCCTCATCTCTTCGCGACAAAGCGTCGGCCACCGTGTTAGCCTTGCCAGGACGATATTCAACCTGAAAATCAAACCCAAATAACTTGCTTACCCAAGTGTTTTGTGGGATGGTGGAGAGGCGTTGGTCCAACAAGTATTTGAGGCTGTAATGGTCGGTGCGGACAAGGAATGTAGTGCCCCACAAATATGGGCGCCAATGCCGAACGGCTTTCACTAAGGCAATGAGTTCGCGCTCATAGGCAGCAAGTTTTGCATGGTGAGCTGGCACGGCTCGACTAAAATAAGCTATCGGTCCGCTGCCTTGATGCAAAACAGCACCAAAACCAGTTCCAGAAGCATCACACTCAACAATAAAAGGCAAGGTGAAGTCTGGTAGTTGGAGGACCGGACTTCCCGATAATGCTGTTTTGAGTGCTGCAAAGGCTTCAGCTGCCTCTGGTGACCAACCGTAGGAGCCCTTCTGCAACAACTTGGTTAGTGGGGCTGCTAACATTCCATAGTTTTGAATGAACCTGCGGTAGTAGCCTGCAAGTCCCAAGAAGCCACGAAGTGCACGCACATTTGCTGGTGTAGGCCAATCTGAAATGGCCTGAACTTTGGACTGGTCCATGCTTACTCCTTGGTGGGTGATGACATGACCCAGATATGCAATAGAAGTCTGACCAAATGAGCACTTTGAGCGTTTAAGCTTCAATTTGTGGTTGCGAAGTTGGAGAAGAACAGTACGGACATGCTGGAGATGTTCAGCCCAAGAGCTGCTGTATATTAGGATATCATCGAAAAATACAAGGGCAAATTGACGTAGAAAAGGCCGTAGCACGTCATTCATTAAGGCCTGAAAAGTAGAAGGTGCATTAGAAAGGCCAAATGGCATGACCAGGAACTCAAAATGGCCATGATGTGTGCGGAATGCTGTCTTGTGAATATCTGCCTCGTGCATGCGCACTTGATGATACCCCGATCGGAGGTCAAGCTTAGTAAAGAAGTGAGCATGCTTAAGCTCATCTAGAAGTTCATCAACCACTGGTATTGGAAATTTGTCCTTGACAGTGATTGCATTGAGAGCTCTATAGTCTATGCAGAAACGCCATGTCATATCTTGCTTTTTGACTAGCAAAACAGGAGAGCTGAAAGGCGATGTGCTGGGTCGAATGATTCCTTGGGCCAACATAGCTGCACATTGCCGCTCAATTTCATCTTTCTGCATATGTGGGTACCGGTAAGGTCTGACAGCCACAGGGGCTGAATTGGGCAGTAAGGAAATGCGATGGTCGAAAGGTCTAGAAGGTGGGAGCTGTTGTGGCTCTAAAAATAGATCCTCAAACACAACAAGAAGGGACTGCATGAGGTCATCAGAGTTGAGAACACATGCACGCCGTATAGTACCTTCAGCGCCATCCCATGTGACACGACGATTGACACGCCAAAATGACATAGTGAGTGCAGAGAAATCCCAAAGAATTGGACCCAAACTTTTCAAAAATTGGCAACCCAGTACCACATCAAATCCATCTAAAGGAAGTGCAAAAAAATGTTCAGAAAAGATTTCTTCTCCAATGTTCAGTGCTAAATTAGAGCACAGACCAGCACTTGGCAAACGATCCCCATTGGCAACTGCAACACTAAGGCCTGGCTTTGGTACTAAGGGTAATCCAGCTCCCTTAATTACTGCCATGCTAAGAAAGTTGTTTGTGGAGCCAGAATCAACAAGGGCCAGAAAAGGATACCCTTGTATTGTCACAGCAAGTTGCATTGTGCTTGCTGTTGGAATGCCCGTGATGGCATGTAGGGAGATCTCAGGTGAAGTGTCAAAGGCATCATCAGATATGTCTTTGGGAATGTCCTCATCATCGTCAATGACATCCAAGAAGAATAATCGTTTACAACGATGGCCACGAACATATGATTCATCACAATTAAAGCACAAACCTTGCTGACGGCGTTCAGCCATCTCAGCTTGCGTGAGGCGGCGAATTGTGCGGTTCAGCGAGGGAGCAGGTTGCTGGTCAACCAAGCGAGGTGCCGGTGTGCGGGTTAGGTTAGGCCGCGCATCAGCAGAGCGTGCAGGTGGTCGCCCAAGGATACTAGTAGCTGAAACCGTGTGGTAGCGGCGCTCAAAAGCCCGAGCTAAACTCATGGCATGCTGCAGGTCGGTGGGTCGCTGTAGCTCAACGTCAGTACGAAGCGGATCTGAGAGACCAGCAGTAAAAATCTGAACCTGTTGAGTTGGGGTGACTGAATCGGCACGACAGATTAGAGCACCGAAACGCTGTTGGTAATCATCAACACTATCTGTTTGCCTTAAATGCATCAACTCGCCTAAGGGGTTGCTGCGAATAGGTGGCCCAAACCGCAAATGGCACATCTCCTTGAAGCGGGCCCAGGGCAAGAGGCCTTCATCTCTCTCCAATTGGTAATACCACTGTTGGGCAATTCCAACGAGGTGGTAGGAGGCCAGCCAAACCTTTTCCTCTTCCATAGTGCGCTGGCCTCGAAAAAATTGTTCACATCGATTGAGCCAGCCTAACGGGTCCTCTTTGCCATCAAAGGTCGGAAAATCAAGTTTGTAGTAGCGTGGCACCCCTTGTGTGTCACGTGGCTTAGGTTGAGGGTTTTCCTCGACTTTTGAGGGTTGCTCTAAGGAAAGCAACCGACTTTCAGCCAAAGACAGACGACGCAAGACCTCGTTTTGGCCCTGAAGTATCTGTTGGAAAGCTGCAGCAATATCAATAGGTGCGGTGTTGTCGTTGGACATCTTGACTGGTTTTGATCGTGCTGTCTCTGATACCAAATTGTTACGAGCCCTGGTGAGTCTCAGGTTGTAAGGGGGTTTGGGGGTTTGTGTGTGTTCTGCCGTGGTGACCAGATGGAGATAGAAAGAGAATTAGGGTTTAGAGGTAGAGAGGTAGAGAGAAAAGAGAGAGAGAGATAGATAGAAGAAAAGATATATTATTCTGCTTAGAAATTCTCATACAATACTAATACTCATTATATAGACTATTTTCTAATATGGTAACAATTAGAAATATAACAACTATTGAAACTAAGGAAAGATGCATAAAATAAGGAAAGATACATAATGATAATTGTAAACTAAATCTTCTCAGAATCTGACTTGATCTTATTCTTGCGTGTATAAACCTGACCCCAGTGTGGGTCGGTAACAAATTCTAAGTCTCCTTTTGCTCAAAAAAAAAAATATAAAAATATTTCTAAGTCGTCTTGACTTCATATCGATGACTTGACGCACTTGATCTCTTTATTTTAGTTTTTACTTTTTGAACAACTGAAAATGATCCATATTATGTCATGCTCATGCACTTTTTGAAAACTGAAACAGAGGTTGAAATGATGATTCGGTAAGACGAGACACAATACCGGAAATTTTTTTCGACTAGTGACCGGTAAGAGTGCCGGTTCGATATTAAATACACTGCTTAAAAGTTTGAAGGACGATGAAAAAGAACTGCCAGACTTTTGTATGCTTCAAACTGTGACAGAAAATCAAGGTATACTTGGTCTAATGAAAAAGAACTGCCACACTTGTCCATAAGGGGCCCTGGGTGGTGACTAATTAATAGTATTACACTGATCTTATCAGCTTTATCTTCATCGGACTGTTATGATATATTTTTTCCCTCCGCCTCTAAGAAAATAACAATCTTTTCCCTAAATAATAACCGGCCGACTCTTACGATAGCATGTGTGCACACAAATAATACGTAATATTTGATTTTAATATTTAAATAAAACAATTAAGCCACAAAAATAAGACCAGTTTTTTCTTCTTTTTTTTTTATTTGGGTATGCTTGTAGCGTCTAAAATTAATGAATAAAATTATTATTTCTTGAATTAATACCGATATAATGATATGATTTTATTTCAAAAAGTAAAAGTACTGCCACAAATCGCACTCCAGACCCCAGTTTAAATAAATTACCAAATCGATTCCGAGTTCTTCCAATAGACGAAGATCATTTAAGCTTCCGTGTCCATTAGAACGGAACAAAAATATTCGTTTTTCAAGACAATAAATTATTTTAAAGTAGATTTGGATTAAAATTAAATAGTCAAAATATCGAAAACATTGTTGTAAAAATAAGAATCGGCTTTGATTTAATGATAAAAGACAGAATCTTTTAAGTGAAAGGTCATAAGTTCAAAATTCTATAAGATTCTTAATAAATATTTAATTTGAAAAAATAGTGTTATTTCGAATTAACACTATTTTTTCAAATTAAATATCATAATAAATATTTAATTTGCTATTTATTATGATATTTTCAAATTGGAGGGCCTAAAATACTCTGATTATAACATATTATGAAATATCATAATAAATATCAAAAATATTTAAAAAAATGTAAAATTTGGTCTCCAAGGGTATTTCGATATGGCGAACAACTTGAACGGTTTAGATTGACCATTTGAATTTTGGATCTCGAAAAATGACCCGATAGAAAATGGGTGGCATTGCCACGGATAGCACACTAGCCATCCTCTATATATATATATATAGAGAGAGAGAGAGAGAGAGTTTAGCTACGGTGAGTCGCGACTCACGGACTCTTCGGTGAGTCGCGATCAAAATTCCTAGATCTGATTTAAAATGACCGATCCAAATCGTCCAATATGATCTCCCTACTGAAATCTCCATGCAGACCAAATTTTTCATTTTTTCAAAATTTTTAAGTATTTTTTTCGGATTTTAGAAAATCGGTAATCTAAGTAGTTCTAAACCATTCAAAAACAGCCGTTTTTAAAAATCCGAAAAAATACTTAAAAATTTCGAAAAAAATGAAAAATTTAGTCTGCATGGAGATTTCAATAGGGAGATCATATTGGACGGTTTGGATCGGTCATTTTGAACTAGATCTAGGAGTTTTGATCGCGACTCACCGGAGGATCCGTGAGTTGCGACTCACCGTAGCTAAATTATATATATATATATATATATATATATATATATATATATATATATATATATATATATATATTGATTATCAGTTTGCACTTGGCAAATTAATTCTAGCTCGAAGATGAATCACCACTCCATTTATCCCAGAACAATATATAAATTGCGAAAAGGTAACTGTTCAATCCAACTTGCTTATAAGTTTTTCTTTTGGCCCCTTCTGACCATTTCAGAGGTCAAAGTCTCAAGAGTATTGTAAGTTGTAACACGAGCAACTGACAATTATTCCTCTAATCAGAGAGATTAAAATATCAAAAGAATCCACGTTTCGTCTTTGTAGTCCCTATCCAGCAAGGAAAATTTTCCCTCCATTCGCAATCAATGGGCAATGTTAAGAAACCAGCAGCCTTTCAAAAAAAAAAAAAAAAAAAATTATTGAGAAAAAGACACGGAAGAGAATGACTATTTATGTATATCAGTGATAAATGTATCATGTTATTTGTAACATAATTATTGTCAGTTGAATGGTTCTAGAACTCATCATAAACAATCAAATAAAGAGATTTTTTGGAAGAACAATCAACTAAATTCTTAACTCTCTCCACTTGTCGGTACCTTGCTGATCTAGAAAACGACTCGTAAAATTTATGTATTTTTACATGCCACTTTTAGAAATTATACATTAAAATTGAGTTTTACTTGACACGTTTTATATTTATTTTTGCATATTAAGCAACAGTTGCTATAGAAGCTTACCCAGTAAATCATTTTTTTTTTAATTGTTAACGCTAGCTAGCTTTTCCTTATGTGTAAACTGTTCACAAAAATATTGTGTCATGCTAGGTTTCAGTATAAGAAAAATTATTTGAACTAATCTTTTCTTCTTTTCCTTTTTTTTTTCTGTAATATCATGTTACCCAAATAATTGATCTAAGAACTTGAATTATAAGGGTATATAATATTATTTGATTTTTGTCTTAATAGCACTAATTAAGAGAAGTTTGGTACGAGATATCAAGTACGTTCGTAGAGAAATGAGAAATAACTCTCTTATCATTCCACGACAAACATGTCCAAGATCCATCTTTATCTTTTACTTAAAAAAAAAAAATGGTGTTGCCGTGTTGCCAGCTCTTTTTAATAAAAGCTAAAAAAAGCTCCGTCTTTTACAATACTTTTCCAATTGGTTAAAGATCATAAAATTCGCAAACTCATTTTCCAACGTATACCAAATGCATCTCAATTTGTTTAGTTCAAGTGGCATAAATTTCCAATACTTTTTCAAAAAAAGAAAAACTCTTTTCAAAATTAGTGACAATTTTAAATAGTTATGTTGCTTTAGTGCTCTGTTTCAACATATTAATTCCTTTAACAGCTTCGACAAATATAACTTTCTATTAACACCGATTAAAGTGAAAAACGATATCATCGTTGTCAAAAAATATGATTAAGATATGCGAAATTGGAATGGGAGACAAACGAATCAGTCAATAAAGAAATAGCTGTCTTACGAGGACCCTATATTGTCTGTACATCAGCATTGCTTTTCACCTTGACCACGCTTCTTACTTGCTAAAAATTCTAGCTCCAATTAAACTATATTCGTTAGGTGGTACAATCTCTCTATTTCTCTTTTAATTCACTCTCAACTAACGCGTACTTGGAACTCTATATAAGCAAATTTCTTCATCGCATCACTCAACGCAAACCTCATATTTAGCAAGTTCAAAAAGACCTTATTGGTGTAAATTAAAGCATATCAAAAACCCCGCCCCCTAAGAGAAAACAGAAGTCATGAAGAAACCCCAACTTGTATTGTTAGCTTCTTTTCTGGCAATCCTTTTCTCAGGTGCAACAGCACTAAATGAAACCTACTATGCCAACATCTGCCCCAATCTCGAAAGCCTTGTTCAAGGTGCTGTCAGAGGTATGATGTCAACGACAAACATAGCTGCAGCTGCAACCTTACGCCTCTTCTTCCATGATTGTTTTGTTCAGGTAGTTTCTTCTAGTACATGTGAGATATGATTTGTATGTAGTATTATTACTGATATATATATATATATATATATGTTAATAGAAAATTTCGCATAATAATATATGCATGGGGCCCAGCTTGTTATAAATTTAATTGTATTTGGCACATCTTTCAATTGATACAGGGCTGTGATGCTTCGATCTTAATCGAAAAGCCAAATGGAGATGATGAAAAGCATAACTTTGACAACCAATTCCTCAGGGCTGATGGATACAGAACTGTTCTAGCAGCAAAGTCAGCAGTGGATGCTGATCCACAGTGCACTAACAAGGTTTCCTGTGCTGATATAATAGCTCTTGCTGCTAGAGATGCTGTTTTTCTGGTAATAATATCCCTAATTGTTCTAGATGGCAATTATAAATATGTATATATGTTATGATGCTTTGTTCTATATATGTCAGAGCGGTGGCCCTACATGGAAAGTTGAGCTTGGGAGGTTTGATGGGAAGATTTCTACTGCAAGCAGTGTTGATCTACCAGGCGCATCTGAAAACTACGACAAACTCATGAGCAGGTTTTCTGTCCATAATCTAACCCCGACTGACATGGTCGCTCTTTCAGGTTAATTTTTATTTTATTAAGCTCTGCCTAATTGCACCATTTCTTAAAAAAAATGGAAAAAACGAAAAAGAAAACATTGATCTACCTTTCAGTCACAGCAAAATATAATAAGTTCCCTTGAACTACTTGTTAATAGGCGCGCACACACTTGGTGCCACCAGCTGCTTCCATGTCAATCCCCGTCTCTACCCAACAATCGACCCAAACTTGGACCCGGGGTTTGCAAGCAACTTACAAGGCCAATGTCCTGCAGCTCTCAACGTGAACTCTTTCGTCTTCTTTGATAACACTGTTATCACATTTGACAACGATTACTTTAAACAGCTGCAACAGAAGAAGGGAGTCCTCTCCTCTGACGAGGTTTTGTATGTCGACTCAAGGTCACAGAGCATAGTTGACAAGTTCGCAACCAATCAAGCTGATTTCTTCACTGCATTTGTTGATGCCATGGTGAAACTCGGTAGAATTGGTGTGAAGACTGCTACTGACGGTGAGATACGCAAGGACTGCCGTTTCACAAATTAATTGAGCATATCAATGGAAGATTTGTTTAATTGTTAATTAATTTGTCTGTTTTGTTGCTTACAGTTTTTAATTCAAAGATTAAAAATGTGTAATATAGTACACTTGCTGGCAATATCTATGTCATTGTTTCAAAAATAATAAAATTGATGGTTTCAGTTCCGTTAACTTCTTCCCAAAGTTATGCTCAAGTATGCTTTCCTGTTGCACTATGATATCCGAAGAACAAAAATAAGCATATACTTGGAGCCTAAATCATTGATAATAGCTTCTTTAATATACTACGATCTGCAATAATTAAAACTTATAAGCATCACTCTCTTTGGAATCTATAGAACAAAGAACTAGTGGTTGACTTTTCTTTTGTACTATAACAGCATTGTACGATTGGATGTTATGATTAAGATAGATTGCGACAGTAACGGATAAGATATATAATGTGAACGGATGAAGGCCACCTTCATGCCAATTGCAATTTATTTAATGGCAAGTATATGAGCTGGACATCAATTCCTTTTCATTACATGTCATACCAGTGTCTGCATAAAAAGATCTAAAGATTTTCTATGATTACCACAATGCCACAGTTATCAATTAATTACCGTACTCTAAAATGCTACTCATAATTAAAATATATAATATAGAATTACTAGAATAATGAAATCAGTTAATTTTCCTCATCCAAAATATACTTTTTTTAAGTGATTCATACAAGCATGTTAATCAGTTTCATTACCTTTAATTGTGCAGTACGAGTGTACTGTCAATAGTTAATGATTCGTCGTTCAGGCTATACAGAGAGACCTTGAAAACTAAACCAATATAGCCTGATTCTAATCCGCACTAAAAAAATCTGCAAAGAGATCTTAAAACTAACTTGAATTGCTTGTGCGCACGCAAAAGGATCTTGATGCTTGAATCAGTTCGGATTCAATTAAGATTCAAATCCAAAAATCAAATAGAATGAAAAATAATATTGTTTGTTTAACGCTTGCACAACATACAAGTAGGATTCAAATCTATCCAGAAGCATTTGAAATAATTTATAGAAATATCATTATTGGACATAGATACGCATAAGCAATTGTCTAAACTCACAAATTCAGATTCGGATGTTGCATGGATCCAATTCCAAAACCAAATTCTATTTACTACCATGTAATAACCATTAAAATATAGGAAACAGCTAGCGCACTCGAGTACTCAACCAGCTCAATATAGATACCAAGTCAAACCTTTAAACGTAACAATCTAAATTACGAATAAGCTGGTGAGGGAGCAACATCATCAGGTGACTAAGATATAATCTAATAATAATAATCTCCCACAATAAAAAAAAATCGAGATTATTAATAGAGCCTATGTCAGTAAAATAATTGGAAGGTTCTGACAGTGAGATTCATAGGGCTACAGCTGTATATTAAAGAAATTCCTTTGCCACTAGCATATTCATGAAATTCACATTATAAAATCGCCTGGTAACATTTCTAACGGCAATTTCTAGCAAAACCTTCTTCAAATATATCATAAATCTATGGCATTTTACCACCAAAACATAATTCCAGATGATCATGCCTAAGTACACATATATTTCCTCCAGTTAGTAAAAGAACCAAAATCAAAATTAGAATGCCAGTTTAGTCAATCTTTAGCTGATTCACTCCCTTCTTACACAACGGCACATCTATAGGGTTGGTCACCTATGTTGAAATCCATGCAATTTCCATTCATTGAGCTTAGTCAGAAATAAATTTTAATATTATTGTCATTGATACTACATGTGGGTCTTAAGGGATGACAATGAGCAGAAAGTACAAAAGGTACCTCGACAGCAAGTCCTAAACCAGGTGAGATCACAAAAGATTACATGAAGCTAGTTGGCACTAAAGCTGGGTCTGCTGGAGCAGAAACCATGCATCTTTTTACAAAAAGAGGGAATCAGTATCTGAAAAGAAGAGGAATAATTAACCAGATTCACGGTTGGAGGCAGCTCTTGTTGATTCTCTGTCATCACAAAATTGTCTCTAAAATTGGTAGCTTATCACCCTGAAAACTTTAAAAAAAAAAATGACAGAAAAATAAGAATAAGCCGGTCGTGAGGCCATCCAATGTCACATGCAGCAGATACATTAAATCATCTCACAGTCTGGTCCAACATAAAAATAGGAATGTTCTCCTGATACCAATTCTGACATAGTGCATCTTAGACATATTAGCTGTCCCACCAATTAGACCCAGTTCAGATTAGCACCCAGAAAAATTATATATGACAGATCAAAATAATAGAAAGGTACAAGTAAAAGGAAGAACGACAACATTAATTATGTACTAATTAGGAAACAGAATATGTTACATCTGCATCCATGATACAGGAGAGCAGAACCAAAGTCACTTTAGGTTCCACGTAATGGACAATCTACAGAACTTTCAAGAAATAAAAGTATCGATCACCTACGTTTACATTTATCAAATTAAATTATATCAAAAACTGTGAACCTATTCAGACTTCAGAGTATAAACTAATGTGTACATAAATATTAGAACTCGGTCTAAGATGGATGAGTTGAGGCAGGCATGAGTCTTGCCCTCCCGACATGCCTAGTAAAATAAAATGAAAGAGTGACTGGCCAACAGCTTCTGTGAATCAACTTGTCAGGTGCTGACCAGTGTATCTAAAAAAACAGTTTCTGCGAAGCTTCGAAAAATTAATAGAAGTGTGTACCTGCCAAAAATAAATTACAATCATCCTGAATCCTGAAAAAAAAAGATATCAATCTTGAGGGCAATCAAGAATGAATTCGGTAGACATTTTCCAATTAAATTTTATTGGTTGAAGAAAATTTAAAAATGATTCCATTGTTCTAGAACTATTGATCAGAAAGCATACTCAATAGAATGGTAATTATTGGACTCAAGCAAAAGTGACACCACCCTCATTATTCGTTTACTTGGGAAATAACAAGTGACCACAGATGAACCTCTTAATGCTACAGTATACCAGCGACAGTCAGTACACATGCCAGTGTGAAGATAAATTTGATAGCATCAGGTACTGTAATTTAATCACGCCTGACCACAATTATAGGAAATTGCTAAAGAAAAAGGATTTTAAATACTTGCAGTCCTTCAATGGGGCTGCGCCTTGTGAGTTGTGAAGTAGATGGTTGCACTATGACCTCCATTAACTAAATTTGAAGGCTTATAATTTCTGAATTTTTGATAAATTTTGACCAATTTGAAGAACTGCTCTGGTTAAGAGATGAAATCAGCAAGAAAGGTGGCTGACAGACTCCCATCTCTTCACTCAGTGCGAAAGATATCGGATAGTACCAACAAGTTATAGCGGCCGCTAGAGTTGCCTTCTTCCGCACCATTTCAGTTCACAAAGGAACCAGCGGACCGATCAATCGATTGTCGGAATCGTTTCCTTGGTAAATTTTTTTGGCTCTATATAACGATTCCCGATTTGTAACAAAAGAATCGAAGTAGAACGAGGATTAAAACTGGGACACATTTTGAACTGAATCCAAAATCTTTATTTTTCGTGTTAAAACAGAATTTATATTATGAATGGTATATGCGAAAATTTTATTTTATTTGACATTTCAATTTTTTATTTATGTAAAAAATTATAAAAATGTTTAGTTCATTTTGTATAAGATTAAACATGAAGACTTATTATTTTAATATTTACATCGAAGATAAATGTGAATCGTTAGTTTTTCATTTTTTTATATTGTATTAGAAAAAAATCTAATCTTTCTATATATTTTTAGTTGGAATGCATTACCTATAAATAATATAGCTCAGCATTTTACTATATATTATAATATGAAATTTATATTTTATCAGTAATGGAAAAGAAATACGGTTGCGGCTATAAAAATATGATTTTGAATTTTTTTTTAAAAAAAATGATATTATACCGTGAAATGTTTTGATCACATGGGAGGCTCGCCGCGACGCAGTACAATTCCACACATCATTGGACGGCTCAGATTTGTTAAAATTACCAGTTGATATTGTTTTTTAGAAGTCCACGTCGCACGTGAACCGCGAGGATGAGCAATTCACACGCGGCTCATTACAGAACTGGAGAAGTTCGTGCAGCCGTGCAGGAGCACAAAGATCTGCTCTCTTGAAACTTCTAACAGACCAGTCACATGGAACCACGTGGCGCATTTCTTCATCTCTAGTTAGATAAGCCTCCTCTCCATGAAATTAAGCCTGATGTTGTTCCCTGGAAAAACAGTACAGTGTAAAAAAAATATCTGATAAAAAAGCCAAGACTACTAGAACAAAAAAGGATTGCACGACTGTAGGAACTAGGAAGTGATAACTGAGAAGGAGAAATTAAACAGGAGAAGCCATGGCTCTAGCTTCGACCTCTCATCACAGCTTCATCAAAGGCAATCTTCATTCCCCAATTCGAAAGTCTCCAAGGAGGACATGTCACCTGCCTCTTCTCTCTTGTAAGGCTTCTCTGGAGAAAGATGAAGAATCATCTAGGTAATAATTTGAAACATTGCATGTTTACTGTGTGCTTCTCTCAAGTAATGGGTGAAATCCCATGGTTGAGCACTTACTTAGTTTAGGATTTTCATTAATTACCTGGTATGCACAGCTACAAATAAAATTTACTTAGGAAAAAGTGTGCAATATGGGATTTGAAATGAAACCCATTTCCTTTTTTCTGGCTAATTTTATGAACCAAATCAAATCCTTGCAAACCAAAGTTAATTAATTTATTAACATTAACAATTGGTTATTCATTGATTCAATTAGCAACAAGAGTGAGTTCAAGTTGGTGAAACTTGCTGCCGTTACACTGGCAGCTGGTGTGCTTGCATTGGGATCAGTTGATGGAGCAATGGCAGCTAAATCAGGTGGCAGAGTTGGAGGTCAGGCATTTCGTTCGGCGCCTAGGTCTTCAGGACCTCGTACTAACAATTCTAGGTACGTATTACTTAAATTTCAGTTTTATTACCAAACCGGCATGGTACCCTCTGGATTATCAGTAACTGTAGGTTGGCCATTAGCATGGGTTTTGTACCGGTTCTGCGGTGGTGCTTTTGCTTTAAACAGTGCATTCAGGCTTCAGCTGTATTCTTTTTCTTTAGAATAAAATAATTTTGGGCAAAGCGATAGAAGCATACAAAAATGTTCTAGGACATTGATTTTTGACATCTAATCTATTTAATTACTGTAACAACCAGCAAAACGGTCATTAGAAAAAAAAGTAAAATTACAAAGAACCTAGATAGGTTGTGTGTCAAATTTGGTACAATTTGGAAATATATATCTGTCAAGCCATTTACAAAATTAACAAGTCAATTTTTATTGGCACTTGATCAACAACCGAACTAATTTGGCATTGCACCAAATTTGATTAGTACCAATCAAACTGTAGAGAACATTTCTACAATTTTAATGTTGTGAGTTTGATAATTGTTTTGCGGATTGTTGCCTTTATCATGTAAAACTAAGTGCCAATATATTCCTACTCTACAAATATTATAGGGCAACTCACTTCATTGAGCTGTCAATTTGCAGTGACAAAATCCCACTGATTCTTACTGATTACAACAGAAATTTACTCTTATTTAAATGTTGGATGTAAAACCAATATAAATCATGGTCATCTGTTTTGACTTTACTTAAATTTGAGCAGGACAAACATCTACATAAATCCACCAGTTGCTCCGCCACTTATTGGTGGGTACGGGTATGGCGCACCATTTTTTGGAGGTGGATATGGTTTTTCTCCTTTCAGTTACTTTGTGCCAGGGCCCAGTGTTGCCGTGGGAGTTGGTGGCGGGCTCGACATCTTCTTCTGGTTTATAATTCTTGGCACAGTCAGTGCTGTTTTCAGAAGATTTTTCGGAAGAAGGGATGATGATTTCGATGATTATGATGACTGATCTTATTAATTTTATAGTTTTGCTGCTGGTAAACTATTTGTAGAAGGAATTTTTCATGAATTGTAGTATTTTATAAGCAATCTGTAGAACAATTATAGGATATATTCATTACATATAATAAATCATGTATAGTTTTGTATTGATCTTCCTACATAATGAGTTTTGTTTTATCAGTAACTTTTGTATGGATTTTTCTGTTACCTTGTATTTCTGTATTAATCAACAAATTTAAAACGAAGGTGAATTATTTCTGTGCAAATGGAAATCTTTTGGTTCCGCGCTAAAAGTGGGCTGTTATGCTTCGGACCGAAAACAGGTTCAATTCAGAGGAAGGTCATACAGTATATCTGATAATAACCTTTCTTATGTTGATTCTGTAAATTCTCCTTGTCCAGATTAAACCACTAAATTTATTGTTATTTATAATAAACATACGGGTAATGGTTAGTCTGATACAAAAGTTTAGTGTTGTGCAGTTTCATTCTTTCTTATAACAAGACTTTATAGCCGCTCCCACCTTTTATTCTCAAAAAATAATAATAGACATAAATTTACATCAACAATTTAAACCCAATAATAATTAAACGAGTAAGAGAGTCGCCACATCGATGTCCATAATATAGCCCCACACAGAAAATCTGAACACTTTTTTTCACCTCAGTTCAGTTCATTCGTACTCTGTTCGACTCTTCGTTTCTCCACTCCACTCCCATTTCTCAACACCAGAAAAATGACCACTCCAAAAACCCTCTCCAAAACCCTTCACTCCCCAGCACTTCCTTCCATCGACCAAATCGCCAATCGCATAACAACCCACCCATCATCCCTCCCTCTCCGTCCCTTACTCCATTCCCTCGTCCCACCATCCCTCCTCTCCAGTTCCCCATCCTTCCTCCCCTCGCTCCTCTCCCGCCTCTCTCTCTCCAGTTCCCCAACCTCCCATTCCCTCCACCTCTTCCTCTACTCTCTTCCAACCCAACCATCACTTCCCTTACCCGACCTCTCTTCCTCCCTCTGCCTCACTCTCCATTCCCTCTCCCGCTCTCGCCACCTCCCTACCTGTCTCCATCTCCTCTCCTTCCTCTCCCTCTCTCGTCCTTCCCTTCTCTCCCCTCGCGTCCTCTCCGTTCTCCTCTCCAGTCCCAAGCTCAACTTCCCCTCCACTCTTGACCTCTTTGGGCGTGCCGAGAAAATCTGGGCACGTGCCGGTATTCGTTTTGGGCCGGAAGAGTTTACTTCCTTGCTCCGGATTTTCTACGTACGAGGCCGTGTTGTTGAGGCACATGCTGCGTATAAGCGGCTCTATAGCAAATTTCCTTTTTCCCCACGTCCTATAAATACTCTCTTGTTGGGGTTTAAACAATCGGGTGATGTTGATGCACTCGATACATTCTACCATGGATTGGTTACACGTGGCTTTAAGCCAGATTCTGTCACTTACGGTATCAGAATGGATGCGTATTGTAAAAACGGCCGATTTGAGGATGCACTGAAGCTGTTCGAGGAAATGGGTAAGAGAGAAAACTGTGAGATCACTATCACAACTGTTACCACTTTGATACATGGAGCTGGAATTGTGAAAAATCCACGGGCTGCACGTAAACTGTTTGATGAAATGGCTGAAAGAGGACTGACCCCAGACAGAGGGGCTTATAATGCATTAATGGGGGCTTATGTAGAAGCTAGTGATATGAGGTCTGCAATGGAGGTAATGGCAGAGATGGAGATGAATGAAATTGGTGTGAATGATGTAAGCTACAATATGTTATTTTGTGGTTTAAACAGAACCAATGATCTGGAGGGAATATGGAAGCTGTACCAGAAGATGGTTCAAACCGACTTCATACCAAGAACCCGGACCATAATGCTTCTGATGAAGACATTTTGTAAGAATGGACGGCCAGATTTGGGTCTTGAGATGTGGGATTACTTGGTGGGCAAGGGCTGTTACCCACACGTGCATGCACTGGACTGGTTGGTAACTGCCTTGTGTTGTAGAGGTGCAGTACAGGAGGCATATAGGTGCTTTAAGGATGTGACTGACAGGGGACAGGTCCCATCTCAGAGAGCTTTTAGGGTCTTAGAGAGCTCTTTGACAAAAGAGAAGGAATTGGAGAAGATTAATGAGATCTCCTGCATAATGGAGGATTTGCATGCTTCTAGACGTGTGCCATCATAGGAAAATGGAGTTTTATACTTCACGGTGAGGAGATATTCCAAGTGAAATTGTACAAGATTATAATATCTCATTTTTTTTCATTTATCTCTCTTAAGCAAGAGAAGAATGATCATCTTAGTAAATAAATTTATTTATTTAACAATAATACTTGTTTTGTGTCTTGCAACAATGTGGAAACTCGTATTCCCTTTACTTAACTGCTAGGCCAGTGATTTTGCATGAATTACCAGTCCAAAGTGCAATTGAGTTTTCAATGCATCTGTGCAATTGAGTTTTCAATGCATCTGTGCAATTGAGTCCATATGACCTGAACTCTAAAAAGTTGAATCTCCAAACATTTTTTTTGACAAAAAGAAGATAAAAATGAAACCAATAGAACAAAGAAAAGAGAATAGGTACAATCTCTTGCTCTAACTAGAGGATTGGTACAGCCAAGGTACATCAGTTGACTTTGATTTGATATGATTAAACTCTTGTCTATCACTTTTCGGTCTTGATTTGATGCCAAGACCCAGTGCGAGACTCAGATCAATGTCATTACTCTCACTGTCACTATGGATATCGTAATACTGTTTGTGTCTGCTGGTACCAGATGTTGATCCGCTGGTTCTATAGTTAGAACTTAAAATCTCTTTATCCTGTGCGATTCTTTGAAGACATTCGAAGTATGAGTTAAATTTTTGGTCTGGCTGAATTTTCTCTGGCATTAGTGATTTTTGCACTCGGTACAGACGATGTAGCTCGTGTACCTGAAATTTCCAATTAAAATAAAGCTGTTTATGTTTCTGCTCTTATTTTAGGAAATAATGAAGCTTAAACATAGCTGCATGCCAATCTATTTAACTCATTTAAACAAATTTTATTCCTTTTCAGAACAATTTACCAGTCAACTACACCAAGAGGATCAGGTACATGGTTATCTATGAATTATTAAGGTTTGCAGTACCTGATATCTAAAGATCTCCTCTTGTTTCATTATGGTTCTTCGAAATGACTCTGTATTCCGTGGCTTGGTCTCCATTTAATCAGAATGGAACAGCAATTAACAAATTAAATATTCAACCATGTGAATCTCGTTTCACCTTGTTAACCAAACTGAGAGTTTCAGAACTGCATGCAGCTTTAATTGCAATCCTGTGAAAGTTGAAATTCATCCAAAAAAAAAAAAATACAAAAAACGAGAAAAGTTTATAACATAAAAAAGTTGTATATATGTTCAATAATATTTGAACTCAGCTTTGGAAGCAAAAATGTAAAGAAAACCTGAAACTGCTGGACGCCATGGATCATGTTGTAAAGGATTTGGTGAAGTGAAGAAATGAACTTACAAGCTGCTGAAAGGAATATAAAAGAAGAAGAGGAAGGGAGATAATTTTACCTGCTTGCTAGGTATTTCCTTGCCAGACAGACCTCTCCAAGTTCTTCGGTCTTCTGCATAGTTAAGTGCTACTGCTGCATATATAAATAGCCAAGGATATTCTCAAATCTTTTTATTAATCATCATTATGCATATCCAGCTATGGGTGTTGCTTCAAATGAACTAATCATATATAAGTATATGACAGATCTCAAGTATATCTATATATCTATATATCTAGCTAGATTTGAAGAGCTAATAATTGGATAAGACCAGGCACTTTCCACACATGCATGCAGAGCTTGACAGCCTGTTGAGACGAAAGAAATTAGTTTTTCTTTTGTTTATATAAAAAGTTAACATGTGGCAAGAGGGTAAGAAAGGGACACACAAGGAAACAAATCTACAACTCTTTGTTGAAGCAGCCCACCAAAGCATGTGGGAAAGGATCAAAAAGTTATTCCACATTTTAGTGTTTGTAGAGCCTTTTGAAAGCAATGAAATCAAGATATTGAAGGTCATCCACATGTGGGAGCCACATAGCTCCATCTCATGGTAACACGCGAATATCTTTTTATTTATACGAGTTGTTTGGATCCCGCTTTTTTTAAACAAATGTATTTTTAATAATGTATTTGAGAAATAAATTTTGAACTATTGTATTTAGTATTTTGTTGGGTGTTTTTGAAATAAAAAATTAAATATCATCCATATTAAAATTACAGCTACGACTAGTGAATTACAATTTCGTCGTATCATGGTGTGTCATGTAAAACACGATCATATTCAACACCTTATTATATCGTCTTGACACAGACTGGATTTGAACTATGTGTGTTGTGTCATGCTAAGTAGAGGAGAAAACTGATGCAACATGGAAATTGATACTACATGGTTGACACGACACAACACAGTCGTGTTAATCGTATCAGGCTATGTCAAGAGTTTATTTTTTCTATAAAAATAGTTAAATATATTTTAAAATTATAAAGAAATTTTAAAAAAGGGAAATTTGTATTAAATTTTATAAATTAATAATTTGTTGATATTTCATGATAAAATATAGTAATATGATAATAAACTATAAATTACATAATATTAGTTGGAAATTTTTTAGTTATACTTTTTATGATATTTTTTTCTTCATATTTCAAATCATCCTTATTTCTTGTGATATATTAGACATTTTTATACTATATTTTTAAAATTTGAAATTTTAAAATTCAAAAAATATGGAGAATATTGTGTTGTGTCAAGCCGTGCAATGTCAAGCCTTGGCATTTTTCTTAAAAAAAACAACACGATACACCAACAGACTTGCATCGTGTTAAATCCGCACAAGTGCTGTGTCATAATACATGTACTGTGTCGAGACAGTTGACACGCCACAGATTATAGTTTACTAACTACGACCACAACGACGATGATGGTTCGAGTCTATAATTAATACATGCATAACACCTATGGTCTGGTACTACATATTCTAATCTTCAATTCTAATAAAGAAACAATTGATCCAAGCTATTCAATTGATATACAAATATCAGCATATGATCGAAAATTTTATACGTTTTTACGAGAATTATGTTATTTACGTACAATCTCTTTTACAATTCTTCTAGCTATTATGTACTTGTGATTTGTGAACAAATACTTAGTAAAAACAATTTAAAAATCTGCATATTGATCTGAAATGATTGTACAATTAAGTGCAAATTAAACCAAAAATTGCAGATAACCGGCCGATATGGCGCCATTTCTGGCAGACAGATACTACGAAGTATTTAAGGTCTAAAGATTGAAATTATAATATGAGCTCATCAAAGTTATTCCATATGAATTAGGTGACATGTATGATGTTCCCTTGCACGGCAGCATTCAAACTTTTCGATTCCCTCGACTTTTATATGATTGCAAACATTTAGATTTACTCCAATAATATCAGGGTAAAGGACAGAGGCTAGCTTTTTGGGCCTCCTCTTTCACCTTTTATGTTTTTCACTTCTTTTGCAAGCAACGGAGAGAGCTAGGATGGGAGAGAATTATTCTCCCAGCTTTTTGCTGTCAGGCTTTAAACTGACAAGAGGGCCAGCATTCCGGCACTGTAGGCTACTTCTCTTATACCAAAGAGCAACATGCATTTTGGAAGGTTGGAATTCGGAAATAGGACATTTGCATTAAAGAGATGTTATGCTGCATTTGGAGGACACCAGAAACGGTCCATAAACTAGCACCGCATGACCATGTAAGTGCATACATATGGCGTATACGTACTGGTGTTGGGTATTCATGTCAGGTTTGGTACCTATGTACTAGCATTCGGTACATGGTGGTGCATACGTACCGGCATCAGGTATTCATGGCATTACATTATAATAATACCAACAACAATTAAACCTTTTGTCCCAAACAAGGCTAGAAACGAAACCAAACAAGACAAATTTTGGGACAAAAATAAACAGAAATGGTATTGCTAGAAACAATAATTGCATCATATTGTGCCCTCAGACTATGCAGAATGGGGTGTTTCTAAATTTATATAGTGTATATCGGTTACAACATTCAACTTAGTGACTATGCAACATAAAACTAAAGGTGCATGGCACTGAACTAGTTCACATGGAAAAGCATCAGTCAAGATCTAAAGAAAAAGAAAGCTATGAGGCCATTATTTGCATTTGGTGTTGGTTAAAAGAGGATATCAACATAACCAGGTCAGGATCCTTTGTGTGCTTTTCCCATGTGCTCTCAAACTGCACTCCTTTGCATCTATAGGATAAGGGGAACATGACACATGAATCAGAAAAACCATCAATGAAAAACAGTATGAAATCATATCATAAGCAACTGAAATGCTACTAAATAGAACTAGTGTTAAAGTTGTTTTAGGGTGTCCTCGACAACAGCTTAATCTTTGTGTTGCATAAGTTAGCAAATTAAAAAGACCTCAAACAGGTGACAGAAACAACAGAACCAGACCTAAATCTAAATATCTTGGATGAAGTCCCAACAACATGAATAAACACTATCTTATCCTAAAAATGATGGAGAAGGGAAAAAAATTTGTTCTCTAGAAAGAACATTTTCTTTTTTGGATACCTTTGAAGCAAAGACAACAATTGCAAAATGCTACTCCGGAGAAGTTCACGGTTCTTTCTTGTTGCTGATTCCTTGTATATAAGAACTAGTTCATCTACTAACCTTTACAAAAGTTTATTTCAAAAAATAAAAAAGAAAAAAAAAATCAACATATAAGCAAATAAATCAGCTTTTTGTGGGAATCAAATAACCTGAAATAAATTATTCCACAAATATCACATTTTTTTAAAAAAAGAAAAGGAAATTGACATACCCTACCTCTCAGTGTGTGGTGATTTCCGGATCCATGTTAGTTTAACAATTGCAATCAATCGTTCTAGAACCTGACAAGATAAACAGACCATTGTGCTTTAGTTCCCTGCTTCCAGACTTCCTTTAGCATCTCAATTTTTTGAAAAATTATGACATAGTACTTTGTCCACACATATTTTGGTACAAACTATAATATCTCAATATCTGTTAATTCTAAAGATATCCATACTGGATCATACTGCTCTGGCTTGACCAAGTCAGTGCAATTTCACATTTCTGGTTAAGATATTAAGGCCCTTCTGTCCCAATCAGTAAGGTAACAAGTTACCAACCAAGCCTTAATAAGTTCCACATTGAAATGCCTTGATAAAAAGGTCGATAATATTTTTACCAAAATAACAGTTTGATCATCATCAGAATGCATCCATTGAAAGAACAGAGAGAATAGGCGTCTAAAATGGGCCAATAGAAACAGTCCCATTGCATCAAAAACTGGTTCTATTAGAGAAAGCCATGCAGAGCGGCGTTCTTTGTTGAAAGGCTGTCGTTCCAGGTGACCCAGCATCTCACTAAGAATTCGATCAAACCTGAAGATGGCAGCAGAAGTTAAATATTAATCAAATGATTAGTGCTCAGATTATAGAGAACAAAAAAAAAAATTTCTGATTATGTACAGTTCAAATATGTAGAATTGCAATTCTCTTTCTTACAAAGGATCAAAAGAGAGCCAGGTGCCTCATACAGTCATGCATGTAATTGCATCATGGAATTTATGTGATTGGAGATCAGTACAATACTAAAATGATAAAATGAAGGTTAAACCAGTACCTAACCAGCATTTATTATTTTATACCAAGAGCTGACTACAACTTGTTCTGAGGTCTCAGAGACAAATACGGTTTCCAATTTCTAGTACCAACACAGAAGCAAGTATGACCAAAGTATAGCCTGGCCAAAAGAGCCCCAACAAAACTAAAACAATTAAATATAAGTCATTTCATAATAATATGGTCTATTTTCACACTCTGACAGGTAAAAGAGAAATAAGAAGCTATCATTTTTAAGGAAAAGAGAAGAAACAAGTATTTGCATATATAACAAGGCAACAAGTATTTCAGTCTGCAAAAAGAAAAGAGAAGAACCAAGAACATGGGAAGTTATACCAAGGGCTGCGTGGATTGCTTTTCCGAGTGTATGTCAACAAAAGAACAGACACCTCAACCACATGATGCCAGAGTTCATCACTCGCAGGGATGTTGCGACAGCATGCATCAAGTACCGCCTCCTCGTACAAGCTAAATTCAGCAGTGTTTACGTTGTTTGCTATGTGAATGAAGCTAAGCATCCCTTGTTTCTATCCATAAATATTGAAATACCAAATTGAAATCATTACAGAGAAAAAAAAAAAAAAAGACATGTTAATAGCAGATTATGTGTTTAATCAAATCATCTTCTACCAAACCAGCTGGTATAAGCACCTCCACATGTGCACATTTTCTGTAAGGGTTTTTAACAGATTACAGCTTACTATCTCAAATAAAATAAAATGAAATAAAATAAAAGTTAGGAACTTTCTTGCAATTTTATGGTTGGGTTGTGTTATAAAATTCAAACAAATTTTGGTACAAGTGAAAACATTACCTTCACCTCAGGAGACCAGTGATCCAATGCTGTCAACGCACATGGTATAATTAACCAACAGAAATTTTCAAGCTGAGGATTAACCACCTTAATGTGAAAAACAAATTGCAATGTTACTAATAAAACAACATATCGAATTACAATGGCACAAAATTGATTTCACAAAAAGTGTAGTTGATCCCAAGAAGCAAACCTGGGAAACCATCCATCTAAATTGATATGCTGCCAGAATGGAATAACCAACTGGTACATTATTTGTTGTTATTTCTTCTTCATTCTCAGTATCAATACATGTCTCCTTTATGACCCTCTTTAAATCAGGCACAATCTCTCCAAACAAATCAGCCACCATTTCTCCCACTGACCCGTACAGACCCGCATCACAAAACTGCTGCAATGCCGATTTCGCAGACAAGATAAGATTTGTACTGATCCAACCTAGGGTTGGCGATTCTCTAAAATCAGATGCTGACACAATGGTCGCCAAACAAAGAAAGAAGTTTTTAATTTGTTCTTTATTGGAACTGGGACCGGGAGCAGCATTTGAGGGGAGGAGGGATTGAAGAAAGGCTTTGATGGAGATAGAGGATGATTCTGGAGGAGCGTATGGTGTTGCCTCTAGGGTTTCAGAAACTTGAGATGACAACCTACACTGAGTAAGCTTCCATTTACAAATTTGCCACTACAGGAGAACAATCTAAGAAATAACTGAAAGTAAAGTATATTTTACTGCTGAAAATTATTATCTTTAGACTATCTATCCATTATCTTCTGCTATACAATGCCTATTCTACACTCATATCTTCAAATTTTCTATCTTTATCTAGACTAGGATACCAAAATAAATTAAATAACTCAAATTTTCATCAGTATCCTGTGAATTTTGGTTCTGTAGTACTTGATACCAATGAGTGGGGTCGTGCATTAATGGTTACAGTGCGTGCGAGTGTGCAAGTGAGAGAGAGAGAGAGAGAGAGAGAGAGAGAGAGAGAGAGAGGGAATTACTGGAGAAGAAGGCTGCGAGGGAGAGAGAAGCACTTGGGTTCGCTACTGGAAGTGTGGCGAAGAGATGGGGAAGCCATGAGTGTGACCTTATTACGGAAGCAACACCTCGACAGAATTTTAGAAAGATCAAAGAAATCGTCGGTGTAACAAACTCACCGTGATTTCGTGAGGTAAGAAATGATCGGATTCGGAGGATTCGGAGATTTTGAGTTGGACCCGGGTCATAAATTGGATGTGTATTCTTCTTGCGGATCTGAATTGGGAGTTGAAAAGAAAAATAATACTTTATCTCTCTTTATAACTTAAAATTAATGATTTGAATTTAAATTCGATTTTGAATTTAGTCCATATAGAATTTTTTTTTTAGTAGTGATTGTCCAACAAATAAAGCAGTAACATAAAAAAAAGCCTAAATTAATATATGAAATTATGGTTTGATTTTTATTTTTTGTAGTTTGATTAAATTTTAACAATTATAATATTTAATCCCAACTAATACTACAACAAGTTTTAAATATTTTTTTTTACAAATATCATAATTTAATATTAAAAGTTTTGATTATGTATAAGATTTTAAAACTACATAAACAATAACATATCTTAATGTTAAAAGTAAAATTTAATGACGCCAAACAACATATCTTTATACATATTGAAGAGTCTTATAACTAAATGCTAAAAATTTTTATAACTAAAATTTTAATGTTGCCTGATTCGATAGTAGGTTTTAGGATCTATAAAAAAATAAAATAAAAAACAACAATAGACTATTTTTACGTCTGTTGACAAAAGTCTTCACGACTTATAAAACACATAGCAAAGTTGACAATTTGTCAACTAGAAATAAATCACAATTTTTATACAAAGCAAAACAAAGTCGTTATCGTTACAAAAACTATAGAAATTAACTGCAAACTAAAAAACATCTCAATGCCTATTGAAAGAGGTCTATCAACAATTAATAAAAAAAATCTTAACAGCTACAAAAACAAATTTATACGTAAATATTTAAAGTCTTGATAGAGAATATCATAGATAATGCAAAAAAAAAAAAAAAAGAAACTACTGCAAATTATAAAATTTTAGCCTGGAATAATATCAAGTAGGCATAAATTTGACCAAATAAAAAAAAATACGACTGTTTATAAACCGGGAAAGACAAAAAAAAAAATGAAAAGAACCAATAATATGGCACAGTCATTAAAAGGCAGACCAAATCCGTTGAAGGAAAAGCATTCCTATCCTGGACCAAATCCCCTCCTCCGTCACACGTCGTAGCCCCGTATCTCCTCTCTCTCTCTCATCCCGTTTCTCTCTCTCTCTCTAAACCCCAACCCATTCACATCCATCCTTTCCATAATCCCATCCCTCCCAACACAAAACCATCACTCATAACCAGAACCCAATTCAACTTCCACACCGCCATCCCATCCACACCGACTTATCTATCCAGTCTCTCTTATGGGGTGAACCTCACCTCACTTAACCAGCTCCAACCTCTCTCCGATCTAGGGTTAGGGTTTTTCACCTCAAAACCTCTTACATGGAGTGGGACAGTGAATCCGAAGGTCCAAGCGGCGCCGAGGACGAAGAGGAGGAGTTGGACGAGGGATTAGGGTTAGGGTTAGGGTTCGTGCTTAGCGAAGGAGGTAAAGGCGCGGCGTTTTCTTTTGCAGTGGAGAGGATGCTTGTTGGGTCTAATCCTGGTGGTGGAGGCTCTGGACCTGACCCCGGTTGTGGGTTTGTTGTCACTGATGCGCTCGAGCCGGATTTCCCCATTATTTATGTCAATCGCGGGTTCGAGGACGCTACTGGGTATCGGGCCGAAGAGGTTCTTGGAAGAAACTGGTTAGTTTGTTTCTCTTGCTCTTCTCCATTTCTATTGCTATTAAAGTTCTTTTTTTTATGATTTTATCTCTGAAATTAGGTTCTCGTGTGAGATTATTTGGGTTGTACTCTAGTTTATAATGATCAGCAATCATGTTGAAACATTACGGTTGATTAACCAAAATACTTGGGTTTGTGGGTTATAGTGGCCAAGACCCGCACTTCAGTCAGAAATGTTTAGTTGAGTTTCTTTAATAAGAAAAACTCAATCCCCAAAAAGTGGATAATTTGAGTAAAAGAAAATAGAAATATTCCTTATGAAGAAGCTGGGTAGTCCATTTCTCTTGCTCTTCATCATTCTACTGCAATATCCTTTACTTTCTTTTGTGTGAATTTTTCTCTCAAACCAGGTTATTGTGTGAGATTATTTGGGTTGTACTCTAGTGCACAGTGGTTAGTAACTAAGTTGAAACATTATGGTTGATCAACCAAAATTGTGCTTGCCTTTGTGGGTTATGAGAGGCTAAGACCTGCACTTACTGTTAGAAAATCTTTTGCTGAGTTTAATAAGAGAAATTCAATCCAAAAAAGTGGATAATTTGAGTAAAAGAAATAAATATTCGTAATTTTGCTTGACGGATTGATGAAATCCCCATGCCTCCAGATTTATTTCTATACCTTGAAATGAAACGTGCTGCTATGAAATGGAAGCCTGTTCTGGCGGTGGTCAGCTTAATGTAATACAAGTAGTAGCTTGAAGAGATCATATGATTTCTTAAGATGGTCGGGTTTGGTGTTGTTTTTGTACTGTAGGCTAATAAATTTTCTGGCAGTACCTGTTACCACAACAATTTTGATACAAAATTTGTCATGGCCTTGTTGTGGCCAACTAAGATATTTTTAGCTGTACATGTTTTGTCATGTCTTTCTTGAAAGCGGTTGCAGAGTACTATTGAGACAATATTGGGATTTGTTTTTCGTTTTGTCATTTTTAATCCTTCATCAGGTTTAAATAAGGTTAGCAATAGGTCTGGTTGGATCAGAGTCTGTTATCTTGTTATAGTCCTGTAAAATAAAAGTAGTATCTACCAATTAGTGAGTACCTTATCAGAAAAAGATAAAGCTGTATATTGGGTCAGTTCAAGATTTGAAGACCCTTTAGGGGTTCTGGTAAAGATTTGAAGAACCTTTAAAGGGGTCTGGTAATATTGACCTGTGCTCCACTTCAAGAGGGACAGATCAGGGCAACAAAATGAAATTGCCAGATGTTTGTGAAGACCCTTTAAAGGGGTCTTGTTCAAGTTTAGCCTCCACTTATAATATGACATTCAAGCATAACTGGTACAACCCCATAACACAGAATGAAAATCAAGCACCAATTGATTGGCCTTGGTAACTATATAATAGATCTGGTCGTTTAGTTTGGATTAAACTTTTCTGGAAAATAATAACCAAATTATGAATATTGACAGTATGATGCAATAGCCATCAAATTTATTTGCAAGTTTATTAGCTTGGTACTTGGCATTTCCTAGAATTTCTCAACAAAGGGGAAAAGTTCTTTTTTGTATTCTCCTGCTTTTTATTTTATTTTATTTTTTTGGTGTGTTTTGTTTTTTTTTTTTTTGGGGGGGGAGGGGGGGGGGGGTTGAGAATTAAATAGGAGTAAAGATTGATTGCTGAATCTTTTCAAAATATAGGATCATGTCACTAATACCGAGTTATTGGGTCCTTGCTGAGTTTATATTCAATGGAGTTGTTCGCTTTATTAATTTATGTAGTTTGGCAAATTTCATTACAACCGTTATGTTGAGCTTCATCTAGTTCCAAATTTTTAATAGCGAAGCAAACATCAGAAATGAAAGGGTAAACAGACCAAATTAGAATTGTATTTTACTGGTGCTGCGGCCATACTTTTCTTTTGCTTTCACACACCTTGAACCTTTCCTGAGAATGCAAATAATTAATTCATTTTCATTTAAATTAACTTCCCATTGCAGCCGGTTTTTACAGTGCCGAGGCCCCTTTGCACAGAGACGACACCCCTTGGTAGATGACAATGTTGTTGCTGAGATAAGGCAGTGTATAGAAGAAGGGCTCGAGTTCCGAGGAGATCTCTTGAACTTCCGCAAAGATGGCTCACCTGTCATGAACCACCTGCAGTTAACCCCTATTTATGGCGATGATGAGATCATAACACATTTCATGGGTATCCAGTTCTTCACTGATGCCAACATAGATTTGGGCTCTGTACCTGGATCCATTAGTTTTAAAGAAACTCCCATTATTTGCTCTTTTACTCGGCCAGTCTCAGCCGGCCACCACTCAGTCGTCTGCCGTGAGTTCTGTGACATCTTTCAGTTGAGTGATGAGGTTTTGTGTCAGAAAATTCTCTCCAGGCTTTCCCCTAGGGATATTGCATCAGTGGGGTCGGTTTGTCAGAGACTGTACCTGATGACAAAGAATGAGGATCTCTGGCGGATGGTTTGTCAGAATGCCTGGGGCAGTGAGACAACTCATGCTTTGGAAACTGGACTAGGTTCAAAACGGCTTGGGTGGAGTCGTATTGCTAGAGAGCTAACAACACTAGAAGCAGTTGCATGGCGCAAGTTGACTGTTGGTGGGGCTGTTGAACCATCCCGGTGCAACTTCAGTGCATGTGCAGTTGGTAACCGGGTTGTACTATTTGGGGGTGAAGGTGTGAATATGCAGCCTATGAATGACACGTTTGTTCTGGATTTGAATGCTACTAAGCCTGAGTGGAGGCACATTGATGTAAGCTCGGCTCCACCTGGTAGGTGGGGCCACACACTCTCTTGCCTTAATGGGTCCTGGTTGGTTGTCTTTGGTGGATGTGGCAGACAAGGTTTGCTTAATGATGTGTTTATTTTAGATCTTGATGCACAAAAACCTACATGGCGAGAGATTGCCAGCCTGGCACCACCTCTTCCACGTTCATGGCATAGTTCTTGCACTGTAGATGGTACAAAATTGGTTGTGTCAGGTGGTTGTGCAGACTCTGGCGTGCTTCTTAGTGACACATACTTACTGGATGTGACAATGGAGAAACCTGTTTGGAGGGAGATTCCTGCTTCATGGACCCCACCATCCAGACTGGGCCACTCACTATCAGTCTACGATGGCCGTAAGATATTAATGTTTGGTGGTTTGGCGAAAAGTGGACCTCTCAGGCTTCGATCAAGTGATGTGTTCACAATGGATTTAAGTGAGGATGAGCCATGCTGGAGGTGCATAACAGGTAGTGGCATGCCAGGTGCAGGGAATCCTGCCGGAGTTGGCCCACCACCTAGGCTCGACCATGTGGCAGTAAGTCTACCCGGTGGCAGGATAGTCATCTTTGGTGGGTCAGTTGCAGGTCTCCACTCTGCTTCACAGTTGTACTTGTTAGACCCGACTGAGGATAAGCCAACGTGGCGGATCTTGAATGTACCGGGTCGTCCACCCCGGTTTGCATGGGGACATAGCACGTGTGTTGTGGGGGGAACCCGTGCAATAGTGCTTGGAGGTCAAACTGGAGAAGAATGGATGCTAACTGAAATACATGAGCTATCTCTGACGAGCACTCTGGTTTGATTTTTGCGTGTTGATTAGTTCTTTTCTATTTCTATTTGGTATTTATGATCATGATTATTAGTAGGTAAGTGAAATTCATAAAATTAACTGTCTTTTGTAGTGTTACGTTGGTTTACTTTGCCTAAGCTATAAAGATGGTCAGTTATGTTGTGTATTTTGTTGGGTAGGAAAAGCAAAAGAGGCTTTGCACTTGTATAGCTTAGTACTAATAATGCATCTCGTGCTTTGATTTGCATTATGATGCCATGTCTTTTTGTTTTTCGTGTACCAATTTTCTTCTTATAGTAATGTTTTTTTTTTCCTTGCATCTTCCTTTGTCCTGAAATGTTGACGCATTATATTCGTTATCTGCTTTTGCTGCCGTTGCAGCTCCAAAGACCAAATTTAAGTGAAAAATTAATATCTTTATTATAGTTAATTACTCATTCACGTGTCCTCTAATTTTATTTTTGTTTAAAATTTATAATTTATTGTAACTAACAATATGATTATGATTATGTGGTTAATAATCAAGTGATTAATTTTTGTTAGTTCATAAGTTTGCATGAAAATGTTATATCATTAATCTATTGACAGTATATATGGCATGTGCATTTTTGCGAAATATGTTATAATTTTTTTAAATTCCAATTATATTATATTCTATTCGTTTACAATTACAACCAACAAAAAAGTCTATTGTGAATCCAGCCAAGTGTAAACCTTTATTAAGGCCGTGGAGCAGTCGAGGCCGTGACATAACGGGATCTATTTTAAAAATTACGCCGCGATTTGTTCATAGGAGAAATTATTCGGACTAATTTTAGGAAAGTCTATCCGTCTTCTATTATTTCTCAACCATTTTTTTCGGAAAAAGGATGAACCTTTTGAAGCAGAAAAAAAAAAGAAAAAGAATATTACAGTTGCTTGCTTTAGGCCGCTTGCGTCGTCAAATATTTACCCGCCAAACTAGGAACGGAACTCTCTTTTGTTCAGTCAAAATCTACAACAAAAACCCCTTCTCCATTCAATTAAACATCCTAACAAAACCCCTTCCTCTAACCTCAAATCTCTAAATTGAGCAAACCAAACCGCTCTAAACTCTCTCCGTCATGTCTTCTCTAACCACTTATTCATACTCTAACGCCTTCTCTATAAATTCCCTGAAACCTTACCACAACGCTAACCCCAAACGCAGTACATGTTATTCTACTCCAAGCTACAATGAGAAGAGCAGGTCCCACTGGCAGTGCCGGGAAAGGGAACGGCATCGTGGCGGTGGCCGTAGACAATGACAGGAATAGCCAGTACGCGCTTAGATGGGCTGCAGATCACCTTCTGGCACGTGGCCAGATCTTTTATCTGTTACATATTCGCCGAAAGATTACTTCTGTTCCCACACTTGGTGAGATTTTGTTTTGTATTTGATGTTTTTCTTTTTAATTTTTTGTTGGACTAACATTTCTGAAGTAGGTTCAGTGTTATTACTGTTTGAGGGAAGAATTGGGAAAATGGGAACCTTGCCTCTTGTGTTGCAACTGCGAATCCTTCAATCTCTAATGTAGTTATAATAGAGTTGAGGCAATGCCACTAAATCCAATTTATTCGAAATTGTCCCTATCTATGAATTTATTGTTTAATTTTATAGTCCTTATTAATATCATACTTTCCGAGAATTTTACAGATGGCTATCTTCCGATATCGCATGTGGATGATGAGGTGGCATCACAATTTCTAGAGCAATGTGACCTCCAAACGAAAGAACTTCTTCTTCCTTTTCAGTGTTTCTGCAGTCGCAGAGGAGTAAGTGCCATACCATCAGTCCTTATTGCTGGTATTAATCTGGTACTCTGGTGGAACCTCCCAATTGCTAGTTACCTGCTGTACTGGAGATTGCCAAGCAGCAATGAGATACCATACTCACGAATTTGGGGACCCTTCTTTTTTTTGGAACAGATTATCATAGTCTAGCCCTATTTCTAATATCACTGGATACTACTAAAAAGATCACCTTACCCCTACAGATGTGAAAAGAAACAAATGATATGACATTCTGTAGTAAGCCCCATAGCCTCTTGGATGCTTTTCTTACAAATGGGGTGTGATGGATATATATAGTACTTTCAGGTTTTGTTGGGGCAATGTATTACTCTTCTTACTCTTGAGAGGTATAGATTACAATTGAATGTTCTATCACAGCCGAGGTATATTTTAGCTTAGGACTTTCTCCAACCAAAAATATGGGGGGTTTTCCTGAAGATTTTTAAACAGGATGGACTTTCTTTTATTTAGTTATATAACATTTGCTCTTTGCTACCTTCTCCTAATTATTATAACTTCCCCTTTTTTCACATGTTCACATGTGTCATGTGCAGTTACAGTGCAAGGAAATAATATTGGATGAAACAGACATCTCAAAGGGGATTGTGGATTTTGTGATGCACCACGCAGTTGACAAGGTTGTTGTGGGAGCACCACATCATGGTGCAATTGCTGGTGTATTTATTAGGTCTTTCTTTACTTAAAGCTTTCTAATGTATAGAGTTTGCTGTTTATAATGTCCAGACTTTTTTGTAGCAATTACTATCTAAGGGGTTTTCCCAAAATTACAAGAATAAGAAATAAAAAAGGGATGAGATCTTTTTTATCAATTATATTGCTTCAATATATATCTTATAAATGAGGAATACTTTCTTATTTTATGAAAATCGAGTTGGTATGGGAGGTGGGGAGTGGGAAGCTTGGGTGAGAAACGAGTGTAGACAAACTTTTGGACACTTAAGGGGTACACGTGAAAATTTTCTGGATTCACTGATTAGTCGATACAAATTGTTTTCACATTTATCTTTTGTTTCTCTTGGAGCACAGAGCATTTGGGAAGCCAGATGTGCCGACTTCTGTTTGTAAAGCTGCACCTGATTTTTGCTGTGTCTATGTAATTGCAAAGGGAAGTAAAATAGTATCAGTTCGTCCTGCATCACACCCAAACAATTCCATCAGTAGTCAAAACATTAGATTGAGTGGGGAGATCAAGTCAACTGGAAACACATCCTTCCAGTCAGTTAAAAGTTCGTATTTTCGTATTACATAATTTGTATTTGAAAATAACGATTTGTCTAGGCCCTTTTTCTAGCAAAACTAATGGCCAGAGATTCTTCTGTTGTAGGTGACCCATACACTCATGAAACTTTTGGAGGAACTCCAAGGTTTTTTTCAATCTTGTTTCTAGTGAATATTAAATTTATGTTATTTGCATTTCTTTACATATTGTTTTGTATGCTTAGAAAGATATTTAGATGGCATGACTGGTACTATAATCCATTAGTCTACATAAGTGGATACCTATTCTCTACATAATTGGGTTGGACATTACTCAATTTTTCTGATTAGTCTACATAAGTGGGTTGGACAAAACTCAATTTCTCTGATTAGTCCTCCTAAAGCATAAGCTTATAATTCAGTTAATGAAAGTTCCAGTATGCATCAGTACCTTTGAATGTTACTAGATATAGTTTAAGCCCCTGGATCGAACTGGTACTGCAGATATCCCTTGTAATGCCATCTCAGTCCTAAAATGGTCTTTCTTACAACTTGAATAATCATCATTTTGCCAGGTCATCTTCTGAGTCCTCATTTATAACAGCATCACCTTACAACAATAGAATTGGTGATCACATTAAATGGCTTGATGATGATGAATGTATGCAGCATGTTTATCCTGATGAGAGTTTTGTGTCATGCCCCAGCCCATCCCATGCTGGTCTTGATCTGAACCCACCAACTGAATATATCAGTCGTGAGTTAAGAAGCAATATCGGCAGGAACCTACCTCATCCTATATCCAGCTCAAGCTACCGTGAAAATTGTTTCAACCAGGATGCACCTCTAGGCCTCATGTCCAAGGATTCAGTGGTAAGGGTTTATCAAAACTAAAATGGCGGTACATGGGCCACAATTTATAGTGCATCGACAAATCTTTTTTTTTTATTTTCAAAAACTTCAGTTGTACCCACAAGAAGAAGAAACAAGAGCCCCCATATAGAAAATGTTTGCATTACTACAAGTATGGCGAGGTAATTGATGTGCAGCTTTGGAAATATTGGCATTTTAGACAATGCAGTGTCAAAGAACAAGGAAAGAAAAATGCCACACCATGTGTGACCGAAATGAATATTATAAAGAAAGACATCACTCAACATAAGCAATGTGAAAGAAAGCAACTGTCTGGAATTCACTCCAAACAATATGAATTTACTTCATACCTTCTCAATACAGTGAGTCAAGGAGGCATATTTTACTCTAGTTTGCCCCCATTTTTTTTTTACTTTTTCTCTCTCTCAGGCATTCAGGAAGTATAGTAGAGAATCAAGTTCTGATCTGACAGAGGAGAATGAAAAGGGTACTGCACCTGTAAAACAGAGAAAGCCAAGCCTGGTACCAGAGCAAAGGAAGCTTATAGAAGGTTTCATATCAGAAGTCAATTATCGCCGTTACAGCATGGATGAAATAGATTTAGCAACGGATTATTTTTCTGACGGGCTCAAAATAGGAGAGGGTGGATACGGTCCTGTGTACAAGGCAACTCTTGACCACACACTTGTCGCGATTAAGGCTCTTCGTTCTGATATATCAACAACTCAGGGATTGAAACAGTTCCAACAGGAGGTATGTCTGTATGGTTGAGAAATAATGTTTACAGTTACACTTTGCCGCACGATTTTATTGAAACCTGTTTGTATTAACAAAACTTTCCTAACAGAATATTCTTTTTGGCTGTCTTTTTGTTTGGAATTGTTATACCTTTCTTTAATTTAATTACCTTGTTTTAGATGGAGGCCTTTTGTGGTTCGCCCTTATCATTTTTCTGAATAATGTTTTTGAAATGTCCTATATAATGTCGGATTAACTTCAAACTTGCTTATAATTATTATCAGGATCTTGTGCTACCTTATATATGATATGTCGTAGTACCAAATAAAATTTTTGTCATGATCAATGTGCACTAATATCCCCAATCTCTCTTCCAGCTAGAGGTGCTAACCTCTATCAGGCATCCAAACATGGTTCACCTCTTGGGTGCATGTCCCGAATACGGGTGCCTAGTTTACGAGTACATGTCCAATGGGAGTCTTGAAGACCGTTTGGCATGTCAGTCTGGCACACCTCCTCTCCCATGGCAGCTTCGGTTCAAAATCGCATGTGAGATAGCAGCAGGTTTGTTGTTTCTCCACCAGCAACATCCAGAACCGCTTGTTCACCGGGACCTCAAGCCAGCAAACATACTTCTTGACCATAACCTCATGGCGAAGATTTCAGATGTTGGTCTAGCTAGATTGATCCCTTCGCTACCTGCTGGGTCCAACTTGACTTTATACCACATGACAGCTGCCGCAGGTACTATGTACATAACAGATGTATGTCTAATATGTAGATCGATCTTATTACCAACTAGAAGACAATATATGAAATCTAAACAAAGAATTCAAATATTAACTGGCGCAGAATCTGATCCAATGTTGATTCTATTACTGTACCCACCAATACAATATTGAATATGGGAATGGTCATACTGAAGCATAGTAAAAAGTGCCGTGGGAAACACTTACGCCATTATGCATACAACTTGCATAGAACTTTAATTTTGAGAGTTTGTACCTAAGAAGACATGCAGATACCAGTATTTCCTAAACAAAATCAACATGGCAGGTACATTTTGCTACATAGACCCAGAGTACCAGAAGACTGGCTTGGTCGGGACTAAATCGGATGTGTATGCACTTGGCATCATCTTTCTCCAGCTAATAACAGGCCGGGGCCCCATGGGCCTCACACACAGCGTCATGACTGCACTTGAGAAGGGTAATCTGGCTGATTTGCTGGACCCAAAGGTGCCAGATTGGCCACTGGATGAGACCAAGAGACTTGCAGAACTGGCACTCAATTGCTCTGAGCTCAGGCGAAAAGACCGCCCTGAGTTGGGACCAGTTATTATGCCTGAGCTGAGCCGCCTGGCTGCTTTTGCTGAGTCTAAGCATGATAATGAGTTCTTCATGCAGCTCAAACGTTGTCAGAGTCTTAATGTAAGAATATTAATTTGAGTCCTCGTAATTGCAACAAAAATTTATAAATATTACGACATTATTACAAACCTCCTGGGGTTAACTAGTAATATTTGGTAAAGAAACTCATTCTTTTGGCCTTTAACCATTTGCAAGTTCTTGGTGTTTGATCTATCTTATTGTATTGTTATAGGAGGTGCCTAATGTGGCAATGGATAGTTTTACTGAGACGAGTACTGTCAAAGGAGTATCTTTTGTGCTCTGAGAATAGCATGCGAGTTATGTTGGAGGCTGATGGTTTTATTTTCTTCTCGTGCAAAAATGTACAGCTGGTTACTAACCTTTCAAAGCTTATTGTTAGAACACCATCTTACATGTAACTGGAATTACTTTTCACAATTTTACCCCCACTTTTTTACTGTTTATTTTTTGTTGAAGTAATGTATCATTTGGCAATTTTTACGAGCTGACAAGTTTTAAAATCTGGAATCAGATAAATTTGCTTAGCTTCCAGTGTAAACGCATATGAGCTGTATTCCTCGGCATAATCATTGTTAGATTTATTGAAGGATGAAATCCAGTTTGATTATGTAATTGTTTATTGTCAGTTTATTCTTCTCTCTGATATCAAGTTAAATTTGGGCCGTTGGATTTGGATGAAAACCAAAATTTAACTGATAATATCAAGTTTTAGCAAATTTGTCACACGATCAATTATATGGACGAATTGAAGATAATAAAAAAAGAAGTCTTTATTTTTTTTTTTCCACAAGCAACATGAATTATCATAGAAAAACCTATAACATGAATTCGAATAGGTGAAGATTAGTAACTATTCGAAATTGCAAAGCCAGGATTGCCTCTAAACCAGACTGGACCATAGATAATCGGCTTTTTTCGAGCTCAGAGAACACGAGAAAAAGAATTCCATATGCGACATATTTTTTCGAGCCCGGGGCCCACATCCCATGCGTAGAAATTGTGCAATATATTTTTCATCCGCATCGCATCTTTATATATAGTTTAACAATTGGGCTTAAAAAGAATTGCATTGCTAAAATTAAGATTCTCTCTCAGTTAGTCGCACCTTGGCAAACAAAATCAACGTATATCCCCGATCGTCTCTCTCTATCTAGACAGATTGAAGATATACTATTTTAATCATTCCATTGCCATCCCTTTTTTTGACATTTCAGGCGGCTAACTTGGAAAAAGACAATAAGTCTTATCAAGTAGCGAGATATTTTTAACGGTACTAATACTAACTTTCTACAGTTGACAATAACTTGCTATTGTTTTTAGGATTTATCTAATTTTCAATTCTTGTAAATTTGAAATTTTAATGTTTTCTATCTATTTTTTTATGATAACTTATTTTCAAGTTTGACAAATTTAAGAGAGAACTTTTATTGAAATTGTGATTTTCTATTTTGTTTCACAGCCGAACATGGCTGGTCTCCTTTTGTACAATTACAATAAAAAAACATATCTTTCCTGACAAATGCTAGTGTCCAATATATTGGACGAATGGGTCCATCCAATACGATCATTTTTACATTTTTAAATTTCAAACGACCGATCCGAACCATTCAATATGTACTTCATTTTTTACATTTTTTTGAATTTTTTTACTTATTTTTTGGTATTTTAGAAAATTAATGATCTGAATCGTTCAATAACAACGATTTTCTAAAATACCAAAAAAAAAAATTCAAAAAAAAATGTAAAAATTGGTTTATTATAAGTTTTCAATATGGAGAATATATTGAACGATTCGGATCGGTTGTTTGAAATTTTAAAATGTGAGAACGATCGTATTAGACGGACCTCATCCATCTAATATATTGGACTCTAATACAATCTAATTCTAAATCATTAATTGATTACAATCCAATCTCTATAAATATTCCTAATACAACACAAGATATCATTTGATACTATTCTGGAAACTTTTTATCGCCATAAAGTTAAACCCCCCGTCGAGTTTCAAGCTTCGAATCACTAGATCAATGATAAGTTCCTATTTTTTTGGGTAATATAATATTATTATAAAATTTTCCAATTTTTACTGAAATTATTGCCTTGTTGAAAGTGGCACTGACGGCCCCACTTTTGAAAAAAATACCATATATAGTATGTTTGCTGTTTTAGTCAGTCGTTTTCAAGCTCTTAAATTAGTATGTTTGCTGATAAGGTATAGGTCCATTACCACCAACCCTATCATGTCAGGCGCCAACTTGGAAAAACAGAAATAGAAGTCTAATGAAGTAGCGATATAATTTTTAACAGTACTAATACCAACTTGCTACAGTTGATCTGGTACCATTTTAAGAGTAGATGATTACTACTTGGTTGATTGATGTAATAAATTATGTAAACTTTTTGCTTTCTGGTAATGGAAAGTGGTAGGGAAGTTTCACCCCTACTTATTTCAAAAAAAAAAACTTGCTACAGTTGATAATAACTTGATATCTACTGATGGGTGATAACTGATAACCAAGTTGTTCTTTCAGATAACCAAGTTGTTCTTTCAGTAAAATTTTTTTAAACAGCATAAATGAATTTAAGTTTGTTAAACAGAGCATAAGTTGTTAGTTTTTTTAAAAAATAGCATAGCTTGTACGTCCTTATGAACGACGTACAATTTCAGCCATATTACGCCATTTAAAACGGCGTACAAGACGCAAAACGACAAGAAAAATTTTTTGACGCCTGGTCTGGCGAGTGCTATTTGGATGTTTTTCTGGATGGCTTGTACGCCTTCGAAAGGGCGTACGAGTGGGAAAATGACAAAAATGCGAAGCTGCCCTGCCCTGCCCTCTGTCGCAGCACGGCGTAAGTTGAAATGAACCCATGTAGCGGTTTTTGATTGGGTAGCATGTCACATCGCCAACCCAAGCACTCTGCCTCGCTGCCACGTTTCGGCACCATGATGCCCACGCTCTTCCTTTTTTTATCATTTTCATTTTTTTATTTTAAACATTCACCCACCATCACTCCATCTGTCACCTAATCCTGATTTCCTGCTGTTCTCCTACCATGTGGGCTCTTATGTCTAGGAAAATTTGGAAAATAATAATAATTTAAGTTTAGACTATGAAAACTGATGCGCTTTGAACAAAATTTTAAATGATGAAAGTACAAATTAAAGTACTTTTTTGATATGTTCTACCCAGTTAGTATATTTTCAAAATTGTATCATATTCAACTTGTGTTTCTATAGAGTAAAATGTCGACACTTGTGTTAATTAAAATTGGAAATAAATTTGGCGTTCTTATATCATGTCATTCTAGAAAATGTTAGAATCTTTTTGTTGAAGTTTCTTCATATAATTACAGGAATAGCCACACGGACAACAGCCATAGTAGGAGCAGAAAAACTAGTAGCTTCTTTCCATTTTAAGCCCCACGCCTTCATCAAGCTACACGTCCCTTCGCATTTTTGTCATTTTCCCATTGTTACGCCGTTTATTATGGCGTACAAGGCATCCAGGAAACGAGGCGACATGCGGGGCAGAGCCCACGCAGAGCACCACACGCCAGAGAATTTTTCTTGTCGTTTTCCTCCTTGTACGCCGTTTAAAATGGCGTAAGATGTATGAAATTGTACGCCGTTCATAAGGACGTACAAGCTATGCTATTCTTAAAAAAAACTAACAACCTATGCTCTGTTTAACAAACTTAAGTTCATTTATGCTGTTTAAAAAAATTTTACTTCTTTCATTATATAAGGTGGAGAGGCGCAAGTAAATGGAGCAAGGAAGCTAGCTAGTTGTTCCAACATAAAAGGTTAAAACCCCAGTCGAGTTTAATTTTTTTGTCTATTTTTTTTCTGATAAATAGGAGATCATTCCTTCCAACTTATTTTCAAATTTAAATGTGATAAAGTTTCACGTTAAACCCCCAGTCAAGTTTCAATCTTCGAATCACTAGATCAATGATTGTTTTTTTTTTTTCTTTTTCTTTTTTTTGGGGGTAATACTGTACAATTTTTTCCAATTTTATTGAAATTCGTTGGAAGTGGCACTCACGGTCCAACTTTTGAAAAAAATAACATAGTAGGTGATAAAATAATTAAAGTGTTCTTTTAAATACAGAAATAATGCTAGAAAGAAATTTGCATATGCTTGGTGGAACCGGAGAGAGTAGTTATGCTGCCAATTCAACATTACAGGTTCTTTGTCTCTCTTTGGAACTCAAAACAGATACTATTTTTATTTTTTTGGAGTTTTTTTATTTTAGAAAAATTCTCTCTGCTCATATTTGTTTATTTCTACCAGAAAAGATATGCAGCTGGTGCAATGTTTTTAGTGAAGGAAGCCATGGAATCACTTGTTCATGTTATCCCTTCAAGTGAGACATTACTGGTTTTTGCTGACTTGGGATGCTCAACAGGAGCAAATGCATTTGTTACGCACTCAAGAGTCATGGGTACCATCTCAACAACTTGTAAGAAACTGGATCGACCAATGCCTGAGATCCAGTTGCTATTAAACGATCTACCGGGAAATGACTTCAATACTCTTTTGGGTCCTGTTCTTTCTTCCTACAAGGAAAGGATTAGTGAATCCATGAGAGAGAATGGCATGTCGTTTTACACGGCTGCGGTGCCTGGTTCATTTTATATGAGGTTGTTTCCCAAGAGGAGTGTTCATTTCATCTATTCCTGTGCAAGCCTTCATTGGCTCTCTCAGGCAAGAATTCCACCTTTGATAAAACAATTCAGTTCCTTTAACCACAAAATATTCTGCTACATAGTTTTCAATAAGTTAATTGTTGAGAATAATTAGCAAATTTGAGATCTCAACTATCTTAACTATCAAGTTTGAAAATATATATGAAAAGTGCATTTTCGAAAATCTTTATTCCCATGTCAACTGTCTGTTTAAGCTGGCATGCTTCCAGTTGAGTTTTGCAATCTAAAAGTGACAATTTTGATTTTGCAGGTTCCTTTTGGACTGAGTAATACAACAGAAGGCCCCATAATAAATACAAGAAGTATTTGGATATCTAAGAAAAGCTCTCCTCTTGTGTCCAGATTGTACCTTGAGCAGTTTCGAAGAGATTTCTCTTTATTTCTCAAGCATCGGTGTGAAGAACTGCACTCTGAAGGACACATGGCTTTAATAATTCCTGGTCGTGTCGGTGCAGATCCCTCGACTGAGGAAAGTGCAGTATGGATCTCATGGTACGAGGAAGGCCTCCAAGAATTGGTTTCCAAGGTACTACCCATATTCATTTAAGTGAACTTACTAATCGATTTCGCCACACGTCTCAAAGCAATAAAAGCAAAAAATGAACCCATGTGAAATCTGCAAAATATATTTGAGACCTATCAATTCCGATCCCTGCTCTAAGGTTTATACTTTCATTTCATTTATAATTATGTATTGGAAATTTGGAATTATCAGTTTAATTTGAGGATCTTCTTCTGATAATTACTGTTCACAATTTTAGGGGATAGTAAAAGCTGCTGATGTTGATTCTTTCAACGTACCTTTTTACTATCCAACGATGGCAGAAGTGAAATCAATCATCCAAGCAGAAGGTTCATTTGAAATCATCAAAGCTCATGCATATGAAATTCTATACACCAATTGCTTGGATGTCATACCAGCTGATACTGATAAGATTTGGGAGAAAATTATAAATATCAGTAGAGCTGTCCTAGAACCTTTGCTAGTGTCTCATTTTGGGGATTCCATAATACAACCACTCTTCTCCTCCACCTTGCCAAAAATGTATGCCAAGGAATCCTTCAAAGAAAAGAACAAGTTGGCAAACCAGGCAAACCTTGCAATATCATTGAAAAAGAAGTGATTGTGATATGATTGGAGAATATGCATCATTAATTTTCAGAACTGCTATTATTAATGATTTTCAGTGATGGACAAATTACTCACATTATTAGTGAATTAAGTCTGTTTTGTCCATCTTTTTCAATAATTCGCTTTATTCCCATTTAAGATATTGTGGTTAACGGAGTATCTTTTGGTTACAGTAATTATTGTGAACTCCGTTTATTATAAGAGATATGTTGTTCTAATATTGGAATTTCCTTTTTTTTTTCCACTTAAATAAGGTGTTAGTTTACTTGCAGAAGAGATGAATTTGGTGCTACTTTTGTCTTTTGTAATATAGGTGCACGGTTTGGCTATAAAATATATCCAGAATTGGATATTTGTATGAATCAATGAATCAAGTATTTCACTATGCTCATGTACAATTGTTCTGATATACATATGTAATTTAAATGTCATTATTTATGATCGTTTTCTCTAGGAAGAGGCAATTACTGGATTTTTGTACGCTTGATAATTTCTCCCCAAAAATTAGAACTTCGCTTCTTCCTCATCTCATCTCTGCATCCTCCGAAATACTTTAGAGAGCCTTTAATCTTTTAAAAGAAAGAAAGAAAATGATCCTAATATCAGCTTACTGTCAAATTTTAAATCTTATTGTTTAGATCACATTTCAGTACCAAAACAAATAAAAAACTGATAAAAACGTCAGAAAATTAATTATGAGTGAGATATTAGAGATTAAATGAAAATACCGATAAATAATTCATAGAAAAAAGCTAATGTATGTATATATAAAGCAATAAATATATAACTGGGCGAGTAAAAGGCCCAAAAAAATGACCTATATATAAGTGTATATATTTATGCTTATATATATAGTATAAATGCAATGTAATAATTAATCCAAAGCTCCTAAACATATTAGGATTTATTATTTATATGAGCATAAATCTAGATGCATCCAATTTGTCTGGAACCAAAATTCCTAATCGGACGGCTGGAGTTGGATTAGACTCCACCACTTTGTTTCCGAAACCGACTTAACTATTGCCTGCGGGCTATTTGGAGAAAAGTAGAAAAACACACAAAAAAAAAGGCAAAATCGGATATAAACCCCTCTAATCTTCGCTATTCGGATATAAACCCCTCTAATCTTCAAAATTGAATATAAACCCCTCTAATTCAATTTTGTTCAGACATAACCCCTTTTTATTTTCTTTAATCATATGTTTAATAAGAAATTAATATTAAGACTGATATACCCCTGCCTCGCCTGCCCCAATTTTCTTCTCGCCTCCTTGTCTCTGTATACTCGCTGCAAGCACTCTGACGAGTGCATTTTTTTTTTTTGTGTGTTTACTTAGCAAAGCCATATTACTATTTTGTGTTTGTACATAACTATATTTTTCTATGTTTCAAACTTTTTTTGTATTTTGCGGATAAGCTCGTAACGTACTACAGCACAATACAACTTACTGGATGCACTAGTATAGTTGTGCTTCTCACCCAGCTGAAGAATCCGCAGAAGACAATTCCAATCAATGATTAATATGAATAAAAGACGATTAAATATAAATATGAATAAAAGTCAATTTCAGTCAATTCTAATGAAACTAATATAAATATGAATCAAATCCGGTACAAATAATATAATATTAAAATAAAACAAAAAAAAAAGAAAACATACAAAAGAGAAGCATAACTAGTATCAACAAGTGCCGACAATACTACTTACCAGTAAATCTGATGTAATCTTTTATCTTGGGCCTTGTCGAATATTTTTTATTGTCTTTCTTCTCGTCTTTAATTTCTGATGGATTTTTCACCAATCAATGATAATTGATATTGAGAATCATGCTCAATAATCAACATCCAACTTTGTGTCTCCATTATTTGACGAAGAGAGAGATACAACGAGACAAAGGCAGAAAAGAAAGATAAAGATAAAGAGAGATAAGAAGATGATCATATCTAGGATTTAGCAAAATCATCAGAGTAGAAATTTTTTTCTTATCAATTTGGGACGAATAAGGAAAAATCACCAATTTGGGAAGATGAATCGTTAGGGCAAAGAACAAATAGAAAATTGAATCATCGTTGCCCAGTCATTATGTCTAGGTTAGGGGTATACTAGTCATAACACTAACTTCTTTTATTTTCTTATTTAAAATATGATTAAAAATAATAAAAAGGGGTTATGACTGAACTAAATCAAATAAGAGGGGTTTATATCCAATTTTAAAGATTAAAGGGGCTTATATCTGAATAGAGAAGATTAGAGGGGTTTATATCCGATTTTGCCAAAAAAAAAGGCCGACTAATTGGACCCTTCTCTCCAGTGACTTGTGGCGCTCCTTTCATCTCGACGTCTAAAGCAAAAACCAACGTCGTAGATTTATCACTGGACGGATACAGCGTATTTAACAGGAGATCCGAGAAAATCCTTACAACTCCGTTCCATTTTGAGAGAGGTCTGAAACTATTTTTTGTTCTCAGCTCGCCGCCTTCTTTTGAGAGAGAGGTGTGAAATTAAGAGAGAAAGAAAGAGAGGCGAAGACAAGAGGGTTTGAAGGTTCTAGAGAGTGAAGATGGCGCCTGTCACGTGCAACGCATGCAATAAGGAGTTTGAAGATGAGGCGGAGCAGAGAGAGCACTATCGCTCCGAGTGGCACCGCTATAATCTCAAGCGCAAGGTTTTCCTTTTTGATACTCGTGTTGATATTTTTCTATTTGATTTTATTGGTTTACAATTGAAATTTTGATGCGTGTGAGGAGAATTCGTAAGTAAATGGTGTTTTTTTTTTTTGTGTATGATTTCTAGGGTTTAACGAAATTGATATTTGGTTATTCATGGACCTAGGTTTTATATTTCCTTAATATATGACAAAGTTGAGCCTAATTTTCTTTTCTTTTTTTTCCCTTGGTTATTATTGATATCTGACAGGACCTTGTAATTTCACCAATATTAAATTGTTGGTACTTCATAGCACAACCTTTTGCTTTCTTATAGGGCTTTTTTATGTTATATTGATGTGGCGTTGTGTGTTTGTGAATTCAACAAAAGATACTACTTTTAGACTGGTGTTCACAATTTTTATGTTGCAAAAAGGTCCTTTAAAATTGTTGCTTACATTAGTTCTGGATTTTTAAGCTGGGATGTCTCATTTATGGACTACTAGGTTAATTTTGACAGGGTTGTGGTTGGTTTGGGGTATGAATGGGAGTGGGGGGAGGATGCAGAAACAAAATAGAACTATAATTTTATTTTTGGTTAATTTCATAGGAGGTGAGCAATCAAGTTGATCGCTCAATTTCAATTTGTCATTGCACAACAGCTGAACATTTATCATTTACAGTGTATCATATTGACAATGCAGAGTTTCGCTTTTTTTTTTTTTTTTTTTATGGGTGGGAATCAATTGTGAGACACAAAAGATATTTTAATTTTGGAATCCAACATTATATCATTCACATAATAATTCGAAGCAAGTTCTGCTGTTCATGAAGATAATTGAAATTCGCAGCACATTTAGTGGCCTTTGATGTAATATCAATTGACACTTAAATTAGATGAAATTTGATACACAACAAATCTATAAGACAAACAATATGTCTATGAAGTATGAACTTTTTCCATATTTTGAGAATTTTTGTGAATAATTTGAGATTGCATTGGCAAGTTAATCCAGTGCCATTGACCCAAAACCAAACCCAAACCCAAACCGAACCATATTCTTAAAGTAGCTGAATCCATCAAATTAATTAAATTATTTGAGTCTTTTTTTTCCCTTCCTGGTGATTTAGTAAGTGGGATACCAATGCGAATCATGGGATATAGGTATACTACTAGGTTTTATTTTGATATGTTAATTTGCGAGTACTTAGCATTGGATATAACCAGTTTACTGTTTCATTTGGAATGGATCAGGTGGCTGGAGTACCAAGTGTGACAGAAGCACTGTTTCTTGCAAGACAAGCCGCTTTAGCCGACGAGAAATCCAAGTCATCTCAATCTGAGATGCTATACACCTGCTCGCTATGCTCAAAGGAATATAGGAGCTTGAAAGCACACCAACAGCACCTGAACTCTAAGTCCCATATGCTGAAAGCTTCTCTTCAACCTGAAACCTCAGCTGAGGGCATGACAGTTGTAAAACCACTTGTGCGCCGGTCAAATCGTACATCGGATAAAGAAGAAGCAGAAGAGGAAGAGGAATGGGTTGAAATGGGCTCAGATGAAGAAATGGAGGAAGGAGATGAGGTTGGATCAGATCAGGAAATGGAGGGGATGGAAGAACTGGACCCGTCCACCTGCTTCATGTGTGATGCAAAGCATGAGAACATAGAGAGTTGCATGGTGCACATGCATAAGAAGCATGGTTTCTTCATTCCTGACGTAGAATTCTTGAAGGATGCTGAGGGACTCCTCATCTATGTCGGTTTACAGGTGAAGTCTATTAGTCTGTAGGATATAACACTTTAATGAAGCAATTTTTTTTTTTATAAAAAAGAAGAATTATTCCAATTCTATATTGCTAAATAGGGTTTAAAGGGACAGATTCTTTTGCATTTAAGTATATAATTATAAGCCTTTTGGGGTGTGGGATGTAGCCAAAACTTGCCATAATATTGATTAATGGCTAACTACTTCTGCGATGAATATTTAAGAATGAAGATGTTTAAATACATATTTGTTTATTTATTTTCATCCTTTCAACAGGTCCAATTTGCATTCTGCTATAATGGCATTTTCTTTTCTTTTTGATTGATGATTTATTGATTTGATATATTCCTTTCTAATTTTAGGTTAAGAGGGATTATACATGCCTATATTGCAATGAGAGGCGTCAACCTTTCCAAAGCCTGGAAGCGGTGAGAAAACATATGGATGCAAAAGGCCATTGCAAGCTTCGCTATGGTGATGGTGGTGATGACGAGGATGCTGACCTCGAAGAGTTCTATGACTATAGTAGCAGGTTCGTTGTTTATTATGTTGCTTCAAGAAAAATTTAAATCTCTATCTCCTTATTTAGTTCTAAGTTGGTAACAGGACCTGCTTCACTGCCTTGAATTAGTACATTTGGGATCTGGTTTTGAGCCTGGAATAGGATGCTGATCTGTCGATGCAAAGCATGCTGTAAATGTTTGAACTAAAATTGTGTGTATTTCAAAACAATCTACTGGGACTCTTATCGATTTTTATATGTTTTTGCATCTTTACATATGAAGATTGCCATGATCTATTTGAAAAATATCATTCTGCATATATTAACTGAGAAAACTTTGAAGACTAACATAATATTTTATCTTCTACTAATTTTTCCCCCTTTTTTTTTTGTTAAACAGCTATATTGATACTGAGGGGAAACAATTGGTTCTGTCTGATGACGCAGCAAATGTCGAGCTGGGAAGTGCTGGAGCTGAGCTGGTTATTACTCATAACACTGAAGAAGGGACACTTGTCCGAACTTTGGGTTCCAGGGAATTTCTGCGGTACTACCGTCAGAAGCCACGGCCCACTCCTTCTAGGGATACTGCCCTTGCCACTGTTTTGGCCTCAAGGTTTGTGTTATTTTCCTTCTAAGTATTCACTCCATTATTGTTAATTTTTTCTGCAAAGTTGATGTGTCATGTGTAGCACACATATCGAGTCAGTGTTTTTATGTTACCTAGAGTCCAAATTTGTGGGATTGCTTTTGGTGTATTTTGGGGCTTTTAGAAATTTGTTCCATAAACTAAATACACTGTTTGTTGTAGACCATATTGCAGGACAATCCAAAAATATTAAAATAATATTCTATGATTTCAAGTCCAAACAAATAAATGGATAAATTCAAGTAGATGTGCGCTATACAAGTTTTACAATGTCAGATGCTCTCAATTGACAAAAATATGTATGCATTGAGAAGATGTATACCATCTGGAATTGTGTACGTAATTTTGATTGCTTTTAAGTACAGGTATAAGAGCATGGGGTTGGCTACTGTGCAATCAAGGGAGCAGATAGTGAGGATGAAAGTGCTGAAGGAGATGAGAAAGCATGGTGTTGATGCAATGCGCAGTAAGATTGGCATGAAGAGCAATGTCATTCGCAACCTCCCTAAAAATGTCCCATATTAGTTATTGCTTTTTTTTGCCCTTTGTTTTATACTCCCAATGGATGAGAATAGGTCTTTCTGTGTGGTGTAAGATTCTGCTGGTTTTGTTGTTTTGATTATATTTTTTGTTAATCCTTTAATGTTGAAAGGAGACTAAATTCTGATTAACGTGATAGCCTTTTTATCTCTTGTATTGTATGTTCTCGTATTTGAATGGTGTAATTTGTCATGTCCTACAAGTGGCACCGGTGATAACTGTTTCTGCAATTGCAAGTCCTTTTGTGTTCGTAATATTCAAGGAGCTTTTTTGATGGAGCACAAAAAAAATTTACGAGTGTGTAAAACAAAATGTGGAATTTAACAGCTCTAATAGGTGTAGGTCAACGGCTATTCCAAATGAGCTACAATTACTTCAAATGTGGTGTGCTGTAAATGCATTCAACATATTATATACACAATAAATTAACATGTTTCTCAAGTATTTGAACTAGTAAATTTTACTTTTCGTCTTACACGTCATTTGAAGTATAATGGCAAAATTTGTGATACTCGACAGGTACTTGATATAAGTCGTAAATTCATTTTTTATTTATATGTCTAAAGCGGATATATCTTTCCAAAATTCGAACAACTACTTTATCTCATCTTAAATAGTATTTAGAGAATAATTATCATTTTTTGTGATTTTATGATTTGAAATATGTCTAAGCTATTTACAATTATCAACATCAACTCAAATCGATATATGAATGCATACCGGTAAAAATCCATGCCTATTTTTCGAGAATTCAAACAAGTGAATTATTCATGTCGTCTCGTATCATGTGTTAGCTTTTTTCGTGACTCTGTGATTTAAAATGATAAGCAATTGCTCAACATGAATTATATCTTTCAAGAAATCGAAGAAGTTTATTTCAACTTATCTTCAATCATATTTGGAGGATAAGTTGAGTGTGCATTCAATAAATGTGCAAGTATGTACTTGAAGAAATTCAAATAATCTGCTTAGAAACTAATGACAACTGATTGTCGAGAAAACTTTTTGCATAATTAAAATCCGTGATAAATGTTAACAGTTCTGGCTTTTTTTTTCTTTGTTTTTTTGTGGAACAGTTTCGTCTAACTAGCGTGCATTGGATTATCAGTATTTAATTTTAATAAGCGTGGATGTATTGAGAGATGCTAGAGTCAACATATTTTGACGGTGTGTTCATCATACTAGATCGAATTTCAATTTTAGAGATTACAACAACCAATTTGAACCTTTTTAAATTTTCTCCACAATGAAATATCTTGGAGACTAAATATTACTTTTTTTATTTTTTAAAAAATATTTTTAATCTTTTATGTAATTAGTTAAGAACCCTCCAATTCTAAATTTAAAAAAATTAAAATATAAAATTTAATCTCCAAGGAGATTATAATATAGTAATCACATTGAACGGTTCGATGTAGCTGTTTGAAATTCAATAGTTGAATTTAGGATCAAATTTGAATTTGATGTTAGATGTATTTGATTCTAGCAATAAATGTATTTTTATAATTATAACTATATAAATTTGCGAAAGCGTGAGTTCGGCGTGGGAACACTCTGGTAAGCACAGTGTTCCGGATTTTCTGTGGCGCGTGATCTTTTGTGGCAAAAATAGTATTTAGGATTTTCTGTGGCAGTTTTTATATAATATTTGAATAGTATTCTCAATTTTTTATGCTATTTTTTTTATATAGCGTAAAATAAATCGTGCAACCATTTAATAACATATTAGTATAGGAATAAATCGTGCAACCATTTAATAACATATTCGTATAGGAATTAATCATGCAACGCGCGAGATTAGCGTTAGTTAAAAATGAATTCAGAAAGTTCTTACTTCTTAGAGATAAAAAAAAATGAGTAAGCATTTTTTTTTTTTTATCTAACCTAAGGTTGAATTTACAGCTGTAGGTATCCAGGATTCTAGCGCAAGACAACCAGTGAGGCAGCGATTGTTCCAGTCCGACTCCAAACTGCTTCACCGCCATAGGTTCCCATAGAACCTCCATCCGCCATCACGAAATTTTCTATCCGGATCCAATCAGTCCATCCAGTCCGTCCGATCAAATTTGTACGCTCGGAGATTTCACACACATCATTTTCAGATCTTTTTATCACTACCGTCATACTCATAGGCGCTCTCCATTTTCCAATTAAAACCCTTTCCTTTCGAAAACCCTTCATACATGTCCGATCTCTAAGCCGCACTAGGCAAGGAGACGCTCATTTTCGCGTCGTCGTTTCCGAGTCGCTTGTTTCTTTCAACGAGGAAACAACTCATCCATTTTTAGGTACGCGAATTCATATCATTTTTCTATATTTTTAGGGTTTTGAAATCGTTTATGTTGTTACTTCTTCTTTTGGTTAGGGTTAGGGTTATTATTTTTTAAATTTTGTTATAGGGTTTTGATTTCGTCTTCTTATACTGAACTGTAAACCCTAGATCTTTGTCAGAAATTGTAGTTTTGTTATTCTTCCGTTCAAATAGTTTGTAATCTATAATTTCAATTCATAGCGACTGGAATTGTTTCTTTTTGTAAATCTGAATATTCCATTTTGTTTATTAATAGGTACCAAATACTGACCTTTTACTACCCTATAAATCATTGCGGGTGAGATGTCCCAACCTGGTGGTGGGGGTGCCGAGGCACATGCTCGATTCAAGCAATATGAGTATCGAGCTAACTCGAGTCTGGTTCTGACCACTGACTCACGGCCCCGTGACACACATGAACCAACTGGTGAGCCTGAGACCCTGTGGGGTAAGATTGACCCGAGAAGCTTTGGAGACCGCGCTGCCCGGGGCAAACCACCAGAGTTAGAAGAGAAAAAGAAAGCTAAGAGAAAGAAGGAAGAAGCTGCTGCAGAAGAAGCGGTGAAGAAGTCTACTAAGAAGAGGCGGCGGGGTGAAGAAGAGAGCGTTTTGTTTTTGGCTGAGGATGATGCAGTGTACAGGCCGAAGACTAAGGAGACCCGTGCTGCTTATGAAGCGATGCTCAGTGTTATTCAAGAACAACTTGGGGGGCAGCCGCATGATGTGCTGCGAGGTGCAGCTGATGAGGTTTTGGCTATCTTAAAAGATGATCACAGGAAGAATCCTGATAAAAAGAAGGAGATTGAGAAGTTGCTTAACCCAATTTCCAACCAGCTATTTGACCAGCTTGTGTCAATTGGGAAGCTGATTACTGACTATCAGGGTCCAAGTGAAGATGTGGCGGATGGATCTGCAGCAAATGGAGATGAGGCACGTTTGAATGATGAAGGAGTTGCAGTTGAATTTGATGATGATGATGAGGATGAGGATAGTGATCTCGATCAGGTATAATAGAAATTTCTTCTTGTTTATTTGTTTGCAAGTTTATTTCAATATGCAGCATTAATTGTATAAAAGTAAATTAAAATTGTGGTTTCCTCCTGCACTTCCGAAGAATAACAATGTAGTCATATACTATCATATATTTTGACCATTTGCAAGTTCAGGTAGTTTGGTTTGCTTGCTTTAACTTTTGCTAGTTTTTCTGGAGGCTTGTGGGGGCTTCCTGATCCAAGTACCAATATTACCACTTGGGCACTACATGCTATAAATTATCCGCTTATAAAATATTTTACAAAAAGTATAGCAAACATGGTTTTCATGCAACAAGTATAAATTCAGGACTTGCAAAGCTATTATACAGATTCAAGTGCTAATGGTGTCTAGATTGATGTAGCATCTTTTGACTATTTCAGGTGCAAGAAGATTCAGAGGCAGAGGAGGAAGAAGTGCAGGAGGATGCTGGTGAGGCAGGCGCTATGCAAATGGGGGGAATTGATGACGATGACATAGACCACCTTGATGAGAGCATAACGGTAAATGTGCAAGACATTGATGCATACTGGCTCCAGCGTAAGATCTCACAGGCTTACGGCAACTTGATTGACCCCCAGAACAGCCAGCGCCTGGCTGAAGACATCCTCAAAATAATAGCCCAGGGGGATGAAGATCAAGATATTGAGAGGGCTCTGGTGGCACTGCTGGAGTTTGACAAATTTGACCTTGTTAAGCTGTTGGTGCGCAACAGGTTCAAGATTGTCTGGTGCACTCGGCTTGCCCGGGCTGAGGACCAGGACCAGAGGAAGACTATTGAGGAGGAGATGGCAGCCACGGGGCCCACTGGAATTGCTATCCTCGAGCAACTCCATGCTACGAGGGCTTCAGCCATGGAGCGGCAGAAGAACATGGAAAAGAGTATTAGAGAGGAGGCAAGGAGGTTGAAGGATGAGAGCTCTGCCAGCGGGGCGCGAAGGGGTGCAACTAGCAGGGACTCGGATAGTGCGTGGATTAAGGGTCAGAGGGAATTGCTTGATTTGGAGAGTCTCGCATTTTCACAAGGTGGCTTGCTAATGTCAGAAAAGAAATGCGAGCTGCCACGAGATTCTTACCGGAAAGCCCATAAGGGTTACGAGGAGGTGTTTGTACCACGATTAGAATCAAAGGCATTTCAGCCGGGTGAAGTGTTGGTTAATATTTCTGACATGCCAGAGTGGACCCATCCTGCTTTTTCGGGGATGAAGCAGCTAAATCGGGTACAGAGCAGGGTGTATGACGCAGCATTTAATCACTCATATAACTTGCTGCTGTGTGCACCAACTGGTGCTGGTAAGACCAATGTGGCTATGCTTACTATTCTGCAACAAATTGGTTTGCATATGAAAGATGGGGTTGTGGATAACACTGGGTATAAGATAGTGTATGTTGCACCAATGAAAGCTTTAGTTGCTGAAGTGGTTGGTAATCTGTCCAACCGGCTCAAATCGTATGGTGTTGTTGTGAAAGAACTCAGTGGTGACCAGAATCTAACGCGTGAGCAGATAAATGAAACTCAAATAATTGTGACAACTCCCGAAAAGTGGGATATTGTTACACGCAAGTCTGGCGACAGGACTTACACTCAAATGGTGAAGCTAATGATCATTGATGAGATTCATCTATTGCATGACAACCGGGGCCCTGTTCTAGAGAGCATTGTCGCAAGGACAATTCGTCAGATCGAGACAACTGGGGAATTATGTCGGCTGGTTGGCCTCTCTGCCACATTGCCCAATTATGAGGATGTGGCCACGTTCTTGCGTGTCAAACCTGACAAGGGGCTTTTTCATTTTGACAATAGTTACCGACCATGCCCACTTGACCAGCAGTATATTGGTATAACCGTCAAGAAACCTCTCCAGAGATTCCAGCTGATGAATGAGATATGCTATGAGAAGGTCATTGCATCAGCAGGTAAGCACCAGATGCTTATCTTTGTGCATTCCAGAAAAGAGACAGCAAAAACTGCCCGTGCCATCCGTGACACAGCTATGGCTAATGACACCCTTGGAAGGTTCTTGAAGGATGACAGCGCGAGTCGTGAGATTCTCAACACTCATGTTGATTTGATGAAAAGCAATGATCTTAAAGACCTCTTACCCTATGGGTTTGCCATTCATCATGCTGGGTTAGTCAGATCAGATCGAACTTTGGTGGAACAATTGTTTGCAGATGGTTATGTGCAAGTTCTGGTTTCTACTGCCACACTAGCATGGGGTGTCAACTTACCAGCACATACTGTTATTATAAAAGGGACACAGGTATATGACCCTGAGAAAGGTGCATGGACTGAGTTAAGCCCACTGGATGTGATGCAAATGCTGGGTCGAGCAGGTAGGCCACAGTTTGACTCATATGGAGAAGGTATAATTATCACTGGGCATAGTGAATTGCAATATTACCTCTCTTTAATGAACCAGCAGTTGCCTATCGAGAGTCAGTTTATTTCAAAGTTGGCTGATCAGCTGAATGCTGAGATTGTTCTGGGGTCGGTGCAGAATGCACGTGAGGCGTGTACATGGTTGCTTTACACTTACCTTTTTGTGCGGATGTTGCGCAAACCGACATTGTATGGACTACCAGCTGATGCTGTTGAGAAAGATTGGCAATTGGAGGAAAGGAGGGCCGACCTGGTGAGTCTTTTTCCAGCTTTGCTTGTGCTTTATTTTTATTAATTGTTTGGTCTCAATTCATCTGAGTTCTGAATAGTAATTGATCAGTTTTATAGCCAATATGGGATGGATGAAGTTACAGTGTACTAAATAATACAAGTCCTGGTAGCTATTTGGTTGCGTGGTCTACTTTGACACGCATTAATGTAATCATTACCAGCTCGGTATCTTTTTTCCTCACAATTTTTGTCTGATTGGTTGTGCGGTCTACTTGACCACACCCATTAATGTAATAACTACCAGCTGCTGTATCTTTTTTCCTTACAATTTTAGGTTATTTGTCTGATGTACTGCTTTTAACAGATCCACACAGCTGCAACCATACTGGATAAGAACAACCTGGTGAAGTATGATAGGAAGAGTGGGTATTTCCAAGCGACTGACCTGGGCCGCATCGCGAGCTACTACTATATTACACACGGCACTATCGCGACATACAATCAATACCTGAAGCCAACTATGGGTGACATTGAGCTGTGCCGCCTCTTCTCCCTTAGTGAGGAGTTCAAGTATGTGGGTGTCCGTCAGGATGAGAAGATTGAACTTGCCAAGCTACTTGACCGGGTCCCGATTCCTGTGAAGGAAAGCCTCGAGGAGCCCAGTGCCAAGATTAATGTCTTGTTGCAAGCATATATTTCAAGGCTTAGGCTTGAGGGACTCTCTCTTACTTCAGATATGGTTTTTATACGACAGGTGATGTTTACTTTCCTATCTCTTTGAACCTTACACTGAAAATTCCTGTTTATTTGTACTTGTCAATATGTCTGACTTCCTTTAGATTTGAAAAAAAAAGTGTGATAGTTCTTTTGCAATACTCTTTCAAAAGTTATGCGTCAAAGTTACTCATTAGTGAAGGGCCATTGAATTGATAACATAATTTTTCATTCTCTTAATTCTACTATTTCAACAAAAAACATTGTCAAGTAATCCTGTTAAATGTTACCATTTGTGTAAGCAATGAAATGGCTGAACCTTCCTAAGTTCTGGTGCTAAAGTCATCTCAAATAGCCATTCTTACTTTTGCAATGAATGTTTTTTTTTTTTTTTTTTTTTTTTTTTTGCCACTCATTGGTTTTGCATAAACTTGCAGAGTGCTGGGCGTCTTTTGCGGGCAATATTCGAGATTGTTCTGAAGCAGGGTTGGGCCCAACTAGCAGAGAAAGCCCTCAACATGTGCAAGATGGTTGACAAGCGCATGTGGAGCGTGCAGATCCCTCTCCGACAATTTGCTGGTCTTCCCAAAGAAATTCTGATGAAACTTGAGAAGAAAGACCTTGCATGGGAACGATACTATGATCTCTCATCACAAGAGCTGGGTGAGCTGATTCGCTTTGCTAAATCTGGCAATGCAAATAAAAATATCACTGGAAAGACTGTACATAAGTACATTCATCACCTACCTAAGCTGAACCTTGCTGCCCATGTGCAGCCTATAACACGTACTGTGCTAGGGTTTGAGTTGACAATAACACCAGACTTCCGGTGGGATGATACATATCATGGATATGTGGAACCCTTTTGGGTTATAGTAGAGGATAATGATGGTGAGTTTATCCTCCACCATGAATATTTCTTGTTGAAGAAGCAATATATGGATGAAGACCACACAATAAATTTCACCGTGCCGATTTATGAACCATTACCTCCCCAGTACTTCATTCGAGTTGTGTCAGATCGTTGGCTCGGGTCCCAGACTATACTTCCAGTTTGCTTCCGGCATCTGATTTTGCCAGAAAAATATGCACCGCCAACCGAGTTACTAGATTTGCAACCACTTCCTGTAGTTGCTTTGCGAAATCCAGCTTACGAGGCTCTTTATGATACCTTCAAGCACTTCAACCCAATCCAGACTCAGGTGTTCACGGTGCTGTACACAACTGATGATAATGTGCTTGTTGCGGCTCCCACGGGCAGTGGCAAGACAATATGTGCTGAGTTTGCTTTGTTACGCAGCCACCAGAAGGCAGTGGAGACAGAAACACCCATGAGGGCAGTGTACATTGCACCAATTGAAGCAGTTGCAAAGGAGCGGTACCGTGACTGGCAAGAGAAGTTTGGGAAGCACCTTGGGCTGCGTGTTGTTGAATTAATTGGTGAAACTGCAGCTGATTTGAAGCTGCTAGAGAAGGGTCAGATAATAATCAGCACTCCTGAAAAGTGGGATGCACTTTCTCGCCGTTGGAAGCAACGCAAGCACATACAACAAGTTACTCTTTTCATAGTAGATGAATTGCACTTGATTGGTGGTGAGTCTGGTCCTGTTCTTGAGATAATTGTATCCAGAATGAGACGCATATCAAGTCAGATAGAGAATAATATAAGAATTGTGGCTCTCTCAGCATCACTTGCAAATGCTAAGGATTTGGGTGAATGGATTGGTGCGACATCTCATGGGCTTTTCAATTTTCCACCTGGTGTTCGGCCAGTACCCCTGGAGATACACATTCAGGGTGTTGAAATTGCAAATTTTGAGGCAAGGATGCAAGCAATGACCAAGCCCGCTTACACAGCCATTTCACAACATGCTAAGAATAGCAAGCCAGCACTTATATTTGTTCCCACAAGAAAGCATGCTAGATTGACAGCTGCTGATTTGTGTGCATATGCATTTGCTGAGCATGGTGACAGGGAAGATAAGCAGAAGTACCACAGCCCGTTCCTTCTCTGGTCGAAGGATGAGATGCAACCTTTTATTGATCAGGTGAGGGAGGAGACGTTACAACATGCCCTGGCTGATGGTGTGGGTTATCTTCATGAAGGCCTAACTGAACTTGAACAAGAAATTGTGATTGGGCTGTTTTTAAGTGGACGGATCCAGGTGTGTGTGGCAAGTGCATCCATGTGCTGGGGCCGGTCTCTTTCAGCCCATTTAGTTGTTGTAATGGGCACTCAATACTATGATGGGAGGGAAAATGCTCGAACTGATTATCCAATCACTGACCTCCTTCAGATGATGGGGCACGCAAGCCGTCCTCTCAAGGATAACTCTGGTAAGTGCGTGATCTTATGCCATGCTCCTAGGAAGGAGTATTACAAGAAGTTCCTGTATGAGGCATTCCCAGTTGAGAGCCACTTACACCTTTTCTTGCACGACCACATGAATGCTGAAGTTGTGGTGGGTTCTGTCGAAAACAAGCAAGATGCTGTAGATTACCTCACATGGACATTTATGTATCGTCGTCTGACCAAGAATCCAAATTACTACAATCTCCAGGGCGTGAGTCACCGGCACCTCTCAGACCACTTGTCAGAGTTGGTGGAGAATGTATTGACCGACCTTGAGTCGAGTAAGTGTGTTGCTATTGAAGAGGATATGTACCTCAAGCCACTCAATTTAGGGCTCATTGCCTCTTATTACTACATCAGCTACGCCACAGTTGAAAGATTTGGCTCATCTCTCACACCAAAAACCAAGATGAAGGGGCTATTAGATGTTCTGGCATCTGCCTCTGAGTATGCAGACTTGCCAATTCGGCCTGGTGAAGAGGAGCAGATTCGCAAACTAATCCACCATCAGAGGTTCTCGGTCGACAATCCTCGCATGGCTGACCCACACACAAAGGCGAATGCCCTTCTGCAAGCACACTTCTCGAGGCATATGGTGGTTGGTAACCTTGCTGCTGACCAGAGGGAGGTGCTCCTCTCGGCACATCGGCTTTTGCAAGCTATGGTGGATGTTATTTCAAGCAATGGCTGGTTGACTCTAGCTTTGTCAGCTATGGAGGTGAGCCAGATGGTAACACAGGGCATGTGGGAGCGGGATCCTGTGCTGATGCAGCTGCCACATGTAAGCAAGGAGTTGGCAAAAAGGTGTCAGGAGAGGGGCATTGAGACGGTGTTTGACCTTGTGGAGATGGAGAATACTGATAGAATGGAGCTATTGCAGATGTCTGATGCACAGCTGATGGATATTGTAAGGTTCTGCAACCGCTACCCAAATATAGATATGGCATATGAAGTCCTTGATGGAGAGGATGTGGGCCCCGGCGACAATGTCACTCTTCAGGTTAGAATTATAAATTATCCTCCTTTGTTAGTTTTCAGACATCTACAGCTACTAATAGATGTTAAACGAGTAATTTGGCCTCTCTATACTGCACCACTCTGTGTCATTTTTACTTGTGTCCATTTGGTAGATTTAAGGCTTGGATCAATCTATAAACACTGAGCAAATCAACAAAAAATGGAGGGTAGACATAGCCATCTTATTAGAAGTAGAGATTGCAATATTTTATCCTATGTAAATCCTATATTTGACATTTTTGATAAACATTTTATTTACTAATTTTGCTCACTCGTTACTTGTAGGTGACCTTGGAACGCGACCTGGAAGGGATGTCAGAAGTTGGCCCAGTGGATGCGCAGAGGTTCCCCAAGCCGAAGGAAGAAGGATGGTGGTTGGTGGTTGGTGACACCTCCACTAACCAACTCCTCGCAATCAAGCGTGTTGCCCTGCAGAGGAGGGCCAAGGTGAAGCTCAATTTTGTTGCCCCAAGTGAAATCGGAAAGAAGAACTTGACAGTTTACTTCATGTGTGATTCCTACCTTGGATGCGACCAGGAGTACAATTTTACAATCAATGTGAGAGAGAATGGAAACGAAGGCGATCCTGCTATGAGTGAATGAGCTTTAAGGTGTTTTAAACAAACTTTTTAAAATGTAGCTTTACGTTTTTAAAATTTTAGTTCTCGTCGTACTAATATTTATACCACATTCTCTCTTTTCAGGATGCCTGATCATTTGCTGCGCATCCAAGCAGGGTGTCTTTTGTTCATCCAGCTATTATGGTTTGACAGGCCATTTGATACTATCATCCTTAAGTGAGCTGTAAATTCAGCTGTCTTAATACTTGTTGCTCTTTTCCCTTCTCTGTTATCACGTTGTACTGTGCCAATTTCGTGGAGCTCCAGCTTGTACCTTTTGTAGCAGGTTAATGTTAAGAACCAACTGGTTTATTACTTTCTAGATAAACTAAATGGTTTACTATTATTATTGGCGAATTATGTTTTGTACTCTATCCAGTGTTTTTTTTTCACTGGGAAGTGTAACACTTAACTAGTAAATGACTATTTTTAGCATCAGATATTTTATCTCTGTTTTCCTGATGTCCGTCTGGCTTTAGCATTTCACCGATGTCTGTTTAACACTGTTGTTGACCTTTCATAAAATTTTTGGGGAAGGAACTGATTGTTAGTAGTTTTAATTTCTGAAATTATTGATCAACAGCTCCGTTCTGCACTCTTAATCGTTCTTTTTGTTTGTGAACTAATTAATTCTGTTCTTTCAACCGGTGATGTTTACATCCTTAATATTTTCTCATTATTATTTTTTATTATTATTTTTTTTTGTGTCGACTGTTCATGGACTCTAATGGATCTCTGGTTAGTTGGGTTAGTACCACCAGTACCGTAATTTTAAAAAATAGTCAGCTTACAATTTCATTCGACGGTCAGAATTTGTGAATTTCATCGGAGAAATAATAACAATAATAGAATATTGCTATTCTACGTAATTGAAATTTGAAATATATAAATAAATTGTAATCAATAAAAATAGAAGTAACATAACTTAGGGATTAGCACCGTTGTGGCGTTGTCAATGGTGCAATCAGGGTAGCTTTTGACGCGAATTATGGTGCGTTTAGAAGTGCGAACTGCATAATAGTTGAAATGTTTGCGCAGTTGACACTTTTATTAGAATAGATGCCGATATAATGCCTAGTTCACAGAAATCTATATTGTTACACTTCATACATAAAAAAAAATAAAAAAAAAAATCCTGGGTTTGAAAGCCCAAAAGGCTGCCCCAATTGGGGCATGATCAAATTCATATTGTTCGCCTCAAAAAGTACAATAATATTTTAGAACAATTCATGTTACATGTATGGTATCAAATTCATCTTATTTTGCTTCTTATCATATTATCTATTAGTTATGTATAACAGTTCAAATTGATATTTTAAATGCATTTCATAAATTTAAATTACGAAGTTCTGTTATCATGTTATTCTTATTGTAAGTTGTGTTACCGGTCTTATTATTTTTTTTTCATAATCATGTGTTTATCGTCTATTTCTGAAAATGGCATTGTCTGTCAAGGATAATCGAAGCAATTTTGACAGTTTGAGTGTTTGCACATAGTGAATAATGTCCGTAACTTTACTTTCAACACAAATGATCTCTCATTTAGGCCATAATCAGAATGACATTTTTTTTTAAGGAGAGATTTCATTTCAATTCAATTCATCATAAATTTTTTAGTCAAAATGGATGAGTTTCATGTCATTTGATCGGAATTTTTTTTAATTAGACTCAACGAAATCTCATGAAATCAATTCCAATGAAATGAAATCCCACGTTAAAATCATTTTGATTAGGCCTTTAGAGAATTACATTTTTTGTGTGTTGAGTTCATGCACAAGGTATGAGTTCTATTGTTTGCTCTACATAAAAATGTTATTACATAGCATATTGGAAGATGATGCGTGCTTTATATTTGAAATTTTAACAGAGCTAACAAATACAACATAACTAGAAGATATTTAACTACACTTAACTTTAGATATTGGTGGATAATCAATCGAGATAATGGTACTCAATTGTCCCATTCCAAATATTTTATTTTTAAAATATTTTGAATAATATAATATAAATAAGGGCATACATATAAGTTTTGTCTAAAATTAAACTTCTTTAAAGATTAAAGTAATATATTTTAAAATAGACTCAGAGCACAAACGAATTTCAAATTAATTTACAGTGGTGGTCATATTTATTAATCAAGAGGTTATGTTAATCAATATATCTCATTTCATATCTCTTAGCATGAAACTTTCCTCTACATTTTTTCATTTCATACGTTTTGATTAACATACTCTTCATGATCAATAACCTTTTATCTATTAGTTTAAACTTTTAAACCATTACCTGTTCTAATGGTTGGACCTGAATGAAAACGAGAGTTCACTAATTTGTTGGACTTGGTTACCACGTGGTTCATGTTCCTGATTTACAACCTTTTATAAAGTCAAAAGGTCTCGAAAACAGAAAATTATCGAAAAAATAATTGAGTTAAAATTGCAAAAAGTAAACACAAGCAGAGAATGAATAATCTTTGTTGTTGTTTTTTTTTTTAATACAGGAGGTGTTGTCGTAGAAGAGATGATGTAAAAAATATTTATTGACCTAACCTATGTTAATTGTGGTACTTTGACCTCTTAACTAGAGTACGCAGTGAATATATTTATTTACGAAGAGGAGCTTATGCTTAACTAGAGTTTGTTAGCGTGGTCAATTGAGTCAAACGAATCTGAAATATTGTCGGACAAATAATATAACTAATGGAACACATTATTTATTTTTTTATTTATTTGTTGACAAATAATATAACTCGATTGTTCTTTTGCTAGGCCCATAACTAAAAAAACGACTTTCTTACAATTCTGAGGTTCATTCAAATATGAAATCCAATCCGAAAATATAGCATTCCACTTTTTTTAAGTACCCGAGTCATTTTTCTACATTCTTTCCAATACGAGATGTCGATTCATTAGGTTGAACTTCAATTCTCCTTAACAGATTTTGGGAGAGAATTTGTTACCATGGAATTCTTCGTAACAACATGTGGTCTCTAAAATCAACATTTCAAACAAAAAAAAAGTGTTAGCGGTGCATGGTGTTCTACTCTGTAAAATTTGAGGTATCATTTTGTTTAATTTCATTTGAATTAGATCTTTTTGAAAATCAAATAACATACTACACAAAAGCTTTGTACTTTTGTAGGTGGAGGCCTCGTAATATCAATATTATTAACCTTTTAAAAAATAGCCGAGAATTAAGCTAACTACAAATTAATATACTGGAGATTCGAAATTAATCAAAGTGAGGATTGACTAAGACCTTATAACGATTAATTGTGTATTTCCATTTTAAAAGGTCCTGTGATTTCTAATAAATACACATAACATATTAAAATATTTTGGAACATAAACATATGGTATTTAAAGGATAATAAAAATAAATCTTGAAATAAAAAAATGCATTTCTTTTCCATGTCAATTTACGATTACTTGTGTAATGCATATTAAAAATGGATACGTGTATTTATTAATAAAAAAATTATTATTAAAAACAATAAAAAAATAAAATGTTTATAAAAAACAATAATTTATTATAAATTAACAACCAATTTCGTTATGTTACTTAATTAGTAAAAGTCTCCATATAGAATTGCAATTTACCTTTTTTTTGTGAGGTTTCTTTTCATCTATTTCGATGGCTTAAATATGTATACACAACAATGCTATTTTTATTTTAGATTAGATAGCAATGTATAATATAGATTGAGTAATGCTAGAGTCAAACATGATCCTAGACTCAACTATTAAAATTTCAAATGGTCAATCTAAATTACTCAATGTGATTTCAATATTGAAATCTTCTTAGAGACTATATTTCATTTTTTTTTTCAAAATTTTTAACTATTTTATCAGATTTTTTTTTTTAATTGGAGGGTCAAGAACTAATTAGATTAATCTTTTTCTAAAATTAAAAATAAATAAATAAATAAATAAAAGTTTGGAAAAAATATAAAATTTGATCCTCAAAATGATTTATTTATGGATAACAAATTGAGCGGTTTTGATTGGCCATTGTAATCTAAAAAATTGAAATTCGATTGCGTTTGATGGATTCCAGTACCAAACATGTCGTACTCTAACATTACTCCTACGGATTTAAATTTCAAAATAACTAGACCCTGTCATTCGAGCTTCAACTGCAGAACATATTAACCACACAATTCTATTTTTTTTTTTAATGCGTACTAATGAATTTGAACGTAGTTGACTCTTTTTGTGCCACCATTTCTATAAAAAAAAAAGTACTACCATACTGGACGATTTTATCTATTGCAATTAGGAGCGAGGAAAAAAATTTGTAACTCATGAGTTAGCTCGAACTCGATCGACTCAGAAAAAAAATTCAATTATAGCTCGAGCTAAACTAATTCGGTTGGCTCACGAGTCGAGTTTGAGTTGAGATCAACTCAGCTCGCAACTCGTGACATAATAAAATTATATTTCAGATAGTATTATCAACATGATTTGTGACTATTGAAAATTTAGAAATAAATTATAGAAATTTTCTTCTTATATATTTTTATTTAAATAATTGTAACAATCAACATATTTAGTTCCAAATCATATTTTGTTTCAAATTAACAGAAGAATATAAAAAGACAACAATTTTGTTTTTTTAAATATTGTATATGTCAATAAGTTTTAATACTAAAATAACATATGAATTAAATAAATAAAATTTTGAAGGATGTATGGTTATTTCAAGCTAGTTCAAGTTGGAGAAGAGACGAGTTTGAGCTAATTTAAAAAACTTGAAAATATTTCTAACTTAGCTTGAGCCAACTCAAGTTATAGCCAAGTTGAGTTTGAGTTGTCCCACCTCACTCAGACTCGACTTGTATACAATCCTAATTTCAATATGATCTTTTCGTGCAGATCTAGCGTAACAATAAGTAGCTAAATTGTTCTAAGTAAAAAAAAATTATTAGACTTTGCATATAATTTATTCGAAAAAATATGTTAATTCACAATTTCAAATTTATGGAGACAAATTTAAATATATTACGTGAGTTTAAGTCGTGTTGGCGATTTTACATATTTTATATTTTTAGATTTTTATATAAGCTTTTCAAATATAGGGTACGAACTACATGAAATTGCTGTATTGCCACATATTAGCGATTTGTATAAATAGCAGAAAAGGAAAGAAAAATGCATATATATGAAAGGAAAGGGATGCTGGAGGAAAAAACCAGCGACTTCTACAATCGGTCTAACATTTTATTTAATTAATATCAACATTTATGTCACGGATAACATTAGATTGTAAAAATCAATGGCCTATAATTTATATAAAAGGATCGTTTACACTCGAGATATTTTTTTATCCTTTTATATAGATGATTTTATAAGTAGTAACGATGGTGCAACTTAGATTATGTCTTTGTTAGATTCAGTCTGAGCAACAACTAGGGGCAAAGGGAGGCTTGCCCCCCTAACATTTGAGTTGAGTTCCGTTCAATAAATATCAAATACTATTGTAATATATATAGAAAAAGATGCTTCGATTTTCCACGATGTAAAATTCACGAAGAGATGAAGAAATTATTTCCAACTCCTCTTCATATTGACAAAAAAAAAAAAAAAAAAAAAAAATCTTCATAGAAAGCAAATAAACTTGCTATAAAAAAAAACATAAATTTCTAAATGGAATTTTTGTTAAACGATATAATAAGACAACATAATTTCTTCGACTTGCACTAATCATATAATTCCATATTGCTTAATTTTAATTATCAAGCTACATTAAATTAATAAAAATAGATGCATGTTTATAGGTTTTATTTTAATTATTTCTTAATTAATCTTCATTTTCTATAAATAGTAGGTTTCATGTTAATTTTATTACTACATTTTGATTAATTTATCATATTATTTTCAATTACTATTTTTTATGCTTTGCGCTTTTGGATCTCGCACCCCCAAATTGAAATCCTGGCTCCGCCTGATCGCTGGTGCAAATAATTGATTAGTGTGCCCATTTCTCAGCAAACTCCTTTTTGAGGCGTTACTTTGTACTTACTATTCTTGGCTATTAACTTTTGAAAGGAGTTTGCTGGTTTTACCTTGTATAATAAATTTAGTAAAAATTTCAAAGAACGAAACATCAGGTGCATTTAGTAAAAATGTCAAGAAATATAATACGTCAAAACTCGTATAATAAATCAAGTAAAAATGTCAAAGAACGAAACATTAGGTGCATTTTACCTTGCGTCATCAAGAAATTTACGGCATTAATTTAATGGAAAATAATGGTTTGATATAAATGTTGTTGATTGTTGGAGGTCAAAGCAGTGTGCGGTCTGCGGTGTGCAATGTGTTCCGCTATTGCCTTGTTCATATTTGGCGAAATAATGCTCGATTTATCAGTGAGATTCTAACCATAATTAAAGACGCACGCATTATGAAAGGATGGCTGCTTGTTAGCAAACAAAACATCTATATTGTCTAATACTATACGTACATTGCCTTGCTCCTTTGTCGTTGATCTGTCATTTGCGTTTTGCTTGGTGATTTCAAGCTTCTCCTTCTTTTAATTTCTTTTAATTTCAATCACACCTAGTCGTTTTTTAGAACTGGATTCTCAGTCGCAGTCTTGTTAACACTCAAAAAAATGGGAACACTTTTATTGGCAATTTCTTTGGTTTTCAACAGAATTCTACCTGTATGTCTCATGAGTCATGACACGTTCTTTACTTTTTTACACAAAAAATTGACTATTTTTCTAGCAAATTGCGTCAAGTACCTCAAAGAAAACTACTTGTTTATGAAAGATGAAGCAAAACAAATATCCGGTACATACTGGTCTATATGACCGGTACACTTTGTTCCCTGAGCCCAGAAAACGCTAATACGAAAGACAAAAATAAATAAATAAATAAAATAAAAGGCTAGACCGTTTTTTCTCCCCATTTTTCCTTGAAGACAAAAATAATCATATAATATGCTCAGCATGGCGCATAATAAATAAGGATGCTTATTTTAGGATGGGGATTGTCATGGCTTGCCATAACCAGTGCAAGTTCAATTATCAGGTGTTAGGTTAGGTGAAAATGATAATTCCACGCGACGACTTGAAGCTTTTATTTTTATACAATAACAGAACACAAAAAATGATTCTGTGAAAGCTCGGAAAAACGAGGGCACTGAATAATGGAGGCTCTTGACGTTGACTTTTTACTTTTGCAAAAGTCTTACTTTCTCTAAAGTTGTTTGGTAGAATTTTCCTACAATCTTCAAATATTTGAGTTGATTCATAGTAGTTAAGTCACTACTTTTTTCCTTCAAAACGTTGAGCAGTGCATCAGTAATCATAACAGTTATCATTCTTGTTTAAATTTTTTTTTTTTTTTATATCAAATCGTACGGTGTGTGATACTGATAATAATATAAGTAATCATTTGAGAACTGTTAGATTATCAATGTGTTTAGTTGCACAAGAATAAGAAATATGAAATATAAAATATAAGATAAATCAAGGAATATGATCATTTATATCTATTTTTTATTCCCATGAAAACATAGTATAAATAAATTTATCAATATTAGTTTGTACTTTATTTTCTATTTTCTACTTCATATTTATTATTCATGTGCAATCAAACTCACCCTATATTATTTCTAAGTCCCGTATTTAATCGCTAAACTTTGAATTATTCCTCATTTATATTTTAGATGGAATTTGATCTTTGTCAGCATTTATGTTCAATACACAATCCAAATCTAACGTGGATGATGTGGAATTTGTTTTGGGCAGATTTGGTCTTGCTATTGGATAATTTGGATGAACATGACTATGGTATGAATTATATAGATAGGTAAATAAAAAATTAGTGGCAAATTACAAGCTTAATGAAGTTTAGTGATGTCTTAAAAAAATTATCTATATTACTTCTTGTATCACGGTTACGTACAGAGCGATAGAAGATAAGTATCACATAGACAACTGACTTAATATTCTTTATTAATCAATCACTTCATTCTAAAAGAAGAAAATTACACAACTATGAAGAAGGTTACTGTGAACTTATGTTCATGAAGAAAATATGTGAAAATCAGAAACCATAGAATCTGCTGCAAATGATAAATTTGAATCATTGAATTTGAACTGTTAAATCAGTTTTGTTAAAAAAAAAAAAAAAAAGCGTAAAGGTATGCTGGAAAAACACGAAGCTACAAATGTTTATTACCAATAATTAGTGAAATCAGGATGTCTAGGGACTAGGAAGTGAGAGAAATTAAAGCTTTCACAAAGTTAAAGGAGTAAAAGAAAAAGTAGAACAAAGAAAGTTCTTTTCACTTTTTCCCCCTGTCTAATATTTCCTTTTTACTCCAACTGCCAAAAAAAAAAAAAAAAGACTTTAGTTCTTCAATATTTTACTTTCATGCGCTGTAATTGACAATTCCTCTTTATCCATCCATATCGCGTGCTTTAAAAAATGTATTTCTTTTGAAGATGATCTGTTTTACATTCAGCATATATTATATATAATGATATTAGTGAATCAGTCGGGAGGACTTTGTACTATATTTCTTTTGTTGGATTTATGATGTCACGTCGAGATAATATAGATGTTGATGCAAATTGGGATTGCTTGCTGAGAGAAAACCACGTTACCTAACCTCAGTACAATCCTCATTTTATGGATTATTTTTATATAAAAGTCTTCATTGGAAATTTTAACTACGCACGATATTTATTTTCCTATCCGTATACGCCTCGTTATTAACGTTTCGATTTTTATACGTTGTAATGCAATTATGACATGTGATCTCAAGTATATTTCCCAGTCGAACATGTACGAACTATAAAACTTTTTTAGAATTTTTTTTAGAATTTTTAAAATTTTTATTTTTTAGAAGATTTTATTAGATATGTATATTACGGTAAAATCGATTTAACGGATCGCTTTGTCAAACTTGATATGATAACAAATTTAGAAGTGATTTAATGGATCGCTCCGTCAAACTTGATATAATATCAAATTTAAAAGTTCAAGTTATTGATTTGAATAGCTCAGTGTGATCTTCATATTGAATCTCATCGCCGACAAAATTTTTATATGTTTCCAAAATTTTAAGTATTTTCTTTAAAAAAAAACAACTATTATTGGAGAGTTCGGAACTAATTATATCAAGAATTCTTAACTTCTAAAAAAATAGCAATTTTTTTAAAATATACAAAATGTAATCGGCAATGAAATTTTAATATGAAAATCATTTTAAGAGTTCGGATTCATCATTTGAACATTCTAATTTAAAAATGGTCAAAATTTAACTGAATCATTCATCCATATTGTTTTGACTATAAAATTTCTTTGATTATAAATAAAGAGATGAGATCATTAGAATCAGTTTTATTTTTTATTTTTTATCTAGTAGCAAATAAAAACACACATTAGATGAGAAGTCGCATCTTTTAAACACGACGACTTTTAATGTCTTCGTGAGTGTTTAAATTGAAAAGTTTTAAAGATTGGAAACAATTTTAAGAAAAAAGGAAAGCAAATAAAATCTGAGATCGTATGCCAAATTATTGTCGTTGTATCTTTGACAGTAGATGTGAATTTTTAAACTTAGTACATGGTAGGTCTATTATATATCGTATCTCCAAATTATTGCCATATGAACCTGAATTTTCACATGATTACGTAAATTAAATTAGCTAATAAAAAAGTTTTCTATTTTTGCTTTCTTATGAGCGCATTTTGCTGCTCCAAAATTGTATAAATTTGTTGGAACGCCCCATTACCTAATTTTAAAAATTTAATTGATCAAACAAATAAAAAAATTAATAAACGACTGTTGAGTCCATTCTCCAGACTCCAGTGTAAATAAAGAAATATAACTCACCAGTACTAAATACGGCGAAATATTGGGTGAGAAGTGCAAAAAACGCCGCCTATTTTAACCGAACAAGCGAATGTACGATCTAAAACGAGCAATTTGTCAAAAGATAAAAAATATAATAAATAAATAAATAAGAATACAAATAGAAAAAAAAAAAAGAAAAAGTAGGAAAACCCACACGTCTTCCCCTCTTTTCAAACCATCTCCATCCATCTCTCGATTTCTCTCTCTATTTCTCTCTAATGGCGATTTCTCTCTTCTTTCTTCTCAGGGCTTAATCTCCTCCGCCTCTAGATCCGATTGATCGTTGGTTCTAGTCTCCGCAAGCGCAGTACGAATCCTGCTCTCTCTCTTTCTCTTTTCAATTTTTCTCCGTGTGTGCATGTGTTGGGTTCGTTTGATTCTGTTTATTATGTAGGATTTTTGGTAATTTGTAGCCTTTTCTACTGAGGAAAGAACCGTCGACACTAATATTTTCCTTTTTTTTTTTGTTGGGTCTTAATGATTTTATTAATTAATAATAGGTTTGTCTTATTTGATTTAAGTTCTTATCCAGGCTTATTACTTGTACTTTGTCGGATTCTAAATTTTGGTTTTACTTTTGAAGGATTGGTGTTTGATATGCAATTTGTTGAATTTTGATCGAATCAGTTGAGTGAGAAATTATGTAAAGGAAGAAACTACTCTAAGTCTATGCTAGTGTAATTTAGGGCATTTATGCTCTCTGTACTTTCGGAGCATATATTTTGTCTTTATTCCTTGTTGGAGGAACCAAATGAATTGTCCTAATTCCCTTTTAATTCCTTGGCTGCATGTTTTTTTACCACTCCAAAACTTGATTTCCCTTTTGATTGCTTGCTATGATGTTCCAGTTTAGATTTGATTGCAGTTACAAATTGAATACCATGTTTATCTTCTTCTATTTTGCTGAAATAAGTTGAGTTGACTTGCAAATTTGACATTCCTTAACCCTGATTTTAACATTTACTTCATCAGAAAGTAGTAATGATTGATTTGCTTTGCTGTGCAGTATATATTGAACTGTATGTCGGGTTACACCCCAAATGATGCTTAATTTCTGTCTGATATCAGATCATTCCTTACTAACCAACCTGTTTGAATTACGCATTAACCGATTGATACTTTGGTACAGTAGCTCGTGTGGTCATTTTCTTTGCCTCACAATTGTAAACCTGAATGCTGTCTTTTGGAAAAGTAGGATAAGCAACTCTGTAAATTCTAAAAGATTACCGTTTATCCTTCTATCAATCTGTAGTTCTGTACTTATTATGCGAAGGTGTGCAATAAGCTGAAGCTTATTTCTCTTCCTTATTGCCAACTTTGGTATGAAAAATGTCGTATGGGACTGATAGCCTCCTTAACATTCTCCATAAAATTATCTCAGAATATACAAATGAAACGATGGTCATAGCTCTCTTTCTTACATGTCTCTATTTTTTTCAGGACTAATTTACCACGCCGCAACTAACCCAGTTAATGATAAAGTTTAACTAGTACAAGAACCAAAACCCTAGATCCATGGCGTCTATACTATCACACAAAAGAATCATGATTAAACCAGCCTCTCTTGACCTCGACCTAAACCTAACCATCGAGAAGACATGCTATGAAGATGCCACATGTCCTATTTGCCTTGACCATCCCCACAACACTGTTCTTCTTCGCTGTAGCTCCTATGAAAAGGGCTGCCGCCCATTTATTTGCGACACTGACCAAACCCGATCCAACTGCCTTGAGCGCTTCAAATCTGCTTATGGTGTTCCTCCTGTCTCTGCAAAAGTTCAGCTGGACACAATACACATAATACCACCTAACCAAAATGACAAACCGTCATGCCCCTTGTGTAGAGGCGATGTAATCGGCTGGATTATTGTTGAGGAGGCAAGGTCACACCTCAATTCAAAACTGCGGTGCTGTGAAGAGAGTAATTGCGTGTTCACAGGAAATTACATGGAGCTCCAGAAGCATACACAGACGAAGCACCCAAATTCACGTCCATCAGAGATTGACCCAGCAAGGCGGCTTGATTGGGAGAATTTTCAACAGTCCTCTGACATAATTGATGTTTTGAGTACAATCCATGCACAGGTCCCGAATGGGGTTGTTTTGGGGGATTATGTAATAGAGTATGGCGATGATGAAACAGGAGATGAATATGAGGTCTTTCATCGGGTGCGGGGCCGCTGGTGGAGTTGCATACTGTGCAAGGCATTTTGTAGAGCTAGAAGAAGAGGCAGTGGTAGGAGGAGGAACGGTAGTACCAGCCGCAGGTCAAATCCAGATAGCTCAAATCTCGACGTAGCTTCAGCTAGGTCGGTGGTGGATATAAGAGAGTACCGATTTGATGATGTCGAGGACGAGTTTGTCAGGAGTGGAACTGTGCCACGACGGTTCAACAGCATTTACAGGTTTCTAAAATTCAAGAATTTTTCACCATTATGCTGTTTTAACAGGCTCAAAATTAGATGAATCTCTATATCTGATCATTGCATATATAGTTTGTAAGTTTACAAATTGTTCTTACAAGGTTCGGAGTGTAATACTAGGCTGTAGGTTTTTTTGGGGATAAGAACTATACCTCTTTAAGATTTTGCCATAATTCACATCCTGATATTCATTGTTTAAGCTTGCATTATAATTGAAGTAATTTTCAATGGACAACTGTGATCCCATGATTGAATATAAAATTGCAGAGGCACTGATTGCTGAGATTGGATCAGCTATAATATGAGCATTGTTGTCGTCTTTTAGTGATTATACCAGCTAGAGGACACAAAGATCATTCAACCTGCTACTTTTATCTTTTGTAGAGCTTGCAGAATAAATGTTGGTCTAAGTTCGGTAATTGTTTTCTGTTGTGTGGAACATTTTAAATTACTGGACTGGTTTACCCCTGAATCTTTCACATAATGTGTGCATGTCTTGTTGCAGAGCTTTTTATCGTTTATATGCTGTCATTGAATATTTTTATCTGGTATGAGAATGCAAAAGCAAATGTTCCAGGTTGTTGGTATTTGGTTGTTTTTTTTTTTGTCTACATAGGTTCGATATCAAAACTAGAGCCAACCAGTCTAGTAAAAATAGATTGTTTTGGCCTTATGTTAGCGCAAATAAAACAACATAGATCAGAAGCAAAAATGAAAATGGAAGTCTAAATAATTAACTCTAAAATATAATTTCTTCATGTTTATTCATAGTCCCTTAGATTCATTCTGCACGGCATTTCTTATATTTGGTGCTAATTTTCTTTGTTTTTATGTACAGGGATAGATTGAGAAGGCGACCAATCATGTATGAGCATTAAAACCTCGTCGCAGGGCCAACAACAAGCAGTATTTCCCTTAGAGTAGCAACCGTGGTCGCTGCAGATTGAGCCACCCCATCATCAATTTCTTTTTTTCTTGTGTTCTCTATGGCTGCCACGGGTTGGAACTCAAAATTGACCTCTGTGCATAAAAATAGCACTCATATATTGTCAAAGTTAAGATTAGGGTTCCGTCATTTTATTTTTAACTCTATTGTATATATTTAGTTTATATATCTCATAGATAATTGTTTTGTGAGAAATCTGTGTGGACGCCTTTGTACATGGACTTCTTGCTTGAAAAAGAAAAGGTTTTAGGGCTTTCATGAAATGTGGTGCTGTTTCTTTCATGCATCCGTTGAAATTGGATGCTACTTTTTTAGCATTATCCTCTTTTTTAATATTTAATTTATAGTTTTATTGAGGGGTCGTCTCCATTTACAAGGTTCTTCCAATATTGAACCAAAGCTTTCACTATAAATTAATGTCGGGCTTTCTGTTGGAAGGCTGCATGGATTCAAATTCTACTGTATGTTTGCTGAGGTACTGACCTTAATGGGTCTTTACTGATACATGATACTTTCCAGATTAGTCTTTCTTTTCCACTTTTTGCCAGTATATTCGGGTACAATTTGTACCCTTCAGCACTTCAATATGTGTTCGGGCATAAAATGTTAAGAGTTATTTTGTTTCTCCTTGCAACCATTGTTTGCGATGATTAGTCTAAAAGCTATGACCCCACCTGCAGTATTTCTGTGGAGGTCATACTCTTTTAAGACTTTTTAGTTTGAAAGACTCGTATCTTACAGTTACATCTGGGTTTTTGGGATTGGGGGAAATAACTTCAGTTTCCATAAAAAGTATATTGTCGAACCATCTCTATCACACCTTTTAACTTTTAAGGTTAATCATTGTTGTTTCATTTATAGCTTGATAACTTTTAAGGTTAATCATTGTTGTTTCATTTATAGCTTGATATCTTGGGTTTGAATAAGAGCACCTATTATTGAACTGTTAGAGTAGGGTGGTGCTCTGGCTACTTCACAATTAAATTGATAGTATTTAATTATCATCACGACAGCAAGAGTGTGGAACTCTTTTTCTTCCGCTAATTTCAATTTTATCAGAACGAAGAATATTATTAAACGATCCGTATCTTGGTGTTATTACTTGTATATAGTAATGTCTAGTAGATGAAAGCTTTTGGAAATTGATTGGTCCGGCTTCAACTGGGAACCAAAGAAGAGATAAGAGGCTTGATAATGACTCTTCGCCTTCCCCTTGCATTTAATTACAGGGCTGATATACAGAATCCCTCTTTTTCCCATCCAGCGCCATCCACAGGCTAGAAATGGACTTCAGATTCATTTTTTCGCGTGCTGACGTCAGCAAGGCGTTCGCTGACGTCAGCGAAAATTTTTCAAAATTTTTTCGGAAAATTCTGGATGCTGACGTCATCAAATGTACTGATTTATTTGTTCAGTTAGATGCCATAAGGGTTGAATTAAAAGTCGTAAGTGTTCAGTTAGTTGCTCTGAAAATGAAATTTTCGTATTTTTGTGTTCAGTTTAATACGGCAAAGGTTGAACTAAAAGTTTTATTTGTTCAGTTAGTTGCATCTGAAAATGGAATTTTCGTCCTTTTGTGTTCTGTTTAATACGGTAAAGGTTGAACTAAAAGTGTTTATTTGTTCAGTTCGTTGCATCTGAAAATAAAATTTTCGTACTTTTGTGTTCAGTTAAATACGTTAAAGGTTGAACTAAAAGTTTTTATGTGTTCATTTAGTTGCAGCAGAAATTTGATTTCGTAGTTAACATTTACAATATACAAAGTGAACACATATAACAATATAATTAACATTTACAATAAACAAAGTGAACACATTGAACATTCAATACACAAAGTGAACACAGTCAATATTCAATATACAACATGAACACATATAACAATATAGTTAACATTTACAATAAACAAAGTGAACACATATAATGACTAACTAATCCTTTACAAAAATATAATTCATCACTAACAATTCTGCTACAGCATTTGTACACCAACAATCAAAGCACTAATCACAATTGAGAACAACTGAGAAAAGCCACCTTGTACCGACTCCCTTTCATCCAGGTATACATCATCTAGAACCCTAAGTAAAGCATGTAAATAAAACAATCAAAGCATTAATCACGAGGCAAACCAACAATCAAATGGAACTCTGGCACTGATGCGCAAGGTAAAATAAAAATTGCACAACACAAACAATTAGATCCTGGATAAAAGCCGAATCAACTAAATAATTGATCCTATTGAAGCCCCAAATTAAGTACAAACCTGGTTTTACAAAACAAAAATTATAAACTACCGTTTAACATATTAACAAGGATCTGAATGCCTTGCCACAGCAATAAGACAGTAAAGAATTCCTAGCAGTAATGATTTCAAATTGTCATTGCTTAATGTTTCATGAATTCCTTTCCATATGACTGCACTAGCACGTAAAAATTACAGCTCGGATCATTGAACAATTAACATCATAGATAGAAATCGAATATGAAATTGTACCATCGAACTACAAATATTATATATTGCGACATATATAAAAGCTTGTCCGATTAGGATCTTCGTCAAAAATGCAAAAGTTAATGTAAATACACCATGAAAGCACGAGAAAATCGAAGAATGAAAGTGAGAGAGAATAGAGATCGAACCAGGAAACAGAACGGAAGCAAGGCGGAGAAGAGGCGAAGCGACGGAGATGAGAGGCGGATGTCGCCGGAGAAAGCGGAGGCGAGATCGTCGCGATACGAGAGAAGGTCGGTCGTGCCATCGCCTAAGCTGTCGCCTCTCTCTCTCCTGCGGCTAGGTTTGGACGGCTGGTTTGGAGGCTAGGGTTTGGAGTGAATTAGAGGAATATAAATAGATTGGGCCAGTCGCTGGGCCCAATTAGGCCTGTTTGCAATCTGTGGATGGTTGGATGGGAAAAGAGTGGATGATTAGTACCAATTCTGATTTAATTATTCCCAAGAGTTGATTGAATTATTTAATAGGAACTCAATATATCAATTATCCAACAAATATGGGCTCAGATATAATACTAAAAGCCCAAAATTAATCTGCAAATGTGGGCTTTATGGGCTGGGCTTAAATAACAGAAATATCTCGTAAGTATAAAATTGAGAGGAAAGGCGGTCGAGAGTAATCATCAGTTTCCCGCCTTATTTACACCCTTCCGAATTCCTCTCGATTAACACTCTTTAACGCCTCATCTACAAATCTACAGTTAGGGTTTGGCGAATTTCAGAAGTATAGATCGGAAATTGTTGAAACGATGCATGATCAGAATTCCTCCTCGGGCTCCTCTCTTTTTGCTGGATCAGATTTAATGCCTAGCCCGCCACCTCAGCCGGCCGATCCCCCTGCCTCTTCTACCAAGGTTTTGTGCTTCTTTCAGTTTTGATGTCACATTTAGTCAAATTTGTATATGCTTGGGTCCGATTTTTCATTTTGTTTACCGCATCTCTTTACTTGATCGGTGTTGTGGTGTCAGTGTGCGTTCTAATAAAATTAGGAAATTTCGTTTTAGTAATTTAGTCAATTAGATGTTGTGGAAATATGTTGTTATAAAAAGGTGGAACATCAGATTCTTAGGATTATAAGGCGATGTTGAATTGTCACATAATGAAATCTGTGTTATGATTTTGTTCCCTAATTGTTTTCAGTTGTCCACATCTTAAGATTTTTTTTTTTTTTTTTTTTTTTTTTTTTTTTTTTTTTTTGTATCTCTCAACTAGTTTGTTCATCTAATGTCTGTCAGTGTATCCTAGAGGAAAAAATATACATTTTTGGGAAAATCTGTGATTTTCAATGTCTCTTTATTAATATTTTACTTTATTAAGTAAATATCTGTTAATATCTAATCTGTGTAGAAATAATGTTCTGTGTCAATATTTATTGTCATTTTTTCCATGCATATGTACTACTATCAGTAATCTTCTTGTTGTTATTCTATGACAGGTTTGGTGGTCGGACCCTAATCAAGGTATCGTTCCAGTCACCGTGAAACAAATTGCTGGTGCTTTTGCCTCATGTGGTGGCAAGTCAAATCCCACCATCAATGGAGTTGATATTAGCATTGTGAGTTCATTTGAAATGCTAATACTGGTTTGCTTTCTATAGGTTACATTAACTGATATTATTTGAAACCCTAATACATCAATGAAATATGAGCTAGTTATGGAAAGTCTATTGTTGTTTTAAAGGAAGCTTTCAGGAAAAATTTAGGAACTTTCGCTACTTTAATTTGAATTTGTGAGCAAAGTGAATTGTCGATCACTGTTTTGAGAAAGAATTGGGGATCACACTAATTATAATGAAACAAGTACAATGCATAGCATAAAGCAACCAATTGGGAAATTTGTATCTGAAAATATGTTCAAGTTCTGCAACACGGAATATTACTTTATCACTAAGAAATTGCATAACTTGATGTTGTTTGAATTGGTTAATTAAAATTTATTATGAATTGATAATAGGCAAGGATTTTGGGACTGGTAATTAACAAGGCAGAGAGGCTCACTGATGTCACTTTTACTATAGATGACGGCACTGGAAAGATCAATTTTAACAGATGGTACTATATTGCAGATTTAGTTTTTTTATCTTTCACATCATGTTTTAACTTATTTTTATTCTAGACTGGTGAGATTTATAAATGCACCAATATCAGGACTTCAGGAGTGCTTGTGAAGTTGGCACGAAAGATTGTTGGCTCGCCAATGTAAACAACATTATAATGCAATTACCAAAAACAATGTAAATGACGAAAAGCTGATGCTTGAAATATCATATTTGAAGGAACTAGCTGCACATACTTGGTTTCTGGATGGACCATAATCATTAGGAAACATAAAACATAATTGTGAATCCTCCCTAGATATTTGTTATATGAATTGCTCCTGTGCAGAGCCATATGAATTTTCTGATAAATATCCTTTTGTACAGGTACTGACAAACTAAATCTGCATGTTTTTTTTTCAACAGGATTAGTGATCACACAGATACCAACGAATTAGCACCCATACAGTATGTTTTCTTTACCATATAAATTTAAACTTCATCTATACTATTGGCATTACAAATTGATTATTCTCTCATTTCTGTTTTTGAAAGGAAAGGAATGTATGTTAGAGTGCTCGGTGATCTGAGGGGATTCCAAAGCAAGATGTCTGCAAATTTGATATCAGCCAGGTAGCAGATCCCTTGTAGCTGTCGTGAAGAACTTGTATCATATGTAATGAAATTATAGCTTAATGATGTTTGCTATATAAAGAAGGTTGAAATGCATTCATGTTTTGTGCCTCCATCATGACTACCTTTTCCATAATTATAAGATATGAAACTCAAATAACTAAACAAATTGATTAGATATAACCAATATCACTCTTTACATGCGCATGAAAGTTGCAAAAAGGGTTCACTTTGATAATGATCCAGGGCATGGGAAATAACATATAGAAATTGTCGACATCACTGGATCCTCTTACAAGCTCTTGATGCCCGTCAAAATAAAGTTGAAACGTTACATTTTTTTTATATGCTTAGAGGTGATATATATCACATTTACTTCTTGTATTTTATTATTTGATTTTATACTATTTGGCCTCCAAGATGTAGGCTTAATGGAGACTTTTGAATCCTCATGTTATATGCTTCTTTTTCCTTTTGAAAAGTGAAATTCAGTTCTCGGTTAATTGTGCTAAATTTTTGTGTAGACCAGTGACTGATTTCAATGACATAGCTCTTCATTTCCTAGAGTGTGCACACACAAATCTTCAGACTGCAAGAGTTAACATGTTAAATTCTGCTAATTGTGGTATTGGTTCTGTCACTGCTCCAAGTCAGTTGACCACACAATTTCCCCGCACCAGCGCTGCTCAATCAGCCCCTTTTCTTGGGTCAACACCATACCAAGCTTCTTTTCCAAATCAAACAAATCAGGTTTATTTATTTTCTTATTTATTTATTGTAAGCTAACCTTGATGTGAAATATCGCATCATTGCGTAGGTTTTGGGATTTTGATTTTAAATTTCAGCAAGGAATTTGTCATTTAATTTATCCTTTGGATAACTGATATCTTGTATTATGTTTGATTGCCAATTGAGAGGGTTAAATTGCTTGAGCTTTAGCAAAATTGAGTGTTAGTGAACACATAACTGAAGTATGCATAGAAAGTAAAGCTGAAGGGATTAGAGCTTAGTGTACACATTTGGGACTAATTTGGCTTAACCAGTTCCCGGAAAGCAATGGTAAGAGGTTATTCACAAGATTATTGCTTATTCTTAAAATGGCTTCATTATGATTGGGATTCTTGATGTTGGTTAATGTATTTTTCTTTTTATTAATACATATAATTTTAATGTTTTATTTATACCACTTACATTGCTTTTATTTTATCATAGGTTACATATTCTTGTTCGAGCATGGACAACAGCAGAAGTACCATGTTTGGCATGGTCTTAGAAGTTTTCCAGGATCCTGCTAATCTGTAAGATTTACCTTAATTACTGGACGTTTTGAGAATCCAATGGGCTTGGTCAGGTTGCTCCCAAACCAAACTGACCAGGAGACCTCGTGAAGTTAGAATGGGCACAAGCATTTTAATAACCTGTTTATGAGTAATCTTGATTTTATTTTGAATTCGAAAATACTTGGAAAGCTATTAATTGAAGTGAGTATTTTCAGCTATAATTGACCGCAACTTCACAACTCAGACAACTCAGACGTAAATAACTATGTAGGTTAAGGCTACACTACTATGACTCAAAATCTTGATTTTGAGTTTACACACCAAAACTTAAGCAAATTATACTTTTTAATATGCTTTTACCCATTACTATATAAAACTTTGGTTTTAACAATTTTGGACCATCAATAGACAACAGTACTATTTATTCTCAATCCAAACAAAAGTAAAAAGAATCTAAAAAGTGTCAACATTGACCTACTATAAGAGTGAGTCTGATATCACATTGATAAGTTGGGTTGGCCATTCAAATTTCAAAGATTAAAACTTTGAAGCCGTAGAATCTACAATCCATGCTTAGCTAGCCTCATGCATTATATGCTTATATCTTATTACAGAAAAAATGATACATGTATATAACATTATTAGTTTAAGTATTAAAACATACAGTCAGGTGTGTTGTTGAACTAAGTTAGGCTTGGGTCTGACCTGCCCCTGTAAGAAAAGTTTCACTTGCTGAATCAGGTCAAGTGGAATTTTAAGAAAAGGTGCATTTTTTTAGTTAGATTGATGTTATTATGCAGAAATTCTACTGGTTATATCTTCTAGCTTCCTCAATTCATTTAAAATATTTTTTTCAGCAGCCATGAGCACGGTTTGCACATTGATGATGTTGTTAGAAAGCTCAACATGCCAAGGAACAAAATTTTGTAAGATACAAACCCTCCCCTCCCCGAAAAAAAGTAATGATATTAGTGATAAAGAGATAAATAAACTTGTTATAAAAAAGAAAATCAATTGCTTAATTTAGTTTTTCTTAACAGGGAGGCGGTAAACTATCTAGTGGATGTGGGTCACATCTATTCCACCATTGACGAAAATCACTATAAATCTGCTCAGAATTATTGACAACATGATTCCAAGCTACTTTATAAGTCTGATTCAAATATATTTTTTACTGCAAGAAAAGGTAGGAGTCTAGAAAAGTAGGTGCTTAATTTCATCTCTATTATTTCTCTTGCTGTGCATAAATATAGAAGTTTGATATGTAAGATAGCATGCATGAAAATCACCGGGATTAAATTGCTTAGACCATTATTGTGTTGAAAATGGTTTTCTTGGCCAATTTTCTCTTTTCTATCCTTAAAAAAAGTTGAAGATGCTTCCACCTGGTAGTAGGCACAACTGCGCATACATACATACACACAGACCGACCGTAAAATGAGCACGCCTTTTTAATAATGCAGTGAGATAAGGTGCACTGTTGGAACTGTACTCTTTTATTTTATAAGCTTTCGCAGAATATTCTACTCGAAAGAAGATAAAGAGGTGAACGGTTCCAGCCTTCCAGGTTTGGTTGGAACCTAGAAACATAGAATTTAGAAAAGCCACTCCTATAAAATTATGTAGCCAAGGTCAAATAGGCGACAGTTCTTTTTATGAATATTTGACCCTTTTGAGTAGTCCAAGCTATATTCGTTCAAGGTAGGAAGTGCCATAGTATCTTATTAAGATGAGTTTATCCTTCGCATTTATACGAGTGCCTCCAAAGGTTTAGTTGTCCGAGGTGGTTCGCCTAATGCCATTGAGGCATTCACTATACCTTAGCATGAAGAAGATAATCTTATTTAGGAAAACACATACGTGCTTGTGTTGTGACACGTTATCCTTTTCTGGGTCTCTAACCAGTACATGGATTAGGCTGCACTTGAGTTGAGTACTACAAATTATTTGAGAACCGTTTGTAATTTTGACCGTTTAAATTTAGTTTTTTTCCAGTCTCTATCTGTGAGCTATGCAATCGGACTTTTGAAATGATGACAAGTGATGGGTTTGAACCTTTCGATCAGCTTAAGAATTTTTGGATTTCTTACATTCTTTAAAATGTTTTTGCATGATTTGAAAGGAAATGAACTCATGGTCTCACCATGCCACGCAAATTGAAAAGTGTAATCCTTAGGTAATGGCCTTGACATCTACCTAAACAGTACTAGGTGTCAAAATCATCTCTCTTTTTTGTGTCTATTATATTCGGCTATTCGCCATATGTTTGGCAATATTAAGCTTTGACGCATAAATATATTAAAATATTATAGGGTTGTATTTGTCGTCCTCGGGTTTAGGTACCTGAACTCGCTCTCCTAATGCCACTAGATGGTTCCAAAGATGTAATCTAATCTTATAGATAACCTATTTTTAAACAACGTGGTTGCCTTAAGACACGTAGCTCTTTGTGGATATCCAATCGGCCATGAAATAAAATAATAAACGAATTAGCTTAAGATGGTTCATTGATTGCAAAGCAGTTGTGCACTGCTCTATCAAGCACCGCACATGCGGTCATTAAAATCAGAGCGCTAAGTCTTTGCTTATTTTCATCTACTTGTCCAAGTGTTAGACAACAATGGCTTTAAGGGTTCATATTTTCATATGACATTTGACCATTTTGGTCCACGTCAGGGTTTGAGCCCGTCTTATAGGCTGATTATCAGACAAAATGGTCCGATGAGTAAATAAATAAAATGGGGCAAAATGAGAGTACTGTTCTGAATGGCTGACATTTTGCTTTGGGAGAATTGATTCAACGGCTGTCATTTACAGAAAAAAAAAAATTGTTTATAAACTAACAAAAAAAATAATGGTTTCCAAATAAATAGTAGTTTTGGTTTTAAGACTGTAGTTTCTTAGATAACTTTCATTTGTGGTTTGTTCTGTGCAGCTGTTATCAGAGTTGAATTTGCAGAAATAAGAACACGCCGAAAAAAATAATAATAATAAATAAAAGAGATAGAACATGAATGAAATTACGAAAGAGATATATATTGGCAATTATTTTTATAAGAGAGCCCTGCCAACTAACAGCATAATTGTCAAAGTTGTGCATATTCGTTAAAAATTAGATGGAACATGTTTCTAATTTGGTGCATTTTGAAAATCATTTATAGACTGATCAAGTAGCAATAAAATTGTTTCATTATTTTTTTTATGTTGTTCAATGGATTACCAATCAATTTTTAAATCACGCTTAGTTTAATAAACAACGTACCTAAATTATAAAGTTACATATTTTACTTACAACTTTTGTTTCTTTTAGTTTGATAATTATTTAATCAGTTTTAATATTATCAGATAAAAATTATTGTTAATATAAAATCATATTATAGGAAATTAATCGGAGGGTTGAAAACCGGATTTCTGTATAAGAAAGGAAACATAAATATTCGCGCATGGCACGCGGTGTCAGCATGGCTGATAACTCGTAAGCCATAAATAAAAGGAGTTGATGCGGCTGCATTGTCAGTGCACGATGTGCATTTCAACTGTTTTCTTCTGCACTTTTGTGCTTTCCAACCACAAGCCTAGCTGATTGCTCAGTTTATGCCTATATTGGGGCCTTGGGACACTTTCTCAGTTTTCACAGTTTTTGGACATTTTTTTTTGGAAAGTACCCAATATTTTTTTATTTTTATAATAAACCCCAATTCTGAGAATTATATAATCCGGACCTATATAAAGTCCGACATATATCAACTTTTTTGTTTCCTAATTGTGGTTCTGGAATTGGAGCCACAACTTTTGGGGTTTGGACACCTTTAGGTTTGAAATTAGAGCGTCCAGTTAGATCTTAATTTTCATTTAATATCGAATGGTCGAAACCAAAATCAGGCACTTTACAGTTAGATTGATTTGAACCATTCGATCTAAAATAAATGTTTTTTAAATCTGTCTATGACTGCCCAATAATTAAAAGGGAGACGAACCTGATTTGGTGGTTATTGATTAATTATATCGTCTCATTACATTAGATTAATGACGAGAGTAAATACCTCCTCAAGATTCATCAACTCAAACAAATTGCTTTGTTTGACATTATTCTTTGTGTATTTTTTTTCCCATATACCTGATTCCAGCATATAGGATTTGTGTGTGTACTTTGATAAGATATAGGAAATATGTATTTAATTGTGCTTCCATAAGCATTTCAACCGTATACTTCTGATAAAATATTAGATATATGTTAATAATAGCTGCGACTTGTTAATGTGCCTCCATAAGCATTAATTTCAACCGCTTACAATTTATAACATCTTCATTATTGTCCTAAACTTTTAATTCAAATTAACTGATACAATTTGCATATCAAAATATCTTAGGAAACCAAATGTTGCTATTTTACCGTTTTTTTTTTCTTTTTTTTGTTTTTTTCAGATTTTTCAAAGATAACTTTACTTGGTATGCATATGTTTTATTATTATATTTTAATATTTTGGGATCACCTTTGAAAAAATTATAAAATAATGAAAATCTAAAAAATAGTAAAACTTGGTTTATTATGAGATTTTGATATATGGATTGATTGAATTATTTGGATCGACCATCCGGACATGAAATTATTTTTACAACAGAAGTATTTGAATCAAAATGCTTATTGAAATGGATTAACAAAGCTCTATAGTAATAAATAAAAACTTAGTTAATTTAGGATCAATTTCCAATCATATGTATGCAATTTTTAAGGCATTGACTATGGTGTTTTACAAAGTAATTAAGATGGAGCGTTTACAATTTCTTTTATACATTCATGTTGTTATGATATCAGACTTTGTTGTTTTCTAGCGTCCAAAACATCGTACTTTTAAAGAAATTAATTAATTTCTAATCTAACAACGAAAGAATAATCATCATTATAATCGTATTCATCGTCGCCATATTTTTAGGTGGTGAGAGAACGACATAATACCAAGATAGAACCAATATATCTGAGAAGTGGGGGCAAAATATTGATTTTCCAGAGATAAAATATCACACCTATCCGACGTGGCAGGTAGTTGTGTATTAGTATTTGTGACCATGAAAGAAATGAAATTGAGTTATTATTTTGCCAGATAGCTCTGTGTATAGTCGCTTTACGTTACTGAATTAATGGTGGTCGCCTTCCGATGAACAATCCTGAATCCTTGATTGAGAGAGAGAGACATTATTGTACTATCTTGAATCTTGTGCGGGGACCATGCAGAAAATAATATTAATTTTCGAACACCAATAATATGATTGTATTTATGTTTGCAATACCATAAATATTGATTTTTGCAAAGCAGCGTAGCCAAACTCTTTAATATTAACCCCTCAAAAGATATATATTTCTTTTGAAACAAGAAGTAATTTATTTAGAAAGACAGTTTAGTTTCAGTATCAAATTTTTTGTTGTCTTTTGGGTAACGTAAGATATAAAATCGTTCCCTCTAGAAAAATTGCGATGTTACTAATCATTTGTACTTACGTTCACTAACTGATCCTCCTTTCTGAACTCTTTTTTATTTGACAATATTTATGTGAGTATTATGCAAGGAGGGAAAAAAATCATCAATCAACTAATAAAACAAAAGAAAAAAATACATAATTTCTATATGGAATTTAAAGTATCATAAGTTATTTATGGGATATTTTTTCAAGGTGTAAGTAAAGAGTATGTCATGGCTCAAAACAACGAAGTGAACACGTCAGCTCACAAATTATCATACATTATTGCCACAGGAGAACCAGCTCAGAAAAGGCTAAACCACCCTCTTGATACTGCAAGTGGGTTTAATACTTTTATTGCTCGTTTCAATACTAGTCTGCTCGTTTGTCTCTATATATAAGAGCTACATTTATCAAACACACCCATGGCAAAAATCCACATAACATAACAACAAATTTTCTTCTCCTGATGCGGACATGTTAACAAGGAATTTCGTCTGGATTGTATAATTTATTCATTGGTATGAAAATTTCGTTGAATGCATTTGCTCTTTCTTCATATACCAAAAGAATAAATCATTTATAATTTTTTAGTACAGTTTATTGTTTTGCATAAAATAAAAATTATGTACTAGGCAAATTTTATTGGATAAATTAAAAATAATCCTTACTACTCTTCAAGTTCTGCATGCACGTAATTTTTTAAAAGTTGAATGACTACCTCTATTCTCTAACCTTGTTCACAAAAAAGAAAAGAAAAAGAAAAAAAAGACTTCCTCCTGATGCAACTAAGGTAACAAGTTTAAATTAAAAATAAAATACAGTTTGCACTAGTTGAGTTTCTTGTGTCTCAATTAGAAAACAAGTTTATATCCGATTTGGGGTCCGTATCGTATGGCCTCGGTCAGAAATTAAAGAACAGATTTGAGTAACTTTATGAACCAATACAAACATAAAATAAACTTCGCTTATTTTTCTAGTGGCAAAGAGCAATGCATCTTGAGTGAAAGGTCGCAGGTTCGAAATCCGGCTGGGAGTCTTTATAGAAATTTAATTTAAAATAAGTTGGGAGGCTTGACCCCCAATTTATCTTAAAAAAAAAACTTCGCTTATTTTTTTTTAAGAATATTAATTAATGCGGAAACTGATTCAATATTTATAGGCACTGTACCATTTCCGGTGCAGCAAAAAACGACAGGACACAATCTCACTTCTAAGAGGTTCCTTAAAAAGGATCGTAATAAATAAAACTCGCAAACCCACCAACTATGCATGTGGTTGCTATTGTCCCTGTACACAAATTGGTACTTCGAGAGAGTAGTTTGAGCAATTAAGGCGCACTGTTTTACCTAACAAAATATATGTATAATTGTATTCTCTGTACACTCAACCTCATAGCTATTGCTATTCAACAAGTGGTTGTACACAAAAATACCTAACCAAAGTACATCTCTACTACCTTTTTTCTTTTTCTTTTTCTTTTTCCTCACAGCAGAGTTCATATGCAAACTGGATTGCATGAAAACATCCATCCTTTGCTCTTCGTAAGCTCGTAACAATTTTGTTCTTGGAACCCAATTTAGGCACTCAATGCCGATGATTGAGATGATGGCGTGTCGGGTTCATAGTCGTCATCTTCATCATCAAGATCATCAAAATCCCAGAATTCATCTTCTTCAGCTTCCTCCTCAGGCATCTTCCATCGATCCTCTTGTATCTCCACCCCTTCTAACAACTCCAAAACCTATCATATTTTACCATGACTAAATAATTAATGATGTAGTGTTCTTCTATTCAGGAAAATGACAACTTAACTTTCAGTTGAGGAAAAAATATACAAAACTTTACTCAAGAGGGGAAAAAAAGTATCATAAAACAATATAATTGTGTCTAAGTCCTTTCAACCAAGTAGATTTTCAGAAATTAAAGGAAAAACCATTAAACCATAGAAAAGAAAATAAGGTTACAAATAAAACCAATGAAACATCAAGTGCTTAATGAAGATTTTGCTCTTAAAGTATATTAAATATAGCAATATCAATGGAAGTACGAATGTGACTTGATTGAGCTAGGTATAATTAAATCTAATGTATAAACAAAACTATACAGAACTTCGATAGTGAAATGCATTATTTAATAAACAACTGACATGATAAATGTTTAAAAATAAGACCCCTATAATGGAGGTCTGTGCAGATTTGGGTAAATTATTTAGGGTTCTTGTCCTTGACTATGATATTCTATATCATATAGAGAAATTATCACGGCCCCTTAGTACAGTAAATATCCCCTGAGTCATCAAACCAAGGCAGAAGTTGTTAAAAGTTAAAACAAAGTACATTGATTTGTTTTGAATATGTCTCCCTAAAGCTGAACCTTAACTTCTTGTCCAGATTTTTTCTAATGATAAATTGGGAGTCAAGCCTCCCAACTTATTTTTAAATTAAATGTCTACAAAAGATTCCCAGCCGGTTTTCGAACCTGTGACATTTCACTCAAGATGCATTGCTCTTTTAACTTTTTGTCCAGATTGTTCAGAAACAAACTAATTTCTAATAAAATTTAACATTTTTACATATAAACTAAGTGAATTCATAATTTTGAGCATGAGTTTCTTGTATCTCCATTAATTGATCATACTGTAGTAAACACGCTGCATTTGCCAACATGGGTTAGAAAAAAAATCTTGAATGCTTTCTTCTACTGTGCAGTATAATTCACATCTGAACTTTTCAAAACAGATCTTTTCTGTTCAATTGAGCTCCAAAGCTCATAGGGAAAAAAATAAAGCCTTTTTTCTTACTTTTCTTAACAAGATAAACTTTTCGTTAATGTCAATATGTTAAAATTGCAGATGCAGTTGGACCAACTCTTTATGGTTGTGTTTATTTGTGTCTATTTGTTTGTTTTGTGTGACAGTGTGAGAGAATCTAATATGTTATGTAGCACCCGCAACTTTAATTGTCATATCCAAAATTTACCCCTCTAGAGTTTTATTGTATTTTTTTCTAATTGTAACACTGCGAAGCATTTAAACACCTATTGTTGGATTAATTTTTGAAAATGTCTTACAAACCTCTGTCATAGAAGGTCTCCATGCAGCTGATGCACGAATGCATAGTGACGCCACAAAGACGAGCCTATTAATTTTCTCTTGATCATCATTATAATTAATACGTGGATCCATCAGCGCATCTATGTTGCCATCTTTGAGAAATGGTTTAGCCTATCATGACAAAAATATTAGTGCTACCAAACTAAAATCTTGTGAATATTGAGAATATAAAATATTTATAGTTCATCATCTAGTATAGAGTCCATATCCACTATGGCAATTATTCTATCGAACATCCAATTTGGATTGAACATTCAAGGGACGATGTAAAATATCATGTGCCATAGTTTCAAGGCTGGAAAACTAAAGGAGCGTTTGTAATCTAGTAGCTAGCAGGCTGTACTATTAAAGCAATCTGTCAGTTAATTTATATGCTAGAGGTTTTGAGTTTTGATCCCTTCAGAGTTTTGATATTTGATCCCTTCAAACGTCGATTCAGATAGGGAGAGAGAGAGAGTTACCCAACTAAGCAAGCTTTTATGAGACCCGTCAACCGGCTTCCTGCCTGTTATGATCTCTAAAAGGAACACCCCAAATGCGAAGATATCGGTTTTTTCATCGATAATGCCATGTGTAAAATATTCTGGCGCTAAACACCTTCAAAAAAAAAAAAAAAATGTATAAATTAGTATGTCATAGGTGGAACCAAACTTTTGATTTGGTTTTTTGCATTGTAAAGCTATAATTTCCTCAATTTCAATCCAGCTTTTCACATGAACCACAAATTGAACTTCACCCCTGCCCGACCGGCGTGTCACATAATCATTTTATCAAGACACTGATTCTTAAACAGCTGATTTTTTCTAGATTAGCTCTTCTTGATGTCTTTCAAACAAAATGAACTTCAATTAATTACGACTCTGTTTAGCTAATTTTTTATCCAATGTAGTTTCTGATAGCATTAGGTGCAAACTGAAAAAAAAAAATATGACAATCCAATGAAACATGAAAAGAAACTGATAGTCCCACAGCCAGCACAGCGCGCGCGCGCACGCACACACACACATATATAAAAAGAATGCACAAAATGCTATTCGCACAGCCAAAGCAGCACTGCAATGCAAAATATTACTTCAATCTTAATTGGAAACTAACCCGAATGTGCCTTCTATTGGTGCAACTGCACGGTGACTCCACTCAGTTGGAAGCCATTTTGCAAGTCCAAAGTCTGAAATCTTTAACATAACAAGCAATGTCATTTCATATTTCATACAATGTCACTGGCAAATAAACATTTAGAAACTGAAAACAATTTTGGTTGCGTACCTTAGGTTCATAGTTTTCTGTGAGTAGTATGTTTGAGGCCTTGATATCTCTATGTATGATTCTTCTTTGGCACCCTTTGTGGAGGTATTCTAGCCCTCTTGCTGTTCCTGTTGCTATGCTGTATCTCACTTTCCATTCCAGTGGGGGAGACTTTTCATCTTCACAAAACCAAAAACGCTGGTGAGTTCCTGCTTGCTACCTTGTTTTTTTTTTTAGAAAAGAAATGAAAACTAAAAAGCAACAACCATTCCATTCAATAGCTCACCCAACTTCTATGTACTTAGAATGGCAAGTTGTTTCAGACAATTTCAAAGTACACATTGTTATAAGTAATTACATATTAATTGAAATATTGTCCATCAAAATCAATTCACTTTTATTATCCCTTTCTTGTAACTTCTCAATAATGATTCCTGGCACAGCCCTATTACATGCCTAATGTCTAATGAACTAACACCGACAACGACAATGAATTATTTTGTAAACAGACAATACCATGTAGATTGGAAGACACTGAGCCGCGAGAGGAGAACTCAAAGACCAAGTACAGCTCACGGTCAATACAACAACCTAAGAAGGCACAAACATTAGGATGCGACACGTGGCCGACCATGCCGAGCTCCATCAAGAAATCCTTTTCCTTTTGTTCTTCAGTCAATGCCCGTGTCAGCCTTTTCACAGCAATTGTTTGATCTCGATTCTCTCCTATAACCCCTCGATACACCTCTGAGTAGCCACCTCTTCCAACCAAATTATCTACAAATAAGAAATACAAAAAAAAAAAAAAAATGCAATGGAGCATTCAACATTTTGATTTTGTTGAGAGAACATGTAAAATTGAACATTCTAAGAACAGAGGAATACAAATAAAGCAGGGTTTAAAAATTGACCTCGGTGGAATCCATTGGTTGCTCGGTGGATTTCTTCATAGGAGAAGCATCTCCAAGTGGGCTTCTGAGATACCTCCATGCAAAGAGAGGTTTCATCAGTGGATTTAAGATTAATTTGGTCTTTTGTGGGGGGTTCTTCTGCAAATTTGTTCTTGGGGCCAAAAGAGAGGAGCCTCTGGAGGCTTCTGCTTCTGAGATAGATGTATTTCATTTCCAAGTACAAGTTTTGTCTATGTTAGCCTATAACACAAATGTAGTATCCTACAGAGAGAGAGAAGGCAAGGGGGCAAGTGGCAAGTGAATTAGTGAAGGAAGAGGGAGAGACATTTCTATATATTGATCAATTTATTGGCTTTGAAGAGACAAGAATGCGGTTCATTGAGGAATTTAGGTAGACCAGGCGTACCATAGGCTCGGTAGGCTTATCATTTAGTCCTCGGAAATTAACATTTTACACATCAAGCGGTATCCTTTTATTAATATAATCTAATTACAGAACGTTAATTTTTTAATGACTCGTCAAGTGGCTCGTGCCAATTAGCCAATTATCTAGTCCAAATTGTTGCAATAAAGCATAGTTCATAAATCCAACAACAATGAAAATATAATTGCAGTGACAAATGCACCCCAAATATTTTACGAAATTTCACTTTCTTAAATTCCTCCATCATGGAATTTTCCTTTTTTTTTTAAATTCATAGTTTAAAATGTGATACTTGTTCATTTAGATTTTAGAATGTATACTCTGAACAATAGTTGAATGATTTGCATCTTCTATAACAGTAAATTGATAATCTCAGTAACTTGCAAACAAAACTGTGTTATGTTAATGCGTTAGGAACAACAACCTTGGATGTTTCTAGCTTATTGAACATTTGTGTTTTGATGTGTGGGTGGCTTTAGGGGTTGGGGGCTGTTGGTTTGGATTTACTATTTTTTAGAGAAAGATATTGTTTTTAATTTGGTATGCTTTTGGATTCCTAAAAGAGGAAAGCTGTAAACCAACTGAAAGGGGGGAAAAAAGGAACTTGATTGGTTAAGAAATTGGATTTCAGGACAAATACCAAGTTGTAATATCACAACCTCAAGGCGTCAGTAAGTGGGCCCATCTCCCGCTAAATTACATCCAATTATAAGGATGGGGTAACTACACGTCTTTGGTTGGTCTATAATGACACTTTTGGAGCTGATGTTTCTCTCATACCTTATTTTTATGCATGCCAAACATGAAATTACACTGTCGGTTTGACAAATCTACTCCATTCCAGAGAAATTTATAAACATTATTATCTAAAGTTTTCTAATCAATTTTTATATTTTAGTTTCTAACTAAGCAAATAAATATTTTTTTTCTCTCACTTTTCAAGTCACTTAATGTTATAAAATGTTGATTGTAATTTACATTCGGCGTGCAATATTTTGTTTGAAACCTAGTAATGACCCCAGAAAGCTTATTCAGTATATTGGAGGAAAATAAACACATTGGTATGCTATGATAACAAGTACACGCCAATTATTTCGTACTAAAATAAATACATTGGGACGGCGTGATAATTTCACTAATCTGTTGCAAAAGTTTGTAGGTTAGTGACCAGGATGGATTGGTTCTCATCCTTAAACATTTCACAATGAAAACAAAAATTCATCTATAGTAGTGGATATCCACTGAAAAAAAAAAAGATCCACAAATTGATTCGGCTTCTCTGAAGAAATTAGAACTTTCTTGTTGAATATTTGCATGAATGATCTGGAGTGAGGAACATGGAAACCATACAGTTGGTACCATGATATTAAATTAATGAAATATGATATGGAATAGGGTGAGAATTTCATGCATCCTTTCTTATGCTGCACGTATTAAAGTCTGTTACGAAATATATACCCCATCACATGCGGTGAATTTTTAAAAATTAAGAAGCAAGAATGTGACACATATGCTATAAGAGAATGTTAGTTTATTTTGTGTTGTTCTATTTTAATTTTGAGGAGATAATAAAATATGCTGAGTACCAGTTTTTGCGGAGTTTAATTTTCCTTCCTACCAATTTTGCCTTGATGAAATGACTTGTTTAGAATAGATTTCGTAGTGAGGAAGAAGGAAGCCTTGATCCAATTACTAGCCCAAAAAAGGAGATTTCAGATTTAATAGCAGTGTAAAACCCAAATTTATGGGCCTAATTTTAAGCTCAGTTTTGGGTTTTTTTGGGCCCTAATTCATAACTTGTTTTTTGGATAAGCTAGATAGTGTAATTCATAACTTGTTAACAGTGATAATTGATAAAAACAATATTTGTTTCCATGAAAAGAAACGAAAAGAAAAGGAAACGTGTAAGTCAATTTGTAATTGGTGGGCAAAACTTTCAACTTCGTCAAAGCAGGCTATAACACGTGACTCGTCCAATCATGCCTCGCCAAGTCATCAACCTAATTTTCTTCTGTAATTTTAACTTGGGTGTTCACTTCGTCCAATCATGGACTCCAGAACCAAGTATGATTTTTTTTTTTTTTTTTTTTTTTTTTTGTAAGTATCAATAAGCCTTCTGGATTGTCTTTTATATTTATTTTGTGCTTTCTTTAATTAATTAAGGAAAATAATATACGATACATACTTTATCACCACAACGGAAATAATAATAATAATAATAATAATAATAATAATATACGAGATGTTATGGCATGGATTATTCTTTTAGTTCGCTATTTTTTTTTCAAATCAACTATAGTTGTTTATAATTTTGAGAGCATCTTCTTTGAAAGAATATTCTTTATAAATAAAATTTAATTCATTAAAAAATTTATCAAAAAATAGCTAAATTAAATATTATATGAATAAATGATATCAGATTTTGTCACGTTAATACCAGTACCATAACAGCAAATTATCCTTTTCTTAAAGAAACAACAAAAATATTATTTATTACTGAGAAAAAAAAAAATACTCTTGTTTAACTAATTACTGCACTATATATCAGACCAGTATATTTCTACCCCAACTCGCAAAGTAAACACACGCCAATTTACATCTCTCCGTCCGTACAGCCATGGCGGTTCGCCGGAGAACTTCAATTCCTAACCAAACGGCCGCGCAGCCAAACCCAGAACCCGGAGGCGACCCACAACCACCGAACGCTGCACCTCCAGCCGACGAGTTCTCTCTCGCACCACCGAAGCTAGGCCTGATCCTCTCCGTTCTGGCTCTTTTTCTCATCCCATTCTTCTATTTGTTGTTCGTGCACTACCAGATTGAAAGCGACCTTCGCTACTATATCTCGATCGGTGTTGCTCTGAGCCTTGTTGGGTTTTGGGTCACCGTGTGGTTGATCCCTGTCGCTGCGCGGTACTTGTTGAGAAGGAACATGTTTGGATACGATATCAACAAGAGAGGAACTCCCCGAGGTGAAGTCAAAGTGTGAGTTTTCAAAGTCTCTTTCTCACTCATTATTTAGCATTTTGGGTTTAGAATTGGGTGTTGTAAATATGAATGGATATAGATTTATGGGAAGATCACATCAATTAAGCTACTTGGATATCACTTATGTGTACTTACTTTTGAATTCCACCAAGTAATTGTAAATGCTGTTGTTATAGTTTGTTGGTCGTTACTATGCTTAGGAAATTTGCTTGTGGGATGGATTTGCAACTTTTTCTCATGTTTATATGACAAATGGTTTGTCTTGATTTGGTTCATCTTTTAATTTTAAAATCTAAGTAATTGCTGCTTTGTTTCAGGCCGGAGACCTTGGGAATTGTAACTGCCATAGTATTTTTGGTAGTTGCTATTGTGCTTCAGCTCTTCACCTTGACAGCTGACTCTGATGTAAGCTTTGTTCAATCTTTATTCTCTAAGTTTGGATTATGGTACCTACCAGTACAATACTCAGATACTTTAGATACTAGAACTGTTTAACCTTTTTTTAATTTTTTTTTCTTGTTGTTCTTTTGGGTTGCAATAATTATGGAAAAATGAAGTTAAATTGGGTTAAATTAAGAATTAGTTGCATATTGAAGGCTGATCAAGGCTTTAATTGTGCTAAGGCTGGTTTATTCTTGAGCATCCAGCAACTGGTACTGTACTGGTCAGAAAAGGTACAAGTTACCAGCTTAAATTAAAGTCATGCTTCTTAACAAAACAAGCTTACTTGGTTGCAGTGGCTCGTTGAATACAATGCAGCACTAGCATGCATATGCTTTATGACTCTGCTTGGATTTGTTGATGATGTGCTTGATGTACCATGGAGAGTGTATGTTCTTACAATTTTGATGATTTATGCATTCATTTTTGTCATATAATTTCAAATGCAGCCTTATAAAATCATATAATTTCCTGTAGGAAATTGGTGTTGCCCTTTTTTGCTTCTCTTCCTTTGATGATGGCTTATGCAGGCCATACATCCATCATCATACCAAAGCCTCTGGTACCATATGTAGGCCTGTCAGTCCTTGACCTAGGTAAACTAAAAATAACCCTATGGAAAGTCTTAACTAGTATTTCTCCTAGCTTTGTTGCAACAGTCAGATGTCTTCATATCATAACTTATTATGTGTTCAATAAAATTCACTAGTCTATTTCATTTCATAACAATGCTTAAAAGTTGCAAATATTTGCAAACATCTTTGAGGATAGCTTAATGTGATGTTATAAGTATCGACAGTTTAATCCTAATTCTACCTGCACACTAGTTTGATTAAAATGTGTAATACAAGTTTAAAGGGTAGGATTCCCAATTTGCATCAACATCTCATCTATTGGTCTGAGTTGATAAGAAAGATTAAGAATGGGTTAGTTTTTTCCTTTGGTTTTGGGTTCTTTGATGAGTTAGTCTATGGTTCTATGTTTGTCACAGCACCAATTGGCCAGTTCTAAGAATTGAAATCTCAATCTTTGAGTTTGAATCCCTCAATCCGAGGGGCTCAATTGAGTCTACATAGTAGGTTTTTTTTTTTTTACTATTTTCTCAATATGGTTCCTTCCACATCGAAAAAATTGTTAAATAATCCTACAAAATGTAAATTAGTTTCCTACAACATTTTAATATGTAGATCTAATTATGTTGCTCGGATCAACAGTTTATTATGTGGATCGACTGATGTTGCTCAGTCGATGCTATGGATAGCACTGTTTACTTACTTTTCTTTGATAACTGTTTACATTGATGTATTCATTAGATAGCCCAAAGTAACATGATCACTGATTACAAACTTTGGAGTTCTTGGGGCGCAGTTTACAAGTATAAATACTTCTTTTTTGTTAAAAAGAAAATCTATAAATTTTTCTTAAAATATTTCTTTGTTTTGTGTGTAGGTTTGATATATAAGTTATACATGATAATGCTTGTAATATTTTGCACCAATTCAATAAACATACATGCTGGGCTGAATGGGCTTGAGGTCGGCCAAACTGTTGTTATATCATTTGCAGTAAGGCCCATTATCTTTTTTGAATTCTCCTTTAATTCATTTCCAAAAATTACTCTGTTAACTTTTTTTGGAGCCTTTTCTGCCATTTAATCTTGACTGTTGGTTTCCGCTTGCACAATTGAGGGGAGATGATGGTTTGATGCTTAATTGGGAGAACTTGATGTTTATATGGTCTAAGTTTAGGTTTAGCTATACAATTTGGTTTCACAAAGGCAAAGTTAGGACATACGTACACTCTACATATTCAGTTGGATCGTTGAGAGATGTTGCAAAATTTACATGAAGATGCTGCTTAAATAGTGAGGGATAATTACTTAACTGTTTAGGTGAATATTTGTCCCAGTGTTTGGCTTTGAAATTGCAATATTTTAGCGCCTATTGGTTTGAGTATGAGAAAAATGCAAGTTTACAATGCCTAATGGTTGGGGCTGACTATCAGTTTGCTTTCTTCATTTCTGTTGCTAAATTTTCCATTTGCACTGTTAAGGGCATATTAAGGCCAAAATTTAGGAACGTGGGGCCAAAGCAGCTGGCTTTAGGTTTAATTGCTTAATTGAAATATAGTAATGAATTTGAGGCCCAAATGCACAATTGACTGGATTAATTACTAATACAAACATCTCAAAATTAGTTTTGATTAGTTTTATATATAGATTATACTGATATTCTCTATAACCAAATTACAAGAGACTTTAATGATTCTGTTAATGGTCTCTTTTGCAGGTTTTGATACATAACTTGATGCAAATAGGTGCTTCTAGTGACATTGATTATAAGCAAGCTCATGCATTCTCAATTTATATGATGTTGCCTCTTTTGACCACTTCTCTCGGTTTGCTTGCTTTCAATTGGTGAGTAACTTTGTATACTTTGAAGCGAAGAGGTTTGTGCCTAGTTTACTTCTAGGTGGTCATCTATTTTCTTTTTAATTATTTCAGGTACCCTTCCTCAGTTTTTGTTGGTGATACATACACCTATTTTGCGGGCATGTCCTTGGCGGTGGTTGGAATTTTGGGACACTTTAGGTATAAATATGTCCTGTATATTGCTCCAACAAAACCGATAATATCTTATATTATGAAATCAATAGTGTCAACTAATGTCTTTCTTTTTGGCAGTGAAACATTATTGCTTTTCTTTTTGCCTCAAGTACTCAATTTCCTTTACTCATGCCCTCAGGTTTGACTTAATGCAGTGATCAAGAAGTTTATTTTCCCTTTGATTCAACTCTGTGATGGAGTTATTTCTCTACCTCCTTAATAATTGTTATAAGTTCATTTTTTGCAGCTATTTGGTTTTGTTCATTGTCCGAGACACCGCTTGCCAAGGTATTACTGTTATTTTTATTATTGCAAATAATCCTTACAGAAAGGTTTCTTCCTCCTCTTTGACCCTTTGATTAACTATATGGTGTAGGTTTGACCCACAAACAGGTCTGTTAACTGGTACAAAGGACATGAATCTCGTCAACTTGTTTCTTCGCTTGTTCGGCCGATGTACTGAAAAATCTCTTTGCATTAGACTTCTCATCTTTCAGGTATCACCTCTAGCTAAGACTCTGATTGCTCTAGTAGTTTTGGAGTGACTGTTTCTCAGCAAACAGAAAAAATAAATAAAAATAAATAGCAACTGGTGTTTATCACCTAATCTAAAGTATGCTTCCATCATTGGATTATAGATGAGGTGATGGTGATTTTTTTTTATCATGACATGCTGATAGTACCTGCACTAATCAGCATATCATTGGTTGATATTTTGTGCACTATTTAATTTAGGGTGTATCTTTTGCAAAAAAAAAAAAAAAAAAAGAATTTTTTTTATAAAAAAGTTTATTGTCCCATACAATTTTAGTAGTTAGTGCAATTCTTCTAACTTTGATTTTGGGCAGGCTTTGTCATGTCTAATGTGCTTTGGATTGAGGTATATCCTTGCTGGATGGTACAAATAAAGCAGGTGTATGCAAAGAGATACCGATAACTTTTTTGTTTTTCTTCCCTTCTGTAACCCATATTTTTTTTTTCCCAAGTATGATTCGACGCTCAAATTTTGTTAGTTCAAGCAGGATACAAGCAAGCTTTTGGAGTTAACTTTGCGTTTCTTATGTTTCTCACCTTTATATCGTTTTGTGTATGCATTTTGTCTGTAACATGAAAATGGTCTTCGATTTATGGTACTGTAGTGTTTTGTTACTTGGTGAGTCCGCATCTGCTGTCATAAAGTCTTGGAACTTTGGAAGCAGGGTGCCGTAGTTTCACGTGATTTGCACGGCCAATATCAAACGACACAAAATCACACCTCGATATTTAAAGAGTTTTTTTTTTTAATCTTTATCGAATTCAAGCCATCCAATTTTAATTGGACAACCTACCTTATAAGAGTTGGTACCATCATTTTTAAAGCAGCGGTTGCGTCCCCGTATGAAATGTTGTCAAATTTTCAGTATATTCTTTACATTCAACCTTTTGTGGCAATATATCTTAGAAACATAGTATGCCATTGTGACCATCAATAAATAGGAAAATGCATTTACTCTAATAAAGATCCGAAATACAATCAACTAAATAAGCAAACAACACTGGAGTTCAAAGCTATAGGAAGTCTATTGTCTGGTACAAACTATAGAAGAATAAACAGTCCCCAAATTATATCTCTGAGAAGTGACAAGATCTCTTTGCGGCAGCTAGTTGATAGAACTACGAGTCTACGATTCTACGACTCAAAGCATTTGGGATGGGAACAAAACAAACGCCAAATTCTGTTAACGATATTTGGCCTCTAGCTTTTATTACGCTAAAAAAATTAAAAGACTTCAAATAATAATAATAATATAAAAACAAGGAGTTAAAAAGATGAGAACAGATGAAGATAAAAAGGTGGCGAGAGTACCAAAGACGGTTATCTTCCCCATCCATGACCTACGTTCTTCGTCTGTAGCATTTTCCATGTGAAATTCTGTGGAGATAGCTGCTTTTTCTGTTTGTCTTATTATTATTATTATTATTATTTTGTATTTTTTTTTTAGTGTAGAATTGCTCTATCATAAGTGGGTTTCTGAGGATAGATGAAAGTGAGTCTCTGAGGGTTTTAGTAGTTATAGATAAAAGGCAAGGTAATCAATGCTTTGTACGTCTCATAACATTTTTAGTATTTTGTTCTTGCGCAAGGCTATCTGTTGTTGACACAATGTTTTGTAGTTATAGATCAAAGGCAATGTTTTGTAGTTATAGATCAAAGTGAATCTCTGAGGGTTTTAGTAGTTATAGATCAAAGGCAAGGTAATCAATGTTTTGTACGTCTCATAACATATTTAGTTGTTCTTGCGCAAGGGTATATGTTGTTGACGCAATGTTCGGTGTCATGTTTATATATGCGCCACAGAAAATCTAAACCCAATTTAATTATCTGAATCAAGTTGACAGTGCCCTGATTGCATTCTAGAATACATGATAAAGGACAACACTTTTTTGTCTTTTTGCAAAACCTCCTTCAAATAACCTCTGCTGCCAATCTGCCATACCACCCCTCCCCCCTCTCCCACACACACACACACAGAGACACAACCTCTCTCTATCTCTCTCGAATTTGAAGAGTTTTGAGAGAAAACAAAATGTCTAGTGTCAGTAGTGTGTTCCTACAGCCAAAGGTAAGCTCTGGTACCAGATTTGCTGGCTTAGGATCATCTAATCTTTCTGCACAGAAGAATGCAATCTCTGGCAAGTTGAAATTTCAACCCCCATGCACTCGTTTGAGAGTGTATTGCATGAAGGTATATGCAATAATATTTTATTTGCTGATTTCCTTTCTCTTGGTTAAGTATATCTAGTGAAACTGATTTGAAATTTTGGTGATAATTTCATAGACATGGAGCCCCATAAATAACAAGAAATTTGAGACCCTCTCCTATGTACCTCCTCTGTCTGATGAATCAGTTGCAAAGGAGTTGGATTATATTCTCTCCAAAGGCTGGGTCCCTTGCTTGGAATTTGATGAGGTATAATGTATTTATATAGTTTAAAATTTTACTAGGCTAGTAAAGTCCATGTGTGCTTCATATATTGTTTGAAATTCCAGAGAAAGGCTGTGCATTGGCATTCTTGTTTCCAAATGAGGTGAAAATGGTATTTATTCTTTTGCATAGTGCATTCTAAACCAATGTCATTGTACAGTCTACTTGTAGTGCGGGTACAACGGCTGATCATTACTAGAATACGTTCCTGGTACAACCAGAAGTATAATGTTGAGTCTGAACTAAAAAACTCTACTTTTCTCTCTCTATGACTGAAGGTTGGATCAGTGCACCGCACCAACAGCAGGATACCAGGCTACTATGATGGAAGATACTGGACTCTTTGGAAGCTTCCAATGTTTGGTTGCACCGACTCAGCTCAGGTTCTGCGTGAAATAGAAGAATGCAAGAATACCTACCCAAATGCATATATCAGGCTTATCTCTTTCGACAGCAGTCGCCAGTGCCAGTGCATGTCCTTTGTTATTCAAAAGCCTTCACAAGTTGCCAATGAAACGGCTTAAACTTGATGAGGGTATCCTTTTTATCTAGTTTGTCGTGAATAAAAGGGCGAGGTGGTGAACTCAGAATTTTTAAGCTTCTATATCCTTTTTAAGTATTGTGTAAACTATATAAATAATTAGACAAGTGAGAGGAACCAGTGGAACTGTGCTGATACTTCTGAATTATTAAATAATGATATGGCCAAGTGATGTAATGCTCCGTCTGTTCAAGTGTGATGAAAGTTTCTAAAATGTCTACAAATTTGTAGTGTCCATAACGAAATTGGTGCTCTTTTAAGAAAAATATATGTAAAATTCGAAATTTTCTTTCTCACTAATATCATTAATAAATTGGATCTCATTTAAAATTGTTTAATGCTACAGAGCGACGACAATACTTGTCAGATGTGCAGTTCTTTTCCTTTTGATAAAAAGGATGAGTTGACATTAAAAAGTAAGAACTTCATTTAAACAACCAACCAACATAAACAAGATAATGAATGATTGTCTCATAAATTAATCCACTATTACAGCAATTTCTAAAAGAAGTCAGTGCCACCATGACAGCCAACGAACAAGAACAACAAGAAAGGTATAATTTAAAATGAAATACCACCTCTTCACCAATGATATTACCTGCCAAGAATAATCAATTAAACCAAATTTCCATACCAATTTCCACTCCCCCAAAAAATTGAATTTGAACCCAACCTGCCCAGAAGCTCTCAATGCCAAAGTTGCATGCAAAAGCCATTTGGTACAGGAGGCAGCCCCTTACTATAAATCCTCTCTGAAAAGGTGTCTGATAGCTGTCCCGCCAAGCTAACTGGGTCATCTATTAAAGTATCCACATAAACATTGACAATTTTTCTCTCTTGAGGTGTAGCCCTCAAGCTAAACCAAGTCAAAAACTTTACCCTAAAATTTGACTCAATCAGGCCTTCACACTCCAACCTTCTAATCACCTTCACACAATACTCATAAGATCCCTCCATACACCCATCATTGTGGCCTGAAACCCATTTATTAGATGAACTACCTGGCTCCCGATCGGGTTTTGGAAGCAAAACATTATCAGCCTTCCCATTCTCAGTCTGGCCTGGCATAACAGGTCGTGTTGAGATGAGTCGTATAACCGCTCCATTAGCCATGTCATTTCCATTTAGCCCATTGGACTCATTTTCAGACCTTGGATCGGGTGAATCCTTTTGCAAACCCGTACTGGTTTTAGCAACTGGGATGATATTCAGTACTGCCTCCTCATCGAGTGCCGAAGCAGATACGCCATTCATCTCTGCTGTTTCGGAAATGTCCTTCACATTTATGACTTGATCAGAACCTGAGCCCGAGCCCAAACCTGACCCATTAAGATCAGGATTTTCACAGCCTTCAAAATCACTATCACTTTCTCTCTCTGGTGATTTGTTCAAATCAGCATAAACAGCTGCACTATTGTTTGACTCACCACCTTCTGACGAAGGATTTGACAAGTCAAAACTAGGCTGTTTCCTCACTTCAATTCCTTTTGGGTCCTTTGAACAACATGTTGTGGTCTCTTTGACTTCCCACGAATCCAATTCGACTTTTGCATGATTAAAAGCAACTAGTTTGAACTTGTAACTGGTGGATGGCGCAAGTTCAGTTATCACTATGCTTCGGTTTGGGAGAACTATTGTACCAGTTGGATCGACTGGGTAGTCTGATGTGTCAGCCTTACGGTGCCAAAGATTGAACCCAGCTAGGTCCAGTGGCAAAGTGTGAATATCATCCAGCTTTAAAACTATAGTTAGGCATGTTGATGCTACTATTGGGAATCTGATGAAGCTCGAAGGTATTGGAGTTTCTGAAAAAGAAAAGAGATGGTAAATATTTCCTACTGCACATCCGAGGAACAGATAAAAATAATAATTACAAAAGGGATCGGTCAATATATTTTCTTTTTTTTTTTTGCATTTCTGAGATTCTTTACTTGTTTAGTTTACTTAATTGAATTCAAATCTGTTTACTCAGTTTCCTTCATAATCACAAGGCCCACTTGATACTACTTGAGACAAATACTGGAATGTAACAGTAAAGGAAGGAGATGTTCAGCAACCTACACAGTCATCAAGAACAATTCATATTGACAAAGTCACTAAGCAATACTATTACATTGCCTACACTGTAACATAAATTATGGCAAATTCTATCTAAAGCCTTACGTTTTATCTTTTGTTCAACAACTGGAGAAGGAGAGGCACTGGAGATAATAGACTCAATCAACTCTATGCCACGTGCACACAGCTTCTGGACCTCACCACCAGATTGGAGACGGTTAACAATTCCACGCCCCATATTTGGGGAGCCAGTTATAGGGCCAACATCTATCTCCAGCTTTTTCCTTGCCAAATCCACAACTTCATGTAAGTGACGGTATTTCTCTGTGGAGTTCAACAGCTTGTGGCTGAGATAGATGCGGTAACACAGCACATCTACACGCCTTGCATCTTTGGCTATAGTCAGTTGTTTTTTCCAAGATCTGTATAAAGAAAAATAATATAATTTACAAAAAGTTTTTGTAATGCTTTCTTTAATTAATAAACATTCAAACTTATACAGAGAGCATGTAGAAATGGAATCTTTTTCTATGGAAGGCCTAGAAATAGAATCATGAAGCAATACAGAGAGCACTATGATATTTAATGGAAATGCAGGGTCCAAAACAAAGGATATTACTCATACATGTTTGGTTGGAGTTTAATTGAACAGCTGAAAAGCAGCAGATACGAAATAAGTCAATTTGCATTTGGTTCTAAATTGTAATTGGTAATTAAGGTTAGCAGTAACTAATTAACTTCCAAAAGCATGTATTTTGTTTACCCTAATTTGGAGTAATGGAAATAAAAGCACAAACTGCAACCCACGATACAAGGGACCCACCACAAAAATAAATAATTGACAACTTACCTACCCATTTCATTCCATCCTTCTCATTTGTAGCACTATTCCAATATACATCCTGATAACTATTACAATATGCAAATGCTAAAAAAGTAGATATTTCTTGAGAATCACACCAGCTAGGGTGTGATGCGGAAAACATGTTTTGCAAATAACACTAAAAAAATCCAGCAAAAATGCAGGCAAAACCAGACTGCCTCTTTGCAAAAAATGATATATATATGGTTAGAGAGGGAAGTGACCTGAGCAAATCATTCTCTTTCCCACAATAGGGGCAATGATAGCTTCCATCAAGTCTCTTACCACCCTTGGCCGCACCGATACCAGCCTTATCATGCTTCAAAGCACACTCAATATGGCATGACCTGTCACATGAATAACCCCCCTGGTATGGTGGATCCGAATTACAAAACAGCCACAAACTTGGGTCTTTGTTCTCGTCATACTTATAGCAGATACAACAAGAGCACCTTTTACAGAACGGGTCTGAAGCATTGTATCGGTATCTGCATGCTACATTTTGGCACAATCTTGTATTGGAACCAGGACCAGCTGTACCGTTACTTTTGATGTCACTATTTGGTGAGTCAGTAGAGGGTGGTGGTACAACACGGACAGGTGTATCGGCCTTCCTCTGACGCTTAGGTGGGGACTGAGTAACTGGCTGGTCATCTTCTAGAAGGTCATGAGAATTTTTACCAGAGGTGACGACCTTGAAGAGGTAATCCAGCATTCTCTGTTTAGAGAGACCAGTAAATTTGCGCTCCTTTACTATGTCATGACATAAAATGTCTAAAATGTCTTTGCGGGACCATGACTGAAGCTTGTCTTGCGCAGTATCGGGGCTCTTGGACAGTTCACGTATGATCTGGATCTTCTGATCAATGCTCAGAGTGCGGCACTTGGATGGCTCTAGATTGCATGCTGTACAAATATAAGATGGGTAAATACTAGAGAAACTTCTATAAGAAATTGGAGTAATAGTGGCTGTCATACAATACTGTTACTCTGATGACATTATCATTTGGTCAAACATGTTTGACTTAAGCATTATATTTTGGGACTAATTTCCTCCATCTAACAACCCTTGCATGGAAAAACAGAACAAGGAGAACTTTACCTAACATACCTAACAGATGAGTAAACAATCATTACAACTAAGAAGACATGTGATTATATATTGACTAATTATCAGCTTGAAGTAAAGAAAAATTATAAAATTTCAATAAGCCCGAGAGTCATATAAGGACCTCTCTAGCTATAGATCAAAATGGAATTCCTAGACACCTGTAATCAAAGTTCAAATTAATCTGAATTAGTGATCTATACCCTAAAATTGACAGAATAAACCTCAAAAACTTATAATTACAAAAATGTTAAAATCAAAGGCCCTAGAAAAGATACAAAATTTTAATTATCAGGCCACATACAACAATCAACTCATACATTACCCATTTATCGTCATCAAATGCATATTTAACTCTAAACCTCTAATCTGACTGATCAAACTCACATCTGAAAAACAAAACCCTAAGAACCTTGATTTGAACATGGAAAACTGAATGGAGTAATCAATGCAATAGCATGCATTTCTCTTTTTCTCGACATTGTACCAACCAAATTAAACAAAAAGGCCTTATGATTTCCAATCCTATTCCCACTATGGTTTCTATGATAAAGAGAACCATTCCAGAAACCTAGTAGAAAACAAACGCTCTAAGAAACTTGACACTTAACTAAACAAACAAACCGTAAAGGCAACTACTAGCAGCACATCTTTAAAGCTCTTCTGCTCTAAAAAAATTAAACATGGTGAAAGAACATCAACCAAGCAAAGTATATTACTTCTACTTGCTGAAATTGGAAATAAAAATTGTGAACGAACCCAGGAAACCCCCTTGAGACAAAAAACAACGCCTTTGAATAATAGCCCTTTTGCTTGTTAAGAATTAAGAAATTCATCTCTAACCAAAAATTACTAAAATAAATTATACATGCTTTATGCAAAAACAAAGCTTAAAGAACTATTTTTTAATTTTGTTCCCTCTTATCAGCTCAAAGCAATCGATTTATGCAAGAAAAAAGAGAAATTTTAAAAGGGATCCAAGCCAACGTCATATGGCAGAATACACCAGATAAACATTACGAACCCAATAAGCTTCGAATCAAGCGAATTTATCCCAAAGCGCTAAATTTGGTCTTGATGCTACCAATCTACATCTACCAAATCGAGCTCAAAGCGCAAAAACAACCCAAAATCGGCTCAAACAAAGCTCCCCATTGGAAAAGGCGAAACCCAAGAACAATACTTAGCGAAAAAAACCCAAAAAGGAATTACCTGAGAAGGAGGTATCCATGGGGAGTCAGATCTCGACTGGAGATCTCCAGTTCTCTCACATGCGAGCTGCGAGCTGCAAGCTGAAGCCGTTCTCTTCTTCTCTCTTGCTTGCCTGCACGCTCTCATCAACAGAGACGAAGAAGAAAGAAAAACAAATATTTATATATCAATTTAATATGCGCTTTTTTCTTATAGCCCACTAAATCCTCTCAAATTATTTTTGTGCAAATCACGAGGGCTTTCAGGGCTGTGACCTATTTACATGGTACTGTTTCCGACGCCTCTTTTTCTGAGAGTAGCTCTCCTCTCCAGTCTACAATGCTGGAGATGTCCCTCTATTTTGAAAATTCTTATTTTGAGAGGGGTATATTTGTAAAAATATTTTTGCTGTACAACCACTGGTTTGATATTATATACACTGACTAGCCAATAGCAATACTAAAAACCAACAGAACGGCGGACCAGGTCCATCCATCACGATTATGCTTTGAGATTCGTGCAGATTGCTTGAATCTGAGATTCTTTAGGATTTTCTGTGAATTCACTTTGTGTATATATGTATGTTTTGTGTACATAAAAGTGACATGGAACGTGGAACAGCAAGGGATTAGAATATTGTGCTTTACATGCAAGTGCCACAAAAAATAATGCATTTTGGTTGAGCACACCATGTTGTATGCCCGCTGACTGAGGCGCGAACAGTCTTTCATTTCGCAATAATAGTAAGAAAATGCAACTTGCTACCCAAAAAATTAAATGAAGAAGATAGAAAAAAAATGCAAGTTGACATGTTTCTATCTTCTTTTCTTATAGAACCTCCTAAAAGCTAATTTCCATGGACTTATCCTGTTCTTCCTCAATGCTTCGGATCTTTCTCCTCCGATCAGATTTTATTTTTTTCTTTTTTTGGCGATTATGTGATCAGATTTTGATTGCAATATATGCGAGAATATCATGATATAATAAGACAAATTTCATCAGAGTTGATCCAATTACACGTCTTGTACCAGTTTGGATACTCAAATGGATTGGCTCCCCACTGCCGTTCTACTTTTTTTTATTCTTTTTTTGCGCGTCAACAGGTTTTCATTAGTTGTAAAAATTGTTATTTGCATAAGAGTACTATAAAATGTTTTGTCAACCGACAAAGCCACGTGAATGACCTTTTTCGGCCCAATTTTGGGAGAGAATGGTGCGTAGGTATTATGTTACTGACTAGGATCCATGCATAGCTGTTGTAATAACCTTTGTTAGCAGCCAATTTAATTTCATTTGTAGAAGTATATATAGACGTATCGTCAATATATAAAAAGGATTGGAGTTCTCTTTTAACAAACTATTTCGACACATATTACTCTATATATTACAGACATTTTTAGAATAATTTGTATTTGATGATAGGACGTATTGTGTCGTGTGCATGTCTGACACGACACTAGCACTTGTGTTCTAATAAAAAAATTTTTTTAAGAAAAAAGTATCGTTGATGACGTATTGTAATGTGACATGTCAAATATTTATGTTAGTGTTTGTGTTACATAGCTAAACAATATGTATTTTAATTATTCTTAAAACATTATCGATAATTAATATTTGAAACAGTGAGTAAATATTGCAGATTCAGAACATGACCGAAGATCTTTTATAAATATTTCAAGATAGAAGAGTTGGTCCCGTCTTTATCTCAAAATTTATTTTAATAAATTATCAAATGATTGGTGAGCCCGACACAACATTTGATAGATTATACTATCTAAATGTGCAATAAACTCATATGTTTATTTTTGGTTAAATATAGTTTATAGAATTGATATTCGAATCAAAGTTGTCAAATAATTTAGATGTTAAGAAATACCGTATATTATTTCTTTGCATATGTTTCGTGATTTTTGAACATCAATTTTCTCGAGTTATTGCATATTATTTTGACGATCTTAATTTTGCATGGCATAGTAACTAAATTCTGAATAATATTCTTAGGGTTCTAGTGCCACTATTTTGGATGCCATCAAATATCACAACTTTATATTTCATTAATTTTTTTAAAGTTTAAAATTCAAAAGTCAAATTTAAATCATTGATCTTATTTAATTTAACAAACGATGCATTTTCATTCAAGTTTGATAAAATCTGTAGTTGATTTGAAAATCGTATAAGTTTTAAATCATAAACTTTGAGTCTTATAAAATAATATTTGAAATGCCAAAAATTGCTAATAACGAAAAACGACTATAATTGGTAATATCTAACTTTTGAAAAGCAGATGGAGAAAATATTGCTTTTAAGCATGAGATCGGATTAGGATGTTGACCCAATCTTGGCTAAGAATGGAACAAGGCTGGATGTGACGGGGTTGATGGAATGTAAAGACCTAAGCTTGAAAAATGCAACTTGAAAAACAACTTGTCAACTTAAACAAATTTAAAAGCAACATCCTCTATCTAGATTCACTTCATTAGTATGAATATTTCAACGAAGAATTAATAACGATAATATTCAGTATAGGTACTCATCATAGTGACATTTACAAGTTACAACAATGGAAATGTAACATACAAATTATACAATGATAAAAATCATAAAATAGTTAAGAAGAAACATTATTAAAGGAAAATTGTGTCACTTGTTCGGCATGAAATTGGGCTGTAGACAGTAGTGAGATTCTGAGTATCCTTCTATCCAAATTAGAGGCTCTGTCTGGTTTACAGGCCATACACAACATAGCAATTCATACACCACATATGGAATGGAATATGGAATAACCAGAACTGTGAGGATAGATCGGATGTGATAAATTCGGTGTTAGATTGACTTTGTTGCAAATGGTATTTAAAAATATGAGCAATCAAAATTTTGACCCACCTTGTATATTGAAATACCGAATGTGCCACATGAAATCCAGTTCTGATGCATTCATTTGCTTGCCTCATTTGTTGTTGGACCCCTTTAATGGGTAGTACAGTAGGTGTTGTACTAGTACTGGGCTAAAAGGTGAAACCGTAAAAGGCATTTGCATATCAAATGCAGTTTATATTTCAAAAGCGACAGGAGATTGCGTGAATGCAAAGTAGGTGTAAACGGAACATATTCGGAATACATGAATATTAAAATTATACTTATATGTAATGCAATAAGTGAACATTATAAATAAAAGTATTAAAAATTTAAAAAATATTGTTAAACGTGTTAAATATATACGTCCGTATCTTTTATTAAATGAAGTAATTTAGTAACAGATACGGACACAAATTCTTTTGCTTTTAATACAGACACAATATTATAATTTTTTACACTTTTATTCTCAATATTTGTTTTGTTAACTTGTTTATGAAGTATGAAGATATTAATTTTATTTAGCGTTACTACATCTATTTGATTACCAATCACCGCTATCTTATAGTTATTAAAAATTATTTTGTTTCGTGTTTATTTATATTTATCTAAATAATATAGGTTCGAATGACATTAACGACAAAGTCGTTAAGTCGAAATCTCGTGTGAGAAATTCGTTGCTTAAATCTCATTGACTTCCACTACTTGTATTTAAAAATTTCAATTTTGAAGTCACTTTTGTTTTTTATGCAAGTCAAAACTTCAAATAATCATTTAGAACTTGCCCATATCACTGAATAAATACAAGTTCTTAATGTCAGTTAATACAACGTTGAAATATTCTAATATTTTATGTATGTATAGAAAATGACATAGATCACATTCGCATCTAATGATTTGAGAAATAGACACACTAAAAATATGAAAAATAAATACATTAAGCCTCCTCAAATTTACAAATTTAGTAAAATGCTTGAACAAAGCTATCGTCAATTCGTCATTCTCAGCAGTGATACAGAATTCCAACTGGCCGGCTATAAAGGTCGACTTTTTTTACCACTCTCGCTGTTTTAGTCTTGTTTCCGTCTTATCAAAAGAAAAAATAACAAAAGATTTCATTTTCTTTCCTATACTTTGCCATTTTCTCGCGTCGCCCGTCCCTCCAATCCTACATGTGGAACACCTAGCTTGCTACTCTACTCGATTTTTACAGCTTACCTCTCATTTTTACCGCCTATCTCATATTTTAACCTCAAATCCTAGACGTGTTGGTGAGTTTCTTTTTTTAATTAAGAAAGAGGAAGATTTTTCCATCCATTTTTTTTTATAAAAAATAAAGATGCATGCGGGACTTCAATATTTTACCGCTTAGAATCCGGTCTAATACTCTTACCACTGACCAACTAGATCACATCTGACATGTTGGTGAGTCAAAGATGACAAATTGTTCATACACCCGTCCGTCCAAGGACCCTACCTGATCCCCACGCAATCGATGGGTCAGGCACCGGTTAGCGAAGAGTCGAGTCAAGCAGATGTCAGGGTCCGACTATGTCTTCCCAGCCGGCCCTGGATAATTATATGCATAATGTTTGATGTGATATTTAAATATTCTGCACATTCTTGCAGAATTAATATTCTGTCTGCTTTAATGTTCTTACCACCTCACTGACCTCAGTGTGTGTGCTTCCACACATGAAGTAAAGAGATAAATTGTCTGTTTTTGAATGTCAGAAAAACGAATTACTAGTAGTAGGCCGTAAATTAGGTGGACTAAATAGCCGTTACCTCAACAAAAGAAAAAAAAAAATAAAATTATAAAAGAAAGAAAAGACAACTGTAATTAAAAAGGTGAAACTCTTATTTGCAGACAAAAAAGTTAGACCCACCTTCAGTAGTACGGATTCTTATCTGTACAGAAGCAGTTGTTTTGTGCTAGTGCAGACTTGACTGTCCCGGTACACAAGTTTCTTTATGAGTAGCACGCGTTCCATGAGTAATAGGCTCTTTACATTCCAGTACAAAACATATTTCTATCGACTATTTATCACCAGTATGGTACAGAACGTGCAATTTATGACATATGCATTCAATTTAGCTTTAATTAATGTAGAAGACAAAGCAACATTTTCTCAATAGAATTATTCACTATTATAAGTATTAATAACAGCAGGAGAATTGAATTAGTAGAATAAAGCTGAATTTAAATTAACATTGTATTTTTTCCCCCCCTTCCTTTTGTTGTACTGAGGTTGTACTGCCTTCAGTTTTAGCATTACAGTTGCCAACCTCAGACCAAAACTTATTATTTTATAGTCAAGATACAATAGAGCATTAGCGCCAAAATCCTGGGAATATTTTTAAATTACAAAGAACCTGATCAACCAATGGAATACTCAGTGGTACCAGTACCCTGCATCTTCTGTCTAATAAAAATGAAAAATTTCGGACAGAAAGTGCAGAAGTATTTACTCTCTATTTATTGGTACTCTCTATACTTCACAATTTCCTTCTTTTCTAGTTCAAAAACATTACAGATTTCAGATATAGTTCTGCAATCCAAACCTTGCTCCAAATCTTTTGAGTCAATGATTCTCTCCAGTTCAAGTGATGGTTGCAAAGCCTAAATAAACAAAAATATTAAGTTATTATTTTCAATTTGTTATGCCTCCTGTGTTGTAAGTGCTGTGTAATTTTAGCCAGATCGTATTGACTGATATTATTCAGAAGGCTCTTTTGATGTGATTTGATCTGTTCACTATAGATCAGTTGGTTCGAAGTCCAACCTAAAAAACACGGTCATGCCTTTTTTTATTAGAATCAACAGAAGCGGAGTGTGTTCCCGTGTATATATCTCTACTAGCTATGGTACAACTTTGGGCTTTCAGGTAATGTACCAGAAGGTATTACCAGTAGTAGTACAGTACAAATGCCTAACTATTATCTTGTCAGTTCAAAGATGTAACCGAAAAAAAGATGAGGCAGAAAAAGAAGCACCGCAAGGAGCGCATTAATAATGCAACGATAAAGCCAAAAGGAAACAGAAAAAAAATCAATTCTATCAAATGAACAATCCAAAAGTAGTGGACTAGTGGTGATGGTACTTTAGTAACATACCGGACTTCAGCAACCAAGACAAAGACTCACTAGGGACAATATAAAAACTCAAACATTTGGCAGAAAAATGTGCAATGAATTGCAGGAGATCATGATTGCATGCAACACAGTTTATGTGCAGAACAACTCACCCATGGAGAATGACATTCGGCATTAGAAGAAGAATTATTTAGAAGTTTTTCTGAGTCATCTTCCTGCTCTTTGCATTTTAACAAATGCCATGCATTAGGACTATCTGAAACTAATAGAAGCAGCCTCTCGCTTCCCTGAAAAAGCAGTAAAATTTATTATAGAAAAGCTCATATATCTTGCTAAAATACAAACACATTAAAACACATAATTTGCACATTGATGCACACAGAAGGGCACGCAGGCAATGTGCACTGATGCAAACAAAAAACACATATCCGACTAAGATACAAGCACTGACTACGCAGACCTCACATGTGTCTCACCACCAACACACACACACACACTGATACATGGCCACATATAGCCTTATACTGAATGAGCAGGCGTGAGCATTCCCACGCATAACACACTCATACATGATTAGTGAAAAGTTAAAAAAAAAAAAGAAAAATAAGAAAACAAGGAAACAGACAAGAAAGAAATACCTGGAGAGCTCTCCAATTCGAATAAGTGCGAAACAACATCCAAAAGAAAGGTACATTTGGCAAAGGCAATATCTACACCATCGAAATAAAAAGGAAAAATAATGTTGTAATTTCAAAAAATGAGAAAAAGTAATGGTTAGAAAGGCCAAGAAATGAGATACGGGTTAAAATGACCATACTGTAAAAACACTGGTAAGTGGAAGCAGACAAGCTGAACCATAGAATTTTTGTCTATGAATTGCAGCTCCTCTACAAAATGAAGAAAAGAAATGTCACTGCCAGGCTTTACAATAAGTTGGATCTGATCCATTTTACATAATATAAGTAAAAAATTAACAGATTAAAATATTGATATACCTCAAAGCTATATGTCGCAGCCTTCTTCGAACAAGTCGAGGATTCAAACTGCATTTATTTAATATAACAATAACAATAGTAATGACTTGTTCAGGAAATGAAGTATTCTAACCAAAAAGAAAAACAATTGAAAGGTAATAAGAGAATTCTAGATTCTAACCTCATTGGATAAGTAATATCCAATTTAGTGACATCCTTAGAAACAGACTTTAAGAAAATCTCAGAAGGTTTAACTCGTGATAATAGCCACACCCCTAAGCTGTAACAAAATTTAAATACAACCAAAATCTAGGAAATTTATTGTTTATCACCTTCAAATGTAAATGCTTTATGCATATGACACCCAACACACACATAGAAAGGGCACATATACACAAAATTCTATAGCAATTGTAATGGCTATGTAATAGATTGAAATTTTCAGAATACAAAAAGAAAACTCCCCAAAAGGGCTAATTAAAAAGCAACCTATGAATTCTATTCTTAATTGTCCCCTCTGGAGCCTTCTCAAATACACTCCAAGATCGGTTCATCTGCAAAGCCATGAGAAAGCAAAAATAATTACATATACTAAATAATCAAATGCATATCAGGAAGGAATCCCTGTAACACTGGGACTACATTTTGGTTTATATTGTGGTGAGTCTCGATGCTTTAACTGTATGGCACATGCATTTGATATGCATAGCCAGCTAGTTGAGAATGATGTACTGATAACTAAGATTGTAATTTGTGAAGAAGCTGGAAGTTGCAATTCTTCAGAGTTATAGTATATTAAGTTATTAACAATATTTACGGGGGTGTAACCGTAAAATGTAATTGGGTTTCAGCAGCAAAATCTAATTTGATCTAAAGTTAACTTAGGTTATTGGTTGCAAACCAAATGACATTCCAACAATACTTTTGATCTTTTTCAAATTCTCACTTCAAGGTAACCACTGATATATAGAGAACTAGGAATATTCTGAGACTTTGGTGGGTTTTTCAGAAAGTAATTATTCTCGGGTGTATTATATGCAATTCAAGCTAAACTTCACTAATCAACACCAACCATACTTATAATAGATTACCATTACAACATATTCATAAATACTAAGGCATTTCATCAAACACCTTGTCAGCAAAAAAGTCCACAACGGCCTCGGCATTTTCCTGGGGCTTCCTGCCACGTGTCGTTATCTGAGCCCACAGATCCTTGATCGAAGGCGGAGGATGATCCGACGTCGCACCGACGCTGAGTGGGTCACGTGACCGGCTGAAACACCAGTTGCGACCTTTGATCGGGAACACCACCACTCTCGCTCTCATTTTTCTCCTTTCTTTCTTCCTATTTGTTTCACAATTACTAGTGCCGAGTCTGTTGTTTAAATGAGATGGGAGATATGATGGGGAGTCGTTTGTGGAGGTGGGAAGCAGCGCCGGCGGAGAGATGCGGCGGATGTTTAAAAGGATCTTTGACAGAGATTGGGATTATGACTTGGAGAGAGGGCTGAGTGGGGTCATAGAGTAATTTAATTTGATTAGATTAGATTAGTAAAGAAAGAGGAAAATTGATACCATCATATATTCTTCTATCCTCTACTAATTTCCAAAAAAGAAATATACATTATTCAGATTGAATTTTATAACTGAAGTTTTTTAAATTATTAACATATTAAAGCTTCACTTCCTTAAATATTTAATTTCTCTATAACCTTAGCAAAGGTTACTAAATTTGTTATATGAAAGAAAAATCATGTGTTGATAGCAAATAAGACGGTTTTATCCTTATCTTAGTAATCAACAATTCAACGGTAAAAAGAAATCAATTAATTGTTTTGCTTCCTTTTATCACTATCAATATTTTTTTTTTTATAAATGCACGGATCCAAGAGAGTATTGATCTCTAGATCTAGCGTGTGTCCACCTCTTATATGTTTATATCGTTGATCAATTTGTTATGTGCTAGATGTTAAGTTTTAGTTTTACGTCGATAATAAACATATCATTGATTAGAATAATAAATATTTTTCCATTTTAGAAAGAGACCAAAGATAGAAAACTTTTATCATTTATAATTTTTCAAATATTTTTTATAAAGAAATATATTTTTATTAAATTACGTTTTCTATGTTGACACGTTGATTTTAATTTTTAGAAATATAAACTATTTTTTAAATTTTTATTTGTTCATAAATGGATGGCTACGTTTTCTAATTTTAATAATTTGTGCAATAAAAGCTCACAAACAAATCATATAGTTGGTGAATTATTGGATTATTTAAGGCGCTATAGAATATGCTATCGTGCTGAGGATAACTTGATACAAATCATATATTTGAAGTTTTTTTCTGAAATTGTAGAACAAATATTGATAGATAAATATCTAATTTAAAAATTTTAAGAGATTATAAAATATCTTGTTATAAAAAAAAGATGATGATAAATTAAGTATCTTGTTTGTAGATAATTAAATCAAGTAGACTATTGAACGTGCAACTTGTTGTAGATAGTTGCTGAATTCATCGTTTTTCCATAGAGAACATATTTAAGCTCTGTGGAATGCAATAAATATAATAATAATAATAATAATAATAATAATAATAATAATAATAATAATAATAATAGTAATAATAATAATTATTTTATTCTAGATTAGATAATTAGTGGCCATCTAGAAAAGTTTCTACAAAATTTACCGACTAGTATCGTCATTTTAATTTTACGTGGAGAATCATTATCAAAAACTTGTAAAAAAAGGAGTTATGGCAAAATGGGTAATTAATCTCTTCCGACTAAAAAGAGCACACGTGCACAAGGAACAAAAATTCAGACGCACTGACTATTATTTTATGGTTTGAAAAGCATGATTTACTTTTCTGAAAGTATATGTCCGAGAAGATCCCAATTTTGGGGTAAAGGTGGCCGTTAAATAACCCCTAGTTGAACCATGTTTAGTGCTTACTGATGTTGGAGCGTGTCAACGAGTTTGGACTTTTATTTACCGCCTTACTTTAAAATATCGTTCCTAAAGGATCGCAAGTGATTGGGAACAATTTGCAATACGAAGACAATTGACGTGGAACACTTGTTGCAAGCTAATGCAACTCCAAGTGCTAATTGTTAAATATTACACAATACAAATCAGACAACTTGGAACATAAAGTCCAGCACAGATGGTTTTTTTTTTTTTTTTTTTTTTTTTTTTTTTTTTTTTGAAATAAGAGGCTACTTATTTATAGAGGTTTAGCCCACTCCGCAATTGGAGATTATTCCTCTTTTCCCGGCTGGTGCATTCTTCTACTAATTAATCTACTTAATTATATCTACTTAAACTGCCTCCAGCGGGAATTGAACCCGTTACCTCTAAGATAACGGCGGAGCCACTGACCAACTCTGATGTCCGGTTTAAACCAAACACAAAAATCATTTTTCAACTTTATCCCTAGCCTTTACATAGAATCCATTTTAAGCTCTTTAATCAGAGGTTTTCGCGATTCGTCATGATGTAATTAACGATGGGGGCTTGCGCCCATTGGAAAGTTGGACCCATATACAAATAATAAACCTTCACGAAGGCGATTTCTCGTCAATATTTTTTGTTGTCAAGTGGCATTTAGCATTTGAATTCGGTTTCGTGAAAGGTGAATCTCGTGGGGTATTTCTCTCCCATTGAAATATGTTGTTCAGCGAGAATGACGAAAAATCTCACACACGCATCCATCCAACGACTCGTCAACCTACGTCACAAGAAATAAAAGCAAACAGAGTCAGTTATAAAGCCGAGCCCGGTTATTTTACGACACAGCTTCTCTATAATTATTTTTTATAATAAAAATATCAACCGATCAGATTAATCCACACATCAATAATAAATAAATAAAATATATATTTTACAAAGATTAACGGGTCTAGGTTATTTCAAATTAGTTTCTCATATCACTTTCACATTAGCGTGAATCCCTCTCTAAGCGATTCCGCTTCACATTCCATATCACTTTTCCATTTCAAATTAAATCACATAAGAGACTCGTTGGCTCGTAAAATACGTCAGTCAGAAATCTCATATATCAATTCATCAATTCATTCAAATAAAGAAACAACTTTTAAATTAATCAATACGAAATTTAAATTATAGTGAAGTTCGATTACTTGACGAATAATTTATTAGAAAATAAAATGATATCGACCGTGACATAGAACTTGAATTCCAATCGGATGGATCGTCATATACCACTTGATATTCGAACATGACAATTTCAAAATGAGATGAATATTGAATTTAATGACAAATCAAATAAACGTAGGAAATGGTTTTCTTTCTCGCATGATGAGCAATAGGAGATAAAATTATTATAGGGGGAAGAGGTGCTTGACTCCAAGTCTAATAATTTATGCAATTAAATCGAATAGCTACAACTACGCGCTGGACAAACGAAAAATGATTCGGGCATAATTATATTTCCCTTTTTTTTTTCAAATGAATAAATATCCAAGGAAGTATAGTTAAAAATATCAATATAATAAGAAATGATGTTTACAAGGAAACTTAGAGGACAAAATTGCATGTTGGCCGACAAGATTTTAATGGTACAAATAAAGGAAACAAGGAATTAAAAGGAACCATATTTATCTTAAATTCTTAATAGAAAGTATTTCGGACGCATAATAATGAGAGAGAGACAACCATAACCAGCTAAGCATATATTTTTATTTGGCAAATCAAAATTGGGAGGAAATTGTTAATGACGATTTAAAGAAAATTGTTAAAGAATATTTTTATTCAAAAGAAAATAGAACTTATTACATTGATAAAACATAATCGAAATTTCAATATTTATAAGGAATATATTTGCACTATGAAAAAAAGTACTCGATAATTAATTGTTTAAAATACTTAGTAAATACGTATTAAAAAATGCGGGATATTACAGATTGATAAAAATTTGGCTCAGCAAATGAATAATGATGTTAGTAACAAAACTTATAGAGACAGCCATTGAGTACTATTTTTTATTTTCTTTTTTGATATGTTGCATACAAGTGATTGAGAAATACAATTTGTAGAGCGACAATCCAGCAGATGCTTTAGGTTTTATTCATTTTACAACGGTTCATGCAAATGTAACAGTGATAAGTGTCAGAACCGCCCTGAACCGTCCTAAAAGTTTACCAAAGCCAGGGGCTTGTGCTTGTACGCACAAGTCTACATGTAGAGATTGTGATTGTGCCGCTGACAGGACAAATTGTGTGAAAAGCAGGTGCGGGTGCTCAAACAAGTGCAAAAATCGCGGGAATCAGGTAAATTTTTTTCATGTGCACTTGAAGCCAAGTTCAAGTGCACTATTATATATACATTATGAATTAGTTGTCTACCGATAATTTTAAGATCCATCTGTTAACACTGGGATAGGAAAAAGAAGTTCTACCGAGGGTTTAGAATAAATCAATAAATGAAACTTTTCTCTTTTTTTATTAACTTATTACTGTATAATTAATTATTATCTAAAATACACAGCCTAAATCATATTGCCTACTGTACACAACCTATAACAAAGAGTAAATTTTTTCAGAGGTCACTGAAGTTTATACGTTGTCCATTTTTAGTCACTAAACTTCAATTTGTCATTCCATAGCCATCAAACTTTCAATTTTGTCAGATTTTGATTCTTTCGTCAAATTCCAATATTTTCCGTCTACTGGAATACGTTAGTGTGTAAATTTTGTAACGTGAATCGAAGTCCCCTCTCACCTCTTATTCCCTCCGTCTCTCTCAAAAAAAAGGGAAAAGAAAAAAACATGGACTCTTCCTCTCTCAGAACCTAGTTGATCCGATATCCATGAAACCTCCTGCCAACCCTCTCAGAACCTTACCTATCTCTACCAAAGCCCTACGAACCCTCTCTTCTCGTCTCGATTTTCGTTTCATGTATAAGTTATTTTTGTTGTTTGGCTGCTAATTTTAATAGTAAAAAATATATATAGAGAAAATAAAGTAGTAGTAGTAGTAATAATAACAATAATAATGACTAAAATAAATATTAACATCAATACCAGTAAAACTGATAAAATGACTAAACAAAAAAAATGAGACGATTTTTCTTTTTCTGCTTATCTTGCATGTTTCTTTCAGAATAGCAGCTTTGAAAATTTTTAGAGAGAGAAGCCAAGTCAGTAGGGTTTGGAGAGATGATTGAGAGAGGCCAAGACAAAATTGACTTAGAATTGCTGGTTTTGGTACTGGTACCAAGGATTCAATTTAGAAATGGAGAATTGGGTCTCTTCCTTGAGACCTCCCAAAACCCAAATTGGCCTTGGCTTTGGCCTAGGGCAAGGTTTTGGGTAGTTGGGTCGGTGACTGAGAAGCCGCTGGCGTTGTGAATAGGGAGCCTGTCCATGCGAGCAAAAGTATTTGGGCCGTGGACTGAGATGAGGGGATGCAAATTGGGGAGGGGGGGGGGTCGGGGGGGTCTAATTCAATGCTGCTGCCGGAAGCGGAGACCCTATCGCTGGTGGAGGGGAGCTTAACTTCTCGGTCAGCTTCTCTGTCGTCGGTAGTAGCAGTGGTGGTGGAAGTTTCGGCTTCAGAAAGGGGCTTGTTGAGGTCAATGCCTTTGCCGGAGGTTCTTTTTGATGCAGGAGTTCCACAAGTTCTTAATGGAGACCAATTTTTCAAGATGGTTGAGTGCTCTGAGAGAGATGGGGTTCACGAAGGAGAAAGAGAAAGAATGATTTGATTCACGTCGCAAAATGTGCACCCAATGTGCATCCTAACGTGTTTAATTAGATGGAAATTTTTAGAATCTGACGGAAAGATCAAAATTGGACAAAATTGAAGTTTAATGGTTATGGAATGACAAATTAAAATTTAGTGACTAAAAATGGACAACGTATAAACTTCAGTGACCTCCGAAAAAAATTACTCTATAACAAATCATATTTAGCTTCTAGATTTATTGATTTTCTCTGATTTCTTATTGAAAAATTTATGATTATAGTTACCAAAGACATGTTTTATGAAGTTTTCAATAAAAATAATAAAAATAGACTTATGGATAAAATTTTTGACTCTCTTCCTTTATATTATAAATCTTAGTTTTAGTTAGTACTATCTATATCATAAGTGCTTAAATTTAGAGATAAATCGAATGTGCATGATAGATCATGCAAAATACTCTTCTTTCCTTTCTTGTTGTACGCATAAAAAAATTATCATGTTGTCAATTTTAAATAAAGAAGTGGTCATGCATCTTTACTTTTTTTTTTCAAAGGGTATAATTATCGCATGCTCAATACTTTTGATTTCTAATTTTAATAACTTCATTAATTCAAGCCTTTGCAATTGATGAGAGCACATTCGCAGATCAATTTGCAGCTTTATGTAAAATTTTATCTCATGAGAAACTTGTTTCTTTTATTTACAGTTGGCATTTTCGGAACGAAATATCCCATCCTATTTACAATAAGTCTGAACAAGTTCTCATGACTGTTTGACCCAAAAATATTATGTCAAAATGCATGGAATAAATAACCCATTTTATGACAAATAAATGCAAGAAAGTCCAAAAATCCACGAAAAATACCAAACAAACTCCAAAAATTCCCAAAAATTACCCAAAATGCCAAAAATATCAAACAAAACCCTCCATTTTACAAAGAAACCCCAAAAATTTATAAAATTACCAAAAATAAATCCATGAGAAATTCCCCAAAACCTTTTAAACCATTAAATTTCTTATATTTTTCTAAGCCTTCCCATAAAATTTCATCCAAAAACACCCAAGGGAAGGTCCTCAAATGATTTATTCTCATATGGCAGCAAATATATATAAATTAAATTATAGAAATTGAAGGAAAATCCCACAATAATATTGAAGCCCTGGCGCGTACAACCATTGCAGCGGATCCAGGGAAAAGGAGTACGTCGCTGAGTTTAAATTTCACTCATCCCGCCTCGGCGCTGCCTAAGCCTGGTTCATGCACCGAAAGCACTGAGATCCTTTAATTTTTCATTGGTGTATCGAAGACCAACTTCACCCATCTTTCTCTCCCTCACTTAATCTGACCTGTGGGCCCCCACTTGTCAGTATCTCCTTCAACCCTGGTAAAAAACGAAAGTCACGATTTCTTACCGCGAGATGCCGGTGAAAGAAGGTTAAACCGCTGGTGTTCGTTGACGTGGCCTCCTCCTCGTCCACATACACCAAAACCACGCTTAAGCGCCCCTAGTTTTCCAAAACCAAGCCCTAGAAACCGTTGCATCTCCGCCATTGATGGGATTGGACGATGGTGATTAGCCCTCGGGCCATGGATTGAAACCCTAAAGTTCTACTTATAAATACCCCAATTGAAGGCGACAGAAAAAAAGGGGAGAGGTAGCCGCAAGGTGCATTAGGTTAGATAGATCAAATACGCTCAATTGAGCATAGACAGTAAAGGTAGAGGCAGGCATTTGATCAAACGGTTAGGAAAGAGAGAGAGAAGGTAAAATTGAGTGATGTCCCTCTTGTAATCCTATGTATTAAGACTAATGAAATCAATTTGAAGTGGCAATTGAGTGTTATTTCCCTTCTTTCTCTATTCCCCTTTTCCTTTCCTCCTCAATTTCATTTGACACAAGCTTTGCCTGAGGTTTTGCTCAGGTTTAGCTCCACTAACTTCGATTGGGGTCTCCCCAATCCTAGTTCTTTACCTCGGTTGGAGTATCTCCATTCCTGGGTAGCATCTCCCTCTCAGGAGATCTCATCAAACAAAGATGAGGGGGAGATGCTGTCCAAATTCTGTTAGAGCTTAATTCTGTCATAATTTGGGTTTAAATAAATAATATAGCAATAATAATACATACTTTAAGTATTTAGTATGTGGTTTCAACAAAAATGCTTTAGTACCTTAGTGTTCAAATCTGTCCAGTGAAGGAAAATAGGTAAAACATGGGGTTTATTTGCATAAAAATATAAAAAAGCATATGAACAGCAAGTATTGGATTATATGGACAGCATGGAACTTAATTTTTCATTTTTAGATTTTCCCTTCACTAAATCTTGGGCTTTTATGCAAAAATACCTGCACAGAAAAATCATAAATATGTTCATGGACGTTTTTGCAAATTTTCAGAATTTTTGAATAAGTGTGTAGGGGTTTTATCATTTATTGCTTAATCAAACAGAATTTATATCTCATAAAAAAATTATTAATTACTTTCTACTGTTTTAGGTACTTTTCTTGTAAAGGTTATGGTCTCTGTAAATAGTTTTCTTACATTCTGAACAGCTCAAAGCAAAGATCATCAAAGACAGTGAAGAAATAGCATAAAAATAAAAAGTGAAACTTGAGAGAAATGCATAGGGACTTGCTTTCATTATTTGTGATGATTTGAACACATAAAACACATTTAAATTAACTTACATTGAGTATCAAACCAAATTTTGCTGCTGTAACTCAACTTACATACAACTCAGAAATTAAGATCAAGTGAGTGAAAGTACGTTCTCTGCCTACATGTCTCTCAAGGCAAATTGTAGTGTTTCAAATCAAAATAAAGTCACAAATCAACTGTGTTTGAGCTCCTGAAGCGATTCAAACGTTGTCTGGCGTAAGAAAATGGCTTAGTGGGCCCCATAACAACGTCCCAGATTTGACCCAAGTCAAGCTGTGCTGCCTCAGTTGGGTGTACCTCCTTACAAGCTCCTCCAAGTAAAATTGAATTAACTAATGTCTTCAGTGCATCTCCATGAGTGCAATAAACTTCTTACTGGCAAAAGAAGGTTGACAGAGAGCATCCAACGCCATTAATGACGTCCCGAGTTTCTTCAAGCATTACATGGATATAAACGCTTCTACAGCGTGAATTAAGCCTGCCAACATCTTCCTCCCACCTCCACAATTCGATTGCACTAAATCTCGATCAAAACGGTGGCTTGAGCCGCCGTAATTTCGTCGGAGAAAGGACAAGGGTCTTTCTGCAAAAAAGCCAATCTCGTCGGAGAAGAAGGGATATAATTCCGATTTTGTGGGATCTTCTGTGGCAGATAGCGTGCGGCAGGTTGCACCATTCGCTACACAGAAATTTGAGGAGAGTCAGCGTCCCTGGCCTCGTCAGCGCCGAATCAGCGCCAGTCAGCGCACGCGTGGGCCAATCAGGAAATTCCAAATCATTACAAATTTCAAAAATTCATTAAAAATAGTAGACAACTCAGAAAAATTCAAATAAAATATCCATAAAATCCTAAAAATCTGTAGAAACTAGATTTATTGATATTTTGATATGAAATTATGTCAATTTATGCCCCTTTTATATTTTCAAAATATTTTCTATTAAAATTGAGTTTTATAAATTGTTAAAACTTTGCAAATTCACAAAAATTAGTAGTAATCTCAGAAAAAATCCAAATAAAATATCTAAAAATCTAAATAAACCAAATCCAACAATATTTCCATATGCATTTTTGACAAAATCAAGAGTTTTATATTTTTGAAGCGTTTTATTATGAAAAATAAATTATATAATCCTAGAAAAATAGTAAAATCTCTTAATAAAATTGCAAAATAAATTTTAGGATACTTTCATAAGTAAAATTGATTTTCTTACCAATTATTCCAAATCCCAGATAAAAACTAAAATTGAAAACATATTGAAATCTAATTCAAATAAAAAATCAATAATTAAATTCAAATCAAAGTTTAAAGAAAAAGAAATTAAAATTTCAAATTTCAAGAATTTATCCAAAAGACATAAAGGTGGTATTTTAAACTTTGAGTGTTAAATATTTGGAACAAATAAATAAAAAAAATAAAATAATAATAAGAATCAAGGAAAAAAAATCACGAAAAATTCAAATTTAACTTAAATCCAAATTAAGTTCATCAAATTAAAAATCCAAAACTAAATAATAATAAATAAAATAAAATAAAATAAAATAAATATAATAAAAAAATAAATAATAATAAATAAAAATAATAAAAATAATCCCAAATAAATCAATATAAATTAAAATAAAATTCAAACCCCCTTAATAAAAAAATATATATTTCAAATAAATGGTTTTAGTTTTAGATGTCCTTAAATGCTTCAAATAACTAGTTTTAGTTTAGACATTCTTGGTTATGTATTTTTCTCAATTATGCCCCCGTCAATTAGGTCTGGTGCCTCAATTGAATCTTGTTTAAAGCCAAAAGAAATAAACTGCTTGTTAAATACCAAAACTCATTTAAACAACGACTTTTCTAGCCTAATACATTTAATTCCTCGAATTTCTTAATCAGAGGTTCTCGGGGGAAACCGCGGGGTAATTAACAATAGGGGCTTGCGCCTATTGGAAAGAAAGGATCCACAAGTTAATAAACCCTCATGAGAATAGATTCTAGTTGATGTTCTCTGGTCGTTAAGAGGCATCAGTACTTGAACCCAGGCTCATGAGGGGTGAATCTAAGACTTATTCTCGTTCTTGAGGAAATCCAATCTTTCTTCGAGAAATGACGAAAAAGTCACCACAATGACTCAATAGATATTGAATGCAATACTCAATAACTCAATAGAAACAAAAATATTTCAGTCCATAGAAACCAAATTTACAATGACGCCAAAACTTTAAGAAATCGGCCTAGAATTCTCTTCTCAAAACTTAAAAAGCCGAAAAAATTTAAAATAATATTAAAATATTCTCAAATTTTGGAAATAAATCGAAAATAATAATAATAATTTAAATAGTATTGCAATATTAGTTTCTGAAAATCGATACGAATTTCGGATTTCAGAAAACCGATAAAATACAGTATCGGTTTCTGAGCAGTATCGTTTTCCTAAAATCCGATACTATGCTAGACCCCTTTTCCCAAGTTTTTTTTAAAATTTTTCTTAAAAAATGGATTTTTTTTGTTTATTTGAATAATTTGTAAGTAATAAATTAAATATTATTGCATTTGATTGATGAAAAATATCATAACACCTTTTTATATTTTGATCGATATTGATGACAAAATTAAAATTTATTTTTGCTCATTTACATAATGTGATTTTTTCTGAATTCTTTTGAATTATTTTTCGTGTTTTTTTGCAATACCAAAAACGGAAGAAATTACAAGTGAGGTTTCTCAAAAATTTGTCCATAGAATTTAAATAAATAAAAATTATTAAATACAAATAGTACATAAAAATTTTAACATAAAATTTGTCTCAAAAATATTACATAAAATTACATCAATATATTACAAAACATTATAAATATTACATAAAATTTGTCCATAGGAATAAATAAAAATTTGATAAATACAAATAGTACATAAAAATACATAAAAATATTAGAAAACATTAAAAATATTATATAAAATTTGTCCATGTGATTAAATAAAAATGATTCAATACAAGTAGCGCATAGGATAATGACAACTAATTCCTTCCCCCTCTTGGAATGATATTCCGGATTATTTACCTTAGTGGTAGAATCCCACCTTGTATCCCCTTCCCCTACTGCTTGTGCTTTGAGATGGTCCCCTGTTACTTGATGCCCCCGCCCTCCCCTGCTACTTGATGCCTCTTGAATTGATGAAAATCGGACTGAAGCTGATCGTGGATCCACGCTAATGGAATTTCGACGTGGTTGAAGACCTTCTATTCCAAGACCGAGACAACTTTCAGTATGAAGATCAATATTGATGAAATTCCAACTTAGTTGAACAGTGTGGTTTTATTTCATTTTTTCTCGATAGTTATATTTAATTAATATTATCAATTTTATTTATGTACTATATAAATCATGATCCGTTTAATCTGAAAATTCGTAAAAAATGGTTGATAAAAATTTACATGGGTTGGATTGGGTTACAGGTGGATTAACTAAAAAATTTTTTAATCCGCTATAATTGAATTGGATTGAAATATTGATAAAAAAAAATTACAAACTTGTTTGTTGTACAGCCCCAGAGGTGATGAAGCCTCCCTTTTTCCTTAGGTTCTATTCCCTTTCCAATCTCGCTTTTCAACTCATGTTATTTTTTCCTCTCTATTTCTGTACCTCTTGGTCGCGAGAGGTGAAGATTCAAAAGGTGAACCAAAATACCAAATAGACTAGAGAGCTTCTAGTAGAGTTCAAGAGAGGACTTTGAAAAAACTAAACTAATTGAAATTTGTCTCAAATTTCAATTACTTTTAAAAAGTAATCGATTTGATTGAAAAAATTACATTATTAAACTTTGTTTTTAATTATATGAAGTTCTACAATTTCAATAAATTTTAACTATGCACTTCGATTTTTTGATAGGTTATAAGTTATAACACATAATTTATTTTTTTATCAAATGACTTCACCACCTAGATCGAAAGCTTACATGATGATAATGTCATTCGCACATCATTACATGATGATAATGTCATTCACACATCATTACCCACAATAGAATTACCAAGCTAGTTCAGGGGGAAATATTCATATTAAAGATTGTGTATTCCATGTAGATATTTACGTGTTCTCAAAAAAAAAAAAAAAAAAAAATTACGTCGACCTTCGTACGTTTGATAAATATATATAACAGAGGAGTCTATTAAAAATATTTATAATTCAATATTTCAATTATGGATTTGCAACACGGACCTTTTAGCGAACATAACAAAAGAGTACCCTCTAAGAATTACACGTACGTTAATTGGCGAGTCTACCCTCTTCATGAAGTTTTGTTAATCCTAGCTACTAGCTTTTAGCTCCTAGTTGTCTTGCTTAGTTGTAGGTTTTTTTTTCCGACTTTTGGTTTCTTTTTTCCTTTCCTAGACAGCCGCTGTCTAGTATTTCAAAAAAAAAAAAAAAAAAAAAAAGAATTACACGTACGTTGTATATATAGCTTTGCCTAGCATCGATACTAAATTTATCATTTCGTTTGGACTGAGACATGCTTTGAATTCATTAATTGTTTATACCAAAGCCTAATGATCATCTCTGATCGAATTATATTATTGTCCCACATCCAATCAGAACTCATGCCAGAACTACTTTCCGTGGGTCAAATATTATTCTTTTTTTGAGATCTTAGATGTTTCATAGATGACAAATAGTAAAAAATGAAAGCAATGCCTAATCAACAAAAAGCTTGTGTGCAAGCAACGCCAAAATCTACAACCACTTGCACCTACCCAAAACAGCACCGCTTTTGTGATAAATCATTAAATCCTTATCCGTTGATCCAGGCATCCAGCCCAACCGTGCGCTTATCTTTGACAAGTCACCTTTCCTCGGGCCCACAACCTCCTTCTTAGACTGAAGTCGATAAAGAGACATTTTATTCGAGCCTCCTGGTTTTTCAGGAATTGCCCTAGCAGAAATTATGACTCTTTAACAAAAAAAATAATATATATTAGTCAATGAAAACAGAAAAGATTCTGTACACACTGTTTGTTTTACCTCTTACTTACATTCACTTAGTTTGGTAATACCCTTTTTTTTTTTTAATTAACTCTGGCAGAAACATAAAATTGCACAAACTTTTACTTTGCTTGTTATTTTGTTCGTTGAAAGATGTAAATTTTGGTACCATAAACGTAGGAACGGTTCAATACTTCAAACTAAATGATATGTTCCTAAAGCTAGCGTATGCTATAATTTTTGTCCGAAGTGCTTTTGCCCCAAAATCATCAAACAGAAAAACTATACAAATCAAGTATGTGTGCTGTGCAAATTATTAATCCTATATTATAAAATCGAAATTACCAACCTTATGTATATGTTGTGTAGTAGTTTTTAGACTTTAAATTACTTCAAATCAAACTGACATATAGAAAACATTCTCAAATAATATAAATTTTTTAGACTTTAAAATTCAATCTAGTGTCAACATAACCAATACTATATTTACTAAAAAAATTATTTAATAGTAATTATTTTGTTGATATATGCAGTACATATTTGCAAACTAACTAAGTAATTTAACATGATGAACCAACATCGAAATTTATTAATAACGAAATTCTAAAGCGTGGAATTAATGCATAACCATGCAATGATACAATATGGCCCCGCGCACAATTCAAAAAAGGGGTATAACTTTTGATCCGATCGTCGGATCGGGCTGAAATTTTGACAGGAGCTCCGCGACTTAGAGCCAGAAAAACAAACCACAGCTTGCTGCTTGCCAAATCGTCAGCTCGGATTTGCGATCTGAGCCTTCCTTCATGGACTTTTGGGTCTTTCTTTACAATTTGAACAATTTCTAGGATTGTTTTAGTAATTTTTATGTATTCTGTTTTTCTAGAGTTTTGTACTTGCTATATAAGCGGTCGTCGTACTTTCTGGAAGAAGTTATGTTATTTTGAGAATTCAACTTATTAAAAATCGAGAATTTATGTGATTTTCAACAAAAATCTCTCTTTTTCGTTTCTTTCCATTATCTTTCTCTGTAATTCGTGCATCACGCAATACGAAATATATCACAAGTACTAATAAATATGTGGTTGCCTATTTTAATGTTTAAAATCACTTTATAGACAATCAGTCGGTTTTTAATCACTTAATGCAGCATATTATAAGCTAGGTTAGGGTACTCATTAAAAATAAGATTGTACTCTAGGCTAACAATTTTATTGCATTCATTGATGTCTTATTATGTTCCATTTTTTATTTTAACGAAGATTTAAATTACATTAAAAAAAACAAAAAAGTAAATTAACACCTTCCGCGCAATAGTTAAGAATATTGCTCAAACTTCTAAAACTAACCATGTACAATCAAATCGTCTTTATTTAAGATGATATTCTACCACAGTACCACTCATTTAAGCACAATCCATGTGAACTATGCCGAAGATAATCCTCAGCTAAGCTGATTCAGCTCCAATCTAGCAAAAAGTAGTAAAAATGTCATATCATGTCATGTCAGTAAGTCTCTTGACCTTAATACACTTCATTTCTTTTCTTAGAGGTTATTAACTTGTCATGAACACGACTCCTGATAGGATTGAAATATAAGAAAAGCAAGCTCGTAACACTTTTTACTTTTAACCCTGAAAATTGGTACTCATGATGAATACACACATGATGCAAAAATTACTTTTTATTACATTTTACCAAACACAGAGGAGAGTTTGCATTTTTAGCCTCCAATTAATCATATCAATCATTCCGGACTTGATAACAATCATTCCGGACTTGATAAAAACCTTTTTGGAAGCTAACGACATCTACGTGTAATCGAGAAATTTCACAGGACCCCACGTGGGCTCCATTTAGTTTTTCCATCTCCATTGAATGGCGATGGAGACGTACCGCAACTAACAGACTTCATTACCAAAAAGACAAACAACAACACTAGTACAAACCTCCAGTTTTGGAAAGAACGGAGAGAAAGCAAAACCAATACCTGATCACCAAGCTATAAAGTATAAACCAGACGAAACAAAACAGAAACAGAAACAGTACCATAATAACCATTTCTCAGAGAAAGAGATAGAATGGAAGACTATCTCATTGTACGGTCTGACACCGCCAGCTTGCTCGATCTAGCACGATTTTTGACGTATGGCGAGAGAGTAGACAAGGTGCTACAAACGGGTCACATCGGGTCACTGGAGGAGCGGGGTCCAGCTGTCAGTGCACTCAGTCGTGACCATCGGTGGGTCATAGTTGTCTCCATTGTAGCTCGTCGGATCATCACCTTTCTCAAAAAGCCAATGAAGTTGTGGGGGTTGGTTGTAGAGTTCTTTCTCAACTTGCTGTATCTCAATGGCGGTTTGATCGGGTTGATTCGAAATCTCTTGACTGGTATGTTCCTAATTTAGTAATAGGAATGGTATAATTGTTGTAGAGTTCGAAAGGGTAAATGATGCAATGAGGTAATGAAATGTGCATGTCTAAATTACTTTCGAATAACTTTAGCTTGCACAAGTTTGCATGCTCCAAATAAGGGAAGTAGGTACTTCCTAGTTATACAAACTGTCTATTTTTGTTAAAAGAAATTGATCTTTGACTTTGAGCAAGGTAACCTGTCTAGAATAAATTTATGATAAGTAGAGGAATTTTGTACCTTCCAATTTTGAATTATTCTCTACTGGTTATTTACTTTCAAGTACTAAACAAATTAATTACATCCAATATCCAAGAATTACTACAGATAGTGACAGGTCGCAAACCTCAGAGTTATGGCATTGGGTGTGTAATGTCAATAACATGCACGGTACCTAAGGTAAATTTAGTATTAACAATTGAACATGTGTTAAGTCCATAACTGCCCCTTTAAATTCTTATCCTTTGCAAAAGAACCTCAATGTAAAATATTATTAATAATAATAAGAAAAGACATGATCATGTAAAAAATGTTAAGTTGAACTGCACAGGAAAAATTGTGATGCCTGAGAGAGGCTCAAGTAGCTATTTGAGTTTCATCGGACATATTGACACACGATTAGACCTACACCACTTTCAATCCCAGTCAGCAGTAGAGATAAGGGAGCTTGAAGGGCAAGCTTTGATGGATCTCTGTATCATGGCTTCAAAATTGGCCTACGAGAATGCTAATGTAATACAAGATGTTGTTACAAACCATTGGAAGGTATACAATCTCTCCCTCTCTCTCTCTCTCTCTCTCTCTCTCTCTCTCTCTCTCTCTCTCTCTCAATCTCGGCAGGCAGCTACCGAGTGGTTCTATTAAAACAATCAAGCATCTCATATCAAAATTACATCATTCTAATCTTAAAAGTTAAAAGCATGCAATAAAAGGCACAAAAAATCCCTGGACAGAATCACCTGACACAAGGAAATTGAGCCCCAGTAGTGTCTTTCTTGTGATAAACTGATAATAGATGTTTATTGAAATTTTTTTTTTTTTTTGGCAATGTCTTACCAGATGCATTTTGTGGAGTTCTACAGTTGCTGGAATGGTAAGAGAATGACATTGTCAATTTTCTTTTTGTTGTTTTAATTTTTTGTATGTACATCTAATGAAACAGTAACGTATCATAGATATGTTGTCGGGCAGATCTGTTAATTTTTACAGCACGCATGGTACACCAGAAAACTTTTTTAGTGAAAATTTAGCTAAACATCCTCATTAGATGACAGCAACTAATTGATAATACCACACAACTCCTGGAGCTATATTCAGATGCTGTTTAGTCATATAAGCTAAAAGAAAGTTTCATGTGTAGTAAGTCCAACCGTATAAGATAAGAATTATCTAATATACTCTGAAAATCCTTGGAAATATGGTCTAATTTGTTTCCGCCATTATTTATTAAATTTATGTTGGGGGGTACATATATATTCACTTGTTTGAAATTAGTATGGGTCATGCATTAAAAGTTTTAATTTAGTTGTTATCCTTTCTTATGATATGAATATGATGCAAAACAGAGTACCAAAAGGAGAGGTCGACTCAGGTCTTTATAATGTGTGACAAGCTGCAAAATGCTGACACAATACTGATAAGCTTTCGAGGAACAGAACCATTCGATGCTGATGATTGGTGCACTGATTTTGATTACTCATGGTACCACATACCCCAATTGGGGAAGATACATATGGGATTTCTGGAAGCCCTTGGATTAGGAACCAGAGATCAAATATCCACTGTCCAATTGTCTCTCCAAGACCCTAAGTCCATTTCAGGTATCTTATTTGCATCTCTGTTTCTAGGTCTCTTAATATGTCAATTTGTGTCAATCTGTTTTTGCACGTGCATTATTTCATGTGGACATATGTGTTTTATATATGCAAAGCTGCTAAATGATGATTGGTGATTATCATAAGTATACTGTTTTAGTAAAGGCCTTACGTACAGTACTACCTACATGAGCAAAATATTTTATTTTCAATTGGTACTTCTTTTAGGTGTAGTTTAAATTTTATATAGTCGCAAGCCTATTTGTTAATGCCTAGCCAATACATAACGTTTTATTGGTTTTGTCAAAATATTTTAATTTAATGCAATTAAACTTCTCCAATTTCTTTACATAGAGAATAGGGACGAAAGGAATGCTTATTACACTGTAAGAAACAAACTCCGGAGTCTATTAAAAATGCACCCAAATGCGAAATTCATAGTAACTGGTCACAGCTTAGGTGGTGCACTTGCAATTCTTTTCCCAGCAATCCTGCTATTTCATGAAGAAACTGAGGTAATGGAGAGGTTGTTGGCAGTGTATACCTTTGGCCAACCAAGAGTAGGAGATGCACAGCTAGAGAGTTTCATGGAAGCACATGTGTGCCATCCAGTTGACAAATATTTCAGAGTAGTGTATTGCAATGACTTCATACCGAGAATACCGTATGATGACCGCATGTTTTTGTACAAGCACTTTGGTGTTTGCCGTTACTACAGTAGTCTCTTTATTGAGAAGGTAATTTAGATATTTTTATAGTGCTTTTTGTCACTAGAACCATAACATTACTTTCTAAAAGTTTATCATGATATAAATTTTTTGCACAAAAAAAGGGCAATATTTCCTTGTCAGGCAACTAAAACTAGTTATATTTCTTTTAAAAAAAATGAATCCGAATTATTTTCTTTAAGACTTTAACTAATTTAAGCCAGAGAAACTGACAATTCGGTATATCACTATCACAGCCAATTTTCTTTTTATTCATTTATAATTTACTACCATATGTTCTGCTTCTGAATTTATAAGAAAAGAATAAATGCAGCCATTGGTTTTTATCTTTCTATTGTTTTTCAGGAAATGAAGGAAGAGCCAGACCCAAACTTCTTTGGGGTAAAATACCTTATACCGCTTTATCTAACTGCTGTATGGGAGATAATAAAAGGCCTCGCTATGGGATATATATTTGGAGCAGAGTACAAAGAGACATGGGTCGCAACATTTTTTACAATTTTCGGCTTGGTGATGCCGGGTATTTCTGCTCATTGCCCTACAAATTATGTTAACTGTGCACGGCTGGGGAAAAAGAGCTGGTTTTAAGCTCTTCTCGAAGAATTATTCTATGAAGATGGTGAATAGAAGCATCAGAGTTTTTGTTTGTTAAATTTTTTGGTCTTACCACAGATTATGTTTTTTTGCTCTTGCCTTGCAAGTCCTATGGATCATGAATATTTTTTGGAGGTGATAATAAGTTTGCTGCCGTGGTTAAATTGGTTGGTTGCTTCAATACTCAAATTGATTACCTTCCTTGGAAAAGTTCTTTTTACGTTTTTGTTGGTTTTCTTTTCTTGTAAGGGAGGTTCTCATGCCACATTCACTCGCTGATGGAATATATGATTTTTGCAAGTATATGGTTCCTAACTTGTATATAGAATTAGACTAATTTGCAAAAAAAAAAAAAAAAGTGAATTAGGTTTTTTTTATTACAGCCTGATCACTGTTAGCTAGGGAATGTTTCAGGACACGCCTTCTGATTTTTTTTTTTTATCTGTGAGATACTGTCGGTATTTACTTGTGCAAGCGAGTTTATTGGGTAGTTCCCTGGCAATCATTTTCTTGCTTTCTTCTTTTTTTAAAAAAAAAATTTATCATTGCTTACGCAAAAGGAACTGAAATGTTTGAGCTTTTGTAAGCTGAATGTTGTACCACATTACCTGCTTGTTGTCTCTAGGTTGTCGTTGCTTACAGCTTGTGCATCCGAATAGTAAATTAATTGAAAGGTTAATGTGATAATTTCAATATAAAGGGATGTAAAACAATTATAAAATCAATATAATAATTGCAAAATTAGATATACTAGTGGGCGCTCGCGCATTGCGCGGTTTATTTTCTTTTTATTTTTATGGCTTGTTAACAAATTGTAATATATTCAGTTTTTCAACCTCAACACTGTCACTTTTCCTCTTGTTTCTTCATTGAAAGAGCAGAGGAATAGAAGCAAAGAAAGTTGTATTTAAGTATTAAATGGTTGGCTTTAAGATCCAGAAAGGCTTTTGACATAGTTCAAAGCACCATCATTATTCTCTTCTCTGCCAAAAAAATAAAGACTAAAAATAAATAAAGAAATAAACCATTAGAATGGCACAAACGTCCATCTAAGTATTGTTTGAATCCCAGCAAATTCATTTCAGGTGTTCCTTTTTTTTTCTTGAAACGTTCTTGAAATAATTTTTTTAAAAAAAGAAAAAAATAGTATGTTACCATTTATCTCATAGGACCAAGGTATGCTTCACTCCATTTTATGTAGACCCTGTGTTTAATTTACCAATTTGATTAGAATGATGAAGAATATTTAGATGAGAAGAATAACAATTACTCCATGACTACTTGCCACTTCCTGATTGGCAACTGCGTATGCTAAAAAGATCTTTGAATTTTGCTTAAGTGGCATCTGCATAGCAGATAACAGAACAATCAGAAGCAAAATACAGTGATGAAGTTACAAATGAAATATGGTTCTAAAGGATCCTATATTTCTATATATGTCTTAGCTTGTTAGTCTCTACCATGGACCAAAATACCCCTGACATCTTGGGACCAGTAAACCATTGTCTTAAGCGAGTCCCTGTGAATTGAATTTCTAAGCATCCTGAAAGTGAGTTAATACTGTTACTATTATGTATTCTCTCAAGAAGTAGCCATAAATGATTACAAAGCTTAGATGAAGATCGAAACAAATAACCTTGTTCCATAACCTATGTTAGGATGCCTAAGTGGGCGACTGTTTTCACATAAGAGATGGCATGATATAAGAAAATGTAATAAATCAGCATATAAGTAATGAAAAAATGACACAATTTCCAGTAGCTATCGATGAACAAAACTATTTGGAATAATTAATGAGTACATATTGCAATTTTTGTAAAGCAAGAATAATAAGACACAATGCTGCTGTGCTAACCAAATGAAAAAGAGTATATATTGACCAACAAATGAAATAGAGCATATGCACACTATCTATTAGGTGGCTCTATTATATTGACAATGAAAACAAATGAAGCATAAAAGTATATATTTTAGTTAACAAAAAATATAAAAAAGAAATTTTAAAAAATATCAGAATAAAAGTAGTTGTACACATTGAGCATAATCAGTCAATTTAAGCCTTTTTTATGCATTGCCATCATTAGATATTTACATGCATGAATGAGGTCTATTGAATCAGACAATAAAATGATGACATAACTCTTTAATAATTACCTTACAAATATAAAAAAAAAAAATTTGATAATGATGAATTGATCACTCTAATCTGGGTACACTAAAGTAGACCTGAAGCAAAGTATAAAAATAAGTCGATCATAAAAAGAAATAGAAGTCCTCGCACACACATACCTGACCAGTGGCTTAAAATTTGAAGCTAGAAGCTTTTCATATTATCGAAAACCTAAGATTGGTAGGGGCAACAAACTGTGCTATCCAATGACCAGAGTGGCTGCCTTGAACCACATCAATTGCTGTATTAGAGATCGGCTCTGGTCCACAGATGTTGCAACATGTCCATACCGAACTCCAAATCTATATGTATAAAATTATACATTTATAAAAATAAATTTAAATTTCTCTAATTTGTTTGCAAAGGGAGAAACAGGTGCATGTTCTACAGAACTTACCAGCATATTTGTAAATCCATTCAAAGGACATCTCGTGGTGCTGATAATGAGATCTCGGCATCCTCTCTGTGAAATATTCATAAACATGTTGTAAAGCAAAACCACCAACTTAATATTATTATTTTCACACTACCAATTATTGACTAACCAAAGTTATACCTGATGGTTCAGGTAACAGAAAAGAACAAAAAAAGAAAAAATTCTTATAATTAAATGTGTACCATCGCACTGTCAACATAGTCCATGTTCAGGTGCTCTGGCATTGTGTGGTCATCAACTAACCATCTGTTGGCCCCAAAAACATCTCATTTTTAGTAGCCAACCACATATTAAATCTGCCTAAATTCTATTTCAAACAACTACATTAGCAAATTAACAATCAAAATAGCCAAATAACAGGCAAGAAGTAATGTGCATATTAAAATGTGCAACATGGTTCTGTCATTCTGACTCGGGAGAATAATTATTGTTTGTTTATCCTTACAGAGAACTGGCATGGGACATTTAAACTTACCAGCACTATGAAGAGCCCACACTTGTCCGAAATTATATATATATAATTTCTTTCCGATGAAATATATCTGAATAGATTTCCATTCTCAATAAACGACATAAGTGAGTCATATAGCATTCAAAACTCATTCGAAACTGGCAACAGTAGCCAGCACGTCATAAAGTATCAATAGTTATGAAGGATCATATTGTAAATACAAACTAATACAATTAGTAAGAGTGTCAAAATATCTATGAACTTACATTTCTGAGGAAGCAAGTGAAACTGAATCTAATCCATCACATAGCACACATCAAAAAATCTGTCCTGACGCGAAGGTAGATTTGGGGGGGGGGGGGGGGGGGGGGGGGGGGTTCAATACCTGTAAAATATATCAACCCAATAGGCAACACATTCAATTTGTGCATATTTTGATTGTTTAAAACTTGGAAGAATCGTTGCAAAGGAAAAATGCACCCATACAACCAAGCGAATCAGCTAAATTATACAGAGATTAACATGAAGCCTAACTCAATGCCAACATATTTGAGTTGAACTCTATTCTCACAACTCATATGTTTCAGAATTATACCCTCAACCATATGCCCAAACTTAAAGCAAACAATGAAAAACATAGTCTCATTTCCAATGCCCTTAATCTATTCATCAACAACAAAACAAAATTAGAAAAAGGAAAGGACAAAAACAACATATAGTTACGAAAACAAACATTGTTTCCAGTAAAAAGTTTAATGGCCTGATATTGTTCAGAGAAGCAATATTATATAGAATCGTTGAATACAAATATTGTAGCTAGTAAAGATTACAGACTCCTAAAACTTGAATTTTCTTTTTCAAACTTATTCCTCCTAATTGTTAAATAAATGACATACTTTTTAATTTCTAATTTGCAACAAATATAACCTTGAATCAACTGTAAAAAACGATTAATTCTCTCTACCAGATAGAATTGTTGTTACAATACCACTGGACTTGTCCAATAACGAGTCAACTGGAGATGATCACAGCTGTATTAAGAAGAATGATCTTCTGGCCAGTAACTAACTGAGCCAGCTGTAGCTGCTACGTGTCTAATTGTAATAAGCTTAGTAGATAAAGACAAACTAAAGGAATCTCTATTCTGTGTATATATCAAAACTCAGTGTAATACAAATCAATGGAATGAAAACAAAGCTTTAAACAACATTCTCTCTTCTATCTCTATGTTTACAATTTAGTTCATATTTTACATCTTATTTCATGGTATCAGAGCATCCTAGGCTTACGCCATCTTAAATCTGTTCCTTCTATCTCTTTCTCTCTACTAAATCATCTCCATGGCCGCTACTATTTCTTCTACTACTAGCTCTTCCATTTCTTCCTCCTCTTCTGATTCAATTGTTATTCTCAACCTACCAATTTCCACAAAACTTACTCGCAACAATTTTCTGGCATGGCAATCTCAGATTATCCCCCTCTTACATGGCTATGATTTATTTAAGTTTGTTGAAGCTTCCTCTCAACCCAATCCCCTCATTCAAACCGATACCAATACTCAGGTCAATCCTGCTTACCTTTAATGGAGGAAACAGGATCAATTAATCCTTGGTTGGCTTCGTTCCTCCCTTTCTGAGACACTGCTAGCTCAGGTCGTTTCTTGTGACACCACGGCGGCACTCTGGTCAATGCTCCAGAGTACCTTTTCCGCCTCCTCTCAAGCTCGTCTCATTGAATTACAACAACAGCTTCAAGGGATCAAGAAAGGGGGCTCCACATGTGTTGATTACATTCAGAAGATTCGCTCCATCGCCGACGAGCTGGCGTTCATCGGCTCTCCCGTCTCTGACAAGGAACTGGTCAATTACACACTCCGAGGTCTTGGCACGGATTTTGACCCTCTGGTGCTTGCTGTGACTGCGCGCTCAGATCCAATATCACTACCAGATCTCCATGGTCTTCTTCTCACCAGCGAGAATCGTCTCAATGCTCACCACACGATCTCCAACACCCTTCCCGCCGCACCAGATCCGAATGCCTTCTACACCAATCCCCGACCTCGCCAACCTAGACCAGTCAATTTTGCCTCTGCTAACACATATTACAGGCCGAGACCTCCTCAAACACCCAGGCCTAATTTTCCCTCTTATAATCCTCGACCCAATAATTATCCACCTCGCTCAGCCCAGTTCTATAGGCCTCCTCCAATCAACAGGCTTCCCGCTCCCACCAATTTCAATTCAAATTATCGCCCTCCCTCTCCGCAGTCTTCTTCTCCCTCCCATCTGTTTCCCACCCCATGTCAGATCTGTGGTTACCGCAACCACCAGGCACGCAACTGTTATCATCATTTCAGCAATGATGCTTGCTACAATGACCCTCCTCCTCCTCCTCCAGTCACTGCCCCAGCTCCTCCTCCATTTCAAGCGTTTGTAGCTGAGCCGAGTGCAACTCCCAATCCTCATGAATGGTGCATTGATAGTGGAGCTACTCATCACGTTACCCCAGACCTCAACAACTTGTCTTCCTATGCTCCATTTACAGGTACTGATACTCTTCATATAGGGAATGGTATGGGTATGCCAATAACTCACATTGGATCGTCTCTTGTCTCAATTTCTCAATTCTCTATTACTCTTCATGATATATTACATGTTCCAAATTTTACCCGCAATTTATTAAGTTTGTCCAAACTTCTTCTTGACAATAATTTGCTCATTGAGTTTTCTTCTAACTTGTGTATTATCAAGGACCGTCAAACCAAGACCCCACTACTTCAAGCAATCCTTTCTAATGGCCTTTATCTTCTTCACTTTCCTTCCACCAAACAACCACAAGCTTACATTGGAGAGAGAGTCTCGGCTGATATTTGGCATGCACGCTTTGGCCATCCTTCTTCCTCTACCACTTTACATCTTTTACAACATTTCAATCTACCATGTTCTTTGCATAAAATGACTATGTGTAATGAATGTTGTGTTGCTAAATCCCATAAATTGCCTTTTATATCCAGCTCTTCTCACTCTACTACTCCTCTTGAGATTGTACATTCCGATTTATGGGGTCCATCCCCTATCATTTCTAAAGATGGTTTTCGGTATAATGTGACCTTTATTGATGATTACACACATTACACATGGATATACTTTCTCAAAACCAAAGATGAATTACCACGCATTTTTACTTTGTTTAAACAACAAGTTGAAAATTTGCTCAATTGCACCATCAAAACACTTCGTATCGACGGTGGTACGGAGTACAAACCTCTCACTCGTCTTTTCCCACAAATTCATTATCAAGTCACTTGTCCCTATACTCCACAGCAAAACGGTTTGGCCGAAAGAATGCATAGATATATAGTTGAGCTCTCTCTCGCAACCATTTCTAAAGCCTCCATTCCTCTCTCCTTTTGGGATGAGGTGTTTGCAAGCATAGTTTACCTTATAAATCGATTGCCTACCACCTCAAACAACTCAATTCCCTACCACAATCTTCTTCACAAACCTCCAGATTTTTCTTTCCTTAAAGTCCTCGGCTGCCTTTGCTACCCTCATATTCGCCCATACACCGACCATAAACTTCAAAACAGGTCAACTCCATGTGTGTTTATTGGCTACTCTCACATTCACAAGGGGTATAAATGTCTGGACTTAGCTACTAACAGGATTTATGTTTCACGTCATGTGGTCTTTAATGAAACAGTTTTTCCTTTTAGTACTCAGCTCAGCTCACAAAATGTGCCATCAGACTCGTCTTATTTAACTTCCTTGCCTCTATGGATCCCATCTCGGCCCACTCCAACTCAGCCCAATCCACAACAGCAGCCCACTTCGCCCCCAGCTGCCCCAAATTTAAATCATCCTGCCCCTATTTTACCCTCTCCTGACCGCTCCCCTCCACAAACCATCGCTACCCGTATTTTAAATACCTCCACTGCCCGTGCTGCCTCTCAGCTACTTACTACTGCCCCAACTGACCGGCCAGTCGCTACATCTCCTCCTTCTTCTGTCAATCCAACACCTACAACTTCAACTCACTCCATGACGACTAGAACCAGGGATAACACTCGTCGGCCCAAGCTTTTCCCTGATCATGTGGCTTTAACTACTACCTTGTCTCCTACAATTGAACCATCCACTTTCAAACAAGCTATTCAACTTCCTGAATGGCAAGATGCCATGGCTTCTGAGATTAAAGCACTTGCCGATAATCACACTTGGGAGCTTGTACCAGCTTCCCCTGATTTCAATCTTGTCGGCTGCAAATGGGTGTACCGAATAAAAAGGCATGCTGATGGTTCCATACAACGCTACAAAGCACGACTTGTTGCCAAGGGATTCTCACAAGAGGAAGGGGTTGATTACTTTGAGACATATAGCCCCGTCATTCGACCAACCACCATTCGGTTAGTCCTTTCCTTAGCTATCTCTCTTGGCTGGACATTAAAACAATTGGATGTACAAAATGCATTTTTGCATGGGGATTTAAAAGAGATAGTCTATATGGCTCAGCCGCAAGGTTTTGTTGATTCTTCATTTCCCAACCATGTATGCCGTCTCAAGAAAGCAATCTATGGTTTAAAACAATCCCCACGAGCCTGGTTCTCTACATTGAGTGCTGCTCTTGTCTCTTATGGCTTTCATCCTTCAAGCTATGACCCCTCCCTTTTTGTTTATAACCTTCATGGTTGTACAATTGTGCTACTCGTATATGTTGATGACATCATCATTACTAGCAATAGCTCCATTTCACTCGAGGCAGCCATTCATTATCTCCAAAACAGATTTGCCCTCAAAGATTTAGGTCCTTTACATTTCTTTCTTGGGATAGAGGTTTCCAAACATAATGACACACTCCATCTCTCTCAAGCCGGTTACATAAAGGACATTCTCAAAAGATCAAACATGTTAGCATCAAATCCTTGCCCTTCTCCAATGGTTGTTCACACTTCCTTATCTGTTCATGATGGAGATCCCTTTGAGAACCCTACACTTTATCGCATGATTGTCGGGGCATTACAATATGCTACTATAACTAGACCCGATATTGCATTTGCAGTGAACAAAGTCTCTCAGTTTATGCATTCCCCAACCACAATTCATTGGATGGCAGTAAAAAGAATCCTACGGTATCTCAATGGAACAATTTCCCTTGGTTTAACCTTCAAACCCGCTGCATCTCTTACTCTTCATGCCTATTCTGATGCCGACTGGGCAGGTTGCCCGGATGATCGACGTTCTACATCGGGTTTTGCCATCTACTTGGGTTCCAATCTGATATCTTGGAGTGCCAAGAAACAAGTGACTGTGGCACGGTCAAGTACAGAATCAGAATACAGGGCATTGGCACTAGCAGCAGCTGAGTTAATTTTTCTCCAATTTCTTCTATAAGAACTCCATGTTTCTTGTCACTCTCCACCCACATTGTGGTGTGATAATTTAGGTGCTACATTCTTGGCATCCAACACTATGTTCAATGCTCGGACCAAACACGTAGAAATTGATTTTCATTTTATCCGGGAAAAAGTTTGCTCCAAACAACTTCTCATTCAATTTGTCTCCAGCAAGGATCAAATTGCCGATGTCATGACTAAGCCCCTCACAACTCCTCGGTTTTTACTTCTCAGAGACAAGCTAACGGTTCTTCCTGCACCATTAGCTTGCGGGGGGACTGTTACAATACCACTGGACTTGTCCAATAACGAGTCAACTGGAGATGATCACAGCTGTATTAAGAAGAATGATCTTCTGGCCAGTAACTAACTGAGCCAGCTGTAGCTGCTACGTGTCTAATTGTAATAAGCTTAGTAGATAAAGACAAACTAAAGGAATCTCTATTCTGTGTATATATCAGAACTCAGTGTAATACAAATCAATGGAATGAAAACAAAGCTTTAAACAACATTCTCTCTTCTATCTCTATGTTTACAATTTAGTTCATATTTTACATCTTATTTCAATTGTATTGGAATTTGACTAACCACAGGTAAAAAAAGAAAAGAGGACAAATCAAGAACTAAAGATATTAAGCATAGATTTGACCACTAACCTTAGGAATCCTCCTCTTACAGCTAGTACCACTTCCTGTAATCTCCATTCATCGTCCTATGCATGGAAAAGCAATGAGAAGCAACATTAAGAAACTAAGGCAAGTTTGTTTATTCAACCATGACCGCAAATGAAATATTACAGAAAATAAAATTTCGACATGGCTTGGAACAAATCTGACATAGAAAATTGTGAGGGATGATATATATATATATATATATACATATATATACATATATATATACATATATATACATATATATATACATATATATACAGAGATAGGCTATTGTCCTTTGGATAGGACTGGATAGTTTTCCTATTCATTTTTTAGCCGACCGATCGGATCAAGATTGGTGAATAGATGAGATCCAGCGGCTAAAAATTAGATCGCTGAAGGAGCCAACTCTTTAAAATTTTCCGTCCACTTCTGTGTTTCCGTCTCTTACTCTCTCCGTTTCCTCTCCATCTCTCTACCCTCTCCCTTCTAATTTGTTCTCTCTTGCTCTCTCAGCGAAAGAAGAAAAAACTAGATTGAAATTCCTGCGCTTTCTCCTTCAAGATCGAGCAACAAATCGCCCAACTTCCCGTCTCTCTCTCCCGCCCCCCCCCCTCCCCCCAATCTCCCCTGCTCTTTTATTTTTCGTTCTCCTCTTTCTTCAGCGAAACCAACAGCTCTTATGAACCCTCTCTTTCTTGCCTTAGCAACCTATATGGACCTTTTTTTTCACTTGCGACTATCAGCTGCTGAAAAGTAACCTAATTATTCTTTCTTTCAATTTCTCATGCTAATCATGGGACTTGATGGACGATTGCATGTCAGGAACTCCAATAATAAAAAAAGGTTGTTAAATTATTTTTTTTTCCATATTTGTATGATTTTCCTTAGGGCACATCATAATTAAGGTGGATTCTCTACCTTGCAATTTCGTCAAATAAATGTTGGAGTATTGATGCTTTGATATTTCTATTGTCAGACCAAACAACTGGTTTCAATTATCATGGGATTAAATACTTGTTTTATGACTATGGGGAATAAAATTCCAATTGCAAAGAATTTGAAGTAATTAGCAAATTACAAGTTTTCTGGTAAAAAACTGAAAGTTACAAGTCTGAATAGAAATTAAAAAAATTGAAAAATAATATTCTTGGACTCAGCTCTGAGCATGGAGATTAATCCATAATTTGATTAACACCTCTGAGCAAACTTTGAGTTTGGACCCAATTGACAACGGGACCACCAATACAGCAATGATGACCCCTCTCAGACCTAACTCAGTAAAACAGCTTCTGTACATAGAAAGCCACCTTCTGGTCTGCAATTCGAAAGGCTCTTCTCAAATCTGTCGATGTGATTAATAAGCCATGCCGGTAAGCGTATGACCTGAAGGTAGTGCAAATCATGAAAGAAAATTAAAAGACACTACACCTAAAACTCTTATACAAGCAGCACAACATTTATGCGTCCATTGTTCTCTAAGTTATTTGTTACATGAGCATATCTACCTGCAAACATAGAAAAATTAGGTCAATTAAACTTTTTTCCAAAAAGATACTGCTACAATATCTGAATAATTAGACCCCAAAATAACATCGGTACATACAGTTAATGTTTGTACCACAATATTGTATCTCGCTAAATGAAATCATTTTCTATCTCTTTAGTCCAATCAAAATATTTGTTTCAACATGAATTTTATTTCTCATCTAAACCTCACTTTCGCTAATTTCAAAAATTCCCACAGCAACCAATTCATGAGTAGCCTTAGCTACAGGATGGCCCTGAAATAACCTTTCGAATTTGTAGAAAAAAAAAAGAAAATCAAAGAAAGAAGAGAAATGAGACGCTTAACTACCTCTAGGACTTCCAATTTGGTAACCCGCTACCAAATTTTCGAAAAAAAACTACATCTAGGGTTTAGATTTCACCTCAATCCATCTAGCCTCAATTAGTCGAAATCCGAGTGAAGCGAAGCGGAGGAGGGGTAAGGAGAGGCGAATTATTATGTCGCGATCTAGGAATGAGAGAGAGAGGAGGAGAGCAGCGTTGAGGAAGTGAGAGAGGGACAATATTGAGTTTTTTCTTCTTTCGCTGAGAGAGCAGAGAGAGAACAGATTAGAAGGGAGAGGGTAGAGAGATGGAGAGGAAACGGAGGAAGTAAGAGATGGAAACGCAGAAGTGGATGGAAAATTTTAAAGAGTTGGCTCCTTCAGCGATCTAATTTATAGCCGCTGGATCTCATCTATTCACCAATCTTGATCCGATCGGTCGGCTAAAAAATGAATAGGAAAACTACCCGGTCCTATCTAAAGGACAATAGCCTATATATATATATATATATATATATATATATATATATATAGAGAAATGCTATGGTGCACTGTGATGTACAAAAGCTTTTGTGCACTGTAAATCCGGATCGTTGGATCTGTCCTCAGATCAATCGCTAGATCAGAAAATTTTAGATGCGCCTCTTCTTTATTTTGTTCTGCGATTCTTTATTTTGTTCCAGCGACAAAACAGTGACTCTCCTCTCCGTCTTCCTCTAGCCCCTCTGATGGTTTCGATCAAAGAATTTTTCCACTCTTGCCTCTCGCCTCTCTCACTGGATTGACCTTCAAAGATTTCGCACTCTCTCACTCGCCTCTCGCACTCGACTGACCCTCTCACCCGATTTCGCATTCTAGAGTTTCTGACCAAATCGAAAGGTACTTCCCTCCTCTCACTCTCTCTTACCTTTCTCTCCATCTCTTTCGTGATTTTTCCTCAATACTAGTAAAGTTTGTGATTTTTTTCTCTCTTTCGTGCATTTGCACAATAACGCTCGATGTTGCTATTCAGAACAAAAAATTTTCCTCTTGCCTCTCTTACAAACCCAAAATTAGTGCTTTTCCTTAATAGGTTTTTCAATCATTTCCTCTCTTTCTTCGTATATATGTAAAAAACTGGGCTCGTGACTTGAGAAAACAGAATTTGGAACTACAACTGGAAGCTCTTCTGACCCAATTTCAGTTATTTCTCCCTCTATTGACCCAGCCTGTGGGACCATGTAATCAACTTGCATAATTACTATTGTTTATTTAGCTGTTCAATAAATAATAATGAGAGAGAGAGAGAGTTACTTTTATATTATCACCAATAGAAAATGGCTTAGTAAACTCTGCAGAAACAACCCGCTAAGCATGTTAGACAGCATATCTTTAGCACCATAAGCAGTTGCAACACCTATGCCAGATTAAAAGTAACTAATTTAAGTTATTACTTTCTTCGTTAAATTAAATACTGAATAAAAAAGATTATCTATTGTTTGTTACAGCATGAGTGAGAGTGAACATATAGCATCAGATTGTAACAATGATGTAGCAACAGATGTTAACAATGATGGTGCACAAGTTCAGGTAATTACTCCCCTCTTGTAATTTTTTTCAATTTACTGAGGGTGATTACAATGATGTAATTCTTTTTAATTTGAATTGTGACAGATCAACGATCCTTATATAGATTTGGATAGTGTGATTGAAGAAATTGAAGAAGAAAACAGAAGGTTAGAAAATATTGAACTTCATGTTGGGAAAGAATTCAAATCAATGGAGGAGGCATATGATTTCTATAATCTCTATGCCTTGGTTAAAGGATTTAGCATCCGATGGAACCAGAAAGGTAAATCCAAGAAAGGAGTTACTCATTTGAACATTGTTTGCTCTAAACAAGGGTTATCTAAGAGGCAAAAAAATCAAGGAAAACCAGTGGGTTGTTCAACTAAGGTGAAAACACCTGAAAAAGTGAGGTCATCAACAAGAACAGGATGTAAGGCATATATGAGAGCTAAGTTAGTAAATGGAGCTATTTGGGAAGTTACAGTGTTTAAAGATGAGCATAACCATGATCTAGCTCCAAATTCATCTTCTAAGAATAGAATTCTTCGGTCTCACAGATCTTTAACAATGGAGGATAGAGACACAATCAAGAATTTGAGCGATCAAAATATAGGGCCATCAAAAATACTAGAGTACTTATCTGTTCTACATGGTGGGAAGGACAATGTGCACTTTAGGAGAAAAGATGTGAGTAATGTGATAACAACAGATAATAGGAAGCTCCTCGGCAAGGATGTTGATAGTACATTGCTGCATTTTCAAAGAAAGCAAGACAGTGATCCAGAGTTCTTTTATGCCATAGATGCCGATGAGGATGGGTTTGTGAAGCACATATTTTGGGCGGATGGGAGGTCTAGAAGGGCTTATTTAGAGTTTGGTGATGTTGTCACTTTTGATACAACATACAACACCAATAAATATAGCATGCCATTGGCCCCTTTTATTGGAGTGAATCACCATCGACAATCAATTTTCTTTGGAATGGCCTTGCTTAGATCAGAGAATGCAGCAAATTTTTGTTGGTTGTTTGAAACATGGCTGAAAGCAATGTATGGAAAACACCCAAAAGCTATCATTACAGATCAAGATCTTGCAATGAAGAAGGCCATTAATATTGTCTTTCCCAATACTGTCCACAGGAGTTGTCAATGGCATGTCATGAGGAAGGCAAGAGAACAATTAGGATCACTGTATGGGAAAAAGCCAACATTTGCAGAAGAATTAGGATGGGTGATTAATGGTAGCTTGACTGTATCAGAATTTGAGAATGCTTGGGCAGCAATGATTGATAAACATAAGGTCCAGAGTAACAAACACTTGAACAACATGTTTAAGAAGCGTGCTGATTGGGCGCCAGCATACTTTCGAGGGGTTTTCTTTGCAGAAATGACAACCAGCCAAAGGAGCGAGAGCATGAACGCTCTCTTCAAGCTATGGGTAAATGCTCATACCTCTATTTACAAATTTGTTTGTTCAATTGATCATATCATTGAGAATATTTGGGCAACTGAGGGTGACGAAGATTTGCTGTCAATGAATGAGAACCCACAATTATGGTCAAAGTTCCCATTTGAGTTGGATGCACGTGAAGTATATACAAGGAAGGTTTACTCGGTGTTTAAACAGTTGCTCCAAGATAGCTGTCTTGGCATAGCTGAAGAGAGAGAGCGAGGAACACTTTATGAGGTCAAAATTGACAAAAATCCAGACTTTAAGCATTGGAGGCCAGTATCATATCTTGTGAAGGTTGACAAAGAAGCCATGTTGTTCTCTTGTAATTGTAATGGTTTTGAATTTCAGGGGCTGCTTTGCCCCCATGCCATGAAAGTTATGTGGATTCTTGGAATGCAGCAGCTTCCTTCACATTACATCTTAAAAAGATGGTGCAAGAATGCTAATGTTGGTGTCAAAAGACCGGTAAGTGAAAGAAGCAGAGATGCTGGAAATTCTTTAGCACTGCAAATGTTTAGGGCCACAACACTAAAAAAGCAATTTAGTCATCTGGTTGATTTGGCATCAAAAGATGTCAATTATTTTAATACCATGGATGCCAAGCTGAGAGAGTTAGTTTCTCTATTTGAAGCATCAGAAAGTAATGAAGTAGTGAATGTACAAGCTGCAGTCACAAAAGATTCTTCATTACTTCTTGATCCTCCAATATCTCAATGTAAAGGAAAGAGAAAGAGACCTGAACGTTGGAAAACTCCACTGGAAAAAGCTCCCATCAAAGGAAGAACTTGTCGCTACTGTGGTCTAGTAAATAAACATAACATTAGAACTTGCCCTAAGGTACTATGTAATCATTACTTTTTTTTTTGTCAAATATGTTGATCAAATTTGTTAAATATTTTTATTAGGCTCTTAACTATTTCTGTATTTTTTTTCTTACATTAGAAAATAGAAGATGAAGCAAAAGAGAAGAAAAAAGGCATGAAACAAATTGGCGTAGAGGACCTGGATGATGAAACAGAAGATGACGAAGAAGAACTGAACACAGGAGATGATGAAGAAGAGACCAGCCGTGAATGATCAAGAAGAGCAAATTGTGTTGTGTTAAATATTTTGTTGAATGATGAAAACATGTGTTGTTCTTTTTGAATGATCTGTGAAACATGTAGTATAACTTCACGTTTGTTGTTCTTAGCTGTTCTTTTTGAATGATGAAAACATGTGTTGTTCTTGTTGTTCTTAGCTGCACTGCACTTTTGTTGAATGATGAAGAATACAGGAAACAACTTCTTGTCCATGCACTTGTGTGATATGGTTTTCGTGGGATTTGGTTTACCAGGAAACAACTTCATATTAGTGATTGCACAATTTCTATGTACTAATTCTGTCTGACATTAGTGATTGGCAACTTGTGTGTACTAAGTATAGTCCATACTCCAATTGCGCAACTTGTAATTAAAATGAGATAGCATATTCTATGTCCAGTTCTTGTATTATGCGTGACAGGTACAATCCAGTGTTTGTACCACTGTGCTAGACATTCAAACAACACATAACTAACATAAAATGAGATAGTAGACATGCAACTAGTGAAAAAGACATTCAAATAGATAGGATATTCATACATAAATCTTAATTAAAGGAGATAGTAGCACATGCAATTAGTGAAAACTAACATACTGCCTAAATTAATTAGTCCATACACTAACATATCCATATCATTAGTTGGGACATACAGCCTAAATCTTAATTACAAAAATTAAAATCCCAACAATAATTACAAATAATGCAATCACAACAACAATAGCTTCATTAATCTTCTTAATCAACATATTATTTGTCCTCCCCATTTCTTCTAATTGCTCTTTGGTAGCTTCCAATTGTTGCTTCAACTCTTCAAATTCTCGATTTGTAGGCCTAAATTCTCGATTTGTAGGCCTAAAGCTCAATTGTTCACACCATCCTACAAAGCAATCACATTTATCACATAAGTAATAAGGTCGACCCTTATTAGGCCCCCATTTGGTAATTCTGACAATAAGTTGTATGCCATCGCATTTTCTGCAATAAGGAGTTGGTCCACTAGTGTTGCATCCGTAATGAACGCTACTTGATGTACTCATTTGATATCCTATAAAAAAACAATGCAAAATTGAGAGTCATAATCAGTCCTATTATCTAACTAAATTATCATTCCTATAAAAAAAAACTGAAAGCAGTAACTGAATTATCTTACTTGTCATTTTATAAAAGAAAAAAGATTTCCTAAGAATTAATTGATAACAGATAACCAAGCAGTAACTGAATTATCTTACTTGTCATTGAGCAATACTCGTACCCCTAAAAAAAAATCAGGTGAATACATGCTGGTATATACTTTAACATATCAAGTGCCGTACTGGTAAAAAAATATCAGGTGAATACAGGCTGGTATATACTTTAACATATCAATGGTTCAAAGAGATTATCCATCTTTTAAAAATCAGAGAACTTATGTAAAATTCCATCAATCTTATGTAAAAAGAAACAAAAAAGTCAATTAAAGAGAGAAAAAGAGATAGTACCGAAGGAGAATGAGAATAAAGATTGGCTTCGGCAGATCTGAGATTTGCTTCTATCGAAGAACGAGTAAAAGGCGCGAGAGGAAGTTTCGTACTGTCTTTCACGGATTTAGGCTTTGCTTTTGTCGAAGAATGACTAGTTTCGTGCTCTCTTCGGTAGATCTAGGGTTAACTTTTGTCGAAGAACGAGCGAGGAAAGAGAAAGGAGGTTTCGTACTTACTTCGGCGGGATTTTTGGTAGAGACGGAGAGGCGAGGCGAGAGGCGAGAGGCGAGAGGCAAAGTTTGAGTGGGAGAGAGAGGGAGGGTACGAGTATTGAGAGAAAATAGAAGGGATCGGGAAGGAGAAGGTTTAGACGCTGGAACAAAATAAAGAAGAGGGGCATCTGAAGCTTTCCATCTAGCGACATCATCTGCCCAAATCTAAATGCTGATCCAACGATCCGAATTCACAGTGCACCATAGCTTCTGTACATCACAGTGCACCATAGCATTTCTCTATATATATATATATATATATATATATATTGCACTTATTACCTATCATCAATGAGAGAAAGAAATTGATAGCAACACCGTAGCCTTTAAGCATGGTACCTGCATTCGAGAAGGAGACAAAATCGATCAGGCTAAAATCGAAAGCAAATAGGAAACCCATCTGAATTAAGAATAAAAAGAACTTATATTAACAAAAAAAAAAAAGGCTGGGACTGAAGCTCGAGGTTGCCAAGATGGGGAGATGTAGTGAGATCAGTGCCTCCTCCATTAGAGCTGACATCTGGAAGAAATAAGAAGGAAATAGACTCTATTAGATAAAGATAGACCACAAATAGCAAAGCTCAGCAAGAAACATCAAGGAAATAAAGAAAAATAATGAAGAAATTAGGAAAAAATAAGGAATACCATGGTACAAACAACACTGATAAGAACAAAAATGGAGAAAAGAAGATGACTGAAATAAATATAACTGGCCGCTAGGCAAGGAGAGAGAATAAAGAAGAGAAATAGATAGATACCACAAAACTGGAGGCTATTGGTAAGAAAGAGGAGGAGTAGCGACGTATCTACCACTAAATGAATGGAACGACTCCATGTGCGACCCGATCAAGCAAGCATCAGCCATGGCGCTATATACCTCCTCCCATGCCTTGAACGACCTCTCCACCGACTAATGGGTCAGATTAACAGGTGCTTGGAGCGGGGCGCGGTTAGGTGCAGAGGAGCCAGAGAGATGAGTTTCGCGATTAGCTGGCAGTGTAGCCATGTGTAGAACCGAGCGAGAGAGAGAAACCCACTCGATAGGGGAGAGAGAGAGAGAGAGGAGAGAAATGAGTACGGAGAAAGAAAGAGGAGAGAGAACTCGGAACTCTCTAGAGTGGAGAAGGAGAGAAGTCTCCAGAAGATGAAACGAATCGGACGGCCACGATCGTTGCGCGAAAATCGAACGGTCAGGATGAAAACACTGGTCACCAACAGTCCCGAAATAGTAACGGGTAGGAACCCGTTAAACGCCCTTTAATATATCTTCTGATATTACTAAATCAATTAGTTTGCATACGTAGTATATCGTCACTAGCTATGCCTTCAAAAGCTAAACAAGTTTGCATATGTAGCAATTTGATTTAAAATAATATTTGTAGTTACAATTAACCACCAATTTAGAAATGCTTAACAGCTTCCAAATTTCACTGTCCAAATTAATCCTGATGACGAGGGTAACATTAGTAGTTTGCACTTTTAAAAACATTACTGTATTTGTATAGCATGGTCTTAGTGTTTATACTTGTGTTGGTTTGTATTTATACCCTTACAATTAGCTGTTTATTCTTGCACATTCATGGATTCATACTTGTACATTAAGGTGTTCATGCTTGCATAGGCTGGAGTTTACACCTGCAAAATCTGGTGTTTATATTAAATTATTCATATATTTCCATTCAAATTAAATTGTAAAATGCAATTAAAGATAAGAAAAACTTCCAAAAATCGTAAAACTAAATTATTAACAACTTGGTATTCACAAGGTAATTTTTCAAAGAGTATAGTAGAATAGGCTGGACTCAATTTGAGACTATCTGAGACGACAGATAGTCAGGACCCTGGCCAATTCCGCCACATTACCATGCATTCTAGTTTACACTAGGATTATTAATTATGACCCAAAATTATGTTGTTTGCGTTTTGTCTATTAATTGTTGTCTAAGATCAACAAATAATTATTTATTTCGTCAGTTTGACGCAACAATAAATTTTAAATCTAATGGTATCGACTGATATGGATTTTCAAAGATATAATGTTGTAAATCTTCTTGCATAATCAAACAATACTCAAATTATATGAAACATTATCATAATATCGTTAGATTATCTATAGCCTTATGAATTAATTATCTATACTCAATTACTTTCTCTTATAACTCTGTATAATTTCATAAAAGTGTATAATTAATAGAGTAACTGAATACTTAGCACCATAGTGGGCTTCATTTAATAATGTACTTCCAAGTGGGTTTTTATTCAATCTGAATAGAGCCATAGATAGGCTTGAAGGTCCCTCACTCCCTCTTAATTTGTACAACTAGTGTAGATGTTAGTTGTAGAAGTGTACAAATTTCATATAAATGTTGTCGTTCTCTTATTAAAGTACTATTGGTATTTTAGAAACTTGAATAAAATTCTGTATTTCCAAAGAAAAGCAATTTCTCAATTAAAATCAGTCCTAGCAGTATGTATAGTCGATTAGAGTTCATGTTTCGCAAATTTAAAATAAACCGAAGTCGAGTGCTTTATTGATTAATCCAGCAAATCAACACATGCGAAACATGAACTAAGAGATACATTAGCCCCATCCATGCACTCAAGTGACTCAACTATACAAGCCACCTCAAAACGCAAGCAAGCTAGAAACTAGTTTCAATGCATAAATAAGAATCACAAACTACAGTTTCACTCATTATTTCTTCAATAATTCTTCATTCCCTGACTTGATATGTCCCGCTTGTACTTCTTCTTGGTTTGGACTGGTTCCTTCGTTGCTGAGTTTCTTTTCCTTGCTTTATAGTTCACTTCAATCCCGCATGCATTGCATAGCGTCTTGATCAATTTTTTTTTTAAGAATTAAAGTCAGATCACACATATAAAATTAGATGGTCATTTATACAAGCCAATTTAAAACAAATCTTACAGTTGTGTTCTTCCTTAATTATGTGCATATAAATATAATAAAATAAGGTAATTTGAAAAGGCAAAATATGAATTCGATTTAGGGGAACCTGGACCTATGACCATGAATATTTAATCAAAAATATGGTGCGTCCTGAACGCACATAATTTGTAAGATTTTAATATACGAGGATAAAATATGTCGCCCTCATTTATTTGGATTAAAACCTTGCCTTTCAGCGTATGTGCTACAAATGTGAATAACAAGCATGCATGCGACATATACTTTTTTTAGAGAAGAAAAACTCAATACCTTGTGGCCGCAGCAGCTGTACGTCCAAACCGAAGTTTCAGTTGTGCCACAAAGGTAGCATTTTTTGGCTATTATCGCCCCTGGCGGCTTGAGTGACAGACTGAGATTGAGACCCGAAGTATCATCTTCCCTTCTCTCCAGTGTCTTGATCAAGTCCTTTGTCTCCAGCGGAGTTACAGAGGAGCTCGAATTTGGAAGAATATGAGTTTTGAAAGTGGTATTGCAGGAGACGAATAGCGACGGAACGAAGAAGAAATTTTGCTTCATTTTACAAAATACTGTCAAGTGAAATGAAAGATGTTTGAAATATTGATGTGTCCACGGCACACATAAATAGCAGTCCAAGAGATACTGATACCATTTGGTCAGCGCTTAGTAAATGCGGGTAAAATGTGGGTCCAGCTGTTTTATCTTCGATTGCTCGTGAGTGCGTGTGATGACCTAGATGACGTGCGCATGTTGTCCTAACCGCGCACCATGGAACAACTTATAATTTACTCTCACAGCAATGAATAAATGAGATTTGCTTTTAAGGCAGGCTGTATGCGATTGCTCCATACAAGACCCTAAACCGAAACAGAATGATATCTCTCTGCCAAGCATCTTATATAGCAAGGTTTTAGGGTTTATTTTTGTTTTTTGGTTTAAACTTGCAAATTAACATAGCTTGGAGTTTATTTTCTGTTCATAAGGCTGAATATCAAGCAAATCAAGACAATATTTCCGATATGAAGTATTAATTAGAAACACAGATGAAAACTAATCCTGCTGAGTTTAGCGAGAATATTTGACAACATATTAAGTTACAATGAAATCTCTCAGGGAATCATATTGGAAAGCCTCTTGCTTCAGGTATTTAGTTACCTTTTTATTTTCTATTTAGTGACTTAATTTGCACCTAGGCTTGGCCAGCATGGACCTTAATTATCTAAGAAGCAGCCTAAAAAAATTTGCTACTTGGTTAATTCTTTCCCACTCATTAATTCCTTCTAATTAAGTAACAAATCTTTTGTATAAATTAATGCACGTAATTAATACAAAACTCAGCATGTAATGTGGCTTGTAACCTAGCAACAGCAAAATTAAGGTAGAAATAGATAGTGTTTACCATTTTGAATTAGTAACAGATAAGAACAAGGGGGCGTTGCAAACTTTAATTCGCACTAGAAACCATTAATGAGGAAGAAAAGAAAATCTTTTTGGAAGAGGATGCAAAGTCAACGAGTGACTCAAAGACCTTCTGTGGTATTATATTAGTTGTATGCCGCACCGTGTGCAATGCAACTGCAATTAGCAGAATATACGACTACGAGTCTCGAAAGGAATTCATATCTCACAGTGTGAGTACCAAAAAAGAAAAAAAAAACATAAATAAAGATAGGAAAGTATATACTATACAATCAGATTGAACAAAGCCGAGTGACTAGGAAAAATACTGACTGCCACGGTTTAGTTATTCAAAAAAAATTTATATATACAGAAAGAATGGGCTCCGGCCCATTTAGGTCGATTCAGGCCCATTTAGGTCCCTAACGGGCCAATGACCCAAAAGCCGAGGTAAAAATGCGGGAATGTATGCATTGGTGTCTCTTTTAACAAGTCGCCAGTGTTAAAGAAAAGTTTTTCTTTGGTTTTCGCTTTGCTCCTTTCTCGAACAAGCGCACGCTCAAAGATTTATTCTCCATTTCTTACAAATTTGGCTCTTTCCACTGCTTGCGCCGCTTTTCCCCTCTCCTCTCTGTCTCTCTTCTCTGTGCTACTTCGCTCGATATCATTGTTGTTTGTATGCATTCAGGTGTGTCCTTAATTTTTTTTTTTAAAAACTGTTCTTTCGGTTCTCCAACTTAATTATGGGGATATAGCTTACATTTCTTTTACTTTAATGTTTATTGGTCTTCAGAGTAAAGGCTCAACTTTGCAACGGAAAGATAAAGCTGTATATGTCGAAGAATCTCTTAGTACAGAATCGGACCTAAATATAAGGCTTTCTGGTTTTTAATTTGTTAGAGGAACCTGGGTTTGTTGAAGGGAATGTATGAAGTCCAACAATCTGACAACATTTTTCTCATGGTAAGATCAATCTCTATTTTTTTCTCTTGAATTTTATTTCTTTTATCACTTTGCACAACTTAGTATGAGTTTCAAATTAATGAAGTCCGCACTGCATGTTTCTTGTAGTCCCAGTGTTTTTTTTTAAAAAAAAAAATAAAAAAATTGTTCAGCGGCTTGTCAATATGTAGTTAAAAAAGATTTTGCCTTCATAGTGTATTCAATGTCTCTGAATTGAATCTTAAGAATGTCTGAGCAATATGTTTGTGTCATATTATTAGGTCAATGTAACTCGTTTGGAATTTTTTTATACATTAGTAAAAGTAAAACTACCTAAATTTTAATAATATTTGTCTAATAATTACTGTGGCTATGCTTATGCTCTTATATGCAGCACCTAAGTTTTGGTGTTACTTTATAATATTATGGATTTTAAGATAAAAGCCTGCCATATGGATTAGTTCATCGTTTGATATAATGAATTTCAAGAAAGAAGTTAATAACCTTTTGATACTACAAACTCTTTATTTCCATTTAGGGGCTCATAATCGTGCAAACCTGTGGTGCATAGCATCAATTGAAATAAAACTTTTACAGAACTTTAGTGAAAGCTTTCTGGTGGTCAACTGTTCATGTCCTTTATGGACTTTTGATTGTATCAGAGGTACTTTTAAATTCTCTTTCTAATCTACATACAATTCATCTTCAAATCAAGCATTGTTGTATCAGTACCACAATCTGTTTTTTGAGGAAATAACTCCTTGTTCACCACTTTAATACTAAAAGCTTTTGAACTTAGATTGACGTCGAAGTTTCTATAATGTTTTCAGATTAGTGAAGTATTATTATTTCTGTTCTGATATTGTGAATTGTCTAGACCAATTAGCAAGTTGATTTTTTTTTTTCTTTATGTTTTTTAGTGCTGCTGAAATTTGATTGATTTTCTAACTGCAAGTTTGGGTTCAGACATAAATTGGTCGTTGCAAACGTGACCTCATTTAGATTTTAGAAGAGTAACATTGAATGGTAATTTGTAAATAATAGTTGTTTTACAGTACCATTGAACTAACCAATTAAGCAATATTCCTTGGGGATTTCCTCAGTTTCTCTTTAACATGCTTATCAGTAGCATATCCAACATCTTGAAAGCATTAGGCTCTGATCGGAAGAGAGAATAACGAGAAAAGAGTTCATTTCGACGGAAAAGAAACGAGAAGATTTTTCAGTCGAAATCATTTCCTTCGATCGGCGAACGAAGCTGGAATTTTTATGCGATTTGATCAGCCACCGGAGGAGAGAGAGAAAGAGGAAGGAGAAGCGGTGAGCGACGAATTCTCGCCAAATTTCGACGTTTTGGGCGAGAATTCCGTACGGGATTTGTAGCCACTGAAATCGCACGAAATCGTTTCTTTTCCTCCGTTCTCCTCTCTTCCGATCACATTTTTCAAATCGTACGAATTCCATTTCCAAATCGTGCGATTATTTTCAGCGTTCTGATCAGAGCCTTAGGCTACTAATTCAATTTCTATTGTTCCATTAAAAATGGTCCTGTTTCTTTAGTTGTTTGTCATCTAGTAATGACATCTGGTATTTTTGTGGTCTCGAGGTTCTGCCTATGCTTGAATGTCCTACAAATGCTTTATTGATTAGTATCAAATGTTTCAATTTTTTTTTGTTTTTCAGCTCATGGACTCTGCTAGGAAATTTGGAGTAAATCTTCTACTTGAGGTAACAGTTTGATACTTTGTTTTTTATGAAATTTCATTTTTTTTAAGAAAAAAAATTGCTTAACCTCTTTAATCACCACATGAAAGCTATGTTTATGCTGCAGAAGATACTAGTATATTAATTTCCTATTCCTTATGTGTCAAGCAATAATTTTACAAATTCTTTTTTCCCCCTCTAATATGTATTGTCAATGTCAAGATTGTGTACCATTTAACTTTCGTCTGTTGTCTATATTATTGCTTGGGTTCTGTAAAAACTTTCTCACAGTGGCTTATAATATCGTCCATATACTTGTCCATATACTTGACTCGATATAAGTAACAAACCATCTAACAACTAATTAGAAATATACAAAATTTAGTACTATACCTGACATGCATATAAAAGAAAAGGTTAATCTTCAACTCAATCTTAGTGTTCTTATAATTGTTTAATTTTCGTAAGGTTACCTAATATCATGCCTTTTGTGCATGTCAGATTATTCAAACAGTATCATGCGATTCATCACAAGCACTTCCCTCAAAGCATGGTTGGCAAATCCTCCACCAAAATCCTCAACGTCTGCATACACTCACTTTGCAAAATTGGCAATTTATCCAAGGCTGAAACTGTGATTGTAGATGCAATTCGTCTGAAGTGCCTCCCTGATGTAGTCACATACAACTCCTTAATATCAGGTTACTGCAATTTCATTGGTCTAGATGAAGGCCACGCAATCACACAAAGAATGGCGGACGCCGCAATCAAGCCAGATGTCATCACCTACAACACTCTGATAGCTGGGGCTCGCAAATACTGTCTGCCGCTGCGTGCACTTGACCTGTTTGATGAAATGCTTCAAAGAAGGATTTCACCTGATTCATGGAGTTATAACACCTTACTAGATTGCTTGTTTAAATGCGGATATCTAGAGGAAGCATGTAAGGTTTTCTCAAGCATGGAGTCTATGAATGTTTCCCCTTGCTTGGTCACTTATAATACTTTACTAAATGGGTTGTGCACATCTGGTAAGGTAATTGATGCATTAAAGCTATTTAGAAAGTTGCAACAAACGTGTTTCTCTTTAGATATTGTGACCTATAACACTATAATAGATGGTCTTTGCAAATCAGGTATGTTAACCCTGGCAAGAGAAATCCTTAATGAACTTGGGAAGACAGGTCTCGACCCAAATATGATAACTTACACCACAGTCTTGAGTTGTTGCTTCAGGTATAAGAAGTACGATCGAGGTTTTGAAATTTTTTCCTCATTGTCAGAGAAAAGGCAAATAGATAATTTTATGTACTGTGCAGTTATTAGTGCATTGATTAAAAATGGGAGGTTTGAGGAAGCTAATTTTTATGCACAATCAATGCTTCAGTACGGTTTTGAGATGGACCAAGCTTGCTATAATACTCTAGTTTATCTGTGTTGCAAAGACGGTAGGTTGGAAGTTGCTTTACAGTTGGTAGATGAAATGGAAGGAAATGGTTTAAAGTGTGATAGTTACACTTTTTCCATTCTAATTGACAGTTTGTGTAAAATGGGTTTCTTAGATGCGGCACAGATTCAATTGAATTTGATGGAAATGAAGGGTCTAAGTGCAAATTTAGTTGCTTACAATTGTTTGATTGATGGTCTGTGCAAATCAGGAGCGATTGAAAAGGCCATGAAAGTAGTTAACGGAATGAGAAAGAAGGATACATTCACATATGCATCTTTAATACATTCTCTGTGTAAGAATGGGAAGTATCGGTTGGCATCAAAATTCGCTCAGAGTTCCTTGAGAGAAGGGATTAACATACTTCCATCAGCACAAAGAGTGGTTATTTTAGGTCTGAGGCGTTTAGGTTATAAGAGGGATGTAAAAAAATTACTTGATGCGATAAATAACAATCGACATCTGTATTGAGAACAATTTTGATTTGTTAATAGCATTCTTTTCTACATTATTTTATTTCCTTTTTCCAAATGAATAGTTTCTTGTACTTAGATGGAAATATATCAAGTTATGACCATTTCGCAAAGAGATTTTTTTTTTTTTTTATGCTATTTGAAACCAATATTAACACGTTGAATTTTGATATTGCTCTAGTTGGCTTAATTTTTGGTGTTTATGTACATATGGCATTTAATCACTCTCTTTTGTATTGTGTTCTTGCCCTTCTTTGTTGTTGGTTCTGTTTCATGGGGCAGATAATAATACTTTGTTAGTCTGTATGATGTCTTATGCTGACCTGCTAAAATTGAAATCATGTAAGAACTAAAATTAATACTTGACCATTTTATATTGAAAGACATTTTGTTTTATTAACATGTGGTATATCAGAAGGATCAGAACACATTGATGTTAGCTTTAACTAGATAGTGTGACAGCGAACAAAAATATTATCTAAAAAAATTCATAATTAAACAGTTCGGATATATCTACAGGAAACGTGTCTGCTAAAGTAGTCGGCAGGACTTGCACTATCCCAAACCATGTAATCCAATCGAAGACAAACAGACCATTTTAAATCGATAATACAATTTAAGAGGCTCTATAATGTGAATCCGCATGTGCGCTTGATATCAAACTGCCTCATTTGGCATGGTATACTACTTTTTTTTCTATTTTCTTATTTTTTTTGGAATATTGACGAAAATAAAGTCAAAACGGACACGATATGAATTCTTTTTCACCAGAAAAGTTGAAAACTTTATCAAATTAATTAAATAACAAATACATTAAATTGCATGATGCATATGAACTATCTCAAATTATATTTTAAGTTTTATATATATATATATAACCAATTTGCATTTTTCACTCCTGAGCTATTGTGTTTGTTTCAATCAGCCCCTGAACTTTGTTTAGTTCAAATGAGCCTGATACACCTACTTCGCACTTCGTCAATTCACTTTAAACTTGAAGTCATCACATCTGCTCTCTCCATTTCTCACGAAAAGTTCTCTCTTTCCACCCATTGTTTAATTTTTCTCTTTTACGGAATTTGCTTCATGTTAATTATTTGAAACTCTCTCCATGGAGAAATTTATTTAGCTAGTACATATATTGCGAGCCACTAGGGTAAATTTTTCATTTTTTTTTTTCCCTTTTATCGAACTCCTTTCTCTTCCTATTGTTTATTTAATCTTTTATTATTGTCGTTCTGTACTAATCCGTTAGCAAATGTTTATTTTAATTGTTAGCTCGCTTATGCTTGGTGTTTCTCACAATTCACTTTCACAACATAAAACTGTTAGTTTGAGAAACGAAGCGTCGCTTTGGAGATTTGATACTCATTCAGACGAGGCCTTTTTTGAAAGAACAACATTCCTGTTAATTTCAATAAAGATTTTTACATGGGTTTCGGTAAAAATTGACAAGCAATAGATCATTCTTACAAGATTGTGCACAGTATGAGGCAGATTTTGGTAAATACAATCTAAATTTTTGTTGGTATTGAAGAGTGATCAACCACTGTGAGGCTTCTTACCATCATAGGAGATTTTTGTAGTAAAGCTGAAACAATGCTAATCCATTTTACCTAAAAGCTCTAGGTCACTAAACATACAGATTATCCAGAGGCAATTTCGAAAGGAAAGTACAGTTAAAAAATGATCTTTTGACAAAGAGCATTGCTAGAAATAACTTAAAAACATAATTCGAATCTAGTAACAGCTAGTTTGCTCGTCAGAATTGTCAGCCCTGGTAATAATTCAACTAACACCACTTTATCCACGTTAAAGAAGCCTATAGGAAATAGATCGCATAAACACAAGCACAAATTATTTAAAACGTCTGCTTTTAATATAAGGATAAAAATTCACATTCTAATCCTAAATTATAATTTTAACCAAGGCACTTTCGCCAATGAGTAGGCACCTACGCAAAGGGCCTAAGTTTTCAAAATTTAAAGCTGTTAGAGCTTGCATATATAAAAACCTAAAACTACTCACCAGGGGATAAGATATTTACAACATCTACAGCTGCATCCAAATCATCAAAACACTATTCCCTACACCCTTTTAGTTACTTCTCCAATCATCAGAAACAGGTTGCATAGCCTCACTACTTCCTGGCATACCCCCATCTTCCTTGGCCCCACTGTTAGCCCCTATATGAGTAGCAGCATCCTTAGCGCAGTCATCAGTCAGTAACTGAGGTGTCTCGGGCAGCTGTTGTACTTGACTGTCTATTGGCTGGGTCTGAATGTCAGCTGGCTGGCTTGGGTCAGCATTTGGTGAATAATCTCTTGGTTTCTTGAAGTACTTGGTGCAGAATGACTCAGCATGCTCTGGGTAATTTTGCTGAACAAAGTTCTTCAAGCATTTTATATATGAGAAATCAACAGCTGTACCATCAGATGACACTGCAAAAAAGCATCTGCTCTTCTCATGCACGTTGTGCTTGTCAACCTGCCACAATCAACAAAAATAGAAAGTTCACAAGTTTACGTTCTGGTTAACTGAAAGCTTTGCATTATAATTTAATAGTTATCTTAGAGTGTCTATAATACCTTGATGTGATCCAATTTGTCACTGAATTTTGACTCCTTGTCTGGGTGAAACTCACAGACTTTCTCAGTTATGAATTTGTTATCTTCATCAGCTAGTTTCTCACCATCACTTCAAATAATACCAAAAGACAACATACAAAAAGACAATTAGTCTAGTTAACACAAAGGTGCGACATGACTCTACTAGCACCCTGGTCAGTCAGGTTCTGATCCCACAAATCACACAAGCACGCACGCACGCAGAGAGAGAAAGAGAGAAGCCATACCTGGTTTCACGCAAAATTCTCCTAATGTTCTGTACCATTGGTGCGATTTCTAGATAAATCTTCTCCTCATCAGGAGTAAAGAGGTCTTGTGGAGGCCTACTGAATCCACGTCCTCTCCCCTCGCCATCGCCCCTAGGCGGCCGGCCACCACGGGAACCACGGCCACGTCCTCGCCCACGACCACCACCACTGCTGTAGTTTGGGTCATTATTCCATTTTCTTGATTTCGGCCCACCCCAACCCTCATTACTTCCTCCCATGTCAGGCGTGCTACTCCTAGCTAATTGTGAACTCCACCCATCATTTCCAGGTGTAGAAACGGCCTCTTTGCCCCAGTCTCCACCTTCTGCATTACCGGAAACTGGAGTTGCAGCATAACTGCTCCATGGCTCACCTATGTCAGATGGCGTACTAGCAGCCCAGGTATCAGTTAGGTTCTGGTCCCATGTGTTATGTTTTGGAGTTTCACTATAATTTTCGCCCTCGGCTTGATTTTCTGGTTTCCATGCACTGGATGTAGCATCACCTGTACCCTTTCCCCAAGATTCAATATGGGTCATTGGGGTGTCGCCTACAGGTTTGTCGGATTCAAAGGGCTTCTGATGAGTATTTTCGTTGCCCCAAGCAGACTTCCTAGGAGTGGGCACTGTATCTTGCATGGACCCAGCAGGTTGGTCCCATGGATCGTTGTCAACCCACTCTGAATTACTTGGGAGCCCACTTCCGCTCAAAGCCTGCTCTGACAGTGACAGATCTGTGGCAGATTCTTTTGAGAGTCCAGTTTTCTTATGTTCACCAAATGGATCACAGTCGGCCGCATCAGATATGCCACCTGTGGCCCAAGCTGACATACCATCTGTACGATTTTTCTCGTGTGTGTTAGCCCATGGGTCATTGTTCTCCAACTCAGATGCACCAGTTTGTCCTGTAGTTATCTTGGTCTCCTTGTTATTACTGGCCCATGAATTATTTTCAGCGATGGCATCCTGCTTTCCCCATGAATCTTGTTCTTTGGATGGGCTTTTTGGCTTTGGAACCCCTGAATTGCCCCAAGTATCATCTGCACCAGCAGTTGCAGATTGAGAGCCCCATGCATCTGACCCATTTTCAACCTTTTCTTTTCCCTTATCCTTGGCTCCTCCGCCCCATCCACCCCAATCATCTCCACCAGAGTCAGCAACAGGTGCTTCATTCATGTCCCAGTTGCCACCATTCCCATTCTCCCAATTATTTTCTTCAATGGCTTCCTCAAACATGGGTTTCTCGCCAAACCCGTCAAACTCAGGGGAGGGGCAATAATTGTCGATATCATAGCCGTTTGGTTCATACAGGCCATCAACATCTTGCAAGCATGCACCATTCGCATCTTTTTGGGTTGTGGTGCGAACCAGTGAGAGGAAGTCGTATAGACCTTTCTCAGCACATTTCTCAGAACTCATCTGGAAGCGCAATGGGTATGGTTTAGTAAAAGAACAAATTTGATGTAAATCACAAAAAAAGGAGGAATTGAGAAGTGATACATAGAACACTGGGGGGATGTATGCAGGAATTAAATGCTATTCACTATTACAACAAAGAAAAGCACAGGTTTATCACCATTACATACCTCCATATTGTGACAGTCATGTATGCTGTAGGATTAGAAACCATATTCTGATATTTATTAATCAGGCTTAAGTGACCAAGTTGGATGATTAAATGCTTAGCAATGTGGAAAGGTAGAGCTCATGATTCAGCAATGCAAAGATTTGACTATGTAAGAAGTGACAAACCTGCTTTTTATCCCAGAGAATCTGAAAAGCTGATCCAGTGCCGAGCGCTACGTGCTTACCCCATGAGCATGATGAGACCGCACTGTCTAATGTATCAGAATAGCATTTTTCAGCTGCCCGGTCAAAGCATTTCAGGGGAGTCTGCATTAAACAACACAATGGTGTTTAGTACAATTGTCATTGCTGCTGATTATCAAGTCGTCCTCAAAAAAACTGAAAACAGTTAATTTGACATTATACCAGGACGACATTTCTGGGTTTTCTTGGATAAATAATGACAGTATGGGCTCACATTGCGTAAGAAATAAAAATGTATAGCAAGAAAGTTTGAATCACGACAAGAGGGGAAAGTTACTGACATAAAGTGTTGCTTCGGTGAAAGGCACTTGAATTTTAAGTGTCCGAAACATTGCTTTGTACCCAGCGGTGTTGAAGCCATTAAGATTGCCCGTGCACGTCATGTTGTTGGCGACCACAATCAAGTGGTCTTTCATGACGCCTTTTGCAACTCCCCTGATTGCCATGTATAAACGCTGAAAGAAAAATTAACAGGGTTAAAGAAGCAAGTCAATAAATTTACTTGCAACCAAGGTACATTACTATAAATAGCTACCAGCCAAGACTCCATCAGGTGATGGTATGGACATCACCATATGTTGACTGCATTTTGAAAACAGTCATGGTGCAAACCAGCCAAGAAATACAGAAAAATAATCAAGAGGGAAAGAGAGAATCAAACCTGAACTACTTGCTCAAATGAACAGGAGATGCCAAGAAGTTCCTTCACCTGCTGGATACCATAGGGGGTAGACCGCTTTACGTCTATCAGGTCTATCACCGGAAGGCAGGCATCCATTGCAGTTCCCCATGCATCCCCGCTGGTCAGCGCAGCATCTTTCTCTATCAGCACCTCTACTGTTACCTCTCCATTAATGACTCTGTTGTGATTCCTCACCCAAGATATTTCTTCTGGTCCCATCCATAATATCTTAGCATCAGTGATTCTAGGATCACCTGCATGTGCAATCAAAATCGAGTATCATATGCAAGTAATCTTTCAAAATGTTAGTGATTGACTGTCACCAGCTTTAGTCCCAATGATTTCCCAACCTCTTCTGCTGAAATAAGGACCATTGTTTACATGAATATTTCAGGATTTTACATTCAAAGTCAAAATATGGATGACAAGCCTGCTCTGAAATTGCTTCCATTTAGCTTCCAGTACAAAAAAAAAAAAAAAAAAAAAAAAAAAAAAGAACTAAAGAGGAAAAAAGGAAAGGTAAACAGAATATAATTGCACCTTTAATAATAGTGTCCAGGAGCATGGGGTAGATGCTATTAGACATCACACGCACAATTTGCTCAAACGTTTCACACGTTGAGCCTGAGGTCTCCTCAGAAAGCAAAAATTGCAAGCATGGCTGATTTGCCTTCTCCATGGCACAACATTCACTACAAGATCAAATATTAACAATGAACTCTAGTCCAATTATACAAAAATATATCAGTAAAACACAATGAACCCTACTCCACATTCACATTAAAACATCATGATTATAATACTATACAATAAATATTCATATAGTACAACTTAAAAGTTTATCAGGCTACTAGAGTTGATTTACTTTCTACAACACCACTAATTTCATCATAACAGAGACAAAGTGCTGAAATCCTAAACCCTAAGAGTAGTCACCATCAGGTGGGGTTTTTTTTTTAAGGGGGGGGGGGGGGGGGGGGGGGGTGGGGGTGGGGGTGCCGGCCTTTTATTTTCATCATTCTTTGTTTTATTTTTGTGGGTGAGGGGAATAACTGGTCTTTACCAGGCAGATAGACTGAGCTTCCTAAGCAATTGGCCAAGCGTTCCCTTCTTCTTTTTATGCTTTCCAATAGAATCTTGGCACCTCTGAAGAACATCATCCATACTTTTTTGTAGCCTCTGAAGTTGTGCCTATCATAACTCTAGTATTAATACGACCGATCTAACAAAAGAAGGTTTTAGGATATCTACTCCGCACTAAATTAATTAATGAAAATTACAACAAAAGAAATGTAAGAAACCTTGTCAAGATGGATGTGGCCGACAAGAGATGGAGTTGTTTCTGCAATTCCGTCCACTGTAATCTCCTTCTGGTACCTGAAAAATATTGTGAAACACAAGTAGAGTACAAATATAAGATTGGTTCAAAGGAAAGGAGACTTATTATTGTTGCTGGGCTCATTACAAATGCCACTGGGTAATGCAAAAGAAAGTTACTACTGCATATTGGATAGATCAGAATCCAGGGACACCTCAGCAAGTACAATAGGAATCCAGGGGCATGGCAAGAAACATATTTAGAGTGGGACAAAATAAAAGCTACTTTTCCTGCGTGGTAACCCACCCACCCCTCAAGACCCCCCCTTCCAACTCCCCCTCTCTCCACCACATGGTTATCTACAGAATCCTGCATATCTTGAAAAGGCAGAAAACACTAAAAGGGTAGAAGCATACTCAATTAAAAAATTCGTTGTGCAATCCCCCAGTTTGACTTTTTTGAGGCACCTCTGCACTGCAAGTGCAGCCCTTTCCTTGCAGAATTTCTTTCCGCAAAAGCAGTCATTCAGGAAAAGAATTATACGCCTATCAGTGGCCTCATTTTTGTATGCTACTCTCGTCAAAAGCACCTCCTGTTTACATTAGAAATCAAAGGAGTAAATTGATCAGTTCATTGTTCTTCATCTAAGTCTCACTTCACTTTTTCTCTTTAAAGTATTATGTCATTAAAGACCTTAAAAGAAGATCTCATAAATCTGATACACGTATAGATTTGAGGGATGCTAAGTAAAAGATAAAATAAATGGAAGAAGTTTCACCTTCATCAGCTCCCAAGAGGTGTTGTTGCTCTGGGACGAATCAAGCACAGCATTGTATGCTGGTTTTGATATTGCAGTTGCAGCGAGCACACCAACAGGCTCACCAGGTGGTGAAAGCTGAATCCGACTCTCCTCTGTCCCCTCCCCATATGAAAACTGAATGATGGAATTACTGCACATGTTGCGCACAGTCCCATCATAGCAGATTACCACGTCTCGCATCACTGCCATGAGATTTTTAAAAAGTGTCCCAGGCTCAGTCAGGCCCCGTGACGACCGCACTATCACCTCTCTAGTCGAGATGGCATGCACTAGATCCTCGAAAGGGTTTAAGCCCTCATAGAATGAGCTGCTCACCAACCCAAATGCCTCCGTCGGGTACTTGCTGGGATCTTCAACAGAGGGAGCAAACCGGTTAGCATATGTGGAGAGACAATCTTCTACCAGGTCTTTTGAGTAGAAGCGATCTTGACGATAAAGCTGAAGGCCAAGGAAACCCAGCTGCTGAACGATCTTTGTGATAGAAGAATCGGACTTTGTGTCCATCAGATAAGCAAGCGGTGATGAACTAATGAGGACATCCGCAATTGCCTGCTTGCACGACCGCAAGTACCCCTCCACCCTAAGATCCATTGGTTGATTAGGGTTGGGGCTTTTTGTAGATAACAAAAATGCCTGTCTTTCAATACTCTTCTTGACAGATTGAAGGGTTCCCTTTGACACGATGAATTCCCTCAAACCAACACTGAACCCTTCAAAATTGAGAAGCTCCATCATCATCGGCTGTACAGTGTCCATGAACTGTAGAGCCTCCTTTGAGCCTCTGGAGAAGATGGAGGCAACAATTTCTGAAAATGCACCATGGACATAATCTCGGTCAAGGTCCAGCCGGGTGATTTCTCCTCTAACAGCCCCATGTTTGTCGCCATCTGACTCAAACAAGGCGGGTAAGGCACTCTGGATCAACTGTATGACAGTATAGAGGGGCCTGCTTGAACTTCTATGAGATTTGAGAACAGCTGGAGGTTGCAGCAGCAAGGGACAAGAGTGCATGGCAAGTTGCTGTGCCATGGGCTTGCTCAGGAAGGAGTGCTTGATGAGGCACTTCAACCCAAGGAGAGAATCATGTGCCACTTGAAGGCTGAGGGTCCCACTGTACGAGTTAATTAATTGCTTCTCCACGCTAAACAGTTCAAGTGCCTCGGCCTTTGCAGGGAGGGATTGTGGATAAAATATGTGAATGCAATCCCCGTCGAAATCGGCACCAAATGGAGAGCAAATTAACGGGTTGATCTTCACTGTATGGTCCTCATGCACATACACGTAAAACGCTTGAAGTGAGTGCTTGTGAGTACTTGGGGGACGGTTAACAAAAACCAGGTCCCCATCCATGATTCTCCGGTTTACAATTTGCCCAACTCTCAGATTTGTATATCCCCTCGCACCAGCTGATATTGCATAGCTGGTGGATCCTTTCTGGTAGGTGACACATAGCCGCTTATCGACTATGTCTTGCAACCGAGCCATGTTGTGCACTGTGACCCGCTCTTCAAAAGTGATTTGTTTTGCAATTTCTGACGGGAGACCAATGACATTTATCCCAATGTAGGGATCGCCAGTGATTACACTTCGGGACGAGAAGCCAGAGCCTTTGCTGATGAAAAGAGTCTTCATCTTCTCAAGCCATTGTTTGGTCGAGGACCGTTCACCAGCTTTGTCAGTGTTCCCAAGTGCATATCGTGTTGGGTCTTGGGGTCCCTGCATGGTGTCACAGATGAAGATTTTTAGGTGAAGAAGATCAAAATAAATGTTAGAAGTGATCAACTGGACAGAGAAACAAAAGCAATTAAACTCCAATCAAGTGCCATAACTATACTTATCGAGGATATGCTAAAAAAATCTGACAACACAATACATTAATACAAGACAAACCTCAATAACAATGTACTAAGATAAGTTATAGTAATACAGACCAAGAAAACATACCGTAGTGGTTCCTCTGAGAATCAAATATTGCATAATCGCATGTTGAAGATCACCAGACTCTGCTTCATGTGACTCAAAATTAGGCAGTCCTGACCGAGACCTCTTTATCAGATCAATCTTCCTAAGAACTCTATTCAACAATGTATGCGACACATCCTGTTAAAAATAGTAGCATAATCAGGAACATGTTAAAATGCTGGTACCTCCTCCAGAAGAGTTTCATGAAAAGTCTAATGAAAGATAAATCACAAAAATACACTGCAATAAAAGATTTTTTTAAAAAAAAAAAAAAAACTGATTTACTACATAAATTCTCAACTTCCAGCTCTAAATAGTATAATACATCTTTGTAATTGAACCAAATTATGAGAGGATGAGAAAACACCTGAACCACAGAATGATACAAAAATATGACCCCAATATATACCAGAAATACTTGATACATATTTCAAACAAATGGATGGAAACACACCACTATCACAGAACAGAAAAATAAACACTCACATAAGATATTACACTACCGAAATATGACCCCTACATACACCACAAATACTTGATACATATTTCAAACCAATCGATGGAAAAAAAAAAAACACCTTACCAAAGAACAGAAAAAGAAACACTCACATGAGATATTACGCTTGTCCCATCAGAGAACTCAGGGACACGAAGACAATTGGGAGGCACGGGAAGATGCAATATAATAGCACCAGGTTGAGGGAAAAAGCCCTTTGCAGCGAGCTTCTTTTTGGTTTCTTGTGGGATTGCCCTCAGGATATTCAAAACCTAAAGAAAGTGAATAATATTATCAGATATCAGGCTTGTATCAGCTCACAAACAAGTATTTTTTTTAATCATTCCTTCTATACCTATAGAAAGCCAAAAAAAAAAAAAAAAAAACAATATATGGGGCCTTACAATACTGGTGTTAATCAACTCAATCAACAGGCCATCATAAAGGTTTTCCAGAGACATAAAACAAATCTACCGAAAAAGAAAAGGTGACCGCTGAACCCGACAGATTAGTAATATATACATCATTGGTCACTCGTAAGCTAATAAAGAAAGTCTATATGCCAGTGGTATGTATGGGAGGGAGGGAGGAGGGAGGGAGGGAGAGACCTCAATTGGAAGAAGGGGGCGGGAGGTGCCTTCGCTGTAGGTGAACCCATACCGGCTCAAAAAGTTCCAAAATCCAGGTTTTATATTTTTTTTAGATGTCCTTAACAGAAGAGACACAACCCCATCTGAGTTCTTCACCTCCTTTACCCCAGTTCCACCAAGATCCTATCACAGATGCAAAAGGAAACAATAACTATCTACAAAAGGGGTCTACACATTTCTGAATAAAATTAGAAACTAGCTGATCGAAAAGGAACCCAAAGGCAGTAATTTAATCAATGCATAATTATTGATATATTATACCTCATAAAATTCCATAATAACATTTTTCGCAAATTAATCAAAAAAAATTGTCATTGTAACTCATAATGAACGAATAACAAACTTCAAAAACTAATCAATTTCAGTCTATATTATTCATTAAATTCACGATAAACTGTTGATTGACAAAATTATGAGCAATGCCAGCCGTCTATATTTAGGGTATATAAGACCCCTTACCAGGCAATACTTGAAAAGCAACACATTAAACAGCTCAAAAGTTGAGAGATGTTACAGAAATACCATAAATTTTGTCAACATACACAAGGATAAGCTGTAACATGCTCACACAGAATAATATAATGCCTTTATTATTTTCACATTGTTCTAGTCAAACTGTTTTCCACATAACAACTAAAGTTTACAACTAAGACCGGAATTTGAATTTTTCAACCTGCAGAATTAACCCCAATTATGGGTTTGTTACTTTGACAATTTCACCAGTGTGGCACAGCCTAAATAGCAGGTAGGATGTACAAAGTCACAATGCAACCATCAACTAATGCTATGTCAAAAGAATTCATAATCAAAAAGTTATGAAATAAACCCAAAAAAGCTTCTCAGGTTCAAAAGGAGATGTCCATTTTACCTTACAGTAAAAGCATGGTGTAGTGGAGACACTTTCTCCTCCTCTGTTGATATTGACCTGAATTTTTCACAACACAGCATGCAGCATTTCAGGTTCTGTTAAGCTATAAAGTAGCAAAAAATCTTGCCAAAGAAATATACCAAAATAACCATAAAAAATAATGCTGAAGTCTTAGTTTGAAGTACCTTGCCCTTCTTGATGCGTAGACATTTCAAACATATGAGACTAAGAAGATGCCTCAGCTCTGAAACATGTGACGGGTGAAAGACTGGTACAGGCAACTCTATGTAACCAAAATGACCTAAATCCACCGAAAAAATGTTGTATGTCAGCCATTATCATATAACTTTCAGAACACTCAATATCATTACCAAACTAAAACCCAAGAAAGAAGATTGCGACTGAAGATACCTAAAAAATAGAACTTATTTCCTAGCTGTGCTGACTGAGGTCATAGTCAGATAAGTGGTAAATTTTTAGGAAATTTGTTCAAGTGAAATAACCATTCATGCTTACCATGCCATATGTTAGCTAGCAATAAAATGCAACTTTTCTGAGGTAAAAAGGCCAGAATAGCAACAAACCTTCGCACTGGCCGAGTTCCGCAGTCCCACATGATTCACATCTACCTGATGGCAAGGGAAGACCTAGAAATGGGTTATCTAGCTGACTAGAATTTGTAATAGGGCATTCATTCACCGAGTAGGTGCACTGCAATGTAAAAAAGGCAGGGAATTCAATGGGTTAGCGGATCAATTAGCAAAACATGCTAGAATTAGGAACTTAGATTGTGTTGGTTACACTTTCCCTGCTTTTTCAGTTGGATAATGCTTGTATTGCCTACGGGCCTTTTTAAAAAAAAAAAAAAAAAAATGTAAAAAAGGCAATGCAATCAATACACTGCTATCTACTACCGCAATGGCACATGTGACTAGTATCAACTATATGCAAAACAGTTGAGCATTGATTTTGAAATAATGCGGCTGCTTTCACAGTATCAGACAATGGTAATTTCAACTAAGAGCCTAATTTAGCAACCCGAACAGCTGCTATATCAGTTGAAACTTAATTCTTGTTATATAGTTCTACCTTAAATAAAAAAAAAATTGGGAAAAAAGAGTATTACTATTTCTTCATCACTGGCTATGCTCAGCTGGATGCTCTTGATGCATCCATCCACTACCAGCGGAGCTATTTCTTGCTGTTCCATTTATGTCACCTGGAAATAAGGAAATAAGGAATTAGTAAAAACTAAGAAGTATTGTGACTTGTGAACTCAGAGCGTCACATTTTTTAGCCCATAATCTGTCAAGTCTAGACGAAGTAAAAACTGAGAAGACGTAAAATATTATTTTTGACTTAATGACTCCAAAGCAGGAGAGGTTAGGGTTTAAGAAACAAACTACTAAACAATCTAAAACCCCGAAAACAGAAGATTATTCGATTTTGTCCAGTAGATAAAACCCAGCTAAAATCATTAAAAAAAAAAAAAGGCAAAAGTGAACTCAAGTTGGAATAACCCCTATTAGAAAAAAATCGTTACAAAACCCTTATAGAAACTACATTCGTTGTTTTAAGAATGAAAAACCCCACAATCAACGATTCGGACCAGTAAAAGCTTATATCAGTTGTCGAAACTCCGTACGACTAAAAAAGAGATCATTCTCAGCTCCACGAACACAAATGCAAACAGAAAAGCGAAGAAAAAGAGCTACAATATTCAAGAGGAAGCATAACTCACCGTATAATCAAAGTATCAAACCACCATTGGGGTTTAAGTCGGGGTTTAAGAGAGAAAAAAAAAAAAAAAAAAAAAAAAAAAAAAAAAAAAAAAAAAAAAAAACAAAGTAGAAAGAGAGAGCGAGAGAGAGAGCTTACTTTGATTTTCAATTGTTGAGGAAATTCTCGCTATGTTCGCCGCTAATTTCTACACCGACGATGGTTCAGCGATCTCTCCAATGGAGCTCAGTTTCTTCTGTTTCTAATTCTCTCTCTCTCTCTCTCTCTCTCTCTCTCCTTTTGTCGCTTTTTCTGATGCCTCGCGAAATGAAATGGCTCCAAGACTGGGAAGGAGAGAAGACGGGATGACCGGATGATGAGTGCGTGACAGAGCCAGGTGTGGGTTTTGACTGCCTCTTTCGCGCACCTGGTCCCTGATTTAATGCTTGGATTCGTGCAATTTATTACTGTTATGTCTTGCCAATTAAACTAAGGTAGTGTATTAGTATTAATATCATGCTGATAGAAATATAAATATAAGTATTAAAAGAATATGAAATTATCTTGAAAAATTATTGCGGTTGAATAGCATTGAATTTCTTTCTTATCTTTAAGAATGAGTTTGAAAAATAGCATACATCTGCAATGCTTAGTTTCTAAAAGGTTAAAGATGAAGAGATATATGAGAAATAGTAGGAACTCTAGATGGCAGCTGCTTAGTTTGTCTTTAAAAAAATTTAACAAAATAGCATATAATGTAAATAATATAATATATGTATTTTTATTTTAATAATGACAATTGATTGCTCTCTTTTCTAAAATATGCAATTCAAATAGATTAAATGCAGTGGTTGTTTTTTTACTTTTTAATTAATTATGGCTGCTTCGATAAATTAGACAACTTTTTTTTAAAAATAATGTACATTAATTAGGTTTATTATATTGAGATCCTTGGTTAAATATATGCCCTTCATAAATTTCACGTGGTGATTCGACACCGTGTAGTTCTATCGGATATTTTCATTTTTTTTTCCCGAATTGTTGTACAACCATGTTAATTTAAATTGGATGAAAGTGTAATTATTTTTTCATATAGATATTCCATTACGACATAAAAATTGTCATTATCTACATCTTTTATTATGATATAACGATAACGTTATATATATTCCATCGTAATATAAAAACAACGATAGATGCGTGTAACGTTTCAGTCTATCGTTAATTTAAGATACCGTTGGAGAAGGTTTCGTTACCGCGGCAAAGAGTAAATATTTAATTTATATTAAAAGTCTAATTATGTTAAAAGGTAATATATTAAGATTATATTTTTCTAACTTTTTCTCGACCCTGGACACTCTTAATAATCCTTTGCATTATATATTTGTACGGGGTGGAGTTGGAGAAATCTAGTGGGTGTTACGGTCTCGTAAAAAAATAAGTATTCATCAATACTTATACAAAATTATTAATTTAATAAAATATTGCAACCATAATGATGTTAGGTTTCTCTAATATCATCTGCCAATCTTGCTTATATTCAATATATCAATATCCAACAAAATATTCTTCAACATTATTCTTTTATACTTTTAACTCTTATCGATACTGCATTGTCTACTTTTATGACTTTCGATATCTATAAATATCACTTTCATCATAGATCACATTTATTGTTCGAGGGAAAAATATTTCCATAACTATGCATATAATGGTCGATGCAATCGAGCAATAATTGATGTATTGTGTAAAAAAGATAATATTATCTCTAACTTTAGTAAAGCTTTGCATGACGCGGATATATCATATATATAAGAAAAAAGGCTTGTCATCAAATTGTTCGTGTATATACGTATATAGTCGAGGTTCATTATTAAGAGACATCGTTATTATTTAACAATATAAATCTAATTATACCGTGTTGAAGCAATTCTCTGTATGCAATAGGAAGTCTATTAAATCATTTGCATTTAGTAAGCCCTATTAAATTGTTTGCATTTAGTAATAAAATTGTAAGATGTACTTATCATTACATTAGAAAAGAAAACATTTGATATTTTTTTAATAACATTTACTAAATCTGTCTTACAATTTTTTTTTTTTTTTTGAAGGTTGGTTGCATATAAAACTTTATATTGTTCTCTCTTCCGGCAATTCATCGACAATAGGTCGTTGCAAATTTCAATATCTTAACGAAGGCAGAAATTTATATTTTATTATACGTTCATGTTCACATATAATATGTAACATGCAAATCATATTTGAAATGTTGATATCAAAATGTAAAATTATCAGCGATAGGTTTCTGAATTATCAAGTACATTCACTAACAATGCAACCACAGCAATTTTTTTTTTTTTTTTTGTCGTCGCATTAAATGTTATGCCTGGTCAAAAGGTAAATTTCCGTATATGTTATAAGCGTGAGGGGAGTTCAGGTAGGCTCACCTCACGGTAATCGCAATCTTCTTTCCGCTACAATTCGAATCGACTACTCCGATGGAATTACAACTTTACCCATTTTGGAAGCTGGATCCACCATCGTAAAATTTTGATTCCGACTTCTCGTATCCTGAATATGCAAAAGTGAATGTCAGCGTGCCACGTGTTATCTACACCAAATCAGACAGCAATATTTGCGGAATGAGGCATGCTGTGTGCACCCTTCTTTGGATAGGATCAGAAAAACTTTCGAGAGGTACGAATTTCCTTCCCGGGGACAGAGCGATCAGTCCCCGACTCCCCTGTTCATGCATCCGTTGCGTTTGACAGCTTCGCAATTTGTACAAAGAAATTATGCGGAGAAGTTTTAATGTGAAGAATCATGACTCGTACACAATAATATGTAAAGATCTACTGTAAACTTTATCGTTCATTTTTTAGATAATAAATAAAATAATTTATTTAATAAAGATAGTGATCAAGAAGGAGCTGAAAATAATATAACTTTAAGCAACGTAAAAAATCGAGAGAGACAGCTTTTTTAAAACCGATATTATACGATGCGAATTAATTTTATTTACTTAAACTTAAAAAAGTTGATAAATTTGAATATACGTATGAAAAACAATATTTCAATCTCTTCTGCATGTGTATAAGGCCTAATTCGAGTCAGAGTACACTTACTTTTTACTTAAACATAATCATTTTCCATGTTTGAATTAAAAGGGTGTATTTAATGCAAAAATTGATTAAATGACTAATACTTTTGCAAATTCTAACACACTCTATTATTGAAAACTAAAAAAAATATTTGAACATAAATCACTGTTATACATTTATGGTGGAAATTTAATCACAGATTCGAATGTTTCATTATTAGATAAAATACAACATTAAATGAAAAAAAAATACTATTATCAACGTACTTTAAAACATAACAAATACCATTATATACATCCAACCACAAAAAAAAAAAAGTAAAAAAACCATAATACCGAAATTGCAACCATTTTTTTTTTTTTTTTTTTTTTTTTGTAGAAATGCCCATAGGCTTTAGATTGTTTAGTTAAATACCCAACAATACTGTTATTTATTAATTTAGTATTACTTTTATTTTTGAGTAGTAAACTGCCCTTAGGCAGTTAGGCTTTCATTAATCACCAGAGCATACAAATTCACAGATGACAAGGGATAGAAAATGGGAAAAGTATGTCCAAATTGGTTGTAGGAGTCGTGGAATTGTCCTTATTATACCCACTTACACACACACACAACAATCGCCTGTGTGCATATAAAATCAAAATCAAGAGTACCTGACTGTGATCAGATGCTGTACTCCTGTACGCACCATACGCAGCTGGTTTCCGACTCTCTATATGCATTTTTTGTCGTAATGAAAAATATTGAGAAGGCGATTTTGTGTTATAAACTTATAGTTATAGATGAATTATTACGGTGCTCAATGTATATTTAAGTTTTAAAAAGGGACCAACATAGTCGATGTATACAACTGGCGAATGCAGGGGCCAATTGACTCTCATTTAATCTGCATAATACCCTTGCTTATATATGCATATTTAGTTATTTATTTTGGAATGTCATAAGCATAATAATATTTTACGACATGGCTCCCATAATTAGTTAAAGTAAATAAATAAAGTATGATTAATAAAATATACTTTGTAGATTTATATTGCGGAGTTGTATCAGAAACTAAGAGCTTTTTTCTCCAAAATGCTTTGGCTTTTTACTAAATAGAGAAATTATGATCAACAGTTTTCTTAGATTATCATAATAAAAATATCAATCGCACAATACCGCTGGTTTATAATAGTGCAGGTTTCTACGGTACTAAAGTAGAAAATAAATAGGCTGATAGAATTAATTGTAAAGTTCAAAGACGATGAAAAGTAAAACATAACATGTATAGTTAAAAAAAGATCTATATGTTAAGTACAAATGATATGATTTCATTGGAAACGTGATATAAGAACTACACCGCAGATCATATTTTTATACCATAAGTAATGTCACAAAAAAATCGATCATGTCCGTATGCAAAAGGAAAAAAAAAAGTGCCAAAAGCTGATTATACAGATAAAACTTTCCAATGTTAATTATTTGTTATAAATTATTTTGTTTGTGCAATATCCATAGTGGCGAGGCTAGAAAAATTTAAAATGGGGTTTATTCAGATAAATAAAAGATTAATTAATTAATTAAACTTTTATCAATATCAATAAATTTTCATGTCAAAAAATTAAAATTTTAATTACGGAGGTCCCAATGAAGTTACATTTGTATTATTATGGGGGTTTAAATAGTGGTTTTCATAGAAAAGTTGTCCATATAACAATAAATTTATGTATAAAAGTATTTGATTGGAAAAAAACAAATGGGTGACATTGCACCCTATTTGTTCCATTTAAACTCGCCCATGAATATCCACATACAGGTCATGATAGTTTTTACGTATGCTTTTTTCTATCAGGTCCTTCAAGTTCTGATCACTTTCCCGAACTAATTTATGTAATTTTTAGAATTTATAAGCAACTGAAGACTAACAAATAGAAACAGAGAATAAATATAAGAAAACTAGATAAAAATAAGACTACATTTATTTTCTACTTTTTGGAAACAAATACGCAGTAATCTTCTATACATCTACCACCAGCCAATATTTTTATTTCATGAAAATAAATATACATAGTTTAAATCTATAACTTATAATCTAGTTACATGAAAAAATAAATAACAGCCCGTCAAACTTAAACTTTTAACATACGGCCCAATTAGTGGTTTTCACCCAAAAGGCCCATCTTCTTTCTCCTTTCATAAACAAATAAAAAAAATCGGTAGAAAAAAAAAAAAATCAAATCCCAAGCATCTATCAGTCGCTCAAACAAGCTCGGAGAAGGCAGAATCGGCGCAACTCCGGTAAGTCTCTTCCAATCTAATTTTTTCTCTCCTCCAAATTACTGGCAGTCAGTAAAAACTGCTCAATAGTTATATCGTTAAGAGGACTGCTTATTAATTTTGCAAACCATGGTACCAACAATGGACTGAATATTGCTTGCTATCGTACCAGGTCCTAATTTTGAGTAAGCTACTTCAGAAATTGTGGGTTTGTTATTTCACAAGGAACTTATTGTGTGGGTTATTCCAATTGAATAGTATGTACTGTTGTTTTATATCCTAGTTAGTTATTTTGCATTTTCAGGATGCTTATGTTAAGGTTCGCCTCGATATTACCTACAATCAGTGGGAGATCTGAACTGGCTATTGTTCCTTTTAGAAAATTCAATTCTGTGGTGGTGAGTTTAAATTGATTTTTTTTTGTTTAAATAAAATTGTGGGCTAGATTTTGTGGAACTATAATTTATTGCTGAGTTTTACATCATATCAGAAACATCTTTTCATTTCTTGTTTTCTTGTGATATTTTGTTGTGTTAATCAACCAAACTTGCTACAGGAATATTATATTCTGATCGGGTCGCACGAGACCGGTACTTGTGGTCTCAGCGTGTTGTTAAAATTACCAACTGGATCAAAAGCAACAATGAAAAGAAGAAAGGTGTATCTTTATAATGGATTATAGGACTATTGGTACAGTACTGGTTTTATGAGGAACCCTGTCCAGTACATCTACTTCACTTATTTACTTTTTCAGAGGAGATTGGGCATTTGCTGGAGGTTTTGGGTTTGGGGGTGCCGGGGTGGGGGTTGAGTGGTGGCGGTGGTGGTTTAGTTTTGAGATTCTGTGCCACTCTACAACTTCATAGTAAATTAATTAGAATATATGGTCCTATTTGATCATCAATCTTCTTTTTTGTATTTACTGTTTCAGATATTTACATACTAAGTATGCTTTTAGGTATGCGGTGCAAGAGGCCCAAGGCCTAGATACCCAAGAGTATGGAAATCACGAAAGAGAATCGGCACAATTTCCAAGTCAAACAAGCTTGTTGACTGTGTGAGGTTCTCTTTTGCTTATTACATCTTCGTCTTTACTTAAGCATGTATTCTCATTGGTACAAAGGCTTTCTATTAAATTAGTTCAGTTCAGAAACACCAGATAAATATACACTGACAAAAGCAAGCAATTCTTTTGTCTATCGTCAAAAGAAAATTAACATTTTCTTATTCCTTTTTCCTGGTTCTGACAGATAAAGGGACTATCCAATGTGAAGGAAGAAGTATATGGAGCTCTTGATTCATTTGTTGCATGGGAGTTAGAATTTCCTCTGATTGTAGTAAAGAAGGCTTTGAGGACCCTTGAAGAAGAAAAGGAATGGAAAAGAATCATTCAGGTAGTTTCCCTATGCATATTTAGCGTAACAAAATTACTTTACAAATTACAAGAGTGTCACATATCAAATAATTCAGCTACTTGTGGAATTGCAAGTTCTTTTTTTTGGGCGCTCAACTGCTCAAAATAAATAATAAGAATATTTCTTTCGTTCTACTACCATAGAAATCCATGGTTTTGCTGGATGGAATTAGTGAAAAGTTGTATCAATTAATACCAATCCGTGCAACTAGTTCTATGTAAAAAAAAAAATGTAGTAGAAAGGAGCATGGACATTACCTGTTTTGATACACACTAGGATAAACTGGCACTCTTCATGACTAAACTTTTTTAAGGAATCATGTTTTTGACCTTTAGGTGATTAAGTGGATGCTAAGTAAAGGGCAAGGAAAGACAATGGGAAGTTATTACACTCTACTAACTGCACTGGTAGAGGATGGCCGGCTAGAAGACGCTGAAGAGTTGTGGTCTCATTTATTTCATAAGTACCTAGAGAGTTTGCCTCGTGTTTTCTACATAAAAATGATGTCGGTATACTACGAAAGGGACATGCATGACAAGATGTTTGAGGTAAACAAACCAGTCTTCTTTCTTTTGTTTTCTTCCTCAAGCTCTGTACTTTAGTTCCTGTCGAGCCATAAATAATGAGCAAATGAGAAGGAATAATATAAGTAAATTTATTTGACAGCCATGACAACTGAAATTAAAGTTGTTGAAATTGTTGAAAACAAAAATTGTGGTTGGTGTTCTCTATAGTTTAGATAGGCCATGTATCAAATTTGGTTTATACGAGGATCATTTAGTCACTGATGAAGTTCCTATAAAACTGAACTGTTAGTTTTCAAATCATCACTTACTTCAGGACAAATTGATCACCAAATAACACCAAAATAAGTACACGGCCTATGGGGACATATAGAGGGCAAAATGACAGTTTTGTATCAATATCACCCATCACATAATCTGAATATTCCAGACCAGTACCAGTAATGTTCTGGTACACAGCATGGTCCGTGTGGACAAAATCTAATGATTAGAAGCAGGCATTACATTTATCTTGCCTTCTTCTGATTTCTTCTTCTTATTTATTTTATTTTATTTTTTTTTATTGTGGCCAAGAGTTTACTAGAAAAGACTACACAGCATTTCTATTTCTTCAAATTAACAACCGTATTAGATTTGCTACTTGCAAACAGCTTACTGTCGAAGCTCAAGTCAAGTTGAAAATTTAAATGAAAATAGAAAAAATGCCTCTTTAACACATTTTCATGCTAGTGCAATCAAAATTTAATACTGGAATAAATAGCATCCAACTATTACTCTGCTCGCGAATATACCTTCACCACAGTAAATTAACGGTTGCACTTCATTTGAAAATATGCCAAAAAGAAGTTGGATTTTTGTTTTGACCAATATCGGAACTATTGCGTGTAGCTTGCAAGCATGTTAGTGGGATTCTTTGGCTTTTGCTTTCAAAGAAATCTAGTATCTTTGATCTTTCCTTTTTCGCTCTTTACATGGAAATGTTTCTGTTTAATTATTGGTTTTACTTTGTGTCTTATAATCTTTTTGCACTGATACAAACTTGATGAAATTTTTTTTTAAAAAAAGAAAAGAACTTATATTATGCTTTTGGATACTGACTAGCTGAATTTTGCACTAGGACCTCCCTCTCTTGTTCTAATGTTTTCTAGATGTGCCTACGGGCTTTTACTGTTTTCAAAAAAAAAAAAAGTAATAATAATAATAATAATGTTTTCTAGATGGATTATGCAGATATTTGCTGACATGGAAGAGCTTGGAATCAGGCCTGAAGGTTCAATCATCAAAATGATGGGTGATGTGTTTCAGAAACTAAATATGTTGGATAAATATGAGAAATTAAAAAACAAGTATCCACCTCCCCAATGGGAGTACCGTTATAAAAAAGGAAAACGCTATAAGATTAAGGTAAATAAAAGCGAAAATATGCTGCAAGAAGCCTCAGTAAAGCCTTGTGAGGGTGTAGAAAACTCTAGTCTTGGCGAGAAAAAAGAAATAGTTAACTAGTATTTTGTTTTTCTTTTGCCTATTTTTTTTTTCAGGTAACTGTAAACTGTTTACTCTATTCTTCAAATGCCTTCCTTTTATTTCTTTTTTTAATTGCCATTTGTTTTCGCGTTATTTAAATCTCCATCTTGCTTTTTCATTTAGTTGATAAAGCCTGAAAGGCTGAAACTAGAAGTTTGTCAGGGCAATCATCAAACAATACTACAATGTTGGGTACATTATCTACAGTAACTTTGGATGAAGTCATATCTCCATTTTGAAAAAACAATGGACACCTCCATTTCAGAAATTTCAGATTAAATATAGTTTAGTTTTTAAATTGTTTAGCTACATTTAAAAATTCATTTGACTATGAAAAATTATGTGTGTGCTTATAAAAATGTAAAGGATTTAAAGATGTAAATTTTTTTAATTATAGACTTAGAAAAATATTTTAAATAATTTTATGAATCTCATAAAATTTAATATGCATAAAAGTTTCTAAAATTGTTTGGAGGCCTTGAATAAATCATTTGGCTATGAAAATTTATGTACTTGCTCAAAAATATATGAACAATTAATTGATGTAAAATTTTAAAGTTACAAACCTATAAATATTTTAAATAATTTTTTGAATCTCACAAAAATTGAATTTCCGTAATTTCATAAATGTCATTAGGTTTTTAATTATTCTAAGATATTTACAACTTTATTAGTGTATGAAATTTTATATAAATGATGTGAAGATTATAACAAATTTAATCGTGCCATTGAGCTATTTTTAATTTAATCATATAATTATATGAAATATGGAATATGGTTGGTGCTTTTAAAATTATTTGAGGACATTTATTAATTCAATTGACCATAAAATTTTATATCCTTCATAAAAAAAATGAAATACCCTGCAATATAAAATTTTCATAGTTAAAGAGTTCTAACATATTTTTGTCAAATTTCTAAATCTGATTACTCAATTCTATTATTTCATAAATATAATATTGTTTTTCATTGTTTCTAAACCTTTCCAAAATTTGTTGATTTATAAAATTTTATATACGTAAGAAAACCAATCTAATTTTTTTTACTCCTCAATTAACATAACAAAACATCACGCGCGAAGCGCGTAACAAAATGCTAATTTTTTTCATCTAAATTGTAAATATTTTATTTTTTTCTATTTCGAGACACAAATTATTTTTAACACAACATTTTTCCTGAAATATTTAAATATGACTATTAGTAATTATAATTATCTTATAATAATATATTCTTATGATATTATATGAATCAACAAAAATTATATGAAATCAAAGTGATATAGGTTTTTCTTTTATACATTTCTTTCCACTTTTGTTTAGTTGTTTATAAGATTTTTCTAGATTTGTTTGTATTAAATTTTGTGGATTGTCTTCAAAAATTACGTAAATAAATTAATGTTTTTTAGAGTTTTAATATATTAATTTATCTATCAATATTTACATAATTTAAATGATATTCATTGATAGATGTATCATGTTAATCAAGTTCATCCTTCGTGTATTATTTTTCACTTTCCCACCTCCAAACTTAACTGGCCAGACATCAATAACACCTCACGCGCGAATCGCATTGTAACAACGCTAGTTAATTACAATTTCTTCAACGTTTGCGTACGCTTAACAATCTCAATCCGCATTTGTTACTGTATAAAAGCAGCAGCCATGCACTGATGCATCATGCATGCACCCACCGTTTCTCTGTTACAACCCATGTCTTTTTTCCCCCTTCTCTCCCTCTCTCTCTGCACTGCCATCTCAAGCCTAATCCCAAGAAGAGAAAAAGACTTTACTCTATTGATGCCAAAAAACAAAATTAATGCAAGAACCAAATAACACTTTCCAATTATATCTGAATATCTCAAAAATTGATACCTCTCATTCTTACAGTTGCAAAAATTCAATTTAATATGTCAAGTCCAGACTCCTGTATGTTTACATGCCATCGTTGGTTTTGCACAAACCTCATGGAACATATACAAATCCACAACCGATGAAACTTGATTTATTTAAAAAAAAAAAAAAATGTTACTAAACTACAAATTGACCTCCCATCGACATTCCACCCCATATCTGAATTTATTTATCATGCTCGTTGGATTCCAAAAATGACAGAGAAGGTAAAATGAGTGATTTCAGACGGTAATGTGTCATTTCTCTAAAATAAATCTCTCCACGATACTTGACTTTTAGATCATAAAAGACCATTTCTATTGAACTCTATTATATATAATGAATTGAACTAATATTATGCGATATTAGCAATCCTATCAAGGGTAAGGAGGCAACTATTTTCAATGCCCAAGGCAGCACGGATGTTAACATGTAGGTTTGACATAACATAACAATAAATTTAAGATGAAATTAAAGAAGAACTAAAAAATTTACCCTTACTATTAACTCAACTGCCTGATGAGCTCACCCATCTTGGAGTTATTTTTAAAGAAGTTAATCAAGGAGCATAGAACTAATAAATTATTGGAAATGCAAGGGTTCCCTGATTGTGTATTTGTTAACCTTGAACTCGAAAAGAAAATTACATTTCCAAAACTGAACAAACTAAGCGGAAAAGTTCTACTTCACATCAAACTGAACCAATGTTGTCCTAAATCAACTGTCATTAATAATTATCGATTAAATGCTACATCACCGCGTTAGCATAGCATGGCAGCATATTATCATGGCCATGCTAAAATAAACACGGAAAACCTAAAACTAAAGGGAAAAAAAAAGTACAAGATTGATATATTCAAAAGAAGGTTTATTAGCATCATACATAAGCAGTCAAAAGCACAGCCATCTTCTCATATCCTGTTATTGTTCACTCTCTCACCTCAAAACAAAACCCAAAATAATATGGGCAAAAAAAGAGATGAAGGGAGACCAAAAAACCAAACATGTCGGAAGACCGAGCTTGACCTAGAAAAGCCGTACATAATTACCAGCCACGGTGAAGGCCGAAATAAAAGATGTTACACATGGAGTATGTAGTCACGGTGAAGCACCAGTGACTCATTATTCGTCATCTTGAATGTACGAGCAGAGGAGCATGGTGGCACAGCGGCGAAGGATGTAGATCCTCGCGCGCTGTTCCTTCAGCATTCTTGCGCAGCGCCTCGTGAAGCCATTCTTTGTCTTCGGGAAGGAGTACACTCTTGTTTCGGCCATTTTATTTGAATGCTATTTATTCTTCTCTTATTTATTGGATTTATAGTAAAGTGGTGATGAGGGTGGCGATGATGGATGGTGGTTTGTAATGCAAGGAGGCTTAAGGGTTGGAAACCGAAGTCGAAAAAACCCTGTAAACGGCTTTGTGGAGGCTGATGGCTTATATAGAGCTTGGAAGAGAGGGATTGTTTTAAAAATTTGAGGGGTATTGACTACTGACTTCTTGGAGAAAAATAAGGGAACTGGGGGCTTCATGTAGCCATGTAGGGAGAAAATAGAATTTTGTTTTTATTTCTCTCTTTTTTAATGAAAGCGTGTACATACAATGAGAGTTTGCATTTTCTATTGAACTTGTGTGTAAAGTAGCGAGCTAGTACACAGAATTTGTGCATCATATACGGAGGTTGTTTATTTATAATAATGGAGGAGCGTCTGATGCAATCAATTCTAGTGAAATCAAGTTAAATTAACTTCTTTGTACAACATAAGATTAAATCTAACTTTCAATGATAAGTTGTCGATAACGAAACTGCACTTGATGTACGTACTACTCGATGTACTATTTGGGATTTTCTTTTGCTCTCTCATCTCTATATGTTATGAAGATTAAAAATCCTAGCATTTTAATTAATTTAATTTAGTTACTTACATGGTAAGATGCTAAAGTACATAATAGTTAGAGGTATATACGTGTGTCACGGATAATATATGTTCTGTTCACCGGGTGAAATTCACATAATTTCTGCTTTAGCTTTTTTCCGTTTTCTAATAATTAGCTACTTTTGTCTAGTTACTACTTACTAGAACTAGTCAGTGCTCAATAGTCTTGTTGTTTGTGATAAATATATGACTCTCTGTTTAACTCAGAACTAATTATAATTATAACATTGTCAAGGTTTTGGTAGCTGAGATTATCTCAGAATGGACAACTCTGCATCTTGAATACCTTTCCTTTTGTTCTAGACTTTTGACTTTCTCTTTTTCAATTTAAATATCTTCTCTAGAATTCTTTTTTATACAAGGTTCATTCTCTGAACTTTTGTACTTAATTAAACTTTATTTTATAAAATTTATGGGGCTCGACCACTATTTTTCTTGAAAAAAATGTCAAAGGTTCAATTGATGGACTAATTACTTGAATGGTAAGATTTTAGAAGTATATATTTACAACAATGTCAATGGTTCAAGTTTTGATGGACTAATTACTTAAACTTTAAGAAGCTAAGTTGTATAAATATAACATTGTCAAAGGCTCCAAGTTTTGATGGACACTGTTGACAGTAGTATGTCCTTTATAAGAGTCGAATATATCTATTTTATCTTATTAGTGTACAAATACGAATAAATCGAACTTTTTTGCCCAATATTTTATCAGATATAAGTACGGTAAGAGTTATTATAAGGTCACTAATTAATTTTATAATCATATTATAATAATATAAAAAATTTTAATCATCCATTCCAAAATTTAATTTGTTTTTACTAAATGAGAGATTAATTTCTTTAACATTCGGTAAATATTGTTTGATAATTACCTGATAACGCAATAATGGAACCGTAATTTATATTGTTTGTTGTATTGTTACATGAAATATCACTTTAGCTAATAATTAATATGTTTAACATATACAGATTAATAGATATAATATGAATAAAACTAAAACTAGACACACGAATAACTAATTAGAAAAGCACATCTGGAGGCAGAATTAGGGGACATGAAAATTTGGCTGTTTTAAATTTTCATTATTGAGACAGGGTTCCAAAGCAGACCAAGAAACGAAGAGGGGATGGAAGGAAGCGTGAGAAGTGGAAAGTGTCTAAGCAAGGGAGAGCAAAATAGTGGGGAATGGGAGGATCATGTCGGTGCCTGACCCCTGTTTGGGGCGGCAAATTTTAACTCCCAAGATTTCAGAATTCCAATGGACCATGTGGCCTTGTGGGATTGGTTAGACAGTTAATCAAACAATCATAAAAAAATGAAAAAAAAAAGAAACCGCCAAATCATTCTCAAAATTTTTTTCAATAAAATAGCAATATAGCATACATCCGGAAAGGAACAAAAGATGAATCCTCATGTAAGAGAAAAAAAAAATACAGTGGATCAAGATTAACTAAATGCATGGCTATTAGGGTGTGTTTGGATAGTCAAAGAATAGTTCAAAATAGTATATTGAGATTATAGTTTGAAAATAGTGTAAAAAAGGTAATCTGAATAATATGAAAAGAGTGAAAATTTTGTAGCAGTTAATTAGAGTAATACCAAAAAAACATTGTATGATTCGTAATCGTAACATTACCAATTTGAAAAGGACTATGTATGTTATTCCTACAACATGTTAAATTAGTAGATGAGCACCAATCAATACTATTCCGGAGATAGAAAAAAAGAACTTTGAACTGTATTCAACAAGAATATAACACTATGTAGTATGTATTGGTATTTGGTACGTTAGTATTTTTTTTCATACATTCAAACACATTTTAAATGATTATTTGTGATATAGTAATTCTTTTCTTTTTTTTTTTTTTAAGAAGAGCTAGACAGCTACTATCTAGTGCAGTGATCTAGAGTGATTTAAATGTCAAATTTTATCTTAGATTTAGATAACAATTCTGATTATCATTTACTTCTGATCTTCAATGTTCAGCATCAGTTTGGTCCTTTGTCTTAATATTAGTGAGAAAACAAACAGCCGTTAACTTGCATTAATATCAAACGGATATAACTTCATGTCCGGAATTCCTATTTCCTTGAACTCTATGCTATATGCATCAAAGAGAACACTAGAATCAGGAAAGCAATAGGCTATTAGCCCCTAATCTTGCACCAATATTTGGTTTCAAGTTCTCCATTCTTGATTAGCTGGAGATATCCCTTTGTACGCTCAAACACCCAAATTCGTCAAAGGAAGTTTAATTTGCATTTCTTATAACCAATATAGTTAGTTGATTCTCATCAGAATAACCTGACAAGTTAAAATTTGATTAAACATTTAAAATGGATACCTCCGGTCAAAAGAAAACAAGAGAACTTATGCCATTGACCTTGACTCTCTCTCTCGTTCGAGTACAATCCCATATGCACCTTCGTTTTCTCAGTTAGTTCCCCCACTATTTCTAATTAAAAACTTGCATCGTAATCCACGTAATTAACAAGTTGAATAATGAAGAAAAATTAACAATTCGAATAATACCGTAATCTAATCCTAATATCTTGGGATCATGACATATTTAACCTCGTACAGGCTAATTATTATTGTACCTGTTGTCGTTTGTACATGGAAGAAGCAAAGAAGCATCGTCGCCCTTATCAGTTATCACCATTTTAATGGGTTATATAGAGAGGATAAACTTTTCATTACAAAAAAAAAAAAAAAAGCAAAAGGATGACACGTGGCGACGTAATAATTCAAGTTTTTCTTTTTGAGGAATAATGTAATATTCAAGTACCTCACGACTAATTAATTCTGACATGTTTTTCCAAAATATTCAATAATTTACTTAAAAAAAAGGGGTTACGATGTGATCAATTATTGCTTGTCAGAAATAAGAAAAAAAAAAGTTGACAGACATCATCTTTTAATTAATAAATCATCATTAAAAAAAATCACACTACTCAACTTATGAGCTTTGCTAATACCTAATGGGTTTCAGTCTTTCAGAGCAATTTATCTATTAATAAACGAAAAAGAACTCTAAAATTTTAATAAATGCAACTGCCGTTATGCAATTATATGTACACTACACTATTTCCACAAATACACTTGTTTATTTAAATGCAAGTTGAATTATTTAAATATTTAATTATCTCAATTTGTACCATTCTACTCGGTCCCTCAATATTTTCAAGGATCGACGTGTGTCTGAGCCTAATAACCCTAGCTAATTCCAAGAGTTAATTTTTAATTATGTCAAAGTGAAGTCCACTGGCCGAGTAGCGGTAGAAACGGGAACCATCACGTGCAGAGATACATCACCCGTGCAATTGGATTTGACAGTTGTATTTGTACGTATTGTAAGCAACAAAAAGCACCCTTGTAATTGGATTTGAGACAGTTGTATATACGTACGTATTATAAAACAGTGTTGGTTTCCTTTTCCTCCTTTAGAGCAGGGAAACAAGCTAGGAGATGAACAAAACCTTTTAGAATAACTCTTTTTGTTTTTTTTTTGGAAGAAACTCAACCTCATAAACGTATAGCTTATTGCTTTATTCTCTTTAGATAAGTCCCTTCTTTATTTAATCAGGTATACTATGCAATTTATTGCTAAACTTTTAACAAATCAAAATGGTTATGAATTCATAATCTGACGTACAGTGTATATTTGATCAGCTCGCCAAGGATGATTTCCTCTCGCAATCTGATTTTGCATAGTGCATTGACATGTGATGTTAGTTTAGTTCCTTTATTAATTAATCATTAGTATGATTTGTTGAGAGTTTTTGTGCTGTAATTTTCACAGCTCTTGTTTGGTTGTATTCATCTAGAATGCACTTTTTCATTCTCCGAAATATTTGAGTTGAAATTTTAATGTTCATCTCATTTTGTATAAAATTTTCTATGTAAAATGCGTTTATTTTTTAATATGAACTTTTATCGCAAATAAATTTTAGTGAATTTATATTTGAACTTGTCATTTACTTCCAATAATATATTTATTAGTATTTGTAAAAAAAGCATACTTCTCTATTTTTCGACTAAACACATCATTAAACATATAAATGGAAAAGTGATCAAGCATCGTTACTATAAATTTCAACTTTTAACTCATCTATTTTTAATTTCCAGCTATGTCGTATACATGGCATGAATGTTTTTTGAATAAATAAATTGATATCATCGTTTTTTTACAAGGTTGGTTCTTCGAAAATTCTTATTATTGTCAAAAGTTACTTATTTAACCCCATTATATATTCGTGATATTATTCTCTTCAGAATGACATATAACGTTTTTCACGAGACTTAACATCACAAGAAGTTTAGCATGTGTTCGTGTGGGTGGGTGTGGATGTAACGAGTTTTGCATGGTTCGTCATGCATGTGTTATTTTATTTAGGTATAAGTAAGTTAAACTGGTTAGCAAATATTTTTACTTTTGTTTTACAATATGAAATTTGATAAATATACATTTCTAGTAATCTAGTAATAATAATAAAATAAATGGCATCATACATAATTATGTCTTATGATAAGAAATTAGAGAAAATCAATAAGTAAATACAATTTCCATGGCCTTCTATCTATGAGGAAATTATTCCAATTCATTTTGTTCAAGTTTGGATTTACATAAAGATCAATAAAAAATGGCAAAACAATAAAGATGACATATGCAATATAACTATTAAATTCAAATAACAAATTCATTACAAAAAAAAAAAGATATGCACAAATTTCTAAAAATAAGTCATATATAAGAAATGACTACGTACTATTTAGGAAATCGTAGAATTATCAATTGTCAAAACTTGAAAAATAACATAGTAAATATCTTTGTCTTACTTGTGAATATATAGAAATCCAATCATAAAAATAACCGATCATCTAAAATTCACCCAAAAACCATTCAAAAGAACATATAACTAATTCTTAATTTAAATAGATTGTCATCTTTTTGGATATAATTCAAATTCTAGAATTAAATTTAAAATAACTTGATTGTATAAATATTTCTAATTGAATCTAAATTCTAACATCACCCATACAATTTGTTGATGCCCCGTTGACATTTTTCACATTTCATATGTGAATCAAGGTAAATTTCAATAATACATCTAATAATTTTTTCCCAATGGAAGAAAGATTGACACTCACCATAATATAATTTGAGCTATTCTGGACCAAATAAATACAAATACATGAGACTTGAGACCGCACTTGAATATGAATTTATTGTAAGAGAAGTGCGACATACCAAATTGGCATACAATTTTTTCGACAAAATTTGTTTGTAAAAAAATAATTTTCAATTGAATCGACTTCTTATTGAATCAAATTGTTCTTTCAATCTTAATGCAACGACTCAATAAAATGAGTAATTTTTACTTGTCAAAATACAACATTCATTTTCTTCATCGTAATGTCTAACATCATATTTAGCATGCATTCCAGTTAAAAGTCCCAAATCACACATCAGACATCACCCATACCTAGCTCACTGGACAACCTTAAAACTAAAAAATTAACAAAACCATTGTGAAATACATAACCTAACAAACTTCGCAACATACTATAAGTCGTAAACTCAACTAGAGAGAGTATATATTGAATTATTATGTAACTTATCTTCAGTTGAAGATATGCTCTTTTACCCTCTTTTAGATTGACCTTTTACTCCATTTTGAGCGATGTATCAATACTCTTGCTAATGTTCTTGCAAGTTGCAACGTCTGTATCTAAACGGTGGCGCGTAGAAATAAAATGGCGCACACACAATTCATGAGAACGATAAGAGAAAATTTGACCTAGACGTATGCTATCATTTGGACCGAAAGTCGTGAAGATAATACAGTTGTTTGTTTTGTTAGCCATAGAAAAGAGATAAAATGTATCATTTATCTGTAACTAAAATTACATTATTTTCATCTTGTATAAAAATCTATAATTATTTACTATATATATAGAAATAAATTATAAAGTACATTACAAAATCAAATGAGGTCCGAGATAATTTGAACGACAACATAAAAAATAGTATCTTTTTATTTATTGTAAAAGCAAGAAGATCTGTTACTGATACGAGGGATTTTAATTGGATACTTTGACATTACATGCAGAGTATTTTAGTCTATCATGCGTATAACGATGAATTTCTTTAGCGCCAATGGTTGTTGACCATGTATTCATATCACTTATCAGAATCTATTTTTTTATGATTAATTCACCAGAGTCAGAGCGGTTGCCATCTGTACACTGTATTAGAAAATTTGAGCGCACACAAAACTAGAATAACTCCTCTAGTTTTACACAAGACTGGAGAAACATTTGTACATATGGTGATAGGCTATATATCTTCATGTTCTCATGTAGACTGGAGAAAAGCTCTCAAAAGAGAATAACCAAACAGACAAACACCCTTTCGCGTCTTGAATGAACAGTAGACAAACCAGATTCTCATTTGTTTAAAGAAATCAGTAGTAGACAAACCAGTGCTAAGAAATCTACTGTAACTTTCCACGTGGCTAGCTTCTCATTGGTCAATTGCTAAAGGCGCACGGCTAAGTTTTAGACTTCAGTAATGATCAATGACTTCTTTCCGCTATATATTATTCTCGCCCACAGAACTAATTAAGCTGCTTCTTTGATTGAAAACGGTTAGATGGAATTCATATAAAAAATTACTATGTAATGCTAGTGGATGGATTCAGAACTGAGATTGAACAGCTGGATTTGATTCACAACGACATTATTTTACTTTTTCAACAAGAATAATGGTAGATAAGAAACGGATGGTACATTGAAATAACTTTTATTAATCAAGTCATCGTTTTCTGAGAAGTGTTAGATACAACTGAGAAATGCTGTCTCTGAAAAGGTGCACTGCAAGAACTGTAACCAAGGTGTACATTTTTTTTTTTTCTTTTTACAAGCAAAGGCAAATTTGTTCAATTGTTCTGCGAAATTTTAGCGATAGTAACATTATCTACGCAATATATACTCTCTAGAAAGCTTGAAAGAAAAATAATATAACTCAATAAATTTCTCTGATAAGATTTCTTATCTTAAAATTAAACCTTTTTGGTTGCTTAGCAGATAACGTACAATGAGTAAATGATATCATTGATAAGAAATTAGATGACAAAAAAGGAGTGCACTACCGCTAACTAATCATTGCCTTTTTGTATTTTTTATGAAACGGTAAAGTATTTGTTCTCTCTTCTAAATCTAAAAACTCAGAAAGGGGGATGAATTGAAACATATTGTAACCTGCAAAGTATCTTTTACGAGATGAATGGGCCACAATATCGATCATCCTCCTCTATTTATGGGCTTGACTAATTAATGGCCTATTTTGGATACAATGTAACTATTTCTGCCCATAAGAAGATCAATATATATTCCGATTCGAAAAAATATCAACAAATATTATTTTTTCACAATGATTATGTATGGAGAGGAATTATTCAAAATTTCTTTACTTTTTACCGAGGATATTGATTTTTGTAACACTACTCTGTGATCTTGGGCTCCATACAAACCTTAGCCGAAATGTATATATATGAAAGTTTTTGTCTTGGGGAGGATTCTTTCTACGTACCGTTTTTCAATCAATATGTTAGATTGTCTTATCTAATGGAGCCGGTTCAACAGTAAACTCAAGTTAAGAAGATTATTTGATACTCTGCTAGTATACTATTATTTAAATTATTGATATTAAAATCAAGCTCTTTGTATGGATGGCCGTAAGTAAGTTCAAAGTCCAGCAATTACAGAATTTATGAGGGGAAAAAAAAATCTAAACCTTTCTTTCCTCCTAAAAGAATAATAAATCAGACTCCATGTTAATATTTGCATGGCCTTGCTTTAAGGAGTGGAATAACCAATCTTAGTAATTAAATTGTTATTTTGAAGATAAGAGTTCAGTCCTAAATCTTATCTACTATGGAGCATGATTTTTGAGACAAAGAAAAGGCCCATAAACCCACTTTAGAGTCAGGCGCAGACTCAGACCTGACAAATTCCAGTTCGCGCATGTGCTTAATTTTTTCGAAGTGTGGTCTTAAATAATAAGATTTTACTTTTTATCTAATTCTAGAAAGACATTAGTCCAAAATTTCATTTGTGGCTAGACTTACAGGGCTTTGATATTGGACTTTTTATTTGTGCCCAAGTTTTTTAAATCCTGAATCCCTCATTGAGTCATTGTTTAGACTAGCAGCAGTGCCCGCTCAACGTGCGGGCGGACTTTAATATGATAATGTCCACAAACCACTCAAATTCTCTTTACTTTTGAGTTTTGACTTGAGTTTAGTTTTTTTTTTTGTCTAAAAAAGTAGCAACTCGAAATTATAAAGAATCAACGTTTAGAAAAAAAAAAAAAAAAAAAAAAACCACTCAAATTTTTTTTCTTAAAAAGAAAAACAAATCACCAATAAAAGTGTATCAGTCAATTCTTAAAAGAAAAAGACTGAAAACTGGTGTTAAAGTTTTCCTAAACAGTGAATAACAAGTGTTATTTATTTTCATCGAATTATTCCTTTTTTTTAAATCGGAGGGGATAGGGACTTGGGGAGAGGGTCAAGGGCCCAGGGCCCAGGGCCCAGGGCACATGAATTAGAAAAAAAATGAAAATTGATGCATGAGAAAAAAACAAATGGGTGAATCGAACTCATGTGCCTCAGCGCACGAGACAAAAGTCATTCCACCCAGCGACATTGCTCTTTCAGTCAAAAGGACAACTCTTAATCTCATATTTAGATCTGAGCCGTAGATCATATCATATTAACAAAATCATTAGTTCATAATTAATATAAAAGAATTGTTTACATCTTTTTATCTGACATGTTTAATTTTTTTATCTGAATGTTTAACACCTTTCGTTATGTGCATTTATAAGTAGTAGAGATAGAGATTAGAGTTGTTGGATAACTATAATAAAATCACATCCTTTATTCGCTATTAATAAAAAGAGCTTCAGTCTGGAATGGATTCTAACCTTACCTTGAGACACCTTTGGAGTGTCCTAACTTCATACAAGCTAATGGTCACCTCTATATCATAGAACCATACTGGATCATATCACTTGGAGAAGTTAACAAAGTTTTTTGTTTTCAAGCCTATAGAAAAAAAAGAGTTGGGTTCCTGGGTCAGAAGGATAGCTGGATGGACTCAATATGCAGGGCAGACAAGAAAAAGAACAATATTTGTTTACCACTTTTAAATTGAGTATGGTGGGCCATATAAATTGTTGGGTCACATTAAAAATATGGGTTTTATGCTGGACTGAATTTTGATAATATATCTTTGTTTAATTTTAGACGATGATATGAATTTAAGTCATGTTATAAAATTTAGTCCACATCAAAATTTATTTTTAGTGGTACATTTTGATGGGCCAATCCATCGACAGAATAACTCTTGCTTGAATTCTCGATAAAAGAATCTGAAAGGTGCACAAATTTTTTTTTTTGTTTTGCCTATTAGCACAGATTATTTGTACTGATAAAATTCTTTAATATTAATGGAACTATTTTTTGGAAATATTTCCAAAAAAAAAAAAAATAAGAGAAATATTTTTTGGACCGATAGGGTTTTATTGTGAATCTAATTTTTCTACAGGGTTCAAAAATAAATTATGCGAGTCCTCGACAATTCTCCAGAAAAAACTAACGGGCATAGTAAATTTGATATGAAAAATTTCACAAATGTGGCGTGGGGAAATTAACATCTGACAAGAAACGACAGCAGTTATGTAAGAATCAATAAATGGGTTCATGACTTCATGCCTCACAAGAGGTGAAGTCGTTGTGCAATTAATTCGAGTCGTTATGACCTCTCAGTTTTAACCCTGGACCCCCAATCTTTATTCAATTCAGGTATTTATTTATTCTGTAAAGTATTTAAATATTATTTTAATTTTTGCTTTATAGATTCCAGTTCAAAATTCAAAGGAGGCGTTTGGTTGTGTAGTAAGGGGTTGCATAAGTTAAGGATGCCTAAGTATTTAAGTATTGTTATGTAATGAATGTTTGGTTGTGTAGTAAGGATGAGTAACTTAATGCATGCATATATTCATGTCAAAAGACTAAAATGCCCTTAAATTTGAATTATTTAATTTGAATTAGTATTATGTATTAATAAGACGTTGTGAACTAATTATTGTTAATTATTAATTATTATAAAATTAATTATTAATGATAATAATAAATCATTTTTATTGTTATGAAATATTATAATTACTTTTAACTAAATATTATAAACATTATTAATTATTTAACAATAACAAATTATTATTGATTAATTAATTTTCAATTAATTATTTAATTATGATCTTATTCATTATTAATCTTTACTATTAATTTTGTTTTTTTAATAATTATTGTTACTTATTAATTATAATTATTTATTAATTATTATTAATTATTTGCTAAATATTATAAAAATTAATTATATATGATAATAATAAATCATTTTTGTTATTATGAAATATTAATAATTACTTTTAACTTAATATTGTAAATATTATTAATTATTTAATAATAAAAAATTATTATTGATTAATTATTTTTAATTAATTATTATTATTATTATAAATCATTAGCATTGATAATTAATATTACTTGTTAAGTCTTATGTAAAGGTGTTTGGTGCCTTAAGGATGCATAACTTAAGTTATGCACCCTTTAAGTCACAAACAAACGCCCCCAAAGTACAGAAGCAAATCACATCTGATTGTAACTCTTCCTCACTATATTCACAAATCTTGCCTACTGATATTTGAAATGGAACATCAGTTCAGATTAAAAATGGAGATCATCTAATCTGAATGAGAAGTGCAGAAGTGGTCGGTGGAGTCTGTTCTGCTCCCACTTCAGAGTCCACAATGCCCCAGTCAGATCCTGACCGTACATTGTAGATCCAACGGTCGAAATCAATTCAGATCGGAACCCTTTTGAAACTCTGACAGGTCAGCAGGAAATTCATCAGATAAATTTTGAACAATATTATCTCAAAAGTATGTTTCACAAACGCCCAAATAAAGAAACAATCTGGAAGAAAGGAGTATATTTTCTTCCCACCTCCTTGGCCATAATAGCCACTTTTTTTTTTTTGAGTAGACCATAATAGCCACTTAACCAGCTCAATTCTATGCTTAAAGTCTGGTTTCCCTCTAGTTTTTTTTCCTATGGTGTTCTGTGCGGTGAGTCATGTTGCCCAAACTTTTTACCTTCAATTTTTTGTCGCTTTCAAGTTCAAAATTTTCTAGGATTGAATCAAGTTATGCATGCCCATCTCCACAGCTGCAATCTAACCAAATACAAAATGTTAAGTTGGTCACTTAACTTCATATTTCTTTCATTGGTGGAGTTAGAAAAAAAATTTAACAAACTAACTAAAGTAGCTAAAAAATAAGTAATTAATTTTATATCTATATTAATTGAATATGACATCAAACAAATATGTTTTTTTTTTTTAGCTATGAAAGTTAACAATGAAATTATACTCACAGTTTTTATGTGGATTGCTCAGAAAATTGTCTATCTAACTGTAAAAATAATTGGTAGGAAATATATATATATATATATAGATCGATAGATACAGGGTACGTTATATCCCATACTCCCCGTTTAAATTCGCCACAGATTCCTTTAATGTCATATCAGATGTTTTTTTTTTCACTTAATTCTAAATGCTAAAGATCAATAGCATCATACATAGTGTTCTTTTGCAAATATTGATGATGATATAATATACATCACAGTTCACCTGATAGAAAAAAAAAATTAAAAAAATAGAGAATGTCGTGTTTGTCGTACATATTATGATGGGTCAGATCGCGTTAATTATTATTTAATATTTTAGTCCTGGATGGGGATTTTTGTCTGGTCCTTTGGTGTCATACCCAAGTCGGTGGCCCGGCTAACATAAACTTCCTTCTCTTGCTAGAAGCTTATTTCGTACAATTATTAAGTTCCCTGTTGCTGATATATATTGTGTATAAGTAAATAGGGAATTAATAATGAGGGTTCTCTTCAAGTAGCATAACATTAATTTTGACTACCTTCTAAACCAAAGTCTTCACTTTGTACTTTTTAGGCAAGTACTCTTCCTAGATTGACAACAAAATAATAATAATAATAATAAGGTGGAAATAGTCAGATAAATTTGGTTAAATTTTGAATAATGTTGCCAAATATTTTGTGTGGAATCATGTAGAAACGAAGATTGTAGCAGCATTACCTATTCTCCAAAATATTTAAGAATATAACAACAGCAGTAGGAGAGGTCTCATCTCCAACTTGTAAGATCGATATTTAACAAAAGAATCAGAACTTAATCAAATTGAGATATTAAACAAGGTCGATACTTGTTTCATACTTATTTATTTTTGTTTACTCTATCCAACTATTTTTTTATATCCTGAATGATGAGCTGTAAATCAGTTGAATGCGAGTAAATACTTTTTTTTTCTTTAAAATATTCAAATACGCATTCAATACGTATTATATGAATATCCAATGCAATATTTGATTTATTTCTCGCATACGCTACGCCAGCAAAACATGGGAAGAGGTAAAAACAAAATATTCAGACAATAGTGATTTTGCAACGTGCATCGAGCTCCACAAGTTTTTGTTCCTATGCTTATTACCGTAGTAATAATAAAGTTAAATAGCGAATTATCTATTTCTTGTTAAACCTCGACCTTGTTTAAATATCTATATGAATATACGAATAAAATTATTTTAAATGGATATTACAAATAATACCAAAATTAATTTTTATTTTTTACATAATTAATAAGTTTTTGTTTGTTTCATATCACGTACGTTATAAAAAAAAATAAAAAATGAATATATTCGAATTATATCTGTATCACTAAGATCTTAGCAGACTGTTCGAACTAATATCAGTTTGTTTTCTACCATCCGTTGAAAAAGAAAAGGAAAAAAAAATTATCGTGGTAAGTTAATGGTATAATTTTTTAAAGTTGGTTCACTGTCCTGCACATCGCCACATCCTCTTTTTCTTTAATATTATTTTTTTTATTCCATGTCCAAAACTCAAATCCACTCATAAAGACGCATTCAAAGAGGATGAGATAGCACGGTGTCATCTAGTCATTTCGCAGTGGAACTATCAACATTTATGCATGCCTCAAAGCTGAAGCTACTAAATGAGATTTGAGGCTTGGACGTACTTGAATTAAATCAGGATGAGTCAAAAACTACATTTGGAACATATAAATAAAAAAAAACAATATTTACCGCGGAGTAGTATATTTTTGGCCTGGAACTTTTTTGAAATTTGAAGGAATTATATACATGCAAATGGAAACATTTTTGAAGCATGGAGATGGAGGGCCAACCCCCATGCCCCATCCCCCTTTTAAATCCGTCCCTGATGAGAATACTGCAAACGTACCAATTTCTGCTTCGAAAGTTTAATGCACCATGAAAGTTAGATAATCAAGTTCAGCTTTTGAGTTGAAATAATTGTAGACAAAATCGAGCTTAACTAAAAGAAGTAAAAAAAAGAAAGAAAGGGAAAATATATTTTTATTTTAAAAAAAGAGTGATCTTATGGTAATAATTATTGTGTTGAATGGTGTACACCAACCTTTAATCTTTTCTTAAAATTTAAAATTTGAATTATTAAACGCGTCTCATATCATTTCAATTACGTGTTCTATAACATTGTAAAATTTTATCTTTATTTTATAGTTCTCAACATAAAAGGTGAAATCACTGAAATGGAAACCATTATTTATTGTAGCTAATGAGGCATTATAATTGAACCGTGACGGAAAAGTAATTTTTTTTCTTTAAAAAATGTTTGATGTGAAATTTAGATAGAGTTCAGAGTTCTTTACCTTTGATTTTTTTTTTTTTTCCGTCGAAACCTGATTATGTTTACCTAACACGTTCATAGCTCTTCAGTGTGCAACGTCCAACGTCGTGTCGATTAGATGTGCATGCCACATACACACCATGCACGTTGTCATAGACTCATAGTAAGTGCTGTACCTTGACCTCCTCTACCAACAATCTATTATATGACACAAAACTAAATGCAACAAAATAATTATCAATGCTAAGTTGCTAACATTTATGCCCATCATTAGCTCAATCACGTGTTGACCCTTTATTAATAATTTCAGATGACATATAATGGTCTGCACTAATAGCACAAATGCCTTCAACCAAATGAGGTTTGAATCCTATGTGGGGGCTACAAGCTGCACGTTATGTGGCGAGTCAGAACCCACTAAATAAATTTATATATAACACCATAATTTATTATAATAAACATATATTAGTGATCCGCCGAATGTGTTTAAATCTAATATTTTGAAATTAAAATCAGAATCAGTTCGATATTTAACTATCGAACAATTTGTAAAAACCGGATGATGTCATAGTCATGATATTTGTTAAAACATAAAACTGCGTTAAAATAGTTAGTTTAAAGTATTTTAATTAAAAAGATATATATCTTGACAAATTAAATCGAGTTTACTCGGCTGAACGTACTTTTCTTCGTCTACGGGTAAATAGGTCAAGAAAAAAAAAATATTATCAAGCATCTTAAACAGATCAGTTCAGTCCGCTGATATTTTTTGATTCAACATATTTGTGGTCGGTTTTCAACGATTAAATAATATCTGTATTTTTTCCCTAGAATGACAAGTATTTCCTCGTCAAACCTGTCCGGTCTTTAATTCGCTTTTTAAATCATCGTTGTCGCTATACATACTCTTGCAGTTTTTAACTGCGTACGGCAACGACGTTTAGGAATTTGCCAAAATTTTAAAAGGATTTAGATTTTGACCCATGTAAAAAATTTATTCGCAGAATTTGTCAAAAATTTTATTTTTTGTTGGTGTTTCATTATTCATAATTTTGAATGTAAAATTATTATACGCCAATTTTTTTTTTTTTTAATGTCGTTAGCCGCCCGGGAATCTTGATTCTCATGTTGGGGTAACTGGACTACTGGAGTATGGGGGTCAAAACGAATGTGCTTTACCATACTTTATTTATACTTTTTGCTTCCCACAAATATGGCCCAATTGAGTGCTCAGTAAAAGCCGAACAAAAGGAGTTGAGAAACTTCACCATGCTTTTACGGTTTTACCTATCCAAATCATGCTCCGAGTTAGTGAGAATTTTGGTGGATGGTAAAAAAAAAGTATGCAACTAGTTTTAGTTGGGATTATGTAGCGAATCAGATACGACCGTATCAACGATACTTCTAAAATTCTAGTAAGACAATTTCCAAATATAAAAACGAACTTAGATGAGAATTATCCAGGGAAGGATGTAGTTATGAATATTTAAAATTGAAAGGCTTGACTTCTTTTTTATTATAAATTTTTTTTTTTGAAGAAATAGGGAGGTTTTTGCCATCCAACTTTTGTTATTATTATAAAAATAATAAAAAATCAATTCATAATTAGGTCTGCTAGTCGTTGTATAGTGTTTCATCAGAAGCATTTAAGTAAGGATTTATGCACATTTCTACATAGTCGTATTTCATATATATGTTAAGGTATAAGATGTTTGTATAATTATATATATGGAAAAAAAATCAAATTCTATATAAAAATATAATTTGGTCTATTTAAGAAATAAATTCTAAAAAAGCACAGCATTAATTTGTTTCTTATTTTGTCGACGAAAGCGTTTTGTGGATTTTCATCTCAAGTTTTCCCGTTGCTCGTTTTAGATTCTGTCGAACCCAATGCACATAATCCACATAGCTGCTCTCCCCCCCCTCTTCCTATATTCATAATAAATTAGAACTAAGGCACCCTTAATTCAATAATTGTAAAATTAAAAAATTATTTGGGACCATCCTAGTCATTAAATTCTCTTCATACGATTCGATGGTTCAAGTATAAGTTCCTTTTTGCATTTACGGTGGAATAATCTGTGTAGCGGGTTCATTCTTTGTAAGTAGTTTATGTAACAACAATTTAACATGGATGGTAACTGATCTTATCTCTCTGCAAGGTCGTTAATAGTTGATTCTCACAAGAAGGTTGTTTTGTATTTTAGCTACTTTACTGGAATTCTTATTCAATTTTATCATTAATTTTAGCTAGGTTGAAAATTTAGTGGGATCCTTATTCGATTTTTTCATAACTTTTAGCTAGATTAAAAAGTTTTAGTTATTTCACGCCAATGGAGAATGTGATTTTTTTTCTTTGAATATCAACATCATTTAGACATCTGATATATAATGTAGGAAAATAATTTTTTTTAAGAAGATTATTTGGCGGATATTGGTCTAATAGTTATAAGATTTGTTTGCTGAATTTTACTATCTGGTGAGAAACTTGGTTTAACCCATTTGGCGAATAAAAAACGAGTACAAACATAATTAAAAATTATTAAGTGAGCATGATTGGTTTTAATTTGGATTGAGACACAACATAACGTTGACCTTTTCATAGAAGATTTATCACTTTATAAATTCATAAGCTGTTTAATTGATCAATATGTTTGGTCATTATGGATTTGTCATTCGGTTAATCTTTTGATTCTTCATTTAAAAATTTGTTAAGGAGAAAAGGTATTTATAAAAACCAAAATAAGTTTTAAGAGAATAAAATTTTTGGACTAGTATCCGCATAATTTTGAGAAGGAAAAAAATATTTATGTGATTTGTTACAATGTTTTCAACTGTATTCATGTACTCGATTGGTGCTGTACATTTCTTTTTCTTTTTTTTTTTATAAGAAGTGTAGTTTGTAATATGCTTACATGAACCTGATGCATAGTTTACTTATGTATTAAATGCATTATTTGTTTACTTTAAGTATCTATTTCAATAAGTCGATGTCGAAGCATATATAAGAGTTATAGACTTATTATAGTACATATGTGATCAAAGGTCATTGCCTAGTGCCTACGGGCTTTTAACACCCCCACACCCCTCCCCCCTCACAAAAAAATAATAAAATAAAAATAATAAAAAATAATAATGATAAAAATAAATAAATCAAAAGACATTGATAACAAAGCAAGTAAAATAAACAATAGAAGTTATGACATGCTATAAATCTGGTGTACCGTGTACAATAGTACAATACTAATATTCTTGTGTGTTTAATTGGCAATGATATATATGATGTGATTTCTTTTTTGGTATCCCGGTTTTATGTTAAGTTGTAGAACTCTCTATTTAAGCATTATTATTTTATTTTCGATCTAATTAAGATTGAATACAATTACAATGATAATATTATTTAACACGTTGTTATCACTTATCATAGATAAAACAAAATTCCAATATATTATACTTTCGTCGGCGTTTAGCCTACTTACAAGACTTGATGGAGACCCGCTACATGGAACGACACGCAATAAGCGTCACAAAACAACAAGACCTATAATATTTTATTACAGCAGTAAATGCTTCTAGGTAAGAAGTAAATAATAATTTCAGCGCCGTAATAAATGGGTGGGGAATAAAGGCTGTTCCACTGCCGGCGGAGATCCCACCACCAATGCCTGGAAAATAGTAAAAAAATGTAAATAAAATAATAATTAATTTACAGGATAATTAAGACACCTCGTAATCACTGTATCTTATAAAAAAAACATAATTAATGCTGATGTGTTTTTGGGAGGATACTATTTGGTTTTATCAAGATATCTCCAGAAGTATCAAAAGAAGAGATTACCGAATTTATGACTTATAACAGTGATGGGTTTTGCCATTTTTCTACTAAAACAAATTTATTTATTCATTGAACGAATGACGAATTTGATAGAAATTAACGGTTTGATTAGAACGAATTTATTTATTGAGCGGCTGAGATGCACGTCAAACTAGCTTACTCATAGATCGTTTTGTTCCAGATAGGCAGTTAGCGTTAAACATATTAAAATGGAGTATTTGACTGATGGGATGAAATGCTGGGTTATCCACTGTTGAACAGGTCCCACTGCAGCTTCCCTTCCCGAGAACTTTTGCATGGAAACCCCTACAAAAGGTAAAATAGCGAGCATCTATGTTTTCATCTATAGATCTCGTTGTAAGCTTTGATTCCTTGCTGTCTTAATATTACCTCCACAAAGCATTTGAAGGAGAAAAAAAAAATAGCTGAAGTTTTGTTTTTTTTTATATAAAATTAAATTGAGGAGGTATGCTTAGTTGTATACAAATATATTTAGTATATCTCATTTTCATGAATTAAATATCTTAGTATCTGAATATACTGTGTAAATTTTACTGACAAGGACATACAAATCATTTAAGAATGAATGTATATATATCTTTTGAAAAACTAAAAAAAATTCTCAAATTATGAAGATTTAACTAAATTTTGAGGCACCACAAACTAAACTGTTAGCAAATCTTCCAATCATATGTATATATATATATATATATATATATATATATATATATATATATATATATATATATATTATACTTTTTTAGTGTTGTGGAGTTCAATGCCAATTATATATATCTACTATTCTACTTTTGTCATAATCAACTTCTAAAACTTTTATTTTAATCAAACTTTGTGTGGAAATATGCACCGCTTCTAACGTCTCAAACTTTTGTAATCAAAATGTGGTCATTAGTTGATGCTAATTGCTTTGCTTAGCTCATGGTTACGAGTCAATACGAAACTTATATTAGACAATATTTCTAACTCAGCAAAGTTTTTTTTTTCTCTTAGGAAATTAGAGTATAATTTTTAATGGTTATTTAATTTCGTGTCTTGCATTTTTATTATTCTAACCAGTTTTATGTACCATTTGTTTGAAATATAGCTAGAATAATGGAAACAAATACAACCTATTAACTTTTTTTTTTTTTTTTTTTACCTTGATATACATATTTGGTGTTTCATTGATTAGAACTGGTCAACTGGGTATACAATATATCAAATCTGGAACTATGTTGCACGCGATAATTATATTTTCAATGTTGGATTATATAAAGGACATAAAATTTATATATTTGCAGGCAACTTTTGTTAAGCTTTCGCAAATAAAATCAATAAGAGTTAGTAAATTTCTACCTGAACAAATAATAACATATTATAATGTAGCATATAGTAGAACAGAGAAAATATCGTGTTAATTAAAGTTGACTTATAGTATTTTGCAAAATAAATGGATTGGTTTTGTTTTGTGATAAAACCTTAGTCACCGAAATTCAAGTAGTCAATCCAACATTGAGTTCTACTTGGGGGCAATTTTCAAAATTTATTTTGCTTTTTTTTTTTTTGAAGGTTTGGGAGAAATAACATTCATCTATAAACGTTCTGAATCCAATGCAATAATAATAGTTTTGGTCAGCCAATATAAAAATTTAAATATTAAAAAGAAATAAATCATTTTTAAGTACCATAAGCTGACTCGTGTTAATTGTACCATTACACCCCCAATCAATGTGTCCTACTACTATGTTTAAAAAAAATTGGCTGACCAAAACTATCATACAAATAGAAACTTTACGAGGGTATATCGAAAAGAGTTCATGAAAGAAATTGTTTACTTCCAGTTCAATTTCTTTATTGTTTATTCTCACAGCTGTGAGCTCTCTAGCCTGCAGAGAGAGAAAGAGAAGGAGAGAGAGAGGGAGGCGATAGAAGAAGAGAAACCAAAGTGAAAAAGAAGAGGCAAATGCTGTGCGTCAAAACAGAGACTTCGACCTCATTTTCGATCGCTAGTCACCGAGACATGTTTGGCTCTTCTCAGCATGGCCCATTTCGCGCCCCAGCCAGCTTGTAATCGCACCACCTCTCAACCCAATTCTCTCTGATTTCTGCTGTTCATTTCTGTTCCAATTTTGAGTAACCTTTGTTGCAATGCACAATGTTTGATAGGGGGAGTCAGATACAGAAAGCAATGCAAAGAGTAGGAGGGAAGAGATTGAGTGGGTCGAGAAAATCGACTGATCAGGCGTCTGATACCGCGAGTTGTTCTGGTATCGAGGTGTGTTTAATCTCTTTTTGGTTTTTTAGATGTTTCAGTTTTGATTAGAATGATGTGGTTTTAGCCTCATTGGACTTTGAATTCAAGCGGGAATTGGTTTGCTTTCGTCCATTTTGTGTTCTTATTATTGCGTTTTCAATTTGGAATTGAGGTGCTGTCTAAATTTTTTTAGTGTATAATTTTCATGAAATGCAAGAACTTTTATTGGCTTTTACATATATATATGTTTTTATTTGTTTATGTGAAGTTCAAATTTTGCTCTCGTGACTTCTGAAACTATAATGCCATGGAAGACCATTGATTTTGTACAGATTCTTTTGTTCCTTTTCTATTGCCTATTTCTTTTTGGCGTGGGGTTAAAGTCCAGGGAGAACAGTACAGACTCTGCTTTTTTCTGAAATGAAGAAATCTGTCACCCATTTTGTTTATATTTCACTTTATCTATTCTGCTTTTTCTGAAATACCTTTTTGCTTAGCTCAGTAAAAATGATATCGTCTTGTTGTCTTTCATTATTGGAGCTTCATACCCTTGTAAATTGGAAATTTGATATAGATTTGCTCCTAATATAAGCAACTCGTCACATTTACCCAAACAAAGGCAAAAATATTTCTCTAATTCTGAGTTTAGGTCTCTCAATTACACAGGAAATCAAGAGGTCATTTCCAAATTCTAATTACCTGTGGCAGTTTGCAAGAATCATACTTATTTTTGGGTCTTATGGTAGGCTTTTCAACAATAATTCCTTGTTTTGTTTTCAATATTTTTCGGGTGAACAAATGAATCTTTGGGTTTATCTTTTGAAGATTCTAGAACAATTAATTCTTCATCAGATAAACCCAGTTAATATGTTTGACAAAAGATCAGTGAATGAGTTAGGTTTTGTTATAAGAGTAAATTCCTATATTCTATTTTTGTTTATGCCTTCTATGTGGTATTGATTCTATTTCCCATTTGTTTCAACGATGACACGTAGAGCCAAAAGTTACAGTTCAAACTAATTAGGATGGTGGTTATTTTAATTTACCATAATTCTAATTGATTATTTTATGCGTGTATAACTACTCTGCTAATTGCAAAAGATGGGTATTAATGTTTCACCAAGTAAGGTCCCCTTTCTGATATCCATCTCATCTCTATTTGTTTCCATCTATTTTGGTATTATGAGTTACGTCAGGAAATACAAAATTACCCTAATTCGAATTTCTTAGAATTTGAACACGTTGTTTCACAAACTTTTATTTTAGCGTTCTTCTTCATCCTTGATTTTTTGCTTGTAACCTTAGTAGTGCTAGTATGATGAACAGTTCTAGGGAGCAAAAACCATTAGTAGCCATTAGCCTAGTCACTTTCTAACCCCAACCAAGTTGGGTCCTCAACTTGACCTTGTGCATGAAAGGACCACAAATTGGGACCTATAAAAGTTCTACCTGCCCTTCCTGTTGGTCCATTTTACCATTATTTTCTTTCAACTTTTGTTATTTTGGACTTTGGTTGTCTCGTTTTGGCTTGTTCATGTCATATAGAGAACTAAACAACTCAATTATAGAATATCTTAAAATGAGTTCAATGTCCTTGTTTTATTCTTTAGGATGACAAAAGGAGCGACAGTGGACGGAGTGAAGGAAGTTATAGTGAGAAGACAAAAACCAAGTACAAATATCAGCTCGAAGAAGAGGTCAACTTTTCTTAGCATTACAATTTATTTACTGCTTTAGGAATGTTTATGTTGATTTGTACTCGTGTCTACTATATCACACTCGCAACACAAACTTCCCTTGTTGGCCTATGGTAGATAAACAGATTTCATATTTTCTTTAAAGTAACTTTGGGTGCTATTTGGTGAAATCACCTCTCTTTGTTTTCGACCTCGTCGTTGTAAGGATCTTTGCTGGTCTGCTGATGTTATCTTTATTTCTGGGTTGATCATTCGCATCATTATTGTTATAATATAACAATCATAATATTCACATATAGGTTAAGAAGTTGCAAAAGCAATTGCAAGAAGAGATAGATTTGCACCTAGCCTTAGCAAATGCGGTGGCACATGATTCAATGCCAACATTCAAATCTCCAGCAATAATTCCATTTAAGGTACAACTTAAATGCCTATAAAAGAAGTCTCATCCAAAACACACCCAAATAGCACTAAGAGAACTCTACCTCATTCTTTTATTTTTTTAATTTGTCTTTTCTATAGACCCAGGAGCTTCTAGCAACAATCGCGTCATTGGAAACTGCAGTGTCAGAACTGGAGAAAGAACTTGATTCATTGCAGTATCGGCTGTGCCATGAGAGGAATGAGAGACTTCTTGCTGAAACCCACATTCGAGGATGTAGCCGATCCTTTTCGTCTGCACCTTCACCATCTGCTTCTCGTGGTACCTGGGAGGAGGTATCCTATTTTTTTTTTTATTTCTCTCTTGTTTTGGAGGAATCATTTTAGATGGTGGGGTTTTGTGGGGTTGTTGCGTGAATTAGCATGTAGTTGCAACTTAAACAGTAAAACATAAACCTGAAATGTTGATTGTGATTTATGTCTATCAATAGTTCAGGATGTGTATATGAGATGCAATGGGCATGGTTTTTCATGATAAAATGTCATATTTCTTTTTTCTCTTTTTGCCCCCTCAAGAGGTCCAACAGCTAGCAACATCTGTTTTTTTTCATCTATTACTTCAGTCTCTGTAAAAAATTGTCCTCTACTGCTTGCATTTACCTGTAAGCCATGTCACCTTTAAGTATCTTTTGTGATTTTTCTTTTTTTTTTTTTTAAAAAAAAAAATTAGAAATGATTTCTTCTGATTATTTCAGAGCATATCTTCTTTGAGAGATTTGAAATTTGGAGGTTCAAACTTAGCTCAACTGGTTCAGCAAGATGATATGTTGTCAGAGTACAGTAACCCTCAAAGAGTGTCAGAAGGCAGCCTTAGTCTCCTTGATGGAAGCCAAGAAGGAGAAGTTAGTTCTCTCTCTCTCTCTCTCTCTCAATTTTCTTATTCTTTAATTTTTTGTTCTTGACTTATGTCATGGGCATTTCATTTTTCTCTGAATTATTTAAGCAGCATGCAGGAAAAAAAAACCACATATACTGTACCATGAAGTAGAACAACCTAATTGATTTTGAAATAAAAATAAATCTGTGAAGTGATTGTGAGTATTTAAATTTTTTCACAGACACTGATGCAGCACATTATCAGCAACGAAGAAAACAAAACTCGCTCCTTATCCTTTGACGAAAAATCTGAATTGGCTGACTCCATAACGATCAACACAAAAAGAAATCTCTGGACCAACCCAAACCAGCTCTCAGAAGAGATGGTTCGTTGCATGAGAAATATTTTCCTGTGTCTCTCTGAATCGATTAAACTACCGTCTTCACCAGAGGGGCAGTTGTCCCTCTCTGATTCGTCAGCTGCTCCCTCCATGCAACGTAGCACATCAGTTGAATCTAGCCGAAGTGAAGATAAGGCTAAGGATTTTGACCCGTATAAGGTTAACAAAGGGAAGGTGAATTTTAGAGAAATAGGCAGTTATGGATCTGCGGTTGAGGTGTCGTGGATGTCAGTTGGAAAGGAGCAATTAGAGTATGCATCGGACGCCTTAATGAAATTCAGGTAGATAAAATTGGAGGTTTTTTTAAAACTTCTTTTACAAAAATAAAAGAACTTCGTGGCAATATTTTTATTCAGATAGCACACCTAAAACAAAAGTAAATTGTGAGGTTTTTGAAGAACCATGTATTCATCTCATCTTTTATATATTCTTTCCTGATCAGAATGTATTTTCTTCTGGGGTTTGTGCTTTAGTTTTTAAACCTTTTGAATTATAATGTATACTGATTATAGATGGCTCATTAAAGTTATCATTCTGTATAGCGAAATGCGTAATGTTTTTGAATAATTAATAATTAATTGCATAAGAGGGCTCTCTGAATTTGCAAAATAATGAGCAGGTCCCTTGTGGAGCAGCTAGGAAAGGTGAACCCGGCTAATTTAAGCAGTGATGAAAGGCTCGCTTTCTGGATTAACTTATTCAATGCTTTGATCATGCATGTATGTTTTCTATTGATTGTCTTTTCTCCCTTTACTATGTTTTTATTTGAATATTTGAAGACTTAGGTTGTTGTCTCTACTAAAAGGCAGTCTAATATTTACAAGATATACTCTAGTTAGTGCTATTAAACATATCAAAATTTGTGCTACTTTGTGAATTGGAATTATAATGGAACTTTTCTTTTGCTTAATTTCCAGGCCTATCTTGCTTATGGAGTTCCCAAAAATGACATCAAGCTCTTCTCTCTAATGCAAAAGGTCTGGAAATATTCAATATCATCTTAGATGTTTAACTACAATACAATTTTACTAATGAAATTTGGCATCAAATTTCAGGCTTGTTACACAATAGGTGGTCTATCAGTTAGTGCAGCTGAGATAGAGTTTGTTATTTTAAAAATGAAAGCCCCAGTTCATCGGCCCCAGCTTGTATGACATTTCAACTTTTCTTTTCATTTTTTCTCATGTGGCGCCAAAAAGAATTTATTGTTCTAACTTTTTCAGGCTTTGATGCTGGCTCTTCATAAGTTTAAAATAACCGAGGAGCATAAGAAATTTGCTCTCGAAGGCCCTGAACCAATGGCTTTGTTCGCACTCAGTTGTGGCATGTTCTCTTCTCCAGCAGTAATGCTTCTCCTAAACTACTTTTTCTTTGTTTCTTTGTTTTCCCAATTCCTTTGTTTTCCTATGTGTCATTCAAGGTTAGTGAACCTTGTTAGTCATCAAATGACTAGTTCAAATTATTTGCTAGATTCTTTCTGGGAATTTTGGACGTTTGTTTGTTTAGGATAATTACTTTTCATTAAGCCTACAGCTAAGAGACTGCAATTGTGCTACATTAAGAATCAGTATGACACTTTTCTTTCAGAAGCTAAGTCTCGATTTCACTTTAAATCTCGTTTACAATCAATTGAACTGTAGTAAAGGCTTATCTTTATAGGTGCACAGTCTGATGTCTTGGTCCATTTTAAAGATTCCTCAATTGAATAAAGATCTTATACAGAGGCTGCCAAAATAAGCAGTATCAATAAACATCTTAAGTTGTAGACAAATATGGTGTTTAATTTACAAACATTTTGGAGAATAAAAAAGGTAGTAGTCGAACTGTTTCTGGAGAAACAATGTGTATCTTTCATTTACAAAGAGGTATACTAGATTGCCTAGGCGGTAAGTTAGATAAAGAATGTTGTGATGTCAATTTTTGCAATTTTTTTGACTAATCCTCTCACAATCTTTAATGTAACAATGACACTTTTTCTTTTTCTGCAAAATCCAGGTTAGGATATTTTCAGCGGAGAATGTCAGGGCAGAACTGCAGATGTGCATGCGCGACTATATTCGTGCATCGGTCGGCGTCAATGACAAGGGGAAGATATTAGTCCCCAAATTGCTACACACTTATGCGAAGGGTATTGTTGAAGATTCTTTACTTGTTGATTGGATCTCTCACCACCTTTCCCATGACCAGATCATGGCCATTCGCGACTCAGCTCTGCAGAAGCGACAGAGACTTCTCAGTGCCAGAAGCTTCACTGTTGTACCTTTTGATACCAAGTTTCGCTACCTTTTTTTGCAAGATGATACTATTGAGAATGGTACAAGTAGTGTTTTGAAGGGTTCTGCTTGAGCCGTTGCACCTTTTTTGTACATGTTTTGTATATGATTTGGCTTTAATCATGAGGCAGCATCAGAGTACATGGTTCCACATTTGCAATGCATACGTATTTTGTAATTGAAAAGTAACATTCTCTTTCTTTTCTTGTATTTTGATTTTTTTGGGTAGAATAACGAAAGGTAGGATAATAAAAAAAAGGGAGATAACGATGGAGATTTTTTTTTTTTCTTTTTTCCATGGTTGTAAATTACGGGCAACTGCAGTTAGTTGGGAAGCTATCTAACTTGTCCTAAACAGATTTTATTTATAAACTTTGCTTTCACTTTTGTGTTTATGATTTTCTCTCAATTCCACTTTCAGGGAGACCATGATATCTCTTTATTTGTTGAAGTTCTTGCATTCTGTACCTTGACTCGAATCCGATCTAACTGCATCTGGGACAACCCTAAAATTTGAAAATGATCTGAAATTGGAACCATGGTGTCCCGAAATTCGAAAAATAATTTGAAGCTGGTGAATTTGAAATTTGAAACTTTACCTGATCTGTCATAATTCGAGATCCAAACATGATCTGAAATTAAATTATTTAGAGTCTTGAATCATGTCCACTTATAGTAACATCGAGATCTGAAACACCAAGAAAACCATATACGTCTAAAAAAGAAAAAAAGAAAAATTAAACGGGGACGCAGGAATGCCATAAAAATACTGCCCGAATAAGAGAGAAAGGGAGAATGATGTCAAGTTGAAAAGTTGAATATGATTCTATTTAGTTGCACTTTGTTTTTTAGACATACTAGATAGTTGCACTTTGTTAGAAGTGGATTACTAACCGTCTTATGTATCATAGCCAATGTGTTTGCACGTGTAGGGATTGTGCTTTAGTAGCCCAAGCACAAAGAGAATTCCTTATTTGTACAATTTTTTTTTTCCTATCATGAATTTTTGTCGAGTCTCCTAATTTAGGCAATGCACCTTCCGTGGCACCAAATGTCTCTTGTGCTAACTCTCCCAGAAGTGTTTTACCTTCACAGCTTTGGTCACATCCTCACTATTTTTTTTGCCCCTTTTTGATATTTAACATTCATAATCACAACTCGCAAGCAAACTTATCAGTCCTTGTCCTAATAGAATCAGGGTCTATGAGGTCAGTAGCACGGTCAATCAAAAGTCAGTAATGTAATGCAACTCTTTTGCTTACAGCATTAGGTGTACGGGTAAAACTGAACCTGAATCAAGGTCAACCAGCATGACAACTTGAAGATGGCGCATCAGCTACAGTATCACTGATATGGATGCACTCTAGCACTCCTTATTAATCCCTGTACAGATATTAGGATATCCAATACGAATGGGTCTGATAGGAATCATCCGTATCGATACAGGAAAAGAGAAAACAAAGGCAGGTATATAGCCTTAAACCCCAGCCCACTCAGAGAAACAAGTCCCTAGTTCTCTCAGGTGGCACACCTCTATGATGTTTCAGCTTGGCTTCAGCCCCTCATTGCATCACAGGAGGAAAACATCAGAAGGTTTTTTTTACTTTTTTTTTTTTTTAAAAAAAAGGAACACAACAGATGCAAAATCTCTATCTATACCAAAACTTAATGAAACTACAGGTATTATAAGGAAAACTAAGCAAGGAGCAATCTCCCATTTAAACTAATTCAGTTAACGCATTCCAAACCAAAATTAGAAAGAAAAAATGTTTTCCTTCTTTTACGCTGCCTCACTCAGTCGTCGCCTGAACCCTCACTCTCAGATTGGGCCACACCTTTCCTATTTACGGACCCATTGACAACCTTACCTTTACCCTTCTTATTGTTCTTCTCCTCTTCCTCTTCATCCTCGCTATACTCACTCTCATAATCATCCAAATCCTCTTCTTCCTCCTCTTCCTCCTCCTCGATTCCTTCCTCAGCAACTGCCGCCGCTGGGCCCTCCTCCAATGCATATGAAGACCGTGTACCTGCACGGCTCCGCTTCATCACCTTCAACTTCACATTACTCCTGGTGTCACACCCAATCCAGGCATCACACAAGCAGTAAGAGGTGAGTGAATAAGTTCCTTCCCCAGGTGCTTGGAACTTGCCCATGATCAAGCGGGACCCACTCTTTACCTTTTCTATTGCTTCCCTGACAGCTTGGTTTATCTCCTTGACATTAACTCCAAGTGCCTCCTTTGTCTCCTGTATTGCCTTTGAGGCTGCAGTGATGGCAGTTGCCTCATCCATAAAGCTGACCTTCTGGGAGAGCCAAACAGAGTTTGCATTAGAATCAGCCAATAGGAGCCAAAAGTTTTCCTCCTTTTGGAATGGGAAGTAAGGAGCATGTGGATGGGCCCCAGTAAGACCATTGGCACGACGGACGGAGACCCAGGCATACATAGTCACGACATCACCTTCTTGGATTCCTTCTTCACCTTCAGTTTCACAAGTGACTTCAACCGTGACAGTAGGGATCATTTCAAGGACGAGTTCAACATCCTGTGTCTCAGCAGGGGAGAGCCCTGCTATCTGAGTTAGTAGCTCGGCCCGGTCTGATACACTCATTTCACGGAACTCTTGGAATGTGCGGATTTTCTACAATGTATGCCAACCAATAGGATTCAATTTTAAGAAATGAATTATGAATAAGACCGCAGAAAGAAAATGCGCAATATAATGATAAAAAGTTCAATGAGGACAGGGACGGAACCTTGCGGGAAATTTTCTTGATGGTTGATTCAGTAAAATGAGGGAGTTGCAGAAAAGCAGCACTTCCTTCAGAATTTGCTCCAACAGCTTTTCTTGCACTCAATGGAACTGCCTGTTTCACATATAAAAGATGGTTTTCGATCAATGCAGCAATCGAAAATGTCATTTTAATTACCAAAAAATATGTTACTAAAGAAGTCACAGACATGATGGATCAAAATAGGTACAGATAAAGTCTAGGACAGGATATCCTTAACCTCCAGACTGGTAAAAGAAAACTAAATATTTATTCATGCTCTAACAGTAAGCTCAATAGCCACAGGATATTAGGCTGTCTCAATTTCTAGGGAGGAAAATGGGAACTCAATTGTCATGTCCCTTTCTAGTTTTCATAGTAGTAACTAGTAAACCTTAAAACTAGGGCCTAGAGGATTTCCTGTGTAGACAATGACCAAGTCTTACATATACCCAATTACGGGACTAAAGTGGGTTTCGATCAGTGACAAATCATGATTTAGGTTCTAAATGAGATGATTTGCGACCTGAATAATGTTCTGAGAGAGTTCAATGACCCCAATTGCTGGCCTCAGCCACCCATGCCCATGAGCGTTGCGAGGCAAAACTGCCATCTGTACATATTAAGAAAAATAAAGAGTTAAATTTCACACAAAGAACAAAAAAAATTATAAAATTGTTTAAAAAGAACAGAACAAAGACAAACAATAATCTTTCAGACAGCATTATATACTTGCCAACTTAAAGCAACAGAGTGTATAGGTTGGTACTTAAGATAACAGTACAAGCCAATGCAAACTGGAAGGCCATTTCCTTTGTAATCTGGTATTTGAAACTACAGTACAAATAAGAATTAGGTTGTATTCTATGTCAGGTAATTACTTCAAAAAATGGCCACAAAGGCAAACATAAAGGGAAACTAATGGCATTCAGAGTTGTTAAGCCACACACGGTTCAAATGGGAAGCAGTATTTACTACTTGCCTTCATGAGTTCTTCAAGGAGACGAGGTGCAAGTTCTAGCATATGTTTGTAGTCCTTTAGCAAAGCTGGTGGCAGGTCTAATGATTCACGTGTTAGATGTGCTTGAATCAGCAACTCCATCTGTACAATATTGATATATTTTTAACTTGTCAGCACAGTATTAATCAAATAGAATGATTATCAGTCTTTCATTTTAATTTCCCCTTCACCTTTGACCTCACAAAATGTAACCTGATACTATTTGACTTGAGGCAGTATATTGGTTAAAAGGGATATAACACTGGCTATGAATTGATTACTTTCTGGCCTAATAAGAAGCAGACTTTTGGAGATGCACAACCTATAGCGTCAACCAATGAACAATTTATAATTAGAATAAAGGATCTAGAATAAGCCATCCTCTGAAAGTTCAGACAATAATGATAATAATACAATCAAATGCTTAAATACGCTTTGTTAAGAGGTACAATTCCCACAATATGCACACACGCGTGTCGCAAATCACTAAAATGGTGTCAAAGCTACCTGATAATCTCATAACACCAGTAAATGAAATCCTTTAAACAGGAAAATGGAAAATAAGGGAAAAAGGTATCCACCTTGACAAGAGGAGGGTGTTGCTTCCAAAACTTGGCTTGTTCTGTGCGAATGTTCTTCATGTCAAGATTTAACTCACTCCTAACAGCAACAAACAACTTTTGCAGGGGTTCTTCATCAGTCCGTCGTACAGGCATCTCCATGTACTCCTGTGCTTTGATAAACACTTCCATCACCTTGCTGTAGCATCAAAAGTCAAAAAGAAAAAGAATACCAATCATCTTAATAGGGACATTTGCAAAAATCAAATCTTAAATCATCAGGTAGACTCTAATTCAAGAATGAACCATAAACAATTATTAAAAACAGAATAGACATCCTGGAATTTAAAAACTTTAACTAATCATAGATATGTTAAGTGCTAATAATTTCATTATGTTTGGTGAGTAGTAGCTCAAGTATTAATAACACCATCAAGGAATGGATTTTAAAGTTTATTACTGCCTCACCATTCTTTAGCAAATTATATACACTGTCCTTCCAAGTTCAAACATTAATTTGCTCCTTTGGTAATTTATTAGATCCCATCAAGAACCATGATCAAACAATCCCATATATCTTGTGTCTAAAAGGACCACCTCTTAATTATTAATTATTTATTTAATGAAGGCATTTTTACATGGATACCAACATTAAGACACCTCAGAATAAAAATACTTATAATCACAGATGTGTACTTTGACAAATAAATCCAATATTCTATATCTTTTAGCAATTCATTGCATAAGTATTGAGTATCCAAATTTTATTTATTGCTATGGATGAATAATGAAACAACTTCCGATTGTGCAAGCAATGATAAACGGCCAACCTAAATTGTGCACATATACAAATTCAATTTACTTTTTGTAAAATTTCATCATGGGGTGCTCAGTAGTTAATACTTAAGTGTCATCCTGTTCCCAAAACTTGAGTAATTTCTGTAGTAAAGCCTTATTTTATTCAAATAAGGAACTTCTTTACAAGAATGTTGAGACATTTTCTTCTTTCCCATGTGATCTAATGAACAGGACCAAATTGATATAAAATAAAAGACTGAACTGAGGGACCTTGTTTGCAGTATGGGAGTGAAATGAGATGAGCTTAACATGGAGGGATCTTGTTTGCAATGTGGGACTAAAATGAGATGAGCTTAACATAAAGAGACCTTGTTTGATATTGAAGGTGCTCTGAATAGCAGGGTAAATAACAGTTTGAAACTTGGTGTACTTACTTTGGTGCCAAAGAAGGCTTGATACAATTGAAGTAGGTATATAAGGTATGGTGCATGACATAGTTCCCAGTATACTTTGATGACCTTGAGAGGTATATAACAGCAATCATAAGCGGAAGAAGGATACATATACCAACAATTCCTAGGAGTAGAATACCGCCAGATGCACCATCTATGTTCAACAAAAACTGTGGCAGTGCAATTCCCATTTGAAATCCCTGCTCAATTGTATACCCAACAAATAAAAATGTCATTTATTCCTGTTATGCAGGGATCAATGCCTAGCAATAAAAAATATGAGAACCAAATACAGGATCAAACAGGTAAGCACCGAACAATGATGCACCTGATAGAGTGGATGACTGTACAGTACAAGCACTAACATATAACAATTAAAACACTAAAGCTAGAGATGGTTCATCTAGTGTAAACATAGTGCTAAAATCTGATTAGAACATTCTCGGAACATCTATATATCCCAGCATCTCAACCTAATTATGTCTCGTAAAACAATGAAACAATAAAATACAATTACCTGGCGTCCATCTGGATGACCATACTTTTCATAGTTCTCACGAGAAATGGGGTCGGTTAAAGCCTGATAAGCCTTGGCAATGAACTCCACAAAATACTTATGCGCCTCTGCAACAACCCAGTAAGATATTTAATGTGTTGTGTAGAAAAAAAAAATAATGAGACGGAAGAAGTTAGTGCATTTAACCTGGATCTGGGTTCTTATCAGGATGATACAACACAGAAAGCCTGCGGTATGACTTCTTTATTTCCGTTTCTGATGCTCCCGGCTCAAGTCCAAGAATGCTAAAAGGCTCAAATGGTTGCGACTGATATACAATCCAGATGTTATGATTTAACGAGTTAGAAGAAATTTTGCAATCTTAATCCATCTTATACATATTAAGAGTAGGCTGATTACTGTTAATTCCGGTGCCATATGAAAAACATTCCAACTACTTTTATTTTACAGTTCTAAATGAAATTGATGAACAGTTTATGCGAATAACAAAAACTTTACTTTGTTTGCACTTGCTACGGTTGCATCGCTTGACAATTTTGACAATACCTTTCAAAATAACTACAAGTATTTCAAAACTAAATAATAAGTACAATGCATACTTGGATACAAGAACCTACGTATTAAATTTAGAGCAATCTGAGTATTGTTAGTGCCTCAAGGATTGTTAATCAGATCTTTGAAAAGTTCAAACCATTCAAGGTTAGGTAACACATGCCCCAGATTTTCTCGTTTTTTATAGGCATGATATGTGTCATACACGTCATGCCTACAGAGTTTCTGATTTTAGCCTTATTGACAATTATCAAGATCGCAAGTTCCAATTCTTTTTGTTTATTTGCAAAGTAACAATACTTCTTTGCAATATGTAGGTAGTCATAATTTGAAAAATGAAATATGTAACCCAGCATACATAACAATAGGTATAATTAACTTATAGATCCTGGGACATATACCTCGCGGCTTAAGAGCTTGATGTAGTATATCAGAACAAACATGACAACCCAGAGTAGCAAAACCGTCAGATTGGTACAAGTTGAGAAGTTTGATATCTACAATAAAACCAATGTTTTCACAAACAACATCCACAAGAATATTTTAGATAAATTAAACATACATCTACCAAGAAAGGCTACCCTCTTATAGATTGATTTGCGGTACTTCCCCGAGCGGGCACAATCAGAACATCTACAATGGATTGTCTTTTTCTTCTCAGTAACAGATCGAAAGAGCCGAAGAATGGTGTATGGCACCAAGGGAAGAGCTAGCATTGTTAAAATGAAAATAAGGAAGAGGGAGGTATTTTCGTCTGAATTTGCCATGGTAAATCTTCAATGATAACCTAAAAAATTGAGTACAAATTAACTTGTAAGTATGTAAATACTAGCAAAAAGAAAATAACAATGTTACCATCCCGCAAGATTCTGATAGGTTTTCAACAGGAACAATTAGGCCCTGATCATTTCATTAGAAAATTTTTGATCAAAATAGATGGATTTGATGTCATTTGGTCAGAATTTCCATGTTATTAGACCCCAAAGAAATCTCATGAAATCAATTCCAACAAAATGAAATGAAATGAAATCCCGCCTAAAAATCATCTCGATCATGGCCTAAGTGAATAAACACAAATTCATCACTAAAGCAGCCAACATTTGAAATTGGAACAGTTGTCATAAAATAATATGGCCCATGCTACACTATACCAGTATGCATTAATAAATTTTTTTTTGGCATTGACCTAAGTATGCATATCAAGTAATGGAGAAATTCTTCTAAATAAATCGTAAAATACATTGTAATGGCATTTGCTTCCAGCAGCCAAATCAACAAATAAAACCCAAAGCACAAGTTTTTTTTTTCAGTGAAAAAAATAAAATGCTGAATTAAACAGAAAAGACTTCAAAAGTGCAGAATTAATCGAGCAAGCAGGGACACGTCATGAAAGCTTAAATTCTTCATTTAATTTCTGCTCATATACAGCTTATAAGAGAAAAACCAAGTTTCCAAAACTAAAGAATGCAAAAAAAATTTCTGATCCCCAAAGCCAGATCTGAAATTCGACAGAGGAAGTCGCAACTGCAGCTTGGATCAGCAGAATAAGCAATACACGCAGAGAGAGAAAAACAATCAGGTAAACTTTAAATGAATCGAATTTAAAGCAGATCAAGAGCTAAACCCCTTGGTTTGTTGAAATTGCGGACTGAATATTGGAAAGAAGGGTGAGTAGTTACGGAATTACCTTCCCAAACAGATCCAGAGAGAAAAAGAGAGCAAGAGATATGGTTCGATAGGCGACACTGCGACAGAGCTGTGACGCAAGAAGCTGCGTCGGAGGCGGAGAGAGAGAGAGAGAGAGAGAGAGAGGAGAAGAGCCTTTAGCTCTGTCCGTTTCGATGTAGTCTGAAAGAGAGACGAAGAGGAAAGGAAAGCGTAACGCCAAACGAAAGAGAGATTGTGAAAGAGACGAGCGCCCATCGCTTGGGCCAGGAATTAGAAACAAAAGCCCAGTAAATGGCCCATAAATTAAGCGTATGACGTTTATACTAATTTCTGGGCCGTCATTTTTTAAATTTTTAGCCCGCGTATCTATTTCATTAGGTCCTCTTTCATGCTATTTTCAACGATTCAAACAACTTTCTCTATCCAGTTTTCCTTTTTTTTTAAAAAAAAATTAAACGATCCAAACAACTTGCAAGAAAATAAAAATAAATAAATAAATAAAATAAAACGATCTAAACACACCTGAGGAGTTCGGCTATGAGTTGTCTGGATTTGACCGGTGCCATTTGAGAACGCAGGCACAGTCTAATTTTGTTTTTTGTTTTTTTTTTTAAAAAAAAAATAGGAATATTAAAGTACAGACTAATTTTTTCGGTATGATTTGAGTCTTGATCAATCACTATTTTTTATTTTAAAGTAACGGTAGGATGTTAAGTTCATTTAAAAATTTTATACCACAGAAAATTTCAAAAAAAAAAAAAAACATCAATATGTTTATGTTTACTATATGTTTTGTTAAATAATTTTACAAAAAATGTTTGTGATAGATTGTAGAACTATATTCTGTTCTAGATTTTTTCTACAATGAATTTTGACGACTGCGAGGGTTATTTTCACACCATCATTACGCCTCTTATTCGATATAATATAGTCATTAATTTTAGCAAATTGTCAATGCGAGGTAAAAGTTCAATTAGAGGGTAGATTTGGTCGCTCATCTAAAATTTGAACTCGAGGTTGTCATTGTGAACCCGAATTTCATTTTTCACACAAAATTTTTAAAAGTCTTACCAATCATCATTAGAACTCCTTCATAAATCATAACACTGCTCTTTCACTATCTCAATTTAGACTTCCAAATAGCATTACTTTTTAATTTATCGTTTTTTTTTATAATCTACTTTCTTATTTATCAGACGTAGCTGTAGAAGTACTCAACGGCTGTTAAGGTGTTAAGTTGAAAATACGGCTGATAACATCAGCATTAATGCTGCGAGTTGTTGAAAGGAATCTTTAGGAATACGTGCAAAGGATAATGTCAGAATTTAATGCAGTCAACGGATAAAAATCATTGAAAGAAATTCATAAAACATGGCTGGCACTTTCTCATTGGCTCATCATCTCTTGCAGAATTCATCTGTTTCTCTCTCTGTTTTGTTTTTTAAAGTCATCTGCTGCCCCAATTTTGAAATAATAAAAAAGGTCTTTCTCCAATTTAATAATATACACTCGCCCTCATGAAATATATATTCCGACTAAATCTACTGATTTATTTTCTATCAATCACCCTTTGAAACTCTTTCTTGATAATCTGTCACTTTCTCTCGTTTCAATTGGTAGTAGGTAAAAGGAGGTGAAATCACAGTATTTATTTATCTCTCTTTTTTTTCATAAAACCCCTTCAATTGTTGATTTAGTGACAATAATATATCCAAAATAATGGTCAGGATTCTGTTGTCGACACGCTTGCTTCACTTCCAATTTCACTTACTTTCAATTAAGTCTACGTCACAAAAGATAGTCAAAAGTGCACGAGGAAATAAACGAACTAGCTAGCTAGTTAGGAAGATTAAATTAAAAAAAAAACCTTTCAAACTGTACTGGTTTACATTTCATTATCAATAAATAAATTTGGGGAGGAATGCGGAAGGCGTGAGTTACTGTAGTTAGTACAGTAACTCGTGCGGATTTTCTGTGGAGTATGATTTTTGTCTAGATTTTTTGTGGCAGCTTCCGTATAATATTTCAATAGTATTCTGAATTTTTATGGCATTTTTTATATAGTGTTCTGAATTTCGTAAAAAAAATTATATGTACGATGTTCGTTCTATAGTTATCGATATTGACCACACGGTCTCTCATTTTTCATTAAGAAATCATTTAATAACATATTCGTATAGAAATGAATCGCGCAACGCACGAGATTAGCACTAGTAAATAATCATAATGGAACATTTTACCTGCATGCTACGAACTTGCTAAACCAACCATTCATTATTATTTTTTATTAATACATTAAATATAGCTCTTGAAACAAAAGATCTAGAAATGGATCTAAACCAACAGATAAGAAGACTTGAGCATAAGATTAGAGTGCATGACTAAAGCTTTTAAAATATCACGATAATCATTAGCAACCATAAAAAGGAAAAATATTATAATTTGTTGGTGTTGGGGCTCTGGCCTCTGGGGCTCGACTTACAATATATTAATAAGACAAGTGTACGAGAACCACATGATACAGCTTCCAATAGAGTTGGAATAACGTCTACATACAAACTTACAAATAAATCGAATTGAAATCCTTAAGCTAATTTAAAAGGAAATGTTGAAGATAAGGAGAACAATATATCAAAAAAAAAGGAGAACAATCAATATATATATATATCAAGAGAAATCCTAAAATCAAAGCTATATGGACGGAGACTTTCGTCAAAACCGACCTTATTTTAAATTAGAATTTTCAATGTGATTTTCATATTGAAATCTCTATATCGGTCGAATTTTATATATTTTTTAAAATTTTAAATTTTTTTAGAAATTTTAGAAAATTCTTGACCTAATTTGTTCTGAACCATAGAATAACAATTTTAAAAAAAAATTAATTTTAAAAAAATATATAAAATTTATTAGTAAAAAGATTTTAATATGAAATACACACTTAACAATTTGGATTGTTTATTTGAGTCTTTGAATTTGATTTGACTTAGCGATCCATCAAATCGCTTTAACAACAAACTGTACATATCAATTTGCTTGCAATATTTGTCCCAAGTACAGGTATTGGTCAGAGAGCTCTCGCAAATTTTCCAAGTTGTCAAACTGACAGTGACAGCGAAGAGAGCAATTTTAAGCATATTGTTCGCCCATACCAATGATTCTTTCGGCACATAAAGGGTGCTTGGGATGTGTGTAACAAGACTCTCATTTTGTTATTATAGATTTATAGTCGTCAATCGTCATTATAACAATTTAGAATTATATAATCAATTAATTGATTTGAATTTTAATTAAGATCAACATAAAAGCTTAAATTTGAAAGTCGATCCCGTTAAAGGTCATTTTGAGATTATAAACAATATTTTCTACACTGGTTGAGTAGGATTTTATTTAACTTCTTTTACAAAATCCATATACATTTTTTTTTGTCACGTTAATTAAATTGTAATTCATACCTAATTAATTTAGTAAAGTGTGAAGGCAATCTTTGTAAGTAGGAGAGTAATAGACTTCTAACGTCCAACCATTTAGCTAGGCTTCTGCTATTTACTTACGCAAGGTTGATAAACAGCTTATAACATTTAAACATGCTAATCTAGTAATCTATTTGTATTAGTTCAGACCGAGGAATCAACCACGAGTTAACTATATATATATTTGTGAAAGTAAAAGGAAAAATGCGGATTGTAGGCTAATTTTTGGCGATTGTAGTTAGCGTGTCATCTTGCAGTATAAGCGACTTAAAAAAATGTACCCTCCATGTTAGATAATTTAACAGCATACGTCCTTTTGACTTTGGATATACCTTCTCTGATTAAAAAAATGAAGTTAACAGTGTTCGTTGATTTCAAAAGTCTAGAAAAGTAAGTCGTGTTCTACTCCGTAGAAATGAAGTAATGAAGACATGAATATATTGAAAACTCGAAAGGGCCTTCTTGATGCTTCTATAAATTACACCGATCATCAAATTAGTTGATGTTCTGGATTTAACATGCATGCATATTTTACAGTAAGAATATCCGAATTTATCATTTAACATGCTAGTCACATTCAATTATTTAATAACGCAGTCGAAAGTTCAAAATTTTAAAAAATTGACAAAAATAACAACGCAAAGGACCTTACAACATAATGCAAAATCTGTAGTTATTAGTTAATTTACAATTTTACATTGACATGTGTGTCCGAATGGATTGCCAACTAGTTATTGATATAAAAAATAAAGATGGCTGAGCGGGCCATCACCAAAAAAAAAAAAAAAAAGTTAGAAAGTCAAAAAATGAAGAAACTAATATTTTAAGATGCATTATTTTTTGTTACTAGATCAAGAGTTGGTAGTTCTTGTTTTAAAATGAATCAAAGTCTCTCGTCGGAATTTGATGGAAAATCTTTTTTCTCTCTCAGAAGCATGGCATCTTTGCCTCTTGTTGCTTCACAAAATCTTGTAAAGCCCGTGGAAAAATTAAATACTCCTCAACATAAATAATTATTTTTCCCTTATTCGTAGTGCTCACTGAAGATCCGTCACCACTGGTACAGATCTTCCCTCGTTTGGAAGAATTATGATTCAAGCAAAGTGAAAGCAATCAGTTGTCAATTGTCATCGATAGAGAAGAATAGTTATGAATTATATATATATATATATATATAGAGAGAGAGAATGGATATAGAACACTAATGTGTATGGATCGTCCCCGTACACATGAGTCGTTTTTCGAGATCCAAAATTCAAACGGCCGATCCGAACCGTTCAAGTTGTTCTCCATATTGAAAAACCCTCGGAGACCAAATTTTACATTTTTTCAAATTTTTTTACTATATATTATGATATTTTCAAAAAACACTACAATTGGAGTAGTTCATGCCCTCCAATTTGAAAATATCATAATATATAGTAAAAAAATTCGAAAAAATGTAAAATTTGGTCTCCGAGGGTTTTTCAATATGGAGAACAACTTGAACGGTTCGGATTGGCCGTTTGAATTTTGGATCTCGAAAAACGACTCATGTGTACGGGGACGACCCGTACACATCAGTGTATTTTATCCATTCACTATATATATATATATATATATATATATATATATATATATATATATTTCATATATGAACCATGGTTCACAATAGATATTATATATATATAGAGAGAGAGAGAGAGAAAACATATGGTGCATACTAATGTACGTGCATACTAATTCAAATTTTTTGATCTACTTCAAAATGATCGGTTCAAACCGTCCAATATGATTTCGCTATTATACTATCCTTGTTGACAAAATTTTATATTTTTTTGAATTTTTTTACTATTTTTTATAATTTTTGAAAATCACTAATCTCACTTTTTTTTCTGAAACGTTAAAAATAGCAGTTTTTAAAAATCCGAAAAAAATACTTAAAAATTTCGAAAAAATATAAAATTTAGTCGGCAAGAAGATTTCAATAGGAAGATCATATTAGACGGTTTGGATCGGTCATTTTGAAGCAGATCGAAGAGTTCGGATCGGTATGCATCGAAGCTCCGGTACATTAGTATGCACCATATGTTTTCTCTATATACATTAGCTACGGTGAGTCGCGATCAAAACTCCTAGATCTAGTTCAAAATGATCGATCAAAACCGTCCAATATGATCTCCCTATTGGAATCTCCATGCAGATCAAATTTTTCATTTTTTTCGAAATTTTTAAGTATTTTTTTCGGATTTTTAAAAACTGCTGTTTTTTGAATGGTTCAGAACTAATTAGATTAACGATTTTCTAAAATTTTAAAAAAATACTTTAAAATTTTGAAAAAATAAAAAATTTGGTCTGCATGGAGATTTCAATAGGGAGATCATATTGGACGGTTTGGATCGGTCATTTTGAACTAGATCTAGGAGTTTTGATCGCGACTCACCGTAGCTAAACTATATATATATAGAGGATGGATATAGAACACTGATGTGTACGGATCGTCCCCGTACACATGAGTCGTTTTTCGAGATCCAAAATTCAAACGGCCGATCCGAACCGTTCAAGTTGTTCTCCATATTGAAAAACCCTCGGAGACCAAATTTTATATTTTTTCTAATTTTTTTACTATATATTATGATATTTTCAAATTGGAGGGCCTGAAATACTCCAATTGTAGTGTTTTTTGAAAATATCATAATATATAGTAAAAAAAATTGAAAAAAATGTAAAATTTGGTCTCCAAGGGTTTTTCAATATGAAGAACAACTTGAACGGTTCGGATCGGCCGTTTGAATTTTGGATCTCGAAAAATGACTCATGTGTACGGAGACGATCCGTACACATTAGTGTTCTATATCCATTCTCTCTCTCTCTCTATATATATATATATAAATGCATGTTCTATTGTTGCCTATTCTGTAGTTTTTTTTTTTTTGGAACAAACTTATTATGTTGAGTTTGCGATATGAATGTTGTAATATTAGTTTTTACATTTTTTTTTATATACAGAACTTGTGGTATTTTCATCTACGGTCTCTACCTCAACAATCAACATTGTAAAAAACTAGCTTTGTACTCGCGCTTCGCGCGATGAAGGCGAGTTTGACATGTAATTATTAGAACTTAGAAGTGATAGAATTATAAATGAATCATTTGAATAAATACTAAACTACCTTTCAATATATGTAGATGTTTAAGAAATACCTTTCAATTTATCTATAGGATTTAGTTATGTCACATTTTCTGTTTTGGAGTGTTCTTGCCTTGACTCATATTAGATATGTAATTATTAATTTACTATTAATAATAATATATTTTTACCAAGTTTAGTATGCAAAAAAAATGAAACAATAAAGGACACAAATTTAAATTTAAACAAAATTTATAGAATTAGATGTGTATTATTTTATTTTTATTTTTCTAAAATAGAGATTACATTTGATTTCATTTGCAATATACAATCAACACATACCAGAAGTATGATTAATAATAATAATAATAATAATAATAATAATAATAATAATAATAACAAAACAAATGACATGTGTTAAAAAAATGACCAATTTCAAATTAAATGTCGGGATTATCAAAATAGAGTTATAATGTAAGGAAAATTATAGATTTGTTAACAATATAATTAATTTTTTTATTTTAATGTCTAAAGTTTGTATAAATTATTTTTATGTTTTAATTTTATAACTTCAATTTTGGATTTAAAAATTGGCACCTTGAAAACAGAAAAATAGAAAAAAAAAAGTATTTAAATTCTAATCCAAGTTAGCAGTAGTTTTGTTTCACATATAGTATTTATAATTCCTTTTTTTTACCATAGCACCGAACTGAAAAATTTTAAATTGATATTTTTTTATTCCTATTAGAGAACGGTTGAATTCATATACAACATACTAATATGAAAAGTTGAAAACTTTTAATTACTACTAATTTACCTCATAGTTTCAAAATCTAACAATTAGAAAATTTAATCCATGCATGTACCGTACATATGGGGAAATTTTTTTTCTAAGCTAATGTTACTTTGATTTAACTTTATGTATATTCATATGTATAGTTTTTTGTGTTGCTAATACAAAAAATAGACATATGAGGGTGATTTACATGTAATAGTATGGGTGTTCTTCACAAACAATCTGAAGAGAATCCACATGGGTTGCCATTTTTTATAAATTTATTTCTTGTAGATGATCCCGTGTAGATTTTCGCGTTGCTTGTTTGAAGAGACTAATAACATGGGAGTTCGTCACAAAAAATCCGAAGAATATTCACATGGCTATTTTTTTAATTCTTTTTTCTGTATATGATTGCATGTAGATCTTCATGTTGCTTGTTGAAAGAGACCATTATAAATTTATAGTACATTTGTTGGACAAAAATATATGCAAATAGACCATATAAAATCCAAAGAAGGAAATGAGTTACCATAGAAAATGCCCTCATATTGTATACTACTAGCTACATTTTTGCGCTTCGGGGGATTAATTTTCTATATATATTTTAAAAAATATATAAAAATATAAAATAGAAAATAATCACTGGAACTTTTATAATATTTTAAGAACATTTATAAACTTTGATGAAAAATAATTTTAGAAGGTTTGTAAATAATTAAATAAAAGAACTAAAATCTTGAATGAGTTGGTTAAAAAATGTAAATTTTATTTCCTATGAGATTTAATATATTTTGAAGGTGTTGATTAAATTAGATCTATCATTCAAAAACATATGATAAATAAACCCATGATGTACAAATGGGTTTGTGCAAAATCATGCACCATAGCATTACATACATAGTATACATAGCATTAAATAATAAGATCTATGTGATTTTACAATAGAATAACAAATAATAAATAAATTATAAAAATTATTTGATTAGGAAAGATATGAAGGAGCCATGTGATTTTACAATAGAATAACAAATAGCTTGAGTAGAATAGAGTTTTTTATAAAATAAAATTTATTTAAAACAAATTTCAAGATCTTCATATGGCATTCACAAAAAAAAAATAAAAATAAAAATAAGTGGCCAACCACGTGAAAAGAAGGAAAATGAAGGGGAAAAATCACATGGATGAAGTGGGACCCACCCAAGTAATATTAAATGGGGCAAAAAAATATAAAACCTTTAAATATAAAATTGAATGGATGATGACATCACCAAAACACTGTAGAAAACATACCTCAAATTGGAGTATTTTTTGATGATTGATGATTTTTGATTTGATGATTTAAAAAAAATAATAATAAAGGGTATGACTTTATCTCAAGAAATTTACCACCGAAAAAAGGGAGAAAACGGCATAAAATAATTAAAGCTGTCCCTTTCTATCGTATGAAGACAAACAGAAATCAAAAGACAATCTTATCTAAAGAGCAGCTAAGAGCTAACCAATGCAGCCGCCAAAAAAAGAAAAAAGAGTATATATAACACAAAAAAAAAGATATACGATGAGTCACTGAAAAAATTGTACGGCAATAAATTAAAAGCTGCAGTCTATTATAAGCTTTGGCCAATGGGAGGTATCTGGCCGAACTCGCATCCTCTACCGCGTGGCTAGGGCTGCAGTTTTTTTCCCACCATCTGATGGATGATGAGTACCCCGAAAATTATACCAAATTGATAGACCCGAAAAAAATGAACCGTCGGGATCAGATCGAATGGCTCGGATCAAAATGCTGCCAGCAGGGCTGTCAATGGGTACGGTACGGTATGGTAGAAGGTATTTTCATACCCGCACCCGTTAAAATTTTCTTTACCCGTACCCTACCCGCATCCGTTAAAAAATGACTTTACTCGCACCCTACCCGTACCCGTTAAGAATTAACGGTAAGGGTACGGTAACAGTACATAATAGATAATAATAATATTATTAATTTAATAAAAAATATATAATGTTCTAAATAAATAATATTAAATAAATATATGGATAAAGTATAACATTAGATAATACTTTAGATATAAAAAAATATCATGAAATTTATTCCCATATCAATAGAATTCAAAGAAATCTATATAACTAATTATAAATTATAATATAATAGATTACAAATTAATTTTTTCATCAACGTTAATTAATTTGAATGAAGATGGAAAATAATAACATATTTATGAAATATGCTAATAACATGATTATATATACATATATTTTTTTGTAAAATTTTACCCGTTAGATAATGGGTACGAAATAGCCCTTATCTTTACCCGTACCCAATAAGTTAACGAAAATTTTTCTTTACCCGTACCCATACCCGTTAGTCTAACGAAAATAAAACCTTACCCATACCCGCCTTATCGAATGCGATACGGGTAGGGTAAGCGGGTAAACGGGTTTCATTGACAGCCCTAGCTGCCAGCAGCGCGCGGCAGAGGATACGATTCCTACGGAACAGAGCTTTGATTTGACTACGGATTTAAAGAAAAACAATTTTAAATTAGATATATCAAAGATTTTTATGTGGATTTCGGTTTCGATTTCTAAGCAGGATACAAGCGTCTTTTAAGTTTTAAGGACTCTACAATTTTCCAACGTCCTTAGACAATTATGAACGCTAGCAATTTAGCAATTCTTTATTCGGGTCATTTTGTCCTCATCTGAACTCTATGTATATTACTTTAATTCTATCAAAAATATGTTTCACACATTCATCTGCTGTTAGTTTTTTTTTTTGTGTTGAGATACAAAAATATTTTAAATTTGTTTATTTTCGCGTTGAGATACAAAAATATTTTAAATTAGTTTTTTTTTTTGCGTTGCGATACAAAAAAAATTTGAAATTAGTTTTTTTTTTTTTTACTGAAACTGCTTTGTTAGAGTAGAATGTTATTTATAACTTTTGTCTCTCTCCAATAAAAAAAAAGAATTTTAAAATTAATACATTTTATGAACATCTAACATGTTGAGAGAATCCTTTTAAGTATTTTGGGGCGTTTGGATCATCTAAGAATAAAATTAGGATTAATTATTTGGATTAAAGAATATTATTCCTAAACAATCAAGAATAAGTTTAGAAATTATTAATCCTAATTTTATTCTTAAATGATCCAAACGCATCCTTTGAAATTAAAAAAAAAACGTATAATTGTTATTTTTGCATGCCCAAAACGAGAATATTTTGATATCAAGTTAAAGTTTGTGAAGCCTAACTTCTGTAAAGTTTATGATCAGCAAAATCAAACTCTGAATAATAAAACAAAAAAGCTATAATCTAAATAAAAAATATTTTGCAGTTTACCATATCAATCAACCAAAGTCAGATATATCTGTTTGTTAATGAAATTTAAGGGTCGACTGAGTTAGACAGCTTATTTTATATCCTAATCTGCAAAATATCCTTCAAATATTGTCTACCGTTAATTTGCTTATACCTACTAGTCGGTCGTTAGGACCATTTTTAATTTACAACACAGTTTCAACGTTGTCCTCATAACTTTTTCTTAATGCATATACCTAGCACGACGCATTAAGTACTGGGTGCATTTTAGCAAATTGCAAGGTGCGATATTGTACAGTGCATTTTAGCAAATGTCCTGCCGGCCGCATAAATTTATTTAGAAATAGATGTTTACTCTTCGAGTACATCGATGTTTATTATTATCCGAAATAAAATAAGCAGCTCTGTGTGTGTGTATATATATATATATATTTATTTATTTATTTATTTTTAATCTAGTCTGTCCGGCTTTTGTACTGTTGTGTAGACCTACACAACAGCTGTGGCATGTCCAAAATAATTAAAAAAAAATAGATTTGTGATATGGTAACGGTTTGATAATTGATAGCGAAGGGCAAATACTAAAAAACAGATTATCACCATGTTATAATTTTGTCTAATTAATTAATTGGGTGTGGTTATTCCCCACTAATGATTACATTGGGAACATTGCTTCAAAAGCGAAAAATAATCAGGAGGAATGAACTGATCATATTAAAACATGTGCGTTACATATATTAAATGATAAGTTATATATAATCCAGTTCATGGTGCAGAGGTGCTTTGTATATTCCTCTCACATAATGTCTAGAGGATCTGAATATCAAGCACCCTCCTAAAGAAGTTAATTAGTTAATTATGTTCTACACTAATGATATTCATAACACAAACTAGTTGACCATTAAATGATAATAATCTGTAGTATCGTAATTTTGATTCGTATATTCTCAGTCAAACTATCAATTGTATTGATTATGATAAAAGGAACATTTGCTTGCTATTATTCTAGAAGTGTGTATTCTAATTAACAATGCCGATAATAATACTAATTATTTGGTAGGTAGATAGTAGGACAAAATACACGTAGTACTATAAAATAGTAGTGTTTGTATGTGTTGTTTAATCTGTCAGTCCCGCTCAGATAATAGATATATCAGTACCTCATTAGAGCAATTAATCTCTATTTTCATAATTAACAGTTTGTTTTTTCAATAAGATTTTCTTACGAGATATAAAAAATATATTTGCATTTTTCTCTTTAATTATAAAAGCATAACATTTTTTGACGACAGGACTGTACATAAACGTGTAATGTATCGACCATCCCAACTATTTGCTCAAAAGACATTAAGGTGAGACGTGAGACCTAAGGTGGCAATTGGAGGGGTTAGATTTTGATCGAACTTCGAAATAGTTACAGAGTTTGGCGAATCGAATTACAAATCACCCGGTTTGGATTTATTTACTCTCAGGGTTGGATTACATTACCAGTCGTCGAGTTATATATTTTTCTTATAGATTTTCAAGTATTTTGGGTTCAGGTCAAGTTGTGTTTCAAGTCCTTTAGGCTATGCTCCAGGAAAGCAATTTGCGGGGAAAGGAACGGGAAGTTAGGCCATTTACTCGCTCCAGAGGAATGAAAATAAGAGAGGAGAGTTCAATAAAGTAAACAAACTTCCATTACAGCCACGTTTTTTGTTACCTCCGATTTGGAGTGTACCAAGAGTAAGACCGGTTAAATTACGTAAATGCCCCTGGACAAAGTTAGCGTTCAAAAAAAATTAACACTGCCACAAGGGTATAATAGTCAAAGTAAATACTTACTCCATGTTCCCTTCCTCTCCTTTTTTATGGTCATGGAGCATGTAAAATTTTTATCTTTCCTACCTTCCTCTCCATCCCTTGCCATTCCTGAACTTTCCATTCCTTTATACAGGTGCTCTGGAGCATAGCCTTAGTTTCGGGTTAGTCGGATCGGATCTTAAGTCATCCATCTTTTATATTAATCTTAAATTTTAAGTAATTCGGATTCGGATTGTCCAGTTCAGAATCCAAACATCTCAGACCAGATACCAATCGACCTGACTTTTTAAAAGTAATAAATCTGATCACCTTCGAATGTGAATCAGATCAGGAGGACCAGAATAAGCTTTGTCACTTCTAGGAGAGGCAAAGCTCATCCTATTCGTATGTGATACAGTTACCGATCTATTCTTATTGAAATCAAGTTTTAAACCCTTACTAAGTACTATAATGTTGATTATGTTGTACTAGTTGTATCAATCTCCTGTTGGTAAAGTTACAGTGTTAGACACAACCCTGAAGCACTGAAGCCCTTTTGTGAGAAACTGAGAATACATACATAAATTCCCACATAAATCTCCATTAAGATTTCTCCACTGTTTTTATCCTACTTTAGCCCCTTCATTATTTATAATCAAGCACCAAGTACATCAGTTATACAATGAAACCTGAGTATTGATTGCAGAAAATCCTGAGGGGGAAAGGATGGAGGAATTAAAGTATTGAGCAAGTTGAAACTTAATTGGTCCAGTGGTCACCTTCAAACAAAAGAAATGCTTTCTTTTGAGAATTCCACACGCTACTACTAAATTTATATGCAGCCAAGCTTTGACTCCCCATTTCCAAACTTCCATTCTGATTCCTTGAATGCTTATAACTACCGTGAATGAGAATATAACTTACTACTGTAACACTAGGAAGTAATAACACATTTTACTACTGTAACACTAATTAACACATAGCCTTCACAAAATGTCACATCTTCCCTGCGAAATAAGTAAAATATGAAAGACAACCCCACTGCAATGTTCCTATTTGCTAAACCCCCCCCCCTTTTTTTTTTTTTATCCCTGTGTGTTAATTAGTATTTTCGTCCAAAGGGGCGGAACCAAGTGGAAGCCAAAGTGCACTTGGCACATTCCAATTTTTCAAAATGACTCTTATTAATTTAAAAATTATATACTAATTCTTCTAAAATTTTGAAAAATTCTTATTATGCACACCCTAAAAACTCAAAAAAATTCATACAATAATTTTTCGCCTACTCCATTTGAGAATCCTGGTTCCGCACCCGCGTCCAATAATTAAAAAAAAATACAAACAGTTCGATAGTCTTTATCAACTATAATCTTTCCCCTGTTAATGTCTCTCTTGTCCTCTCAATTAGGATTTTAAATTGAGATTGATTTTTGCAGAGAAAAATAAATATAAATATAAAAGAATCGTCTACAATCCTTCAATAGGAAAAGATCAACATAAAGTTTGGAAGTTTTGTAAGTTGATAAGGATAATATATTGGTAGTTTTATAGGATTGTCCACGAAATTTTTTTACATTTTTAAAGGGTAAATCGCATATTTCACGTTTTATCGGGGTCCATAGGGTTTTTAAAACAAGTTTGATGTTCTGTCCAGTAAATTTTACACATATCAACTGGACTCTTCAGTATTCAACAGAATTGAAAAGCGATGAGAAGCTTTTGTTTACTATTCTTGAGCAATAAATTGAAGAGAACATGCTCCGACGATTCTCTATAGGGTCTCATTATCCCATGAATATTCTTGCCTCTACTGAATACGCTGCATTCTTGTGCAACTTGGTATGCATCTCCTTCTATTACTTAATTATAAATTAACATTTAATCATAATTAATTTATCACATAAGCATTTCACATGTACATTAACATATAATTAAACGTTCAAGTTGATCCAGAATATAATTTGGTTGGTCAAATATCAAATGTCATTAGGGCCACATCACTGTTATCAAAACATATCATTAATGATCAGATAAATTTGACTATCGCGAACATTAAATATTGCATCCGTTTCTATGTTATATACTTATGCTTCTCTTCTTCCTAATAGTTCACCTGTGTTAGAGATGATGTGCCAAAAATCAGCCAAGGTGCAAACGAGCTATATATGTTAACAGCAGTTAAAAAAAAAAGGAATAAGAACAGAAAGCCATGCAAGACACAGAAGCATTCAATATTAATTTACACAATTCCTCATAATTTAATCCTTTTCCTTTCTTTGCCTCATCATGACTTGGAAGCATCCATTTTTAATTACTTCCTCTCTCTCTCTATACCCTCACTCTCTCCAACCCCCCAAAATATTCTCAACCACCTCTCTCCGCCCACCCTCTCTCTCTCTATATCTCTCTCATAAATGCCTTTTTGGCAAGGAACAAGATAAAAGTGATCTTGGTCCCATTTTTGCATAACTTGTCTCCATGCTATTACTAAAATCATGATACTCACCAATGGAACGACCAAAGCCATCTTTCTAATCCTAGCCCTTCTCTCTGTATCTCATCCCAATACAGCATGCACAGATCAAGAGAGACAAACCCTCCTATCCTTCCTTAGTAGTCTATCAACTCCTATTCAGTCATGGAATGCTACGGGTGAATCAGACTGCTGCAAATGGGAAGGCATCAGTTGCAACTCTTTTAGTTTTATAACTCAAATTTCCTTACCAAGTAAAGGCCTAACCGGAGAAATCTCACCATTTCTAACCAATTTAACGCAACTCTCTTACCTCAACCTGTCAAGTAATTTTCTCTCTGGCTCACTACCAGTTGAACTGCTTTCTCTTTCTACAAGCTTAGTAGTTCTTGATGTCAGTTTTAATAAACTGTCTGGCCCAATACCAGGTTTCCAAAATCCAGTCATTCAGGTATTAAACATATCTAGCAATTTCTTTACTGGGTTGCTACCCATTATCAATGCAACATCTCTAGCATCGCTGAATGCAACAAATAACAGCTTGTCAGGTTCAATACCTGACTATCTATGTGCCAATTCACTTTCTCTCGCATCACTATCCATCTCTTACAACAAATTCAGTGGCAAGATTTCACCAGGATTGGGAAATTGCACAGCATTAAGGGAGTTTTATGCTGCGTCCAATAATCTAACAGGGTCCTTACCCAATGAACTGTTTGAGCTTGCCTCACTACAACACCTATGTCTCTCAACCAATAGGATTCATGGATCTCTAAATGGAGCTCTAATTGCACAGTTACAAAATTTGGTTACCCTTGATCTGGGCCTAAATTTTCTTACTGGGTCCATACCTGAATCAATTGGCAAGCTTAACAAGCTACATTATCTCCATCTGAACAACAATAATCTAAGTGGAACATTACCATCAGCAATTGTAAACTGCACCGAGCTCAGGCAACTCAATTTACGGGAAAACAACTTGACTGGAAACCTCCAGTCATTCAACTTCACTCAACTCTCCAATCTACAGCTCCTCGACTTGTTCAATAACAGCTTCACAGGTGAAATACCAGAGACCATCTACACTTGCAAGAATCTCTATGCAGTACGCGTTTCCAGCAATAATCTGACTGGTCAGATCTCGCAAGCCATGGTAAACTTAAAGGCACTATCTTTCCTGTCTGTGTCTGGGAATCCTTTTGTAAACATAACTGGTGCACTTCAAATCTTCAGTAACTGCAAGAACCTGACAGCATTGTTAATGTCACGTAGTTTTATCGGTGAAGCTGCTCCAATTGAGCCCACTTGGGAAAACGGGTTTGAAAATATTCAGATTTTTAGCATGGGATACAGCAATTTAACTGGTACAATTCCCTCTTGGATATCCAAAATGACTAAACTGGAAGTTCTAGATCTTTCCAGCAACCAGTTCACTGGACAGATACCAGCTTGGCTTGGCAGCCTCTCTAGTCTCTTTTATCTTGACTTATCCCACAATCATTTGTCAGGCAAAATCCCCCAATCAATTACCCATTTGCCATTATTGGATTCAGTCCATAAAATAAAGCAATTGGATCCAGGTTATCTCGAATTACCCCTTTACCGTAAACCATATAATGGGAGTAGACAGCAATACAAACAACTGACAGCTTTGCCTCCTACAATAAACCTAGGAAATAATGAATTGAATGGTACAATACCAGAAGAGATCGGACGTCTGATAATGCTCCTTGTGTTGGATCTCAGCCAGAACAACATATCAGGTCCCTTACCTGACTCGATAGGAAATCTCACAAACCTAGAAACTCTGGATCTATCAAGTAACAACCTATCAGGTATAATACCTGCTTCCTTGGGACAGCTCCATTTCCTCTCAGCATTTAGTGTTGCATTTAATAATTTATCTGGTCCCATTCCAACTGGAGGTCAGTTCAACACATTCTCTAACTCAAGTTATGAAGGAAACTCTAATTTGTGTGGACCTGTGGTAATGCGAAAATGTAGCGACCACTCTAATGGAGGTAACAAAGCACCTGTTACCGCAAAAAGGTTTAATAAAAAGACAGTAATAGCAGTTGTACTTGGCATTTTCTTTAGTGTAGCCGCAGTAGTTCTCTTACTGGGATACTGCTTCACCTGCAGCAGAAGTGATAAGCATAAATTAAATGATGGTAAAATGGGATTACCAGTGAGCTCTTTTAACTCATTCACAGAGGTCCAGTTTGACTCAATCAAAGACGCCGACCTAGTCATGGTGAAGGGAGAAACAGGCATTACCTTACAGGACATTCTAAATGCAACCAACAACTTTGACCAGTCAAGCATAGTCGGATGTGGTGGTTTTGGCTTAGTTTACAAAGCTGAACTGGAAACTGGAGCCAAATTGGCAATAAAACGATTATCTGGCAACTCTTGGCTAATGGAGAGAGAGTTCAAGGCTGAGGTAGAAGCTCTGTCTGTAGCACAACACGAAAATCTCGTACCCCTAAAAGGATATTGCATCCAAGGTAACCTAAGACTTCTAATCTATTCCTACATGGAAAATGGTAGCTTGGATGATTGGCTGCATGACCAGGGGGCCCATGTATCAGACTCAGACTCAAACTTCAACTGTCAGCTTGATTGGCCAACTAGACTAAGAATTGCACAGGGGGCTAGTCGGGGCTTGTCATACATACATGAAGTGTGTAGGCCTCATATAGTTCATAGAGATATTAAATCTAGCAACATTTTATTGGATGAAAAATTTGAGGCGCGTGTGGCAGATTTCGGTTTAGCAAGACTAATACATCCATACATGACACATGTGACAACTGAATTGATTGGTACACTGGGTTACATACCACCTGAGTATGGCCAAGGTTGTGTTGCAACTTTGAGGGGTGATATTTACAGCTTTGGGGTTGTCATGCTTGAATTGGTGACCGGTAAGAGGGCGGTAGAGGTGTTGCCTAACAAGTCAGTAGAATTAGTACAGTGGGTGAGAGAATTAAAGTCTATTGGGCGAGAACTGGAGGTTTTCGACCCGTTTCTAAGAGGGAAGGGGTATGACAGAGAGATGTTAAAGGTTTTGGATGTAGCTTGCTTGTGTGTGGATCATAACCCGGTAAATAGGCCCAGTATCCAGCAAGTGGTCACATGGCTTAAAAGCATAGATGCAAGTTTACCTAGTTAGAATTAAAGCGGCTTTTAGTTTTTATGGGGAACTAGGATGTGTGATAAAATAGAGATGGTTAGCTAGCTAAGATATAAAACTAAATTGGCAAGGTGTAAATTTTGTAATTAATTTTGAAAGTACTTGATGGTTTTTTGTGGGGGCCAGTTAAGGTCAAGGTGGGAGTTTTCTAGTCAATTATGTGGCTTTAGATTATGCTACACATGTACAGAGATAATCTCTTATTTTTAATTATTGTAAAATATATAATTTAAAGGTATTAATGAAAATCTACCAGCATATTTCATATCACCTTTGTCCTAAAAAAATAAAATGTACCAGCACACAGCAACACAAACCGCACATGACTTCACTCAATTAAGCAGTAATAATCAGGTCGAATAGGAGCATACCAACCAACTAACAATTAAGTTCTCTACCATTTCTGAACAATACCAGTTACATATGGTACAGCAGAACTACAACAGAAACTAACAAATTGGTACCTGTCTGGCTCTTCCACTCAATTATTTTAATTGCATTTATTTCCATGCTTATTATCACTTTTCCTCGGTAAGAAAAAAACACTTCAAGCTTACCTTTCGAAGCAGAAACAAAACCATTTCGTTTATAATACTAAGAGATGGTAATTTAAGAACACAGAAACAACAAAAGGATGGAGTTGTTGGAAGAGAGAAACAATAGAAGAAATTCCACCTCCGCAAAGGGGGATAAGAATGGGTCTGATTCCTCTCCTCCCACAAAAGCCTTTGTCGAGCGCAGCGACTCACTATTGAGTCTGAGATTCTCCCAGGAAATGGCGACAGAAAATTCGATTCGAATCTTTGTGTTGGCCTTATATAATGATACGGTCGGTCCAGATTAAATGCGGGCCGGATCTTATATAGGGTCTAACAATCTACAGTTTAATTTAATAGAATTTGATGTCTCGGCCTATAGGCCTCAAATTTAGGCCATCCACTGTTCGCAGAGGAACTTTCGGTGTTTTTGCTTCTTATTAGTTACTTTCGGTGCTTATGACTCAAAAAGAAATGATATAGTTCTTTGAAAGAATTATGAAAATGTGCTTGTATAGGAAATAATTATTAAAATGATAATTTAAATAAGTTGGTCCAAACTAAAGTACTTTCTGAATTCGTCTACATATATATTTTTTTCTGTATTCAGTGTCATTCATTTACATGTAAATTTTTGGACGGTTGGTCTCCTATATTTATTATTAACCGAAAAAAATGCAATGCCCCACAAGACTAAAATCGACGAAAAAAGAAGCCCATACAAATCCTAAAAACCCTGATTTGCCCAGAGATAAGAGTCTATTTTGTTGATCCCCTCAGGCAATGAGAGACAGCGAATTACAAGTTTACAACATTTGGACAATATATAATAAATGAAATTAAGTACTAAACTACTAATTTAATGTGGGACATTATTCAGAACGTTAATTTTTATCCTTCATAATTAGCAGCATAAAAACTAATATGACTTTACATGTACATAATCCTAAGAATTATAGGCCAACAAAATATTTGTGTCTTTTTTTAATAAAAAAAATCAGAATCTTAGTTTATGCGCTCTCAGAATGAGCGGTAACAAACTAAACATAAATCAACTAGAAAAAGGGAAATTTTTTTTTTTTTTTTTATAATATGTATGTATTATGGGATAACTCTTGAATCAAATGGCAAAACTCATGTTCTTAATTAACTTCATTCCTTCCCTACTATTTTACATCTAACAAAAAACTGAAAGCATAACAATAATGCTATGCCTAAATTACCTGTCACAGTAAGCACATATCATAAACTAAAGAACAAAATTATCTTGATTCTAAGAGCATCAAGAGAAAGGAAAAAAAAAAAAATGTAATGAAATGTTCACTTCTCTGCAGGGTTGGGCTTATTGCTCCAAGGCCTTTAGCTACCTGTTCAGAATAAAAAGAAAACTAAATTAGGCCCAAATTCAAAAGAAAGAAGACAAAATAAAACATTGAAACAATTATTGTATTATTGAGCAAGATGCTCATTTTGCATTAGGTTTCAATCAAACGTAGTAAGTTGAATCAACCACGTATTAATTCTTTTAGGTCATATTTGGATTGATATGAAAAATAGCTCTAGTTTAGATTAGAATTATATTGAAATACTAATTGGCATTTTGATCAGTAACGTTCGAAATAATCGTTAATTCCATCATTCCATTCATTAATACCCTAATTTTGTTTTACACCTTGGTGTTGCCAATACTTTCTAATGACTGTACTTTAAACACTAGAACAGAGGCAAAGCTTAGTTAATTATACCTCTCTCTATCTATTTCCGATGGGACTCCAGTGAGATGGTGGTACCCTCCTCTTCTTTTCTTTAACCTGTGTAAAGGGCATTGTAGATCCGTCGACCCGCATCGCCTGCTGTTGTGGGGAAACTCGTATGTTAAGCAGCCTTCTAACTTGATAATTCTTCCTCTGATCAAAACTCAACGAATATGAAGAGCTTAACAAAAAGAGCATCAATGCAAGTAGTGCCAATTGAGCAACTTTGGAGAGGGTATTGTGTTGGTTCTTCATAGTTTGTTTGGTTGGATGAAAATTTGGGGAAATGTGTGTCCTGAATAGTTTGAGGTAATATAGGTGTGGTAAGTAGTGGGGGTTAGTTAATGCCTAATTTGAATAACAGTGACTCATGTGATTGTATCTTTGACCGCAAACATGCAGCTTAAACTATGTCTGTGACTAGGGTTGGAAGTACTCTTTGGGTAGGCTTGGTGTTGGTGCCGCTTTGATTTAAACTAGCGTTTCCTAAAATTAAAATTGATGATTTTGCCTTTTGAAAGAATACTGAGGTTATTTTATTATTTATTATTTTCCCAAAGAGCTGTTACATCATTTCGATATCGACTTTTTTAGTTAAAGTAGCAATTCTAGACATGAGTAACTATTTTGTCACTAATTAAAGAGCAATCAAAATGAATAATTTAGATTCAGTAGTTCGAATTTCTTTTACTTTTGTTAAATGTTAGTAAATTTCAGAATTAATTAGAATAAAACCCTATTACGTATAAAATATCAAATGTACTAATCAATATTAACATCCACAATATATGTTGAGATATCTTTAAAGGATAAATAAGTGTGCCAAATCTCAAGTCGCTTTTCCTTGACAAAATTATATAACATTAAATATAGGAAAATCGTCATTAATTTATTTGTACCATTGGGAACAAAATTTGAGAACATATATAGAATAAAAAGTGAATTTGACTGTTTTGAATAATAAAAAAATTAAGTAGATTCTAGATACTATGTAATGATCTATATATACTTGCACAATCACACTAACGACAGTAATTTGACGGATCATTAAATGCTAGACTAAGAGTGCTTAAAATTTCCCCCAAATAAGGGGGCAGCGGGAGAAGTATCGGCTAGGAGCTACTGTTATTTGTTTAATAGATTATTTACTGAGGATTCATGTGAACAGAACGTGATGATAGAGATAAGCACAAATTGTTTCTTTCTGAAGTTTCTGCATAAAACAAAAGAGGAGTAATAATTATAATTACTCAAATTGTTCAAAAACAATGTATAAATCTAGTATTCCATTTGCAGCCTATATATGCACAGCAAATTGAATGGTAGTTAACATTTAAAAACTGTGTTATTTTATTAATAGAACACTAGAATTAAAAAACAAAAAGATGCAGAAATGTTAGTCGAGATTCAATGGCTAGATAATTAATATTAATCATAATGGTGCAACGAGCATGTACCCCCCAAAAAAAAAAAAAGAGGTGTATTTTTCTGCAAGCAAGTTCATAAAAGTAACAAGTCGTAGAGATCTGCTTATGTCCACATTGAAAATTGAAAAATAACAAGTCGTAGAGTTTATAAAAGTAGCAAGTTCATAATATTGGGTGCATGGTTGACTGTTGTAAAAGATAACTGAAAATTGAAAAAAGAACTCAAGAATAGAGATCTGCTTATGTCCACATCAGACTGTAATACCGAATGGGAGAGACATGCAGGCCAAATTGGGTTTGTTTAATCACCTCTTTTCAGTTTTTCAAACATATATTGTGTAGTAGTGACACATTTATTTATTGTCCCCATATATTATATTATGAAACTTGAATGGGAGAGAGTTAAATAGATGTTTCTTTTTCACATCACAAAAGCCTCTGTCTAGAAGGTTTTACCCAGATCTACTGAATTATAAAAATTCAGCTAAACATGCTAAATGTCTTTTATATAAATTTAGATAGATTAAATTAGGGACTTTGCACTCTGCTTTCTTTAATTATTAATCGTATCAAAATAGCAAAATAATAAACAACTTATTGAATTATTAACTACTAGAAAGCTAGACATATAATACATATGAAAATTGTTGTGCGTTGTAACAAAAAAATAAAAAATAAAAATTGCTTTGACCAATCAATTCACGTTTAAAACATACTCATCAGTCGAAGGAAATTGCATATATCAGTCATAGTGTTTGTTTATTTGCGGTTTGAATGAATTTTCTTTTCTTGGTAAGTGGTTAGTGTGAAATATTGAAAATTGTTAGTCAGAGAACTGCGATATAAAAGATGAGAATTCAAACTATATTGGTCAAGAATTGAGCCGTCTGGTACGGCTGGTGCGCATGCCACGATGCCTCACCACGTGTTATATCTTGGGCGGACATGCTTTTCGTTTATCTATTTCTCTCCTTTTTTTTTTCTTCTTTCTTCTTCTTATATTTTTATATTTTAGAACTTGAACGTAGATACATTCGCCACATCTTCGCAGATCCGATTTATAGTAGGGGGGAAACAATTGTCCGCATATTTTATGAAGAGGCCCTCCACAGTTTATAAAGAATATCTGGAGTTCATAACAAGTTTGAGTGGATCAATCAACTTAATTTCATTCAAAAGAATTAAGAAAGAGACAAAAATTTTGAAATATGTTTATCTAATACAGCAAAAATTTCAAGCATGCAACCACTGCCAGGCTTATCAAGTATCAACTCTAAATGTAAATCAAATTTTAATACAAATTCTTAGGCACATAAACATGAGATGGGTTTTAGTCATACTCAAAACTAGATAACAAACAAAGGATTGACCTAAAACTGTTGAGATTTGCAAAAACAATGCGGTATTCTGAATTGGGTTGTTAATTAACTTTTCAATAGGACTGATCTGTGAAAAATTCATGTAAATAACTAGTCAAAAAGTACTGTCCGACAAACAGCCAATGACCAGTAATTAATCAGTATCTTTTGAATTATTTAATTAAAAGCTACAGTTAATAAGTCTAGTTAACTGGTTTCTCTTTGCCTGTCAAGCACAGATCTCCAAGTGAAATTTCAGACTGACAAGTTTAAACTAATGTAGAATCCAATGCTGGTATATTCATCAGGATGTTTTTTTACCTTGGGGGATTAAATCACTAAAATATATCTGGTTAACGGTGATCCCTATTCCAGCATTCCCTGTATTCTAACGAACTTTTGCCTTTTGCCTATCCTGATTTTTTAAACGGATGAGAATGATATTTTCGTTCTCAAACCTTTTATATTTATTTTCTCAGTGCATGCATTTACAGGTGTCGAATCTCAGATGCCCGAACAGTGATCTGATCCCTTTTCTATAACGAACTTTTTCAAAAAGGTTTCTTTTCAGCGCTAAAAGGTTGAATGTTTAATTAATGTGCTGCAGGATCGGTACACACGCGTTAATATATTACTTGTCACTTAATGTATTGGGAAATATAAATATAAATTTATTAAAAATATAAAAATAAATGTATTGAAATTCTGAATAATCGGAGCTGACAAAAAATATATGTTCTGACTGTCCATTATTCCTTTTAAGGATTATTATGGATACATTTGGTTGAGCTACGATTTCTGGTCAAGTTTAGCACTTTCGAAATTAGTGATTGAGATTTTGGAGTTAGAAGTTAGAATGTAGTGCTAAGATCTGAATTAGTTTACCTGGGCCACAACCAAACGCACCGAAATATTTAATTCTTTTAGCTTGCTAATTTATTATTATTATTATTATTTTTGGGGAAAAAGAATGCCATCGTGCTACTAGTTTATTAAAGGATATTTTAATAAAATGTGTTATAATTCAAATGACGTTATGAGATCTCCATTTGATTTACTTGTGACGAATAGTCCACCAATTTACTATTTCTGTCAATCACCCCAGATTCTTAAGTTATGAAAATTATCCCCTGGTTCTAATCTTATTTAACATTATTAATTTTGAGCACAAAATGATTATAATGGTTCAATAATAATTTTATTCTTATTTGAATTCCTTTATGACTTTCATTACTATGTATTTTTTAAAAATACAGAATATATACTTATTTCATATTACCTTAAATTTACTAATAAATTAAAATTTATATCAAATTAATTGCTCATAATATAAAATATTTTCGATAAAAATAAATATAAACATACAAACTAGTATAAAAAAGTTAAAATAAAAAAGACACATGCTTTTTGGAATTGTTATACATTTTTTTTTATTTGGAAATGCTATTTATTTTTTAATTTAAATTGTAGTACTTATAAATTGAAATATTATAAACATTTAGGGCTTGTGTGAACATTTTTATCAACTTACTAATACGACTGAGATAAATATTTAATAATTGAGGGGTTATTGTCCCGGATTGTCAAGTTTTTTTTTTTTTTTTTTTTTTTTTTTTGAAAGACTAGACAGCGGCTGTCTAGGAACGGATTGTCAAGTTTTGAAGCGGGAGGACTTGAGGAGCGAGGAAGGAGAGGGGTGATTATCAAAAATGGAATTTCGAAAAATTTATTGTCATAACTCATAAATAAAAAAATAGTGAAATATTGTAGCATTCTCCTAATATTTCTATGTAAATACTTGATTTATTGAAATGAAAAAGGGAAGGTGAAGAAAAAAATTATCGGTGCTTGATCATCTTTTAACTTACAAGATTGCACTTGCTCTTTTGTATTCCAAGAAGGGATTCCTTAACCATTAACAACAGAAAGTAATATACATCCAGGAGTAAAAACACTCAGTAAACAATGAAAACAACAAAAGAAATCCTCAACAAAAACATGTAACTGGTATTCTCAGTTCAGGAAAAAGAAAAAACAGCAGCACCCATATTATTCGCTAGAGTAGATCCTCATCAGAAGTTGCAACATCCCCCACCTCCTGGCCATCTACCTGCTGTACGGGAACATTGGTACCCTGGGTTGCATCTCCAGCTCAGGTTGCTCGCTTGCTGGCAACACAATCAGCTGTGCATTCTGAAGCTGAGCCGCAAAATCCGCTGGCCTACCTGTCCAAAAGTGAAATAAACTACTGAAAGCTGCAATATAATCCGTGTTTCTCGGTCTACCAGCATTTGTTTGAAACAAAAGCTTATTTCTTTCAAGCCAAACTGACCATGTCAAAGCAGCAATAGATAGAACATTTCGTATTTCAAATCTAATACATCTCTTTACATTAATAGAAAGAACAAAGTACAAAATGTTGTCCTTTATCGATCGATAGTGTTTTCCGTTTGTCCAAACACAAATGGAATTGGAAATTCCACTCTGAGAGCAACTGTGATTCTGCGAAGACCAACTTAGAAATTTGTATGGTTTAAATCTCAGTTATACTTTAAAAATCCTCGCCAAAAGGGAGTTTTTTAAAGCTAAAAAGATCTGTTTTTCAGCACGACACTGGCTGTCAACAACAACTCCGACCGTGATTTGATCAGTCGCTTCTCCTCTCCCATTTGATGTGGTTTCTGTTATTATTATTTTATTTATTTATTTTTTAATAATTTTTATAGTCTTTTGCTTCTCCTAATTCAAGAAAATCCTAGTTAAGGTTGAAAATAAAGGAAGAATATGGGATATTCTGAATTGATGAAAAGTGAATTCTTCTTATTGCCTACCCCTGTCAAATCAGATGCTGAATTACAAATCTAATCTATTGTATACTTTTCTATTGAATTGAAATCGACTCTTGTTAGACACAGACAAACTTAACTTTGAAGACAACTTATAGTCTTATACTCATTAACGACATTTAAACTCTATCACTTTGTAGATAAGAATATTTTTCCTTTTACTTATTCCAGCTTAAAACTATTCCAACACTTGTCATCTAGCTAACAATTATACCTATTTGACTCTTTTGAACAGCATATTTAAGTTTATGTACTCGGACATTGCTCAATACTTGGATCATCATACAACCTCAGGTGACAACAAAGTAGATTAGGCTTGACAAGTCTATACAAATGCTTAATTTGAGAAAATATAACCCAATTAATAAGTTTTCTCTGAATCTGAAAAAGGATGAGCCCAAACATCATTTGGACCTAAGAGTTATTAGACTGATTTGGGGCCTCTTATGAATCTGTTACTGGGCAACAAAGATCAAGGTCTTTGGCAATCTATTTTTCAACTTTTTTTTCCTTTTATTACGTTAATTTAGAAAATTAGTATTTTTGAGCATATGACCTGTTTTATTTTCTTAATTCTTAATTCTTATATAAATATTTTACTTTATATAATCTTCATTTCGTAACATTCATAACAGTGATTTCAACACAAGATATATTAGGACTGCATACAAACATGAAACAGTTGTGCAAGTGATTTTTGTTTTGTTTTTTTAAAAGCTAGTACTTCTCTTAATGGCACTAATACATAGCCTTACATCGCTAAGCATGCTTAGAAGGCTACCGAAAATCATTATACATCAACCTTAAAACACACAACTAGCACACTGAGGTAATGCAACAAAGTTCACATTCATAGATATGGCACCAGTTAAAATCTGTTCTGGAACTAAAGTAAAGATGCCATCCTTTTGACCTCCTCGACACTAACCGCACCGTCACCGTCCCCATCAAGGCATGATATGATCTCCATGCAGTCTTCCAAACTAGCACTGCCAACCAAACTGAGCACTGTGGCCAATTCTTCCGTATTCACCATTCCTCCTGGTCCTGCTCCAGGGCCCAGAACAGGGACTGCTGCCTCGAACAAATCACCTATCCAATCAAGGCCCAGTTCACCGGCGTTCATCGTTTCAAGAAACTCCTCGATGCTGAGCTGGCCATTCTGGGTCCCACTGGCATGTGCTATCATGTCTTTGGCATCCTGCTCGCTCCTCTCATGTCCTAGTGATGAGAGGAGACCCTGGAGTTCAGCCGTATTGATCAGGCCATTGTTGTCTGAATCAAAAGCCTGAAAGGCCTCGACCAGGCTGTTGATGTAACTTAGTGCCTCTAGGTTGAGGGATAAAGGCTGTGTTTGGGATGAATTGGAGGCCATTGGAGATGGGTATGTAAGATATATGTAATTAAAAAATGTATGATTTTTGGAGCGATGAAACCTGCTTGCATCGCTTTAAATACACACGGAAGGGAGGGGAATATATTTTTTCAGTAGCTTTGTGTTGACATAAAGAAATATTATCGGGTATCTAGTTCTGTTTTTCGTCTCATTTGAGCTCCTTTTGTATCAGATTCAAAGAGGAATAGACTAAAGTTATATAAGCAATTCCGTGTCCGTTAATTTTTCCTTAAAGATTGGTAGTTAGCAAAATTAAATCAAGTAAACAATTTTTTTTTATCTAGTCTCTAGTTAGTGAAGCTAGACTACTAATATGTAATGGGATGCTAAACAAAAAGCTGCTTTTTTTCCCCGGCTCCACAGGGTATCCAATAGAAAGGAAGTTATCTTTGCAAAGTAAAAAAAAAAAAAAAAAAAAAAAAAAAAAAAAAAAAAAAAAAAAGGATTCCCACTTAAAGGATAAGCAACAAAGAAGGAACATAAGATGCCGCTCATAAATATCAGTTTATAAAGTAGTACCGGTGAAGTCGGTTTTTCTTTTTCTATTTACGGTGGAGCCTTTCAATTTGTAGTTTGCACTTAATGATCTTATGCTTAGATCCCTTTTATAACTCACCAATTGAGTGAGCAGTATCTTGTGTGTGTATTTGTAAACTCGTTAAGTAACATTAGTGGAAGTTTTGGATAACAGAATTCCAAGTTTACACGAAATGATATCAGTCTCTTTTGTCGTTGTGCTGGTAACTAAAATCTCATCTTATTTGCACCTTTTTATGTTGTTCCAATTGTGCTTCCGTATTCCGCTTTGTTTTTCAGAAAGACGGATTTAACCCTGCTAAGGACTAGGAGTCTAGGAATATTAAATATTCAGAAAGAGACATATTAAGAAATAATTAGGTTTAGAATCAAGATGAATTGTACCAATTTTGAATGTTAAGTCTGCCTGTGTAAGAATAAATGACTTCATAGTTCATATGAAAAAAATAAATTAATTAATTAAGGGAACACCTGACTGGTATGGTCAGGTTGCTGACCTGGTTCATCTTGCTAGTTTATAAGCTTATTGTTTTTTTTGGTATAGGTCTCATCTGGTTCGGTTGGTTTAATGGGGACCTAACACAGACCCGTGTCGAACTTATTTTCAATTATGCCATGATTATAATGTAAAATTGCATAAGTTTACCTGAATTTTGGACTACAAGAGGTTATCTAACCTAAATCCCTTTCATGGACACTCTTGTTATAATAGGTTGCTTGCATGGTTCAGGTTGCTGACCCAGTTTATTAAGTTTTGCTAGTTTATAAGCTTATTGATTTGCTGGCTCTGCTCGTATGGATCTGGTCCAGTTTGGTCAGTTGTATTGATCTGGTCCAGTTTGGTCGGTTTCATGGGGACCTAACACACAATACTTCTTTTGAATCATGCCATAATTTTTTTTTTCTACAATTGCAAGCTTTACATGAATTTCGAACTACAATAGGTTTCTAACCTAGATCCCTTTTGTGAATAATGCCATTATAACAGAAACAGCCCAGAGAGCAAGAAAATTGAGATTTTTTTTTTTTTTATTTTCCCTCACAACCATTTTGTGAACAATGCCATTATAAACTCATATAACCTCTTTCTCTAGCTTGAGCACTGCCATAAATGCTTCTTGTGGTACATCTACCCTGCCTATAGCTTTCATTCTCTTCTTCCCTTCAGCCTAATAGTATTTATTAATATTAGAAACAATATATATTCAAAATAAATTAAGATGATGATAATGCAGAAATAGTAAAAGATTTACCTGCTTCCTAAGCAGCTTCTTCTTTCTTGTTATATCACCACCTAATAATATTAAACGTTAGAGAAAGAATAGTAATATATAATGAAAAGTAGCCAACTAATATGACAAGCCGATAAAATGTAAAGCAACCATGTAGTTGGAAATTGATCTTTAGTTTTAATGGCCTAAATCTTTTTTTTGGATAGTGTTTCTCAACATTTATAGACTTGTCAGGTGTTCCTCATTTTGCAAACAATTTGTATCCATGCTAATAAAAGCAGGGATAGTGCACGCCATTACTTTTTAAAAAATTATATATATATAATGATTCGCATTTTTTATCAGCTACATATATATACTTTACTGTTTCACAGGGATGCAAGTAAAAAAGTTTCCATAATTACCATAACATTTTGCAAGAACATCTTTCCTCAAGGCTGATAAAGTTTCGCTAGCAATCACCTTTGTACCAATGCATGCCTATAAATAGTACCAGTTCAACAATAATTAGACATCATTTTGGCCATGTTATGGTGTTCATTAGTACCCCCGAAAATCCTTCAAAAATCTACTTACTAAGTATATATATATTAAAAAATGACAAAATTATCCTCTGTTCCTCAGTTTGGAAAAGATAAGCAGCGGCTGGTTTAGTTATTTGTGGACGCCAGGAGAGGACAGGATATGATTTATATCTAGGTCCATATACAATGTTCATGTACTCTATAGGGCCTACCATATTTATCTTTTTGAAGGGCATGCCTGATGCTTTGGCATTTGTAGGGCTTATTCTCAAATGAAAGGAAAAGAGAGTATGCAAAGCATGCAATTCCAAGTTTGCCACAGATAAGGAAGATCTTTGTCCAGCAACTCAAATTATGTAAAGAAAAAACTATATATATATATATATATATATATATATATATATACTATATATATATAGAGAGAGAGAGAGATATGCTATGGTGCATCGCAATGTATTTAGGCTTTTGGACATCGCGATCATTATCCGTCAATCGTTTTACATATTGACAAATACAATTAAACCAATCTAATCTACATATTGAAATCTCATAACAAACCAAATTTTATATTTTTTGAAATTTTTTTTACTATTTTTTTTGAATTTTCTTTTTAAATTTTCCTTTTCTTGTACCAACTAATAATAAGGAAATTCCAAAAATGGCAGGTTTAAAAAAATTCGAAAAAAATAGTTAAAAAATTTCAGAAAATATAAAATTTGGTTTTCTATGAGATTTCAATATATAGATTGGATTTGTTTAATTAGATTTGTCAATTTGTAAAACTACGACAAATATGGTCGTGATGTACAAAAGTCTCAATACATCGCTATGCAACATAGCATCTCTCTCTCTCTCTCTATGTGTGTGTGTGTGTGTGTGTTTGTGTGTGTGTTTTGAAGTGCATATAAAAGGCTACATAGTTCTGGCAGGATAAAGAATGTGTGCATTTGATGGCAAAGAAATCCAGGTCAGGAATAGCAATTCTAATCCATAATAAAGAGGACGACTAGTTGGTTGAAATAAAACCGACAATAATCATGACAAGTAAAAACAAAACACCACCTGAATAGGCACTTTAAACATTTGTCGGGGAATAAGTTCTTTTAGCTTTTCAGTTAGAGCCCTTCCAACAGAATATGCCTGGGAAAAGTACAAAAGTTCAGTTCCTTAATAGGATTTTGCTTCATCTCATGAATATCAGGAACAGTAGAGAGTTTTGGACCATCCGATTTGGAACCTATGGTTGGGTTCTGCATTTCAGGGTCTCCATGGATAGCCCAGATCAAAGCACTTATTTCCAGATCATATGATTGTAACTATTTTTCATTTTCTTGTATCTTTGGTAAAAGACGTTTTCTCTCTCTCCACCCCCCTCCCCCCAACACTCAAAATCTATCTCAAGCAAAAGTTTATTGATAAAAACAAATATCTAATCATCGCCACCTTATCCTTGTGTACAATTGTTGATAGTGGCTCTACAAGTTCACCATTTATTTGAATGTCAAGCTTCACCAGATTACTTTCCCTATACCTGGTAAAACAGTAATCATAACAAAAAGAATTTACAAAGTGACTAAAGGTATGTAACTGAAACAAAATCAAAATAACAATTGAATACCCAATAAGTGAGTATTCCATGCTAGCATATCCCTTGCTTCTAGACTTGAGCTGATCAAAGAAATCACCAACCATCTGTAACCAAAAAACACATGCAGTCAGGGCAAGCAGTGAATTTCTCTTCTTACAGCCAAAGAGTTCCTAATTAGTACCTCTGCTAGGGGTAATTCATAAATAACGGAGGCTCTATCTTGAGTAATATAATTCATTTCTTTGAAAATGCCTCTTCTATCTTGCCCCAGATCCATTATAGACCCTATGTACTCTTTCGGAGTCAGCACTTCGACCTACATAATATTATGATACAAGTTTTTGCTCACACTAAAAATATTTAAACATACTATAAAGTATAAAAAACTACAAAACTATGGAAACCTCACAAGTGCTGTGTGCTACCTCAGTTCTACAATTCAAAACCACATTCCATCCTCATGGTTTAAGAGTACATAACTCAGGGTGAAAGGAATGGGTAGTTGAGGAAGGGAAACAGAAAGGGGTAGTTGAGGAAGGGGGGTACCGGGTACATCTGAATCAACCATGACCATTTCTGAGAATGGCATTCATGTAGCTATGGCTTATTTTATACACTTCCATATAAATTAATCTCAAACACATGCTTTTGTAGTATAGTAAAGAATCAGTTATAAGAAAAGACAGACCCTGACGTATGGTTCTTCAATTAAAGTTCTTTTTCCTGGTTCTGGCAGTAGAGAAGGATTTGAGCACTCAATCTGAAAAATAAAATACTATGAATTAAATGAAAACAAAGAACTTGTCTGTGAATGATGAACGGGTATTATATGATGAATTACTGTTTCTCCACTTGAGCATTTGACTCTGTAAACCACACTTGGTGCTGTAGTTATCAGATTCAAATTGTATTCCCTCTCAAGTCTTTCCTGAAAGGACAAAAAGACAACAATATGAGCACAGATAACAAAAAAATGTTAAATTGATATATGACATGTAGATAAATGATAATCCAAGATGATTCAGAGAAATGGCTTGTTAAAAGCAAAGGAAACAGAAATAGCACCCAATTTTTTGGTTTAACTTTCAATTATTTTCTTTATATTCATGCTAGCATATTTGACCTGAACAATCTCCATGTGAAGTAAGCCAAGGAAACCACAACGAAAACCGAAACCCATAGCTGACGAGCTCTCTGGCTCAAACTACAAAACCACAAAACTTGATTATAAGCTGCCTAAATATATTAGAAAATTAAAATGTGGTGTATGAGGTTTACCTTCAGAAAAGGTATATAGCGTATACAATAATGTAAGACATGATAAGTTTTGAAACCATTCAAGTACATGTGTGCTTTTATCAATGCTACAAAACTAATCCCACTTTTATCTAATATCAATTGGCTTTTAATTCCTAAACTAAACAATAAACCCATAATCACTATCTTTTACAACCTTCAAAGCTGCATCATTTAGTTGAAGCTTATCCAATGCGTCACGCAAATCAGGAAACCTATTGAGCAGTAAATTCAAGACTGTGAAAAGATAACAAAAATAGGACATTTTATAATACAATAAGGAAACAAAGTAGGTCCTCTAGTGCTAATATCATAATGAATAGACATTCTGGACAGTGAGAAATATCACTTAAAGCAAATGCAATAATTCATTGCTTAGGATCACAGTTTTGCAGAACCATGGTCAAGTAGATCTTGGGTGATCCTGCACCAACTTTGATATATTTACAGCTGTTTCTCGATATTGCTAAAACTGGAACTGATTGTGTCACACTTCTGACTATACATTTCAGTCCAGTACAAATCCACAGAGAGGAACCAAAAAAAAAAAAAAGGCAAAGGCAAAGTTGTCAGGTACATAAATTCCAAGTCAGACATGGTATGACAATACTACTACAAGCAACTAATATCCGAATATCCCTGTTAACCCCTTAATCCTTGAACATATATGATGTACAACATTTGCAGCTGAGTAGTCTAAACCAAAAGAAAGAAAGAAAGGAAGAAAAAGAAATCTCACTGATCAGCATCAATAGGGAATAAACCAGAAAAGACCATAGGAGTAGCTTCAGCATATCCAGGTAAAGAACTCTCCGCCTTTCTATTAAACAAGGTTATTGTGTCACCCACCCTTGCATCAGCTACAGATCGAATCGAAGCAGAGAGATAGCCCACCTATTAGCAAATGTGTTACAAACACGTCAAGACCCAAAGTATGTAATCTTGGAGATTGAAAACAATATAGAGATTCAATATTACCTCACCAGCATAAAGCTCATTTACTTCAATTTGGTTGGGGGACATTACTCCTATTTCATCTGCTAAGTAGTCCTGTATATTTTACAGATAGTCTCAATTATCATTTTTTTTTCCCAGTCAGGATCCATTGGCAACACCTTATCTTGACAACCTTGACAAATGAGAATGATTTCTCAAATCAAGTAAAAAGTATTTTTAAAAAGAAAATTATTGATATCAAAGGTCGTAAAATATGGACCGTAAAATATGGACCGTTGCAGTTTTCAACCCATTTGATGAATGGCAGAGCTCACATCAAATATCAACAAATTTCATGTCTATTATGAGCATATAGTATAGATCACATCTTGAGCATTGGATTTCAAAATGTAAATCTTGACAGTATTGGCTAATGACGAAAGTATAAATTATACAAACTGCAGGTTCAGACTAGAAAAAATTTGTGATAATAATGGCATAAAATTTTGGCATGATCATCAGAAAGCTTTAAGCATTCAGATGAAGACATACCATGTCAGGACATTGATTAAAAACATATAATTCACAAAAAATTGTAAACTGAGTGAAATAAAGTGTCAGAGGAACAAAAGGTAGTTCCGCATTTACTTAAAGCACTTGAGAATAAGACATTGTGTCTTGGAGCATCCAAAATTTTCTTAGCACCTTCTAGTAATGCTTTTTATTTTTTTTAATAAGAAAATTTCAGAAATAAAAGAAGGTACTTACCTTTCCACTAGCCATAAAAAGTATCCTGTCACCTTTTCTTATAGTTCCATCGACCACCCGAAAATAGACAATAACCCCTCTATATGGATCATAATAACTGCAACAAATGATACATGAAGCCCACTTATTCAATACTCAAACAAAAATAATGTTGCATTTCATGTGGTTTCATTAGATATGCAAACAAAGACAACAAGACATAATAATGAAGAATTAAGATAATCTTCAGAGAATGAGGTGAAGAGTACCTATCAAAAATAAGAGCTCTTAAGGGGAGTGAAGCAGTGTCTTTTGGGGGTGGTACTTTCGCGACAATAGCATCTAAAATTTCAAGTATTCCTATTCCTTCCTATATAGGCAACAAAATTTATAAGAAACAACAAAAAGTAAGGACAAAATGTTAAATACGCAAAGATAAAACTGACCTTTGCTGAGCAGTGTATTGCATTACTGCAGTCCAAGCCTATAACCTGAACAATTGTTTGCAACTTGATAGTTTATCCAAAATTACTGGCAAATAAAATAAAATTCTTGACTATTTTCAAACACAATTAGGTACCTCCTCAATTTCACGAGAAACACGGTCAGGATCAGCACCTGGCAAGTCAATTTTGTTCAAAACCTTCAGAACATAGAAAACAAAATAATTAGCTAGCAGATCTAATTATTTTGTTTTACTCCAATATATGCATTATTACTGCGAAGAATAGATATAAGAAGTTTTCAGGGAGCTTTTTACCGGAATAATTTCCAGATCATTTTCTAAGGCCAAGTATACATTGGCTAATGTCTGAGCTTCTACACCCTGAAAATTTTCAACAAATGCATAAAATTTTGAAAATGATCACATGTAATAAGATGCATCAGAACTTCATGTCATAAAGAACAAATGTCATGAAAACTTACAATTAAGAAAGAAAAAATTGCACCTGGGATGCATCAACTACAAGAAGGGCACCTTCACAAGCAGCAAGAGAACGAGACACCTGGAAGAAATTAACAAATACTGCGATTTTTTCTAAATATTTTTTAAACTTTTATTGGCTCAATATATTGAAGTAATAAAGATTAAAGAGTACCTCATATGAGAAATCCACATGTCCGGGTGTATCAATTAGATTCAAGCAATATGGCTCTCCGTTTACTACATATCGCATTCGAGCTGCCTAATTAAGACAAAATAGTAAAAAAGAGAACCAACAACCAATTACTATCAACTAATATGGTCTCTTTTAAATCAACACCAGCCATATTTTAGGTTCCTTGTAAACTAGATTTAAGCAACAAAACAAGCCCAAGAATAAATCAAACAAAATTAGCCATTCAATTCGCATCGAGAATGATCAGTCCTTGATCAGTATTATTTCCAAATATACAATTGTCCGTATCACATGAAAGCAAGTCAATGCTAATTAGAATTCACTGCATTCCCTAAACCATAGAAAAATCTTTGTACCAATTCAAGTGGGAATATTTTCACAGATATGCAATATGTACACCGAAGTTAAAGGAAAAGAGGACAAAAGAAAAGGATAACACAGTGATTCAATTCAAATCGAACTTACTTGCAACTTAATAGTGATGCCTCTTTCTCGTTCTAGATCCATATTGTCTAGAAATTGCTCCTTCATCTCTCTCTTTTGTACAGTGCCAGTTATCTGCAGTAGCTTATCGGCTAAGGTTGATTTTCCGTGGTCAATATGTGCTATAATGCTGAAGTTCCTAATATTTGATATAGGAACCTGAAAAGTGAAGAAAAAAGGAAAAGCAGGTGTAACAAACTTGCAAAATGTAAGAATAGACAAAAAAAAAAATGTTGTCGTGCCACAAAAAGGTGAACGATAGTATAAAGGACTGGTTATACTGACAGAAAACTCATTTGACAACCATGACAACCTGCACAGCACTTGTTAAAATTAAAATTGATGACTGTTCTCTATAATTTCAATAGTTTTTTCTATTATATTATATTTGATGCAATTTGAAAACAGACCATGTATCAAGTGATTTGAAAAACTAAACTTCTGTTTGTTGACATATGATCAGTGGATTCTCAAATTTCACCAACTTTTGTACACAGCCTATAAACAAATGAAAAAAACACATCTTACTTTAATCTTAACTCTCAATTTCAAGTTTCAACACACCTTTGACATATAGTTTGGTTGTCAATACATCCCTTTCCTAGTAAATCCTATTCAGTATCAGAATTGGGTTCATGGAATTGGGACTATTCTACTAACAATAAGAAATTGGATTATAGGAGGTAGGGAACAAGAAGGAAAGATAAAACAATTCGTCTAGGAATAGTAAATTTAATTTCCAGGCAAAATTATACAAAAGTGGTAATGACACAGATTGGGGAATAGTTGCATTTTTATTCCCCCCCCCCCCCCCCCCCCACCCCGAACAGTACTTCCTCATAATAAAAACAGTATTTGCAGAAAATACTTATTCCAATCACACTGCCTTACAATTATTCAAACCCGAACTTCTTCATCAGAAGAAGCAAAAATAATAAAAAAAAAGAAATGTCACACAATCGCAGTACCTTGGCAAGACGGTCTTGTCCATAATCAACTGTGGTCATAGCTGCATCAGAGACAGCCCGAACGGAGGAGACTTTGCCACGTGGACTTCTCCAAATAGGAGAGATGGCCTGGTTAGGGTAGAGAGGCAGTGGATGCAATAGGATAGTGCTAAAGCAAGCTTTACACCTTCTAGAGAGAGAGCGCGAGTCAGGGAAGAGACGAGGTGAGAGCGAGCAAGAGGCAGAGGTTGTCGCCATTGTTGCTTCTCAGAGTAGCTTAGCTCTTCGCTCCTCTCTAATGCTATCCACTGGAAGGGAAGAGAGGAGGTGAGAGCTGAGATCGTTGAGCTGGAAAAGGAGAAGTATTTTCTGGCTAGAAATACGCGCGCAAATTATGGGCCACGAGAAAAAAAATAAATGACTAGAAAAGAGTTGGAAAGAAAAAAAATGTGGTGTTTGTTTTTTTGGATCCATGAATACATAGCGGGCCTGGAGGAGGGTAATAGATCTTGGGCTGTGGCTTCAAATGCGAAGGCCCAAGTATTTTTGACCTTTTATTTGTTGATAAAGTCAATTTGGGATCAGAAAACTATCAAAAAAAGTTCATAAGTCATAACCCACTATTAATTTTCTTTTAGTTTTCCTTTTTTATGAAAAAATATACTTTTATTATAGTAATAAAAATATAGCAGCAGTTGGATATTGGTATTTTCTCAGCTTTTATTAAAAATTTAAAATATATATCTCTTGTAAATTGATGTTGCAAATAAACAAAAGCGGTCTAGAGAAGGTTAGTAAACGGACTAGGCATACATCTTTTAGCATATCCAAAATCTGTTTTTTTTTTTATTAATATCCAAAATCTGAACCTTTTTTACTCGCCTTGTAATAAATAAAAAAGCATTCTATGACCTGAATGGACTTAACCAGCTTAGGCCGTTTATTTCATATCTTAATCTTAATGTTAATTCCTTTATCCTTCATTATTATTTGAAAGATAAACAAATATATAACATTAAATCCTATCCCACCACGCTTACCGTTAGAGGATAAATTACAAGGATGAGTGTCGGAAGCGACAAGGTCAGAGCCTTTCTGTTTTCGTTAAAGCAAACCAACAGGCATGAGTGCATGACGCATGACCTCGAAGCTTTTATTTATTTATTTATCATATTCTTTTATCTCAATGCATTGCCTAGTGTACTCTTCCTGCCTTTAGTCCTTTCCTCTTTGCTTCGTCCCAACGAATGAAGGTGTTCTATTCCTCAATTATCTTTTTTCAATTAATTATACTTGGTTCAATCTGATCTTGTTCCATTGCATTGCTTCCCTATTATCCAAGATAATATATTCATTACGGAAAAAAATAATAAATCAACATTTCTTTCAAACAAGCAAAAGGGATGCTTGAGAACATTCTACAAGTAGTAATAATATATGTATTAGGTTTAATGGAGAATTACTTTTTTTTTTCCAATCGAGTTTGAATTCCACAGAGAATGCTAAGAATTTGTAATATTTAGATAGATAAATTAGGAAGAGTTAGTCTTAATTCTTAAAAAAGAAAAAAAGAAAAAGTGTTTATATTAACAAAAATGTATAATTAATTACATTCAATTCAACCAGTGGAAATATTGATTGCCATAAATTGGCCCCTGCTTTATGAATTTTTAATATTTGTTTCTGAGAAAAGTGTTTCGGACCTCCACGTAATATTATGTTATGCTCATTACATGCTACTTACCAAAAATCATAAGATTTCAGGTACGCTGGTACGGTTTTATGATCTCTTCTGAATCAGCACGTAAAAATCAACTTGCTTAAAGAAAGAAAAGACGATTTCGATCGTTTCATACGTCCTGTACAGCTAAAACTGTCAAGTCCCACTCCCACCTTTGTTCAGGTATCGTTTGGATGGGTTAGGAATAAGATAGGAATAGCATAAATTTAGGGAAAAACACTATTCACAGGAATTGTGGGAATTGGCTATTCCGGGAATTGGAAATGTTGTTTGGATGGAGAGTTTAGGAATAGCGTTGGGAAGTGTGAAAAGTAGAGAGAAAAGTGTTATTGGGAAGAGTGTTATTGAAAATTGTGTTAGGAATGAAATTGGCTATTCCAAAACCGTTTGGATGAAAAATTGGGGAATGGAATTATCAATTCCGGGAATTGGCCAATTCTCATGCATCCCAAATGACACTAAAATATAGAAGCAACGGTTTGAATTCAGTTAAAAAACGCCATTTTTTAGTAATAAAATATTGTAACTGATTTTAACCGTTCAACCAGCAAAAGAAACTATGAAAGAAAAATATTTAATTAACCTTTTATGATAAATTTATTATTTTGATTGCAGTAGACCAGTAGTTAAGAGCTAGACACATATGTTATTTGATAGAGCCTGACTGTATTCTATTCACTAGTCTTAAAAATTAAGATGACCTAAATTCCAAATATTTGTCTTCAGAGTTAAATAACTGTGGGATAAAATCAATGTAATATTGTCCAAAATTTTCTTTAGTATACTGAAACATCTCGCGTACGTTTTTAGGATTTTATTTCTTTTACAAAGATTTGAACTGTATATTAATTAACCATATACTTTGAAGCTTAATATTTATATGTTCTTGAACTCATTTTTGTATGTTAGAGAAATAGTGCAATAAAATTTTTATAAGAGAACTGACAAAAGTGCTGATTTTGTATTATTAAACTAATGTGAATTTTTACTGTATAGTTATAAATTGCAATTATTTAAAGAGAGTTAACATAATATTCTTACAAAAATGTTAAATTTCTATTGAAATTAAATGCCTCAGCATACGTTCATTCAAAAAAATTTCAAAGACAAGAATTATTTATTCTCGAACGTAAGCATGATGGTGAATCGGTACATACATACTACCACAGAATAATATCCACAAAAGAACTCAAATCAATTCAGACTCTTTTTACCCCCTCCCTGTTTTATATCCCCCTCTCCGTCTCCTCTCACCATTGTAACTTTGTTTGTTTTGTGTTTTGCAAGGCAGATACTAAACCCCAAAAACCCTACACACAACAACCTCTCAAACCATGCATCTCAACCCAAATGCACCACTTTACTATCCATCTGCACCTCCTCCACCTCCACCACCTCCTTTTCCTCAACACATTCACACTTACATTTACTACTTCCCTCCACGCCGTCCATATCCATTCTTTCCATTTGCAGCTAGTCCACTTCCTGGAACTCTCGCCAGTAGTCCAAGAAAAGAGACGCTAGTTTGGTTGCCAAAAGAGAGCACTAAAAGAAACACCAAGTTCCTCTCTGCAACTCAAGTTACACCTCCTCCTCGGGTCGCTGTGCCAACTTGTTTCGACTTTCGGTCGGCGGGGCCTGAGCTCTTGATGAAAGGAACTACAGTAATGATAAAAAACATACCAAACAAGATAACGTAATAATTTATTTTTGCACTAACTTCTTAATCGTACTTGTGCTTAATTTGTTATTTGTTTTTTAGTTGTTGGCTGACACCATTTTCCTTGTTACCATTTTTTGTTTCTTGTGAGAAGGAGAGAGATGCTGATTCAGATGTTGGATCAGCATTGTGCTGAGCAGCAGAAGAGACTGAATGACGTGTATGGAGAAACGAAATTTGTAAAATCAGAGTATGATTTTGTGTATCTTCCCATTGATTTCAGGTCGTCTCTCTCTCTCTTTCTCTCTCGTTACAATGCTACATTAATAACCATTTTAAGGGAATGTTTCGAGTTCCTGAAAACCAGGAATAATCAATTAATGCTAATTATGCTGCACAATGACACTTCCTCTCCGATGCATGCACTTTAAGCAAAAAATATCATAAATGACGGAATCATTAAACTATGAACTTCTCTCTTGAAGAAAACAAAACCAGCTCTTCAGCTTCCTAGCTATACATACCTTATTTAAAATCCTACGGAACTGTTTAAAATAAATATAGTTCTCTTGACACCTTGAATTATTAAAAAAATGTTCTCTTGACTTAAAAAAAAATGAATTGTGGTAACATGATATATGAATTATCAAAACTGGACAGCGAGTAAACACATTATAACTCTTTTATGTTTAATACTGCAAAATAGGAGGACCTTTCGTATTTACTTATATTATGATAATAAATTGAACAGGACACAAGCCAACAAGGGTTATGCCTTTGTCAATTTCACCACAGCAGAGGCCGCAAAGAGTGCATACGAGGAGATGCATCACCGTAAGTGGGTCATCTTTAGTTCCAAGAAGGTTGCTATTGTTTGCTTCGCACGTGTACAGGTATATATATACATTGCTGAAATTAGTTTTACAATTATTCCTCACTTGCTTTTTTTTTTTCTTCTACTAGTTTCTTTTGTTATTTCTTCAAAGTAGATGAAGCTTTTCCATTCAAACAATTTTTTTACTTCGCAAATATATTTACTCGATTTTCTCGGCAATAAATTGGATTGATTAATTAGTATTTCGAAAAGTTAGCTTATCCCCTCTGTAATGACTTTTTTTTGTTTCATAAAAGGTTTTCACATGTTTTTAGTACGTAGGGTTTGCATGATTTTTGACCCCAATTCTACTTCATATATAATATAAATAATTAACCTTAGAACAATCACCATTCACCAAAGTATATAAAGAACATTTTGAAAAGAATTTTTAACTATTGAAGCATTCATATACAATACAAAACACACGGTAATTCCTCGATAAATATCTAAGCATTTAGCGTCTTACATATTTATATATTATAAGCCTATATATTTCTATATAACTTGTTTTTAAACGTGGTTTTTTCTTACAAAAAGGGGCCTCGTAAGTTTTGCTGATTTAAATATTATTTTCAATACAATAATCTATCTTCAAGTAGTCTGATTTCTTCACATTTTTAATCCATTTCTAACAGGGAAAGACTGCGTTAGTGAACCGCTTCAAGTGCACCCAGTTCAATTGCAAAACAGATGACTTCCTCCCTGCTGTTTTTACACCTCCCCGAAATGGAACCTCGTCTCTTTCCCCACCTCTTGTCATTGGCACAAGGATAACTCACTTTCATTGAAGCAGTTATCAATGAGCTTAAATTTCATGCATCTAATTTTGGTCCTTGTTTCACTGGATGATGCATGAGTTGGGTCTCATTGGCTTTAGTTCGGTGCTTCTACTCTAGTTTAGTCCAGAATATGGCATAAGCTTGTTAGTTTACCAATCTTTTGTAGTAGTCTTAGGTACTGTTCTTAGCTTACCATTTTGGTGAGATTTGCTTAGGGGCTTTTGGTCTGATAGATTACTTTTGATACATTATAGGAGAATTCGTGAAAGGTTGATTACTTGAAATGATGGATTCACAATTCCTCTCTGAGCAGTGATTAGAAAGAGAGAACAACTCGAATAGTAAAGTAGTAAAATTATTACTTGCTTGTGAAAGTAACAGGGTACTTTTGATGTGTTTTTTTTTCCTATGAACCTTTTGATGCCTTATAGGAGAAACTTTGTGACAGATTGACAACTTAAAATCATATATTCGTAGTTCCTTTCTCGGCTGTGATTAAAGAGAAAGAACAACTCAAGTAGTCAAATCAATACTTATTTGTGAAAGTGCGTCAAAAGTTATTTCTTGGATTCTGTCATTAACCTTTTAACTTTCATTAATTGCAAGTTTTTATCCCAAAAAAGAAAAAAAAAAGTTCATTGCAAATTATCGTGTTTTAATTTGATTATAGGAAGTGAAGAATTAATGTACTCCATATCTTGACTATTAATTAATTTATTAAATAATCAAACATAGAGGCTTGATATCGTACAGTTTTTTCTTACAAAGCATGAAAAAATATAACGGTTGCATTGCATACTTGCATGGGAAAGGCATCCGTGATTTTTTTAAACGGAAATAACCGAAAATTATTTTTTTTAAGAAGAAACCTTTGACCTTTGAATTTAGAAGAACAAACATGTCAGGGCGCAGGTGGTCTGGCGCGGGCATGGCGAAGCCAGTGTCAGTGGAGCGGGCATGGCAGAGATTCAGATATCCTTTTTGTCAACTCCAAGCATCATCAAACATGCGCCAAAATAATTGAAGTGGCCGCGCCACTGGCAGTGGCTTCACCATGCTCGCTCCACTGGCAATGGCTTCGCTATGCCCGCTCCACTGGCAGTGGCTCCGTCACTTAGCAGTCAGAGCCCGCGCCAGACCACCTGCGTCCTGACATGTTTATTCTCCTAAATTCAAAGGTCAAAGGTGTCTTCTTAAAATTTTTTTTTCAGTTATTTCCGTTTAAAAAAATCACGGAAAAAGCATCATACATTGTCATATCTGAAAGAATGGCAGAATCTTCAATTTCACGGTTTTCAAATGTCTGGATAGTTAAAGTTATATTCTTCCCTTATGTTTCTTAGCAGAAATTGATAAATATATACTTATATTATATACTTTGTTTTATGATGTAATTACCAATTATTGGATGCACAGGTTTCATGTTATCACCAATAAGATTAGTTCTGCATGCTATAGCAAGTCAATAGAAGCCTAGGTGGTCTCTCTGCCAAGCTTATAAAAGGATAATAAATAAATAAATATTTAAAATGTCATGGGAAGTCAAGAAGGCATGTTGAAACAAAAAAATTTAAAAGATATTATTGAAGCAAAACTTGTTAAAATCAATAATAAATATTATGGAGAAGATTAATTTATCAACTCAGTTTATCAACCAGAGCTTTCAATGAAGATGGAGAATCATAGGGTTTATAAATTATATAATCATGAATTGTAGACTTCAACAGATATATATATCTAAAGTTTAGCCCGTCCCGGTTAACAGATCAGATATTATATGATATGATATATGACATCATAAAATGGTTCTAATTATTTTTTTCCTACGATTGGTTGAGTGTCGAACATTCCTAATAATTTATCTTCCGTTCACGTAGTAATGTTATTGAATTGCTACGCAATGCATATGCAGTACATTGAAGCATATGTAATCATACGTATACATCTTTGTTTAGATACAGCCTATTTATCTGCATCAAAATTAAGAGAAAGATCATACTTTACACCATTTGATTTGACTAGACCGTCCAGCCTAAATCAAAATTCAATATATCCCCATCCGAAAATAAATAATATAATAATGTTTGCATCCCTAGCTAATCACCTCTACATTACATAATTACCCCATCTAAGCGAAGAACATGAAGACAGAGGAAAACATTCACCTAAAATGCAAAAGGATGTAAGCATGTACATATAACCCAACAAATATGGGGTACATCTAATAACCCAACAAATATGTTGCATGTCCAAATTAAAATGTTGCCAAGCTTTGGAACTACCACCTGACGTCCTCTACTATATACTTATCCCAAAATAGCCATGCATACCAACAATTTGTACATGCAGATCAAATAAAGCTTGCATGAGTGTGAGTGGCATGGCATAGGCAAGTTTAAATGAACCAGGGATCCTCTGTAACATTTAAACAATGACCGCTATGTGACAAATCAGTAGGCGTAATTATAGAACTGCCCTAAAAAACATTATTTTAATTTGGCGAAGAATTTTTACTCTTCCACCAATAGAACCATAAATTAATTACCAAAATTTTTTGACAAAGCTTACTCTCAATTAGGCTTAGGTTTTCAAGTCCATTATGTTATATTATAATATTTACTTTGTTTTGATATCATTATGCAGTCACATCAATCTAAATCGAATGTCACGTTTAGGTATTTGAAATTAACATTATCTATGGTCTGCTTTTCTCCGACTTACTACATGAACATGATTTGATATTTCTATACATGCAAATAGAAACTTGGACTTGTTAAATTCGTGCAAGGTTTTGAGCATTACGGTTTTGTGCTTATCAAACAAACAAAAAGGAAGGACTTCGGTATGCAGCTAGTACTGTGTGCATCTGCGCCTACTGCCTAAACCAGACCTACTCACCTACAATTTGTACTTCCCATCGTTATTGGTTGGTTCACTGGCACGTACATGCCAGCTTTATTTTTTTCTGTCGTTGCGTTCCTCTTTTGTCTCCTTATCCATCTCGAGATCAAAATGATACAAGCTTTTAATTTTGTTCACATATATAATGTCATACTAGTTTTTAAGTCTTTTGAAGCAAATAAAGTTGCCTATTCAAACTCGTCCAAATTTGAACTTGCATTTGGAGATTAATGTATCTATGTTAAATGCAAATAAATACTAGTAATTATTTACAGAAAGAAAGGTTTATATATGAAAGAAAAAAAAGTTGTTTATCTATCCAAAATGCAGATCAAACGTTGAATGTTTCCACTATCAGATAAAGTGGTTTAATTGCTACTTTTTGCAAAAGGAAAAAAAATACAGTTTGTCGCTTGAAAATTTATTAATTTTGCGTTTGTACTGCAATACGCATAAGCTGAGTATTAGAATTTATTATAAGAAATATTGCATCATTTTTATAATTGATTATCGGCCAGTAATAACCTCCATAAATTTACTCTCAAATATTCACATTAATTGTAATTTTTTCTTTAAATTATAGAATATACACACTGGACTTTCAATCTAATATATGCATACTTTTCTATTATGCAATGCAAACGCATTTAATATTGCTCAATGCATATTAATTTATATTTTTAACTAAACATATTTGTTGATAGTTGTCGTCCATTTTGACAAAGTCGAGACATATTTTGATGGTTGTCAACAAACTTCATAATTCAATATTTATAGTTCAAACCATCTCTGAAATGCACGCTAATTTATTATCCAATGCGAACTTAATATTATAATTATGAAATAAAACCTGATTATTGTAAAATTATGAATTCTTCGTTATTCAATTTTTTTTCAAATTAACCAAAATTACTTGGGGTATTTAGAAGGTGAAAACATGAAACATAAGTAATGTTCCTTTTGACTATTTCGAGGATGGTAATAACGCCAAGATTACGGTTCCATGATCTACTTCGTGTAGACTAAACATTAACACAATCAACAAGTACTATACAAAAAGTTCAAAAAAAAAAAAAAAAAGTACTATACAAAAATTCAATTGGGAGGGTTTTTTTTCCCTCTGACCTAGACATCACTTAAACACATACTACCGCAAATTAAAAAAAAAAAAAATAGAATAATACCAATGGGTATATAGGAGCCCTATATATACCTAGATTTAGAATTCCACAATTGCAATAAGTATATATTAGTAGATGGTAAATCACTTAAATACTTAATTCTTCCTTTGATTCTTAAACTCGTAACAAAATATTGAAATGAACATGGCACATTTTCCAAAGCGGCCAAGTTTCAAGTGTGTGTGTGTCGGAAGGCAAATGATTCTGGTGGGAGAGAGAGACTTCGACAAGGTCAAACACTGATACCCTTTCCATTTCCGTGAAAACATTGGAAGCTGCCATTTGATCTCCACAGATGGCTTTGATCTTTCACAGTCTTTTTATCTGATTTCTCTCTACCTTGTCATGTATAACGAGATGAGAACGAGTAGTTACCTTTTTAACATGCTCATTGCTCTACATAGAGTCACAGAGACGAGAAAGACGACCAGACTTTTCTTCGTTTGGTGGATAAAAACTATTTTTAGTGTGACCTATACATCTGTCAGCTAAGGCCTAAGGGCTATGACCAATTTCTTCAAAGAGAAAAAAAAAATTATAATAATAAAAATAAAAATAAAAACTAGCAAAATTTTCTCTCCTTAAGCTCCACATGATGAGAGCAACAACAAAAGTATTATTATGATGATGGTGATGGTGCTGGAGCCTGGAAGTCAATAGTGTAAAACGTGGTGCGCATTAATCCAATAAGGCAATAACCATTACTTGGAAGAAAATGTTTATGAAATAATATAATCACCACCACTTTCAGTTATAACGTTGTTGGGCCAAGTCCATATTGTCCTTTTAAAGAGCGCATGTACTGCATACCTTTGTACCAGCCCATATCTCAAGGGCCAGTAATTCATTAATTTGATCTGTGCTGTGCGCGTTTGTACTATTGAGATATGATCAGACAAATAAAAAAAATTTATTAAGAATTCTTCAGAGCTTCCAACTGTATACCAGACATAATTTAATACAATTTTGGTGCTAACCCTACGTACGTAGTCATTGAGTGATTAATTTTCTGGAGGGAGCTACGATGACCCATTTTGTGTCTCACCCTGCTGCATATAAAAATTGGTTCTATAAGATACGAGCAAGACTGTGGTGGCAATAGCCTGAGGAAACGGCAGTACAGGTGGTTCATTTAGGAGTCAAATTTGCCTGTCATAAAATTCAATGAAACTGAATGTAATTGGATTGCTATTACATAGCGAGGTGATAAATTTTGATCCCACCAGGAAGACTCCCCTGACTCGATCAATTTCAAAAAATATCCCAAACTTAAAAAAAAAAATGAGATTATTTGTATTCGAGACGATTGGAACTGAAAAGGTCCAAAAGACCAAAACTTAAGCCTGTCTGAATCCGAAATAATACAAACTTAAGAAGATCCAATATAAAATGATAATTTGATCTGAACATAAAAGTCAAACATGATTCCTCAATTTCAATTAAAAGCCTCTTAATTTTAAACTAACTCGTACTCCATCATATTTGCAAACTACAAAGTCAATTTCTGGAAGAAAAATATATTTATTTTGAATACACACGATAAGCTTAAAAAATATGTAGCATTACTGGATAGGATTTATAAGCAAGTTGCTCCTGTTATGTTAGGTTATCACTTGTCAGTTATCTTAAATAATGGGGAAGTACATATTTTTTGGGGTAGGTACCACTGGCCCTCCAATTTTTCAAGTTTTACATCGTTGTTCGTAAAGTAGCGGCCATGAAATCAGACAACAGGCACACTGGTACATCTTACATCTCAAGTATGCATCATTCAGTTTCATGCATATGTTAAAACACAAAGGAAGGAATTAATGTCAATGATTCTTATGCATTCTCGTCATGGTAATAGAGATAGAGCAAATTTGGTTAGGGATTCCATGGGAATTTACTTGCACTGTTAAATCAATGTGAGTGTTTCAGCATTTTGGAGGTACTGGTTAAAAAATAAGCAGAAGTTTGGAAAGCAGTTTCACCATAAAGCTAATTTGGTATAATGAGAGTTCCACTTAAAAAATCTTATACAAAAGGAAATGGCAGCCAATTGCACTTGTAATTTATGCTCCAAATTAGAAAATTTAAATTATTTGCTTGTTCCTTGTCATTAGGCTCGTAAAATGAAAATGGCTTGGTTTTTTCACTCATAGTTTTAAATACCACATAATAGTTTTTCTGGTATCTGGCATAGGTGGGGCAGAGCTAGTAGCAGCTTATGATCAACATTCTATGCCTTAATAGAGGCAGTAATTCAATCATTGGTTCGGTATTTACGGCTGGGAGGTTAAGCGAAGAAAATATCATATATGATATATACCAACCACTAATTCCTCACTTTCTCAACACCAATCGATTATTTCTAGGTATCTTTTCAAAGAAATTAAATATCAAAATATGTATTTCGCAATAACATAATGTACTTTACAATATGCAAGTGTACTTTAAAAACATAATGTACTTGTAATCTCCAAGTGTATTTTTCGAATAGTTTATAATAAATATCTTACTTCAAAACAGCAATTGTACATGTGTAGTAGCTGATATGTGTTAAAAGCAGGACTCCACGCAGGGCTAGCTCTAGAATATACAATTAAATCAAATACCAGACTAAAATCATTTTTTTTTCATATTATATTAAGTATAGTCTCACGGTCACGGTACGTTAAGTTTGAGTATTTAGTGTCTTTTATTGGGCCTCATTTGGGAGATCTTCTAATTACGTAAAGATACATGATAATGTTGATTAGCCCAAAATTGTCGAGCAGCTAGATATGGGCTGAATAGGTTGGTGAAAAAAAAAAAAAATAAAAAAAAATAAAAAACCAAACCAAACCAATCGATGATCTTTGTAACCTTGCATCTCACAAACAAAGAAATTTTTTTAATGATAAATCAGTTAGGCCCACAAGAACCGTCTTGAAAGAGCCGAACCAAAATTGATTAATAATTTTAAGCAAGTAAAAGTGAATAATTAATTCATTAGATAGTATTCGATCCTCTATTTGTGGATGTCGTGCGGCCAAGTCGCTCAATGCCAAAGCCAGAGGTAGTAAAGAAATCATAAAGCAATTCTTGTTGTCTCTGTCGTTTCAGAGAAGACTTTGAACTGGTCAAATCTCAAATTTAGCTCGTGCTTAGTGTCTTTCTTTAACAAATTGAGCTGTGCTAATTAATAATCGTCAGTTTCTCTTTTGACTTATTTATTGCTAACGTCATTATATTCTATACAAGTATCATTTATATATCTATAAATTGTAATTTGATATAAAGTAGAATTTTTAATACTTATTGACAAGATGGGTTCCAATTTCTGAATAATCAAAGTTTCAAATTTGCTTCGCTGGAAAGAAACACTTTAAACTCGAACCGGTACTGATTGCGTGATTAGGACGAAGAAAATAAATTAGATTTGGTAGGGAATCAATTCTTTTAGATGCATTGAAATATGAATTATTCGTTTAATTTAAATGATAATGATTGTGCTATATAATATACTCAAAACGAAGAGCAGTATTTATAGTAAGAATATTTACAGCCGGGGTGGCATTCTGTATTGTACAACTCAAATCATTTTCATGTAATAAAACAGGATAAATATACGCCTGAGAAAGATACATCGTCTTCATAAACACATAAATTAGCATTTAATTTTATTAAAATCTTTTTCTTAATTATGATGTATGCTTTATCTATAGTTTGCGTCCATAATCATGACTTGATTTCATCAAGGAGGACGACTGGGCGAAAGAATCCCTATTTTTTATTTAAATTTTAAAACAAATCAATTATATAAAGGACAAACATTGAATGGATTTTTCTTTTTTTTTAAAAAAAAAAGAGTAATATCTACGTTGTCTCTGCAGATAAATTAATATTGATTACAATTATTGATTTTATTTGTTGTTTTAAAATTTTGTGAAATAATTAAAAGCTCAAGAGGCATTTGACTTCGTCCCTTAATGGGAAATTTTGTAATTATCTTCTGTTTTAAGCCAATTTTTTTTAAAAAAAAAACAAATAACAATATTTCAATATGTATTCACGTTGGTTAAACAAGTTTCGTGGTAGCTGAAAATTTCAAACAAGAGTTTACATGGTCAAGACAATACGTATTTAATTCAGTTTGAACATTCATTTCAGTTCAAAATAAGTGCTCATTTCTAATCAGACAGGCATGTATTTTAGTGGTTGGTCTAATAAGTATGAAAGTTCAGAATGGGTATTAATAGACCAAGCGATGGACAGTTAAAGTTAAATATGTTTAGAAAAGAAACGGAAAAAAAGTGAAGAGAGAACCAACACGTCAAGACTCAAGATCATAATAATAATAATAAACAAACAAAAAAAAAAACAAATTGCAACGCGAAACAATTGTTAAGTGACAGCTGGATGATTCAACTCGTCAGCAAACCAACATAAATTACAGAATTAGCTGAAAGAAGAAAGTGAAAAATGTTGGAATAGAAGAAAATTAAATACAATAATACATAACGGGGGTGGTGGGGGGGGGGGAGTGAAACACAGTGAAAACTTAAATCCACCCATATACCTTTCTTTGTTTCAACTAATAGGAATATATGATTTAATTATGAGAAAAAAACCTCATATTGTAGAGCGTAAAAAGTATTTTTATTTTCAGTTTCTGATCTTCGAAGCACCGTTTTTTAATACCTTCGGACGTCGATCTGAAAAATCAATTTATGAATAGGTGAATTTCCGACAAACTCTTTGAGTTGTTTTGAAAGTAAAGGTTTAAATATCAGTTGTAGCGGCCGCGATAGCGCCGATTTATCGCTGCCATGTGTCAAAACGCGACACCACTACAGATTTAGGTCATGTTTGGTAAGACTATTTAAACTCTTTAAAGTGGAAGAAGGAAGTTATTCCTCATATTTCTTACCAAACAAGAAGTAAGCTAATGAGTTTATGTCTCTCTAACCCACCCACTCAGATCCCTACTGATCCCACCAACACAGGTATCACCAATCTTGCTTGTATCACCACCCATACCAATTCGTCACACACCACAGAAAGCATAACCCACATAGAACTCACCCATCACAATCTGTCCCAAACCCCACAACTCACAATCCCCTTTGACCTAAATCTGGAACCAACGACCGCACAAAACAACATGCTATTCAAAGCCATGTCAACCGGTAAGGGCATTCCCCGTCCAACTACTCTCACCAGGAAAAACAAGCGTGGCTCCTTCAGCAGAAGCCTCATGCTTGAACCTTCATCTTCTCGGGAAAGGTCAGTCACCCCACCGCTGCTGAAACGGAAGAAAGAGGCGAGTCCGGACTCGCCTCCCTCGACAATATGAGTATCATTGGATGGAACTGCCGTGGCATAGGAGGACCACGGAAGCAACAGTTCCTCAAAGATATCCTCCTATCTACTCGAGCGGGCATAGCATTCATTTCTGAAACAAAGGCCACGGACGAACGCATGAAGCACATCCTTCCGACCATGCCATTGCCGAACTCTGTCACTTTCCCCGCTCGAGGTCTCTCTGGTGGTTTAGCACTTCTCTGGTCGAATGAGGTATACTTAACTGTTTTAGAAAAAACGCGGTTTTATATCTGGGCCAAAGTTTCATCTCCAAGAATGGGTGCGTGGTATCTCTTTGGAGTTTATGGGGACCCTGATAGAAAACAGAATAAACAAATTTGGGCATATATTCATGAGATAATTAAATTGGATACTCCTACTTGCTTACTAGGTGATTTTAATGCAATCAGTTCTGAGACAGATAAATACGGAGGCAGTACTTCTTTTCACCCAGACAACAGGAGATTCCAAAGATTTATTGATGATGCAGGCCTTATTGATATGGGCTATTCTGGGCCCGCATACACATGGGTTGGCAAACAAAATACTTCACAGCCCATATACCAGCGTTTAGACAGGGTCCTGGTCACATCATCTTGGTTAGCTATTCACCCGGCAGCCGCTGTCAAACACTTACCTCGCATACACAGTGATCACTGCCCTCTCTTACTGTGCACCACGGGATTTAAGAAGACTAAGAAAAGGTTTCGGGTGGAACATATGTGGCTCCTAAAGCAAGATTTTAAACCGCTCTGCCGCCAAACTTGGGAGGCAGGGACCTCGCAACCATGGCAACAGAAGATCACCACTCTATGCTCAGTGATTAATAAATGGGCGAAAGGCCAGCCCACACAGAAAAAAGTGATGCAAAACATTGACAGTCAAATCCTTTCAATTCAGTCGCTCCCACCATCTAATCACCAGCGGCAATTGGAAAGATCATTACTACAAGAAAGAGCAATTCAAGAAGACATAGCAGCAGAATTCTGGAGGCAGCGATCACGGGTACAGTGGGCCCGCTTTGGCGACCGCAACACTAAGTTTTTTCATCTGGCTGCAACAATAAGAAGGAAAAGCAATCATATTTCAGAGCTTACATCCTCATCGGGAACTTTGATTACAGTGGACGGAGAGATTAGAAATGAATTAGTTTTCTTTTTCAAAAAATTGTACTCCGAATCACTTGTAACCACTGAAAATATTAATGAATTAAATTTGGGCTCTGAATTTTTTAATCTGCTGAATCAGTCTGATAGACCAAAATTAACCCAATCTGCGTGTGTGAAACTCACTAAACTGCCTTCAAAATCTGAGATATATAGTGTTTTACTTGATATGAAACCGGACACAGCTCCCGGACCGGACGGCATCACAACTAGATTCCTACAAGAAATGTGGGAAATAATGGGGGACGACCTTGTCAGAGCTATACAAGAATGTTTTAGGAACCGAACTGCTCCAAAAGAATGGCTGAAATGTAGACTTGTACTCATTAAAAAATCAGAAAACTCTACCCTACCATCTGATTTCAGACCACTAAGTGTTGGAAACACTATTTTCAGATTGCTCATGAAAATTTTGGCCACAAGATTGCGACCATACATTAGCGAACTGATTGACCCTGTTCAAACCGCATTCATCCAAGGACGGAGTATATCTGATAATATACATCTCATTCGTGAAGTACTACACTCCTTCCAATCTCTCAAGTTTGAACATGAATGCTATTTGATTAAGGCAGATATCAGGAAGGCCTTTGACATGCTGCGATGGACTTATCTACGCAAGATCATGACTCATCTCAACTTACCTGACAACTTCTCTGATCTAATCTTTAACTGTTTGAAACACAGTTCTATTTCAATAGAATTTAATGGAGTTATGACTGACGGTGGGTTTTTCTCACCAACTCGTGGGCTTCGCCAAGGGTGCCCCCTCTCTCCGTATTTATTCATAATTGCAATGGAAGGTCTCTCTCGAACGATTGGTGTTATGACAAAACAATTGAAAATTTTTGGGACCCAGCTTGCTCCGCAAGCGCCGAACCTCACTCATGCTTTTTATGCCGATGATGTTATACTATTTGGGAATACAAATGTTAACGAGGTAATAAGCCTCAAATCTTTAATGGATATGTTTGCAGCAGTTTCAGGTTTGTGCATCAATCCTCTCAAGTCTAACATTTGGTTCAGTAACGCTTGCACCTCATTCACACGGCAGCAGATTAAGAATATATGGGAAAGTGAAGAAGGTGATGGGAATGATTCATATCTGGGAATTAGCATCTCTCAGCCCCCGGCTTTTAACACTATTACACACAACAAATTGATAAATAAAATCACAACCGCAATGGGGGGATGGAAGAGAGACACCTTATCACATGCTGGACGGCTGGCTCTCATCAAAGCAACACTACTCTCAATTCCGGTATATTCTTTCTCCATAACCCTGCTCAACAAGAAGACTATCTCAGCAATCACCTCTATCATCAGGCGGTTCTTTTGGGGAAAACAAAAAACACATTACATGGCTCCTATCGCCTGGGACAAGATAACTGAAGACTGGGAGAATGGTGGTTTAGACGTCAAAGATCTACATACTTTTAACAAATCACTTATGCTTAAAACAGTTTGGGACATGGCTGCCAACAAGCCAAAACTCTGGGTGCAACTAGTCAAAGCTAAATATTGTGGTATCAGGGGACTGTGGGGTACAAACACATCACAAGGAACAAGCAAATTGTGGAAGGATATTCAAAGCTTGAAGCCAATACTAAAAGACACGGTTTTCTGGAACATAGGCGATGGAAGTACAATACCTGTCAAATTTCAGCCTTGGTACCAGGGATGGGATCGGCCCAATCGAAGAGCATTCCAGTCTAACCCCTTCATAGCAGAAGTCTTTCATGCACCGACACAACAATGGAATGAAGAACTCCTTGCACAGATACTTAGCCAAACCCACATCAATGCTATACGAGCAGCAGAACAAAGGCCTACACAAGATGACAGCAAACTTGATAAACTCATATGGCTTTATTCACCAAGTGGTACTTACACGGCTAAAGAGGGGTATAAATTTCTTAAATCTCATCAACAACACCCTGAACTACAACCGCACTTGACGAATATTGTTTGGAAACAACTCTGGAAGAACAAATTCTTACTTCCTAGAATCCAGACATTCATTTGGAGAGCACTACATGAGGGACTGATAACATGCCATAAATTACACACAATATACCCTTCAACTGCCGCAGCATGCGGCATATGTGGTTTAGAAGAAGAAACTATACAACATACCTTGTTTCACTGCCACATCGCTAAATGTGTCTGGTTTGCATCGGCCTTCTCAATGAGAACAGATTTCTTCCTGCAACGAACCTTTGCTGATATATACCATGAAGTAACACAACATTTCGATCAGCATCAATTTTCCCTTTTCTGCTCCATCCTCTGGCATATCTGGAAAGCAAGAAATAAGATGATTTTTGAGGGACGTCATACTGATCCAGAAACAATTCTCCACCAAGCAACCTCCTTGTTAGAACCACTGAATAATATATCGGCGATATCTATACCACCAAAACAGATACAACTGCAAATACCTTTTGATTGGCACATTGTGCTGATAGATGCGTCCTGGGATGTTGCACAGCGTGCTGGTATGGCTGCCGTCTGCTATGATAAACACAACCAGTGGATTTGGTCAATCTCGAAAGCTGCTACTTCCTTCTCAGCTTTCCATGCGGAGGCCCTTGCATTGTTTCTAGCAATCAATCACATCACCCAGCTACACACAGACCATAGTAACAAATTCCTTATCATCACAGATTGCAAATCTCTATACATGAGTTTATACTCAGAAGAAGAACTGGTATTACCTTGCTGGAGATCTGAACAAACCATTCGAAAGATCAGAAAATCACTCCTGAATCTTCGGGACACAGTAACAGTGACCTCCCTCCCTCGTGAGGCAGTTCACCCAGCACACATCACTGCAAATTGGACCCGACGGACGTCGATTGAACTGCTTGAACCACCCCTAGATAACCGATTGCGGCGGAATTCCATGGACATGCAGCTCCCTCCAATGTTTTTCCTCCGATCTGCCTCCGCCAATACAAACTTTGACCCACCAATACAGCGCTGAGGGGGAAATGGTGCTTCTTGCGTACGGCCGACTAATAGCTTCGCACCACCTCTGTTGAAAAAGCATCAGGAGACTCGAAGGTCGATGGAAAGATCAACAATGGTGACACTTATAGAAATGATGAGTGCGGCAAGGAGACGGAGCCTCCTCCTTTGGATTATCTTTTTATTTTTATTTTTCCTTTTCCTTTTTTGTTTTAATTTTTGGACTGATGGAAGGTTCCTCTTTGGGCCTTCCTTTTTGGGCCTACGGGTCTTGTCCAACCCTCAAAAAAAAAAGCTAATGAGTTTAAATGAGGAATAAGCTTCTTTAAACTATGACACCTCTTGAGGTGGAATAAAATTTGTTTGTGGGACCATATGAGGAATAGTATTAAAAAAATATTTTTTTTTCCTCTTTTGTCGTTAATGACCATGTTACCCATTTTTTTTCTTTGTTGTTATTTCTGCTACAATTATCATTTTCTTTTATTTTTAAGAAGCAGTAATTCATTTAATTTGTTAGTTCTTTTGACTCAATAGTGATTTAATAATTTTTTAAATTATATGTATTTAAGGAGTGTGTCCGACATAAATAAATTGTGTCAGATATACATAATTTTTTTTAATAACAATTAAAAAATATAATTTCACTTGTTAATTATTTAAGAAGACACAAGTACAGTTGTATTTGTACAAGAATACTACGTTTCATCCAACTCAATTGCACAAAATTAACTAACGTTAAAAGAAGGGAATATGGTCTTTTCATATTTTAACTTTAAAAATTTTTCTACATCTTTGTTATTTCTTGATGTGCATAACCAAACAAGTACCTCCTTAACAAGACGTAACTTGATATAATTTTTCCTCCTTAAGTTGTTCCTCTAAGTTATTCTTTTACCGAACACCACCTTAGCGTTGTGTCCCATGGCGCGCTGGATAGCGGGATATATCGGGATTTATCAGCCATTTAGCGGTGATTTAGCGCTGGATAGCGGGATATATCTGATATTTTCGGCCCATAAACAAAAAAGCCCAATTTGGACTGAGTGTTACGTATAGTTGCATCCCATCTTTCTCAAAAAGTCAAAGAGAGTATTTTCTCTCAGTCCCAAATCGCAGAGACACCGAAATTAGTGGTCTAGTCCCAAACCTAGTTATGTTGATTTTGGAAACATTTTCTAGATTTTTGCTGCAAGCAAGATAATGATGGTGAATGTTAATTAAAACCTACTTGAATTGTCACGCACTTGAAAACCACGTCATTTCCCATTCCAATTTTTTAATTTTTTTCAATTCTGATTTTGATATTCTGATGGTGAATGTTACTTTAAACCTAATTGAATTCTGATTTTGATATTAAAATAGTGTATTTCAAACTTCTAATGTTTGAAGTAATCTCTATATGCATGTATTTGATGTTATATAATGTTTAATTTGAATCAAAGTATGTATCTGATATAATATCCGCTATTGTCCGATAGTGGCCGCTAAATGTCCTCTATCCGCTATCCGCTATCACATTAGCATGTCCGCTACGAGTCCGCTATCCGCTATTTAAACCTTTATTTGAAAGGAATATACTTGTTTTTGCTGTATTCATCGTCAAATTTTTACCATGAGGTCAAAGTATCGAGGTTCTTTTGTTAAATATTCAAACCCTATTAGTTGTCACTTTAATTCGACCACATCAACTTTCAGAAAAAAAAAAAAAATCAAGTCAATTTTAATATAAGACCCCATTAAATATTGAGAAAAATAAAGTCAATTTCAATACACGACCACTTCTACACATACAGGGTATATCTCAACTGTACTTTATGAAGCAGAGTCTATTGGAAAAATGCAGCTAATTAAAACCTACAGTTACAAGCCTATTTGAAAATCACACAGCAAACTTATTAAAATCAAGCAAAACTAACAAGCTAATTAATAAGAATCAAGTGAAACTAACAAAAATTTTACGACCCGTTGACAACTGTGTGATTTCATAATTTATACAGTCCTGTGAATAATTTTCTAAAATTTGGAATTCAACTCGAACGACATTATTTATGTGGTATATTTATTTTCTTTACAAAAAGCAAACCAAATTTAATGGATTTCGATGTAGTATAATAAAGAAATAAAAAATTGAGTTGCAGAATTTTATTTGATATTATTATGTCTAACAGTATGCTATTTGATTTATTGTTTTTTCAAAAATCTGTTTCGAAAATTGTTCAAGGTTGTAGTAAAAGTACGAGCTTAATTCATAAAGTATCAATAATGCAGGAGCAAATATAAACCAAACTTTGTATAGAATTAAAATATCAATTATATCTTGCGGGATGGCCTGATGGGACAAAAAATTTTAGTTGTCCAGTCTCTGCTCTATGTGCAGATATGCTCGAGCTAAGCTGCCATAATTTGTTCAAAAAAAATATATATATATATTGTTCAAAAAAAGTGAAGCACAAGCATTAAATTTTTCGAAAGGTTGTCGATAATGTCCACTCCAAATTTTATCAATCGACTTCCTATAAAAAAAAAAATCTAAATCACTTAAGTAAATCTATTTGATTATGAGTGCACTTGCATACGAAATTTAATATTTTTAATTTATTTCGAATAAATTCAAGCTGTCAAACATTGAGGGTTTCGAAATTCGAAGTCTTATTTTATAATGTATTCATTTATATTATTTTTTGACCGCTTGACTTTATACTAAACAAGTTTTAAAATTTATAAACTCGACACTAACGCAACGCTCGTCAAATAATCGACTTGAACAATTTGAATTCTTCACTTGAGAAGCCAACTAGTTAGTCAATACAAAATGTTGACTAGTAAAAATATTTTATAACAATGTTTGACATCAACTAAGACAGCCTTCGAACATTTCTTTTCCAGTAAATCTGATTTTAACCAAGCTTTTAAATTTCACCGAAATAACACCGTTATGACCGAAATAACAGATTTTTGGAGCAAAACGCATCAACGTTACAACAATCAAGCACGAAATAACAGTTGCGTTATATTTCCGAAAAAACGGCGATATAACTTAAATTTTTTGCATTTAGCGGCGTAAAAATGGACGGATCATGTAACTTACAAAAAAAAAACTTTTTGCTGAATTCAAATCCATACAAAAACAAAACCATAATTCGTTTAGTTTTTAAAACTTTGATTTTGTCTATTTTGCCTTTTGACTTGTTATTTTTTTATATTTTAAATTTTCAAGTAATAAGATAGATTAGTGGTATAATTGTCTTTTTATACACACCGTTTTTTCTCTGTTATATCACCGATATAACACCGAATCGCTATATCAACTCTCTACCGTTATACCGCAAAAACCGCATTTTAAAACCTTGATTTTAACCAAAAATTCTCAAAATTAACATAGGGGAATGAAACAACATTAAACATCCTATGCCGTCATTTATGCGCTATTTCGATCTCTTTGTTTTCTAAACTATTCATTTTTTTAAAAAATACAACAAATTAATTTAATTATAACAAATACGATCCTAGGACCTAGCTATAGTCATCAGATTGGCCCTGCACATTCATTCTAAATCAAGCCCCCCAAACTGAAAAAAAAAAGCGAATGTAATCCGAGATAAAAATAATAAAAAAAATAAAAATAATAATAATAATAATAATAATAATAGAAGATGGGGAATCCGAACTCAGCTGGCCGTTGATATTGCCTATCCGTTAGATAGGCACAAACAGCTAAGGAAAATTATATTCGTACTTACATTATAGATTTATTTAAGTCTTTCAAATTTAAAGCGTATCAATCACGTGGCGATAACAAATTTATAGGACCACAACTCTGGCATGAGCCCCAGAAACAGCACGGCAGCGTTTCCTGATGCGCCATTGATTAGGCTTATACAGTTGTACTATTGTTTGTTGCTTGTAAGTTGTAACATTATTCTTCTCACATCTCTAGATCTAATTATAAGTGGGGAACCTTAACGATGAGGTTAATATGGTAATTTTGTAATTATTATAGACAACTGATAACTTTTAGCTTGATTTTTTTTAATAGTAAGGTTAATATAATAATCTAATTGTTGTTTTAAATATTTGAAAATATGTAATCTATAAATGTAAAGGCTTGCTCACTCAAGATTGATTTGACTTTTTGTTAGAGATTAGCTCGCGAGTTACGGGGCTTGTTCGATTTAACTCGAAATAATATGTAATTATTATCTAATTCGATATATGATCTATTTATTTCTCAGGTAGAAATAATTATGGTCTATAAAATCTTTTTAAAAATAATAAATATTAGTATATGAATAAAAATAATCTAGAAAAAATAATACCAACTAGTTTCACTTTTCTTGCCTCAAAAATACGAAATATATAAAAATGATAAAAGTTGAGCTCGTAGAGAAGTCGATTGCGGTTCGTGTTAGATTAAACTCGATGTAATTTCAAATAAAGTTCGGATCAAGGTCAACTTGTTCGAACTTTACTCGTTGCCAACCCTATTGATTATCATGCCTGTAAAAATTGATAAAGTTCGGTACATTTACCATTTATCGTTACCAGTGGCGAGTCCAGCCCATTTTTAAGAGTGGGCACACACAAATAAAAAATACTTAAATTAATATTAAATTAAAAAAATTCAACAAACTATGTATTAATTATCATTAATAATCAAGCAAAATTAGTATGGGCACCGTGAAAATTATGTATGGGGAGGAAATATCATTAAAAATTCAACAAACTATGTATTAAAAGCCCAAAGATGGGCACCGTGAAAATTTAAGACTAGGCACCTTGTAAAACTATCTATATTAGGTTTTGAATTTTGAAAAATTAAGTGTAGGCAAGTGCCTACACTTGCCCACCCCTGGCCTCTCCACTGATCGTTACAATGATTTAGATTTAAATGGCTTTTGATGAATTTTCAAAATAATATTTAAACTGAGAGAGATAGGTGATAAATTGAAATGGAGTGCAATCTAAAGGTATAATCAAATTAAAATATATTTTTTAATCTAGTAGATTTTTTATCTATATAACAAAACTAAAATAGTTTTGTACACCTAATGCATTTCTTATATTGGATGATCTAAATTATTCAGATTTTTTTGCGTCATTAAAAAAAGGTAAAATAAATAGCAACTTCATATACTAAAATAGAACTCAAATTTCTTAGTAAGTGATACTTTACGCATCATTCATATAAATTACAAGTGAGTCATCGTTTAATTAAGCATCATTCACATAATAAATTATTATATGCAATTCTTTTATATGTTGCGAACCTAAGCAGTTAAATGAGATGGCAGACAATACCTAATCCTGTTGTCTGGCAGGACAATTTTTTGTACGGAGACTGGTAACCAATAATGTAAGAATCAAACATACCTGCTTATTTTATCTCGTTAAAGCCAATCATGATTTAGAATACTAGCAATTGTGGGGTCCGGCGTCAGACTGATCACACGAGATGTTTTGTTTATAGAAACGCATAAGATCTTGGTTCCACTCGGGCGGCTCCAAGCCTCCGACACGGGAGAACGCAAAATAAGACAATTGCAAATTTCCGCACGAGATAAAGGTGCCTTGTTAATTGTAGCATTTACATTTCCAGTTTTCTCGGACTGGTTAAGTCCGTTTCTAACGCCAGGGAAGTCTACCTGTCTACGACTAAGGCATAAGCTTCTTCGCACCTTGTAAAACGGAGGCTCTGATATTTTGGACGGGTTATATTAAATTTCTTCGTACCTCCGCCTTTTCAGATTCTCCTACTTCATAACGTGGTTCATTATTTAATGCATGGTCTGAACAAAAAATTTGACAAATTCTGTCGTAAACGAATTTATAACTTGACTTGAATCTAAATCGTTAATTTAAAATTATAAAAAATAAATTATCAGAATTCGAACTCGAATTACAATTATGTTCTATGTAGAATTACTCAAAGTTAAATTACAGATTGGCCCGTAATAATAAGATCACGGTAATGTCCATAAATTTATCATTTATTGATACCATTCTGAACGAAAAGAATACAGTAACTACATAAAATGATCTTTTAAATTGACCAAGACTCCATTTTATGGCCTATGAGATTTTTCTATTTTGGATATATTACGGGATGCTGAATTAGGACTGAAATAATTTTATGAATCAAATAACTTTTCTATTATTATTCACTGACGTTTATAGTTTAAAAAAATAATCCGTTTTTCAGTACATAAAATAAAGTTAGCCCACAGTGAAATTTATTATACATAAATTATTCTTATTTTATTTAATAAGAAACATATTTTGCAAGCACATGTGTATCAAGAATTTTAGTTTTTGTCTGTATTTTTTTTTTTTTTTTTGAAGTTATGAATTTCTTGTAACTAAGCACTTACCAAGATATTTGAAACTTGTCACTCTAAAATAAAAAATATATATACACAAATTAATTCTAACAAGTCAGTACTTTATAAGTTATTAAACAAAATAATAGAATGCTAACACGTTAAGAAAGAACAATGTAGAAAACAGATACTTTTTTTTGGAGAAAGAAATCGATGAACTTTTTTAAAGAAATAAATTGATAAACTTTTTTTTTCTGAGAAAGAAATGTAGAAAAGTACCACAATAAATGAGCAGCGAGAAAGCCTATCGCTAAGCCTACGCTAGCCTATACCCATGACCATGTAGGTTTTGACTTTGAGTTCTCTTTTGTTTTCTAGCTTCTACCAATGCTCATCTCACTCGCTCGGGCCCCGTTCGTGTACTCCCCAATTCATGGGAACGTGTTGGATTTCATAATTTATTTTTTAGGACTGTTCATCATGTTTTCTGCCTATCTGCATCCACATGGGTTTTGATTATTAATCTCATTTATTTTATGAATAATTGCTGGAGTCAAATCTCAATTTTTGAGATTACAACGACCATTTGAACAACACAATTTGTTCTTCTTCTTCATAATAAAATATTTTGAAAATCAAATTTTATATTTTTCAATTTTTTTATTATTTATTTTGAATTTTAAAAAAATCTTCAATCTGATTAATTTTGGACCCTTGAATTTTAAAAAATCTGAATAAAATAGTTAAAAATTTCGAAAAAATTTATAAAATTTGGTCTATACAAATATTTCAACGTGAAGATCATATTGAACGATTCGGATCGATAATTTAAATAGTTGAGTCTAAAATAACGTTTGATTCTAGCATTACTTATTTTATTCAAGTCCTATATAAACTTTGTGAGAAAATGTTGCTGATTCATCTTCACTTTTCCACCGAACTCATGAAGCAACACCACCGTTGAAGTGGTGATTCACATGGCCAACTAGCATGTAATATAGTTAATTGTTGTGCTCTTTTAATGATGATTCTGATTATCAAATCAAATACCGAAGAACAACCAATGAAACACAAGGTGGAAGCATAAAGTCAGCCTGCATGAATAATATTCATTGGATCTAACCCCTCATCTTTTATATTTTAGATCTATTAGATATTTTTAGCAAAATATAAATGATATCGATCGTAAACTTTCATGACATCTTGACAAACGACGGGGAACCAGACAAAAAATTGTAGAAACATCTTTCATAATTCAATTAGGACGTGAATAGAATTTAATGCGAGTTTGTGACACTTTAAATTTAAAATACCATTTAAAAAAATATCACTAGACTCTTTGTGAAAATAATAAATTATATACTGAAACTCGCATCTCAAGCATACGGATATTGACAATAAGTCAATAACATATAGAAACAATTTTATTGAAAACTTGAATCATTCACTATGCTAATTTTTTCATGCTTGATAATAAGCTTTTGTATTATCATTTGAAGATGGACACTTTTGCGATATTGATTAGTTCACAACCCTAGGTGAAAATTTGAAAATAAATGAAATGCTGTATTGAATGCCTTAAAAGGGGCCGCAATATAAAAGATCAAGATGCTTCATGATGGAGCAAACCGCAATTTGATCTTTTAATTTGATTTAATTATTATAAGTGTCCTATACTAGGATATAAAGATGTATCGAATATATTAATTTGCCTTTAATGCATTTCTTTTTGGTAAATTAAAAATAAAGCAAGGATTTATTTCATCTTACCCCATTTATCGAATAGGAACAAATTATTCTTACTTTTGACACATTTTATCGTACTACATTAATTGCTAACCTAATATATAAAAACAATTTCCTTTTTGGTGAAAGATTATATCGTTTGCTCAATTACTATCCGACATCAATAAGTAATTTACATCCTTCAATTTTATTTCACTTCAAACGCAAGATACATGATTTATGGCAGAATGTACTTTGCTACTTTTGGCCTTTTGCCATCACATCATCATAATTGAACTTAAAAGCAAGATACATGTTTAGACCGGGTGCACGGAATATATACCCACACAGCTCTCCTACCATTTCTTCCCTCCATCTCTCCTTCCTTGTCCCACTTCCCTCATAGCCCTACATGGCTACAATCTAATTCTCCTTTCTCTATTACTTTATTCCCACTTCTCTCCAACAATTTCCTCTCTTCTCTCAGACCCAATACCTTTTATAATCTCTTATTATGTCTCCCAACTTCCATTTGTCTCTTGCGCCTCTGCTGTGTCTCCTCTTCTTCTCTCTTCTCCTTTCACCTCGTTCTTATTCCACCTCTCTATCAAACTTTGATGAAGATATTCCTCTCAGCCAACCCCTTCTATCCCCATTGCCTCCACCATCTTACAAAAACAACACCTCTTGTGTTACCATCACAAGCTCTGGTACCAAAAATGGATGGAAAGAAGATATTCTACAAATGGCAAAGAGAGAAGAGGCCGTGACATGGGTCAAAGAAGCTAGACGGTCCATACATGAAAACCCAGAACTGGCATATGAAGAGATTAAGACAAGCCAGCTGGTGAGGGACCGGCTTGATGAAATTGGAGTCCGGTACCGGTACCCATTAGCCCGGACTGGGGTTGTGGCAACAATTGGGACTGGTAGGCCAATTGTAGCGCTGAGAGCTGACATGGATGCTCTCCCAGTTCAGGTAATTTAAGTAAAGATCATCCCTTCTGAAATTTTGAAGTTTAGAATTTAATTTACTTTACCAAGTTTAGTTAAGGATAGTTTTGTGGTTTCTCCAGTTGAGATTTGAGTGAGGGAAACGAAAGGCTATGGAGTAGAAGTTAACTTTTGCTTCTCCGTCTTCATTATAGGAATTATATCCATAGTAAACGACGCTCCTACTTTTTAAATGCCTTTGTCTCCAGGGAACTTGTAAATTAAATTATAGTTTGTTGGTTACCTTTTGTACAGAAGCTATGCATTCCAAGTTTCCAACCACTTTACTGTAGTCTGTAGAGTAAAAGACACTGAGTCCTTTAATTTTGTTGAATCCTGACAAGAAACCTCAATTTTGTCAAGTTGCTAGGCAAAAGGAAGATAAATAAGTAACTATAGAAAGAGGAACTGGTCATGTTATGCAAAAAATTATGGTTTTTTTTTACTTATCCATTGTTCATTCCTCTATTCTGTTTATATTTGCTGAGAAGTCAGTCAAAGACCGAGCAGGAGTTATCCTTTTTATTTTTTATTTTTTTTTTTGAAATGGTGCTGCACTGAGCTCATCAAATTCTTGACATGTTAAAGGTGTAGGAACTAAGATTTCAAACTGTTATTTAACTTCGATACTGCTATTTACTGAAAAGAAAGAACTCCCTAATCTGTACCAGAATGTGAGAAAAAAAGAGAAAAGATAATAGTACCTTCTTTATATTATCATTTCATTGAATTTAAACCTTTTACACATTTCACATTTCAAAAGGAGCCACTTTCAATGGTCGTATTGAAGTTAGTTAATGTGGCGCATCTTGATACTTATTGTCTTTTTGTACTTTAGAAGATACCTACAGACTACAGTCGACTAATGTCGTTTAGTTTATTTTAGAAGCATGTGTTTATTTGCACGTGCTATTAGTGTGTAATATCTAATCATAGAATTTAGATTTTATTTAATTCTCATGTGGTGATCAGTGTATCAAAGTCCCTGCCGCCTGGCGTAACTTTGGTATGAAGCCGTTAGCGGTGGTCCAGTGAATATGCAACTTTGTTCTGTTCTGTTCTTTCTTTTTCTTTTATTGTCTTTGATTTTCTGGTGTGTTTCTGGTCATACTTGTACTGATATGAATAGACTTACATCGATTAAAGTTCTCTTGCCATTTTAATAATCAGGAGCATAGTTTCCAATGATGTGAATCTTCTGGCTAATTAATTGTCTAACTACTGGCAATAATTAATTTTAGACACAGGTCTGTTACTAGGAGGTACTTTTTATACAGAAAAAGAAAAGGTTATTTTTTAATAGCATGTGTAAAACATGCTTAGTTAAGTTGCACAGTTTGCTATGCATCAGATGAGTTGGTTTTATGTCAGATGCTTCTGTTGCCTAAATAAAGCACGTTGTGGCTCTCCTGTAGATATTCTCATTTAACACATGCTTATTTTCTTTTTCATTTTCTATTTTAGTAACACTTTGATATTCATCCTTGGTTAGGAACTGGTTGAATGGAAATATAAAAGCAAGGTTGAAGGTAAGATGCATGCTTGTGGACATGATGCACATGTAGCTATGCTACTTGGTGCGGCTAGAATACTAAAAGCGCGTGAACATTTACTAAAGGTTTATATATAACTTAATAATTTTTTATTTGTACGGTCCACCATATTTTCTGGTTTTGTTTAAAATGTCGATAGCAAGTGCTACTGACTTGTCTGGTATGATTAGCCCAGTTATGCTAGGTTGCTAGCAGCTTCTTTGACAAGCACCCTCCAATTTCATGCATAAGAAGTTTCTTTTTGCTCATGCTGATCATTTGTCCAAATTTGCAAAAGGCATATGATATTTCCAGGAAAATGCACTTATTTCATTATACAAGGAATCTCAAAGTGATCATGCATACCTTTGAGCTTTCCAATATGTTTCAGATATGGACCCCTGCATTCCAGGAAGCTATTTTTATTTTATTCTTTTTATGATGCCCGTAGGCTTCAGAAAATTATTTTTGGAAAGTTATGTAATAAGTAACTTAACAGAATATGTAATGTAGGGAACAGTGAAGCTGCTATTCCAGCCAGCAGAAGAAGCAGGAATAGGTGCAAAAAGAATGATAGAAGATGGGGCCTTAGAAGGTGTTCAGGCTATTTTTGCAGCTCATGTATCCAGCCAGGAACAGAGCTCCATTATTGGGTCCAGACCGGGTCCTTTGCTTGCTGGGTGTGGCTTCTTCAAAGCCGTCATCCAGGTTGCAAAGCCTGACTCAACGAAGGTCGGAACCATTTTGGCTGCCTCTACTGTTGTCATCAGTTTGCAAAACCTCGTCTCTAGAGAAGCTGATCCCTTGGATTCTCAGGTTCTTTTCATCTTATATAATCTAAACCTTTACTGGTTAATAGGTGCAACTGGTAACTGTTGTCATGAGTTCAGTAACAGAAATAATAAGTTAGTAGTACATAGTGGCCAACTGGGCCTTTCAGTTTGCCATTTCACTTTTTTGCTTTTTTGGGAGGGGGGGTGCAGGGGAGGTTGTGGCGTGTTTCTTTTTCTTTTCTTATTCATTTGGCCACACAATGTTTTATATTATCAAATTTGCTTAAAAGATACCATTGTTGTTGACAAATATGTGTTAGTATTGTGCTAAATAATAACACTCTATATCACCAATTAATGCATATGATTTCTGATGGGCACCATCTGATAATAGTACATGGCTATCCAATTTCTTGTTTTAGTTTCTTTTCTTTTGTTGGTCAATTCCAATTTCTGAGGCTTTGTCCCAGGTAGTCTCAGTTGGGATGATCAATGCAACTGATCAGCACGGCCTGCTCCCAGAAGAAGTTGTGCTTGGTGGAACCTTTCGGGCATTTTCCAATAACAGCTTTTACCAACTCCGTCGGAGAATAGAAGAGGTATGAATATGACAAATTTGACCTTCCTGCAAAAGAAGTAACTGAAGTACTGTGATATTAATTATTAAAAAGTATAAATAAAACTAAAATGTTGACTTCAAACCAAGATTCATTTAGTAGCCAATACTGCCCCTGTACAGAACCGACCAGTATAATCTGGTTTTTGGCTTCTAGTGGGCTTTGTCCATTAGTTGTATTGGATTTTTATTTTAAGGGCGGCAAAGGAAAAATTAGGGTTTTTTTTATAAAAAGAAAGGTATTTTGCAGTTATGCTCAAATATGTGATGGCATTTGTAAATTTCAATTCCAGGCTGTTTTCAGTTTTTATATCTAATACCCAACCTGTTATTGCATTGGTATAAGAAACCAGTTGCTAGAAGTTTGAAGTCAAATTAATAACTAAGAAAACAACAATCCATATGTTATCTTTCACTTGGCCAAATCACTATTTAATCAGTTCATAAAAACTTGGGTATGCAAGTTATGAATCATTTTACTTTGGATTTATTTTAGTTTGAATGTAGTAAAAAGTTGCTTTGTTGGAATAAAAAAAAAAGAAAAAAGAAAAAATACGATCATCATATCAAAACAGAACAGGTACAATATTAAGCTTAACTAGCACAGACCTAGATCTGATACTTGCAAGGATATCACAATAACTAGTACATATCTACGGTTGGATAGTACAACGTACAAGATCCAATTACTGTTCTCATACTTGGTAAATAATGAATTAATAATATTGTCATAATTGATTTTCAGGTTATAGTGGCACAGTCCAGGGTTTATGGCTGTGAGGCATCAGTAGATTTCTTTGAAGATGAAAGTTTTTATCCCCCAACTGTAAATGACAAGCTCATGTATGAGCATGTAAAAAATGTGGCAGTTGATTTGTTGGGTCCAGAAAATTACAATGAGGCTCCTCCAGTCATGGGCTCAGAGGATTTCACCTTTTACTCTCAGGTTTTACCATCTGCATTCTTTTACATTGGTGTAAGAAATGAGACTGCAGGCTCCGTACACCAGGGCCACTCGCCTTATTTCATGATTGACGAAGGTGTGCTGCCTGTCGGTGCAGCTGTTCACGCTGCAATAGCTGAGAGGTATTTAGCAGAGAATAAAAGAGCAGGCTCTTAAGTTGAGTTGACTAATTTAGGTTAGAAGAGTTGAAGGGATAAGTGAGAAAAGATTATCTTAGTTTTTTTTATTTGTCTGTTTTTTTTTCTTTTCTCTCTTCCCTATCTTAATATATAATATAATCCGTTTGCAAGTTATAATGGTGTATATATATATAAGTGCAATCTGTCCAGTTTCTGATGCTTGCTTAGTCACTGTTATTGGCATGGTCAGTACAGGGTCAGTATATAAGTACCCATGCTTTCGGCCCACTAGAATTAGCCTCAAAAGCCTAATTAGAAAGATTTGAATGGTACGTGATCAATTTCACCTAATTTATATTCCCTGCACGTCATGGACTGCTTATCGGTGTTGGACTTGGTTGATCTCAGGAAACCAGAATTATGGGTCTGGCCCATTTTAAATCCAAGGAAGACTTCCATATGGGGCCTGTTGTCGTAGCACGTACGGTCTTCTCTCAATTTTGTACTGAGATTTGAGAAATCCATCAATGTTGAATTGTTGATAAATATGCATCGGTGCGTTGCCTGTGGTTTCCAATTTCTACCCATAATATAAGTCTTGGAATGTACCTAATAAGATCTAAATTGTCAAGTCAAGCCTGCCTCGAATAATGAAATAAGGTTCTTTATAATCCATCTTTATTTTATCAAAAATGTATTAGAACTACAAGTAATAAGAAAAATAGAAACTGTATAGTTTAATTATTTGACATTTGAAGAAGAATAGAAGCGGTGCGGTGGGAGGTTCAATGGTAGTATAAAGTATAATCAAGTTTTTGTATCCTTCTTACTCTTTTTATTTAACCATGTATTAGAAGGCAAATACAACCCATTGTTTATTTAATAACTTAATGAGCTATTGACCCATATTCCGCTTATTTGTTAATCCTCCAGCTTGTTTAGTGATAGTGATCTACTTAAAATGGAGAAGCAGAAACTTTGCGCCTGATTATTACTGGTTTTCTTTGTAGAAAGCTGACAAATTTCTCATGACATATATAATTGATTAGCCTGGAAAAGCAGATGAGAGAGAGAGAGATTGACGCCAAGATCTGCTTTCCAATGCTCTCTTCTTTTTTTCTTTTTTCCTACTGCTAGGTCACATGGGGAGGCAGATGGACCCTGATCAAATTGTACCAAAACACAAATGAGCATTTTTGGCACCATCGCCAGTCTTCTCCTTTCAACCAAGAAAGAAAGGGAAAAAAGAACAAAAAAGGGTTTTGGCACCATCAGTGGAGCCTGTCAAAAGGGTGCAAACCTTTAAAGAACCCTGGTTGCTAGTTAGGGATCCAATGGATGTATTTGTGGAAAGTTGGTGATGTTGTTCATGTGCTCTGACCCCACATGGCATGTGAGCGCGCTTTTAAATTAAGTATGCGTATAGTGGCAATTTGTACAATCTCACAAAGATTTTGATTGTTGAAATCTGATTCAGAAAACAAATGCATATATAGTGTGGTTTCTTTTGGGGCAAAAGCTTTGTTTTTTTTTTTTTTTTTTTTTTTTTTTTTTTTTGCTTTTTATACCGTTTAGAAACATTATGGTCTCAAATTCGTCTAACACGTGAATAGATCATATAAAATATTGGTTGTACAGGGATGAAAAAGATTAAGATTAATTTAGCAACTATTAAATCTTGTAGCATTTTGATTTTGTTCCTGAGAATAAGATTAAGATCAGCAACCTGCAATACGAGAAAGGACACAGAGAGCGAAACAAAATAATTTCGGTGTTCCATAAAACCTTATAGCACGTGAGAGTGTTGGCATGCTTTGTTCCTTCCACATAACAGACAAGAGTTGGTTGTCAAATGTATTTATAATTTTATATATAGAACGAATAAAATAGTGTAATGTGTGAGCAGGTCCGAACGTTATTTCTATATTCCAATTTTCGTATTTCAAACGATTATAGGAAACAAAAATTTTACATTAAAATTGTACATGACATCAAATATCATTTTTTTATTATATTTTCGAATTATTAGAAAATCGATTGATTTTTAAGTACTAATTAATAATAATGGTTTTTATAATCTAAAAAAAAAAGTTTGAAAAATATAATTTGCTAATTTATAATATTTTAGCATGAGCGGTATATTTCCTTATAACCATCTAATAAGAATAAGAATAATATCTGGCTGCATTTATGTTACCGGAGCCGGATCCTCTAGACGTTTTAAGAAAATATCCAGTGGATGTCTTTTGATCGGAGCCGTCCGATTTGATCTCAACGGTTAATTTTTTTCAGGCCTATCAATTCTAGTATTATGTACGGGGCATCCTTAACCGTTGAGATTAAATCAGATGGTCCAGATCTAAAAAAAAATCAGAGGATCTCTCTGTACGCAGTCAAGAGGATCTCATTTCGTATGTTACCATCTAATAACGACGGCTTAAATGGAACATGGGAGATAGTGGGAAACAAAGCTGCGTCAAAAGAAGTACATTACAAACTCGACTGATCAGTGATCAACTGATCATGCATTGGCCAAGACTAATTGTTATTTGTTAGTATTTACACAAGATCTATAGTTTGAATTGATGTTATAATGACCGTAAAGGACAATCAATCCATTGGACCAAAAAAGAAAACAAACCTGAAGATCTTTTCGCTTCGGCTTGCTCAGTGCTCACACGAGACCAGATATACGCAATAGCTCAAAATTATAGATGAACTAGCTTTTGATACGCGCTTCGCGCGTGAAGCATTGTTCTTGTAGTTAAACAGTAAATGTTGGATCATTTAAAATCGGGGGTAGAGTATCAATGGTAATTGTTTTAAGACCGACATACAATTATAATAAGTGGTAGAATTATAATTGTAGTTATTTAAATAAATGTCAAACTATCTTAGAATTGATCTCTTGTTATAATTAATTGAATATTTTGGTATGTATGTCATTTTTTCTATATTTGCCATTTATGTCATTACTATTTTTTTGCGTTTATTTGTTTTTAGGTGATCTTAATTGTTTCTGACATTTTTAGTATATGGAAAGTGAAGGACTGTCGTAAGGCTAGGATGTAATCATTAAATTTTTTTTTTAATAAAAAAATGTTAGAATTATGAGAACGAAACAAACTGTGTGCATCTTGGACAAAACAAATTGCCTTAAAATTTTTTAAGTTTTAAGAATTTGATCAACTCTTAATTTTTTCAACTACCAATAATCTATAATTGAATAGCAATAAAACTGAATATAATCTTACAAATAATATAAAATACTTGGCATCAATGGATTTCTCGTAATATGTTACCATTCATATAAAATTTGATGAAAATATTGGAGTTATGTCATAAAAGTCAATATTTAATGACTTAATTATTTAGTTTATGTTATTGATGATATTTGATCATTTGTTCCTGAATTTTATTATTGACAGTTCATTCAGGTTGAGGATCTGAATTGTAGATCACTGTATTTCATTTAATAGTAAATGACAATAATAAATCGAAACTGTCCATAGTCTTGATAATTAACAAGGAACATTAATTATCATATAAGACTAGTATGCAAGTTAAGCGATGATTAAGTTCTACAAATCATAAGTAAGGAGTTACTAACTTAATTGCATATGTATATGTTACTAGAACATAGTACAGGATATGACCCCGATGAAATAAATATATGGATTGTGTTAAGTGTCATTATTTATTTTATCAGTGTTTGATTCCAAGTTTGAGATGGTTCAGTTTTTCCACATGAGGATAGGTTCTATAAATATCGTCTACCGTTGATTCCTGATAAGGGCTGCTATACGGACTTTATTTATGTTCTCTTGAATTGTGCGGGGAAAAATTATTCATCAAGATAACCGTATGTCCCTCATTAGTTCAACTGATGAGCCATGATATCTACTGGGTCCCTTGATGGAGATGGATTGCTTGCTAGCAACTTGTGCAATCATCTCTAGATCAAGAAACGTATAATCTGCAAGAATGACACATTCCTATCTTGGATTATACAAGGATATCATGTGACATATGAATCAAAACAATAAGAAACTCATTTCTTATGCAGGATTAAATTATTGTATTAGTACATTATTCATTTATGCGAATTGGGAATCATAACGTGTTGCTAGATACCGCTTATGATTATTGGAAATAAATAGCGATTTATTTTCATGGCCAACAGAGCATGAATCCTCAAAGGGTCACACAAATAGGACTTTAACCATACATGCATTATTTGTTTATTTGTAGTAGCGAGTATTGCGAAAATATGATAAGTTGATTAATTAATTGTATACCGTTATGAACCGTTATAATTAATTAACTCAAATGGATCATATAGAAATAATATAATGCATATGCTAATTCCAAATTAATTATTAATGTGTTAATAATTAAATTCGTTCAACATATATTTATTATACTGAGCTAGTCGGTCTTTTATTTAATTAGTTAATTAAAAGCCTGACTTGAGATTAATTAATGGAGTTGATTAATAGGCTAATATAATATGTTATATAGCCTATAATCATACATAAAATTTCAGCAATGACGGGATAATTTTGTCAAGACAAAATTATGGAAAGAGAGCAAGGTTTAGAAATAACAAAATATGGCAACGTTGTTTATGGAAACACCGAGCCCTAGATCTCTTGCCTCTCTCTTTTTATTCCCTTGTGCAAGAAATAAAAATGAGCAGAATTTTTCTTCTCTTTGGTGCGCCTCCATCTCTCTCAATAGCTCATGTGTTGAGCGTTATTTTTCTTCCAAGAAAAATAGTTAATCGCGCGAAGAAAAAAAACAAAAGGGAATTAGCTATCGTCTCAAAACAAACTAGCACTTGTTTATAGACTTTGGTTAATCTTCTAGGTGGACTAGAGGCAGCGAAGGTGCGCATCCATCGACTCCTAAGCAAAGGTCGAGCCTTCTAGTTACGATACTAGAAGAGGTATAATCTCCTACACGTTCTCTTTTATATATTAACTGCTTGAATAACTAGATCCGTTAATCGTGCATGTTAATTGCTTATTAAATGTTAATAAAAATTAAAATTGCACAAGGACTTGAGTTCCTAACAGAAAAAGTAATTTAACAAACTGTCAAATAATTTAATAAAAATTATAATGCAATGATACATAATTCGTAAAAATCTAAAAATCATGAAAACTATTGTAAACATTGGAAAAAAAATTAATATCATTGGATAATGTATAATTTGAAAGCATACAAATAAAATTAAATAAAAAAATTAAATCTAGGAAGCTCTGTCAGAAACCCAATATTTAAAATAATGTTCGGAAAATTTGTAGAAGTAAGAAATTATGTAAAATGTTTTGAAAGCATAAAATAAAAAGTTTGTACCATTATATTTTTATAATTTTGTCAGTACTTAAAAATTCAAAAATATTATTTTAAAACTCAATAATTATTAAAATTTATATTGCTGGGTGTTTCATATTTTTGAAATTAAAAAAATAAAATATTTATACCCAATTGAAGTAATAAATATCCTCAAATAATTTCTAAAGTACCACATATTTCATATTTCACAAAATTATATGGTTAGATCAAAAAAGTTGTGTGGCATGATTAGATTTGTTATAATTTTGGAAGAATTTATATAATATTTCATGCAGAAATAAAATTTTAATCTACTCTGCAGAAATAAAAATCTAGTAACATTTATGAAATTATAGATATTCAATTTTACGAGATTCAGAAAATTATTGTAAATATTTTATAAGTCTATAATTATAAAATTTTATATCACTAAATTCTTCATATATATTTGAGTATGCACATAAATTGTCATAGCCAAATGATTTTTTCAAGTATTCAAAATAATTTAAAAACAAAACTCTCATGTAAATTAAAATTTATGAGATTTAGAAAATTATTTAAAACATTTTATAAATCTATAATTAAAAAATTATATCACTAAATCATACAAATTTTTATGAACATGCACATAATTTTTCATAGACAAATGAATTTTTTAAAAGCATATTAACAATTTAAAAAAAAACTATATTTATCTAAAATTTAGAAATGGAGGGTCCATTAATCTGGAAAATGGAGAAATTTGCACCTGGAGTGGTGATGTCAGCTTTGAGCACTTCAAATATTAAATCAACTCCAAATTTTACAAAACTTATATAAAAACGCATCGCCCATAAAATTGAATAAAATCAATGGTTTGGATTCAACAATTGAATTTAAAATTTTTAAATATTAAAAAAATAAAAGGACTGCTCAGCAGTCATTTTTTTTTTACTGCCGAGGATCCGTGCGCAACCATACTTTATAATTGATGTAACAAAAGGGATTTTTTAAAAATATATAGATAATCTATCCAAATTTCAATTCCAGCTCTTCTGAGAGTCGTAGAATCTCAGGTGTGAAATTTTTTGGGTAAAGTACGAAGTGCTTTATATCATTCAAATAATATGTCAATAACAAATGCAGCGTGAGCTCTTTTACTTTTTATTTTATTTTATTTTATCTATTTATTTATTTTGCTAGTGATATTACATGAATGTAGTGAGGACATTAAAATAGTTGGAAGAAATTTCCGAAATCATTATTTCTATGAGATCCTTTTGCTGCAAATATGAATTGTATTGCAAGGAATAAATAGGTGAAAATCATTTGTTCAGTTTACCATTTTATGTAGGAACATATCTACAAATAATCTAAGAAGAAACATCTTCATACTTCAGATAGTGGTCATAAGAATTAATTGACAAAGTTGCACAGCCCAAAAAAAAAAATGACGTCATGCTGATATCACCCCGTTACTGTAGAAAATGCTCCCAAGATTGCATTGTTTATAGATTTATAGATTTATAGATAGATTGACACTAACATGGCACCTTTCGCCGTTTGTATGTTGTGTGCCCATTGGGTAGGAAACTTTCTGAATTCATCCATAAATTAGATTTTGTAGTATAGTGTGCAATATATATGTGCAGATTTTAGCATAAAATTATATTTATATACGGTATATGTATATGTTATACACATATTTCTTAATAAACCAACAGTCAGAATAGCAGGATCATCGTTTTTGATCCGTAAATAGTTGACTCGAACATTAACTAAATTATTTTTCAGCTCATTTCAGATAACATTGGTTGAAATTAACTTAGCACATATGGCTGTTTGCAATAGTTACTGAATGGTCTCGTCTAGACGTATAGAATTCATCAGATGGTCGTCATTAAACCTGACTTGTTTATATTTGAAATTAGATGGATCTTTCTCAATTTTGATTGTTGATTTTATATCAGACAGCACCATTTGGGTAAAACAGCATAAATTTTCGTTCATTTAAAATCAAACAAACAGTTTTCAATCAATACCATTCAATCTTAGATGAAGATCACAAGTGTAAACAGTACCAATTAATGATTCGCATGCTTCCGAAAACCAGATAACCATGAGTCCATGAAACCAGCGACCACAAGCTAAACTGTAAAGAGAGGTACAGCCAAACTGTGATGGCAGCTACAGTGTCAGTGTCAATTATAGATCTGAACCATCCAATTAAATATTAAAAGACCGTCTAATTAAACAGGTTAATTAATGTCGGATCAAAAGCACATTGCCTTGTTGAAGGACGTCAACAACCGTCAAATTAGGTCATTCCGAATTAGATAACTCTAGTGTACACATGATCCATCGAGATAAATACAAAAATCCAACTGTGTTTCGTTCAGGTTGTATAACTTTTGGTTATTAATTGCAAGATTGCAACCGAGAGCATAAATTACTAAAACAGAACAGAAGCAATTAACATGGCCTACAAGTAATAGACCAGCCTAGAAGTACGCATCCATAAAATCCATAATTAAGTCCCATTACACACACTGGAGGTGAATCCATAGTCCAAACATATAATATAAGAAAGTATCTAACTAACATTATAAATCACTAAATTATAACTAAGTAACACGAAGTATAGATGGTTCTCATTCTTTAGTGGCTGTGAGGGCAAAATGTGACAATGTAGCTAGCACCACTTGAGCATGTCAGGATCGAACTTGGGTCGTCATATGCATATGAATATGCCTTCGGGCATGCAGTCTTGAATAGCCGGGAGTACGATGTCGGCTTGCATTGTTGCGGGCCACCGAAGCTCCCTGTGCAACAGTATTGCTGCGCACCAAATGCTGCACAAGCGCTCTTGCATGCAACCACTCTGATTGATTTTAAAAGAAGAGGATTAAAAAAATGACAAGTTGAAGAGATTCTGTACTAATTTTCCATAATTACTTTCTTTGTAGTGAAATTTTCAAAACAGCATGTATTTTGTAACGGATGAAATTTGTGCAATTTTTGAAGTTTGTGAGATTCCTTGATTCAAAATTCTATAGGGCTCTAGTTATGAGAGATTACTAGATACGAGTTTTGACAATTTTGCAATCTAGCCCGGAATAATTAAATGACCTTTTTGACCTATGTTTTATCACGACCTACAAGAGGTCTAAAAAGGCTAAAATGTGTCTTTAGATAGGAGACTTACTGTTGCTTGCATCTTATTAAAAAACAATAATCAAGTGCTTAACATGGGTTTTTTGCAAAAATTGTTATGGTGTCACCGCGTTAACACTTTTCCATTACTCTTCTATGTAAATTGGTAGCGTCCACATCTATACCCTTTTTTCCCCTTATGAAATGACAATGAAATGGAGCTTCTGTAAAAGTAAATTGTAAAAACAAAAGAAATCAAAATGTATACCTGTTACCAGCTGAACCATCCCTCACGGCCATCCCAGCAGGACACATTTTGTTCAAATCACTCACACACCCTGCCGTAACACACTTCGCATTTGAGTGAAACGGTGTCATTGAAATCGGAAGATTATACCTATAAAATACACCAAAAATTAGATGAAATAATTGTCAAGAGAAAATATTACCGTTATCTGACCCCATTTCTTTCTCATTTCTTTCATAAATAAAATAAACATCATAACGAATTTTTTTTGAAACATACCCATCAACAAGAGACACATCATAGAAATCCTGCGCAGTCGCCGACTGTGAGAGGGTGATCTCGGCAAGAGTAGCGGGTGGGGCTCCACCAATGCCATTGCAATACAGCTGGCCACCACAGTCGCCAGTGGCGCATTTACCAGTAGAAGTCGCCGGGTTGAACTGGCAACCTTGACGACCCCAGACCCTGCCCGACCAGCCCGGAGGCAGTCTTAGAGACGTCGCCTGGCCCGGTCGAAGCTCCAGCCCGCCGCGGGCCAGTACATCGTGGCCTGCGCCAGGCTGGATACCGGGCCAGACAGTCTCGGCGCATTTATTGAACAAGGCGAGAGTGGCAGCGTGTGTATTGTAGGAGAGAAGGATGATGGAGAGGAAAAGGAGAGAGTGGTGGTGTCTTCTCGCCATTGCTATTGGTTAGTGTGTGCTCTTTGCTTGTGGTGCAACTGTTGATGGGGACCTGCTACACACACGCGCGCACACTCTCTCTCTATATATCTCTCACACTCAATGGAGTCTGAGTGTGGTTATCTCTTCGAGTGGGAGTGTGTGAGGGAGGAGAGTGGAGAGTGCTGGTGCGTATTTAATGCAGGAGTTAAGGTTTGGTGAGTGAGGGATAATAAATGAATTTGACTGTGTGTTGGCTTCCTTTTTCTTTGGGTTACAGCGTGACTATGTCTATGTGATCACTGTTCTTTCTGCGGAGAACAGTAGGGATGCGAGTACGTATCCATTTAAGCAAACAATCAGACGTAATTTACGAAATGATTTTTATGAAGCTGACAACTTTGAAATTTTGTATCAGAAATGTACTGTTCGTTTTTCGTAAAGTTTAGGAAATAAGAGAGAAATACCGATCATTACTGGGACTATTAATTTGGTTTTACGACATTAATTTTTTTACTTTTAATGTAATAAATACAAATTTTTATTACATTTTAAAAAAAACATTTATTACACTTTTAAGCTTTTAAGAAAGTTCAAAGTCGTGATCTGATTAAAATAAAAAAAAAATCTTGCTTATTAAATGAGTGCGGGTTAAGGTCACGACAGCACAGGCTAATAGATCACGAGGTCAAATAAGAAACAAAAAAAAAAAAATTAAATTAAAGAAGCCTCGTCGAAATTTTAGTATTAAAAGTTAATTTTTAAAGGGAATTAAAAAAAGTAGTTCCTGCAGTCAGGTCATTACGTAATTATTATCACGAAACTGAAGTAATTAAGACAATGGCGGGCTAAACAGAATGTATGACAATATTTTATTTAACAAAAAACATTTATCTCCATCTTCAAAGATATTGAATCGACTAAATTGTATTAAGCTTTAAATTTAAAAGCGAGACAATGGTAGGTTTTTTTTTTTTCGCTTTAATAGTTTGCCTCTCGCTGAATTGTTTTTTGTATTGTACTTTTTTTCTCGTCAATATAAAAGATAAGATAAGATTTTTATTCTTCTTTAGAAAAAAAAAATCTACATCGCATAATAGTAAATCTAAGCAAAATATGAAATATTATTTCGTCCTCCGCTCCAGAGTCCAGATAGCCCGATTATCAGCAGTCATGTACTTGTAATTCGGTTAACTTCCATTTATAATATTAAAAGCATCACTGGACTTGACTAACTATATAAAGGTGTAGTTTCCATTGATCTTTAGACTTGATACCATAAGAAATCCAGAATGAATGGACCACAGAGGATTTTTGACATGAAACGCCCAATAGAATGCTACTAATACCATTAAAAGTAATATAAACTGGCAGGTTTGCAAAGTCCAAACCAAACATTTAGGTCTAAATTCCGAATGAAAGAACTGCTTCTCAAAAAGCTTGTTTAAGAAATTCATAAAATGCTTAAAGCAGATTGCGCTCTACATTAGCTTTGCTGAACTTGGTAATTTGAACATGCTTGCTTTTCTCTTTGAAACCATTCATAATTAGAAGTTGCTTTAAAAACGGCGCCTAAAGTTTTCACTTGTTTTGAAAAGCATTTAACAATTACAAAAAGATTAATTAAATAAGACAAGGGTCCATGTGCAGTAACCGAGATCAGTAAACGTTAAAGAATATCCTGTCGTGGGCTTATGGGCCAATATAATATAATCTGAGAGCTTGACATGTCGTAATATTCTTTCAGAAAGGTCTTCCTTTTTTTAAAAAAAAAATTACTTAGAACGGCTCAACAAAGCAATTAATTGTATTAGTTAGGAATTACTAAGTATCGTGTAATATTATTCATTAACAACATTTACTTCTCCTAATCGAATCTTTCCTAGCAAATCATCAGGTCAACAGTATGTTCATTTTTTACAACTTTGAAATATATATTGCATTTTGAGGGCTTGACATTACTGAATTTTTTTTTTTACGTGTGAAACGATCGAATCTCATGAATAATCATTCTTGTGATGGTAAAAATTAGACAAAATCGACTACGTCCGACTTATCTTCAAGTGGCAACTGGCACGTTCTCTGTCTAGGAAATTTTTTTAGTAATTAACAAAAAGAGGAGACATGTTCTTAATTTTATTAACTAAAATAAATTATGCTCTAAAGCTTGAATCCTCTGTTCTAATAAAATAAATTTAATCTCTCGCATCTAGTTAATTGACGTAGTGGTATGGCATTGACTCAAGTACAATTGTACAAAATCAACTCGACAGCGCACAAAACAAATTACGGTCGACATCTTTTGTCAGCACACTTATCGAGGTATGTTGAAAGAACAAAAAGACACAGGTAGGATCTATAATTCAAAAAAAAAACAGGTAGGATCTAGACTCCAGGCATACATTTTGAAGTGCAAATATCAAAGGGTAATGTTTGATAAACTATCGCCATTAATATTATTATTATCGATACTATTATCCACGCCGACGTAATTATACGAAACATTTGATTAGTATCATCGTCGATACTATTATCGACTCGGTTTAATAAAATTATTATTATTATTATTAATTTTTCGAAAGTTGAAATGTCGAACGGTTTGTATTATTTCAATAATTTACGAAAGCGATAAAATATAATGAAACGGTGAAAAACTGAAGAAAAGAATGACTTGACTTCTATTTATTGATCCGGTCTGTGATATTAAATAATAGAAATGGACGTTTGGAAGTGCGGTGAATAAGAATAGAATAGTTTGCTTAAGAACAAGAGTGGTGAATAAGAAATGATGAAGAATTGTTTATTCGTAAATTAAGAAATGTTGTTTTGATGATAAACTAAAAATAAAATAAAGAAAAAAATATATAAAATAATATTTTATTGCTGGATGGTTACCTAGTTCCATTTTAGTTCCAACATTTTATTGGAATAAAGAACAAAGGTGAGAATTAGTTATTTGGCTTGTTCTCAAATGTGTTTTGCACCCCTTAAAATATTAAGCAATTCCGGATAAAGACTTATAACATGTGTAAATTTTGTTTTATTAACTAAACCATAATAACATCATTAAGCTGTGATTTAAAATTTGTCTGTTTCCGAAGGAATTTATAATTCGTTTAAAAGGAAATAAAATATTTTTATTCTGAACTTTAAAAGTTATTAACCGAATTATAAGATTATTAAACTACACCCTAAAATATGTTTTGTTTGGTATGAGAATGGGTATATGGCCCAATTATTATTAAATTTTCTATTTTTTATCCCTTCTCCCGTTCAACACATTTTCAAGTAAAAATGTATCCTTAAACCTTTAAAATGAATCATACTTTTTTAAACTAAATACTGTGGGTGATGTAAAGAACTGCTTTATTATTCCCGACAACAGAAACATATATAACAGTACTTACCTGGGGCGAATAATTCGAAATGAAATAATAGTAGTAAATAAATTAGCCACATTGTTATCCCAGAAAAATAGTAGAATTCTAACTGTTAAATCATATCTCGTGTTGACGTGTTGTCTTCATAGTTCGCGAGGATGGTCATGATTATACAATAAAAAGAATCCGTTGTTAGCCTTTCAAGCATCTCTACTTCTCTGCCCTAGCTACAATTAGTTGTACAGCGAGATAACAATTATGGCAACAGCAGTAAGAATTTAAGATAATTATTTATTTTTAGATACTAACAGAGGACTGAAATATTTAGGTTTAACTGTAACGCACGTGTAAACTAAAAAGAATTGATATAATAAACGAATTTTATAAATTGGAGGGGCTAAACGGGTAAATTGTGCTGATTTGACAATGGTCCAAACGGAACGGTAAACGGTATAAAATTTCATTTCGTTCCAGAAAACCGAACGGTAGATAGAATGGAAGAGCATATTGTTGTCGAAACGAAACGGTAAACAGAACGGATCATTTCGCTTCCGTTTCGACGTTTTGTGCAGTTCTGTTTGAGAAAACGAAATGCCATTTTATTCCGTTAAAATGCTCCATTTCAACGTTATTCCGTTCAGTTCCGTCCAAACGGAACGAATAATAGAATGAAATGGCATTTCGTTTTCTCAAACAGAACGAAAAACAAAATAAAATGACCATATCGTTTTGGAACGGAACGACAAATGGAACAGTCCATTCCGTTGCCGTTGTAAACGTTAAACACCCCTAACTCTTAGAAAAAACATGTGTAAATTAACAGCAAAGAGAAGTTTCAACTTTCAAGAGAAGAGATCGAGGCCTTCTTTTTTAACCCAGGAGGAAAATATAGTCAAATGTCAAAATTGTCCATTCGTTAATCAAAATGGCAACAAAACAAATAATAATAATTATCCACGTGACTGCCAAATGATGATGTGCCCCTGGCTTGTCTCTGAGGTTAATCGTAGGAGCATTTTAATTTTTCTCTGCCATTGCGTAAACGTCTTTCAAATTCTCAAACTAGTACCGCGCATGTACGGGAAAAAGAAAAATCTATTTTATTTTAAAAGATCTTTCAACAGTGGCTGCCAACATAGGAAAATATTAAGCACATAAATTTTTAAAGTTCAATTTTAACGTTAATATTAAAACAAACTTAAATATTACATAATAACGATACAATACAACTGTACACGTTAATTTTACAAAATGATAATACTTGCATGCTTGTGATGGGAAGAGGTGAATGACGTGTTCTTAGTAATAAGATGATTTGATACTATTTGGTAATAGAGAAATGCTAGCGTCCAATGTATTGGACGAATGGGTCCATCCAATACGATTGTTTTTACATTTTTTAATTTCAAACGACCAATCCAAACCTTTCAATATGTTCTTCATATTGAAAAATTATAAGAAGTCAATTTTTACATTTTTTTTATTTTTTTACTTATTTTTTAGTATTTTAGAAAATTCATGATATAAAAGTTATGGATCATCCAATAACAAAGATTTTCTAAAATATCAAAAAAATAATAAAAAATTTCGAAAAAATGTAAAAATTGGTTTCTTATAAGTTTTTAATATGGAGAACATATTGAACGTTCGGATCGATCGTTTGAAATTTAAAAATATGAAAACTATCGTATTGGACGGACTCCATCCGTCCAATATATTGGACTGTAGCATTTCTCATTGGTAATATGCATTACATTATTAGTTTATTCTAATATTAAAAAATACAACATATAGTTATAGGTAGATATATTATATTAATAATAATCTATCAATATTTTTTAAAAACTTAAATATTATTTAAAAATCTTTTAAGAATACTTTTAAATATAAACCGTGGAAAATGAAAATAATATATTTCTTGTGAAAAAGTCGGACCAGCGAGGCTGGCTATTATGAATAAAAAAGTCGCCACAGTGAGATTCCCTGAGAATGGGTTTGTCGTCTTGCCTGTTGTCTGTCAGAAGATAATTTCTATGCTCTCCCTTCTCTTTCTCTTTCTTGAATGAATGCATGTGAGCATGGAAGTGTGTGTTCTCCACCTACTACTGTTTTAGATTTCTCAAAAAAAAAATATTGTTGAAGTGTTTACTCAATTTTAGGTGTCGTGTTAAATATTCCGGTAAAAGTGATACTTTTTTATTTTGATTTAAATCTCTGATTGGATTTTGATGGTTTAAATTTTCATTGCTGTTGTAAGATAAAGGGCCGAGTGCCAGATTTTGCAAACTTATGTTAGCGTTCGTGGTGTTGAATAAATAAAGAGCCGGAATACTAAGATTTTGTGGACTCATGGTAGATCTAGTTGGCGAAAACAAATGGACAGTTTGTTTGATTTATGCGTGTAATTGATTTAAGTGGTGGAGTTAAAATGTGAAACATGAAAGTGCGGCCTTGGAATAGAAAACGACAGTGGAGACAAACAAGGGAATGAGCACCCCACTATAAAAAAGTCATATTTGTACCTATTTCCATAAAAATAATCTAGAACACAAATTTTGGGGGTTTAATTGTACTTTTTCTGGAGGTTTAAATGCATGAATTTGAATAAAGTACACCGTGCTTAATTTTTTTTTGAAAAGTACACCGTGCTTAATGAACACATAAACAACTAGTCTTCGCGCATCAATATTCTTTTTTTTTTTTAAGACAAGGTTGACAGCGGCTGTCAACACACATCAATATTCGATTGGTAAATTTCGTATAAGAAATGAGAACACAAGTTTTGAGGTTTGACGGTATTGGGAAAGGTTCTAACTGACTCTTGACCAATGATTTCGTTTTTTTTCTCAATCTTCCGCTTAAAAGTTTTAACATAGATGTGATCTTGTATGCAATCAGAATAAGTTCGGAACTGTTGTTGTTTATGGAGGTGTTTGGTTGGGGAATATATGATTATATAAGTTAAGGAGGTTTGTGTACTTATATCAAGTTATGTAGTAATGAATGTTTGTTTATGGAATAAGGAGGAAGAAAGAATAATTTATATTTATATATAAGTTAATAGGGTAGATGACAGTATTCTTGTGCATGAGACCCACTTTCATAAGTTATATCATCAAATTTGATGTTATAACTTATGACGCTTATGTATAGTTATTCCACATGTGTTTGGCTACATAAAGTGGAATAAAATAATTTTATGTCTTGTTATTCTGTAACCAAACAGGGCTATAAGTATAAGAAAATAACAGTAGAGATGGATGGATAATTTACCGCATTTGATCGTTTGTTTTCTTTTCTTTCTAGGACAAAATATCCAACCAAATGTTGTGTTTCCTTCGAACGGGAAAAAAAATTTAGAACTCTAGACACTGACTATCTAGTTGGAAAAAAAAAATTGGTTACTCTTTGTTTTGCAGTTTATCTTTCATCTTGACGAAACATAAAACTGTTGTACCTAGAACGGGGTCAGAGGTTTTTACATCGGAGGTCACCTATATAATACTTGAAAATTGTACGAAAAATACATTATTTTATAAGTATGCGGTCAATCTGATAAATTTTAGTACAAATTACAGAGGCTAATTGCATATACAACACTTTTAAAAACAGAAAAAAAAAAACAATGCAACTTAAAACATCGAAAAAAGGGGGTCAATGTAATAAAATTATAGAGTCAATTATATGTCAGTATGTGTACGATAAATAGCGTCTTAGAAATCAATTCTTACTCAGTAAATTTTGAAAAATCAATCAACTCCCGTCTTATTCATTTAAATATGTGAATTGAAGTCAATCGATTCCCATTCGGTCCACACAAATCCACCCTTTATTTTAATCCTTGTAAAGTTGTAACTTGCAATCCCTTCCCATTAGAGCTGATAGAAAGAAGATTGATATAGGATTCGGGGATTACTCCGTCAATGAAAGGGAAAAATATATAATAATAATGGACCTTTTGAGTGACGTAGTTATTATTTTTTTTTTTTGAAAATTGACGTAGTTATCTCGGGATGAAAGGTTTTCAAGAGAGATGGAGTTCTGGTATTGTTTACCGGAATTTTGGAGAATATAGAAGAGAGAGTTTGTGTGAAAATGAGATTGTGTTTCATTGATTATTCAAACAGTACAGGAGTAGCCTTTATATAGACACAGATATTACATTCAAGAAATTGAGAAATTAACTAACTGTCTTAACAGAACCAATTAAATCTAAAGACAGCACTACTTGACATTTCCAGTGCACTGGTTTAACACCCCCTCTCAAGCCAAAGGTGGGATGACTTTGAGCTTGTCTCTTAAACTTGAAAATCTGGGCGGAGGAAGGCTTTTTGTGAAGATGTCCGCAATCTGGTCTTTGGAGCAAACAAATTGAACATTTAAAGCTTTTGAAGCTACTTTTTCCCGAACGAAATGATAATCAAGCTCGACATGCTTTGTTCTTGCATGGAACATCGGATTAGAAGCTAAAAAGGTAGCTCCAATGTTGTCACACCACAAAATTAAGGAAGAAAGATCATCAATCTTGAGCTCGGCTAACATAAATTGAAGCCAAGTTAACTCCGCACTTGCCAAAGCTAAACTTCGATACTCGGCCTCGGTGCTCGATCTAGACACCGTTTGCTGCTTCTTTGAGCTCCAGGAAATTAAGTTGGGGCCGAGATAAATACAAAAACCCGATGTAGACCGACGATCATCGGGACAGCCGGCCCAATCGGAGTCGGTGTAAGCATGTAGAACCCGAGATGCATCATTTTTGAATTGTAAACCATGGTTGAGAGTGCCATTGATGTATCTAAGAATCCTTTTCACTGCTGCCCAATGTGTAGTAGTAGGTGCTTGCATGAATTGAGAGACTTTGTTGACGGCAAAGGAGAGATCGGGTCTTGTTATAGTAGCATAATATACCTTAAGCTAAATCTGGTTGGAAAAGAGAAGAAAAGGAGGGAGGGAGGTAGAAAAGGAGAGATTTTAGTATCTAAAATTAAGTTATCTTGTAAAACCGATCTCGTTAATGTCCAATCGGAAGTGTTGTCCTCCCCTCCCCCAATGCTTATAAATGCTAGATCCTTTGTGCCGTCATTAGTTCCAGTCTCGGTGTCTGAGCCTCCAGTTTTTTTGTGAAATCCTTTTGAAACCCCAGTGAAAATAATAACACTTATTAGCTTAGAAATTCCCCATGTTTTAGTAAGCCCCGATTAGTATTATGCGTAAACTCAGCTCCAAACAACCCCAAACTTTTGAAACGATTTTTCTATTGAAAATGACGAAGTTAAGATTATCTAAATCATCAGTTTACAAAATATTACCCTATATAAATGAGGATTTTCCATAGGATCTCCATCATACTTGGATAAAGATAAGTTAGCAACCATTGGAGAAGGACTAGGAGTTGAATGGTGCATATTAGCTTTCAGGAGGATGTCCTTGAGATATTTGGTTTGAGATAGATGAAGTGAATTGGAAGAATGAGTGACCTCTATACCAAGAAAGTAAGATAAGGGACCAAGATCTTTGATAGCAAATTGTTTTTGTAGGTTGGAGATGAGTGTAAGAAGAGAAGAATTATTGTTGGAGACAAGTATAATATCATCAACATAAACTAAAAGGATTATGATACAATTGGTGGAGTGAAAGACAAAGAGTGAGGGATCGTAGGAAGAGGGTTTGAAATTTTGTTGTAGGAGAGCCGTATGTAAGGTTTGAAACCATGCCCGTGGTGATTGTTTGAGCCCATAAAGAGCTTTGGACAAGAGACACACATGATTTGGATGGTTAGGATCTACAAACTCGAGAGGTTGTGACATGTAGACGGTTTCTTGCAAATTGCCATGAAGAAAGGCATTTTGAACATCGAGTTGACGAATAGACCACCCAAAGGAAGAGGCAAGTGCGGGTACAAGACGAATGGTAGTGGGTCGAACCACTGGACTAAAGGTTTCAAAGAAATCTATTCCTTCCTCTTGATTGTACCCCTTTGCAACTAAACGGGCTTTATACCGTTCAATAGATCCATCGGCTTTTCTTTTGATTTTATAGACCCATTTACAACCTATGATATGTTGATTTGAAGGATTTGGAACGAGAGACCAGGTTTTGTTTTGGGCCAGAGCATTGATTTCTTGGGACATGGCTTGTCTCCATTGAAACATCTTATTGGCTTGAAGAAAGGTGGATGGTTCGGTTTCATGTTCACTTGTGGAAAGATAAACCACATGGTTGGGGTAAGTTTTTGGTTTGAGATTTTTGCTTTTGGATCTTGTTGTCATGGCATGAGTAGAAGGATTAGAGGTAGATAAGGTTTCAGAAGAATGAGTAAAAGAATCAGTTGGTAAGTTAAGAGAAGAGGAGTCATCAGTATCAGATGCGACAGAGGCATGAGGAAGAGTTTGAACGGAAGCAGAAGGGCGGTCAGAAGGAGACGCTGACCGAGCAGAATTATTTGAATTTTGGTCAGAAGAGAGAGGGAGAAGAAATCGACGGTGAGGATGTCTGAGGGAAGGGTTGGATTGAAGATGTTGATGCAAGTTGTTGAGCTCTTCGGTCAGAGCTGCGGTCAAAAGGAGACGCTGACCGAGCGGAATTATTTAAAACGCGGGTAGAAGATGGAGCTATTGGAGCGCTGGGTTGTTGTAAATTGGAAGCTTCAGGATTCGTGCAAGGTGGATGAGCGATAGATGGAGCACCAGGCGCAATAATAGGGAACCAATTAAGAGGCTGAGACTGAGAGCTAGCTGTTGACTCAGAAAAAATATCTCCAGAATTTTTATTAGTAGCGAACGGATAACAATTCTCATCAAAAGTGACATTCCGAGAAATAAACATTTTGTTGGTTTCTAAATGTAAACATTTATAACCTTTTTGGTTGGTGGCATACCCAAGAAAAACACAAGGGAGGGATCTATTTTGCAATTTGTTAGAGTTATAAGGTCTAGTTAGAGGAAAACAAATGCAACCAAGGACTTTAAGAAAGTGGTAGTCGGGAACCTTATGAAATAATTTGGTGAAAGGAACCTCATTAGTCGAAGAAGAAGGTAACCTATTAATCAAATACACAACACTAGCAAAAATCGTATCCCAAAAATGTAAAGGAATAGAAGCATAATTGAGACAAGCAAGGCCAAGTTCAACAATATGTCTATGTTTTCTTTCGGCCACACCATTTTGTTGGGGAGTATAGGGGCAAGTAATTTGAAAATTAATATGAGGAAAAAGACGTTGGATAGGCTTAAATTCCGTACCACCATCGGACCTAAAGGTTCTAATTTTGGAGTTAAGAAGATTCTCAACTTGAGATTTGAATAAAGAGAAAATTGTTACAAGCTCATCCTTAGTATGCAAGAAATAAATCCAAAAAAATTTAGTAAAATCATCCACAAAGATAGCATAGTATTTAAATCATTCATTTGAAACAATAGGTGCGTGGCCCCACAAATCCGAGTGTACAACTTCTAGAGGAGAAGTAGAAATAGAAGTACTCAAAGGAAAAGGCAAAACATGTGCCTTGGACACACAACAAGAATGACATAAAGAAATATCTCTAGAAGTACAAGGTAAATTTTGTGAACTAAGAACATTCAAAGTAATAGTAGAAGAGGGATGGCCTAGTCTAGCATGCCAAAGAGTGGCCGAAGCTCTTTCTCCAAGGAAAGCTTGAGGTGGAAGAGAAGGTGGTTGGAGAAAGTAAAGACCATTTTGATGTCTAGCTTGAATGAGGGTAGTCTTGGTGTGGCGGTCCTTTACAAAACAAAAATTTGAAGTAAATTCAATACACAAATTATTGTTTTCAAGAAGTTTTGAAATGCTCAAAAGATTTTTGGTAAAGGTAGGAACATGAAGAATATCTTTTAAAATAATGAAACAAGAAGGAAAACTAATAGTGGATGAGCCTATGTGAGCAATTGTCATACCCGAACCATTACCAATATGAAGATTGTCGGGGCCATCATAGGTGGTAAATGATGAAAGATTATTGATGTCGCTTGTCACATGATGAGTAGCTCCCGAATCAAGGCACCATTCATTGAAAGAAAGTTAGATGAAGGTTGTGCCGCATGAGCTTGAAAGGAAGGTTGAGGATTGTTAGGCCTATGATTTTGAAATTGTAGAAGTGGATCACCATATCTTGTGTCAAAACGATACCAACATTCAAGAGCCGCATGACCCCTATTGTTGCAAACTTGGCAAATTAAATTTTTGTTCGAATTGACAACTTGTTGCTGCTTGTTGGTTGGAGCTGGAAGCAAGCCTTGCGCATTGGAGGGTGCAGGCCCACGAAAATTTTGCTGTGAGCCAGAAAAGTTTTGATTGGAGTTGGGCCTAAATTGTGGCCGAAAATTAGGCCTGAAGTTTTGCTGTTGAGGGTTGGGAGGCCGAAAATTTTTATTATTTCCTTTCTGCCTGTACTGAGAGCTGGAGAAGAAGGCGGAGGTATTGTCAGAGACGGCGGAAGAAGTAGCAGAGGGAACTGAGCTTATGTGTTGAAGTTTAATCAGCTGCTCAATATTGAGAAGAAGAGAAAACAAGTCATGACTGTTAATAGGGTCCGGTCGAGCATTAATGGAGGTGATAAACGGAGTGAAATCGGTACCAAGACCATTCAAGACATAAGTGACAAGATCACCATCAGCCACCGGATGACCAATGAAAGAGAGTTCATCGGCAATTGCGCGAATGCGATTGATGTAGTCAGTGCAAGAAGAGGATCCCTTTTGAGTAGTGATAAGATTTCGGCGAAGAACCGTGAGTCGAGCATGAGACGCAGAAGAGAAGCTGCGTTGAAGGGCACTCCAAAGTTGAGCGGAGGTTGTACAAGAGACCATTTGTGCAATAATTGGCTCCGACAACGAGGCTCGAAGCCAGCCAAGCAAGATTTGGTCTTGCTTGTGCCAAGAAAGGTAGGCCGAGTTGAACTCATAATTTCCATGCGCATTGACCAAAGTCGGAGAAGGAGGGGCACTGTTGAGATGCACAAACTTGTATAGATCATAGCCGTGAAGAATTGGAATGATCTGAGATTGCCAAGAAAAAAAATTGGATTGATTCAATTTCAGCCCAATGGACATTGTAAGAAATAGCATGGAATCATTGGAGGTGGGATTAAGAGTGGGATTAAGGGAGGGAGAAGACACAGGAGGGATCGGAGAGGAGTTTTCCATGAGAGGCTCAGATACCATGAAAGGTTTTCAAGAGAGATGGAGTTCTGGTATTGTTTACCAGAATCTTGAAGAATAGAGAAGAGAGAGTTTGTGTGAAAATGAGATTGTGTTTCATTGATTATTCAAACAGTACAGGAGTAGCCTTTATATAGGCACAGCTATTACATTCAAGAAATTGAGAAATTAACTAACTGTCTTAACAGAACCAATTAAATCTAAAGACAGCGCTACTGGACATTTCCAGTGCACTGGTTTAACACGGGACAAGGTTAAGACGTCTTTCTCTCACGATATACGGATATAGCAGGTCTTGTATTCTATAAGATATTCACCCATGCTAGGTCTATACTCTATACAGAGGTGGCTCTGACAAAGGCACACTCATGCTCTTGCGCAGGCTTAAATTTTATAAAACTATTGTCAAGGAAGTATTTTTTTTTCTTCCTAAGAATAGTGGATAAATCAATCTTTTTTATATGTATAAATAACTCTGATATTTTTCTAAACATTTATTATGTCCATGCTTATTTCGCATTGTCGACTTGCCACTATATATCTGCTGAGCTCAAATTGCAACCGATACATTATTAGCTCATGACATGCTTTGATATCAGTTTTGATTCTATTAAAAGACAGTTTATTAAGTTATCCCGAAAGTGCCTGTACCAGTGATAAAGAGGGATTTTTCCAAGTTGATTTTCGATCGGGTGTCTCGATACCCAAAAAATAAGGATTTGGAACCGTCTGTGCTATTTAGTGCTAATGAATGGAAACACTGATCACTGATAGGAAGTTAGCGCGTACCGGTCAATGGTTCGAATTTGTGGCTGTAAATTTTAGATTCAAGTACTTGAATTTTAATTATTTGGAGGATATAGTTTTAAATATTGATCCGTATAGAGAAGAGATTCAACGACACCTTAAAAGTTTAAGGTCAATTCTACTGTGGATTAAATTTTATGATAAGATGTAAATTTAAATCGTTAAATAGAATTAAAATGATCAAAATTCTAGTCCGGTTTAAAAAAATTATCCGCTATAAAATTATCGATAAATAATTGCGATTTTTGTGCAGATAGTGGAGTCTTTTTTTTTTCTGATTTATGTCCAATCAATTTTAAAAAAATAAAAAAAATCAAAACCACGGTTGACTCAAAAAAGGTTGAACCACTACGAGCGGGACATTTGAGATCGATTTATTAATTTGATAAGCTAACTTTTATTAGTCTTTTACCCGACACGGCTTAACAAAAAGTTGTTAGAATGGACCGCTATTTTATTTTGCAATCCTTCGTATATATAACCATCCTATATTTTTACGGCCTAATTTTTTTTTTCTTTTACATAAAGCTCTATATTGTAATTATAAGATAGCTGCCCAACAGCTATAGTATACAATTTTTTTTATGGGTCGGAATTTTACTTGGCAGTAATTGAAAGGCTGAATTACCAAATTTTAATATTTGGACCTTTTTCGTTTCTTTATTTTTCAATCCGGAAACGGATATGGATCGTAATTGGTACCGCAGCTTTCAAAGGTCTGAAATTAATTTATTAATTATCGAATAATTCAATTTATAATTTTTTTATCAAATAAAAAACTTTCGGCATTTGTGAAGAAGGTTTAAAGTCCGACTGTTTTTTTTTTTAAAAAAAAAAAATAAGAAACTTGTGAAATTGATCATATATAATGCCACGGGGTTGGGGGGTATTTTTTGGGCCGCATCATTAGCCGCATGTGAATAGCAATTATGCATATTTTTTCAATTTTCTTTGTACCGAACAAACTTCTCTCGCTATCTTTCAAAATGAACCGAAGACCTCTGCGACCACTCAAATGAGCATCAGTTTTCTATGGCGGTTCACTTTTTATTCCGCACAGCACACCATGTGGCCACATGTTAGGCCACGGCATGGCCCTTTGGAAGGGCACCTCATTCGATTCGACCCAAATCCAATTTCTTATAATAAATTACCAACATGAAGCAGCAATGATTTACGTATAAATATATAAACGGAGTAGGAATAGAATCTCTTATTAAAAAATTATACGTTGATAATATACTGCAGATCAGTTTATAAATGTATCCAAATGTTCAAAAAAAGAGAATCAGATCGTATTAACACAAAATATACGTATGGATTGTCATGGCACAAAATATTTTTTTAATGATTAATATCAAAATACAAATTATGTCACTATATCTATTGTTTAGCAGTCCCTCTAATGCATTCAGAATTAGAGATGCCATTTCATGTAAGGAAATATCGAGAGCATAATCTTGTCATTGGAGATAGTGAGGGAAGTATACTATTTTACTATTTTAATAATTTAATGGCATAAAAATAGAAAGTTGAGAGAACACTTCCAACCAACCAAAATGCTGTCAGACAGCATTAGTATGACAAACTTGCTAAATTCGCCATTAACGATGCTTTTATTCATTTGTTGTGTTTAAGAACCTGGATAAAGTGTCAGAATACATTGTATGTGATACAATGTAATGACTTCATGAATATATTGTGGATGACACACATACGAGTACGACAAGTCTATTGATCGGCAAACCTACAAGGCTAGGACGTCCGGACAAGAATATTACCGAGTCAACCCTTGAAAACAACATTTTAATCGTCTAAATAGTACTTTTTTACCAAAAAATTGTCTAACAGTACTAACAGTCTAACACTCTGGCGCGTTGCTAGCACATAGATTTCAGTCTTTCGAAAAAATGGCACCCAACAAGACAAATAAAAAGACAAAACTTGTGCCTCGACATCGAATCGCGTATGGTGCATTCAGTTTTTCTTTGTTTTTTGGGACGATTTGTCTGGTACTCTGGTGCGTTTCAAGCTCCACACCTCAAAAGAGGAGCAACTTTATTCCAAGCTTTTGAGTAACATAAACAGGTCAAACCAAAGGAAAGCAGCAAACCACTTAGGGGGTATAATAAAGATAAATCTAATAATAATCTTTCGTTTTACACGGGTAGAAAGACTCGTTACCGTAGTCTCACATTACGGCCTTTCCCTTTCCGCCACTTAAGGTACATACAGGGTTTAAAAAGTTGTATAGTTTGGTTCAACAACCTTCGCCTATAAATTCTTTAAAGCACCTTAGGCCCCCTCAATTAAGGACGCGTGCCAAACATTTAATAGTTACAAAGCTTTCACACGCGTTCATTATTACACAAGTAGTAATGGAACGGTCCAGTAACATCTCGGTTGTAAAGTATAGATGGACCATGGACGGCTTATAGTGTATCAGACTATAACTAAAATTTAGTCATGAACAGCCATCTCACGAGGTGAAATTAGACCCTCTACTATTGGAGAGCAGTAGCAACTTTACATTAGGTTAACCACCTCACCTGGAAACGTATTGATTGTAATAAAATCCCCAACTCATTTCACAAAATTTGTATTTATTATGAGAATTTACATCATACCAGTTACATACAGAGCAGCCAATTATTGCAAAAAAACATCTACCAACCCACTGGGGCCTTACCATTTGTTACCACTTACCAGTCAGGCCCTTCAATTTCCAAACACAACAATATAATCTTCGTTTCGAAGTCGAGCAAATAAGCAGTTGCCGTTGTACTTTCAGCTTGCTTAATACATATATAATTCGAAATCAACCCCCACCTCCCAATCGGCCAATCTCACCTTTTTAGAAGAATAACACTAATTTCCAATACTTTAAAATAATAGACAATATAGTTTCTGATTTCTCAAAGAAATACATTCTGCAATCCTAACTGTGCAAATGCTCAGATTAGCAAACAAAAAGAATTTGACAAAGTACCAAATCAGGGAGCAGATTCGAACAGACAACATCATATGTTCAGAACTTAAGCCTGAATGCACCCTAAGTGCACAGCATCACACATCAGAAGTTTAAACTGGACATGTTTGCATACTCCTGGATGTAAATTTACAGGTCTGATTTTCTCACCTTGTACTTGGAATAAATTTTTTCCATCAAAAGAAACACATGGCATAGTGGTATCAATTTCTCGAGACTATATTTGTCTTTTTATTTTTTTTCCAAAATGCAGGATATACAATATAAAAGTCTATAACTTGCACTCTTTTTATTCCTGAAGTTCAGAAGCAAATTTTTACAGACCAAAAAAAAAAAAAAAAAAAAAAACATAATTATTGGTACCATTACAGGGACCAAAGTGAGAGGGGACCACTGGTTACCACTGTGCAAAAGCTGACAATGCATGCACAGAAGAAAATGCTCTCCACTTGCTTATTACTAATTATAAATGAAACTTGATAGAAATGCAATTACTCAAACAAACTGAGAAGAAACAAACACCAAAGATGAATACCATTTGAACAATACTCACAAACTGTGATCTAAACATGCATCGTACTGGAGAGTAGCATAGGCACTTGATAATTGATATCATGTTCCAAATAAAATTTCAGATCTACACACTTACAAATCAACCAGCTAATCCTACTATTTCGTCCTTATGTTATTGAGAAACGTTACTATGATGACTGATTAAAAATGATAGAAATGCAACTTCTGTAAGAAACTGATAATTGTTTTTAAAAAAACTTGTGTAGCTTCTGTCACAACAAACAACATGATTTGGAAATCACTGGAAGAAAAAGGAACCCCATAGTCACTTCTGCAACTGAGGAACTGATTGCAAATTTATTGAAAGAAACACCAATAGGGTTTTTAGCTATTCACAAAGGCACCTTCCCGACTTGTTCCTTAGTTCCCACAAATCCAAACAAGGCACGAATAAGGAACAAGCTTTGTTCCTAGTTCCCACAAATCCATGGAATTAGAACAAGAACTAGAACAAGGCTGGTTCTAGTTCTTGTTCGTAGTGATTTGCCAAACATACCCAAATTGAGTAAGGTAGCGATTGATATAAAATTGAAGGCAATTATTCTACAAATTAGACAGAATCTTTAGCAACTACTCTGTATTCTTGACTAGTATCTGTTTTTACATTCTGAATTTGCTTCTGTTGTAGAGGACATTATTTATCCTCAGCATAAAACAAGAACACAGAAACTTGCACTATGATGTGATCCCATTAATCCAAATTCCTATTTACACAAAAAGGAGAATGGGAAAGAAAGAAAAAAAATACCACAAGACAACATATGACATCAATATCAATATTGATTATTATCAAATGGCCCGTGCCATGCCATGACATGATAATTAAAGATCCTAATTATCAAATCTGAAAAAGGAAAGAGCCACTTATCTTTCCTCAGAGAAATATAAACCCTCTCCAATTATCCGAACCCGGGCAATCCGCATCATCACCTCCATCATCATCCGGAGGAGGTGGCAAGTTCAGATCGAACGGCCTAGATGACGCCACGTCACCATCCCGATCAAACACCACCGATTCAGACGACCCACAAAAGCTCCCGCTGATCCGCCTCTCCTCGCGTAAATCTTCCAATCGGACTCCGACACGTGGCGGCCGAGGAACCCCAACACCAGTAAAAGACTCCACAGTGCTACTATGGCTGCTAGACCCAGCTCTAATCTTATTATCAGATCCCGATCCAGACCCGGATCCGGACGGAAAGTTGCACCGAGCGTGCACTCCCCTCAAAGCACGTGCAGCGGAGTCGTACGCGCGCGCCGCTGCCTCCGCCGAATCGAAGGTACCGAGCCAAAGAGGAGTCTTTCGGGTCGGATCTCGGATCTCAGCCGCGTACCTACCCGAGGGACGCTTCCGAACCCCTCTGTACCTGATCTCCGGCGCCGTTGGTGGTGGGTTCGGCGCCGGAGCTGGTATGGATTGTTTGGATTTACGCATCGGTATCTTTTTTAGAGAGAGAGAGAGAGAGGAGAGGGAAAGGGAGAAAGGTTTGGTTTGGTTGCGATGCTGATCGGGTTGTAATGGAACGGTTGTTGTTGGCGTGGTTTTGCTTGGTTTGGTTGTTGTTACAATTTTGGTATATTATAATTGTAAAACTAAACTTAATTTTGTGGGGCGGTTTGGGGATTGATCTTGATTGATCTATCTTTGTGTTGTGTTGTGTTGTTTTGTTTTGTTGCTCTCGTTGCTTGCATCTACCTCCACCAGCACCTCGGCCCTGTGCACCCACTTGGAGTAAATTATAAATTAAGATTTTCTGAGGAGGGTAATGTGCAATAACATGTGGAGCTTAGGTACAGCACTTTCATGTATGGTACTTTAGTAGGCATTGATTTAATAATTTTTTTACGAATAATTAACTTTTTTTATTAATTTTTACGTAAATGTAATATTTAGTTAAGAAAAGTAATTTTGTTAAAAATATCTATTGCAATTTCATTGTATAAAAATATTACTATATAAACTACAATACATATCAAAAATACCATCCTAAATTTAATCGTCTGCTAAATATATATTATACTTAATAATTAGAAATTCTTAATTTTACACGTACTAATCGAATTTAAGATCGCTCGGACCTAGTGGTAATTTGAACATTTGATGTTTATATACTATGCTTAAATACCGCTGCATATACTATTTGTGCCAGCTCGATTATTTTCTTATTAATGCGCCGATTAATTGTCTGGTAGTTGTTTTTATTACAACACTAATTGTAATGTCCTTGCAGTGGTAAAATTGCTTAGGTTTTTTAAATACTATATTCTCCTAGAATAAAAATATGCTGATTTTATCAATACTAGAAACTCTTACATTCTTCTAATTCATATGAATATTTATGTTAGTGTTTACTACTCTTAGGTTAGTGTTTAAATAGCTGAGAGCACATAAACTGGGATATTAAGTATATTCAGATAGTTATATTTTCTGTCCATTACACACGGTAAGGACTCATTTAGAAATATGTTATATCCAGGTTCAAATAACATATCATGACAAACAGATCTAGACGTAATTGGACGCGATCGACTCGACACGAGGGAATGGTCGACAGATATAAGATATTGTATTGACGATACCAATACATAGCTCATATCCACTTCAACACATGTGCCTTATGATATTGTTGGTACTATTTGAGAGAGAGTTTCTTTGTTGAGTTAGAAATTCTCTATGATTTCACACCAACAATATTTGATGTGCATATCGTTAAAGAATAATGTAAACACTAAGACCATTGTTATGATATTGTTGGTACTACCTGAACTCAGTTTCTTTGTTGAGTTAGAAATTCTCTAGAATTTCACGCCAACTGTGTTTGGCAGCACCCTTATTCGGAATTGGAATAAGGATTCTCTCTCCTCTCTCCTCTCTCCTCTTATTCGGAATAAGGATTCTAATTCCACAATATAGGTGATATTAGAATTAGGGATTGAATAAGCCTTATTCGGAATAAGGCTTATTCGGAAACGTGTTTGGTTTCATCCCGAATAAGCCTTATTCGGAATAAGGCTTATTCAATCCAAACCAATAAACGTGTTTGGTTTGATACGAAAGTCTTGGTGTGTTTGTTACTGCGCCGAATAAGAATAGGGTGCTTATTCTAATTCATGCAACATCCCAAACGCGGAACAAGGCAAACCGAATAAGAATCCCATCCCTTATTCGATGCTTATTCTAATACCACCTACATGGTGGTATAAGAAAATGAATAAGTATAAGAATTAAAGTTGGAGAGAGAAACCTATTCTTATTCAGAATAGGGTATTCAACCCAACATCCAAACACACATATCTAAAGAATAACATAAATACTAAGGGTGTGTTTGGCAGCGTTCGGAATAAGGCTATTCCTTATTCCGAATAAGAATTCTCTCTCCTCTCTCCTCTCTCCTCTCTCCTCTCTCCTCTTATTCTGAATAAGGATTCTAATTCCACCATATAGGTGGTATTAGAATTAGGGGTTGAATAAGCCTTATTCCGAATAAGGCTTATTCGGAAACGTGTTTGGTTTCATCCCGAATAAGCCTTATTCGGAATAAGGCTTATTCCAACCAAACCAAAGGTGTAACAAACACACCCTAAGACTATTGTTGTGATATTGTTGGTGCTATCTAAGAGAAAGTTCTCAGATAAAGTTCCTCGTTGAGTTAGAAATTCACTAGGATTTCACACTAATAATATTTTTTTTGCGCATGTCGTTAAAGGATAATATAAATACTAAGACCATTTATATTAGCAATTTTTTTAGGTGAGTCGAATAATTTTACGATCGATGCAATTAATAAAGATTTTCCACATAGTAGTGAGATGTCAGGTGAGATGTGAAGTTTAAAATCTACGGGACTCTGCTAGTTAGCTCCTACCTAGTAATCGAAAAAGAAAAAAAAAAAATCTACGGGACTACTAACATGAAATACGTGAATCAGGATAAATTAGGGGGAAAAAATAGATGAGGGAGGTTCCGCTACCAATATTTTGGTTGCCCTCAAATACCAACTTTTTGCTATTTAATTACTTTTTCAAATTTTAAAATTCAAACCGTTGATCTTATTTAGTTTAATGAGCGATGTGTTTTCTTATAAGTTTTGTAAATTTTGGAGTTTATTTGATGCTCGATCAAGACGTAGAAAAGCAAATGAACCTTGTTAACTATGATAGATTCATTCTAATACGTTCATGTTTTAGCCTTTAATTGAACATCAAATAAACTCCAAAATTTACAAAACTTATATGAAAACACATCGCTCGTTAAACTAAATAAGATCAATAGTTTGAATTTAACGTTTGAATTTTAAAATTTGAAAAAATAACTAAATAGCAAAATGTTGACTTTGGGGGCAACCAAAATGTTAGTAGCTAAACCTTCCTCAAAATAAATATGTATGATCTCCTTTGATGGCATTCAACAAGGTGGAATTATGTTCAGAGAACATAAAAGTTATTTTCACTCTAATTATGGTTGGCAAAGTAGAATAGACTCAAATTTAAAGTTGATGGAATATCTCCAGTTCAATATCTTTTTTATTTTATGAATTGTCTAATTGCAGTCATCTTTCATGAATTTAGATACTCCAACCAACTAAAAAAAATGGAGAAAACTTAAATGCAAAATAGAAGTTTTCTACAATTTTTTTTTAAAACTATCATGCGATTGTTAAATTACATTTCATTCTTTTCGCATATTCAAGGGCCATTCTATATTTCTTTCGTCCAATTCCATTATACAGTAGAGGAGGGTTCTGGTGCCCACATTTTGAATGCCTCAAATGTCCCAAAATTCACTTTTTGGTTAATTTTTCAAAATATAAAATTCAAACTTCTAATCCAAATCGTAGATCTTATTTGATATAACGAGTGAAGCATTTTCATATAAGTTTTATAAATTGAAGTTTATTTGATACTTGATCAAGATATTGAATATTGAACAAATCTAGTTAAATTTGATAGATTAATTCTAATCTGTTCATATTTTAGCTTCTTGATCGAGTATCAAATAAACTTCAAAATTTATAAAACTTATATGAAAATACATCGCTCATTATAATAAATAAGATCAACGGTTTGGATTCAAAGTTTGAATTTTATACTTTAAAAAGGTAATAAAAAATGAGTTTTGGGGCATTTGGGGCATTCAAAATGTGGCATTAGAGCCTGCTCTATATAGTAAGCTTGATAAGTGTCAACTAATGAAAGTAAAATAAAATTAACTTACCATCCACATTTCTAAAAAGGAAAAAGGGGGAAAAAAAAGAAAAACCTTGCAGATTTTGATATCTTTCAAGACTAGTCTACTCGACAAATAATGTAAAATGATCACACAATACAGTATTTTATAACTTGCAGTTGACACACATTTGAGCCATCGACAGCTGCTACAGAAGGATTGCAGGTTAGTCTACTTGGGAGCATTATTGATTTCGGTAAGACATGGAGCATCTTCGTACAAACAATAGTCGATGCTCTATAACAGACGAAGCATCCATTTTTTTTTTTTTTATAAAAAAGAGAGAGATGATAATCGAGCTTCTAACTATTATTAAAAAGAAAAACTATAAAAGATCCTGATCCTGTAAGTGTGTGATCATTATATGAAACAGAAGTGATGCCACGGATTTTATTAAGCTCTGTATTATTTAAAAACCATACCACGTTTTGCGACGCTCCAAGCTTATCGATACAAATGTCATTCCGTACGTGTTTTCTCTTTCTTTTTCCTTGATCCAATTAAACGAAAGTATAGACAAGCCATCATGTACCGAAACCTTATTCTCTTCCTAAAATACCACCCATAGGAGACCTCTATTTGGTAGACATGGTTCCATGGATTTGGTTAGTGTATGAACGTTCGCTCGAAAAGCACTATACATTGAAGTAAAAAATTTTCCCATTTATGGAAAATGCATCTTTATGTATGTATAATATTCTACTTCCGATAAAATAAAAGCTAATTGCTTGCAGACAAATTTTATTTTTATTTTTATTTATTTATTATTATTATTATTTTTTTTTTGATAAAGCAGACAAATTTGTTGATTGAAAGCAAAAGTGACAGATGATTTTAGTCACGTCTGGCAAACACTGCCTAGGCTCTCCGACCACATCTATTTCTCTCATATAATTGGAGGGAAGTATAGCTAGTACTCTGTAGTTTGTATACATCATCAATCCGATTCTTCTTTCTTTGATAGTACATTCAAAATTATACAAAGAAACTTATACCTCCTGATCCATTCAATTATACTCTTTTTTTTTGCGCAGAATCAACTGAAATGCAAAAAATACTTGGTTTCCAATCAACACAGAAGAAATTAAATGAAACAAAAGAAAATTACTCATTTCTTTCAAGAAAGAGGCTAACTATGTTTTGTACAATGGAAGTTTTTTTCTGCATAAAGAATTGTCCAAGCAGCAATATAGCCCGGGGATCTAATGAGGCAAAGGTCCGCATGCTCCTTTTTTTGTTCCATGGATTGATCGAGCATCCGGACAATTCTTTTAGCAGAATCAATTTGCATTTCTTGAACCTTCTTATCCAAAAGCACTTCTCTGTGATCAACCTCAAAGAACATTTTTCAGCATAAAGGAATAAGGAAAACAAATTTTAAGCTGCTGGCAGGAAACACTAACCTTAGTGCTTCGACTAAATTCTCAGGTGTACAATTTCGGAACAGAACTTCAGGTATTACTTTGGTATTCAAAAGAATGTTGGGTAGAGAGATGAAGTTTATCTTTTTCTTGAAATGGATCAGCCACTCAGTGATGAGATGAGCTCGATAAGAGACCACACAAGGTAGGCCAGCCAGCATTAGTTCCATCACAGCCGAACCTGAAGTGCACAAAGCCACTTTACTTACCTGCACCAGTTCATGAAATCTAACAAATAAGAAGAAACACTAAACCTGGCAAAATTGGGAAGGTTTAGGTATAGGGAATTATTGAATGGCCAACTCTTCTATATAAAACATAACAGGTACAATACATTTCTTAGATCAATAAAGAATCAGAGAGAGTCAAATAAAGCAAGATTAGCCACCACAGAGGTATGCTACATAATATGGTGCGTAAACCTTTCCAGATTATTAGTACATATAGTTTAACTTTCTGAGTTGTCAAAATCTCCAAAATCAGATCAAATTGTTTGGAACCATATAGAAGGTGAGAAACCTTATCAAGAGATGAATACTGCTCATACTTTTCTTAGGAACAAACTTAGAAGGTTATTAAGATGATAGAAACAACAAGACTTACATTGAATGCAATGTATTTTGTTTCAAGTGAGGCACCAGGTATTAAAACAGTAGAAACTGGAAAAGACTGAGCAGCTTTATCAATGTAAGATTGTACTTGTCGATTAGGTGCAATTGGAATTACACATGATAAATCAGGAAAGGACTTCTTTAACAATTGCATTGCTTCTGCATAGATAGGAAGCATACGCCTGACCTCTTGCAATCGGCTCCCAGGTAATAAAGTCACAATGTTGGATCCTACAGGAAACAAGACCAAACAAATTCTGAATTTTGAACAAATAAATTAAAAAAAAATGAAATAAAAACAGGTTGGAGCTAGACAAATAGAAATAATATGATGCCACGGGCTTTTCCTCAAAAAAAAAAAAAGGTGACCACATTTAAAGATCCAAAACATGTTTCAAACCATTTATTGATTTAACCCTTACATGGGCGTAGCAAACATCTCCTTTAAGTTAACTCACCTCAGGATAATTTGTTCTTTTTATTTTATTAAAGCAGCCCCAGCCATTTAATTTCCGAGAATACCAAAACAAACCATACTTGCTCAGGTAATGGAACAATAACGTTTTTGAGAAATATAATTCTAGAGATAAGATAGATGCATCACATGTTCGCATGTGCTGCCAGTTTCAAAGTGATAGGTATGCACCATAGTCCAAACCCGTGTCATTGAATCAAACTGATGGCCATGAGTAAAAATGTTTCCTTGAAAGCTTGAACTAACAAAACTTTCAGTCTTCTTACTCAAGCCCAGCAGGTAATTCTCACTCAAATAGTTCTTCCGTGCTAGCTTTCAGTCTTCTTACTCAAGCCCGACAGTCTTAAAACTCTCAACTCGTTCTTCAAAATTATATCCAAAAAGGAATGGTTATTGTCTTATCGAGACTTAGTTGATGTGATATTTTATGGAAACTTCCTTTAGAAAGGCAAAAATAAGATTCTAATGCAAAATAAGGGAACTCATTATATTATACCCTTTTAAAATGTTATTTATTGTGTCCTCTTTTAATCAAACATAATAGAAAAATGGCCATTAACTATTTTGGATGAAAGTAAGAATTCCAAAGTGTTTGAATGGAAAGCAAAAAAAGCAAAAAAAGGAAAAAAAGAAAAGAAAAAGAAGAGAGTCAGAAAGAAAAAAAAATTTACAATTTGGCTCTCCAGTTGTGATTAATGTGCTTCTTAAATACATTTATTTTGTTATGAAAAAAGGGACACCATTTTGAAGAGAGAACATTTTAAATTAGCATATTTTCAACTCATGAAGTACAACTCAACTTTTATTCTTGATTCTAAATCATGGGTAGTTAGCCTCAATTAAACCAACTATGAAAAATGCTTCTGTACAGGAAGCATCTAGATCCCCCCACCCCCCTCCCCCCCTCCTCCTCTTCTTCAATTCCAGTTATCAGAAATAAAATAAGAACAGATGCGAGATGGGAGAATGACAGGAGCTGAGACGAAAAAGTGGTTTGGACTGGATCAAGAGAAACATAGGGTGAGTGGATAATCTAGAGATACAAATAGACAACATACCAAAATTTCAAACCCGAGGCTCATGCCAGCAAGAATAGAACTTCAGGAACAATGTTCAAGAGAGAATTTTAACCTTGACTGATGGTTGGATTGAACAGCTCATCTTAAAAGTATGACACATTGCTGCCGTCACCACAATGGCAGCATAAGTGAACTCCACGTCACGTTATTCTTCGTTTAATTAAAAAGTGCTTCCCTTGTTGTTACCCAATATTACAAATTTACAATTGAATACAGAAAAGAATGACTAGTTGATATTTAATTCTGCAGAAACTATCATACAACAACAAGGCAAAATAGAAATTGGAAGCAGGAGAAAAGTATATCACTAACCTGGAAAAAGTCCATTGTGCTTTAGAAAGGCCTCTACCTTTCTTTGGTGTTCTTGCTTTTCAGACTCAGATACCATGACAGGAGAGTCTATGTGGTGCACAGTAAGCAACTTCTCCATGCAAAAAACAAAAGTAAACAAATCTTTTTATTTTTCAGTGTGGTGATTGGATTAAAAACATAACAAACTACCCTCAGTTATACTTAGATTTAAATGACTCTATTTAAAAGCTCTAAATTGGTTCCTAAATTAAAAAATTATGTATAATAGATATTCCACCGGATTTATTGAAGAAGCATCGTCCAAAAGGGGGTGGCCCACATATGTAGCTGGCAACCCATTCAGATTGCAAATTTGAGCCTCAAAGGGGAGAATGCACAAAATGTGGTCAATAAAATGACGAAGGCCCTTAAGTCTTTCTTCACCCCCTTTCCAAGCCCAAAATGACGGCGCGACATAGTGAATGTGAAGAGGGCCATAATTACTTTGTACAAATCTACCTGGAAGTTTGACAGAAAAGTTTAGCTATGTACTAACATGCCCCTTCAAAAATCTCCTAATTAGTATGTATTACCCAGGAGATCCAATGGACTGCATCCAGGCAAAGCAACTTTTACAGGGAAGATCCACAAGGTTTATGATAGATTAACTTTTCTAAAAAGACAATACAATTTATGAAAGAAACACAAATTCTCGAAGACACGTTGAAAATGTCAATCTTTGACAGTTGCATGCCAATTAATCTCAATTTATTTATTCGGTTCTTTCAGTTCCAATTTATTTTGAAGTTGATTTATTTTATTCTCGATTAAGTCATGGTAATTTAGAGTTCAACTGGGATAAAGACCACTAAAAACTATCACCTTATCAAATTAATATTATTAGATAAATCTAAAATTGCGAAACATGAGCCCAATCTGAAAATGCAAACTACCCATAAATATACCAAAGCTCTTATCAGTATCAAAACCAGTACCAATGCTACTGATACAAGCGACAATAAATTTACAATTTTAAAACTCCCTCACTTACTTCTTAATAGCTTCAGTAAACGAAACGAGAAACCCTTGCAGTCAACTGTGACCACAATATGGGGTTGAAACAAGACTGCAGCCTCCACAGTGTAGTTTATCCTTCTCTGCATAATAGTTTGACCATAAAAAGGCATCCGTATGTAGGTGCGTCCTTTGAATCTATTTGGTTAAAACACATTAAATTTGACCAACCAAATTTTAATTTGGTTTCCATAAATATAAACCAAACTAATCAACAGAATTATGAGCCAAACCAAAAAAATGAATTTTAATCCAGTCAATTCGTTGAAACTAAATTAGTAAAACAAAATTCAATTCATACATTAATATGTGTAATATTATGACGCTAACAGTATATTTACTAATATTTTGGTTCATCTGGTTTGCTCAGTTTATTTGTTTTCCATTGTCCCGACCCGTAAAATGAAATCCAAACTTCTACAATTTTTAAACTGGACCAAATCAAGCCAAGCGACAACTGAACCATTCTATCGAAAATATATTTGGTTTGGTTTGGTCAAAACCAAATTAACCAAAACCGTTCATATACCATTATCCGTATATGATGAATATATATAATATTTAGACAAGCTATCTCATATATTCTGGCATCGAGGAAAGGACCTTAAATTGTGCACATTTAGTTTAGCAATTAGCAAACTAATTGAGGCCTTTGTCATTCAAGTATTTGGTCTGTCATTTGCATGTAGGAGGTGCTAATTTCATTACAATATATTAATATCTTTAATTGGGTAAAAATGCCGGTACCCTGATGTTAGCTATATGTGGCAACAGTTCCCATAAGCCCATCACTGCAAGTTCTTCCATTGGAAAGATGGACTCCAAGCCTCTCTTTCTCATTGATTCACTGATCAAAAACAGATTTCGCAAAAAGTAATTAAAATTATGAACAAATAAACTTAAAATAAATAACCAAGATATATACACTATATGCAATTTCTACATTAATCATCAGAAATAGAGAGAGAGAGAGAGAGAGAGAGAAGCACCAACCCGCCAACTCCAGTGAACTTAACAGGAACGGGAGAAAGATCTTGAAGCCCCTGCATCAGTCGAGACGCTATAGTGTCGCCAGAGACCTCTCCGGCGACGAGAAACACTCTCAATTCGCCTTCTCTAGCCGCCACGTCGACGAGTTTCGACCGAATGGAGTACGGACGCAGCTGCGTTGCGATGGCATCGCCGACAACGGGCGCTTGTATGAAGGCTCGCCGAGTCGGAGAGTGCGATGCGATCGCTCTCAGCAGCGAAAGCATCACGGCGAGGCGCCAATTCCGATTGGGTTTTGGGTTTTGGGTTTTTTTTTTTTTGCGAGAGCTATGTTTTTAGTGAACATTTTAGTGGGGTTTTAGTTGTATTGTAGGGAATATTGTTGGGCGGTTTTATTAATATTTGAAAACATAATTCTCGATTATATACTCTTGTATTGCATTGATTAGGGACATTTTACTCTAAAAAAGTGTCATATTAATAATTTGATTAAATCAGCCATGTACTTCTCAAATAATCTCCAATTAGTCGTATACCCTCGGATTCTTTAATATTAGTTAATTACCCCTCTAATCATCACTAAAATTGATATTTACCCTTTTTATTATTAAATTAAATGAAATACTAATTTTGAAAGTTCAATTTTGAAATTTAAGATAAAAATGGTCCTACCCTTTCTGAAAGGAAAAACGCTTGCGACGGATCTTTATACTATATCAGGCATCAGCAAAAGCTTAGGTACGATCAATTTCTAAAATTAAATGAAGCTATTCTGATCGTGACTTTTATGTATTTATTATGAGATGTGTAGCTGAATAAATAAATAAAGACGATCGTTGTTGAGGGTTCGTACATGAGTGCTGATATGAAAAACAGAAAAATAAAAAAATAAAGAATTGTTAAAGTTATATAATCTTTCCACGGAGAATAGATTGAGGAGAGATGGTCTTCGGTTGACAACCACAACGGCAGGCAGGCAGAGTCCGGAACGAAATCCTCAGCAGCGCAGCGGTTGGCAGCGGCTGCATCACAACCGTCCGATGGATGATGGATGCTCCGTGAAAAATACCAGATCGATAGCCCGAAAAAAATTAACCGTCGAGATGAGATCGAACGGCTCGGATCAAAACGCTGCCAGCAGCGCGCTGCAGAGGATACGGATCCGGCAGAGTCCGAGAGGCGCGGCGGATAAGAACTCCGGATAAGGATAGAGATTTGTCTACCTCCTCACACACAGTGAAGGTTTCGAGCATTAGCGTATTTTTTTTCTGAACGTCGTCTATTTTTTAAGGTTTGTTTTTAACGGAGATAATTTGATCATTTAAAAAATATGACAAGTTCGATAATGACATTTTTAGAATGTACTATATTTTTAGATAAATAGTGACATAAAACTTATTTAGCATTTTTATAATGATAAAAATTTAATTAGCAATTTAGAAATGAAAATTTTTAATTGACAAAATTTACAATGACATAAATAAGTTAAATTGTGATTGTATTTTTTTTCCGCGTGTCAGCATTTCGACACACAATTAATTATTTTCTTAACTTCTTTCTCTCTATTATCATTCTTTCTGTGTTGAGATTTTCGACACGCCATTAATTACTTCTTTTTTTGTCTCTTCTTATTTGTTATTATTTTTTTCCAAAATAAAAATTACAATAATATCTTATTTTTTAATTTCTTTTGTTCTTTTTCTTATAAGAGAGAAATTAAAAATATTATTTTTTTTAATTAACATCGTGACAAATTCGACTGTCTTTCTCGCCTGCTATATGTATGGTTTGTAGAGGTCTCGCCTTTCTAAACCCTAAGAGATTCTTCTGGTGGGTAATTTTGTTAGTAGAAACAAATGGAGGATGATCGTATTATTCTTCCGGTGAGAGAAAATGCAGAAATTGGCTCGGGCTCGGGCTCAAGCTCTGTTTCGGGGGACGAGGTGCGAAAGAATGTAAAGAAATGTGTTATTTGTTCCGAGTTTAGATCAACTGCTGAATCATGTGCTTCATGTGAAAACACTTCTGAACGTATAAAATACGAGAGAGACTTGCGCAATAAATACAAACTCAGGGAAATTCAGCTTTTCCTTGTAAGTCCTTCAGTCACCACATGAAATATTTTCTTGGCTGGACTGAGCGGCGCCGCCGGCGCGAACAATAATACTAATATATTGGATTATTGATCCTTGCAGAAATCCGGAGGGCGGGTGGATGAAGCGAATATTATTCAATCTCTAAACGTTGACCTTACTCGTAGCGTGAGAAATATCCGGGGCTTCGGGGGCAAGGGCTGGATCTTTCGGCCTGATATAGGGCCGTACGATGACTACCAGCGCCTATATGTTGGCGACTGGACAATTGTAAGTACTACGTACAATAATAAACTCCTTTGATTTAGGATGTTACTGCAATTATTTGCTTATTTATTTTAGAACTTCGGAAATAAACTTGTCTAATTTTATCTCACGCAGTACTCTCTAGAAATATATTGTTGGAAGCAAATATGCTACTCTCCCCATTTAGTTTACCGGAAAGACGATGCTTTTATGTACAACAAATTCTTAAGACCTGCATTACAATTCACAAACACTTTAATCCTCATCTCTTGTTTATCACATTCCAACTGTTTCAACGGTTTACCTCTTGAAGTGATGACAATAATTTTTATCTAACATCAATAGTCCTATCTTTCTGTCATAAATACAAATCATTGATGTTTTCAAATCCTTAGTTACTTTACAATATAATATGGTGGATTTCGTTATGATACTCTTCAAATATTTGACACAAGCATCTGTCTGTCATAAACATACTGTCACATTTATAAATTTCAAAACAAAAATTGAATTAGAATAGTAAATATATTATTTGAGGGAGACAGAACTAGCAAGCTGTGTTAGATTAATAAATATAATAACTATAGTCGAATTAGCAATGGAATAGCTTCATACATAAAGGAATATATTTTTATTTTTGGCATTCTTCTCTCTCTTTTTTTTTTAATTAAGTTCAACAAGTTTGGGGAGATATTTGGCGAGTATGGTTAATTACCTTTTCTACACCTATGCTAGCGATCATGCATTCCTGGAGTACTTCAAGGAGCTACAATGTTTAGTAACGGTAAAACTATCTCTGTTTTTCATGTCTTTTTTTTTTAAATTAAAGAAAGAAAATGTATCACATGAATAATCCGGCGAGAATCTTCTGGACATGCATGTGCTTTGCCTTTCTGATATTGGGAGTTTATGTAATGTAGCATGTCAATTTTCTCCTATAGAGTTCCTTTTTCACAATTCAATTTGTTTGTGCAATTGAACTCTATACGAAGCTTAATTAGAAATAAGTCGTGTTTCTAAACCGGAAGAAGAAGCACTTACAAATTGTTTTTTGATTACTCGATTCCTTTGTGTTGATTTTATCTTTCATTCGTGTTGAAAATAAATGTGAGGGGATCCATTAACGGAAGTTTTAATAAGACCTGATGTAGAGATCATCAGTTGTAAGCACTTTATAGTTAAATTGCATTATTAATCATTTATTTGAATTCAAGGCTGTCCATTTTTATGTAAAAATAATGGTATAATAGTGGACAAAATGGTTTGAATAATTATTGTAGTCAAACTATAATTATAAAATGATATTTATGCAATGTATGGATGGATATTTATTTTTGGAGAGACGGTACAAACTACAAAGTGAAAAACTGAAAATAATAGAAGGTATTTATAACAAAAAGATGAAATGATATCCGATTTGAGCAGTACTGCTTTAGCATGAGTTTAAGATGTAACATATAGTTTTACAACATTTATTTTACCAATTGAACATATTTTAAAAACACATTAATACTGTATTTGATATTCTACTATTTTAATCTATTTATTGAAATTTTGTTTATACTTATAAATGTTTCCAATATTTATAGATGTTTTCAATGATCACGTCGCATTGATAACAATTACACTACCTAAGAATAGCTCTAGGCGGCTAGGCCTCTAGCTCTGCCTATCAGTCCCAGGACCAAAATCCTCGGCAGCGCGCTGCCAGCCCCGATTCTTCCGAGCCGTCGAGATTTGATCGGACGGTTAATTTTTTTCAGACCTATCAATCTGGTATTATTCACGAGGCACCCATCATCCATCGGACGGTTCGGATGAAACCGCAGCTATCCGCTGCGCTGCAGAGGATGTGAGTCCATCACTCCCATGCTTCCAAATCCAACCAAGACATAAAATCACAAACATTTACAATTGTTTTCCAAGTTTTATATGAGAAAAAAATTGTTTCTAGAAAAATATATCTTTTTTTATGTAAATTATAAAATAAATTTTAATCTCATTTCGAGCAGTTAATTGCATTTTCAGAAATCTTATAATGCATATAAAAGTAATAGTTATACTCGAAGGATACAAATTATTTTGGAGGTTATAAAATATTGCCAAAATGTTTCAAAAATCATTTCGAGTTGTTTGTTGATTAATATAAGTAAGTCTTAAAGTGACGAAAATTAATTGTTATATTTTAACAAAAATAACATGATCCACTCACGCAATCGAATTCTTGAAAGACATGTATTTTCGTATAAAATTCGTTTTACAACAATTCTGAGCATATTGTAAATATTAAAATAATATAATTTATCCTAACTAGAGCTACATACCTCAGTACTTTGATCCGTGATAAATAAAAATGCTGTTAGGTTTTTCTTTTCATTCGAGGAGGGAGATTCCTCCACGTCGACTATAAGGTCAAATATAACCTTTTAGACTTGTGACGAAAATCATGTCATTTTTATGAGTTAAAAGTTAAAACAGTTATATCTTAAATTATTACTAATATCTGATTAAATATTGTCAATCTGTCGCATACTCGCATACAATAAAACATTTTAAATTAATTTAATTCGATTTATTCGACGCTGTAATATTAGAAATTAGAAGGTTCGTAATCTCCGCTGCATTAGCGTCTTTTTCAAAGCTTATCTGTTGTATTCTTTTTCCTCACATTAGAGGGGTGAAAAATGTCTATTATTTCAATTTTTCGAGGATTAAAGTGAAAATATGCATAATGCCGACACTGCTATTCTGTTCCCTCCGTTCCATCCATTCAAAATCCAACATGAACATGGCGCATAGTTTCCATCGTCATGCATCAATCCAGCTGTCATTACGTAATTCACTGGGAGCATAAGATCCGGGTGCACCTATTATTGACTTACTTATCAGTGTCCACCCTAATTCGACGGCGGAATAATTCGAAGACGCTCCTCTTTCAAATTTTAATTTAAAAAATAAAAAAGTATGAGTCTTGGACGCTATAGCGGTATAGCCAGTTCCTAGCCAAAAGTCTCGTCACTGGCACGTAGACCCGCAATAATTACCAAAAGTGGGACCCACTGCCAGAGGAAGATAAAACCACGCTTACGTACTAACAAATGGAATTGGGCCTAAATTTCCTTTTCCACCCGAATAAACTCGAATCATCACTCTCTATTTTTCAAAACTCGCTGACCCCCATTTGAAGTTAAACCCTCCCCACATCCCCATTTCCCTCTCGCCTTCTCTCTCCTAATCGATTTCCTCTAATGGAGATCGGATCGATCAGTTCGTGCTCGAAAGAGCATCAGAAGATCTATCAGGAATGGTTCTCCTACGCCGATTCAGGTTTTGTTCGCCTTTCACTCACTCTCGATTTGATTTTCGGATTGATTTTGTCGCCATTATTGATTTTGAACCTTTCTTTGATCTCTTAGATGGAGATGGACGCATCACGGGGCCAGATGCGATTAAGTTTTTCTCCATGTCGAAGCTTTCCCGTGGGGAGCTGAAGCAGGTATTGATTTTCCTGTCTTGATTTGGTTCGGTGTCTAGGTTGGTGATGTTTTGTTTGGTTTGATCTATTAGGAAGTTATTAATGTCAGTTCTTGCTTTTAAATCCATCTAACATGCCAAAAGCGAAGTGCTTTAATGAAATCGTGAGTTACGTTCCTGTAGGTTTAGCTTTTAAGTGAAAAAGTTACTTTGTATGATTGCTACTGTGTTAGTACAGATTTTTCCAGTGACTTTCTTTATCAGCATTTGCAAGGATTATATACTTCTATGCCATATGCCTATTGTATTTGTGACTTCTTCGTTCGTTATGTAGTTCTTAGAATTGGTCTTGTAACTAGCAATTAACTGTTAAGCTCTGCATTTCATTTACCTTATCTGTTTTGTTGTATTTAGTCCAGTTTCCCCATTAGCATTACCCAACTGTAATGCATGATTGCAAGTCTCTTAAATACAAATACAGGATAATTTCTGAATTAAGTTGTGTTGAATGGCCTATTCTTTCCTGCAGATATCAGGACTAACGACTTAATTAGTTTTGAATAAATTATGTTTGCAATGCATAGTCTTATGGAGGATATGTTTTCATTTTTCTTTCTAAATCTTCTGTACTTGGTCACATGTGAATCAATATTGGAATGATTATAGCTTCATTATATGTTTGAAGGTATGGGCCCTTGCTGACTCAAAGAGACAAGGTTACCTTGGTTTTGCTGAATTTGTTACATCAATGCAGGTGAAACCTTCTTTTTAATAGATACTTTTGTTAACTGTAAACAAACTGAGATGTAATCTTTTGATTTTCTTATCCTGAGAATCATGCGATACTCTCGATGCATACCCTGTGGTTCCAATCTATTTGTTTTGTTATTGAAGACATTTGTGTAGAAAAGTATAAAGTTAAGATATGTAATGTTTCAACTTCTTTTGAGACGTGGTTCTGTTCCCCACGAGTACGGTACTGGTATGGTATAATTACCCAAATGTACACCTGAGCCCAACATAAATGGGCTATATAAGAGTTCAAATAGCATAAATATAATTCAGTCAACACATGTCTCTATATTTCTGTAATGTCTTATTTATTATTTTGCAGTCAAGTAATATCTTGTCTATTATTGCAGCTTGTTGCTCTAGCACAAGCAGGAAATGAGCTTTCACCAGAAATTCTTAAAAATTCAGGTAATTGCAACTTTTTATGCATTCGATCATGTTTTCCTTAAAATTGAATTACAATTATGGACGTCACTAAACTACCTTTTCACAGATTTGACTAGCTTAAGTCCGCCAGGGATGGAAGGTTTGGATGCTCTAATTGCGGTAAGCCTATCTTTCTGATATCAGTGTACTTTGTCGGGATATATTGAAATGAAGTTAACTTGTTTGTACATGTGGGCTTGCAGAAATCTAAGCCTTTGGCAAAGAGAACCAGTTCTGATTTTAATGGTAAGGAGGCTTAATTGTTCTGCCAGAAGTTGGATTCGAAACTGGTCCTTGAACTAGTTCCCTGTTTTATATAGGTGGGATTCAAATTCAGCCAGCCTCACCAGCATCTAGTCAGTGGTTCAGCTCAAAGTCGTCACAGAAGAAGGTATTTGTAAACTTCTGTAAAATCTGATTGATTAATAGAAATCATCGGGATTGAAACTTCTTTCTGTTTTTAAAGTATTGAGAAGTTAACTGTTTTCTTATCTGTATGCTTTTGTACATACTTTTCTCAAGCTTTGATTTTTATTTTTGCAAAGATACCTCTCACCGCGGTTACTTCAGTAGTAGATGGCTTAAAGAAGCTATATATTGAGAAGTTGAAGCCTCTGGAAGTTACTTACCGCTTCAATGATTTTGTCTCTCCCTTGTTGGTATGGAATTTTTTTCCCTTATTGCTAGTCCCCTCTGTTTATATTTTTTGTGGAGTCTTTTTAGTGCTGTCACTTTATGTCCTTTGAAGAGCTGCATTCATGACATCCCAAGAGAAATGCATGATTGTTGTCTCTGTGTATTTAACCACCAATCAAACCTTAGGTAGTGAAGTTTGCATTTGTTCAAGATCACATAATCTGAGTGCTTGGTAGGAGATCTAATGGTCGTCTTAGGGGAGTGAACTTCTTGTGTTTGTGTGGACTGATTAGTGGTTAACTGGCATGGTTATTAACGCTCTCATATATTGGTACTAATTTTTTTAAATCTTTAACAGACAAATAGTGATTTTGATGCCAAACCAATGGTAATGCTTCTCGGCCAGTATTCTACAGGGAAGACAACCTTCATCAAGCATCTACTTAGAACTAGCTATCCAGGTTAACACTGTTCTTTTAAACTTCTTATTTTTATTTTCTTTACTTTAGTATTTTTTTTTTGTTTTTGTTTTTGGTTTATTTGTGACTTGTATGAATACATGTGGGTTAAACTTTTCTCGTCAAAAATTGCAGGTGCACATATTGGACCAGAGCCTACAACAGACAGATTTGTTGTTGTCATGGTAAACCATAATTTGAAGTAGCTGCTTAATTGTCCCTTCATTCATTAACTTGAAAAACCAAAGCATTTGGATGCATCCCAATCACTCTGGAATTTTCTTTGTTAGGATGTTAAGATAAAGAAAATCACCCCCTTTTTCCCAATAATTATATGCGACGGCATACTTTTTAATAGAAGTTAATTTGGTCTGTTTATCCCATTTTACAGTCAGGAACAGATGAAAGGACAGTTCCTGGTAACACCATTGCCGTTCAAGCTGACATGCCATTTAGCGGTCTCACATCATTTGGTACAGCATTCCTATCCAAATTTGAATGCTCTCAAATGCCTCACCCTGTAAGATTTCCATTTTTTTTTTTTTTTTTTTTTTTTGCAATTTTATCTTAATAATCTCCTGATCGGAAACTTAAAAAACGCGAGAGTTGATTTCATTCGACCAGAGTTGACCAGAAAAATTTACCCTTTGAAATCCCACGACAATCGACGAAATGTTGTGGGATTTGGTTTTTTGCTTGAGCGCCAGACTAAATTGCCCTTTCGTTCTCATAGATGGATCTATATTCAACTTCATCTCCTCCAATAGACAGCCATGGCCACCTCTCTTCATTCCTCTATTTCTCTCTCAAACCCCAGAAAGTTCTCTCTCCTCACCCTCTCTTGAAACCTTGCGACTTGGGTCTATAGAGTCTCTTCTCTGTTTCAATCTCCATTAGAGAAAGCTTGTTCAGACTTGAGAAAGAGAGGGAGATAGTGGTAGACTGGTAGGGACAAAATGGTCAAAGTTCAACAGACAAATCCATTTCCTTTGTATCTATTCGGATCACCGAAATTCAATTGAAATCAAATCTCATCAATTCCATTTCCGATTCTAGCCCAGTTTGGTTGCTTCCGATCAGATCCTAAGATTGTCATAATCTATTCATTATTGCTGAGTATTTCCATAATCTGGCAGTGTCTCACTTCACACCCTTACATAACAATACTGATATAACCTCATATTCTCTTGGTTGACATTACTTGATATTAATTAGTTATAATAGATACAAACATAGATCATCCAAGTTCCAATAACTAAAAAGAAAAAGCAGTAGAGAGAATAGAAATGAAAATAGATTGTCCTGATAGAAAGCAAACCTGCTCTCATTCTCAACTGGTTTTATAAAACTTTGAGTTGGAGAATATATATACAAATCCTTCATTAAAAGCAATTTAACTTTTTCTTATCTTTTTGAAGCCTGAGCAAATTGTACTGAATTGAGATCCTTATCTAAAACTAATTTCTGTTTTTTTTTTTTTTTTTTTTTTTTTTTTTTTTTTTTTTTTTTTCTCGTGTGAAGCTATTAGAGCACATAACATTTGTGGATACACCTGGAGTCCTCTCTGGTGAGAAGCAAAGGACACAACGTAGCTATGACTTTACAGGTGTCACCTCTTGGTTTGCTGCCAAATGTGACCTCATTCTTCTCCTCTTTGACCCCCACAAGCTTGACATCAGTGATGAGTTCAAGCGGGTTATTGGATCCCTTCGTGGACATGATGATAAAATTAGAGTTGTGCTAAATAAGGCCGATCAAGTTGATACACAACAGGTACAAAAAATTTGGCTATAAAATCTAAAATAAAATTATCTATAAGGTAATGCAGAAAGCAGTTTATTGATAAGTTAATGTTTGGTTTTATGTATTTAAAAGAATGATGAGAAGACGTAATTTGACTTCAATTTGTTTTGCTAGTTGAAGTTTATTTACCCCTTTAGTATTGTTGTAGATACATGTATGTATGTAGCACTTTGATTCATGAATTAGTTGCTTTGCATGTGGAAAGTTATATTTATTCTATGCAGTAGTTGTTGAAACTGGGAAAGTACCTGCTCCCTTTATTTAAGTTCATTGTAACATATTTTGAGGTTCATAAATTTCAGCATCTTGACCTTATGTCTTTGTAGCGTTTATATATATTTGGATCCGTAAGCAATGGATTGTGACCAAGTCAAGTTTGTCCCGCCTGTTATTATCATGTTGTTTTTCTTTCCAGATTTTCTAAATACTTAGTTTTGACCTAGTCCAGCTTGTCAGACCTGGTACTATTATATTTTCCTTTTTCAGATCTATTACTTTATCAGTACTAATTCATCTTGCTTGTGTCGTACAGCTTATGAGGGTTTATGGTGCATTGATGTGGTCTTTGGGCAAAGTTCTAAACACTCCAGAGGTCATGCGAGTCTATATTGGGTAACATTTGTTATATAATTTTGCTTTGTATCATTAGCACTCTACATTTGTCCAGGCCTTATAAGCCTCAGTATTGTTCTGTCCTCACTTGGGGTTCTGTAAATTATATCTACTTAATGCATTCATGGAATTTTTAATTAACAGATCATTCAATGATAAGCCAGTGAATGAATCGGCTGTGGGCCCACTTGGAAAAGAGCTTTTTGAGAGGGAGCAAGATGACCTTCTTGCTGATCTGAAGGATATACCTAAAAAAGCTTGTGACCGCCGGGTAATTATTTTCCTTTATATGAGGCATATGTATGGTTTCAGTGAAATCAAATTAATATTTAATTTGCGCATTGGAATGGTTGATGTGCCTACTTATTCATACTGATGCCATTCATCCTGTAATACTTGTTTTCTTTAGCTCTTTTACTAATTCAGGCATGTTAAGAATGACAGGATCCGGGAAAGATCTAAAGTTGAAAAAGAAAAAAGAACATGTTTTGCAAGATTCCTATCAGTAAATTAAGCTGTGAAATAGTATGTCTGTGAGCCAGTCTTTTCACAATTAGTTCTCCTGCCTAACTGAATGCAATAATGAAACACAGATAAATGAGTTTGTGAAGCGTGCCAGAGCTGCTAAGATACATGCATACATTGTGAGCCACCTTAAGAAGGAGATGCCAGCTATGATGGGTAAGGCTAAGGCTCAGCAACGCCTCACTGATAATCTTGAAGGCGAATTTGCAAAGGTAATGCACATGATTTTTGTATTTCCAAGAACACCGACTTTTTAATCGAATGTTTCACACAGCTATTTGTTTGTAGAGCTATATTTGTGGACAGATTTGCCCCTTAAAGTTTCCAGAAGCATAAAATGTTTCTGGATCTTTTTTATTATACTTGGATATATCTTTTTTCTTAGGGTGTCTTCAAATTAATTTTTTCAAGTAATGAATTGTATTCTCAATTTTTTTTTTCAATAAACAGATTCAGAGGGAATACCATCTTCCACCAGGTGATTTTCCAAATGTAGAGCACTTCAGAGAAGTATTGGGCGGTTATAGCATGGACAAATTTGAGAAGTTGAAACCTAAAATGATACAAGCAGTAGATGACATGCTAGGCTACGACATACCAGATCTATTGAAGAATTTCAGGAACCCTTATGAGTGATGCCCATGTACCTTAAAAGTCTGAGTTCTCTTGAGAAAAAAACAGAAAGCCAAACTCTGGCTCAACGGTTCTTAAGATTTGAGTTAGTGATGTGATTCTTTGGAATGAATGTTGTACCGTGATATTCCTTGTAATTTTGACCTATATGTCTGGTAGCAATTGTCGAAGCTTGTCTAATGTCTCATATATGTTCATTTATCACATATTGTTGTTTTCTTATAGAATAGAAAGATCTTGAAAAGTTATCAGCTATTGTCTCTCCTTTGTTCTAGCTTATTTAAGAGCTCTAAATCAACCAGCATTTGTGCATCCGAATGGTTCCTGAATCCTGGTTAGCATGTGTGGCGAGTGGCGACCACATTAAAAGTATTTCGATTGTGATAAGCACCTGTCAATTTCTAATTTGACTAGAATTTCGAAGCTCCAACCTGTTAAATTAATCAGGAGCGACGAAGTCCCCATTTACTAGAAAGGGGTTGGTTTTAAACCAATTAAATTGAAGCGCTTTGTGCTGAAACGATTTAGCTTACGACCCAGGTGCTCGGATAATGTTCAGGATAATTACCATTATTAAAACAAAGGGGAGTGTCAGTTCTTAATATAATATTTTTGACACTGCTACTTGGAAGCTTCAGGCCTTCGAATTTTGATGGTAGGATGGTGATCAGATTATCATGGAAGCTTCAGGCCTTCCGAATTTTGATGGTGAGCAGACTTTCATGAATGGCGTATCAGACCCCGCTTATTACAACATATGTTTAACATAGCCTGACCATTTTGGGAGTGATCGGGTCAGATCTGCAATAACATGCAGTGATGCACAGGCAATTTCTAGATCCCCACAGTTAAGAAGTACAAACAAGAAGCTGCATTGTTATGGTCAATCTATAGACCGCAAGAAAAAGAAACTTAACAATAACAACACGTATGAAAAATGAGAAAACTGCATTTTCCAATTTGAAAAGAAGTATGTCATAACGTAAATAGATAAACAGCCCATCGAATTAAGAGCCAAGAGGGGTAATATAAATATACATAAAAATTTCCAGATTGATGGGGGGAGAATGCAGCAATTATTCATGATTTATTCCTAAAATTATAATTCAAAGATGATCGATTAATGTTAATCAAGTCATCTCTAGCTTGCTGGAGCAACTATATCCTGAAACAATGGATAGAGAACATAAATTCAATAAAGTTAAGAAAAAAGATAGAAACATGCTAGTTTTACGGCCGAAATTGAAATATTTTTTTTTTTTGGTAATCTTTGGATTAAACTAGCAAATGTGCTCACTCAATGTGTGGGTAATTTTTTTAAAATATTGTTGTATGAGAATAATTTTTACTATTTCAACTCAAATGTGTTAGATTACTAAATGTTATCCCTAATGAAAGGCCTAGAGGGAGGTGAATAGGCACACAAATACAATACTAAACCGTTTTGGTCAATTTTTGGTCTTCAACAATTTACCAAATACAAGCAATCACACAATCAATTCAAATCAAATGTAAATAGAGAAGAGAGAAAGAGATGACACGCGATATGATTACGGAGTTCTGACCCGTTAGGAAGAGCTAGCCTTAGTCGTACGTCTCCAGGAGTTTCACTACCACAAAAGGGTGCGCTCCGTTCAATTCCAAGAAGAACATGTCTACAACTTCGAACTGAATCGCCTCGTCACAAGGAACTCGAGGTGGATCGGCCTAACCTCTAATCTTATCAAAGAAACACTCAAAGGAATGAAGCTCTAAATCAAAACTCAAATATATGGCTAATTGCACTATGGGTTTGATTTAGGCACACTAATCTCAAGAATTTAGCTAAGTAATGCTCAAATATCAAAGGAGAATTGATCTCAGATGTTTAGAGCTCAAGAGGGAATGTTTTGCAAGGTTTTCAAGAGAGAAAACCAGTCCAAGGAGGTCTGATACATATAGTGGGTGCCAACAGCTCCAAACCAGTCAAAATACATTCTAAACGTTACACAACGCTTCCAAGCGTTAACCCGTTAAATAAAATAAATTTCGACAATTCTGTTGGAGAGAGTCAGTAGCATTGCACAACGTTATTTGAAAATCCAACAGTCGAAAAAATTGTCAGAGACGTTGCACTATGCTAGGAAGCGTTATGTAGCTCTTCGGGAAACAAGCGTGACGTTATACAATGTACGCTAGAACGACCTCAAAATGGCCAAAAACCAAGCGTTACAAAAATCTGAACAAGTGTTGTGTAACGTCTGATTTTTGGTCCGTTGTGTAACGCTACAAAGCGTCACACAACACACTGTTGTAAGTGTATAGAAACTTAGCTGGCTTAGTCAAAGCATTATGCAACACAATCAAATGGTGCACAACGTTTGACCAAGCATTACACAACTGAAAGAAACGTTGTGTAACGCATGAGCACTGTTTTTGCAAGGAAGTAAAAAAGAAGGTGTTATGAAACGTTGTACAACATTGTGAAGCGTTGTATGATGCTATAACTAAAATTTGAGCAATTTACTTAGAAAAATAAGTAGATTAGTTTAGAATACAACCATAATTATTCTAGCTAATCTTCTGCTGTCTTGTTTAGCCCTTGTACTTTTGCTAGACTTGCTCCGAGTTATTCTTCTCAATAATTGACTAAATATATGCTAAAAGAAGAGATTAGTTGAGAAGAGAGGTTGTTTTGCAAATCAGCAAACCGAGAGTTGAAAGTTTTTAGTTCAACAGTAAAGTATTATAATCACAATATGACAAATTCAATATATAGGTTAAGATTATATATAAATAATCTATGAGTTGTTTTATTTGTAGAATTTTTCAGAAAAAATTACAGTTTATTTTTCTATTGATATTATGTGTTTGTGTTATGATTAGTTTGGAGTAAACAAAAATAGAAAGATAATAACCATGATGAAAATATGATTCATAATGAATCTAAATTTCATTTGTATTTATTTCTTACCAAGTATTCTTTATGAATTGTTGCTATATTTCTAATTCCAACTTGGTCTAGATGAAAGGTTTAAACCTTTTATCTTGTTATTAAACAGACCACTGATCTGATCAGATCATAAAAATCATGGTCTATGTCGTATATTTTAATATCTGGATACACCTTTAGACTCAAAATTGGATAAACATTTGGTATAGTTTGGTAGACCTTTGTATTGATGCTTTTATAAGAAGTAGATACGTGCATGTTGATCTTTAAACTTCTAGAAATATCTTAGTTCTTGTATTTCTCTCACAATAGCAGGATTAATCAGGGCTAGTATTGTGGGATACTTTGGACTGTAAAATAACAGGACTAACTAGCTGATCATGTTGTCGCTGCTTCACCGCAAAAAATGGCAAGTTTTAAAAAATTCGCAAAAAATAGTAAAAAAATTTCAAAAATTATAAAATTTGGTTTGCTATGAGATTTCAATATATATATTGGATTGGTTAATTTAGATTTGTCAATTTGCAAAACCATTGGTCAAACAGTCATGGTTCACGGAGCCCTAAATGAACCATGGTTCACAATATATATATATATATATATATATATATATATATATATATATATATATATATATATATATATTTTACTTGGTAGATGGAAGTTTGTATAAACGGTAGGTAGACATAATTGGCGTTACAATAGTTAAAAATAAATACTGAAGTTATCTTTCTTTACATTGCTCTTAATATCTTATGTCTATTAGCATGTTATGGTCTTTTATGAATTGAACGAACCTTCAGCTAGTTAGCATGCTAACTCATCCATTTATAAATGAATACAACATTTTTATAAACACATGCAAACATTTTATTGGCCAGATTCTTCTCAATTAATCCTCATTTTATACATATGTGTCTTAAACAACTTAAAATACTCAATTAATGCTCTAAATTTGTTTTATTTGTGCATTATATGAATATTTCTTCATGTATAATGCAATATATTGACTAAATTAGATCTGAATTATATTCTGATCCATATAACTTCTTAAATATTGTTATCAAATGACGTCGAATTAATCAAGAATCGCTTAAAATACTCAATTGAAGCTTCATATAAGCTTCATTTTCATATTATAGGCTTTTTTCTATATATATAATGCAATATTCTTAATGGTTAAGATCTGAATTGTATTTTAGATCATATGAAGAGTTTAAATATATATTATTGTGATAAATTGACATCGAATGAATCAAGTATAGCTTAAAATACTCAACTGATTTTTAAATAAGCCTTTTTTGCATATTATATGAATATTTCTTTCTGCATAACACAATATGTTGAATAAGTGAGATCTGAATTATATTCTAGACCATATAAAGAGCTCAAATATAGATTATTGTGATCAAATGACGTCTAATTAATCGTGAATCACATTAAATGGGGGACTGAAGCTCCAAATAGATTCTGGTCCAAAAAAAACTTAAATACAGATAATTGTGATCAATTGACGTCAAATGAATTAAAACTCAGATAAAATTCTCAACTAAAACTCCAAATAAACTTCATTAGCACATTATATGCATGTTTTTTTATGTACAATCAATATGTTTAATTAAGTACGATCTAAATTTCATTGTAGACCATAAAAGGACTTTAAATATAGATTATTGTGATAAATTGACATCGAATGAATCAAGTATAGCTTAAAATACTCAACTGATTTAAAATTTTTTTTTTCATATTATATGAATATTTTTTTATGTATAAAACAATATTTTGTAAAAATAAGATCTGAATTATATTATAGACCACATAAAGAGCTCAAATATAGATTATTGTGATTGAATGATGTCTAAATGAATCATGAATCATTTTAAATGCATAATTGAAGCCCCAATAAGCTTCAGATGCACATTATATGCATATTTTGTATGTGGAATGTAATATTTTGAATATGTAAGATCTGAATATATATTATTGCAATGAAATGACGTTGAGTGAATCAAGTATTGCTTAAAATACTCAACTGTAGGTTATATGCATATTATTTGATGTATGATCAAAATTATTTTTTAGACCATATAAAAGCTTAACTACAGATTTTATGATAAAATTGCATCTAATGAATGTTGAATAGATTGAAATACTCAATTGATGCTCCAAATAAGCTTCAGTATGCTTTATATGAATATTTCTTCTTGTATAACATAATATCTTGACTAAATTCGATCTTAATTATATTCTAGACCATATAACGTCTTAAAATATTGTTATCAATTGACGTAGAATGAATAAAAAATCGCTTAAAATACTCAACCAAAGATCCATATAAGCTTAATTTACATATTATAAGCTTATTTCTTTATGGATAACACAATATATTTAAAAGTTAAGATCTGAATTGTATATTAGATCATATAAAGAAGTTAAATATAGATTAATGTGATAAATTGGTGGCGAATGAATCACGTATAGCTTTAAATACTCATCTTATGTTTTAAATAAATTTATTCGCACATTATATGAATATTTCTTTGTGTATAACACAATATTTTGAATAACTAGGATTTTAATAATATTCGAGACCATATAAAAAAGCTTTAGATTACTGTGACCAAATGATATCTAATTAAACGTGAAATAAGCTTCATTTGTACATTATATGCATACATTCTTATTGTGTTACGCAATATTTTGAATAAGAAAGTTCAGAATTATATTCTAAACCATGTAAATTTCTTAAATATTGAATCTTGTTATTGAAGGACAGTGGATGAAGCTACAAATAAGCTCCATTAAAACATACTATGCATATTTTTATTTGTATAATACAATATTCCGAATAAGTATGATCAAAATAATGTTCTAGACAATATAAAGAGCTTACATATAGATGATTGTGATCAAATAATGTGTAATGAATCATGAATAGCTTAAAATACTCAATTGATGCTCTAAATGAGCTTTCATTTAAGCACTATATGAGTACTACATATGTAACGCAATATTTTGAGTAAATTACATCTGAATTATATACTAGACCATATAGAGGTTTAAATATAGGTTATTGTGATCAAATTACGTCGGATTATTAAAGAATCACATAAAATGCTGAACTGAAGCTCTAAAGAAGTTTCATTTGCATGTTATATGTGTATTTATTTACGTTTAATGCAATATTTTGAATAAGTAAGATTTGAATTATATTCTGAACGCCAAAAAGGTCAAATATAGATTATTTTGATCAATGGACGTCAAATGAATCAAGAATCACAAAAAATGCTCAACTGAAGCTCCAAATAAGCTTCATTAGCATATTGTATTCATATTTCTTTTTGCATAATGCAATATTTGTAATGAGTACCATCAGAAATTCAAATATAGATTATGTTATAATTGGAGTCGAATGAATCAAGTATAACTTAAAATACGTTACTGATTTTTTTTAAATAAGCTTTATTTTCATATTATATGAATATTTCTTTATTCATAACACAATATTTTGAATAAATTAGATCTGAATTATATTATAGACCATATAAAGAGGTCAAATATAGATAATTAAGATTGAATAATGTCCATTGAATCCTGAATCATTTTAATAAAGAAATGAATTTCTAAATAAGCTTCAGTTGGACACTATATGCATATTTCTTAATGTGCAACACAATATTTTTAATAAGTACGTCCTAAATTATATTCTAGACCATATAAAGTTTTTAAACATAGATTATGTTGATCAAATAATGTTGAATGAATCAAGGAAATAAGCTTAAGATGGAAATAAGCTTCGTTTGCAATTTATACGAACATTATTTGATGTATAATGCAATATTTTGAATAAGTATCGTCAAAATTATATCCTATACCATATAAATAGCTTAAATACATACTATTACGATCAAATGACGTCCAATGAATCTTGAATATCTTAAAATACACAATTGATGCTCCAAATAAGCTTCATTTGTGAATTATATGAATATTTCTGCTTGTATAACGAAATATCTTGACTAATTACATCTGAATTATGTTTGAAACCATATGACCTCTTAAATATTGTTATCAATTGATATCGAATCAATCAAGAATCGCTTAAATACTGAACTGAAGATCCATATATGCTTGATTTGCATATTATAAGCTTATTTCTTTATGTATAACACAATATATTTAAAAGTAAAGATCTGAATAGTATATTGCAATCATATATAAAGAAGTTAAATATAGACTATTGTGATAAATTGACATTGATTGAATCAAGTATACTTTTAAATACTCAACGATGTCTTAAATAAATTTTATTGGCACATTATATGAATATTTCTTTGTGTATAACACAATATTTTGTATAAGTAAAATTTGAACTATATTCTATTTTTTTTTTTTTGGATAAACTAGATAGAGGCTATCTAGTGAAACTAAATTTGAATTATATTCTAGACCATATAAAAAGCTCAACTATAGATTATGGTGACCAAATGACGTCTAATTGATTGTGAATCACTTTAAATGTTCGGACTGAAGCTCCCAATTAGCTTCATCTGTACAATATATGCATATTTCTTGTTATGAAACGTCATTATTTTAGTAAGAAAGTTCTGAAATTGTATTCTAGGCCATATAAAATATATAAATAAAGATTATTGTGATCAATTTATATCGAATGAATTTGGAATAGCTTAAATTGCTCAATTGAAGCTCTAAACAAACTTCATTGACACATTATATGCATATTTATTCATGTATAATGCAATATATTGAACAAGTTAGATTTGAATTGTATTCATTAATCACAAGAATCAATATTTAAGCAATTTATTCGTGTATAATGCAATATTTTGAATAATAACGATATTAAATTGTATTATAGAGAATGTAAATTGGTTAAATATTGATTATTGTGATTAAATGGCGTTGGATGAACCCAAAACCGCATAAAATGGTCAGCTGAAGCTAGAAATAAGCTCCATTTGAACATGATGTGCATATAATATGTACATTTTAAGCTATAATTGGAATAAGTACGATCAAAATAATACTTTAGGCCATATAAATAGCTTTAACATAGATTATTGTGATCTAATGACTTCTAATGAATAAAGAATAGCTTCAAATACTCAAATAATGCTCTAAATATGCTTCATTTACGGACTACATGAATATTTCTTCATTATTTTGAGTACATTACATCTAAATTATATATTAGACAATATAAAGAGCATTAATGCTCTAAATATGCTCAAAGATTATTGTGATCAAATTGTGTTGGATTAATCAAGAATTACATAAAATGCTCAATTGACCTGCAATTTTTTTTTTTTTTTTTTTAGACAATGCTAGATAGTGACTATCTAGTTACTCCAAATAAGTTTCTATTGCAAGTTATATGCATATTTATTATGTATAATGCAATATTTTGTTTAAGTAAGATCTAAATTATATCCTAGAATGGACAAAAAGCTCAAATATAGGTTTTGTTATCAATTGACATCAAATGAATCAAGAATCGCATATAATGTTCTACTGAAGCATAAAATAAGGTTCATTAGCAAATCATATGCATATTTCATTATGTATAATGCAATATTTTAATAAGTACGATCTGAAGTTAATTCTAGACCATAGAAGGACCGTAAGTATAGATTATTGTTATAAATCTACGTCTAATGAATCAAGTATAGCATAAAATACTCAACTGATTTTTTAAATAAGCTTGATTTTGAATAAGTAAGATTTGAATTATATTATAAACCATATAATGGGTTCAAATATATATTATTGTGATCGAATGATGTCTAATGAATCATGGATCGCTCTAAATACAGAATTAAAGCTCCAAATAAGCTTCAGTTGCACATTGTATACTTATTTCATAACGTGCAACGCAATATTTTGAATAAGTAAGTCCTGAATTACACCATATAATGTATTTAAACATAGATTATTTTGATCAAATAAAGTTGGTTGGATCAATTATTTCTTAAAATTTTTAACTGAAGCTGCAAATAAGCTTCATTTGCAATTGCTATGCATATTATTTGATAGATATATAATGCAATATTTTTAACATGTATGATCAAAATTATATTCTAGACCAAATGAAAAGCTTAAATGCAGATTATTATGGTCAAATGACGTCTATTGAATCTTGCATAGCATAAAATACTCAATTGATGCTCCAAATAAGCTTCATTTGGGCATTATATTAATATTTCTTCTTATATAAAGCAACATTTTGACTAATTATATCTGGATGATATTTGAAACCATGTAACCTCTTAAATATTGTTATCAATTGACGTCGAATGAATCAAGAATCGTTTGAAAGACTCAACTGAAGCTTCATTTGCTTATTATTGGCTTATTTCTTTATGTATAACATAATATTTTTAACAGTAAAGATCTGAAATTGTAAATTAGATCAAATAAAGAACTTAAATATAGATTGCTGTGATAATTTGACGTCGAACGAATCGAGAATAGCTTATAATGTGATCAAACAACATTTATTTACACATTATATGCATATTTATATACGTGTGTAATGCAATATTTTGAGTAAGTTAGATTTGAATTATATTCTTTAATCACAAGAATTAATATTTGACTAATTTATTCGTGTATAATGCAATATTTTGAAAATAAGTTATATTTAAATTGTATTAAAGACCATGTAAATTGCTTAAATATATGATTACTATGATTAAATGACGTCGGATGAACCAAGAACGGCATAATGGTCAACTTAAGCTCCGAATAAGCTTCATTTGAACATTATATGAATATTTTTTATATGTATAACTCTGCAATTTGAATAAGTACGATAAAAAATAATATTCTAGACCAAATAAATAGCTTAAAAATAGATTATTCTGATTTCTAATGAATCATGAATAGCTTAAATAATCAAATAATGCTCTAAATATGCTTCATTTACTGACTATATGAATATTTCTTCATGTATAAAGCAATATTATGAATAAATTACATCTAAATTATATAGTAGATGATATAAAGGGCATAAATATAGGTTATTGTTATCAAATTACGTCTGATTAATGATGAATCAAATAAAATGCTCTACAGAAGCAAAAAATAAGCTGCATCAGCACATTACATGCATATTTCATTATGTATAATGCAATATTTTTAATAAGTACAATCTGAAGTTAATCCCAGACCATATAAGGACCCTAAATATAGATTATTGTGATAAATAGATGTCGAATGAATCAAATATAGCTTAAAATACTAAACTGATTTTTTAGTGAGCTTTACTTTCACATTATATAAATATTTCCTTACGTATAACACAATATTTTGAATAAGTAAGATTTGAATAATATCATGGAACATATAATGGGTTCAAATATATATTATTGTGATTGAATGATGTCTAATGGATCATGGATCGCTCCGATACAGAATTACAGCTCCAAATAAATTCAGTTGCACATTATATACTTATTTCATAAAGCGCAACACAATATTTTGAATAAGTTAAGTCCTTAATTATATTCTACATCATATAAAGCACTTAAACATAGATTATTTTCATCAAATAACGTTGGATGAATGAAGTATTTCTTTAATTCTTAATTGAAGCTTTAAATAAGCTTCATTTGCAATTTAAATGCATATTATTTGATGTATAATGCAACATTTTGAATATTTATGATCGAAATTATAATATAGACCAAACAAAAAGCTTAACTGCAGATTATTATGATCAGATGACGTCTATTGAATCTTGCATAACTTAAAATACTCAATTGATGCTCCAATAAGCTTTTTCTGTGCATTATATGTATATTTCTTCTTATATAACGCAATATTCTGATTAATTATATCTGAATTATATTTGAAACCATATAATCTCTTAAATATTGTTATCAATTGATGTCCAATGAATCAAGAATCGCTTGAAATACTCAACTGAAACTCCATATAAGCTTCATTTGCGTAGTGTTGGCTTATTTCTTTATGTATAACATAATAGTTTTAACAGTAAATATCTGAAATTGTATTTTGGATCAAATAATGAAATTAAATATAGGATGTTGTGATAAATTTACGTTCAATGCATCAGGAATAACTTATAATGTGATCGAACAACCTTTATTTACACATTATATGCATATTTATTCGTGTGTAATGCAATATTTTGAATAATTTAGATTTGAATTATATTCTTTAATCACAAGAATCAATATTTAAGCAATCTATTGGTGTATAATGCAATAGTTTGAACAAGTTAGATTTAAATTGCATTATAGACCTTGTAAATTGGTTAAATATTCATTATTGTGATTCAATGAAATATAATGGTCAACTGAAACTACAAATAATCTCCATTTGAATATTATATGCACATTTTTATATGTATAACTCTATAATTTGAAAAGGTACGATCAAAATAATATTCTAGACCATATAAATAGTTTAAACATAGATTATTAAGATCAAATGACTTTCAATGAATGATGAACAGCTTAAAAATACTCATATAATGCTCTAAATATGCTTCATTTACGGACTATATGACTATTTCTTCATGTATAAAGCAATTTTATGAGAAAATTACATCTTAATTATAAACTAGACAATATAAAGGGCATAAATATAGGTTAGTTATTGTGATAAAATTAAATCGGATTAATCAATAATCGAATAAATACTCTACTGAAGCACAAATAAGCTTCATCAGCACATTATATGCATATTTCATTATGTATAATGCTATATTTTATAAGTACCCTCAATATAGATTATTGTGATAAATCGTCGTCGAATGAATCAAGTTTAGCTTAAAATACTCAACTGATTTTTTAAATAAAGCTTTATTTCACATCATATGAATATTTCTTTACGCATTACACAATACTTTGAATAAGTAAGATTTGAATTATATTACAGACTATATAATGTATTCAAATATAGATTATTGTGATTGAATGATGTCTAATGAATATTGAATCGCTCAAAATACAGAACTAAAGCTCCAAATAAGCTTCGGTTTCACATTATATTCTTATTTCTTAATGTGCAATGCAATAATTTGAATAAGTAAGTCCTGAAATTATATTCTAGACCACATAAAGAACCTAAACATAGATTGTTTTGATCAAAGAACGTTGGATGAATCATGTGTTGCTTAAAATTCTGAACTAAGCTGCAAATAATCTTCATTTGAAATGTATATGCATATTATTTGATGTATAATGCAATATTCTGAATATGTATATTTATAATTATTTTCTAGACCATATAAAAAGCTTAACTACAGATTATTATGATTAAATGACGTCTAATGAATTTTGAATAGCTTAAAATACTCAATTGATTCTCCAAATAAGCTTCATTTGTGCATTATATGAATAGTTTTTCTTGTATAATGCAATATTTTGACTATTTATAGCTGAATTATATTTGAAGCCATATAACCTCTTAAAATATTGTGATCCCTTGATCTCGAGTGAATTAAAAATCACTTGAAATACTCAATTGAAGCTTCATTTGCATATTATTGGCCTATTTCTTTGCATTTTAGATCATATAAAGAAGTTAAATATAGTTTATTGTGATAAATTTACCTCGGACGAATTAAGTGTAGCTTAAAATGCTCAACTGATGTTTAAATACGCTTTATTTGCATATTATATGGATATTTCTTTGTGTATAACACAATGTTTTCTATAAATAAAATCTAAGTTATATTCTAGACCATATAAAGAGCTCAAATATAGATTTTTGTGAGCAAATGATGTCTTATTAGTCGTTACTTGCTTTAAATGCTGGACTGAAGCTCCAAATTAGCTTCATATGTACAATATATGCATATTTTCTTGTTTTGTAACGCAATATTTTCAATAAGAAAGTTATGAGTAGACCATTATAAAATAATTAAACTGCTCAAGTGATTATTGTGATTAATTTACGTCGAATGAATCTGGAATAACTTAAATTGCTCCAGTGAAGCTCCAAAAAAACTTCACTTACACATTATATGCAGTTTTATTCATGTATAATGCAATATTTTGAATAAGATTTATATTATGGACCATGTAAATTGCTTAAATACTGATTTTTGTGAATAACAAACGTCGGATGAACCAAGAACCCCATAAATTGGTCAACTGAAGCTACAAATAAGCTCCATTTGAACATTATATGCATATTTTAAATATAGATTATCGTGATCAAATAACGTCTAATGAATCATGAATTGCTTAAAATACTCAATTGATGCTCTAAATATGCTTTCTTTGTGCATTATATGAATATTTCTTCATGTATAAAGTAATATTTTGAGTAGATGACATCTAAATTATATACCAGACAATATAGGATATTGTGATCAAATTACGTCGCATTAATCAAGAATCGCATAAAATTCTTAACTAATGCTCCAAATAAGTTTCCTTTGCATGTTATATGCATATTTCTTTAATTTAATGCAATATTTTGAATAAGTAAGACCTAAATTATATTCTTGACCAGACAAAAAACTTAAATACGGATTATTGTGATCAATTGATGTCAAATAAATCTAGAATCGCATAAAATGCTCAACTGAAACTCAAAATAAATTTTATTAGCACGTTATATGCATATTTCTTGATTTATAATGCAATATTTTTAAGAAGTACGACTTGTTAATTCTAACCATATAAGAACCTTAAATATAGATTATTTTGATAAATTGACGTCGAGTGAATCAAGTATAGCTTAATATACTCAACTGATTTTTTAAATAAGATTTATGTTCACATTATATGAATATTTCTTTACGTATAAGTGTATAACACAATAATTGGAATAAGTAAGATTTGAATTATACTACAGACCTTGTAAAGCGTTCAAATATAGATTGTTGTGATTGAATGATATCTAGTGAATCATGAATCGCTCTAAATAAAGAATTGAATCTCCAAATAAGTTTCAGGTTCACATTATATGCTTATTTCTTAATGTGCAATGCAATATTTTTTATTAATTCCTGAATTATATTCAAGACAATATAAAGTGCTTAAACATAGATTATTGTTATCAAATAATATTGAATGAATCAAGTATTGCTTAAAATGCTGAACTTAAACTGCAAATAAACTTCATTTGCAATTTATATGCATATTGTTTGATATATAATGCAATATTTTGAATATGTATGATCAAAATTGTATTTTAGACCATAGAAAAAGCTTAACTACAGATTATTATGATCAAATGACGTCTAAAAAATCTTGAATAGCTTAAAAATTAAAATAGTTAATTGATGCTCTAAATAAGCTTCATTTGTGCATTATATGAATATTTCTTCTTGTATATCTGAATTATATTTGAAACCATATAACCTCGTAAATATTGTTATCAATTGACATTAAATGAATCAAGAATCACTTGAATAGCATTATGGTACCTTTATCCTTTTATTTAAGGAAAAATCAGGCATATAGTGTCTCTATCCTTTTAATTGCTTAATAGGAGAATATATAAGTTAGTATTTTAATTTATTGTTTTGTTTTAGTTCTTTCGTAGGCACGTACAACAACTAAGCAGTCCCTAGTGAGACTCGGAACTTTGTTTTCAAGTCCACAAGGCTTTATACGGTTTTATACAGTACATGAGATATCCCTATACAGGATCAAAGTAAGCGAGGGATATATCTATTTCATAACTTTACTTGAGAAGAATGTTTTGAATCCAGCTAGTTATTGGATAAAACACAAACTAATTGCATTTCTATCTGTGCAATGATCCCACGAGGACGGCAAAATAGTTTTAGCGTTAGAACTCTTCAAAAATGTTTCCATGTCAGTCAATTTTGGAGTTAATCCTGCCTTTCTTTTTTTTATACAAATCCTATCAGGACAAATCTCCAAATACAATTCCCATCAAACTCTATTTCTCTCAATAAAACTCTCCATAGATAGATAGATAAGCAAGGAAATAAATATTGCCTGTATAATATTTTACTGCAATGGTTTGTAATCGTACAAGGTATAGCATCAAACTTAAAGATGTCCCAACCTGCTATATGTGTTCCCAAAACTCAAAGAAGAAATAAGAATTAAAGCGCACCGTCCTTCGTATTTTATACAATAGAATAGAATAAAGAAACAAGAATACGATAGGGTTATTTTGACAACATAACAGACTGCCAGCATCATCAAATTTATCTGCAAAAAAATGTATTGAATCTTACTTAGGTCCAATCAGAAGAATGCTTATTAGAAAGTTCTTTTATTGTGATGCACAGAGATAACTAGTACCGAAAATACCCCTGGAGAGTTCTTAGTTGTTATTTATCTATCCATATAATACATGCCAATCCGTCAGAGCTAATTAGATCAATCCATTCCTTATTTTATATCATGCAACTTCTAGGAATAAGCTCAAACATATCATTTTAAGAACCCATACATTTGTATTTAATTTCATTCCACAAACATGAGTGCTTTTATACCAATAGTGAACATTAGAAACCCTACAGGGTGTTTTAGTTTCAAAAAAAAAATAGTGAACATTAGAAAATCTCAAAATGAAAATGTCACTGGTAACCATTCTGTACCACATTTACACAGTTGGGAACTCACTTGAAAATTTCAAACAACCACCAAATAAGCATCATATTAAAAGAATAAAACACACTATATCAAAAGAAATACAATCATGCCCATACCCTTTCTGAAAGTTGAAAACTACCAACAAATTCCCCCTATGGTGAAAACACGCACATTCAATCCCTTCACAGTGAAAACCTCAAGTCATAACTCTTAAATCAATCTTCTTATTATCCCTATTGTGTTTCCTTAAGTGTTTCTCTCAGTAGAGTACTTCTTCATCATCATATCTGCAAGAAGTTCTGATGGCTGCAGCTGCAAATGCTGCTTCTTGTCAGGTTGGAGCATCCAGACGTCCCTGTAACGGTTAATTTTTTATTTTTTTTTTGTGTGTGATAAACAATAAATGTGGTGGCCTAGCTCATGCCTAGTTGAGTACTTGTAAGATGGTAATAATCTTCATTATCATTGTTTCTAAGCCTGCTTAGTAGCATATTTTTCTACTTAAAAAAAAGGGCGCATTTATTCAATCCTTGGCGCAAAGAATTTTTGAGTCATGATGGCCAAATTATTGTACCACTACAAGGTATACCATTTGACGGACCATTAACTCACACAATTACTTTTGCCATGTCACTATGTCAGTCATTTGAGAGCATTCTATCTGTTAGGGAAAAGACAAGCAAATTAGAGGAAACATGAAAATAAGTAAAAAAATAAAAGAGTAAAGTGTTGAGAAAAATTTTGCTTACGGCATAAACATGCTTTGCTCCAGATTTTGCACAAAAGAGAGAAAAAATACTGTTACCAGCACCTACATCAAGAACGACTTTGTCCTTGAAGAGAAAGCTGTTCTGACAGATAACATTTTGATATGTTTTTGTCCTGACTACGTCCTTCAACATTTCCTGAAATTGGGATTCAACAACCTAGCAGACCAATTGGCAAATTTCGCTAGGATGAGAGGGGTTAATTGTAAGGGCTATACTTTTCCAACAATGTTGTATCCCTGTAACTCAAACTGTTGATTAAGATCCTATGGGAGTTTTTTTCAAAAAAAGAAAAAAAAAATGGGGATTCAACTACAATGATTTTGATTTTTGAGAAACAGAAGAAGAGCGTAGAAATACGTACCTGGTAATACAACAAATTACGGAAATTCACAGTAAAGGACTCGGGTAAAAGCTAAACCTTCATATTCTCAATGTATTGTAAAACAACAAATTACGGAAATTCACAGTAGAGGAAGTTGATAAAGAAAGCAGCTAGTTGTTTGGTCCTTTTTCACGAGCAAAAAAACTGCTTAAACAAGGGGAAGTGAGCGGCTATATTAGGTTTGCAATTGAAAATTGAAAGGGGTTGGGGGAGCAAAATAAATTGAGTTCCTGAAAAAAGGGAAGGGAAAATGCTAGTTAGGAATGAATTGCTTAAATTTCATTCAGGGGCATAAGAGGAGAGTCTGTTTGGTGTGTTTAGTTTTACAACTTACAAGTGTAGTCTAGTGTACCGAATTAGTAATCGGCGCTGCTGCAGCTGCCGCCAATGACTACTTCTTCCTCTACCTCCTCTGCCTCCTTCGTCTCCATGCCAATGGCTGAGAGCTCTCCTCCTCTCCCTCCGCCGCAGATGCGCTGCTCTTCCTCTTCCATCCCATTTGCTATTTGCTATTAGCAAATTTCAATTTGATTAATTTGATAATAATATAAGCACAAATTACGTGCAGATAAAGTGAGTTTAAGATGTACATTTATTTACCTCAAAACACTATTGCTTGGTTTCAAACGATGACTTTTATCAGAAAGAACAGTCTTTGAAGCTTAACCCTCAAAATTATTTTTTAAGACCCTCAAAAAACTAAACATGAATATTCTATATCATAAAGAGCAGCCATTTTTTTGCTTTTTTTGAAGGCCGGACAAACCAGCATTTTGCCATTTTCCATTAAATTTAACAAAAAAATGTTAACGACCCATATCGTTAACCAACTGGTACAACAACCATTAAATTCTTGTGCTGCAATGGCAACAATGATGCACGCCTCTTCGCGGTCTGAAGAGTCAGCCAACTGGACAAAAACCACTCCTTTATACTGTTTGGAAAAGACTGTAACGCACCTCAACTGTTATTTTACAGCAGTCATCTATGCCAGGAAGCCTCACTTGAAACTGATTTCAGAATATTGCAACAGACTTTCTTTGTAAACTAGCCTTTTGGCCATGGCCATGGCCACACGAAAACTTTTGTACCAACTGCTAGGAGGGACCATGGCCACACGAAAACTTCATACAAACATCATACCAGTGCCAACATCTAAAAATTTGACGGAGAGGAGAACAATGACGCGCTTGGATCCATCTCTGCGAATTCTGTAATTGACCGGAGCAACAGAACATCTAAAATTTGGAAATCGAAGTCGGGGGCAAAAAAAAAATGGTGTGGGAAGGCCGCATCGCTGGGTGTCGGCTTAGTCTAAGGCCGCAGTGCGGGGTGTCGGCTTAGCCCAGGGCCGCAGTGCGGGGTGTCGGCTTAGCCCAGGGCCGCAGTGCGGGGTGTCGGCTTAGCCCAAGGCCGCAGTGCGGGGTGTCGGCTTAGCCCAGGCTGCGTTTCCGGGTGTCGGCTTAGCCCAAGGCCGCAGTGCGGGGTGTCGGCTTAGCCCAAGGCCGCGTTCTCGGATGTCGGCTTAGCCCAAGGCCGCGTTCCCGGATGTCGGCTTAGCCCAAGGCCGCAATGCGGGGTGTCGGTTTAGCCCAAGGCCGCGTTTCCGGGTGTCGGCTTAGCCCAAGGCCGCAGTGCGGGGTGTCGGCTTAGGTAGTCTAAGGCTGCGTCGCGGCGTGTCGGCTTAGGGCTGTTCGGAATCGAACGGTCAGTACACGAAGGAAAAATGAAGTAAAATAAAAGATGCCCGCTACATTTTTCCAGCTGCCCGCATAGAGAAAATAAAAAAATCCTTCTCTTCGCCTCCTTCATCTCCTTCAAACTTAGATCGAGCGACAGACAAACTCTCCTCCGTCTTCCTACGTTCTCGCCTCCCTCCCGCTTGGAATCTCTCTTGATGGATCTCATAACCCTTCCCTTCTCTTGCGAATTGGGTAACAAAAATAACAGCCCCTCTCTCTCTCTCTCATGCAGTCTGTAGCTTTTTCTGTAACTCCTTTTCAATTGCAGTCTGTAGCTTTTTCTGTCATGTAGCTTTTTCTGTCAATATGTATAAATCGGTTCAATTTAAATTCAGTGTTCCATATAGGTTTTCCATTATGTCAGTGTGCCAAATAGATCGACTTCAACATGAATTGTATGATTTCATTTCTCAAAGTTTCGAAAATACACATATTTCGACCATTCGTAGTTGATGCAAGCAAATAGGTCTATATTGACTCTTCTATCCAGAACTTTTAATTGACAAGATAAAAATCCTAAGTACTAGGTCTAAGAATGCATCAATTATTGTACTTGACACTTGACAGTACTGCACCAGAATGACAAAAGGACCTCTCTTTCCAATTTTATTTCGATTTTTTGTTCAAAATTTCAGGCTACAACCAAAGTAACTTGGGTGTGTTTGGTAGTGTCTGAACAGAGGTGCGAACAGATGGGACGAACAGGTTTTCACGAACAGCTGTTCGTAGTTCGTAGTTCGCAAAAATTGGAGAACAGGGAACAAAGGGGATAATTCTTGTTCGCGCTAGTTCGCGTTTTGTTTGGTTCGCGCGAACAGCTTGTTCGCATCGTCTTCCAAACACACCCTAATTTTCATACTGGTACAACCAAAGTAAACCCCATTCTGAAATTATTTAACAACTTCAACAGCGAAAGTAACTTTAGGTTACCGGTATGAAACTTGGCCAAATTTCTCCCCAAAGGAAAGCTGGTTTTACTTGTATGTTCATTTATTTGTAGAAATGACAAGCGGCTCAAACGACTCTTAAAGGGGCAATACAAGGTATGGTTTGTGCAAAGGGCAGTACAACGATATCTGGTAATACATTTGGAATTGGTGGAGGAAACATGTAACTTCTTCAATGTAAAGGATCGCTTCTTCAATGAATGTGATAGGGTCCAAAATGACCCATCCAGTCCAACTCGGCCCAGTCTGGCCCATAACAAGGTTGCCCTAGCAATCTCATATAAAAGACACTGTCTTTCTACCACGGGGGGGATTTTTTCCTGCCCAATCTAGGGTTTATGAGTTTTTTCTCCTTCCGCGTAGGGGCGGCTGGTTGGCGGAAGGAGAAGCTCTACCTTTTGATCTGATTCTTGATCGAGAAACGTTGTTACCAAATACGGTAGTAACAGCCACCGTGGGGCCTAACCTCGCTCTACAGAGCGACGTATCCAGAGCGAACGGAGATCTCTATCAGATCCGAGGCGCCCGACTTGGTGCGTCTCTTTGATTTTCCTTTCTCCACACTAATGAAGAAAAAACAGGAGCAATACAAAAGGGGATCGGAGATCTCCTTCTTTCTGATCTTCCTCTCTCTCTGACTCAAAACAAACAAATCACCATCTCGCTATTACGGGAGGAACAGATCCAATCACACATCGCTTGGCTCCACCTCGCCGCCTCCGCTGGCGTCGTGCCTCCCTGTGAGCTACCTCCAACCACTGCCACGCGGCAGTCGCCACACTTCATCTCGCTACTCAGATCTTCAGCCACCTCCACCGATCTTTGACCTCTGTCACCTCTTGCAACGCAGCCAGGGCCAAGTTCTGGAGCCTGAGGCCTCAAGCAATACACCTTCCTGACTCCGCCTGTGACTAATGCAGACTTGCGCGCTACCCTATTGGCCTATGTCGGCGTGACGCGTGATACCTCGTAGTCAGCTGACTTGCAGAAACAAGAGAGAAATTGGAGGAGCGAAGGTTGTGAGTTTTGAATTGACGAAGAGAATGCAAAAGCAAGGCGGCAAGATGGTTTGCTAACCTGTCACGCTTCTTCACCGAGTTCCTCTCTATCGGAGCCATCTCGGTTTGCAATTTCTCCTCCCCTTTCTCTATTAACTGAGTTTGAATACAGCTGGACTGTCTCGGCATTGCTTTTGCTTAATTAAGTAAATTAGATGCTTGGATGTGCTTGCCTTGAAAAGCTACTTGGTCACTTCTGCTAAGATTATTTGACTTTACTATATGCGTAATTGTGTCAGCGTCAGAGACTGGTATAAGTTTGTAGTACCAGTCCAGTAGTCACTTCTCTCACCATAATAACTCAGCCTATACTGGGCTTATGCAGTAATATGGGGCATATCTTAACTTTAAGTTCACTTGTAATTTGCACAGCGCAGCACCCAAGCAAATCATTTTAGTTATGCTACATTTTACTGCTTCCTATTGGTTTATTACAATCAACTTGAGTATAATTTTGTCCTTTTTTATGCGCTGTAAAGGCCAGCAATTTTCTATTTTCTGGAGATACTTTACTTGATACTGGTATCTCCGAAGATGCTTTACATGTTCTACTTGATACTGATATCGTCAGTAGTATTAACTGAACTAGACTTGACCAACGAGGCTATAACATATGTTCTTGTAAGGGACCACAAGATATTCATCATCATCTACAATGGTTGCAAAGAAATATTTGTAGCGATTAACTAAGCTGATCGACAGCTACTTGACTTAGTGACTCAAAATATGACAAAGAGTTCCAGCGATCTAGTACTGCTGTGCATGCCATTTGTTTGCTTGTACAGTCTTAATGCAAGCCTGGTTATGGTACACAGTTTTGTACCATTTATGCACCTGTGGGAATACTTAACCTCAGTTTGGGTTATACTGCATATAGTATGACATTCTTATACATCTCACATTATATTGCATATTACATCACAATATGCCATTTTTAGATAAGTACACTGTGATTATATATTGCATGGTGTTAATAACTCTTCCTACAAAAGATTAATATGCTTGAAGTCTCAATTATTTAACCTTAATTGGAAGAGCGAGATAAGGCCTCGGTCGAGAGGCACTCGTGCGCCTAAGCCATGGTCTAGTACCCTTGGGGGGAAAACTTCTAGGGTCCTCCAGGATAAGGCTTATGTGCATCAATTTTATGTGAAGGTGTTTTAGTTACTATTGTTGCTTCATGTGGGTTCTACACCGAACTATATGGCAATGTAAATCATTATTGTTGCTTCAGGAGGATTCTTCACCCATGTGAATAGAAAAAACAAATTTACTCATTCTAAATAAAGTTTAATTAGGCCCTGGTGGCATTGATTTCTCCTGTCCGCACAAGTCGCCCTCCTTGTTGATTGTTTTGTATCCAATCATATCTAATCTTTATAATTAAATCATAGTAAATCATGTAGTGGGTAACCACACGTCATCGCCCAGTGCAAGACTGTCTGGGACCACTCAAGTCTCAAGTAGTTAAATAAATACTTGACTGATAGCAGGGTTGCCGTTAGGCAGGTGAAATTGATGTAATAGTAAATCCTGTGAATTGCATGATCAACTTTATTGCTTGGAATATCTTTTCACAGTCATTTAGTTCCTGTCAAATATCTTATACAGGGGATTATCAGCGTAATTCATGTATAGTCTTTCAACAACAGGGAGGTAATACCTCATACACGTGTGATGATTCTTTGTTTCTACATAAAGGCTCCTAAATCATTTAACAATAGTACATGATGTTACTTCAATTGTTTTTGCTTCGTGAAGAGTCTACACGATAAACTTTATGTGGTGAGTTCTTATTTTAAAGGCATCGCACAGGACCCCTAAGCCATCTAGATGGTGCATCTACGCATGTCACTTATGTGCTGTCTGTATAAATCATTATTTTTGAAGGTTTTATGCAGCAATATTATATGATGATAATAGATTACTGTTATCACTTTATAAAAATCCTGCACAGCAATTTCAAGTGATGTGCAACAACTTGATAGGAGGGAACCCGTGATTACATGGGGAATTTATGATGTAGTACCCATATGGACACAGGAATGGCAAATTAAGTATGCGTTCCTGATCAGCAATACTGCTTGTGCAAGCAACTTTTTGTGTGTGACATAAATAATTTATTGAATAAAGTTATCTCGTATTTTGAAGGCAGCAACTGTTGCAACTTGAATTAGTGTCATATAGTGACATCCTCCTACTGAGCGGGTTCTCTACAATTTATTGCAATTTGCCAATCTTTTCATACGAGTGTTCACTGTAATTTATTTTATGATTGCAACTTGTCAATTTCAGCGAACTACAACTTGCAATTTTTCGACATGTGATTATAATTGCTATATGATAAACTGATAAGTTTGTATTGAGTCATGTTTATCAAGCAAAGTACAGTTTTCCCTCATAGCTGAGGACACCTGCAACAATTGTTGGCCACCTCCGCGTGAGTGATTGGAGGAGTATGGCAATAGATGGGCGATGCAGCGACATCGAGCCAGCGTTTGTATCAACAAGCACATACCAATGGCAGTACAGATTACCAAACCAATGGAAAATTCACCTTTAATAAGGAAAGGTTCATTCTTCCTTTCTCCTTTTTATTCAATATATGCAATTGAATTTTTCTACACCGTTTTGTGATGTGAATATGCCTCATATTTTGAGCTATCAAGATACTTTCCTTTATGAGACATAAATTGTACATGGGTAGATTTACTTAAGTACCTCTTGTAAGGGAACGAGATCAGACTTCAGCCTAGTACCTACACCAAGGGAACGGTCGGATTCATCTTCAATAAATCCTAGTACCTATTCTAAGGGAACGGTCGGATTCGTCTTCAATAAATCCTAGTACCTATTCTAAGGGAACGGTCGGTCTCATTTTCAAATCTTAGTACCTTTACTTAAGGGAACAGACCCAGGCAGCCGATTCAGTACCTATTCTAAGGGAACGATCCAAGTGCATGGGATTCATCTTCAATAAATCCTAGTACCTATTCTAAGGGAACGGTCGGATTCATCTTCAATAAATCCTAGTACCTATTCTAAGGGAACGGTCGGATTCATCTTCAATAAATCCTAGTACCTATTCTAAGGGAACGGTCGGTTTCATCTTCAATAAATCCTAGTACCTATTCTAAGGGAACGGTCGGTTTCATCTTCAATAAATCCTAGTACCTATTTGATGTGAAATATCTGCTCTTAAATTTATACCTAATTATACCTAAAATCAGTTGCAAGCGTACAACAATCGTCTAAGTATTATCGGGGTCGAACCACAAGGACGGAATATTCAATAATTGAGTAAATTAAACTATTGATTAACTAGATTGAAGGTATAAAGAAATAATGTTTGTAACAGATCTAAAGTAGCGGTTTGCAGTTAAATAAAAGTTCTAAATTAAACAGTTCAATGAGTTAAAAGGATTAAAACACTAATTAAGAATTAGGGGTTGATTAGTAGCTAATAGTTTCTCAGTTTACTCCAGAATCAGCGGCCCGCAGGGATTATCTGCGGCCCGCTGAAACTCAGGTCGCTGACCCCTAAGTGGGTCGAAGAAGTCTGGGGTCATAGACAACTCGCAGAAACCTCCTGCGGCCCGCTAGGTTTGGCGCAGACTCAACTTTTTGCATATTTTAATTGTTGTTTTGTGTAGATAATTAATCCTAACTAAGGTTCCTAAGTCCCCACTTCCGTTTAAGGCCAGGTTACCTAAAGTTAACATTAATTCTCTCTAATTCAACCTAGATTTCAACTTCCGTTTCTTGGTCTAAGTTAAACTAGTTTATGCTTTACGACCTACGACTCCCTATACTTCTGTAGTCGGGAAGGGTTTCAACTTCCGTTTCTTGACCCTAGTATGACCTTTCGGCACTTACTATCGTGTTTACCATACTTTATCCCTACTACTTAAGATCTTTTGGACTTAACCACCTAACAATCAAAAGACGTCTCTTTTAACGGGTGCAAGCAATTCAACTTAAGCAATTCAGATAGAGTAATCTAAGCAATTCAATCAAAGCATAAAACACAACATACAAACAAAGAAAATATAACTTAAAGCATATTATCAATCATAAACTTAAAAAGGTTCACTACTATGGCCCCTAATATACGACTACTCACGAGTATACATCATAAAACAACAAAAGGTATCTGAATAATAAGAAAACATAGAGAAAGAAACAAGATTACAACAATTGAAACCAAGTTTTCCCTCTTTCTGCCTTCTCTGCCACTCTTTCAGCGGGTTGCTGATGCTCCCTGCGGCCCGCTGAAAACCCTTGATTGCTCTCTTACTTAGCAGAATTTTCTCTCAACTCACGAACCTTTTTTCTGATCTGCTCTGGTGTTTATATAGGCGTGGGATGGCTCTAAAACTGTCGGAGACGTGGTTTTGAGGCGCCGGAAATAGATATGTCGGTGTAGAGGTGGGTGCAGAACTTGGTCAGGCTATTTTGGGCTGTCGGTTGCTTCTTCTGCGGCCCGCTGTCGAGTCCTGCGGGTCGCAGAAATCTTCTATGCTGCCAAGTCTCACCTGCTACACGCTGGGTCTTCCTGTGGGTCGCACAAACCTTCGGTGGGCCGCAGATCATGATCAGACTTCGGTTTCCTCGCTTCAAGAGTGGCAAAATCACACAGATCCTGTACAAAATAAAAGTAGCCATAGCAGCACCTTGCTTCTAACCTAAATTAACAATTAAAACATTAGAAACACACATAATTAATGAAATTAAGTCCTAATATAAGCGGTATTTATATGCATAATTTCCGCTTATCACTATTCTAAGGGAACGGTCGGATTCATCTTCAATAAAACCTAGTACCTATTCTAAGGGAACGGTCGGTTTCATCTTCAAAAAATCCTAGTACCTATTCTAAGGGAACGGTCGGATTCATCTTCAATAAATCCTAGTACCTATTCTAAGGGAACGGTCGGATTCATCTTCAATAAATCCTAGTGCCAACACCCAGGGAATGGTCGGATTCATTTTTACCGTTAGATGCAAAAAGTCAGGTTCACTATAAATGAGTCCCCACTCTTCCTTTGCCCAAAAAAAAAAAAAAATGATGATGATGATGACAATAATAAACTGCATGATTTGGCAAATCGTGTAAAGACAAAAGCAAAGCGAACAATGACAAGACAAAGGGGCGTGTGCGTGACATCCTACGACAAAAGCATGACATCAAAAGGTGGTGGGCTATTGTTGAGCTGTTTTGAATTAGGTCGTCACGCAAGCTTCGTCAACCTACTCGACCTCGCAAGCTTCGTCAACCTACTCGACCTCGTCAAGTTTGCCAACCTTGTCGATCTCTTGAGTCTTAACGACCTCGCCAACTTTTCCTACCACGCGAGCTGATCATTTTGAGAGCTCGACCACCACATAAAGATCAAAGGGGTCACTCACCTCGACATAAAATTTAAAAGGACTTTAAATCTCGAAGGAATAACATTAATTTCAGCTTCTACTGGAATTACTTCTACTAAAAGCTGGAGGGCTGGTGATAGGGTTCAATTGGCCCGGACCAGCCTGACTCGGATCAGTCCGACTCAGCCCAGCCTAAGACATATAAATATTGCCATACTAAGATGGCTTGAAAGGCCGTCAAAGGGCAAGAAAATAAATGCTCCATCTTCCTTCCGCGTAGGGGTGGTTGGTTGGCGGAAGGGGAGCTTCCTTCATTCCTCCATAGGTGTTCTCCTAACAAACTTGCTTTTAGCTTCTACTGGAATTACTTCCACTAAAAGCTGGAGGGCTGGTGATAGGGTCCAAAATGACCCATCCAGTCCAACTCGGCCCAGTCTGGCCCATAACAAGGTTGCCATAGCAACCTCATATAAAAGACACTGTCTTTCTACCCACGGGGGGGATTTTTTCCTGCCCAATCTAGGGTTTATGAGTTTTTTCTCCTTCCGCGTAGGGGTGGTTGGTTGGCGGAAGGGGAGCTTCCTTCATTCCTCTATAGGTGTTCTCCTAACAAACTTGCTTTTAGCTTCTACTGGAATTACTTCCACTAAAAGCTGGAGGGCTGGTGATAGGGTCCAATTGGCCCGGACCAGCCTGACTCGGATCAGTCCGACTCAGCCCAGCCTAAGACATATAAATATTGCCATACTGAGATGACTTGAAAGGCCGTCAAAGGGCAAGAAAATAAATGCTCCATCTTCCTTCCGCGTAGGGGTGGTTGGTTGGCGGAAGGGGAGCTTCCTTCATTCCTCCATAGGTGTTCTCCTAACAAACTTGCTTTTAGCTTCTACTGGAATTACTTCCACTAAAAGCTGGAGGGCTGGTGATAGGGTCCAAAATGACCCATCCAGTCCAACTCGGCCCAGTCTGGCCCATAACAAGGTTGCCCTAGCAACCTCATATAAAAGACACTGTCTTTCTACCCACGGGGGGAATTTTTTCCTGCCCAATCTAGGGTTTATGAGTTTTTTCTCCTTCCGCGTAGGGGCGGCTGGTTGGCGGAAGGAGAAGCTCTACCTTTTGATCTGATTCTTGATCGAGAAACGTTGTTACCAAATACGGTAGTAATAGAATGTAAACGATATCTGGAAATACATTTTGAATTTACAAAGGGACAATACATTTTGGTATACTATTATGGTATACAAATGGATATGGATGTGGATTTAGATTTTTAATTTTTTTAAAAGGATGTGGATGTGAATATGGGAACTCATAGTGGTGCGGATACGGATGCGAATTCGGATAAAAATTTGGATCTGAAATTTTTTTGAAAGCGGATATCCGAATTCACTAAGTCCAAAAAACAAATATCCAGCTAATGTACATTATAAAATGTTATTACCCTGAATCGAACCCAAGAGGTGTAAATATGGAACCCAGCGCCTCAACTACACCAACAGAACTTTGTTGTCTAACGACAAACGTTTTTAGGTACTTATTATATTAGTTTCTGGAGTAAACGTACATATTTGATTTAGTTATAAGATCTTTAATTTGGAATTTTGTACACATAATAGGAAAGATGATTATGGCTAATGAAAATTTATAATCAAATAAAGAATTTTGTATTTTAAAAAATTTGGTACTCACTCACTAGTAATTTGGAAGGAAGGAAAAAACGAGAAAAAAAAAAGAGATCAAGGGTATTTCTGTCCTCTTAATTTAATTTGGAATTAATTTTCATTTTTTTTATAAGACAACCATAGTTAATTATGTATGGTTAAGTTGAAGGACAAATAAGAAATTATTTAGAAGAGTTTAGTGGCATAAAAAAATACATATACTCTATAGGGAGAAATAAACAAATAAAAATGAGTTGAAGGGTATAAAAAAATGAAAATGTGTCAAATTTGACGCAACGTTGAGAGTCATTCAATTACAGACCAAATATCGATAGTACTGTATTTTAAATTTTTAATAGTTTTAAATCAATTGGTCTTGAAATTACAGCAAAGTCAATACATAGCCTCTCTAGTCACAAAAGATATCTATAATATTATATTCATTCTGATAAATTTATACAAGTTGTTACAATTGTATAATAAAAATGTGTAAGTGTGTAACATCTCTGTAAACTGTAATACTATGACACGTGTTACAAAATCTACGGGTTGCTTGCTTAATTCAAAACGCTTAACCAGAGAAGAATCTTTTCCATGACTGCCACGGAAGAAAACCACCTGTGTACAAAAATTTTAAAACCAAAATTTAGCTTTTTTTTGACAGAGAGTAGAAGACATTGAATAATGCTAAAAATGGTATGCCGTTGTAAGAATTGGGACACATAGATGACAGTAGTACCAGAACTGATTAGATTACTGAGTATCTGAATTGCAAAGCTTAATAATATTAATTATAATATAAGCAGGCCTATTGAAAGAAAATTAGAAAAGAGAAGGGGAAGAGAATGAGATATTACCACAGCCTTGGCATCGAACATAAATCTTGTTTTTAATCACCAAACCTGAACCTCCACACACTTCACACTTCTTCTGCGCAATCTGCATTTTTTTTTTGTTGGTGAATTACTTAATTCTGAACAGAACTTATCATAAAGAACAAAAATTATAAACCTCGAGTAAAGAATAAGCATTGATTTTCAATCCGAACTTACAATTCTCTTGCCAAACTCAATTCCTGCCACAACAAATGGAGTAACGCCAGCTGCAATTGCACAAACAGGGAAGCTAATTACTAAGGTGTAATTAGATGAAATTTTCTGGACGAAGATGAAAATTACATAAGAAAGGAAGAACCTAGTTACCAAGTGCGCCAACGGTGATTTGCCACGTGATTTGCACAGGCGCAAGGTCGGTTGCCGCTCCTTCAATTGCCAGGGTTCTAGTCCGTCCTCTGACAGACCTGGTCCCACCAATCAGAGGGAGTGTCTTGGTACCACTTCTAAGTAGGTGATATTTCTGGAGATGGGGAACAGAGAGAGCCAGCGAGGCACTCTTCATCTCTCTTCTCTCTATTCAGTTGTGTGAGAAGTGAGAACTGTGAATGCGAGGTTCTCCATCTTCCTACTACGTGTGGTTATTATTTTGACAAACAAGTTTGTGTAGCGGTCTAGCAAAGAGGAATTTTTTTTTTTGTAAATGAAAAAAAAATATAAAATTAATACAATTATACTTATACAGACATGGAAGTTCAAATGTTTTTTTAATTTAATAATAAACTTGCATGTTTAAGTGCCTTTTGCCACAGCAACATCCAGCCACATTGTTAATTTATAGGCGGATCTATGTACATGAAACGACGGGGACAATGTCCTTTTTTATTAAAAAAATTTACGTATTTATTTTAGTATTATACATGCAATTTATTATAAATAGATATTTGAACCTCATAAATATTAATTCTTATTTCATTGTTGACCCTCATTAACATAATATGTAATAATTATAATACTATCACCATTAAAAAGTTTCTTATATTATAGAATGCTTGATAGTGGCTACGGGCTAATGAAGTTTCTTATATTTTGTCGACCTTGATTAAGAAGAAAAAAAAAAAAAGATCTGGCTCCTTCGTCTCTTTTAGTTTCCGAGTATACTTGTCACCTCTTCTTCCTATCTTGTTGTTAATAAATACCGCATCTTCTTTGTTTCTTAATGGATTCGTTTACTGTATTCAGTGTATTGAACGTATATATAAGAAAATGAAATTACATATTTACCAATACAAAAAGTACTTATTCACAACAATTACAAAGGGTTGCAAAACGTTTTATATAATTTTTTATATCAAAATATTAAATACATCAAATCGTACATCTCTAAAACAAAAGGACCTGCTTAATTACTGAAAAAGTAATTTTGAGGACCAGAGAGACACGGCACAGCCGTTAAAATTAAATTTACTGCCACACATAGTAAACTTCTATTGTCGACTTCAATCAAAAAAAAAAAAAAAAAAAAAAAACACCACTACTAGCTATATTCAAATCGTTGTTACTAGCGACCGCACTATGTCTATGTGCGGACCTTATAACACACAAGATTTCACGCAAGATGGGATTTCCAAAACAATTTTTTTTTTTTGAAGGTTGATTTGAAACCAACGATTTTGTTATAAGAAATTTGAAAATAAATATTTTCTCCGTGAATCGAATCAACTGATTCACGGATCACTTGGTTGACAGAATAGAACGAAATCACTGGGTCAAACAATCCAGCTCAAAGAAAACAACGACTACTAGCTTTTGATCCGTACCGCAATGCAAGAGGTCGTAGATGGGCGAGCATTATAGTACCACTGAACCTCAAATGAAATCAATTATACGTAATAAATAAAGTAAAACAATTACCAAGTAAGTTGAGATGTTCACAACGAAAAAGCAAGATTAAGTTACCACTCCATGAACACCATCAATCCAAAATAACTTTTAGAATTTAAATTAAAGAGCCAAAAAGAAAATCCTAGATAGTTACTACTCGATGAACAGCATATTTTAACAGTGATGTTTGAACAAAGGTATTGAGAAGCACATTATCACTAAATCACATTGATACAGTAGGTTATACAATCAGATTTAATGCCATAAGGAAAATCCTAAGCTGTCAAAATTGCAAAAAGATTGCACTGATTTTCATTCCCATCAGTGAAATATCCCATCTCTTAACTACATATTTGTGGATTTGATTAACACAATCCAGAAAAAACCTCAATTTGTTTAAACAAGAAAGAACTTCTCAACTGTTCCATTATGATATTAAGCTCCTCTTTTGATACAAAAATGTTCTACATGAATAAATGCATTTCCACAAGTCCGTAAAGAAGATTACCACCTTCCTATCCAGCCTTGTTTCTTTTGCTCTTGCACGCGCCTTCACAAACCACAAAATCAAAGAAACATACATTCATTATCGAAACTATTTTGAACAAAAAATTTCAAATGAATGGCTCAAATTTAACTAAAAATGCATATACCATAATTAAGAGATCCCAAGGAACACACTTCAACCAACAATATCAGTATTCTTTATTACAGCTGTAAATATGTTATAACAAATGATGCTCTCTATATGTGCGTTACTTTAGGCTTGGCAGTTATGTAATGTATTACTCCAGGTAATAAATATGGTGCATTTTTAAAACAAACAATATGTACCTCTGATGTTCCTTTGAACGCTCGATGAACTCTTTGGGAATATCATGGCCTTGGTATGATTGAAGAACAGCCCTTATGTCTGCTGGTCTATGTAGAGCTACATCTGTATCACATATAATAATCTCATAAGCATCCATCAACTTTTGAAGCTATACTAAAGGGAAGCAAAAAAAAGAATACAACTTCAGTCAGCGTCCATGATTTCAACCGGTACACACTACCACCGGTACTAGTGTTTGGTATACTTGAGAAGTATTTCAGTTGTCTTGGTTTAAGCCCTCCATTTGGTTAAAATGCAAACCGCAAAATAGGGGAAAAGAAATGACAATAAAAATAAGATAAAACTATATTCTCCAAAAAATCCAGCAGCATAAATGCAAACTGGTATTTCTCATTTGAGCCAGTGTTGGTAGTTTTCTGGTCACCGGAAGACCGCCTGAAAATGGCAACTCTTAAAGAACTGAAATTGGGAAATTAACTGCAAAAAACACTAGACCAAGGAAGTTACATTCAAGAAATGGAAGCAAATCCAAGAGTTCAGTGTCTTGGTTATTATCCATCTTCCAAGCCTTAATTGATACAGCATTTTCAGGCTGGAGGCATGATTCAAGTGCATGTCCACTTATATACAATATCCTTGAAGGGTCCCTGTTTAGCTTTGATAGATCCTACAGTACATAAAACAAAGAGGTTGCATCAACATATGCTTTCAGAAATAATGCCTCCAAAATGACATTTCACATATCTTCCATTGAAAAGAGATAAGTGAAATACTGGGACCAAAGTTGGATAATTATTATTTATGGGGCATTTAAGATCCCTCCAGACAGAATGGAAGTATTTTAATTACAATTTATCCAGACATTTTAGTTGTTCATTTATTTGTGGGGCATGCAAGATCCCTCCAGGCAGAACGGAAGTATTTTAATTACAATTTCTCCATATTTGAAGATATGATGTGGCACTCCCTGAGAAAGATAACTACATGCTTCAGATGGAAGAATCATAAAGGAACAACTAAAATCTGAAAAAAAATTTCTGCCATGTGCAAATCCATATTAATAACAGCTTCATCTGAAACAGTTCTTGGCACTATAAATTCCACTAACAAATTAAACAGATACAAGAAATACTTACAGATTATTAATACTACTACAATTTTCTAAGTCATGAGATTGATGTTGTTGTTGATAAGATTTATGATTACTGAATAAAAAAAACTGCAACTCTTTGTTGTTGATAAAATTTATGATTACTGAATAAAAAAAACTGCAACTCTTTACTTGAAATAAAAAAAGGTTTTGACATACCCGATAATGTTTTCCATCAATATACTTGGTTGCAGGTCTTGAAAGCCTATATCTGATGCAGCCTTTTTGGTCCAGCCGATCTATCACTGGATCAACAAACTGAAGAGATGCAATACAAATTAAATTAATACCTTAAAAATGGCTAGAAGTAATTCCACTTCATTTAAAAAGTTACCATGGGTAATTGATCAGAGTACACAACAATCTCATAGAATTTCGCAAGGCGTTCCAAAAATGCTTCCAATCCAGGTCTTTTAAATGTCCTCCAGCCTCTCTCACGCTAGAATAAAAACAACTAGTTAAGTAAATGAATGTAGGTAGAGCTAAAGTGGGTGAGAGAGTGAGAGAAAAAGAGAGAGAGACCTTCCAGTCAGAGTAAATAAGGGTCTCTTGTAGATCAAGAACAAGTGTGAATACATGTTGTTCCTGTGGGTGTAAATCTGGCAGTAGTTTCTCTGATAATGGTTCGGTAAATCCCTACAAAGATAGAAACAAAAGCAACAGCAACACTTAATTAAACAGGTCTGAAAAGCATGCAAACACAGATAATCAAATATAATTACAAGAGAGAGGACACAAACCCGAACTTCCTCCTCAATTTTTGCTCTTGTATTTAGATAAAATTCAATCGGCTTCGCCGCAACTGAAAAAAAAAACAAAACAGAAAAATCATATCTTAATACTAGAAATACTGATAAGATGTTTTAAATAAACAATGTTACTTCATGCTTTATCAACAATATGCAATTCAAAAGGTGCAAATAATGTTGATATTTCAATGATATACTCACGCGACTGAGCTTCTGCTTTCAGAAAGGCCATTGATTTCTGCACGGAAAATAAACTTATTACTCATCCAAGATATCATATGCAAATACACTACTGTAAAGTTGTGATAGTTGAGTTGGTCAGGTACATTTCATTTCCTGGTTCTTTTGAACTTGAGTTCATTTCTGTCTTGTGTTCAATTTCTATGCAAACAGGCATAATGTAGACTTTCACAATATATTATAACTGGAATTTCACCAAGTATGACGCGGTCATTCCCATCCAGGCCTGTACAGTCTATACCACAATATTCTTACCTGCAAGGTAACTATGGGAAAATAAACAATGTACCTCAAGAAAGGATGAGGAGGCATAATCCTCTGCTTTAAAGTCTGTTTTTTTCCTGAAATCTCTCGTCTTTTGCTCCAATTCATCCAGAGAATAAGCTGAAATTGACAAAAATTACTGCCCAGTTAAAGGCTACATACAGTCTAAATTGCATGAAATTAAGGCTCCATTGCATGAATAGTATTTAATTAGGTTAAAGGGGTATTAATTGCATGAATCATGAGCAGGTACAATACTAATCAGGCCAAAACAAAAAATCATAACAATAGAAATATTTGGGCTTAGTCACACTAGTGATTTGAAGCACAGTGTTTATAGAGTTCATAATAGGCAGGATTTCTCAGTCTTTTACTATCTCTAGACACCATGTTTTGCACAATTTCACTTGAAGCTCTCCTAAATCTTAATTTGACCTCATATGTGCTGATATCAGCACAAATAATTGCAGTATTAAATACAAGTCATCCAGATTATCTCAAATAAACGGGAAATTTGATCAACAATCCAAGAATTCCAGTCTAAAAAGCAAGAACGACAGAGAAGATAGAGAGAAGAACCATATGAATAGTATCCGGCGGCACCGACAGCTCCAGTCAGAGCTGTGAAGGTACCAAACTTGACCCAACTGAAAGATTTCTTCCCACCAGTCGATTCCTCCAGCGGAGGCGTCTGAGTTTCCGCCGCCTTAGCAGCGGACGCAGTGGCTTCAGAGGAAGCGGCACCTAGAGCCGCAGCGGAGGCCGGATCCTTCGCGGCGGCGTCGGAGAAGGCTCTAGTGCCGCGGGGTTTAGCGGAGAAGAAGCGCGAGAGAGCGCGCGCGCGCATGATCCGACACATCAGATGGCTCATCTTTGCTTTCGTGAGTGAAATGGTGAGAAGTTTGTTGGGGAATGAGAAGAGATCAAGAGAGGGTTTTTGAGGAGAAAGAGGGTTTAAGGCGGGAGACGGAGTGGAGAAGGAGTAAAGGAAGCGATGTCGGCGTGAGAGTCGTCGGGAAGGCAAAAAAAAGGAAAGAACGAATAGAACCGAATAATATGAGGATCTTGAATTCGGATCCAAATCTCCTGTTGGATTCGGGTCCTTGTATTTCTGGTTCGGGTAGCTCCAATTAACCCATCATTATCCTTTTTTTTTGGGTTTTTTTTTTCCTTTCCAACTGCTAAAAATGTTGGCACTTTTTTTGCTTTTGTTTTTTTTTTTTAAAGAAAAAACAAAATTAACAATGGAGATTCGGATTGTTTTAAAACATTCGGTTGAATCATCATCTAATTAACCATTTCTGGGGAAGCTTTTGTTAAATAATAAAGTTGGAGAAGAAAGTAAACTTTGTAATATAAATGTTGGAGTTATGTCCTAGAAGTCAATATTTAATGACTTAATTATTTAGTTTATGTTATTGATGATATTTGATCATTTGTTCCTGGATTTTATTATTGACAGTTCATTCAGGTTGAGGATCTGAATTGTAGATCACTGTATTTCATTTAATAGTAAATGACAATAATAAATCGAAACTGTCCATAGTCTTGATAATTAACAAGGAACATTAATTATCATATAAGACTAGTATGCAAGTTAAGCGATGATTAAGTTCTACAAATCATAAATAAGGAGTTACTAACTTAATTGCATATGTATATGTTACTAGAACATAGTACAGGACATGACCCCGATGAAATAAATATATGGATTGTGTTAAGTGTCATTATTTATTTTATCAGTGTTTGATTCCAAGTTTGAGATGGTTCAGTTTTTCCACATGAGGATAGGTTCTATAAATATCGTCTACCGTTGATTCCTGATAAGGGCTGCTATACGGACTTTATTTATGTTCTCTTGAATTGTGCGGGAAAAAACTGTTCATCAAGACAACCGTATGTCCCTCATTAGTTCACCTGATGAGCGATGATATCTACTGGGCCCCTTGATGGAGATGGATTGCTTGCTAGCAACTTGTGCAATCATCTCTAGATCAAGAAACGTATAATCTGCAAGAATGACATATTCCTATCTTGGATTATACAAGGATATCATGTGACATAGGAATCAAAACAATAAGAAACTCATTTCTTATGCAGGATTAAATGATTGTATTAGTACATTATTCATTTATGCGAATTGGGAATCATAACGTGTTGCTAGATACCGCTTGTGATTATTGGAAATAAATAGCGATTTATTTTCATAGCCAACATAGCATAAATCCTCAAAGGGTCATACAAATAGGACTTTAACCATACGTGCATTATTTGTTTATTTGTAGTAGCGAGTACTGCGAAAATATGATAAGTTGATTAATTAATTGTATACCGTTATGAACCGTTATAATTAATTAACTCAAATGGATCATATAGAAACAATATAATGCATATGCTAATTCCAAATTAATTATTAATATGTTAATAATTAAATTCGTTCAACATATATTTATTATACTGAGCTAGTCGGTCTTTTATTAAATCAGTTAATTAAAAGCCTGATTTGAGATTAATTAATGGAGTTGATTAATAGGCTAATATAATATGTTATATAGCCTATAATCATACACAAAATTTCAGCAATGAAGGGATATTTTTGTCAAGACAAAATTATGGAAAGAGAGCAAAGTTTAGAAATAACAAAATATGGCAACGTTGTTTATGGAAACACCGAGCCCTATATCTTTTGCCTCTCTCTTCTTATTCCCTTGCGCAAGAAATAGAAGAGCAGAAAATTTCTGCCCTAGGCGCCTCCATCTCTCTCTCAATAGCTCATGTGTTGAGCGTTAATTTTTCTTCCATGAAAAATAGTTAATCGCGCGAAGAAAAATCAAAAGGGAATTAGCTATCGTCTCAAAACAAGCTAGCACTTGTTTATAGACTTTGGTTAATCTTCTAGGTGGACTAGAGGCAGCGAAGGTGCGCATCCATCGACTCCTAAGCAAAGGTCGAGCCTTCTAGTTACGATACTAGAAGAGGTATAATCTCCTACACGTTTTCTTTTATATATTAACTGCTTGAATAACTAGATCCGTTAATCGTACATCTTAATTGCTTATTAAATGTTAATAAAAATTAAAATTACACAAGGACTTGAGTTCCTAACAATAAATTATTACATTATAAAGGAATCTCCTGATGAATGGCGTAATTAGATTAATGGAATACAAATTAATTAATCTAATTACATGTTCTAAAGAAACACCTCTGTTGGTGCGTTGGAAGTACATGGTTGATTTTCATTTTAATAATCGGACCATAGTTAGGTATTATATGGTTTTGTTTTTATATGAAACTAGGAACTTTAATCATCATTTTGTTTGATTACAACAAAACTTTTTAAATTTCTTTTTTTATACTTTTTTATTTTTTAAAAAAGAATTATATGTTATAAATATTAAAGATGAATAATAATTATATTTACTGGACGATAATTGATGGACAAATGCAGTCCGATCGTGACACTAATGATAATTGAAACGAATACTTAAAAGAACTTAATTAATAGATCTTTATCAATTAATAGAGACTATGGGAGAAATATTGAATACTGTCACACGCTTTGCGTGCATGAGAATAACTTATGGATGTCTATTTTCGTGTTATAAATAGCTAGCATGAGATTTTGGTGGATTCATTCTGTATACTTTTCCAATTTCCATGTATTATAGTTCATGCTTGATTTAAAATAAAATAGATTATTTTTCTTCTTCAAGTGGATGCTGTCTTTGTTATAGAAAATATATGTGTTTAAATTTAATTATAAACAATTCACCCAACCATCATGTTATGCGAAAAGTTGACATTCTATGAACGATGCATTGGTTGTAATAAGATACTAGAGAATAATCATGTTATCTATTTTAATTTTTATTAATTTAAACCATTCGCATGGTCGGACTTAAAATGGGCAAGCCTAGACAAATGTATGGGCTTATTTTTCCAAAATTAGCTTATTTTTCCAAAATTTGACATGATTTGTAGTTTAATTAATCAATATTTAGACTTAGATTGAGTGTGTGTCTGGACTTTGTTGACCCGAATTAATTGGTGCACGACTTTTCTTTTGTTTTATTTCCTGAACAATTGTGACCAATCCTCAATTTTTATCGCACATAAGTGCATCGCATATTAAGAGCATTAAATTGAAAGGGAAAATGATATGCATATATCCGAAATGGCTGAAAAGCCAATTCACTGGATCTACTTCTCCATCCCTCACCGAGGGGCGCTAATTGCTAATTAATTGAAATTAACTTTGTGCTACAAATAAGTGTGGAATTGAACTTGGTTTTCGATTAATGTGAAACTTAGTAAATAAACTGAATTTGGCTTTATTTCAATTGGTTGATTCACCTCATACATTTTATTTTCTTTTTGAAACATGAGATATATCAAACACCTTAGCCATCTATAGGAGTGCAATATACTTGTTGTTATTATTGGTAATTTTTATTTTGATTTATGGTCACTCTCGTCAATTTGGGTTCATTTCTATATCTTCTGACCTTGCAATTGAATTTTGGTAATGGAATAGAATTCTGTTGAGCAATGTTATTGTGTGTAAGGAATTTGTCTTTAATTTCTTACGGGTAATTAATGAGTAATATGTTAATAGTATAATCTTTTCATATTATTTCATATTTCAACATTGCTATTTTTCTGCTCCCCCCAACATTGATTTATTATTTCTTAAGCTGATGGATCGCAATAATTATACCATTATTTTTTTGTCACCATTCCGGTTTCCGGTATTAGCAGAATTTTTCGAAATTTGATACGGTATTAAATGTTAGAGTTATGTCATTCGAGCCAATCATTTGATGATATTATATTTAGTTTATGTTATTGATGATATTTGATCATTTGATCACTGTGTTTCATTTAATAATAAATGACAATAATAGATCGAAACTGTCCATAGTCTTGATAATTAACAAGGAACATTAATTATCATATAAGACTAGTATGCAAGTTAAGGGATGATTAAGTTCTACAAATCATAAGTAAGGAGTTATTAACTTAATTGCATATGTATATGTTACTAGAACATAGTACAAGACATGACCCCGATGAAATAAATATATGGATTGTGTTAAGTGTCATTATTTATTTTATCAGTGTTTGATTCCAAGTTTGAGATGGTTCAGTTTTTCCACATGAGGATAGGCTCTATAAATATCGTCTATCGCTGATTCCTGATAAAGGCTGCTATACGGACTTTATTTATGTTCTCTTGAATTGTACGGGGAAAAGCTGTTCATCAAGATAACTGTATGTCCCTCATTAGTTCACCTGATGAGCGATGATATCTACTGGACCCCTTGATGGAGATGGATTGCTTGCTAGCAACTTATGCGATTATCTCTAGATCAAGAAACGTATAATCTGCAAGAATGACACATACCTATCTTGGATTATACAAGGATATCATGTGACATAGGAATCAAAACAATAAGATATCATTTTCTTATGTAGGATTGAAATACTGTATTGGTACAATATTTATTTATACGAATTGGGAATCATAACGTGTTGCTAGATACCGCTTATGATTATTGGAAATAAACGACGATTTATTTTTCATGTCCAACATAGTATAAATCCTCAAAGGGTCACACAAATAGGACTTCAACCAAACGTGCATTATTTATTTATTTGCAATAGCAAGTACTGCGAATATATGATAAGTTGATTAATTGATTATATATCGTTATGAACCGTTATAATCAATTAATTCAAATAGATCATATAGAAATAATATAATGTATATGCTAATTCCAAATTAATTATTAATATGTTAATAATTAAATTTTGTTCAATACGAATTACTGATATAGAGGTAATCAGACTTTTTATTTAATCAGTTAACTGAAAACCCGATTAAAGGCCAATTAATTGTATGGATTAATGGACCAATATAATGTGATTATATGGCCCATAATAGCTTCTCAATTTTTCGGCAATTTAGGGGCAATTTAGTCCATGAAAAGAGAAGCAAGTTATAGCCATCTATATGTGGAAGTTATGATCATGAAGTATGGAATGCTATAATTAGACGTGCTCTATTTTTGCCTCCCTACTTTCTCTCTCTTTGGCCGAATATAAAAAGGGGAAGAAAAATTGATTTTCATCATCCAATTTTGTGCCTCCTATCTCTCTCTCCCTGCTGCTCATGTGTTGAGAATTTTCTTCCAATGAAACTAGTTAATCGTGAGAAGAAAAGAAAGGGTAGATTAGCGATAATCTTGGACAAACTAACACTCGTCTCGAGATATTGGTTGATCTTCTAGGTGGACTCGAGGCTATCAAAGGCAGTGGTGAAGGTGACGATCACGCCACCAACTCCTACGCAAAGGTCAAGCCATTCGAATACGATTTCGGAAGAGGTATAATCTCCGTTAATCGTGCTTATTAATTGCTTATTAAATATTAATAAAAAAATTAAAATTGCACAAGAACTTGAGTTCCTAACATTAAACATACTGGTTCAAGGAGCTGCTTAGCAGAGCATTCTGACTATGGTCAAAGATTGTTATAAGATTTCTTACGGATTGTCGGTTACATAATTGATTTATATATTTATAAGTTTAACCGACAATTGATTTATATATTTATAAGTTTATATACATATTAAGAAAAAACAAATGCACAAAGATATGCATATAAGTTCTAACATTAATACCAGTTTATGATGTCAATATTCAATTATCCCTCTACTTTTTCCTATTAATCGCAACTTTCATGGTATTGGAGTCATCAGTCATGATTAAGGTTCACAACTTGTATGGTAATCATGATCCTCTCTACCTCTCTTAATTCTTAAAAATCTCACTGTAAATCAATAATACTTTCTTATAAAATTGCAAGATTGATTTTTCCTCCAAAATACAAAAGAAAGCAGAAATAAAACCGTATAATAAATGATTATTAGCATCATAGAATAGTAATCGGTACAATTACAAATATATCTCTCTCTCCACATACACGCATGCTTCTCTAGAAAAATTGCGTATGCGACAAACTATCTGTAAAGAACTATTTAACAACCTTTGACCATAGTTAAAGAATACTATGTCATTTAGTATCTCCAACTATCTATTCATCTACTATTCGAAAGACAGCGAAGGTACTTAATATGTTTTACTTATTGATGTCGAATTTCTCCGAATCTAGGTGGGTTAGTTGCCAATCGCCAATCGGACCTTTGCTTGGAGCCTTGGAGAGAACGGGACACTTCTGCTGAAAAATTATTTTGCTGTCATTATATGTGTAAGAAAATCGGTAAGTTATACCGAATGCGGAAGCGTGTCAGAATCTCCTCCTATACGGGTTTCTTTCACACCAAGCCTTCACCACGTGGTCTCGCTACGCTACAGCCCCGTCTTCTACTATCGCTAGTGGGGATTGATTTCAATCCCGCACTATTCACAGTCCAAGTGCCAGAATTGACTCTCACGAGATAACCGAACTCAATTCGGCCATGGGATCTCTCTCTAATGGTGACTATGCTTATTGGAGAAGAAGCACTAGTCTTAGTGGAGTTTCTCTCTCATAAAATTCTGTCTCTCACAGTCTTTCTATGTCTCCCACTCTAAGAAATGACCAGAGACCATCTATTTATAAGAGAGCACTCTTTCCCAAAGGGTGCATATGACCAGATCAATATCTAGTCGTTCAGTCAGTTCACGGCCCGCGATGACATGTCGCGGTCCGCGACCCTGCAACATCTCCACTATTTCCCACAATCTCCCTCTTGGAGATGTTATCTCTATAATAGTCAGTCTTCATATTGGCATGGACCGTGCGACTAGCGATACCTGCAAACCTGAATCCTAGAGGAAGCCGGTTAAAGCTATCTAGGACATTTAACAAACTTGTTAATTAAAGCAGTATCTCATACCCTAGGTCAATTGGATACACACCCGACTAAGCACTTCGCACTCCCTCTTGGACAGTGCCTAATCCGCATTACTCACAAGTATTCCCAATCAATGTCCCAAGTGACATGATTGGCCGTACGGTGAATCACAAGTAAGTCAAATAGTGTAATCACAATTACCTTCCTTTTGCACTCATGTCACTTGATTAGAAACTGATTGCTTTCTGACAAATGCCCCGACAGACGGTATAGTTCATCGTCATTGGTAACATAAGGAAGTAGCATACATCAGCTCCTTCTCTCATGACATAGTCAAGAGTGATAAGGGTACGTAGTTGTGGGTCTCACACAATGAGAATGCAGGGATGACCATCTAGGTCACTTAACTCATTTCCCACGTGTCGCTAAGCACATGCAATATGAAACACATGCTACAGTGTTATTCTGCCATGAGCAGACGCATGTCAAACGATTTAAAACACTGTACGAGTCCAGGTCTAGTCACAAACCATGCATCTATGGTCTAGATCGCATCCATTGTAACTAACCCTGAGTGTCTTCGCAACTACACTCCCGGAGTGTCTTGCAAGGCCACTCACCTCGGCTAATAATAGGCTACATGAATTGTGGAGAACAATTCATGTCGACCACCATATTGTGATCTCATCTTAGTCCCTGACTAAGGCGACATCAAGCTCTAATTGCCCCAAATGACATCTTAGTCCCATACTAAGCATAACTAGCTTGATAAGTCTTATCTCTGCCCGTCCCAGACGTCAAAGACGATTGCTCATGTGAGAGAGCCAATCTCAGCCTATTGACATGCTACCATAAGTATCATCCTCAATTTGAACAACAGTAAAACATAATTTTACTATATCCATATTTCATGTTCAAATTTACCAACGAGTATCACTCTCAAGTACAGTCACAACCTATACACACTAGGCATGTACTTGATCCACGATCAACTCTAACTGTGCTATCACAAATTCATGTCTCTAATTTCATATCTGAATATGTTTGGTTCTTCTCATAATCTACAAAAGCCATACAATTACAATTAGTTGTTATCGACTCCCTCTAGGTCATAATAATCTCCAATTGTATATAGGATTATACTCAACCAAACTCCCTCTATCCATGATATCCAATCATGTTACACGCTCTATTCACATGAGTAAGGTAGCACAACTAAGATGCTACATCCTCATATCCAAAATGAGAATTACAACTCATTTACTCCAACTCCAATACAAGCGAGTAAAATTAATATTTCTTGCCACTTCAAGAAATAATGTTATCAACAAATCTACATATCTAATGTAAACTTGAGTTTATCTAGGTTTCCTCTCAACAGGCAAACCAAACACAAGTATATTGCATTGATAACTTAGCATGCATGTACTATTCAGATATCTCAAGTCTTTCAGACTTTTCTCAAATAACTATAGAATTGGCTTTCATCTGTCACAGGATATCGTTGTGATCTACAAACACCTAGTTGCAGTCCTGTAACCAACTCACTTTGGTCCCTAAATACCCATGTTGCAATCTGCAATAGACTTTCTTGCGGTCCGCGGGAACCATCCGCGGTCCGCGGAAGTCTTTATGCAAACATATGCTGCTGCCATCCGCGGGCACTTTCCGCGGTCCGCGACAGACTTTTTGCAACCTATTTCATGTGACAGATTTTATGGATTTATAACTTGTATCAAGACTCATATTTATGTTCTTCTAACTCGTGTCATTTTGGCTTGCGTATCATGCAACCAAATATCATATAAAATATTCTAGTCTCTTGTGTAACAACAAGAAACATGTTGGAATAATCTCTCAAGTATGACACAAGAACATATTAAGGCTTAATCAACAACATTTAGACAAGAGTCACTTAGACTTATTCTTTCTAGCTAATGATGCATCATGTAATTAGCAACATATTCTTGGACAGTATAACATTCATGTTCAAAAGAATCTCAAAACTCAATTGACATGATTTAATTTTAGACTATTGAATCGGTTAAGTCCGCATCCACTGCATACTTTACCATAATTCTGCCACAAATTAGACAGAAGATTCAATACCACTTTGTCTAAAATCTGTTAATACTCCATAAAGAATAGTTCTAATCTATACTGGTCAATATTGTTAGAATAAGACTAACTTGCATGACTCCCTCTATTCTTGTATAGCCTACCACAACGGAGTCTTATACTTCAATTGATAACTTTGTTTAGCATTCAATCAAGAACCATACTGATTAATGCCCTTGCAATAAATCAATTTAGAAAATCCACATCTCACTATTTCTTCATTTACTTATCTCATTTTGCATTGCAGTAATAAGTTTGAGTTACTTCTCTAGCTTGTTGAGCCGATTCTTATTTAATGTCACATGTCCTATGAGGTTGAGGAATACCACTTCATTCCTCTCCTGTTCCTCAATGCTCAGACAAGTACATGTTAAACACAAGAATGGTTCCAAACAACTCTAAGTTACTCAAAAAAAAATAACTCCCTCTCAACAGGAAATTATTTTAGTATTGTGATTTAATCATATGGCATATCTACTATTTCTTCTGCAATAAAGTTCCTCAAACTTTATGAGAAGGTGTACTCCAAATGCAACAGAACCTATAACTACTTAAGCATCCACACTAGGATCTATTGTAGTTTATAGTTCGTTAAATTGTAGAACTTACAGATAAGAGGCGCAAGATTCAAAATATAGACCGCATCTATATTGTTTTTAACCATATCTTACAAGGTCCAATTCATCACAATCTGTTGCGGTCCGCAGACAAATGTCGCGGTCCGTAAAAACTCTATATTGCAGTTCTCAACAAAAGATCCGCAATTTCTCCACAATCACAGAATCACATCCGTGATTTACTATAGAGTTGTCATTATAAATTGACTTCACCCATATTCAGAAAATTATTGATCCGAAATCAACTTTTTCTTGAATTATAGCTGTCAATTATAATGAGACTACTTCCAATATAGTCTTAATGTGATGAATCATAAGGCACCAAGTTCAGCCCTCATATTGGAACAAAATATCCAAATAAATCTCTAATACTCAAACAATTATACGCAAAGCTTTCAAGTAATCAACTTCAGCTAACTATATTCACAAGTTGACAAATAAGCTTGACACAAGTCCTCGACTGCCAACTTATATCTATGTCAAACTCTAATAGTATAGCATACCATGACAATCACAAACTAAGAGACTAAGTAACATGCAAGAAACATAACCATTTATCAATTTAATTTAGCAATCCATCACCAAAGAATTAATGACTAGTACTAGATTTTTATCAATTAAAGAAACATAAATATCATAGAGCGATTATTTCTGTCGCGGGTCGTAGTCGATTGCTGCGGGTCGCGACTAGAACAATGTGTCAGTTCCCAGAACTGCACTTTCACTTTAAATCCTTCATCTAGATAATTTGTTTCTTATGAAATTGACAATAATCATAGATATAATCTGATTTCTTAAGCAAATATGATGTTTCTTAACTACAACCAAGAACACATACACTCATTTGCAAAATCAGATTTTTAGTACTCTTAGTATGCTTAGAATCAGATATCTTTTATACATTTGAGTCAACACTACAATCTCTACAGTATATACTAACAGCTGACAATTATCATGAATTCCATCCTAATAAGCAATGTTCGTTTAAGAACGAACAATTTCATAACAGTGAATTTTACAAAGAAACTATTTCTCAACACAAAAAATGAGAAAAACATTCACTTATTGCTTATTAGTTCATACATGACATACTTCATGCAACTCCAAATCATTTTGACACGGTTGTAAGATGTCACTCTACGGTGCTTCTCGAACCCATAAAATCGATTGAGTTTGCATAAGTTTATTGTCAATTAGCTTTACTGAACTTTGAGATATACCCACATGGTATTAGTGATACCTACACTCAAATTATAACAAGAATAATCTAACTCATACTATTCAACAACACAATGTTAATAGTATAGTATTTCTTTTCTAACAACGTCATTTATATACTAAGGATTCTAAATCTGAATTATAACGGTTACAAGTACATTCTAATCCTCTATAAGATATTGAGATATTGTAATTTCACAGATTACACATATCCATCAATTCTATTTCAATAGAGATCAGCAATGAACTTCTCAATTAAGCCAAATCCAATCAACAATAGAGACACGCACAGTACGGGTTGATACTACCATTGATTTTGTCATCCAATCTAGAATTAATCTGAAATCAATACTATCTTTGCAGCAAGTGAGAAAGAGCCTAGGGCAACAAACATCGCTTGCAAACAAAGAAATATTGATTTCAATTAATTCAATTGATGCAAAATTTTCAGAATATGGATGAGACAAACTAGTCTACCAATCCAAATTCACCCAACATGTGCGCTTACATGTAATTGGCAAGACGATACCTACTTGCACCATCAAACCAATGACAACACCACATGTGCTATCATATTCACAATTCGGTAAACCAAATTCCGAAAAATCGAAGATTATCACTAAGATAACCTTTTAACCATTGGTTGTGTTGACATTCAGGAGTTTCAAGTTTTGGTCAAATTCTATCTTTAATTGTGACTTTACTGCATGTATATGTCTCATGTTGTAGTCCGCAAGTCCATTATGCGGTCCGCAACACGTCTCTACGGTCCGCAGCCCACTACTGCAATCCATAAGTACAGAGAAATCAAACTCTGTTTTCCGAACAAAACTATTGCAATTTGCAACCAATTGTTACAGCTCGCAACTAGTCTATTATGTTGGAACTTTGATTCGGGCAATTTTACAAACCTCAGAATCAATGACACTATACCAGTAAACATCTCTACCAAATACCGTCTAGGCATATGGTGTTTGCAACTTTCTCATTCAACCAATGAAGAGGAGTCACAACCCGAAACTAATCAAGATAGTCTCTAGGGTTATATGTTGCAAATAGTCACAAAACAAAATATAAGAACTCTCTAAACCAAAATTAATGGTCAATTGGGGCTTACTTGTATCAATCCTACAAGTACTGGTTTATTTATGTCTCAATTCTCGTGAAAACTTGAGTTCCAGATGTTGTAGATCATAACCAACATGCTACCGATCATAACAAACACTCTGGAATTACATATGTCGCAGCAACCCTCCACGGGTCGCAACAACCTTCCACTGGTCGCAACAAACAAGTTTTGGGTCATATCAACATGTCGCGGATCGCGGCCATCTGCCGAGGGTCGCGACATGCACCTCGTCCAGAAATCTGATTCGCACCCTTTCGGTAAAATGACGATAACTTTCTGTATACAGATCCGATTTTCGAGTTCTTGGACATTCCGGAAAGTAGACTCGAAGCACTTTCCAATGGAACAAACCTCACTCGAATCGAAGTAACAGATCTTAAGTTATGCCCTCGACAATCAGACTGTACCAGTTTACAAAATTTGGACTGCACTAATTCGAGTTTTATCAACTTTCTTCCCAAAAATCACGAACTTAGAGCACACAAAATGCAAACAAACAACCAGATATTGACCATAAGACTTTAGTGGTGTTTTAAAACCAAAAAAGAGGAATAGGGCTCTGATACCAATGTAAGAAAATCGGTAAGTCATACCGAATGCGGAAGCGTGTCAGAATCTCCTCCTATACGGGTTTCTTTCACACCAAGCCTTCACCACGTGGTCTCGCTACGCTACAGCCCCGTCTTCTACTATCGCTAGTGGGGATTGATTTCAATCCCGCACTATTCACAGTCCAAGTGCCAGACTTGACTCTCACGAGATAACCGAATTCAATTCGGCCATGGGATCTCTCTCTAATGGTGACTATGCTTATTGGAGAAGAAGCACTAGTCTTAGTGGAGTTTCTCTCTCATAAAATTCTGTCTCTCACAGTCTTTCTATGTCTCCCACTCTAAGAAATGACCAGAGACCATCTATTTATAAGATAGCACTCTTTCCCAAAGGGTGCATATGACCAGATCAATATCTAGTCGTTCAGTCAGTTCACGGCCCGCGATGACATGTCGCGGTCCGCGACCCTGCAACATCTCCACTATTTCCCACAATATGTTTTCCAAGTCACAGTAAAGTGGTATGGTTTGTTTTGAGATGTTATTGCTTCATATATTCTGTTAATATTTCTATTAGTGTTTTGTAATACCAATTTGTTTTGTGGTATACAATATTAATATTGTTTAGCTGGCATCTTTCTTTATGATATATCAATACTATTTTCTAAAATCATTAATTTCCAGGTTATACAGGACATATGAGATGTCAGAGTATCGCATTTTATCAAATCCGTTTCAATAAAAACTATTTTATACATACATGCACGACAAGAGATATCGAGTACATCCATCATCCTAATATATATTTATAATTTAACTCAGACAGAAAGGAGGCATAAGAATCTTTATGGTCTCTCCGTATGATAGATTGGAATCATTAATCTAAGGCCGTAATGCCGTAATGGTTACAAATAGATAACCAGAAAGGTCAAGGGAACGAAAATATTATTTTCTAGTCCTAGCGTGCAAGTAAAAAGTTTGAAAATTTTCTGTTCGATCTTATTAGGCCTGGTAAAAAGGATAACCCGATTTAAAGTACTGAAGAGTACCGAACATAAAGAAAATAAAATAAAATAAAATACTAGGAAACGGAATGCTTTGATAATTGAGATTAATAACATTGTAATTTCTGGCTGCTCCAAGAGTACCAGCTCTAAAGCCCAAATAAATGGCAGCCGCTCCAATTTTCCATTATTGAAGCCAGAGCAACAGTGCTCCAAGAGCAGCCATCACCATTCCATCTCCAATCAAGTTCTAAACTTCTACCTAAAACAAATCCATCTTCTTCTAGAGCTCCTGCTCAGGCGACATACTAGGCGGCCGCCTGGTGACAAACTCCAGTATCTCCTCTCCAGTCGCCGAATCGCCAGAAGCCGGTAAAGGCGACAGCCACATGACAAGCGCCACAGCGACAAGGAAGAATGCCGTGGAGAGAAGCAGCGGCCAGAAGTAGGAAATCACGTCGGAGAAACTGGGCCCCACTGCGAGCACAGAGAGAAGTGCTCCGGCGATCGCTGCTCCTGTGAAGAGGCGGGCACGGAGCTCAGGTGGTATGGATGTGATTTTGTCGTGGATTGCCATTGGAGACTGGAGAGGTTTGAAGTGGAAAATGATTTATTAGAATTTAGTTTGTTGCTTTAAAGAGAGAAGAGACTAGAAAAGAAAGCGAATCAAAAGGAGAGGGATATAGTGGAAAGGAGAGGAGAAATGCTGGAGGTGGCAAGGAATTAAGATTTCTATTGCAATTTTCTGGTTTTATTGGTGTGGCGGGTCGGTGATGGAGAGTTGTACGAGGAAACTTGACCCGCCTTGAGACTGGAAACGTGAATGTAGGATCATGAGGCCGGAGAAGATTCTCTGTGTACGTAGCAGGGATGTCTTTTGGTTTCTTTTGGTTGAAGGTGCGCTTGGTGCTTGTTTGGTAGCAGATCTGATACGGGGCGCGCAGGAGAAGTATTAAGTTTGAGAATTGATTATCATCTCCAAGTTTGAAAATTATACATTTATACCCAAGAGTAGTTCTGCTACCAAATTGATGGGACAGCTAGAAAATCATGATATTTTTTTCCCTGAATTTCCTAAAAAAATCATATAACTAAATTAATACAATAGACATAAAAGTAATAGAGATTGAAGTAATCATTATTAAATTTTAAATCCTCAAATGTAAAAATAACATCGTACAGCACACAATTGTGATGACAGTAAATTTAGTCAAACATAATTTTTCAGCATGACCACAACATTAAAGGTCTACTGCTAGCTCTCAAAATGACAACTTTGAAAATAATACAAAAGTTCAAAATGACTACAACATAATTAAGGAAATTAATGCATAGCAAAACAAATGTAAGTCTCACATTCCATTCATCTCATTTTCCCAAATTCACCTTGGCCATGCCATTTGTGAGGCTTCCGGCAGCCTCCGAAGAAGGGTTGTGCGCGTCCCACGCCTCGATCCATGTAGTCATGCCCTCAGCAAGTTTGGTAAAGTAGGGATCGATCAGTCCCAGCTTCTCCTTCACCTTCTCAGCGAGAGCACGATAGCATTTTTGCACGGTGGTGCATTCCTTCGGGAGAACGACTGATTGGAAGAACGGGATGATATCCTCCTGCCAGAAGATGCCCTTGTATTCCTTCTTGAGGTTTACGAATGGGTTGCTCGCCTTGCTGTGCCATATGTAAGGCAGACCGGTTTTCACCCCTAGGTTCAGGTGGTCGCATATTACCTACAGTAATATAACTTAGATATATTTAGATAATTTAGATATAACTCAATTGTTTTCTGTCCTAAAGAACTCATAATGTATATTTGGCATATAATTAATATTTTTCGAAATAGGTCATCTGATGAATATTAAGCAGTAGAAGCACATTACTTTGAACTGTCATATTGAACTATTTAAAAATGCAGCTAGGAACAATAATTAATTATACTATTAAATAGAGAATAAGTGAGTTATTCATAATCATACTGCATTATTCTATTTCAAGTTTTACCACAGCTTCAGTTTAATTGGTGGTGTTCACAATATATTTGTTACTCCTGAATAATCCGATAAATGTGTGAATTCAATACTTTCAATTTTAGGAAGTGTTTTCTAGCAACTTCAGCTGGTCGACTGCAAAATGGCAAGTAATTGCGTACGAATTTGTGATAAAATTTAAAAAAATTCAGGAAATAAGTAGGTGAAAGTCAATATATTTTGCTATTACCTTGACACACCATCCAGCCCACATGTCGTCGTAGCGTCCAATAGGCTGTCCATGGCCCATAAGACCAAAGTACATAGCTGGGCCTATAAGCTCCCTATCAAAAGCAAGGTTCATCCCACACATGGGGAATAATGTTCCCTTTGGCACAGTCATGACAGCATCAACATACCTGGCAGTTTAATGAAAGAATAAAAAAGATAGAGGCCTCGCTTCATTAATATATTCACTAGACAGACTTTCGTATAAAGACTTATAAATTTGTTATGTCATGACTAGCAGCCTATATATTATCTTAAGATATGCGCCCCCGGATTGGTTTTTAACGGATCGAAACCATAAGTAGTATAAAATAATTACAAATTCAGAGTGATTATTTGAGTATTCTAACAGCAATTGTACCTAGTGTTTCTTTCATGAGGCTTGACAAGTTGTGTAGGAGCATCGTAGTCAGGAATGTTGAGCCAGAGGCCGTGAGAAACTGCCGTTGGTACTCCTTCTCGGAGGCTAAATGGGTATCCACGAACAAAGTCAGCTCCATCTCGGTACGGGTCGTACAAGGTGTTGAAGAAGTGGGGGGTAGAGGGGGTGAGGAGGTTTTTGATGTGCTGCTCCAGAGCATTGATGTCTTCACCTGTGGGGTTTTTTGCAACCTATGTAGAATTAAGGATACGTATGATTAAGTTATTACCATCAATAGTGGTCCTGTATTTGGATGAGGATTGAGCAGCAAACCATGTCTTTAAATTTTATGTTATTTTTTGTTTGAAAATAAGGCAGAGATCAAACTCTTTTAACTTACAGCGAATGATTTGTAGTACACTGTTATATTTTAAGGAATTGTTGAGATTGTTGAGATGTAATTAATTGGCATGTTCATGAACTGACATTAGTTAATTAATGTATTCACAATTAAGATCTAGAGCACCACATGCTGCCTCTGTAATGATTTATTTATTTTGGGACAGATTGTTGATTTATGTAGTGGTCCATGAGGAGGGGTGGAGACTTTGGAGTGACAATGAATTACTTCGTACAAAAGTATCTGAGATCTACCTACCAGTAGGTCCAAAATATTAGATAACGCATCAAAATGTAATTGTTGAATATATGACATCAATTTGAAGTTATAATAACTTTAGTAATTAGTAACATTTTTCCTATTTTATGATCTTCTATTGTTTTTTTTTCCCTTTTTAACCTTCAAAATTAATATCACCAATGAATTTTAGACCGTTGTGGGACGCATTGGCGGACGATTGTTATTACAAACTAGGCTTGTTATCCGGGCATTTTTAAGGAAAAAATAAATTAATTAAAAATAAACAAATAAATAAGATCATTTCTAAAAAATTATATAAACCAAACTTTAAATGTTAATAAATATTTTCTTAAATTACTAAAGACACGGAAAATTGTAAATAATGTAATTAACCGCATGATAATTTATGCAGAAAAGCAAAGAGAGTTAGATAATTTCTTTAGAAATTATATTGCATAGTGAATATAAAGCAGATATATTTAAATGATAAAGAAGAAGAAGAATGATATATAAATTATCGGATATAGATGATTAGATGATAAAGAGAATTAAAAGAGAGATCCAATCATACGTATAATAACGAAATAACCTGAAATTATGAAAAAAAAAATTATATACTTTTTGAGACCTAACCTTTTTTTTTTTATTTATGTGTCCATATTTGCAATGCAACCACGCATTGATCATGACCAAGAGAAAGTGTGTTAAGCATGCTCTATCTCCAATCATAACGGAGAGTAAAGAGTTATGAGCATCCCATGTTCATTGCATGCGCTTTAGCGTACTATTTGATTGCAATTACACGCAAGATCCCTTTCGGATTATTAACTTTAAATATACATGAAAAATAAATTGTATAAGAGTAAGAAATATCTTTTTTCTTGAAGACCAAATATAACAAATATCATCACTTATTAAGTTATAATATTTTTTTTGCTATAATGTTTTTTGCTCCATGCAGTAATTAAGGTGCTTGCTAGTCAACTATGGTGTAGCCAATACATCACTTGTTGAGAAAATCGAGCAAACATATCTTATTGTTCCCAGTAAATATTTGCAGTTATTATGTTTCTCTGCTTGTGAAGAAAACTAAACAATTAACTAAAGTCAAAGATAATAAATGATGCACTATTTCTTTCTTTTCTTATTTTTTTTGAACAACATTATTAATATCCTTAAATTTCACTAGCCAACAGAACATTGCGAAAATCAGGCCCTTGTGAAAATTAATTGTCTATTAATATGATTAATTCCATACCGAGTGATGAAAAAAATGGCCGAAATGAAACTAGATCAAAGAAATTAAGACTGTGCTGTATGAAAAAGATACAAGGAGAGAGATTTACGAAGCAATCATCGTCAATGGTGTAGATGTACTTCTTCTTGGAGACCAGAAAACCGTAGCACCGGCATGCTGAATCCTTGAAAGAAATGCAGGAGGCTCGTTTGCCGAGGAGGTTCTCAACGTGGTTGCGGTTGTGCAATTCATAGTCGAAGCCTTCTGGAACTTTAATGGTCTTTGTGGGGTCGCCGTCTTGGACTATGATGAGGTGGTATGGCTGAAAGAACGGCCTCCACATCTCGAGAAAATCGAGATTGCGGATGGTCGGGATCACAATGTCTAGTTCATTTGCAAGGAGAGGTGTGGAGGGAATGGAAGCCATGAGAGAGAGAGAGAGAGGTCTCAAGTTGAATGTGTGGGGGTGATCAGTGTCTAAGCGCTGATAAATAGTAGTGATGGTACAAGGATGGAATACTGCTATTTAAAAAATGAGAATAAAATATAAAAAAGGGACACGTTAGAATGCATAATGTCAATAGGCAAGAGCCTTTTTTGCAGATAGTACTTGAGGACTTCGCAAATTACATTGGAAGATTGAATTGTTTCTTAAAATACTAGAAATGTTGTAACGTGTAAAAGGTCATAATTTTTCTTTTTGTTGTCTCACGATACAACTTTCATCTTATACTTAGATCCATATGTCAAAAAATGAATAAATTTGATAAGTAATTTAATTTATTTTATTTATTGAATATTGGAGAAGGTTAACTCGATCAAATAACAGGAAATCGAATAACACAGATTCCAGTGGGCTTGAGATGAAAATTTAATAGATCCTTTCTAATGGAATGCGACATTTATATCTGGAGTCGTAATATGGAAAAACAATGAAATGATGTGGACCGGAAGAAGATTTAGTATCAGATAAGATAAAAGCGAAAAATGTGCAAACATTTTAACAGACAATAATTATTACATATCGAATACCGGTTAGTTTACAATAATTTAAAAATACATACATTAGTTTATTGTATCAGAAAAGATATAGTACAACTGCAGTAAGAAAAAGGGCATGTGCATATGTGCAATGCGTCAATGACTCCATATAACAAAATATTATTTGGTTTTTCGTAGTTCAGTTTTTCCCTTGTAAAAGGCCTGTTTTGATCTAAATATACTTTCTTAGTTTCTTACGATGAAAGAAATAGAGTTTACTACAGTAACTTCAACGAGGAAAAGGAACGGAGTCTTCCAAATGCAGAAAGTACTCTAATTATATGAAAAGCTTAAATTGATAATATTTAAGTAATCTCCGATTCTGATTTCGTTTGGTTAAGTTGTTTGTTAGATTCAGCCTTGAATGTCAAGAAAGATCACAAAAAGAACATGAACTTTTGCCGTTACTTGAAGCTTATATCTCTCCTAAAAGATGAGTTCTCTTAATATGTGGGCAAATTGTGCACTTCAGTAACCTTTCTTTGTGTACAAATATACGGTATACCCTCTTTCCAGAAAGTCGTCGTCAGAAATTTTTTTTTCCTTTCATCACGTTCTCTTTATTTTCTTCTAGCTCTGGATATTGACTTCTCTTTCCCCAAAAGACCTCAACAAATTTTGAATATCCTTTTTTTTCCAATTAGTTCAAACAAATTTCTAGATATCATAAGAAGCATCTATAATATATAATCAAATTTTATACAACTTGAGTATCCTGTGATGATGCATCAAAAATCCTTTAACTTCAGATTGTTAGCATTTCAGGTCACGAAATGAAGCTCTACAGTTACAGGCGTTTCCCATCTTTGACAACTACTAGTGAAAGTACTTTTGACTACTGATGCAAATTCTAGTTTTGCCTTATTGATAGTGCTAGGCTTAATTGGTGCTTCAACCTCGGACTAGTAGTGGAATTATCTTTCTTCAATATCTCTATGAAGTATGAACTTAATTAAGCCAAACACAAGCTAACTACAACAACGAGCCTGAGCCAGATTTATCATTGAAGTGATCGAAACTTAAGCCAACGATGAAAGTCAGCCATCAGACGTAGTAGCATAAAAGAGATTTTTTTTTTTTCTTTTCAACATTTAAAAGAATCAGATGCAGGTGATGTGAAAGCATGATATGATACAAAAAGCCAACAAGATAGGCTATCCTTAATATGAGGTCTTTAGTTTCATACTAAAACATCTTCTTTAACAATAGCAATATTTGACTCTCGAATGTAATTGTTAAAAAAATCAAAGAAACAATAACCTAAAATCTGAGTTCTGTCAAACACTTCTTATGGTAGGCATGGCTAATATAAAGTATCTTACTAGACGCATAATATATCATCATCAGAAACATCATCTTCATCATAAGCATCATCATCATCTCTAGCTTCTTTGGCATACTCATCAACTGAGGTTGCAGGAAATATGTCACCTTCTCTACTCCTATCTGCTATCTTAGGTACTGAAGGCCCAGCCCCACCGTTCCCTTTATTCATCTGACAAATAAGATGTAGCAGTTATATTTAATCTCAAACTGAACTGACAATACAATGGTTTAAATTATGCAGCTTCTATCTACCTTTGTTAAGAAACGGCCTAACCATGTCAATTACCGGTGTGTAAATCATATATCAGAACTTAAAAAAAGGAATGACTAAAGTGCAACGAGACAAGGGAATATTTTTTTTTTTTTAAAAAAAAGGTGTACTGAAATTATCTTAGTTATTTTTATTCCATGAACTGCGTAAGTGATCTTCGTTACTGTTTTGCCTGGCCTAATACTTTTACTGGTAAGCCTGAGCAAACAAAGGGATTCCCCCAAAGTTGAATTGCTCAAAACCTATAACTAATCATGATTTGAGATTACACATAACAAGATACTCCTGAACTAAATTACCGGTGTGTCTTATTTTGTAAAAGGTTAAATTTATCATCAGCTCTCCTTGATAACAGATTGGAGATTAAATTTGCAATGGTTTTGAAATGCAATAATAGCTTCTGAAGTGCAGGGACATCACTAGAATAAGCATAAATTAAACGGATACTCACCGCACGAAGAAGAGTTCTTCTATCCCTTTCCCTTGCATTGTTAATGGCCTATACAAAGAAAAAGAAAATTACCAAGGAGCAAATACAAAGGGTTATTAAGCTTGTGTTTATGTTTTTCACTTTTTGTTTTGTTGCTGAATAATACCCTGCACTGCAAAACCCCAAAATTGCACATGAGTGGACAACAAAACAAAATTGTGTATACCTTTCATCTGTAGAAGCTTGAATGTATAGATAAAAATCAAGTACAATAAATTATGATCCAGAACAATATGCACAGTACTAACAACGAAACAACTCTCATATACTGGTACGAAAAATAAGCAAATCGATACTGATCACTTTTGTATTTATCCAGGAAAACCAAAATTATCCAATCTTAAACAGAGCTTCTATATCATGATCATGTGAAAAGCAGCATGTACTTGTGTAGTACCTCCCCCCCCCCCCCCCCCCCCCCCCCCCAAAAAAAAAAATAAAAAAAATGCTGGCATACATGATATCCACTACTTAAAAAGTAAATTGTACAATAGGTATAAAGAGAACAAACCAACCTCCTCAAGTTCCTTCTGCTCGTTCTCAATTTCTGCAATATCCCTAAATAATAGAAAATGCAATAAAACAAAATTTATGAAAGGATTTAGACAACCACAACAAATGAAATGAGGAAAAAGATTCTTTCAAAGCAATCAAAGTACCTTCCAACTGTCTGACTAACATGACAACGACACTTTGCACATTGACCAAGCTCCTTAGAGCATCCTAGAAATTAAAAGAAACAAAAGGAAATTGTCTTCATTTGATGAATGAATATTAAAGGCGTGTTGAACAAAAATAAACATAAAAACTTTAAAAAGTGGAAATTATTATACAAGAAAGGTAGAAAATACCTCTGCATATACTGTGATAAGCTTGTTTCACAGCTCGCTTCCCACATTTCTGGCTAAAACATAAAGTATCAAATGTTCAAAATTAAATTTTATGGTGTATATAACCTTTTGAGGGGAATGTTTATTTCTGCCCAGCAAAATTTCACCCATTGCATAGGTTCCTGTTTCTTATGCATGAAAAGAGTGATATGTTCAAAAAAGTTTGTCCATGGTTCACCTTTTCTGAGCATAAAAAAAAAGAAGAAAGAACTATGCACTGGGATATTTTCCTGGATGATAGTTTGCAGTACCTTTTTCAATAAAGGTGTTTCTATTCAAAATTTAGTATTGGAGGCAACTATCTCATGTCTCTTGCAAACTAACTTGACTTAATTCTCAAAGATAATTAATAAAAATCACCCAAACTCAATTAATAGCCAGTTGAGTATAACCTGATACTCGACAGAGAAAGAATTGATGGCTTTTTGCCTATTCTTTCTTTGGTCCAGGATAACTTTTATACCCCAAAGTTGTCTATATCATCGAATTCGAGAAAAAAGGAGAAAAAAAAAAAAAAAAAAAAACATTCAGATTCTACTTCATGGTGTCCTCGTACATCATCTCATTAATTTTCAGTTTGCATATTTTTTCACTAAGTAATAACCAAAACCCAGTTTTTAGTCCCTTATGGTGCATTTAGCTGAAGAATACTCCAGATCTACTTATCTTTATTGATTCTGAATTTTTTTTAGACCAGCCTTTTCAAAATCAATACAACTAACAGAAAATTAGAAGAAAATAATAAACGGAAACAAGAATTATACCACTTTGCAGGCTCAGTGATCGGCTTGTATTTCCCATACCTAAACCAGGTCAGGACAGAAAATTATTATCTCGGTAATCAGGCAGACCATAAAAATGATTAATAACAAAACAAATCAAGAGAGCAGATACAGACTTGCGTTTCCAGTCGATCTGGTCTTTACATTTCTGACATACACCAGTGATCTCTGAGAGAGGCCTGAACTTTCCACCCAATTCCTGATAAAAAAAAAATAAAAAAATAGAGATACAACTCAACTATCCAGTTCCAAGTTCAGAGATCATTAACCAAAATGTCACACAAATTCAAGGTGTGCATTTTGTACTTGCAACCAAAGCTACATACTCATTAGGGTATCTTAAAGCTAAACCTAAGGTTTAAACATGATCAGAATTCATAACACATATATGTTAAATCAACCCTTCGAATAATTTAATTACCAGATATCATCAACTCCCAAAGGAATGAAATATTGCAAGCATGACCCAAAAACGTCCGAAATATTATCTAAATAACAACGACAAAGTCCTTCAGTTGGTTTATTCTTTAATCAGTTAATCCAGTACTAGAAGGGGTGCAGAGAAATCTAATTTCATACTTCTGTGAGGTTGAAAAGGAGAAAGGGAGGGGCAAAAGAGAAAAGTACGTTTTCGTTGATCTTGCGGCCGGCGTTAGGTTTCCATGCGAACTTGTTTTGGTGCTTCGGGGGCCCTTGCCGCTTCGACGACATCTCTCTTTCGCTAGTCTAGCGGCGAACGAAATACTTTGCTTTACTGCTTTTTCTATTTTGTATTGGATTGTATGTACTTTTTGTTTGCATAAATAAGAAAGAATCATGTAGCGTTTATCTAAAAATACCGTTTTCATTATCGCAAATTCTTTTATTAGTTAATGATAATTATTATCTTGACTGATTAAAATTTTAATGATCGATTTTTTTATTGTTTTAATTTTCGGTAAAATTTCTACTAGTTGTCCAGCAAGATTTGACGAAATTTTCAGAGTTTGTCGAATTTATAGGAGCTAGATTATAATAATATTTAGAAATTAAGTGTAAATATTTTTTTTCAGTTATAAAATTTTTAGTATTTGGTTTATATATTTTAAGATTCACTTAAATACTTTAGAATTTAATTTAGGCAAATTCTGCCGTGCGGCAGAATTCCCACATAAAAAAAAAGTTGTGCGGGTCTCTAATTACTGTTGATCGGGTCTGATTCTGCCGCAAGGCAGAATCCCCCTTTAATTTAATGTTTTAAAGTTCAATTAAATTTTTTGTGATTTATTTTGAATGCTTTAAGAATTATAAGGATTGTTTTAAATATTTTAGAGTACATTTTAAAAGCTTCTATCCGAGCTTATAGCTTTTTCAGAAAATCGTACAAGTTCAGTTCAAAAATATCGAATTGAATTTTCGTTTATATTTTTTTTTAAGATTCATTTTTTTAAGGTTCAAAAATATCGAATTGAAAATCGTACAAAGACGTGTTGATTTTATAAATAAAAAATTAGGATTAATTATTAAGGATTGAATTTTTTATTTTTAAATAGTTAAATTTTACATTTATTTGGATTAAGAATGTGAGTTCGAAAGTAATATCTAATCGGAAATATATTTTTTAATCCGAGTTGTTTGAATAATTTTTTAATCTGAATTAATAAGATTATTCGGAGTCAGTTTTTGATTCATGATAAAAAATATATTCAAAACAGTCCGAATACAATTTTTTTAAAATTTCAGGATAACTTGGAAATAACACTCTTAATTCAATCAGATTTATTCTTAATCACTTAGAAATAATCTTAAATCCTAGATAACTAATTTTAGTTTTAATCTCAAACAATCCAAACTCACTTTTTAATAAAAATTGCTTGTCGAACTTGTTAATCGATCGAACAGTTGACTGACTAAATGAATTATAATAGCTAAGGTAAATTTTTGTTAATAAGTAGAATATTAAGATTCTAGGAAAAAGTAACGAAAATAAAATATTTAAACAAATCTCCTGGATTGCGAATCTGGGTAAAAATCCAAACACTCTTGCTGCGGGTCGAAACTCGGAATGTAGTCATGTAGAAGATAGCACCAGTTTTTGCTTACGAGTTCCAGCCCGTCATTCTGGTTCATTCGTATATCCTTCATCCATCAGGAAACACTTTAGATATCCAGGGCAGCTGCGAAAATGATACATGAGGGAATTTTAGGGGAAATATTTAAGGAATGTAACTTCTATCGGAAGACTTAAGGCCCTGATCACAATGATTTTTACTCGGGATTTCATTTCATTTGAATTGATTTCGTAAGATTTCAGAAGATTTCGTTAGACCTAATTATCTAGGAATTCTAACCAAATGACACCAAATTCGCTCATTGTGATCAAAAATTTTCCAATGAAATGAAATGAATTGAAATCCTACGTTAAAAAAAAAGAATTGTGATCAGGGCCTTATACAACTCTTTTCAGTCCATAGCAGCTACTTCAAAGAAAAAATCATCAAGGCTTATACAGTTATACAAGTATACAACTCTTCTGAGTTCTGATGTATATGAGTGTATCGATATTACATGTAGTTCAAATAACATTTGGTATTCCATGGAGAACCATTAATCTAGACCGTCGTAAATATTCAAGTCTTTCGCTGACTGATAATACTTGTATCGAAATTTTCAATTTTAACCTACACGATATAATATAGAACATATACCAAGTTTCAAATTCCATATTTAAAATAAAAAAATCATTTTCGGTGATTGTTAAAATATCGTCAGACGATTCCCACACTATATATATCCAACACAACACATATTAGCTTCCAATAATAATATCATCAATGAGACAATACTACTAATATAATAATAAATAAACAAATTGTTTGAAGAAAAATAAAAAAAGATAAATAATTCAATATAGACGAGTATAATGTACTTTACACTAGAGGAGAATATCGAGCTTCGCTCGATGTAGATATCTATAATAAGAATATTTTTATTATGTTTCTATAATTTAAGTATGTTCATTTTTTGATATATGGTTAAGATATATTTATCTATAGAAATATAGTTTAGTTATTGTAGGTTTGATTTGATTAAATTTAAAGAGTTTGATCAATTTACAGAAAAAAATTATATGTGTGCAAATATAGTTATAGTTATCTGAAATAATACGATTAATATGATTTATATTATGTTGATATTATTCATGAAATTAAGGTGATGAAGAGAAATTAAGGTGGAGAGAGACTCTAAGCGACATAAAAGAGATGGAAACATGATGAAAATGAAAATAGAAAGGGGTCACAAAAATCAGAAACAAAACAATGTATTGCCAAATTATTATATGCTATTGAACTGAGTCAGTTTTATGAGCAATAACACCCGACACATAATTAGTTACAAAGTATCACATTACAAAAATCATAAAAAATACTATTGCACAACTATTTCATAATGCTTGGAGTGACGGATGATATTTAAATAAAGGATCCCGACACCCACACATATTTATTTATAATATTGATATTGATATTATACATATATAAATTTGCGGAGGTGTGACTTCTGCGTGAGTTACTGTGGTAAGCATAGTACCTCGCGCATATCTTATGTGGCTATTCGGCTGGTTTTTCTGTGGGGCATTATTTTTTGGTCTAGATTTTCTATGGCAGCTTTCGTATAATATTTCAATAGTATTCTCAATTATTATGGCATTTTTTATATAGTGTACTGAATTTCGTAAAAAAAAATTATATGCGCGATGTTCACTGTATAGTTATCAATCTTGACCACATGGTTGCTCATTTCATTAAGAAACTATTTAATAACATTTCATTAAGAAACTATTTAAGAACATATTCATATAGGAGTAAATCGCGTAACGTGCGAGATTAGCACTAATTGATATTGATACAGAGCTCTTTAAGAATTTTGTGAGAGTATAAATTTAACTGTGTCATGTCATGTGGGATGGGTCGACTAATAATTAATATAAAAAATTTTATTATTTACATGATGAATATATACCTAATCAAGTATAGTCCAACTTATAACTAACTATATTAATTTTCAGTTTTCGACAAATGAAAGCTGTTCAACTGTATGTTAGAGCCCGACACTTACTTTTCCCTATTTTCGATAATTTCATTTTCTCGCGATGACAGCAGGTCTCTACTAAAGTCTTAACTATATCTGCGTCCTTTCCTGGTACGCAAAGAGTACGCCTTGCAGTTATTACATCCGAGAAGGGTTTTCCATAAAAATCTTCGCCTCTCCAAAACCCTAGAAAGAACTCTCTCTTTCTCCGCCGCAACTCTCAACAGAAAACCCTAACCCTAATTAACCCACCTCTCCTGAACGCACCGAATCCAAATCCGAGTTCGACCAACAATGGAGCTTCCATCCTCGTCCGCAGCCATGGAGACTGACGCGAGTGTTCCTCCATCCTCTGATGCTACCACGTTGGCGGCGCCGCCGAAACCTCTGTTCCAGGCGTTGAAACCGCACGAGATGTCGGATGGGAAGGTGCAGTTTCGTAAGGTACCTGTTCCTCCGCACCGGTTCGCGCCGTTGAAGAGGAACTGGATGGAGATTTATACTCCGATTTATGAGCAGATGAAGGTCGACATAAGGATGAATCTCAAGGTTGATGACCCATGATTGATGATATTTATTTGTTAATTTCAATTACTATAGAATAGTCAAGTAAATTGATTGTTGATATTTGTTCCTCTGAGGATAGATTGCATAATAGCCCATTGGAAATGAAATAAGAGTAGATAAAAATACTACCAAATTCACATCATTATTAGCAATTTGAATTATGAGGATAGTGTGAAGTTGAAGAATTCCTCCCTTCCTTTTGCAAATCAAGTGTCTTTGTGCAAACCTCTGTCCGTTCAGTTCCAATCATGACGGGTGGTGATTTTCAGTTTGTATCCCTACAAATTGTTATTCAACTACTTGTTCATTTCCCCCACTGACGGCTCTATATGTTTTTAAATCACTAGTTAATTGGTGGTTGGTTTTACAACAACATCTGAGCATTCCAATTTATTAGCAATAATGGTTGGTCTGAGAATATAAAAAGTTTTAGTATATTTGTAGGTTGGTCTTTCTTGTCATTCTGATTTGTTAAGCATTTTGATGCATCAGCATCTGTTCAGAATTGTAGTGAATATTCACATTTTAGATGAGAAAATCGTAGTGCTTACATAGAATGCTAATTTTCTATCGGGAATTTCCAGGCCAGGAGAGTAGAACTTAAAACAAGACAAGACACCCCAGATGTTAGCCATCTCCAGAAGTGTGCTGATTTTGTGCATGCCTTCATGCTTGGCTTTGATTTATGTGATGCACTTGCATTGCTTCGACTAGATGACCTCTACGTTGACTCCTTTGAAATTAAAGATGTTAAAACCTTAAGAGGTGAGCACCTTTCACGAGCAATTGGGCGTCTGTCGGGTAAAGGTGGAAAGACCAAGTTTGCAATAGAGAACTCGACCCGTACCCGTATTGTGATTGCTGACACCAAGATTCACATTTTGGGATCTTTTGTTAATATTAAAGTGGCGAGAGATTCTCTATGTAGCCTCATTTTGGGATCTCCTGCAGGGAAGGTTTACTCTAAGCTAAGAGCTGTGAGTGCTAGAATTGCTGAACGATTCTGATTGTATTAGATTTTTGAAGATTAGTGGTTCTAGTGGGTTTTTGGTGAGAAAAATTTTGTTTTCCTTTCTGGTTTATTTTTTTTTATTTCCCTAATATGATAATGATAAGAATGAGGAAAGGTGGAATCCTAAAGTTTTTCTGTACGAGTGTTGTATACTTAATTTGGTGTGCGTTTCTTTATGAAACAGGCCCATGTTATCTATAGGAAATTTATGCTGTCTCAGAAATTATTCAATCTTTTGCTCGCTCATGTGTCTTTGGTGTCAACTTTGCAAGATTTGGTTTCTGGAATGCTCAATGTTTTTTTGACTTGAAGAGCAAATTTTCTTGCTTGTTCGTGGCTGTTAACTTGACGATTGAGCTTTTGTAATTATTCATTGACAATTGAAATTGTTAGGTCTAGAAAAGAGTGGGGAGTTGAGAATACTGTAATTTGAAGACTGATTTAAATCGCATGCAGATAACCCTGAAATAATGGATAATGGAATGATCTACTTTTGTATGTGGTATACAGCGTAATCGCACCACCTGTTCTTGTTTTTAATTTGATGGTTAGGTGCTAATAATTTGGCCTGAATTTATAAAAGCTGTATTTCAGGCTTATGTGCATTATCCATTATCCATTATTTCAGGCTTATGTGCATGCGATTTGTGCTAAAAAAAATACAGTTTTTAAGAACCTAACCATTAAATAATGGATAATGGTTAGGTGCTAATAATTTGGCTCTGAATTTATATAATTATAATAATTATATAAAAAAAAAACATTTATGTCCTGTAGGCGTTTATAAAAAACCCTTTCACCTATGCTTCTGCAATGTGCAGTGATACCAACAATAAAGACAAGTCAACTTAAACCATGCTGTATGTCTTCTCTGAGCTCAGAAGAGTCGACGACTCAAGTTTGACCAAGACACATGCTTTCGGGGTCAAGTGTGGGGTACCCGTAGTAATAAAACCCAATTTGATCAATAAACGATTCTGCTCCGAGTCTCCTTCCTCTCTATAAAATCAACCCCTTCCATCTCTTTATCCCCATCACTTGTTCCCTCTGTTTTTCTCTCTCCTCGATCAATCCTTCCCTCTCTTCTCCATTTCAGTTTTTTCTCGCGTTTCCCTCCTCTCCAATTTTGCGTTTCAAAAACCCCCTAACGGTCATGCAAAATTCCTAGCTCTCTCCAAACCCTAGCTTCTACCCGACCTATTCGCTCCCAAATCAAGCTCGAATTTGTCTTTTTTACCTCAAGAGCTTGATTGATTTTTGTGGGTTCTTTCCGTTTCTACTTGATTTGGTGCGATGATCTGAATATGAGCGATGGAGGTGAAGAGGATCTTGGTCCGTACAGAAACCCTAGAACGAGCGCCTCGGTTGAATCTTCTTCTACCTCTTCTCATTGTGCCTCTGCAAGTGGGCCTGATGAGTTCGGCCGTGCGGTTACGAAGGCGGCAGTTGCCCAGATCCTTCAAGCCACTGGATTTGATGGGTTCCGTAAGTCAGCAATTGACACGCTTTCTGATCTGATAATTCGGTACATCCTCTCTTTAGGTAAAGCCACAAGTTCTTATGCCAATTTAGCTGGTAGAACAAGCGCCAACCTGTTTGACCTTGTTCAAAGTTTGGAGGATTTGAGTAATTCTGGTGTTGGTTCAAAGAATTGCTTTGTGGGTTCGAGTGTTTTAACAGAGCTCAATAGATTTGTTAAGGCTGAAGATCCAGTACCTTTTACTCAGTTTGTGCCCAAATTCCCAATTTGCCGAGCACCCAAGAAGACTGTGACTATGGATCAAATTGGGGACGAATTGGTGGGGAAGAAGCACATACCGGGCTGGTTACCAGCATTCCCGGCTCCGCATACATATATGCACACACCAGTTTGGCCGGATAGAAAAGGCGACCCAAGAGAGGATAAGATTGAACAGGTGAGACAGAGAAGAAAGGCTGAGAAGTCATTACTTAGTTTGCAGAAGCGTATTTTTGGCAGTGGAGTTAGTGGGTTTGTACCTTTAAGTACTGGTACAAGTAATAGTGGTGTTGACAAGGGTAAACGGGTAGTTGGGGACAACCCGTTTCTTGCGCCGCCTTTACCTCATGGAGCAAAAGAGGTATCAGAGATCACACCACCAATTGAGGCTGATACTGGTCCACTAAAGAGGAAATCTGTACTAGAGGCATTTGGGCCAATAATCGAGGCAGCTAACAACACAGATCTCGATGCAGATATGGGTACAGATTCAGATAATAGGGATGACATACCTGTTAAGAGGCCTGTGGTGCATTTCAAACTTGGGGTCAATAAGAAATCAGTTGCATTGCCTTTAGCTCTAGATGATAATAGAGATAAATTAGTTTTTAGGGAAGATGATAGAGATGAGAAGAAACGAAGGGCTGAAATGATCTTGAAGGAGTCGATGGATAATCCGCAAGACCTCACTCAATTGTAAAATATGGAATTGTTTCAGGCCTGCTGGTTGAATTGGGAAATTTTAGGCCTTTGTAAGGGATTGTTAGCACTTAGCATTAATACGGGCCTTGTGTGTACACTGTCTTTGTTCATTTAACTTCTAGGGAGAGTAGAGATTTTTAGTGTCATTTTTTTTTCTAACAGTAGATAGGCATATTCATGGCTTGCTGTGGTGTGAGTTCATTTTAGCTGTAAATTAGAAGCTTCTGTAGAAGGCTAGAATCGTCATTTTTTATATTAGTTGTGAAACTTTGAGTTAAGACTTAGTATGATTGATTTCTTTTGTTCTTTCTATTTTTCTTTTTTTGGTCCTGCATTTGTTCCTCATGTCAAGAAATCTGCTGCATTTGAATGCACAGGAGGACAAATTTTGTGCTTTACTGTCACAGCCTTGATATATAACTTTTCCTGCATCAATGTATGACAGTATGTGGTGATTTGACAGAGTAGGGATTTAGCACCTCTTTCGAAGGTGTGCATACTGATAACCACGGATAATATAACTGTACCTGGTAGCTGTTACCACTTACCGGCCACATGCTTTGATGGGGCTGAACCTCGAGTTTAGCATTCCTCTGACTAGTGTCCAATTGCTGGTTACTGATCAGCAAGTTATTTAGGTTGATTGTATCAGTTGTTTGCGATGTGTTGATCATATTAGATGATTTTGTGTTTTCTTCTGCTGGTGATCAAGCAGGGACTTTTATGTATTGTTTTGACAGTCCATAGGTTGGTACCAGACATGTCTGCTGACATGTGCATCTCAGACCTGATGACCAGAGCTTTACCAGTTATCCGCAAGGTTCCAACTCTTTTTATTTGTGTTTCAAGTAACTTATAGGATAGACTAGATGTATGATTATTTTTTTTACACACCGTTTTTTCTCCGTTATATCACCGATATAACACCGAATTGTTAAATCAACTCTGTACCGTCATACCGTAAAAACCGCATTTTAAAACCTTGGTTTATGTAGATGTCATGCGTAGGTTTTTTCAGTTCATTTCTAGTTAATTCCTTGCATATGTATAACAGGATGTGGTGATTTGACAGTCCTTTTAGTATTTAAATTATGTGCTCATTGCATTGAATTGCTTTTTTAACATGCAATCCCTACGAAATTGCTCAGAAATTCTGGAGCGGTACTTATTAGATAATACTAGAGGAGCGGTTGTTCGCGCCTCAGTTATATGTTATCTTCATTTTTGGGTAGGTTTTTCTCAGACTGAGATTTTCAATAAAGTTAATAAAACTATATTTTCCCAGAATGCATATCATCATTTTTTTTTTGAAATAATAGACTTCAGATGATAATATAAAATTCTTTTTATAATTGCCAAAAAGTACTTCGAAAAATTAATTTTTCCCTTTTCTTTTTCCTGTAGAATTTTAAACTTCGTATCGTTTTTTCTAATTTGTTTATTTATTTTACCGAATAGCAAGATTGAGGAAAAAATAAAAACTGAAAAACTCTTCGGTCTCCAAAACACCATTTTTGGTCTTGCTATGTAACGCGAAATAAAATGCCCAATGATTTATTTTGCCAAAACATACCTTTGATTAGGTGTATCCTTCGTGTCTGGGCTCCGTTTCCACATGGTTGTGAGTCTTGTGACGTATTTAGCTCGGTTCGCATGTGGCACCATCCGTGCCGTCAAGAGTGGGGATAACATCTAAAAGAGCCGTAAAAGTTTTTTTTTTTTTTTTTTTTTTTTTGAGTAGGACCGTAAAAGGTACCGTCTGTGTGCTGCTGGGTTCTATTTTGTTATTCTCCGTGTCAGTTGTGTTTTCTAGTCATCGGCTTTAGATCTAAACTTGATTATCTAGGTCTGTACTGTACTAATTTGAGAGTTGAGCAATTTGCAACATTTATACAGAGGTCTCCTTTCCTTTGCGCTCTCTCTCTCTCTCTCCTCTTCATTTTAATTCAAAATTCAAATTTTGGAGCATGTGACATATTTTGAATTAGATAAGCAAAGAATTAACTGTTCTCTCACATTCCTTTTCCTTCTTTGACCTCTTATGAAGCAAAGTATAAGAATTAGATAAGCAAAGAGTTAACTTTGTCATGGAAGTATCTGAAAAGAGCGCAGAGCTTGAGGTACCACTTTGCTTTCTTTTATTATTTTATTAGAATCCTCTACTGATTTTATTATTATTTTTAAATAAAATTAGGATATTAGAGAAATCCTAACATATTTTAGTTGGCGGAGTTTGAACGAATTTTATGTTCAGTGACATAGAAAAGGAGAAAAATTTAAACGGTGCTAATTCTTTGACACATTCATTGACAAACTAAAATTTCTTGCTGAACGACAGTTTTGGCTGTCAAACATGTAATAAGTTCTTTTGTCAACGGCCAGATAATACTTCCAAGCGGCAGCGGGCTAACGGTTTTAACGCATCAACAATTTAAGTTATTTATAACAATATTAAATTTTATAATTTACCTCAATTTAATTTGTTAAATACATTCATTTTTTTTTTTATGTATTCTAATTCTATTACATGTAACTAGCATTCACGATGTTATATCTCTACAGTGTATTTTTTTTCATCTGTTGTGGAAAGTAGTCAATTTGGAATTTGGAATTTTGGATTTATAATCTCTGACCTGTATTCAATACAGGCAACCACTTTCTTGAGGGCTTCATATTATTTTCATCGGTTGTGGAAAATATTCAATTTGGAATTTGGAATTTTGGATTTATAATCTCTGACGTGTATTTAATACAGGCAAACCCAGATCCTCTGATCCGAGCCGTCTGATTTAATCTCAACCGTTAATAATGCCACATGCATAATAGGCAGGATTGGTAGACCCGAAAAAATGAACCGTTGAGATTAAATCGGACGGCTCGGATCACGTGCGGACCAAGTGATCCGCACTGGTTTGCCGACCAGAGGATCCGAGTTCTAATACAGGCAACCACTTTCTAAGGGGTTCAAGGACAGCTTGAAATTTTTTTTATGCATTAAATGCCACGTGCTGACGAAATCAAGCTAGTACGCTCAAGTACATCCGAAGAACTGTTTACGACGATATGATGTGTGTGTACACACCCACACGCACACGGCACACCCAATATATCCGGGGATATGAATTGTGGATTTTTTTTTTCTTCAGCATTTGCTAAATAGATGGAATAACAAATTGAACTCAACAAGAAACATTAAACGGCTTAGCTTTGGTCGCAATTTAACCAAAGTAATTTGAAATTACATCGAAACAGATTAGACGCATATATGTAATAAATAAAGGAGGTGGCATATATGAGTTACATTTTTTTTTTTTTTTTTGCTGCTAATTAACCATTGAAAGACTTTAACTCTTGGTACATAGAAATTTTAGCCGAAGAATATACTCTCCTACCTCTTAACTTTACTACAAACCATAATAAAACACATAAACAAAAATTCTCATTCATAATTCTTTTTAGAACCCATGCGCAAAAATGCTTACTCCGTGTCTCCGTCTGTTAGCATCTTAGTTAGTACTGTTCTTGGATATTATTTTTTTGAAAAGAGGTGGGAGTGCCAACCATTTCATTTCTCTGAGAAAATGAAATAAGAACAAATAGAATGTTCTTGGATATTATTGTCGATGACTCTGATGCAAATGCCCTCCGAACTTCGATTTGTAGTCCGCGAATTGCAGAAAAAGTTGTACACCACCCACAATTCTTGGTCAACCAGGTCTTTACAAGAACTGAGAAAGCAAACAACCAAAGTTACCAACAAACAACCAGAAAATTATCTGGCGAAAGCAGTAAAAGAGACTTTCTTTCTCCATACGGCAAATAAAGTTTGCATCCATGTTAAATATGGTCCATTCTGTCCTGGTAAACTGCTATACTAACCAAGCTGGAAAAGAAAATAAGACAAAGTTAAGGAATAAGAAGAAATAAATTATAAACCATGCTACCATTTTTATAATTTGTTTAGATCCGCCTCCTGACCCGAGCCCAGACAAGGGCTGCAACAAAAGCGCCTCCTAAATGCGCAGCACCTGACACGTGGTCTCGTCCCTGAAAAATATTTATTGCTTTTATATTATCATTGTGAAATCATCATGTAGAAAATAGAGAATGCTATGACAGGATACTTACCAATTACCATATTCATAAATACACATAATTTTGTGTTATTTGCAAATTATACCCCCTTGTTAGAACAAGAAATCAAATTTACCGCAAGATGATTGAATTGCCCCTAACTGTTCATTATTAGCCCAATAAAACAGCTCCATTACCGATGCATACAATTGGAACCATACACGTAATTACACATTGCCTGATAGTTCAATTTCAATCTATGCTTAGCAGCTCAACATATATGCTCACCAAACTTAAAAGGTTAGGGTGTGCTCCAGAATTTTTAAGTAATGGCAAGGAAAGCAACATAATAGAATGGAGGTTGAAGGAAGAGAGGATACAAAATTGTTCTTGCTCCATAACTTGAATAGAGTTAAAAGTTTTCACCCAAATTATATGCTACAAAATTTATGTTGGGTCCACATGCATAAAATAAGTTCCTAATTTCCACACTTTACACCCCGATTTTGGGGATTTCATTTTCTCCCCAAACCCACTTTTTGTGCCACCCATTGCCACCCTTTAACTCTGGAAGCTATTTTGGAGCAAGTTAAATTTCCCCTCCTCCATTCCATTCCACCCATTAAACCCTTCTGGATTGCACCCTTAATAACACCAATGTTTAAAGGAAAGTAACAATTTGCCTAACCTAAAATATCCTCAAATGCTTTAAAATTAAACATTTGAAAATTTTATGTTATTTTAAAATGATCAGTACAACTGCTTTTTTCAAACTAAAATACAAAGTAATACAGTCAAAGAGGCACACCTTGTGAACTCTCCACAAATCAGTTGCTATATAAGCAGCACCCTACAATTCAAAGATAGCCCATTGTTAGAAGAATCATAATTCAAAGATATCCCATTGTTTGCAACTGCAGAAGGCGTGAGGTAACAAAAGGCTGTTAAATCATCTATAGAAGTACCACAAATTTGCATTATATTAAAATACTTTAATATTATTTTCCTTTGACGTATGCTTACTGGCAGAACTGCCATGTCACTCTGAAGCATTAGAGAAATGCTAACATTTGCCATGACTGGGAATCTGGCTGCTTACAACTCAGCCCTGGTGGGTGCGGACAGGAGAGTGAAAGAATTTGACACAGTTGGATAATATGGGAGTTTTCGATAGAAAGGCACATTGTTCCATAAAGAAAAAAAAAAAATCTTGAGCAGCATTTGTGATGCTTAATTGAGAAGCAAAAATAATCTCTTTTATTATTATCTTAAGCCTGATAACTGGTGCCAATATGATCTTGCAAAACCTCAACTAAGGTGTACTATACAAATAGTGTATTTGTTAAAAAGAGTACAATAAGTCAAGGTTTACATATTAGAAGTAATTAAACCAGCTCTTATGATGCTTATTTTAATTGAAAAATAACAGGACATGCAAACACATGCATATGTCCACAAACACAAAGACAAAGACAAACAAACACAACACAAACAAAAGCAATACCAAAACCATGCCGTGAAAACCAAACCCATCACTGCAGTATTGCACATGCATATGCACACCATAAGGAAACACGTGGATGCAGAGCCATGCTGGGAAAAAATCTATCTAACAATTCGAACAAGTGCACCACACACACACAAAACTTTCAAATTTTGAGCTTACAATTAAGGCAGCAGGTACAGGAATGAGCATGTAAAGATATATCAATCTCTTAGGGAAGAGAAACACCTCCAGCAATATTATGGCATTTACTGCTGCACTTGCGCCCTAGGATTTTTTTGAGTAAAATATATTCATCAGAGATAATAAACTTAGGTCGGATAAGAAACTTAAAATGAGCTGGCAAATTAGTACTATAGCTAGACTGATCTCTGGTATCTTATGATCCCATACAAAGTATCCTGTCAGATAGTAATGCTGTTTCCTTTTTAAGTTTGTGGTGCCCTTAGTTAAATTGAACATTATCACAATAATATTTTCTTTATTAATAACACAACTGAGGATAAATTAAGTCTTAATTTAGAAGGTCAAACAAATTGAAAATTTCAGGTTAAGCTACCACTATTGAAGTTGTGAACTCCAAACTTAACCAGAACAAATTGTGAAAAATTTAAAATACAAACGTACCAGTGCTGGAACACGTGAATTATCCCATCCTCGGTAGCCCTGAAACAAGATAAAAGATGTAATAGATTTAACACAAGTTTGTCAGATCAAAAGTAGAAGGTGCATTTATACTCCTCTACATTCCTAAAATGCTGTTCATTTGCAAGGAAAACAGGTCTAGATTTTCAGTGGAAAGTGTCTTCCAATATGTTAATTTGGTAGAAAAAGACTTCTGCAAGAAAATATTGTTCAGAAAATTTTGGGATAACATCTGTTTTTGTTCTTTATTTTTGGAAAAGGACATATATTCTGCAGAACGAACCATGGGAACATCTGAGGCTCCCACAGCCCCCCATCTCTGCAGCTCCATTGACAAAGGATGTACTGCCTTCTGTGCTTTTGAAGTATCCCTCACTTCTTTTGTCATCATTATCTCAAACAAAATTATAATACTTTTTATATCAACTCGAGTTTATGACCATATGATTATTGCAAGGACGAAACAACATATTTATACAAGTTATTGTGATACTTTCGAAATGAATTAAAGGATGATATTTTTTTTTATCATGACACTTGTCACTTGTCACTCCTTAAAACAAAGTATACTATTGAAATCACACAACTTAATAGATGTTCAATATCCTACTTGTCAAGACAAACCTTTCATCTGTATTTACTATTTAGACAAGGGGCAGAATATATTGAAAGTGAATTTATATTTCTTTTGACAACCGATATCAACATTTGGTATAATAAGAATAACATTTAAGATATGCATCCTTTATCATTTCAAAAGATTTTGCATTGATATAGGTGCAATTTGAATATCATTTGGTCTAGCAAATTTTGAAAACAAAATTGTTAGATTTTTAAAATGACTCAAAAAGCTTGTCTAACCTTCAGGAAGAATAAACAAATTATCTTACTTTTTTTCCCCTACTGAACTGAGCAAGCAAGAAAGGAAAAAATAAAAGGGTTTTCATTTTCCTACAAAATGAGCAAGAGAATTTACTTTTAGTTTTCCTTCATAACATTGTTTTCCACAGAAATTAATTTTTCAAAACTGTTTCTAGCAACTGAACAGATTGTAAGCAAAAAGTATCAAGCAAATATAGACCACAATAAGATCGATCAAATGCATACCTATTTTTTTTTGACAACCTAATGCCATGATTTTACTTTGGCATTAGTAAGAGATCCAAACCAAATGGCTATTAGTGTACTTTGGCAGTTTGGCAAATCCCTATAGTAAAAATTACTTTTCTTTTTGAGTAGAAATTACCCGATTAGAAGGAACCAGAAAAGCACGGTCAATCAAGAAAAAGATGGAACCGCTAAGGGCACCTCCTAGGTAAAGCATCAGCAAAAATTTCGGCCCAAAAAGCTCGGCAATCTGAACATTATAGAGTTTACAATTTGAGTTTTATTTGAAAATTATATATAAATTTAGTAAAAATTTAAAAGTAACACAAAACCCATACAGAGAATTAAAAGACCTCCAAGATTTACTTCAGTATTTATCAATAGTTAAGTTTGTACTTTATACTTTGCACGGTTACTGTGGAGTTTTGGGGTTTTCAGGAAACTGTTTGTAGGAGTTCGCAAATAATGGAGGTCAGTCTGAAATGTTGTTTGTAAATAATTCATTCTGTATTATTGGCACCAGTGGGCGAATACAGATACAAGTACTGATAGAGGCACTACATACTATGTTAATTTATACAGGCAAAAGTCCTGTAATTTCTGCCTACATTTTGTCAATCAGAGATGATTAATTAACTACTACTTTTTACATAAAATAAGAATGTCGAACTCAGAATTCGCATTCACTAATTTTAGTATTTGAAGGGGAGCAGAATAGGGGCATACACTTTGACCAAAGAAATAAAGACCAATCATGTTGGCGAAAAGATGGTCGGGTGCTGAATGGCTGAAGGCATTTGTAATTAATGTATGCAACCGACCACTCTTGAAGTTATCCAATGATATCTGTGCAATTATAAAAGGATTAGTGATGTATAACCATTCCAGATGAAATTAACTAAAACTTAAGCAGAGATGTGAAATATTCAAACCATAAAATGCTTCCTCATGAAGGAGGGGTCCGCAAATCCCCACAGAGCGAAAACTACAATGTTTGCTCCTATCAAGAACCAAACCATACCGTCAGGTGTCATTATTCGATATGACCTACAAAACGATATACAGGTAACAGTAAAAAGGAGGAACATATCCAAATAAGCACCCTTGACAGCAGTGTAAAATACTGCAATTTTGTTAGCCTATTCTTAAAAATATAAACTGCAGATAATGAGATTTCAAGTTCGTTTTTCAGGCTGGTTCATAGTAATTGTTCCACTCTGTTAACAAGTTTATTTAACAAAGTGCCATAGAGCATTAAGCTATACACACACTCTCTTTCCTTATCAAGAAAACTTTCTTATGCTCTCAAGTCATAAATTGATCAACTACAATTTTAGGACTAAATATTTAATTTGGCCAATGATCAAGTGATTATGCTTTTTTATCATCCTCATTTTATATCATGCAACAAATATATCTATAATCACAACAATTCTCAAGCACATTGTAAGAGCGGCTTTTAAGTATTAACAAGTACAAACAAAATTAAATGACAAAAGAGAGCCGTACCAGAATCCACGCATGGAGGAGCGAATCTGCCCGAGACTACCCCTCCGTTGCAGCGAGAAGCTCAGCAACCGGGCTCCACGCGTCAGAAGCCTCCCCATTGGCAGAGTATTTCTCGATTGGGCTATGAATTGGCCCATCGAGAGCTTGTAAGTAGAGAAGAAGAGGTTTCTGTGTGGTTGCAACTGCCATGAAAAGAGGTGGCTTTGAGAGAGAATGTTTTGATGAGAAGTAGGAGGGAAGGGTTTTGGGGTGGGCGTGGTAGCGGGGTTTAACAGGCGGCGAAGGTTAGAGGCGAGAAGCCTACGTGTCATGTTTTAACTGGTCCGTTTACCGGACGCGTCGAGTGGGTGTGTGATCGGTCGACAGAGAGAAGGAGGTGTTTGGATCTGTGGTCCGTACTTTTTTTGGGTACTCTACTGTTCTGTATATTGGAATGAGAAGAAGATGATTATTCTCTCCAGTTCCGTATGAAAGAGAGAAGATTATACTTAAAAAAGATTTAGGAATTCTCTTTAATGGCTTAACAAGGCTATTTTGGAGGCCCAAGGGCGTGGATATTAAAAAATAATAATAAAAAAACAAAGGCTGTTTTGGACAAATCCGTGAAGTATGAAAATCCGGAGAGAAAAGTCTTTGACTCTTTTATAAGGATGGATGGTTGCAGGCTTGCAGCCTATGAGTCTATGACGGAGCCACAAAATTTATTAATGAATGGGATTTTCATTTTCTATAGAGTATTTATATAAATAAATATGTAACTATAAATTTTTTAATGTGATTCAATAGAAATCCCATGTCAAATTTTATAAGTTTCAAATGTAAATTTCGCGCGGATCGTCACATGTCCTTTTAAGTTTGCATCCATGTTAGATATGAACCATTTGAATCCTAGTAAACTGCTCCATTAACCGAGCTGGAAACCATAAGATAAATGAACTAGTTGTACTAATCGTTTTGGAAATAATAAGATAAATGAACAAGAGGAATTAAATTATAAACCCTGCATGCTATCATTTTCATAATTTGTTTAGATTTTTTTTCCTGATTCCAGCCCAGAGAATGCCTGCAACAATATCACCTCCAAAGTTCGTAAGACCCATCTCGTCTCCCTGAAAAATATTTATTTCTTTTATATTTCCTTAATGAAATTTTCTTATGTTGAAAATTAGATTATGCCATGACAAGATAGTTGATACCTACCAATTTGCATATACACACAGCAATTTTTGTTATTTGCAAATTACACCATCTTATAATTGAGCACTAGGTGATTCGTTAGCTCCTAATTTTTCCTTATTAGCCTAATGATATAATTCCATAACAGACGTATGATGGGAATTATGCAAAAACAAGGACACGTGACCTGGTATTTCAAACTATGCTTAGCAACTCAACATATATGCTCACAGCAAATTTCAGGATTATAATTTGTAACGCCAATATTTCTCAAGGAAAAGCACCGTTTTTCTTTAACCTCAAATATATGTTCTAAATTATTAGAACTTTTGAAAAAAATGATGATATTTTAAAATGACCACTATAGTTGTTTTATTCCAAACTGAAAAAAGAAGTACAAAATTACACAGGCAGAGAGACATACCTTGTAAAATTTCCACGCATCACTTGTTATCAAAATGGCACCCTACAATTCAAAATTAGCTCATTGTTAGAAGAATTCTAATTCAAGGATATGCACCATCATTGTTGTAGCAGTGGAAGTGCATCAAGCGAAAAGTCTGTTAAGCCATCTATAGAAGTAGCCAAATATTTGTATTTTAATGTGCTTGTTTCCAGATGTACAGTTGCAATCAAAATTACCATTGCTCCAAAGCATTAAAGAGCTAGCAACCCTGATCTTAGCGCACCCCCCTCGCCCGACCCAATGTCACCTGGCGTGACTTGGACAAGAAATTCCGATGTCTCAGCCCCGGTGGGTGCAGAGGGGAGAATAAAAAGTTTTATACAGTTGGATAATATGGATTTGGATCAGAAACGGTACATTGTTCCAAAAAAAAAAAATTGTTGAGCAGCATTTATAATGATTAATTGAGAAGCATGTATATCTTAAAGTCTGATAACCGGTGATAACACAGATCTTGCAAAACCTTAGCTAAGGTCTACTATACAATCTATATGGTGTCGTTTGGGATGCATGAAAATTGGCCAATTCCCGGAATTGGCAATTCCATTCTCCAAATTTTCATCCAAACGGTTTTGGAATAGCCAATTCCATTCCTAACACAATTTTCAATAATACTTTTCTATCTACTTTTCACACTTCCCAACGCTATTCCTAAACTCACCATCCAAACAACATTTCCAATTCCCGGAATAGCCAATTCCCACAATTCCTATGAATAGTATTTTTCTCTAAATTTATGTTATTCCTACCTTATTCCTAACCCATCCAAATGACACCTATATGCATTAAATGAAAAAAGTACATCAAATCAAGATTGATATATTGGATCGCATGAAAAGTAATTCAATGCAAGTATTCAACCAACTCTGATATACGATGCTTATTTCAGTGGAAAACTAAGACATGCATGGCATAGAAAAACATGTGTCCACGAAGTCACAAACACAAACAAAACAATAAGCATACCCCCGAACTGCACCAACTGCTATGCTACTGCCAGGAAAAAAGCACTTTCTGCATCACCTTTTTATATCCGCAATAAGTGATAGCATCAGCTTACTGATACAACAAAGGTGATGCAGTAAGTGACGATGAATATGATATCAGTCATACGGATGCAGTCGAGTGAGAATTGTTACATCAATTTATCTCATATAATTAGATATATTATTTTCATTGTCGCAGCTAATGTAAGAGCACATAAATTAATTGTATCTATAGGACAAAAGAAAATATTCAATTAGTTATATTAATAAATTTTTTTGGTTGATGCAACAAATTTTTTTTTTTTTGCGAAATCATAAATTCTGATGCAGATATTATAGTTTCCTTTAGTGTGCTCATGCATATGCATGCAGACAATGTGGACGCATGCATGCAGACCCATGCAGGCTGGTTCTATCGATCTAATCAAACAAGTACACCACACACACACATACTATTTTTAAAGTTTGATCTTACCATTAAAACAGTACGTACAGGATTGAGCGACATCCAGTGCGCATGCTTAGCATAGAGAATCCACATGAAAGCTATGGCATTTAGTGCCGAACTTGCACCCTATGATTCATTTTTGGAAATAAAGAGTCATCAAATATAAAAACATAGATTAGAAATAAAAACCGAGGTGACAAATTGGTACTATATCTAGACTCGTCTCTGTATCTTATGATCACAGACGAACTATGTTTCTTTCTTCAATTGGGCAAACTTATTATCCTCAGTTAAATCAAACATTATCACCATAATAAATTTTGGTACTATGACTAAGGATGCATTAAGTTTTAACTTTTAGCAAGTGCACAAAACTGCATATATTTCAGGTTAAGCTACCAGCATCAAATTCGTGAACTCTTAAGTTAACCAGACGACAACAACAACAACTACTATGCCTTTTGTCCCAAACGAGTTGGAGTAGGCTATAAAAGAGACCCAACAAAAGTCACCAAGTCACCGAAAAATAAGAAGTATATGTCAAAATAGGACTAACAATACTAAGAAAATAATATAGAAAAACAAAATAAAGTAGTAGTAATAATAGTAATAATAATAATAATAACAATAATAATAAATAGTAGTAATAGTAGTAGTGAGGCCTACACCTAAGCCGTGAGTTAATAATCTAACATACAAAACTAAGACAACACTTGACCCCTAAAGGAGTTGGAGACGTTCTATCCAACGCCAACTCCTTGGAGAGGTTCCATTCTTTAAAGTCTCTTTTTACTGCTTCTTCCCATGTCAATCTTGGTCTACCTCTGGCTCTTCTTGTGTTTTCAAAGCGGTTGAGGATTCCGCTACGCACGGGTGCCTCCGGGGTCTACGTTGGACATGTCCAAACCATCTCAAACGATGTTGGACCAACTTCTCCTCTATCGGTGCAACCCCAACCATATCTTGTACGTCATCATTTCTAATTTGGTCCTTCCTCGTATGCCCACACATCCACCTCAACATGCGCATCTCTGCTACACTCATCTTTTGGAAGTGTCGTCTTTTAGTAGTCCAACATTCAGCGCCATACAATATCGCAGGTCTAATTGCCGTCCTATAGAACTTTCCTTTTAGCTTCTGTGAGACTTTCTTGTCACATAACACTCCTGATGCTTGTCTCCATTTCACCCATCCTGCTCGTATCCTATGACTAACATCTTCATCTATCTCGCCATCACTCTGCAACATCGACCCCAGATATCGAAAAATGTCTTTCATAGGCACTACCTGTCCATCTAAACGAACATCTCCATCCTCTGGTCCTACCCTACTAAATTCACACCTCATATACTTCGTCTTAGTTCTACTAAGTCTAAACCCTTTCGACTCTAGGGTTTGTCTCCACAACTCTAATTTCCTATCGACACCTATCCTACTCTCATCAATTAGTACCACATCATCCGCAAAGAGCATACACCAAGGAATCTCTCCTTGTATGTCCATCGTGATCTCATCCATCACCAAGGCAAAAATGTAAGGGCTCAATGCTGATCCCTGATGTAATCCTATTTTAATAGGAAAGTCACTAGTCACACTATCACATGTCCTAATACAAGTGACAACTCCATCGTACATGTCCTTGATGAGGGTAACGTACTTGGTGGGAACTTTCTTCTTTTCAAGTGCCCACCACATGACTTTCCTTGGTACTTTGTCATATGCCTTCTCCAGATCAATGAAAACCATATGGAGATCCTTCTTCTGCTCCCGATAGTCGACCTACCAGGCATAAAACCAAATTGATTTTTCGAGACATCTGTCATCCGTCTCAAACGATGCTCAATCACTCTCTCCCAAAGCTTCATTGTATGGCTCATAAGCTTTATCCCTCTGTAGTTTGTACAGCTCTGAGCATCTCCTTTATTCTTGAAAATTGGTACTAGAGTGCTTCTCCTCCATTCATCCGGCATTTTAGTCGATCGAAAAATGCTATTGAACAGTTTGGTTAACCAAACTACCGCCACATTTCCGAGACAACGCCATACTTCGATCGGTATGTTATCGGGCCCCAAAGCCTTACCCACTTTCATTCTTTTTAAGGCTTCTTTCACCTCGAACTTTTGGATTCTCCTAACGAATCATCTATTGGTATCATCAAAAGAGTCGTCTAGCTCAACCACTAGGTCGTCATCTTCTCCATTGAATAACTTGTCGAAGTATTCCCTCCACCTGGTCTTGATCTCCTCGTCCTTCACTAGAAGCCTATCAGTCTCGTCTTGATACACTTCATTTGATTTAAGTCTCTCATTTTTCTATCTCTAATCCTAGCGATCTTATAGACGTCTTTCTCGCCTTCTTTCGTATTTAGCTTCTGGTATAGGTCATCAAAAGCCCGATCCTTTGCTTCACTCACTGCTTTCTTTGCATTTTTCTTCGCCAAGTTGTACTTTTGTACATTGTCCTCGCTCCTGTCATGGTGCAAGCACTTGTAGCATTCCTTTTTTTCTTTAATGGCTTTTTGTATATCGTCGTTCCACCACCAAGTGTCTTTTGGTTCGCGGTTGTTTCCTCTGGTAACTCCAAGCACTTCCGTAGCTATCTTCTGAATGCATATTGTCATCTCTTTCCACATCACATTCGCTTCCGCTTCTACAATCCATGGTCCTTCTACAATCAATCTATTCCTAAATATAGTAGACACATCTCCTTTGAGCTTCCACCACTTCGTTCTTGCCACTCGAGCGCCTCTACTAACTTTAAAGCGTGTCAGAAAATAAAAGTCGGCCACTACCAGTTTGTGTTGTGAGACAACACACTCCCCAGGTATAACCTTGCAATCAACGCAAGCTCGTTTGTCCTCTCTCCTAGTAAGGACAAAATCAATCTGGGAGGAGTGTTGCGCACTACTGAAGGTAATTAAGTGAGATTGTCTTTTTCTAAAGAAGGTGTTAGCTACCATGAGGTCATAAGCTATGGCCAAGTTCAAGAAATCTTCACCTTCTTGATTCCTGTCCCCATATCCAAAACCTCCATGCACCCTCTCAAACCCTCCACTAGTTTCGCCTACATGCCTGTTGAAATTTCCTCCGATGAAAAGCTTTTCAGTGTTGGGCACACTTCTAATCATGCCATCTAAATCTTCCAAAAACTTAGTTTTGAGGGCTTCGCTTAGCCCTACTTGTGGAGTGTACGCACTAATGACGTTCAGAACTAGGTCTCCAAAAACTAGCTTAACTAAGATGATCCTATCTCCTTGTCTCCTAACGTCAACTACTCCGTTTTAAGGCTCTTGTCGATTAAGATACTTACTCCATTCTTGCCGAGTTCTTGTCCGGTATACCACAGTTTGAACCTGGTATTCTCCACTTCCTTTGCTTTCTGGCCCGTCCATTTAGTCTCTTTCACGCATAAGATATTCACACGTCTCCTAATCGCAGTATCCACTAACTCTCTTAACTTTCCTATTAAAGACCCTACATTCCAACTACCTAAACGAATCCTACTCTCTCCGACTAGCTTCCTTGCCCTCCGCACCCGTCATGAAGTGTGCGAAGACTCTTGCTTACTTGTCACTACACCCGGACGCTGATGTAGCGCGCCACTAAGGGAGCGACGATCCGGCCCTTGCTCATTTATCACCTTATCCGGGTTCCAATAAGGTGCGCCACTAAGGGAGTGGTGACCCGGCCCTTGCTCATTTATCATCCTATCCGGGTTCCGATAGGACGCGTCGCTAAGAGGGTTATGCCCCAACGAAAGCTGATTGGGTCTCATTTCCATGAAGATAGCTAGATTTTTTTACGTTGGCTCGCCTAGCCTATCACAACCCTCCTTCTTTTACTCGGACTTGGAACCGAGCTGTACTAAACAGTGCAAGCAAAATTTAGTACATGCGGAGTTCAAGTTAACAAGACAAATTATGAAAATTTTTAAAATAAAAACGTACCAGTGCGGAAACTCCTGGACTATTCCGGCCTGCAAAACCCTGAGACAAGAAAAAAATTACGTAATATAACTACACAAGTTTGGTAGATCAAAAGTAGAAGGCACAATTATGCTCCTCTGAATTCATAAGAGACTGCTCATTTGCAAGGAAAACAAGTCTAGCTAGTCATTTATATTCAGTGACAAATATCTCTCCATATGTTCATTTAGTAGGAAAATACTTCTGTTAGAATTTTTTGTTTTCAAGCAGGAAAACATCTGTTATTGTTTGGTAGGAAAACATCTGTTATTGTTTATCTCAGATACCACTATATTCGATATTACTTCTATACTTTTAATCAACTATTTGGTGGAGAGAGAATTTTAACATTTAAACTCACAATTAATTTATTTTTTATTCTCTAATATAAACTCATATATGACTTCTCAGCTACCTCGACACAATAATACTATTGACTCTAATATAAACTCATATATGACTTCCACTTTTTAATATAACTTAGATGACCTTATACATATACTAATCATGTTTTATTGTTTGACTAACTTAAACTAAGTTTATATTACAACAAAGATGTGATACATTTATATACATTAAATGGGATATTTTCAAAATGGATAAAAGGATGATTTTTTTTTCTTGATGACAATCGCCACTCAATAAACCAAAGTACACTATTAAATATACACCTTATTAGATGTTCAATATCCTATCAGTCATGTAACGTTTCATTTATATTTAGCATAACAAGATTAATAAGGCATACATTGTTTATCATTGAATAAGTTGTCAATCGAACTTGGTGCAATCTGACGATCATTCAGTCACTTAGCGAAGTTCGATAACCAAAAACTTGTTAGATTTTAAATGGCTCAAGCTTGTGTTATTAATCTTCTGGAAAGAAAAATAAAATATTTTCTTTATTTTCCTATGAAATGGAAATGTGCATGCATTAAAGAGAGAAGTTTTCTTTTGTAGACAAATGAGCAAGACGATTTACTATCTTATTTCTCTTCATATAAAACTGTTTTCCACAGAAATTATTTTACCAAAACTAAATCCTAAAGCACAAGGTATAAGCAATTATAGTTCATCATTGGATTATATGCGTACACTAGTTGTTTTGCCGCAACCTAGTGCCATATTTTACTTTGGCATTACTAACTGAAATCCAAAATTCAAACAAATGTCAGTTATGTACTTTGGCAAAATCTTGAAGTAAACTTTTTTTTTTTTGGAGTAGAAATTAATAACCCGATCAGAAGGAACTAGAAAGGCACGTACCAAGAAAAAAATGGAACCGCCAAGGGCACCTCCTAAGTAGAGGAAGAGCAGAAATTTTGGGCCAAACAACCTAGCAATCTGGCCATTATAGAGCTTGCAGTTTAGTTCTATTTGACGGTTATCACAAAATTCATGAAAATTTTGTACCGTACAGCAAAAACCACACATTTAGAATTTGAAAAATAAGGAGCACTGAAAACCACAAGAATAAAAGACATCCCATTTACTTTATATTTATCAATATTCAAACTTGTATCTTGTACTTTGCATTGTCACGGCGGAATTTTGTGTTTCTTAGAAACTGTTTGTAAGAACTTGCAGTTGCAGATAATGGAGGCCAGTCTGTAATTTTGCCTGTGTACGAGTCCTTTGAGGTAGGTACCATCTTCATTTAGACAATATTGAAGATGACAATTAGTTTTAATTTTTTATATACAATATATAATAATGTCAAACTCTTATTTCGTATCTAACTAGTAACAGTATTCGAAGGAGAGCAGAGTAGGGACATACTATTCCACCAAAATAATAAAGACAAAACATGTTGACCCCCATATGGTCGAGTGCTGAATGGCTGAAGGCACTTGTAATTAATGTATGCAACCTACCACTCTTGAAGTTATCCAATGATACCTATGCAATTACAAAAGGATTAATGCTGTATAATCAATCCAGGTGAAATTAACTAAAAAAATTAAGGACATGTGAAATATCCAAACCATAAAATGTTTCCTCATGAAAGAGGGATCCGCATGTTTCCATAGGACGAAAACTGCAACGTTTGCTCCTATTAAGAGCAGAGCCACCCCTGTAGGCGTCAGTATCTGGTTCAACCTACAAAACAGGAACAGAGAACAGTAAAATTAAGGACGAAATATGTCCAGTAATGCCCTCTACAGAAGTTTATAACCCTAAAATGTTAACAACTGCAAAATAAAAATTCAAAAGTTAGTGTTTTTAGCTTGGTTCATTGTAATTGTTGTACCCATTTTAACAAATTTACTTCAACAAGGTGCTAAAAGGCAAAATAAAATATAAATTCACCTTTTTTTATTTTAGCAAGAAAACTTTCTTAGACAGGATCAAAAGTTGGCCACTAAATGTTAATTAGGACTAACAATTTAATTTGAATAATTAAGTGAATATGCTTTTCTAGTGTCCTCATTTTGCATCATTGCAACAAGTCTATTAGTAGCTATGTTCGCAACAATTCTGAAGCACATTGCCATGAAAAAGAAAGACGTACCGAGATCTGCGCATGGAGGAGTGAACCTGCCCGGGACCACCCGGCCGTTGAAATGAGAAGCTCAGCCAGTGGGCTCCACGAGTCAGAAGCCTCCCTATTGGAAGAGCATTCCTTGACTGGGCTATGAACTGGCCTCTCGAGTGCTTGTATGTAGAGAAGAAGAAGTTTCGGTTTGGTTTCAACTGCCATGAAAAGAGGTGGCCTTGAGAGAGAGGGTTTTGTTGAGAAGTATGAGAAGAGAAGGGTTTTGGGCTAGGAGTGGTAGCGGGGTTTAGCACGCGGCGAAAGTAGGAGGAGAGAAGCCTACGTGTCATGTTTTCACTGGTTCTTCACTGGACGTGAGTGATCGGACAGGCAAAGTGCAAAAAGGTGTTTAGATCTGTGGTCCGTACTTTGGGTACTTCACTCACTGTTGTAATGTTGGAAGAAGAAGATGGTTATTTTCTCTCCAGTTGTAAGGTAAATACAGAAGATGAGGCATATAAGATATGCGAATTTTTTCTTAATTATCTTCTGAGTTCTGATTTAAAAATTTTTACAGATGGCCTATCCGAAATGGTTTCATAAATGGTCTAATAAGGATGTTTTTTGATGACCCGGCATAAGATTTGAGAGACAGCCAGCCATACATCCTTGGAATATGAAAATCAGTGAGACGTTCTTGTTTTTTCTGAACGCCAGGTGGTGAAAGAAAAGAAAAAAACGCTGACAAATTTCATTAAAGTGAGAAGATATTTACATCGAAAAGAAATAAGAAAGAAGAAATTAAGAAAATAAAGAACAAAATGAAGGCCTATTTACAATATTAAAAAAAATAAAAAAAAAGAAGAAGAAAAAGGAAGGTTTCCGATCTTAGGCCATACTTTCCCAAGCTGAGATGGCGGAATAGATGACGTGGATCAGTTGATCCAGGCGCAGAGTGATGGAATTGAAGATCCTCTGGTGAGACAAAATTCATTTGAGGACAATTTGAGGTGATCCGCAAGTGTAAGAACGGCTAAAAGCACTGGTTAGCCTCTATCCAGTTTATCTAAAAAAAAAAAGAACGGCCTAAAGAATCCAACATATTGAATGTAATTCACACACGGCTTACAATTTTCCACAAGTGATCAAATATCAGAACAAATTGCACGCTAAAAAGATAAAGGAATCCAACATTTTGATTAAAAAATGGAATGTGAAAAATTTTATGTTTTGTACTGTTACCTTAGTTTAATTTAATTTAAATGCACCAAAACAGAGTAGCAGCAGAGTCTTATCTCACAAAGGAGCTTATATATACTAGTTCTAATCTCGCGCGTTGCGCGATTCATTCTTATCCGAATATATTATTAAATGATTTTTTATTAATGCGAATATGCTATGAAACTATTTGCAAACTGACATGCAATATTTGAAATCATTATTACCATAACAGACATGCAAATTAGAAATCATTATTACCATAAAATAAAATGGATAACCTTGTGGTCAAGATAACCATATAGTGAATCTCGCGCGTTGCGCAATGTGTTCATATAATTTTCTTAAGATATTCAGAACGTCATATAAAAAATGCAATAAAAATTGAGAATACTATTCAAATATTATATGAAAGTTGCCACAGAAAATACTAAATATTGTCTTCCACAAAGAATCATGGACCATAGAAAATCTATACCACAAAAAATCAAGGACCATAGAAAAATCCGAGTTATCGTGCTTACCACAGTAACTCACGTGCCACATCGCCAGATGAATATATGTATAATATATTATTTTAATTAATATTATATTAATTAGTATAATAAAAATAATTAATATAATAATAATGATTGATAGTAACTATAGCAATCACCATAAATTATATTAATAAAAATATTAATGATTGTACACAATAATTAAAAAACGAAACCGAGGCAATGAGCTTGTGGTGATTGAAATATTTTTAAGATAAAAAAAAAAGATTGAAGATATTGTCATATCATATGGATGCAAAGGTCAAAGAGAGGTGATTCTCTTTCTTTCGGGAGCTGTGCATTCCAAAGTGGGGAGAGGGAATGTCACATCCCAAACCAAGCCACAATCTGGGGAGGACAGCCCCGCCACGCATGTACACGCTACTGTACACACGTAAGGCTATGAAACAGTGTCACAGAAACAAATAATCACAAATAGATAATCACAAAATAAGGCGTAGTTGTTCATACATCAAAAGGGATGGTAATAAATATATACAATATCAAAATTCCAGCCAACATACAATAAGATAATAATACAACAACAACGGAAGGTGACTATTCCAGCTCGGCTTGGTCTTCTAAAACAATCTCCTCTGCTGAGTCTACCAAACCTGAACCTGTCTCCACAAATCAAAGTATTGTGGGATGAGTACATTAATACTCAGTGTGGTGATAGAGTGAGCCTACGGTCCTGGTTAACTCTAGCTAGAACTAAACTATACTTAAGACTTTTAAATCCTATTATGCAATAACTAAGTGTATGTTAAATGACATGATAACATTAATCTACAAGTTATAACATGCCCAAATAAATCTGAAAAATATCTGGAGAAGCGGATAATACTAGTAATATAATATAGTACGGTTAAAAAGTATAACAATACGAGAGTCAAGCACCCGCACTCAATGGTCATATAATAAGTCATATAAAATCCATAATCAATCTCACAAATCCCAATATGAACTGTGCCTACAGATCTACCAACGCATAAGCTCGACACGCGTAAGCTCCTAACCCCACAACCCCGCTAAAGGTGTGGGCAGTAAAACACGGTACCGGAATACTGACTCATGGAGGTCGAGAGATAGTCTGATATATATATGGCACACATACTCATAACTCATAACTCAAGTCAAAGGAATATAATACTACAAAGCAACATAATAACCATCAAGTGACCGCAGTACCGCCTGACGGTCGGTCTGCTGAGTGGTCATCAGATCGCGTTACCCACGATCTCTATCATAAGGAGACCACCGGCATTTAGCTTGGGTGCAATCTTCCGATAATGGAAACCCCAGGCAAAACGAACTTATCACACTCGGTCTCGCTATCCTGATCCGCACCAGATGCAAGTGTTGATTAAAGACACTTTTAAGTTTATTAATCACATTGTTAATATGCAATGCATGTCCTATAAGTATAGTCTAGTTTTGAGTTAATGACATGCAATTAAGTGTTTATGCAGTGCTTATGACATGGTATGCACACAGTTAATTATTGATCTAATCCTAGACTAAAGAATAAACAAAACCTAAGGCATCCACACCTGGAAAGTCGGTGACTAGGAGACTACTCCTCCTGATGGTCGGTGAAGTCCTGACCAGCCTCTCCTGTCTCGTACTCGGGGTAGTAGTAGTCCTCTACTGGTCCTGAGTAGTCCTGCTGCTCACCTGTCGGAAAACCGACTAATCAGAACAGACACTAAGACTAGAAACACTCAAACTAACGATCACTAAGTTAACCCCCTAATTAGATTCAGGTTTGAGCTACTAGGATAAAGGATTCAAATTTTCTGAAAGAGGACTCGGTATTAAAATATATTACTTTATTTAAGAAAATACTTTATAAAAATTTTGGCAGAGTTCCGTCTATAAAATAGGTGTGAAGAAAGACGTTTTGACGTTCCCTATCAGTTCAATCTACACGTTTGAGTCGTTGCAAGTTTAGTTTTGAATTTAGAAAACTTTTTGATAAATAAGTAATGTGTTAACACTTTTATCTTTTTAATTAAAAGAAACTCATAGAAATTAGATAAATAAAATATAAAGAAATCAAACTCAAATGTAAGTTGTGTTAAATATAATTAGTGTTAAAATAGCTAGTAAATAATAATTGATGATTAATGAATAATAATAATAAACATATTAATTGTAATCAGTATGTTGATGTTTTAACGTGTTGGTGTTTTAATGTGTTTGGGATCATACAAGTCCAGATTAGTTTTTCCATCGTATCTGTATTTTTAAAATATTTCTGGACTATTTGAAATCATCTCCCATCTTTAAGTTTAATTATTATTCCGATTTATTTAGGCAACAATTTAATTATAGGTCCAAACCTTATTCTCGGTCCACTTAACTAATCTCAAATTAAGTTAACTATTTTAATTAACTTATTTAATTAAGCCCACATTTATTATTTTTATTATTTTCGGACCTGGCCCAGTCCAGAAAAATTCAAATCCAGTGGAAGAAGAAAAAATGGCTCAATTCATGAAGCCCACAGGAATCAAGCAAGCCACGTAGGCCAAGGGAAAAACACGGCCCAAAGGTAAAGCAAAAATGGGCAGAACCCAGAGGGAAAAGCACAAACAGCCCAGGGGGCCTTCGGGTTTCGGGGATCAAATCCGAACCCGACCCAATAACTCCGATATTTACACAAAGGACCCTAGATCTATTATATTTACCTAAACATTTGCAAATCAGACCCTAATAACAGATCTATCTACACAGAAGTCCTAAAGTAGTTCAAAAACATTTACAAAAAGGTCCTAAAATCGGAAAACATCACAAATGAGTCCCTGGACTCGTACCAGAACGCAACAGAGAGGAGATCCGACTGGTACCAAGCCTGAACCAGCTTGTACCAGTCCAGAGAATAGCGTGCAAGCACAAGATTACCCAAACAACGAGCTTATCTGCTCAAATTTCATTATACAAGCGACACAGGAGAGTTTAGCAAGCACAATTCCTAGCTAGCAAATTGTAGAACAAAACAGAGCCTTAAACAAGCACTCACAACACAAAACTGAACCAAAATCGAGCACATAACAGATCAGATCAAGTCAAAAATCAAGCAAATTAGTCCTATAACAGTTCATCAAAGTATCCCACAGTTTCATCAAGCCAAAATCGTGCATGCAGACCAAAAGAGGCAAAGTAACTTCACAACATTCAATCGATACCACAAGCAAGCGAATCACAGAGCAACAACAAACCAAAGTGAGTGTATGCCTCAACCATTGAATCAAATCACAACACACAGCAGAAAGAAAGAGAGGGAGACAGAGATCAAACCGGAATAAAGCTCCAAAGGAGGGAAAAGAGGAGAGGGGCTGCTATCAACTGTCGTTGCTACCACGACTGTGCCACCGCCAACCACCAAGTGCTAGCTTTCGCCATGGCCGGCCAAACTTGAGAAAGAGAGAGAGAAGAGTGTGTGTGAGGGTATTAAGTGGGAGAGAGGAAAAGGCTTAGGGTTTGAGCTCGGGTCAGAGATGGAGTGGAGGGGACGCTGAGAAGAAGAAAGGTGAGGGGTGGGGTTTGCTTGCGGCAGAGGAGAGGTGAGGTGAGTGAGAGGGGGAGGCGGAGGAGAAGCTCGATTCGAGCTTGGGTCAGCGATGGGGCAAGGGAGAGGGAGTGAGGGACAGTGTGAGGTGAGCCATCGGCGGAAAGAAGGAGGGGGGGTGATCTCTGGGTTGCGCGAGAGAGAGGGAAATGGTGAGGCGGAGAGAACGAGGGGGAGGGATGGGTTGGTTCTGTGCTGAGGTGTGAGTGCGAGAGAGAGAGTCGAGCGGAGAGTTTTAAAGAGAAATGGAGAAAAAGAGAGGACGGTGAGGAGTAAATGGAGAGAAGAGAAAATTCGGCAGAAATGAAGGTTTTGCAATTTGTCGTAGAATCTGGACCCGAAATCCTGGATAGGAGAATTGAAGTCAGCTTATTTTGGAGTCCGGGATTTGGTGTGGCAACAAAGAGAAGTCTAGCTGCAACAAATCAGACATTCAGATCGAACGGATGAGATTAATTCTAGGACAAATTCCAGATCTAACGGCCAGAAATCCGTACAATTTAATTTAAGTTATGATTTCTGAGAATTTCTTTGTTAATTTCAAATCAAAAGTTATTTTATAACAAATTTTAATTGGTTTAGAAATTAATTAGCATTTTTGAAATTGAAATTTTATTTGTTTGCTTGAAGTTTAATTTAAGTAACACAGTTTTTGAAATTAAAGGTGTTTAGTATTTTACGGGATTTTACAGGGAAAAGATACCAGTAAAAAAAATGCACGGCTCATGTGCGTCATTCAAGAGAGCACCCATCAAAATCATCCAAAGGATCAGATGAAATAGTAGAGAATGGACGGCCTTGATTATTTACTGTGCTAACCACAGTAAAAGGCACCTCCACGTGCAACTCATGCTTCCCAATCTTTATATATGTATATAATGATTTGTGATTTATGATGATCAAGCATTGACATGAGAAATTAGTTACCAATATATCATATCCTACACTTATACATGAATGCTTTAAGCCAATAAATATACTTTTCTGCCTCAATTCGACTTATGTACAAACAATGTAAAAACACATCAACCAAAAATGTGTATTTGCAATTCCTTTTAGAACTCCAGTGCTAAAACTTTACTTTTTAACTCCGTCTGGTAACAACTTAACATGTTAGTTATTATTTGTTCTTAGAAAGTACTGTTGATCAGCAGAGCTGTGTTGCAAATGCTTTCAAACCTCATGCATCAGTTGAGAATTGTGGGGAAAAAGTTGGATCATGTTACTCAACAAATCTTGTTCAACTGGGTCTTTGTAAGAATAGAGAAAGTGCACAACCCAATAATCACAAAAAATAATCTGCCAAGAGCATTAATGGAGATTTCTTTCTCCAAACAGTAAATTAAGTTTGCATCAATGTTATATATGGACCATTTGATCCTAGTAAACTGCTCCATTAACCGAGTTAGAAAGAAGAAGATAAATTAACTAGCTCGACTCACCGACTTGGTAACAAACTAGAGGAGCTAAATCATAAACCATGCTAACATTTTTCATAATTTGTTCAGATCTTTTTCCTGATTCTAGCCCAGACAAGGGCCGCAACGAAAGCACCTCCTAAATGCGCAGAACCTGCCACATTGTCTCTTCCCTGGAAAATATTTATTTTTTTAAATTCAGTTGATGAAAATTTTATGCAAAAAATAAAAATGTCATGCGGTAATACTCATCATAGGAATTTTGTGTTTTTTGCAAATTATGCCCCCGTTGTTAGAATCAAAGTTAAATGGAGCACAAGATGATATTAATTGCTCCTTAGTTTTCCTTATTAGCCCAATAAAAATAGCTCCATAACTGATGCATATAATTGGAACCATACATTTAAGCTTAGCAGCTCAACATATATGCCACACCTAACTTAAGGATTGTAGCGTCAATAGGTGTTAGTGTGAAGTATCAATTTCTCTTACCTAAAAATATCCTTAAATGCTTTGAACTTTTGAAATAAGAAGTTGATCACATTATCTTAAAATGACCGTTAATTACAGTTGTTTCTTTCCAACTTAAAAAGGGAATACATGATGCAGGCTAAGAGACGCACCTTAAAAACTCTCTGCAGGTCAGTAACTATCCAAACAGCACCCTACAATTCAAAGATAGTCCTTTGTTAGAAGAATGATAATTCAAAAGATAGCTCTATTTTTGCAGACACGCAAGGGCATCAAGTTTTAAGGCTGTTGAACCATCTATACAAGTAGCAGAAATTTGCAGTATAGTTTATGAGCTTGTTTTCAGATGTATATTTACTGGCAAAACTGTCAGGTTCAAAGTATTAGAGAACTAGCAACTCTGACCTTAGGTCCCCGTAATGTCCCCCCTACCATGACTGGAACAGAAATCCCGGTGCTAAAAATTCGGCCCCTGGTGGGTAGGGAGGGAGGAATGAAATGGTTTTACACAGTTGGATAATATGAAAATTTTAAATTCGCAAAGGGCACATTGTTCCAAAAAGAAAATAAAAATGTTATCCAGCATTTGTGATGCTTAATTGAGATGCAAAAAAACAATCTCTCAATTATTGTTATCTTAAAGCCTGATAACTGGTGACATAGGATTTGCAAAACCTTCGCTAAGCTCTACTGCATTTGATAAAAAGAGCACATTACGTCAAGGTAGATATATTGGATCACGTGAAAAGTTATTAAATTCAATCAGTTCTATTGATGATTATTTCGATGACCAAAAAGAGACAATCACACACACGTGTGCACAACACCAAAAAAAAAAAAATATTAATAGCCCCGAGAACCACACCCATCACTATGCTATTGCACACACCTATTCAAACACACGCATGCTGAATCTATCTAACCAATGAAATAAATGCTCCATACATTACACACAAACATACTATTGTATAGTTTCCTTACCATTAAAGCAGCCGGTACAGGAATGAACATGTGAAGACGTATCAAACTCTTTGGGAAGAGAAACACATGCAGCAAAATTATGGCATTTACTGCCGCACTTGCACCCTAGGATTTTTATAGAAGCAAATTTTAATCAGATATAGTAAACCTAGGCTAGCTATGTTAGAAACAAACTTAAATTGATGTGTCAAATTGGTATTGTAGCAACTAGCAAGACTCCGTATCTTATGATCACAGATAAATTATCTTGTCAGGTAGTAATGATGTGTCCTTTGTTGATTTGGTCACATGGTGTCCTCAGTTAAATTGAAAATTATCACAAAAATTATTTTTACACAACGGAGGATAAATAAGTCTCAACTATTAGTAGCTCAACAAAATTAAGCTACCGCTATTGAATTTGTGAACCCAAATTTAACCAGAAAAAAATATGAAAAACTTTAAAATACAAATGTACCAATGCAGGAGTACGTGAATTGTTCCATCCTTGATTATCCTGACATGAGAATAACATGTAATATTACTTACCGAAAGTTTGTTAGATCAAAAGTAGAACATGTAATTCTACTCCTCTCAATTCCTGAGAGGCCATTCATTTGCGAGGAAAACAGCTCAGAAAATTATTTTCAGTGGCAAGTATGTTTCCATATATTCATTTGGTATGAAAAGAGTTCTGTGAGAAATTATTTTCGAAGTTATTTGGAAAACATCTACTTTTATTTTCCCATTATTAAGGAAACAAAAATATTCTGCAGAGCGAACTGCGAGAAGACCAGAGGATCCCACAGTCCCCCGTCTTTGCAGCTCCCACTTCTTTTGAACAGGTATACCTCACTTCTTTCATCTTCATTGTCTCAAACAAAATAAAATGCAAATCATATCAACCTAAGCTTATGACCAATGATTGTCGCAAGGATAAGACACCACATTCTTATATGATATTTTAAAATGAATGAAAGGATGATATGTTTTTATCATAAGTTCATAACACTCTTCACTCCATAAACCAAAGTATATTATATAAATTATACACCATAGTAGATGGTTAATATCCTATGTGTCAAAACAAGACTTTCATCTTCATTCAGATTAGGGAGGGTAGATATCGAAAGTGAATATCAAAAAAGGAACCAGCAGCATAGAAAATTCTCTCCCTCCCCCCACCCCCCCCCCCCCCCCCCCCCCCCCCCCCTCAAATGAACACATGAATTGTTTTGTTGCAACCTAATGCCGTAATCTTACTTTGGTATTAATATCTGAAATATGAATCTCTATCATAAACATTACTTTTTCTTTTGAGAAGAAATTACCTGATCAGAATGAACTAGAAAGGCACGTTCTATCAAGTAAAAAATGGAACCAATAAGGGCACCTCCTAAGTAAAGCTTCAGTAGAAATTTTGGTCCAAAAAGCTCAGCAATCTGAAAATTATAGAGTTTACAATTGAGTTCTATTTGATTGTTAAAAAAAATCAGGAAAATTTTTGAAGTGCAGTATAAACCAAACAATAAAAAAAAGACTTCCCAGATTCAGTATTTATCCATAGTCAAACTTGTACTTCGTATTTTGCATTGTTTTTTTTTTTTCTGAAGGTAGGGAGACAAAATCTCAATCCTACAATTTCACTTTTTGCATTGTTATTGTGGAGTTTTGTGGTATTGAGGAAACTGTTTGTAAGAGCTTGCAAATAATAGAGGCCAGTCTGGAGTTTTTGTTTGTAAACAAGTCATTTTCAGTAAACTGGTACCAGCAGGTGAATACATATATCAGTATTTATAGTGGTGCTATATGATCTATTAAGTTATGCAGGCATAATTCATTTAATTGCCTCCTTCATTTGAAAATTAAAGATGGATACAAATCCAATAAGAACGTCAGACTCAGTTTTCATATCTAGCAATTGTTAGTTTTCAATAGGGAGCAGAGTTGAAGCATACTCCAATTCCAAAAAAAAATAGACCAAGCATGTTGGAGATAATATGGTTGAGTTCTAAATGACTGAAGGCATTTGTAATTAATGTATGCAACCGACCACTCTTGAAGTTATCCAATGATAGCTGTGCAATCATAAAAAAAGCATTAGTCATGTATGATCAACCAGTCCAGGTGAAATTAAGTATAACTATTAACTTAAGGAGACGTGAAATATCCAAACCATAAAATGCTTCGTCATGAAAGAAGGATCCTCAGTCCCCCATAGAATGAAAACTGCAGCATTTGCTCCTATTAATAACAAAATTACCGCTTCAGGCGTCACTATCTGATATGACCTACAAAACAGGGAACATGTCAGTAAAAGGGAGCAAAGAGTCTAATAAGCACCCTCTACAGCAGTGCAAAACCCTGCAATTTTGCTAATTCTATATTTAAAGATAAGAACTGCAAAATAACAGAATTTTATGTCTGACTTTTCAGCTTAGTTCGCTGTAACTAATTGTTGTACCCTGTTAACAAGTTAACTTCAACAAGGTGATACCGTGCTAGCAAGCAACAAAATATACCAACACATTTTTTATATATTTTTTATAGCAAGAAAACTTTCTTAGATGTTCTCTAGTCAAAATTGGTGAATAAATGTTAGGACTAACTATTTAATTTAAATAATCAAGTGAGTATAGTTACCTAAATATTGTCCACATTTTTGTATCAGGCAACAAGTCTCATCTAATATCTTTATTTGCAACAATACTGAAGCACATTGCTAAGTAAGATCAAAGTTTTCAAACACCTACAAGCAGAGTTCCATGACAAAGAGAGACGTACCATAATTTACGCTTAGAAGAGCGAATCTGCCCGGGGCTGGGACCACTACGCTTTTGCAATGAGAAGCTCGAAAAGCGGGCCCCATGCGTCAGAAGCCTCCCCATTGGAAGAGCATTCCTCGGTTGAGCTATGAACTGGCCCCTCGAGAGCTTGTAAGTAGAGAAGAAGAGGCTTTGGTGTGGTTTCAACTGCCATGAAAAGATGTGGCTTTGAGAGAGAGGGTTTTGTTGAGAAGGAGAAGAGAATGGTTTTGGGCTAGGAGTAGTAGCGGGGTTTAACACGCGGCGAAGATATGAGGGAAGAAGCCTACGTGTCATGTTTTTACTGGTCCTTCAGTGGACGTGAGTGATCGGACGGGCGAAGTGCATAAAGGTGTTAGATCTGTGGTCCGTACGTTGAGTACTTAACTGTTCTAAATTTCTTCTGTTGGAAGAAGGAAGATGGTTTTTTCCTCTCCAGTTCTGAGATAAAGAGAGAAAATGAGGATCATAAGATCCAGGAATTTTTTCTTAAATGGCTTGAATTATATTCTGATTTTAAACTTTCAACGGATGACCAAAGTACTCTACAAATAATAAGGATGATATTTATGACCCAGCCTAAGATATGAGTGAGAGGTCCAACTACCAGCCATACATTTAGTATGAAACTCAACGCTAGAAAATTCATTTGACTATTTTGGGCAATCCTCCTATAAATTTGACATTTTTTTTTTTCTCTCGTCATAGAATGCAAAACCCAAAGCCTCCCTTATAATATCTTTCTTTTTTCTTTACATTGTTAGTTTCTTGTATGGGATTTTGTTAAATTAGTTCAAGAAAGAGGATAAGCTCAAGACATCATTTTTACATCATCTTTTATTTATTGTCTTCTTGTATAAATGTTTTTTCTTGAGTAAATATCATGTTATATAATTTCATTAATTAGTTTTATTATTGTGGAAAATTTATTCTTCTCTATTTCCTCTTGGATATAAGGAACAACAGGCAAAAAAAAAAAAAAAGGGACCCTGGTAGTATAAAAAATTAAATACGTGGGGGTATGATCGCTCCAATTTTACGCAGCTGGATTATTGCTGATGGCAATTATGTCGGGAAGCCAATCGGTGATGTCACCTTAAAAGTATTAATCTTGTGTTTTCCCCTTCAAATACTAAACTTGCTCAACTTTTGACACATATAAAGATTGAAATTTGACAACGTACGTAATACTCTTTTACTAAAGGGACAAACAGGGAAGATATATTCTCTCCATGAGGCAAGAGCAGAGTTTTTTTTTTTTTTTTTTTTTTTAGTTTTACAAGATAAAACTCACTGAAGGCTTTAAATCCTAAATGATAGGGAATGGAGAAGATTAAAGGGGTTTATATCCGATTTTCCATGTTGCTTGCTTAGTTTTCTTGTTGTGTGATGTGGTTAAGTCACCGTTTTTAGTGACTTTTCTATGGATATTGTAATTGTAATACTCTTTAATTCGGCATGAATGCATGCAGGCTCACCCTTTTGGGGAGCTAGTTTCAAAAAAACAAAAAAAAAAAGAGTGGTGATGGCAAAAATATATTTGCGAAGATTTCTTTGCACTCTTAATTGGAAGAAAAGTTTTTTTCAGAATTTTTTTTTTCCATTAAATGACATGCTATAATTTTATTCTTTTAGTAATGGCAAGATAGTACTACCAAGCATTTCAATTTAAGTGGCAACGGTATATCAAGAACTATAATTTAACAATTAATAGTTTTACTAATATCAAATAATCTTTATTTTCAGAATTTACCTCAATTTAATTTGTGAGATAGACTTTTTTATGTATTCTAATTTTTGTACGGCATACAAAAATTGTAAATAGCAACGTTGCTACATTAACAATTAATTTTTACATCTTCGCAATAAACTTCATTGTTGTAGTTAATTTGCAATTCGGATTTATATGCTCTAACATCTATTAACTGGTCTTTGCAAGAACTAGGACAGTGAACTAGGACATCTATTAACATCTATTATCTTTATATATATTTAAAGAACTGAGAAAATGAACAACCCAACAAACTACTAGAAATTATTTGGCAAGTGCATTACATGAGTCATTTTTTTCTCCAAACGGCAAATCCAGTTTGCATATATCCATGTTAGATATGGTCTCAGTCCTAGTAGAGTACTGTTCACCGAGTAGGGAAAAAAGAAGAAGATAAATGAACTAGCTCTACTAACCGATTTGGAAACAATAAGATAAATGAACTAGAGGAGGCAAATCATAAACCATGCTAGCATTTTCTTAATTATAAACCGAATCGCTTCCTGATTCGAGACCGGACAAGGGCCGCGACAAAAGCACCTCCTAAATGACCAGCACCTGACACATTGTCTCCTCCCTGAAAAAATATTTATTCCTTTTATATTTCCTTGATAAACTCGTCATGCAGAAAATCAGAGTATGCCATGACATGATACTCACCAATTTCTACATACATATAACAAATTTATTTGTGTTATTGCAAATTACAACCCCTTATAACTTACAAGAACCAAAATTAATTGGACCCAAGGTGAATTGCTGCTACCTTTCCTTATTATAGCCCAATGGAATACCTTCATAACAGATGCACAATTGAAACCATGCAAAAACACACAAGGACACATGGCCTAATAGTTCAATCTAGGCTTAGCAGCTCAACATAAATATGCTCATAGCAAACTTGAGGAACGTAAGTTTGTAATGCCAATGTCCCAAGGAAAGGACCACTTTTTCTAATTTTAACTATGTTTAAATGTTTCGAACTCTCAAAAAAGTCTTGATGTTATTTTACAATGACCTTTGCTATTATTCTTTTTTTTTCAAACTGAAAAGAGAAGTACAAAACAATACAGACTGTAAGACGTACCTTTAGTACCCTCCACAGATCAGCTGTTATGTACACGGCACCCTACAATTCAAAGATAGCCAGTGTTAGAAGAATCGTAATTTAGAAAAATTCCCATTGTTGTAACAGTAGCGTCAAGGTAAAACCTGTTAAACTATCCATAGAAGTAAAAGAAATTTGTATTATATTAAATGAGTTTGTCTTCAAATTTATGGTTGCAAGCAAAACTGCCAGGTCACTGCTCCAAAGTCCAAAGCATTAGAGAGCCAGAAACTCTACCTTAGCCAGCAGCAACTGAACCAACTCTGGTGATGCTTATTTTAGTGGCAAAAAAAAATAAGACATGCAAAGAAAGCTGCATACATGCACAAATACACACAAACAGAAACACAAACAAAGCCAAACCCATACAGACCCCTGAGAACCATACTTAGTACTTACCACTAAGCTACTGCACACGCATATGCAGACCATGCGGACCCATGCAGCCTGAATCTTTCTAGACAATCAAATAAGTGCACCACACACACACACACCAACTACTTTCAAATATGACCTTACCATTACCGCAGCAGGTACCGGAATGAGCATATCAAGTAGCACCCAGCTCTTAGGGAAAAGAAACACATACAGCATAACTATGGCATTTACTGCTGCACTTGCACCCTAGAAATTTTTTTAGAAAAAACTATTCATCAGATATAGTAAACCTACTTAAAAATTTAAATTCAGGTGTCAAATTCGAACTATAGTTAGACTAGTTTCTGTAACTTATGATCACATATGAACTTTCTTGTTAGGTAGCTGTTTCCTTATTCAGTTTGGCACACTTGTTGTTGTCACTTGTCAGTCAGTTAAATTGAGTATTATCATGACAATAATTTCTGGCAACACAAACTGAGGATACATCAAGTCTTAATTGTTGGCAAGTCAACTGAATTGCAAATTTCAGGCTGAGTTACCAGTTACCACTATTGAATTTGTAAATTCCAAAGTTAACGAGGACAAATTGTGAAAAATTTTAAATGCAAACATACCAGTGCATGAACTCCTGGTTTATCCACTCCTTGGTTACCCTGAGACAAGAAAAAAATGTAATATTATATAACTAACACTAGTTTGGTAGATTAAAAAAATACAAGGTGCAATTGTGCTCCTCTGAATTATTGAGAGACTTTTCATTTGCAACGAAAAGAAGTCTACAAAATTATTTTCAGGTAGGAAAGACTTCATTTGGTAGGAGAACATTTGGTAGGAAAAGGCTTCCGTGAGAATTCTTTTTCCAGGTAGGAAAGACTTCATTTGGTAGGAGACATATATAAGCTTTTGTTTCCTAATTTTTGAAGATGAAAACAAAATTCTGCAGCGAAAACTTAAGCCATTTAAAAATATTCCTATGGGCTTGTTCTGTCTTCATATTGCATAGACCGACATTGGGTCCAGTCATTCGATTCACGATAAAGGCTTTGTTATCTACTTAATTAATTTGATGAATTAATTATTGTTGAGGACAGTTTTGTTTGACTCACCGGTGATCAATAAAAAGCATGTTGCCCAGCCTACTATGTAGCCAGTTAAAGTATTAGTCTTGGTTTTACTAACTATATATGTAGCTTTAAAGTATTAGTCTTGGTTTTGTCAAATACCAAACTTGTGCAAAATTTTACACACAAAAAGACTGAGATTCGTCAAAATAGTACACATTTAATGATGGACAAATTGGAAAAGTTCTGTTCATGAGGCAAGATCAAAAGCTGTTCATTTTTCCTGTTTTAGTTCAAGAGATGAAGCTGCAAAGATTTGTCCAACCAAATCATGGCAAGGATAAAGACATGATATACTTATACATGTTAAATTTGGAGATTCCGGAAACGGATAGAAGGATGTTATTTATTTAATAATGACATTCACCACTCAATAATCCAAAGTATACTATTAAATTAGACACTTTAATAGATGTCCAATATCGTATTACTCAACTAGATAAGGGAGGGAAGACATTGAAAGTGAATTTATATTTCTTTTGACAAACCATATCAAAATTTAGTAAAACAAGAACAATAAACTAGGCATTGTATTGTTTATCATTTGAATAAGTTGTCACTTAAATTTGGCGATTTGATGACCATTCAATAGATCTTTATCATTGTTTAGAAAAGCTCCATAGAAAAATTGTTAGGATTTTAATGGATCATAAAAAGCTTGTCTAATCTTCTGAAACAGAACAAGCAGTAACAAGAAAAGACTTTCTTTTTCCGACAAATGAACATTATAATTTACTTTCTATTTACCTTCATAAAATTGTTTTTCCACAAAATTACTTTTTCAAAACTATCTCCAGAAGATCAGCACATCCTAAGCAAAAAGTATAAGAAAATATTTTTCATCGTAGGATGGATGGTATCTTATATTTGTTTTGGTGCAACCTGGTGCCATATTTTATTTTGGCATTAATAACTGAAATCCAAACCAAATATCAATCATTTAATTTGGCAATTCCCTATTATAAACAATGCTTTTAATTTGAGTAGAAATTACCTTATCAGAAGGAACTAGAAAGGCTTGCTCTACCAAGAAAAAAATAGAACCGACAAGGGCACCTCCTAAGTAAAGCTTTAGCAGGAATTTTGGCCCAAAAAGCACAGCAATCTGAACATTATAGAGTTTAAGATTTTTAGTATTATTTGATAATTTCATAATTTTAGGAAATATTTAGAAGTACAGCAAGAACCACGCAACCAATAAATTAAAGACCTCCCAGATTTACTCAAGTATTCATCAATAGTCAATCTTGTACTTTGTAATGTTACTGTGGAGTAACTGGAGTTTTTTTCAGAAACTCTGTAAGAGCTTGCAAATAATGGAGGCCAGTCTGGAACTCTAATTGTAAACAAGTCATTTTAGCTGAATAGGCACCAACAAGTGAATACAGATACTGGTACTGATAAAGGCAGAATACACTATGTTTATTCATGCAGACAGATCTCATGTAGCTTTTTTGACAACTGAAGATGACCACCAATTTTATTCAAAATAAGAATTTCAAACCCAGATTTTGTATCTAACAACTAATAGCATTTGAAGAAGAGCAGAGTAAAGGCGTACGCTTCGACCAAAAATGTAAAGACCTAACATGTTGTTGGTAATATGGCCGGGCCTTATATGACTGAAGGCACATGTGACTAATGTATGCAACCAACCATTCTTGAAGTTATCCAATGATATCTGTGCAATTATAAAAGAATTAGCATGTATAATCCGTCCAAGTGAAACTAACTAAAAATTAAGGACATATGTGAAATGTCCAAACCATAAAATGCTTAATCATGAAAGAAGGGTCCATGTTCCTCCATAGAATGAAAACTGCAACATTTGTTCCTACTAAGAACAGAATCACACCTTCAGGCGTCATTATCTGATCTGACCTACAAAACAGGGAACGTGTAACTGTAAAGGGGCAGAATATGTCCAATAATCACCCCTACAGAAGGTGTAAAACCCTTCAATTTTGCTAGTCTAATATTATTTTTGAAGAATGTGTCTGGAGCGTTTTATAATAAAACTACAACGTTAGAATAAGAAATAATGTTTGGGCTAGAATCTTTTTCTTATATTTTTTATTTCGTACTTTCATACTAATTTTAAAATTAATATTACACATTAGAAGTTAATCGATCTTGTCTTCTCACATCCGGAATAATAAAATCGGTTGGAAATTTGAATTAAGAAATCAATCTGACCGTGTTTGAATCACTCTTTGGTCTACATTATGAAGTTAGTTTCAGAAAAATCCTTAATCTTGCTTATCCAAAACTCACCCAAAAATTAAAACTATAAAATTACAAAATTTCAAATGTCGTGTTTTCAGCTGCTAAGTGCATTATAATTGTTTCAACCTGTCAGCAAATTTACTTCAGCAATCAAATATACACATACATTTTTTTCTATTTTTTTTAGAGATAAAACTTACTTAGATGATATCAGGTCAAAGTTAAAGTTGGTCGATAAATGTTAGGACCAACTATTTAATTTGAATAATTAAATGAATATGCTTTTCTGTTGTCCTCGTTGGGTCATCTTGCAACAAGTCGTAATTATCTAGTGTCTATATTCGCAACAATTCTGAAGCACATTGCTATGCCGCAAGTTTTAAAATACTTACAAGCATAATGCCTTTAAAAAGATAGGTACCAGAATCTACGCATGGAGCCAACAATCTGCTCGAGACCACCTTGGCTTCTCGGTGGCAGAGCATTTCTCGCTCGGGCTAATAACTGATGACCCGAGAACTTGTAGTTGTAAGTAGTAGAGAAGAAGAGGCGTCGGTGTGGTTTCAGCTGCCATGAAAAGAGGTGACTTTGAGAGAGAGGGTTTTGGTTTGTAGTAGGAAAAGAGAAGGGTTTTGGGTTGGGAGTGGTAGCGGGGTTTAACAGTTGGCGAAGGTTAGAGGCGAGAAGTCTACGTGTCATGTTTTTGCTGGTGCTTGACGGTACCGGACTTGAGTGATCGGTTGAAGTGGGAAGGAGGGGTAGCGTCACTTATAAGCAGAATGCCACAGAAAGGTGTGTACTTTCACTCATCTGAATTTCTAACCTAGGGCTAGGAAGAAGGAAGATGGTTATTTCCTCTCCAGTACCGAGGTAAAGAGAGAACATGAGGCACAGAAGAATACCCTTTGCCTTTGGCTTGCTTGCTCTTCATTTTCTAAGGACTGAGATTTGTACATTTCTCCGACCGTGATTTTTTTTTTTATATATAATAATGAGTGACAACATAATTTATAATTTAAATACTAAACATATTTAAAAATCTAAATTCTAATAATAATCAGCCTGCAGGTGGGCTGGCGTCGTCCTAAGAATGCCAATTTGGCAATTTCATTGGTGCGCCTGGCTTAGAGACTATTTTTACTCACATCATTATCCGACTGACGCTAGGAACTGGCGCTCTTATTAGAGTGAATCAAGCCTAAATCAGGGCGGATAAAGATCATCCCTAAGATTTATCATTCCCATCATCTCTTGAGAATAACAGTTATTAATGAGGATAATACTTCATTAATGACAGAAAACGCGTGAATCTCATCATCCCAGCGCTATTTATTCCCTCTGTCCCTCTATTTTTGTTTTTGAAAATCCAACGCTCTCATTTTCCGTCCTTCTGTTTTGCTCCCTTCAACAGTTATGATATTAACTTCAACAGTTACGATATTAATTTCAACAGTTATATATTAACTTCAACATTTACATACTAATTTCAACTGTTATAAATTAATTTCAACAGTTATATATTAACTTCAACATTTATATATATTAACGTCAACAGTTATATATATTAACTATAACAGTTAATGTATATAACTAGAACAATTGCAATATTAACTTCAACATTTATATATATTAACTAGAGCATTTAATATATATAACTATAACAGTTACATATATTAACTTCAACATTTATAAATATTAACTAGAACAGTTAGAAAATGGAACAACGCGTGCAGGGAATGTGGGATGATAGACAAAAATAAAAAACAAGTTAATTATGTTGGATTTCATCTCTTGGATTCTATCATCTTTGTCATCCCCTGGTCTTCTATTAATGAGGACGCTGGATAATTAATGAGGATTCCATGGATGATGGGGATGATGAGAATCATAGGATGATGGAAAACACAAATTGTTATTTGAAAAATTATGTTTGTTTTTTTTAAAAAAAATCACAAATTATTATTTGAAAAATTCACGGGTTGTTCGACTACGACAAAGGCTCAAACTTAGCATCCCGCATTGCGCGCTTAATTACTTTTAATTTGACATATGCTAATTATTGCTGGGTACAGTTTTGCTTGACTCATACATATGCTAGCTAGAAATTTCTGTTTTCCTGTTCTGGCATCTGCCTTCCCAATTTGACCGATTCCCTCCGCCAATCACCATCTGATATGTGCCTTGCACTAAAGTGGGTCTCAGTAAACATAAGTGGGTTTTTTTTCTTTTTTTTGACTATCATTAAACATAAGTGCTGATCGACTGGAGTGGGATGGTACGTAGGGATGCCTTTATGTAGTCTCGAATCATAAATGAGTCACCATAGGACGCTTTCAGAGTACGATGGATTACGTGTCGAGCAAAGACTTAGCAAAGCATTTTCACACATATTAAATAAATTTTTTTTTGAGCAGCAAAATATTGAGAGCTGTCCATAGTATGACACTATGACTGAAGACGGACTGATTGATCAAAACTCGTTCTTTTGTTAAGCCAACTTTTGAGGATATTTCTGAGAATTTCACTCAAATCTTTAATAATTTTTGTCATTAACAAAAGGTGCATCTGATTTACCTTTAAAAACGCCAAATTTTCTTTAAAAAGTTGAAATGCAAAGAAGGTTTAAATCGACAGTAAATTAGATGTTTCGCCTATTAAAACTTATTTTCTAAAAAAAAATTCCACCGAAAAACCTTCATACTGAAATTATCTATTGTATATTTATATGTACAGATTCAGAAGTCTTATATTTCTTAACTGAGTGATTTAATCTGTTAATTGAGCTAGTGAAATACTATGCTGTCCCTAATATATAAATTATAATTGTGAATGAGATACTTTCTATTTTAATAATGTCCTTATAAATTATTAACCATCAACGATGTCTTGAAATTAATGTGCATTCATGCACGGGTTTAGGATTTTGTAACAACGATCGATGTAGCTTGATAATCGTACCAACAATTTCTTAAAATCAATATAAATTAATAAAATAAAAAATTATAGACATATCACTAGTCATATAAATCATCATTCAATTTGAACGTCACTAAAAACTCCATCGATCGAATAGTCTTAATTCTTAAATATACACCGTAACAAAGTTCGAGTTATTTGACATTATTTTCTGAAGTATATGTTACATTTTCACTGTCGGACTTCAAAATTACGAGTTTTTTTTTTTAACTTACTACTGTCATGTTTATTTAGGCTGTGCCCAGTGGTATTTTTAATAAAAAAATATATTTCCTCAAAAATTTTAATAAGAAAAACGGAATTATTTTTTTTTAATAAGGAAAAAGTCCTAACGCGTTTATGGACACAGTTAATGCTCTGTGTCCTAACGCGGTCCATAAACGCGTTAGGACTATCTAACGTGGTCATTGACCGCGTTAATAAGAACAATTTTTTAACGCAAAGGAATACGATGAGTTTCTGTCTCAGCCGTGGCAGAATGGTAATTAATTTCAACTGACATGATTTTTCCAAAAGAGATCACGTGTGTAGCCGTGTAGGTGCACCAGCCCACTTTTAAGTTCTCTGATCTTCTGTATCTGGTCTTCTGTGTTTAAAAATATATTTGGAAGGAGACAAAAGTATGACAAATTATTATATCCACCACAAAATCTTGGCCATTCAGGTTATGAAGTTGACTTTGTCCACTTTAAACTCATTCTCATCTGACAACCCACCATGTCATGCTTTATTTTTTAGAATGTGTCTCTTTCTATAGTTTTGTTCATGCTACCATTCTTTAATATAGCATGAATGAAATTTACATAAAATATATATATAATCCCTGTACTAATATTGCATCCTTTTTACATAAACTAGTCTTTTTCTATCAATTCCAGCTAACCTCTACTAGTAAACTAAAAACAGAAACAAAGGAAAAATAGGAAAAACAACAGTGTCCAATAAAAAATAAAATACAGGAAACGTAAACAACTAATCCAACTACTGGGGTTTAGCTAGACCAAACGAAAAAACACTCAAAAAAGGTGGGGCCCACAATTTATGGTATACACGGAACCGACTAAGGAATGACTAAAAAATGATAAAAGCATGTGGGTCCCACAGCTTTTGGGAGCTCTGTTTATCCAATGGTGCAGTTCAGATACCCATATACAATGAGAAAGAGGTTTGATTGTAGAGTGCAGACTTGGAAGGCCCAAAGAAATTAAGTCGTAAATAATTTGCCGATTACGTAATTTTCCTCTCGCTAGTTTTGGAAAAATCCTGTCTGTTGAAATTAATTACCATTCCGCCACGGATGAGAAAGAAACTCGTCGTATTCGTTTGCGTTAAAAAATTGTTCTTATTAACGCGGTCAATGACCGCGTTAGATAGTCCTAACGCGTTTATGGGCCGCGTTAGGACACAGAACATTAATTGTGTCCATAAACGCGTTATGAATTTTTCCTTATTAAAAAAAAATAATTCCATTTTTCTTATTAAAATTTCTGAGGAAATATATTTTTTTATTAAAAATACCACCTGTGCCCACAACTTCCATATTAATGGAAAGAAAGGTGTAGGAAGGGAACGGCTGCCTAAGTTTTGTTACCTTTCAAATTGAGTAGGTCTTCAGAGTAAATTTTTCACAAAATTACTCTCTCACACATCCACTTCTCTTTCTTTCCATCTTTAATTCTTTGGTCTGGAGCAACTAAACACTTGGACATAGTAAAATTTTGAAATCTTTTCGAAGCCTTCCCTTCCTTAGTTCCTCTCCCTCCAAAACATTGTTCTGGAGCAGACCCTTAGTCTACTGTCAGCGGATGACAATCCTTCAACATCCATTTAAAGCCCAAGATAGAATATAACATCAGGCTTAATTTTATTTCGAAAAATATTAAAGAAAAGTCTTACTCAATAGTAAGTTATTAGTAATAAAATGGTATTTTAATAAGGATATAGTGACAATTAATTACTTACGATTTTAACAACGGTAAGAAATAAACATATAATTTCAAATCTGACACTCAGAATGTCATCTATACTTACACATCGTCGACATCGATCTCCATACATTCACCATGCATCAATGAAATTTAATTTAAATTTTTTGCATCAAGTAACTTAAAAGTTTGTAATAGTACGTATTTAACGATGAAATATCGAAACATATCCAAATAGCATAAAATTTGATACAACTGCATGAGACTTACAACATGTCTATACCTTTTCTTTTTTAAACTTATACTGAGACGTCGCGGACAATATTATGTTGGCCATTGTGGATGGATCTGTTAATTCCATAGGTGTCGTTTGGATGGGTTAGGAATAGGGTAGGTGAATGAATTATGGAAGAAGAGATAAGCTCAAGAGAATTTCTTTACTGAATCTCATGTTTTCTCTTACATCAAAATGAATGAAACAGACTACAGATATTTATAATAGTTGTGTGTCCCTTGGAACGGAGCACACTGCTAACTAACATTACACGCCTAACAGAAATTAGTTACACAGTTTAATTTGCATCCATTTCATCACTACTGGACTCCTCCATTTCTTCTGTTTTATCTGTTTCTACAGCCCCCCTCAAGCTGGACTGGTCTTCTACCACGTGCAGCTTGCTCCAGAGCATGTGAAATCGTGCTTTAGGTAGACTCTTGGTGAAAATGTCCCCTAATTGATCAGCCGAGCAAATGAATTGAATTACTATTTTCTTGTCAGCAACTTTCTCCCTGACAAAGTGAAAGTCCAGCTCTATATGCTTTGTTCTAGCATGAAAGATTGGATTAGCAGCTAGAAATGTTGCCCCTAAGTTGTCACACCACAAAGTTGATTTTTGTGAGGGTTTGAATCTTAGTTCATGTAGCAGGGAGTTCAGCCACAGTATCTCTCATGTTGCTGCTGCTAAGCTTCTGTACTCAGCTTCTGTGGATGATCTTGAGACAGTAGCTTGCTTTTTAGATGACCATGATATTAGATTTGGCCCTAAGAACACAGCAAAGCCAGTTGTTGATCTTCTGTCATCAGGACAGCCTGCCCAATCAGCATCACAGTATGCATGAAGGGCTAAGTTGGTTGCAGTTTTGAGTGTGAGTCCATGATACAGTGTACCTCTGATATATCTGAGAATACGTTTGACTAGTTGCCAGTGAGTGTCAGTAGGGCATGCCATGAATTGAGATGCTTTGTTGACAGCAAAGGTGAGGTATGGCCTTGTGATAGTAGCATATTGGAGGGCCCCAACAATTGATCTATATAGTTGAGGATTATCCATTGGAGTGCCAACATATTTTGACACTTGGACACCTGATTGCATTGGTGTCTGACAGGGTTTGGCTGTGTGCATTGCAGCTCTTTGTAGAATACTATTCAAGTATCTTGTCTGAGTCAGTAGCAATTCAGACTTCTGATATTTGACTTCAATACCCAGGAAATAGTTTAGTGGACCTAGGTTTTTGAGAGCAAATTGTTGGTTGAGAGTATTCATGAGGCCTTGCATGACATCATCATTGTTCCCTGTGATGATTATATCATCTACATACACCAAGACATAAATGATGGTTTTAGAGGAATGATGTATGAATAGGGAGTGATCTGACTGAGAAGAAGTGAACTGTTGAGTCAATAGAAATGACTTCAACTTGTGAAACCATGCCCTTGTGGCTTGTTTCAAGCCATATAGGGCTTTCTTGAGTTTGCAAACATACTGAGGGTATAGAGGGTCAGAGAACCCAGGAAGTTGTTCCATATAAACAGTTTCTTCTAAATCCCCATGCAAGAAGGCATTATTTACATCCAACTGATGCATTTGCTAGTTCTGAGACAATGCAATGGTCATAACAGTTCTGACTGTGGTTGGTTTGACCACAGGGCTAAATGTTTCATCATAATCTATGCCCTCATCTTGGTTATACCCCTTTGCAACTAGTCTGGCTTTGTGCCTTTCAACTGATCCATCTGATTTGTATTTGGTTTTGAATAACCACTTGGCACCAATGATGTGAGCATCTCTAGGTGGTGGTACTAGTACCCATGTTGAGTTTTGTGCAAGTGCATTGAGTTCATTTGCCATAGCCTGACGCCAGCAAGCTATTTTGGAGGCTTGAGTGTAGCTAGTTGGATCAGATTGAGAATTATGCTCTTGTGTAGTGGTGTACACTTGGTGATCTGGAAACTTCTTTGTTGGCAGTTTCTTAGTTTTGGTTCTGGTAAGCATTGGGTGAGTTGACTGTTTTGGTTGGACAGGTGCAATGTTGACAGGTTGATGTATTGGGGTGGAGGGAGTTGAAGTTGTGGGTGAACTCTCATTTTGTGTATTGTTTTGGTTGGTGGTGGGTTCAGTGTTACACTGATCTGTGGAGGGTGTCAGTTGACTGTTACTGACAGTATTGTGTGGAAGTATTGTCAGTATAGAACTATGTGAATTGATATTTGAGGAGTGGTCAGGGAAGGAAGTAGTGGGGGATTTGGTTGAGGTGTTATGAAAAGGTAGGGATTCCTCATCAAATGTGACATGTCTTGACACATAAATTTTGCCTGTTGAGGGAAGCAAGCAGTAATACCCTTTGTGTTGAGTTGAGTATCCCAGGAATATGCATTTATCAGACCTGGGCTGTAGTTTGTGCTGATTGTAGGGTCTCAGAAGAGGATAGCATGTACAACCCAAAACATGAAGGAGAGAATAGTCTGGTTGCTGTTGAAAAAGCTTCTGAAAGGGTGAAACATTATCTATTGCTGTGGAGGGTAGTCTATTTATAACATAGACAACACTTTCAAAGATGTAATCCCAGTATTGAAGAGGAATATCAGCATGGAACATGCTTGCAAGTGATAATTCCACGATTTGTTTGTGTTTCATTTCTACTAATCCATTTTGTTCAGGGGTATAGGGGCATGACAATTGAAATGTTATTTTCGGGAATTTCCTCATCAAGGGTTTGAATTCAGTCCCTCCATCTATTTGAAACCTCTTAATTTTGGTGGAGAAGAGATTTTCAACTCTTATTTTGAATTTTTCAAACATCACAACAACTTCTGATTTACAGCTACATGGATAGATCCAGCTAAATCTGGAGAAATCATCTGTAAACAAGACATAAAATCTGTTGCCTCTATCTGAGGCAAGAGGAGATGGGGCCCGCAAGTCTGAATGTATTAATTCCAGGGATTTTGAAGTACAATGTTTTGCAGGCACAAATGGTAATTTGTGTGCTTTTGCTTTATTACATCCAGAGCACAATGCAGTACAAGAATCAAATTTGGAGGCAATTATATTGCCCTTTCTTAATTTGTCTATTACAGAAAATGCACAGTGTGCTAATCTATAGTGCCACAATGTTCTTGAGACTACAGTGGCTTGAAAAACTTGATGGTGAGTAGAACTAGGCTTCAGTTGGTACAGGCCTCTATTCAAAATACCATGAAGAAGGATCTTGTTGCTTTCCTGATCCTTAATTAAACAATTATTGTGTGAGAACTCAACTATAACATTGTTATCTGAAATTAGTTGGGACACACTGAGCAAGTTTTTGGTGATATCAGGTACACAGAGAACATTTGATAGTTTTAGGGTTGTGGTGCCAGTAATTAATTTAGCAGTGCCTACATGAGTTATTGACAAACCTTGTCCATTTCCAATGTGTACTGCATCAGGGCCTGTGTATAGGTGGGATGAAGACAGGTTGTTGATATCTCCAGTGACATGTGTGGTTGCTCCTGAGTCAATGTACCAGTTGCTGCTTTCAGCTGATACTGGTACTGGTTCAGCTACCAGTGCTTGAGGAGCATACTGAGTTGTGGCATTGCTACTTGATGAACTGGAGGTGTTGACAGGTCCAGTGTACGTGATATCAAATCGATGATAGCACTCCAATGCAGTGTGGCCCCCACTTTGTGCAGATCTGGCATTGTGAGTCCTCCTGAGTGGTGCTGCGTTGTCTCCCTCGTCCTCTTCCTCGATTTCCACCTCTTCCTCTGTGAGAGATGGCAGTTTTCGGTCAGTCCCAGTCATGTCTTACCATCCCAACCAGCCTTTGGGGGCGGGGGAAAAACCAGGGATGGCAAGTTTTGTACTAGGAGTTAGCAAAAAGTGCATCTCCCCTATTAGGGGGTGGTGATATTTGAGACCTTGGCTGGCCATAGACCCGATCGGTTGGTTGAACGTCCCTGTCCAGACATAGTTTTCGGCCATGTAAATCATGGTCATATTTGGCCCTAGTCCCATTGTGTTGGTTTTTGTCCCATGATCAGTCCATAAGTCATTGTTGCATGACCAATGATAGTCAGAAATTGGGTAATTGATGGTTTAATTGAATGGTGGTAATGACCCGAAAAATGACCAATGTGTTGACTAAAGGGTGTTGCATGGCATGACGGTTATGGTTTCCTTGCATGAGCGATGGTTAGTCTAGCTGCCCAGTCATGGATCATGTACTTAGCATTATTTGGTAGCAGCATGTACTGGAGTTGTCCTGTGCATGTACCACTGGATCAGTCCAGTGACTGGAGCTGTCCAGTTGGACGAGTCCAACTTGCCCACTGACCAGCCTTGCTGTGTGTTGACACCTAGCTGCTTGGTAGGCTGGGGAAGCTGGGTTGGCTGACACCTAGTCCCCACCTCTTTACCTCAGTCCCTGGCCCAATTTTGTGGACTAATATGCCCTTCTCCCTGTTCAAATTCGAAATTGCTCTGTTTTGTAAACCACAGACCCTTAAAACTTACTTGAGAGGCGTTAGACAGTGAAAAATTGAGTGGGGAGCATAGCTGTTGAGTCGGGAAGGCTGAGAACAAGGTATAGTGCATAGTTTTGGCCCCGAACAACCTAAACCAGGCTGAACATTGTGCATGGTGGTGCATGTGTTGCATGATAGATGGTTTTCATGGCTTAACCAGACCATGGGATGATGATTTGGGTGCATAGCATAGTCTGGTGATGTACCTAAACTGACCACGTGCATGTTTGCACTCTAGGTCTGGTGTTGGATATGGTTGAATTGTGAACGGTGATGTTTACGGTGCTTGCACCACAAACCAGTCTTGGACTAGTGCTTGGCCTAGTGCCTTAGCCACAAAACTGAGTTAGTTGGATCGGTTGTATGCTTGTTTGTGACCTTAGTTGTGGGTTGCTTGAACCAGACTTTGAGCAAGAGAAGGCTGGTGACGAGAGCGGTGACGCAGGGACATCGCAGCAGTGAACGGGTTGGTTGGTAAACGATTTAAGGTGCGGATTCCACCTGGACCCTAAACTCTTGTTGTTATACTAAGCTTATAAACATTCTATACATGTTGCTTGATCATTGTGCATGACTGACATATAGCGGCATATAAGAATTGTTATATATGATAGTACATGACTTATACAGGATTGATTGCTATGGTAAGTGACTTGCATATTGACTGGTTTTCCTTGTTGTTGGTTGAACTGAATTGTATTATGACTGTGCTAATTGTGTGATGAATAACATTTGCATCTTTGGAAAGCGGAGTCGCGACCGTCTTTCCAAGGGCCGTGAGATAAGCGCTTATGTTCCGGGACTCGATACAGTTCCTTGAATGGGCTGTGAGGGGGTAAATGTTCTCAGCAATTGAGTACAATTTGGATGACTGGATGGTGTATGAATGGATTTGGCTGATTGGTAACCAGCCTTGCATATTGCATGACTAGTTAAGCAAATATTGCCAGCCTTGTATCCGTTGTGTATGTTGATCCTATTGTTATTATAACAGGCTGTGCACTGCATGATAATTGATTGGTTAAACGTTTTGTAACTGAATTTAACTTGCATTGCAAAGACTATTTTGATATAACTTGTGTGCGTTTAGTTCCGCAACATGAGTCTTTGGGTTCATGCGTGGCTGGAACTAAATACCGCACTAAGAAATTGTCATATTTCTTACCGCTCCATGTTTTCATGGGTTCCAGGTCGAAGCTGTGGGCAGGAGAGCTTGGAGAAGTAAGCCTTGTAATTATAAACCATGTTTTGTTACTTGTGGGCTGCTGTAAGCTTTTGTTGTAAATTTGTGAGTATGTAAATGGTCGAGTAAGACCTGTTATGACTGATGCTTGTGGGGTTTTGCTTGGGAAAATATTACAACTGTGGCAATGGGTTTATATATTTCGTTGGATGCTTTTATTTACAGGAGAAACTCTGTCAAAATTTTCCCAACTTATTCACTTGACAAGCATTAACCTCAATTTGGCTAAGTTTTGTGATTTGTTGGCTTGCTGCTGAGTATACTAAAGCATGGTTTATAGCCTTGGGACTTGACTGTAGGCCTGGCAGTGTGTGCGAAGCGCACATCTGTGGCCGAAATCTGTCATGCCGCCGCTGCGGGGTGTGACAGGTTTTAAAGTGGTATCAGAGCATGGTATGACCCAACCAGACTTGGATAGGATGTCTGAGTGGGGTAGGTCTAAGGGCCGTGGCTGTTTGTTTGGTTTTCTTTTGTTACAAGGCTGCTTGTGTTCACGGGTTTTGAGTTGTTGACAGGTTGCAATGGATCGTGGAGTTGGGCAAGGATCGGGGGCACGTGAACGTGAACCCATCAACCGTGCTGATGCTGAGGGCTTGGAGCCTAATCCAGATGAGCGTATACCCGCTGAAACGGTGCGGAGGCAAGCCGCGATGGATGCAAGGTTACTTTCAGCATATGAGCAGGGACGTTACTTGACTCATGAGCTAGGGCATGTTCCGACTGGCCCGACCGCACCATTGAATGAAGCTGATGAGTTTAGGCGGTTGCTGGATGCATTTGGTCGCTTGGGACCGCCAAAATTTGATGGCACAGGCGGCTATCAGGCGGCTGAGGAATGGCTGGAGAGTATAAACCATAAGTTTCACTTATGTCGCGCGCCTGATGCAAGTAAGGTTGATCTGGCCACACAATACTTGGAGAACTCGGCCAGATTTTGGTGGAAAACTGCTAGGCGAAGTTACACTGGTGAGCAATTGAGAATATCATGGGATTGGTTTGAGCAAGTTTTTACAAGAAGGTATTTGAGTGCTGCCCAAAAGGAAAAGTTGAGGCAACAATTTCTAACTCTTACTCAAGAAGGGATAACTGTGGGGCAGTATAATGATATGTTTGTTGAGTTGTCTCGTTATGCACCGGATGTGACCGGTAGTGAGTATTTGTATCGCAGACAGTACTTGAATGGGTTGGATCCAAACATTGCAACATCGCTAGATGCTGTTGGTGAGATTGAAGTGCAAGAACTAATGGACCGTGCTGAGAAAATGGAAGGGCAGGGGAAAAGAAAAAGCACTTGGGGGCAAGGGCAAGCCAGAAATGTGAAACCCAAGTTTGTAAAGCCGGTGCCATACAACAAACCGGTTGCAACTGTTAAGGGAACTCAATCATCTGCACCTGCACAAGTTAAAACTGGTGGGGGTACTCAAAGGGCATGGTGTCGTACATGTAATAGCCCACATCCAGAATCACAATGTCGTATTGCTAGGAATACTTGTTATAATTGTGGCGGTACCGGGCATTGGAAGAATGAGTGCCCAAAATTACAGCAAGGAATGGCTAGGGGAAGTCCCGCTTTTGCAGCAGCGGGTAGGGGGCGTGGTAACCCAACATGGCAAGGCGGCAGAATGGGTGGTCGTGTGGCTGTTCATGCAGTGGAAATGGTTGAAGAAATAGATGAGGCAGAGCAAGAAACAGATCCAAATTCAACTGCACCTGCTGAACTTATGACAGGTAATTTGTTTATCTCGGGTCAGAAGGCTTATGTGTTGTTTGATACGGGGTGTAGTCATTCGGTTGCGGCGAGAGATTTCGTCGAGAGTTGCGGCTGGCCGACTAAGTTGCAAGAGAGGGTTCTTAATGTTCAAACTCCACTTGGTCACTTTAAGGATGTGCTGCAAGGTTGTAAGGGATTGAAAGTGTTGGTAAATGGAAGAGAGTTGGAAGCGGACATGTTGGTCTTAGACATAGCCGGGTATGATGTGCTGCTCGGTTTGGATTGGCTAACTCGACACAATGCAGTGATAGATTGTGCAAAGCGACTGGTCCGTTTTCAAGCGGGCGGTCCAGCTCCTTGTGTGTATAGATGTAAGGCTGTGAGTGATCCAACAATAATCATTTCAGCGGTAGAAGCGTGTAACCTGGTTCAGGCCGGGTGTGATGCATACTTGGCTGCAGTAAATTGTGAGGCAGTGGGAGAGAAACCTGACATTGCTACTATTTCTGTGGTAAATGAGTTTAAAGATGTGTTCCCGGATGAGATAGCGGGGGTGCCACCAGATAGAGAAGTGGAATTCGGCATTGAGTTGCTGCCGGGTACCACTCCTATATCTAAAGCTCCATATCGGATGGCACCAGCGGAGATGAAGGAATTAAAGGCGCAGTTGGAAGAGTTGCTGGCTAAAGGATTTATTAGACCCAGTACATCGCCATGGGGTGCACCTGTGCTCTTTGTAAGAAAGAAAGATGGCTCTTTGCGACTGTGTATTGATTATCGTGAGTTGAATAAGGTAACGGTGAAGAACCGCTATCCTTTGCCACGTATTGATGATCTTTTTGATCAACTGCAAGGGTCCTCAGTGTACTCTAAGATTGACTTGAGAACGGGGTATCATCAACTCAAGATACGGCCTAGTGATGTAGAGAAAACAGCGTTCCGTACAAGGTATGGACACTATGAATTTTTGGTTATGCCGTTTGGCTTAACGAATGCACCAGCTGCATTCATGGATTTGATGAATAGAGTGTTTCGGGAATATCTGGATGCTTTTGTGGTGGTCTTTATTGATGATATATTGATCTACTCCCGATCAGTTGAAGAGCACGCTAAACATCTTAGAATTGTGTTGAATCGGCTGAGGGATCGTGAGTTATATGGGAAATTTTCTAAGTGTGAATTCTGGTTGGAGAAAGTAGCATTTCTAGGCCATGTAATTTCTGGTGAAGGTGTGGCTGTGGATCCATCCAAAGTACAAGCAGTGACTGAATGGAGTCAACCAAAATCGGTGAAAGAGGTGAGAAGTTTCTTGGGTTTGGCGGGTTATTATAGACGATTTGTGGCGGGTTTTTCTCAAATTGCCAAGCCACTGACGGAATTGTTGCACAAAGATGTGAAGTTTGTATGGGATGAAAGGCAAGAGAAAAGTTTTCAAGAGTTAAAGGGTCGGCTTGTGACAGCGCCGGTTCTTGCGATGCCAGTTTCGGGCCAAGATTATATTGTGTACACTGATGCATCTAAGTTGGGTTTGGGGTGTGTATTGATGCAAGAAAAGCATGTAATAGCCTATGGATCAAGGCAGTTGAGGCCACATGAGCAGAACTACCCGACCCATGACTTAGAGTTGGCGGCGGTGATCTTTGCACTTAAGACTTGGAGGCATTACCTGTATGGGGCTAAGTGTAAGATTTATACCGACCATCAGAGTTTGAAATATATTTTCACACAAAAAGAACTGAACTTGAGGCAAAGAAGATGGCTAGAACTCATGAAGGATTATGATCTAGAGATATTATATCATGCTGGTAAGGCAAACTTGGTGGCTGATGCATTGAGTAGGAAGAGTAGAATGAATGCGGTGACTTTGATCACAAAAGAACCTAAGTTGCTGGAAGAGATGAGGCGCATGGAGTTATGGGTAGGAGTGTCACAGGAGCTCGGCCAACTTACATTGGCTCGGGTCCAAACTGTAAGCGCTGCATCCCCTTTGCTAGTGACGGTAATGTTGGCTGCCATGGTAATGGAACCTGACTTACATGAGAAAATGCAGGCGGCACAAGCAGTGGATGATAATTGTAAGAAGTTCAAAGAAAGGGCGATAGTTGAAGAAAATAGCCCATTTCGGGTTGATGGTAGCGGTGTGCTGCGGTTTAAGAACCGTATTTGTGTGCCAAATGATGCAAAGATTAAAGAGTTGATATTATCTGAAGGGCATGACTCGGGTTATGCTTTGCACCCTGGTGAAGTGAAGATGTATCAAGACATAAAGAAATATTTTTGGTGGCCAGGTATGAAGAAAGAAGTAACTCGGTTTGTGGAAAAGTGTATAATTTGCCAACAAGTAAAGGCAGACCGTAAGAAAAGTGCAGGGCTGTTGCAACCATTAAAGAGACCCAAGAGTAAGTTTGAATCGATTACAATGGATTTTGTATCTGGATTTCCGAGGACAAGGGGGAAGATTGATGCGGTATGGGTTATAGTTGATCGACTGACTAAGGTAGCCCGCTTTATTCCTATACGGGCCGATATTGGAAGCAAGGAATTGGCTGAATTGTTTCTCAAAAATTTCTGTAAGTATCATGGTTGCCCACAGGAGATTATTTCAGATAGAGATGGCCGATTTATCTCACATTTTTGGAAGAGTTTTCAAGAGGCGATGGGTACAAAATTGAAGTTCAGTTCAGCACATCATCCACAAACTGATGGACAGTCAGAAAGGACTATACAAACTCTAGAAGACATGTTGAGGGCTTGTGCATTGAGTTTTGGTGGTTCATGGGCCGATCATTTACACTTGGCTGAGTTGGCTTACAACAACAGCTATCATTCCAGCATAGGAATGCCACCGTATGAAGCATTGTATGGGGAACCATGTCGTACCCCGTTATGGTGGCAACCCAGGGGCAATTTTGTGCCCACTGGACCGGAGTTAGTGGCTGAAAGCACAGATAAAACAAAGGCAGTCTTAAGTAAGCTGAAAGCAGCGCAAGACCGACAGAAGCGGTATGCTGATGTGCATAGGCGACCAATAGAATACAAGAAAGGTGAGGAAGTATGGCTGAAGGTCTCCCCTATGCGTAGAGTGCACAGATTTGGTGTGACTGGAAAGTTAAGTCCACGGTATGTTGGCCCTTTTCTTGTGTTGGACAGAATTGGAGAGGTGGCCTATAAGTTGAAGTTGCCGGATGATCTGAATCATATTCATCCAATCTTTCATGTATCACAGCTGAGACGGTATGTAGGCGATCCTTTACATAAATTGGATTACTCTCAGCTGCTCCTTGGGGACAATTTAAGCTATGAAGAGGCACCCATGAGAATTCTGGATGTAAGGGAACAGCGGTTGAGAACCAAGGTTGTTAGGCTTGTGCTTGTTCAGTGGGGGCATCACTCAGAAAAAGAAGCAACGTGGGAACTTGAGCGTACGATTAGAGAGCGTTATCCTGAGTTGTTTGTGGGTTCAGGTACAAGTTTCGTTCAGAGGACTGAACGTGTTTTTAAGAGGGGAGGAATGTGAGAGATGGCAGTTTTCGGTCAGTCCCAGTCATGTCTTACCATCCCAACCAGCCTTTGGGGGCGGGGGAAAAACCAGGGGTGGCAAGTTTTGTACTAGGAGTTAGCAAAAAGTGCATCTCCCCTATTAGGGGGTGGTGATATTTGAGACCTTGGCTGGCCATAGACCCGATCGGTTGGTTGAACGTCCCTGTCCAGACATAGTTTTCGGCCATGTAAATCATGGTCATATTTGGCCCTAGTCCCATTGTGTTGGTTTTTGTCCCATGATCAGTCCATAAGTCATTGTTGCATGACCAATGATAGTCAGAAATTGGGTAATTGATGGTTTAATTGAATGGTGGTAATGACCCGAAAAATGACCAATGTGTTGACTAAAGGGTGTTGCATGGCATGACGGTTATGGTTTCCTTGCATGAGCGATGGTTAGTCTAGCTGCCCAGTCATGGATCATGTACTTAGCATTATTTGGTAGCAGCATGTACTGGAGTTGTCCTGTGCATGTACCACTGGATCAGTCCAGTGACTGGAGCTGTCCAGTTGGACGAGTCCAACTTGCCCACTGACCAGCCTTGCTGTGTGTTGACACCTAGCTGCTTGGTAGGCTGGGGAAGCTGGGTTGGCTGACACCTAGTCCCCACCTCTTTACCTCAGTCCCTGGCCCAATTTTGTGGACTAATATGCCCTTCTCCCTGTTCAAATTCGAAATTGCTCTGTTTTGTAAACCACAGACCCTTAAAACTTACTTGAGAGGCGTTAGACAGTGAAAAATTGAGTGGGGAGCATAGCTGTTGAGTCGGGAAGGCTGAGAACAAGGTATAGTGCATAGTTTTGGCCCCGAACAACCTAAACCAGGCTGAACATTGTGCATGGTGGTGCATGTGTTGCATGATAGATGGTTTTCATGGCTTAACCAGACCATGGGATGATGATTTGGGTGCATAGCATAGTCTGGTGATGTACCTAAACTGACCACGTGCATGTTTGCACTCTAGGTCTGGTGTTGGATATGGTTGAATTGTGAACGGTGATGTTTACGGTGCTTGCACCACAAACCAGTCTTGGACTAGTGCTTGGCCTAGTGCCTTAGCCACAAAACTGAGTTAGTTGGATCGGTTGTATGCTTGTTTGTGACCTTAGTTGTGGGTTGCTTGAACCAGACTTTGAGCAAGAGAAGGCTGGTGACGAGAGCGGTGACGCAGGGACATCGCAGCAGTGAACGGGTTGGTTGGTAAACGATTTAAGGTGCGGATTCCACCTGGACCCTAAACTCTTGTTGTTATACTAAGCTTATAAACATTCTATACATGTTGCTTGATCATTGTGCATGACTGACATATAGCGGCATATAAGAATTGTTATATATGATAGTACATGACTTATACAGGATTGATTGCTATGGTAAGTGACTTGCATATTGACTGGTTTTCCTTGTTGTTGGTTGAACTGAATTGTATTATGACTGTGCTAATTGTGTGATGAATAACATTTGCATCTTTGGAAAGCGGAGTCGCGACCGTCTTTCCAAGGGCCGTGAGATAAGCGCTTATGTTCCGGGACTCGATACAGTTCCTTGAATGGGCTGTGAGGGGGTAAATGTTCTCAGCAATTGAGTACAATTTGGATGACTGGATGGTGTATGAATGGATTTGGCTGATTGGTAACCAGCCTTGCATATTGCATGACTAGTTAAGCAAATATTGCCAGCCTTCTATCCGTTGTGTATGTTGATCCTATTGTTATTATAACAGGCTGTGCACTGCATGATAATTGATTGGTTAAACGTTTTGTAACTGAATTTAACTTGCATTGCAAAGACTATTTTGATATAACTTGTGTGCGTTTAGTTCCGCAACATGAGTCTTTGGGTTCATGCGTGGCTGGAACTAAATACCGCACTAAGAAATTGTCATATTTCTTACCGCTCCATGTTTTCATGGGTTCCAGGTCGAAGCTGTGGGCAGGAGAGCTTGGAGAAGTAAGCCTTGTAATTATAAACCATGTTTTGTTACTTGTGGGCTGCTGTAAGCTTTTGTTGTAAATTTGTGAGTATGTAAATGGTCGAGTAAGACCTGTTATGACTGATGCTTGTGGGGTTTTGCTTGGGAAAATATTACAACTGTGGCAATGGGTTTATATATTTCGTTGGATGCTTTTATTTACAGGAGAAACTCTGTCAAAATTTTCCCAACTTATTCACTTGACAAGCATTAACCTCAGTTTGGCTAAGTTTTGTGATTTGTTGGCTTGCTGCTGAGTATACTAAAGCATGGTTTATAGCCTTGGGACTTGACTGTAGGCCTGGCAGTGTGTGCGAAGCGCACATCTGTGGCCGAAATCTGTCATGCCGCCGCTGCGGGGTGTGACATCCTCTGCCTCTGTAGCCATTCCTTCCTCTGCCCCTGCCAGATTGTGCAATGAAGGCAGTTGAATCAGTTGTACCAGTACCAGATTGCTGCTGATTACTGGTAAGGTTGACTGAATGAAGAGAGGTGGTTCTGAGAGATGTCAATGTTCTCGCTTCTTGTGCCAATAGGAGACTGGTGAATTCAGGCATAGTAGGCATCGATTCCCTCATGGATAATGCCGTAACAAAGGTTTCAAACTGAGTGCCAAGGCCTTGAAGAGCATACATGACCAGCTCATGATCTGAGATGGCTGATCCAATGCTCCTTAATCGATCTGCTAAGGCTTGGATTTGTTGCAAGAAATGAGAGCAAGTGGAGTTGCCTCTTTTTGCAGTTTGCAATTGCAGTTTCAGATCTAAGATTTTTGCCACCGATTGAGAGTTGTACAGTTGATTGAGGTATTGCCATAATTCAGCACTGGTTTGACAGTTTATGACTTGAGCCAGCACTGGTTGAGAGAGAGAGGTGAATAGCCATGCTAATAGTAGCTGATCTTGCTGAATCCAGATCTCAAATTCAGGATTGGTAATTGTGACATTGTCACCATTGGCGATTGTTGAAGCTGGAGGAGAGTGAGATCCATCAATGTATGACAGTAAGCCATGGCCTCTCAGCACTGGTACAATCTGAGATAGCCATAATAGATAGTTGTCATGGCTGAGAGCTGTGTGAATCTGATGAGAGATGTTCATCGGAGCTGGCGCACGGAGAGCGGAAGCAATCGAGGTTGTAGTCGAAGATGCCATTGTTGACATTTCGAACACTAGATTGGATCGAGAAGCGTTTGCTTCTATGCGGAATCTGATACCATGAATGAATTATGGAAGAAGAGATAAGCTCAAGAGAATTTCTTTATTGAATCTCATGTTTTCTCTTACATCAAAATGAATGAAACAGACTACAGATATTTATAATAGTTGTGTGTCCCTTGGAACGGAGCACACTGCTAACTAACATTACACGCCTAACAGAAATTAGTTACATAGTTTAATTTGCATCCATTTCATCACTACTGGACTCCTCCATTTCTTCCGTTTTATCTGTTTCTACAGTAGGAATAGTATAAATTTAGGGAAAAACACTATTCACAGGAATTGTGGGAATTGGCTATTCCGGGAATTGGAAATGTTATTTGGATGGTGAGTTTAGGAATAACGTTGGGAAGTGTGAAAAGTAGAGAGAAAAGTGTTATTGGGAAGAGTGTTATTGAAAATTGTGTTAGGAATGGAATTGGCTATTTCAAAACCGTTTGGATGAAAAATTAGGGAATGGAATTGCCAATTCCGGGAATTGGCCAATTCTCATGCATCCCAAACGACACCTAAGTTATTCAAATATTACTCAAGAGTTAAATTTAATTTAATCAAAATTTGTGGTATCAGCACTGTTTTTTGTTTTGTTGATTTAGCTTGAACTTTTGTGATGTTCTTCTTTTATTACATTGTAATGAGAAGTGGTGGGGTTATCCCACTTATTTCAAAAAAAAATTTAATCAAAATTTAAATAAAAGATTAAATCTACCAATAACAGTTATATGAGATTCTTAATTTTTTAGTTAGATAATTCTTTAGAATTTGCAATTAGATAGATATTTAATGACTCGTTATTTTTCAGGCCTATGCAATTTAGACCGTCGATCAACTTTAAGACCAGAAACGGACGGTTGGATGCAGCAAGTAAATCGCGCACGAGAGATGCGCTATTGTTTCGGCGATACACTCGTGCGCGATTTACTTGCTGTTCATTGCATCCGGGTCTCATTCCTTTCCTTCCACAAATCTCGCGAACCCTCTCTCCGATGGCAGCCTCCTCGTCCCGATCTCTCCTCCAATCGCTCAAGAAGATCTTCAAGAAACCCTGGGAGATCACAGGCCCCTGCGCATCTCCCGAGTACCGCGACGCGTTGCCTCTCGCCACGGAGTACCGCCTCCACTGCCCCGCCACCACCGCCGCCAAGGCGATCGTGCCCACCTCCGATCCCGAGACGGTCTATGACATCAAGTACTTCCCCCGCGATTGCCGGCACAACCGCCCCCCCGTGAAGCGCACGGTGCTCAAGAAGGCTGATGTGGAGCAGCTCATGGCGGAGAAGACCCAGTTCCAGTTCCCCCCGGTGTATCTCACCAGGAAGGTTGAGGAGGATTACAACGCCTGCGGAGGTGGATACCAGAAGTGAGGTGAGGTTGTTGGTTTTTTTTTGTCTTGATTTGGTTTAAGTATAGAGGGTTTAGGGTTGTTGGTTGGATTGATTTGATAGTTGGTTTTGATCAGCGGTAAGTTGGGGGGTTTGGGAGGATTTTATGGTTTCTGTAAGGTACTACCAATGAGTCGATTGTTGATGATTATAGGAGCTAAATTTGGTCTGATTTAGAACGGTTTTTGTGGTTGCAGTGGTTGTTTTGAGCTTATTTGGATAGGTATTAAGAATATATAGGATCTCTTAATCCTAATCAACTAGCTGCTGCATTATCTAAGAAGGGCTTTTATGGTCTCATAGGTTGTTATGAGGATATTTGGATAGGTAAAATGAATATAGATGATCCTGTGATTGTAATTTGCTAGATGCTACATTATCTGGGTATATGGTAAAATCTGTTTGCATTACTTCTTGTGTTTCCTGAGCCCTTCATCTCAAGTCATGATTGACCGGGTTGTTTCCACCTACTTTTTAAAGATTGATGATGCTTAGAAATATACTTTGAGTTGTAAGTTAGCTGGTGGTGTAAACTACTATTTTAGAAAAAAAGAAGTAATAAGGTGTTAGAAAAGTAATAAGCTTGTCCAGTTGTATCTATATTTACTCTTATCTTTGTTGCAATTTTGCCTTCTTGAAACTAGTACCCAGTATGTTAAGAAACTTCAATTGACAACAAAAGATCTTCAAATTAACCTACAGTTGAATATAGTTTTGCAACAGTGGATTTACAATTACTATTTAATTAAGCTTCAGCTTTTTTACATCCTCAATTTGTTCTCATTTCTTGTGAGAAAAGCAGAATGAAACTCCTAAATGTTACTGGTGTAGTTTGTACTGAGGACTGTCACGACCAAACTAAAATCATATTGAAACTGACATGGATTACTGTTTTTTCTCTAAGTCTGAATTTTATCAGCCCATTCTGATGTGAATTTCTAGGTGATTTATATTTCTTCTGTTGGTTGGAACTTTTCTTTTCTCTAAGTCTGAATTTTGTCAGCCCATTCTGATGTGAATTTCTAGGTGATTTATATTTCTTCTGTTGGTTGGAACTTGGAATCTTTTTGTCATACCCATCTATAGGTGCAAATTGGTGTTTGTTATAATAGAATCTGTTTTCTTCTTTGAATATATATAACTATATAAAAAAGTCTTTTTTTTAATTTATGTTTTTTTTGGCTGTATCAGGTTTTAGCTGGTTGCAGTTCAAAATCGACATACCAGTGCAGCTCTTCTCTTTCGTAGTCTATCAAGGGTTGTTTTTCAAATAAACCTCATCTTTTATGCTTTAACATACTTTTGTTACTTGCTGTTCATCATGTCAGCATTGTGAAATAATATTTGTATTTTAAAGCAATTAATTGCAAGCATTTTCATGTGTTGCTGTCTGATTCAATGACAAAATATTTCTTTTGATTCTCCATGTGATTATAACCTAATTTCTCTTACTCTTTACTAGAATTAGATTTTAATGTCTATTTTACATGGACATTGGAGATGGTAAATTGGTCAGTAGACCAAGCTGGGCTATATCTGCTTGCTGTGGATTAATTTATTATATATTTTTTAGTATGATTGTTAGAGTGTAACTGGTATATTAGAGAACTCTCTTAAGCCGCCAGATCAGTGTCCTGCTAAAAGTATTGGTGACTTTAAAAGATTAAATTGTGTCCTATATGTGTACATCTGATTGAAACGAAAATGTTGCCATTTACAAGATGTTTAAATTCTTTTGATGATAACCAATTTTCACCACTTCGTTTGAATTTTATGAACACTATGACTAATGTTGTGATGCATGTCAATCTGGTCAATTAGAGCAGTAAGATTCATCAGGTATGTCATGTATTGTGGGGGAAGACAGTGCTCCATCATATGCAGGGCAGCACCAGCTGTCGGGTGGTATGAGAGAATCTAGACTACAGGTGTTATGGTACTTGTACTTATTGACACTTAAATTGAAAAGGGAACATTTTCAAACTTTCAATTTGTGATTTAAAACTGATGCAATCTTTTCAAAAGTGTTATATACTATAATGTAATCTGTAACATTTAAGTCGTCTGGTGCAGCGTCCATTTTGGTTCTTGCTTTTTGCTCTTAATAAATGATCTTTATAACGTATCCATGAGTTATAATTTGTGCTGCAGAAAAGGGTCTGGCAAATGCGTAGTCTGAGAATCTTATACAAGTATATTTAGCTGTGCCTTGTGATATTTTAATGGTTGCTTGCACTATGAGGAACAATAGGAATTAAAAAGCAGTACTAGCACCAGAGGCCACATAATCTGCACTGGTCCATGCCCAATTTCAAAATAAATTTCACTTGTAACCAAATTAACACAAACCAAACCCAAAGTATGCCATTTAGTTTAGAACAATGCAACCGTGTCTCCATTTCTACTAATGGAGATTCTCACATAGTTGGAGCAAAGTGCTGAATTACTCTTTTTTGTTGAGTAGGTGGCGCATATGTTGTTAATGGTAATGGATTGCTACAATTTGTAATTTCTGTTTCATATTAATAAAACTCACATTCTTTCAAAAATAAAAAGGTGCATTTGCAGTGAGAATGGATCTTCCATTTGTGAATCTGTGATGATTTTAATTGTCCAAGTTTGTGTCGAGGCCTATAAATGGCGGTAATCTTGTCTATGAATCTATATGCAAACAGGATTTGTAATGGGCCGGATCTAACTGTTCATTGTTTTGGACTCACTATTGAAGAAAAAGAATTGGCGTAACTTTGCCGTGGGAGATGACATTGACAGTTTGACACCACTGAAGTAGATATACAGTGGGAGATGATATTGACACCACAATTCTCTATCACTCATTACTACTTTGAATCTTTCGTTTGATAGACAATTTTATCCTTTTTGTAATTCTTTCGTCGAGTAACTAATTCTCTTTAGCGTCCTAAATTTTCGTTGGAAAAAAAAAATCTGAACGACACCTCTTGCTCAATTTTATAACGTTAGATCATTTTAGTATTTTGATGTGGATAATACCATTCAATTGGCTGAAAAGAAAGTAGTAGCTGAATTATACATACTATAATAGCATCCGGTCAATGTTAAAGTTAAAAGGGAATAAAATAATACTTGCTTGCAAAAATATTGGTAATAATACTTGTAATTTTAGAAATCTGAAGAATGATGTGCTTAAATTCACTTTTTTGACGAAATGATATTTTATATGAACAGAGTAACATAGAGGCTCTAGGGAGTTTCAAAGTTCACAATGTTAGTTTTACTTTTCCTATTTTGAGGCCATGTAACTATACTTCTCTACTAATGATATCTGTCTATTGGCCGTTTACAAAATAATAATAATAAGATACTACATTGTTACTAGAGAGACAAATACAATTATACAAGAGCACTGTATACTCTATTTTGTACTAATAGTAGCATGCAATAATAAGTCGTTAGGGATAATTTTTATCATGTATTTAATTTGGAGCACGCTGTTTTAAACAGTTTGGAAATATCGCATTAACAACTTTAGCCTATATATACAGCAAGCTGCTAGAGTGGTAGGATCTAACTAATTGATGTACCACGCGTCAATTTCTCTGTTTAGCGGTAGTTTTTTTTTTTTTTTTTTGAAACATTAATAGCCCGTAGGCTTTTGCATTTAATAAAACAAGTCTTACACAGTTATAATAGTTTCCCAAACTAGTAGCCTAATGAACGCATGTCAACATAGCATACACACACAAAATACAGGCATTCCGTTTAGCGGTAGTTTGTGGGAATGTAGGGCGACATCAACAGGAAATAGAAAGGGAAAAGACATTCGATATAGAATCCCAAAATTATCCTGGCAGCCCATTGTTTATGGTGCAACCGCTCTGCCCCTTTCTGTTTTTCTTGTCCCATTGTCCCATTTTTTAGGCTCTGGAGTTGGGAATGGATTTCGGTCGTCTTTCACTCTAAATTAAATATAAATATTGATGTGCTTATAATGGTCTCACTGTAAATTTCGACCGTTCAACTAGTTAATTGAGATTCACGCTAATAAGAATCTAGATGAACTAAAACAGTTCAGAATTCAGATCTTATGGTAAAGTGATTCCAATGTAAGAGAGAATTGTGATTCTTAGGAATCAAGTCTAGGTATGGTCACTTTCGAAAGTGAATTTATGGCACCATAATTTTATGATACTGATGTATACACAAAAAAAAGGGTAATCCACCAACTATATCACATCAGGAACACTATTAACTGTGTAATTAATTTCTGTCATCTTTATTTTGATTGGATAAGTCATGCATATATCATACATATTTTTTCTAATTTAAAAATAGATATTGTTTGTTAGGCTAAGTTGCAAGACAACTCCTACTGCGATATTATTTTATTGTATTTCGTTTCCATATATAAATTACTGTGCGGTTAATCGTAAAGTTTATATTTTCTTATGTCTTTAGTATTTCAAAAGATATAGTTATTATGTCCAATATTTTGAACATAATTTTTTTTTCAGAAACTGTCTCATTTTAAAAAAATATTTTCAATAAGTACTTCTTTTAGACGAAATTGGGAGAACAAACTACTTTAGCAATTGGTCATTTTTTGTTTTTGTGTAGACACGAGATAAAAAGCCCCAATAAAGGATTTCTTTTGGCATAGATGTTAGGACTTTTAATTGTATCAAATTGTTCTTTATTTTTTTATAAAATAATTTCAGGTTAGTCTCTCAATTTTGTTTCTCAAAACTTAAATTTTTTTCTTCATCTGTTTTTTTAATTTTTTTCTAATGGTAACTTTCTTTTTTACTGTTACCTCTTAAGCAACACCAGGAGGTGCACTTTGGTCATTGAAATCCGGGGCACCCAAAATAAGAGCAGCAAGGACACTGTGGCCTTTAAATAAGAAAATGAATGCACTTGCCAGCTACTGCCTCAAAGGTACCACCTCTTTCTCACCTATATATGCTTTGAACATGATCACTCTCTCCCACTCCTCCTTTCTATGGACCGAACTAGTATAGGGTACATATTATCTTTTGAGACCTAGATAAGATTATCATGCTGCTAGCTGCAACGAAAAGCAAAGAAAGGTACATTCTTGGCTCATTTCAGAACAGCACAGCATTCCGTGGCATTTTCATGCTTGCTAGACAGCTACAAATCTTATGTGGCAGTGGTAGACCATCACATGCTGTGATTTGTCATAACAATCTCGTGCATACTCATGTTTTTAGAAAATTCGTTGGTCTGAACTTCTTAAAAATATCTTTTTTTTTTTTAATAATGTTATGTTTTTGAGATATTTGTATAATATGCATGCATTGATGCATTTTTTTTATAATTTTTTATAAGCATTCCATAAAATTTATGGGCACAAAAAAAATTTTATTTATCTGTAAGGCATAATTCATAACTCCCAAATGATAAAAATTGGATATAACCCCCTCTAATCTTTGTCAATTGGATATGACCCCTTGTAATCTTCAAAATTGGATATAACCCTCTCTAATCTTAGTATCATAGGATATAACCCCTTTTGTTTAATTTTGATTATATTTGAAATAAAAAAAATTATTTTCTACATAAAAGGACAAAAATACCCTTACTTATACTGACCCGTCTTCTACCAAATAATCTTTCCTCTTCCACCCGTGTATTTGTTTCAAGCTTACATTATTTCTTTCTCGTTTCCACTTTCAATGTCTGTTTATGTGCTTCTTATGCTTTTGTCGAACACTTCTGAACAATTTCTTCTCTCCTGTCCAATAGCCAGTGCTACATTTATGCAACTTCTTAATCAATCGGCTAAAAGACAATCTTTTAATACAACCTTAATTTATCAATTCGAGAATTGCTTTAGGCTATTACAAGACAAAGGAACCAACAAAAAAGACACTCTCGCCACATATTTGATGCTTCGCGAACAAAAAAAAAAATTAGAAAAAGCTTAATATATTTGCTTAGATAAAGGATTGCACTTGTAAAATTAGCAAAAGCTTAATATATCTGCTCAAATAAAGATTGCACTTTTACGAGTTTAGTCTCCACCCTGGAATTTGATTTTGGTATTCACATCACTCACGTTATGATTACATCATGAGAAATGGAAAGAAATAATGTAAGTTTGAAAAAATACACGGGTGGAAGAGGAAAGATTATTTGGTAGAAGACGGGTCAGTACAAGTAAGGATACTTTTGTCCTTTTATGTAGAAAATAATTTTTTTAATTTCAAATATAATCAAAATTAAACAAAAGGAGTTATATCCTATGATACTAAGATTAGAGGGGGTTATATCTAATTTTGAAGATTACAAGGGGTCATATCCAATTGACAAAGATTAGAGGGGGTTATATCCAATTTTCCCTTGTTGAAAATACTTGAAGGAATAGAATCTGATGTAAAATTTTTGAAAGAATAATATGTAAACGATGGACTACAGTGGAGTGGGTATAGAGAATTAGGAAGAGGAGGAGGGCATCTTGATTGGGGGTCTGGTCCTCTATCCAAGGGGGTACGGACAACGCTTTCTCATTTACCGTGGCAGATCAAGATTATTGCGTTTTTTTTCATCATTTGTTAGGCCCACCAAAATGTGAGAATATTCTAGCTATCTTATTTTTTCCTATCGATCTCGAAATATATAAAAAAAAAGGAGTGAGATAGAGCCAGAGAAGTTTGGAATGTTCATGATGTGCATTTTTAGTATTTGAAATAGGTAACTTTTTTTTTAAAAAAAAAAAAAATTAACACGGAATACTAGTATAAATCATAAGATCAAAATATAAGATATCAATGATTAAAATAGATAAAAATTCTAAGGTATTGATTGAAAAGTTAATTGACTTGTAAGGAAACACAGAATATTTTAAAATATTATGCACATTTTTGTGAAGAAGATCAAAATCTATGACCTAACCATCATCTGAATTTTGAATTTTGCAATATTATTGGTGAAAGAAATTGGATTTTTTTTTTGATAAAAAAATAATTGTAACTTTAATTAAACTTCTGCTGAAATTTAATTTAATTTAGGCAAGCAGAAAACTACAGAAATAACATATATATGTTGTAAAAAAAGGTCGACATGCATGAAACTGTGCCTGCCAATGTATTGATAGAACTATAGAAGAATTCTTATGCTTTTTTTGGAAAACTGTAAAATAACTATCAGTGTAGCCATATTATTAATCGGTGATAGATGAATGCATGTAAATTCAAGAAGCTTTTGGACACGAGTCTATGAATAGAGATTAATGATACAACATATAAATAGAGAATATATAGCTTCTCGAAGTACGTACATATATATGAATATAATTAAGTGAGAACTAGTTCTTTCACCTCCATGATCCCACACTCAATCTAAACTACATAAATTGCAGCAGTTCATTCCGTGAGATTTTGGTAGCTATTTCATGTTGCACTAGGTGCATATATCAGATTAAATAGGGGCTTCCCTCCACTCAGAATACGAATCAGTGTTGTATTGAATATCATCATATATAACAAGTGTAAGATATGAACATCACACTATATATATTATATACTATAATAGAATATATTCAACGTACAGTACATAGATTCCAAATTATTTAAACAATATTTTAATTATATGTATAAGAATAATTTAAGAAAGATTGCTTTAACATATTCCATGATTCCGGTTCTCATAGCCCGTACATGTGTAAAGTTTTATTGGATGTCTCCTAAGAGACCCTACGTTATATGTATGTACAGTGAGGTGACTTAAAAACCCAGAAATCAGTATAAAGCAAATAACTGGTCGATCTGTTCTAGCAAAAAGTGTGGCACATGCGGGGTCCCAAGAAATTTTAAATTTTGTGAGTCCTAACATGTTATTTTGTACCGTGGATTTTTCCTAAGTCCAAATTTTGTAAAAGCATATCTTCCTTGAATTCTTTGCAGTTCATCTTTTGGCAGTTATTCTTTTTCTTGCTTTTCTTATTTTTGTCCCCTAACTGTGCAGCTATATATATACAGATATACAATGGTACTATGGTAGATTGTAGCAAGTCTCTCCGTGTTGTGGTCCAAACCCTAGGTTATAGATGCCTTAAAAGAGTCTATGCACTCACATTGGTCCCAAACCTAAGCAACGCGCGCGCGCGCACACACACTATAGCCTCTAGATTTCATTTTCTTAACCTAGAAATATGGGCTTGACAAAGGCTGTTCAATTTGAGGTCTAGCTCAGACACCCATAAGCATGTCATTTTCATTTAAACCAATTGAGTTTACTCTTTCAAACTTGCAGCAGCACTTACTTAATTGTGACAAGTTTGTATTTGAAACAAGAATTCCAGAATTTGTGGCAGGTGCTAACGAAGAAACCTAGTATATAGCTAGTTAGACGAGCATATACACATCGCGCGCTCATACTCATATATAGCTTCAATTTCTTTTATATAAATGAGCTTTCATCTGGGAAAAATAGAAAGTGATATCTCAAGTTTTCCCACATAATGCTTACGTTAGGGAAAAAAAAATGTAGAACTCTAACAGTTGGCATAATATTTATCAAAACAAAAAAAATCTACAAAACTATGTTGTTTATAGTTTGAACTCGAGGTAAGTCTAGCATCGAATTCTGCACGTTTTAAAATGTTTCTCACGATATAAAGTATTGGTAAAATTTAATGTTGATATTTAAATTGTTCAATGAATTTATAATTCAAATTATATTATAATTTATTTTTCTAAAAATAAATTGGAGGTCAAGCCTCTCAACTTATTTATAAATTTAAATTAAATATTATAAAGAATCTCAACCGGATTTAGAACCTGTGATTTTTTACTTAACATAGTTCTTAGTTATATCAAATTAATATCCAAATTATTCAAATTTTATATAGTGTTCAATTAACACTGGCACAGCATATATAACATGAAAACACGAAGAACTGTGAAGTTGAAGCTATATATGAATTTCCTAGACAAGCAAGATGTGACACCATCACCAACTGTTGATTTTACATTTATGACCCTACAAATTTCCGGGGGCCCAACTTGATATTTTTCCATACACACTTGCATTGTTCAATTTCTACTTGTGGTAGATTAGAATCCAGCATAACATGCCTTTTACTCTCAAATATGAAAATATTCTTCACAGCTTGTTCATTTGACGGCTACATATACCAATAATAGAATATTCCGAGGTCGATATAAAAGACAGATTTGCCCCTCTTAATGGTAATATATACATCGCAAAAGTGACACGAGTAATTGCTTTAATGGACTATTCATCCGATGGCTTGATGAAGCACCACTAGTATCTTTACTGAGTTCTGATCTATACGAATGTAAAGACTAATTTGCCCCTGAAATGTTACTATATCACTTTTGCGTATTACTGTAAAAAGGTCAGACGATTGATGTCTACTTTGTCCTCCTGATAGACACAAAACAGTCACCACAAACTCCTCATAGTGCTTTCAGTGCTTCTTTTCTCCTTTTTAGGGTTTGGGCAGATTTCGAATCTTTTGCTTTCTGTAGCTTGATCTCTAATCTATTCGTGGAGGCTTGTTGAGAATAAGGAAGAACAAAGCAATTGCTTCAAACTAAGCTCTATAAGTTCACCAGGTTGAGGTTAGTGTGTGTTAATTAACTAGTAATCATTCATGCTTTATTTCTCTTATTCAAGATTAATTCTAGCCCTGTTTCTTGATGTTATGACGGACCTTCATAGAATACTCATAAATCTACTTCACTAAAGCTTGCACCATGTGATCTTCTATTTTCCCAACTCAATTGCATGCTTAAATTTTAAACATTTATCACTTGCATACACGAGATTGGTTAATAAAGTTTTGTCTTTTGAAACTACACATATAACTCATAATCATATCCTTAGGATTTGTCTGTATTATAAAATTCGTTTTGATTTTCGAAAATTACTTGTAGCTTATAACTATATATCCCCATGATTCATCTGTATTATTTTCATTTGTTGGGAGAAAGTCTCTCCAAAACTAAAATCCCAATGATTGCAGTTTAGTTTCTCAGTTGCAGTGATAATAATATAGCCAAATCTCATTTAATTTGAACTTTATTATAAACTATCCGTAGTATGTATAATATGACAGATCAATTTCAAACAAGCTGATCACCAGAAAGTGTTTTGTTTTCTCTTTTTGCATATGTACATCTTTAATACCCAGTCTTCGTCTTTTTTTAAGTCAAATAATTCCAAGAGACTTATCTACTGTTCCATTGCATGATGACAATTTTTACATCATTTAGTGGGAAGTGGCAATTTGTTTATGCATCTCCTTGTTTGATTTGATTTAACGATTACAAATTTGAGTACATGTTGTACGTGCAAATGCATATGATAATTCTTACAGACTGTTTTAAGATAAAAAATACTTAACACTCACTTATTGAATTAGTATTACTTTAAATATCGCGTCATGAACACAGTACGCGCGGGTAGTTACATAGTACTTTAAGTTGGTTAAATATTAAAACATGCTAAAGTAGCTTTGAATAGTTCTGTTTCTTTTGGTCCTTTCGTATCTTGGTACATAATATTATATGTTGATATCTAATTAAATCAAAGGATAAAAAATGAACGGTAAAAGTCCTCTAACTTAAAGAAAGAATAATTTAATTCAAAGGCATTCTAGGATGCATAAAAAATAATAAATTTCAGTTGCTTGTCTTTTGTAATCAGACAACAGGAATGGCAACCTAATTAACGAATTAAGATGATTAAAGAGGCAGGAGATAATGATCCAATCTCAAGTAGGGGGCGCACCCTGAATAGCACCGCTGTGACAAGTCTTCGGCAATGGACTGGCTTAAAGGACCCGAGAATCGTACGTGTGTCACGAGCATTTGGTGGGAAGGATCGCCATAGTAAGGTGCGTACAGTTAGGGGTCTAAGAGATAGGCGTGTCAGACTCTCTGTACCGACTGCAATCCAATTGTATGATCTTCAAGATAGGTTGGGTCTAAACCAACCAAGCAAGGTTGTTGATTGGTTGCTAAATGCTGCTCAACATGAAATTGACAAGTTACCGCCGTTACAATTTCCGTCTGAACATTTACTTACAGGTGATAATATGTCAATTGAAGCTAGTTCACCGCACGATCTAACTAGTCGATCTCTATCATTATTTTCAAACAAGGAACATTTTGGGGATAGTATTGGCAATTTGGTGCCTAATTCAAGCTTGATGGGTAATTTGGTGTCAAATGCTTCTCAAATGGAGACTCAAAATCAGACAAACCAATCAATGCTTACACTGGCAGCGGCCGGATCTCAACTATTGTTTTATCCAACAATATCTCAGTTACATAGCAATGCGAATACTGGATTTGATACAAAAGAGCTCGGTGGTTATTCCATAGGAAGCTTTGGTAATATGCACAATCTTACTCTGAGCTCTTTGAGGAGCTTTCACCACCCGAATGATCAATAGAGTGGATTTTTACAAGATATTGATTCCCAATATTTAAAAGTGTATTAATAATAGAACTATTGTTGGCGCCTTTTTAGATAGAAATTGTGTCGAGATGTCGTTAAGCTAGATAAGTGGCTTAAGCAATTTATAATAATAGAAAATGTATTAGCTAAGTAAGTAGTATACTATTTGTGTGATAAATGGGAAGTTTCTCATGTATTTCATATCCGGTTGTTTTTACTTTTTTTTTTTTGTGTTTTATTGATATATAAGAACTGATGATTTGATTGCGTGTAATTGTTGCAATTTATAAGTATCCATTTGTATATATATATATATACTGGTAGCCCGTTTAAATTTTCATTTATTATTTTGGAGCAATTAAAAGTTCATTGGTAGGTTAATATATGTCTGTTAGGATGCAATCATACCAACACTAAAACACCGTATTCCATCAGAACTTCACAGTTAAACGTGTTTGGGCAAGAGTAGTACTAGGATGAGTGACCTGATGGGAAGTCCTTGTGTTGCATTCTTTTTAAAAATAATAAAGTCGTCCCTTCGCTCTTTCGAAAAAAAAAAGCAAACTGAAAAAACTCATTTTCTTCCTTAAACCCTTTTCCACTTCTTCCCTCCCCTCTTCTCAAGTGCAGCTAGTAAAAGGCAGTGAGATCTGTTGATTCGGCCACGTCGGGTTGTGCATATTGGAGACGTGATTTGGCTGCTGAGGGTGCGCAGTTGGGGTGTCGGACGCCTGTCAAGGGCGAAGAGCTGAGATTTGCGGGATCATCGTGGATGCGCAGCCGATGTGTGGTGCGACCTTATGGGTGCACAGTCGAGGTGCGCTGCAACCATGTGGGTGCACAGTCGAGGTATGGTGCTGGATAGATGTCGTGGATGCGCAGCTGAGATGTAGTGCGGTTGTGAAGTATGCACTAGAGGTATGGTGTGAGGCGGTCGTCGTGGTTGTGCGATCAAGGTGCCGTTCCAGTCTGATTTTTTGTTGGCGCAACAGCGGGTAGTGGAACTCTACTTCAAATCTGGATTGAGCCTTAATGTAGTCGATGCGGTGAGACCAGAAGCATTATTATTCCTTGTTTCCGTTTATGGCTTTTCGATGGTGTTGTATTGCGGTTCTGTGTCGAGCTCAGTTTGTAGGCACTTAGTAGGTTCTAGATTGGATTTGGTTGAGTTGTCATTAGTGTGATACCGATACATTAGGTACAGACATTGTTAGAAGTTTATACCGTTTATTTGTTGTGACGTACCAGTTTTGATACTGGTATTTGTTTTCAGCTTTTATTGTTACGTAAAATTTTGTTTTTTTAATAATGGAAAACTATCAGCGATTGCTGACCCTAAAAAAAAAAAATACTATATATGTCTGTTCGAATTTTTTCTTCTTTTCGAGGGCATTTACTTTTTATAATTTCATGGTATATATTATGATTTTGAAAATTAATATAACCATCCTACACAATTACGGAGGACAATATCCCAATAATTAATATAATTTCATGGTATATATTATGATTTTGAGAATTGTAGTACGTCTAGAAAAATGCTCCAAGTAATAGGTTAATTACTATTGATGTAGTTTTAATTTACTTAGGTTAACTGTCTATTTAGAAATTGTTTAAATAGTCAATGAAAAAAGAAAAAACAGATATTCAACATTGTTCCCTTCCCTGTAAGACCTGGGATATAACACTAGATTATGCGCATTCAACTGCAATATAGTAGTTTTAAAAATTAAAAAATATAAAAAGTCCCAGACGCATGCAGTGATGCACCTCACCGATCGTTAAAGACATTATTATTTCAAAAGGTTACATTAATTTTGGCTTATTTTTTTAAAGATAAATTAGTAGTCAAGCCTTCCAATTTATTTTTAAATTGAATTTTTATGAAAAATCTCCAATCAGATTTCGAACCTGCGAGCTTTCACTTAAGATGTATTGCTCTAATTTTGGCTTATCTTGTTTTCTACTATTGGCTTATATATCCTGAGCAGAATGGCTTATCTTGTTGTGGCCTGGTCGCCATTTTAATTTGATGAAGAATGTACATAACTTGTTTTTGTTTTCCATGATAATCTACAATACATTAAAAAAATTAAGTTTCAGAAAGTTTTAATTAGAACATATTATTTGGAAACCATAGTTGATAACAAATGGCGTATCTCTATACATATAAAATGCGAAAGTTGAAAAACTAATTATTGGGAAAAATGTCGTTCCTTTTTCTCATAAAAAATATGCGTATCTTGTTTTTAACTATGGTTGGATCTGCGCATCTTCGTATATACGTGTATCCTTAGTTGCCTACAGACATTCTTATTATGACAAAAAAAAATAATAATATATATTCTTGTTCTGGCAATACACATTCTTATGATCTGATATGCGTACAGTTTAAACATTTAAAAAAATCACCCTTTCTCAAACTTATTTTTTTGTGTTTTCTTTCTTTGGTGTGTGCAATGCACTCAAACTTAGTCACACTAGAGGGGATAATCGAGCTTCGCTCGATATTTGACATAGTAATAAAAAATAATTATGTTATCATTTAATAAATGTTGATTGTAATAAAGTTGTTATGTTTGTAATTAATTTAAAGTGTAATAACAGGTAGGGAGAAATAATAAATTATATCTCCATATGTTAAAATATTTTATACTAACGACATAATTTTTGTGAAGTAATTTGACAGTAAGAGAGGAATGCGATGGAAAAATATTAGAAACAGAAAAATTAAATTCGAGCTAAAATAAAGAACTAATGAGACGTACAATTGGTGATACCATAAAAATTGAAAATATAAATATAAATTTGTATAGAAAATATTAATTGTCAAACTTGTCGGCAACATGATCGTATTCATCATCAGCATAATAACCTTCGTCATCAATATGGAATTCAGCAAATATGTACTATTATCACGGATGAATGGTGGAATTGGGTACCTAAAAAAAATTGAAGGGAAAGAATTGTGAAGATACCTAAAATTTCAAAAAACACGGTAGTAAAAAAAGCAAGATTTATCTCATCATGAAAAAAATAACAATTAGTAGTTTGCTTAGGCATTTGAATTACTTTTCTTGACTTAAGTTTCTAAATTATCACAAATAAAATTATTGTTCCATCATTTCTCATAGAAGCAACTAAGAGAGAGAGGTTGAAATAAATTATGTGATAAAAATGACACAGTATAATCAAAATGGATCTCAATAATGCAACATAAAGGGAACACAGCTCTAAGCAACACATATTACAATACAATAAGTAACACATAAAAAATTAACATACATCTAAAGGAACGGACCAGATTAAGTCGGAGTAGAAAAATCAAAGGTCTTGATGGAGTGTCGCACTAATACTAACTAAAACAGAGATCGACACCCACACATCTTTATTTATATTATTTGATGGCGGAGTTATTTATTGTCAGAAACTAGCAAGCGAGAAGTCTTTTTTTTTTAATGAATAGCGATCATAAGTCATTGTGTGTGTTACTGTGTTCACTTTTCTGAGCAAAAAAGAAAATTGGCGGTTTTCTTTATGTCGTGGTCCTTGTTTAAAATGTTATTAGATCCGCATATAGGCCTGACTTGCTCGGTGTCAAACATGGCATGCATGGATAAGTAAGTATTCAACAGTACTGACTATACTGGACTCTTCTTTCTCCATGTGCTAGTATCTTTAATCACTGGCACAGTAGCACTATGGTCCCCGGCCTGCAAGTCAGAAAAATTTCGCTGAATTCTATTAAGTATTAACCCAATCAAATATAATTTCATGCTTCAAATAGATCTATCACCTCCCACAACATGTCGAAACATTCGGGCATATTTTCCTTTAAATATCAAAATGAAATTCATTATCGTCACGATTATTTTTTCGGTAGTAATGGCATGACTAGTCACCGCTTCCCCCCACGCAGAAAGATAAAAATTACAATCCCATGATATTCGCGATGATAATTCACATTCACGGGTAACTACACTATCATGCCGATAGCAAGACAATGCCATAATTCTAGTAGAAATACTCATTTAACTACGAAAATACGGTGGGGCTGAAATGAACGAAGATGATGTGGATAATACTTGCATGCAACTATCATCATTCCACTAAATGGATTCGAATGAGGATAAAGATAATCAAGATGATGATGATAATAATGATCATAATGACAATAATAATAACAACAACGATGATAATAATAATAATAAGCCTTAGATCTACGCCGAAATCTCCTCTCTTCGAAACCAATCTCAGACTCAGTGGATCGTTTGTCCCTTCTATTTCCTTGTCAAGTCTATCACGTATCCTCCTCCCAAGTTAAGTTGATCCAAGCACAATTCCCCAATTCTTATGGAAATTAGATGTATATTTAATCAGAATTTAATTTAATTTGATCCAAGCACAACCTGACCTTGCTCATTATGTGTCGAAAAAAGCACTAATCCAACATCCAAGTTAAGTTGTAACTTTCATTTTAGGTTGTACTTTTGATTTCTCAACAATATATAACTCAGATCATACGGGTTAGGATTTTTCAAGCTTCAGATTGATTACCAATCTGAATTGACGTCTATCTAAAACCAGAAGTAATCAGAGCCCAACTTAATCCAATTCAAATACAACCCTACTTGCCAAATTTACCAAGTCTAGGAGAGTATTATATATACTCTTCAACTAATTTGAAGAGGGATAATCACATTTTCAACTGGAGTCTCAATAGTGGTGAAATAAAGGCGTCTTCTCTCTCTACTCTTCTCCTCTCTTCACTCTTCCTTCCTCCCTTTTTAAGAGTACCCTTAGTGGAAAAGGGCACTCTTCCAATTTTGCCCCAAGAAGCTTGCCAATTATTCCATCTTAATTAACGGTCACCCTACAATTCTCATATTTGACTCTTTGTGGAAAATGGATCAGAACAAAATGAGTCATAGATGAGGCAGGAATGGACAAAGAATTCAATCAGGTTTTACTTTTGTGTGTTGTACTGCAATCTAGAGCAAAGAAAGAATTCCACTTTCATAAGAATTGCTTTTTTTTTTTTGTTTGACAAAAAAATACAATGATTTTCCATTTCCTTCTCTTAAAAGCATCGCTCCTTGAATAAGCAATATAAGTACACATTCCTATGCTAACAATTACCTAATAAGACAAATCATGGCTCCTCATATGATGAGATCATGCCAGAAATCTTCCTTAATAAAGCATCCGCACTCTTTACATCCTTCACTGGAGAGGTCCATTCCTGGTACCAGTGCAAGCTGCCGGTGAAATCAGTAAATAAGCCATCAACCCTTATTTTATGTATCCAGTATGCATACTCTGCATATGGGTCTTGATGGAAGTCAAAATGTAAAAATTGATTCTCGTTTCTATATGTATACGGGTGCACCTGCAGATAACAACTATGAACCATCAGATTATATAATATATGTATTTTCTTCTAATTCAAATCCATCTGTTCTTATAGAAGATACGGCTCTTTTTTGCATGAAAGACCTGATATTAAATAAATTACGAAAGAAGTACAATACCACAGGAATGAAAAATAGGAATGAATGGCACTCAGTGTTTCTCTCTATGCAACAATAACACAATGCAGCCATAATTTTTTCATTATGTGCAATCGATATGGCACAATTGTTAGTGTGATGGCAAAGGTCCATCCACTTTAAGTTTTGATAACTCTGCCGTAATGTAATAAGCTCTTTTTATTAATAAAAACAAATTAGGAGATAGAATCAAATCTCAATATCTGCTTCAATGGCCCTATATTACAAGTCATCAAAAAACTTGTACTAAGTTGCACATATGAGAATTTTTTAGCTTGATTTTACAAGATTTTCTCCATACTGGATGTCATTTCCAAAAGATTTTCTTGTTTGTGAGTTTGTGCATATTTTGCTTCCCAGTTGCTTTTTTTGTTGTCAGCAATTAATGCAAATAAGTCAAAATTAGCATCCTCTAGCAATTTTTTAAATTCATAATCTTGACAATCACCAATAATGAGTTCGAATAAGATATCCAATACTGTAAACAGAAAGTTGTTCATGTTTAGCCATTCATCAATATATAGAACCTTTTCAAAGGCTCAATTTTAATGACCATTGCCGTAACTTCCAATTAAACATTTATAAAGAGATTTTTTTTTTCTGGAAAATGTAGTCAAGATTGTCATGTCATTCTGTTGTCATGGGTTTCCATTACAATAAGTACCTGGAGATTGTGAGCATGAGCTCTTGCAACAAGATCAGTCGGGGTTGTTAAATAATTATTCACAACTGGAACAATAGTATCCTTCCATGGCCCAATTCCAACTACATAACTGCTAATAAACTGTAGATAGCTGTCTGAAGTAATTTCCCAGTATGACTACAAAAAATAAGATACAACAACCAATCAACTACACAGTAACGGAGTAAAGAAAATAATTTTAGCTGCCAAGGCAGGCATCACCAGAGCATCAGCAACCTATTCCCAAGATAACTTTTTCTGACTCTAAAATATTCTTCTGACTTAGTATAAGGTTTAGTAATTGTAGCATTATACTGTTGTCTCAATGCTTTGAAATGAAAAAGTGCCATATATGGGGCCATGTGGCCACAGATGCTAAGTGTTCATAATTAACAGAATTTTTCCAAAATGAAAGGGAAAATACCTGATTGGTGTCTTGGGTTGGTACCGTGACATCGTCAATTAACAGAATTTTCGGAGAGTGTGTCAGGTTAGATATGTAGATGAGAGAGGTCGGTGCAAATGATTGTATAAATAAAGGTTGCTTCAGCCAATTTCGCGACATGTATGAGCCTTTGTACCCGTATTTTTTCAGGGTTTCCACAAATATGTCCTCAAATCGCTTCCCATTGGCCCACTTGACCTGCCGAGAGTATACTTAATTGTGATGTGTTTTGTACCATGAGCTGGTTAACTCAAATGGTTTCAAAAAAATGTTCGTCTTCTGAAATATCTTTATAAAACAAAAATTTATATAAAAACACAGTATTCTGAAAGTAAAAGCTGGTTTATCCTGTTATCAGTTCCATACTGGTCTGGTAACGGTATCATAGAAAGTTTGAGAGAGGAGCCATCAAAATGTACTTAGAGAGGAGAAAGGAGTTTTATATTTAATAAGATTTTGTCTAGTTGCTGTATTAGCATAATTAGTAATATAATGAATTGAGTCAGAAGCAACTTACATGCTGATTAATAAAAACTGGGTTTTTGATCTCAGGATATATACCAACAGTTCTCTTGGCATCTAATCCGATAGAGATGAACTCTTCAAATGTGATAATGGAAAACTTCCCTGTGATGGAAAACAGTATCATACTATCATATATTCTCATATGTTTTCCTTTCTGTTATTCTTAGATTAATTGAAGGCTAGAAAATGTAACTTACAATTGTACTGCTGATCTCTGAAAGGATACCGTTGCTTTACTCTTAATGATTTAAGCTCTTCAATTGTGAAGTCAACTGTATTTAAACAATAAATAAGTAATATATAAACACTAAAATGCAGAATCTTACATCATTTTAACAATTGTACATGCATTACCTACAAAATATCCAGTGATATTTTGACCTTGGACTTCATAAGTTCTTTTACGATTTGCAAATTTTGTGTAATTTCCAACGTCTGTTGTATCATCTAGGATCACATCATGAAAGCATATAAGTACCCCATCCTTGCTTGATAATATATCCGTTTCTATGAAGTCAGCTCCCTCTTCAATTGCCCTCTATGTGAGAATTGAAAACGAAAACATGTATTAAACAATTACCTAGTCATACCAAAAAACAAATTAGAAACCTAATAATCAACGATGTGACAAGACAAGTGTGCAATTAACAATCTAATAATTAAAGGATGTGATGAGAAAAAAAAAATTAGAAAGCATAATACCAAGTAAGCAGCCGTTGTTTCTTCAGGAATTTCGCCATTTGAACCTCGATGGGCTATATTATAAGGCCGAAAAGTTTGCAGGGGCTGTTTTGCATGATTATATGATTGACTTGACAGCGGGTGATATGACCTAGCTCCTCTTACTCCCGTTGAAAATAACTGAATAAATAAAATTACATATACAATATACCCTGCATTACATATGAAATAAGATAGGTTTGTATTAGAAACTACCAACATTAACGAATGAATCTCAAGGTATTGTATTCTAAATCTCCCTCTTAAAATGTATTACATATTGATCACTTCTGAAAGAGGAATGGTCTTTCTATCCAATAATAAAAGCTAAAATCTAGCTAATTAATCACAGTCAGAATTGGGTTCACTTATTTCTAAAGGCTACCCAAGCAGAAACCAAACTAAAGGGGACTGTTGTCTTTTTTAACCTTTTACACTAATTTGGGACCTATTACCTGGATAGCAATTGTGTAATGCAAAGTATGGAAATAGTAATTTGAATCAGATTATCCAAGTACCAAATTTCTAATTCCAACAAAACCATGCTGCAAATTCGATGCATTTTGATTTAAATCAACTCTTAAGCGCACGAGCGCCCACATTTAAATCAAAAACGCTAAATATAGGCAAAAGGGAGAGAGAAATAAGAAAAAAAAAATTTTTCTCACAGCGTGAAGAAGCCATTGCTGATCTCTTGCTCCTTTCCTATAGTCTTCTTTCGCTTTCAACCTTAGCCTTTATAATTTTATCTTATGTAATAATTCTTCATATTTTTAATTCTGTTTAAGAGAATAAGAATATTCCGCGGGAACCCGTTTAATGTTTCTATAATGGAATGCGGATCGTTAATGTTAGACTGTTAGCGTTGTTTACGCTTTTTTGTTCTCTTCAAGGAAGAGGAGCTTTTACTAGAACGGGTTGATCAGAAGAGTAAACGACCCGCAACATTGGGCAGGTGATTCCTTTTTTTTTTTAATAAACTTTTCAGGGACGCAACTTTCCTTATTATCTAAACATCTCATAATTCATTTTTTTTCTATTTTATCATATATAAAATCCCAATTAATCACCTATTTTTCTTTTACTTGTCAGTAAATAAATTTTCTACTTATTTTGTGCAACTTAATTAGATGTCTCATATTTATAAAATAAATAAATGATTTGACCAACTTTTCACAAAAAAAAATTGAAAATGTAGAAGCATCAGCTAGTGATAAAATGGATGCCTCCAGTAGCAGTGTAGATGGAGAAGACGATGAGTAATTAGTTAGACAGTTCAGTTAGTTAGTATGTTATTTTGCATTAAGTGTTTAGGCTGAAGACTACCTATATATACATGATTTCACAATGTACTCTGTAACAAATATCAAGTTCAATAAATGAAATATTATTTCTCAATATCATTTCTCTTCATGGTATCAAGAGCCTTCTGAGCACACGCTCAAGAAAACTTCAAGATCCAGTCATGGCGGCTTCAACAAGCACCATGCCAAATCGATCTTCTCCTATCCAATTCTCCCACCAAATCAATACAAGTCTCACAAATGAGAACTTTCTGATATGAAAATCTCAGATCTTACCAGTCCTCCGAGGACATGGCTTGGCTCAATACATCGATGAGTCATCGCTTCCGCCTGATCCAGTTCTCACTTCCGCAAATGGCGATCAAACACCCAATCCTGACTTTGTGCTTTGGCAACAGCAAGATCAACTCATCTTGGCATGGATGTTCAGTTCCATCTCTCCCTCGCTAGTTGTTTGCTTCTTAGCTCCCCAAGAAATCAAATTGTCACCCATAAACAGTGCAAAACCTGATGTAGACCTTCTGTCATCAGGACAGCCTGCCCAATCAGCATCACAGTATGCATGGATGGACAGATCAGTGGAGGGTTTCAGCCATACTCCATAGTTCAATGTGCCACTTATATATCTGAGAATTCTTTTCACCAGTTGCCAATGTTTATCAGTTGGGGCAGACATAAATTGGCAAGCTTTATTGACTGAAAATGTGATATCAGATCTTGTAAGTGTAGCATATTGCAATGCCCCAACAATCAACTCAAGATGGTATCAGTGTCTTCAGCAACAAAACCTCTCCAGATAGTTCATTCAGATTTGTGGGGCCCAGCTCCTGTAGTTTCAGAAAAAGGAAATAGATACTATGTAATTTTCATAGATGAGTTTACAAAATTTTCATGGATTTTTCCTTGCTCTTGTAAATCAGATGTACCCAGAATTTTTGTTCAATTCAAGAATGAAGTTGAGACCTTGCTTGACAGCAAAATCAGGGTTTTTCACTGTGATGGTGGTACTGAATTCAAGCCAATCATGGCTCAATTTCCAAGCATTACATTTCATGTATCCTGTCCCTATACGCCTGAGCAAAATGGCACTGCTGAACGCAAGCACAGGCATGTGGTAGAATTGGCACTGGCCAACATGTATCATGCAAATATACCCCTTAGTTACTGGGACTTAATCTTTGAGAGTGTGGTATTTGTTATTAACAGATTACCATCTAAAAACAACTCAATTCAATCTCCTTATGAACTACTATTTAACAAGAAACTAGATTATAAATATCTGCATGTTCTTGGACAGCTGATGATCAGTGAATCTTTTTGGTCTCAGAGAGTGAGTTTTGCTTCTGGTCTGCATATGATGACTTGGTATAGGTGGTGGAGGGGTATTGTTAGTATTTGAGGAGGTGGAAGTGTCAGATGGTGAGGTGGCAGGTGACTTAGTAATGTTCTGTACAATATCAGTAGTGTTGACAGGTCTGATGTCAGCAGGAGTTGCCAGTATGGTCAGAGGTTGTGAAATGCTTGAGCCAGCTGTGAGAGAGACATCTGACTCCACATTTTGTTTATTAGTAAAGGGAAACTCCTCCTCATTGAATACCACATGAGGCAGAATACAGGAGTATGGCAGTGACAACATAAGAAATTATCTGGCTGCAATCACTTCTAAAAGAATTGGGATACACACCACCTCATGTACCAACTCTGTGGTGTGACAACCTAGGTGCCACGTTTCTTGCTGCAAATCCAGTTTTTCATGCCCGCACAAAACATATTGAGCTGGACTATCACTTTGTCAGAGAACTGGTTGCTGACAAGAAAATCTCAGTGAGATTCATATGCTCCACAGATCAGATAGCTGATATTTTCACAAAAAGTTGTTTGATGCTCTAGCTCAGAATAATACATGGGAACTAGTAACTCCTCCTGCTAATGCACATGTGGTTGGTGCAAAATGCCTTTACAAAATCAAATACAAACCTGATGGAATAGTGGACAGATACAAAGCCAGACTTGTGGCTAAAGGGTATACACAGCAAGAGGGTATTGATTACTATGAGACATTTAGTCCAGTAGTAAAACCTCATACAATTAGGGTAATCTTGAGTATTGCTCTCTCACATAAGTGGCCACTACACCAGTTGGTTGTAAACAATGCATTCTTGCATGGAGATTTAGAAGAAACTGTGTTCATGGAACAACCTCCTGGCTTTGTGGACCCCACTCAACCACAAGCTGTGTGCAAGCTCAACAAAGCCATCTATGGCCTCAAACAAGCACCTAGGGCCTGGTTTTCTAAACTCAAGTCATTTCTGCTGAGTCATCAGTTTCTAGCCTCAAAATTAGACCCATCATTGTTCACCCTGACAACAAAGACAACTGTTATGTATATCCTTGTGTATGTTGATGATATATATTTTCACAGGAAATGATACTACTGCCATCAATACACTAATTCAAGCTCTCAATCAGCAATTTTCAATCAAAGATTTGGGAGCCTTATCCTATTTTCTTGGTATTGAGGTGACAGCACATGATTCAGGTCTGCATTTGTCTCAAACCAGGTATCTGCAGACTATATTAGAAAGAGCATCAATGCAGGGGGCCAAGCTTTGTCAAACTCCAATGCAAGCTGGACTTCAACTATCAAAACTGGAAGGGTCTAAGATGGACAATCCACACTTATACAGGTCAATTGTTGGGGCATTGCAATATGCTACACTTACAAGACCTGATATCACATTTTCAGTCAATAAAGCTTGCCAATTTATGTCTGCTCCAACTGATAAACATTGGCAACTGGTGAAAAGAATTCTCAGATATATAAGTGGCACATTGAACTATGGAGTATGGCTAAAACCCTCCACTGATCTGTCCATCCATGCATACTGTGATGCTGATTGGGCAGGCTGTCCTGATGACAGAAGGTCTACATCAGGTTTTGCACTGTTTATGGGTGACAATTTGATTTCTTGGGGAGCTAAGAAGCAAACAACTGTCTCACGCTCTTCCACTGAGGCAAAATATAAGAGTATGGCAGTGACAACACAAGAAATTATCTGACTGCAATCACTTCTAAAAGAATTGGGATACACACCACCTCATGTACCAACTCTGTGGTGTGACAACCTAGGTGCCACGTTTCTTGCTGCAAATCCAGTTTTCCATACCCGCACAAAACATATTGAGCTGGACTATCACTTTGTCAGAGAACTGGTTGCTGACAAGAAAATGTCAGTGAGATTCATATGCTCCACAGATTAGATAGCTGATATTTTCACAAAAAGTTTAGCTAAAGGCAGATTTCATGTACTTAGAGACAAGCTTCATGTGTTTCACAACCCATTGCGCTTGAGGGGGCCTGTAGAAGCATCAGCTAGTGATAAAATGGATGCCTCCAGTAGCAGTGTAAATGGAGAAGACGATGAGTAATTAGTTAGACAGTTCAGTTAGTTAGTCTGTTATTTTGCATTAAGTGCTTAGGCTGAAGACTGCCTATATATACATGATATCACAATGTACTCTGTAACAAATATCAAGTTCAATAAATGAAATATTATTTCTCAATATCATTTCTCTTCAGAAAATAAAGTCTGTTTGCACTGATATAATACTTAAGTGTGCATAAAGTTGTTAAAAAGTTTTTTAAATGTGTCTTTCTGTGGGTTTAAAAGATGAATTAGAAGACCAAGATTGTTACTCAACATTTTTTTTTTTTTTTTTTGATATCCACTCAACAGTTGTTAAAAAGTGCTTTGACTTGATCAACACTACGCAACAACTATCAATAATTACATTTATTTAATATAAACAAGTATGCATGCACAGCTGTGCATTGTAAGATGCTTAAGATAGATCTATAAGATAGTTTATCTAGGCCGTTTTTTTTTCTTTCTTTCTTGTTCTTCTTATAGGGATAAGCTGTTATTAGAAAAAATCTTAATACAAACACAGAAAGGATTTTCTGTGGTGATCATCTTTGGTCAGCCGTGTGTTCAAGGTTGAAAACCGAATTATCACTTGGGTTAATTAGACTGGAAATCAGATTTAAAAATAAACTTAATTTGACAGTTTTCTGTACTTGAGGATTGGCATACGAGGGCACAGTAGTACACTGGTACTTGCATTTCCGAGATTTAAGAAATATAAAATCAGCGAGTTATCTACTTATCTTGGATGGGAATCATAAGACATATATATTGGGCCGGAACATCATGGCCTTTCGGCCCTTTTCTATCCAGCCTGTCAAAGATGGAGAAAGAGAATGGTGTTTTCAAAAAAAAAAAAAAAAAAAGAGTCTATCCGATCTATAGCCACTATTACCTTTGGTATCCAGCAATTGTTTGTTTACCAATTAAGCGTAATTTGAGTCAAAAGTCAAAACTGTTAATCTTTTAGGCTTTTGTTCTAGAAATTTTGAAAGGAGATGAAATTAAGTTATGGAAGAGGAAGGAAACAAAAAGGGAGAGTACATGTACAAAATTTCTCTTGCTCCAAAGAATCGATCGATCCAATTTCAGTGATAGAGGATTTGAGGGATAGTATAGGAAGACATCGTGATTTCTTTGTTTGCATAAATTACCCCCCAAAATCGGAGGGGGAAAAAAAAATTCTCTGTAGAGTTGTAATTTTACCCACCATTTTCAACGATTCAGCTTGAAATATTATGTTAGAGCAGCTCCCGTCGCCCTTGATCCTCCGCTTCTGGAAACAGAATGGACCCTTAGAATTCACAATGTGACCAATTGATTTTAAAATCGCACCAAAATTATAAACTATAGAGAAGATATTCATAATTTTATATTTAATTTTGATTAGGTGTTTTGTCAATATATTATAGTTTTTTTTAGACAAACTTCAATATATTATAGTTGTCGAACATTATTATTTATATATTTTTTTGAAGGTTAGTTGTCGAACATTATTATGACACATACAACGTACTTTAGCTAGAGAGATTGTATTCATAAATTTAATTTAAACTGCCTACGGGCCTTTAAACTGCCAAAAAAAATTATATTCGTAAATTAAATTAGGGGTGCCCAAGCGGCCTTGCTACCATTTCGGTTTCCGGTGCGACAACAGCGAACAGACGGAAAAAGTTCGGTTCTAATTGATATCGGAAAGAACCGGTGAATTGAATAATTGATTTTGGTAGTTCGGTTCTAACTTACTGTGGCATCTTTGCTTACTTCATTTCAACGTTCGATGCGTATCTTACAGTTCTATTCGATTTAGATGTCATTTTTTTTCTGTTTACCCTTTTTTTTTTTTTATATGGTTCCTGGTTTAGTCAAGTTGTAATTATTGAAAAATAATTCTAATTGACCATGCGGTCCTGAATATGACCGAATACTTGAACAGTGTCAACATTCTATCAAAGGGTCAATAAAGGCAACGGATTTTAAAAGAGAGAATATGTGGTAAATGTGTATTACTTGATGCTCCAAAAATGAACTATAGTATATATATCCTTAAATCAAAGATCATGATTTTTTGAACCAAGTAGATCATTTAGTCTAGTTAATATGATACTTTATTCGTCTTTCGTTTCAAGCGGGATCTAAATTAACATGTTAAAAAAAAAAAAGAGAGGACAAAGTCATTCAGACTTTTGGTACTTGACTCTCGTATTCAATCAGAGAACATACTTACTTAGTGATTTTGACGATATGTTTATTATGTTTTCATTTTTCTTCACTTTGAAATCTGAGATGATTATTAGCTATGTATGGCTAATAAATAATGAGAATTCACTTTCAGTGGAATACTGTATTTGGGCATGCAAAATTTGAGAAGTTTAGAATGAACACGTCCATTCTTTTAAAACTTTCCCGTAAATTATATCAAATGATCTGAATCATCTAAACCGGTCTATTTAACGCCATATCTCACTACATATGAATTCAGTAAAAGATGATTTTTCCTTTTTTAACATGAAGTTTAGTAGGTAAGATGACATTGAGTGGTTTAAATAACTTTTTTAAAGAGTAAATTTGAGAACGATCGCATAGAAGATGAAGATAATATTTACATTCTGACACATGTGATACTTGAATTAGGTATGAAATTAAGAAGATTTAATAGTGAAGGGGTGGCTAGCCTGATAAATCTGTACTGCAATCTCAATTACCTTAGTAATTCTGTATGCAAAAACGTATTTATTGCCAACTGACCTTCAAAAAAAAAAAACGTATTTAATATATTTCTCTTAGTAGTAATTACTAAACGAAGGAATACAGAATTTACGAAATCGGAAAAGTTGACGACAAAATCATATCCTCTAGATGTAAAAAGAAATGAATTAAGATATTAATTTTCAACATCATAGAGGGATTGACGAGTGGAACATCTCATCCCACAGAAATTTATGACAACAACATCTCTAGAAAAATAGCAAAATTAAATTCCTGGAAAGTGAAACAAAGAAACATCTTTCAAAATTTGACAAAGAAAACGTTCTTAAACTTGTACAGTGCCAATTATTATTATTATTTTTTATTTCTCTCCGCACTCAGATAAGGACGTTATAGCAACTCAAAGGAGGACAGATAATAGAATTTGAAGTAAAATACTTTCAATTTGGTTCTTCTTATAATTTTGTTATTTTAACAAATAATGGTCTCCGACTCTCCGCAGTCTAATTTTTTTATTATTGTTAAAATTTTGTATGGAAATATCTTCCTCCATCAACTTTCAGCGATGTCTGATAAAATTAATATATGCTTGGATCTTTTTATTTCTTTCCACGTCAAGTTTTTTTTTTTTTTTTTTTTTATCTCTCCGTTTCTTTTCAGTTGCGTGAATATCATCCCAACTTGATGTTTTTAAATTAGGATTATTTTATTTATTATTTTTTTTTTTTTTTGAAAAACGATTAGGAACTAAAAGAAAGTTTTTCGGGTGTAATTCTCAGGCCTAAACAAGAGTTTACTATTAGGAACTAAAGAGTTTACTTGTTTTAATTATTGTGATTGACATGCAAAAATATCTATTAATTGATTTTTCTGCGTCATGTTCTCTCTTGGAAACTCAGTAGTCAATAGACGTTTATTAAACTCAAGCTTAATACAGGAACGAAATAAAAATGTCAAGATGGGTACGGAGGAAGAGTTGACCAATCATTATTTCATTTATTTGTGTCCCGCTTCCTTACGGAAGCAACGCGGTATTGAAGAAAAGCCGTATTGCGCCACAAAGACTAATAAAAACTTAAAAGTAGTTGGAAATTACATTGCATTTGTCAAGTTTTCTTTTGACTTAAAAAAATACAAACAGAAAAAAAAAATTAATCGGTAGAAAATTATAATTGCATATGACATGACGTGTTACATCAAATGTTTTAAACATCAAATTGAACTTAAGTATACGAGGACCTATTATCTTTGAAAATATGGCACTCTGGTGAGCAGGGAGCCAGGGACACAATTTTGCCTATCTAAATATATACTATATAAAATTACCTTAAATAAAACAATTTTTAATATAAAAGGTAATATAGTTATTTTTACGAACAAAGTAATACTACACTGTGTTTGCTTCGGGATAAAGAGGAGGGAATGAGATTGGAAGTGAAATTTAGAAATTTTTCGTGTTTGAATGGAAGGAAATAGAGAAGAATTTTTTTTTTTTTTGCGAGGTGAAATATTTCTTTTAGAATTTTCTTTTATGTACAAATTTGTTCTCCTCAAAATCAGTGGAAAATAGAAGGAAAGGGAAATTACAGATATGAGACTGACAAGAAAGAAAAATTATTTTTCCTTCCTCTTTACTATTCATTCAAATAAGAAATTTAAAATTATTTTATTTTTCATCTCATCCCTTTCTTTTCACCTTTGTATTTTTCTTTTCTTCCACTCTATACCACCAACCAAACATAGTGTAAAGTAATGTTAAAGTCAGAGTGAAACCGTCACTAATTAAGATGTGCAGATAAGTAATCATCATAATTAAGTATTTTAAAAATAATTTGTTACAAATAAAAAAAGGGAGTTATCAGCCATTACCCCCCTTGTATTCCAGTTAGCAAGTAGCCAAGTACCCTAAAAAGACTTTCATTCCGTTATGTAACAAATCTAGAAAGATTTCCTTAATTTTTCAACTTTATCAGTTTACACTTTTTGCTTTATGATTCTCTATCAGATGCAGTTAATCATTATTACACACCGGGTTTCTGCGACAGAATTGTGTGTCCTTACATGACCCGCTACACAAAGAAAAGATAAGTTGTCACAAGCGTACCCCAAGATAAATTAAGCTAGGTTCCTTCAACCAGACGGTGCATTAAATTGTCTACTCCAAAATCAGCATCACGAAAGCTTTCCGAATCTCACGGTCTCAGTCAGGACCAAGTGTTTGTACCACGTATGAACTATTGGACCAGTTGTAAACAAAAGAGTTGAACTTATTCATAAATTCTGTTTTCCACTCTTCCTCCCTCTTTTAGAAGTCTTTGTCAACGATTGACCTTGACTCCATTGTTTTGGGTACTACTACTACTACTACTACTTTCTCTCTCTTTCAATTTCTAATTGCACTTTGGATACGAGTAGCCCACAAGCAGGTATCTTGTAAGCCTATTAACTCTACCTCCGTAAGAATAGTTTTTGTATAATTTTAGTTTTTGTATAATTTTACTTTTTTGCAAGTTTTATGCTTTATTTTTTAAAAAGCAAACTCTAGCTTGGTGCTCCAATTAGGAATAAGGAGACAATAACAATGGCTTTCTTACTTAATAATCAGTAGTTACTATGAGGTAACTCATAATCTTCTTTTTCATATGAGGCAATTAGGATAAAATCCATACCAATTTTAGTACTGTTTCCCTCTTTCTTCTCTCTCTCTCCGACCCAGATAAGACTTATTGGTTTTTCTTTACGATTGTTTTTTAGGTTTCTGGAGAAATTAAGGCCCAGCGAACAGCTAACAGAGAGCTTAACCAGGAGGCGCTGTATTGAACTTACTGCATATATACTGGTACTTACCATTTACCAGAACTCTTAATTTAATAGTTGGATAACAAAATATTTTTTGCCAAATCCTAATAAATTTATGCATTTTTTGAGCAGAAATTAATTTAATTTACAAGATATACAAGAAAAAGAGCCATCATAAACGAATTGGCGATAATCTTCTGGGGCTGATTTAAGCAACTGTCAACTCTGAATGCTTGAGCTTTCTTCATAAAAAACCTCTCAATGCTTGAGATGCCATCAGAGATAGTGCCAAAGGTTTTAGATTCAAATTGCAAACAATATCAAAGTGAGGATGATAGAGAAAATACTGAGTTAGAGAGGCAGCTCGAGAGATTGCGTAAAAATCTTTTTTCTCTCGACTCAAATTCACCTCATTCGGCATTTGAATGTTTGCAAATTACAACCAAAATCCAACAAATTACCAAACTTTTGGCAAGCCCTGAAAAATCAGCATTTGGCGGCGGTATTCTCCATGAAGCCTTGTTGAGGATAGAACAAGAGTTTGTAAACCTTCTTGTTCACTATAAACAATCACATGTGGTGCCTGAAATAACATCATTTCGTTCTAGTGAAGGAAACTTTGAAGATCTTTCAATTAACTCGTTTGGAGATGATTTAATTGAAGCCAGAAATTCGCAGATTGAGATTGGCAACCTATCTGCAGAGCAATCTGTGGTTGATTTAGTGAATCCTTTGGTGCTTCCTACCTTGAAGTCAATTGCCGAATTGATGTTCGTGTCAACTTATGAGGAGGAGTTGATTGAAGCTTATGTCAACGCAAGAATGGAAGAGGTAGATGAAATTCTACTTAAGCTTCAATTTGAAAAATTTAGTATTGATGAGGTTTTGAATATGGATTGGACCAAATTGAACTCTTTGATAAGGAGGTGGAATTGGGCTCTGAAAATATTTGTTCGAGTTTATCTCACTAGTGAAAGGCGTTTAATTGAACTGATTTTTGGCAATATTTCGAAAGGCCTGGCTAGTTCTTGCTTTTTTGAAATTTCCAAAGTTCCCATGCTTCACCTAATGAGCTTTCCAGATGCAGTGGCCATTGGTAAGCCAAAAACTGAAAAACTATTCCGGGTGCTCGATATGCATGAAACATTGGTTGAGATGCTAGGAGATGTTAAGAATTTATACCAGGAGCAAACTGATGGTAGCATAATGGGTGAGTATAGAGAAGTTTTGCTGAGGTCGGGAGAATTTGCTAATGGGATACTGATGGAATTTAGAAGTGCAATCCAACTGAACTTGTCGAAAACTGTGCCGGCCAATGGGGCGGTGCACCCAATAACAAGGTATGTAATGAATTACATTCAAACCCTCTCAGCATACAGTAGCACACTTGAATCTCTATTGGGGGGTAGAAATGGAAAAGAAGAATATTATGCATCTGTAGCACAGATGCTCGAATCAAACCTTGAATCGAGGTCACAATTTTATACAGATGAAGCATTGCAAAATCTTTTCATGATGAACAATATTTGCTACATGGTGCAAAAAGTGAAGGACTCTGACCTTAGAAGTATCATGGGCGATGATTGGATTCGGTTACATAACAAACGGTTTCAAACTTATGCCATGAACTACGAGAGAGCCTCATGGGGCCCGGTACTCAGTTTTTTGAGAGATGAGGGAATTTACCATCCAAGGTCTAGCTTTCCATCAACAAGCGTGCTCAAGGAGAGGTTTAAAGGATTCAACTCAGGTTTTGAAGAGGCATATCGGATCCAAACTGGCTGGCTTGTGCCGAATTCGCAACTAAGGGATGATTTGAGAATTTCAGTATCCCTAAAGGTTTTGCAGGCTTATAGATCTTTTCTCGGCAGATATGACCAATTTTTTGATGGGGTTAGGCATCGTGAACGATATATTAAGTACCGGCCAGATGATCTTGAAAGTTTCTTACTTAATCTTTTTGAGGGGACACAGAGATCCCTCAATTATGCATACCGAAGATGAAATTATAAATTGTATTGCGTCATTAATTATTGTAAGGTTTGCATATTATTTACAAGTGGAATTTTAACAATGAAGATTGATTGTGAGCAACCTTCTTAATTTTTTATGCGTGTAGTCCTATAGTAGCAAAACTTTCCGGTGTTAACATACCTTGTTATTGCTAATGTATGTTGGTCTTGCCTCTAGTTTCCTAATTCAAAATATTGAGTTTTGGTTTCCACAATTATTTGTCTTTTCTATTTATCAAAAGATAGGTCATCAAACTAAAGATCTTAATATGTTTCTAATTAATATTATTTTAACTTGTTCATCTATTAAAATAAAACTGAACTAGCATGCACCATTGAGAAAATTTGTTGTTGTTAAAAGAAACAAATTACCTCAGAGACAATGATACCCAATACCTTCAAGCTAATTTTCTCTAATTAGCCCGTCAAATGAAAGAAGCTTTACCCTGTAAAAAATATAATAAGATTACAAAAATTTTGGTTCTCAACTAACGGAGTTTTCGCCTGCTAAAACGGACACTATTTCTATCTAAAGATAGACAATCTCCATTCCCATACAAGAAAAGCTGAAAAACAGAACTCTCTCTCTCTCTCCCTCTCTGCGCCTCTCTCCCTTCCCTGCCCACCGCCTTTCCCCCTTACCCTTCCTACCACCCTCCAACAAAGTCCAGCATTCTTTCAGCACCACTCAAACCTGAATTATTTGTAAACAAAATCATGAGAAAGTTATGCCCAACCGACCGAGATGATGCATTAGACACGGTGTTGGAGGTGCCGATACCTAAGGAGATGTATAGTGGCCCTGTCGCTGGCATGCGCAACTGGCTTAAATCACAGATGTTCGATAAGGCATCCGAGGCTGATGCCTCTGCAGGCCCCAGCCCTGCAGCTGGTCCTTCTAGGCCCCAGCTGGCTGCACGAAATGCTGAGCTTCAGTTGCTGTTGAAACTCGGCGCCCCACTCATCCCTTGCCCTGTCCCACATGATCGTGCCTTCTCACGGTCTATCCGTGATAGCTCCATTGTAAGATTCTTCTTTTTTTTTTCTATAAATAGTAAAGTACCGACTTTCTTAATGGAAAGCCAAGGGTACTAGGACACATTAATGGATAATTTCAAATAAAATTTTTTTTTATGCCAATTTCTTTTAAGTTTCAAATTTTGTACTTCCAACCTTTTCAGCATTGATCAGAACCTTGATCAATAACCATTTTCTGTCCTAATCATAGCAATAATGTTTTCCTATATATTAAGCTGCCATGGTTATATTGAAATACATACAGATTATGCAATCTAGGTATAATACGAGTATGAGAAATTATGCTTTTAAAATAGAACTGCTCATGAACTGAGAAATGTCTTGTTCAGTGAATTGTAATTATTCAAACTAAATGAACTTCTATATTTAATACAACACATGCAAAGTATTGGGGAAAAGTTCTGAAAAATTTGCGTCCTTCCATATAATTCTCAACTCCCTTCCCTTCTGGGTACAAATGTAGTGAGGGATAAGTAAGGAAATGGAAACAAGAGAAATGGGAACAAATTCAGACCCAGACAACCTGTGAAACTTTAGAGGTTTTACATATTAACTTTTTCATTTGTAAAAGATCAGCCAACACTACGTGAGAGAATTTTCTTTCTGCAGATGGGTTTAGATCAGCTTCATCATTTGTTATTTATTCAAAAATTATTGTTTGATAAATTAAATGACATACCAATCACCTTTCCGGTTTTGCATTTTGAAAAAGCAAGCATCAACAGCCAAGTACATAATCCAGCAGTACATAGCAGCAACAGGTGGACAGACGGCACTGCAATCAGTTGAGAGCATGTATGCAGTGGGGAAGATACACATGAGTGCTTCAGAGTTCCATACAGGAATGGAGGATGAAGGAATGAGGCCTAAGGGAAACAGTGAGTATGGTGCCTATGTGCTCTGGCAGAAGAACCCTGAGTTCTGGTACTTTGATTTCATCATGGCTGGATGTAAGCTAACCCATGGCAGTAATGGACAAGTTGCGTGGAAGCATTCATCTATAGAGAAGTCCCATATAACCCCAGGGCCACCACGGCCACTGCGCCGGTCACTTCAGGTAAAACTTGCTTCAGATAATATTCAGATCATCACTTTCAATTATTAACCTATCAAATTAATGCAAGTTCGGACCAGTGAGTACACCTATACACCCACATAATAAGGTAACTTTGAATGAGTAAAGCAAATTCATCTGGTCTTAGATATTTAATTAAATTTTTGTATGATCTCTCATGCTGGAAGAAGGTATAGTTAAGTTGGTTGATTTCAAAGCCTGAAGTTAATACACTTACAAAGCATATCTGATTCTGGCCCTTAACATTAGTAAAATTTTAACAGTTTTGCTCATACAAATCAAGCAGGGACTGGACCCAAGAGCAACAGCAAATCTCTTCTCGGATGCAATGTGTGTTGGAGAGAAGAATATCAATGGTGACATGTGTTTTATCCTAAAATTAGACACGAGCCCTGCCACATTGCGGGCCCGATGTACACCATCCCTTGATATGATCCACCACACCATTTGGGGTTATTTCAGCCAACGCACTGGTCTGCTCATTCAGCTAGAGGACTCTCAACTACTTAGCATGAAGTCCAACAGGGCCCGTCGTGCAGGTGCAGAAAACAGTGTTTTCTGGGAGACCACTATGGAGTCGATCATCGAGGATTACAGGTATGCTAAGTATAATTATTGCAGCTTATATTTTGAACAAGTAATTTTAGAAAAAGTCATCTGTGCATTATGAGTTCTGCTATTGTGATTCCATAAGGGTTACAATGAACTGCCTACAGACTAAAAGATATTTTTTGTATCCTAACGATTGATCCAAATTGCTTAGCATACCATATCAAATCTAATGTGAAAATTAGTTTTATAATTTTTGGAATTTTTTACAATTATTTTGGATTTTTCAAAGATGCAAATATTTGATTTTAATTTTTTACTATAATAAGGCCATCTTTTAAGAATCTGGTACAATAGTAAAAAAGTTTTTAAAGAAAAGAGCAATTTGGATAAACCATTCAGACATGCAAAGCATTTCTTACTGAAGCATATTAAAAAGAATCGCTTACTTTGTGTATCTGAATACAGAGAAAACAAAACATAACAATAGGTCCCTTTAAGCTGTCTTCACCTTATACCTCTTTTTTGTTTCCTGAGAAACTTGACAGTGAGCTCCACAACTTTTATGTATATCAATCAGCAGAGTATAATCAAATTAAGCCTTATCAGGTGGAGTTTGTTATGCTTTTATATAATGGCAAGGATGTGTTGCAGATATATAAATGGGATTAACATAGCACACGCCGGACGTACCACTAGTACAATGCTACGGTACGGGGAGGGGTCGGTTAACCACAAGCTAAGGATGATAGAGGAATGGTTAGTTGATGAGGCCGATTTCAATTTGTGGGGCTTGACACCGGAGTACTTTTTACCACCATCAGATTTAAGGCACAATGAAGAGGATGGATAAGATTAAAATGCCTTATTACCTATGCATTCTACAACTTCAAGTTTTGAGGACGCATTTCATGTAAAAAAATTTGATTGAATTGGGGGCCATTAGAGTTGCACATTAGTCGGCAGGATATTGACTAAAGCGGTTTTGAATTCCAAGGCGGTGTACGAGAGAGGTATCAATCGATTTACTTTTTGTCGGATGAGAGAGCCATGCCTTGGCTGCCAGATTTGCAACAAATTAGTGTGTGCATAGAGCATAATAAATAGATCAGCCTTTTCTTGTGTTATTAATCTTTTCTTTTCTGGTTACTGATAGCACCATGTATTTGGAAAATATATAATTAGAAGCAAAACATATTCCAAGATTTTAGCTTCAAATCAAAACCTAACCTAGTGTTTTATTAATGAACAAAAGTCTTCCTCCAAACATATACAACGCAAGATGAAATACAAACACATGAAACAAGGAGGCTAAACCTAAAAGGAAGAGGAAAAAACAATTACATCATGTCGACCTACACTACATCACACAGGGAGGTCTTCTCACGCCTTACAAATTTTAAGAGGCAATTAACACGAAAAATATAGATATGATCCAAAGGGCAGAGTGGGTTTCAGTTTGAAAACCTAAATTGGTGTTTTCAGGCTGTGCTGATGGGCCCAATCCATATACAGTACCATTTGTTGAACCTGAACCTGCCTCACTGGAGAAAGGAAAGCAAATTTTTAAGGTTGATCTAATTAACTCAAAAGTAGGTGTTACTAAATCTAACTAGTAAAAGGTGATACCACAAGTATTTTTCTTTGGTGTGATGGGGATCAAACTGTTTGTCCTGGTCTTCTAAGAACTCTGCTTGATTGTTCAAATTGTTCTTAGTAAGATTGTGAAAGCAGAGGCATTTGAAAATTTTCTTTTTTTGATTGACCTCTTCCCTATAGGCTCAGAATATACTCTTATACTGTCCATGCTCAAATCAATATTTTAATCTACTCTTGTAATAAATCAATGACTTAAACCCTAGTTCAGCCACTACAACAATGTGTAATGGAACAGATATGACAGGTACATAGCACAAAAAATTATTCCTGGCATTTTATAATATCGTTGTACTATAAGAAAACAATAACTTTGTACAATAGAAAAATACTCTTTCATGAATTACTTGAAAAACAAAGCAAAGTTAGGCCAAAAGAGGGAGAACAATTAAACCGACGTAATAGAAAAATTTACCTCAGAGATGCGGGATATGTGCATCCATTTGTACCTATTGAAGTTATAGGATTAGTATATCATATTGGAAACTTCTACAGTATCAATTACTGTTGTTTGAATTGAATTTTTAGCATGTAAGGGTGTACTTCTAGGAATGAACCATACACTCTTTCCAGGCCATATACCAATCTTGATTTTAGAAAAAAAAAACTCACTTGGATTAGTACTGGTAATTTCAGCAGTGCCTCCAAAGTCACAACTGGCACTATCTTCACCCTTTCTCTGGTAATAGCTATTAGCAGCATACGAACAATGGTCTTTTACAGTATTTGGATTATAACAAGCCCCATTTTGCAAAATTGGTGTGCAGTCCGCCCCATGACCACAAGCGTAGTCTATTGTGTTTTGCAACTGAGTATTGTTCAGATTTGACCGGCACACGCACCATGTTGCATCTGCAACAGAAGAAAATCAATTTTAATTATGCAACAAGTATTTTTCATGAAAAAGTATAATGATGATAAAAACATATTTTATTGATTATTTTCTATCTTGGAAGACGTAATGTAAATCCAAAGACAATATTGCCTATTTCTACTAAGTACCACCAAAAATTAACAAATAAACCATTCTTTCGCATTGCTCTCTTGTTTTTTCACTTTTCCAGAGAGAGAGAGAGAGAGAAAAAATTAAAGAGAAAGTAATAATGAAAATAAAAAATTAAGTAACAATCAGAAAATGGAAGTAGAACATGACAAGCTGACCTGATGCCCGAACAATGGCGAATATTGTAACAACAAAAATAGCGACCTTCATTTTGGTAAAGTGCAAGAGCTTGCTAGTTCCTCCGCTTTGCTATCTCTTGAGAGAGAGAGAGGCGATGGACTGATAGAAAATTGACAAGAGTATGTACAAACTATTAATCTAGAGCCGAAGTTGTATAAAGGTGGCTTGTGCTTCTGGAAAGTTGTGGAGGTGTGAGGTCCATTACAAGCTCCTAAGTATTTATTTATGCGGCATCTAAAGTCGGGCACTTGGGCCTGTTATGAATAAAGGAGAGTTGATTGCATAATGATTGAGAATTTTTAGTACTTAACTAAATTAAAGTAAAATTATTTTTATTAGACGTGAAGTTCGTATAGTCGGTAAATTCGTTTTTTTTTATTAAAGTTAAAAATCGGTGCAAATCTCTAGTAAGAAAAAAAAAAAAAAACAAAAATTTGATGTCAAAAATATTGAGTCGTGCCTTATTCAAAGACCTTCATTATAAAAAGTTCATCGGTATTAAAATGAAGTCCCAATTTCAAGCCTTCTTGTTGTTTTAACGCATCTACCATTGTTTCCTTCTTTGATGAAATGTTGACTCACACCCCCTTCAAAGAAATTTTATTTCAAAAAGATTGAGTCATGCCTTATTCAAAGACATACTTAAAAAAAAAAAAAAAAAAAAAATCCTTGTATTGTTCGGTACTGAAATGAAGTCTAAATTTCTAATGAAGCGTTGTTGTTTCTTTAACACGACTATTATTTTTAAGATTTAACTTATTCAAAAAAATATGATGTCAAAAATATTGGCCATACCTTATTCAAGACTTACTTAAAAAAAAATGTATTGAACGCTATTAACATGAAGTCTTAAATTTTTAATGAAGCTTTATTGTTATTTTAACACATCTTTCGTTGTCTCATTCTTTTTTTTTAAAGGTAGTTGGCGAGCATTGTTTCATTCTTTAATTAAATGTTGACTCAAGCCTCATTCAATAATAATAATAATAATAATAATAATAATAATAATAATAATAATAATAATAATTGATGATGATGATGATGATGATGATGATGATGATGATGATAATAATAATAATAATAATAATTATTATTATTATTATTATTATTATTATTATTATGTCAAAATATTGGGACCTGTCTTAGTCAAAGACCTTTAAATAAATAGCCCTGTATCAATTGGTATTAGAATGAAGTCTTCTTGTTGTTTAAACTTATCTATCAATTTCCATCTCTAATTAAATGTTAAAACGAAATTGAAATTTTAAAAACTCAACTAGCATGTTCCCTTCTAATTAATAGATGATTTCAGGGGGAAAATAAAAGGTGCCTTTGAAATATTATAAATATAAAGAAAGAAGAGGTACAGATCTCCGATTAAGCATAGTTCTTATTTAACACATCTAGCATGGGCATGGTTCATCTTTATTTAAAAAACATTTTCTAAGCTAATTAAAAGCTGTTTTCGATAAAAGATGTGCTCTTAGAAAGATTATTATAAATAAATATACGAGGTCTAAAGTTCTAATCATGCATAATTGTTATTTAACACATCTAGCACTATTTCCCTAATTAAATGTTGAAACAAAAAGGGGGAATTTTTAAATGTTTTAAGCCAATTAAAAGCTGCTTTGGAAAATATTATAAATAAAAAGAAAAGACGTAAAGCATAGTAGGTTAAACATGTAGCATGGTTTCTTTCTCTAACTAATTATTGAAACAAAAAACTGCAACTTTAAAAACTAGTTAATTAAAAAGCTGTTTCCAGAGAAGAAAATAGGTGCTTTTTAAAATATTATAAAAAAAAACTTAAAACAAAGACGAGGCATAGGGTTCTTTCAGGGGAAATGTGATTGTCGTTTTGCCAATGCCAATGATACAACGGTTCGAAACACACCACGTGTTAGGATTGTAGTTTGATGGTATTCACTGGTTTATTAGACCGGTGAATCTAGTCTGACTGTTTAAGTTTCCCCACATTAATGAGAGCATTGAGAGGTTTTACTACCAGTTATGGTTCAAAGATTGAATAGAAAACCGAGACTATATACCGAGCTAGAGTACTTGGTCGGTGATTCTAAGCAAAGCCGGATTGGTCGGTTCCTTTTTCGCCCGTTGGTGCGCGTGCACTGTCGTTTGTTTTTATCCTAAAAAAAAAGAAAAAAAGGACTCGTATTCTTCAACATTTTTTTTCTATTTCACATCTTATCTTATTTCAAATATGTGTGTGTGTATATATATATATATATATCACATTTTTCTTAACCTTTTTTATTGTACCATTCTTTTTCAAAACATTTATTTTTTTCATATTTATCGAGAGAACAAAAATATATAATAATAAATAAAGCAAAAAAATATAATAATAAATAAAGCTAACTCTATTTCAACTTCATAATACCATAATAGACCTCTAAATTATTTATGTAAAAAAAAAAGAAGTTTCGTAATTTCTTTTCTTGAATAAAATCTGTTTGTTTCGCGCCGCCTCTCATCCCAAGCCATTCTAATATTGTGTAAAAGAGGTAACCTCAGTAGAAATTAAAAAAAAAAAATTGCAATCTTTTAGGTTATGAACTTCTATGCTGCTGATTGAAGGTAAAGAAGTTTAGTCATGGGGCAGTGCCGACTTTAATTAACGACGTATGTTTGAATGAAATAATTGATTATAGAAAAAACTCAATTTGAACCCTTATAGGATTAGGATGCTGCTATCGCATGATTTGATAGCAACAACTCGAAATCCAATTTAAATTATTTGATCTGTTGGTCGAATTTCTAAAAATTTATCACGGGCATTTGTAAAATTGTAACCAAGGTTTCAAAATACACTTTGGTTGTGGCGTTGTTGGAAGTTGATTTAGCATTTTAGAGTTTTATCGATGATAAAACCGTGGACAAAATAGTTGTGATTTGTTATTTATTTTGAATAAGTATGCCATATATTTAAAATATATTTAACATAGCTTAACCATAATATGTATTAAACTAAGATTAAATTAAGATTTCATGATTAATAAAATATATTTTGTACGAAAATAAATTTTTGATAAAGATACATTGATCAAAACAGCTTGCTAATATCATGTAGAATTTGTAGAACAAGAAGTTTGCAATTTTTTGTCTTTGGATCAATATTTTAATCAAGCATCATTTTACTTGATTGACAAATTATCGACGATAAAACTTTATCGCAAATTATCGGCTATAAAGTGGTTTTACCACGAACTGTATTTTTCTAAAAAGACGTGATGTTATCGTGCATTTTTTTTTCATTAGATACCGCTAAAATGAAATTATCATCCATACAACTCAGTTTAAAACCTGATTAAACCGATGGATATATATAATAAAAGTAGAAACATAAACACATCACTCATCTGATTCCGATTCGGTATGGAACTATGGATCGTATTATTAAGGGCCTGCTCGAGAAAGAGGAAGCCTGAGCTAAGGAAAGGGACGATAAGGAAATCAAAACTAAGGTATTTTGGGTGAATGAGAATCATCTGCTTCATATTTCAAAAGACATACATAGAGTAAACTACAATAACCTTCCTTTTAATGTTTAAAAAGACAATATTTCCCTTTAATTTTAATTAGAACAAAAATGAAAAAAATTATAGACAAGGGTATTGTTGGTAATAAATGTTGATCTCCTTAGACATCTTGGTTACATCCCGACTTTAGAGGTAATCGGACTTGTTCGAAAATCACCTGTTGAGGAACTGTCATTTCCTTAGGTTTTCGCCGATTCATCCAACATCGACGATGGAATCACTGTACATCCGTTCCTCTACCTTTTCTTAGCTTGGGTTAACCCCTTCCCTAAGCGGAGTTTTGGTGTAAAGAATTACACAGTGGGATTTCGGCTCTCTTTATTTTTTATTTTTTTATTTTTTTTTCCGAAGGTTGGCTTGTGCCAACAAACTTAATCGAAGAAAATTTCGGCTTTCAAAAAGGTCAAGCTAACTTGATCACCACGAACTTGATCGATATTAATTTGCCATCGGTTAATACTAAATTCAATATTTTAATGATTCTTTTTTTTTCACTATTTATGATACGTTTGGCTTTTCACTGGTTTTGTACTAATTTTTAAGTTTTCATTTTGTACTTTAATTGCTACCAATTAAGTTCAAAAATAAAAACATAAGCTTCAGATTGCTGGCAAAATGTGCAGTATGTGGAATGTAATTCAATCCGGTGATACCATTGCCACTTGACGGATTAAACTCTAATTATTAATCCAAGCTCTAATTTTTTTTGAATCAGTTGCGCCAAAATGAAACTGAAAATTTAATAGGATAAAAAGTTGGAAATTTGATTTATTCTCTCCAAAATATAGTTTAAAAAAAAGAGACGAGTTTTTGTCAAGGATCAATTTTGTAAGTACGATTTCAACCATGATCAAGTAGTTCATAATTCTGAACGAACGATCAGTCTACACAAAAAGAAATTAATCCACAGTAAAATTTGCTTTACAAAAATAGTAATACTTAATGGCTTTATAAAATAATTTATCAAGTTCATAATTCTTAATTTCACACAAGGAGAATATTTTTTTTTATATTATTTTTTGAGTAAGGCTAAAGTTTAATGCATTGGATAGAGGGGTTTCATCCAATGTGCTCATTCTCAGACTTTGAACCTCAAACTATCGACTCATACCATTCAACATAATCTTCATTTTGAAGTTTAGTTCAAAATCGAATTTTAAATTTTTTATCTTTTAAATAATTTTTTTTCAGATTTTTAGAAAATCATTGACCTAAAATATTATAAACTGCTTAAAATAACAATTTTCAAGAAATCTTAAAAAGTAGTGAAATATTCAGAGAAATATAAAATATATTTAGATTTCAGTATAAAGATCAAATTGAACGATTTGAATCAGTTGTTGTCTTGTTGAAGTTCAAAATTCGAAAATGAACGTATTTGAAAAGATTTTTAACCTTAACTCTTTTTTTTTCCATTTCCATGTTTCGAAAAAAAATTAAGAAAAAGACCATCCGACTTGGATGGAGAAATTCGCTTGTCACTCCACAATCTTAACATTTCAAGCACATATGATACTTTCGTCGATGCGATGCATTTGAGGGTCACACTAATTATCCATCCATTTTTAGACCTGTCAAACATGGACACGGAACACAGAATATACCATTTCTATTTTTTTTCGTTCCAGACAACGAAACATAAATTTCTTCCGTTTTCGTTCCGTTTTCGTTCCGTTTCGTCAAACGAAACAGTTTTCTGTTCCGTTTAACATTCCGTCCTTCATTTCCAATTGATTTCAGCCAATTTTCGTATTCCGTTTCGGTAACGAAACTGATTTCTCTTTCGTTTAACGTTCCGTTTGGACAGAACGAAACATAACAATAGACGAAACGTCGATATTGACACGCCTACTTATCTTTCTATAACTAAAAATCTCATCGGAGCTTAATTTCTTTGCAGGTACTCGTTTTGTTTTCAAATGCGGATCTACTGCATGCAATTCTATCTTAGAACCAGGCCTTTAATTTAATATAAAAGACATCCTGTATCCCTGGCATGGTACAACCGGCCCAGGCCCAACTTTTATTTAGTCTTAGACAGTGAGACCACCTGCAGACTGCAGTGCAGTATGTCAATCATTTTTATTCCAGTATCAGATATATCATACTAGGCTAGGATGTCAACTTATAATTAAGTCCCTTGCTAATGGTACACTTGCGAATTCGGCATTTTGTAACAAGAATGATTGGTCTATAAGCATTGAAATATAGACCAGGTGCATAGCCAAAATCTCTTCTCAGTGGGTGTCTTGCAGCTAGGTCGTTGGTGGAAATAGTTTGTAGGTCACGATAGACTAATCGTGCATTTAATTAGTACACAAAACCCAGCCTTCATGGGTCTCTTGCTCACTTCACTTAAAACCTCTTCGTCCTCCTTTGCTCTCTCCTTGAACTTCTTCACCTATTTTCACCTTAGAGAAACTGGTTGTGATGCGACGTAAAACCATGAAACCGACTCTGATAATTGTAGTCTCGATCTTGCTAGTTGTGCAATTACTAGCTGCCTCACCAGACAGTACTGTCATCTGGTCCCGGATTTGTCGCCATCAACACCGTCACCACAAAAATAATCAACTACCACATTGGTGCAAACATTTTCTTGAAGTTCGACAACATCAGAAGCCGCCACCTATGCCTCCTGCACCGCCTGAGCAGAGTGATGAAATCGACCCTAGGTACGGTGTGTCCAAGCGACTTGTGCCGACTGGACCCAACCCACTCCATAATTAGTCAGGCCGAAGGTAGTAGCATGCTGAGTATTTTTTTTTTCTTTCTTTGTAAATTAATAATTTGAGTATTAAGTTAGTGGTATTGCTAGCTTTCAACCATGCATCATCCTTTCTTGTTCTTTCTTTCCAAGTTTTGCTGTATACGTCTCTGGAGATTGTGTTAAAATTTGGTGTAATGGAAAGGATTTACAATGGAGGATGTATCTCTTAATCGAAGAATCGAAGAAATTATTATTTTCAGTTATATTTCTTTGTTGCTTGTGTGCAATTTGTATATCTTGCTGTGAGTCCTTTTGTTAGGCATGTGTGCACACAATATGTTTTGCACAAGCTCCATATTTTTTATAATTATAATTACTTAATTAATAGTGAATTAATTAGTATCATGTTAGATGTATAAAAAAAATGATGTCATAAGAAGAAAGATCGAAATTAAATATATTGCTTTTATATGTAAAGCAACAAAATAAATAACATGTGTGAACCTGTACATTAGTTAAGGAGATATATATTCCAAACTTGTAAGGTTAATTTCACTTCAAAATTCAAGATATATACTTTTTTGTGCATATAAGATAAATTTAAGGTGCAAGATCGACACGCAGAACAGCAGCTGCAACACAAAATGTTCCCAATAAATCGAACAAAGGAGATAAAGAATTTTAATTACTTTTCAGGTGGTTGTTTTGTTTATGTACACTTGATAGTCACCGTCAAGTTTATCCAAAAAAATAAAATAAAAATGAAAAATTGAACGAAGGAACTGAACTCCTCTCCTAATGCATATGTCAATTGTATGGAGAAAATTTTATTTAAATAAATGGGAACTGGAGAAAATTTAAGGAAGTGAATGCTGGAGCCCTTTCGGTGGCAAATATTGTTACATGCATTGATGTGTTGCTGGCTTAATCCTGTGAACTTGAAGGTGCAAAAGAGCATAAATCAATTAATGCTCTGCTCAAAATGCATTTAATGTATGCACGCCAGTGTGCTGTTAAATTTGAATTATGCAACCCCACCATCCGACTATCCGTCTATCCCCCACCCTCCCCGTTTCTTCTTTGACTCTTTGTATGGTGGTTACACGTTACTATGTTGGGCATGTATTCCATACGAAAACAAAAATTGGCAAATTTAGAGCCACAATAGTGTTTTTGCATTAATATTTCAAACCTAAAAAACTCAAACAGTTGAATTTATTCTTCCTTACAACTGACGTTACCACATACATTTTTTTTTTTCTTTTTCATTCATTTTATTCAAAATTAATAACTTTATAAAATTAAGTAATTAAAATCATAACTAAATTATATTTATCGTAAATTTTGTTGACCTTTGGATCTTGCATAAGACGAGCACAAACATAAAAAAAAAATTAAAAGTTGCATTTGGTTGGACTTTAGAGTATTCTACTTTTTCATAAAGAAAATATTGTGATAACACAAAAATAATATCAGATAGAAACTTGCAGTGTAATTACGGACACAGAGGAAATGTTGGAGCAGAGGGTATTAACTACCATCGCGCAAACTTTTTTTTTTTCTTTTTGGTGCTGCTTCTCATATTTTGGATAGCAGGAATATTCTTTCGTTTTTCATTGTTTTCTATTCTTCTTCATGGCAGTCATTGGCAGGATAATAGGACCGTTAAGACTTTGATCCGACAAACCGGCTCAGGTCGAACGCCCCCAACATTGTTTCAACTTTTGGATCTAGTTCATCTGTTTTAAATCGAACGGCTCATTGATAGCATAAGATACGGACCCATTAGCTAACCACAGTTTTACTGATTTGAATTTTGACTAAATTTATCAAGTAGATAATTATAAACAATTGTATTCGGCCTCCGGTTCGGTCCAGATTAGTCTGATTAGTAGTGAACATACAAAGTTTTGGAGCTATGTTAATCTAATATAACCACCTTGATGTGGATCTTTAGCTGCAGACCGAAAATGAAATCATCCACCTTAGCTATATTGCATAAAATAAAACATTGGCGAATAATTAACATAGAGAACATAAAATAACAACGAACACTAGTTTCTCTAAGATTTTATCTAAGGCGCCGTCCCCACATCAATCAGCTTTGTTGGAAAAAAGGAGTGTGGAAAGAAAAGGGTAGACTATGATGTTTTTCCCTTTTGGTTTTGCGATTTATGTAAAAATCGACCATCAAAGAAAAATAACTATCAACAATTACTACGCACGTACTGGCCCAACAATTTGATATATATACAATTCATCTTCATGGCCACACCTTCAGTACTTCGCTTAAAAAAAAGGGAAAAATTTTCACATTTGTCATACACACCTAACTTACAAAAATTGTTCCCATTGTCATCACCTTTTTCGGCCAGACACAGTTTTCTTAACAGCTCCTACTGAGACCAAGAATTGGTCCAGAGATGAAAGTGTCTTCATATCGTCAGGCGGGAAGTAGCTTGCAGCTCGGCCCATGAGAGATGAAAAGAGGATAGAGAGTGATGGCTGTGTGGCTGGTCGTTCACCGAGCAGTTCGTCAAGAAATGAGAAGGCTGTCAAAAAGTCAGATCGGCTGGCATTTATTGGAGCAGCAAAGTGAGCAGGGATTACTCGCCGGAATTTCCAATCTCTCACTATCCTATCTATCCAATCTTGAACCTACAATTGTAATAGCAGAATTATGTAATAAGATGTTTCATGCTTTTTCAGTGACTTGAGTTGTGTAAATAGCATGTCAGCTTATCAAGTACAGTTGGCAACCAAATTTTTAATCTACCTATTCAATGGGGCTAAGATAGACCACCATATTTTTACAATGGCTAGTTCCTTTAGTAACAATAAAAAGCAAACAACCTAGTTTATCAATTTTACAATCTAGCATCTACTTAGGGAACAATAAAAGAACCTCTTTGTTGAGTACATTAACTCATCAACATTAGTTACAGAAGAGTCCCTTTTTGCAATTAGGCACAAATTTAAGTGTAAGGGGCTTAATTGTTAAATGTCCCTTTTATTCATGCATGATTTAAATGTTCTATCTTAATAGTATGCAAAAACATACTAAAGAACTAATGATATCTGTAAAGTGTCAACAAAGGATACCTTTTCGGGAACTTTACTGAAAACCAACGTCTTTACAATTGGGGAAACAATCAGCTTTTGAGACATTTGTGCAAAGCTCGCTGTAGGTTCCAAAAGATTTGAAGGGCCTAGAAATAATATTTGCAAGACCATCCTCTCCCACCCTATTATCGTGTGAAAAGCAAAAGTTACATGCAGTTCAATTTCATTAACCAAATTCACATAAGAAAAGTACTACCTTTCTGCCTGTTTAGTTTGTTGTCGACCACAGGTTCGTCAGGGACCTCTTTTCCTTTGCTAAGTAATTTAACTGCCAAACCATTTTTTGCTGATTCTAGCAAGGATTCCTTGCTAATACATTCTGGAGGTTGTCTTGGCACAAAAATTACAGCATCAGTGACCAGTAGGGTTCTTGATTTTTTGTGGTAGAAGGCCACCTCCACATAAGGCCCAATGCCTGCAATTACAGAATATTTTAACAGTTTTACAATCACTGTAAGGAAATCTCAATAAAAGTTATTGGAGAAACTGATGCGGAGACGAACATCGGGACGTTTTAGAGGTTTTGGTTCGTGCTGGGGCACTGGGATCAAACCGGAACAGTAGAGACATGAGAGTACAGCTAGACTATTAAAAATCCAGTCACACTGGTACTGATAGGTTATATACTAAATTAAATCAGTACCACCCTGTCAGTACATGTCAGCATAATACTTAATAGTAGCTGTTGCAGATATGGACCGTCACCATAGCAATGTCCAGTGGCATCAGATACATTACATAAAACAAAAATGGAAAAAAAAAAAAAAGCAAATACCAACTTCTGGAGAGCTGAGAACTTTTTGTTCAATCTCGTCAGACCAAGGGGTTGAGTCGTCCTCGTCTTTTAAAGGTTTTGCACGGAAAATGCCAAAAAATTCAAGGGGTAAATTGACGGGCCAGCTCCACTGCCTAGGTGCAACCCATATCTGGGCTCGTGGAAATTTTCGCGAAAATGGTCCCACAAATATTTTGTGCTCATATGCAAATGTAGGAAGTATGATGTACTCTACTGGTGCATCCAATTCCTTCAAAAGCTGATATACAAGAAATATAACAGTAGCTCAGTGAGAGGGGGAAAAAAAAAAAAGCTCAAAAGAAAATTTCAGTACTAGACATTTATAGTGAATAGAGTATGAGATGAGACAATGATCACCCACAAATATCTTCCAAATCAAATTGTATGGAAAGTGTTCATTATAAATTTATAATGGCACAGCTAATGCAAATGTAATTCATCAAAATATGAATATTCTTAGGGAATTTGTATATTTTTCTTTTTTTACCTGAATGCACTCCTTGGTTGGTGCAATTGGTGCATGAACCCATAAGCCACCTGATTTAAGCTTTATTACTGTCATACGAATGTTGGTAGAAACACTACTAAAACCCAAAGCTTGTTCTTGCTCAAATAGCCATATGCAACCTTTCACAGCCTAGTAATTACACAGCAGGAAGTCAAATTACAAAAATATCAAACAAGATTTAACTTCCAAAATTTACAAGGACATATAGGAACAGAGATGAACTGCAGTAAGGATGTTCTAATTTATTTACAAGAAGTCCCCCAAATGGTTGACAAAATAAAAAAAAATAAAAAAATGACCCAACCATTTGTTATTCTTTAACAAAAGCAATGTGATGGTTTCCTATAAGGCTTACCACAAACTGCTTTGTCCTGAAATTTTGAACTTATCCATTGAAAATTTAAGTGATTTTATTTGTTAGTACTATTGAAATAAAGGGGCTTATTTTGTTATCGTTTAATGAATCAGGGTCTTCAAAATACTCTTGAAATAGAATCGGATTGCAACCTCAGTTCTTATAGTGCGCCGATTGAGGAAAGGACCAAGAGGGAAAGGAAACCCAGTGAAGTTCAAGTAGAATCTCTCAGCCCCACCACTTTCAGCAGAGGCAGCCACCACCAAATTTCGCTTCCACAACCTCTTTGTTCCATAATTCGACTCAAGATGGGAACTCTTCAGTCGACCTCTCACACTAATCAAAGATTTCTGGTGGCAATTTGAAGATAGAGGGGAGTAATTTGTAGCGAACCTGGCGCTCTGTAAAGAGGCTGCCATGTTTGTCAGCATATTTACTCTCGGCTCTCTGTTAGAGAACAAGAGGCCCTTCTTCTGCTGTCCAGTAAGTTGGTGGCGGAGATGAGATCATGGAAGTGTGTTTGACTGTCAGTAAACGAAAGGCTTCGATTTGTGACGCGTGGAGCAAATTGTGAGAAACAAAGAAATTAGCGGCCGACAAAATTCTAATTTCTCCGCTGATATCCTCATTTCGACCTGGCTTAACAGTTCCGGCAAGTTCCAAAAAATTCTAGGAGTCTTATATTTCTGGCATTACAATTTCTTTTTCTTTTTTATGTATGTATTTAACACCTGATTCAGTATAATATCAAGACATTCGTTTATTTCTCAAAAAAAAAATCATACCAATTTTTTGATATTTTATAACCAAACAGTCGCATTAGACGAATATTAACAAAATTTACAAAAATAAATATCCGTATCATATAAGATTATTATACAAGCAAACCTAAATTACTTGCAAATTATGCACATTTTAATTTTACTAAAAGAATATACAAAAATCAGTATGTTATTTATATAACAAAACGTATTTTTCTTCAATTTATATCTGATTATAAACTTGATATTGAAGTTTTTGTCCTCATTATATACTCTCCTCCCCGGAAAAAAAAAAAAAAAAAAACATGATTTGGGCGGAAAGAACAAAATTGTCAATTGCATGTTAATTGAAGATTAAATCTAAAATTAATAATAGTTATTCAATCTAATCTTCTGTGGAGAATATTTAAGAGGATTTATCGGTGACTAAAAATCTTATTTCTTAAATATTTCAGAGAATTATGCACTTGTGAATAAGTTATTTTCTTATTTAGCTGGACAAATATTTAAATGACGCAATTTTGTTTACTATTTATCTACCAGTATCTTTTTTTTTCCCCCCCTGTCACTCCATTATCTAAAATTCACTTGTCCAGACTTGAATTCAACTTTTATCCTCCCTTTCTTGTTGTGAAGATTGATAGAAGTTAACTTTACTTTTGTCATATTTTTATTTTAAAAAATTCTCATTAATAAGATTTTTGAAAATTGAAAAATAAAATGAAATCAATGTGAGTGTGCTCCATGTTATTTCCTTCTAAATAATCACCTTCTATGCGATACCTCTTAAACAATATTTATTATTAATGATCTTTTTCACGCATTATAAAATTGCATATTTACTTATTGTTAATGCATACTTTTTATATTGCAGTTACATACAACCATTGACAATTGCTATATGGTTATGACATTGTTAAAAGCGCATTTTTTTTTTTACTTGCGTCAAATTATTGTCTTGATCCTACAAAGCCATTGTCTTAACTCCTTAAAACATAAATTTGATATTGTAACAACTAACAAGGCGTGCACACTTATTCGCTTTTTTGTTTTCTGAAAATTGGCCAAATAATTGTGAACTTTTAGAACACAGAGACTTAAAGGGTAAATATAATATTTCAATTTCTTTTATATACGTAAAATTACTATACTATAACATTGCTTCGATGAAAGTTAAAGTACTTAAAAATCATTGATCATAAATTATTTGCACCAGAAAATTTTATGATTGTTTAATTCAACAAAACAAAGTCTTTTTTTTTTTTGAATCCAAAATTCCAAACAGCCCGTAGGCTTCAACAAAACAAAGTCAAATATCATAATAGTTATGGTTAAATAAAATTATATAGATCGTACATAATTTTTAAATTTTGAGTTATTACTTATTAGTGTAAATTGTTTGGTCCTATTCGAACTCAATTTCTACAAGTAACTTTTCGGCCCACAGGCCCCAAACCTTTGACATGTCATTTTCTAATTGGACCTTAACCTGTCCCTTCTGGTGAAGAATCCTTTTTTCTCTTCTTCCCTCTGTCTCTCCCACTTTGAGAGACACCAAGGGCTGCTGGTGCTGCTTTCCTCCTCTCGCTGCAAATGAGGAGGCTTCAAGCTCTCTTCAACCTAAGTCATCTACTAAGAAGCTCACAAAATTTGTCCTCTTATTCTACTACGGTCCCTCCACTCCAGTACTGTGTTTCTCATAACCATCTCGCGAGTAGTGTAATTTCGACTTTTCTGAGGGGCTTTTCTACAAGTCCAGCCTCATCCGAAGCTTACGAAGTAGGTTTTGTTAGCGGACATAGAGCACATCGGTATAAAAGTGCAGATGAGGAGGAGGAGGTTGTCAGATATGTACCCGTTAAGGCATATTTTCTCTCTACTAGGTATACAATTACTTCTTCATTTTATTTAATTGGACCCGTAGCATTTGTATTATGTCCGAGGTGTATGTATATCAGGTTGATTTTGTTATTTTGAATTGGATCGTAGCTTGCACATACTACTATTATGCTAACACTAACTATCAGTCATTACCATGTTTTGACTAATTGACTCCTTTAGACTAAAATCCATATGTTTTTTTATTAATGTCTATAGCTCTTATATTACCTTGGGATTTAAAATGAGTAGGAGATCAAACGAGAGTCAACTTCCATTTCTTGACGAAAGATCACTAAAAACCCTAACAGATGTCATTCCCATACAACTGCTCTGCAAATTTCAGTACTAGTCCTGTACAAATTAGTTATATGGTGTGGTCTTTCCTTGAAATTTCCACTTAATTAATTTATTTATTCTCATTGATTTTCCTGTTCTTTTTGGTTTGTTGGTAGTATTGATTTGAAGAGCTTACAAGTAGAGAATGCATGTGATGTCATTCCTCCATCATCTCGATCATTAAATTACATCGCTCTTCGGTACTCCGATTTCCCTCCTGAAATTATGGCAAGTTTTTCTTGATTTTCTGAATACTTGCCTCATAGGGTGCTCTAGAATACCAGTTCCAGATACAAGACTGGCTTATAGAGACTTAAAATTCAAGTTACTGTGTTTAACCATGACAAAACTCAAAACTCGAAACCAAGTAGACCTAGATACCATATTGTGCTAGTGCCTACCATTATGGACTGGCTGATATGTCACCAAATGGTGTTCTAAGTGGGTTCTTTCAGTGAGTCAACTAAATTCGTTCTAGTGTGTACACAAATGGTGGACCATGAATTACTGGATGATTCCTGTATTTGCAGAGAACTTGATTGGTACGATAGCAAAGTCCAGTCACATTTTACTTTAATTACTTTTCTCTTTCTGAATTGGCCTAAATTTTTCTATTTAATTTGTGCTCTTTTTGATTTAGGATATGGGGTTTAAGGAACACAGGGATCATAGATATTCTTACAGATATGTGGTAGTATTTCAGTATGGCTCTGCTGTTTTATTCAACATAGCTGATCATGAAGCTGAACAATACCTTGATATTGTCCGAAAGCATGCGTCTGGCCTACTATCTGAGATGAGAAAAGATGGTAATCAAAATATAATATTGTAAAATTATCCTTTTTTTTTTAAACTGAAAATGAGCTGCCTAATGGCAGGTCCTTATGTTTGTACCGTTCCAAGGATGATCTTTAATTACCGAACACCATCTTCTCACTTTTTTTTTTGCTTATTTTATGTTTGCTTACTATTGTTTGGGTCTTGTTGAACAAATCTGAGATCAATATCTTTGGTCCCAAATGTTGGCCCTGGTAGGAAAGTAAATTTTTGAAGCTTGATGAGTAAGTTTGTAAAGACATGCTGATACATGTTCAATTGTCAACTATTAGATTTACAGGTAATCTGAAAGTTTGAAGGATTATAATGATATATTTGTTTTATTAAATTAGACTATGCGGTTGTGGAAAAGCCATCTCTGCCAACTTGGATGCAAGGGGGTTTGGATTATATCGTTCTGAAAAGTTTGGACATTGATGGCATTCGTATAATAGGCAGTGTATTGGGCCAAAGCATAGCTCTAGATCACTATATCAGACAGGTAGGAAATTTATGGGGTATAAAAATGAGATCTCTTTATACATTTTTGTATTTCACATACTACATACAGAACCTCAAGTCTCTGAAAGTCATATTCAATAACATATCTAGGTTTGAAATATGTAGGTTGATGATATGGTGGAAGAATTTACTGATATAAATCGAGTAATGGAGAAGACCGGTAACTTTGACATGAAGAGAAAAAAGCTCTTTCAACTGGTGGGGAAGGCTAATTCTAATCTTGCTGATGTCATTATACGACTTGGCCTTTTTGACAGGTAAATATAGTTATACTAAGGTTATTAAAATATACTCATGCAAAATATATAGAAATATGTATGCTACTGGGATCTATAATTGGAGATATCTGATCAGATAGTAGGCACAAGTCATGTAACCTTTCCATCTCTAATATTCTTTCCTATATACGCAAAACAATTTCTCCTCCCTGGCTGTCTGTCTGTATACAAATGAGGCACAAAAAAGGGGTAATTAGTGTACTGGCTAATGATCTCTCTGCTCCTTGTATGTGTGTATATGTATGAATAAGAGTGGAATAATCATGTTCATTGAAGAAAAAATAGGAGAGAATGGAAGCTTTCTCTTGAACCTCTTGTATTTGCAGGTTGTTATGTCAATTTGTTGGTTATGCATGATAAGTTTATATGGTGTTGACCTACAAATTCTTCCTACCATTGCTAATATCTCTAGTCTATATTTTCATTGTCTTTTTTTTTTTTTTTTTTCAAACTTGTACTCATAATGTTTCAGCATTAATGTTTTTATATTTAATGTCAATTAGGTCTGAGATTGCATGGAAAAATGCAAATTATGCACAGATATTGGAGTACCTTAGAGAAGAATACGAACTGAATCAACGATTTGGTAGCCTTGATTTCAAACTGAAATTTGTGGAGGTACGAGTCTCTTTTTTTTTCTCTCTTAGCAAGTTTTTCAATCCTATCGCTTTTTCCAAGACAACTTATTTTCTTCTCTTTGTTGTCGGCATCATGTGTAGACCCTTGCAAATTGTGGTTACTGTAGACATACAATTCAAGTACCCATGCATCCGTGTTAATTATTAAATGTACCTCTACCCTGTACCTTGAACCCTGTAATAAACAATTCTATCTACACAAAGATGAGAAAATTATTAGTTGCTGGGTACAGAAGAATGGTTTATTTTGTTAAGTCTAAAAAATTATTAGTGGTGTCTCAGGGGTTTACCTTTCTATTTTTATAGAGTCAATAATCGATTGGAATATCATTTTTTACTTTAATTGGGTTGTTGCAGCATAACATACATTTTCTCCAAGAAGTGCTACAAAACCGAAGATCTGATCTACTTGAATGGGGTGTCATAATCTTGCTGACGATTGAGATTGCCATTTCCATGTACGAAATAGTTAAAGACACCAACATTATCCCTTCCTAATATTCTCCTGGTCCATTTCATTACTCTCCTTTTTGACTTGATCCATCATTCTTGAATTTGGGATTAATCCATGCCGTTTATTTGAGATTTTGAATCAACCCATATTATTGAAAATTTTCTCTTTGAGCTCCCACAACTTTGCCCAATTAAAAGCCACTCAGTAATCATTTTCTTTTTATGAAATTCCTAACACCTCATCATTTTGCAGCCCCTTGAGTGAGAAGGGCTGACTTCCATAAATGCTATATAGCTCTGAATTTCCAATACTTCATTTTGCGCACGAGTGCGAAAAGTTGGATGACTTTTCGTCAGTTTTGACTTAGTTTTGGGTCTTTTGACACAATTCTTTACTGTGCTTAAAGCACATGTATGAAAGATATGTGATATCTTATATCAAATTGATATAATGTATTATATTCAGAGAAATATAATTATTTATTTATTTGTTCTTTTTAGGGAGTAATTGCAATTTTCATGATTTCAATTTCATTACCATGTGGGAAATAAGAAACCAACAGCTTGCACTTCCTGCATCTCCAGATATAGTTAAAAACAATTTTAGGATTGAAAGGACCTCAAAAGATTTAATTGGAACTGCAACAAAGTATCCCTAAATATATGAACAAATCTTTGACTACATAAAAACTGTACCCGGTCTCCCTAGTACTAAAACATGTTATCAAACTGTGCAAAGCCGTGAAAAATTCAGCTCGTGTCGTCTTTCTGATCATTGATCTAACAACATAATCGTGTGGTCCCAAAATAAAATCTTATTGTTTTTATACGTCGGATAAGTTATTTGTCTTATGTCTACTCCAACATCTTAGTGGTTTCTTTTGTGTATTCGGAAAAACTACTAATCAGTTTAGTGTATTTAGCATAAAATTAAACTTGCTAGCTGTTTTGCGCGGTCCTCAATGTGAAGCCCAATCAGAGTGAAGCATATATATTCAAACTTTCGTAGTTTTAAGTTTGTTTTGCACTTGGTGAAGACTGTAAAATGAAAGTTAAGAAGCTTATGATAAAGCATTTGGCTTTCATTAGAAGTTTAGAACTTTTTGATTTTGCCTGCTACCTTTCCAACAATAGTGCCATCTTGTATAGTTTCAAATTCCGTGGACATATGCACAGTTAAATTCCGAGTTTGGTTATTAAATATATTTTTGTCCGATTTGATTTTTATCCAGATCTAATACTATACGACTTGAGAATATTTTTAATTCGGGAGTGATAACCGTCATCCAACCAAAAGCCATCCGCGCCATCCAACTCTCCCCTCCCCCAACTTTCGCTTTTTTTTTTTCCGCGCGTCTGGGTGAGGCGTCCCTCACGCGACCTTCCCCCCTAACACCCCTTCCTTTTCCGCGCGTAACCCTCCCTCCCTCGCGCTACCTTCCGTCCTCCACTCCTCCCTGGCGATCTATTTCCCCTTTCTCTCCCTCACAGTTTATCCTGCCTTATAAAATAAACATATACAACAATAAATTGAACATACACAAAGATAATATGAACATATAATCAAAGTGCATATATACAAGAAAAATAATGAACATACAAAATAATAAACTGAACAGATATATCAACTAATTGAACATAAAAAACAAATAAACTGAACAGATGTAATAAACAATGTAGACTCGTACAAAAAAGTAAAAATGAGCAAATAAACTGAACAGAAATGACAACTAAATTGCACAGTTATAATAAATAAACTGACATATGTAATAAACAATGTAGACTCATACAAAAAAGTAAAGGTGAGCAAATAAACTGAACAGAAATGATAAATAAATTGCACAGTTATTACAAATAAAGTGAACAGATGTAACAACAATGTAGACTCATACAAAAAAAGCAAAAGTGAGCAAATAAACTGAACAGAAATGAGAAATAAATTGCACAGTTATAACAAACAATGTAACAAACAATGTAAACTGAACAGATGTAACAAACAATGTAGACTCATACAAAAAAAGTAAAAGTGAGCAAATAAACTGAACAAAAATGATAAATAAATTGCACAGTTATAACAAATAAATTGAACAACAGTGAACATATATAACAAATAAAATGAAAAGATATAACAACTAAATCGAGCATGTGTAACAAATAAATTGAACGGATATCCAACAAAATTGAAAAGAACAAATAAGTAGAGAATAGAAGGGCAGACGAGAGAGAAGGAAGGAAAAGGAGAGATAGGAGAGAGAAGGAAGGAATGGCATACTTTCCTGGGGGCGGAGGGAGGGAGACGAGATCGGATCGCTAGGTGAGAGGCAGGTGCGTCGGAAGAGATGAGGCGCGGGGTAAAGGAAAGGTACGCTCGGATCAGATCGGAAGGGTGTGCGATCGGATCGGATCGCTTGTTGGGTGCGGAGAAATGAAGAGAGCGCTGGACTGGATGACGCGGATGGCTTTGGGATGGATGACGCTGAGTAATTCTCGTTTTTAATTTACCTAGCTGATTCGAAACTGGACCTATCCAATATCCGTACAAATACCCAATTATATAATGTGGATATCTATACCAAAATATTAAAACTATTTTCGATTACATACTTTTCAAAAAACCAAAAACGATCGTGTTTCATATGTAACATCGTATAAGAAAGAAAACAGTTCCTAAAATAGGTGTTTCATATTCTGTAATACTTTCATGATTGTTGCGACTCAAACGAACAGGCACTTCAATCAATAGAATAGGTTATAATCTTTTAGTAGATCGGTCAGCAATAGAATAGGTTAAATATACATTAATGTTGTCAAGAAACATATGACATCAACCATTTACGTCTACTCGCTTCTAAATTATGATAGGTTAGATGTACAGAAATGATTCAGTACATTATTCAAAACCTTTCCAAGATGAATATAACTGACGACATAAAAAGAGGAAAAAAAATATATATATATACATATTATGCATCTCCATTACTGTCATCGTCATTCTCTTCGTATGGTGGTTCATGACGTGGTTGGCCGAACTTTTCACGAAGCTCGCTTATTGGAATGAAGTCACCAGCTGTATCAGTTCCATAAAACAGAAACGATGTGTAAGGATGGTCAAATCTACCCTGCACAAATCAGTTAAAAAGAAAAGAGTATTAAAATATGTTCACTATGAAAATAGAAGGCCAAGCAACGATATATCCCCATTCACAGATTTATATAAATTAATATTTTCTAGGTTAGAGGTTGGTGATACTGATAGAGAAAATTAAAGAAGATCTTTAAAAATAATGTCTCAGCATATATATAGAGGAAACTTGCTTTATCTTGCTCCTCAATTGCTAAGAGATTTTCCTCTGCCACTGCAATATTACCAAAAAGAAAAAGAAAAAGCAGCTCACAGTCTAAATCATAAAAATGGAAGTTGTACATACATTTTCATTCAAAGCATCAGAAGCTTGTTACAGATACAGAATGAAAACTTACCATATGCAACAAGGAGATTTGGGTCTGCATAGACATCAACAAGGACCTAAACAAAACATTTTTAAATTTATTAATCCATCTTTAATTTTCTATCAGAAATAAGTACATCTCAAAGTCTGATATTAGGTATCATTCAATAAGAACCAAGTACAAGATTTAATAGACTAAAAAAAAAACCTGATAGAAGGGTTGGTTTGGGCCTCGAGACAGCTTATCAATATTTGCCTTCTCCATCCATGATTTTGATTCACAACAAACTGGATCCATCCCACATATAACACCTCTATACCCTGTCAAAATGAAAAGGAGTAAACAACTAAGGATAAACAACAAAATAAATAAATTCATCACTTTGCAAAAGTAATCTGACGTATATACTCACCGAAAACTTTGTGTCGTACCTGCTGCCCCAACCTAAATGCATATTTTACATTTTCAAATGCAAGTGCTTTTGCTGAAGCTGCCAAAGCATCGGCCTAAAGGGAAATACCTAAGGTAAAAAAATAAAAAGCAGATAACAATGTAACATAAATTAACATAAAAGTAATACCTCAAGTGTAGAAACTTGATCACGTAACTTTGCAGCCAAATCATAATTTTCAGTCTCAATTGCCTTTTGAATATCTGCACTGCATCACAAAAGGAAAGCAGACATAATTACAAAAAAGTAAAAATAATAGGCAGAATGCAAGCTGAATGTTGCTAAATTGAAGTCAAACTTACCGTAGAGTTAAAATTTTAATTTCTTTATCTTGAGCCTCACTCTTTGATGAACCCCTCTTAGCTTGCTGTTGCTTGATTATATCAGTTTCAACCTTAAAAAGTACAATTATCTCAATCCAAGGCATTTTTGTGTACGAATTAATTTTCAGTTATTGAAAAGTAAAATCTCAGTACCTCAATTAATTTATCTCGTAACATCTTTGCCATGTCATACTGCTCGATATTAAGGGCATACTGACAAATGATGAATAGTAGAAGGATAGTCCATTAAGTAAGACGGAATCTAAAAAACAGGAAGAAAGGGTTGAGACAACGACTCACACCTGAACCCGGACCCCTAGATCCAATTGAAAGAAAAATAACAAGATGTCCTCATTAGCTGCTTCACTACGCTCGATGCTTGCTTTTGTGCTCTTGCCATTTCTACCTCCAAAAAAACGCCATGCCGCTCTGACTGACAAATCACCTTTTTTTGGTAGATTATTTTTCCCCCAAAACCCTTTGTTACTAAACACTTTTGTAAATGTAGAACTCCCAGAAAATGTACAGAGAAGCCCTCGGTCTATTTTTCTCCAGGAGAAGGTTTTTAGAAGAGGTGCTCCATTTGTTGTAGAAAAATGGCACAGGGATTGCATGTTTTAAAACAAAATGGAGAAACTTCTTCACTGAGACAAAACCATGCTGTTAGCAATGAGCACACACAGCTCCTGAAAATAAAAAGGGAAATTGGTAATTCAGAATTTTGACAAAGTCAATCATGAAGATGTCAGTAAGCATAACACATAAATTAAGAACTGAAGACGAACATGTGCAAAGAAGAAAGAAGATAAATTCTATTAACTCGTAAGTTAGTACCATGTTAAAAATGCACAATAGGATAATCAAGTAGCACAAAACAGTGGTTTAAGAACTCAGTTTTTTGCATATGATATTTAAACTCAATACCTTTTTTATTTCAAATTACATAGCCGACCCATTGAATTGACTTATTACAATCATCAGAGAGAAATGTAATTTTCTATAATATGCTGAAAAAAAAAATTCCAAAACATAGACAGATTGTATCATTTAGTTTTCATTTTTTTTTTTTCCACTAAATATGAAGTTGCCTAGGATCAACCAAAAACAAAACATACAAACATCCCAAATTTAGGTTTGTTTATTTGTCAGATATAAAAAAAACTTAACGCCACCTTTTACTGTAAAATCAGATTTAATTTCTAAAACCCCAATAGCAATTATTATTTTAGGAAAAGCAATGAAATGGCCTACCCTCTTAACATAAAAGCAACAATTAAGTATAAGAACCGATAAGAAGAATCAATAAATATTATTATTATCGTAGAAAAAGCACAGTAAGAACTAATCCAATTTATTAGTGTATTGCACTTTTGTCTCCCAGGCGACTATTGTAAACACATACATCAACCTTCAATACTATTCGACTTGAAACAAATATGGTACGAAGAGGGACTAAGAATTGGAACCGTAATAGTGCGTACCAAGAGATGGACGAAGGGACGGAGAGAGTACCTTGTACTGATTTGAGTGGTCACCAAAGAGATTGCATTGCAGGGAAGGGAAGAAGTGACCTGGGACCTCTCGATTGCTGATCCTCGACAGCGCTAGATTGTTCAAAGGGACCTCTCGATTACGAATCTTGACGCACAAATGTTCGTTCGATTGACGTCGTGAACAATACTGCTGCGCTGGGCTGGATCTCGACTCTCTTTTACTTTGTTGATTACTTGGGCCGTATCATGTATGGGCCTAATCTAGTTCAGCTCTAGAAAGCCCGTCTGTCCATTGTCAATTATTTTAAAGAAGAGGAGAATTTGTTTTAATCCAGAATTGGTATTTATCATCCCTCATTTTCCCATCCACCCCATCCACAGGCTCCAAACAGACTTTTTTGGATCTAGAAACAGGCCCAGTCTCTAAACCAAACCTAGCCGCACCTCCTCTCCACTCCTCTCCTCTCCTCTCGAAGCAGACCAGATCCGAATCCGGGAATGATAAGCGTCATCCACCGAAAAATCATCCACGCCATCCAACTCTCCCCTCCCCCGACTTTCGCTTTTTTATCCGCCCGTCTGGGTGAGGCGTCCTCACGCGCTCTCTCCCATTTCCGTCCCCTTTTTTTTTTCCGCTCGCTCTCTCCTCTTTCCTTCCCTTCCATCTCTCCACTCCTTCCCCCTCTCCTCTTCCCTCTCCAATGGATTTTTTTCGTTTTCTTTTCCCTCTCTGACAAAAAAATAGTACCACTTGAACCCGTTAATTTTTTTCAAGCCTACCACTTACAGTAACAAAGTGAACACTTACAAACAACAAAATCAAAGAGACAAATATTAGTTAAATAAAAAAAATATGAACATATATTCTCAATAAACTGAACAGATATAACAACTAATTGAACAAATATAATAAACAACGTGGATCCAGACAAAAGATAAAAGTGAACATAAATACATCAACAAAATGAAAATATAACACAAATAAATTGAACAGAAATAAGAAATAAATTGAACATATACAACAAAGAATGTATGCTTTAGCAAAAAGATATAAGACATAAAAAATAAATTGAACACATATAACAAATAAAATGAACAAACATATCATTAAATTGAACAGATACAACAATACATAGAACATATATTACAAACACCGTTAAAACTCATAAAATGAACATAAAAAATAAATAAATTGAACAGATTTAACTAATAAATTGAACATAAATAACAATAAATTGAACATATATAACAAATAAAATGAACAAACATATCATTAAATTGAACAGATACAACAATACATTGAACATATATTACAAACACCGTTAAAACTCATAAAATGAACATAAAAAATAAATAAATTGAACATATTTAACTAATAAATTGAACATAAATAACAATAAATTGAACATATATAACAAACATCGTGAACTCATAGAAATGAACATAAAAATAAAAAATTTGAACAGATATTATCAATTATTTGAACATATATAACAAATAAATTAAACATATATAATATGAGATAAAAGACATGAAACAAAAAGAAAAGGCCAGTGAGAAAGGGAAAAAAAACAAATAGAAATGAGATATAAGATAGCATGAAGGAAAGGAAAAAGAAGAAAAGAAACTAAGAGCGGAATAGGAAGCGGGAAAGGAGAAACTCACGCAGGAAGAGAAGGGAGGGTAGACTTGCGCGGAGGAAGGGAAGAGCGGGGGAAGGGAGGGGAGACTTGCGCTCGGATCAGAAAGCGCTCGAGTCTGGTAGATCGGGTGCGGAGAAATAAAGAAAGCGACAGAGCGCTGAGTCTGGATGGCGTGGATGGCTTTCCGCTGAATTGCGGAAAGCAATTACCATCCGAATCCGATGCTCTCTCATTTCTCTCTTCCTTACCTCACACACCTCTATTTCCAAACCCTAGCTGTCACTATATCTCTCTCTCTTCTATCTCTTCTCATCTCTCTTCTCTTCTTCTATCATGGCGATTCAATGTAGAGCTCTGTGCTTATCCAACTAGTTCGTGAGGTTTATATGAAGAAGAAGTTTGATTAAGTTATCAGTCGGTGTTTCTCTTTGTGCTGACATGGCGACCTTGAACTCATTCGATCTGCTCGAAGATGTCGAGAGCGACGATCCCTCGCAACTGATTGCGGCCACAGAGAAGAAGATCGCGCCCAAGAAGGCCGCTGCTCCGACGGCGGCGGCGCCCGCTCCAGCTTCTGGTGCCAAGCTCCCCACCAAGCCTCTCCCTCCTGCTCAGGCTGGTGAGCTTAGATTTAATTAGATTTTTGTTGTGTTGATTATTGTTTAGTTATTTCTGACCTGAATGTTAGGTTAGTGTTAATTATTATTGTTATAGAAACGAAGTTCAGAGGTTCGATCCATAATCATGCTGAATTTTTGCTGAATAATATAATATTGGTTGTATTGTGCTGGTAGTAATTTTGGGATGATGTGTATGATTTAGGTTCTAGTTGACTAGAATTTTAGTTTTAAGTTTCTTAGTTGTCAATTACTGAATTATTACATAGTAATTTTAAGAGGATGTGTAGGATTTAGGTATTAATACGTGTACTAAAAAGTTGTTAGGGATTTGTATTTGCATAAATTTCTAGGAGATTTTTTGTAGATTTCAAACTGGCATTCTTACTACGATAATTATTTCTGTACCACTGTTCTTCCTATATTTTGGTGTGCATTACAATCATTTTAAGAGTAATATGTGCTCTAGTTTGTTTATTAGCAAAAACAACAGTAACAGTAGAGAAATTCCTTTCATTAAACCCTTCCATGCCCTGTTTTTCAAACTTTCTTTAAGGATAAGCAAGAAATGTGACTGTCTCCAAGGTGAGGTTTATGGATCTTTTTAATAAATATTTGCACATTTTTAGTTGATTTGTGCTTATTCTGGCCAGAAATAGGCCTCAGAGTTGATTAGTGCTTTGATTGTTGGTTTACATGTTTTACTTAGGGTTCTAGATGATGTATACCTGGATGAAAGGGAGTCGGTACAAGGTGGCTTGTTCTCAATTGTGATTAGTGCTTCGATTGTTGGTGTACAAATGCTGGAGCAGAGTTGTTAGTGATGAATTATATTTTTGTAAAGGATTAGTTAGTCATCATATGTGTTCACTTTGTTTATTGTAAATGTTAACTATATTGATATATGTGTTTACTTTGTATATTGAATATTGAATGAGTTCACTTTGTTTATTGTAAATGTTTACTATATTGTTATATGTGTTCACTTTGTATATTGTAAATGTTAATTACGAGATTAAATTTCTGCTGCAACTAACTGAACATATAAAAATTTTTAGTTCAACCTTTAACGTATTTAACTGAACACAAAAGTACGAAAATTCTATTTCAGATGCAACGAACTGAACAAATAAACACTTTTAGTTCAACCTTTACCGTATTAAACTGAACACAAAAGTACGAAAATTCCATTTTCAGATGCAACTAACTGAACAAATAAAACTTTTAGTTCAACTTTTGTCGTATTAAACTGAACACAAAAATACGAAAATTCCATTTTCAGATGCAACTAGCTGAACATTTACGACTTTTAATTCAACTCTTATGGCATCTAACTGAACAAATAAACCAGTATATTTGATGACGTCAGCATCCAGAAATTTCTAAAAAAATTCCAAAAATTTTTCGCTGACGTCAGCAAGCGCCTTGCTGACGTCAGCACGCGAAAAATTGAAGATAGAGGCCCATTTTTGACCTGTGGATGGGATGGATGGGAAAATAGCGGATGGTGTATATCACCCCTGGTTTTAATCATTGTATACGCTGCCTAGAATTATCACGATTTTTTCATGTCTAAACCAATTCCCGCAAATTTTATCAGTATATATAGGATAATAATATAATTTTGAATAATATACCAACTTAAATTCTAACTATTGTTATTAAATAATTCTTTTGTCCGATTTGAATTTTATCCAGATCTAATGCTAAATGAGTTGGGTGTAGTTTCAAATAATTTAGCTACCTGATTTCGAAACCGGACAATCCAATATCCGTACAAACACCCAATTTATAATATGCATATCTATAAAAATATATTACAATTATTATTGATTATAAAATAAATACAGAACCAAAATTCTGTGTGTTCCATATTGTAACATCATACAAAACCTAAGATGAGGTTTGATGAAAAACTTTCATGAAACAAAGCCGAACTTCCAATAAACATAAACAATATGTCGACCAATACATTTGATACATGCAATTCACTTCCTTTTATCATGCGGGTACCAAATTGCATCCAATTATTTTCCTTGCATGTTGCCACAACGTAGCAACGAACAATGACACAATGGTCTAAATTTTTGTATGAAATGGGTTGAATATGATATTCGAACTGTTAAAAAAGATGTATATCCAGTGACATATAAATTGTGATTAAAATGAAATTTAGTAGGAACAGATAAGTAACACAGAAGGACTCAGCAAAACTGAAATCTATCTGTCAGAACGAATAATGGTGCCAAGCCAATCGTCCAGATTTTCATGCACTTGTCCTCTAAGTGCTCTTAGAGAATGCTCTGTGCCAACCTATTAGAATTTACTAGTTGGTTATGCAATATTCTTAGTTAAGAGTTAAAAAGAGAAAAAGGAAGAAGATGATTCATATATAATGGTATCTATCTTCTTTTCCCCTACTAGGCTACCACTCTTTCATGGAAGATGGCTTTCCCAGATCTGTACTTAATACAGTAATACTATGTGGTACTGACACTTTGTAATTCTTGTCTGTACTCTGTACATACTAGGTAGTGTATTCTCTGTTATATAGGGGTAAGTTTGCCATTCTATAGAACGCTCTGCTTTTGTTATTACCACTTGAAAGTAACAATTAATGGACTAAAAGAACAAGAAAATACTTGCCTTTGTAATATAGACATCAATTCCAAGCTTTGCAATTATAGCAGCCTCTGAAATTTTAGCTTCCATGCCTCCAGTTGTGTCATGAGCAGCCACAGTTATCTCAACTGCTCGAGCAAATCAATATTCTTTGAGTTTTCAAAATACTTATTCAAAAATTGAATTACTAAAGTCTACTTCTTTGAATATAACTTTTGAACTAAAGTAGTGAATTATGTAACCATAATTATTTTGACTGTTTTTATGATATTAATCCTCTCTAAAATGATTTCTGATGTGCTGAACAGAACTTTTTGTAGACAAAGAAAATAAAATTATGTACTTCCATAGTAAAAATAGATTACCTCCCTTCTCAGCTTGCAGTAAATCAGGTTTAACTACAGTCCAGCTTCCATCTTCTTTTACCACTGTTTAGAATTTTCAAGTAAAAAAGAGAATAATCCATCTTAAATTGGTGTACCTAGATTTCAGTCAGGCAACCAGTGCTAGCTGATCAGCATTATTATACCACAAGGCTGAAATATTAATGTCTCCACAAAAGTGCTCAAGACAAATTCAGGCAGACTAAGCAAGGATGTAAACAATTCACAAAGCCTCCATTAGTCTACATTTACCTTTGTGCTAGTGAAATTAGTGTGTGTGAGTGTGTGTGTGTGTGAGAGAGAGAGAGACATGGAAAACAATAAGAAGTAAATCAGGTACCTATTTCTTTAAGAAGCACTGCATCTGGATCTGAAGGTGGTCGATCATACACACCGTGCACATCTGTCTAAATAACATAAATGATCCCAAAAGAGTGAAAATTTTTAAGAATTAGTGAATGACACTATTTTCCTCTCAGTGCATTAAGAAGGAATTCATATTTTTATGATATCTTATAAAGGTTATTATTGTTAGTCTGAAAGAATGCTCAAAGCCTTGTATCTGTTCATGTTCATTCATAATCCCACTCATTCTCTGCCTTGTCCAGAGCTTGACCTATTTAGCTACCAACTGGTTGATAGAAAAGGTTCTTTCTACATGTTTATTACCTGAATATTCTAGTTCAATTATATTTTGACTTGAATGATGAGAAAAAAATTCATAACCTGCTTGGTTTGAAAGTTTCATATTACATCTTATCCTTAAGTATTCTAGTTTCTATACACATTCAGTTGTAAGGCCTATAAACCTAGCCAATTCTACTACATGTACATCAAAATATTGTGATCAGCAATTATAAATATCAGGGAAACACCTAAAACTACTATTGTAAAATTACCAGAAAGATGACATATTTTGGAGTTAATAGCTCGGCAAGATGGCGTATAATTGTGTCACCACTAAGTATGGTACAATCCTGCTTAATTTATTCCTACAATCAGTGTACGGGAAGAAAGAAAGAATGAAATAAAATTACAATATTTCATTCGAGTAATTGGGCAAAGAGCTTCAGAACAGCTAATAATAGACATCAACTACCAGTGCATGGTCCAAGACCGCATCTCCATGCAAAACCTAGAATAAAAACAATTGTAACCTTTTAGCTGTAAGAGAAAAGGGAAAAAATCAAACAATAAGTTTGTCACAATTACTTACCGGGACAAAACCAGCAAGGAGTGAGTCCATAATTTGAGATGCGTCAGCTGATGCAATCTGGAATTTTCAATTTCAAAACTCAAAAATGAAGCCAATTAAAATTTGAAGGAAGCTAATGAGTTATCTGTTTGACTGTTTCTAACATCTCTTTGCCGAGTTGACCATCCACATGCAAATGGTGACATTCCAACAGCTGGTATTCCTTCTGGGAGAATAAAAAGAAAAACATTTAAGAACATGCAGAATAAGTCCACTGAACAAACAAAGTAAATTTTATTAGAGTCAAAAGCCAAACCTCTTGCCAGTGCCCTCACTATTTCAAGGTTGAGGGATGTAACCTGAAAATAAATTAAAACATCTTAAATAGAACCATATGAATTAGCATAAATAGGGAAGTTATACTATGCAAAGAGAGGTAGGTACAGAAATTCGCGTGGCTACGAAGCCGGCCTGGACAAGTGGCGAATGTAACCCTCCCTTGTGAACACCTGATTTACTGGCTTGAAAGTGCCCAAAAGAACCTGAATAAAATAAGAATAAAATTTTGCTTTTTCATAACAGTAGGTACACTCTATCACTCTAAACTTCCACTAGGAAGTACCACATTTCATCTTCTAGTTACAAAATGAAGAAGAAGAGATACAAAGATAAATATGTTGGCCCAGTAGAAGCACAAAGTGAGCAAAAGTAAGGAAAAAAAAAGAAACGAAAAATTATAAGGCTTTTGCTGGTCATTCTTGCTAGTTAGGACTTACGAAGGCTTTAGTTGCCACACCCAAAAACATTAAGGAATAGTTTTCATAAGTTAAAAAAGTTTTCATGGTGGCCACTGATGTTAACGTGCACAGAATGCTCATTCTAAATTGGGGCCTTCTTAGATACAATACCAACTTTAAAACTCAAATAGATACAAAGAATTTCCAAATAGTTTTAGAATCATAACAGAATTAAGAGAGCTTAACTTACCAGCACCATGAACCACAATGAAGTTGGAGTTCAACCCATCTACTGAACTCTCTCCAATCTTACTAATGTCTCCCAATTCAATCTCATTCCCATTTCTCCGACTCCAATCCATTCCTATTCCTTTCCCAATCTGAGGCATCATAGCTTCCCTTAGTTGTTCACACACAGAACTCAAATTTGCCTCATTTACACTCTCCAGCTCATATTTGTTAGTAATGGCAGCACCGCCTAATCAGCAAAAAAAAAAAAAAAAGATTGGTTAAAATTCAACTAATTTTCTCTACTGAGGTTACTGGATCGGCCTATTAAGGGTTTGGAGTAATTTGTATATTTGCAAAAATTAGTACGAATCAGTATAAAATACTACCTAGCTTGACGATGCAACGAAGAGGCGTTTGAAGCGAGGTTTCAAGAGAAGGAGTGGCGACCGGGACCGGAGTTGGAGTGCCTACCGGATTCGGGTTTGGATCCGACTTCGGCTGAACTCCTTCCATCGGGATCGGATCTATACAGTCAACACAGTCAAAACAAAATACACTGGAGGTTGAAGCTTCTGTAGAGGGTCCAAAATCAGATGGTACTTTTCCTTTCATTGGTGAATATTGCTGGTATAACCCTTGTTAAGTACGAATTTGCTTATACTATTCTTTATTACATTTTCTGAATCTTTAATTTTTAACAAAATGATAAATTTACAAAATGTAGATGATAATAAACATCCAAACGCACCTTACTATTGTTTATGTACAAACTAACTATGTAGATCATAAACTTACAAAATTATAGTGCTTTTGCTTTCTCTGCTGAGTGCTGATAAAAAGTGGTAGGATTTTTCCTTATTCTTTCAAAAAAATAAAATAAAATAATAACAGAATAATTTTTGTAAAAAATTACTAGAGCATACAAATGTGAGTTCAGACCATGATCATGGGAACATCTGGAACATACAATTTATAACTCAGAATAAATTAATGTGGTGCTTGGAGTAAATTTATACGCAGTAATTTATTTTAGCTTGAGGATCGAAAGCAAATCAACAAATAAATAATACCAAATGCAATGTGTGCTGACATATAATCAGATGTACTTTTACTTGTAAGTTCACTTGTGAGTCGTAAAGAATGAAAATATTTCGGTGATATTATGATTAATAATCGTTAGACTGAACCGATCCATTATAAATAATTCTGATTTAGTCGAGATATAGTTATTTTAAGTGACTCATTACTTTTATTTAAAGACGCATGTATTACAGATCACACAGTTCCTGCCACAAAGATCCTGTTACTAGTTAATTAGTTAGCCGTTGTAAATTTGTAATTAATCCAAGATTAGCTGAGCAGTTACAACCAGCTCATAGCCGCGATATATTTTCTCTTCTTGTTTTTACTGGGTCTATATATATGATGTACTGGCTTGTAATGAAGACACAATTCATTCAATAAAAATTATTCTTTCTTTCCCTTTTCTGGCTCTCTATCTACGCAAGCTCTCTTAAGTTCTAAACTGTTTTAATTAGCATATATTATTTGATTCGGTCAAGAACTCAAAATATTAAGTTATTAAAATTTTATGATTTTTGACCCATTGGTTATTAATATTTTCGGTTCACCCATGGATTACATCACCTGTACGCATTCAAGGACGTCCCAACCGATCTATATATAAACCTCGAGTTCCTTCGTTTCTCACCAGTACAATCAACACACTTAAACCATGAGTTTCCAAAGTATCCTGCTGTTCTTTGCTCTCTTTCTATTCACGAAAGCAATTCTCTCTTTTTCTGACAAAAGGAAGCTGCCACCGAGCCCACTTGCACTCCCTTTCATCGGCCACATCCATCTCCTCAAGAAATCTCTCCACTTGCCGTTTTGCTTGAATTGCAGAAAAATGATCCTGAGGTGTATAACGATCAGACAATTCAAGCCATGTGCATGGTATGTTATTAGATTTCTTAACATATCACCTATAAACAGTCTTTCTTTCCTTTTATTTTATTTTTTGTACTTTTGCAGGCTATGTTAAAGGCGGGAACAGATACAACAGCAAATACTGTGGAATGGGCAATGTCACATATACTCAATGATCCAGAAGTATTAGTGAAGGCTACTTATGAGATTGACAAGCATGTCGGAAATGAGCGGTTGATGGAGGAGTCTGACATGGCAAACCTTCCCTACCTCAATTGCATCCTAAACGAGGTGCTGCGACTTTACCCCGGTGGACCTCTTCTCGTGCCTCATGAATCACGTAAAGACGTCATTGTCAGAGGCTATAATATCCCACGTGGAACAATTCTGTTGGTGAATGTGTACTATATCCATAGAGACCCCAATGTATGGGAAGAACCAACAAAATTTAAGCCCGAAAGATTTGAAGATGGAAAGGCTGAAGGTAAGTGGATGATACCATTTGGTATGGGCAGGAGAAGGTGCCCGGGAGAAGGCCTTGCGATGCGAGAAGTCGGATTGATATTAGGAACCTTGGTCCAATGTTATGATTGGAGGCGAATGGGAAACGAACTCGTTGACTTAACTGAAGGCTCGGGACTAACAATTCCTAAGGCTGTTCCACTTGAAGTAATGTACCGCCCCCACAGATTATGGCGGAGTATCTTTCTAAGTTGTGAAAACAATAAATTGCTCAATGATCTTGTCATATAGACATTGCATCAAATAAGTAATTTGGCAAGGATAAGCCGGCTAATTTTATTTGGAAAATATAAGGGATAAACAAAGCCACTCTTCTTATTTGATGTGTAACTTTTCCGCTATGTAATCTATATGTTCGTTTATAGTTCTAAGAATTACAAGAGATATTATAGCTCTAACAAATACAAGCGACATTTTACATATGTTCTTGAGAAAAACATAATATATGAATAACAGACTAGAACACCACAAACAATCAATACGTGTACAATATATATGCAAGACTTAATTTATCAATTCAGCAAGTTATTATGTATCTGAAGTTCTATTCCAAACCGAAACCTTAACAAAATATCTTAGCGCAAAGTATGCTAAACATTGATTTCTTTTTTCTTTACCAGAGACAACCAACCAGGTTCCCATTTTTTTTTCTTACACTGCTTAGATATAAGATATGATCGATACAAACAGAAAGGACAAAAGTAAGATCGGCATAAAAAAAGAGGCACATAAATCTGTGTAAATATCAGGAAAAATCCATAAAATTGTGCATACAACTTTCTGATTAAACATGAAACAAGTGGGGCAACTTTTAATATTTAATATATAGCAAGCAACAACCAAATGATGAAAAACTAATTCGGGATTCAGTATGGAGTGCAACGGGTGCTCTGGAAACACTGCTGCAGAGTCTTATTCGACAGTGAAACTTGCTCACTCCACAAGGTGCCTTCTGATGTTGAGTTAGTTGTCCCACCGTAATTGGAGGGATGCTTTATGCGTCTCTGCCCTTCCCCATCATACGAGCTTAGGACCTTTGGTTATTTAATCTGAATTTTTTAACTCTTTTTTTTTTAAAAAAAAAAAATCATGTAACTTACCGATCAATGCTGCCAAGCCATCGGTCTCTATTCATATTGGAGTAAATATGGCAGTGGCCTATTGCAAGAAACTGCACACGGGCACTATATTAAGTGAATTTTTCTATGTGCTTGAGGGGGTTTCCGAATTTATTATTTTGATGAATTGCTTATGAAATTAATATTGAGGGTCATAAAAAGAGAGAGACACTTGCCATTGAATACAGACATCAAAGCCTGACTTTGCAATTGTAGCTAGGCTTCTTAATTTTTTATATTAAAACTTCTATGCCTATAGTTGTCTCATTTTACTGCCACCATTTGCAAGGTTGTCAGTTTTATAAGTAATCCTTCACAAAGAGGATTCCCCAGACAAGAATATTCTGATTTGCTGAACTATCCAGCGGCCAATGAAAAAAAGTAAAACAATGGACTTTTACTGTTTTACAGGACCTTTTTTAGTAAATAGGACATTTTAGAGGGATGCAGATATAATTAAATTTGAATTTACTCAGTCTGTGACTCTGGTCCCGGAGGAGGACAGTGGAGGAAAAGATCTGAGAGGGATCCTGTCCCCAAATATGTCGATCGACCGATCAACATTGCTCCACAGAGTACCCTTTGTTTGGGGCGTAACTTCCTTTCCGATCTGCCAGGTTAATATTCTGAAGCACAGACCTACCTCTCTTAAGCTGGCAGTAAATCAGGATTCACTATGTTTCAGCTTCATCATCATGTTACAATATTATAAATTGTTAACTCCCATCAAAACTAAAATAGTTCAAAATATATATTGTAAAATTTCAACACGAGTCAGAATATTGAAATTTTACAATATTTATGGAGTATTTTTTACCAAATCTGCTAGTATATTCTTAAAAGGTACTGAATTTTAGAATCAATAAGATGAGTTTATTTATTATACATTTGCCTTTTTTTATCAGAAACTTTTTCTTATCGTTACGAAATGCACATATATATGGGAACAATATAATATGAACTTTTAAGATCAGCAGCAGGAGCAATTTACTGGAAGCCAACACTCCGGGTGCAGGACATATGACGAAATTCATACATAGCGTATTAGACTATTTTCATTTTCATGAGGGACTCCAACTTTATTTTATATCAGACTTAATGAAAGAGTAGAGGATATGGCTATTAACACTACCGATCCAACAGTTTCTTATCACATGACGCTCCACCAAATGTTTGACAATGTCACAAAGAGTAGAATATAAATTTCAATTGTTATTCTCATGTGTTAATATGATAAACGTGTTTCGGAGATGAATTCTTAGTTATATAACATATTTTAGTTTCTTGCTCACTAGTCTCTACTGAATTTCTGTTGTGTCTTTAATCTATTATGTGCATGAATGTTTAATTGATTGATTTATACATGTGTTGCTTAAGTATAATATGTTTCAGTAGGTTTGAACTATGGTCATTTTTTTAATGATAATTACTACTCGGCATCCAGGCGCGCGTCATACATCAGTGCAGTGCGCCTGGATGGTTTCCGCGCATCATGGCTCCCCTCCCCTCCCCTGCTCTTTTCCGCACCTACCCCTCCGTTACCTCTCTTCATCGCCTTATTTTCCACGTCTCTCCTCTTTTTTTCTCTCCTCCCTCCCTTCTATCCTCTATCTTTTTCTTATTTTGTATCTGTTATATATTTGTTCTATTTATTTGTTACATCTGTTTAATTTATTTGTTACATATGTTCAATTTATTTGTTATATCTGTTCAAATCATTAGTTATATATGTTCAATATATTTGTTATATCTGTTTATTTTATGTTCACTTTTATCTTTTTTTACGAGTCTGCATGTTTGTTATATGTGTGCAACTTATTTGTTAGATCTGTTCAGTTTATTTGCTATATATGTTCAATTTATTTGTTATATTTGTTTTATATATGTTCAGTTTTACTTTTTTGTATGAGTCCACATTGTTTGTTATATCTGTTTAATTTATTTGTTATTTCTGTTCAATTAGTTGTTATATCTGCTCAATTTATTTATTATGTATGTCCATTTTATTCTTTTATATATACATTTTGATTCTTTGTTCATATTATATTTGTATCTGTTCAATTTATTGTTGTATATGTTAATTTTAAAGAAACAAGATAGAGTGCACATGTCAGAGACAAACAGGAATGAGATAGAGATAGGAAGAAGGGTGGAGTCCATGAAAAAAGAAATTTTGACAGAAAGAAGGAAAGGAGAGGAGAGGAGAGGAGGCGAGGCAGAGGAAAGGGAGCGCAGGGAGGGAAGGGAGCGTGGAAAGAGGGTTGAGTGCGGAAGGGAGGGAAAGAAGTGCAAGTGCGGAGAGAGAGGGAGAGATGAAGGGGAGGAAGAGAAGGGAGCACTGTCAGAGAGGGATGACGCGGAAAGAGTTGGGTCTTAGATGCAGTTGCATGTCACGCAACTGTTACGCAATCCCTGTCAATCACGTTTTGAATACCGTATCGGTAAAATAAAGGATACAGAATTTTATCGGTTTAACTGGTTCTTAAAAGTTAAAAACGAATGTTGTCATTGCATGTCACGCAAGTATTTTGATACATATATTCCAAAGTAAATATACTCGTGCCTATAAATAAATTTTTGTACACATTCAATTTTGTAATGAATAGCAGTAAAAGAAGAAAGATGCTTAACTTGTATTCTCATTGTATTGATTTTCTTGTATTTTATTACAGCGCTATTCATTCATACATATCTCTCATTCCTCAATACAGAATATTCCTAATTCTATCTCCTATTGGTTGCTCTTATCTCATCTTCTATTGGATGCTGGTAAGGACCACAGTAAGCTGGCACTGATGCATCAGAAGAGTGTGTTAGTCCTCCAGCTGTATATTCATCTTCTGCATTAACTTGATTACTGGACATCTCCAGTGATTGTCCAACAAATTTTATAATTTTATAAGCCATTTGTTTACATTAAGTTCCATTTTCTTTACTTATTTATTTTTGCTATACATGCTTTTTTTAAAACCAAAAACTCGAGGGCTGCAATTTATATTAAAAAGAGGCCCAATCTGCCGATCACTGCATGGCCCACCAATATAATTTTAGACATGTGTCGTAACGTGTCAAACACGTCGTGTTTAGATCTTGTGTCATTTCGTGCTGTGTCAAAATATTTCACGTATTGTATTGTGCAATGTCTCAATTTTAAAAGATGGACATGACACGCCTAAATACATGTCAGACCACGTGTTCATGTATTGTCTCTTTCTCAGACGTACTGTGTCGTAACGTGCTCACGCATATTTAATTTTTTAATATAAAATATTAACTTATTTGTGGAATTTAAAATTGTGTTTTATAAAATATGTAAAAAAATCTAGGAAAGAAACATGCTTTAAAATAAAAAAATGTAGGTTAACTTTTATTTTAATTCTGATAGAAAAAATATTTCTAATATTACAGTTTCATGTCGTGTTGTGTCTCCCATCGTGTTGTACATATACAAGTTTAAATGGATCAAATGGGGTGCAATGTCACCTTTTTTTTTTTCCTTCCAATCAAATAGTTTTATATGTACTTTTATTGTTTTATTGACAAATTTCTTAAGAAAATAACATTTGAACCCCATAAAAATATAAATATAATTACATTGGTGACCCCCAAATTAAAACTTCAATCTTTTTGTCATGATAGTTATATAAAAATTAATCATTTCAATTTATACTTATTTGAGTGACCCCATCCCCATGTAATTTTTCTGGCTTCGCCACTGGTATGGTATCGTGTTTTTTGCCATGTCGTGTCGTGTCTGACCAATATGCATGTTGTGCCATAAATCGTGTTTAGTTCATCAAAGTCAAAGACAATATGCTTTCGAATTCTGTACGTCTAAGTTATTGTGCTGTGTCATGTTAGTATCTTGTTGTGTCGTATATCGTATTGCCTCCATATCGTACCATACAGTCGTACCATATCGTGTTTAGACACACCGTATTTTTTGAAAGCACCGCCCACCAATATTTATTTATGTTTGTTTGACGATCTCTATTTAGAAAAAAATAAAGTAGTTTCTCGATTTGCAATACCTAGTCTTTGTTTTAGGAAAAAAGGTGGGTAAGAAAAGAACCGGCACCAATATTGAGATTGTTCTGGTATTTGACTGGCATATTTTTCTGGTATTTGACTGGCATATTTTTTTAAAAAAATGTCGATATTATAGCCATTTCATACTCGATATTTGACTGGGATTCGATATATATCCGCCATTAGCCTATTACTCAAGTATTTCCAATATCTGATTCGTATTTAAAACACTGAATTACGTTGGCGATTATGCAAGCAATGAAATAGTAATTTAGGATTTTTTTTTAGCAAAGTATTATTTTAACACCAAATGAAGACCTCAAACAATCAAATCTAAAAAAATAATTTATATAATTATACAAACTGTGTAGTGCACCGACATTTAAATGAGCTGAAAAACAGATCATTCAATTAAAATTATAAACCAATGTGATTGCATAGATATTTAATTGGACTGAAAAATTTGTTCACAGAACAACGGATCTTAATTATATATCATGTTATGTTTATGGAATTTGTCAATTTGAATTATATCAATATATTTGAGAAGCCATCAAAACAGTTTTGGATCCGAGAGGCATTTGAAATCTTCTGCCCGCTAATTTGTCCAAGTATTATTCAAGCGGGTAAATAACAGGAGTTCAGGATGAAGAACATACCGATCTCTTCATTTTTTTAAAAAACTAGGAGGATGTCTAAAATAAACAAATATACGTTCAACTGTTGGTCAAATTGACAGATTGAGCCTTTTCTAGAAGAATAAAAGAAGGACGAAAAATGTGAGACTAAAGTTTGAATTATTGGTTCGCTGCAGCCTGCAGGTATGACTTGGTCCATGCTATCATGACTCATGAGTTCACTTTTAAAAACTTTTATTGTGCCACCAAAGGCGCCAACTACAAGTGCGCAAGATTCTCTCTCTCTTTTCTTTTTCTTTTTTTTTTTTTAAATAAAACACGCGACTATTTTTTTTTTTAATTAGTCACATGCTTCACGGGACAATCTAAGGTTCATTGTTGGGATATAATTTAGGAATTAGGATTAATTACATTTATGTCATCCTCGAAAATAGTTAATTTGAAATATGCTATTGTTAGATTACTAATTAGATTTATACCGTTATCATATTGTTTAAATTAGATATATTTTATTATTTTATTCAAAAAAAAATAATTTCTAAAAATTTCATCATGAAATCTCTCAATATTTCTAAAATTCCCCGAACTACCCTTGCTAATTTAGGGGGATGATGGATTGTGTATTAAAAAGATGAGGGAATTGTGTTTTTATGTCCTATGTAAAATATTCTTTCCCGGCACCAAGTAACCCCAAATAGTTATCATTGAAATAATCAAATTTTTAAACGCATCCATGCTTTGACCTTCATTTATTTTTCATGTTAAAATTGACCCTTGATGTGATGTTTAATAATAAATTGATCCATCGTTTGCATCCATACTTTGACCTTATATTCATGTCTTGTTCCGGGAAAGAAATAATCAAATTTTAATTCGAAAGAGTTATTTGGTGTATAAACTAATTTGTCATTAAGTGATGATATTTTTCTAATTTTAAATTTTTATAGTGGCATAAAACTAATTTATCATTTAGTAATGATATTTTTCTAATTTTAAATTTTTGTAGTGACATATTTAAAAGGATAAAATTGGCAAAATAATTTTTCGGTGACAAAAAACTATTTTTTTTTACTATTCTATAATGATATAAAACTGATTTGTCATTTAATGATAACATTTTACTATCAAATTTTTTTACAGTGATATAAATCTAATTAACCCTATAATTTGAAATAAAAATAAAATACACATTCGATCTCCCCCATCTTACGTTACACTAAAGCTTATCCCTACAAGGCTACAATTACACTGTAGACCAATTATACTCTTTCAGGAAATTGAAGTGCATATATAATCCAGCGGACATAGCGATGAAAAAAAAAAAAAAAAAAAAAAAAAAAAAAAAACATTATACTTCAAAAAGCTCGAACTCTAAAATGTTCCTGCAGCACCCTTCTTTTTAGCCGTTCTTCACCTGAATTCCCTACAAAAGTATAATTTGGGAGCAGCAAATAAATAACTACATAATTGTTCCTTTTTAATAATAACTATATAGGGTTGGTTTGGATGAAAAGTTGGAATGGTATAGTGATAATTTGAGAACATATTTCTACTCTTGGACGAATTGAGAGAACAAAGCTATTTTCTCTTCTATTCAGCATTTGACAAACAAAATTCGGACCTTTCAAACAGTCACTCATCTGAATCGTAAAAGTAACCATTGTTAATTATAAAGTTTCATGATCTTGTCCTTCAAATTATCTTTTTATACAAAAGGATCCTATATCTTCAAACATATATCTTGCAAACATTTCCCTATAAATTAAATTTAGTACCATAACAGTAGACTTTCCAATTAGCTAATTATAATTGTCAAACAAAATCAACAAAGGTATTTCAAGGTATTTTAGACTATTTAGTATAAGGAATTATTAATTTTAGTTTAATTAATGATCTTTTTGGGGTTCCTCTTTAACCTCAACTCTGTTGCTCTTTTTTTTTTTTTTAATTCCGTAGGGTCGCACTCACACACACATCGTAACCACCAAAAGCAATGTTTTAAAATTCCTACCGGATATAGGAAATTTCCGGTAAAATCGGGTTTCGAGTCAACATCCGAAAGGTAAAGGCTCTAAAAATCCGTTAGTCAAGAACCGGAAAAATCGGTCAAAAATCAGAAATTTCGAAAATATCGGCCAGTCTAGTTTCCATTTGCACTAGTTTTTTCATTTTCGCTTTCTCAAGAGAAATCAGACCGTCTATTTTATGAGGAGTTCTCCTGATTTGAGACGGCTAAGAAGTGAGAAGCACCATTTGTAACTAATAGGGCAGAGAAATTGCAGATGAGATCTTTATTCTTTTTCCATCTTAGTGCCATTAGAGGGTGAAGAAGAGGAACTCAGATCTTCTATCGCGCGACACAACGTGTAGCGCGGGCTGTGGACCGTCTGATATGAATCTGATGGATATGAGAGCCCTGTGAATAATACCAGATTGATAGGCCCGAAAAAATGAACCGCCCGATCAAAATCGAACGGCTCGTGAGGTGCGCTCCACACGTGCCGCGCGACACAGGATCAGGATCCGAAGAAGAGGTGTGGTAGGAGAAGGAATGGAGAGGTGGATTTTGTGTTCTGGATAGTTCCCAAAGATAGTTTAGTGGTGACTTAATAATTTTATTTGTTGAAATGGGATGGGGATTTACAAGTGTATTAAAACGGGTCGAGTTGAAAAAACTTTCATCCTTTAAAAGTATAGGTCTAGGAGTTTGGGTAGATATAGGTTTTTTAAACTTTTATTCACGAGGCTGAGAGGTCATATTGATCCACTATGGTATGTTAAATATATTATACCGGTTCACAAATTGGTAATACAGGTAAAATCGGATACGGCCACTGTAGCCGGTATGATGGCCGGTTAAAAACATTGACCAAAAGTGAGATTCAAACCTAAGCAACTCCCGTGGGAGGCTACGTGACTATCCAGCTGAACTAAGCAGCTGAGCAATGAGTGTAAAATACTGTCATTTAAGAAGAATTTTCATTTCAAATCGTTGTACATGACGTAACTACTTACGGTAGTGCAACAATGACAAGTCTGCTTACGATGGCACTGAGTCTCCAATACCGATTTCTTATTTCTTTTTGGTAAATTCTAAGACCGATTGCAAGGAGTCAAGGACCTGCTTGGTCCAACATTTTTGTGTATTTGACTAGTCTTAGATTCTTAAAGAGAACAACTAAACCATAGTGCTCGTGCCTTGAGCAGGGGGCCAATTGCTTCCTTAATAGAAAGTGGTTGGAATACTTCTACTTTTTTTTTAGTTAAAACTTGGCAGAGGCAGAGGCTACCAAGTAATGCTTACTCCTACTTTTCTCCAAAGAAAAAGAAAAGAAAAAGGAAAGCAAGAGAGAATAAGTCAATTTCCAGGCAGCCGCCATTAGGGTGGTTTCGAGTCGAGTTATGATCGAGTTAGTATCAACTCGAAATCAAGTTGTTACATTTCGAGTTAACTCGCGAGTTGATCATGACACACTTTCGAGTTCACTTGACTTACTCGAAATCAACTCGTGACAACTCGAGTTAACTCGTGAGTTAACTCGTGACTCGACATTTCTACTCGAAATTAGATTTAGCTATTATGCAAAACTAATATATTACCGTGTAGTACACTAGTACAGTGCTTATTATTCATCATAAAAAATACCAAAGTTAAATTTAGCTTGAGATATTACTATATAGTATACTGGTATATAAGTGAAAATGTTTGGGAGTAATTTTTGTTGGAGTTATGTCCTAGAAGTCAATATTTAATGACTTAATTTTTTAGTTTATATTGATGATATTTGATCATTTATTCCTAGAGTTTATTATTGACAGATCATTAATGTTGAGGATCTGATTTGTAGATCTCTGTAGATCATTCAATCGTCCATAATCTCGATTATTAACAAGGTACATTAATTATCATAAAAGATTAGTATGTAAGTTAAGTGATGATTAAGTTCTACAAATCATAGGTAATGAGTTACCAACTTAATTGCATATGTGTATGTTATTAGAACATAGTATAGGACATGACCCAATGAAATAAACATATGGATTGTGTTATGTGTCATCGTTTATTTCATATGAGTTTGATTAGAAGTTTGAGGTGTTCAATTTTTCCACATGATGATAGGTTCTATAAATATCATCTAACGTTGATTCCTGATGAAGGCTGCTATAAGGACTTTATTTATGCTCTCTTGAATTGTGCGGGAAAATATTGTTCATAAAAAAAAATCGTACGTCCCTCATTAGTACACCTAGTGACTGATGATATCTGTTTGGGCCCCTTGATGGAGATGAATTATTTGCTAGCAACTTGTACAATCATCTCTAGATCAAGAAATGTATAATCTGTAAGAATTACATATTCCTAACTTGGATTATACAAAGATATTATGAGACATAAGAATCAGACAAGAAAATACTTTTATTTCTTATGCAGGATTAAGATACTGTAGCAGTACATTATTTATGCGAATTGGGAATCATAACATGTTGCTAGATACAGCTTATGATTATTGAAAATAAATAGTGATTTATCCTCCTTGGCCAACATAGCATAAATCCTCAAAGGGTCACACAAATAGGAATTTAACCACACAATACATTATCTATTTATTCGCAACAGTGAGTATTGCGGAAATATGATAAGTTGATTAATTAATTATATACCGTTATGAACCGTTATAATTAATTAAGTCAAAGGGATCATATAGAAATAAATTAATGCATTATCTAATCACAAAATAATTATTAATGAGTTAATAATTAATTTTAGATCAACACATTTTAATATAAATTGTTATATTGATTAATTGGTCCGTTATTTGATAGAAAAAATGTAGAGCCCAATTATAGAGCAAACTAATGGGACTTTAATTAGCTGAATTAAACACCCAAATGAGTGTCAGAAGCGGCCCAACAAGGGCCCAATTCGTGGCTTCTCATAGAGTGGCAAGAGGTGTAATTTTGGAAAAATTTTCCCTAGGGTTTGAGCTTTATAAAAGGACCTCTTTAGAGGCTCCAAGAGCTAGCTTTCTCTCTCCTCTCTCTCTTCCCTCTTTGAGCTCTCTTCTCTACTTAAATAAAAGATTTAATTGCTAGAAGAGAGAAAGCTAATGGGATTAGGCTTGTTCTTGGGTATACTAGCATATACTTTGAAAACGTGGTTAATCTCCTTAGTGGACTCAAGGCCAACGGCGCAACCATGGTGGTGATGGTGGTGGTGGAGAAGGCACGCCATCGACTCCTAAGCCATGGATTCGAGCCTCATGAATGCGATTTCATGAGAGGTACAATTTCCTCCTTCTCCCTTGATTCGTTGTGTGAATGGCTTGTAGCACTAGATCTCATGTGTTTAATTATTAATTAAGTTAAATGTTAGTTTAAAAATTAAAATTAGACACTTTGATGTATCTGAGTCGGGATTATTTTTTTGAGCTGTACTGATTACTCGAGTTAGTGCCGATCGAGTTGGACCCAACTCGAAATCGCCTCGTTTCATTTCGAGTTGCTCCTAACTCGAGTTATGGCAACTCGATTTCTGTTAAATCGAGTTATATCCGAATTTTTTTTGAGGCGAGTTCGAGTAATTCAGGACGTTATGAATTTTGCCCACCCCTAGCCGCAATCCAGAATATCAGAAAAAAGAAACATCGATCTTCGCTTAATTATGGCACACATTCATAACATTTATATTGTACTGCAGAAAATTCAGACTATATAGCATATTAGTCAACACATATTCGGGACCTCATACTAAGTCTTTTCCTTTTGTCATTGCATATTTTTCCTTTTTCTTTAGCGCTGTCAATAAAATAAAACTTGTTTACCCATTTACACTAATTTACACTAATCGTACCGTATTAGAAAATAGGAATATGGAGAACGTGAGAGTTCAGTACAGTCAGATGGTCAGTTTGTCCGTCGTCATTTTAGATATAACGAGTTCAATTTCCACTGGACGGGAAGAGAGATAAGCTCTATTTCAATTAGTGGACTATGCATCTTTAAATAAATTGTCTGGTTTCCCAAAAAAAAAAAATAGTGTTATTGGTAATAATCTTTATTCCCGCTGGACGGGAATATAGATAATATATTATTTTCATTAAACTATCGGGTATGAGTATAGGCAAAGAAAAATTTTCGTTAATTTATTATATTCATGCACTAGTAGGAGTTATTTCACATTCAATATCTAACGGATAAAATTTTACAAACATATCTGTATATACAATAATGTTATTGGTATATTTCGTAAGATATGATATTAGTTCCGATTTTCATCAAAATGAATTTATGTTGATGAAAAAATTAATTTGCACTCTATTTTATTTGATAATGTATAATTTATAATTAGTTATATGATATTTTTGAATGTCAATTGACATGAGAATAAATTGCATGATTTTTGTTATATTTAAAGTATTATCTAAATGTTGTACTTTACATGTATGTATATCTAAAGTATTATCTAAATGTTGTAATTTACATGTATGTATATTTATTGATTTATTCATATTATATTTTTTTTTATTGAATTATTTTTGTTGTTGTTGTTACGGTAAAATCATTTTTAACGGACATGACTAAGGTATTGGATACAAAAATATGAATGGTTACGAATATGAAAAATACCTTATATCATATTCTACCCTCTATCTATCCGTTGACGACCCTATTTCAATATATATATTTTTTTTTTGGTTTCGTGCTAAGCCCGGAAGTAACGCAGAATATTTAATATTATCCAACGACTCTGATCCTATTTATAATTAATCAATCAGTCATACGACAACACAATCAATGCAAGTGCGATCCTGCATTCCTACTCTGTAACCACTGCACAATTTCATCAATTAGAAAAGGAACAGTCATAATACCAGCTGGTGGTATTAGCAATGCTGGCCTTAAATCTTCAGAGCATCCTCCTCTCCGCTGCTTTCCTCGTCTTTGTCAAATTCATTCTCTCTAATTACACCAGAAAAAAGAAACTGCCACCGAGCCCGCCGGCTTTTCCCTTCATAGGCCACGTCCATCTTATCAAAAAACCCCTCCATCATACTCTGGCCCGTGTATCCCAGAAATATGGCCCCATCGTCTTTCTTCGCTTTGGCTCTCGTCCGGTTCTTGTCATCTCCTCTCGTTCCTTGGCCGAAGAGTGCTTTACCACCCACGACTTGGCCTTCGCAAACCGAACCCAATTGCCCTCTCTCAAACGCACCAATAATGGAAGTGAAGTTGGAATAGGTGGGGCCAACTACGGTCCCTACTGGCGTAGTGTCAGGAGGATTGCTGCAGTTGAGCTCCTCTCTGCTCAGTGTCTGAATGCCTCGTCAGATGTTAGAGCCAGAGAGGTCCAAGACATGGCTCGCCGGCTCTTCAGATCATGGAAGACTTCTGTTGGATCAAATGGCTCAAATGGGCTGAAGAAGCTGGAGTTGAAAACAAGTCTATTTGAACTGTCCTTAAACGTGTTGATGACAACGATAGCAGGGAAGAGATTCTATGGAGATAACATAGAAGACTTGGAGGAAACTAAACAGTTTAGGGAAGCAGTGGAGGAGTCCTTCGCCTTGGCGGGTGCCTCCAACATAGAAGACTTTATACCAGTTCTTAGGTTCCTGGATTTGAATGGAGTGTTAAAGAAAAAAGTACACTTGGCAAAGAAGAATAAAGAAATGGTCCAAAAGCTTATAGAAGATCACAGAAGAAATACTAACGAAAGGAAGAAAACAATGATTTCTGATTTGCTTGAATTGCAGAGAAAAGATCCGGAGGAATACAAAGATGGGAAAATCCGAGGCATCTGCCAGGTATGTTAGGTTGTTAAGTGCCGAAAACAATATTAGATAAATATTTGATGCAACTTCAAAGCAAAAACATTCTACAGATCAGGGATCATATTTTGTCATAAAAAAAGTGGGATTATCAATTAATTCAGTTTCTCCTATTAATAATTTTTCAGAGCATATTACTAGCTGGAACAGATACATCAGCCAACACAGTAGAGTGGGCAATGTCTCTCCTATTAAACAATCCAGAAGTACTAAAGAAGGCAGCAGCTGAAATTGACAAGAACATCGGCAACGAGCGATTGATAGAGGAGTCTGACATAGCCCAGATTCCATACCTTCAATGCATTCTGAACGAGGTGCTTCGACTTTACCCTGGTGGCCCTCTTCTGGTGCCTCACGAATCACGTGAAGATGTTACTATCAGGGGGTACAATGTTCCACGTGGAACCATGCTATTGGTGAATGCATATCATATCCAAAGAGATCCTGACATGTGGGAGGAACCTGAGAAATTTAAGCCGGAGAGATTTGAGAACGGGAAGGCTGAGGGTAAGTGGATGATACCATTTGGAATGGGCAGGAGAAGATGCCCGGGAGAAGGCCTTGCAATGCGAGAAGTCGGGTTGATACTAGGAACTTTGATTCAGTGTTTCGACTGGCAAAGAACAGGTGATGAACTCATCGACTTAACTGAAGGTTCTGGTCTCACCCTTCCTAAGGCTGTTCCACTTGAAGCATTGTTCCGCCCAAGACAACCGATGGTAGATACTCTTGCCAAATTATGATCATCTCTGGATTGCTCATGGTCCTCTATTTGCTGAGTGTTTGATTCAGTTTAGAGAATTATTAGAATTATTAGCAATTGATTACTTAATAGCAATATTTGCTTGTTAGGTTAATTCTGAATAATTAAAGGATATAGCATATATATACATCCTTTTATGTATTTTTGTTCTTGTTCTTGTGTAAGAAATATTTATTGTTTACTTAAAAAAAAAAATAACGCATCAGATATTGCTTTTCTTTTTTGTTTCTAGTTCTGTGATTAGCTCCGCATACAAGTTTACATTTGCAGCACACGGGGCAACCATGCATGTGGCCATGGTTTCATGGAATTGTTTTTCGTTTCCGCCTCTCAAAATTAATTACCCTAAATGTCTCAAACTACAACAAATTGGATTGGGATATGTCTAAAATTGGATTAAGAGTTTTCCTTCCTCGTATACATAAAAAACAAAAAAGTGGTATCTACGTGACGACACTTCTATAACTGATGGTTTGCAAGGTACAGCTGATACTGTACAATCAGATGATGGACAGGTGAGGCACTAAAAGTGGGGTTGCAAGGTACAGCTAGAGGGTCTCTTTTACTGGAAATGTGGCAGCTAAGGGAGGTCGGAGTCCTCTATTATCTATCTGTTCATGCCCAATTACTTTGGAGATCTCATCTCGGGCCCTCAACATTGCTACGGTCGGGGGGGATTTAATAAATTTATAAAAGTGACATTGCCCTTTCGACAGTACTAGAGGAAATATCGGTCCCCACTTCTAGAAGACTCTTCAAGACTCAACATAACCAGTAAGTTTGGTTTACTTGATCTAATTATATTTCTCTTTCTTTCCTTTGAAAGAGAGAAGATTATTAAAACCAGGTGCATCATTTATTGATTAAATTGAAGCAAAGTTGAAAACAAGGCTACTGGGAAATAAAGAACGTTGTGGTACTCTAATGGGAACAAAAAGGGGCAAAGCTGCCCCTCACATAAAACAAGGACAGTAGGTAAGTGAGATTAGAAGCTAGAGGGTTGGAAGGAAATACTTTATAATGGAAAAATACGATTTCTTGGTATGTTACTGCATCCTTAAAAAAGGGCATTTAGTAACAAAAAAACAAAGTTATTGTGGGGATGTCAACTGCTATATACGAGAAATGTGAAAAACTACTAGGATATATGGAATTAGATAATCAACGGAATAGAGAAAATAATCATAAGCTTATATAAACAAAAATACTTAAAATAAGAATTGGAATAGGGATTGGTCAAATCCTTATTCCTTATTCTAATATCAACATTTTGTTGGTATAGGAATAAGGGCCCCAATAAGCCCAAATTTCTTATTCCTATGGGGCTCCTTTGGGATGAGAGGAATAGGCCAATTCCTAGGAATAGCCAATTCATGAATAGCTAATTCCTAAATTTTTCATCCAAACGGTTTTGGAATAGCCAATTCCATTCCTAACACAATTTTCAATAACACTCTTCCCAACAACACTTTTCTCTCTACTTTTTCACACTTCCCAACGCTATTCCTAAACTCACCATCCAAACAACATTTCTAATTCCTGGAATAGCCAATTCCTCCAATTTTTGTGAATAGTATTTTTTTCTAAATTTATGCTATTCCTACCCTATTCCTAACCATCCCAAACGAGCCCATGGTGTTTGGTTTTCACCGGAATAAGAAATAAGGGGCTTATTTTTTATTTCCGGCCTATCAAACACATCCCAATGGACAATGGTCGTACTAATATTTAGTGTGTACATGTCAGTGGCGAAGCCATGTTAGTTTTGGTGGGTCCATGGACATACCTGAAAAAAAAAAATTACATGCAACCTAGTAATTTTGTAAATATATATATATATATATATATATATATATATATATATATATATATATATATATATATATATATATATATATAAGAAGTTAGGGATCTATTTTAAAAATTTAAAAGGACCCAGCTGAACATGTCATGTTCGATTTGAATTGTGTAACGACTCCTAAAATATCACACATGGACCCATGTCGTATTCGTCCTAATTAATTGTCTTCTTTCTTCCTCCGCAATGAATCTTATTAAGATAAAACTTATTATAGAATAGGAAATTCTTGAATGAATGATCATTGACTCTTCAATTATTATTTTATATATTGGAAATATTATCCTAGATCTTATGTTGTTATTATAATATATGTTTGGTTTCTTATGTTTATTTATGTGACATTATTTTAGAGTTGTTTATTTAAACATTATTATTATACTATGTCTATATTAGATGCAAGGTACAGTTGGGTGGTGATTTAGCGTTTACCAATGATAAAACAACAATAAAATGGTTGTATAACGATATAACGGTGATAAAACGGATAAAATCGTTGTGCGGTATAAACGAAAGTATAGATACAACGGATAAAATAGAGTTTTTAAAAACTTGATTTAACATTATGTCATTATTTTTTTCAGTAAAAAAATTATATGGACCCTCTGGCGCGAAATCTTAGCTTCGCCAACACTGTATTCTTTGTAACCTTTGTTGCTGATTTGTTTGTCGTGTCTTAAGCGTGTCGTGTCCGACTTTGATGAAATAGACATGGCATGTCACAGCACATGAATTTTCAGGACACGACACGGCACGAAACACGGCACGACATGGGACACTACAAAACCCAAGAGACACAACAAGTTTATAATGATGGTAAAAAATGTTAAATTGCATAAAATAACAAGAAAATTCTTATATTATCTACTTTTTAGGATAATTTTATAATTTGAATATCAAATTCATCCCTAAACATAAGTATATGACTATGTTTTATGAAATTCAAACGTATTCAAACACGACACGGCACGACACGTGTAAAAAAACACGGCACGGCACGACACGTGAAACATTTAAATACGACATGACACGACACGACAAATGATCCCGACACGACGTGTTTGACACAACACGACACGACACGACACGAATTTAGAATACTAAGCGAGACCACTACAGTGGCAGGCTGGCAGGTGGCAGCAATGCTCAATCAATAATTGCAACTTTCCTGTTCGAGCCGTGTAGTGATGTCTTCTCCATTTACGAAACAAATGGACAAACTGGACTCATCACAACAAGGACCAGCCCATGTTTACTTGGGCCTCCAACGACTCAGAGCAATGCCAGAACTTAGCCAAGCCACTAGTCAGGGACCAGTATTCTCTACCCATCTCTATTAAGATGGGTAGAGTGTCTATCTCATCACGACCGTCCGATCTAATTTGAACGGTTCATTTTTTTCAAGCTAATAATTTTTTTCGGGAGTGGCAGAATTCACGGGACTTCTTTTAGCCATTGAGATTAATCAGACGGTTGAGATAGAAAGATGGGCACTCTACCCATCTCATCAATTGATGGGTAGTCAGACTCTTTTAGAATCCGGCTTCTGCTCTTTGAACTTCAAATTCAAGGCGATACTACTGCCGAAAACACCTCTCTCTCTTCGCCACTCTCTTTACCCCGCCGTAGCTCCTGTTTCTCATTTCGCCGGAAGTATTCTTCCTTCAACACTACCTCCTTACTCCTCATTTTTTCTTTCTTTGGTGGCCTCTGTGACTGTGAACTCTGAAGTGTTGGAATCGAGACTGTGCTTGGGTGGGTCGACACTGTGGCTTAGTTGCAGGCTTAAAGGAGGAGGTTAATAAGAGGTTGGCGCATCTGTACTTTAAATTATGATACCTGTTTTCTTCCTATGTATTTTTTTTTGTGCTATATTTTTCTCAACTCCGCCACTAGTGGTGGACTTATTGCTGTATGGTTTGATTCGTTACGGAAATTGATAGTGAGTAATAGTGACCTTGACTAGTTGCGACTATTGAACTGATTAGAGAAACTGTTATCTAATATAATTTATCAGAATCATATCAAAAATCATATTTTGATGTCAATGATTTTCCAACCCTTGATTCATCTAGTATTTGTTCCACACCCGGTGTTAATATCTGTTCTTTTAATGTTTGATATTTAAATTATATTTGGATAACTTGAGTCTGTGCTTGCCAAATTGATGAACTTTGTGGCGTTTAGGCTTTGCATCCTTATACCTGTCCTGATATATTACATGTTGTACCACTTCTCAATATGCACAATTTCATCAATCATATGATGATTAAACTCTCATTTGTGCTTAAACTTGATGTTAACTAAAAATTTAGAATTGTGGATCAACATATTGTTGTCTGTCACTTGTGGGTAGTCTCGTCCTTGCCACTCTTGTTGTAAATAACCATTGATAATGTTCTTGGTAGGCAACCTAATGCATACTCAAATTGTAGTGGATAGAAACTAAATTTTATAAGATTTTTTTTTTTGCGGGGAATTTTCGTAGCATTGTGGCCTCTTATGTTTAAGAAATTGAAGTATTTAATTTGCTGTGGTTGAATCGATCCATGGTAGATAACTTAGGAGACACATAAGTTAATTGATCTCTGTTATCTTGACAATTCTTGTCTTGATAATTAAATATTGTGAGATGTATGAAAATTTTTTAATGCGCTTTTAATTTTTCTGGTACAATTTATACCAGTCTTGTATATCACATTTTCAAAGTCTTAGTTGCCATAAATAATGAAACTTACAAATTGAGTAATGTGTGACTGTTATCCAGAATGTTAAGCAGTCCTGACTTTGTATTTCACAAAAGAAAAGAAGAATAATTGAAACCTGACTGCATAAAAGTTCTAAATTGTTGTATATTATGTTGAATGATATTCTGCGTGAAATATTTATTATATGGCTGTGGTCAGGGTAGGTCCCTTAATGTAATTATATTGTGGCACTGGTATTGGCTTCCTTGCAGTTTGTTTTGTGAGTAGCTGACCTGTGGTTCCTACAGTCACATGGGATCTATATGCCACTGTGTGACCATTCCTAACTCGGTATGTTGGATGTAGGCATTTTCTGTGTGATAGGTTATGGCATATTCTTTTAGGCCATACCTGTGAATTATGTTAAATTGATAGAGTCATGAATTGAAAAATATAAAACAACATTTCATATATGCAACAATATTTTAACGGTTGAATTTATGCATTTTACTTGTATGGCTTAGAGTTGAGTAAAGGGTATTGTCAATTTATTTCATGAAAGTCTTGTATTTAAAAATTTAGTTTCTTTTTTTTTGTTCGTTTTTAATTCCATCAGGCGGCATTTATATATCAATGGGATAGAACTAAATATAGATTGAGTGATTTCATCTCTCTTACCTGTTTTCCACTTTAGGTGGTTTTCAGGTATTGAGCAGAAGCCTTAGTTGTGCTTTTGGTCTAGGTCAGAGGTATCATTCAAGCTTTCTTTGAGTTTAGATTTGGAGAAAAATAAATAATTGGTATGTTGATTTTATCTTGTTATTTTCCTTTTTATTTGCTATTAGTATATTTTTATTGCTTGTTATCATACTCGGATTGGTATTTGAATAAAAAAAACTTCCATTTATTATCATCATATTTATTATTTGAATTGTTTAGAATGTTATTTTGATCCCTTCTGTATATGTTTGCTTGTATCGTTGCAGCAGGTTGTTCTACTGAGCCATGTTTTCTCTTTGGTTTATACTCTTCTCACCACAAATGCAATTGATCTGTTTATGTCTGGACTCAGTTACCTTTCATGTTTCCATTGGTTTATACTAAATGCAATTGATCTATTTGTGCTGGCACTCAGTTACTGAAACGCCTCAGAGAAATAATCTGTACTTAATCTCACCAATTGATATTGATGCATGTTTATTTATTAACTCAAATAATTCATGCTTTATTATGTTATTGCTAGCATGGATTTAATTGAATTTTATTGGGTTTATCGTATGATAGATAAAAGGATGAAGTTGGTTAAGCCGACAGTATTGTTTCAACAAGCACTAAAAAGGGGTACTACCAAACAAGGCAGGTTGCTTGGATTAGATGTGGGCAGTAAATATGTAGGCTTAGCCGTGTCTGACGATCACTGCAAAATAGCGAGCCCTTTTAGGTATGTAGGTTATTTAAGAAGATGTATTTGCTGCTGTAACTTCAGTTAGGCTTGCAGATTGATGAAAATAAGTTATTACTGATACAGCCGTTGTACCGCCTCCACCTTGTTCCTTTAGAGATATGCACCAGTGGGTTCTGATAATGGATTAGTTAGCATGAAAGTTTCCTTTTGACTTAGTTTATGAATTTTACATTCTTTCCCTTTCAAATTTCTTATTTGCTTTATTGTGATACAGTGTCTTGGAACGTACAAAGAAAAATATCGACCTAATGGCCAAAGATTTTCAAATGCTGGTACGCTGAATCTCTCTCCTTTCCCAGAGTACTTGGTTCTTTTTTCCCTTTTATGTTTTACCAATCTACCAAAACAACATCGGCTTCGTAAGACATCTTTGATCTCGTTATGTTTAGCAAATTAATTGTAGTACATGGAAGTTGTTTGTTTTTCTAGGTGACGGGATTTTCACTCGCAGGCTTTGTGGTCGGTTATCCATTCAATATACAAGGCCAATCAAAAGTAGATGTACGTATAAAACTCTTCTCTCTGTGACTCTGTATTTTGCATGTGGGTGTGATATGAGATTGTTGTATGAATAACATTTTGTTTGTTTTGCTGTACAACAGACTGTGCAAGTGAAGCTCTTCATTGAAGACCTTCACAAAACAAGTGTACTTGATGGCGTTAGCTATACATACTGGGATGAAAATTACACTTCAAGGGTATAAGGAGACACAACTATATATCTCAATTGTTTTATTGAATTTTAGCATAAAGGCTTTGTCGCTTTATTCTTATCATTGCTATGTTCAAATTAGTGCGTGGAAACCCTTTTGGAGCCATTGGATATCAATCCAGTGGATGCAAAAACTATAATGGACAAATTTGCTGCTGTTGGAATACTTCAGGTATTGTATTACAAGTAGATCAGTACAGGAATCACACTCTTGTAAAAGGGTGCTAACAAAATTTTCAAAATTTCAGGGATACCTGGATAACATGAACCGGAGCTTGGTTTCAGAAGATCTGGATCCTGAGTAACCCCTAAATACTTCACTTCATTTATGTCGACTTTATTATGTGTTTACTCATGGTTCTTATGTCATCAGTAATTTTTGTCACTGATGAAATTTGTAGCAATCGAATAATTATATTATATCGAGTGTATACCTTGCAAGAAAATGCAAGATAGGCCTGAGGCCTTGTTTGAGCCCAAGTAACAGTATCTAATTGTGCAATGAAGATTCAGGATATCTCTATAGATATGAAAATTGCCATTCGCTTCTAATCTTTTTTTTTTTTAAAAAAAAAAGAAACGGACAGTTAATCCCAATTGAGCACATTTGATGACAACACATTTTATTGTCCTCTGTTTTTTGGGTTTAACAATTAGAATATCTGTCAAAATTTTAGAGTTTATGATTATTATCCGAAGAAATATAGATATAGATACAAGCAGTACGCTAGCTAGTGACGTAAATGCAGATCTCATATTGTCTTCTTGAGAAATGAAGTTCCATATCATTAAGTATCAACTTCGAAATCGTCAAGGTTCTAACTTCAATACCTAATACCATCCAAATCTGTGTTATATTATATCCTAGGCAATGAGCAAATGACTGAACTATGTTTTCCACTATTAGTATTTTAATCTGCATAAACATTTTTAATATCGCTAATTTATACTAGTAATTGTCTGTTGATCTATAGTCCTCTTTAAAATTTTAATATCTATTTTACTGTCTTAATTGTAACATTTAAAAAAAAAAAGGACCTTTCATTAATCTATACGAAGGAGAAAATGAATGTGATTTTTATGTATTGACATAAACTGCAACTAAATAGAATTTGAAATGAACTATTTGGTCAGCCATATCGACATTCTTACTTATATTTATCTATTTAACATTTCAAGTTGTCTAATAATTCTATGTCATTGTCGACCCTATCCTTGAGTTATGTTTTTTCAAAAAAAAAAAAAAGAAACAAAAAATCTGACCATAATCTGCCCGCAGTAGGCGGAGCCAGAAATTGTTCGTATGGGGACAAATTTGTTATTCCAATTTAATTATGGGGGGGGGGGGGGGGGGGGGGGCAAATTACATAATTTTTCTAAAGATATTAAACAAAATACACACAAAAATAAAAACAATTTGTGCGGCACAGGGGGATAATGCCTTCTTCAGTCCCCCCATGTATAGCACTACATCAGGCTTATGCAGGCTAGAGTATTTTATAATTAAAGCACTAACAGGATATTCTTCGTTTATTTATCTATTCCTGTCCCACAAAGTTTGACTCTTATTTAAACAAGGCATTATATAATCCAATTAAGTACGATTCGTTGGTTAATCAAAATCTATGTAATCTTCTTTCAAATAACCAACAAAAAAAAAAGAAACCTATGTAATCATCGTGTCCTCCTAGTGTATGGGTTGTAATGGGCAATTGCTAGAAGGGGACTTATAATATTCAAAATTGAGTTTCAACATGTTACTAAGAAATAATGAAAATGTTGACAGCACCCAGCATTTCAATAATTTTAACTACCACATATTCAGACATCACATCAGAAGAAGCATATGTAAAAGAAAGGATTAAAAAACAAACAACTATGGCTCCTGAGTCCCGACACATTCATTATTTCTTTACTTGGTCCCGCAGGTTGTTGAGTGTTAACAAATCATGGGCCCAATTTCTCACTCTTAACTTCATGTCACTGGCTGAAATAGTGAAATGGGCTTGCCCTGGCTGAAATGGTTCGAGACGACCTGTGAATCTAGTAGCTGAATGATCGGCTGGATGCTGACGCATCTTGGAGTCTTGTATTGGCTGATTGAAGCCCCTCTTGATATGGCACGGTCCATTAACTCTTCAAATGTACCACCTCGGAGAACCCTAATCTCCAACGGACCGATTATGTCATTGGCACGGCCTTTCCTGTACACAATGTTCAATTCCTCCTCCATTTCTAAGCAGCATTTGTCAAACACCTCCTTCTCGGGCCATTTTCCACCTTCTTTGACTAGTAACTCCCAATAGATCACATAATGTCCCGGTATGGTTGTTGTGTCGGTCCGACTAGTGTACTCCACAATGCCGACACCATATGGCTTTAATAGTTCAGTGGCGCGATCCACTCCCTTCTGGAGCTCTGATTCATCAGTCTTGTCAACTTCAATGCTCAACAAACAATTCTTGCGCCTAACAAACCGAAATTGGGGTGCTGCATTGTGGAAACCTGTCACAAGTAACACATCACCTACTCTATACCTGCAAAGACCAGAATACGTGGTGACTACCAATTCGTACTCCTTCCCAACTTCAACATCTGCCAAATCAACAAGGTTTCCTGCCACCTTGTCATAACTTTCTTCGATTGGTATGAACTCAAAGTAGCACATGTTGGGCAGGATGGTGTACGAAACCTCCTCAGGCTTACACATTGGCTTTAGATTAAGTCCAAAACAGCCTTCTGATGAAGCATACGTGGGGGATGTCATGGGCAGCCCACCACTGTAGTACTCGAGGGTCGGTATGTATTGGGCCATGACACCTGTTATTATGATGTCAAGATACTTCGTATGTGGCCATATACGGGTTATAATTCCAGCCCAGTTCTCTGTTGAGCATTCATCAGTTATAAATTTTGCTAAATCAGGTTTTGGAATCAGTATATCTTTAACTGATTCTCGGACTGAAGCATCGGTTATTTTATTGTTTAAGATTCCAGATTCAATGTCACGAGCCAAGTCACGCCAATGAATTTGAAGGAACCGAATTGCACGAAGGAGAACAGAGGCAAACACGGCACCAATTCTTAGAACTTCATTACTGTTTATCAGGCCACAAAGCATCTGAACATACATTGATTGGAAGGAATCCGTGCATAGGATGGCAACTGTCGGGCTGGTAATCACATTATAAGGGTCAAAAGGACGATCCTTGAAATGCTTGCTCTTGTAATAACTTGTCAGGTTTGGTCGGGCAACTAGGCCACCCGGAGTCTTGGTCTCTGATTTGGTGAAGTAGAAGTAGAGTCCTTTGCCTTTGTCTAGATCCGGAACATACCTATTGTTGCATTAAAGAGAAAAGATATCCCTCCAATGTTTAAGAGTATTGTTGAAAATTCTATGGGGTTAATGTAGTGAGAAAGTGATCATGAGTTGTATGTGACTGTATATCGATAATTCACATTTCTACTAACCCAAGTACAATTTGTATTTGACTCGCAAGTTGTTATAGTTTGTCTTTCGGCATGTTTAAGTGGAAATCCTTCTATATCATGCAAACTTCCATTGACTAACTAAAATTTCCGTGTTTTAAAAGAAAATTACGGTCCACAAATTTTATTATTTAATTTTATGTAAACATATTTCCTGTAAGTCTGAACTATTTTCTCTGTGATAGAAATGTCTTCGTTAAAAATGAAAAAGAACAGCTCTAGCCTATGCAGAGCTGTTCTTTTGTAAGTAAAGATTTAGAAACAACAATGCTTACAAGTTCATGACTGACATACGTAGGCTGTACAACAGCTGCCTTCTATCCAATTCAGCTTTAATGGTAGGTATTAGCTTGCTCTTTCCAGCTGACGTCCCAGAACTTAAACAAGTAACAAGAATAAAAAAATAAATGAAATACAGTTATTTTTTTATTTTTATTTTTTGAAGGAATATAGGGGTCAAGCCCCTAACTTATATATTAAAATTACTGGTAAATGAAAATAAAGGAGCTATCTAAGCAATAAAAAAGGGAAAAAAAAAAGTAACTTAAAACGAAAATACCAGTAAAACAGAAATATAAAATAAAAGGAATAAATGAAGAACTAATTAGGTAGTTTGACGATCCTACATTCCAGCAATACTTCTTGCACCAACTCTGGAGGAGATTAGAAAAAATCTTTGAAAACTCGTGCGCATCTTTCTCTCTAGACTATGAAATAAGCAATTGCAAAAAGATCCTTGATGGTATCCTTAATTGCATTATTCAGGAGAATGGCAGTAGGAGAGAGTGGTATAGCAGAATCTGAACCAGCAATCTGTACAAAATGGCTTGCCAGTAGAATTGTTTTTACTTCTTGAAGAAAGGAACAGTAATTGAAGAGATGGCTGACTGATTCAGCGTCAGAAACACAAAGTGGACATCTATTAGGAAGAGACCATCCTCTTTTTTGTAAATTATCCAAAGTAGCAATTTTATTTTGAAACATAAGCCAAAGAAAAACCTTGAACTAGGGAGGTATCCTCATCTTCCAAATTGGAGGTAAAACAGAAGTGTGACAAGGGTATTCTTTAATCAGCTTGTAAACAGATTTTGTGGTGAAAGTATGAGAGGGGGTAGTAATGGAAATACAGTTAATTATAATAAACTTAAGAGAGCTTCTATAGTTTTATTCTAATCTTGATCAAAGGGCATTGTAATTCTATTTAGTCGAAGCAATAATTGAATGTGCACCTAGCAAAGAACTCAGAGATGGGTTCCGCGGCCAGAATTGACGATTTGTCCCCCTCTATAATCCTTTGTATATCAGGCTTCAAATCATCGTAAACTACAATAGGAATTCGTGCTTTGAATGTCTCCCTGTCTGTAACCCCGGCCATGTTATACCTATTACAAACATCATCAAATCAGAACATAGTTTAATTAAGTAGCAGTAATACTGAAAAATAAAACAATCATAAAGGAGGTTCAAGGTGTTTCTGACGTTAACAGTCAGTTGTGTACTGCTATTGTATGAAAAATTAGCATAAAGGAAGTCAATGATTTAATTAACACCGTTTGAGGTACTCTGTCTCAACATTCTTGCTAAGAATCTCACTCAAGACCTTCGCCTGAATCTGATCGGTGTTCTTTGTAATTTCCTCAATGAACTCCAGCATTTCCTTGTGGTTGTTACTTGCAGCCATTGTTGATATCTAAGTCTCAATTAGATGAAAACAAGAGAGAGAGAGAGAGATGTTTTCGATTGGGTTTGGAGTTTGGACATATATATGGAATTCTGGATGGATGAAAGAGATGCGCATAGCGGCGGGCATATATAGTAGTAGCTGAATTAACGTCAACTCCTGTATCCTAATCATTTTCATCAGCATATGATACACGTTAAGAATTTTTTAACAACTTGTGTTCCATATCAGATGCGGTACATGACCAAAGTTTAAAAAAAAAACTCCAAGCTATATATGCAAGTATATATACATAGTATTTGCTAAATTGCCCTCAAGCTCCCGAAAAAAAATCTTGTATATATTCGGCTCCGAAATTTTCAGACCAAAGAAGCTAAAATATTCCAAATGTATAAACTATCTTTTTCGGAAAGACCCAAATCAATTTGACAGATTGAAAGTGAATCCTGGCCTCTCATCTACAACAAAGCCCTGAGATTAAGATTGTTCAAACTCCTCTAAAACTTTCCACATCGAAACAATGTACAATCTTATTACAGATTCTTGCTGTCAACACAAACTAGTAAACCTATTCTAACCGTTAATCACTAATATATCCCTTTTAGAATCTTATTCTGTAGAGAAAATTTTAGAAAATGATTTTAAGAGGGGTTTTCAAAGACGAAAATGCTCCCCCCCCCCCCCCCACACACACACACACAAAATTTTACTCTCGGAAATTTTAAGAAATCATGCATAAATTGTAAAAATGTGCTTAGAATCTCAGTGCAATACATGTACTTTTATATTATCCAATGTACCCTCTATCCCTTCTCTTTTCATTTTGTATATCAGTTCTCAGTGCAATACAGTAGGATCTATTGTATTGCAGTGGCATTTATCTAATTAAAATGGATTTAGGGGTGACATTTTTTCAAGGATCAATTTTGGGATGGCATTTTTCTAAATTTGAATTTTTGAAGTGACATGTATATAATCGTCTCTGATTTATTTGAAAAACATAATGTTTAGGTCTTAGTTCCTCAAAACATACTCTTAAGCAGTAAAGCTTACGTCAGACTTGAAAATAACAATAAATCTTATAAAAGCGCTTTCTTTTTTTATTAAAAAAACCAGGCTGCCTAAATGGGCCCAACACTGTAATAAACAACAACGTATGAACGGAATATTATATGAGGCAGATGGTATTTTATTTTTGTATGATATTTTAATGTGATGTTGTCTCACAAGGTTAATTAAAAAATGGCCTCTCCTGAAAAGAACAATCATTGGCCTCTCCTCTTTCAATGCCTTGTGCTTTGTAATGAAATAACAAATATACGAAAAAAGATACTTTTTTTTTAAAAATTTTATAGAAAGAACACTAATGTAATATATCTTCTAAGAAAATAATGCAATATATAAATCTTTTCCTCAAAAATAAAAAAAAAAGTTTACAATGGATGGCGTCCATTGTTTATATTAAATTTCATAATTTTATACTCTTATAATCTCCTATAATCGACAATCATGTCCCTAGTTTCAATGTATTAGATGGAGATCACACTTTGTTTCTTTGATCTTAAATTTTAGATGACTGATTTAAACAGTTGAATTCGATCTCCACATTGAAATATATTAAAAACATATATATATATATATTAAATTTTAATTAAATTTATATTTTTTATAGATTAATTAATCTTAAAACTATGGATCACAAATGCTGAAAGTTTTCTTAAAATCTGAAAAAAATAATAAAAAATTTTAGATTCCTTGTAGATTTGAAAATAAACTTCATATTAAGTAGATTCAAATCGATCACTCGAAACAAAAAATCGAGAACGGACACAATAATTGCTCTCGTGTTTTGCCAAAACTTTTGGTTTAGGAATGGAATTTGAGATAATTTATGACATCCAGCGAAATATTCAAGACAAAGAAACGACAATCGTATTTTATATTTAACACTGATTATCAATTATTTTCTTGGTACATCTTTATCAAGTCTACCGAGAGCAATGTGGCCACATATATATACGTCCAAGTCTTCTGGCCTTTGCCGGCACTTGTTTCTCTGGGAAGAAAGGGTGGGGTGGCGCAACCCCCGTGCTTCTCAGTCGGTGGAAGGTTGCCGGCTGTCAATAAATTCAGGGACCTTTTCATTGGAAAAGTTAAAACAGAAATGGGCTTGAAAGCATAAATATGTGAAAATGAGCCAGGTGTGCGCCACGTGAAATGGTATGTTCGTATAAATTATTCTCAATGATTCTCTTTGCTTCCTTTTTATATCGGTTCTCAGTTATTAAATTTTATCCTAATGGAGAATGGTATTTGGAACCAAATCCAGATTGGATTGATATCGTTATCTTTAATTTTTATAATGGTTTTATGATTTTCTATTGTTATTCTCTGTCCGACACAGTGTTTTTAAATGTACGCGTGGAAGTAGCGCTATATAAAATAAAAGGATTGATCCTGTCACCCAAAAAATCTAATTTGGTTGTCAAATAGATTATAGATGTTAGTATTTAAAACCTATCCCTACCCTAATCGATAATCATATTCACTGATTGTAACAGGTTATGTCTTTTCATAAGAATGATGCATACGTAAGAAATTAATAAGGGAGTATACGCTGGAGAGACGTAATTCTGTTATATCCTTCTGTATACTTTGAAAATAAAATCAGCAGTAGTCAAAAGGTTGAGTCCTACTGGCAGTATAATCTAAAATCAGCAAAGCCTGCTCTATTAAGGCCATTATAATTGATTTTCCCTCTCTCAAAAAACCAAAAAATAAAAATAAAGAAATAAACAGGAACGAAAATAAAATAACGTCGACTCTTTTCACTGAAATCTTTTTTGGACAAACTGGTATATGAATCAATTCACTTTGTTCTCGAAAATAAATGGACAAACTGGAATATGAATCCATTCAATCCGTGTTAGAAATCGAAGGCCTTGAACAATATTTCTGGTCTTGTCTCAGACCAGCCCATGTATATGTGGGCCTATAAAGACTCGGAATAATGACACCGGGGTATGTTTGGATACCATGTGTAAACAAGTGGGAACAGGGACAAGCTGTTCACGGACTGGAACTAGAAGTTCGCCAAAAAAATGAGAACTGCGAACAAGCACCTGTTCGCGAACAACGAACTAAATGTTCGTGTTTGGGACTTCTCATCCACGCGCAGTTCGCGAACAAGGCAGTTCGCGTGGTATCCAAACACGCCCCAAGACTCTCATTTTCTTCTTGTGCTTCCAGGCTGTACCTGCCTTCAATACCTGGCGTAAGTTCAGACTGAATCTTCTCTTTACCCCGCCGTAGTCTCCACTTTTAATTTCGCTCCTATTCTCATTTCACCGGAAGTCTTCTTCCTTCAACACTGCCCCCCCACTCCTTCCGTTTCTAATTTTCTCTCCCTCTCTGAAGTGTGCGAATCGAGACTGATCTTGCGTCGGGGCGCTGCTATAGTTTTAGTGGTAGGCCCGAAGGAGGAGGCTAATAAGAGGTAGGTGCAACTGTACTTTACACTGTTGTATCTGTTTTCTTCCTATGTTTTCTTTTTCTAGACTTTCTCCTATGTACTTGATTGCTGTATGGTTTGATTTGTTACCGAAGTTGATAGTGACCTTGACTAGTTGCGGCTATTGAACTGACTAGATAAATTAGTATCGGATTTTATGCATCATTATTTGATGCCAATGATTTCCCAAGTGTTCATTATCCACTATCCGTTCCACACCGAGTGTTAATTTCTGTCTCGTTAAAGTTTAAAAATTAAAATAATTAAAGTCATGTACCTGTTGATCTGAAACTATGCTAGACAAATTAAGGAACTTTCCGGCATTAGGATTTGCAACCATATGTACCTGATATATTATACAGTTTCTCATTATGCACAATTCATCACTCTTGTTGATTAAATTCTCATTGTGACTAAGCTTGATGTTAACTAAAAATTTAGAATTGTGGATCAAGGCATATTGCTTCTTGGCTGTCATTGTAGCTAGTCTTGTCCTTGCCACTCTTCCATTACTTGTAAATTACCATTGATAATGTTCTTGTGACGGTCTAATGCATACTCAAATTGCAGTAATGTTTGATGGAGTAATGGATAGAAAACTAAATTTTATAACTTTCTTCTTTTTGAAATTTTTTTCGTATCTTTGTTGCCTCTTATGTTTTATGAAATTTAAGTGAAGTATGCTATTAGCTGTTGTTGAATCAATCCATGTTAGATAACTTAGTAGACACATAAGTTAATTGGTTCCTGTAACCTTGGCAATTCTTGTCTTGATAATTAAATACTTGTGAGATGCATGAAAATTTTTAATTGCACTTTCAATTTTTTTGGTACAATTAGGTTTTTGAAAAAAAAAAAAAAACAAATTCTGGTACAATTTGTACCAGTCTTGTATATTATGTTTTCAAAGTCTGTAGTTGTAGTAAATAGTAAATCTTACTAGTTGAATAATGCGTGGCTGTTATCCATAATCTTGAGCAGCCCTTCTGCCTTTGTATTTCACGAAAGAAAAGAAGAAGAATTGATGCATGGCTGCATAAAGGTTCTAACTTGTTGCTTATTATGTTGAATGATATTTTGCATGAGATATTATTGGACGACTGTGGTTGGGGTAGGTTCGTTAATATACTATATTGTGGCACGGGAGTTGTCTTCCTTGCAGTTTGTTTTGTGAGTACTTCACCTGTGGTTCCTAGAGTTACATGGGATCTATATGCACACTGTGTCCTAACTTGATATGTCGGATGTTGGTCATATTTGTAGGTTATACCTGTGAGTTATGTTAAATTGATAGAGTCATGAATTGAAAAATATGAAAAAACTTTTTATACATACAACAATGTTTCGACGGTTTAATTTATGAATTTTCCTTCTATCAATTAGAACTGAGTAAAGTGTATTGTCAATTTATTTCATGAAAGTTTTGTATTTTTAATTTGGTTTCTTTTTTCATTTTGTTAATTTTCATTTCCTTCGGGTGGCATTTATATATCAATGTGATAGAACTAAATACAGATTGACTGATTTTCTCTCTCTTACCTGTTTTCCATTTAGGTAGCTTGCAGGTATTGTGCAGAACTCTTAGTTGTGCTTTCGGTTTAGGTCAGAGGTATCAAGCAAGCTTTCTTTGAGTTTAGAGTTGGAGTAAATGAAATAATCGGTAAGGTGATTTTATCTTGTTATTTTCCTTTTTATTTCTTATATCTTTTTATTGCTTGTTATCGTACTTGGATTTGGTATTTCAATGAAATAACCGGCATTTATAATGCTATTTTGATGCCTTTTTTGGTTTATACTCTTCTCACCACAAATGCAATTAATTTGTCTATGTTTGGACTCAGTTACCTTTCATGTTTCCATTGGTTTGTACTCTTCTTACTAAAATCGCAATTGTTCTATTTGTCTTGGCACGCAGTTACCTTTTTCTAGTACATTATCACTTTGATCTTTTGCACTTATGCATTCACTGAAATACTTCAGAGAAATATTCTGTACTTTATCTCACCGATTGATATTGATGCATGTGTATTTATTAACTCAATATTTCATGCTTTATTATGTTGTTGCTTGCATGAATTTAATTGAAATTTATTGGGTTTGTTGTATGATAGATAAAGCCATAAAGGGATGAAGTTGGTTAAGCCAGCAGTATTGTTTCAACAAGCCCTAAAAAGGGGTGCTATCAAACAAGGCAGGTTGCTTGGATTAGATGTGGGCAGTAAATATGTGGGCTTAGCCGTGTCTGACGATCACTGCAAAATAGCGAGCCCTTTTAGGTATGTAGGTTATTTAAGAAGATATATTTGCTACTGTACAATATTGTCTGCAAAATAGCAAGCCATTATTTTTTCGGACACGCTATTACTGGTACAGCTGTTGAACCGTCAACCGTGTGCTCCTTTAGATATGCACTGCTGGGTTATAATAATCGATCAGTTGGGATGAAAGGATTCTTTTGACTTAGTTTATGAATTATACAATGTGTCCCTTACACACACACTATTTTCTTTGTTGTGATACAGTGTCTTGGAACGTACAAAGAAAAATATCGACATAATGGCCAAAGATTTCCAAATGCTGGTACACTGAATCTCTCTCCTTTCCTAGAGTAGTTAGCTCAACTATTCCCCCTTCTATTTTTTTTACTTATTATCTAGTATACCAACATCAGTTTTGCAAGACATCTTTGATCTTACTGTGTTTCGTAGCAACTTAATTGTAGTCCATGGATGCTGCTTGTTTTTCTAGGTAGCAGAATTTTCGCTGGCAGGCTTCGTGGTTGGTTATCCCTTCAATATACAAGGCCAATCAAAAGTAGATGTGCGTATGAAACTCTCTCTCTCTCTGTGTGACTCTGTACTTTTCATGTGGATGTGATGTGAGATTGTTGTATGGATAACATGTTGTGTTTTTGCTAAACAACAGACTGTGCAAGTGAAGCTCTTTATTGAAGACCTTCGCAAAACCTGTGTACTTGATGGTGTTAGCTATACATACTGGGATGAGAATTACACTTCAAGGGTATAAGGAGATAAAACAATTAAGTATCTCAATTGTTCCATTGAATTTTAGCATGAAGTCTTTGATGCTTTATTCTTCTTGTTGTTTTGTTCAAATTTAGTGTGTGGAAACCCTTTTGGAGCCATTGGAATCAATCCAGTGGATGCAAAAACTATAATGGATAAATTTGCTGCTGTTGGAATACTTCAGGTATAAAAAATAGATCAGTACAGGAATCACACTCTTGTAGAAGGGTGCTAACACAATTTTCAAATTTTCAGGGATACCTGGATAACATGAACCGGAGCTTGGTTTTAGAAGATTTGGATCCTGTGGAGTAACCCCACAATACTTCACTTCATTTATTGCGACTTTATTATGTGTTTACTCATGGTTCTTATGTCATCAGTAATTTTTGTCATTGATGAAGTTTGTAGCAACGCAACGGAATAGCTATATAATAGAATGTATAACATTTAGATAAGGCCCGAGGCCTTTTCTGAAATCCAAAAAAATTGAATCAGCCCAAGTAAATTGTGCAAACTGAATAGAGACTCAGTCACTCAGGATGCGTCTCCATTTGTATCGAAGAGAATTGAAAATTGCCATACGCTTCTTATCTTTGTTTCTTAAACGGACAGTTCAGAATCAACCACTCTTATCTCTCATTAATTTAGACAGTTTGGTTGTTGGTACGAAAATAATATAGTTTTCTTTTTCTAGCGAAAACTTATACTGGACAACATATTTTTTTGTCTGGTTTTTTCGGTTTAACAATTGGAATATCCGTGAAAAGTTAAAAGAGTTTAACATTATTATCCAAAGAATATAAATATAAGAAGTATGATAGCTAGCGACATAGACGCAGATCTTACATTAGGCCTATGTATTTGTCTTCTTGTGAAAAAAATGAAGTTCCACATCAAAACGTATCCACTTGGAAATCAAAATTGGTGTGTTGGTCAAGGTTCTTAACTTCAAAACCTAATTACCATCCAAATGTGTGTAATATTATATCCAAGTGGCGCCGTTAAATGGATAGCGCTCCCCAACGCCTAGGCAATGACTGAACTATGTTTCCCCTTATTGTTATTTTAATCTACATAAACATTTTTTTAATGTCCCTAACTAATACTGGTATTTTTCTGTTGGTCTATCGTCCTCTTTATATTTTTATTTCTATTTCGCTTTAGGTTTGTTCCAACATGCTTACAATTATAATATAACCTAAAAAAAGGGACCTTCCGTTAATATATATGAAGGAGAAAATGCATGTGGGATTTGTATGTATTGACAGAAACTTCAACCCAAAAAGATTTGAAATGAACTATTTGGTCAGCTATATCGACTTTCTTTCTTATATTTATCTATTCAACACCTTAAATTTGCCAGTATAATAATTTTATGTCCTTGTCGGCCTTATCTTTATGCCGTGTTTTTCTAAAAAAGAAGAAACAAAAATTCTGACCATTATCCGCCTGCAGTAGCATTACATCAGGCTTATGCAGGCTAAGAGTATTTTATAATTAAAGCAATAACAGGAGATTCTTCGCTTATTCATCTATTCCTGTACCACAAAGTTTGACTCTTATTTAAACAAGGCATTGTTTAATTGTATTTTTCAATTTCCTATTGCCAATACGATTCGTTGGTTGATTTAAATCTATGTAATCATCTTGTCCTCCTAGTAATGGTATGTAAAGGGCAATCGCTAGAAGGGGAATTAAAAAAATTCAAAATTGACTTTCAACATATTACTCGGAAATAGTGAAAATGTTGACAACAATCAGCATTTCAATAATTTTAACTACTACATATCTAAACATCACATCAGAAGAAGCATATGTAACTGAAAGGATTTTAAAACAAACAACTTTAGCTCCTGACATATTTATTATTTGTTTACTGGGTGCCGCAGGTCGTTGACGAATTATGGGCCCAATTGCACTTCTACTGCATGTCCTTTCTTTGTGGGCTCCACTGGGGCTTGCCCTGGCTGAAATGGGTCGAGACGACCCGTGAGTCTAGTAGTTCAATGATCGGCGGGAAGCTAACGCACCTTGGAGCCTTGTATTGGTTGATTGAAGCCCCTCTTGATATGGCATAGTCCATTAGCTCTTCAAATGCACCGCTTCGGAGAACCCTAATCTCCAACGGGCCAATTATGTCGCTGGCACGGCCTTGCCGGTACACAGAGTTCAATTCCTCCTCCATTTCTAAGCAACATTTGTCGAACACCTCCTTCTCGGGCCATCTACCGCCTTTTTTGAGTAGCAACTCCCAATAGATCACATAATGGCCCGGTATGGTTGTTGTGTCGGTCCAGCTGGTGTACTCCACAATGCCAGCACCATATGGCTTTATTAGCTCAGCTGCACGTTCCACTCCCTTCTGCAGCTCCAATTCATCGGTCTTGTCAGAATCAATGCTCCGCAAACAATTCTTGCGCCTAATAAACCGAAAATGCGGTGCTGCATTGTGGAAACCAGTCACAAGCAACACGTCACCTACTCTATACCGGCACAGACCAGAGTATGTAGTGATAACCAATTCATACTCCTTCCCAACTTCAACATCAACCAGATCAACAAGGCTGCCTGTCACCTTGCCATAACTTTCTTCTATTGGTATGAATTCACAGTAGCACATGTTGGGCATGATGGTGTACGATACCTCCTCGGGTTTACACATGGGCTTTAGGTTAAGTCCTAAGTAGCATTCTGACGAAACATACATGGCGCATGTCATGGGCAGCCCACCACTGTAGTACTCGAGGGTTGGTATGTATTGGGCCATTGCACCTGTGACTATGACGATAAGGTACTTCGTATGTGGCCATATACGGGTTATGATTCCAGACCAGTCCTCCACCGAGCATTCATCAGAAATAAATTTCGCTAGGTGAGGATTTGGAATCAGTATATCTTTAACTGACTCGCGGACTGAAGCATTAGTTATTTCCTTGTTTAAGGTTCCAGTCTCAATGTCAAGAGCTAAGTCACGCCAATGAATTTGAAGGAATCTAATTGCACGAAGGAGACCAGATGCAAACACGGCTCCAATTCGGAGAACCTCAGCACGATAGATCAGGCCACAAAGCATCTGAACATACATTGATTGGAAGGAATCTGTGCAAAGGATAGCAGCAGTCGGGCTAGTAATCACGTTATAAGGGTCAAAAGGGCGATGCTTGAAATAGTTGCTCTTGTAGTAGCTTGTCAGGATTGGTCGTGCTACTAGGCCGCAGGGAGTCTTGGTCTCTGATTTGACGAAATAGAAGTAGAGTATCCTTTGCCTTTGTCTAGATCTGGTACATACCTATTGTTGCATTAAAAAAAAAAAATCCAATATTTAGATTTTTTTTTTTCAAAAACAATTATTGGGTGGCGTGCACTTGAGATGGTAATATATACAAACTTATACTTGTTTGATATATAGCAAAAGACAAAATTGATCGGAATGATAGATTATTTGATGCTAGCTAGATATAAAGATTGTAAGTTTTGTATGGTGTTGAGAATAATTAAGAAACTGTTGGCCAGTTGGCCTCATATTAAATTTCATCACAGGACAATTTGGAAAGAATGCATCCAACAAATCAATATTGATTGAGAATATCTATTGTGAACTTTGGTTCATAAGCCTTCCATGAACCATGACCGTTTGATCGGTGATTTTACAAATTGACAAATCTAAATTTACCAATCCAATTTATATATTGAAACCTCATAGAAAACCAGATTTTACAATTTTTGAAATTTTTTTACTATTTTTTTTGAATTTTTTAAAACTTGCCATTTTTGGACGATAATTCACTAATTATTGTTCAAAAATGGCAAGCTTTAAAAAATTCGAAAAAAATAGTAAAAAAATTTTAAAAATTGTAAAATTTGGTTTGCTATGAGATTTCAATATATATATTGGATTGGTTAATTTAGATTTGTCAAATTGCAAAATCACCGATCAAACGGTCATAGTTCACGAAGCCATAAATGAACCAAGGTTCAAAATAGATATTCTCATATTGATTTGGGTTACAAATCTTTTATAAATCTCTGTACAGCTAAGAAATTGACGTTAGGTAAACCTAACAAGTTTAGGAATTAGCCGTTACTGTATCTATATAAGCAATACTTTTGTAACATACACAAGATCAGAAATAAAGTTTATAGAAACTTCCCTGAAAGAGAACCATTTTTTTCGCGCAGGTCAAAATTATAGAAATTTCATCTTTATTTTTGGCAAAATATGTTTCCATTTCATATTCTGTCAAAAAATTTTCTAGATGAGTAGTCAAAATTAATTGAGTTGACAATTTGACCTTTCATTTTCCACTTCAATTCAACCTTAATCTCTGATATGAAAATATTTTTTTCTTGTTTCTTGGGTATTAAAATTTAGAAACCGTAGTATGGCCCTGATCACAATGATTTTTACTCGGGATTTCATTTCATTTCATTTCATTTGAATTGATTTCGTAAGATTTCATAGGATTTCATTAGACCTAATTACATAAGAATCCCAACCAAATGACACCAAATCCGCTCATTGTGATCAAGAATTTTCCAATGAAATGAAATGAATTGAAGTCCTACGTTAAAAAAAAGGGATTGTGATCAGGGCCATAATGTATTTTTATTTGTTAAAAAAAAAATAATTCACAGGTGCCAGTGGTTCTGGCTATGTTCGGATATAATATAAGTAGTTTTATTTTAAAAAATGAGTGATCTTATATACTATTGCCAGTGGGTCAAATAATATTGACTCGGCTGACGAGCCAGAGATGAGATCGTAACTTATCTTTTGGGGCCAACCACATGGATTGTATGGATTTAGTCAATCTAACTTTTACAAGTAGATGGCTTATTAGAAAAAGTTGGATGGCAAAACCTCTTTTTTTTAAAAAAAAAAACGGCTAATTTTAAGGGGTAAAAAAGGAAAAATCTGTCCGTCTTCTAAGTCATGTTTGGGTTTGTAGAGTTACATATGAACTGCAAACTTTAGGAGTGTGCGCTAGGTCTGCCTAAGAGGGAAACCTATACGATAATCATAAATTCATGATAAGAAATTATACTTAATTAATAGGCAATAAATGGGATAAATTCTATTTGAGTCACAAATTATTATAGATTTACTCTTCGGATCGTTTAACCGACTTTTAACGCAACGTAATCTTGTGCTAAAGGGTGGTTTTCTTCTACCTCTTGTCCGAGCTGCAGTACCACTTCCATAGAAACAGCCGATTACCTCTTTTTACATTGCCAATTTGCATCCTCGGTCTGGTCTTTGGTACAAATCTGATTCAGGCTTCCTTTACTCAACCTCACTCTGTGTGTTGGCGATTTCTAGCTCTACCACATACACCTGGGCTTTAAACTATGGGACACCATCCGGGCTGTCATAACTTGAAACATATGGAAGACACGGAACAATCAAATCCTCTCGGATCTTTACACTTAGGCCTGTCAATACCAACGTTTTTTAACGTTGTTCCGTTTCGTTCCGTCCAAACGGAACGGAAACGGAAGGGTTTTCAGTTTCGTTTACAAAAACGAAACGGAAACGGAAGACCGAAATAGAGAACGGAACGGAAACGGAACGCAGAAATACGAAATTATAATGAAAAATAGAGGACGGAACGGAAACGGAATGGAAAATCTGTTTCGTTTAGCGAAACGGAACGGAAACGGAACAGAAAATTTCTTACGTTGTTGAAACAGAACGGAAACGGAACAGGCCTGTTCCGCTTCCGTTTCGCACGTTTGACAGGTCTATTTACACTCTCCCAGAGTTGGTATTGAAGGATATTTGTTCATGTACACACTATTGGACCAAACATGCCTAGCTAATTTTTATTTTTGTTATTCTTAGTTCTCTCTGTATAGTCTCTTTTTATTTTCTCTTTGCTTTTTTTTTTATTTTTTGAAAGAAACCCGTAGGCTTTCTTTGCTTTCTTTTAAGAACTTTTGTAAATATATTTTTTATTTAATAAATTTTGCCGCCATCCGACCCTAAAAAAAAATACTCTTCGGATCGTTTAAGTTGAATTCCTTTCTTTATCATGCAAACTTCCATTGACTAATTTAACTTCCGTGTTTTAAAAAAAAATTAAGAATGCTACTTTTATATACCTTTATTTCCTGTAATCTGAACTATTTTATGTTTGATGGAAGTTCATAAATGATATGTCTTCATTAAAAATGGAAATGAACATCTCTAGCCTAGTCAGAACAAGTGTAATTCTAATTTCCTTTCGAGGACCGTTCCAAACTTCCAATGCCCTAATTTATTTGATGCCTCATCTGTCACAGATCGTGAACCGTCTGATCAAAATTAGATAAGGGTCCAGATTGCCATTCATTTTAATGGATCGCTGTAAAAAAAAGAAAAAGAAAAACAAAACCCTCGATCGTCTTTCTCCTTCTCCGTCGAGTACTCGAGCTGCCGCCTCCCTCCCCGTCGCTCGAGCTCTCCTCTCTCTCTTGCATCGCTCGTGCTCTCCTCATCCTCCCCATCGATTGAGCTGTCCTCTCTTTATGCTTTGCTCGAGCTCTTCTTTCTGGCTCTCCATCCCCATCCCTCGAGCTGTCTCCCCTTTGCGATTCAAACCCTACATCTCATCTCAAATATCAGGCCTAGCCCCTGCTTTCTTTGCTTATCCTCCTCCTCCTTTTACCTAGACTATTCCTTCCATGGTTTCAAACTACTTGTTTTGAGGTCAAGACCGACATGAGTGTTGACACAAAACAGGCTCTCCAACAACCAAAATAACAGCAAACACAAACTAGCCAGTAACTAACTAATACCACACACAAGAAAAATACATTCATCGATCAAAATACTAAAATATCATGACATTCAATACATACCCCAAATAACCACGAACCAATTAATACCTGACAATTGATAACGACATCACTAATTGAATTAAAAGCCATTTCTAATTGCTAGCTTCTGGGCAAAAGAAATTAAAAATTGGTAACGAGCTTGAGGTTTTTGTGTGTCGACAGTAAAGGTGAGTTGTAGACTTGCAGGATTTTTATTGCGATTTACAAAAAGAGAGACAACTCCAGGGACACGGAGAGACAGGAGAGCTCGAATGATGGAGAAGGAGAGGAGAGATCAGTTGAGGGGAGGAAAAGAAGAGCTCGAGCAAGGTCGGCCGTGAGGGGCGAAAGAGGAGACCTCGACGGATAGGGAGAAGAGAGCTCGAGAGGTCTACAGTGGAGAGGAGATGAAGATGGAGTGTCTTGTTTTTATTTTGTTTTTTTTCTCCCTTTTACAGCGATCCATTAAAGTGATTGTAATCTGGACCCATATCAAATTTTCATCTGACGACTCTGAATCTGTGACAGATGAGGCATCAAAAAAATTGGGGCACCGGAACGGGAAATGAAATCCTCTGCTGAGCAGGGTGCTCACCTTAGATCCGAACCGTCCGATCAATGATGGTGCCCCGTGAAAAATACCAGATCGATAGGCCCGAAAAAAGTCTAACCGTCGTGATTAAATCGAACGGTTCGGATTGAAGGTAGGCACCGTGCTCACCTTAAAAGGTGAGCGGAGGATACTGGTCCCCGGAACGGTCCTCTTTTCTTATTACGTAAAAATTTAGAAACAATAATGCTTACAAGTTCATGAGAGCCATACTCAGGCTGCGAAATGGCACCGTTCTATCCCACACAGCTTCAGTGGTAGGTATTAGCTTCCTCTCTCCAGCCGACGTCCCAGAACTAGTTTGAGGACCAAGAAATAAAAAAAAAAAAATTGAAAGACAGTTAATGTCTTAATGATACATAAACTTAAGAAAACTTTTATAGTTTAATTCCGATCCAAAGTCAAAGGGCATTGCACTTCACTAATTCAATTTGTTAGAAGCAGTAATTATTAATCTGCACCTAGTGAAGAACTCAGATATGGGGTCTGCGGTCAAAATCGGCGATTTATCCCCCTCTGCTATCCTTTGTATATCAGGCTTTAAATCATCGTAAACTACAACAGGAATTCGTGCTTTGAAAATCTCCCTGTCTGTAGCCCCAGCCATGTTATACCTATTATTAACATTATCAAATTAGAACAAAGTATTTAAAAAAAAAGTAAAACAATCATAAAAGAGGTTCAATAATACCACCGTTAATGTTAATATATAGACAGTTGTGTATACTGCTATCGAAATAAAATTAGCGTGAAGGAAATTAATGAAATTTAATTAACACCGTGTAAGGTACTCTGTCTGAGCATTCTTGCTCAGAATCTCACTTAAGACCTTCGCCTGAACCTGATCGGTGTTCTTTGTCATTTCCTCAATGAACTCGAGCTTTTCCTTGTAATTGTTTCTCGCAGCCATTGTTGAGCTCTACTTCAATGTTAAGTTCCCATTATTCCATATCTAACCAAACCCAATTCAAAATCTCTCTCTCTCTCTCTCGTTTTCATCTGATTGAGAATCACTAGTGGAAATTGGGGTGCTGACTTGGGTTATGTCCCCCGTAATTTGCAAATTTTGAGCAACTTCTTAAAATACTATCCTAACTCAAGTAATTTTGCATTTTAGCCCCTCTTATCTCTAATATGTAAAGGCCTAGTGACACAACTCAGCCTGCTAACGGAAGAACTGTTATACATTTTCCGCGACGGACAGAACGTATAATGGTACGAAAATTTATTTCATTCAAAAAACAGAACGGTAAATGAAATGGTAGGACATACCGTTGTCGAAAAGAAACGATAAACAAGACGAGTTATTTCGCTTCCGTTTCGACAAATAGTGCAGTTTTTAGTGTAAATGAATGTTGTTCCGTTCCGTTCTATCCAAACGGAACGTCTTACGGAATGTAAAAGCATTTCATTTTTGAAACAAAACAGAAAACATAATGGAACTCTCAAACCGTTGATGGAATGAAACGGTAAACGAATGACCCATTCTGTTTCCGTTTTACACGTTTGTCACCCCTTGACACAACAAAAACCCAGTCTCAAAATGACTAATAGTAATGATTCTCTTATTCTCTCGGAAATTGCTTTCTACACTCTCAAAATTTAAAGATCCACTCCTATTTGGACGAAAATACCCTTCTTGTTCCTTCAATTTACGTTTTCACGCCTTCAATCAATGCATCCCAGTTTGAAATGCGAGGGGTATTTTGATCTAGTAGGAGTGAATCTCCAAATTTAGAAAGTGTAGGAAGCAATTCCCTATTTTCTCTTCTTGAGTGCACTGATTAGCTTTTGCATGAAATACAAAAGATATATTAACTTCTTTTATTTTAATAAAGTGTTCAATTATTGGACCTATAAGTTATCACCTATGCGCCTATATCCCCTTTCCAAGATACTGGCTTCGCCCCTGCTCTCAACATTATAAACTATTGCTCTCTCCACCTCAGAATGTGATCGATCTATTGCTCTGTATCAATTTTTCTCCCTAAACCGTTTTTCTAGTGTGTAAAATTGAGAGTATTTTTTTTTTTTTGAATTAAGCATAGAAAAAATTTAAATTGGGGTTCTCCTCGTTTGAGTGTTGTAACTTGTGAGTCATAGTATTTATCTTCTCTTGCTAAAAAAGTGAATTTATTCACTGTTGATTAAAGAAATAAGTGGCGACTAAATTATCGCTCCTCACCTATAGATTTTATTATTTGGTAAAGATGTAATTTCATTTGTTATGAGCTATCAAAAAATACTATAACCTAGGGTGTATTTTCTACAGTACACTTTTACATTTATCGAGCGATTTATCTAGGCCGTTGATTTCAGCGGTTGAGATCAATACTAAATTTATCCGTCCGCTTCGATCTGTCCGTCTCTTCTCTCTTTTCATCAGACGAGTTCCCATCTCTCCGAACTCTCCGCCTTCCCCTTCCTCTCTCTTTTCCGTAATGGTTTCTTTCTCCCTACTATTTTTTTTTTCGCTTTCCTGCACGAAGCCAAAAAGGAGAGAGAGGGAGGGGGAGGGAGAGAGCTCTAGAACACTCCGATTTATGCGCGCTCCCTCTTCAGTGCTGCCCATCCGAACCATTCCGATTTTGCGCTAAGATTTTTGGTTTGGAGACTTCTCCCTACTCTACTCTTTCTTTTCCCTGTCCACTCTCTCCCCTACCAACTCTCATTAATTAATTTTTTCTATTTTCTCCATACAACTTGAGGAGGAGAAAGACAACCGCCGTCTACCCTCTTCCCCATCAAATCACGGCTGTCTCCAATATTAACTTGCGAAGCCGGTCCTGTGAACGTGTAGATCGGTTGCTTCTCTTTCGAGTGAATACAGTTTCATTCGGATATCTATCTCCTTTCTTTTTTTAACCATGCACAGTGAGGGCCTCAGTGATTGTGTTTCCAATGGCCATCCCACGACAGATGGATCTCGACGAGCTTGCCTGCGCAGCTTTTTTCGTTGCTTATTTCATTATGCAGAGAGGAAGAGAGCCTTGTACTGACATTTCGAGGTGGTCGCTTCGACCAAGCACACAAACTCCTCGAGCTAGGACACGTGGCTAGTGTTCTAAATACGTGCCGTGCCGTGTCGTGCCGTGTCAAACACGCCGTGTCCAGTTCATTTGTCGTGTCGTACCGTGTCGTGTCTATATGTTTCACGTGTCGTGCCGTGCCGTGTCTAAATTTCAAGGGATGGACACGACATGCCTAAGGACACGGCACGCCTCGTGTCCTCGTGCCGTGTCTTGTCGTGTCTTTTCTAGACGTGTCGTGCCGTGTCGTGTTTCAATACGTTTAAATTTCATTAAACATACTCATATACTTATGTTTAGTGGTGAATTTAAAATTCAAATTATGAAATTATCCTTATAAAATAGACAATATAAGAATTTTCTTGTTATTTTTATTAAATTTATCATCTTTAACCGTCATGATAAACTTGTTGTGTCTCTTGGGTGTTGTCGTGTCTCGTGTCGTGCCGTGTCGTGCCGTGTTTCGTGTCGTGTCGTGCCGTTTCCGGACAATTTGCGTGTCGTGTCGTGTCGTGTCCATGCCATCAAAGTCGGACACGACACGCCTAAAGACACGGCACGCTTAAGTTCTCGTGCCGTGTCGTGTCCGTATCTTACCGTGTCGTGTCACCTCCGTACCGTGACGTACAGTGCCGTGTTCAGACACGCCGTGTTTTTTTTAGAACACTACACGTGGCTCGCTACTCGATCGCTGGTGACCTCACCTTGATTCTACCTTTCCCAACCAAGGAACATACTTAGGTGACGAGGTATCACAGATTTTTTTTTCCATTTCCTTTCTTTTTAAAGGGATAGATTCTGTTTTGGTCATTTTATTGACTCACGAAATTTTGGATCAATTAGTGATTTGATTTATGTTGTACCTTTCAATAATAGTTTTTTTTAATTCAAGTGTTGTTACTTTTCTCCTCAATAGTTTAATTTTGTAATTTTTTGTGTTAATGAACAGAATTGACTGTTAAATCATTTTCTTTTTCAATGTACATAGTGATACAAGAATCTTGGGAGCAGCAAAAAAAAGCAGGGACGCATTAATTCAAGGATGCTGCAAAGTTTCATGACTGGTCAATATACATCAAGGTTCAGGACTTTTTAAGGTGATTGAATGAGTTGTTCTAGGCATAATGTTTTAAGATTATCTTCTTTATATTGGAACTTCGAATAAGGATTTTGTTACTTAATTTTGACAAAATAAGGATGCCCTAGCCGATTATGATATCAAAGAATTTTTGGGTAACAGTTGATAGAGTATCTTTATATCTAGAACCATAATAAAAGAATTTGTTATTGTTGCCGCTGAAGGGGGTTTATACTGGTTTTTTTAAGCTTTTGTTGGTTTGCAAAAAAAAAGAAGTGATTGATTAAGACTAAATTAGTTGGATAATAAATGAAGGTTTAAGGAGAGACACTGATATATTAATAGAATTTTTTTTTTGTTGTTCTCTGTTGTTTTTCTGGTATGGATCCAGGCACACTACCAAAGCTAAGATGATTTTTTAAAAAGTGCAAGAAGTTGATCTTGACAGTGCAGGGTTGGAAGGAGAGGAGGAAGATGATTTTGTTGATGGTTTCATTGGTCTATACAATATGGTACTAATCCCCTTTATCTTCTCTCATTAAGCTTACTTCTTATATGTGGTTCTGAAAGTTGCTTATGTGACTTCTGAAAATTATTTAATTAGTAAATCTGACATGCCTATTTGCATTTAGCTTATAAAATAGCTTACAATACATTTATGTGTAGAAAAGGAAATTTGTTGTGGATTAATAACCATGCTGACTTTGGAATTTAGCTTATTTTGAAGTAAAACAAGTAACAAAATATTTTACAACTGTGTATTAGGACAATATGATTATATTTATTAGTAATGATATCATCATATATTTCAAGCTTATATATTTAGTTTATATGGTTACTTAGTTTCAGGCATTGTTGTGGGATAAAAAAAAAATGATATCCATGTTATTGGAAAGACATCATTTTTGTTTAAGTAAAATTTTACGTCTGTGTATTTAGGAGTGTGTGATTGCACAATTGCTGATGCCTGATTTGCACTAAGGTTGGGTCACCCCTCTGCACATCTCATCCTTTCAGAGACAGTTAGACAGGAAGAGCTTTTAGTCTTGGGGAGGGTTTTGATGGCGACCAGTGATTTATCGACTTTTTTAAACATGTGATTTATCAATGAGAATTAATAATATTTGATGGTATAGTTTTATTGAATTAACGGTTAAACATGTTACTAGCAATTTAAATGAAAATTTCTTTGTTCTAAAAAATATTTTTAGAACATATCATTATGGCAGCATTATACATATCATTAACAAATGTCATGTCAAAATGGTGATTGTTGCTTCTAGCAGTAGCAAGTTGTTCATGAGACAATATTAATGGTGCCATCTGATCTGACTTTAATTCCATTAAAAAGAAAGTTACTGTTTAACTGGAAGAACAATGCCTCACGCGCATCGCGCGTATCAAAAGCTAGTTAGTATTATTAGCAGACATAGAATTAGGATGATTTTGATCTACGTTAAATAGAAGGTGAAAGTCGCAGAAAAATGAAGATAGAAAGTACGAGGAGGAAAGTATAGTTAATTACTTTTTATTTTGTATTGGAAAAGGAAAAAGGGCCGGTACCATTGGAAGCGGAGAAGATTTAATAAAAATTCTTTTAGCAGATTTGATCATAGCCGCACATTGAGCTTAGATCCAATGGCTAATGATTTGTGACAGTTGGGGGCATTTTTAAAATGGAGGTAGGGGAACGATGCTTTCTATATATATAGGTAGAATATAATATATAAAACTTTACCATTTCTAATATTTTAATTATTTTTTATATTTTAGAAAAGTTAATTGATCTAAATTATGGACCGCTGGTACCAACAGTTTTCTAAATTTCTGAACAAAAATATAATATAATAAAAACTTGATAAGAATTAGATTCCTACTTAACTTTCAAAATAAAAATTATATTGAATACTTATATATTATCACTTGAAACAAAAATAAATAAATAAATAAAAAATCGAGAACGGACGCATTGCTCTCGTGTTTACCCAAATTTTTGGTGTAGAATGAAATTTGAGATAATTTATTACATCCAGCGGAGTATTCAAACAAACGATAATCGTATTTCATATTTAATACTGATTATCAACTATTTTCTTGATGCACCACTGTGCAATCTACCGAGAGCAAATTGGCCACATATACCGACAAGTCTTCTGGAACAACCTCCGTGCTTCTCACTTCTCAGTCGGTGATAGGTTGCCGGCCGTCATTGAATCCAGGTACCCTTTTCATTGGAAAACTTAGAAAAGAAATGGGCTTGAAAGCATAAATATTTGAAAATGAGCCAGGGGTGCGCCACGTGAAATGAATGTTCTTTATGATTTTCTATTGTTAGTCTCTGTCGACCCAGTGTTTTAAAATACACAAGTGAAAGTAACGCTAATTAAAATAATAATAATAATTAGAAAGTTAGGAAATAGATCCTGTCACCTAAAAAAAAAAAAACAAATCTAATTTGGTTGTCAAATAGATGTGACGCATTTAAAACCTATCCCTAATCGAAAATCATATTCACTAATTGTAGCAGGTTATGTGTTTCAATAAAAATGATGATAATTTGTATGAAATTTAAAAGAGAGTAGAGGCTGTAGAGATGTAATTCTGTTATATCCTTATATATACTTCCAAATAAAATCAGAAAGCAGTAGTCAAGAGGTTGAGATCTACTAGCAGTTTGATCTAAAATCAACAAAGTCTGCTCTTAGAAAAATATTACCTTATAATTCTATTAATTAAGGCCATCATAATTTATTTTTCCACTCTCTCTCAAAAAAAAAAGGACCGAAAATAACTTCGACTCATTTCACTGAGGGCCTGCTCCAGAAGGGATGAACGGAGACTAAGGTAAGGTAGCTTAACGAAGATAATATGCTTCTGTCGCTGATGCTGGTTGAATCGACGGAAACTCAAATAAACCACAGTTGCTCAACAGCCCATTTTCGGAGAAGATCGGTTTGTTGGAGTTATGTCCTAGAAGTCAATATTTAATGACTTATTTTCTTAGTTTATGTTAATGATGATATTTGATCATTTATTCCTAGAGTTTATTATTGACAGATCATTCAGGTTGAGGATCTGAATTGTAGATCTCTGTGGATCATTCATTAGAATGACAATAATAAATCTAAATCGTCCATAATCTTGATAATTAACAAGGAACATTAATTATCATAAAAGATTAGTATGCAAGTTAAGTGATGATTAAGTTCTACAAATCATAAGTAAGGAGTTACGAACTTAATTGCATATGTGTATGTTATTGGAACATAGTACAGGACTTGACCCAATGAAATAAACATATGGATTGTGTTATGTGTCATTGTTTATTTCATATGAGTTTGATTCTAAGTTTGAGATGTTCACCTTTTCCACATGAGGATAGGTTCAATAAATATCGTCTAACGTTGATTCCTGATAAAGGCTGCTATAAGGACTTTATTTATGTTCTCTTGAATTGTGCGGGGAAAAGTTGTTCATCAAGAAAACCGTATGTCCCTCATTAGTATACCTAGTGAGTGATGATATCTGTTTGGGCCCCTTGATGGAGTTGGATCGTATGCATGCAAACTAGACGATCAACTCTAGATCAAGAAATGTATAATCTGCAAGAATGACACATTCCTATCTTGGATTATACAAAGATATCGTGTGACATAAGAATCAAACAAAGAAATATTTTTATTTCTTATGCAGGATTGAGATATTGTAACGGTACATTATTTATACGAATTGGGAGTCATAACGTGTTGCTAGATACCGCTTATGATTATTGGAAATAAATAACGATTTATTTCCATGGCCAACATAGTATAAATCCTCAAATAGGGTCGCACAAATAGGATTCTAACCACTTGGTGCATTTATTGTTTATTCACAATAATGTGTATTGTGAAATGTGATAAGTTAATTAATTAATTATATACCGTTATGAACCGTTATAATTAATTAAATTAAAAGGATCATATGGAAACAATATAATGCATTAGCTAATCATAGATTAATTATTAATGAGTTAATAATTAATTATGTTCAACTTACTTTAATTAGTTTGAGCTAATTGGGCTTCTATTTAATTGGTTAATTAAAGGCCCGATTTAAGGAAGAATGAAGAGACAATTAAAGGAGATTCATTAATTGGTGAATTAATGAATAAAGGCCTTTTATTAAGATGGCCCAAGAGAGCCCATTAGGTGGCCTCTTAGGGTGGATGGCATACTTGTAAATAGTATGAAAATTGGATGAGAGTGGTTGGCTATATAAAGGGGTCTCTTTGGGAGAAAACCCTAGCCGTCATCTCTCTTCCTCTCCCCTCCCTTGCGCCTCCACCTAGAAGAGAGATTTTTCTCTCTTCTCCATGGCTCTTCCCTTCCTCTCTTAGCTCATGTGTTGAGCATCCCACCTCTCTTCATCTCCATTAAATAGTTAATTAAGAGAAGCAAGGTGATTAGCAAGAGGTTCAAGAGAACTAGCATTCTCTTTGAGCTTGGTGGTGGGTCCTTGGTGGGCTAGAGGCGGCCATAGATGGTGGAGATGGTGGAGCACGCACCTCATCGACTCCCATGCCATGGATTCGAACCTCATGAATACAATTTCATGAGAGGTACAATTTCTCCTACCTTCTATCTTGATTGGATGTGTGATTGCTTTAGCACTAGATCTATTGATTTGCTTATTGTTAATGGTGATTAATTAGTTGTAATTAATCTAAAATTAAAATATGAGCATTTCCTAACAGTGGTATCAGAGCTATGGTCGTGCTTAAGGTTTTTCACACTTAATTAAGTGAGAATTCGTAATTAATTAAGTTAATTAGTGATGTGCATGCTTGCTGGCCCTGAAAAGGCTGTTTTCTGTCTTGTTGCTTGTTTTTCGTGGTGTAAAGCTCTCTGAAATTTTTTCCTTCTTATTGGAGGCTGTAGCCCTTTGAGTTTGGTTGTTTTCCCACTGGAATCATTGAAATTCGATGTAAAATGAATTTTTAGTGATTTAAACGGTAACGGTGCGCAGATCTGTTATTCTGCTGCACAGTTCTGTTGTTGTGGTTGGTAACAAATAAGTTTGTATACAAAGTACCTGTAACTTTTAGATAGGATTATTCTAAACTTGATGCTCTTTCTGGATATGTAAATTTTGTTGCATATTTCGGATATTATGTGGGCGTTCAAGGATGAAAAGTGATGAAGTTATCAGATCTGTTTTTTCAAACAAACTGATTGTTTTGAAAAACTGTACTTATTGAGAAACTTTTATGGAAAAGTGTTGAAATGGAAATGTTCTCCTTTAAGTCTAGAATCTGTGAAAATTAATTTCATAGATTTTCATTGAGATTTGATACCTCAACCGAGTGAAACCTTTTTGGTCGACGGTCTGTTCCAGAACAGGATACCTTGCTTAAATGCTTGTTATCTCGTTGATCTTGAATATAACTTGTAGATTTTCTTTTCATGGAATGATAGCCTATTGTATGTAGTATTTTTCTATGTAAATTGTTTGCTGGAAAAATATCAAGGGGATGATCATACAGATCAAAAGGTTGAGACCCATAACAAAATTTTCTCTAACGGTGCTTCGCGCACAATCTGAGGATTTGTCTTTTTTGGTTCTCCCTGATGATAATTGATCTCTTCTTGAGATTTCTACAGGTAATCACAATCTTTGTAAGGAGTTCTCTGGATTTATTTCAGAATTTTTGGAGACCGAATTATTTTGAATTTTTTCGGGTCCCGAATTTCGTATTTTAATTAGTTAAAATAGTTTCTAATTAATCAATTTATTGAAATGTTAATTAGAAGACTCCTTAAATACCCTCCTTTCTGTTTTGATAGTTGGATTTAATTTAAAAGGGCTTAAACAATTAGTTGTTAAGGTTAAGCCTTCTTTGCATTCGGAAAACTTGAGCAACAAGTATGCACAAAGATTCTAATTAATGAAATTAATTAAGAGCAAGTGAATCATGTATATTGTATATGTGCTAACTTTGTTTTGTAGGAGGATGTTGGTTTGATATGGCTCAAGATGTCAATGCCTTGTGTGTTGTAAAATGTTGTGAATGCATGTGATTGCTTGTAAAGTGGCCTAAGGTGCCTTGATAATTAAGTGGTTAATTTTTTATGTAACTTGTGAGGCTTGCATGCCCCTAAGGCCTAGGCGGGGTTTTAGGAATTTTATCACATGTATTTATTTTTCTTAATTATTAGATAGGATCTTAGTAATTAGTGGGAGGGCTTGATTAGATTAGTCTCGTTACATGGAGATGCGACGAAGATTAATGCAAGCGGGAGCCATACAAACCCACGGCAATGCTTGAGATGCTTATGTTATGTGATTGTTTGTGAATGCCTTGAATTGTCATAGGTAGGTATGGGTGTATGCTTACACGACCACCAAACAAGAGTCACTTATTTTGTCCCAAACTAAATTGATTAAGTCGACCGCCTTTCTTCTCTCTATCCCCTTCACGTCAATAGCCAATCATGGCGCGGTCCGCCATAGCGGACGTCATGGTTGTCAACCTTGATAGTCGGGGTACAAATGAAAAGATTTGTTAGGAGCAAATAGAGAGAGGTTGCTTATCGATGGACCCAACAAGTTTTCTTGGACATCGGGGCGAAGTTTGTAAATATACTTAGATATTTACAAACCAAGAGTCGTATGGTTGATATGATTGGTTGGAGAACCTACCTTGTCTAGTTAAGTAGGGTGTCGTGCCATAGCAGGCTCTACTTGATGAAAACGGGGATCTTGGAAAACCAACTACATTGGGACACTAAATAAATGTAGTGGGAGTTTTTGTTTATCATTCCATAAACAAAATATTGCATAAACTAAATGACCTTAAATTGAATTTGTTATAGATATTAAATATGTTAATTTCGTTGCGGTCAATCTTTGGAAAACGACAAGCTCGTTTATAAGGTATTTACTTGGAGAAGAAATACCGATTTCTAAGACATGTTCTTGGAAATGAGAAACTTGAGCAAGTTTAATCCCAAAAACGTTCCTCGACTTCCCGAACAATAGCTTCGCAATGATTGATTAGTTTCGACGAAAATTATTCAATAAAGCGAATGCTTATATCCTTTTAGAAGTTCTAGACCTTTGAATTGGAGAATTCATAAGGACTATACTAAGACTTCTACACTCTCATCCATTTACTCAAGAAGACGTTCTTAGAGAAAGTAAAGATAGACTCAATCATTTATGATGGAGTAATGGAATGTGAGTTAACCAAGAGACTCTTCTTATAAGAAGATAAATGTTTCATTAGCTTGCGAACCGAAAGATTTGAGTAGCTAATTGACAACTAGAGATATTAAGATCTCCAATATCAAGGATTGTTGATATTGTCATACAATCTCTTTCTATGGATAAAGGATATATTGTTCGCACACTTGTTAGTGCTAAAAGTAATTGGTTAAGTATTAAAGGAATACTTCACCAAGATATGAGTTGAATTTTTGAGACCCTCACTAGTGACCGTGTGTCACATGAGATGTTTCATTTGCCATTTATGGGAGGCATTTGAAAGGTTGTCCGAAATACCATGATGTTCTAAACCTTAAGATATTTGTCGTTCAAATTATCTCACTATCTCTAATTCACACTAGTAATTAGGTGCTAGTTCATGTGTTCGCATTTAACGAAATGTGTAGACAATGATGAATAAGAGAAAGTTCGAGATAAGTAAAGTAAACTCCGTTTTGGAAATGGCTTATACGTCTAAGCCGCTACCATTGAATACGTAGAGTTATCTTTATTAAGTAAAGAGTTTGTTTAGGAATTTGAGGTTGTATACCTTATTCCAAACATCTCATAAAACCTTATCTCCATATTTGATGATGGATGATCATGTTTTGTAATAGAGAAATGTTGTTATCTTATTGTTATAAATTTGTGTATAAGATTTCATGCATCTTAATTGAATTTGCTTGAAATAGATAAACAAATTTTGAATGACAAATATGTAAGACTTCACATAAAGTATTTGACTTTTATGTAAAATAGTCGCTTAGTCGAATATAAACAAGAATCGCATTATGAGAGTCTACGTAACGTGGAGCTCGTAAATCAATTCGATTGCAAATCAATTGAAATTCATGCGAATCGTGTTTGTTGAAAGACAAAAGCGCCTTTGAACTACGAAGGTTTAAAGGACAAGTAATTTTATTAAGACTTATACATATTGATGTATATAGACCTATAAGTACTTGTGCAATTGAAAGGTTGTTGACACTTTACCACTTGACCAACGATCATTGTAGATATTAACGTATCTATTTAATATGGTATAAGTATGAATCTTTTGACAAGGTCAAAAGAATTTCAAGAGTAAAGTTGAAAAACTATTCAATAAAAGCAAAAGTCTTAAAATAGATCATGGTAAATAGTTAAGTCATGTAGTTTGATATATTGCCTAAAGAGTATGAAAGACGTTTCACTACTCGCTCCATGAGGAACATTGAAAAATGTATCCAAGGATGAAGGTATCGAACATTGTTTAACATAGTTCGATCGGTAATAAATCAAATTGACTTGTTCGACTCATGTAAGGGATTTGTGTTTGAGGACAATATTGTTTACACTGAATAAAAATTCCATCGAAGTCTATTGAGAAAGATATCTTACGAGATTTGATCTCTAGGTATATTGTTTCTCAAGATTTGGTGTTGAGAAGCTTATTTCAAGGTTCGATTGATTGATAAGCTTGGACCCAAATAAGACGCTTATTATTTTGAAGGATATCTTGAATTAGCCAAAAGGTACTACTTCTATGAACATGATAAGAACAAAGTAGTTGTTGCTCATCATAACGTAATCTTAAAGAATGATATTATTAAGATGAAGTAGTGGGAGTAAAGTGAGCATTAAAGGAGTTTATGTGTCACTACAAGAAGTACCTTTATAGGGAACTTGTCACTCCATACATGGTGCTTAGTGGAAGTTGAGCGGAACTTAACTCACAAGCAGTTGTGAAAGGAAGAAGTTTATAAGCACGCTCGCTTCTAAAGAGTACTCAAACATCTCATTACTGGATGATGTTAGAGAAACTCGTGCAGTACATTAGGATCAAGAACTTATTCTACAAGTTGTTGTAGAAGTAGTTCATAGACCTCAAGCACCAATCCTACAAAGATCAACGAGAGTGAATTGCCTAAACTAAAAAGTACATAGGTTTCACAACATCCTCGTACTTGACATATGAGGATCCGTTGATAAATAAAGAAGCGATGGAAAGACCCGATTCCACAAGTATGATTTGAATCTATATGATCTTTAAGTGCAATCCATATATATAACAACAAGGTATAGACCTTGATTGATGTTCAAGAAGAAGCGATCCATCTAGAACATATAGATCTTTAAAAGGAAAGATAGATATGGATAACAAGTCGACTCTGTACAAAGCACAATTTCATGATTGATGCTATGTCTAAGTCGATAACGAGTTGACCATGTACAAAGCACGGCTTCTCGCTTGTAGCTGTGTATAAGTCAATAAAGATCATTCTAGCAATAGTTATATTTCGTATATATAGATATATGAAAAGATACATCAAAACCGCCTTCTTCGATTGAATGAAGGAAGTTGTTGTGAATTTGACACAAACTGAGGATTTGTTGTATTGCTAGAAATGTATATGTGCTTCAAGGATCAATTGATGAATTGAAGCAAGAATTGTGGAAATTGGAATAAACATTTTGACAAAGAAGTCAAGGAGTTGCACTTCGTCAAAAGTATCTTGTATAGACAAGATATTCAGTGGGAGCATTATTATGTTACATGTATTGTACAAGATACAAGACATTAATTGGGAATAAAATTAAAGAAATGAATATTGTCAAGATCTCATTGGAGAATGTTTTCTCAATAGAGAACTTGGGTAAGTCACCTAAATCCAAGGAAACAAAATCTATGGAGATAGATTATGATGGATTTCAGGTTTGAGAAAACGTGCATATAATGACAAAGTGTTCTAGTAACATGAAAAGATAGACTCCTAGAAAGGATGTCTAACCAAGTTGTATGGCATACACTTGAGTTCTACTCGGTGTGTTGTAACTCAATTCGAAAAGAGTGCACGATATATTTCGAGCATCCTTCTGTTATGAGTTTCATAACGGATGCCACATTTATGCACATGCCCCTATGTGTTGTAACCAAGGAGTATGACAAGCAGTTGTCAACTGGATACAAAGAAAAACACGTTTGGACAATAATCGAGAATATCTTCGAGTATCTTATGAGAAAGAATGATATGTTTTTCCATCTGATAAGATAAAAGAAAGCTCATATAAATTGATATATTGATGCTAGTTTTCGAAAGATTGATATAAATACAATTGAGCTACATATTTTGTTTAAATGTGGTGTTGTAAGTTTAGAAGGTGTTCTAAATGGGATATTACAACCGTTTCCGTCACCAAAACAAAATATATAGCAACTTGTGAAGCAATGAAAGAATGTAGTAAGGATCGTGAAGTTCTCAGTCAAGCTAATATGGTTCTATGCATCTCGAACCATAGCTTAAACTTGAAGAACCCAATATTAAATTGGTGATCCAACTAAGATCTATGACGATGTCACTTGATCTCACATGATGATGATCAAGAACACATATATAGGAGTATATATGTATATAGGGTCAAATAAAATTTGATAGGTTCGCGGACACAGCGAACACTCTAACTTAACCTCTACCTTAAGCGGTATACGAGATGCAATTGTGCATCCATGCGTGATGGACGTATGAGTAACTTGCTTTAAGTGTATTACATCTTTTGAGGTTCGAGACATGTATATATATAGATATATGACATTGTTCTAAATTCTTCACTGGCTAGAAGTCACTATTGATTGACTCTAGGCCAAGTGGGAGATTGTTGGAGTTATGTCCTAGAAGTCAATATTTAATGACTTATTTTCTTAGTTTATGTTAATGATGATATTTAATCATTTGTTCCTAGAGTTTATTATTGACAGATCATTCAGGTTGAGGATCTGAATTGTAGATCTCTGTGGATCATTCATTAGAATGACAATAATAAATCTAAATCGTCCATAATCTTGATAATTAACAAGGAACATTAATTATCATAAAAGATTAGTATGCAAGTTAAGTGATGATTAAGTTCTACAAATCATAAGTAAGGAGTTACGAACTTAATTGCATATGTGTATGTTATTGGAACATAGTACAGGACTTGACCCAATGAAATAAACATATGGATTGTGTTATGTGTCATTGTTTATTTCATATGAGTTTGATTCTAAGTTTGAGATGTTCACCTTTTTCACATGAGGATAGGTTCAATAAATATCGTCTAACGTTGATTCCTGATAAAGGCTGCTATAAGGACTTTATTTATGTTCTCTTGAATTGTGCGGGGAAAAGTTGTTCATCAAGAAAACCGTATGTCCCTCATTAGTATACCTAGTGAGTGATGATATCTGTTTGGGCCCCTTGATGGAGTTGGATCGTATGCATGCAAACTAGACGATCAACTCTAGATCAAGAAATGTATAATCTGCAAGAATGACACATTCCTATCTTGGATTATTGATGTCATTATTATTTGTAGGTATTTGGACCGTACTTGGCACTTAAATAACACCCAAACCTTTTAAATACTTAACATTTTACTATGATTTTCCAGGATTTGGCTACGCCGTCGTGTCTTCTCTTATTTTACAGGGTTCTAGGTGTTATTCATGATTTTTCGAGCTTGTAGATGGTTTTTGGCACTTGACATGCTAGATGGCTCATTCCTAGCGCAGGGCACTTCTGTTCCAGCCTCTACTCGACCTGAGTAGATCTCTGCTCGGACCTAGCAAGGCACAGAGTCACAACCACCTTTTCTCTCTCTTTACTCGGACCGAATGACTCATGCTCGGACCGAGTGATTCTATTGATCAACCCGAGCGACACTGTATTCGGCACATGATTCTCCTCTTCTGTACTCGGATCGAGCAATCCCTTACTCGGGTCGAGTATGTGCCGACTTTTGCATTTTGGCAAGTTTTCAGAGAAGGAAAGGAGATTATTTGGTAAGATTCTGCCGACCTTGTGCCCTAACTTGTCTTCCAAGTGCTCCAGACCAGTATATAAGCCAAGTTCTTCAGCGAGGAAGGGATCATCCACCAACCCTAGCCTCCAGCCACGTTGAGACCCTGTTTTGGATGCAACGGCAGCAAGAGAGAGTTTGAGACACGCCTCATCACCTTCCATAGCCTTCAGAGATTATTCTAGAGATATAGAAGGAGTATTTGGTTTATTCTTCCTATGTTTCTATCGATTATTTCTATGGGCTTGTATCTTTATATTTGTGCACTGTTTATTGTTGTTGTTTGCCAAACTATGTTAGGCTAATTTTATGTAGTCTTAGGAGTAGGAAATTAATAGATGTTTGGATGTGATAACTTGATATATTTTGATATGTTATGACTTGATATTTATTTGTTTTGTATTATTACTTATTGCTTGTATGAATTGCTTAACTTAGTTTAATTTACTTCTAGTAGTACGGCCGCTTCTAGTTAAGTTCCAAGGTTAAACTGGTTAAGTTAGTTCTTACAAGTATTTGGGGTAAATCGTAGATCCGACAGGGGAGATTAGTTGACACCAAAAGTGTAGCTTTTAGACAAGTCCAAAAGACCTCTAGATATCCCTAAGAACACAAACAAATAAGTTTAGGTTGATTAAAGTCTATACCAAAAGTTGTGAGTTAATTAACCTAATTAGGGTGAGTAGAGATTAAGCCAGACCCTATTCCAACAAGCGACAGCTGAGGGTAGAAGTCTAAGATTAGCCAACGAACCCTTTATCAAGTTGTAAGGTATCAAAGGAGTCAAGTTAGAACACTTATACGATCTGCTCGGACCGAGCGGAACACTGCTCGGACTGAACAGAGAGTATAAGTCTGGAAATTTAAATTGATGCACGAAAGTGATAAGGTTTGAGTTTCTGGATCCAAACTGAAGTGAAATCCGAATCCTAAGGCGCTTTTATTATTGTTGAAAAACCTAAAAATCAATTACTTGTTTATTGTTTAATTTCTTTAGCAAAAAGACCAAAAATATCTACTTGCATTCTTCTAATTACTGTTTCTTTCTTATTTCCTTTCCCAAAACACTAAAATTCATCCGTCTAGATTTTGAGAAAGAACGAGTCTAGTATTCATAGTCCGTCCCTTGGGTTCGACCCTAGAACTTTACCATAAACGATTAGTGAGGTTAAGTCTTAGGTACAAATTTATTTGACCATAGGATTTAAATCCTTCATCAAATTGGCGCCGTTGCCGGGGACGGTGTTGATATTAGATACTTGTTTTATTATCAAGAGGCTAGATTTTATTTTCTGTTCTTAATCTTTACTTGTTTCCTCAATTACAGGACTGGCAGATAGGAGGAACGTACGGTCCAAATCCCAGCCCCCTGTTCTCAGAAGATACTTTTTCAGGAACCTGCGGGAGGACCCTGAAACAACACCAGATCTCTGTCAGACTCTCTGTTCGATCCGAAGGCACGTCACTCAGACCGAGCACCCCTCTGCTCACCTCGAGACATCTCCTACTCAGTCTGAGCGCCCACCTACTCGGCCCGAGGAAGCAAGTGCCGCTATGTCAGGGGTCGCAAATCCCATTGATGTAGCAGCAGAAACGCGTCGCCTGGAGGAACTGAGACTCCAGCTCGAGCGACGAGAAGCCCAACTCCAGCAACAGAGAGAAGAGCTTGAAGCAGAACGCCGCAGGTGGACTGCCGACGGAGAAAGCGTCCACAACAACTCAGATGGCGAAGACGATGATCACAACCCCAACAGATCCCTCAACGACTACGGAGCCCCGAAGGCCCGATATGTGGGAGGACCAGTGATCATCCGAGGCATCGAGGCGAACAACATGCAGATCCTGCCGGCACACGTCACAGCAGTCCAACAGATTCCCTTCCATGGGGAGGAACATGAGGACCCCCACGCTCATCTTCAAAACTTTATTGAATATACTAGATTGATTAAAATGAACGGGGTTCCCCAACAGGCTGTTAGACTTTTATTGTTTAAATTCACCCTAAAAGATAAAGCCCAGAAATGGTATAAAACTTTAAAGAAGGGTTCAATAGACTCTTGGGATTTAATGGCTCAAACCTTTCTAGATAAGTATTTTCCAGATGACAGGGCTGATCGAATTAGGACAGAATTGAATAATTTCCGCCAGAAAGAGAACGAATCCATGGGTGTAGCGTGGGAACGGTTTAGGGATTTAGAAAACTCGTGCCCGCACCATGGGATCCAAGAATGGATGTTAGTGAAAAATTTTTATAGAGGTCTTTATGAGAATATTAAAATCAATTTGGATTCTCTTTCAGGTGGAAGCTTCAAGGATCTCGACTCCACACAAGCAAGAGACAAGATTGACCAGTGTGCCCGACAGTACCACTGGATGCCCATTTCAAGCAGTCACCGCGAATCCTACAAGCAGCAAGTTAATGTCGTCTCAGCCCCTTCACCGAAGGATGAGCGTATTGCTGAATTGGAGGCTGAGCTGGCCGCATGCCAATCTGCCCTGGGCACTCACCTCAACCGCAAGGATTGTGGAAGTTGCGGTGAAGAGGGTCATACTTCTCTCGACTGCCCCCTCGCACAACCAGACAGAGGGGCGGCTCATGTAAACTCCCTAAACAGTGAGCCGTCGTACTATCCCCGTCACATCTTCAGCCGCAGTTATTCCCTGAGTGAAGGAGAGCAAAAGGATTGGGAACACATGAATGATCCAGTGTACAAGGACACCGTCATGGCATCCACTCGCGCCAGGCCGTATGTCCCTAAGTACAACTATGGGAACCGGCCCCCACCAACTTTCTCACAAAATGGGCCAGTTCCAAGCAACCCCAATGGACCTATTCCCAAGAAATCAGTGTACACACGAGAAGGCATTCCTCAGGAGGTCCAGGATTTCATGCATGAGCAGGGGAAGTTCAATCAGATGTTTTGCTCAAGTTTGGACGAGCTGAAGTACAATCAGGGAGCATTGCAGCGCATAGAACGCATAATCACACAGCAATATGACTCCAAGGGCAAGCTTCCCAGCCAGACGGAGGTTAACCCTAATGCTGAGGTCAAAGCACTGCACACCCTGAGGAGTGGGACCAGGTACCAGGATCCGCCCATGCCTGAAGGCGTTGAGATGCAAAACTCTCCTCAAGCTGAGCAGTCACACGCTCAACCCGAGCATATAGCACCTCAAGGCGATGAGCCAGTTCTTGAACAAGTTTTGTCATTCCCTCCACTCCGAGCGCCAGTTTCTACCGGCGTCACTCAACCTGAGCACCCTGGTGATCGACCCGAGCGATGTTCTGGACCCCTCGACAGTCCGTCTGCGGCGACAGCAGCTCAACCCGAGCAACCACCTGCCCAGTCCGAGCAGTCGACAAAAGGAACAATTCATGAGAAAAAGAAGGCACCAGCAGCCCCATCTGCTCAATCATACCAGCCCCCAGTGCCATTTCCTCAGAGGCTTGTTAAGTCCAGGGAGGATGCACGCTTTAGAACTTTCTGGGAGATACTTAAACAGCTGAGGATTACTATACCATTCACTGATGCAATAGCTCAGGTACCGATCTATGCCAAGTTTCTCAAGGAGCTATGCACAGGAAAAAGGTCCCTGGAAGAATTGAAAACGGTAGCCCTATCCAATTCATGCAGTGAAGCAATAAAGAGCACCATGCCCCCTAAGTTAGAAGATCCGGGTCGGTTTGCCCTACCATGTGTGATTGGAAAGGCTGTGATTAAACAAGCTCTATGTGATATGGGTGCAAGCGTTAGTTTGATGCCTAAATCGGTGTATGAAAGGATAGGTTTTGATGGTCTCATGCCCACACCGATAACTTTGAAGCTTGCCGACTCATCAGTGCGACTACCTTTGGGGATTCTTAGAGATGTACCAGTCCAAGTAGGCAAGTTTTTTGTGCCTGGAGATTTTGTAGTCATGGATATGGAGGAAGATGTGGAAGTCCCTATCATTTTGGGTAGACCTTTCTTGAGAACCGCGGGTGTTATGATGGATGCCCGGGATGGAACGATTTTGGTCAGGGTCGGAGATGAGCAGCTCTTATTCTCCATTGACCATGCCATGAAATACCCCGACACTGACCCGGCTTTTTCATGCTTTTCTGTACAAGGAATAGAACTTGAGATAGAGGAAACTCTTGAGGACCAGTACTTGAGCGCTCTTATCAGTTATCAGAGCTTCCTTTATGTCATTCAAGAGTCAATTGGGGTAGAGGAGTCGATGTATGAGATTGTTGAAGGACAGGACGAAGATGAGGACCCCTGCTCAGTTCGAGCAATCGACTGCTCGGACCGAACGCCTGATCAAACTATGGAAGTTGATGCCTTTGAGCCCCTGTTCGACCCCAGCGACCCACGCTCAGGCCGAATGGTTGTTTACTCAGCCCGAGCAGCTTCTCCGGCTGAAGGAACCCCATTGCCCGACACATGCCTCGACCCAAGCAAGCTCTACTCAGACCGAGAGACCATCTGCTCGGCCCAAGCAGAGCCACCAAAGGTTGAGTTAAAGCCACTCCCAGCCTCTCTCAGGTATGAGTTCCTTGGTCCCGATCAATCATACCCTGTTATAGTTAATGCCGAACTAGATGCAGAACAGACAGAGAAGCTATTGGTGGAGTTGAGAGCACACAAGGGGGCGATAGGATACTCAATTGAAGATCTGAAAGGGATAGATCCCTCGTTCTGCACACACAAGATTCTTTTGGAAGACGACCACAAGCCAACGAGGGAGGCACAGAGGCGACTCAACCCAAACTTGAAGGAAGTGGTCCGAAAGGAAGTGCAGAAACTCTACGATGCGGGCATCATCTACGCCATTTCCGACAGTAAGTGGGTGAGCCCGGTGCATGTGGTGCCCAAGAAAGGCGGCACAACAGTGGTCAGGAACGATAAAGATGAGTTGATTCAGACAAGAGTGGTCACCGGATGGAGAATGTGCATCGATTATCGCAAACTCAATGCGGCCACCCGCAAAGATCATTTCCCTTTACCTTTTGTTGATCAATTATTAGAGAGGCTTGCTAATCACTCGTACTTTTGTTATTTAGATGGTTACTCGGGTTTCTTTCAAATACCCATTCACCCCAATGACCAAGAAAAGACCACTTTCACTTGTCCATATGGTACATTTGCTTATAGGAGAATGCCTTTCGGTTTGTGTAATGCACCAGCAACCTTCCAACGAGCCATGATGGCCATTTTCTCGGATTTTATAGAAAAAGAAATGGAAGTTTTTATGGATGATTTCTCAGTTTATGGTACTTGCTTTGATTCTTGTCTTGCTAACCTTTCCAAAATCTTGCAGCGATGTGAAGAGGTTAACTTGGTATTGAATTGGGAAAAGTGTCACTTTATGGTGCAAAAGGGTGTTGTTCTAGGGCATGTGATCACATCGAGAGGAATTGAAGTGGATAAGGCTAAAATCGAAGTGATAGAGAAGCTTGATGTTCCCAAAAATGTCAAGGATGTCCGAAGCTTTCTAGGACATGCCGGATTTTATCGCCGTTTCATTAAAGACTTCTCTAAAATTGCAAAACCTTTGAGCAATTTGTTAATTAAAGATAATGATTTTATTATTGATGAGGATTGTTTGATGGCTTTTAACAGATTGAAGGAAGCTCTCATTTCGGCACCCATTTTGCAACCGCCAGATTGGTCTCAACCCTTCGAACTTATGTGCGATGCTAGCGATTTTGCTGTTGGAGCAGTGCTTGGGCAGCGAAAGGACAAGAAGCCGGTAGCTATCTACTATGCAAGCAAGGTCCTTGACCAGGCCCAAATAAATTACACAACCACTGAAAAAGAACTACTCGCCATAGTGTTCGCCTTGGATAAGTTCAGATCCTACTTGGTGGGGTCCAAGGTGATTGTGTACACCGATCATGCAGCAATACGATACCTGTTGAGCAAGAAGGATGCCAAGCCACGTTTGATCCGTTGGGTTCTCCTCCTCCAGGAATTTGATTTAGAGATCCGGGATAAAAAGGGTACGGAGAACTCAGTGGCTGATCATCTCTCTCGATTACATTGGGCAGAAGAAGAGGACACCAAGGTTCCCATTGATGATTCCTTTCCCCATGAACAACTGATGTGTTTAAGTCATCACTCAGGTCGAGCAGATCTGCACTCAGACCGAGTACCACCCACGCTGAATCAGGAGAGTGTCCACTCGGACTTATGCTCAACCCGAGTACCCCTGTGCTCGGACCTAGCTAACCTCACCGACCAAGACTGGGCTGATCTGACTTGGCATATTCTTTCTGTCGAATCTCACTCGGACCAAGCAGGACCTTGCTCGACCCGAACAGATCCTGGGCAGACCAAGAACCAACAACCATGGTACGCTGATATAGCCAATTTTCTCGCCACTGGAGCCCTACCCCCAGAAATGTCTTAGCAAGAGAGAAAAAAATTGAAGACCGATGCTAAGTATTACTTTTGGGATGAGCCCTATCTCTTCAAAATTGGGGTAGATAATATTTTCAGGCGTTGTGTGCCTTATGAAGAGGTAAACAAGATCCTTGCTAGCTGCCACTCATCCGCCTACGGCGGACATGCTTCATTCTCCAAGACGGCAGCTAAAGTTCTACAATCAGGTTTCTTTTGGCCCTCACTTTTCAAGGACACTCGTTCTTTTGTTCTCTCTTGCGATCAATGTCAAAGGACAGGAAATATCTCTCATAGAAATGAGATGCCCCTCAACCCTATACTTGAAGTTGAGATTTTTGACGTTTGGGGTGTGGACTACATGGGACCGTTTCCAAGCTCTCAAGGTTATCAATTCATCTTGGTTGCGGTCGACTATGTGTCCAAATGGGTTGAAGCCATACCATGCAAGGCTGCGGACTCTAGTTCTGTCATTCGGTTGTTTTCCAAGATCATTTTCCCCCGCTTTGGTGTTCCAAGAGCAGTGATTAGTGACGGTGGGAAGCATTTCATAAACCGGCAGTTTGATGGACTATTGAAGAAGCATGGTGTGACTCACAAGGTTGCAACAGCCTACCACCCTCAAACAAATGGGCAGGTAGAGGTGTCAAATAGGGAAATTAAAAGCATATTGGAGAAGACAGTGGCTAGGACCCGAAAAGACTGGGCCAATAAGCTCGATGACGCACTCTGGGCTTATAGGACAGCTTTCAAGACCCCCATCGGCATGAGTCCATTCAAACTCGTGTATGGGAAGCCATGTCACCTCCCAGTGGAGATTGAACACAAGGCGTTTTGGGCGACCAGGGTGATCAACATGGATTTGAAGAAAGCCGGAGAGAAGCGCCTCCTCGAATTACACGAGTTGGATGAGGTACGCCTAAACTCATATGAAAATGCTAAATTTTACAAAGAAAAAACCAAGTTTGTGCATGACAGGCGTATCTCGAGGAAAGAATTCAAGGAGGGGGCGTTGGTGCTTCTTTTCAACTCACGTCTCAAGCTCTTTCCGGGCAAACTTAAGTCTAGATGGTCGGGACCATTTCGAGTTGTGAAAGTCCACCCCTATGGCGCCGTTGAGATATGTGATGACGAACGGGAGCCATTCACAGTAAATGGACAGCGCTTGAAGCACTACATCGCTGGGGAGCATCAAGAACAACTCCTTGTTCTCTCGCTCTCTGAGCCCCACATAGCCGAATGAGACTTGCTACGGTCGAGCTGGTGACCTTAAACAAGCGCTGCTTGGGAGGCAACCCAAGGCTTTCTCTACTCTTCTCAGTTTTTATTATTATTCAGTTATTTTCATAAAAACAACAAAAATATCCGTGGGCACTTTCCTTGGTGATTGAGGATTGTTAAAAGACTGATGGTTGTTGTCTTGCAGATTAGATAAATTGACGTTATGCTCCTCGTGCTAGAGCACCATGGCCTAACAAAAGCCACGCACGACCTCATACGAGTAGCAACCTAGGCAGGATAACAACTCGAGCCATCCTGGACTGCCAGGAGAGAGAATTCAAGAAACTGGTCACCCTGAGCAAAACATCACTCGGGACGAGTGAAGACAACAAGTTGGGGGGGAGCAAGTTCAGACTGCTCAACCTGAGGAGACAGCCACTTGGACCGAGCATTGCGATCTGACAAGAAGGGCCCACCTGCAGTTTGCTCAGGTCGATTGCACGATTGCTCAGCCTGAGCACTGGACAGGTCCTTTGATTTCTGTACTGGACGAATCTTCCTGTGATATGACCAGAGAGAGGGGTCGTCAGAAATGGTAAGATCGAGGTGTCAGAAGCAGCCTGCGACTGGAGGGGTCCATTACAGAGGCGACTGGAGAAGACCGCCAAACGATGGGACTGCATTTAAATTTTGACCGTTGTCTTCTTCCTCAGTCACGCCTCTTTACTCGCGCCTTTCCATTTACTCGCGCCTCTCCCCCCGACCTGAGCTCATCCATAAGAAAGCAAAGCACCCATCCGTTATCCATTTTCACAGATCTAAGCACCCTTCTCTTCTTCTCTCCATCTTCTTTTCGTCTCTACTCTCAGAATCTCAAACAAAGCCTTCCCCAGCGAGCAAAAATTCTAGCACAATCCCCGAGAATTCTCCCTACCTCCACAGCAAGTGCATCTTCTCCGCCTTTGAGCACTACAGAGAGACCTCCCTTCTCTCTGGAGCACCGAGAGAGTTATTGCGAGGTGGTTGAAGTGGTAGCCGTCTAGCACTCCACTCCTTCTTCCCGACACTAGTGAAGCTCTCCCTGCTTCACTATCTTGTTGCACGCCTACAGAGACCCTCCATTGTCTCTGCATCTTATCTGCAAGCCCAAGTGTGCTCTCTCTCTCCCTGCTGTGGTTACTCTCTACTACCTTTCTCCTTCTCCTTGACATTTCTAGTGATTTTGAGGTTTGGTTGCTTTATCTCCCTTTTCTTTTTAAGTTACTGAAATTTCTGACTGGATTTGAGGGTTTGCACAAGTCTTAGCAGTGATCTAAGAGCTATACCGGTGTGGTACCAGTAAACAGGGGCACCAGAGTTAGGTTTACCAGTATAAGACTTTGCTCGACCTGAGTATCATTCTGCTCAGTCCGAGTACTTCATTCACGAAAACCAGCATACTCACCTTGTTCGGCCCGAGCACACTTTTGCTCGACCTGGACAGTCCCTAGTCTGTGCCGAGACCTCTCTCTCTTCTCACCACACTCAACCTGAGCAGCACCATGTCTGCCCCACAGACCCGCTCCAGTAAAGGAAAGGAGACTGCTGCCCCTTCCTCCTCTGCCGCCCCTCAGCCTCAACCTCTACACCAACCAGGGGAGCCCATAGTCAATCCAGACTATGTGAGGAACCCAGAGGCCGAGAAATACGAGAAGGACTGCAAATTCTTGATGCCCTACAACTACATGTTCCAGAACTATCTCAAGATCAGAAAGAGAATTATCGAGCACACGAAGTTTATGGACATGGCCACTCTGGAAAAATTCGGGGTGGCTGAGCAATTCCTGTCCATCAGCGCTAAGGCTGGCCTCACCCCTGCCTTCTGGACTCTCCATGCCCTCACATATCGGGTGTATACCCAGGAGTTCCTTACTTCCCTCAAGCTGCTTGAGAGGGAGGGAAGGGAATACATATTCTTTTAGATGTGCAACAGGCCTCGCAAGATATTTCTGGATGAACTAGCCCCGATGTTTGGGCTGGTCTATGGTGGCATCACCAAGTTCTCTTTCTCCAGGGGCATGACAAGGAAGCAAGTGTGGGCAGCCCTCTGTGGGATTGACAACAACTACAAGTCGAGACTGGTGCAGCACCCAGTCCTCAGGATTCTCCTTCGTGCCATTGCTTGCACGGTTTTTGCTCGGGGTGAGACGATCAACCTCACCAACGAGAAAGAGACGGCCTTTTTGTACCACCTGCTGCAGCCCGAGCCAGAAAGGGCCAATATAGTGAAGCTGATGGTGGAGCATTGGATCTCCCAGAGAGATTTGAAGAATGCAAAGGGCAGCATCACCATGGGTGCCTTTGTCTCCATCATTGCCCAACATCTCCAGATACCCTTGCCCCCAAAGAGCAATGCGACTGGGTTCTCACGATATGAAGATGAGCGTTTCCAGCAAGCTCATTTCATCAAGATCATGCATAGTGGGCCCGAAGTTGAGGGCAAGTACATGTGGCTGCGGGAGGATAAAAGCAACTTCCTCCTGCCTTACCCTTACCCAGTGGATGTGACTGACCCTTCTACCTGGCTCATCCCTGATAATTATCCTACAGAGCAGCCAGCAGGGGCACCAGTCCAACAACCGGCCCAAATGGAAGTTGAACCCCCACAAGTGCCTCAATACTTTGAGCCTCCTCCGCCGCCACATCAAGCGCCACAACAAGGGGAGGATCCTTTCTCTCAGGCCCCCTCCTGGGCTACCTCACTTTGGGAGATGATGACCAATCTCACCACTCTGACCACAGAGACAAGGGATGAGGTAAAGAAGAACACTGCCACTCAGGTTGAGCATGGTGCTCAGCTTGGGCGTCTATCCACTGAGGTGCAGCAGTATGGGCAGCGCTTGACTCGGGTCGAGCGTTTTGTGGATACATATGAGATGGCGCAACATCTCGGATACTGGCCTGGTGGCCATGATGACCCCTATGTGTCCTCCCCAGAGCCCTACGCTGAAGAAGAAGGGACTAGTGCCTATCCATGGCAAGAGAACCCTCTCCCCACCCCAGTTGGCCCTCACCCTTGGCAAGACTTCCCTCCGCCAACCCAGCCTGCCAGTTCTGATCCTTCATTCTATCCTCATCTCGGAAATCAACCGGTGGCCCATACTCAGTTTGGAGACGATCTTTACATGGGTCTCTTCCCTACCTATGATACCGAGATGTACTATGGCAGCAGTAGCAGCTCTTCTCATGGCTCTCAGCAGCAAAGTGGCAGCGCCTCTCAGCAAAGTGGCAGCGCCTCTCACAGCTCCTCTCATCATGGCAGCAGCAGCTCCTCAGGGAGCTCCCACCCTTCTCACTAATCTGTAAGTTCTCTTTTTCTCCTATGATTACATTTTCTGTGTTTGATGCTTGAGGACAATGCATGCTATAAGTTTGGGGGGGGAACATAGGAGAAAAATTGAATTGTTTTTGGAGATTTTGAAGTAAACAGGGGAAGTTTTTGAAAAATTTTTCACTGCTTTGCTCAACCTGAGCATTTTCTTGCTCAACCTGAGTACCTATTTAGAGTAAACTTGAATTGTTGTATTTTTGCTCAGTCCGAGCATTCTTTTGATCGATCTGAGTGACCCGTGAGGACCCGTTAGAATAGTTTCTCTCTCTTACCTCTTCGTTCAGTCTGAGTGATTTACTGCTCGACCTGAGCAGTGGATCTGTTTCTTTGAAAATTTGTTAAGTATGACAAGAATTTGATTGATTGTGTCTAGAAGTTTGATTTCACATGTTTTGGAAAGACTTTCAGCTAGTACAAAATTTTTCACGAAGTAATAGGATTCTTAGCCTTGTTCTTAGTTGACTGTTGCACCAATAGATTGAAATTAAAATTTTTTTTGGAAGGATAGAACTCGAATTTAGGATGCTTGAAATTGTTAATTCACTGTAAGTCAAATCTTACAAGTAACTGCCAAGTGAACTGATTTAGAACTTAGGAACTTTTGTTAAAAGAATTTGTATCAACTCTGGAATGTATAAAATGAATCTCAACTTGATCTTAATCGCTTGAATCACCAACAAGCAACCTTAAACTGGACAAATCTAAATAGTTGTGAACATGAGGGTGCGAGGAAACTCCAACAAATTCTAATCAAGATATGATAACGGGTGTCACTAAGAGCCCTGGCCCAAGTGTACCGTGGCCTTGGTCGTGTGATCACCTGTTTGATCTTCCACAAATAATTGGAGAAAGGATTACGGAAATTACTAGGAGCCCTGGCCCAAGTGTACCGTGGCCTTAGTCGTGTAATCACCTGTTTGATCTCCCCAGCATGTCATGTGCTGGTAGCATATAATTGAGTTTCGATAGCGTAAAACCCTAAGTGATGCAATTCACCACAACTCGACTTGCATAAATTGAATTGGTGAAATTAAATTTGTTGAGTTAGATTCATTATAAATTTTCCAATTTGATAAATCTTCTTTTGCAAAATCTTCTAAGTTGTGGAAAAGAACGGGTGGTTGAATTTGAGATTGCAAGTGAAGAAATGTAGAGAAGCTAGAGTTCTTGAGATCTAAGGGATTTAATTAGGACTAAGAGAGGCAAATTTTGACTAAGGCAACGCTAGGAATCTGTGCTTGGTGATGAAAATTTGTTAACAATAAAATTGAAGCGTGAAACTAGACATAAGCAATTAATTTCTTGGTTTTCATTGCTTGGGTGTTCGGTTCTTTATTGAAAGTTTTTGTACAGTCCAGATTTCTGAACTTAGAGTGTTGCTTGAGGACAAGCAAGGTTTAAGTTTGGGGGAATTTGATGTCATTATTATTTGTAGGTATTTGGACCGTACTTGGCACTTAAATAACACCCAAACCTTTTAAATACTTAACATTTTACTATGATTTTCCAGGATTTGGCTACGCCGTCGTGTCTTCTCTTATTTTACAGGGTTCTAGGTGTTATTCATGATTTTTCGAGCTTGTAGATGGTTTTTGGCACTTGACATGCTAGATGGCTCATTCCTAGCGCAGGGCACTTCTGTTCCAGCCTCTACTCGACCTGAGTAGATCTCTGCTCGGACCTAGCAAGGCACAGAGTCACAACCACCTTTTCTCTCTCTTTACTCGGACCGAATGACTCATGCTCGGACCGAGTGATTCTATTGATCAACCCGAGCGACACTGTATTCGGCACATGATTCTCCTCTTCTGTACTCGGATCGAGCAATCCCTTACTCGGGTCGAGTATGTGCCGACTTTTGCATTTTGGCAAGTTTTCAGAGAAGGAAAGGAGATTATTTGGTAAGATTCTGCCGACCTTGTGCCCTAACTTGTCTTCCAAGTGCTCCAGACCAGTATATAAGCCAAGTTCTTCAGCGAGGAAGGGATCATCCACCAACCCTAGCCTCCAGCCACGTTGAGACCCTGTTTTGGATGCAACGGCAGCAAGAGAGAGTTTGAGACACGCCTCATCACCTTCCATAGCCTTCAGAGATTATTCTAGAGATATAGAAGGAGTATTTGGTTTATTCTTCCTATATTTCTATCGATTATTTCTATGGGCTTGTATCTTTATATTTGTGCACTGTTTATTGTTGTTGTTTGCCAAACTATGTTAGGCTAATTTTATGTAGTCTTAGGAGTAGGAAATTAATAGATGTTTGGATGTGATAACTTGATATATTTTGATATGTTATGACTTGATATTTATTTGTTTTGTATTATTACTTATTGCTTGTATGAATTGCTTAACTTAGTTTAATTTACTTCTAGTAGTACGGCCGCTTCTAGTTAAGTTCCAAGGTTAAACTGGTTAAGTTAGTTCTTACAAGTATTTGGGGTAAATCGTAGATCCGACAGGGGAGATTAGTTGACACCAAAAGTGTAGCTTTTAGACAAGTCCAAAAGACCTCTAGATATCCCTAAGAACACAAACAAATAAGTTTAGGTTGATTAAAGTCTATACCAAAAGTTGTGAGTTAATTAACCTAATTAGGGTGAGTAGAGATTAAGCCAGACCCTATTCCAACAAGCGACAGCTGAGGGTAGAAGTCTAAGATTAGCCAACGAACCCTTTATCAAGTTGTAAGGTATCAAAGGAGTCAAGTTAGAACACTTATACGATCTGCTCGGACCGAGCGGAACACTGCTCGGACTGAACAGAGAGTATAAGTCTGGAAATTTAAATTGATGCACGAAAGTGATAAGGTTTGAGTTTCTGGATCCAAACTGAAGTGAAATCCGAATCCTAAGGCGCTTTTATTATTGTTGAAAAACCTAAAAATCAATTACTTGTTTATTGTTTAATTTCTTTAGCAAAAAGACCAAAAATATCTACTTGCATTCTTCTAATTACTGTTTCTTTCTTATTTCCTTTCCCAAAACACTAAAATTCATCCGTCTAGATTTTGAGAAAGAACGAGTCTAGTATTCATAGTCCGTCCCTTGGGTTCGACCCTAGAACTTTACCATAAACGATTAGTGAGGTTAAGTCTTAGGTACAAATTTATTTGACCATAGGATTTAAATCCTTCATCAATTATACAAAGATATCGTGTGACATAAGAATCAAACAAAGAAATACTTTTATTTCTTATGCAGGATTGAGATATTGTAACGGTACATTATTTATACGAATTGGGAGTCATAACGTGTTGCTAGATACCGCTTATGATTATTGGAAATAAATAACGATTTATTTCCATGGCCAACATAGTATAAATCCTCAAATAGGGTCGCACAAATATGATTCTAACCACTTGGTACATTTATTGTTTATTCACAATAATGTGTATTGTGAAATGTGATAAGTTAATTAATTAATTATATACCGTTATGAACCGTTATAATTAATTAAATTAAAAGGATCATATGGAAACAATATAATGCATTAGCTAATCATAGATTAATTATTAATGAGTTAATAATTAATTATGTTCAACTTACTTTAATTAGTTTGAGCTAATTGGGCTTCTATTTAATTGGTTAATTAAAGGCCCGATTTAAGGAAGAATGAAGAGACAATTAAAGGAGATTCATTAATTGGTGAATTAATGAATAAAGGCCTTTTATTAAGATGGCCCAAGAGAGCCCATTAGGTGGCCTCTTAGGGTGGATGGCATACTTGTAAATAGTATGAAAATTGGATGAGAGTGGTTGGCTATATAAAGGGGTCTCTTTAGGAGAAAACCCTAGCCGTCATCTCTCTTCCTCTCCCCTCCCTTGCGCCTCCACCTAGAAGAGAGATTTTTCTCTCTTCTCCATGGCTCTTCCCTTCCTCTCTTAGCTCATGTGTTGAGCATCCCACCTCTCTTCCTCTCCATTAAATAGTTAATTAAGAGAAGCAAGGTGATTAGCAAGAGGTTCAAGAGAACTAGCATTCTCTTTGAGCTTGGTGGTGGGTCCTTGGTGGGCTAGAGGCGGCCATAGATGGTGGAGATGGTGGAGCACGCACCCCATCGACTCCCATGCCATGGATTCGAACCTCATGAATACAATTTCATGAGAGGTACAATTTCTCCTACCTTCTCTCTTGATTGGATGTGTGATTGCTTTAGCACTAGATCTATTGATTTGCTTATTGTTAATGGTGATTAATTAGTTGTAATTAATCTAAAATTAAAATATGAGCATTTCCTAACACGGTTACCCCCAAAATCAGAGTGTAACCAAAGAAACCGACCTTTTTACCAACAATGTCCTTGGCTGCACCATTTCTCTTTCGATTCCAATTCAAATTAAAAGGACAATATTATCTTTCCTTACCAATGGAGGTGTAACCAAAGAAACTGACTTTTTTAATGTGGAGCAGCTTAACTCCATTTTCGTTAAACTTTCTTACCTTATCTTAGCTTTCACTACCTTTTCGTTCCTTACCTTAGCTCCGATTTCCCTATTCTGGAGCAGACCCTGAAATGTTTTTGGGACAAACAGGCATATGAATATGATAATACAATTTGTTCTCGAAATAAATGGACAAACAGGCATACAAATCTATTCAATCCGTGTTAGAAAACGAAGGCCTTGAACAATAATTCTGGTCCGTCTCTCAGACCAGCCCATGTATATGTGGGCCTCCAAAGACTCGGAATAATGACAATTGACAAGACTCTCCTTCGTTCTGTTCTTGTGCTTCTAGGCTGTACCTAGGGGTGGTTTCGAGTCGAGTTATGATCAAGTTAGTATCAACTCGAAATCAAGTCGCTACATTTCGAGTTAACTCGCGAGTTGATTGTGACACACTTTCGAGTTCACTTGACTTACTCGAAATCAACTCGTGAGTTAACTCGTGACTCGACATTTCTATTTGAAATTGAATTTAGCTATTATACAAAACTAATATATTACCGTGTAGTACACTAGTACAGTGCTTATTATTCATCATAAAAGACACCAAAGTTAAACTTAACTTGAGATATTACTGTATAGTATACTGGTATATAAATGAAAATGTTTGGAAGTAATTTTTGGGCCGCTACACTTTGATGTATCTGAGTCGGAATTATTTTTTTTGGGTTGTACTGATTACTCGAGTTAGTGCCGATCGAGTTGGACCCAACTCAAAATCGCCTGTTTTATTTCGAGTTGCTCCTAACTCGAGTTGTTGCAACTCGATTTCTGTTAAATCGAGTTATATCCGAATTTTTTTCGAGGCGAGTTCGAGTAATCCATGAGTTACGATTTTTTTGCTCACTCCTAGCTGTACCTGCCTTCAATCAATGAAACCTACCGTAAGTTCAGACTGAAACTTCTCTTTAGCCCGACGTAGTCTCCACTTTTAACTTCGCTCCTATTCTCATTTCACCGAAAGTCTTCTTCCCTCAACACTCCCTCCTCACTCCTTTCTTTCTAATTTTCGTTCTCTCTCTGAAGTGTGCGAATCGAGACTGAGATTGCGTGGGGGCGCAGCTGTAAGTTTAGTGGTAGGCCCGAAGGAGGAGGCTAATTGTAGAAACATAACAGAATCAAGAAATTGAGAGGTCCAGTACGGAGACAACAGCAGAAGATATAGTATAGGCTGTTAAGTTTGTTAATGGCAATATAGTAAATTTTGAGAAGTTTGTTTTAAGTTCGTTTCCGCTGTAATTCTACTGCCTATATATATGGCATTGTTCAACATTTCTGATTAAGAGAAATCATTTTCTAATATGGTATCATGAGCCTCTAAAAGAGCAAACGCTCAATTCTTATCTCTTCTAAATTTTCAGATCTATCAAAAATCAATCAAAAATCAGACAAAAATGTCAGAAAATTCCTCCACTCTCAATTCATCTTCTACAAACCATTCTGATCATCCTGTGCAATTCACGCATCAGATCTCTACCAGTTTGACCTCTGACAACTATCTTCTCTGGCAATTTCAAGTTTTACCTGTGCTCAGAGGTCATGGATTAATGGCATTTCTTGATGCATCAAAGCTACCTCCATAAGAATATCAGGTGAATGCTGATGGTGTTAGATCTGTCAATCCTGATTATGACAAGTGGCTGAGACAAGATCAACTGATTCTGGCATGGATTCTCAACTCTTTATCGCCTCAGATCTTGGCTCAAGTGGTTAATTGCAATACCACTGCTCAACTCTGGCAATACCTACAGCAACTCTACAATTCGCAATCTCTTGCCAAGGTTCTTGAATATAAACTGCAGCTTCAGACGATTCGCAAAGGTGCTGACACGTGTGCACAATATCTTCAAAAGATTCAGAACATTGCTGATAGGCTAAGAAGCATTGGAGCAGCAGTGACAGATCAAGATCTGATCTTACACACCTTGCAAGGTCTTGGCACAGAATTTGAGAGTTTTGTTACTGCAGCATCTATGAGACAAGATCAGATGTCTATGGCGGAGCTTCATAGTCATCTTCTGGCTCAAGAATCACGCCAACGAGCTAATCTTCAAGCTTCAGCCATGGCGCATAGTGTTCAGCTTGCTAATCAGCAAGGAAACAACAATATGGGTCGTGCTTCTGGCCCAATTCAGTACTCCGATACTAAGCCCAATGGATCTGATTCTCTGGTCTCTCATCAAGCACTTCCACACATTATCCTAATCAGCACAATGTCTCAAACAATCAAGGTCGTGGTTCAAATTCAAATAGAAGAGGGAGTTATCGTGGGCGTGGCAGAGGCAGACAATCTACAACACCTAAGGAGGATGTGTATTGTCAGATATGTACCAAGTGGGGTCACCCTCCTACAAATGTCATCACAGGTTTGATCTTGCCTTCAATGGGCCCACTCCTTTACCAAACTCTTATTCCTCTTCTCAGTCTCAGCAAGCACAGCAAACAACTCAACCACATCAGGCACTGGTGGCTGAACCATCCATGACCTCACCAACTGCAGCCTGGTTCATGGACTCAGGTGCGACAACTCATGTGACACCAGACCTGAATAATCTCTCATCAAGTCAGGTGTACACTGGTACAGATCAAGTTCACATGGGCAATGGCAAAGGTTTGACTATTTCTCATACTGGTGTAGCTTATATTACAACTTCTGACACTCAATTGGTTCTAAACAATGTGCAATGTGTTCCACAACTGACCAAAAATCTGTTGAGCATATCTCAATTACTCAAAAACAACAATATTACTGTTGAATTTACACCCAATTGCTGTTTTGTGAATGATCAAGCAACTCAGAAGGTTATTCTGCGTGGTTCTCTATGTAATGGCTTGTATGCCTTGGATATCAATCCCTTTACTTTTCATCACCAAATTCATCACACTGTTCTCTCCTCAGCTGACATGTGGCACTCAAGGTTAGCACATTGTTCTTTACCAGTAATAAAAGCTTTGCAAAAGCATCACAAAATTCATGTATCTAGATTAGATTTTTCTGATTGTGGAAGTTGTAATAAAGCTAAGGCCCATAAATTGCCTTTTTCTTCTTCTGTTTTTGATGCTCAGCATCCATTACATGTAATACATACTGATGTATGGGGCCCAGCGCCAGTAATTTCTCAATTTGGACATAAATACTATGTGGTGTTTACTGACCAGTTTTCTAGATTTAGTTGGATCTATTTTTGTGTCTCCAAATCAGATGTGTTGCAGTTATTTATCAAATTCAAAGCAAAGGCTGAACTGCTGACTGGTCATAAAATCAAAATAGTGCAGTGTGATGGAGGAACTGAGTATAACCTCTACAAACTCATTTCCTAGAAATCACTTTTCATGTTTCTTGCCCTTACACCCCAGAACAAAATGGGCTTGCTGAAAGAAAGCACAGACACATAGTTGAACTTGGTCTGGCTTCCATGAATGCTGCATCCATTCCCTTAGAATATTGGGATACAATTTTTGAAAGCACATTGTTTGTCATCAATAGACTTCCAACCACACCTAATGATATGCAATCTCCCTCTGAGAAATTGTTTAAACAAGTACCAGACTATCAGTTCTTGCATACTTTAGGTTGTGAGTGCTATCCCCTCCTCAGGTCTTATAACCAACACAAACTACAACCCAGATCTGAAGTGTGTGTGTTTATGGGTTATTCTGCTTTGCATAAAGGATACAAGTGCCTGCATATCCCCACACAGAGACTCTATATCTCCAGACATGTCAAATTCATTGAAAATAAATTTCCCTTTGCCAATCCTGCTCCTCTCTCTATCATTGACAGTTCTTCAGTTGTACCTGCTACTTTAACTGTCCTTCCTCATAGTACTTATCCATCAGTAACTTCAACTGAGACTCATCGTTCTCCTCCAGTCACTGGTTCTCCACCACCTGAGCCAGTACCACCTGAACCAGCACCAACTCAAACTGAACCCAATGTGACCCCAACTCATCATACACCACCTCCTCATATTTCTCATCACATGACTACCAGATCCAAAGCTAATAAAGCAAAACTAAAGAAATTTCCAGGACATCAGCTATACAACATCACCAAATATCCAGTTGATATTTCTCAGAAGCACACTGAGCCCACATGTTATACTCAAACTGTTAAATACTCTGAATGGAGGCAAGCTATGGCTTCTGAACTAGATGCCCTTGCTAAAAATAACACTTGGGTTCTAGTTGATCCTCCTCTTCAAGCCAATATCATAGGATGTAAATGGTTGTACAAATTAAAAAGAAGAGCTGATGGGACAGTAGAAAGACACAAGGCCAGATTGGTGGCAAAGGGGTATACACAAGGAGAGGGCCTAAACTATTTTGAAACCTTCAGTCCAGTAGTTAAACCAACTACAATTAGGACTGTACTGACAATTGCACTGGCAAACAACTGGCATGTCCATCAATTAGATGTCAATAATGCATTTTTGCATGGGGATTTGGAGAAGACAATCTACATGCAGCAGCCCCCAGGCTTTGTTGACTCTTTAAATCCTGACAAGGTGTACTTGCTAAAGAAGGCACTCTATGGCCTCAAACAAGCACCAAGGGCTTGGTTTCTAAACTCAGGGATTTTCTTCAGTCTCAGAAATTTCAATGCAGTCAATCAGACAACTCTTTGTTTGTATTTCAAGAAAAAGGGACTGTTCTGTACATATTGGTATATGTAGATGACATCATCATCACTGGTAATAACATGGCTGCCATCACAGGATTGATGTCCACTTTACAATCAGCCTTCTCTATCAAAGATTTGGGACAGTTGAACTATTTCTTGGGTATACAGGTGATACACTCCCCTCAGTCTATGCACTTGAGTCAAACTCAATACATTCACTCCATTCTGGAAAAGACAAATATGACAGGTGCAAAACCTTGCAAATCACCAATGGAAGCTGGTTTGCAGTTGTCAAAATATTCAGGTGTTACACTGTCAGACCCTCATATGTACAGAATGACAGTTGGGGCCCTCCAATATGCAACCATTACAAGGCTAGACATCACCTTTGCCGTCAACAAAGTGTCTCAATTTATGTCAGCACCAACTGACATACACTGGCAAGCTGTGAAAAGAGTGCTGAGATATCTCAAAGGCACCATTCATCATGGCCTTCATTTGCAAGCTTCACCAAATTTATGCATAAATGCATACACAGATGCAGACTGAGCAGGCTGCCCTAATGAAAGGAAATCTACAACTGGATATGCAGTCTATTTAGGGTGCAATTTAATTTCCTGGTCTTCAAAGAAGCAGCACACTGTTGCCAGGTCTTCTACAGGCAGAATACAGAAGTATGGCCAATCATGTGTTTCATGCCAGAACAAAGCATATCTAATACTAATAAGAGGTATACGTACTTGATTGCTGTATGGTTTGATTTGTTACCAAAGTTGATAGTGACCTTGACTAGTTGCGGCTATTGAAATGACTAGATAAATTAGTATCTAATTTTATGCATCATTATTTGAGGCCAATGATTTCCCAACAGTTCATTATCCAGTATCTGTCCTACACCGAGTGTTAATTTCTGTCCCGTTAAAGTTTAAAAATTAGATAATTGAAGTCATGAAGTCTGAAACTATGCTAGAGAAATTAAGAAACCTTCCGGCATTAGGATTTGCAACCATATATACCTGATGTCTTATACCATTTCTCATTACGCACAATTTCGTCAGTCTCTTGTTGATTAAATTCCCATTGTGACTAAGCTTGATATTAACTGAAAATTTAGAATTATTTCTTCCTGGCTGTCAATTGTAGCTAGCCTTGTCCTTGCCACTCCTTCCATTACTTGTAAATTACCATCGATAATGTTCTTGGTTGACGGCCTAATGCATACTCAAATTGCAGTGATGTTTGATGGAGTAGTGTATAGAAAAGTAAATTTTAATAAGTTTCTTCTTTTTGGAATTTTTTCGAATCATTGTTGCTTCTTATGTTTAAGAAATTTAAGTGAAGTATGCAATTTTCCGTGGTTGAATTGATCCATGTTAGATAACTTAGTAGACACAAGTTAATTGTTTCCTGTTACCTTGGCAATTCTTATTTTGATAATTAAATATTGTGAGATGCATGAAAAATTTTAATTGCGCTTTCAATTTTTCTGGTACAATTTGTACTAGTCTTGTATATGATGCTTTCAAAGTCTGTAGTTGTAATAAATAGTAAAACTTATAAATTGAGTAATGTGTGACTGTTATCCAGAATGTTGAGCAGCCCTCCTGCCTTTTGTATTTCTCAAAAGAATAGAAGAAGAATTAATGCATGACTTTATAAAAGTTCTAAATTGTTGCATATTATGTTGAATAATATTCTGTATGAAATATTTATTGGATGGCTGTGGTCAGTGTTGGACTGTTGATCTAATTAGGCCCTGATCAGAATCCCTTTGATTTTTGACGTGAGATTTCAATTCAATTCATTTCATTGGAAATTTTTTTAATTCAAAATGGGTGGATTTGGTGTCATTTGGTTGGAATTCTCATGTAATTAGATCTAACGAAATCCTATGAAATAAATTCAAATGAAATGAAATCCCGAATAAAAATAATTTTGAACAGGGCCTTATATTGTGGCACTGTTATTAGCTGCCTTGCAGTTTATTTTATGAGTACCTGACCTGTGGTTGAATGATATTTTGCATGATATATGCACACAGTGTGACCTGTGACACCCGGCAGTTTTGGCCCTTGTGGGACAGCCATGTAAACCAGGCAACCAGTCCATGGGCTAGGGGAAATTGCAAGGCTGGCAACCTGAGTACTATGTATTGGTAAAAACTGCATCATCCCTATTAGGGGGTGGTGATATTTGGGAGATTTCTGGCCATATGACCAAGTCCAAGCAATGACCGGCCAGTGTCTAGGCAGTGTTTTGGCCATGTAAATCATGGTTAATAGCGGTGCTTGTCCCGCTGTTGCAACGGTTGCCAATAAAACAGTCGCTTTTGTGTTGTGCATCATCTATTGCATCATGAAAATAGGCCAATTGCTGGTGAAAATGATTTGTAGCGGTGCCTTAAACTATGACTGATAGATAGGCCAAAGTGTGTTGCACCGGCTGATCGGTATGAACCGTAAGCCTGAACGGTGGTTAGGCCACTTGCCCAGTGGTGTGTTTGGTACTTAGCAGCCTGGGCAGCAAGAACTGGAGAGTCCAGTGATTAGGACCAATGGACCAGTCCAGTGGTAAGGCCAATGGAGTTGTCCAGTTGGACAGTCCAACTTGACTTGTGACCAGCCAATAGAATTTGGGCAGCAAAGCAGCTGCTGGACCAGGGAGAAACCAGGGCTTGTTGACACCTGTTAGGCCACCTCTTAAGGCTGTCTCTCCCAGCCATAAGCCCACCTCCATACCAAAATTCGTAGCTGCCATTACCAGCCCCAAAACAGACCCATATAGGCAAGGTTTGAGTGCTCTAGTGTGTGAATTTGCTAGCTGGACCAATAGTTGGATGGTTGGGGCAGTCGAGAGCAAGGTATAGTGCATGGTTTTGCTTGCAAACGACCCAAACCAGGCCAAGCGAGTTGTGGCAGGGGCTGCTGCCAAGTATGGTTCATGGTTGCCAACCCAGAACCTGGCCTTAGCGATGCTGGACAGTGCAAGCTAGCACTGCTGTTGTGCAAACCGTGGTCTTGTGACCATGCCTTAACAGGCCATTTGCATTAGAAGGGCATGAGCATGATAGGCTAGTAGCATGGCCAAGCAATGGTGTGGTTGCAGTGAGCAACACAGGACTATGCGATGGTAGAAACTGTGCTTCCACCGCAAACCAGCCCCGATCAGTGGTAAGTCTGGTGAGTTGCCCATAAACTGAATCAGTTTTTGGATTGGTTATGCATGTTTGTAACCCACAAGTGTTGTACTTGTGAACCAGACAGAGCAGGGCAAGGAGCGGGGGATTCGAGCGGTGAGGCAGTGGCAACGCCTAAGTGAACGGGGGGTCGGTAAGAGGTGTTTAGGTGCGGATTCCACCCGAGCCTTAAGTTTATGTTTTGGGAATTAAATGCTATTATAATTATGCATGTTGTGTGACTGATTGTGCATGACTAATCATTTAGTTTGCATATATGAATTGTTATGCTATATGACAGATTGTAGGATAGTATTGATGGATTTTGGTAAGTAAGTACATGACTATGGACAGGAAATGATTGGAAATGAATTGGTAAGTGCATGACTTACATGTTGGATGGTTTTCTTATTGGTTGGCTGAATTGGATTGGTGAATTGGATTGGTGAACTGGTAAATGGTGTTGCTGTACTTAATGTGCGATGAATGGCATTTGCATCTTTGGAAAGCGGAGTCGCGACCGTCTTTCCAAGGGCCGTGAGATAAGCGCTTATGTTCCGGGACTCATTGATTGAGGGGGTAAATGTCCTCGGCATTAATACAGATGGTTGTTGTTGGATCGATTGGTAAGGCCGTTGGCACACCTCGTCGTAGGTAATCGCGGTCTATGGTTGCGGAATCGCCCGGCGTGGGATTCTGATGATTGTTTATGATCTGGATTGTTGGAACCAGCCCTATAGCTGCATGGTTAGGTGTCCAACCATGGCTGGCTTTTGTGTACACTTGTGTTATTTGATTTCCTTGCTTATAGCTTGGCTGGCCGGTGCATTGCATGAATGTTTAAATGATTTTCATTGCAGCAACTTGTATTTTGTAAAACTATGTTATAAAGTATTTTCAGTTGCGTGTTTAGTTCCGCAGCATGAAGCTTTGGGCTTCTGTGTGGCTGGAACTAAATACCGCACTGAGAAATGTTTTGCATTTCTCACTGTTTCCATGTTGCATGGGTTCCAGGTTAGAGCGGGGCAAGAGCTGAAAAGGATAAGCCGATGTGTTGCCAAGTTTTATTGTGTTTTGTGTGCTGTTGTGAACTGTTGTGGCATGTACTTGTGCTTGTATGTTATGTAAAACTTCAAGTTGAGTGTTTGCTATGATAATCTGAATTGTGAATTGCTGGGGATTAACTTGGGATGATGGGAATTGGGTGCCTTTATGGCTGGATGCAAGTAAATGCAGGGGAGGTGCTGTTGAAAATTTTCTTTTTATATGATGTACAAGCACTTGTGTTGGTCCTGGGCCTTGGTCGCTGCCTTTTTACTTAGTATTTGTTGGTTGGTGAGCCTTGTGGCTGCATGCGGCGCGTGCAGTCACGGCGGGAATCTGTCATGCCATGGCAGCGAGGCGTGACGGGTTTCACATGACCATACCTAACTCTGTATGTCAAATGTAGGCATTTGCTGTGTAATAGGTTACGGCATATTTGTTGGGTATACCTTTGAATTATGTAAAATTGATAGTCATGAATTGAATAATATAAAAAACTTTTATATATGCAACAATGTTTCAACAGTTGAATGTATGCATTTTACTTGTATGGCTTATAATTGAGTAAAGTGTTTGTCAATTTATTTCATGAAAGTTTTGTATTTATAAATTTAGTTTCTTTTTTCATTTTGTTGGTTTTCATTTCCATCAGGTGACATTTGTATATCAATGGGATAGAATCAAATACAGATTGCGTGATTTTATCTCTCTTTTACCTGTTTTCCACTTTAGGTGGCTTGCAGGTATTGAGCAGAAGTCTAAGTTGTGCTTTTGGTCTAGGTCAGAGGTATCAAGCGAGCTTTCTTTTAGTATAGTGTTGGATTAAATCAAATAATTTGTATGGTGATTTTATCTTGTTATTTTCCTTTTTATTTGTTATGAGTATCCTTTTTATTGCTTGTTATTGTACTTGAATTTGGTATTTCAGTCCTTTGAGTAAAATAACCGGTATTTGTTATCATCATATTTATTATTTGTATTGTTTTTAATGTTATTTTGATGCCTTGTGTACATGTTTGCTTGTATGGTTGCAACAGGTTGTTGCACTGAGCCATGTTTATACTCTTTCACTACAAATACAATTGATCTATTTATGTCTGGAGTCGGTTATTTTTTATGTTTCCATTGGTTTATACTCTTCTTGCTACAAATGCAATTGATCTATTTGTGTTGGCACTCAGTTACCTCTTTCTAGTCCATTATCACTTTGATCTTTTGCACTCATCCAATCACTGAAATGCCTCAGAGAAATATTCTGTACTTTATCTCACTGATTGATATTGACACATGTATATTAATTAAGTTATTAATTTGTGGTTTATTATGTTGTTCCTAGCATGGAATGAATTGAATTTTATTGGGTTTGTTGTGTGATAGATAAAAGGATAAATTTGGTTAAACCAGCAGTATTGTTTCAACAAGCGCTAAAAAATGGTGCTACTATACAAGGAAGGTTGCTTGGATTAGATGTGGGCAGTAAATATGTAGGCTTAGCCATGTCTCACTATCACTGCAAAATAGCGAGCCCTTTTAAGTAGTAGGTTTTTTAAGCAGATATATACTGTCGCTGCTGTATAGTATTGTCTTATTGTCTTATTTAATCTTGCTTCATTCAAATTAGGCTTGCAATTTTGATGAAAAGTAATTTGAAGAAATCTTTAGAAGTACCATTTTTGTCCAGACACTCTATTACTGGTACAGCTGAACAACCTGGTCCTTTTAGAGACACACACCGCTGGGTTATGACTTATGATAGTGGATCAATTGACATCAAAGGATCCTTTTGACTTAGTTTATAAATTTTACAATCTGTCAATTCAAACTTTTTATTTGCTTTGTTGTGATACAGTGTCTTGGAACGTATAAAGAAAAATATCGACATAATGGCCAAAGATTTCCACGTATTACAAGAAATAGTGAAAATGTTGACAATACTCAGCATTTCAATAATTTTAACTACCACATATCTAAAGATCACATCTGAAGAAGCATATGTAACAGAAAGGATTCAAAAGGAAACTTCGCTACTGACAAATTTATTATTTCTTTACTGGGTCCTGCAGGTTGTTGACGCATCATGGGCGCAATTTCTCACTCTCGCTTCATGTCTTTCCTTTGATGGCTCCATTTGGGCTTTCCCTGGCTGAAATGGGTTGAGACGACCCGTGAATCTAGTAGCTGGATAATTGGCAGGATGCTTATGCATCTTGGAGTCTTGTATTGGTTGATTGAAGCCCCTCTTGATATGACATAGTCCATTAGCTCTTCAAATGTACCGCTTTGGAGAACCCTGATCTCCAACGGACCGATTATGTCACTGGCGCGGCCTTGCCGGTACACGGAGTTCAATTCCTCCTCCATTTCTAAGCAGCATTTTTCAAACACCTCCTTCTCGGGCCATTTGTGACCTTCTTTGACCAGCAACTCCCAATAGATCACATAATGTCCCGGTATGGTTGTTGTGTTGGTCCGACTTGTGTAGTCCACAATGACGGCACCATATGGCTTTATTAGCTCAGCGGCACGCTCCACTCCCTTCTGGAGCTCCGATTCATTGGTCTTGTCAGAATCAATGCTCAATATACAATTCTTGCGCCTAATAAACCGAAATTGGGGTGCAGCATTGTGGAAGCCAGTCACAAGTAACACATCACCTACTCTGTACCTCCACAGACCAGAATAAGTGGTGATGACCAATTCATACTCCTTCCCGACTTCGACATCTGCCAAATCAACAAGGTTTCCTGTCACCTTGCCATAACTTTTGTCTTTTGGTATGAACTCAAAGTAGCACATATTGGGCATGATGGTGTACGACACCTCCTCAGGCTTACACATGGGCTTTAGATTAAGTCCAAAATAACATTCTGATGAAGCATACGTGGTGCATACCATGGGCAGCCCACCACTGTAGTACTCGAGGGTTGGTATGTATTGGGCCATGGCACCTGTGACTATGACGCTAAGATACTTCGTATGTGGCCATATACGGGTTATAATTCCAGCCCAGTTCTCCACCGAGCATTCATCAGAAATAAATTTTGCTAGGTCAGGATTTGGAATCAGTATATCTTTAACCGACTCTCGGACTAAAGCATCAGTTATTTTATTGTTTAAGGTTCCAGTCTCGATGTCACCAGCCAAGTCACACCAATGAATTTGAAGGAACCGAATTGCACGAAGGAGACCGGAGGCAAACACTGCACCAATTCGAAGAACCTCATTACGGTAAATCAAGCCACAAAGCATCTGAACATACATTGATTGAAAAGAATCCGTGCATAGGATGGCAGCTGTCGGGCTGGTAATCACGTTATAAGGGTCAAAAGGACGATGTTTGAAATGGTTGCTCTTGTAGATGCTTGTCAGGATTGGTCGGGCAACTAGGCCACCCGGTGTCGTGGTCTCTGATTTGGTGAAGTAGAAGTAGAGTCCTTTGCCTTTGTCTAGATCGGGAACATACCTATTGTTTGCATAATAAAAATTATCCAATATTTAGGATTTTTTTTTAAAAAAAAAAAAATCTATTGGGTTGCTGTAGTTGAGAACTTGGGATAGCCATGGCTTGTATATATCATGCATATCTCCTATCTAGATAATATATACAGAAATGAACGGTTTGTTTGATAATTTGATGTTGGATTTAACGATTTTAAGTCAGGTAGCTACATTCTTTTTTACTCAAAACTTCCTGCACGAGAAAATTTTGAACCTTAAAAATCAGTCTATTTTTATTTGTTCGCGAAAAGAAATTCACATGCCTCAGTGGTGCTGGCTATGTTCGAATTAGTTAGTTTTATAGAAAAAAAAAGTGAATGACAGATCAATCTTATGCAAATTATAGGCGGATCAAACAAGATTGATCCTGTTGACAAGCTAGTATGTCATTATTCGAAATGAATGACATAGATTTTAGTGCATATAGAAAATGACAAAAAATTTCCTAAAATTATTATTATATTTAATGATAATTTTATTATTATTATTAACAGTATAATTAATAATTTTTATAATTAATCTATAGTAATAATCATCAAAGAATACTTCATTGTTGAGGATATTTTCTACAGTAATTTGACAACGTCAGCCTTACATCATCCTAAGTTTTTTTTTTCCTAAAATTTTTGTAACCATCTTGCATGTTATTTTTTGTAATGAATATATTACAAGATTCCCTTTCAGGCATGCAACACAAAAGTATATGTAGAATTCACAACAACAAACAAGACAAAAAGGTTGGCATGTGCATTTAATCTGGATCGATTGTGATGTTATCCTATGTTATCTCTTGTAGTGAGGTCTGCACAACTAGCTTTCTTAGTTCGCAATACTATAGCTATACATAAAGAGATACATAAAGACAAATCAAATAGAGGAATAGCAGCGCATGTGCTGTACATAGAGACATGCATAAAGACAAATCAATTAGCGCATGTTAATGGATAGTTGTTTCTAAATAAATACAATATAAAACAATATAGCTATTTTTAATCTTATCAGCAATTTGTGAAATATAGAATACGTGATAATTTTAAAATTATTTGAAAATATTTATTAATTCAATTGGCTATAACATTTTATATCGTTGATCACAAAAATATGAAATACCCAGTAATTTTATAATTGGTCAAAAAATCTGATGACTTAATTCAATTATTTCAGAAATAATATTTTGGGTTTAATTGTTTTCGAATCTATTCAAAATTAGTTGATGTATAGAATTTTATATGCATGATAACAAACTATAAAAAAAAAACTAATGATAAAAAGTTTTTAATTTTATACTATCTCAATATTTTACATAATTTGTTTTCCTACAAATTTTCAATGCGATTTTAAAATGATATTTACTAATAATTGAATTTCAACTCTTTTAAAATATGTGATTTATCAATGAAGATTAATAACATTTGATGGAATAGTTTTATCGGATTAATGGTCAAACATGTTTCTAACAATTTAAATGGAAATTGACTCATTCTAAAAATGCAATTATGTAAGTATTGTACCTATCATTAACTAATTCCATGTCAGAATGGTGATTGTTGCCTCTAGCCGTAGAAAACTAATCATGAGACTATTATGGTACCTTCTAATTTAGTGTTAGTTCCATTAAAAAAAATCACGATATACTTATCTTTTCTATTTTTCACTTTTTATATTTTTATTTTAAAAATATGGAAAATAAAATTTAATCGCTTCACGCGTAACCATAGCTAGTTATAATTAATTTTAAAGGTATTATTTTTCATTTTTTCTGTTACTAAAATTGTCATTATCATTATCATTATTTTTATAATAATAACTTGTATTCCATTTATATTCCTATCCCTATTATTATTCTCAGTTTTATTCCTAATCCTAGTCCTAATCCAAATCTATTCCTATTTCTATTATTACTAGATATGGCATTTGCAACTTCACTGCGTTATGTAAAATATAAAAATTTCTAATGTAAGATATAAAAAGTCTATCGTAAAAAGCTTGTTAAAATTTATAGACAAAAATTTGTAAGTTTAAAATTAAAAGTCGCTATATAAACTTGGCATAAATTTTCTGCCAAAAAAAATCTTGCTAATATTAATAAAAAAAAACTTATCTAAATTTATAGACAAAAAATTTTAAGTTCAAAATTAGTAATTTCTTCCATAAAAAGTCGCTATATAAACTTGACATAAATTTTCTGCCCAAAAAAATCTTGCTAATATTTAATGATTGATACGACTATTATTAATTTATTTTAAACAAGCTTTAAAAAAATAAAAAATATATAAAAAAAACTTATTTGTGACCGCTTTTCAAAAAACGACCACACTTTTTAATTAATACTTAAGATTACTATTATCATCATCATCAGTTCATCACCACCACCTGATTTTACTTTACTAAATTGCTATTGTCGTCATTATTATTTTATGTTATATTATCTTAATAGTTCCTTATTATTAAAATCATTACAATATTAGAGAGAATATGTTTAAACATAATTTAGTTAAAAAGAAAAAATAAACAATATTATTTTTAATCAATTTTAACCATATACTCTCTTAAAAAACACCATCCAATCAAACATAAACATTCACAATATGAAATATGTTCTATTCTGTATTCTCACTCTTCTTCGGTCTCGACTCTGCACTCTTCACTTTTCTCTATTTTTGTTCTCATACTAGGTCTGCCTAAGAGGGAAACTAATAAGATAATAATTAATCATAAATTCATGAAAACAAATTCTACTTAATTAGTAGGCAATAAATGGAATCAATTGTAATTGAGTAGTTGAGTCTGTTGGAGTTATGTTCTAAAAGTCAATATTTAATGACTTAATTTTTTAGTTTATGTTATTGATGATATTTGATCATTTATTCATAGAATTTATTATTGACAGATCATTCAGATTGAGGATCTGAATTGTAGATCTCTGTGGATCATTCATTAGAATGACAATAATAAATATAAATTGTCCATAATCTTGATAATTAACAAGGAACATTAATTGTCATAAAAAAATTAGTATGCAAGTTAAGTGATGATTAAGTTCTACAAATCATAGGTAAGGAGTTACCAACTTAATTGCACATGTGTATGTTATGGAACATAGTACAGGACTTGACCCAATGAAATAAACATATGGATTGTGTTAAGTGTCATTGTCTATTTCATATGAGTTTGATTCTAAGTTTGAGATGTTCAACTTTTCCACATGAGGATAGGTTCTATAAATATCGTCTAACGTTGATTCCTGATAAAGGCTGCTATACGGACTTTATTTATGCTCTCTTGAATTGTGCGGAGAAAAATTGTTCATCAAGAAAATCGTATGTTCCTCATTAGTATATCTAGTGAGTGATGATATCTATTTGGGCCCCTTGATGGAGTTGGATCGTATGCATGCAAACTAGATGATTAACTCTAGATCAAAAAATATATAATCTGCAAGACTGACACACTCATATCTTGAATTATACAATGATATCATATGACATAAGAATCAAACAAGTAAATACTTTTATTTCCTATGCAGGATTGAGATATTGTAGCAGTACATTATTTATGCGAATTGGGAATCATAACGTATTGCTAGATACCGCTTATGATTATTGAAAATAAATAGTGATTTATTTTTCATGGCCAACATAGCATAAATCCTCAAAGGGTCACACAAATAGGACTTTGACCACACAATGCATTATCTATTTATTCTCAATAGTGGGTATTGCGGAAATATGATAAGTTGATTAATTAATTATATACCGTTATAAACTGTTATAATTAATTAAGTCAAAGGGATCATATAGAAATAAATTAATGCATTATCTAATCCCAAAATAATTATTAATGAGTTAATAATTAATTTTAGATCAACACATTTTAATATATATAGTTATATTGATTAATTGGGCCGTTATTTGATAGAAAAATGTATATGCAAATTATAGAGCAAACTAATGGGACTTTAATTAGGTGAATTAAAGATCCAAATGAGTGTGAAAAATGGTCCAACAAGGGCCCAATTCGTGGTTGCCCCTAGGGTGGCAAGAGGTGTAATTTTGGGAAAGTTTTTTCTAGGGTTTGAGCTCTATAAAAGGACCTCTTTGGAGGCTCCAAGAGCTAGCTTTCTCTCTCCTCTCTCTCTTCTCTTTGTGGCTGCCACAAACCACCTCTTTTCTCCCTTTTTTTTGCTCATCTGTTGAGCTCTCTTCTCCACTTAAATAAAAGATTTAATTGCCAGAAGAGAGAAAGCTAATGAGATTAGGCTTGTTCTTGGGTGTACTAGCATATACCTTGAGAACGTGGTTAATCTCCTTGGTGAACTTGAGGCCGGCGGCACAACTATGGTGGTGATGGTGGAGGAGGCCCGCCACCAACTTCTAGTGAATTAGATTTCCTCAGAAATACGATTTTGTGAGAGGTAAAATGAATTTCCTACACTTTCTCATGAAATTGTGTGTGAATGGTCTTAAGCCTAGCTAAATTCTATGTGCTTAATTAAGTATTTTGCGCTAATTGTTGGTTCTAAAATGAAAATTGGGCACTTCCTAACAGAGTCACGTTATAATTATTGCTTTACATCTTCGGACATGTTTAAGTTGAATTCTTTCTTAATCATGCAAACTTCCATTGACTAGTTTTAAAAGAGAATTAAGAATGTTACTTTTACATAACTTTATTTCCGGTAGTCTGAACTATTTACTCTTTGATGGAAGTCGCAACTTGCAAGCAATGAAGTGTCTTCAATATTAAAAATGGAAATGAACAGCTCTAGCCTATTCCGAAATCAGAACAAGTGTAATTTAATTTTCTTTATTACGTAAATATTTAGAAGCAATAATGCTTACAAGTTCATGAGAGGCGTATGTAGGCTGCCAAATATCTGCATTCTATCCCAGTCAGCTTCAATGGTAGGTATTAGCTTCCTCTCTCCACCCGATGTCCCAGAACTTGTTTAAGTACCAAGAAATAAAAAAAAAGACAGACAATTAATTTCTTTATGATGCATAAACTTTAGAAAACTTTTATAGTTTTATTCCAATCCAAAATGTTTTTTTTTTTTAAGTTAGTCGGCGAGAGTTACCAGCCAACAAAAATTTTATTAAAAAAAATAAAAAAGCTATATTACATTCTATTTTACAATTGAGCAAACAAAATAAAATTTCAGAAAAGATGTCTAAACTATATATGAATTCCAATCCAAAAGTTAGAGGGCATTGTAATTCACTAATTATATATGATAGAAGCAATCAATGAATGCGCACCTAGTGAAGAACTCAGATATAGGGTCTGCGGTTAGAATCGGCGATTTATCCCCCTCGGCTATCCTTTTTATATCAGGCTTCAAATCATCGTAATCTACAATAGGAATTCGTGCTTTGAAAGACTCCCTGTCTGTAGCCCCGGCCATGTTATACCTATTATGAACATTATCAAATTAGAACAAAAGTTTAATTAAGTAGCAGTAACTCAGAAAAGCGAAACAATCATAGAAGATGTTTAAAATCAATATTTTAATGTTAACAGCATGGTTCTGAACTCGGACTCAGAGTCAGACCGTTGGTTATATGAGTAAAATCGCATGACTCGACAAAATCAGGTGCAGACTCGGATTGGTAATTCAGATATTTTTACAAAAAAATATGTTTAATGTCCCAAAAATCAGAAAAAAAAATATGAACAAAAAACGAAACAATTATTTATTAAAAAATGAGTTAATAACTCAAATATTTGAAGAGAAAAAATCAGCTATAATATAACTTTAATTTTTATAAATAAATTTTAAATAAAATAAATTGAGTTTTAATGATTTAATGACATATATTTTTAAACAAATTTACTTTCATTATAACACCTTAATATATCAGTTAGAATTGTAGAGAACAAATTATCATTTTTTTCCTATGTTTTTTGGATAGATTTTTGGATTGAGAATCACTTTGTTTCAAAATTATTTCAACTGTGATTAATCTGGACCGTCTGATCAATTTTAAATGAAAAAATAATATGATACTGTGATTAATCTGGACCGTCTGATTAAGAATCACTTTGTTTACTTTAAGCATTAATTTTTTAATCCTGCTAATTAAGAATCATCATCAGACGTGATTATAGGAAGATGTGTTGAAATATATCAAGTTATCAACTTTTCATGTACAAAGATAAAGTGACCCAAGTTGCTAACTCATTTTTAATTTTGTAGGAGAGCCCCTTCGCATTTTTGAGGAGATGTCTTTGGTGGATGAGAGGAGGCGGAGGAGAGAAATCCAAGAAGAAAGTAGGAGGAGGAATCTCAGCAGCGAAGGTGCTGGAAATAGAGAAGAGGAGTTGGTGAGCTTCATGACGATCTCTGGAGGACGAGAGAGACGAAAAAAAAAAAAAAAGATGAAGGGACAACATTTTTTTATTTTCCTCACCGTATCAATATTCAATAGGCTAGGAGCTGGGCCCATGTTATACTGGAGTCATTGTTCTGAAACTCAGATTCGGACTCGGACTCGGAGTGTTGAATTAAGGAGTCGAATCGGATGACTCGCAAAATCTCGGGTGACTCGGATCAGAAACTCGGATTTTCATAAATAATTATTTTTAATCTCTTAAAAATCAGAAAAAATATGAAAAAATTGAGGAAAAATACTTATTAAAAAATAATTAATAAAGTGAATATCAACTATAATATAAAATTATATAATATTAATATTATTGGAAATAAAAAATTTCAACAATAGAGTTGATATTTAATCATTGATTAAAATATTTTAAGAATTAGTTTTTTGATGATTATACTTTCATTAAAATATATCAAAATATCAGTTAGAATCGTAGAGAATAAAATTATTGTTTTTCTATGTTCTTGGATCGATTTTTGGATCAATAATCATTTTGTTTTAAAATTATTTCAGTTATAAGTAATCTGGACCGTTTGATGATATTTTAAAAAAAATTAAAAAAATACGAAAATGGAACTGTCCATTTCCGTCCCTTCCCATTCTTCTCTTTTCTTGTCCCAAATCAACTCCCTCCTCTTCTTCCGATAGGCTAAATCTCCTCACATGAGCGGCCATGGTGCTTTTTCCGGCCACCTGTCGCGATTTCTCCACTTTAGAAACCTTTCACAGTGTCCCCGGTACCCATCATCGCTCCCATGGATGAAGACCACCATTAATGGCGACCTCAACCCAAATCCGCTCCAACTCGCCATTAATCGGATCGTTGGCCGCCGAGTCCGAGTCAACTCGGGCCGATTCTGAGACAACTCGGCGAGAATAAAATTATTGTTTTTTCTATGTTCTTGGATCGATTTTTAGATCAATAATCATTTTGTTTTAAAATTATTTTTTTATGAGTTTTCAATATATTTTGAATTAGTTTGTTAATATAGATTCATCATTCTAAAAACTTCTTAAATTGTGCAACTTTTTTGTGTTGCAATTGGACAAATATATTCAAACATTATTTATTTTAAGATATTTGATTTTTTATGTAAATTTTTTTTAAAATGTTATAATCTATATAAATGTTATTATAGTTTATTGTTAATAACTCATGAACATATTTATAAAATGTTTTGACTGATGTCCACAACTATTTTTGTTTGAATGGCTTATTTTCTTGTAATATCTAATAACATGTTTAATAATATATAAAAATCATATATAACTTATTAAGAGTATCTATAAAATTTAATCTAAAAATAAATTGGGACAACTTGCAAACAACTAACAAAAGTAAAAAATAACCAAAAAAATGATATGATATTACTTATCTATATCCTCACTTTAAAAGTCTATATGATATTTATTCCAACAATGTTGGGACTCAATTAAGGATATGAGAGACCATATAAACAAATATACTAAAGTAAAAAAAAAAAAAAGGGCAGCGTTTGGTCCATGCACATTGGTCGCGGCTATGGGACCCTTTCAGTAGCACAGGGGACTAATCTCTTGATTTTTTTTTTTTTCCTTGTAGTGAATCAGTAACTTTCATGTTGCATGTTGAAAGATGTGATAATACACCCGTCACAAAAAAAATATTTGAAATGGACACAAAAAAGTCTCTAATAGCACTGTAGAAATTGCTCCCAACGTTGGAGTATTATTTGATGATTGATGATTTGATGATTTGATGATTTGATGATATAGATATAGATAAGAGATATAGATTAATACCGTTTAAGGTACTCTGTCTCAGCATTCTTGTTGAGAATCTCACTCAAGACCTTCGCCTGAATCTGATCGGTATTCTTTGTCATTTCCTCAATGAACTGCAGCTTTTCCTTGTGATTGTTACTCGCAGCCATTTTTGAGCCCTAATTCTCAATCAGATGAAAACGAGAGAGAGAGAGAGATTATGATTGGGTTTGGTTAGATATGAAAACATAGAGATGAATGAGAGAGGTGAGCATAGCGGTGGGATATATAGTACCAGCTGAATTTTTGTCGGCCTTCGTTACTTGGTATCCTAATAATTTTAATCAGCATGTGATCCACGTTAATTAAGGATTTTTTAACAACCACATCAGATGTGGTACCTGACCAAAGGATAAAACTCAAAGCTAGTTATGCAAGTATAAAGTACTGGCTAAATTGCCCTCTAGCTACTGAAAATAGTTCTTCTATTTGGCTCCTCCAAAATTCTCAGACCAAAGCGGCTAAATGAGAAGTGGTGGGTCTACATCCACTTCAAAAAGAAAAAGAAAAAAAAAATCGGAATATATACCCCTATCTTTTTCGGAAAGACTAAAATCACGTTTGCCAGATTGAGAATCCCTCTTAATCTATACAACAAAGCCCCTAAGTTTGAGATTGTTGAAAATCCTCTAAGATTTTTGCATGTATGATCTTATTACTAAATCTTGCTGTCAACACAAACTAGTAAATCGGTAAATCCATTCTAACCAGTGAGTAACCCTTAATCACTAATATATCCCTTGTAGAATTTTATTATGTAGAGAAACAAAAAAAAATGATTTTAAAAGGGACCGGGTTGAGTAAGGTTCTAGTGCTACTACCTTTGAATGTTACAAGTTGCCACAACTTCGTATTTAACCAATATTAAAAATTTTAAACTTTAAATGTTCAGTCCAAACTATTGATCTTATTTAATTTAATGAGTGATGTGTTTTCATTCAAGTTTTATAGAGTCGATTTGACACTCGATTAGGTTATCAAACGATAAACATATTAGAATTAATATGTGATAGTTAACTAGATTCGTTCATTTATTGACCACTTGATTGAGTATCAAATGGACTCCAAATTTTATAAAAATTATATAGAAACACATCACTCATTAAATTGAACAAGATCAACCGTTTGATTTAGTGTTTGAATTTTAAAAGTTTTAAATATTGATAAAATTCGAAGTTGTGTGGTAACTTGTGGCACCGAAAAATGGAGCCACTGGAACTTGCTTCTTTTACAAATAGAAAAAGTTGAATAAGATTTACATTTTCCTTAGTTGCTAAGGGGGAGGCACCAAAAAAAAAAAAAAAAACAAAAAAACAAAACAGATTCGATTATATTATTATATTACATATATATATATACTTCTATAATACACAATCATATCCCTTGTTTCAACTCATTAGAGGGGATGAACATCTTAAATTTTAAATGACTGATTTAACCAATTCAATACTATCTCCATATTACAATATCTCACTACTTATCACTTATGAAAGTAGAAAGCATCATAAAAAGGTCATAACAATTGGACATAAGGGGTGTAAATAATCCATATCCATTGATTTGTGTAATTTGATCTAATCTGTTATTTACATTTTGATTTCAAATAAAAGGTCATACTCTTTATTGAAAAATAGTCAAGTTGCTACTAAATTGGCTCTTTATTTAAAAATGGAAAGATTAAATCAGTGATTGTACAATGTCTTTATTGTCTAACATGCACAATCCATATAAAACAAAAATAATACCAATTACTTAATTTTCTTATTAGCCCACAGATAGGGGCATGTTTTATTAGTAATATACTAGCAGCAGTGCCCGCTCAATGTGCGGGCGAAATTTATTTGATAATATTACTTGATAGCTAACAAGTCTGCGATTTCTTGCATTTTATATTCCTAATATTTACAAAAAAAAAAACTATTTTTTTTTTGTTGAAACATATTTTACTACTTGTATAGCTACAAACATTAGTTAATCGCAACAAAAATGTTTATTAATTTTCATGGATACACGGAAACATAGACGTTAATCGCAACAAAAATGTTTATTAATTTTCATGGATACACGGAAACATAGACATAATTACATGCTAGAATGAAATCAAAGTCCCAATAATACAGCTCGATACAATCTGTAGCTATACAAGTAGTAATATACGTTTTTTTTATTATACTAATATTTTCTTTTTTTGTTATTTTTTCAATTTTCAGTGATTTTGATTACTTTAACTTAGATCCAACTTGTTTGGTATTAGAACTTGAGAAATGCTAGTGTCCAATATATGGAATGGTCGCACATTTCAAATTTCAAACGACTGATCCGAAGAGTTTAATATGTTCTCATATTGGAAACTTGCAAAAACCTTTTTTACATTTTTTTTGATATTATAGAAAAGTTATGATAAAAAAAATTATGGATAGTCTAATAACAACGATTTTGTAAAAACAAAAAATATGGTAAAAGTTTTTTTAATGTAAAAGTTGATTTCTTATAAGTTTTCAATATGGATAACATATTGAACTGTTCGGATTGGTCGTTTGAAATTTATAACGTCAAAATGTTGGACGGACTCTATCCATCCCATATATTGGACTCTAATATTTCTCTTAAAACTTTGTTGTTGTTGTTGTAATTTTTCTTGATTTATTATCATAATTTATATAGATCCTTATCAAATCTCTATAGAAATTTATATAGATCCTTAGAAAAATTAATTATAATTTTCATGAGATACTTTTTTTTTTTTTTGAAATATTTCATGAGATACCTTAAGACATATTAGTAAAGAATCGTGCTTAATTAATGATACAAATGAATACATTGAGAGTAAGAGTAAGACACATCGGCCTGTGCACGGTTTATCTCCTATTCTTCTTTCTTCATATCACTTGATGGTACAAAGGTGTTTGGACTGGCATCCTCGGCAGTCTTTTTAAAGGACCGCTTAGCAGCCGAAAGCCTTTTTTTTAATATTAAAAATTTTAAAATTCAAATACCGAATTCAAACCGTTGAACTTGTTCAATTTTACGGGCGATGCGTTTTCATATAAGTTTTATAAAATTTGGAGTTAATTTGGTACTTGATTAAGTGGTCAACAAATGAACGAACCTGGTTTGATTAATTCTAGTACGTTCATAATTTAAGCACTTAATTACGTATCAAATCGACTCCAAATTTTATAAAACTTATATGAAAACGCATCGCTCGTAAAATTGAACAAATTCAACGGTTTGAATTCGGTATTTAAATTTTAAAATTTTTAATATTAAAAAAAAAAGATTTTCGGCTGCTCAGCAGTCCTTTAAAAGGACCGCCGAGGATGCCAGTCCCAAAGGTGTTAGCTGGTTCTCTATTGTAAATTCACATTTTAATTTGCTTTTGTCTTCAATATCTGTTCTACTTGAATTTTTATTATGTTTCACAACAATTTTATATTTGGAACAAAAATTACAAAATAATAAGAAAATATATACACAAGATTGTGATACCAAATTCTGAGTCAAACTCAATATAGATACGGTTGGAGCGAATGAAAAGTTGAATCGCTGTCGATGGAGATTGGAGGGTAGGGCAGGAAATTTCCATCTTTGATCAAGGGAATATTGTAGGATTTGAGGCTTTGAGCGCCTCACGAAATAAGTAAAATGTTCATTTTTTGTGAGGTGCGCTGTAAAATGAGTGGAGCGCAGGAAAAGATAGAGCACAAAGAAAAAGGTTGTGTTATAACGGAGAATCGAACCGCTCACGCGAAGCGTAGCATTTTGCTTAAGAACAATTCCAGCACCTCACCAGTTTCAGATAAATTGCTAGCTTTTTATCTGATATCTAGATCTGGACCATAGATCAAATTAAATTAACAAAATCAATGACTCATATTTGATGGTAGGGATTGAATACAACCTTTATCTGGTTTTTCTTACAAGGTTTGTTAAGTGCATTTATAAGTAGTAGAGATATTTTCCGTTTTTTATATTTTTAATTATTTTTATATTCTTTAAAAATGAATTGATCTAAAATCTAAAATTATGGACCACTATTACCAAAAGTTTTCTAAAAATTTGAAAAATAGTAATAATAATAAAACTTAGACTCCTACTTAAATTTCAAAATAAAAATCATATTAAATAGTTTTGAATCGATCACTTGAAACAAAAAGAGTATATATTCTTTCTCAGAATCAAAATTTGTAATTTGTAACTTTTTTACTTTTTCATTTCAAATTATGGGACTTGATTTAAATTTTATTTTTAAAAAAAAAAATCGTAAACGGACTCATTGCTCTCGTGTTTACCCAAATTTTTGGTGTAGGAATGGAATTTGAGATATTTATGACACCAGCGGTATTCAATACGGGGAAAAAAACGATAATGGTATTTCATATTTAACACTGATTATCAATTATTTTCTTGGTACACCATTGTGCAATCTACCGAGAGCAATTTGGCCGGTACATATACAGCTAAGTCTTCTGGCACGGCATCTTTCGGGAAAAAGGGTGGGGTGGCGCAACCCCCGCGCTTCTCAGTCGGTGGTATCGTGTTAGGTTGCCGGCTGTCATTAAATCCAGGGGCCTTTTCATTGGAAAAGTTAGAAAAGGAATAGGCTTTGAAAACATAAATACTTCAAAATGAGCCAGGTATGCGCCACGTGAAATGTTTGTTCTACAAATTATTAAATTTTACCCTAATGGAGAATAGTATTTGGAACCAAATCCAGACTGGATTGATATCCTTAATAATTATCCTTATCTTTATTTTTCTAATGGTTTTATGATTGTCTATTGTTATTGTCTCTGTCCGACGCAGTGTTTTTTAATACAAGTAGCGCGATACATAAAAAAAATAAAATTAGAAAATATATCGCCACTCAAAAAATATAATTCAGTTGTCCAATAAATTTTGATGTATTTAAAACCTATCCCTAATTGAAAATCATATTCACTAAATGTAACAGGTTATGTGTTTTAATAAAAATGATAAAAAAAAATTAAAAAGAGAGTAGAGGCTGGAGAGATGTAATTCAGTTATTTATTTTTGTATATACTTTGAAAATAAAATCAGAAAGTAGTAAAAAGTTTGAGATCTACAAGCAGTATGATCTAAAATCATTAAATCAGCAAAGTCTGCTCTAATGCTCTTATATAGAAAAAAGATGCCTATTTGCGTTATTCTATAAGGCCATTTATAATTAATTCTCCCTCTCTCAAAAAACCAAAAAGAAATTAAAAAATAAACAGGAAGGAAAATAACGTTGACTCTTTTCACTGAAATCTTATTTGGACAAACTGGTAGATAATATGAATCCATTCAATTTGTTCTCGAAAATAAATGGACAAAGTGGCATATGAATCCATTTTACCGAAAAAATTATAACTAACTTTAATTAAATACGAAATTATAAAATAATCCGATTTTAATTAAAAATTTAAAAATGACTTCGCAGTTTCGGTATCTGAGATTCCGAAACAATTTCAGCTTAGTTTCGGAATCTCAAATTCCGAAATTAGCTAGTTTCGGAATCTCAGATTCCGAAACTAGCTAGTTTCGGAATTTGAGATTCCGAAATTAACAATCTCAAATTTTAACGATTTAAAAACTTTTTATTTTGTCCTATTATGCTTTGTTTCGGATTTTCAGAATCCGAAACTAGCATCCAATTTTTTTTTTAATTAAAGAATGATGTGACATAGTCAAAAGGTTGCCGCTGTGTATACTCCAATTTTTTAATTAAAAACCTGAATTGTATGTATGGTTCATCGAAACATGTGAAGCTGCTCAATATTAACTACTATCTATAATTTCAAATGCCTCCTCTGTTTAAATGGAGTGGTCCCTACAGAATGTAGCAACTAAAAAAGTATGAAGAAATTAAAACTACAAGTCAAAATTCTAACTGCCATACAAAGAATAAAAGGGAGCATGGATAACCCCCTAAAAAATAATTTTACATGTAATTAAAATTACCTTCTCCGGCTAAAATTAACAAAACCTGAACTAAATAAATCAAGCAGACCCACTGCGAGCAAAAAAAAAAAAGTGATACAAAAAATAAAAACGAAGGAATGTGGACTGATGGAATATGTACGAAAATTAAAGTTGGGATCACTCGTGCCAACATAAAAGCATTACGATACATCTGCGTATGATATAGAGTTTACTCCTTTGCTCTTTCAGAGTGTTGTTCAGACATCCTCCTCTTTGTTTGTCTTCACTCACTCTTTCCTTGCTCTCCATATATACACACCTCAAAACTCAAAAGTTAGTGCATAGAAATGGAAAATAACTTTTGCGTTTAGAGGGACATCTGATAACAATGCAATAGTAATACCAAAGACGAAATTTTTATTCTCGTCTAATTATAAGTTTCAAAGCAGAAAGACAAATCATAAAAAAAATGTAAAAAATAAAAGGAAGCCAATGTTAGAAATGAAAAAGTCAATGCGCTAGATCTATATATGGGTTTGTTCATGCATGTCAACTAAATTAGTACTGTAAAAGAGATTTTAACCCAACTTAGAGAGAACTTTTTGAATCCAAGACAATTCCATTGAAAGAAGTGCATTATTTAACGATTATGTACTGCATCAGGGTCATGATTTCGATATTCACACAACAATATATTGAAACAGTAAAACTTTTTTAAAAAAAATGTACTTCATGACTAGCATGTACGTAATAATAAAGCTTAGTTTCAAGATCAGTAACATGCATGCATTTCTTTTTTAGTTTTGACCTTACTCAATCAGTTGTATAAAAAAAAATTTCTTGATAATTAACATACATTGCGAGTCAATCGGTATCAAGCGCTGGAAATGCAAGTAGAAGCAAGGATATAAAAATTAAGTTTTCTTATTAATTTTTATTAAGTTTTAAACCCATTATCTATAACAGGTGCGGCGTTAATCTTATTGATTTTTTTTCTCCCTTTTTACTTTTCTTTTTTTTTTAGATTACAATAAGCGAGTATATTCAAATTAAAAGACAATAAGGGCGGAGGGAATCAAATCTTACTTGTGATTGGTTATACAGAGTCCTTCAAATAGCTAGCAGCTGATAGAAGATCATATTAAATAGAGCCAACTAAGATTTTCTAGGTCAATTATTCAAATAAATAAGTAAAGATTCTCTTGGTCAAAAACCAACAAATAAATAAGGAAGTAACTTCCACAATTTCTCAAGAGGAACGTGTTCAAACCTTGTAAAAAGGAGTGTTGTTCATACTTTTTTAGTTGCTACATTCTGTAGGGACCACTCCATTTAAACAGAGGAGGCATTTGAAATTATAGATAGTAGTTAATATTGAGCAGCTTCACATGTTTCGATAATTCAGGTTTTTAATTAAAAAATTGGAGTATACACAGCGACAACCTTTTGACTATGTCACATCATTCTTTAATTAAAAAAAAAATTGGATGCTAGTTTCGGATTCTGAAAATCCGAAACAAAGCATAATAGGACAAAATAAAAGTTTTTAAATCGTTAAAATTTGAGATTGTTAGTTTCGGAATCTCAGCTAGTTTCGGAATCTGAGATTCCGAAACTAGCTAGTTTCGGAATTTGAGATTCCGAAACTAAGCTGAAATTGTTTCGGAATCACAGATTCCGAAACTGCGAAGTCATTTTTAAATTTTTGATTAAAATCGGATTATTTTATAATTTCGTAATTAATTAAAGTTAGTTATAATTTTTTCGGTCCATTTTATTCGTGTCAGAAAACGAAGGCCTTGAACAATATTTCTGGTCCGTCTCTCAGACAAGCCCATGAATATGTGGGCCTCCAAAGACTCGAAATAATGACAAGACTCTCTTTTCTTCTTGCGCTGCGAGGAATTCAGGTTATACCAGCCTTCAATAGGACAATAGGATCTCGTTCCTTCAATACCTGGCGCAAGTTCAGATTGAAACTTTTGCTCTCCTCTTGACCCCGCCGCAGTCTTTTTAAATTTTGCTCCCTTTTCTCATTTCACCGGAAGTCTTCTTCCTTCAACACTGCCCCCCCCACTCCTTCCTTTCTAATTTTCTCTCTCTCTCTGAAGTGTGCGAATCGAGACTGATCTTGCGTCGGGGCGCTGCTATAGTTTTAGTGGTAGGCCCGAAGGAGGAGGCTAATAAGAGGTAGGTGCAACTGTACTTTACACTGTTGTATCTGTTTTCTTCCTATGTACTTGATCGCTGTATGGTTTGATTTGTTACCGAAGTTGATAGTGACCTTGACTAGTTGCTGCTATTGAACTTACTAGAGAAATTAGTATCTGATTTTATGCATCATTATTTGATGCCAATGATTTCCCAAGTGTTCATTATCCACTATCTGTTCCACATCGAGTGTTAATTTCTGTCCCGTTAAAGTTTAAAAATTAAATAATTGAAGTCATGTACCTGTTGATCTGAAACTATGCTAGACAAATTAAGGAACTTTCTGGCATTAGGATTTGCACCATATATACCTGATATATTATACCGTTTCTCATTATGCACAATTCATCACTCTTGTTGATTAAACTCTCATTGTGACTAAGCTTGATGTTAACTAAAAATTTAGAATTGTGGATCAAGGCATATTGCTTCTTGGCTGTCATTGTAGCTAGTCTTGTCCTTGCCACTCTTCCATTACTTGTAAATTACCATTGATAATGTTCTTGTGACGGTCTAATGCATACTCAAATTGCAGTAATGTTTGATGGAGTAGTGGATAGAATTATAGAAAACTAAATTTTATAACTTTCTTCTTTTTGAAATTTTTTTCGTATCTTTGTTGCTTCTTATGTTTTATGAAATTTAAGTGAAGTATGCTATTAGCTGTTGTTGAATCAATCCATGTTAGATAACTTAGTAGACACATAAGTTAATTGGTTCCTGTAACCTTGGCAATTCTTGTCTTGATAATTAAATACTTGTGAGATGCATGAAAATTTTTAATTGCACTTTCAATTTTTTTGGTACAATTAGGTTTTTGAAAAAAAAACAAATTCTGGTACAATTTGTGCCAGTCTTGTATATTATGTTTTCAAAGTCTGTAGTTGTAGTAAATAGTAAATCTTACTAGTTGAATAATGCGTGGCTGTTATCCATAATCTTGAGCAGCCCTTCTGCCTTTGTATTTCACGAAAGAAAAGAAGAAGAATTGATGCATGGCTGCATAAAGGTTCTAAATTGTTGCATATTATGTTGAATGATATTTTGCATGAGATATTATTGGACAACTGTGGTTGGGGTAGGTTCGTTAATATACTATATTGTGGCACGGGAGTTGTCTTCCTTGCAGTTTGTTTTGTGAGTACTTCACCTGTGGTTCCTAGAGTTACATGGGATCTATATGCACACTGTGTCCTAACTTGATATGTCGGATGTTGGTCATATTTGTAGGTTATACCTGTGAGTTATGTTAAATTGATAGAGTCATGAATTGAAAAATATGAAAAAACTTTTTATACATACAACAATGTTTCGACAGTTTAATTTATGCATTTTCCTTGTATCAACTAGAACTGAGTAAAGTGTATTGTCAATTTATTTCATGAAAGTTTTGTATTTATAAATTTGGTTTCTTTTTTCATTTTGTTAATTTTCATTTCCTTCAGGTGGCATTTATATATCAATGTGATAGAACTAAATACAGATTGACTGATTTTCTCTCTCTTACCTGTTTTCCATTTAGGTAGCTTGCAGGTATTGTGCAGAACTCTTGTGCTTTCGGTTTAGGTCAGAGGTATCAAGCAAGCTTTCTTTGAGTTTAGAGTTGAAGTAAATGAAATAATCGGTAAGGTGATTTTATCTTGTTATTTTCCTTTTTATTTCTTATATCTTTTTATTGCTTGTTATCGTACTTGGATTTGATATTTCAATGAAATAACCGGCATTTATAATGCTATTTTGATGCCTTTTTTGGTTTATACTCTTCTCACCACAAATGCAATTAATTTGTCTATGTTTGGACTCAGTTACCTTTCATGTTTCCATTGGTTTCTACTCTTCTTACTAAAATTGCAATTGATCTATTTGTCTTGGCACACAGTTACCTTTTTCTAGTACATTATCACTTTGATCTTTTGCACTTATGCATTCACTGAAATACTTCAGAGAAATATTCTGTACTTTATCTCACCGATTGATATTGATGCATGTGTATTTATTAACTCAATATTTCATGCTTTATTATGTTGTTGCTTGCATGGATTTAATTGAAATTTATTGGGTTTGTTGTATGATAGATAAAGCCATAAAGGGATGAAGTTGGTTAAGCCAGCAGTATTGTTTCAACAAGCCCTAAAAAGGGGTGCTATCAAACAAGGCAGGTTGCTTGGATTAGATGTGGGCAGTAAATATGTGGGCTTAGCCGTGTCTGACGATCACTGCAAAATAGCGAGCCCTTTTAGGTATGTAGGTTATTTAAGAAGATATATTTGCTACTGTACAATATTGTCTGCAAAATAGCAAGCCATTATTTTTTCGGACACGCTATTACTGGTACAGCTGTTGAACCGTCAACCGTGTGCTCCTTTAGATATGCACTGCTGGGTTATAATAATGGATCAGTTGGGATGAAAGGATTCTTTTGACTTAGTTTATGAATTATACAATGTGTCCCTTACACACTTACTATTTTCTTTGTTGTGATACAGTGTCTTGGAACGTACAAAGAAAAATATCGACATAATGGCCAAAGATTTCCAAATGCTGGTACACTGAATCTCTCTCCTTTCCTAGAGTAGTTAGCTCAACTATTCTTCCTTCTATTTTTTAACTTATTATCTAGTATATCAACATCAGTTTTGCAAGACATCTTTGATCTTACTGTGTTTCGTAGCAACTTAATTGTAGTCCATGGATGCTGCTTGTTTTTCTAGGTGGCAGAATTTTCGCTGGCAGGCTTCGTGGTTGGTTATCCCTTCAATATACAAGGCCAATCAAAAGTAGATGTGCGTTTGAAACTCTCTCTCTCTCTCTCTCTCTCTGTGACTCTGTACTTTTCATGTGGATGTGATGTGAGATTGTTGTATGGATAACATTTTGTGTTTTTGCTAAACAACAGACTGTGCAAGTGAAGCTTTTTATTGAAGACCTTCGCAAAACCTGTGTACTTGATGGTGTTAGCTATACATACTGGGACGAGAATTACACTTCAAGGGTATAAGGAGATAAAACAATTAAGTATCTCAATTGTTCCATTGAATTTTAGCATGAAGTCTTTGATGCTTTATTCTTCTTGTTGTTTTGTTCAAATTTAGTGTGTGGAAACCCTTTTGGAGCCATTGGATATCAATCCAGTGGATGCAAAAACTATAATGGATAAATTCGCTGCTGTTGGAATACTTCAGGTATTACAAATAGATCAGTACAGGAATCACACTCTTGTAGAAGGGTGCTAACACAATTTTCAAATTTTCAGGGATACCTGGATAACATGAACCGGAGCTTGGTTTTAGAAGATTTGGATCCTGAGGAGTAACCCCACAATACTTCACTTCATTTATTGCGACTTTATTATGTGTTTACTCATGGTTCTTATGTCATCAGTAATGTTTGTCATTGATGAAGTTTGTAAATTGTAGCAACTGAATAGCTATATAATAGAATGTATAACATTTAGATAAGGCCCGAGGCCTTTTATGAAATCCAAAAAAATTGAATCAGCCCAAGTAAATTGTGCAAACTGAATAGAGAGACTCAGTCACTCAGGATGCGTCTCCATTTGTATCGAAGAGAATTGAAAATTGCCATACGCTTCTTATCTTTGTTTCTTAAACGGACAGTTCAGAATCAACCACACTTATCTCTCATTAATTTAGACAGTTTGGTTGTTGGTACGAAAATAATATAATTTTCTTTTTCTAGCGAAAACTTATATTGGACAACATATTTTTTTTGTCCTCTGGTTTTTTCGGTTTAACAATTGGAATATCCGTGAAAAGTTAAAGAGTTTAACATTATTATCCAAAGAATATAAATGTAAGAAGTATGGTAGCTAGCGACATAGACGCAGATCTTACATTAGGCCTATGGATTTGTCTTCTTGTGAAAAAAAATGAAGTTCCACATCAAAACGTATCCACTTGGAAATCAAAATTGGTGTGTTGGTCAAGGTTCTTAACTTCAAAACCTAATTACCATCCAAATGTGTGTAATATTATATCCAAGTGGCGCCGTTATATGGATAGCGCTCCCCAACGCCTAGGCAATGACTGAACTATGTTTCCCCTTATTGTTATTTTAATCTACATAAACATTTTTTTAATGTCGCTAACTAATACTGGTATTTTTTTTTCTGTTGGTCTATCGTCGTCTTTATATTTTTTATTTCTATTTCGCTTTAGGTTTGTTCCAACATGCTTACAATTATAATATAACCTAAAAAAGGGACCTTCCGTTAATATGTATGAAGGAGAAAATGCATGTGGGATTTGTATGTATTGACAGAAACTTCAACCCAAAAAGATTTGAAATGAACTATTTGGTCAGCTATATCGACTTTCTTACTTATATTTATCTATTCAACACCTTAAATTTGCCAGTATAATAATTTTATGTCCTTGTCGGCCTTATCTTTATGCCGTGTTTTTCTAAAAAAGAAGAAACAAAAATTCTGACCATTATCCGCCTGCAGTAGCATTACATCAGGCTTATGCAGGCTAGAGTATTTTATAATTAAAGCAATAACAGGAGATTCTTCGCTTATTTATCTATTCCTGTACCACAAAGTTTGACTCTTATTTAAACAAGGCATTGTTTAATTGTATTTTTCAATTTTCTATTACCAATCAAGTACGATTCGTTGGTTGATTTAAATCTATGTAATCATCTTGTCCTCCTAGTAATGGTATGTAAAGGGCAATCGCTAGAAGGGGAATTAAAAAAAATTCAAAATTGACTTTCAACATATTACTCGGAAATAGTGAAAATGTTGACAACAATCAGCATTTCAATAATTTTAACTACTACATATCTAAACATCACATCAGAAGAAGCATATGTAACTGAAAGGATTTTAAAACAAACAACTTTAGCTCCTGACATATTTATTATTTGTTTACTGGGTCCCGCAGGTCGTTGACGAATTATGGGCCCAATTGCACTTCTACTGCATGTCCTTTCTTTGTGGGCTCCACTGGGGCTTGCCCTGGCTGAAATGGGTCGAGACGACCCGTGAGTCTAGTAGTTCAATGATCGGCGGGAAGCCAACGCACCTTGGAGCCTTGTATTGGTTGATTGAAGCCCCCCTTGATATGGCATAGTCCATTAGCTCTTCAAATGCACCGCTTCGGAGAACCCTAATCTCCAACGGGCCAATTATGTCGCTGGCACGGCCTTGCCGGTACACAGAGTTCAATTCCTCCTCCATTTCTAAGCAACATTTGTCAAACACCTCCTTCTCGGGCCATCTACCGCCTTCTTTGACTAGCAACTCCCAATAGATCACATAATGGCCCGGTATGGTTGTTGTGTCAGTCCGACTGGTGTACTCAACAATGCCAGCACCATACGGCTTTATTAGCTCAGCTGCACGCTCTACTCCCTTCTGCAGTTCCGATTCATCGGTCTTGTCAGAATCAATGCTCAACAAACAATTCTTGCGCCTAATAAACCGAAATTGGGGTGCTGCATTGTGGAAACCAGTCACAAGCAACACGTCACCTACTCTATACCGGCACAGACCAGAGTATGTACTGATGACCAATTCATACTCCTTCCCGACTTCAACATCAGCCAGGTCAACCAGATTGCCTGTCACCTTGCCATAACTTTCTTCTATTGGTATGAATTCACAGTAGCACATGTTGGGCATGATAGTGTACGATACCTCTTCGGGTTTACACATGGGCTTTAGGTTAAGTCCAAAGTAGCATTCCGACGATGCATACATGGTGCATGTCATGGGCAGCCCACCACTGTAGTACTCGAGGGTTGGTATGTATTGGGCCATGGCACCTGTGACTATGACGTCAAGGTACTTCGTATGTGGCCATATACGGGTTATGATTCCAGACCAGTTCTCCACCGAGCATTCATCGGAAATAAATTTCGCTAGGTCAGGATTTGGAATCAGTATATCTTTAACCGACTCTCGGACTGAAGCATCAGTTATTTCCTTGTTTAAGGTTCCAGTCTCAATATCATGAGCCAAGTCACGCCAATGAATTTGAAGGAATCGAATTGCACGAAGGAGACCAGAGGCAAACACGGCACCAATTCGGAGAACCTCAGCACGGTAGATCAGGCCACAAAGCATCTGAACATACATTGATTGGAAGGAATCTGTGCAAAGGATAGCAGCAGTCGGGCTAGTAATCACGTTATAAGGGTCAAAAGGGCGATGCTTGAAATGGTTGCTCTTGTAGTAGCTTGTCAGGACTGGTCGGGCTACTAGGCCGCCGGGAGTCTTGGTCTCTGATTTGATGAAATAGAAGTAGAGTCCTTTGCCTTTGTCTAGATCCGGTACATACCTATTGTGGCATTAAAAAAAAACAATCCAATATTTAGAATTTTTTTTCTCGATGAAAAATATTGGGTTGCATGTACTTGAGTTGGTCATATATACAAGTATTGTTAGATATATATAACATATACAGCAATGAACGGAATGATTGATAATTTGATACTGGATATAAAGGTATGGCTACATTCTTCTTTACTGAAAACTTCCCTGAAAGAGAACCATTATTTTTCGCGCAGGTCAAAATTATAGAAAATTCATCTTTATTTTTGGCAAAATGTGTTTTCAATTTCATATTCTGTCAAAAAATTTCTACACGTGGAGTCAAAACTAAGTTGACAATTTGACCTTTAATTTTCAACTTCAATTCAACCTTAATTTCTGATATGAAAGTATTATTTTCTTGTTTCTTGGGTATTAAAATTTAGAAATCGTAGTATAATTTTTTTTATTGGTTAAAAAAATAATTCACAGGTGTCGTCAGTGGTTCTGGCTATGTTCGGATATAATATAAGAAGTTTTAATTTTAAGAAATCGAGTGACGTGATCTTAGATACTATTCATTGGTGGGTCAAATAATATTGACTCAGCTGACAAGCCAGAGATGAGATCGTAACTAATCTTTTGGGGCCAACCACATGGATTGTATGGATTTAGTCAATCTAAGTTTTACAAGTATATGGCTAATTTTAAGGGGGGGAAAAAGGAAAAATCTGTCCGTTTTCTGAGTCATGTTTGGGTTTGTAGAGTTGCACATGAAATGCAAACTTTAGGAGTGTGCGCTAGGCCGTCTGCCTAAAAGGGAAAACCTAAACGATAATCATGACTTCATGATTAGAAGTCCTTCTTAATTAGTAGGCAATAAATGGACTCAATTGTATTTGACTTACAAGTTACCATAGCTTTACTCTTTGGACATGTTTTAGTGAAATTCCTTCTTTATCATGCAAACTTCCATTGACTAATTTAACTTCCGTGTTTTAAAAGAGAATTAGGAATGCTACTTTTATATAACTTTATTTCCAGTAAGTCTGAACTATTTTCTCTTTGATGGAAGTTGAAATGTCTTCATTAAAAATGGAAAAGAACAGCTCTAGCCTATGCAGAACAAGTCTAATTCTAATTTTCTTTATTAAGTAAAGATTTAGACACAATAATGCTTACAAGTTCATGACAGGCATAAGAAGGCTGTATAACAGCTGCCTTCTATCCAACTCAGCTTCAATTGTAGGCATTAGCTTCCTCTCTCCAGCTGACGTCCCAGAACTTGATTAAGTACGTACCAAGAAATTCAAAAAATAAAGAGAGTTAGTGATACATAATCTTCAGAAAACTTTTTTTTCAATCTAAAGGAATAGGCAATCATTGAATGTGCACCTTGTCAAGAACTCAGAGATGGGGTCTGCGGAAAGAATCGGTGATTTATCCCCCTCAGCTATCCTTTGTATTTCAGATTTCAAATCCTCATAAGCTACAATAGGAATTTTTGCTTTGAAGGTCTCCCTGTCTGTAGCTCCGTCCATGTTATACCTATTATAAACATTATCAAAATTAGAACAAGTTTAATTAGAAATAATACAGAAAAAGCAAAAGCAATCATAAAGGAGCTTCAAAATCAAAACTAGCGTTATAACGTTAACTGTCATTAATTAGCTAGTGTACTGTGATTGAAAGAATATTAGCATGAAGGAAATTAATGATTTAATTAATACCGTTTGAGGTACTCTGTCTTAGCATTCTTGCTCAGTATCTCACTCAGGACCTTCGCTTGAACCTGATCGGTGTTCTTTGTCATCTCCTCGATGAACTCCAGCTTTTCCTTGTGGTTGTTACTCACCGCCATTGTTGATCACTACTTCACAATCAGATGAAATCAATTGAGAGAAGGAGAGAGAGAGATGTTTTGGATTGGGTTTGGATAGATATGGAAATATAGAGATGGAGGATGAGGGAGGTTGCATAGCGGTGGGCATATATATAGAGGTCATGAGGAGAAAATGCAAGTCTTGGAGCCATGCACGTAGGGGACAAAATAGTGGACAGGGATGGCCCACGTGACGTCATATGCTTGTATGAGACGGGACAGGTGGGGCCGACTGATTGGACACGTAGGAAGAGAAAGGGAACATGAAGACAATTGGCAGAAGAAGATTGGGTGGAGAGATGAGTGTGCGGGGTCCATGATAGGGATGGGTCCGGCGGCCCCGGCAGGCTCCGTTTGTGTCTGTGTACGGAAATGGGATAGAGACTGTTTAGAGAGGACGAGGTTAGAGGGAGAAAGAAGTTAGAGGTGATAAACCGTAATTGGCGCATTTGGATAGTTATTAATTAAGATAATTCCTTTTTTCAAAAAAAAAGAAAATAGTAATGGATGAATTACAAAATGTTACAGTAATGCTTAAACAAAACCAACCAAACTTAACAAAGTAACAATTTCCAGCTTCTCCTTCAACGGTAACTAAATAAATTAACACTTAAATTATGCTTAATTAATAAGAACCCCACAAATATTATCCCACAAATTATCAAACTGGCTGCAACATAAAACTGATTAGAACTATATAATTATGCAATCAAATATAAAAGGTAAAAAAACTGTTTAATCAGCATCCAATAAATTTTACTCGCCCTTCATATACTCGTATCATTTTTTCATGAGCTGACACGGCAAGGATTTTTGTAACTCATGTTCAGTATCAGATGGGTACGTGTCCATAAGTTAAAAAAAAAAAAAAAAAAACTTAAGCTAGTTATGCGAGCTGGTACTAGCTGAATTATCCTTTAGTTCCTGAAAAAAAATTATTCTATTTTGCTCCCCCAATATTTTCAAATAAAATAGTCAAAATAGCTGTATATATAGCATATCTCTCGGAAAGATCCAAATCACTCTGCACGATAGTGAATGTAAATGCTAGTACATATAACAAATTAACCCCTAAGATATAGATTTCTCTAAGAAAATTTCGCGTAAGGACAATGATCAAAAAATTATAGTTGCTACGTACAAAAATCTAAGCAACCCCCAATCACTCAATTATCCCCTTGTAGAGTTTTTTTATTACGTAGAGAAAACCAAAGAAAGGGTTGGTTTTAAGAGGGATTTTCGAAGACCAAAATATTTTATTCTTCTAACTAATTTGAACTCTTCTAAATTTTAAGAATTTGTACACAGTTTCCATGCAAAAAATTTGCTTAGAATATGTCTCGGAGAAAAACAATTCGTTATAGACTTAATTTTTTTTTTTTTTTGAAGAAAAACAAGGGGTCAAGCCCCTGTCTTTTAACATAATTATAGACTTAAATTTTTATCTTTAATAATATTGCATGAGATATTAAATAGATGACTGAATTAATTGTTGGTGAATCCTATTTCAGAATTTATAATGTATTGTTTGTTGTTGCTGTTTTTCGATATCGTGGCGTTTAGTTATCAAGATTAATTGTAAAATAACAATTATATCGCACAACGGCACAAGTTATTCCAGCTGTTTCAAAGTGAATTTCTTTCGTTACCGCAAAAGCACGACCTCAAAAAATCAACATGGACAATGGGGGCCTGTTTAATAGGAGTTTTCACTTCAAATTGAGAAGGGGATGGAAATAAAATGAATGTATTTCAACATGTACTTTTTCAAATAAAGTTCGATTTCGTTTTCTTCGGAATGGGTAGGCGGTTGTTGTGGGGAATCTACGAAGCTTACTCTATTAAGTTACAAAAATATTTTCATTTGATTTGATTTAAAGGGACTGTATAATTCCTGTAGGCTGTTGTCCCTCATAACATCTACTCTTAGGCTTACATCATACATATTGATAAATTAATAAATCTTATAAAAGGCGCCTTCCTTGATTAAAATCAGACTGCCTAAATGGACCCACACTATAATAAACGACAACAATATATGAATGGATTATATTATTTGTAGCCAGTCAACCACTTGATTCGACCTAAATTGTTTTATTTATATCTAAGAATGAAACTGATGGTATTTATTTTCTATATGATACTTTATTTGTTATGTTGTTTCACAAGGTTAATAAATTATGGAGTATATATATCGTTTTATTGAAATCATGTAGAAAGATTCTAAAATATCTAGTACTTATAATAATAAAATTAAATAATAAATATTTCAGCTCCTAGATTTAATAGGATTCTAAGATATTAGTGGATGGCATTAATTAGTGTATTTAAACAGCTGTCAATACAAAATTATATCTTGAAATTATACAACGAGGATGTCGTTTATATAAAATTATAGGTGAAGATTACATGTCTATGAAAATGATGCTCAAATCAAATACTAATTATGGTCCGCGTAAAAGTACTTATTCTTTACAATTTCGATGCAAGTTTTTAACAGTTGTACAGACCTTTTCTTTATATATAAAAAAAAATAAATCGAACAGTTGTACATGATAATTTTCAACATAATACTGCACATTAATGGTTTTTATTTGGTTGTTTTCAAAATAAGGGCACTAAGACCATATAAAACTTGTAGTGCTCTACACGTTCCTGAAATTTGGCAATTTTGGGAGAGGACCCTTAACTAAATGGTCATTATTTTATACTTTTAGAAAAAGAAATTAATTAGCATATTCTGGCAACAAAACAATCATTATTGAAGAGAGTTCAAGCAACACAGCATCAAGATCAAATTTCAAAAGAAATTATATTAGAATATATATTAATTAAAGAAGTCCGAACCAATATACCAAAATTTAGTATTCTTGTCTCAATTGAAACTAATTGAACTTCCAACTTCACTCTCTGTGTGTCAAGGTACCTTCAAATACTCTCCAATGGTTGGTGTAAAAGTAGGATTTGCATTTGGTGAGCATCAGCACCATACGAAACATGACACTAATTAAACACGTGGCCGAAGTTAAATTCTACACCACCCATGTGTCATCCGACTTTTCTATTTTCCAAAATCACATGATAAGATCTTAAAAACAGAACATCATGCATGTGTTCAGTGTAATGCTCATAACATACCTAATACGTCTCTACATTAAGTGCTTATATTTTTAACAAAATTTCTCTCCAGAAATTAAAACAGAGAAACTAAACAAAAGTGGACAAAAAGTTCTTTTCTTTTTTAAAGAAAAGAGGACAAAAAGTTAATAGTTGAAATTTTTGTAATTTGGAAAAATTGGAAAAACAATTTTAAAGATTGGTAGAAATGGAAGCACAAAGAAATTGGATAATATTCTATGTTTTCTTAGTTTAAGCCATACATATAGCTTCTACTAAACCCATCCAATAAATAATAAACTACTTCAGAATCATTTCATGTCTGTTCATCAGAATTATGATTGATAATTATATTGTAAGAGAATTTTCTTTTTTCTTCAAAGAATTATGATAGACAGATAAGTAGTGATGATGGTTTTTGGTGTTTCAAACAAGAATAATTTTGTTTAAGAAATTAACAGTTGTAATCTATTATATGTGGTTCCAGTTGTAATGGGGATGATCTTAATTTTATAAATATCTGACTTATAGTTTTCTTCGTCTAAATAAAAAAAAAATAAAAAGGAACATCGGAGGGAAAATCGACGTTATATATGTATTTAAAAAATAGTTGTCCTCCAATTTTCTTCATTACAAATTTCCCAATTATCTAGCAAAGATCAAATCCGTCCTTACCCAGAATTGTACTAATTTAAACACAACAAAGATATCTGATCCAACTGGCTTTTTCTGAGATTGATTGACACATTAATCCAACATTAAAGTTGAATATTATTTTAATTCCCCAACATGAGCAAGTTTCTGCCATATGGATTATTCAATTTGATTAAATCAATATAATATTTGAGCTTTTTGTGTTTTATAAATAAGAAATAAAAAAATTCAAAATAAAAAATTAATAAAAGAAAATAGGAGGGAACTATATAGGTTTTAATTAGTCCGGTGATTAAGGAGAATATACATTGAATAAAGTTATAGGTTCGAAATTTCACTAGGGAATTCATTATGAATTTTTTTTAAAGAAAAATACCGTGGTATATATAATAACTTAAGAAAACTAGTAACAAGCTAGCGACGGATGACTAAAACAAATACGATTCTTATTTATGTTCACTTGTTTAGTATATAGTTTGGGGATTTGTGTGAATGGAATTAATTACATGTGTATTTTCTGGATAAGTATATCTTTAGAGATTCATAGTCCAGTGATTTTTTTTTTTTTTACACTAAAAACATTTTTTGGTGATTCAGAGAAATCTGGATTTTTTTTTTATAGAGAAATAATAACTCTTTAATTATCCTAAGGATATATAACTTCACGTTCAATTATATATATTTGTATTGTATATATAGTGCTATGTGTTGCTGCTCTACTTTTGATTTTAGATCATTAGATGATTCAAGTCAATATGGAAATCCTATTGCGTTACACAATGTCTCGATAGACGAAATATTTGATCGTTCGTAGATCGTCTGATATGGAGCTACATTATAGTAGGGTAGGCATTTTTCCACACAGGGAATCTTTCAACCTCCTAAAAAGAACAATCATTAAATTAGGTACAGTAGGAGAGTGATTCGCTTGATGAAGAAATCTAGCACTATCAATTAATCTCTATTCTCTTTCGATTATTTGTGCTTCTTTGTGTCTAGTCATTGTTGAGCTTTCAAAGAGAACAAAAGTTAAAATTGATGTGGCATTATTGGATGAATGATCAACAGTCAACAAATTAAGCAAGACCTATCACATAACTGGGAATAGGGTTAAATAATAACACAATGATATTCAATTGGCAGTCCAAGCAAGTAAGAAAATAACATTATTTTATAAATACTATATAAAGATAAATATGCTTTTCTGATATTTCTGATGTTTGGCAGTATGTATATATCTTTTGACACACTTTACTCGTATGGTGGCTGTGCAGACTGACGCGTAAGTAGAACAAGCGCGTCGAGTACAACTCGTTACATTAAAAGCCTTGAACCATTAAGATAAAAAGGAAACTCAATTTAAGTCCTATATTTTTGCCAATTTTTTATCTTACAGTTTATTATCTGTACTACTAAGTCTAAGTGTCTGACTATAATTGTAAATAAATAATTTAAACGGATGGGATTCGTCTTGTGTGCTCATTTTCAATTTTTAAAGGTCTTTAAACTAATCCGGATCATTTATTGCAATCTCCATATTGAAATCTGTCAGGAAACAAAATATTGTATATTTTTTTAATATTTTACTATTTTTCCTGAATTTTTAGCAAATTAATTGACCTAACAATAAAATAACCATCTCTAACAACAAGAGTTTTCAAAATATGTGAGAAAATAATAATTTTAAAAGAATAAAATTTTGAATTCCTACCGGATCTCGAAATAGATATCACATTGAACATCTTAGATTGATCACTTGGAAATTGAAAATTGAGAACAACATGTTAGATAAATTCCATCCATACAATACATTGAAAAACGTAGGATTCTAATACAGACGGTTAGTGACTCTACCATTGTCCAAGAGATAACGGTTTGAATTCTCATTAAATATAAGTTATATTTAACATAGGGGCTATATATATCTCTCTAAATAAATGGCATTGCTTCCAAAAAAATAATTCTTAAAAATGCAGAAGTGAGAAAAGGCTTTAATTACAACATTTATTTGAAAAAGCTTACAATTATTGAGATTGTGATGGAGTGATATTAATGTGAATTTAAATCTCATTCTATTAATCTTAGAAACACCACGCATGGTCGTTATCTCGTCATTTATGACTCGTTTAAGGTCAAGTATTTTGACATGAGCTAGCTACAATTAACAGAGAAAATATTTAAAATCATGATTATCTAATTGATTTTCTGGCTTTCTCTGATTCGAAAAAAAAAAACAAACAAACACAACGCCAAGCTTTTAAATTTTACCGAAATAACACCGTTATAACCGAAATAACAGATTTTTGGAGTAAAACGCATCAACGTTACGACAATCAAGCACGAAATAACAGTTGCGTTATATTTCCAAAAAAACGACGATATATCTTAAAATTTTTGCATTTAGCGGCGTAAAAACGAACGGGTCATGTAACTTACAAAAAAAAAAAAAAAAAATTTTTGCTGAATACAAATTCATACAAAAATCATAATTCGTTTAGTTTTTAATACTTTGATTTTGTTTATTTTGCCTTTTGACTTGTTATTTTTTATATTTTAAATTTTCAAGTAACTTATAAGATAGATTAGTTGTATAATTATCTTTTTATACACACCGTTTTTTCTCTGTTATATCACCGATATAACACCGAATCGCTAAATCAACTTTGTACCGTCATACCGTAAAAACCGCATTTTAAAACCACATTGTTTTGTGATGTGTTTGCTCGTATTTACGAAAAAACTTTGGTGTAGGAATGAAAATTATTAGAGACAATTTATAACATCCAGCGTAGTTTTCATTACATGAAAGGATATCATCCTTTATATTCAATATATACTATAAATTTGCTAATTGGTTGTACCTGTGCCAAAAAAAAATTAATTAAGATAACTTTAGATTGGGATCTATTTTAATAGCTTCAACAATATGCTGATATAAATGGTATAATAATAACCTGATTATCGACTTTTGATAATTCAAGATTTCAAGTACGTGACAAATTAGTATTGTCAATTTCTCATCAATATCAACTGGGGTACAAGGCTAGTTGGTTCACATTAGCATAGGATTCAAAATCATTATGCATGCTTTTCTGAAGTAGATTGCGAAATCTAATAGAAAGTTACATCTAGAATTCAATTTTGAAAAGAGAAATTCAACCAATGGGTGATTGTTTTCATGAGTAGTACTCGGTCGGCAAGCAAGCAAGCAGCAAGCAAAACAAAAATAAAGAAATAAAATGTTTAGTTAATTGTGTTGTATGATATCATCCAAGAACATTCTTGATAAAATAATTAATCAGTGCATCTCAAACTACAGTGTAGCTAATGTTGTTTTCCTTCTTTTTCTTTGTTTTGAAACTTTACTAATTATTGCTGACTGTGTAGGGAACATTATTTGCCCCAATTTAAAAATTCTGATAATTATGATGCTGTAAATGATATATAATTAACGAAAAAAGAAGAAAAATAATTCAACGGCACGAAAGTCAATTATAGATTTACTGTCATATGAAAATGCACCCGGCAAAAAAATGTATACATCGAATAGGAAAAATATGCAATTTATTAGAGAGAATAAATATATTATATGTCATGACAACTGAGACAAAAATATGTAATGAGTTAAATAATTAGGAATTGCAGATATATATGCTATGGGTCATATATCAAATTTATTTTAACTCGAAAATTGTTTTAATTGGTGATTAATTAAGTATCGATATACTATAACTTTAATATTTTTAAGTTTGATAAATTAAATCAACAGTTTTGATCTAACGGATTTTTGTTATTGGATTTTTAGATTTTTTTTGTATTATTAATAATCTAGAAAATAAGGGGGTGTGATGGGGGGGGGGGGGGGGGGGGGGAATAGAGGAATTCAAACCGTCCCCATATAGTATATGTATAAGTAATTTTTTTTTCTTGATAATCAGTTGTCATAGTTATGAAATAAATTTACTGTCAATTAACATATCCCTAGCTAATTCAAAATCATATCAAATATAAAAGTTTTGTGTTATTTAATAAAACAATTATAAAGAAGTTAAAACAAGAGTAAAGGCACGAAAAATGTCTATAAAATAAATTAAGGAATTACCGAATTAGTCATATCTACCACTCCGACCATATCTTGTTGTTAAACGAATTGGTTCTCACTTCTGTTCTCACAGATAGACTCTATTCCCCACATAATATTCATATAATTTTCTCTATTTTCATCAAATGTAATTCTCACTGTTCAATAGCGATCATATCCCTAGAATCCCCTATTATTCACCTGATCAGTGAATTGAAGATAATTTTTAAAAAAAAAGAAAAGAAAAAAAAAAGCGTCATAGACTTTCAGGACCGCTGTACAATGCCGTTGTCCAAACGGCCGTTAACTATGATAAGAACAAAATTTCACCTGAAAGGCTGAAAGTATAAAACTAACTAAAGCGACTTGGCCACCGCACTGCGCCGTTATCGAAACGGCTAGAGCCATCTAGCGTTAGAACAAAATTGCACCAGAAAGTCCGAAACTAATTAAAGCGGTACTAGAAGGGATGTCGACCCTTGAAATTGAAACGCGACAGAAGAATTCTCTACTCAAATTCCCCACCGAGCTTCATACCGTGGAAAAGAAAAAGAAAACGTGGGTAAATGTAGATATGATAAATAGCACCAACCAAGCACAGCTGGCACACGCTACAAGAATGCTGGTAAGAGCTTGTTCTAACACACTAGAAATCCATGAAATTGAGAAGTCGCAATCAAATGTTTCACTGTTTAATGAACTTGAGTCTATATACATCTAAAATCCAGTCAAGTCAAAGTTGGCCTACTTGAAGTACATTTACATATATCTTCTATCCAGAAAACCAGAGCATTTTGGTCTGGTACGGTACAGAGATCAGGTTGAATTTGATTAGAACCAAAACCGTTCAACACTTCAACACGCTTGACATTGTTATACTTAAACACACATGCATGAACATGATTTACAATGAGTTTTCTGATATAAGGAATAAGGAGACAACACGCCTCTAGCGAGTCCCACCGCTGGGAAACATGCAACGTCACCCCAATAGATACGCTTTGTACTTTGTCTGATTAGAGCCCCTTGAGTTGTATCAATGTCACATAAATATGGTTTAGTCAAATGGAAATCATGTTAGATTTGGCTCTAATGATGCGTCACTCTATACATCAGCAATTTTGCACACTTGATGATGCTAGTTTTGGTAACTACGTGACTAATATCAGTTACCATCATGATTGGAACAGGATATTGACCTAAATTCAATGTACATACAATCTAAGAAACTATTGTGAATTATTTACTACATTTTTAGCTCTAAGTTACTACATAGTAAGCCTTACTAGCTTCTAATCAAGCTATATGTGCCCGGATTGTTGATTAATAGGAGGTAATATATATAATATATAGAGAATGTATAATTATAATGTGCTTCCAAAAGCACTAATTTTCCATGCTTCTGTGATCGGATCTTGATTTTTGAATTTTTTTTAAACGGACTGTTAAATGTGTTATCCATATTGAAATATCATTGAAAAATAATTTTTTTTATTTTTTATACTATATTTATAACTTTTACAAAATTGCTTGATCGAAATATAAAAGCACTACATTTGTATCATTTTTTCACTGTATATGCTCCTTTATATATAATAGCAGAACTATAATTATATATCCAGGATTTCATAATGTTGAAAGAACCATATAAATAATTCCATGCATCCTTGATAAAGAAGCACAATTAAAAAATGTAAGATTTTATACAAAAATTTATGATTTGATATATATAAGTAATTAAAAAGCTCCCATTGCTCAATTGCAATTTTCCAATTATTGCTTTTTTACTTCTAGAAACCTCTCTCAATTTCCAACTGCTTATTAATTGCTGTGAAAGAAAATACGGAATCATAAAAAACGTACCAACCAATTGCTTTATCGATCAGTACTCTCTACAGTGACTACATATAATAATTAACTAATAGTAGTTTAATACCATTCATTGGTATCAACGCAACATCAAAATAGTTAACATGTGGCCGTGACGCAACTAATTTGTTCATTTTTTTTTCCTTTTACCAAAAGTCAAGGCTATTAGATGAATGGACTTGTGATTTGTGAACATACTATAACATGAGGATTTAAAAAAATGACAACTACAGGCATGTAGATCTTCTGACAGCCACAGGTATGTCAGAATATTCGTTTTATTTTTAAATTTGATGGCGCAAGGTTTACGATAATAATTGTATTCAACCAGAGCAAAATTGCGAGCAGAGAAGTGCAGTTCTAAACAGAGGTCCCAACAATAGATTTTTATTCCTTATTCCGGTGAAAATCAAACAACACAAGAATAAGGAATTTGAGCTTATTCGGACCCTTATTCATATTCCAACAAAACTTTGGTATTAGAATAAGAAATAAGAAATACACCCATCCCTATTCAAATTCCTTATTTCCCTCTCATCCAAACACACCATATAGAATTCTATAAGCTGAAAGTAAAAGAGATTAATACGGAGTGTGTTTTGAAAGGATATGAAAATTGGATTATTTTCTCTAATTGACATCCACTCTCAATTGTTCTAAAATTAAATAATAAAAAAATATAAAATTGGATGATTGATCTTCATTGGCCCGGATTGATTAGGAATAGATATGTAAAATTATCCTTAAATATGTATTTAATTATTGCTAATATAGGTTTAATTATTATCTAATATAAATTTTACAATTCAATATTTTAAAAGTTTGAAAAAATATATATAGATATCTTTAAAGTGGTGATTAAAATATTATAATAAAAAATCTATTCAAAAATGAATGTGGGTGTCTAGTACAAATCATCAGTTACTCTGCTATTTTTTTTTAAAAAAAAAATTTAGAGGGAACGAATTCAAATAACTTATGGGCCGAAAAGAGAAAGAAAGTTTTTTTTTTTTTTTGAAGATAAAGATGAGGGTTAATCCCTCCAACTTATTTTGAAATTAAATACCACAAATGATCCCAGCCATGTTTCGAACCCGCAAATTATATACACTAAATATCTTTCTAAATAAATGCATTCTTAGTTTAAAAAATTTGGGAGCAAAAAGAGAGATAAAAATTATATACGCTGAATTATCTTATTTAAAGAATCTTTTGAGTATTGAAATGAATAGCACGAGCAAATTGATATGAATCAGATGTAAAGACTTTAGGTGTAACAATCAAATAAAAAGAAGCAAAATACCTTTTGAAGCCGGTCCGAAAGAGATAGGCAGTAATTTTGTCGTATCCAATTCTGGCTTTTGGAACCCAATTTTCTTTTTTATCTCACATCCCGACATCAATTCCAGCTTTAAACTTTCACAAAAAAGATAAGCGGGGAGCATTACCCTATATTGACATGCACACAGGGCAGACACTCTGCGAGTTGTTCGTTGTTTGTGTATGCATGATAGTCTCATTTCGGGATGCAAAGTGGATTTGGAACTTTGGATTTTAGTCGTCTTTTGCCTACCGATGTCGCTTTGTTTGACCTTTTGCTAACGTTCATTTTTTTTTTTTTTTTTTTTTTGAAAATAGGCCCTTGGGCAAAACATTCAATAAAAACTTAAAAACGAATTACAAGGAATTTCGATCCCCTTTTGCGTACAAATGGCTCCTAAAGACTATAAACGACTTACTACAAACCTTACCAGTAACCAACAAATAAAGAAAAAACCCCTGAACTACTGGATTTAAACATGCTCGCAGGAGGAAAACATAAATAAATAAAGCCCAGGACCCATATCAGGGTGGTACCTCCGCCACTAAGATGTTTTGATGGAAGTCTGTCAAAGTGTGGAAACTGATATTTCCATATCTTCTAATTGTGGTTATTATTATAAATTTGATTTAACTTTAGGATTTTACTCAAAAGACGAAAAATGTATGGTTAAGAATTTGATTTCCATAAAAATTATTGTATTTAGCAACTTTTGTGAGATAATAATTTTTTGAAAACACAAAAGATCCGTATAATAAAAAAAAATACGGTGATTTGTATAGAAATTATGCGAGTAACAAAATGAAAAATGTATGGCTATGATTTTTTGTATTTATTTACTTTTTCCTTTTAGATACATCTATATAAATAAGCTGAGAGGAAAAACATGAGCCATCTCATATGTTTAATTACAAAAAATAATAATAAAAAAACTAAAATAGGAGGGAAGACAGCAAAGCCAATGTTGGTTAAGAATTTTTTTGTTAATAAAGGCATGGTTAAGAAATTTAAGAACTAAAATATTATGTATATACGTCGGTATAATTTTGTACAAAGTTTATAAGAAAATAAGTGAAAGAAGTTATTAAGTAAGAGTTTAAAATATAAAAGACTTATGTTCAAAGAAACGTAGGATGTCAAAATGGATTCTGAAGATACATATCTTATTCTCGCAACTAAGGTGCTTACGAGTAGTTTTTTTTTTTTTTTTTTTTTTTCTATCACATCTACTGGTTTTCTATTATGTCGATCGCATGTTATATAACGCTTAATGATATGCAGAGGCGTGTAAGCGATCAAATATACATATATGAATAATTATTTATTGGAAAATTTAGATTTATGCCATTGTGAAAACCTATCAATTAGTGAAATGCCATTGTTAGATTAATTAGTAATTAGAGATTTGCCACTATAAAATTGTTAAAATTAGTTTTATGCCATTAATTATTCCAAAAATATAGTAAATTATGAATATGTCACTCTCAAATCTATCATTATTTTTAAATATTCCCAAAATGTCCTCGTTAGCCATTAGATTGTACCAAAAAGTAAAAGGAAAAATTGAAGGAAGAAAGAATTTCAAATCAGGCTAATTATGGAAAAAAAATATTGATAGAAAATTGATGAATTTAACGTCAGATTATGTGCCTATTGTATCTCTTAAGTTTGTTTTCCATTTTGTTGTGAACATATAATCAGCGCATAAAGCTAATGATAACTTAGAAAATGTAACATGAATTATTCAGCCGAAAGATATGAAATTAAGCTTTGTAAAGTTACTAGTAAAATATTCTCCAAAACATATTCTTATTTTACAGATTATATTTAAATGGTTATTACTAGTTCCGTGAACCAATATTAAAAGCCTCCAGCCTAAGAATCTTTATTTATTTCAAATAAAAATAACAAAATTACTTAATAACGTGAAGGAATGAAATTTACTTTTCTAGAAGTTCGATTGGGTTTCAGATATATTATTGATACAAAATTATAGTTTATGCCATTATTTTAATGCACTAGTGGCATAAAGCTAATTTTTATATTTTTACAATGGCACATACCTCATTTTAATTAATTTGTTGTGGCATAAAACTAATTAGTCATTTAGTGATGACATTTTTCCAATTTTTAATATTTGTAGTGGCATATTTAAAAGGGTAAAATTGTCAATCAATTTGCTAATGTCATAAAACTAATTTTTACTATTTTACAGTGGCATAAAACTTAATTGTCATTTAGTGATGGCAATTTTCTAATTTACAATTTTCACAGTGGCATAAATCTAATTAACCCTTATTTATTTCACACAATTTTCAAACTTTCGAACCAAATTAACTATAAAACATTAATGACCACCAGCAACAAATATTTGTTTATAATTTGCTATTTATACGAAAAAAAATGGAAGAAACTAAGTATTGCATAATTTTTGTGATTTATTAAATCGAGTGAAAGAAGAGAAATCGCATCTAGGAAAGTTAATAAACAAATTGTTTTTAAATATGAGAGGTAGCAGGTATGGAAAAAATTTCTATCACTGAAAGTGATTTATTGGCTTGACACTCATTTCATTATCAAAGAAAGAATTTTAAAGAAAAAAATTGAATTGCATCCCAAATCATTAATTGAACTTAGAACGCAAGCTATCTTGGGATGATTAATCGGACCCCTCCTATGTATCTTGCATTCAAGAAATTTTAAGTCCTTGTTTGTTCTTTTGTTTTCTCTTTTTAATTAGTGAATTCCGTGAAGTTATATATATTTCTCATTTTCAAATATGTTGCCAATGGCTATATATATTTGATTGTATTAGACTACGCTAAAATTAAAAAGTGATGCAACCGTATCGAATCAAATTGAGTTTGCTGCCACATGCGCTTAGACTTTTTAATCAGCCTCGCATTTATTTATTCTTTTGACCGAAGTACATGAACAAACAAAATTTTTTCGGTGGTATGGATCTTTTTTTGTGTGCGATATTACCATCCTCTCTTTCTCCTGAAATTTGATTATTCAAAATCCCTATTGAATTGCAAGTATTGTCCGTTACCCAAATAAAGCATGGTGAACAAGAACAACTTGCATGATTTTTTCATCTCAAAAATATTTTTGTTGAACAATTATGTACTGAATTCTTAATTAGAAATGGCAAATAAAGAAAACATTTGCTGGCAGCTAGCCGGATACACGTGATCCGTAGCAATTTGCAAATATTGTACGCGGTCACGTTATTGCCATCTCTAGCAATAAACAAAAAACAAAGAAAAAGGAAAAGAAGAAGAGAAAGAAAACAAGAAAGAATTTGCCAGAAGTGGAAACCTATACGACATCCACCGGTGAACTTTTATAACTAAAAACGAAAATGGATGTGGATTTCAATTTTTAAACTATAATTTTTTACTGTTGCATAATGTCACAAGTTTCGATTTTTATTTAAAATTTTAAAATCTAAATGTCACATCTAAATTGCTAGTATCATTCATTTTCATGAGGAATGTATCCTTGTAAAATTTTATGATTTTTGGAGCTCACCATATATTAGATTAAGATGCCATAAAATAAATATATTAAAATCAATATTATATAAATAACTGGTATATATTTTTTTCTTCCTTGATCTTAAGTAAAATAAACTTAAATAAAAGATTTGCATTAGATATATGAAATTGTGACATCAAAAGCTTGTTACACCCTCGAAAGTAATGAATATAGCAGGATAAGGATAATTAAGGTATAATATTGTAGAAAAAAAACATTCTAAAACATAGTCATATAAATGGAAGTCAGAATAATTTCACAAAATATAATTTTCTGTGTTCTGAATATATATAGAAAAAAAACTATGTTACGAGTGTAAGAAGACTATAGTTCACCTTTAAAATGACCCAATAAGTATATTAAAGTATGTGTTTTTTAAAAGAAAATAAATTTACAAATAATTCATATATTTTTCATAAAAAATTTACAAATTTCACAACCCAATAATTATTTATTTATTTGTGATGTTCATAAAATTATTAAATTTGTATCTTTGTTTAAAAACTATGGGAAGCGAATCATTCGTAAATTTTAGTATTGTCCCTACTCTAGTCATAAATTTACAAGAACTTTATACTAAACTTCCAAACCAAAAACTAATTAATAATAATGTCACGCCTCAAACCTTATTTCTTTCTTAAGTTTGGTTTGAAAATTGTCATGGCCATGGCCATTCTCGAGTTTATGTACTCGATATTGTTTGATTACATTTTAAGAAGTCATTAATTATATATATCCTACATATTGATTGTTGAAAAATATATTTAACCACATACGTACGAGGGGTAGCAACCGAAAAGACGTACATGTCGGTATAGGCCAAGCTTACACGAAAGCCCCTCTCTTGATTTGCTAACTACTAAAATTGGGTGGTGCTTGACTATATTTTATACTGCCCAAGTGCCCATGCTTGCTTTTACTCGTCTCCTTCCCTTTTCCTGCCTTTCCAACTTGTGAATTTGGATTACTAGTAATAATTGCTTTGAACCTTCATTATATTCACTTTGATATTAGTGCGTACATAAATTATTGATGCATAAAATGTTCACAAATTATTTAGTCAGAAATGGTCATTTCATGCCGCCAGTGGGGTATCAATATCAATATCAATATGACTACACAATACACTGAACCTCTTACCTTTTATCTTTTGGATGAAATATATGTATTTCTGAATTAAACTCCACTCACACATCTTGTGAAGAAATAATACGTTTTTCATGACAGCAGAGGAAGTTGATATATTGATGCCGAAAAGTCTGAATTGCTAGTAAAATTGATCTTTTAATCTTTTTGCTATACCTCGTCAATTTTTTGGACCTGCACTAGTCTATATAAGGCTTAATTCTGTCTCATCGTCGATTTTCTTTGTTGGGTTCAACCCAATATCATCCATACTGGGTGTGAGACTAATTATCCAACTATGTGAAAAAATGGCACAGATAAGATAATACAGATGAAAGCCCAATATTATTTTGACAAGCCGAAAAGCTTCTTACAAAATTCGCCCGAAAAAAATATAACTAACTTTAATTAATTTAGAAATTATAAAATAATCCGTTTTTAATTATTTTTTTAAAAATGACTGCGCAGTTTCGGAATCTCAGATTCCGAAACTAATTCTGCTTAGTTTCGGAATCTGAGACTCAGTTTCCGAAACTAGCTAGTTTCGGAATCCCAGATTCCGAAACTAGGAATTGCATAGAGCGGGAGCCTGGGAACCTCATCTCTTCTCTCTCTGTCCCTCTCATTTTTATTTTATAATTTATTTATTTATTTAATTTATTTAGTTATATTAGTTTAATAATAGAAAAAATAGGAAAATTATTAAAAAAATATCAAAAAAATTATAAAAAATCAGATTAAATTCTATTAATTAGGATAAATATATTTTAGTAAATTTTATATTTTTTTTACATGTTATAATAATAGAAAATTGCTTTCAAAATTAGATTAATAATAGAAAAAATAGGAAAAATATTGAAAAATTTTGAAAAATCATTAAAAATTATTTTATATGTTATGTATAATAATAATATAATTTTTTTTATTTTACATGATACAATAGTACAACATTGCATAATAAATTAGGTTAATATTAGAAAAAATAGAAAAAATATTGTAAAAATTTGAAAAAATGAGAAAAGATTCTTTTATATGTGATCAAATGACTATAATATAGACAAAATAGAGAGCTTAAATATAGATTATTGCGATCAAATGACTTAAAATGAATGCAAAATCGATTGAAATCCACAAATCTTGCACAGAATATTCATTATTTGTGCATTATGTGCATAATTACTATATATAATCACAATTTGTATAAGTAATATAAGAAACATATTATTGACTATATAAAGTGCTTAAATATGGATTATTGTACTGAAAATAATTAAAAGGAATCCAAAATCGCTTGAAATGCTCAAATGATGCTCAGAATATGTATTATTTGCACATTTTATGTGTGTTTACTATGTATAATTCAATTATTTTAATAAATAATATCAGAAATATATTCTATATATAATAAAGAGCTTAGATATAGATTATTGAGATGAAATGACTTATAATGAATGCAAAATCGCTAGAAATGCTCAAATGATGCTCAGAATTTGCATTATTTGCACATTACATGCGTATTTATTATTTATAATCCAATTATTTCTTTCAACTTGGCAGTCGCTGCCAAGCTCTCTAAAAAATACTATTTATAATCCAATTATTTGAATAATGAGATCTGAAACATATTTTAGACAAAAATGAAGGGCTTAATTTATATTATTGCGAACAAATGACTTAAAGTGAATGCAAACTCTCTTTAAATGCTCAAAATTTGCATTATTTGCATATTATATGTGTATTTAGGCTAATCGAGTTTCGCTCGATATTGGACTTACAAATAAATATAAAATATGTTATAATTTTTAAATTTGTAAAAATAAATGTATATTTTTTTTTGTATTACTGATGGGAATAACTATGTGTTGTTTAAAATTTATCAATTTTTTTAGCAGCTATTTCAATTATTCGACTTTTTATTAATTTATATCTTCATAATTAAGCCTTTGATTAGCCTATCACTAACTTATAACTAAGTTTTATCGACGGGTACCCATTGGTACCAACGTTCGACATCAAAATAGACTCTTTAACATTTTAATTTTGTAGAATATAAAATCAACAAATTAAGGATATTTTTTTTATCCTTACGATCAAAATTTCTTTTATAAGCTTCAACTTCCCTTTATATGACTCAGTATAGATTGTTGTCTCTTTATATCCACTAGGGGGCTAATTGAGCTTTGCTCAATATCTGACATTCTAATAAATTAAGAATATGTTATAAATTTAAAATTTGTAACGATTAAAGTTCGAAATTGATATATTTATAATGGAAATAATTATATATGTTGCAACGGTTAAGTTTATTATGTTAAAGTTAATCGAAAAACTCAACCACATATATGTGGTTAAAGTTTATCATGTTAATTACCGTTAATTTGTAGTATATATTAATAATTTTATACATCATGAAGCAATTTTTATGAAAATAAAAATTATCAATGAAGGATATCATCATTTATGATTTATCCCTCCAATTATCAATGAAGACCCAATTTCTCCACACCTCTAATTTCTATAAGATAATGAGACATACGTATAAAAAGAACAATGAAAGCATGAAGACGGACTTTTTCCTTAACATGATGTAAATTGTGATGGTCTTGGAATTTATAAATTGTTATACTTCGAATCCCGTGCGTAATACATAAGATTATATGGTCTAAACTAACTCTGACTTAATTAGGACATGTCGAAAATAAACCAAACAAACATTACTTAGTGCCATGTATATTGAACAGGGAAAAAAAATCAACGTTCTGACTCTTTAATTAAAATAAAAATGCCACATGATTTCATGATTTAGTTCATAAAATAAATAATTATGGTTATTAGCAACCAAAATTGATTTATCTCCATTTCATGTATTGATGTATTAGATGGTGGACATCTGGATTGATTTGTGGTTGTTTAGTACTTTTAGTTACTCGTGAATTTCATGCTAAGAACAATCACCGTTGTTTTTAGCATTGCATATACACCAGTGCTAATCTAATATCATGCATTCTGCAATCGCTTTTTTTGTTTTTGTTGTTTCCGAATTATATAAATATATATTATTTTTTTTTATAAAATGCTCAAATTAATGAAATACACAGAAAGTGTAGCCACTTGGACATGTCATGGACACACGAACGAAACGGAGAGCACAAATACTTGGTGAATGTATCAGATTTATATATGTATAACCGTGTCAAAAAAAAAAAAGATTTATATATGTATAATTATGCTATCAATTATAACACATATTTATTATAATTAAAAAAGGTACTTGTATTTTAATACGACAAAATTATTTTTTACGGCGCCAAAAAAAAAAATATAAATATTAGCATACTTTTTGAACGACTTTGTACTAACAAATTGTAATTTGTATATTCAATTGTGTCTAAAAGATTGGATCGGACCCTATTGAACCACAATTTTTTTTTCAAAAAAAAATATCAATATAAGAAATTAAGAATATATAAAGAACAAAAGAAAACAACAAAAAATATGACATAAAACTTTTATCACAATAGCCGTTTGAACAAAAAAAAGAAGTCAGTAAATAAAATATTGGGTGGAGCGGGGATAAAATTACTAGTTTCTCGTAATAGCATGCACATGTCATAAGAGAGAAGAATGGCAGAGTCTTGAGTGTTGAATTGTGAATCAATCAATGAATTATGATTTATGAACCTGCTGAAGGCAAGTAATCGGCAAAAATGAGCTATGTCTCAACTTACTCTAAATTAGTAAGAGCGAAGATCTCAATAACTTGCGGGCCCATCTTGGTTCAACTTCAGAGACCATGAAAAGGGCCAAGAAATCTGAATATTATTGTTATTGTCGTTTACATGGACCCTATAAACAGTACTTCAGAAAACTGAACTGATTGTATACTGATATGCAAAGGCTTAGTTAATTTTTGCTTGATTTTGCTTGAGATCAAGGCATTAAGCAAATTTTATAGTTTTTGAATACTTAATTATTGTTCTATACATTATTTCTGTTTTTGATCAATTCATACAGCATATTATATATCAGTTGGTAACTTATTTGGAGATGCCCTACATCCACTAATGCTAGATTTGGGTTCCACCAGGATTTTTCGTGACAGGAAGTTTGCCATCATAGGTGCACCTGAACACATCAGGTGATCTTCGAACTTTCGGTCCCTTTGGCACCTTTTTAGCCTTAGGTCTTATGTCCTAGTTTGTCAAATAGAAATACACAACTAGAAAGAAATTAGAAAATGCGCAAAACAGTAACGACTTTTGGCATTAGAGAGTATAATCAATGATGGAGGTATCAATTGTGAAGGAAAGCTTACAGTACAGTAAAGTGTTTTTTTTTTTTGACATACTAGATAGCGGCTACCTAGTTACAATCAATGATTGCTCCATGAAATTCTAGCAAAACCTTAAATCAGTATAGTAAAGTGTTGATTTAAGGTTTTGTTAGAATTTCATGGAGCAATCTTCAAATTAAGCACTGATTTGACTGTAAAAAACTTAATTTACTCAAAAGGACAAAATGGAAGGCCCGACATTATCTGATGGTTAATTTGTACCAGCAGCCATGTATATATATGATCCGCATCTTATATATATTGTTAAGCGATACATAGTATAACATGCCTGATCAAAAATGGCAGTAGGGATAGCAAGAGTTGCAACTGCGTTAGGAGAGTCAACAATGCCAGATATTCTTCCTTCACATGGACAGCATGATAACAAAATGTACACCTGAAATAGGTTTTTGTTCCATATAAATTATTAATTATTCAGTTAACATTTAAATAACCTATTGCTTCGATATTTTCCCATGTTTTAATTTGATCTTCTTATTTAGTAGCTTTCTAGACATGAAGTTAATAATAATGGATGGTATGATTATTCGAACTAAAAGGGTTCAGTGCCAATACATACCTGGTGGTACAGCATTTTACTGATAAAAGGTGGTGAATCTCAGATTCAACATAGTTTACAAATCCTTTTTTTTCCTCATATTTCTGTGATTTAAGTGTCCCAGAGTCATAAAGGTATTTAAAACTATGGTGTATTGAATATTCTGAATGCCAAACTGAGAAAGAGATTATAAGTTGAGGGAATGTGGACTGACAAAAACACCTGCTCTTTAGAATAGCCAAAGCCGGAGAGATAATCAATAGCATTTAGAACTGCCCGCTTGTATGCTACAGTGGCATCAAGATAGTGCTGCTGACCAGCCTCATCAACACTTATTCCCTCAAATACCAACCACTCTGAAAAGCGTGGCTCCACTGGCCCAATTTCAAAAATGGGATTGACATGAAGCGGTGTGGGGCCCATTGGAGTCAGGTACTCTTTCATGCCTCCCCTGATTATCTCACACCTTCAAAACGCAACTATTATGAGACAGTTCTCTTCTGAGTACTTGATATGGCGAAACAGAAACAAAAAAAGTTTTTCTTTTTCATCAGTCTTTGCAGGATTAATTCATATTTATGAATAACGAGGATTCTGCAATTAGCACCTAGCTGTTAAAAACTTAAAATTATTAGTGTTCAGTTAATTTGAAAACATGACTTAATTGCCCTGATTGCTTTTCACATTTAATTATTTATGATGTAAGGTTGTCGAGTCCAACCCAGTCGATTTAATGACATACATTTAAGTTAAAATTAGGTATATTGTACTTAATTTAACAAAGATAAAAAGCGGTAAGAAATTATTTACTTGAGTTCAAGAAAGCCACTCATTTCGATGGCTCCACAGAAGGAAACCTCGCCATCGCCTTGAGAAAAGTGCATGTCGCCAGTACTTAAATTTGCACCTTCGACAAATACAGGGAGATATACTTTTGAGCCTCTGCTCAAATTTTTAATGTCACAATTCCCTCCATTTTCTCTGCCGGGTATTGTTCGGGCTGCCTCATTTGCCATCTTCTGCCACTCAGGACTCCCTTCTTTAATCTGAAAAAGTTACCATGTCAATTAGAAGATATAATTTCGAGTTTGTCCACTAAGGACTAACATCACCAAAAAAAAATAAATAAATAAAAAAAAAACAAAGGCACAAGATGACAAGATGTGCTAGTATTAACATGGACCGCTAATACAACATAATAAAATGGGTTTCAGCCTTCATCTATACCCGCTGAATTATGAGAAACTAGAATCTAACTGTACACAGTATGTGAAATTCTACCTTGCCTAACAGACAATTCTTTGGAGTTGGCAGGCTAGCAAGTGGACGTTGGTGCACAACCTCACACAACTTCAGGGACCCAGTATCAGTCTCAGCTAATTTCCTCTCTCTTTCATTCCAAATGTTAAGAAGATCATGGGAAGGTGCCGTGCCAAATATGCCAGGATGTGTCAGACCTGGGAAACGAACACCTACCAAAACCAACAGATTAAATTCTTCAGACCCAAGATCAACTATACCCACAAGTTCATTCTTTCATACTACAATTGCAAGTTATAATACCTGGAATATTAGGTGAGTATGCATAAATTCCTTCAAAATACCAAATAGCCTTTGTTGCACAAGGGAAGTGGTCAGTCAAAAACCCACCCCCATTCTCTCGATCAAAAGTACCAGTATATCCCCACTCATCACCGGGAAGTGGGCCAAGGTTGCATATCTCCACTGCCAGAAGGTCCCCAGGTTGGGCTGGTTTCCCATCAGTATCCAGAACCCGTAATGGACCACTAAGATAGTGGGTCTGTTACGCAAATATTTTGTTCAATTAGTTAAACAGGTCTTGAATATATGTTTGGAAGAGTTCAGATGCATATTATGTTATCTGCTAATGTAAGAAATTAGAATAAAATGGATAAACAAAAGAAAATGCTTATGAGAAATGAAAGGAGAATGGTCAACTGAGATAAGGTCTCTCTGCTTGTAAAAATGAACGCTGAACCTTAACCTTAATAATTCCAATTCAAACCTCCCAACTTACATATGTATCTCGACTAATTTCTTTCATAATTGCAGAGTACCATGTACATTTAAAATTGTTAAGTTATTCAATAGTTGCTTGACATGCTACTCCAGTAATGAATGTTTATATTTCAGGGACAAAATGGACTTACAATTGTGAGATCAAGGGATTTGATATCCTCTGCCGAGTTGTTATCACCAACTCGGCCACCAGTCCAGTCGACCATCTCCACCCGAACTAACTCGCCCTCTTTGACATCAGCAACTGGGGGTATGTCAGGATGCCAACGGTTGTGTAAGGGAACTAATTGCTCCCATGGTCTCTTCTTTACATCTATCCCCACTACTACTCTTGGAGTAGAAGGTGCCATCGTCAAGGGCTTCAGTTGTGGAATGTGGATATGAAATTGATTTTATCCCTAAACCTTGGTGGTTTAAAATGAGGTTATAAACTGAAGTAGTGTACTAGTCAACAATGATGACCTTTTAGCATGGTCCTGTGATACAGACATGCAGATATTTTCTCCAATGATTAGATTAGAGCTAAAGTACGTTGTTTTCTTTCTGAAAAGCACCTCAATTTGAAGTATCCCAGTACCATCCAGAAGCAGAAAAATGCTCGGTTCAAAGTTTATAATTGAAAATTCTCCAGTTGAATTGATCTACTATTCTACTAGAATTCCTTTTTTTTTTTTTTGATGAAATTATCTAACTCCCAATAGAGTAAAAAGGGATTGAACCATATATATTTATGGAGTTTGGCTAAATTTCGGACGCACTATCACTCCTTAATCTAGAATTGTTTATACCATCATTCACCGCTTTTCTCCTTTATGAATTAGGAGAGGTCCAGGAAATACTCACCGACGTTTTCAGTAGTTCAGTTCAGTAACTTCAGTCTGAAAGCTGAAGCTGAGAAATTTATTGTACGGTGTTATAACGGCCCAAGAGTTCCAGAGGAAAAGAGGAATTTGGGCCTCAATTGAAAGATTTTGTTTATATAAGGCCAGCCCAATTTATAAAGAAACTTTACAATTCACATTAATTGTTGTACTGGACTGGAGACGAGACACGCTACTAACAGTTCGTGGGCCCAGTCATTTCTACTGGCGACTCCAAAGTTCCAAGTCCTTGTGTCTCAGTCATCTCCGGCGTCCATGGCTTCGGCGGAGCCACCGCCGAAGAAGAGGAAGGTTCTAGATCCACTTCTCGATTCCTCCCACTCGCCTTCACCTCCAGTCGCTCCGCCTTCTCAGGATGAAGTGTTGCGAAAGAGGAGAAACAGAGATGAAGTTCGAGCCCTTCTCGATTGTTACCGAAGGATTCGCCTCTGCGTTGAGAGAAACGATCCTCGCCTCATGCCCGATCTCGAACAAGCTTATATATCTCTCATCTCCGCTTCTCGAGGTTCTTATATTCCTTCTAATTTTGTTTCCCTTCAGTTAGACACTAGGGTTTATCTCTTTTTGCTACCTTTTTTCTGTTCAGGTTTCCAGGGTGTGATTTCTGATTAAGTAATGAACATTTGTTACTGGACAATGTGTTATTGTCAATTTAATTTCAAGAATTGTTTTTGTAAGAATGGTAATCGATCATAATATTACTTACCCATTTTACCAATTTAGTAATTTAGGAACAGAGCCTGGAAATTTTATAGCCCAAGTATACCATAACTATTGTTTAAATTGCTATTATGCATCACCAATCAAGCCTTATTTGAGCTCTATATCATCCTCAATTGAGCTGTAAAAACATCAAATTTATAGGTTGCACAAGTGTACAACGAATTGTGGCCGAATTGATCCCTCAATATGCATCATTTTGCCCCACGGCCCTGGAGGCCGCTGCAAAGGTCTCCATTAACATGTACCACTGGAGCCTCTCTATTATTTCAAGGGGAGAAGATACTGACCTATCAGCTTACCACACTGTCAGAGCATGCATACTCGGCCTCGCCAAGATCTGCCACACTGCTTCCCATAAAGCCCCCAGCTCCTCAGTCATAGCTGGCATATGCTCAGCTGTTTTTACCAATGTCCTGACTTTCTTTGTTTCTACCTTTGAGGGGAAGGATATTTATCATATTGGCAGGGGTTATATTGCAAAATTGCAAGACCCGATGGAGCTTTTGTGTGACCTAAAGGAGAAAGAAGATGGCAGTTGCAATGAACCACAAACTGATTATTTGTATAAATTATTTGAGCTGAGGGTTTTATGCTTGTTATGTATATTTATTACTTCACCAAGGAATATGATGGAAGCATGCTTTGAGATTGGTGTTTCAGGAGAGATTGATGGGGTGGCTAAGACTGGGGTATATTTTGTAAATCAGATTTGTCATGATTTGACAGACAGTACTGTTCGCAAAGAAGAAAGTGGAACAGATGATGCTCAAAAGACTAGATCCATCGTAGATGATCATGTTACTCTGGGTACTTCTGGGGCGCCACAGCAGGACAATTGCTACATGCGAATGGTATGTGCAGAACTAATGCTTATGATCTTATGCAAGAATCAGAGTACTTGTTTGCATTGTACCAATCTATAACCAGTAATACTTGATTCGATATTGACCCCATTATCTCTTCTCTCTGCTAAATAAAGTGAAGCACCAAAAGACACCACTAGCAGAGTGTTTACCACCTTTGTGAACTCAGATCCTTAAGTTCGGTTGTATGAAAAATTTACAAAGCAGCATGAGATTATTAGACCAAATGGGAAATTTAAAAGCCATTATTTTCAATTTGGTCTTTTCATTTTTTTTTCTCTATTAACTAACTACAGTTATTGGACTTCTTACACAGGTGATTAACAAGAATCCATCATTTAAAGCTTGGATTGTTTCTAAGCACAAAAATTTACCTGTATCACACAGCCCAAGAGCGATATTAGAGATATCATCTCATATTGAAAGAGTTTTGGCTTCTGTATCTGAAGAGTTTCATGAGAAAGAGATTGAGGTTAGTACATAAAGGGACTTTCAACCCACTCATATTATTGATACAAAGTTTTGGTATCGAACAATGCCTTCTTGGGTTAAAGTCATGGTTAGCATGTCATATTCCTTTGAGAACATTGAACTATCCTCCGTATGCAGGCTACCTCATGTTACCCTATTGTTTGGTTTTAGATAAAGCTAAGAGATGGCATTGTTTGGTGCTTGTGGATAACATTAACAGTACTGTTTTGATTTATTGTTGTGTTCTGAAAATTCTGGTCCTTTTGTCTTGATGCATGCCCTTTTCTTGAGGTTTTGTAGGGTGTAAGCAAACATAGTACAATTTATTTATTTTATTTATTTTCTGTGTAGGATTTCCCAATGAGTGAAGAAATGCAAGAATCCCCTGAGAATTTACCTAGCAATGCTACTAATTCTACTCATATAAACCTCGCCAATAGCATTCCAGAGAAAAGGGTGGAACAACAATTGTCAACTAGTGATACGGCCACCTCAAATGGCTCCCCCAACATTTTCGACTTCAACAGGAATGGAGTCTCTAGTTTTGTTGTCTCAGCTTCAAAGGAGCTCTGGGTCGGTTGTCATGGAACCTATGCCACCGAATCATCTCTCAAGTCAAAGTTTGAGGAGTTTGGACCATTGGATCGATTCCTTTTCTACGTTCCGAAACAGTTTGCACTAATTGAGTACAAAAACATAATTGATTCGATAAAAGCACATGGCTTTATGCAAGGATCCACAATGTGGGGTGGATCTCTAAAGGTTAAGTACTTAGATAGGGGATTGGGGAGTAAGGGCTTTGCTGAAGGTGTTGCAGTAGGTGACAGCTGTTATGTTTATGTCGGTAATGTGCTGAGTTTGCAAGAGAGAGATGATATTTTATCTGAATTGACAAGTTCTGGACTCAAAGGACCTATTAACTTTTTGGATCTAAAAGGTGAGAATGCTGTGTTGATGGAGTTCGGGTCAGCAGAGGAAGCCGCTGTTGCAAAGGCTCGAATTAGGTCTCGAGCCTGTACCAGTAGAAGCGATGGAGTTGCAAGTAATAAATTCGCTACAGGAAGGTTAGACCTATCATAGTAGATCTTATGAAATCAACATATCTTTATCCATGCTAATGATTTTTTTTTTTTTTTTTCTGGTGCTCAACTATTACAAAGAGGGAAAAAAAAGGCCTTGCGTTGCACAAAATGGAGCAATATAACTAAAATAGTAGTCAAGTTCATAGAAAATTAGCTTCTAACTTTAAATGACCAATAATTACTAGTCAATAACAGTTGGTTCCCTAGAAATGGTGCACAGCATTCTTAATATAATTTTAAAATATTTTTTCGTTCACTTTTTAATGGATTAATGTTTTCAGTATTTTTTTTTATTCATTTTATTTCAATTGTTGTAGGGTTTTAACTGCCGCTATGCAGAATGATGAGCCACAAAGGACAACAAGGACATTCTATTCGGCTGAATATATGTCATGTAATCCATCTCCTAGGCTGAACAATGAGAATTTTGGTCCATGCACGCCAAATGCACAAGTTTTTCAACCTGGATGGTTTAATAGAAGTGATCCGGAAACACCAGATTTTAGCAGTGGTAGGAAAATATTTTTTTGTTATGATCTTATTAGTTCTCAGTTCTCACACACAGTAAAGGTTTCCTAAGAAGTATTTTAGGCTATTTACTTTTCTTAATAAAAATCCTGAAATTGTCCTTCGTATGAGGCTCTAAACTGGTTATTCTTCATTAATATGCTTCTTCATGCACAGGTTTCTTTCCAAAACAGACATGCACACCTGCAGAGACACATGCTGGTGTTACACTGTAAAAGCACTGATTCTTGTTTTTATACACTTTTTGTTAAGGAACCCAATTCCCAAAGGTTCTGGGTCCACAACTTCAAATAAAATTATCTCAAGTGAGAAGATCTCGATGTTGTTTGTGGTGGTTCACACAATGTCTGCAAATCTTGTGTTTACCACCAGTTTTAGAAAGTAGAAACAGAATAGCACACTTTGTTTGAAAACTAGAAAGAGTTATGTAAACAGTGTAGTGATCTTCCTAGTTCTCAATAGAGAGTGATTTCAGGTTCTACTTTAATTGCTTTATATTTTCATAATATTATAAGTATGTGATGTTTATGGTCTTTAAATATGCATAGCTCAATATAGATGCACGCATGCACACACATGGATCATGTCTGTCTGACTAGGATAATCATACTAGGTGGATTAACCTGTTAACTATCTCATTTCACATTTCTGATTTTGTGATCATCATATTTGGTGCTCTAATTCAATTTTACTTTATCAAGGTTCTTTGTCTACTAGTGCTGACAGACAACTGCAACTGCGGCCTCACCAGAATCTTCCCATGATTGATCCAAAATTAGCTGCCCTACAGATAACACCAATTCGACCTCCTATATTACCACCACCTGTATCTGCATCATTCCTGCCTCCTCCTCCTCCTCCTTATCCTCCTCAAACCAATCAAATCTCTCAAGGAATCATATCCACCAGCAATTTCCATATGAACCCAACTGCACCTCTTCCATTTATCCCCTCTTCAGTTACCCCCCTCTCCCAACTCCCACAGATTTCTGGGATGTCTCTGCAAAATTCTGGCAATTTGGTTCCTCCACATTTCCCCCCTCCTCACATGCCACCTGTCATAATGCCACCTCATATATCACCTAGCTCAGTGCAGCCCAATGTTGAAATAGCCAACAATCACAAGTGGAAGGGTACCTTATCAAAAAGCGGAGTTAATTATTGTGCCATTTTTGCTGTCAGAGAGGAGTCGGGTGCATGTAGATATGTTAATGGTGCTTCAGAACCAAAAGAGTAAGAACCTTTTAGAATGTTCAAGTTTGTTGTTGTGTTGTTTTGTTGTTGAGTACATTATATTTATTCTAGAATTCAACTTGATATTACACAGTTGGCCTGTTAAATTGGATGTCACAAAGCGCACAGATTTGAAGCATGTCCGGACTACATTTTCTAACACTCCACCAAATAAGGTAACCTGTTGAATATGTAATAATAGAAATGTCATTTGCTAATATTATAATTAACAGTATTTAACTGCATTATTTGCACTAACAATTTGGCAATGTCTTATGTAGCGGGAGGTCTGTCGATTGCTACCGGAATCCAGCAGTGATCAGAAAGGGGTATGTAATTCTCCAATACCATTATTTATTATTTTCTTGATCACTGCCTGTAGGCACAAACTCTTTATGCACCCAACATATTTCAACCCACCTCAAGTGAATTTCAATCCCCAGATCTTCCCTATTGGAAGATTTGCCTCTACCAGCTGGTCTTAACTAGTGGTTGCATTCTCCAGTACCATTGTTTATCAATTGTGGATGAAATTCTTCTTGCTTCTTCCCTAAATTGTACTTTTAGTTTTATGTTGTATCTGCAATAATGAAAAAGATGTGGTTATTAATGCAAGTTGGTACACTCTACTACACTAGTACAGTAGTACCATATAAATTATACTTCTAGAGGCCTTGTCTAGTACTTTGCAAAAATGAAGTACTTACCTTTTTGACAAGTTATTGTAATTTTTGTCCCAGCTTACTTTATTTTGTTTTATTTTTGCAGTTTCATGATTTCATTGCATACCTAAACCAAAGGGAATGTGCGGGGGTGATAAAGATCCCTGGGGTAAAGCCTATGTGGTCTCGCCTACTTTTTATCTTGTCGCATTCGGCTGAGAATTGCAACATGCTAGGTATTAACCAGAATCCTTCGGACTCTCTCATTGCTTTGGTTTTGCCTAAAGATACCAATTCAGAGTAGATGCAACTTCTATCAAGGCTGGCTTGGTAATCCAAGAATAATAGGAGTGAGCGTAGTTAGTTAAGTGAGATGTCCAATGTAATTAGTTGTTTTCAAATGTAATGTTTGGTAGCAACTACCAAGCCTTTCTTAAAAAAAAATGTAATGTTTGTATAATTTGCTACTGATTTTTGCCTATCATGAAAAGCTTTTCGCATATAAAAATTCATTGTTGTAGTGCAAGCATCAACAAGCACTGCAATCTTGTCTTATGCTGTTGTTTTCATATGTCATTATTGTTTCCACAGTCTATGTTTGCAAGGTAGACAGACCAAAATTTTTTGTTATAGTGTTGATTTCCTTAAGAAGAAATACCCTTTTTATGATGTTGTTAAAGGATCATAGGATAACTCCATGATGCTGTTAAAAGCTGTCCGAGAAATATGTAAATTAATACGGGCATGTTCATCTAGTTAGTTTCCATTCTGTATACACTTAGGATCTGGTACTATTTTGTCCAGCATTTCATATGTATATAACTGGTTGGACTACTAACACATTTATCCGTGAAAATAGGAAACAATACCTTGCATAAGCTCACTTTTATTGGCCGACCGGATGAAAAAAAAAATCCGTCCTTTCATTAAGCAAGCTCTTTATTTCAATTTATATTTGTCTCAACTAGTTTTTAGCATGTATCACAGGATGCTACTGTAGCATTACAATGCTCTGTTATTGAAACGAGCTTCTCCATGCTAAATCACCAAAATCTTTATAAGTTGTACAGGTTTCGATTGGCAGTTTAGCATCATCCCTTACATAACATTTCTAGAGGGATCCAAATGTCCAATGTGAATAATTTTGATCCCAAATTAGTGCCAACGAAATTAATTCTGACATAAAGTTTCTTAACCTTTCAAAATATATATCACAGTCAGGCACTATGCAATAATTTATTGCGCGGCTTCCGCTAGGGTTCTCCAATTGTGTGTGTCGTGTCGTGTCAAACACGATCATATCGGAGTCTTGTGTCGTGTCGTGTTGACATAAATTACTTTTTTAATCGTGTCGTGTTAAATGGTGAGAATAGGTAACACGATACGCATTCTGACACGACACGACTAACAAATCATGTCGTGTTAAATGTTGACACGATCGCGTCGTGTCGTGTTAGTCGTATCAAATCATGTCAAATTATTTAAAATGAAAAATATTAAAAAATTAAAATAAAGAAAAAATTACTAAATATTAATAAGATTAGAACAATATGAGTCAAATAGTGGTAAATAATATGATATAGTATTATAAATTGAATTTAAATTATTAATTTTGTTTAAATAATTAATATTAATAATTAAATTTGTGTTAATGTGTCGTGTTAATTCGTGTCGTGTTGCGTGTCAAATCGTGTCGTGTTGGATCGTGTTAAACATTCTAATATCCCAACACGACACGATAGCACGATCGTGTCATGCTAATTTTGTATTCGCGTTGTGTCGTGTAGTACCAACACACACACACCGTAACGTGCCAACACGATCATGTCGTGTCATTTTGGAGAAACACTAGTTCCGCCAGTTGATCAGTTTACAGCACATAAAGAGTACTGGTCTAGTTAAGGTCGTATTTCCTCCTGAGATCGCGCGAAATTTGTAGGTCTAGAAACTACATACTTAAAACCTATAAAGTCACGTTATAAAACATCACCTTAATCTATCTAGAATCTATGAGCTATAATATGACGACAATGATTCCTTGTTCTTTGACGCTATAACGTGACAATGAGCAATTTTCCAGTTTGCTTTTCATTTAAAATATAAAAGATGTCAGAAATTTGTAAAGATAAAAAAGTTTACCTAAAAGCAACTGTCAGTGACACAGGCATCAAAGAAGATTAAACTAAACAACCATACTACCAACCCAACAGATAAAACAGTTATTAATCATAGAGAAATAACAGTTTCATAAGCTTTGCCGTAGGAATTGGCGGAAGCCGCGTAAATAAACTAAAAGCGTTTATTCAGCTCGTTTAAGATTATGACATGTTTAGATAGGATGTGTGGTGTATGTTCATGCAAGTGTTTGCAATTTAGATCGACTTTTCTTTTATAGAAATAAAAACAAATTTACAGCCAAGAAAGAGAATATGAAAAATATATTAAACTGAGAGATATAATATAGGTAGAAAAAATATCGTAATTTTATTATATTAATCAAAGATAAAATAATTAAATGAAATGATACAGTATCATTGCTACCGATTTTGAATTTATAGCTAGAATATAAGAATATTGCCGGGAAAATTATATGAAAAAGAATTATAAAAAAATATTAATATTATACAATACTTTTATAAACTATTCTTCTAATCAAGCATAGTTTCAATATTATTTTTTCTCAAACAAAGGGTGTTTCAGATCCGACAAACACTAACCTATTTTTTGACCCGTGGTCCCGCGTGCTGTGATCCCGGGATCACTTGCCTCGCGTGACAACTGAGGAGAGGCATAGGGATCCGGCTTTTGCTTTGTTTTTTTATTTTTGTTTTGTTTTTTTTTTTTGAAGATGGCTTTTGCTTTGTTTGACTTTATGTGCCGTAGAGTATAAGATCATACTAATTAATACCATTACTACATAAGTGTATATATGGAATTATGGATCCACTTTTGGAGTTTGGATCCTGGCTGGCTTGGCCCCCTTCCCCACCAATTTCGTGATTTCTACAGAATGTCCATCCCAAAATTGATGGGGTCAACTGTTATCTACTTCCTCTGAATTTAATCAATTTATGGCATCTAGATTGTTCGTTTAAAGTGGGATGATTCAATTCTTCCCCAAAAGGAAAAAAAAAAAACGTGGATAGATTGAGTACTAAATTCAGTATAATTTGAAAATCAAGCTTCGGTAAGATTGAATCGTTCATTATTGTAATAATGATGTGATCTCATCCATTGGCCAATTTCTTACCGATAATTGAAAATTTAAAATATTTAACATCTATAATAAAAATTTAAATAAACAGATTACTGAAAAGGCCGGTGGGATTTTTAAATAAACAAAAGATCGCATATTGAAAACCCAATCATATTTAGAAAAATGAAATGCAGGCAATTCAAAAATTTACTGTCGGAATTTTGGTAAACTATTTAGTAATTCGGTTCTGATTATTTGGTAATTACTTTCTTTTAATACAACATTTTCCAAAACGAAGCAGTGCCCGAGATGAACCTTTTGTATAGTAGGAGGGTGGGAAATCGATATCATTTTAACTCGTTGGATGCAAATTGCAAAACGAACTGTTTGTAGTTTGTACTGAAAACCAACAAACCAATCATCCAAGCGATCAAGATCCAACGGCGCTGAAGATCTTAAAACATCTACCATCTGTCTGTCCCCGATTACTGAAACGAAAATAAAGCAACTGGGAAAAGGAATCAGAATTCACAAGAAACGCCCCACAGCGGCGAGACGCGCAAACGCGTTCCGTGACCTCTTTCTTCTGTGCTGTATGCTCCGTCCCCTCCACTGGCAGCTGTCACCGCACTCTTCCCCAGGTTAAAATGCTCCGGACCCACATAGCACATAGCACATGACCCTTGACAGTCCGTTCTCCTCTTTTTCTTCTCTCTATTAGTATTATTATTTTAGCTGCGCCTGGAGCACAGCTATTGGGTTAAACTTCTCATTTCTGCCCAAGTGGCCATGTAAGCTGGCGCAGGAACTAGAAACTAGAAAGGTGAGAATATTAGTCACCACCCAATCCCGGGGAGTAATTATTGTACGAGTTTTAATCCACCGAGGAACATGTTAATTATTTTACAAGGTAGATCCTCTGTGGCGCAACAAGTGTGGTCAATCAATTGGTAAAATCCGAATCACTGGCCTCCTGTTTTATATACACTAAGAATTATATCAGGAAGAGCGCAAAGGATCCTAAATATCAGTTCATTAGTTCCCGCCTTTTGAGCATAAAACCCCACTCTTGTCCCTTTGTTCGCAAGCTCTCTCGTCACCTCCATCCAAATTCCCACTCCTCACTTCCTTTCTTCCACTTTAACCCTTCTCTTCTCTTCGAGGGGAAACAATGGGGGTTCTCTATCCCCTCTCAAACTTCTTTTTCTTTCTAATTTTGTTCATAGCCAGTGTAGTAGCTGACGACCCATACCGGTATTTCACTTGGACCGTCACCTATGGTTCCATCTCTCCTCTTGGTACCCAACAGCAGGTTAACATACTTCCAATCTCTTGGCAATCACCTGTAGTAGATTTTTGAAGGAAAATAAACTTACTTTGTCTCTAATTGTTTGCTGATCTTTTTATCTTTCATTATTTTGTTGGCATTTTAGGGTATATTGATTAATGGGCAATTTCCAGGGCCTCGCATTGACTGTGTAACTAATGACAATATTATTGTCAATGTCATCAACAAGCTTGACGAGCCTTTTCTTCTAACCTGGTATGTGCTGGATAGTGGATATATTTACTGATTGGTAGCCTTTATACTGACATCGATGTGCATAAATTTTGTTTTTTGTGAATGTTTGTTCAATATTTTTACTGACATTGATGTTTTGTCAAACTAGGAACGGGATAAAACAAAGGAAGAACTCGTGGCAAGATGGGGTGTTAGGAACAAACTGCCCAATTCCACCAAATTCAAACTACACATACAAATTTCAGACTAAAGACCAGATCGGTTCATTCACCTACTTTCCCACGGTTGGCATGCAACGTGCGGCAGGTGGATTTGGAGCTCTTAATGTGTACCAGCGGCCGCAAATCCCTGTGCCTTATTCAACTCCAGATGGTGATTTCACATTGCTGATTGGAGACTGGTATAAAGCCAGCCATAAGGTAAGCTACTCTCCTTTGAAGTTGTTTCATCAATGGATTTGAAAGAGATCGGTTATAATTAATATCTTGTGTTTTCATATCTTAACTTGTAGGTGTTGAAGCAGAGACTGGACATGGGGAGACCTCTTCTTTTCCCTGATGGGCTGCTCATTAATGGAGCTCAGTGGCCATACTTCACTGGAAATGCAGGTACTATATGATTCTCATTTGTAAATTTGTAGACCCATATACAATGTCTGGCAAACGAATCAACTTGGATCTGACCCAAAGCCCTCATATGCATGCTAACCCAGTAAGCACCAGGGAAGTGGCAGTCTTCCAGGTCTGTTTGGAACCCTGTAGAATAGGTTGTCCTGCGAATAGGCTGTCTTGGATCTTCCCAAACACATTTCTAAACAGGTTGAACAACTTGTTCGACCCCTTATTCTAATTTTCATGGTAAACAGCTTGTTTGACCCTTAGTGTCTGTAGAATTACTCAAAAAAAGTTTTTGTTAACTTTCCATTTCAAAGTCTAATTATAGTACTCTTTTCTTGCATTTTGCAGGAAAAACATATCTGTTTAGAGTCTCCAATGTGGGTCTGACAACATCCATAAACTTCAGAATTCAAAGCCACACTTTGAAGTTGGTTGAAGTAGAGGGGACCCACACTCTGCAAAGCAGTTATGACTCAATTGATGTACATGTGGGCCAGTCATTGGCCATCTTAGTCACACTAGATCAAAAGCCTAAAGATTATTACATTGTTGCTTCGACCCGTTTCACCCGTAAGGTCTTGACCCAGACTGGGATCTTGCATTATTCGGGATCAAGCCTGCCTCTTTCTGGGCCGGTACCACCAGGGCCAACGTACCAGATCTACTGGTCCATGAGGCAAGCTAGGACATTCAGGTATTGCTTTTTTTTTGTTGTTCTTCTATTTGATGTTTATTAAATCTACAATAAATTATTCCTAGGTCTGAGAATAGAATTGGTTCTGTACTAGCCCGTTCTGGTAATGGTAAATTTGACTTCTCTATAAATCCAAAAGATGGCTTGTTTGCCAGGTAAGGCAATTGTTACTGTGGTGGCCAGGTATGATAATGGTACAAATGTTTATCATATCTAACCTGAAGACAGAAAATCAGAAACCATTGCAGCAATGTGATGTTGACCATACCAAGAATAGAAACATTTGTAATGAATTGTTACTAGAGATCAATACCTCTTTAGGCTTACTCGAATAATAAAAATATGATGATGTTTCATAGGTGGAATCTGACAGCAAGTGCTGCAAGGCCAAACCCACAGGGCTCATACCACTATGGAACCGTTTTCAGACAGAGGTCTCTTATCCTTGCCAACTCAGCACCTGTTATTGCCTCAAAGCAGCGGTTTGCAGTAAATGGAGTGTCCTTTGTCAACCCGGACACACCTTTAAAACTTGCTGATAATTACAACATTGCCAATGTTTTTGGTTGGGATAGCATCCCAATTAACCCCACAAATGGCCAAGCTGTGCTTGGCACCCCAGTTCTTCGGTTTAACCTTCATGATTTCATAGAAATTGTTTTCCAGAATACAGAGTATCAAATGCAATCATGGCATCTTGATGGCTATGACTTCTGGGTTGTTGGGTAAGTTTTATATTATTCTTTTGTTACTTAATTTTTGTTGTTATGTGTGTGTGTGTGTGTCTGTGTGTGTGAATTAACTTTAATATCTAATCATGGAAATTTACAGATATGGTTTAGGTACATGGACAGAACCCATGCGAAAGAGATACAATTTGGTTGATGCAGTAACTAGGCATACTGTTCAGGTATTAATAATGACTAATGCAAATTCAACCAGCAAAGTGTATTTCTTTCAGGTACACATGTTTAATTGAAGTCGGTGGTTTCATGATTTCTAGGTGTACCCAAAAGGATGGTCAGCTATACTTGTGTCACTAGACAACCAGGGGATGTGGAATATAAGATCATCAATGTGGGCTCGGCAATATCTGGGACAACAGTTCTACATGAGAGTATGGACACCTCAAAAGAGCTACTCAAATGAATATGATATCCCTTCTAATGCTCTCTTTTGTGGCAAGGCAGTTGGTCTCCATGCATAGACAAGGTTTAAACAATTTTATGTTGTACTTTTACTGTGCTTAGTTTTCGTTGGGTCATGATGGAGTGACTAAAGTGAGAAATAGGCCAAAACTCAAAACAGAGAAAAGCATTAGTTGAAAATATTAGAGAACTATATCAGTTGATATCTATTGTAATTGTAGTGCATGTCCAAAATTATTTGTTTTAACAAAATCTGAACTTTTCTTTATACATTTCTGTACTGTTCTAATTTTTTATATGTTATTATTATTCCTTTTTAATCCAAGTACATAAATGGTAAAGCATGCTAAAAGAAACACCCTTCCTTGCAATATATCTTAAATCCATTAATTGCACAGGTTTTCTGAATTCATGTTGTTGGGACTTGAAACTCCTATTATAATTTTATTATTTGAAAAAAATAACAAATAGTAGATGAACGTACTAACTTCCACTTTCTTCAAAAAAGCTGACATCAGAATACTTTCTATTGTGTAAATGCTAGAAATATGTATCGACTGAAAAGGATTGTTAAGTGTATTATGTGCACAATTTGTAAAGTTGTAGCTGTTAATCATGAAAGTTATCATATTCTCATCAGAAACACAGCCAATTTAAGGATACATGCTTCAAGGTTTCTTGCTTTGTTGCTGCCAAAGGGAATAATTGGGGGTGTACCGGCTATGTTACCAGTATAGCTTGAGAGGGTTTCGCATAAATCTACTGGTTTTTGTTTGATTGCAAATAAAGAAATGATATAATATGCTTTTTTTTTTTCTAAAATAAAGAGAAGCGGTAGGGTGCTTCCTACTTAGTTCCAAAAAAACATGCTTCAAGGCTAAGCAGATACTGGCAATTGGCAAATTATGAATGGCACCTGTCTCTTTTCGTAAATATCTCATTAGTAAATTATTCCACACTATAGAACCACTATTTAGTGTTTATGCCTTGTCTTAGAGAAGAAAAAAAATATTGTCTGTCAAGTGGTCTTATGTTTTTTTGTTAAAAGAAAATTACTGTGTTACAAAGCAGATAATATGTGTTTTCCAGGTCTTGCTTATTTGTATAGATTTAATCAAACAAGTTAATTGGCATAGTAAACATCAAAGCAGTAAGATTATTCAACCAAACACATAAGAGATGATGCAGATTTTTTTTGTTTTACTTTGTTTTTACATCAGAACTTTTACATTTCCAGAGAAAAAAAAAAAGAAATAAATGAGGTTCACTTCACCATGTCAAGTGACAGTAGCATTTAAGGATGGTGCTTGATGGATATTATCTTCATTCTTGCTAAACTAACGGTGAATGAGATAATATACGAAACTATTTGTATAATCAAAATAAAAGGAAAAAAAAAATTAAGACCATCTCTAACGACAACATGATTGATTCAGCTCTTTGAAGGGTTCTTTTCAAGTTCGTAAATATTGTTAGCTTTATGTATACTGTTCTGTTCTATCGCTGCTACTTGACTTGAAGGAAGCTCAACATGGCCTCCCCAAACCTTAATTCTCTCTTCAGCTAATGTTGCCTGCATAATGTTCACCACATAATATCTATTTATACCTTTTTGTTTGTAATTTGATGCTATTCCATACCAAAAACCTATGCATTGTCAGACTGCGTATATCAATATGCCCCAGATGGTATGAAACCCTTCACTGTTAGGTAAAATTTTCTCACCTCAGCTTAATTGAGACTTCATGTGTGCCAGAAGAAAAACAGGCCACCATTGGGATCAGTACAAATAGAATGGTTACCATCATAGTAGGTCAAGTGGTTCGGAACTATACTAGATTAAGCATTTGTATAGAAATTGTACCTCTTTTTGCCACTTAGTTTTGAATGTGATGGTGAGCAAAAGGATCGTCTGTAGAGCTGTACCAACAAGCATCCCCGACCAAATTCCCTAACATATTACATTGAACAATTGATAAACGAAAGTGCTTGATGTAGGACCATAAATATTTGATCTGATATGTTGATATAATACCAGAGCGTCCATCTTGAGTTTGAAGCCCAAAATGGCTCCAAGAGGCAAACCAACCATATAGTAACATCCTGTATTTATAAATGCAACTAATGTTTGCCATCCGGCTCCAATAGCTACTCCTGCAATAGAATCAATTTGGAACAAAGTTTAAGCAAATACGAACAATCTTGGAACTCTGCTTTGAGTGTCTGTGTTTTGAGGATAAAGTGTGGAGATCCACAGCATCTCCTCAACAGGAAACCTAAAGTTGCAAGTTTCAACTCTGTTTTAGTTGGTTTTGGTTTTGGTAATTCAAATTTTATGTCTTGGTATGTACCAATTTGTAAGTACCACATATAATCCTATACATTTCCTATTAAAGAGCTTTCATTTAAAGCAATCACAAGGTCACGGAATACTCTGATTCATGCGAGCATACTCATTGGTGTCTAACAACTAAATACTGACCACAAGAATTCTGATATGCAACTAACGAGTCAATTTTCCTGCCTACAGTTGGTTTCTAAAATAAATTACCAAAATTTGATAAATTAAGTTGGGAAATTTTGGTTAAATGTGTGTGATAATTAAGAACTGCAAATAATTAATATTGATTTCTGAAGAGAGCATACCAGAAAGAACTGGCTGGATGCTGTTCAGAAGTATGGTAGCAGCCAAAAGAAACCCTAACTTGGAAGTTTCCTTGATTAAATCAGGGCTGTCAGTGAAAAATTTTGGTAGTTCCTTCCTTTCAACAAGAACTACGATCGTGAAAATTAATCCAATGAATGCTGATGTAATAACAGCAATAATTACTGAAAAATTTGCAGCCTTCGGGTGGTTTGCACCTAGTTCATTGGAGACTCGAACACTGAAAAATACATTATTTAATAAGCTCTACTTGTTAAGTGAAGCATTTTATACTTTTAATTCGACAAATAGATATCGGTCCAAGAATAAAACTTTGTTAGAAATATTTGGTAATTCATTAGATAATTCCAGCATAGGTCACCATCACTATATGTTGGTACAAGATAATACCTAATTTTCGAGTCATAAGTACCTGATTGCCACGTTGAAACCTAGAGCAATCATAAATGTCCAAAGCTCGTAATTCATACTGTCAAAAGAAAAAAATAATAATAATAACAAGATATCAGGATAAAATATGAATCCCACTTAAACTCTGCTTGAATCAATGATTTAAATAGCAACCGCAATGACCACAATAGTGCCGTATAATGATGTGACTTGGTTGACAGTTATACCGCTAAACTAAAAATGTCACTGTAATACTGTTTGTTAGTATAATGCAATACTAAAAAAGTTTCTATTTATAGCGTTTATTTCTTATAATGACTAAATAATGAAAATTAATAATATATAGATGCATTTAGTGATATTTTAACAAAATAGAGCTACGCAATTTGCTATTTGCATATAATATAATTAGATATTTAATTTTAAATTAAAAATATATTTTATATAATAAACAAATACATTTTACATACATGTTATGATCCTATAACGACTGCTAAATAATCGTTATCCACTATCCACTTGAAGTTATCCTTATAAACCGTTATCCTCTATTTAAACCTTCGGTTTGAATGCTCCTGATACCTTCGGTTTGAATGCTCCTGAGTCCTGATTGATATTTGTTGGTTGGTTGTAACGATAAACTTGCAAATGTGGGCAAGGTTGCGGACTACGAGAAATTGCCTTTTAGGATTTTGCTCTTATTTTTTAGGTAATGCACAGAGAACTAAATTTGATTTCATTAATTTTCTCTTAAGGCAGTCTTATGCATTTAACAGACTTTGCTCAACAAGTTAGACAAGAAAATTAATTTGATATATTAATAGTCTTCAATTCCAAAATAAAATAACAAACATTATCTTATCTAATTGAACACAATTATTAGTTGGCTCCAGACAACTAACCTTTAAAAAAGAAAATTACTAATTGAACACAAACCTTATTGAGATGGCACCAACTTCTAACTCGGGATGTCTCAATAGACCAACCAAAATTATCACAGCCGAGAAATACCAAAGCTCCAAACTGCCAAAAGAACAGCCATGTTAACCAGAATATAGAAATTATAATAACCAATTATCAAAATTGCAGACCTTGTTAATATATATATTCTGACCATAACATTACAGCAGAAGCAAGGGAGAGCCTCACAAAACCTGCAAGATTCTTAAATGCCGCCCGAGAGAATCCTTTCCATGCTTCAGGGAAAGCCCCAGAAATGAGGTACAAAAATTGCCCCAAATTTATCAGCCACCATGAAATATTGCCAACCATTGCAGCTCCAATCAATCCTTTACCCAGCTTAATCACAAAAACCCAATTGAGCAATACGTGCACACCAAGTACCACACCAGAAATGGCTGTCATGACCCAAACCCTGCTTTGTGACTGGAAAAATTTTTGCAGGGGGAAGTTAAAGGCATATGCAAAGAGCTGAGGTATTGCCCAGAGGGTATACTGTCCTGCAGTTTCTGAGATTTGTTTTGATTGGCGAAGGACCTTGAGGATTGGGGAAGTGAAAATGTAAACAGGGGTGAGAAACAGTGCGGTTGTGAGGCAAATGATCCATGATCGTTGCATGTAGATACCTAGCATTTCGAATTGGCCGGCACCAACTGCTTGGCCACAAAGGGTCTCGAGTGCACTCCCCATGCCTAGCTAAGATATTGAAAAAGAATAATAATTGGAGGTAACTAAGTTGTGAATGTACTAGAAAGACTACTACTCTTGCTATTTCTAAGGGAAACAAAAATAAAGATAATGCAACAGATGTTAAAATGTCAATATGTAAACTCTCGATCAAATTGCATAACAAATGCATAAAAGGAGTTAATTAGTATAAAGGAAAAAGCCATGATCCAAAGATAGAAAGCTCCTAAATTTGTTGGTTTAGATTCACCCCTTCAAACAATTAATTGACCAACCTAAAAGATGCGCCTAATTAAACTCCTAAGTTTGTTGGTTAAGATCCATTTCCTCCCACGCAGAAGAACATTCACGAACGACAAAGATGCAGGCTTCCCAGAAGGAAAAAAGCAAAAAAAGAAAGAAAAGAAACTATGATCTCATATTCTACACCTCAACTAGTGTACATGACGGATATTAATATAATTAGAGACTTAGAGTTAGTAGCAATTTTCTTCTCAACAAAGTTTTTTATTTTAAGTCAGTAGCACTTTTCACAGCAGATATAACATCAAGTTCAAGCACACTTAAACGACAAACAGCCAAATATACAAGACAATTTGAATAGCTGGAAATTACCCATTCCTCCTCCAGCACTATTGGAAGTCTGTAAACTATTAGTCTTCACCATTATCTGGATCATGGAGGAAATAAAAAGCTCTAATAGATTTAATGTTCTTTAATATTAATTATGTTGCAGATATAAATAAAATATGCATTACCAGAACCCCATAGACGAACCCTTCTATAACATTTTCAACCACCGCAACTGCATCCAGCTCAACATCTCCTATGTGCCCTGAAAACGCAACGGTCACGAAACTAATCGAGAACTGAAGCACCAAGGTTATAACTGCAGGAAGTGCAATATGCCATAGCTTTTTGGATTCATACCAAGACTTCTTCAGTATCTCTCTCATCTCAATTAATTCTAACTCTCTCAACGAAGCTTGTGCAAGGGCATGCACTTTCATAAGTACTCAATCATCCAGGAGTTTCTATTAAAGTATTATTGGGTCGCTATAGCTATATATAACCACCAAACCAAAAGAAGGAAATTTTTAGGACTTGAAGTAGGTGAAGAAAAAGCCATTTTTCATATTAAATTCCTGCCTTATTTAGTGGATTTGACTTGCATTTAGCATGATTAATGGTCTAAGTACAAACTAGAAATGCAATATATGTGCTTAATTGGTACCAAATTGTATTCAGTAATTATGTTAACGGTTGTACTACTGAACTTTTCCGGGTTTAATGATGTACACTATGACAAGAAGAAATCCTTTATGGCCCATGCCTTTGCTTGGCTAGGTAATTATCACTTAAATTGCAAGCATGCAATAACTGTAAAAAAAAAAAAAAAAAAAAAAAAAGAGAGAGAGAGAAGATGACGTGTTAGTTTTTAAGTAGTTCAGATTGACAATGTTTAATCTAGATTGGCATTATTTAAATGAAAGACGTTATGTTGACATATCAACACATTTAACGATCCAAATGGACAAGTCACTGTGCTCATGCGCTTCAATAGGAAATTCAAATCAATATCTCATCAAACTTTAGAAGAACTTTACAAAATTCATCCTTAAATAGAATGCTAGCGCTTGAAGACAATTTCGTTCATAGCTTTTCTTTTGCAGAAGTGTCGTTTATTTGAAGCAGGACAAACAAAGGGGACCTCATTCAACTGCCACTCTGACTAAATCAATTTGGTGTCCAGAAATTAAATTTCTGTGGATGTAACACTGCAGCCATCAATACCAGTATGATTATCAAAATAATGAAAATATAGATGGGATGCATGCATGGGAAACTTGAAAGTAGACAGTAATATGATACGACCGGAACCACAAATTTCTATACAATTATGCATGACCACAGAAGACCCTGGCAATTTGGGAGCAGAGAGCTAGTTTCTAGGTCCTTTTCACTCAGGGTCATGGTCAGTGGCTCACTGCTTTTTTGGTCATCTTTTTTTTTTTTTTTTCTTTTTTGGTAGGACAGCCCATAGGCACTTTTTTTGTCATTTCTTTCGGCTGTTTGTATAACAATTCGATTGTTGTAAATTTCGTGATTTTCCTCCCACTTTTTGTTTTTAATTAAGTCCCATGCTCAGTTGTTCACACTTCACACAGTTAATGTTGACTGGATAGATAATTCCGTTGAATTTTTCTAATAAGCCTTAAGGTGCACCATTAGGCCCGTCAAACGTCTCATAATTGCACGGCAGACCCCATGTGCGTTTGCGTGCCACGTAGAGAAACGGAACGAAATCCCATTCCGTTAACCGTTTCGTTTTCGAAACGGCACAGAATACCGTTTCGTGAACCGTGCCACTTCATAAATAACACATGAAACGGTTTCAAACTGGACTGAAACGGTCGAAACGGTATAATTTGGCGTTCCGTCTACCGTTTCGTTTAAGAAAACGGAACATTTCATCCTTTCGTTAACCGTTTCGTTTAGGTTGAAACGTGGTGGCAAACGGTAAACGCTGTACCGTTGACAGCTCTATGCACCATTGGGATTAAAAAAATAACATAGTTGTGTGGTTTTTTTACAACCATTTTATCTAGGCAAAAAAAAAAAAAGGATGGGGGGGGGGCGTAAAATGTGATGAGATGCTTTATTTCAATGATAAGAACAAGTTCATTATATGTAGACACATCAGAGAATCAGATGCATCAGACATCTGATTTGCTACATTTCTTCAACTTGGTAGCCTAGAACCTCGTGTATGTCTCTAATAAAAACTTTTAATGAATATATATATTCTTCCAGCAGGTGGTTGAGAGGCCACCCTGAATATGTCTTACTGTTTATGGGCCCCCCCGGGCGCTAGTAGTAGCATGTTTCCTTTCGTTTGTTATTGTTAGTCGTTTTTCTGCATTAATGTTTTACGAATTTTAGCCAGATGAGTTTGTTGCTAGCATAGCTATGCTAGCAACAAATTCATTCAAGCCAATTATATCCGCTGACCAACTCCAACTGGTGGAAACCCAAGAAATACACTAGCGTCCAATTTAATATTTAAATAAACCAAAACAAACAACGATAAACAAAATGTAAATGATCTTGAGAGAAGCAAGAAGAAGAAAAGCAACACATAAGAAGCACGAACTAGTATTTAGAAACATACGAGGAAACTCAATATAGCTGTTTTCAAAATCTTCATCCTGCCTCCACCACATAATCTGATCATCCGTTAGCACACGTCATTTGGAGACATTAGACATCATCTTCAAACTTCCAAAGACTATCCTTGAGATCGGTTTTCTAGAAATAAGAGATATAATTGATCAGACTGGTGCCATATGACAACAAACTACCACTAGATACTCAAAAAAAAAAAACTACCACCATCTAGAAATAGAAAGAAAGGAGAGGGAGAGAGAGAAGAGAATAATTTCTTAAGATGGCTGCACCATTTTTGGATTCAGAATATCTTAATTCTCATAACACTTTAGATTCTGAACTGCTGCAGATCTTAGGTCTTCATTTAAAATTTAACTTAGGCTTTGAAAGTTTATAAGTGATTCGATTTAAGTTACATACAAAATTGAATTTAATAAATAGTTAGGATTATTTGCCAAAAAAATATATAGATAGGATAAGTCAAATCAAATCATAAGTTAGGTTAATGAAGTTGAGATATCATTGTATCAGGCATGCAAGAGTCTGGCTCAAATGCTGACCACGTCGAATTTTAATCGACTCAGATTTAAATGCAAGTTTCGAATATTAGCGACATTGTAAAATAATTAATATAGTCGGATTTTGGGTTGACATCTCGAGTAATTAACCAAGACAAATCAGATTTTGTCATCTCTGATATCATTACAATTAAAGTGTAATAAAATCCTAATTGCCGATAATGGCACCACAAAGGAATCGTTGAAAAATATATCCACACGCAAATTTGAGAAAATCAACGGTGGTTGAATATTTATAATTAGTTGGCCAATGGATAGGGCTCAAATGTATTAATAGTGGAAGCAGAGGATATCAAAGAAACCTTAATATTGTGATCAAGAACTTAGTATAATTAATACGTACTGACTGTCGTCATACCTCGTTTTTGTTTTCTCACCAACCCCGTGCCACCTACCGTTCTTACATCATATGTATATAGTGCATATTGTATAATTATTTTTAATGGGAAGTAATTTCACTGAAAAAATATACAAGCCCAACAAATTTGTATTGTCTACGCTGAATCAACGGGTTCACATCGCTGATGTAGTTCAGTAGGTGTATGACAGCCGGCCACCATAGAATTTTAACACGATATTATTCGAGGATAAGATAGATTTCAAGTCTTGTAATTTATTTGAAATTAAATATCTATAAAAAAACATTGAATAGATTTCAAATCCGCACCTTCATTCAAAAATGTATTTTATATGCCATTAGATTAAAAAAAAATGGTTCTTGGTCTCGAAGAAACTTGTAGATATATTTTTTGTGATATTTTCAATGATCCGGTTGAACTGTTTTCATTTTTATTTTTAGAAGAGGTCAAGCCTGTACCTCTTTTCATTCAAGAAGCATATGAATTTCTAAATTAACAGTGATCCAGTTGAACTGTTGAACATAATATATATAGTACACATCACCACATAAATTAAGAATAAGATGGTAGCAGCTTCAACTCAGGATGCCAGGCGGCATTGAAATCCCCTCGCCTCGCAAGATATTACTTGCACGAAATTATATGTCCATTTGCTTTGAAATTATCGCTAACTAATCTTAAGTGTTTTTAGAAGCTCACTAATCAGTGAACTTATCCTAGACTTTTATCTTGGAGGTGTCAATGGATTTGATTGGGTTGGAATAATATTATTTTATAATTATTTTGTAATTTTATTCGAGTCCGAGGGACTCAGATCGGAGTGTTTTTTTTTTTTTTTTTTTTTGCCAGATCTGGCCTACAAATCACAGTAGGATCAACCAAACCCTTCTAACCTGATTAACAATTAATTTATTTGTTATGTTACTTAATACTTGACTAGTAACCAACTCGATGCGAGGTAGATAAAAAAAAAATTTAAGATTCATGCAGGACCCATTTGGTTCATCAAATAGGTATGAGTCGGGTCGGAAATTGACACCTATGCCTATATCGTACTTATTTTGCTTTTTTCCATATTGTGTTCTTAGGTTTGAAAAACTCCTTTATTAAACGAAAACGTTACTATTTTTTTTTCCAGAAGGAAAAATGGTTGGACTAATACTTCTTAAATGATATCATCGAAATTTGTTAAAACTTTCTCGAATTTTCAATTATTTATTTTTACCAACGATTAGTTCATTCTTATGCTGTGATCGTATCATTTTTTTTTTTGTCTTTTTCTTTTTCATTCTGGCAAATTCTATACTGTTTTTGTCGTAGAAAATAAAATAATTCTATCTCTGTTTCGCTAAATGTGATCAGTAAGATAATAATTTTAAAGCATAGGCATTCAACTTTAACAGCGATCGCGGATAAAAATCAGTATTTGTTGAAATATGTGGAAGATTAATACCAAAGCTTTAATTTTCTTTGCCTCTTTCCAGCTTTCCCTCTCTTTCTTTATGGAGTGAGAAAGTCAATTCGGATGGCTTTCTGGTTTGGTTTATCTGGCGTTTATAAAATGCTGCTACGTGGAACATTCTTACATTAAAATTTTCAAAAGTTAACACTGAACTTTTCTTTAATCTCTATGATGAATGTCACTAGTCACTAAACCTTTCGGACGGTACTTTGGAACTTTTCTTCAATTCTCAAAAATATCTTCGCTTAATCAACAAATCGTTATGCTGGGTCAATCCATTGGTCTGGCCCGTTTTAATATTAATTATATAGCAGAGTGTATCTTTCAAGGTCAGTTGGGATTGCATTTTGGAGTTCTTGTAAAATATGGCCCACTTATTTTGTTAATGACACGATCCGGGCCTGATATGGTTTATGAATTTTCAATAATTTTCAATTCCTTTAAAAAAATATATACATGTTTCTTAGATCCGTAATATATAGATTAATTTACCACAATTATTTAGCAAAAAAAACCAATCTACTGCCCTCACAATGGTATTCGGTGTCATTGATTAAAGATTGAGACTCGGACTGAGTTGCTAGCTTAAATAAAAAGGGAGGTCTTTGCCATCTAACTTTTTCTGAAATTAAAAGTGCATGTGGGACTTTAACCCTTAACTTCTTGGAGATCAATCTAGTACTCTTACGACTGAGTCACTAGACCACATGCGATAATGAAGGTTTTTTAGGTTCAGAAACAAATCCAAACTAAGCAATCAATTTAGTTTGTTGTATAATCGAGTAACCTCACTAGAAGTTTATCAAAATGTTGTGATTTGGTACAAACAAAATACTCATCAAAATTTTCTTTCTATTTTTTATTTAAGTGGCCAGTTCCTTTACAATTTTATTAACATTCCGAGAGCACAGTAATAAAAGTAGATTACTCATCAACTAGGTTTTTATTAACATTCCGAGAGCACTGTCAAAATGTTGCACAACCATACCATTATTTTTCTTTCTCCTGGAGAAGTTGGTTTAAGCTTTAAGTACACCGAAAGGCACAGGTTATTCTGTAAATTTAGTTTCCCATCATATATGATATGAAGTGCCTAATCCCGTCTTTTGTAAATTATTAGCACGTGCTATTGTGAAAATGTAACCAATAGACAATATTGTAAATTTACTTTACTGGCTTGTTTGTCATTCTAGTTGCACAGGTCGAATATTTAAGAAATAATTCATCTCTTTAGCCTCTAATGAAGAAAATAAGCTAGATTGTATAAGAACAGAAGTTGACCAGATACAAGTATAATAGATAATAAAAGATCAAACTTGAGCAACAAACTGAAAAAGGAAAGAACATAACACAGACAATTGTCTGCATGAAATGGTCAGGAAACTACTATCACCACCAGCAATCAGGTACTAAATTATTGTACCACCTGCACCATAGGATACTGGTGGTAATTAACATTTGTACACAAGCATAATAGATGAAAACTGCAACTTATGACAAACAAAGCACACGCATTGCACGCCGGCTTACAATGATAATGGTGACCAATAAATTACAAGTACCAAAATACAATTAACACTTCCACGTGATTAATATCCCATGCTAAACCATTTATGAAACACAGTTACATATATTCAAAGAAAACTACATTACCTAAAAGGCAATAAGGCTAGCAATCACAAGCACACCAACCAAAATAAGCAATGCCTTGAGGTACACATCGGCCTGTTGTCCCTGGTTGTGAGCCCCACCAGCACCACCACCCTGGCGTGGGAAACCATGTGCATGCCATCCATGAAACGAATGGCCATAACCATATGGGAATCCAGCTGTAGGCCCATAGGCGGCAGCATGTGGAAAACCATGCACCTGGAAACTCAACAAAGGGAACAAACCCCCGATAGCTGCCGAAAAGGTATAATTTCCCCACCTACCCACAGGCCCACCTGGCCCACCTGGTCCACCAGGCCCAACAGCCCCAGTAGGTCCACCTGCACCTTGTCCACCCATGAACCAGGGGTTTGGGTTACCGTGAAACTGGTTCGGATCTGGCTGGGGTGCAGTGGCAGGCCGTTGCCCTGTGGGGCGGTTTGGGATTGATGAACGAGTTCGTGGGTCAGTCCGGGTCTTACCCCGCCCATAAAGTGGTACAAGCTTGTCTTCCTCGACTAAAGCTTTGCAAACAGGGCACTCTGGTGAGTGTGCATGCATGTGTAGCCACTCGTAGAGGCACGGCCAACAGAAGAGATGACCGCATAACGTCACAATCGGGTCTTGTGCCAGTTCTAGACAGATGTTGCACTCAAAGCTGCCTGACTCTTTATTGCCTGCATTGATGCTTCCATTGCCATTGCTACTTGTCGATTCAGTATGTCGGCTCGACATTATGCTTCTCTTACTATTCTTGTAGATAGTTTCCTTTTTCTGAAATTGGAAAAATAGTCTGATTATTTAATCATTGCTCTGTATCACAATTTAGCTGAAGTGTTGATAAATTATTTAATCATTATTCTGTACCTCTACTAGGTCACTACATGTATAATAACCTTTTACTACCTTGTCAAAGCTTTTCTGAAGCCTCTGGTGGCCTGGTGCCTTTGGTCAGGGTTAAAAAAAAAAAAAAGTAATCAGCACTGACCAGATGAGGCATCACTACTCAGAACTTGCCAATTTGGTACCAAACAAATAGAATGCAGTTAACCACAATACAGATTACATAATATAATAAATTAATAATCATAAGGACCATGAACCCTACAGGTGAACAAACATGGTACACAGACCAACAGACTCCTAATCACTACAGAACACTACATTTGTCTTTGTGAATCATGATAGAAAACCATCTAACATGGCAAGCCGTTACAAACTAACCACATACCAGAATTCTACAAACTGAGATCAGTCAAATTCATAATAGTAAATACAAATGTTAAGACATCATAGGCACAAGTCGGCAGAGACGAAGCGAGAGGTGTCCAGCAAGGGACCAGCACCTCCCCCTTTCCTCCTCTCTCTCTCTCTCTCTCTCGTACCAACCCTTATTCTCAGGTCTTTCTTCTACAGTAGCAAGCAATCACAGTTCCTTATTGCTACCACGGGTTGGAAAAAACAATTTCTATTGGTAGCGCTTGTAACGATCCGATAATTAGGCGATTTTCCCGACCGTTTTGGGCGAAAAAACGAATAGAAAAAGGGGGTGAATCTTACCAGCTACCAGTGCCTAATTGAATCCTCCGTCTCTCCGTCCGAACTGCGCCTATTTTGTTTCCTGATTCTTCAAAAATCGATGCGATCGATTGGTGATCGGAAGGGAGATTTGGGGGTAGATCAGTAGTCAGTAGAGGTTTCGCTAATTGAGGGGAGGAGAAAGAGAATGGATCTGTCGGGCGCGGCCAAGTAGGCTGCTCACTGAAATGAAAAAAATAAATAAATAAAAGAAAGATCTTCTTGGGCCGAAGTATTATTTAAGAATTTTCGTCCGAAGTCCGAACCGGTTATAATTTTTTTTCTTTTATTTAATTAGACTACAGCTATGAAAGAAAAGAGTTCGTTGGTAGATTGAAGATAACTGAACATAATGTAATTTGATATAATACCTTAATCTTCTACAGTTCTACTTGTCTTCTATCCAAAATTCTAAACAAAGGCAGCTGAAGATAATAACTACTATATACATTTATTTAAATAATAATAATTTAATAACTACTGTGCTAATACATTTGTATAAAATTATTTCTCCTGGTTTTTAAAGTAGATTAACTTTTGCATGTTAGTATGAAACGTTAGTATTTAAGATTAAATTTTTCAATCATAAATATAATTTGGTGATTTTATGTTTGAATGCTGCCAATTTTTTCAATAATGTGTCTTTTGTTTGTATTTTTCAAAAAAAAAAAAAGATGTTTCTCAAAATTCTTATTTGATAAATCAATGAAAAACTGCGCGAATATTACGTTAACAAAGAAATCCCGCTGTAGTATTATTATATTCAAAATAGTAAAATTTTTGGTTCATGTTAATAAAATTATAAACATTTCACCGTATTTTCGATAACTTCTATGCAAGATCGAAAAGAGTTATCATTAAAATTTTATTTTTAAAAAATAAATTAAAATAAAAAATGTCTGAATCTAAGTTCGAACGCGTCTGCATCCTTTGCGACCGAAAGAAACGGTTGTACCGTGCAGCCATCTTCTTTTTTTAATATTTAAAAATTTTAAAATTCAAATGTTGAATCCAAACAATTTTACAAGCGATGTGTTTTCATATAAATTTTATAAAATTTGAAGTCAATGTGATACTTGATTAAGTGATCAAATTATGAACGTATTAGAATTAATCGATGATAGTTAACCAGATTCATTCATTATTTTTTTAAAATAATGTATTTTATTTGTATTTGTCAAAAAGAAAAAAAAAAGAAATTGGTTATCAAAGTCTTATTTGATAAATCAAGGAAAAACTTCGAGAATATTTACTGAACAAAGTTGTCCCGCTGTAGTATTTCATTCGAGCTAGTAAAAAGTTTGGTTCATGCAAACAATATTATAAAACTTTCACCGTTTTTTCGATAACTTCTATGCTGGGATCGATAAGAGAACTCCCTGATTATCATAAAACTTTTTTTAAAACAAAAACTTTAAAAACAAGGAAAAAAAAACCAAAAAATTGTCTGAGCCCGGGTTCGAACCGGGGACCTCTAGTGTGTGAGACTAGCGTGATGACCAACTACACCACCCAGACGACGTTGATAAAACTATACTGTATTTAGTAAACCAGTTTATCTAGACGACACGGCCGATTTATATTGCTAAGAAATAAAATAATGTTAGACAATAAAAATATGTTGCTTAATTTATCAGCGATACAAATAGATGTGTTATTCAATTTGTTTTTATATTAGATGAAAAACCGAATAATAGTGTTGCTTCGTCTGACGATTGATATCCAACCACAGATCAAGTCGATCCAACGACAGAAACACCTATTTACTATTTAGACCTAGCATGTAATATCTATACGGTCCATGCATCTATAAGTAGTAGTAGAGATGTTTTATTCATAAAATAGAGCAACACGGTTGATCTTCAATTGCCTCGCGTAAATTTATTAATAGGAAACTGAATCAACTAGCAGACAGTATTGCAAGTTTGGTAGAATTAAAGGAGCTTCAAATGTTAGGACATACCAACCCCATTTTCGTTCCCTCGTAGTCTCTGCTGATGTACTATTTTTCAATCATGATGAATGAATGCCTAAGGGCAGTTACAACCTCAAAAAAAAAAAAAAAAAAAAAAAAAAAAAAAAAAAGTTGCCTCATGTACATTTTCCATATTCACCTTATCTGTAGTTTTTTTTTTTTTTTTTTTTTTTTTGCTAAACTAATCAAAAATAAAAAATCTAAAATATAAATAAAGATGTGTGGGTGTCGGGAACATTTAGGGGTTCGACACTTCAAAAATTGTGAAATTACAGTTTTTCCAATTTTTGTAACGTATTATTCTGTAAATATTTGTGTGTCGGATATTATTACTTATAAAACAGACCCACTTCAACGATATTCAATAATTTGGCAACACATTGTTTTATTTCTCATTTTTATGATATCTTTCTATTTTCATTGTTATCATCCATCTGTCTCTTCTGTGTTGCAAGCATAACAACCTATTCAAAATCGACCATTATTAAATAATAACATTTTAAATTTATATTAATATGTCAAATTTCAAGCGAAGCTCAATCGATTAGCTCCTAGTATTAATAAATAATAAAACTATGTTCAGTATATAATCAATTGAATTTTAAGTTTCGATGCATTTTATTAAAGAACGTAAGCAGATGATGCCCAAAAAAATACAAATTGACTTGAATTATCCCATAATAATTTGCTTGTATGTTTTTATGGAAAAAATATTTGCACTTGTTTTTAAGTACTTTTTCGATGTTAATTTATTCAATCAAACAGAAAACATCTTATATGTCATCATCACCATTGAATCCATACTAAGTTCGGTGACAACTAACAGTAACAGCCCAGAACTAGTCTACAAGTACTTTTTCGATGTTAATTTATTCAATCAGACAGAAACATCTTATATGTCATCACCATTGAATCCAAACTACATTTTTAAAAAAAAAAAAAAAAAAAAAAAAAAAAAAAAAAAAAAGAATCCAAACTAAGTTCGGTGACAACTAACAGTAACAGCCCAGAACTAGTCCACTGGTCCGAGGGCAATTAGCAGTAGTAGTGAACAAAAAATGACAATTACTAAATTATATTGATAATTCGAAGTCAAAGTGTATTGGGCCTTGCATGATACGGAAAATTATTAGAGGTGTCAAAGTCAAAATAAATAAATAAATAAAATATTAGTGCGCGTTCTGTGGTTATCTGCACAATTGTACAAATTAATACGAAACTATCCTACTTTATTGTTTTAAAATTTTATAATAAGGAAATCAATGGTAAATTTCTCAAGTTTGTTTTTTTTTCATGTAAATTTTTACTTTTTTAATCCCATCAATTTTATGTATTTAATGATTAAAAAAATCATAACAAACATGTTTTAAAAAATAAAAGAAGGAAATGGATTACCTCACGGAACACGGATAAACGAATAAAAAATTCGACCCATCCCTTTTATAAAACGGTTTGTATTTATTACATTTATCCATATATCAGTCTTATACGGATCAAGTTGGATCAATTTATCCGGCTAGTCGGAATAAAAATTAACATCATTATGAAAATATATACGGTCTCATGGAAGTGTAGGTTTTACCTCTCTGTGTTTCTGGGTCGTGCATTTTTTTTAAATTATTCAAAGTAAACCACTAATTTAAAACTTAGACATAGAAAAGGCTTCTGATTTGAGTACCATGGTGAGTTCGACACTATATTATTAAATGTCGAAATAATAATAATAATATTAAAAACTGAAACAATTGAGAGTATAAAATACAATCCTATCAATTTTATTTAAGAGGGTTGAAAATTTTTCTGTTCAATTTTCTTACGCTGTGTACTAAAAGATGGTCAATTTAAGGATTAAAATAAACTGGACATATAATATTTCTACCGTGTTAATCAAGTTGCATAGGACTGTTTGAATTTACTTCAGTTTTCTAATTTTCTGTTTCTGTCTGTATATCTTCACGGGCTATTCAATATTTTTCATTTTTGTTTGTACGCGGAAAACGCGTATTACTAAGAGAAAATCCAAAAGAAATCCTCCAAAGCTGAGGGATCTCCTGACGCACTAATTCCTGCAGGGATATGTAGTGAAAAGCGTGTAATTATGTGCTCATTTTGGCAACGGAGGAAAGAGAATCACGAAATTTAATATATTATTATTCAAATTAGCTGTAAATATAGAATTAGTTAACCGTATATTTGTTATTTGATGATATTTTAGGTTTGTTTTATTTGAGCCCAAAAAAGTCTATTTCCATTCATTTAATTTTAACACGATATATGATGAAGCATTAAATAGTAGTATGTCATATTTTCACCATCGCATTCTAAGATAAAATAAAATAAATTCTAAATTTTCTTTTTTTTTTTTAGATAACTTGACAGCGGCTGTCAAGGAAAAATAAATTCTAAATTTTCAAAATACAAAATATAATTTTTGTCAATCAGTATATTTTATTCAACCTTTGTGCACACATAACAATATAATAAAAAAAATCAATTCAAGTAACAATTAATGCTGATCTTGATATAAATAAATAAACTTTTTTGTATCCTCTTATTCTTTTTCCTTGATATCATGTAATTGATGTATGAGCACACTTCATTTGATCTCTTTCTACAATGGTGCTACTAGCCCATTTGCCATTAGTTGTGTGTTGCATAATAGATCTATGGGTTTTCACTATTGTTTAGGAATAAAGACGTTGAGGGGTAATAATAATGCAATGTAGAGCAGTCACGTTGCGAATTAAATTCATTCTCTCTCCACATATCCTATTTAATTTGTTTGTTTCTCTAATTACATGTGCACACATAATTTCTAAATTTGAATTGTCCAACTTTCTTATTCCAGCACAGAGTTGGAAGAATAATGCTCTTTCGTTATTCTTAGCCCGTTTGGATGGTGTTATTTATGAATGGGGGGTTATTTCTAGGAAGAATTCTTTTAAGGTACATCCACAAAAGTTCTTAAAATATTTTTAATTACATCAAAGTATAACTATAATAATTTTGTAATTACTTACTAATTTGAGTTATAGAACGAAATTCTTATTTAAGTTTATACATTACATGCATTTGCTTGCATGTATTTACTATTGGGCTCCATTGATATCAAGACAACAGAAACTTCAAATTTCAGGGAGTAAACTTGCAAAAGAAAATGATAAAGATCAAAGCACCACGGCAATAGCGCATGCCACGGAAGATCAAAGGTCCCATGCTAACACAACAGAGCTGACTCCGCCTGCCAGTCTTCGATGGCAAGGGCGTAAATAACAGATAACAAAAGTTACAAAACATGGAAGCCAAAAAGCATCAGAAGTTCAGAAATCAGAACCAAACAATTTATCTACTCAAGTCAATACAATAATACGCCGCATTAAACTATGCTCTGACCAGAACCAACGACCTGACTAAAGTTCAGTCTTCTCCTTTATTTGGTTGCCAGTATTTTGTGTCCCTGATACATTAATGGTTTCTAAGCAGTTGTTTCTTAATTATCTCGAAAATCAGAAAGATGCATGGCTCGATGAAAATAGGTCTTCTCACAAGCCATTTAAATACAATTAATTGACCACAAAAAGTACAAAGTTCAGGAAAGGCAAAGTAGGTAAAGATTTTGAGCACGCAAATTAACATGCAATTTTTGGTTTCTCAAGCCTATTGAATTAAGCTAGAATGCATAAAACCCTTTTAACAATTAGAAATTACACGCAACTTTATCTGCGGTAAAATTAACTTAAGACTCACTAATTAATACGATCAGATACATATTAATCACTATCCAAATGTTCCGGCACCGGAGCTATGTCGTTGTCCCGTACATGTCTGTTGCTATTGCATGCCAGCCCGAGACCGATTCTCAACCCTGTTTGTTTAACCTTGCGCCAAAAATCTTTCTTCCTTTCTTGTACCGGTTTGGGCCGCCTTCCACTTTTGGTGCACTCCAAGTACGCTTTCAGAAACGGGTCATCATCCTCTGCCAAGCCACTTTTCGTCGGTGCAATCTTCTGTGGTGGCTGAAATGGGCATGGCGGCAATGGGACATATATCCCATGGATGGCCGGTTTTTGGGCTGTAGTTGAATATGGCGGTGGCGGTAGCTGGAAAGCTTTTTCGGTATCTTGTGTCGGATTCGAAATCGTGGTTTTATCCCGTAGAGGAGTGCCTGGTTGGTTCTCCCATGAGAAGGGGACTCCATGTGTGGAGTTTTCTATGTTGGGGCTCATCTTCTCTCTTCTTTCTTTGTGAACTATTTTGTTGGATATAGCCTATAGGCTTTTCCCGCTTGGATCTATATATATGCACACAACACAAGGAGATAGCGAGGATTAAGGTTATGGGACCGTGTAAATATAGGTATAGATAATCAGATATTAATTTGGCAAGAGAGAGAGATGGTGGTGAAGTGCTTACCTGAATTTATTGTGTGATGATACGCAGTTGGCGATATGCTTTAAATAAGTTAGGTAAGATTTTGCGAAAGAGAGGCAAGCTGAATTGCAGACTTGCAGTCAAGGTGGGTTCATGTTTCTTTTGGATTCTAATAGGGAGCCTATGTTTAACTGCTTTGCCTGCCAAGGTTTTGAGGAAGACTGTAACTCCAGTTTGGTTGCCCTCCATTGCTGCAATACTGGATGTGTCTTTTCCACCTTTATGAGGTCTACCAAAAATGTAAAAAGCCGGGTACCAATTTGACAATACTTCTCGGCACTCTGGCTGGGTCAAGATGCTCTATCTGTTAAAGGAGAGAATATTTTAATCCCCAAATTCACATCTCCAGACTTTCCTAAGTTTATAAATTTGATATTAGTTATGCTAGTTTGAGATATTGAACTGTTTAAATTTTTTTGTTGTTGCAATTAATTAGACCCTTTAATGGATTACTCCTTTATTTTGATTTCTTCACTTCATTTTAAAATTGAAATCTAAAGTGTTTAATTAATTTCCTAATCTCTGTGAATTTAAATATATATAAATCGTAATTAAAGAGGTTGTTAATTTTATTATAATAATTTTCAGAGAATGACAACTCAGACATTCTTAGGCATACCGTGTACAATTAATGACATCTAAAAAGTAATCTTTCTTTTTTTTTTAGAATGTTGAACAGAGAGATTCTCAATATATATGCATTCAAAATCTGGATTCCAGACCTTTATTTTATTCTTTTTATGTCGTATCTCCTCTTTCCAATGATGGATTATCTCAAGAACGGTGTAAAGATGAGAGCTTTTCCAATTCCATTTGGAACTTCATTTGTTCTATTTTTAAAAGAAAAGATTGCAATTTTGTGATACCAATTTTGATCTGTCTGGCGCAAGTTTGTGTCTCTATATTTTGTGGTAGACTGGTGTGTATCAATTACTAGTCGATTGAACAAAGTATAAATAGGTCAAAACTAACGTGGTGCACCGTGGACCAAACCTTGGACATGCTGCATGCTATTCGCTAGATTGCCTTTCAGGTTTTACTCTAGGAGATATCTTTATTAGGGTGATAGTTTAGGGACTATTATCAGGCCCCTAGATAAACTGGACGTCTCCATTGCATCAAAAATTAGGAGTCCCAACAGTAGATGCACGAGCCAATGTTTTCACTTCAGTTGTATTTTCAATCTTTTCGGATAAAGTTTTGTAAAACAAGGGATGGCGAATTGGCTGGTAGTGGAATATACACGAGTCACCATTTGAGGCTAGAAAATGGGTTGACGATGGCGTTTACTCTCTGTGCTTGTCATTTTCTTTGAACGAAAAGTAGAGTTTACACAGATTCCAACTTTGAACAATTACGTTCAAAGGACGGATAATGATAATTTCGCATTATCTGAAAATTTTTAGTCCTGCGTTAGTGGCGTGGGCTATGGTCCATGGAAGGGGGAATAAAGTTGGATAACACTTATCCCACGTTTAAAAGTGTTTGCATTTTGCGTACATCTTTTGTGTTTTAGTATAAAATTTGATCGCAAAGACAAGTGAGCTTCTTTGTTTGGTGCTATGTTTCCTAATTCCACTTGTATCCAGCATATCGTTCTCCTTGTTTTCTCGAATACAAAATTTACCTCCACATTATAGCTAACAGTGCGCAAACTTTTTTTAATATGTATATGTTACACTTGTCATCTATACCTCACTCTCCCCCTCTCCCCCTTATAAAGTCAGAACAAACGAAAAAAGCATTTGGAACTGACTGTGACAGGTAAATGGTAGGAATATGACAAAACATATTATGTACTAAATTTCAAAATAGTTATGCACAGTAAACACCTTTTCTAAATTTCAACATAGGTTTATAAATAAACACCTTTTGTGCCGCATAGTGTCCTCGAAAAACACATGTACTCATGAAAATAATACTATTTTTTGCCAACAAATTCAGAACACAATTCCTCTTAAATCATTTTCAGATAAATAAATTACAGATTGACATAATTTTATCAAACCAGACCATGTGCACTGGATCCATCCCATTAGTTATGCACAGAAGATACACTCATACACAGCATGCATTCTATATGCCCTACATCACATTTCCTCAAGCTACAAAATAACCAAATAAACAGGGAAAAGGTTAAGCGGCCCACAAAACAACTCGAACCACTCGAGCAACCGCATATCAAATTGCCCTAAAAACAAATCAAACTGACTTGACCGATTTATAAAAAACAGTCAAGGGGCTATCTCAAACTCTATAAATTCTACCCTACAAACTATAACACAACAAACCTAAGCTATCAGTGTAATGAGGAAGTTCCACAATTTCTCTTTTACTGATACTGGTTCAATCTCTGATTCTGCATCATCGTCTCCTTCTCCATCAAGATCTCGATCCCCTCTAATTGGAGTTTGCTCACATTCAGCCTAATAAATACGAAGTTAATAAAAAATTAAACAAAAAAATTATTCAGAACAGCAAATGCAAATCATGTTAAGAGTAAAATTAAAAGCTCTGTCCAATAAACATAGAGAAATTATCTGGTTTAGTGAAGTTAAATAAGTCATTACCCTGATTACCACTTGCAAACCCAATACAATTAACAAGGTAAAGAGCTCATAACTAGTATGCACTCCATGAAACCACTCAAACTAGTAGCTTTTTATATGCTTTCGACTTTGGGTTTACAGATGCACTTTTTTGTGATTTTGACAACTTTTTCCTTCATCGAAGTAACTCAAATTTCATAAATCTGCAACAAACCAGCAAGCAAAACTAAGTAAACATCTGTAACAAAATAACTTACAGGATGTATCTCATGTAGGGGCTCCTCATACTCATGTACTACCATCTCCTCTTCAACATGCAAATTTGAGGTTCTTACATTATCTGAATCATGGTTTGCTCCATTACCAACGTGCAGAAGGCCATCATTGTCTTGTGCACTAATCAGCAAGAAACAAAGATAATTAAATACTGTCACAAACTCATGTGTTTATGGTGCGAGAGAGAGAGAAAGAGAGAGAGAGAGAGGATACATACCCAGAGGAAGCCGCAGAATGATCACCATTCAGATCATTCTCGCCCATTCTTTTTCTCAGCTTGTATCGAGGCTCAAAAGGTGCGCCGTTGCTGTTTCCACCATCATCACTTGGCCTCTTCCTACCAGAAACACTAGTGCCATTACCAGCTGATGCTTCGAAAAGGGCACTTTCAGGAGACCGTTTGAATATCACCCCCGCACATTTCCTGACCCATGAAACAGGTGTTGGTTTTGCACTGGAAGCTTCTGGAACCATGTTCGGTGCCACAAGCAGCTTCAATCCAGAATCATCCATGGGATTTGCAGTCCCCTTCTCTCCTACCCCATTTGCACCTGAAATATTATACTTATTGACATTTTTCACTGGAGTTCTCAATTTTGCAGTGGCATATAAGGCTCTTCTCTCTGCCTCCTGGTTGGCCGCCTCTAATTCATTTAGCTGTTTGATTTGCACATTTATTGACTCTCGGTCAGCCCGCAACAAATCCCTCTGTTCCTTCAACTTCTCTCGCTGAACATTGAGTACATCAATTGTATCCTTAATTTCATTCATCTCTTTCTCTCTCTGGGCCCGCTCAACTGCAATCTCATCTCTCTCCTTCTCTAATTTCTTTAGCTCCACATCAAGAAGTTCAAATTGCTTAGCTACTATTTCTTTCTGTGACTCCAAGTATCGCATCTCCTCATCTTTCTTTTTCTCAAAAACTGCTTCTTTCTCCCGCAAGTATGACTCCACCTCCTCCGTCTTGGCATTGACAGACACTTGCAACTCGGCTCTTTGAAGTTCCATATCTCGCTTAAAATCTGAGCGTTCTTTCTCCATACGGGTAAGCCAGCTGGCATGCTCAGCTTGCATGGTTCGCATAAACTCATCTCTTTCATGTGCAAGAGATTCAGCATTTTTCTTTAGTTGCATCCTTAACTCTTCTTTCTCCCTCTTCAAGCTTTCATGCTCCTCTTTTAGGTGTTCACTCATGAGTCTTCTCTCATTTTCTAACCTCTCAGCTTCTTTTGCCAAATCCTCTTTTTTCTCATCAACCATTTCCCATTCAATCTCAAACTGTTCTTTTTCTGATTGTAACTTCTCTGCCTCAGCTAAGAGCTCTTTCTTCTGAGCCCTAAAACTGTCTATCTCCTCCTTCAATTTCTTTTCAACTGTGACAAGCTCATTCCTCTCTCCTTCAGTAATGTCAAGTGCTCCTTGCTCCCGCAATATGGCTTCTCTCTCCTCCTTGAGAGAAGCTCTCTCCATTTCAAGCTCAAGTTTCATCTTTTCAACCTCATGTCTTTCTTTTTCTAAACCTTGCAGAGTGGCATCCTGCTCTCTTTTGGTGAAGTTCAACCTCTCTTGGACCTCTTTTAAACTCTTTGATTCTCGTGCCAGCTCTTCTTCTTTCTCTGCCAGCTCACCAAGCTTGAGTTTGAGTGAATGTTCCTTCTCAGCAATTGAACTAATTCTCTCGTTAAGTGCCAACTCAATGTCATCAAAAGAGCTTTTCTTTGCTTCTAGTTCCTCATCAATTAAGATGCGTTTCTTTTCCAATTCAGCCTCAAATTCAATTCTTCTCTTATCTAGCAGTAATTTCTGTTCATTAGTCATTCTCTCAATCTCAACCTGTACAAAACAAGAAGTTCTGAAGTCTTCAGTACTCCATTACAATCTATGAGAACATTATTTATTTTCTAAAATCACATGAAAATAAGACACATACCTGTTCTTTAGATGCAATAGTTTCCTGCAAAATGAGAAGCTCGCGTTCTCTCTTATCCAGCAAGGATTCCTTTTCAATTGTAGCCTAAAAGAATTTACTAGTATTAGAACCTCTGAATATGCTCTGTATATTAATTAAAGAGCAGTATTTGTTATATTAAGTACCTCCTCCCTAGTTGAAATAGCTGCTAGTTTGAGGTCGATATTGGATTTCTCTTCCAGCAAAGCCCTTCTATCAGCTTCAAGTTGTAATCTCTCAGCCTCCAGTTGCTTTTCCACTCTATTCAAGCTCTCTACTCGCTCAAGGATGTAGAGTTCTCTCTGGTTGAGGATAGATTGTTTCTCCAATAACCTCTCCTCCTGTTGATGCACTAACTTTTGTGTCTCACTCAGAGATTTTCTTTGAAGATTGAGATCTTGCTCCTTGGCATCATGCCTGATATAAACAATATTTTACTTATCAATTCCGTATACTTTTAAAGAGAGTATTATAGATGCATAAGCAATATATATAAAAAATATAAAGAAATACAGTCAAATACATTACATCCAACAGAAAAAATGCAGTTCTGTACTGCACAATAAAAATACAGTATCAAAACATGATAGCATCTATCAATTAGAAGCACTATAGGGACAAAAATTGTACTATTAAAATCTACTTTACATGTACCAGGGGAATTATGGTATTAAATCATCAATTAAACCCTAATCACTACTCATAACTTCAATTTAATGACAACATGCGAAAGTGAAACCATTAAAGAAAAAGAAAATAGAAATCAAATTCTACTTCCGGATCAAACCAGTACAAGCTAGAACTAAAGCATTGGTCTAAAAGGCACCCTCTAGCACATTAGTAAACTAAGCAAACTTACTCAGACTGAAGAGCAATAAGACGCCTTCTAAGTTCATCCTCACGGGCCTCAACATCTTGAATGCTTCGACGGGCCGCATCTCGGGTGCGACTGGCATCAGCTTCAAGAGATCTCGCTGAAAGAAGTTTTTCCTCTGCCTCATCAAGTTTTCTCTGAGCTGTCTCTGACAGCTGGTTTGCCTCCACCAGCTTGTTTTCATACGCCACCTTTGTTTCTGCCCATTCAACCCTTGTGTCACGCAAAGCCTTCTCAATCTACATTATCAAAATATAAAAAAAAATATTGCAATTAGCAAACCAGTTTTGTAACAGTTATACAGTAATCATCATAGTTACAAGAAGAACCAAACTTGTACCATACCGTTCATTTAGACTTCTGTTTTTACTATTATATAGCAACATCCTACTTGTCCCAGTGAACATGTATACAAGAAACTGTACTAGCAGTGCAGCCTACATACTGCAGCTTTTTGCAATTCTTATACAATAAGTATACCAAAACGTAAACAAAAATGTAAAATTATCAGCAGTGTGTAAAGAACCTACTGTACTCCTTTGCAATCCTAGTAGGATATATAACTAAAAAAATGCGTACACCAAAAGGAACTATACCAGCATCAAGCAAATGGCATACAGCACTTCATTTCTGCTTTTTGTGCCTGATTTGATTATAAAAAGAAAAGTATATTTTGTCGAAATTGCGTCACTGAAATTGCTTAGGATTTCAAGTGTCAGAAAAACAAATTAGCAGGCAGTACTACTGGGCCATGTGAATATTCTTATAAAAAACCATGACGATTAAACCTCCTCCATGATGCACATATAAGATGAAATAAAAAATATCAATGAAAAGAAAAACAAAGAAAAAGATGACAACATACATTCACTACACATTCTTTCTCAATGCCTAATGCTTTCTTCAGGGACTCTTCTCTCTTTAAAGCCTCAGCTAGTGCAGAGGCTTGTGCAGCTCTTTCACGTTTGTGTGAAATCTCTGATGCCTCAGCCGATGCTTTGAGCTGTTCATACTTTGAGTTCCATTCCTTCTTTTCAATTAACAGAAGCCCCATCTGGTGCTGATGCTCATATAGCTGCAATAATATAAAATAGTCAGTGTCTTAAGATCCCAAGGCATACCCATATATAAGTAACATAACCACGTGTACATTCTATAACATAACCACGAGGTAGAGAATACAGTTCCTAGTACACTTTGCCTATATCTGCAAGATTAACAAACTTCTGACTTTGCAGGTATTATGTTCCCGAAGGTACCAACATTAGAAAGGTAAATAATAATGGTTACATTTGTGCAGCTTGACATTTTTTTAAAGAAGTCACAACATTTTCAAATCCATATATGTTCTGACTTCTTGACATCTGCATGTAAGACAAAATTTGGAATTTCTTTAAACATGGGTACTAAAATTTGTGAATAATAAACCAAATAATAGCAATCTTTAATACCAGTTCTTTAACTAATTTCTATTCTACAACCCATTACTGAGATAACAGATACTAATCCACTGAAAACAATTAAGGAGGTTCTTGGTATAAATTTATTCACCCTTATTTAACTTAGCATTATGCGACAGAACAAAACCCTAATTTAACAAAAAAACAACCATCGCACACAAGAAAAAAAACCCATCTTTTACCTCAATGAAAAACAACCAAAATTACAAAGAATAATACTAAAACAACAAAATTAGAAGGTCACAAGAAATACCTCCGTTTCAAGCTTGCATATATAACTTATCAGAGCAGCTTTATCCTTCCTCTTCACCGTTTCTTCGTCAAGCCCGGCACCTCTGAGACGGCGCCAGATCGCCTCGTCTCCGCCACCGCTCGCCGGAGAGAGGAATAATCCGCCGCGTGCTCCGGTGGAGAGAGGACTAGGGCTCGCCATCCGAACCCTAGATCGGTACGAAGAGGGTTGTTGTTCGACTTGAGCTGGTACCAGTTGCGACTGCCTTTTTGGAGAGAGAGTGGAGAGAAGGTTTTTATTTCTTTATTTTATTTGGTTTCTGTGTTTCTTTTTTCCTTGTTAGAATGGGTAAAGATGGTATACAAGAATTTCTTGCCTTTCTCGTGTCATGTCGCCTTTTTCTGCTATTGCGACAACTCTTGAAGAGAGAGTTCCTTTTATTTCTTTTCTTTGTATTTTAATTTATTATTATATTTTTTTATCTCCGTTTGAAATGAACCGTGACATCGACTTTTGTAAGACTAATACTTCTCAAAAATTATATCACGTTAGTATATAGATCACAGTAATAATCATATCTTAATAAATGAATGAATAAATAAATAGGCAGTTATTAAAAAAAATTGTATAGGAAATTATGTTTTGACTGGGTTGGGGAAAAGAATATCATGATGCCTTGATTCGATTGGGATGCACTACCCAAATTAATTGTTTTGTTTGATTTGCGCGGGATTTGATTTGATTTAGTTGACATTTTGACCTCGTTTCAAAATCCAAATGAGCGTGATCGCTTAGGTTAAACTCCGATTCATCGTGATTCGCGAATTTATTATGCTAGGCGTACGCAAATTTGAACAAACGTCCTTATCCATTTATTATTTTTTTCTTTAGTCAAAATGCAAACCAGGAGCACGGGACAAATTTTCGTCGTGCCAGAGTGAATGTTAAAGTTTTGGAATTAGCAAGAGCAAATTCAAAATTTATAATTTGATTGGATAGACCACAATTACTAAATGTCTAAAATCGAATATTTGAAACTCCAATCGTAATTTAAAAATACAGTTTAAGTTCAGATATATAGAAAGTCATAGTTTAAATGTCCCGAAAATCACAACAAGAATTTCAAAATATGGTCCTTTAAACCCTAAACCCTAAAAATTTATCTTTATTGACTCGATGAATTTTTTTTAATACAAAAATTGTTTGAAACTCCGATTGCCTCTTGTGCAAATGGTAATAGAAACGCATTTATTACAAGGTATTCATAATATTTTTTAAAAAAATAGATGTCATTAAATAAAAACTTACTCGGTAAAACAAAAAATATAAAAAAAATGCTACAGATACTCATGTAGTAGCTCAAAAATTTTGAATAAAATTAAATCATACAAATAAGTTTCTTTTGGTAAAAAATAATATTGCCGAATGGCGATGTTGCGATATGTTACATATACGAAATGGACTTTTTAATTTGTTTGTGCCACAATATAAATCAAAAGTTCATACAGTCTCATACACTGATACACATGCATATTATATGCACGAAGAAAACAATATGTGTTAATAAACGTATTATCTCCAATACAGTACAAATGTAAATGACTATGTACGGCAACTTACATATATCTACGTCTCTACTGGAATCACGCTATAGAACAACCAAAGCTAAAAGTTGTTGCGTTAAACTAAAGTTCACGAGTATATCTAATTTCTTTTAATAAAAAGAAGGTACAGGTACCTGTAGCAAACATGCAAAAATAGGTGACTTAATTAAGTTCTCATTATTTCCGTGCTAAATTGCGAATTGTGACGTAACTTACACTTTTGAAAGGAAGTTCCTCTGGATTATTCATGTCCATAAAGAGAATTTGAGGACAATAGTCAGCTCCTTTATCTACTACTGACACCAGTATGCTCGGATCTATCAGACAGTACTGAGCGAGAAGCGCCAATAGCATGGTAATAATCAGACAACCAGCCTTTGATTATGTTAATTTCAGCTTCTCTGAAGTTCACCAACCAATCAGGATCCTCATCAGTTGATGGTCTCAAATCGATGTGGTGAGCTCCTGCCATAACAACAAATTATATAAATCACATTCCGAAATAGTATCCATTATGAACTTTTTGTGAGAGCTCCTATTGCCTACCTAATTGAATAATTCACACAGCTAAAGTTGTGAAAGTCCAGAAAATTTTACAGCTTATTTTATCAAAATGCACACCAGATTAAAGAAGGAAAAAGCAAAAAACTAATAGCAATTTTTCATAAAGCATAGGTGGCCCACCAATTAGCATGGATTTTAGAATTCATATTTTGTTTTCCATGTATGTTCTCAGAAGCTAAATTGTAAAATCAGAAGTTGAAAGAAAATCTAGTACTATCAGTCAAACTTATAATCAAAGTACTACCCAGTGGAGCAACGAGTGCGATAATACTGTCCGAGATGTTCTTCAGCACACTGCATAAATATACAAGGAATTGAGTAAAAAAATATTTATGTCAAACATAGAAGTTAGGGTTAAACTGATTTACCCCCCGCCGCTCCAAGGATCCAGGAGCCCATTTGAAAAAATGATGTTACTGCCAAATTTCTCCAATACTGTACTAATATTCTGAGAAAGAAAAAAGATATTAAAGCATAGAGAAAAGCACAAAGATAATTATAAGGAAAGGCTGTCTGAGATCGAAAATTGAAGGGCCTTCTAGAAATTAGGCCACCACACTCTACCAGTTTTCCTAATAGTACCTACCAGTAGTTCTGTAATGAACAACTACTATCATTTTGGAATTTGGATGCTAGAAATCAAAATCACAATGATAGCAAAGGTTAAGCAAAGCACTTCAAGCCTTCAAGGCTAGTTCATATTACCTTTGGACATAACACCGACCAATTGGTTTAGTTTAGATATTGTTTTAAGAAGTGAGAGGTTTACTACAAGTGGATACTCTTTTCTATGTATAATTATAATGCAGAAACGTTGTTTCAGTAGTATTACCAACATAGAGTTGACTTTGAGTTTCTCATGTTGGCTTGCTCGTATCCGTGGTATTAGAAGGGGTGTAATAAGGTTTCCAGTCCAGTAATAAGGCCAGCTCAACTAAACTACTTAAATTGGCATGTATAAGTGCGGTGCCAATTACATATATGAGTAGATGACAATTGTGCAGTTATTTGCCAGAGAAAAAGCGTATAATTGAAAAGAAAAGTAATCATAATTTTGATGTTATTTTCCAAAAAAAAAACATATAATTAAGAAGAAGAAAAACGAGTCACCTACATGGCCACCAAACTCCGTAGTGATCCAATGAGGCCTTATCGATACATTATAAGTCATACGACATTCGTAGTCTCGATCAGCAAAACTAAAATCATATGGAGGAAACATACTTGTTTCTGGGTTGGATGCCAGCGGCATGATCATCTCCGTGCACGCCTGTTGATGCACACAGATTTATTAGGTACACCTTAAAAGGGACAACATCACATATATGGTTCTACGGGGTAGAGGAACTATGAATTACAGGAAAACACATCAGTTTCTTTGTACCCGGTACAAATACAAGATTATACAATGTCCTCATTAAAAAACAAAATGTTCTGTCAACCGTCACATATATTTGGTAATTGACCCTAAATGTCATTCAGTATAAGGTAAATCTAATCAAACCTGTAGTGTCGATTCTATCTATGATTTATTATTTTTTAAAAAGAGTAAATTTGTTAAAAGTTAAAACAACCAGGAAAAAATTTGAAATATGGTAAGGATAATATTTCGTAACAAGTGCATTAAGGTTAAATAATGACATTTTTCTGTAAACTATTATTGTTTTTGAAGATTTTTCAATCTAAGCCATCTCTTTTGCTTGGAAGTCAGTAGCACTTAGCTCAAATGATGGCACTACATTAACAATTTCTGAAAGCTTGGGGGTTCATTTTAACAAATTACCATACTGCAAGGACCAAATAGAAATTTATTTTGTACTAGAAGAAAGGAGCAAAGCAGAACCTGCCATTGCCAGCCATTCATGCCATGGGGATCATCATCCAAATCGAAACAGGTGTAGTTTCCAGTATAATTGTAGTACACATTTACTCCTGCATATATACGTTCTGCGAGAGTCTTGCCATCAGAATTGTCATCTATGTGTCTACATACCTACCAAAAATACACAAGATAACTTTATTGCTTTTAAAATGAGAAAAGGAAAAAAAATATAGCTTTTTTCCAGTGAAATAGCTTTTTACCTTATCCTGATATTATGAAAACAGTAAATTGTTGAAAGAACCAAAATATATAGAAATCATATCTATCAAGACTTAATAGTATATACATAGCAACAAGCATACTAATGAAAATATAAAGATTTTATAAAGCCAAAAATAAAAGAATGAAATTAAACAAACCTCCTTTATTGGGTTGGCAGGTAAAGGCATTAAAAAGTTTGATGGGTATGGATAATCCACCATGCCAAGGTAGCTGTAAGCCGAATCTATCCAATTTATAAGGTCTCCTGTATTATTCAGTGTACTGTGCATGCCATAACACAAATTTAGTACACAACAAAATGAACAAAGGAAGTATTAAAGAAACAAACAAACAAGACAGTACAAGAAAACACATACTGGCAAATTCGAAATGTTTTAGTTAACTTGGCAAGACCATTTTGGTCATTCCCTTCAGCTTCCAACACATCCCAGGATTTCTTTACGGAGTTAAAGCAGCTTTCGCTTTCTCTCTTACAAAAACCAAATTAGTCAGCTTATACAAGAAAAAAGTTGAATAATTAATTTTTTGGTGTCAGTTTGACTTGATGTCGATACATGACAGGCAAAATGTTCCCCTTGAGTATTTAAAGGTGCAAACTATGGCTAAAAAATATAGTCATTTAGGTAACACAGTATTTTTCTTCATCAATGACCTTTATATGGAATAGCCTATATCTACATTTTTTTGTCCATAAAAGGTTTCAATACTGACTTTAAAATCATTTGACACAATGTCGTAGAATGTGTCAGCAGAAACAATATCATCAAATTGAAGAATTGGAGCTGAAGATGCAAGAGCTCCAATGGCAATATGTGGATATTTCAGCCTCATCCAAGCAGCCAGCACTGCAAAGATCAACAATTTGTAAAAGGGTCACTCGCAAAGTTCACCAAAATTGCAACATGCATGCTAGCAGCATCCAACATTACTGTTATTTGCAATTAGTGTCGGCTGTAATTTCGTACCAGCATCAAAAGGACTGAATCAACCATTATTTCCAAACTAGCTCGGTCATGCAACTGGTATTGGAAGCTTGAATCACAGCATTTCAATTCACTAACTTCGAATTAATTCATTTTACAATGAAAGGTTAATAGAGCAACATCTGAATAATAATGAAATTATGCTTATATAGCTGTATAATCACACTTAAACAACTGTCAGCAGTAGCAAATATAGTGGCTATAGAAGCAAGCGTGAGGAATATCAGGTGGAATATAAAATTATATAACATGAGGGTGCTATTTGCAGCAAAGCCCGATTTATATCATACTCCCTATTTTGCAATACACATGATATGACAATATGCAGGGGCATACTGAAAATTACCTGAAATGATTAATATTTAATAGTAAGCAGTAATCTTTATTCTTACTTCCAGCATAGGAACCGCCGAAGAGGACAACGGGACTATCTTCTGATGACATGTTACGTTTTAAGTCAACAATTAGAGTTGCATAATCTGCTAGTGCTTGTGCAGAAGTGAGGTAGGCTAATGACTTTGCACCACTATATGCAGCTTCTTTGCTACCATATGGCATCGACTCGCCATAGTACCGGTGCTATCAGAGTTAAACAAGAGTAATATAAATAAGTTAGGACAGAGGTTGATAAAATTAAGAGTTTTATGTATCCAATTTTTCCTTTGTTGGTCGTCATTGTGACAAAAAAGTGTTCTGGTAGCTAAGCAGTTTTGAAATGTGTTTCATATACCCAAATATCAGTGACAACTTTTGTCCATGACCAATATTAGTTTGAAGGTAAATTTCACCAGAGACACAATTATGCCTCATGTTTCAAATACGTTGGCACTAGTTATACTTCCATTGGCTCATTTGCAACTACCAAACTTTTGTTCTGGTCAAATAGGAATCAGTATATCCATCATGGTTTGGACATGATATGCATTGGTTTGGCAAATAATCTGAGTTGAACATACATTCAGCTATAAAGTCCTGTTAAAAATTGATGATCCTATAATTATTTTGGCAAAAAGTTTCAAAACATCATGACTGGCATATGGTTTATAATAATTCGACACATTTTTCCACTAATTACTCCATCAAAATTGTCCAAGTTACTTGAAACATTAGTACTTGACTACTTATGCCGTCATTTGAGTGAATTCTACATTCAATATAAATGCAGTCATCTGATTTATAAGAGAACTGGTAGGATATGACAGGCTGTAAGTTTTCCTTATATGTGAACTAACTTATTTTTTAAAATTCTACACTAATTTGCTAATTGTAGCAATTCAATTTTCATATTTAGCTCTGCTTGTTTCTTTATGATATAAAATTGATTAAAATTATATGGCAGAGTATTATTTTTTTATCGTCCCATCTTTCCTATGGCATGAAGTAACTAAGAACTGATAATAGTAATACTGATAATTTGTGTAAATTGTAACTGAAAATATGTGCAACTATTGTGCTTTTATATAATTATTATTTATTATTACCATTTCAAAAATTCAAGGGCCCACAAATTGGGCAGGTTGGTTTTCCATATTTCCTTATAGAAGCTTGTTCGCGCCCATTTAACGCAGTGGAGAGAACTGAGCTGACAACGAATATACTCACCTAAAACCCCACAAAATCCGTAATTTTTTTTTCTAGTAAAAGCAAGCTTTTAAAATGCTCCGTTTTATCACCGATTATACTGAAATAACTATATTTTTAGCCATCCCGCATGACCGTTTATCACCGTTTTATCACCGCATAATCGTTATATTACCGTTTTATCACTGCTTTATCACAAATCATCACTCAACCGCTAAACCGCATAAATCGCATTTTAAAACCTTGAGTAAAAGTATAATTACCTCGGCGAAAACGACAAGAGCGTTGAACCGGGGCGCGATCTCCCAAACGAAACCAGTGTTCTCAGCGAACCACACGATATCCCCTTCATTCCCACAGTAGAAGAATATGGGAGCGCCAGGACGGGCCCACTTGTCAGTAGACCCCAACAGGTACCGCTGCTGGAAGTACGAATCCCCTCCCAGAGTGTCTCCGATGAAGCTGAAGTGGTCTAATTGCTGCGTGTAGTACCTCGTCTCGTAGGAATAAAAGTTGGAATTGGAATTGGTTTGTGTGGGTTTACGGTGCGAGAATCGGCCGAGGAATTTGGGGTAGGTCGGGCTGGGAGTGGTGAGGACAGGGAACGACGAGAGGAGCAATAGGAGAGGAAGAAGGTGGAGTGGTGGTGACATGTTTGTGTAATGTTTTTCTACTTCAACTGTTCAAGAGAGGAAATCAGGAAATGCCACATATATACACCAGGTCACCAGTTTATAAATCAAACCGAGAAGGGGAGCTTGGGTGGTGCAGGAACCGCATCCTCTACCCATCTCTTAGTAGAGTGTCCATCTTTCGATCACAGCCGTCTGATGTAATCTCAACGGCTAAAGGAGCCCCGTGCATTCCACCACTCCCGAAAAAAATTATTGACCCGAAAAAAATGAACCGTCCAGATTAGATCAGACGGTCGTGATGAGATGGGCACTCTACCCATCTCTTAGAGATGGGTAGAGGATACGGATCCGGGTGGTGCAGGCGTGCAGCACTTTTCTGTGCAGTAACTAGTGGAGTGGGGGTATTTTTTAAATTAGTTGATAGCATGTTGAAAAAAATAATAATAATTTGATCGTCGAAAAGTATTTGGTCTCACATTGTTGCGTCATACGTTCGTTAATAAGATCGTTCTGTTAAATGTAAATTCAACTGCAAAATTTTGTATTGATTTTTTTTAGAAGTAATATTACTTCATTGGAAATAAGAAGGGTGAAAACCTTATTTTTTGTGTCCTCATTGTACCTCTATTTTTTTAAATTTAACAACTTAAAAATTCAAATTTATTATCAAAATAAATTTGATAGATGTGATCTAAATGATCTTCTCTAATATTTTAATATATTTTGACTGACAAAAAAGTTTGTAAAAATCCGATGATGTAGACTACTTCCTAAATGTAGTTTCCCAAAACTTTAATTATCGCAAAACTAAAATAAATTAAAGTGTCTTAATTTTATCATGTAGAACGCATCTAATGATTTATTTTATTACTAAAATCAAAGACATAATAAAAGCATGAAAAATAGACACATTTGAATCGTTTAAATAAAAAAATATATATATACGAACTTCTCCGCTACCTGGTTTCAATTTTTCGTCAGGCTTATTCGGCTGTTTTATTTTCATTATTTTTTTTTTCTTTTTGCTTATAGCGACTCGTACAACTACAAACATTACCCTGCTTAATTTATATATTTCACTATTATAAAAGTTGATACCGACACACTACTTAAACAAGTTATTTTTAGATACCAAAGATTATGCCTCCCCTTAAACGATAATAGCTAGATATGACACCTCCTCTAATGTAGGCCTAAAGTATCAAAATTCATAACCCATGGAAGTGTCGTGCACGCCGGCCAGAAGAACCGAAATTACCCTAGTGCCCTTACATAATGAGATAATGGCCAATTGGCCACTTTTTTCCATACGTAGCGTGCAAATGTGCGTATCACTCACTCTTTGTAGAATGCATAACCTGACATCAATTACCTATAAATGTGACAAACTAATAGGAGCAAGATAAATTACTGAAATTAAGGAACAGAACAAAGATAATGACTTTTTTCCGAATGAATAAGAAAACTAGCTATTTTTTGTATTAAATGGAAAGACCGAAAGTTAAAAAGAGTTGCAATAACTAAGGAAAATATATAATGTGACTATATCTTTAAACAAACGAGGGACATTCAAGCCTCCCACAATTTTTAAATCAAGTTCCTAGCGCATTTGTATTAACAATGTACGTACAAAGGCAAGCCACATGTACCACTTGGGAAAAAAAAAACAATGAAAACCGTGCACCTCTCTTCCATCTTAGAGCACAAATCTTAAATTGTCAAAACGAGAACAAAGAATAAATTAAGACGTGAGACAGAACTAATCCCATACGAAATTCTTAGAACTATTAAAAGGTAATACTTTTCTAAAAATTATCACTTCTTTCAGTTCTGATTATTTTATTACCACTGGAAATTGGCTTACCTTTCTCTGTGCTGTATGGACAATTATAGATGCAATGTCGGTTCGTTAAAATATAAATAAATTCTTGATGATCGTCTCAATAATATCTTTAGAGGTTCTAGCTTGATGTTATGAGATTTCCATAGGGCACATAAGAGAAGTTCTACACATATGATCCATTCATAAGCAAATATCTCGAGTGTCCAAGTGTCTAAGAATATTAGATGCACACGGTTTCTTCCTTTCTTACCTTTGTATATATTGCTTTCCCATCATTCAATAATAAAAAATTATATTAGCAGTAGCATTCCAGCCATTGCATTGATCTTTGTATATATTCTTACCTTTGAATTAAAGAATGAATAAGAAGAAGGAATAGGGTAACAATGTTCACCATCTATTGAATGATCTTTACTATGACGAATTTTTTTTGAGAGTTGCATTAACTTTTCCTTTCACTAACTTCTCAGCTCTGGGGCCCATCTCATGTACAAATTTCACTGATTCCGAGAGTCTATTTAGAAGATTTATAATAGCTATTATTTCACTCCTTTGTAGTTGCAACTGCATACAAATCAGCAAAAATTCTTTTGTTAATGATTAGAATTTTTCCAACTCTAGAATAGTATCTGTACAGGTTAACAGGTTGTACTTTCTCGTGGATATGCCTCAATGAAAAACAAAATGAGCTAAAGAGTTTTTTCTTGACTGATCAATCCCTCCAGGTTTGCTGAAAGATAGAACACAGAAAAAGAAAATATTTTAGAAAAAAAGAAGGTTTATCTTACGTACCAATTGTATCGAATTGCTGGCACCATTGTCAGAAAAAAAGAATATCCAAAGCAGTGCCAAGGCCAAGAACCTGAAGCTTCCCCCAGAGCCGGCATTTCTCACATCCCACACAATCCATCATCGCACTTTTTTTAGCAAAGTAAAAATATATCAGTAACTAAATTCCCAGTACCAAACCAAAGATGCAGAAAGGTACAAAATAAACCCTGAAGCACAAATACAACACAAGAACTTGGCATAGTGTAGCTTTGCCTTGCAGATACTCCAGTTTCACTTTTTCATTCCATATACTCCAGTTTGAAGTATCAGGTAGAATTTCAGCTCAGGGCTAGTTAAAGGTAAAATTTTTCAGTTTTTTTATTCCATATGCTGAATACTGCTCATGGTAAGTGCTGGTACATTATTTATGCAGACCTGATATTTCTGAACTGTTTCTGGATCTGATGCATGAGCACAGGGCCCTTCTCGCCTTTCCAGAGCTGGGCCTCATCAAATGGTAGAGGGCAAGAAGCTCTTATTTTGGGGTTGAATACTAGTAGTTGTACCAGTAATTGTGTCGTCTTCAACTCCTCTTGAGAGTTTCCTGTGTTATAATTGAATTGCTCCAGATAATCAGCTGCCTGACAATGCAAAAATGAAAGTAATGTTAGTACAAGTATGCATGCTTACTATTCTCATTTCCATCAGAAATTTTTTTAATAGAAATTACTGAACTTTCCTTTTTGCATGCTAGAGCAGTCAGTATGGTAGTACAGTAATAGACTACATAATAGAGGTTCTTTTCTGCCCAACCTTTATATTTTAAACCACAAACAGTACGTACTTTGTACCAAAGAAAACATAATTGAGTCACTCGCAAATGCCAAGGAAGAGAAGTAACTATTAAAAGGAGTAAAAAACATTGAGAAAATTGATCAGGTCAAACTAATGCTCTAACCTAATAATCATCTCTGGTATGTACTTAAAACAATCAGAAACAGAAAATAATAAATTCGAAGTTACAAAATCCAGGGATAACTGAAGATGACCTTTGTCACAGCTCGAAGAACAAAGAGAAAAGTGAAGTATAAATTCCTGACCCGCTCTGGATGTTTCATTACGCGATCATGGAGCAAATCAAGGTTTTGATCCCACTGAAATTAAGGAAAAAAAAAGGATGTAAATGCTAGATTAATATAGATCTTCACATATGTAATATGCTGTTGTAATAATCAAGACTACCAATTCAACATACTTGATTTCATGCAGTAAATGGTCCTAATCCTTATTGCAGTTGTACATACCACTATTGGGACAAACAATTCTTCTTCTTTCTACCCTTTGTTTCTTTGTCCTCAATTTTCCACTTGCTTGGTGTTTAATTATATATAAAAGGTTATTTAATGCTGAATTTGCACTATTGATGTGGAATGACTAGGCGAATTAAAGTAACCAGCTCTCTAAAGTTTGCCAAAATAAAGTCAGAAGCAATCATTTCGCAAATTGGTGATAAGAAAGACAAAGCTTCATACTAAGGAAAATGTACCAGTCAATTTCAGGTTTATGACCCATTACATGCCACTGAATTTTGCTGCAACCCCGAGAAAATTGTTAAGAGATAGAACCTACCAACTCCACAACTTCATCAATAAGATAATCAGAAGCAATGTGCACAGAAATCGAGGAATGCAACCCTGATATCAGCTTGTACAGTAGTTTCTGCTCTGAACAGGACTCCTTAAAAGGATCTGAAGACAATAGCAGGACATTAATGATTATAAAGGTGTACTGAAATTGAAAGTGCAAATTTGGTACCAAAATTCAAAACGGTGCTCACATTTGGCGCAATTTTCTTTATAAATTTCATCCCATATTCGCCGCGCTGAAGGACCAGAATACCCAGTATATCGTTCTGGGTTCAATTGGAGATTTACATATGTCATCTCAGCTGGAAGTCAAAACAAAATCAAAATTAATCTCATAAATTAGAAACATGCAGGATTTTATACTCTTTTTCGGGAGATACCAGCATGGCAATAGGTCCAGTCACCTACAGTGGGATTGATAGACTCTCTTCATTATTGTAAAACTCAGATAATTTTTGAACCAGTGACGTAAATTCTGGAACTCTCCATTATCATAAAAAGACAATCGATTCATTCTGATCTGGTTGGGTTTCATTTCTAGCCTACCCCAACTTGTTTGGGACCAAAGGATATGTTGTTGTTGTCAATTCTTATAAAATTAGGCTATCCCTTCACAGGTTTCCCGTCTATCGAAAGAATAAAAATAATTCTGTGTATACCCTGAGAGAGTGATAGGCATAGTAACATATTTGTAATTAGGGAATGATTCAGCAAGCTCTAAGATAAGTGACTTGCGTTTGATTTGGTGTGTTGGTGCATTTAAATAGGAAAAAAAAGTGCATTTTAGAAATACACACAAATGCAACTAATTATTTGGGAATAAATACAAAAAAAAGTGCATTTTAATTTTAATAGAAAGATTAACCAGATTTGGACATTAATTAAAATTGAGTAATTGCAAGCAGCTGAGACTTGAAACACCATACTGAAAAAAAATGGGCAGTATGAACTTGTAAAGTAGTTTTCAGGACTGACACATGAGTGATTAGAGTCTAAAAACAAAACGAATAATGCATACACAATTTATTCCACTAACCATTATCAGTCTCATCATCATGTGTCCAAGGGTTATCAAGTGTTCTATTTACAGCAGCCTGTGGCTTTCCCTCTTGGCACGCCATATCATCTGCCAACCGTGCCTTTGAAGGCTCCTTGAACAGCTCTGGGAATTCATTATCGGGGCATTCACACACCGAGCAGTCCCTCAGACGGCACATGCCATCGTCTGGCCAGAACGGGCAGTCACACCACAGTTTTACCTAGTATAGCATTGAATCATACCAGTTCTCAATTGTTACACATATTGTGTTGAATATTATTTGCCTACTCCAAAGAGAGCTACTCATTATGTATCCAAGCATGTAATGTAATCCATGTAAAGACGTAAAAATTACCTTAAAATATCTGAAAAATGAAGTCTTTACAAGTTCCTGAAGAATTGGATGCAGAACTTCCTCATTTAATTGATTGACAGTCTCATAATCACAACCACAATCCTCCACCATCCCTGAGTACTTCCTTGCATCCTATTCCAATAATAAAACAAACATGAACAAAATATAGATAAACTTCTGCTACTGATTACATTATTCACAAAATCACACTTTGGAAAAGGAGATTTCACCCATGGGGATATCCAAAGCTTCTGGAAGCTTCTAGAGCTTACCGCTGTCGCCAATAGGAGCACCGCGACAGCACTGACCACAGCCTTCCAGCGCCATCTTCGGCGACTCCATGGTGCCTCACCACGGCCTCTAGTGACAGTGGGACCACCGTTCTCGCTTTTCTTCTTCTCCATAGATCAAATTGTGAAATGAGATCGGTTACAGTTTTGAAATATGAAATTTCTATAAGGCATTGAATGAGGCTTGATCAAAATCAAGATGGCGAGGCAATGTAACTTCCGCTAGAATTAGAATCCATTGGGATGTTTGTAGGGAGCTCAAAATTGAGATATGAAGAGTTGAAGATGCTGCAATTAATGAGGAAACCGCCACTCTAGCAATTCGAAATCTGCTAGAATCTATTATGTTTGGATTTGTGTTGTTATTACGACCAGTCTAACATAGTTCCTTTTTCTTTTTTTCTCCCGCGTTTTTGTTATGATGTTTGGACCTATTCCGCTCATGGTCTCATGGAAAAGACGACGCTCTTTCTCCTCAGTTCCTGCCGCTCAGTCTTCTCTTGCCCAAAAAAATATATATATAATAATAATAAAATAAAAAAATAAAAAATAGAAACAGTCTATTTCATAAAATAAAAAGGGACTAAGTTATAAAAATGAAAAACAATTTGACTGTAATTCTTTTTCTAATTTAATTTCGGCGCAATTGTTGATAGACAGTCTAGTTCCGATATCAATGTTGATAAACAATTTTTATTCTAAAATAAACAGTTAGTTCCGATATCAATGTTGATAATCTCGGACGACAAAATATTAGATACAACAAAATATCACTAGTATATATTTTTTTTTCTAGTCATATATGCGGGAAAACTTATATATTATTGTAATTGAATGACTTTTATGTACTAAAAATTGCTTTATTTATTAAATTTGATATTACAAGAATTTTTAGAATTTTTGGAATTTGACTAATTCTTTTTTCATACTGTAATTCATTATGGAAAATATCGTAGGGAAATATGATCAATTTCAAAATGTATAGTATGAAAATTGATGCACGAGACGGTCGGGACAGAATATGCAAAAACAATTTGACATTATCTTTGTCTAAATACATGCCAAACTCTGTTTAATCATTGCAAGCCAAATCACGCATGTCAAACTCTTGATAATCAATGCAAGCCAAATGAATACATGCCAAACTCTGATATTCATTCAATGCTAGCCCAGCTCTACATTTAATCAATTCAAGCAGAACTCCTATCACTTTATATTAACTGATATATATTATAAGAAACTAAACAGAAAGCTCTCGTAGCTCAGTTGGTTAGAGCACCCGTTTAGTAAGCGGGAGGTCTTGAGTTCGACTCTCAACGAGAGCAATTTTTTCTTGTTTTTTACCCTATCCCCGTTCAAAGGAATTATGGAGCGTAAAATTTGAGAGACCAGTTTGATTCGATCTGGATCTAAAGTTGAATGTTTTGGTAAACCAAAAAAAAAAAAACATTTAAATTCAACTGAACTTGGATCTATTTTGAAGTTGTGATAACAGAAATAATATTAAATCCAATTAGAACTCAAAACGACTTAATATTAAAGACCCAACCTTAAATGATCCGTAATTAAATTGGCTAATACGAGAAAAGCAGTAAAAACCAGTTCTTAAGCATTTAAGCCTTTTAACTCGATACTAGACATGACTGTGCTATGTTTTTTAGATTGAAGAATAATTCAATTTATTTTGTCAAACTTATCAAAATTTATGATGTAAAATATATAAGATAGCTTCCCTAAAAATATTGTTAAAATTTATAGACAATTTGTAAGTCAAAATATAGTAATTTTTGCCATACAGAGTCGTTATATAAACCTAGTATAAATTTTCTATCAAAAAACTTACTAAAAGTAACTTTTGGCATAAATTCATATTGATCGATTATTGGGGAGAGGGCTATGATCGCATGACGTAGGAGGGGAGATTTTTTTTTATATAAATTAGGCATGAACTATTTTAGATTTTCAAATATATTTAATTTTAATGATTGGTACGATTATTTTTAAAATTTATTTTAAAAAATATTTTGAATTAATAATCAATAGCAGACACGGCTTTTAATTAATAAATAAATAAATATAGATTTACTGAAACACAATTTATCATCGATCTAAAATTCTAAACCTAATTAACCCGTAATGCAAACAATCTAAACTTGATTGATTGGTTGACTACTTCACCTGGATCCGACTAAAACACCACCTGAAATAATCTGAACTCCAGTCGACTTCAAGTCTTCAACGCGATAATTTGAACCCCCAAACAATCTGAAAGAGAAACAAAATCCGAAACTGATACAGTGGCATCCAAACCCACTTCTACCGCGAAATAATTGCATTGAGAAAATGAATTTACGCACGCATGACAATACAGCGTGCAACAGAAAATCCATACCGTACATAATCTATCCTTCTGGTGGGACCAGTGCAGAATATAAGGAGTCCAATAATAATTGTCTTTTTTTTTTTTCTTACCCACATATGTCCATTCTCAAAATCAAATGAAATAAATAAATAAATCCTATTTATAATTACTTAGTTAAAAATACTTAAATACGTAGTATGAAATTACTACGGTTCGAAATAAGAAACTTACAATAGACTCATCCGAATTAAAATAATAATTCTGGCTGATAGATAAGTACAAAAGCTCAGCTTCCTCGCTCTCAAATTGTACGAGCTTCAATTTCTCAAATTTGCGAGCAATCAATTGCAAGATGGGATTCGCATTTCCAGAGGATTCGCTCTTTCTCGGATTCGATAGCTCCACACAGTAAGTGGACTTGGTCTCTGAAAACTTTCTCTATCACGAGCCTCTTCGTGAGAATCTCTCCTCATTTTTCTAAGCGTTGTATGATTCTCATACTCATACATTGGGTACTCTTATGAAGGATCTATTCTAATTCCCTGTAAGTTGCTTTAAGTATTGTGACCAGAGATCTTTTTAGTACTACTGTTAGTTCCAGAGTCGGAAGTGAATTGTAACATTAGACATGGTGCGATAAGAAGTGCGATAATGGATTCATGATGAGATTTCATGCTGATAGGCAGAACACATATACAAAAATCTCTTCGTTAGAGGTTGCAAGTCTGAAATTATTTTCACTGGTACGAGGGATAGATGTAAAAAGGAGATTACAGATGTGGGTGTTTGGTTGAATATGGAAGTTGAACTAATCTTAATATTTTTCATATATCACACCAAATCAGTGCTAGAAATTATATTTTATTATATTTTTTTAGAATAGTAAGTTTTATATTTTTTATTTTTTTTTTAAATAGGTCTCTGAAGGCCACTGTACTTGATGGTAATTTAACCCTTGTTGAATCACAAACTGTTCACTTCGACTCTGAATTACCTCATTACGAGACGAAAGATGGCGTGTATAGAGATCCCAATGAGGATGGTCGCATTGTGTCTCCGACTCTTATGTGGGTGGAGGCTCTGGATCTATTGCTCGACAAACTGAAGTCCAAGGTTGATTTAACAAAAGTTACTGCCATCTCAGGCAGTGGCCAGCAACACGGGAGTGTCTATTGGAAGAAGGGAAGCGAAGTTACACTATCTTCTCTGGACCCCAATGAAAAATTGGCCCCTCAACTGAAAGATGCATTTTCATTAACGGAGTCTCCTATATGGATGGATAGTAGTACAACTAAGCAATGTAGAGAACTAGAGAATGCTTTTGGAGGTGCGATTGAACTGGCACGGGTTACTGGGTCTCGTGCACATGAGAGGTATACTGGGCCTCAGATAAAGAAGATATTTGAAACCCAGAGGGGTGTTTATGAAAACACTGACAGGATCTCTCTTGTGAGTTCTTTTATGGCTTCAATCTTAATTGGAAAATATGCGAGTATTGATGAGACTGACGGTGCTGGGATGAATTTGATGGATATTAAATCGCGTGTATGGTCTAAAATTGCTTTAGAGGTTGGTTTTCTGATTTATATCTTTATTTATTTTCTACTTAGCTGAGAATCATACTTCAAGGGACACTTGCAAGTTGGTCCCACCACATTACCAAAAAATAAATAAAAACCACCTCTCTTTTGCAATTTCGAGCTAGCTTTATGGTTATTGGGACCCTGTCCTGTGTTTCTTACTTTAAGAAATTTATGAATTCCTGGTTATATTTTTTGTGCTTTAAGGTATGTTGAAATTAATTAGAGGTATGAACTAGAAAGTCAAAACATACTTGTTACATCTTGAAAAGGATAAAACCGTGGAGATGTTTAAAGGGTATTAGAGCTTTGTCGCCTAAAAAATCATTTTTTGATGGAGAAAAATATGATTTTAATTTTTTCTTGTTGTCGCTTAAATAGGCAACATCTCCAGGTCTAGAAGAAAAGCTTGGAAAGTTGGCACCAGCCCATGCAGTGGCTGGTACAATAGCTCCTTATTTTGTCAACAGGTAAAGTTGCATTAATATAGCGAAATTTAACTTTAAAAATCTGAAAATAATGCTTCTGAATTGTAACAACTAAAAACAGTGTTTTGAAATTGAAATACTTATGATTTTGTCATTATCTTGCAGGTTTAACTTCAACAAGAGTTGTTTGGTAATTCAATGGTCAGGAGATAACCCTAACAGCCTTGCTGGTAAAGCTCTTATAGTATTCATTTTTTACTTTCTTGTTTACATATGGTTCCCTCTGCTATTTTATCCATTTTTTTTATTTTGGTTTCTTGATCTGTTGTTATCCTCACAATACAACACTTGCATCGACAACTTGTATTGACAACTCAAACTTTACAGGTTTAACTCTTAACACTCCTGGAGATCTAGCAATAAGCCTTGGTACCAGCGATACAGTAAGTTAGATTCTTCTTCTTGTTAGCAACTCCAGAAACTTCACATTTCTAATGCACAATCTGCATATTAATTAATGTCACATACAATCAAGATTTGTTTAAATGTTTAATTTTGCAAACCTAAATAAGAAGTACCATGCACTAAAAATTCTGAGAGGTCTTTCATGAGTCAAAACTTGTCCAGGAGGATACACGAGTCAAAACTTTCTGGTTTTTGGTACCGTATTTATGATGAGAGGTCTTTCATTTGCTATGAATTCATTCCAAATTGTATCTCATCTCACAATGCTATTTGATTTGTTCAGGTATTTGGTATTACTGACGAGGCTAAGCCCAGCCTAGAAGGACATGTTTTTCCTAACCCGGTTGACCCAAATTGCTACATGGTTATGCTTGTTTACAAAAATGGCTCTCTAACTCGAGAAGGCACTTATATAATACTCTCATTCCTTATATTTTTTTCAAATTTGCATGAACGTTTGCTTATTTGGCCAACTTATGTATCTTACCAATGTTTTCAGATTTGCGGAACAAGTATGCTGATAAATCTTGGGATGTGTTTAACCAACATTTGGAGAAAGTATCACCATTGAATGGTATGGGAAGCATAAATTATAAAAGCGAAAATTTTAAATTTATTTCTGTACAATATCTGGAGTAGTATTATGTGTTTTTTCTGCCATTACATCAGTTCCAGAAGAAGAACACTTAAGTTGAGGAGACAAAAGTTTCAAACGTAATAGTTTGTATATAATAACAAATATATGGAATGACTATTGAATGACTATTGTCTCCTTTTTAATGTTAGGTGGAAGACTTGGTTTCTACTACAAAGAGCATGAAATTTTACCGCCTCTGCCTGGTAATTAAAAATTAACCAACTCTCATATACTGATTCTTTTTCATTGTTGAATTTATTTTCCTTGATTTTCGGGACTAACAATTTTTTTTAAAAAAAAATTGGAATTTCAAAGTCGGCTATCACAGGTATGTATTAGAAAAGTGGGATGAAGGTTCATTGGATGAGATGAAAGAGCATGAAGTCGAGGGATTTGATCCTCCGTCCGAGGTAAATTTTCTTCATCTATATTTGCAAGTACTATTGGCGCATCTATTATTGTCTGATCTGCAGAACTGGTTACATTTGGCAGAAAAACAAAAAAGTTAGCATTGAGTCTGCACTTCCTACTGGGTTTTTGTTATGATTGGTTGATAGTGGGAAGAAACATCAACATCATCTAAAAGTTTTCTTGTCCTGTCTCCTCCTCTCTCCAAATGTTTTATAAGGGTATTGGATATCATAAAAAATAAAATAAAATAAAGGGTGTTGAAATAATTTATTCAAGAATAACAGTTCTAACAATTAAGCTAAATCACATCTTTAATATGTGAGAATATATCTAATAACCTTCTCTAATGTTTCGCCTTTCCTTGCAAAAACTACCTCAGCTTCCATTATACATCTCTCTCTCTCTCTCTCTCTCTCTCTCTCTCTCTCTCTCTCTCTCTCTCCCACCCTCCCATTACTAAATTTATTTTTCGTTGAAGAAGTTGCATTATAGGCATTTGTTTTTTAAAAGGTATAATACATTAATTTCAAAATAGATGTTGTACCTGAAATTTCAATTTAGTAAATCTAGTTTATAAACCTACATTTAACAAAACTGATTTGCAATTATAATTGGTTTTTGGCTATATAATAGGGAGGGTCTCAAAAATTATCCATTACCATGTGTAATTGTCAAACTGCACTATTAAATAATTCCTGTTGCAGCAGAAGAATAATTTCTTGCAGTAGAGTATAATCGGTTTCTCTTTACGGATTTAGAAATAAAAAGACACTGTTGGTGATGTTATTTTTAATTGGTACTATGATTTGGGTGCTGCACTTGAGACATTATTCTAAATCTTTTGTGGCACCAGACCACTCTAATCAAATAATGTTTTTGAAATTATCTCAACAAAGATATTCTAATTTTGTAATTCCATCTCCAGAAACCGTATAACATTCTTTTGTTATGTACTACCAACAGATACGTGCTATCGTAGAAGGTCAATTTCTATCTATGAGAGGTCATGCTGAGAGATTTGGTATGCCCAACCCTCCTAACCGGATTATAGCTACTGGTGGTGCATCTGCTAATGCTAGCATTCTAAAATCAATGGCGCAAATTTTTGGCTCTTCTGTCTATACTGTCCAAAGGCCAGGTATCTACTACTACAACTGCTTTTAAGACAAATTTTTTGCCAACTGATCCTACCCTTTGGTTAATAGAAAGAGAATGGGTAGAGCCCAGTTGATTTAGTGACCTTATTTTTAACTGTTAAAAACATTGATGCTTTTGCAAATAATAATTATATTGAACCTTTTTTTTTAATATTTTCTAGACCTTTGTCAAATTCCTAACTTATAAGCTCTTACTTCCAGATTCAGCTTCTCTCGGCGCTGCAGTGAGAGCTGCTCATGGTTGGTTGTGTAACGAAGAGGGCAAATTTGTTCCAATTTCTCAGATCTATGAAGAAAACCTAGATAAAACAGCCTTAAGCTCGAAACTTGCAGTTTCAGCTGGAGAAACGGAGACAGATAAAGCATTACTTCAAAAGTACACTCTCTTAATGAAGAAGCGGTTGGATATTGAGAGAAGCCTTGTTGAAAAGTTAGGCCGCGTTTAGGTTGCTATTGGTCCCACAATAAAAGAAATGCAATTAGATGTGATTGATTTCCTTGTGCATAGTTTGATAAGAAACATTGTCTTTCGGCTTTGAAATCATTTTTCAATAAGAGCTATGACTGAGTTTTGAGGTGCATTGCTAAAATCAATTATTCAATCAGTTTCAAGATTATTTGGCATGTATTCTTCTTGCAGACGAATATTTAAGGTAGCTGAATCACTCGGCTTAAATTGAAACCTGAATTATATTAAATATTAAATTAGGCCATGGCCTGCACGTTGCTGCAAGATTGAACATGATGTCTTTTATATGGTATTTTTTAAAAGGAAATACATTCAGAGAATAATAATTAAACGATCATTTAAGAGATAATAATAATAAATTGCAAAGCAAAATTAGCAATTCTGCCCTTACAGAAAAATACTGTACAATTCTGAAAAGGTAAAGAAAAATGAGAAATGCCAATAGCCGTTTGATCACTAAATGATGATAGTCAATGGCATCTAAGGCCTCTGTGACTGGAGCCGTCCGGATCTGATTTCCCCGTCTAGAAAGGTTGAGTTATGAGTTATTTATAGGAGCGTCACCTCGCTAGCTTTTGGCACAGGAACGCTCCATATAGGGAGAACTTGAGATCTCGTTTTGGTGGCTTGGTGAAGTGTCTCTAGTATAATTATTCAAAGTCCAATTGGTTGGGTTGAACGAAGATTAACTGATACATCATCACAAATGCTGTTGTATCGCAATGTAATTTTGTTTCATCTACAGAGTTACATGGGGAGAAAACAAACAGAAGAGCAGCATTTATCAAAGCTGACACTTTCAGGCTTATCTTATTAGGCAGCTGTAAGTTATACCGGATGCATTGATGACGGAGTCTTAACTCTGTACTAACACCTAATCACAAAAAGAAAGGACAATATTTCATTTAGATTTGTAGATTGGTCAAAATTCTGAATTTTCCAAAGATGCATTTTGTCGATCAATTAATCATTTGTTTTCAATTTTTTAATCTATCATGTGTTCCAGCATCTGAAAACAATTCTTAAATTAACAATTAACAGAAACTCAGAGATTAATTTTCTTAGAACCTGAAGGCCTGACAAAATTAAGCATCAGGAAAATTATTAATAAGGCCGAGAGGTGAAATATATTCCAGTTTCAAATAAACCAAGTTGATGTTAAAGAGCAATAGCTTTTTTTTTTTTTTTTCACCGTGGTATGCTTTGTATGTTAGAAGTCAGACAGCTCATCGCAAAAAAAAAAATACAATCTCAGCTCAGAATGACTTACTTGTCTGACAAGTGACAACCATAGTAAGCTGCCTGATCAGGCTATATCATGATCGCATAAACAAACATCAACTCATGACAGATCAATAAATTGTTAAGTATTAAAATATGCACGCAGAAAGATAAGATTAACCAACTCCATTCTTGCTTCATTTATTATTTCACAGAAGGTCGGCATATTTATGTTATGTTGTTCAATCTTTTAATAATTTACACTGGCAATGTTTTAGTATATCAGATGCGAACACAAAAAAATTAAAAATTGCAACCCTTCGGCTCTTAAAATTACACTCTTCAAGCGAACTCAAATTTCTCAAAGAGTGAAATAAACCGGGGCTGCCTGAACAGTTTCCACTGTTGACATGGTAACATTGCCGGTGACCACACTCTCAGCCACAGATTCTTGTGCCTCAAAAGGCTTTACCGGGACTATCCTCTCCGGCACAACTTTCCCTCCCTCTTCAACACGTGCAAGCACCTCAAAGTGGGCCCGACCTTTCTGGGGACGAGTTCGCCATTCAGGGTATTCATCCCAATTAACTTGTCCCTCAAGTAGATTCTTCTCTACCTCAAACCCCATTTTCACATAAGTTTGTGCTGATACTTGAGCCTTTACTAACTTGAAAGACCCTTTTTCTTCACCCTTTTTGCCCAAAACAGAGGCGAGCAACTCCTCAAAACCTCTTAAATTAGCATTAGAGCCATTGACTGAGGAAAAGGGCCACAAGGTGGCAGGTTGTGATTTGTCATCAGAGTCTGAGGAAGGAAGTGGTGCCCTTGATGACAGCTCGATGAGGCCTGGAGCTAGACGCTTGAGCTTAAGACGGTCATTAGGGGAAGTTGAAGGGGAGGAGGTCAGGGAGGTGGGTCCCACGATACGGAGAGAGAGTAGGGGTTTTTGGGAATCTGACTTGAAGGCATTGCGCAGGGCTTGGGCAAGGGATAGCAAGCCTGTCGCAAGGTGAGGTTGGCCCATTACTGAACGGTTGAAGGGTAGAGGCAACTCGATAGGATGCCTGAGGCTGACAGAGCGGGCACCTTTAACAGTCACCACTGCACCATCAGAGAGTACCACTTTTTTCAAAGCTCCTGCTTCCACATCATGCTGTATATAAAGCAAAAGATTTAACAGGACAGCCACATCATATGATGTTTCAAACTATGTTCAAATGTCGACACTTAACAGATGGTAGGCTCATTACAGTATCAAACCTCAATACATGCCTATTTCGTTTTACAGATTTCATGCTGGATATATAAAATTTAAGCTAGCTGCACCTAATTAATTACCAATAAAACAACACTGTACTTTATGCTGGTAAATATCAGTTCCTTAACAGTACCAGTAGGTATGACCTGAACCACTACTAATATCGACATGTTTGATGTTGAAATCATGAATGGTAGTGGATTTTGACCTCTATAATCAAGGACAGTCTTTCCTTTGGTAACTAATAAGCCACGTGATATCTGTATGTATTTTCTTTCAATTCCTTTTCCTTTGGAGCTAATTAATGGAAACCAGTGAGCTTGAATATTCACATGCAAAATTAACTTACCGGTAAAGCGAGCCTCATATCATCTCCGTCCTGGATCCAAAGCTCCATGGGACCTGCAAGCTGAAACGGCGGTAATTCTGGCAAAGCACTAGCATCTTTCTTCTTCCCCATCTCAGCCAATGAATTCCCCTCCTTGGCTTCATCTCCACCATTCATTCGATGGAAGAATGGCAGATCGACGAAATCCCAACGGCTGACATCCTCTAGTAGCTTGACTGGGATCACCTTTGTACCAATTTCTATAGCAAATTCATAAGCCACGGCCTTCCCCACACGGGCATCTCTCACGTCGAATCCAGATACCTTAAGGTCAGGCTGTAAGCCCAATCCTTTTACAATTGCATCCTTCAAGTCCTTTGACAGAACAACAACTAAATCTTAGATTTTTGAAACATCATTCATCCTTCAATAGTTCATATATTTGACTGTTTCTTCAAAAAATCAACAAACTTTGTGCAAATAAGATAAAAAAGTATTCTCTTAACGACATTTACATTCAAACTAGAAAGGGAAATTTTACCCTAAGAATTTAAAATATTCAAATTAACTAATCATCCTACAATTTAACGATATTGCTTTTAAAAACTACAAAAATTATCCAACTTTTGTTATAAACTTACTGAGATTGCCTTCGGCGAGGGAGGAGTTAGGTTTTGCGACGAGATGCCAGCGCTGGATGAATAAGCTTGAATTGCTACGAATGCAAGTACAATCGCCAGAAAATGGAGCCGAATCTCCATCTCTCCCCTTTCAATGCTTGGAACCCACAATTGAAATTTCTGAAAATTTGAAATGTGCACGATTTTTCGCACCTCTCCCGAAAATAGATTTAATTCCTCTTCCGTTGATGTTGCTTTTTTATTTTCTGTTATTTTTGTTTTCCTTCTGGTTTTAACTTTTAAGAGAAGGTAATGTTTCCCAATTTCTTAAGAGAGGAAAAAGACGGGAATTGCTCAGGTCACTCCCATCTTTGCAAAACACTCCAACTTCTTGACGTGAAAAGACAGAAATATCCTTACATTCAGAACTAAATATATAGAAAGTTGAGATTATTTCGGTCTTTTCACTCCAAAAATTGGAGTGTTTAGCAAAGACGGGAGTGTCCTGAGCAATTCCCGAAAGAGACGATCTTTCCAGATACCGTGTTGTTGGACGTGGCTAGAACCAATCAGAAGCGACAAATTCTACACGTGTCCTTTTTTTATTGGTCAGGACGACGCATAAAGAGAAAAAACGAAGACTGATATTAACCGATTGACTATTTCGAGCAGAATCTGTTCAATTATTTTTTCCTTCAAATTTCCAGGAGAATCTCTTGCGACGTGTGGGGCCTACTGTCTGAAAATTCGCTCCGGCCTTCGGCGTAAAAAAATTGGGGAGAAAAATAAGGTCCCACCGAGATTTGAACTCGGGTTACTGGATTCAGAGTCCAATGTCCTGACCACTAGACCATGGGACCATTTGTGATCTATATAGAATTTAAACTATATATTCGACTAAGCCCCGGGCTGCTTACCAATGTAACTTTTTGGTTTTTATTTTTTTAAATTATTGTTTTTTTCTGATTTGAGCAATAAAAGGCTAAAACATAAGCAACTGAAATTTTGTTTGAAGAAATAAAATATCAAAAGGTGGAGGTAAATTCTGGTTAAAATATATCAGAATAGTGACTTAAACTTAAAATATTATGTGTCAAATTGTAGTTACTATACTTAAATTTGGGAAGCGAATTAAACAAACACTAGGAGGTGTGCAACATGGCTATCCCTATTTAATTAGAATTGACACATTCGAACTATAATTTAATATTGTTTTAGTAATTGACTAAGGTTATTTTCAAAATCCCAAAAGAAAAAGGATATGCTATAGCCAATGACCATCTTAATTTTTTTTTTTTTAAGATAATTAAACATCCTCAGGTTTTTCCCCATGCGCGTGAAGTCAAAATGAAATAATCGCACAACTTAGCTTCAATAAAAAAAAATTTAAAAGTAATTTTAGGAGACAAGAATAGTCCACTCACTACAAAAATATAACAATTTGTAAAGAGTTAACACGATATTACAGAATATGGCTCATTCTACAACTCTAATAAAATGTTATTAGTCTTCTTTATAGTTTTGAAATGTGCATTTAGACTCTTCACTAATAACTTGTTGGATTATTGATAATTATTGTTGTAGTTAATTTTCATAATATGAAGAGATTATTTTTTGCATTAATCTTCCCAAAATTAAGATAGTTCTAAAAATCTAGGCTCGTCCATATATTTTGTAGAAATTTCCACATGGGAAAATTAATCATGATTAATTTATTGTAGCCCATATTGTAAATCGTACGAGTGAAATAAATTGAAGAAAGCGATGACAATCAATTTCAAATGAAATTGTTTTGTTGCCATTGAGATGAACATCCGCCAACAAGGGCACTATAAATGAAGCCATATAAATTTTCAATTTATCGATTTTTTCTCATATCTCATTAAAAGATCTAAATATGCATAAAAAGGCATGACTACAATTATTGAACACCTTTTTTTGACGTTTTTTCACACTTTTTTCAGTATGCATTAAATTATGATATCCTTTCTATACGTTTGAAAAAAAAAAAAGTAAATAAGAAAGCAAGTATAACATGCATGATATATCACACAAAAACACTTCCAGTTTCAAACCCCCCCCCCCCCCCCCCCCCCCCTCTCTCTCTCTCTCTATACATGCAAACCTTTCTCTAAGTAATTTGCAATGTAATTTTACAAAACGTTTTATGATGTTAAATTCCAAAAAGCACGCAGGAAAGAAACTTGCATTCAGCGACGATGAATAAATTTCATGAGCCGACGTTATGACTTTATGAGAAATATAATATGTCATTGATTTTTTTTTTAATCTGGATAAATAATTTTATACAGAGCCAAATTTTTGAAAAGATAATACGACATTGATTTCTTTATGAGGAGAGAATTCAGAGATGGTATATATAGCTTTAAAGATTTTACTACTGTATTATAAAGTACAAAAGCATGCTTATTTTTGGAGCTGATTACTTTGATTGTAAAGGTTGAAGAGTGTATTCACTAACATGGGAAAAAATAATAAAATAACAGAACTTCGTCTTGATTTCTTTTTAGTTACATTTTCTAAGAAAAAGGTTTTCAAATATGAACGTATATATTATACTAGTATCATAATATAATGGTATTAAATTGTACAAAAATTAATCAACTTTAAAGCATAATAACGATAATGCATGTAAAGCTAAATTGTCGACCATCCAAATCACCACAAACAAAATTACATATAACACATCATGCGATTTGTTATGTATAAACAACAACAACAACAACAACAATAATAGAAATGCTAGAGTTCATATAGGATATTTCCCATATTATTCTCTCATTTAGAATTTCAAACGACTAATCCAAACCGTTCAATTTGTTCTAAAAAACATGTGATTGGCACGGGGGCTAGTTAAGTTTACACTTTACACATTGTGCAAAGCAATTCAGTTTAGAACCAGTTCTTGGTCTAGTGACAAAGAGTAATGCAGTTTAAGTTAAAAGGTCGCAGGTTCGAAATCTAGTTGGGATCTTTTATAGACATTTAATTTAAAAATAAGTTTGGGAGGTGAACCCCAATTTATCTTTAAAAAAATTCTAAATTATCTCAAAATATATAAACATCATACATAGAATATTAGAATTACATTAAAATCAAACACCATATAATATGCACATCACTAAATTCAGTCCTATTACCCGGAAAAAAAAAAAAAAAAAAGGTCCAGTCCGGTAGCATCTTCCCATTCAGAAATAAAGTAGATGCTACATGAAGAACTTCAACGTTACACTAGCGACACAACTGGACGTATTTTATATTCCGAATCTACATTTCAATGTGACTCCGGTTCATTAAAATTGGGCCCAATTCAATTCAATGTCTAGTTCCAGGCTTCCTGCATGTGTGATCCTTTAAATGCTCAAATCACTTCTCGGCGCAACAAAGTTGGTCAACATAGGTCATAGGATAATGCAAACTGCAAAGGCCTACGAGTGAGATAAGAGCAAACACGTCACACGTGGTTGCTATCTCTTCATTTAATTTATTTAAGATTTAAGATGCTGGTAGCAGGGAATGGCATTACATACTACGGGAATTTGATCAGAACCGTGCTCTTTTTCGGCACTGAGAAGACGACACGTGGCAAAAGGATGGACGATAAAATAGGGTCGTCCGATTTCGATCAGACGGTTCAATTTTTTTAACAAAAGATGTTATTTTTTTATTATTTTTTTTTTGTTAAGCTGCTTGCTTGTGACTTGCTATTTTTTTCGAACCTTCTGGTAACTAAACATGCAGATAGTAGAATTAATTCTAATTAATATTATTGATACTATTTTAATTTTTCCTAGTGTATTTAAAAGGGTACCAAATGCATATAAAAGAAAATTGCGACTCCAGTTATAAATTAATAATCTCTACTACTTATAAATGCACCCAGCAACATGTTAAAATAATTTTTGTTAACAATTTTTATACCGTTGATCTGTAAATGTATGGTTCAGATCTATATTTCATAAAAGAATCTGACTCCTTTCTATAAAGGGGTCAAGTCGCTGTTAATAATTTATATTTTTTGGAAAGATATCCATCTGTATCTAAAATATTTAACCAAATAATTTTATTTTCTTTATTTGCCCATATATTTAAATATTAAAATTTATCATAAAGACGACATATTAGGAATGAATATTTAAAAGTATTAATCATTTTTTTATTTATTTCCTATTTGTTATTTTGGAAGTTCGGATTTCATTTTGTATTAATTGTTACATTAATATAATTATTAAAAAGCAGAAGTAGGATAATCATTAAAAGTGGAAAAAGTGAAATAAAAAGACAAATCAAGAAAGTCTTAATAAAATCAATTAAGATTTTGATTGATATATCATAATATTTAAGTGTCTGATTTGTTATGTGTTTCGTAAATACTGTGAAAAAATTGGAACCAAATTTTTATTTTCTGAAGAAAAACAAGGGTCTAAGCAAGTTTCAGTTGGTCAGTACGAAATAGAAATATATATTGTTCTCTAGAAAAATAAAATTTTAGTTGGTTAGTACGAAATAAAAATATATATTGTGGGGTTGATTAGAACATTAGGGTGGCAACTTATTTCTTGATTTCTACTATTATTTGATGTTGTTTCAAAGTCGTTTCAAATTTTCCCACACATTGGGTGGGCGCTTTTGCTAGTAATAAATAGAGTGCTAAGATATATTCTGGCTCTGTTTCTTTAAACTAGCAAAAGATGCCCTCAATATATGGGCAAATAAGAAAATAAAATATTGATATTATTTTTGTTTCGTATAGAATTTTACATGTTAGGCAATAAAGATATGGTAAAATCAATAATTTAGTCTTTCCTTTTAAATAAATAGCTAATTTGGTTGTAACTTTATATTTGCTATTAAAAAAATCTGACCTTAATCTAGACCATTGATTTGATCAAATTACACAGATCAACAATCCATAATTGATATAAGAATTGTTTACACCCTTTTATATGACTTGTTTATTCCTTTTATATGAATGTTTTACACCTTTCTTTATGTGCATTTATAAATAATAAGTAAGGATTTGCTATATTTAGTACAATTTATGAACTTAGAATATCTCATGGTGGATTTCTAAGTTGGCACTTTCCATGTATCAGATTCGTAACACGTGAATTCATGCCCCTTTAACACTATGTTTGGTTGAGAGGGAGCGTGTGGAAAGGGAAGGAAAAAATAGAGAGGGAGGGAATGGGAAGGAATGGGAACGGAAAAATTCTTAATTATTCTGTTCGGATAAATATTGAAGGGGAAAGGAAATTATAATTTCCTTTCCTTCTTTTTTCGTGTTTGGTTCAACTAATTTGGCAAAAGGTTAAGTAATATAATTGACTATTTCATCCTTGATACTTATTATTTTTTTTCCTTTAGTTTGACACACTTTCATACGTACAGAGCACAACCAATCTCTCAAAACTTTTTTTGCAATACTTCATTCTAACCGGTATAAACAAGTTTTAATTAGTACTCGCAAATCAGCTGGTACATACAAGTTTATACTATACAAAATCATTTTTGAAACTTTCATGTAACTTACAAATTCTCCAAATAAATAAATACTTCCATCAAGAAAGTAATTAGTATAACCCAATCCAAAAGAAGCTGAAAATTAGCCAAATATATGGTACACAAGATTGCCTCATCTCGGCTGGGGTTTCAGCAATATATCATTATTTCAGACTTGCATCTTCAAAAAGAGTGAGATAGTATAGTTGTCATCTGTAAAGTTTTGAATAATGTCAACAATCAAGTTTATAGTATAATTATATAAGTTCTTGTTAATAAAATTAAATTAACCAGCTAATTAGTCCATGATAACAGCTAGAAAGTTTATCAATTAGGCTGATTTATGCACTTTTCTAACTGGTAAAACTTTGTAGTTATTTTTCAAAAAATCAAGATCAAAATAAAAAAGAGAATAGTGCAGAAAAAAAATGAATATAAAATATCGTGAATGAGAATTAATCAGTTTCCTGTGAAGTGCGAAAGGAAATTGTGGAGAGCAAGATCGCGAAGGAAAAGAATATCATATTATCGTGCTAAAAAAGAGAATGCTCGCCAGCAAAGAAAATTGTGCGAGGGAAAAAAATGAAAAATGCTCGCTAGAAAGTAGAAAGGAAGATGGTGCGCTAGAGGGCTTCGCTGTCAATTGCATCTCCCTCAATTTTACTTTCCCTTCGTTCTCCTCCAAATCGGAGGGGAATAAATTTGTGTGTGACGGAAATTTCGGAAGGAAAGTGCATCCCCTCTTGAAAAGTTTACTTCTTACACTATGTTTGGTTCCAAGGTACCTGGTGGGAAGGAAAGAGAACGAAGGTGAAATTCATAAGTTTTATTTGTTTGGATGGAAGGGAATTTAGGAAGTAAATTTTTCAAAAGGGAACGCACTTTCCTTCCGAAATTTTCGTCACACACAAATTTATTCCCCTCCGATTTGGAGGAGAACGAAGGGAAAGTAAAATTGCGGGGATGCAATTGACAACGAAACCCTCTAGCGCACCATCTTCCTTTCTACTTTCTAGCGCGCATTTTTCATTTTTTCCCCTCACACGATTTTATTTACTAGAGAGCATTCTCTTTTTTAGCACGATAATATGATATTCTTTTCCTTCACGATCTTACTCTCCACAATTTCCTTTCGCACTTCACAGGAAACTAATTAATTCCCATTCACAATATTTTATATTCATTTTTTTTTCTGCTATCTCTTCCCCTTCTCGACCAAACCTTCACGATCTTGCTCTAATTTATGCACTATTCTCTTTTTTATTTTGATCTTGATTTTTTGAAAAATAACTACAAAGTTTTATTTAGTTAGAAAAGTGCATAAATCAGCCTGATTGATAAACTCTCTAGCTGTTATCGTGGGACTAATTAGCTGGTTAATTTAATTTTAGTAACAAGAACTTAATACAGTTATACTATAAACTTGATTGTTGACATTATTGAAAACTTTACAGATGGCAACTATAATATCTCACTCTTTTTGAAGATGCTAGTCTGAAATAATGATATATTGCTGAAACCCCAGCCGAGATGAGGCAATCTTGTGTACCATATATTTGGCTAATTTTCAGCTTCTTTTGGGTTGGGTTATACTAATTACTTTCTTGATGGAGGCATTTATTTACTTGGAGAATTTATAAGTTACATGAAAGTTTCAGAAATGATTCTGTATAGTATAAACTTGTCTGTACCAATTGATTTGCGAGTGCTAATTAAAACTTGTTTGTACCGGTTAGAATGAAGTATCGTAAAAAAAAGTTTTGAGAGATTGATCTGTACTCTGTACGTATGAAAGTGTGTCAAACTAAAGAAAAAAAATAAATAGTCAGTATCAAGGATGAAATAATCAATTATATTACTTAACTTTTTGCCAAATTAGTTGAACTAAACACGAAAAAAGAAGGAAAGGAAATTATAATTTCCTTTCCCCTTCAATATTTATCCGAACAGAATAATTAAGAATTTTTCCCTTCCCATCCCTTCCCTTTCCATCCGCTCCCTCTCAACCAAACATAGTGTAAAGGAAGTACAATTCTCCTGAGTCACTGATTGTTTGATTCATATCAAATTCAGACTAAAAATAATACATTCAAAGGTTAGTTTTTCTTTTCTTTTTTTCCCTAATAAGATGCTGCTTTATAGATAAGTTTATCTAAAAAAAAGGATATGTTTATTGAGAATGAAATCAACTCCTTCAAAAGCGTAAGACAGCTACCGGTTGCCAGATTGCATAGGCAGGCCATTGAGACCAACGTTTGATTTTCATTTTCTCCAATTGAAATTAAATGGTTTAAGGTACACGAACCAATTTTTAGTTTAGAGCTGCAGATTAAAAACAAGCAGCCTCGGTGATACTGATACCAGAGCGATCATGTATTATTCTTAGTCATTTGGAAGCAAAAATGAGGATCATTGTCCGTATTATTCTTAGTCATTATTTTAATCCAGTGGGGATTAAACACTTAAATAAGTATCGACGCAGAATTTAAAGATAGGTACATTTATTAATTAGATTTTTAAACATAGATAAATTTTATCTTAATATTTATAAAATTTTAAAATAAAAATAAATGAATATTAATACATTACATTTATTATTATTATTTTTGGCAAAATTGGATATAACCCCCTACAAACTTTGCTAACCGGAAATAACCCCCTCCAATCTTTCAAATTGGATATAACCCCCTATAATCATTGTACTCATGGAAATAACCCCTTTGATTAAATTCATTATTTTTTTTAAATAGAAAAAATCATTTATCTATTTTTATGACCAAATTACCCTCTTTCCTTTGCCAAAAATGTTTCGTCTTCCTCTTGGATGCAGGTACCATTTTTGCATCCTTAAAATTACGATTCTCATTTTTCCTTTTGCATACTTTCATATTTAATGGGTTTAGTCAATAAAACAATCTTGAAGCAATAACACTCCCAGTATAGGTCCCAACAACCCCTATATAAATCAATATCTTGATCTTTGCCTCTTCAGTACGAATTGAGATTCCGTGCAATTTTATTTATTTATTTTTTTTTTTTTTTTTTGGTTTTAAGAAACCATACCGTGCGAATGAAGATGAAGGATTGTTTTGTAGGCCGAAGGGTTGCTTTGTGGGCTATTATTATTAATCGTTGTCCATTGAGAAAGATGATTTGCATTTCTTTTCCACAAAAATTGGTTCTTGGTTTATACTAATTTGTTGAGTTTAACATTCCAACGAAAGTTTTAATTTGATATATTCAGAGGAAGATGAAACTTTGGGAGAGGAGAAGGGCAGTTTGGTCACAAAGTTAAGCATTTAATTTTTTTTTTATTTCAATTAGATGAATTTAATCGAAAGGGGTTATTTCCATGAGTACAATGATTATAGAGGGTTATATCCAATTTGAAAGATTGGAGGGAGTTATTTCCGATTAGCAAAGTTTGTAGGGGGTTATATCCAATTTTGCCATTATTTTTCCGAAACGTTGGCAGCAGCCGTCAAATGAAATACAGTACATTTATTAATCCGTCATGCTTTAAACCCTCTTGACTTGGGGTGAGCCTTGGATCATGAAGATTGCTAAAACAGCAAATAGACGTGCTATAATTTGCTTTGAAGTGGAACCTCCACCAAAGCAAAAGCATTAAGCATACAAAAACGCTGCAAAATCACTGAAAAAGAATATTACTCGGAATAACCCCACGAGGCACAAGCAGCTTTCAGTCTTAGTGGTATGCCACCATGCAACGCAACTACGGTCAAAATTAAACTAATCAAGGAAAAGAAAAATAAAAAATGCATATTTTGACTGCTCGCATAAAATAGTATCTACTTTTCTCTGGACAGCATTGATCCCATTAGTATGACCGAATAATTTTTCTTCAAATGGACCGTGTCATTTGCAATACCGTTCCGATCAAATTATTTGATTATTTCAATTTGTTCACTTTACCCAAAAAAATATTAGAAGAAGGAATTGATGGTTTCCTAAGCGACAATTGTGTTATACATTGGTCGGAAACATATTGCACTTGTGTGTTTTCCTTGTCCATTCTTTTCACATTTTAAATTACGTAAATTTCCAGCTATCCTGGAAAAATTACGTACTTTCAGCTCATATCAAATAGCGTTTTGTTTTTTCAAAAAAAAAAAAAAAATCAAATAGCGAGCTTCATATTATTTGGGATTGGGGATTTGATGGGCACTGCAGTTAACTGATGAGTATAGTCTATTAAATTTGTTAATTTAATTTGATATGTAAACTTGAACTATCAAACTCAGAGGCGAATTCAAATATAGTTACGGGATGCAACGTCTCTTATAGTTTTTTTTCCCCCATCGAATATAATTGCATAGCTTGTTGTGATAATATACATAATTTTCTTACAAATTTCTACATTTGACCCCCATAAAGAAATAATTATAATTTCACTGTCGATCTTATAGTTAAAAAAAATTCATAATTTTATTTATATTAATGCGAAATAAATTGTACAATTTTATTTACTTCAATGAATTCCGTTAATTTTTTTTTTGCTGATTTCATCAATAATAGAACATCTGTATTGCGCAAGATTTTCTTTGACCGTCGGATACTATACAGTACATCTCTTGACTTGATTGTGCAAACCTTTTAATTCGCGAGCAACAATATACAATGCACCGACAGGTTTCGGTCTTTATCGGTGTATGATGCATTGGGGATTATTAATTGAAAGCATCTAACGTTAGTTGCCACATAACCATCGCAATCCCCAAACAAAACAAAATTGTATTTGCAAGGGCTCCATGCTGTACCAGCGTATCCTCTTTCTACCTAACTTTTGTATAAAACAGGAATTTATATGCTTTACCTAATACACAAAATAAAAATATTTTTATCACATTAATAATAATATCACCACTTTGTATTATTGCTATATGAAAAGTGGTTAAGTTCCATGTTCTCTCTTTATTTCTTGTCCTTTCTTACCATATATGGGTGGCAATTACGTTTTATTTTTGTTTAATTTGAAGGTAAGATAACCTGAGGGGTTAAGGAACTTATGAGTGATGTGATGTCAAAGATAGCAAGGATTTAACTTGTTTCATTTTTTCCAAGTTATTTTATTTTATTATTATATATATCTTCTTTTTTTTTTTTTTTTTGAAACAAGTGAGCTAGGGCTCACCACTTTTCCAAGTTATCGTTTAGATTATTTTTTTTTTATTGAAAGAAATGTATGCCATGTTAGTAAGGATTATGATCAAATGAATCGACAAATAAACCACTTAATAATACTTTTATTATTTATATAGTAGAGCTTGTAACTTCACTTGACAGAATTTAGTAAAAAAAAATGGTTGTGTGCTAAAAGGAAAACTTTTATGCCTCCTAACAGCCACCGAGCCTTATTCTATAAAAAACTTTAATAATCTATAATTTAAAACTTAAATACCAATGTAAAACCAAAAGATAAAATTATTAATAGTTTTCTCTATGCACAAATAGAAATTATGATGTTTCGCCTTTTTTCATTAGTATCCAGTGTTTGTAGAAAATATACCATTGTGGTTAGCTTAAACAATTTTTTAATATCTCGATTACCATAAAATCAAAATTAACCATAATTTCTTTGGGCGTACAAATAAAGTACTGTACATTGCATTCGATAGATTCGTTTTAAAATTTATATTATAAAAATTTTAAAAGTTAATTTATAATGAAGACATAATAATAAAATTAAAACTATTGGAACTATATTCTTTTATTAATATAAATTTCTATATTGATCATGCAATCTGAAATAGTGAAATGTACAATAATTTTATTATTTTAAGAATAACTGATGCATCACAAAAAAAATATACACCTGATCTTGATTCGGTATAATTAGGCTGTTTTGAGATAAATCCTTTTCTCCATTGAAAACTTACTCTTTACCAAATCCTTCCAACCCCCTAATAGTCCTAATAGTTTAGACAATTACTCCCAAGCCCCTACCTTCTCCAACAGCCTAAGCAATAATTAATCCCTCTTTATCTATTTAACTAATCGATTTAACGAACGCCGATAGATAATAAACTAAGCAGGAAAAGAGCATCGGCAACTTGGCATTGGATTTGATGATGGTCGAATGGGGACATTAATAGGCTGTTAGCTCTCTTCTTGTCTTCATCTCTCTCTCTCTCTCTCTCTATCTCTCTCTTAATTGAATGGATTGTTGCTTTCATTTCAATCGCTTGTTCCCCAATTCAGCTCTCACCTCGCAAGCCTCTCCTCTTCCTGCGACTAGGTAGACCCGGTCCACCGTGCAGCCACTAAGATACTCGTGGGGTCTTCTCTCTCCACCTCCCTCTTCCATTCGCGTCGCTTGTAGTTGCAAAAGCGGCCTTCTTTGGATAGTTTCAGATAGAATTCGCCTTCCGTTTCTGTAGGTTAGTTGTACTCTCTTGTGTTTTCTATTTAGAAATTAGTAAGCGTCGAAATGAGGATTTCTACTCTTATTTGTGCATTCGTTGCATCTTCACAGCTTTGTTTCTCTTGATCCATGAAATTTTACTTTGAAATGTTGCCGATTTGGGTTGTTGGTATAAATGGGAGTAGATTCACTTTGGTTATGAAGTCTTCATGTTAGTATTTTATGTACAAGCAGCTGTGATCCTTCCAGCTTGGGTTTTGTTCATAATTATTGGTGGTTTTAGGCCAATTTGTTGTTGATTTTATCCCCTTGTACGCACATTCTATTTGACTGCATGGAGAGATTTGTGGAATGGGTCTTTCTTTTTGTGTTTTAGTTTAAAGATGTTAAATTTCTGTTCATTTTTAAGAAATGTTTCAGGTTTCCTTTTGCTTTTGTTTGTCTCATTACAAAAAATTGTACAATTTTTATAGGCTTCAGTTCTCCTAAAATGGAGGTAAAGTACTACAAGTCCCAAGCTGAGCAAGTAGTTAGGAACTACTTATTAGCTGATCCGGTTCTCCCTTACAGTTCTCTCCTCATTGGCATTTTTCTATGCAAGATGGTAATGCCTCATTTTCCTTTCAAGTGTATTTATTTACCAGACGAGTATATCAAATAGTAAAAAAAGTAAAAAGAAAAAAATGGACAGACCAGTATTTTTACGCACTGGGCATCTCCATGGTACCAGTTCGATATTTGACTGCTTTGGTTTTTTTTTTTTTTTTGCTTAGGCATATGATCTGACACATGCACTGAGCTCTTATTACTTCAAGTGCTACCCTTCTCTCACCAAGATTCAGCGCATCGAATGGAACAACCGGTAAGTACCAAATGACTAACATTGTATCTGCGAGTGTAACAATAGACCTTTTTGCCATAAGAACTGATGTCGATATTGTTGGTACCTTACTTTACCAATCAAGTGAGCTTCACACGATCATACCTTCAACCAGCATAATTAGCAATTACATTAATAAGTTTCTTATTTGCAGGGGAATGTCAAGTGCACACGCAATATATATCACTTCGGTGTCAATATACCTAGTATTCTTCAACAATATGTTCTCTGATCAACTGGAGGGCCCAGTTACATTACGCTACTCTAATTTCTCCACTTTTACCTTAGGGGTAAGTTTGGCAATCCTTATTTGTTTAGTTTCATACATTTTATTTTGGAAGCAAATTGGGTTAAAGTTTTTGTTCTTTGGCAGGTTTCTGTTGGATATTTCATTGCAGATCTGGTGATGATATTTTGGTTATTTCCTTCTCTTGGTGGAATGGAATTTGTATGTACTTACCTTATGACTTCTTAAAACTAAAACTGAGCCAATTAAAATGAACTATTTTTAAAATGTTATGCTTAGAGGAAGATTTCAATGGAAGTAAAGTAAAATTAGAGGTTGCAAGTGGGTTAAAAAATTAGAACATGAAAAGTAAAATTTCACCCAACAATCTTTCAAATTTGCCCTCTTGTTTACATCATACCTGTTTATCAGTTCACAGTAGAATTATTACTTCTGAAAAATACCCAAATAGTTGAAAATACTCGAATGATATTTCAGGTACTTCACCACTCATTGTCTTTAATAGCAATAGCATACACTATGCTTTCTGGGGAAGGACAGCTTTATACTTACATGGTTCTTATCTCTGAGGCAACGACACCTGAGATAAACTTAAGATGGTAGCTTTTTATACATATGCTACTATATGCTTATAGTTTATCGACCTGTGCAGTTAATTTTACTCTTTCTTTTTTAGGTTTCTTGACACAGCAGGACTGAAAAAATCCAGTGCATATCTCATTAATGGTCTGTTGATGTTTTTGGCATGGCTGGTATGTCAATTTAAATTTTGTTCATGTATTATATTTAACCCTCTTCTTTATGGCCTCCCCCTCTCCATACTTCATTTAGTAAAAGCAACATCAGAGTTGCCAGCCACTATATTTGTTGATAACTAGGAAAACCTTATCCGTGTGGTACCCCACCACAGTGATGTCATGTATGGTTTATCCACAAAAAAAAAAAACATAAAATAGAGGAAAACAAAATAAAATAAAACCTTTGCATCCCTCTAATTAATAGCTGTAAATAATATTCAAATATTCTATGCAGGTAGCAAGGATATTTTTGTTCATATACTTGTTCTGTCACATGTACCGGCACTATGACCAGGTATTTATTTGTTAATTTGTACATTGAGAAAATTCCATCTAAAATAAAGTCACATATTTATTTTCCGAAGCAGTAACAATGCCTGACTTTGTGACATTATTCTTTGTTATTTTGTAGATTGAGAAAATGCATATCTTCGGTTATATCCTAGTATTTTTCGTACCAATAGTTCTGTTTGGTATGAACTTGGTATGGTTTGGAAAGATTTTGAAAGGCGTCAAGAAGACTTTGGCAAAGAAGAAGTGAAAGACAGTGATAAAAGGGTAGAGAAAAATGAGAAGTACATAAAAGATCTATAATTTTGTATGATTATATTGTAATTTCGGGTACCCCATGTAAATTTGCCCCGTTATGAGAAAAGAGCAAATAATCCTAGAAGAAATTGCTGTACAATTAATATGGACTTTAGTAACTAAAAATATGGTTAATTGGTTTTTTTATTCTTAATTTTTCCCCCTTTTATATGGCGTAAATTTCCAAGAGACGTTATAATAGTATCACGTATTTACACCTTGTTTCAGTAAAGGAGTTTGTATCAACTGAATTGAACCCGAGCTCAAATGGTCATTTGTACTACTATTTTTTTTTGTATTTATCACATCATGATCATCAATATTATACCCTTTTTTTTTCTACTTTCGTGTTCTTAATTTATTGTCGTGCCCGCCACCATAGTGAAACTGAAAGTTCAGACCATGCGAATAACACTCACTACATGCGCAAGCAACTGGCACGCGTACCACCAGGTACCAAATGGGTATATGTGGCTGACGCAAATCAAATCGTAGAAGAGAATCGAATAAGACCCCAGAAGACAGACAAATTGTCAACAAACCTACTACCACTGAAGAAGCTATCTTCTTGTGGGTCCCACATGGACTGGAGATGCTTTCTGACATGTTATGGATCACCAGAAAGGTGGTTGAAAGATACCAAGCAACGGATATAGTCCATGCGGTCGACTAAATCTTTATTTTCTGGTATACCAAAAAGAGCATAAGGTGCATTTATTAATTCGGTGCGCTGTCTGTTTTGGGCTCTGTTTCTCCGTGCCAGTTGCAGTATAGCAGTTCCTATAGCTGGTTCATTACAGCAAGAGCCTTAATCCACTGCACAAATGGAGGTCTATTTAGGAGCAATAGAGGAACATTTGTTGTATCACAAGGTCTACATCTCACCTTCTAATATATCTGGCGAGGAGCATAAATGACACCCCATTCTTTTTTGTGGTTTGAAAATGAAAGATGCATAAAAATTGATTGAAGCGCTTCCTTCCTAACTGTCCAAAAATGCGGGTAGTTTGGTAATCTCAGGCCATTCATTATTCATAGCACCATGTGCATTGCTAGAATAGGTTTCGGTTGTACTCTCTGGCTCTCTGCAGTGCACAGTATGTCTTTTTTCTTTTGCTTATTTTTCTATTGATCAACAGGCAAATATAACCCGTAGTTTGAGGGTAAGATTTTCCTCTTTTTGGGGGCTCTGCAACTCAGAACAAAAAATGAAATAGTGGTTTAGATAAATGTTGAGTGTCATGTCATTCTGCTCATATCAAATTCAAGTACTTGCCTTCAGTTTAGACAATCCTAGTCCCGTTCAGTCTGAACGTTCAGAGCAAAATTTTCTTACTGTGAGGCAATTGGCAGCTTAGTCTAGAACTCTGCATCTTTTCTGTAGGTTATCCGGTTATACCAATCGGACTAAGAGAGGATTAAGGAACATTCCAATCCCAGCTGATCTAATATTTAGGCTCCCAGATTCAGCTGATGTAGTTTTTGCATGTAATGTTGATTGGCCAAGTCGCTCGTAACAATCCGTTGATTCAAAAGTAAATCCAATAATCCATGATGGCAATACTAGATCAGAACTACATTGGTTCTCACTGAGATTATAAATTCGAACTTCTGCTCACGGTCCGTGATATAACGATGTGCTGAAATTATCATCAAAGGGGAGAAAGATGATGCTCATAGTCATATGTGATATTATGCGATAAGATTTTCCAATTCATACATTCCTTTCTCTAAAAATATAATAATAATAAAAATACATTTTTAGAACATCCCGATATAAAAATGAAGCTGGCAAAAACTCATGGTGCAGAGAACAAAGAACTATTCAATCATTTTGATAGCTTCAGCACAGCAACTCAGGTACATTCGTGTAGTTCGTTTCTCTCTAGGTCTAGAACTGTAGAACCTAAATTAATAACAAAACTATGTTACCCGCTATCACACATATTACAACTCTAACTAGCAACACATAGTTTACATTAACTCTCTCTCTCCCTCTCTCTAAGTGTGTGATATATACCGAAATCCTCACTTCCTCGGTGGTTTATGGTATCGTTCAGCCAATGAGGAATTGGAAGAACAGGAAGATGAAATAACAGCCTTGTCTTTCGAGAAAGCCTTTCTGACATCCTCCTTCAACTCGCAAAAGCGGGCCCGCTTTAGTTTTTGTTCATCAGGGGTACCCTTTTCGAGGTAAAAGAGATCTGGTAAATCATCTTCGAGGAACTTGTCAAGCACTTGTGAGCAATGCGGGAAGTACCGCCTCCCCATTTCCACTGTTTATGTTCACAATGATAAATCTGTTATTGCTTGTGCAAGAAGGACTATTTATATTATAATAAAGGATGTTATGTGCCAGAAATGATTAATCTTTTTACAAATATACATTCGTTCAATTTAGAGCCAAAGATATTCTTGTAACACTACGCCAGATAATTATAGTGTCGATCTTAACAAAACTTGTTTGTGAAATGACCATGTTTCTCTAGAGATTAATAATATGGAACAAGAATTCTCTTAAACCACCAAATGGAAAAACTAATAAGAAGTTGAAAGCAGAAATCAAATCTCAAAAGATTGCTCCCAAGTGCTAAACCTTCCATTAAAAGCAAAAATAAAACAAACCTGTTTTCATAAGGGCATCGACCCTTTCACGTAGCCTCTTATTTCGCATCATAGGGGTCTCATTTAGGTCGACCTCCTTTAATTTACCAGAATTATCTGACGTGTAGAGCCCAGCAAACTCAGATGTTTGCTCTGCCTGAGAGATTTGCATGGCCACCTTGGCCTCAGTTGGGAAGAATAGCCTTGCAAATGCAACTGTCAACAGAGATACAGTGTTTAGGAAACTGTATTTCATTGGACAATATACTGATCTTTATATATATATATCAAAACTACTGAAGCAGATAATTTGAAACAGAGAAAACTGCTAATAAAACTCATAAAATACACTCCAGGTCTGTTTTTTTTTTTTTTTTTTTTTTTTTTTTTTTTTTTTTTTTGTATTGGTATCATGTGCTGAAACAGGAAAAATAAAACATTGCAACGACACACAAGATGTAGGAATTATAATCAATTTTATTTAAAAAGATAAGCTTCCTCATGGATCTCTTTCTCATTTTTCCAATTATCTGACTGCACTTCTTAGGCAAGTATCCTCATTCTATGTATATGATTGTTAAATATCTCTCAGTAAAAGTATTTCTAATTTATTGTAATTTGTAGATGTATTTTTGTTCGACCAAAATTGCTAGAAAGAATGCCACCCTATTCATTCCTTGTTCCATGAAGAGTGGCATACTGGCATGCCATGTTCAAGATTACCATTCAAATATAACTCAAGCTTCCTATCTCTTGGCAACTGTGATCATATTTCCATCTGAAGAACACATAGTAATGTATCAATTGACGCTATTAATGTCTGGCTGGGTGATTAAATGCAAAATTCAGTATGAATTGGGACTTAGTTTAGGCAGCACTGGTTGAGTCATATTTTCTTGCACAAATCAGTGGTCAAGCTGGGAATTACAAAAGCATAAATATTGAAAAAAAGATTTTTAAATAATAAACAATAACATTCAAACCTCTATTTTCAAGGTAAAGCAGCTTCATGTGCAAATCGTCAGCTAAAAGGGGCGATGTGACTGAATCCTCTATATTCACAGCCATTGGGTTCCGTAGCATCTCTCTCTCCAACAAATCAATACAGACGCGATCCTTGTTAGACTCCTGCCCCTGCTCTGTTCTCAAACTATAATCCCTTGACCTTGTCAACCTTCTACATATACTGACTGCACTCCGGCCATCTCTGGTAGTCTCCAAAACTGATGCACCTTTATTTAACAGACATACAATAATGGCTGGTTCTCGCCTTATGGCTGCTATATGCAGAGGCATGAAGCCTCGTTCATTTTTTAAATTCACATTAGAGGGGCCCAGCTGTAGTAAATCTGACACAACTTTTGAGTCACAATATGAAACAGCATAGTGTAATGCCTTGGCATCATCCAGTGTAATTTCTGACTCACTTAGGAGAAGCTCTACTAACTCCACATCATCAGAATCTAGGGCTCTGTGGATTCGGCGGATACGTTTCTCATGGGTTGAGGTGCTTTCTAGGGTTTCGGGGTCCAGTGCTTTAATAGGTTGGGAGCTCGCTTGGCGGGCATTTTTAATTTTTTCAGCAATGTCCATTGGCAGCTCTTTTTCTATGGAGACGTCATCGAGGTCAGATCGGATGATGCGCTGGATGCAATGGTCTAAGAGGGGACTGAGTTTTGAGTGGTTTGCAACATTTAGTATTGGTATTACGTCTTCTACATGAGCCTTATCTACAAAGTTTAGGAGCCGACGCTGAAATTATAAAATTGAGGTTATGTTAATTGATTTGTTCGATTTGAAGAAAGAATAAAATTTAATAAAATGCTGCTGCAGGATACAAGTTTACTATGACCTGATTGAATAACAGATTTACCTATTTGACTTAGTGCAGCCACTGTTTGAAGTGAGAAAATTCCAATATGTAACAAATTAGGAAATAGGGAATACTTACAGAACAACCAAATTATACTTATAATTACCTGGTGCAAATGTATGTAGAATAAAAAGGTAATCTGATAAATCTTTATTTCGACAACATAAAAGGGCATAAAACAAAGTGTAAATTAATTTAGAGCTATATAGTCTATAGTTCTATACTCGATGTCTTGAACTAATTCCACAACAATATGGCTATGAGGGACAATAAATTTCATTCTGTCCCAACTGGAATGATCTATTGAGTGACCTATAAAAAGTTTTAACCACAAATAAAAAAAAAAAAGCATTCAACCTAACCTGAAAAAGCGAGACAAGCTCTGTCATTTGGAAAACATAAGAAGCATACACCAACTCTACCACAAAACTAATTGCCGGCCAGCATGCATCATGTGCACACATTGCATCGACACAAATGGAGACATCTGGAGGTGGTGGCTTCACCCTCCCAGTATAAATATATCCCAAAATAACCATCAATGCATCCCTCCCTACCTTCCCACACTTCACAAGCTCACTCATCTCATACCTTGGCTTGGCCCGGTCTGATTTAACAAGGGCATTATCATCTGAATCACTTCTGGAGAAGAGATTGTAGAAGAATTTGCTTCTGGATGCTAAGATGCACCGATGGACCCCAACAGGGGAACCTTCAACAATGATCTCAGCATCAGTGCAGTCAAAGCCATCGGATTCAAATAATAGACGCTCGAGATTGGCACTCAGGCGGCTGAGGCTAACAGATTCAATGCTCTGAGAATAATCAGGTGAAACTCCAGCTTGTGCAGGAGTTGCTATAGTGGGGTCAGGCAGGTTATGGGGCGAGATTGAGGTGCCATTAGAAAGAAGGGAAGAAGAGGTGAAACTAATAGAAGAAGAGGGTTCTGTAAAAATTTCCATGGAGTAGAAGCCTGCCTAATTGAAGCTAAACAAATAACCAATTTTCACAAACCATGAATTTAGCATGGGAAAAGCTAGGATCTTTTTGTTGATTTGGTGTCCAAGGCAGTGAACTTAGTCTCACCAGGAAAAGATACAAAACTTAATTGACAACTAACCGATAATCGATAAGGAATTCAAAAGAAATAAACTATTTCAGTGCTTTTTCAATCCTGATTTGCACAATTTACACATAAAAAAAAGTCCTCTAAGCAATCAAAATAAGGATCCCGATTGACTAAGATTCGCCTATGTGCACGAAAAAACTCTAGCTAAATTTACTGCAGATCAAAGATCAGACAAATACCAAATAGGGAAAGTAAAGAACAAATCGAGTAGAGTAACTAGAACTGCAACGCACAATTCACCTAATTCCTATTGAAAAAATGAAGAAGAATAACTAGGACAGAAGTTACAGAAGTCAAGCAAACCTAACTAGGAATAAGCTTTGCACTAACGAGAATTGGTGAGAAGTATCGCCGAAGGTATCGCTCGACTAAAAGACGAAAGGCCGACTTGTGAGGGCAAAAAGAGAGGAAAAGGATCTCCACTCATCTTTTCTACAGTATCAATTAATTGGAATTTCAATTTTCTTATTTTATTCCTGGGACCGGTAAAATTGGTACACCGAAAAAGTTTACATAAAACACGCGTCGCAAGACTATTTGTTTTGATCTTTCTTGTCGCAGCTTAGTAAAAAAAAGTACAAATTGAAAGTGGGGAATGAAAGAAACTTTTGTCGGATTCATGCGGTCTTTGGCCAGGGGAAAGTTCTTGCCAGGTAAGCCGCCAGCAGTGCCATGGTGTCATGTGTTCCTCTAGATTTGGTCTAGGTAAGCCAGGTCCAAGGGAGAAAGAATTACTGCTGGGTTGTGAAGTTGCGTTGGTGACGAGGGAAATGATGTCACCGGGAGGTGGTGGTGAGTGGCTGACGAGGGAGGTGAGGTCATCGAGAGCTGAGCATTAAACAATGACGACGGGTTTTCCGTGTGCTTGCGGTACTGCTTCGTGCGCAGTGACGCTATCCTTACTCTCACCGTCCTATTGACCGTCAATTTCATTTTATGGTTTTTCTGTTACGGAATTCTGTACAAATTTGTATGCTCTCCACTCTCCAGCACTGATCAAATTATTGAACTTCGTCCAGTTTGCTGTTGATCGAATAAGTAGGTTTCATCCACTTGGTTAAGAATTAAACATGAAACATAACCATATCCTTGAACAATAAGTTATCATAATAATATTATTTATTATATTCATAATATATAGAGTTGTACAGTGGCGAAGCCACGTTAAATTTGGTGGGTCCAGGGACCCACCTGAAAATAAAAAATTTACATGATACTTAGTATGTTTGTAAATAAACAATATATATATAAAAAATTAGGGACCCATCTCAAAAATTTGAAGGACCCAGCTGAACATGTCGTGTTTAATTTGAATTACGTAACAACTCCTAAAATATCGCACAGAGACCCATGTTGTATTCATTCAAACAAATCACCTTCTTCCTTTCTCCGCAATAAATCTTATTAAGATAAAATTTATAATAGAATAAGAGATTTTCAGATGAATGATTCTTGACTCTTGAATTATTATTTTATATATTAGATATATTATTCTGGATCTTCTATTATTGTTAGAATAGATGTTTGATTTCTCATGTTTATTTATGTGACAATATTAAGTTGTTTATTTAAAAATTATTATCATACTATATTTATATCAAATGAAAGGTTTTCAAATGTGATTTGTGTGGTTTAGCAATTGGGTGGTGATTAAGTGTTTATCGGTGAAAAACGACGATAAAACAGTGATAAAACGGATAAAATGATTGTGCGATATAAACCAAAATCTAGATTAAACGGCTAAAATAGAGTTTTTTAAAAGCCTGATTAGACATTATGTCATTGTCGTACATATATTTTTTCGGTAAAAAAATTTTTATGGATCCTGCTGATATAAAATCCTAGCTTCGCCCCTGGAGTTGTAGTTCTTATTGTCTAATATGATATGAATTTTTACAGCAACACTCAACGCCAAAATTTTAGAACATAATTTACCTTTTTTGAAAACCCATTGACATCGACATGGATATTTTCATCCTTATCAATAAGATTCTCAGTCCTTATCACATCTTTTGCAAGAGGGAAAGGTCGTCATTTTTCTTACCATACAACTGACAATAGAAACATCGCCACAGCAGAATCGATTCATCGTTCCTGTCATACACGGAAGCACGAGGCCTCTACTTTTTCTTTTGGTGTTAAAGTGCTGTAGCGGATTAAAGAGAGAGCCATACTAACTCGCTATAATTAAAATATTATGTTAGGTTCACAGCAAAATATGAAACAAATTTTGTTGCTTCATCTAGGATTGCCTCTTTCTAGTATCTTTCGAGTTTTGTCGCCACAGGTCCTTTCTTAGTTACAAACTTTTTGTGCACTACACCGCATGTGATTCGGTTTGACCGACCATTCCCAGGTCTTTAGATCCTCGCCTTTTCGCTACAAACGGAGACCGCCATTTCCTGAGCTATTTCTTAAGTCTTCCTTCCAAAAGTTTCAATTAACAAAAATTTGAGGTTGCAGTTAAATTTCCGAGCAATGTTAGAATTCAACCTGGTTGATGTGGTCGATCGATTGAATTTTAATTGTCGATATTACAACAATCAATTCGAATTGTTCTATTTTTCCATCCAATGAAATCTTCTTGAAAACGAAGTATTACTTTTTTTTTTAACTAATATTTTAGATTTTTAGAAAATGTTCAATCCAATTAGTTACGAGCCCTCTAATTTTAAAATTAAAAAAGTAGTTATTTTTTAAAATGTAAACTTCGGTATTTAAAGAAAATTTCAATTGATATGGAGATCATTTTGTGTGATTCAGATCGACCATTTAAAATTTCAACAGTTGAGGTTAGAATTGAGTTTGACATTAAAAATATTTAAAATGTCAAATTTTTTAGATATAGAAAAGGAAGGAATTTAAATTCCGTAAATATTAATTTCTTGGATAATACAAAATCCTCATGTAGGTACCAAGTTTCTTCTCTTGTTAGATCTGAATCTAAGTTTCCATTTTGTGCTATAAAAAGACTAATTTCATTTCCCTACAGAGTTAGGATTTCATTAACTGGACTATTACATTAAAGTAAAAGAAAACAATAAGAAATAAAGCTGTTATATATTTATTTTTCCGGCTGGAGTTGGTTTGCTAATAATCAATCCATTAAGATTTGCGAAGCCCACATTTTTTGCAGTCATATAATATTTCTTTATTTTACAACGGCAGTGTCTTAGGTTGGACTTCCACTTCGTAATTTTAAAAAACAAAGATGCATTTTTCGTAAATTATTCGGGGATAGGCGTCACAGCCTCACAGGCCACAAGAATGAAAAACAAAGGTTATAACGGATCATCTTGTCTGTGATCTTTTTTTGGAGTGGTGTTTTAGACATTGAAATTAGTATTTTATATTTATTAAAAAGAAAAATCGGACGCTGATGCCTGAAGGGAACATCTTTGTACTTACTTGCCCATCCCAACTCGTATTATATATTTATTATTCTGTTCGAGGATATTTCTTAGAAAGGAAATATGCATAGTTTAATCGGTCGGTTTGGATGTTAATAAGAACTGGTTTAAACAGAATTTGTATTATTCCACAGAAGATCAATGTAATAAGAACTGGGCATATGAGTAACAATTTCATGCAAGAAAGTGAAGAAACGAACAATTTTTAAAAGAAAGTAAATATGAAAGCATCATACTTTAGTGCTATTATTAGACTTTAAACTAAAGGCGGTATGGAAGCATCATGCCTCGGTGCCATAACTGCCGTTGTTAGACTTGGGGAGTTCTTTCTTCGAAATTTGTTGCTCAATCTAGGGGAGGCAAATTACATGCAATTTCTCTATTTTTTTTAATAATCCTTATGTACACTGATACATCCAAATGACTAATTTTTATATTTGAACTAAAAATTTAATAATATAAATGTATTTTTTTCATAAAAGAAGAGATCGTATTTAAATTGTTGACTTGAACAATTTATGTTCTCTCTCTTTTTTTTTTTTTTTATGCTTTTATAGAAACTAAAATGCCCCGTGACTAATAATGCAAAAATGAACGTGAAGAGTAACATAGAGATAAACAAAAACTAAGCTCGTCATAATCCAACATTAAGAAGTGAAGGCAGCTCGTCATAAGCTAAGTTCCATCATTTTTCTTATTATTATTTTTGTTCTCTTTTCAACTTGAACTCTGTTCAACCTGTATTTGGAAATTTAAGGCTTCAATCATACAGGCTTAAACCATCTCTATTCGATAAAGACCTTGAACGCTGACAACGATAATTTGTAGTTAAACATATAAATTTAAAAATACCAGATAATCAAGTACGAATAGAGATCTTACCTAACTAGCTATTTTAATCAGCTCCTAGACAGTGCTACAAATAATGATATCCTTTTATGAAAAAAAAATAACAATAGGAGAGTAATGGATGAATGATGTTGACCCCTGCTCGAATTAGAGGTTTGCTTGTACTTTTTTTTTTAAAAAAAAAAAAATCGTTTCAGTTTCAATTGTCGTCACAGACTCGCGAACCAAAGAAAACGAAACTAAAATTACTTCCAGAAAATATACAAGAAACAAGCAACGGAGACCATTTCCTTTGTCTCCTATAAAAAATAATTCCTTAAGTATACCTAACAGCAATTAATGTACAGTGCTAGAGGTAGAACTTTAAGACATGTTTTATTTTTATTATTACCTAGCACGAAGAATAAATTTGAAATTACCATGTTCTCTAGGAGCTCAAGCTTTTATAACACATAATTGGTTTAGTTAAACTATTTTTATTTTTTAAAGTTTTAATTAAAGTTTTTACATCAAAATTAATAGCTCGAAATGCTGACAGCGATTGAGACTGACTTGCTTCTACTTGACAAAGATAAGCACAAGGGCATCGAGATCAAGTGGGTTACCTTTTAAAAGTTTTTCCGTTGAATAATCGGACTCCTGGAAGGAAAAGAGAATTCTAATGCAGAAATTAGATATCAGTTTCCTTCGTACGGGAGAAAAGACCAACTTTGATAAAGACAGGCTTCCCAGAATTTTAAATGATTAATGTTCCCATGACGGATGCGTATTGTCTCCTGCACTAAGTGGCCAGAAATATTTTCAATAAAGTTCAAATACCATACTTGATATTACTATAAATATATTTCGGATAAAGAAAAATATAAAATTTAATGTCTAAAAAATACAATATGAAAATTATAAAAAAAAATTGTATTGCACGGTTCATATCGATCATTTTAAGTTCGAATAGAAATTGGTATGCGTTGCAAGAGAATGCCATATGTTCAACCCGTTATAGTTTAATCATGCATCGTATTTTTATCATAATGGAGTCAACAATAAAACTTACTTTAAGGTTGAAAATTTATAAAGATAAATATCGGGATAATACTAAAAATACACCTCAGCGTATATTATCAGGGGAAAAAATTGCAACCCCCCCCCCCCCCCCCCAACAAAAAAAAAAACCACCACAAAATTATTCAACCAAAATCAGCCCAAAAATGAATAGTATTTTGTGAAAGTTCGTATAGCATCAAAAGTCATGCCATAAAAAAAATCTTTTCAAAATTGAGGGGTCGCTTGAAGATGCTTGACTGTTTTTACCCCACCAGGGCCAGTGAGTCTTCATTCGGCAACACAGTGTGTTCTTAAGGTACTTGATTAAATTTCAATGAGAGTATTTAGATGAGTTCAATATTCAATATAGTCGTAAGGAAGACAGGAAGATTAGTTTCTAGGTGAAATTTGATAAGTTTTAAGGTTATTCCGTAAGCAAAAATATAACCGGAATGATTGTGATTTATGAGTTGTAACCAGAGTTTCAGGATATCAGACTGTTCCTTCGCTTTTAGATAAATTTAAGTAGGTTGAGTAAGGAACAACGGCACGATTTAAGGACGATAATTGACTTAACTAATCCTTTTTTTTTGTGTTTTTAATAAAAATCTCAATTTATTCCAAAATAGAGGAGAGTAGAGACGATAATGGAGACTTAATTAATCCTCTCTCTTAATAAGGATCCTACACACGATTTTCTGTATATTTTAAAATGCAGACTTCTGTCAGTTTAAATAAGTATTTGTTCAAATCGCAATATGTAGTTGGCTGAACTTAGGCTGTCAGATTTTTTTTTTTTTTTTTCACTCTAGTTAAATTAAATTTGACGTATACAATTGTCGACTATCTTCAATTTGATGCCAGCTGGTAGGACATTTGGTTGAACGGAAAATGATTATTTTTTGTTGTATTATTTTTTTAATGTTGGGTCAAACCCGTTTAAAAAAAATATTCGGAGGATGTGAATGTTGAAGATCACTATAAAATTTTCTTATGGTCAAGGCACGATATAAAGAAGGCAAAAATGCGAAATCTCCACACCTAGTCTTACCAGTCATCCGATCATATTTTGATCACGATTTTCTGTATATTTTAAAATGCACACTTCTGTCAATTTAAATAATTATTTGTTCAAATCGCAATATATAGTTGTCTGAACCTAGGCTGTCAGTTTTTTTTTTTCACTATAGTTAAATTTAATTTGGAGTATACAATTGTCGACTATCTTCAATTTGATGCCAGCTGGCAGGACATTTGGTTGAACGGAAAATGATTATATTTTGTTGTATTTTTTTCTAATGTCGGGGCAAACCCATATAAAATATATTCGGAGGATCATGTGAATGTTGAAATCACTATAAAATTTTCTTATGGTCAAAGAACAATATAAAGAAGGCAAAAAATGCGAAATCTCCACACCTGGTCTCACCAGTCATCCGATCATATTTTGATTTTAATTTTTATAAAATTTACGAAGTGGGGGGAAAAAATCTAACATTGTCCCGTAAATTTTTAAGCATGAAGAGACCTTAAAAGAAAATTCTTACCTATTCTGAGTTGGCATCTATATCACATCATAGTTCTAATAATACCACAACTGATAAGCATATTCTATACTTATATTTTGACCTCATTTGGAACCGAACTTAACTTAATTTCTTGTGTTTTCATCTAACTTAGCTTGCATTTGTGTTTAGATAGAATTGTTGCCGTCGCCCGGCACCTTTTTGTACAGGAGAAGGCATTGAAGACGGAGAGAGAGATGCCGTATTTTGGAGCTGCTTGAAGACATTGCTCACGGACCTTGGAGACTCACCACGGGCCGCGAGCATAACTGACTTGAAGATTCTAGAAGACTTGGCAATTATGGTCTTTCGAGTTGGTTTCTTTTGGCAGCAGTTTTTGAGCATAATGGACGGTTATTTCCTCTCTCCAGCACTCTTCCACAGGCCTATAAAAGCATGCCTCGACTTCAGACCAGGGGACCGAAATTTATCCCAACTTTTAGACAGATTTACTGAGAGAAGTTAGAGGAGCGAGAAGACGGTTATCTCTCGCGGGTCGCGACCTCCAGTCGCGGGCCGTGAGAAGGGCGCAGACAAGAAGATAGAGGATTTTACTGGTGTATTCTATGTCTATCTTGTTTGTATTATCATTTCTCGTTGCTTTTATTACTATGTCTGAGTAGTTTTTTAGTAGTATAGGGCGATGGCACAAACTCTTGATTAGTTTATTATTATTACTTGACTTGTTTTATTTGATCTTGTGATTTATCTCTTGCATGTTTAATTTAAATATGATTGTTTGGCTTAGATTAACGACCTTGGTTGCCCGCCTTGATAATGGCCATATCGAGTAGTTAGGCATCAAAACCTTGTTCAATAGTTTACATCCAAACCATCATAATTAGGGTTAGGGATTAACCGAAAGGAGAAACCTAAGTTATATGAACCGAGAGGCGATAACTTAACCAGATCTGAGAAGAAACGGAACCCTAGTTCTCAAGAGATAGACATATAATCCTTAGTCGATGCGAGAGTTGAGAGTAAGGTGTATGGGAAAACTCGAGTCCTGTTCAGTTTAGGATCGACCAAGTAACGAAAGTTGAAGTCTTTCCCCTGTATAACTTGACCGAAAAGTCCTCACAAACCATCAGATAATAACAATCAAGTAATAATAGTTTAACACGTATTATTCGCGGACCGCGGAGAGATCTCGCGGGTCGCGGTAATAGTGACTGTCAAGTTATAAGTCCAGAACCCTAGGCTAATTAGTTAGATATTATAATCAACCTTCAACTTGTTAAACTTTAGAACTTTTACTTCTTAGTCTGAACCTTCAATCAATACTTTAAATCAATCGTTTAATCTAGTTTAGTTAAGAGTTTTAGAGAGTCTAGTTTCCTAAATATTCCGTCCCTGAGATCGACAACCCAACTATACTTGTTTAGGTTATTGTGTAACCAATTCTGGTAGAAATCGGTTTATTTGTTAGACACCTAACGACAGGTCTATCAAAATGGCGCCGTTGCCGGGGACGGTGCTAGGAAATTAACTTTTTTTTACTTTTACCTGAACTAAACTTTTTTTTTTCCTTTTTCTTTTTGCTGGAATTCGAGATCGACAGAAAATTGCACTGTCCACGGACCGTGACTCCAGTCCGCTGTCCGCGGACGTGACTCTGGCAGAAATTGCAAGCACTTTGAAGGGCAAGGGACCGCTTTAAACTCAACCCCCGAAGGAATATTTCTCTGTTGGTGACCAAGCAAAGGCAAAAGTAGTGATGGCAAACATCGAAGTGGCAGAGACATCCAAGAAGCCCTTGCGGGAGTATGCGACACCGAAAACGGAGGACATCCAACTCAGCATATCCATTCCAGATACAGGACGAAAAGGATTTGAACTCAAGCCTGCTTTGATCAACCTCGTGCAGCAAAATACTTTTTCAGGAGATCCACATGAGGATGCTAATTTACATTTGCTTATCTTTTTAGAATGTTGCAATACAATCAAAATCCCTGAAGTATCTAGTGATGTTGTTAGACTTGGGTTGTTTCCTTTTACATTGAGAGATAGGGCTAGAGCGTGGATTAGGAATTTGAAAGTCAACTCAATTAACACCTGGGATGAATTAGTTAAGATTTTCTTGGCTCGATTTTTCCCTCGTGTCAAAATGGTCCAAATTAGAAACCAAATCACCACCTTTAAACAAATGAAGGGTGAATCATTGGGCGAAGCCTGGGATAGGTACAAGGAGTTGCAAAGAATTTGCCCTCATCATGGTATACCCGATTGGTTGATTCTCCAAACATTTTATGATGCACTAACTCCTACTACTCGTGCTTCTGTTGATGTTACTGCAGGTGGAGCCCTCATGGATTTAGCGGTGGAAGATGCGGAAGCCGTCATTGATACCATGGCTCTCAACCATGCAAATTGGATGGTCAAAGGGACGCCACGAGTAGCCCCAGCCGAACCCGATCAAGTCTCTCTGTTGGTTGCCCAACTAGCAGATCTCAACAAGAAGATCGACCAAATCGGCAAGAAACCGAGCCAACTGAGCCAAAGCTGTGCTATATGCGGAGATACAAGGCACACAACTCTCGAGTGCAACTTAGCAGAAGGGGATGATGTTTGTGCAAATGTTGATTCGAACAACAATGATCAAAACTACTTTCCAAGTAGAGATAATCATAGATTCAATAACCACAACAACAACAACCGTGGTAACTTCAACAACCGCGGAATAGGGTTTCACCAAAAGCCCTATGTAGCCCCATCTGTAGAAGAGTTCATAAAAAATCAAGGGAGATTGAATCAGAGAATGAGTGACCAAATGGAAGCCATCACAACAAAGCTTGAGTTGATCATGTCTCACAACAAGTTGCTTGAAGCTCAGATTGCACAACATGCCAGATCCACATCAAGGCACCAAGGAAAGCTCCCCCGTCAATCAAAAGTTAACCCTAGAGAGGAATGTAAGGCTATCACTTTGAGAGATGGAAAGACTTATGACGGGCCAGCCATGCCAGAGGAAGAGATTGCTGCACAGACAAAATCCGCGGACCGTGGCACTCAGTCGCGGACCGTGAGTGGAAGCACTGGACAATCTACGGACCGTAACCCTGACCCACGGCCCGTGGAAGAAGCAACTGGTGGCAAAACTGTCGAGCATGTTTACACACCTCCTGTCTCGTTCCCTCAAAGACTAGCAAAGGCGAGGATTGACAAGCAGTTCAGCAAATTTCTTGAGGTTCTCAAGCAACTTCACATAACCATTCCCTTTACAGAGGCCTTGACACAAATCCCCTCTTATGCGAAATTCTTGAAGGACATCCTGTCCAACAAAAGAAAGCTAGCCGACAAGGAGACGGTGGCTTTGACGAAAGAGTGTTCAGCACTTATCACAAACAAACTCGCTCCCAAGATGAAAGACCCAGGGAAGTTTTCTATCCCCTGCACCATCGGAAAGGCTAAGATTAAAAAGGCTTTATGTGATCTAGGAGCAAGCGTGAGTCTCATGCCTCGATCAGTTTTTGACAAGGTAGGTGTTGGTGAACTCAAACCAACCAAAATCACCTTGCAACTTGCAGATCGCACTGTGCGACTTTCGGTGGGGGTATTAGAAGATGTTCCAATTCAAGTGGGGAAGTTTTTTGTTCCAGTGGATTTTGTGGTGGTCGAGATGGAAGAAGATGACTAGATTCCAATCATTCTAGGGAGACCTTTCCTTGCTACAGCAGGTGCGATTATTGATGTGAAAAATGGAAAGTTATCTCTAACGGTTGGGGAAGAGAAGATAGAGTTTAACATTGAAAAGGTCATTAAAAAATCCGACCACACCGACACATGCTACCTAGTGGAAGAGGTGTCTGAGTTTGTTGATGAGGTGCTGCAACAACATGCGAGTCAATTAGAGCCTATAGAAGATGTTCATGGACAGACGGTTGAAGCAGAATTCTCCTCAGCCATTAACTTTCTCCGCGGATCGCACTACTCATCCGCGGACCGCGAAGAGGACACTGAGGAGGTTCTCGAGTTGAAGCTTATTGAATCTCGCGGGCCGCAAGCAATGGTCGCGGGTCGTGAGACTGAGTCTGAGGCAACTCCAACTGCTGACCTGAAGACTTTACCTCCAAACCTCTGCTATGAGTTCTTAGGCCAGAACAAGACTTATCCAGAGATTGTCAATACACACTTAATAGATGAGTGTGGTTTTAACAAATGGCCAGAGACTGAAGAAGTACATCGATGGACAAGAAGCACAGTTGGCGGTGATCAACATCTTCACTCAACCTCCAAAAATCCGAGATGTAGAAACAGGGGTCAGGCTTGAGACCTTAAACAAGCGCTGCTTGGGAGGCAACCCAAGAGTTATTTTACGTTAAATTGAAAAAAAAAAGAAAAAAAATAAATATAAAAAATACAAAAAAGTGATAAAACCCAAAAAATACAAAAAAAAGTGATAAAACCATAAAACACAAAAAAAAATTAGTTCTAGATTCGTCCTAACACTAACAATTTTTTTTTGAAATTGCAGTACTAGAGATTTTGCGGACCTTGGGCATTGATCACGGGTTGCGCTTGGCCAACATAGAGGAGAAGAAGGATGGAGTGAGACCTTCCGGTTCATCTCCTTCATCGCCCCAGTAGATCGGTTTACTTTCTAAATCCCTCTTTTCTTTTTCTTAATTTAATTAACTACATTGGGACAATGCAGTCGATTAAGTTTGGGGGGGACAAGTCGAGATTGAGACTACATATATTTTGTGGGGAAATTGTTGGGCAAATTGATTTGAAATTGATTGAAAATTTTCTGAAAAAAAAATTTTGTTTTTGTTAGACGAATTTAGGTTTAGTTAGTTTCATGCATGTCACAGGGGAAGTTCGCGGACCGTAGGCCTTGGTCACGGGCTGTGGGCTACTCAGGAAGCTCTCTGGAATCAAGCGACACTCTTCGCGGACCATAACAAACCCCCGCGGCCCGCGGTCACTGAATTCAGTAGTTGTTTAGGATTGCATTTTAAAATCATTTAGGGTTGCATTTAAATCAAGTTAGGTGGCATTCAACTACTAAATTGTCATTGTAGTTTAATCAAAATTTTTAGAAAAGTTTTCCAAGTTCTTCATGAAATTTTGAGAATCTCGATTTTATTGGTTCACCCTAGATTGGACTTAGTCAATTAGGAATGATGAAATTGATAAGGAAAGTTCTTTAGTTAAGACTAGATTAGTTTGTTGAGATGACCGAATAACTTTTCTCTAGAAACTTTGGTAAATAAAGCAACTCCACACCTCATATTCTATCCAAATTTTGTTGCTAGGAGATCGATTCTACCGGTTTAAACACTTTAACCCAAAAAGAATTAAAACTTGACCCTGTCTGATGCCTTAGAACCGCTGTTTTCAAATATGTACATAAGTTTAAGCAAAAAAAAAAAAAAACAAAACAAAAAAGGGGAACTAAAAAGCGGTGCTCTGATGGTGGACATTGCGGATTAGTTATAGGTCTGTGTAGTTTAAAAAAGTTCCATCTAGGAGGAAAACCTCAAAATGATGCTACACTCATCTGGCTAACCTCTCCGCCGCGGGAAATATCCTTGCCCCGGGAATTTAATTAATTATCTAACATAAAACTTTGGAGGCGATGGGTGGGGAGTTGTACCCTTTTTTCCGCCCCACTTTAGTCGTTTTCCGATGCGTTTTTGAACTTTTAGCGGTGATTAAGTCTTAGGCATGGGAAAAGTTAAAATAACACTAAAAAGGTTTAAACTGGTAGGGTGTGTATCCCAAATTTTCATGGAAAGAGTTAATTGCTTATCATAACAAACTAAACAAACTCTTGAATAAAGAAAATGAGATATCAATTTCAGCAACCATTTGATTGAGGGTTAGTTTGGGGTGAGTATGGGTCTTTTAGTGAAACTTGGAATTTTATGGTGAACTTGGAAACTTTCCCGAGGAATTTGATTAAATGACATTGACAATTAAGTAAGGGAACTACCTAGCTTGCACATAGAAATTAATTTAGTTTGGTTTAATTTTACAAAGATAGAATTGCTTAGGGACAAGCAAATGATAAGTTTGGGGGAATTTGATAAGCATATTCTATACTTATATTTTGACCTCATTTGGAACCGAACTTAACTTAATTTCTTGTGTTTTCATCTAACTTAGCTTGCATTTGTGTTTAGATAGAGTTGTTGCCGTCGCCCGGCACCTTTTTATACATGAGAAGGCATTGAAGACGGAGAGAAAGATGCCGTATTTTGGAGCTGCTTGAAGACATTGCTCACGGACCTTGGAGACTCACCACGGGCCGCGAACATAACTGACTTGAAGATTCTAGAAGACTTGGCAGTTATGGCCTTTCGAGTTGGTTTCTTTTGGCAGCAGTTTTTGAGCATAATGGACGGTTATTTCCTCTCTCCAGCACTCTTCCACAGGCCTATAAAAGCATGCCTCGACTTCAGATCAGGGGACCGAAATTTATCCCAACTTTTAGACAGATTTACTGAGAGAAGTTAGAGGAGCGAGAAGACGGTTATCTCTCGCGGGTCGCGACCTCCAGTCGCGGGCCGTGAGAAGGGCGCAGACAAGAAGATAGAGGATTTCACTGGTGTATTCTATGTCTATCTTGTTTGTATTATCATTTCTCGTTGCTTTTATTACTATGTCTGAGTAGTTTGTTAGTAGTCTAGGGCGATGGCACAAACTCTTGATTAGTTTATTATTATTACTTGACTTGTTTTATTTGATCTTGTGATTTATCTCTTGCATGTTTGATTTTATATATGATTGTTTGGCTTAGATTAACGACCTTGGTTGCCCGCCTTGATAATGGCCATATCGAGTAGTTAGGCATCAAAACCTTGTTCAATAGTTTACATCCAAACCATCATAATTAGGGTTAGGGATTAACCGAAAGGAGAAACCTAAGTTATATGAACCGAGAGGCGATAACTTAACCAGATCTGAGAAGAAACGGAACCCTAGTTCTCAAGAGATAGACATATAATCCTTAGTCGATGCGAGAGTTGAGAGTAAGGTGTATGGGAAAACTCGAGTCCTGTTCAGTTTAGGATCGACCAAGTAACGAAAGTTGAAGTCTTTCCCCTGTATAACTTGATCGAAAAGTCCTCACAAACCATCAGATAATAACAATCAAGTAATAATAGTTTAACACGTATTATTCGCGGACCGCGGAGAGATCTCGCGGGTCGCGGTAATAGTGACTGTCAAGTTGTAAGTCCAGAACCCAAGGCTAATTAGTTAGATATTATAATCAACCTTCAACTTGTTAAACTTTAGAACTTTTACTTCTTAGTCTGAACCTTCAATCAATACTTTAAATCAATCGTTTAATCTAGTTTAGTTAAGAGTTTTAGAGAGTCTAGTTTCCTAAATATTCCGTCCCTGAGATCGACAACCCGACTATACTTGTTTAGGTTATTGTGTAACCAATTCTGGTAGAAATCGGTTTATTTGTTAGACACCTAACGACAGGTCTATCAACAACGATAGCGAGTTATCTTAAAAATCTTTCTGAAATAACATGAATTTCAAGATCCATCCTAAAAAGAAACCGAATCACATATAATATTATGTCGTCATCGCAACTATAACAGCATTATTCTCCAAATAAGCTTCACAAAAATTCAAGGAGCTTCAATCATATCTTTCTTCAGCCCACACTTCTTGCGCCTCTCTCTCTTATTATTTTCTTTCTTTCTTTCTTATGTGTATATGTTGCACAGTTTTAATTTAATTTTAAGAAATCAGATGCGCACAAATTTAACTTAGAGCCTAACCCAAATGAGTGTTGCTTCTACAAAATGGTGTCTTTTTTTTTTTTTTTTTTTTTTTTTTTTTTTTTCTTTGAAGGTTAAAACAAAACGGAGGGTATTTTCCTCTTCCGCCAGGCAGGCGTCAACTTCAAAAGTCGGAAGAAATGGAGTGCAATGGGACCATGGAACCCAAATACGAAGCACAAATAATATACTTTTCCAGAGTGGTCGTATTGTACATTGACTTGGGCTAAATCTTAGTCGTTGCATGCAGATATATAGTCCACAAGGGACCCGGCACTTGAGTGCATGTCACACTAGTTAGCGCACCTTTTTTCATATTTTCTCATTCATAAAGTACGACTAACTGCTCTCTAAACGAGTACATAATTTTGTAACCAGCTTCATTTTTTTTAAGAGCGTCCTTTAGCCGCAACAAAAACTAGGCAATCGCGAATATATGTTGAGAAAAAGTAGGCTTCTTTTGGAACCGTATCCTCTACCCATCGCTTTAAGATGGGTAGAGTGCCCTTCGCTCCGCGTCAGCCATCTGATTTAATCTCAACGGCTAAAAGAGCCCCGTGAATTCCACCACACCCGAAAAAAATTATTGGCCCGAAAAAAATAAACCGTCCAGATTAGATCAGACGGTCGTGATGAGATGGACACTCTACCCATCTCTATTGCGATGGGTAGAGGATTCTGGTCCGGCTTCTTTTACCTCACCGGGGTACAACAGAAAAAGTAAATACAATTGGATAACAAAAGAAGCAAGTAAAACAAGCACACAGGCAATGGTGCCGAAAATTGGCTTCTTGGTACGTCAATTTCTTTTGTCCTTTCTGCCTTTGGACTAGAAACATCAACATATCATCAATACTGACTTCGATTCAAAGGCATAAGCCAAACAAGGGTTAACTTCCATAACTAACCAACTTAATCTAACAATTCTCCCATGTAACATCCCATGTTTTTTTAGAAAATACAAAATTATATTCCTTCATACAGTGTAGTACACTGGCCCCGTCCAACTAATGCAACTATCCTAACCCCTCCCCCCTAACCCCACTCCACTTCATTGCATCAAAACATATAGAACATTGGAATCCTTGTAGCATAGTGCTGATGAAGTGTCTTTTTTCCGTCCCCGCAGTCCAACAAATACCATAAAATGGTACCCGTTACCAAAAAGACAGACCTGACCATACTGACTAAAATAGAACAAACCTCACTGAGACACTCTCTCCCGGTGCCGCTTAAACGACCGCATTTTTTGTCCTCCAGAGCTACCTGCACCTGGACCATGCACAGGCGGCTGAGGCTGCCGTGGAGCCAGCCCTGTGTTTCTGGAATTCATTGGTACGTGGTGATTTTTATGATAATTAGAAGGGTATTTATTATGCTTAGGCCTATTATCTGACAAGAGAGACCTCAAGTAATCACTCGGTTGAACATACCCCATCCTCTTTTTAAATTGATTTCTGTCTGAAAACTCATTGGAAGTTATCAAATGAAGGCCTTCATTAGAAAGAATGGATGAAATTGCATGCATTGACGCCGCAAGAGCAGGAGGTAGAACTGCTTGTGGGTACTTTACCTATCACCAGATGAAATATTATATTTTAAAAGAAAGATAACATGTACATTGTACAATGCCTTCGGATAAGATTATATTCATTTTTTCCAAACAGATCATTACAGATTTTTAAAAACAGTAATAAATTGAGTCAACATGGCAAACCAACTTGACAACTTTTTACATATACTAAATATGATTTCAGTGTATGCTGGTCTGGTTCCACCATCAGCCATTGCTGTTTTCTGGTTGAAGATGTTTGTCATGACTACTATAAACATGAAATAAGCAAGAACAAGAATAAATAAAAACCCTAGATCTAATTTGGGGTTTGATGCATGGGTGAGTTTCAGGGGGGATGGGAAAGTACAGACAAACCTTAAACAAAATAGCAGAGGCGAGGCGTTCTCTCAAGCAATAAATCTGGGCCACACCAAGTGCTGTTGATTGATACTTAAGCCATCGATCAACAACCACGGTAACATCATTGTCTGGCTCTGACATTATCTGCTCCCCACGCCCTAGGTCCCCGCCATTCGTTTCCTCTTCCTCCTCACTCCCCTCCCCATCATCAGTCTCCCACTCATCCTCTTCAGGCGGCGGGGCCACCACCATTTCATTTGAAAGCAACAACAGAGGATACGGGCCCACAATAGAGGAGGATTTTATGTACATACTGCGATCTCCATGAGTTATCTCATCATATATTATAAGAGGCACTTCGTTGTTGAAGGAGAGATTGAAATTGGAAGAGTGCGGGTAAAGCCGCACCTTGGCCCCACTTGCAGTCTCTACTATTGGTCGCTGGTTGTTGTTCCGTTTTGGGAGAAGGCGGCCGACCATGGGATATGCTCCTGCCATGAGTACAGCACGAATAATACCTGACAAAAAAAATTTATTGTTATTTTTAGTTCAATATAATATTTGTCCAAGAAAATATTTACCATGTACCTGCATCATGAGCATTCAAACTACAACCCGACACATCAGCAGGTAAAAGCCCATTTTTCACCAGTTCACTCTGCAATTGCCTCCTCATATTAAAAAGCATGTTCATGGTCCCTCCGGAGATGAAATATCTGGCACAAAACTGACCATCTTGGCCCTTATCCTTTGCACGCCTCCAACAATCAAAAGCAGCAACAACTGCCAGGTGGTCACTAAAGCCACCATACAACCCTGCCAATTCAGCTTTAGCAAATCCAGCACGTTTTTTTTCATCTGGCAACATGGGGAGTACAAATGGATCCCTATAGTCCGCCGCACATGCCAGAGTCAGTGCTGGGTCGAGGCAGTTCATCAAAATTGCGAACAGGAGCATCTTGCTTGTGGATGGATGCACAGGGAGTGAGCCCAGTTTTGAGCCAAGTTCAGTTAGTGATTCTGTATCAGTTAATGCACCAAGGTCCTGGAGTGCTCTAATAGCATTGCGCACAGTTTCTGGGACAGGCGGGTCTAGAGTCTTTTGGAGGAAATCAGCTATGCGGCAGTTGGGATCAAGCAACTTGACCTGAAAAATGGAAACACTATGAGAGAGATATAGAGAGAATATTTCACGAGTCCTGTAATCAGCTTGTAAGGGTTGCAATTTTCAGCTGATTACTCGGGTCAAAAATATCACAGATAAGTGCAATTAAGTTGCCCCAGTTTAACAACCAAACAACAAAACAGCCTATAATGATAAGTTGGCAACTATAATGATGACAAACAGTTAAATAATAAAAGGATAAAAAGGTCTGAACCCTGAAGCAACACAGCAGGTAATTTTATATAACACAAAGGACTCGAAGTGATACTAAAACAGTAAAACCTGAAAGGAGAATACATATGGACTAAACTATGTAACATCATAATCATAAATCAAAGAAAAAACTTACTTGCAGGCAAAGCTCTTCAATAGGCATTCTCTTAATCTCAGGCACCTGATAGTCAGGTAGTGAACTTGCACGGAATTTGGAGAATAGGTGGTAACAAATGCCAGGCTGGCACCGACCAGCCCGTCCTTCCCTCTGCCTCATACTTGCCTTTGAAATCCAAGAGGATTGCAAGGTAGACACATTATTGTAGGGATCATAGCTCTTCTCCTTCATCCTCCCAGAATCTATAACGAACACGACATCATCTATTGTGACTGCCGTCTCTGCAATGTTTGTTGATAGAATTATCTTGCGGGCCCCACCTACAGGTCTCCTGAAAACCTTCTTTTGTTCGACAGAAGGGATCATTGAGTGGAGGGAGAGAATTAGAAATCGTGACGAGTCCTTAAAGAAAGCAGAGGCAAGCAATTTCTCTCTGGTCTGGTTTATATCCTCCCAGCCTGGTAAAAAGACCAAGATAGCCCCCTCCTTTGAATCATTACAAATCTTCTTAAGCAACCGTACGATTAAAACTGTGTCGATGTGTTCAGGATCGATGGTTGATAGATACTTGTTGAGTAGATCATCTTCTTGTGTAGACTCGGATGTGCCTTTCTCCATGTGCTCCTTAATTATCTTTTCAATCTCTGTTTGGTTCTCTTGCTGAGCCCACTGTAATGCAGTGTTTCCACCGTTGTCCTTCAGTGTACAGTCAGCACCAAGAGAGAGGAGCATGCACACATCACCTATACTGCCCTTCCCAGCAAAGACCATTAAAGGGCTAATACCGGATATGGAGTGTTGGTAGTTATAAATTCGTGAATCCTCTTCAGTGGTGATGAGTTCAAGGAGAGGATCAAAATCATCATTTGAGAGAGCCATGCCAATTGATTCATCAAGGGCGTTTTTGTAATCTTCATTCAATGGACTATGTTGTATATTTGAATTTGAAGGTTTGCAAGTAAGTGTTGGATTTAGATGATTATCTTGCGTCGATGGTTTCAAAATAGACAGAACATCCTCCAAATAAAATGTTTTGACCTAAAAAAAGAGGAAAATCAATTTTTTGTTTTTTACCTTTGCAATTTGGAAGCAATTCACCAAAAGAAAAAAAAAAAAGAAGTAAAGAGACCCTATGTTCAAAAGAAAATACTTACTGGATAAGTAAATCCAGGAACCTGAATAACTGCACATCCATTGAAATACTTTGAAAATCGATCAGCATCAATTGTAGCACTCATAAGAACCTACTAACAAAGATTAGTAAAAAAAGTGTATAGTCAAAGCATCATTTAACAAACTTATGGTTAATCAAAGAATAACAGAGAAGTTGTACACACCAGTCTTAAGTGAGGCAATGAAGGCAATAGGTCCCTACAAATAAAACATAGCAAGAATTAAGAAAAAAAAAATAGAAAGAAAGGTTGCATCAATCAACCAGTATAGCATGGCTGGCATATAGCCCCACCATCAGTCAAGCTTCTTCTCTTCTTTTTTTTTTTTCTTTTTTTTTTTCTGGTAAACACCCAATAAGAAAGAAAAATGACAGAAGGCAACAGAGGTTTTATGAAGTCTAGTATTTGAGGTAATGCCCCATGAACACTGTTACAGGAGCTGACCAAGATACTTTTATCTGGTATGATAAGGCCTAAGCCTTGAGAAAGTTAACCACCAGACTGGTCTGCAATTTACCTGAGAATAGCAAGCATGAAATCTGAAAACCTGTCCCTTTCATGAATTTCATCCTAGAATGAGCAACAAAGAAGTAGAGAGGATCAAAGAGAAGATAGAGAAAATTATCTGAAGTAATGAGAAATAAAAAGGTTGAAAGAAATATGCATACCACTATGATGTGAGTAATTTCGGAAATGCTATCATCGAGTGGTAACTTTGTAGATCTTCTTTTTGACAGATTTGTCCCTCTACCAATCAACAGTCTTAGAAGAACACCATTTGTGCAAAATATTATGGAGGAGTTTTTCCCACCTTTGGACTCGAGGCGGATCTGAGTTTATATGGTATTGTTACCTCAAATAATGTAGAAAACTATTCTAGTTTAATTAAACAAATACATTGGTGAGAAAAATTACCTTATAACCAACAGTATCTCCAACATTTTCCCCTCTCTCAGATGATATTCTTTCAGCAACTAGTTACCCATGAAAAAGATATCTCAAAATCAATATAAGCCAGAAGGCAAGCATTAGCAATACTGGGAAAGTCAAAATTCGAGTCGTATAAAAAAAAAAAAAAAAAATCCTCATGCACGGTACCAGAAATAGCTGATATGCGTCTTGGCTGCGTGCACACAACTTTACAACATTCTCCTTTGCCCCACATGTGATCCAATATGAATTGAGGAACCTAAAACAAAATTTTAAAAATCAGAATTGAACTAATAAAATTTTACACAGTTGAATAAGTACAGAAAAACAAACAACCTGAGTAGTTTTACCACAACCAGTCTCTCCAGATATTAACACCACCTATGCCATGCAAACAAGAAATAAACATCAGATGTTTATTTTATATTACAAATTTCCTTTAGTGTGTTTTTAGTGTCTATTATTTGGCATTACCTGCTGATTCTCCAAAGTGGAAATGATGGAATCTTTATAGGATGCAATTGGAAGTTTAGCTCTATCTTCAACTATCTGAATACAACATTTCATTCAAAATATTAGTGAGATAAAATATTATTCTAGCAGTTGATCTATAAAATAAAAAAAAAATAGCAAGATACGGTTCTATCTATATACACTTAAATACTCTGGAGTTTTCCTATGCAAAAAGTTCTGTCTAACTGCTTACTAGTAGGTAGACACCTAATACCCACAGGTCACAGGATCAGAAACATTACCTTCCTGGCACAATATGACCTAAACTTTTATAAAAGACCACAAAAATAAAAACAGAATTTCAGATAACTAACCTTTTGCAACTGTTCTGACTCTTTTATTCTAGTAGCCAGCAACTCAACTTTCTTCTCTACATCCTCTTTGGTAAAAGTCGGCCTACAAAAGGTGGGATCCTTATTGGCCTGATCTTTACCAGCTTTTTTATTCGACGTTTTTCCTGCATCTCCACCCATGTCTTCATCGCCAGGAGGGTAATTCATAAAAAGCTCCCTCAAAACATTTTCGGATTGTTCTGAGAATCTCAATCTAGTCACGTCTTCACCTTTAACTTTCTTCTCTTTTGTTTTCTGCTGTTTTAATTTATAAACGGAGAGTCGGCGCTGCGCCCCTTTTCTTTTTTTTTTTAAAAAAAAAGGAAGGTTAATCAAGAGCTTTTGCAGTGCAGAGATTAGCATGGAAAATTTATAATTTGTAAAAGGCTGAATCTTTAAACTTACCCTGAACTTTTTGAAAACATCCCCATTTTTTGGCACATTTGATGAATTCTTGCTCTTTCGCTGTTTGACAAGTTGGGCTCAAAAGTATACTCTGGAAAGGTAAAAGAAAAAATCTCTAAAAAGAGGATATTTGAACCATTTACAAACAGAACAGTCTCAGTTTTTATAAAGGTGCAGTACAATCGAAGCATAACTGGCTATTCAGTTCCATGTAATTAATGAATTTTCTCCACAGAACACAAAAGAAACTTGTTCTGAACTTTTCAATAAGAGAAATAGCTTATCAATGGGAACTACAGACCAGTGATATTAAGCAGAATTTTGCACCAGCGAAATGGACGTCTTGCAAAACTAAATCGAGAACCTTAGCTTGATCTTAGACTAACACCAACACCTTAGATAGCTCGCTAATTACAATGGTAATAATGGTCACACCAATGCAGCGATCAATTGGTACAAAACTGTACACCATAAAATTAGGCTTCAACCTCCTTAAATCGATATACTAATGCAAAGCTTGGGTTGCTGAGCTACCATTTATAGTTTTGACCTTAGTCACCATAACTAATTTCATCATCTCAAGTGAAAAATATATAGAAAAAAGGAAGTTAAAAGGGGCAATGAAGGAAGGAGAAAGCAATAACAAACCGTTGGCATCAGAAGCGCGAAAATCTTCGAGAATCTTTCCGACATCTATGAGCGTCGCCTCTCTAACGGGGCCGGCGCTTTGTCTCTTTTTCGGCATTTTAACGCTGTTGCTAGAATTAAAATGGTGAAGATCACAAGCGTCTTGGGAAATTGGAACGGTGGGAAAGGAGGAGTTTGGTTTGTAGTTTTGTTTTGCCTTTGCCTCCTCTCCTTCTACAAGCTGTTGTACTGCTTTGATTGCTGGAACTTGGAAGGGATATTCGTTCGGATTTAATTGCCGATCGCTTCGGACTTGCGCGGGTTGCGGCTCCGTCAAAAGCCGGGCTTGGGAATTTTATACGGTTGAGAAAGAGGAAACCTAAGCGGCCTAGAACTAACGAAATCATTTTCTGAATTATTAGCTCTCGAAAAAAGAACTTTCTGAATTATTTTGTTTTTTAAATTTTAAAGGCAATGTGAAAACCTCTCAATTTTTTTTTCCAGAAAATGGACTCCGTAAAGTTTTAAATTCAGATATAGACTTCTTAATCATGCTAAGTTCGAATATAAATTTCTTTTCGTTAATTTAAAAAAATAACTTAATTATAACAAATTGGCCTTATTCGTGCACAACCAAACAGACTTCGAATAAGCCGAATTGGCAATTCACCCCCTTATTCCTATTCGAGCAAAATGGTAGAATTAGCGAGCGAATAAGCTTCTAGCGCAATTGGAAATATTAAAAAAAGGGAGACGTGTTGTGAGCAGGTCCCACTTTTACTATTTTCAATTAAGCTATGGCCCACCATGTTTCCTTTTATATGGATAACGTTTTCAGGTCAAATAAAAATCTTTTTGTTAATTATTATTTTAATAATCTATTACTTATTATAAACTAATGATTTATTAAATAAATATTAATTATTAGTATTATGAATATAAATTATTATTAATATATTATCTTTATCCTTTTTTCCAATAAAAAATAGTTTAAAAACAAAACAAAATTGAATCATTATTATATTATTTCTTCTATATTCCTATTCACAACACACCATCCAAACAACACCTCTTATTCATGAATAAGTCATTCTATCTAATTCTTATTCACATCTCTTATCCACGAATAGACTATTCATTCTTATTCACTCTCACTTCCAAACACATCAGATTTCTAATAAGAACATGCTGACATGCATGACCTCTCAAAACAATGTAAGAATGTTTATATTTTATGTTGATCATTTTTTTCCACTTATATTTGAACATTTTTTTCCGCTGATTCTAAGCTACACATATACATTGAGAATTTGAGATGGATGAAAAAAATAAATTAAAACGCGAGTGACTTTAAAAGTCGCAAATAAAAATTTGAGAGGTCAGTTTTCTATAGGACAGGTGGAGAAAATTTGGTGACACAAGAATGACATACATGGGTCATGGGTCTGGAACTCTGGATCCATGCCTTTTAGTAATTGTAGGCCCACATTTTTTTTTTAACTCCTACGTGAGCACCAAAGTGGTAAGGGCCTATAATTTTGGGACTCAAACAGCTCATTTTCAGGCCACAGTCTGTTCTTTTAACCATTTCAGGCCCATTCCTCCATCACTAATTCACTATACGCAGCTGAGCCGAGCATTCTCCTTTGCGCGGCCGTGCCCGTCGTCAAGACCAGCTGAGTCTCTCTCTCTCTCTCGAGTCTAAATCCACAGAGCGCGGTTAGTCTGAGAAATCAGCCAGCCGTTGTAATTTGTAGGCTTGGCCTTTTTTTCTATCCAAGCCTTGCGTTTAAAATAGGATCGTTAAAGGGTAGGAACAAGGACTACTGCTTGTAGGGTAGAGGAGTTTGTTATTAAGTGAGGTACCGTACTGCACAACCAATACAATTGTACGAATATCATCATTATATCAGTAAATCACAGTGGCCGCTTCATTTTATTGCAGGATTTGATCGGATCAGGTGAGGAAGCACGATTAGAATACGAAAAAGATGGAGGTGGAGAGGAACAAGAGGATGAGGATTGATGTTGACAAGCTGCCAATGAAGCGGCTCCTTGCCATTGACGAGATTGGCAATGAGCAGTTTCCTCCGTGCGTGTTTTTTTATTGCCTCTTTTCTTCCACCTTTGTGTTTGTAGCTTATCTGATCTAGTGTGTGTGAATTTATTCAGGGAAAAAAGTAATGAAGAACAACGACTGTCTGCCATACACCGCATTGACTTCTCTTTGGTGGTGGAGAAGGAGAAGGAGAAGGAAAAAGAGAAGGACAAAGAGGAGAAGGATAAGGAGCTCAGTAAAAGCAAGGACGGGCAGCAGCAACAACCATGGCAAGGGCTGATGGAGAACCTGCGACAAGCTCAGCATGAGCTGTCTGTTATCCTTGATCTCATTTCCACTGTAACTATTTAGTAACTATTGAAAAAAAATAAGAGAGAAACTTTCAAGTATATCAATTGCATTAGATGGTTTATTGTAACATGGAATGACTGAGTTGCTGGTTTTGACATAGGTTGAGGCCAATGATTCAGTGGCAGTAGCAATGATGCAGAGACCAAAACCGTTGCCCAATGAAGCTCTTGCTGACTTTGCTGTATCTGCTGCAACTAAAGTTCAGCGTCTCCGGGTAGCTTCTCACACCGCATCATTAATTTCACAAATTCATGTCCTTTGTTTTACCATTATCCTTGCCTTTAGAGTTTAGACACATACAGTAAAGTGCATTCCTTTAGTAATGATGTATCAGCAATTTGACAATGGAATGGTTAATTTATGTGAATTGGTTATCATCTTAGCTTGTGCATTGCGCTTGATTTTGTTCTTTATCCCTGCTTAGCATCTGGGAAGATACTTTAAGCAGTGTTCGAAGACAATGGAGCAGCAAGTTTCAAAAGAAGCGAGATTCTATGGTTCGCTTATCAGGTTCATTTTTTTGCTCTGATTATTTATTTATTTATTTTTTGGAAATTGGTAGAGGAGTGCACTACCATGTATCTGTTGAGAAAAGTAAACGGCATACAAAATAAAGTTTTTAGCTCGGAAGTTCAAGTTTTTAGTTCTGAAGTTCTGCACCGCCATTTTATTAAAATTGAAGCAAACTCGCTCATGCCGAATCAATTTGCAGATTGCAGCAGAACTGGAAAGTAAAAAGGCAGCGTACGGGAATAAGTGAAGGCTTCACCTTTGATCTGTTTGATAGCAGCTCTCTGTCAGGGGCAGATAGCACTGTAATGACTCGGCCGTCACCTATGTCTACAATTAGTATCGATCAAGATGCGTCTGGCATGTTAGCTATTCAATTGCCTCAAAAGTCGTGCCGTACCCTTTGCCTCAAATTTCTTGGGGATGACTCCTCAACATGCAGAACGAAGAACAACACCTCTGTAAAGAAAGCTTCTAGCTCAGCATCAGGCATGGTCCAACAACCCTCAGTTAAAGAGGCTCTAACTGATGAAGATGTTAATAGCTGCATTGGAACAACACATTCAATTCTCAGAGATATCCATAGATCCCTGTTTGAGGAAAAGGTATGTGCTTGTCTCTCCTTATTTGTTGACATTTTATCATTTTGGTACTGTAAATTATTGGTGCAACTGCTGTATGGGTCAGGTGTTTGAAATGGTGAACCGGGAGGCATTCAATAATCAATCATCTCAGGGGATAAATGTGACAGGGATGCGACAAGACCTTCTGCAGCTGGTTATTGGTCAAGATAATTCATTGTGTCTATCACTTGTTTTGTCTGAACCTGAGAGGGAAAACAAAGAAAATGGCAAAGATGGCTCTTACAATGAAGACAGCAGTGAATTGGGTTCCACCTCTGTCCTTGCCCCTATTCTTCTTCCTACTGATGACAAGAACCCTACTAGAAGCTTTAGTAAGCTTGCTCTTTCCTCCAAGCTAGTACTCAGCTTACAAATTTACCTGCTATCTATTTTTCATCAAGAGGCTCTTTCAAGAGCAAAAGGGGGGCACAGCAGTGGTGGGCCTCTGTTGGCTCATTTCTGCATGACAGTCGCTCATAGAGTCTTTTCTAACAAGGTCCTCTCCATTTTGGAAAATCTGGTATTATCTATTCTCCTTCTCATTTTATTGAAGTAACCAAATTTAATTCAACTTTTGACATCTTTGAAGGAAAAAAAATGAAAATGAACCAAGAACTAGCTTTTGTTTCCACATTCTTGTACAGGTTAGCAGAATATCATATGTTGAATTAGTGTCGCACCCTACATGGCATTCTCGAACCTCTTCATGGAGTTTGCGATTGAAAATCCCAGAAGCAACATCAGTTTTTGATGGTGGGTACCAAAAGCAAACAAAAAGGTCCCAGTTCCTAACTAAGGTTGTGATAAAGGATGGACAAATTAGTTTGAGGGGGCAGAGTTCTGCTACAATCGTCGCCTCATTTACGGGTGATGCTACTGAACCCCACTCCATCAATACTTACACCTGTGATTTGGAGGATCTCCCTATGCTCATACTTCACCAGGTTACTTATGTTTATCTCTCCTCCTTTTCTTTTAATTAGCGAATTTGCTTAATCAAACAATTTTAATAAAATAAAGCTCTACAAATCTATTGAATAATTTTAGCAAAGCTAAGATCCACCTGTTGCTAGCCTTATTTCAGAGGGATCACTTAACAATTTATTATTATTATTTTGACAACCTCGACGATCTTTAAAATAAACTACAATTCTGAAATCCAATATTATATGCATGGTTCATATGGTATGCATATAAAAAATGATAAACTTTTGCTGCATGTTTTACTATAATCAAATGATTTGAAATCAACAGTCCTTGATGTATCATGAATAGTCAAATTGTATGAAATTTTTTCAGGAGACTTATTTTTATGTTTGATAATATTTTATAAATTTATTTGCAATATTCTACTTCATTTGAATTGATTTGAAAAATTGTTGTGATAAAGTTTGCAAGATAAACCATTGTCAAACAATCTTTCCCCCAATTCTTATACCATTAGTTAACCTGTGCACTGTTTTTGGTGTGCTTTAGCAATATAAATTATATGGAAAGTTAATCATCAGGTTCTGATGAAATTGATTGTAAAAAAGGGTAAGTGAAGAGACATAATTTCCTGATTCCTGAATACCTTTTTGAGCAACATATATGACAATGTCTGTACTATATGTATCCTTGGTTTTGTCACTTGCGTGATCTTGTTAGTGGATTATTTTGAACTTCCAGAAATGAGGGGGCATAAAAGGAAAGGGCAGGAAAAGGTTTTTTAAGTAAAGCTACAGATAACACAAATGCTTCATTGCAAACTTTGTTTATTTTTCAGTACTGTTTGGTCTAGAGGGCTGATTATTATTTATTTTTGGATGGGGCAGGTGGCAAGTCAAGTGATCCAATGGCTACACGAGGAAGCACTAGTAGTGGGCATGAAAACAAGCAGAGACTTACTGTGCTTGAATGTAGACCTGGAGCAAGGGGACACTCTCAGCCTGGTGGCCCGCGTTGACCCTGATGATGCCTCGGCTTGCATTTCATGGGCGCTTGCCATTCCTGCTGTTACTGACGATGCTGTTAACTTTTCATTTAACCAAACTGATTCAGACAATCCTAGGTTAAAGTTTTTAGGGTCTCTTTCTCTGGAATCTTTGTATTCAGCTCTGATGGATTTAGCCAACTTTTGTGGCAATGGTGCCGTTTGCTGAAAGTATTCTGCTATGTGTGCTTCTGAGCTTTTGTACTGGTTTTGTTAAAAATTGTGATTTTGTAACCAAACATTTCCCTTCAGCTCATCAGTATTTTGTACGAGTGTTTCAGGGACCTATCAGGCCACAGGAGTGAGAACAGTACAACAGGTGCTGTTGCTTTACAATCCGCCTTTGATGTTTCATCATTTTGCAAATTCTTCATTATGGTTTTCCGATTGGAGATCCAAACGAGGATGTGTGCCTTTTTGCAGGGTGCTCGACCCAGCGGTTTATTATTTCTAGTTGGTTCAATCGGCTGATATAGTAGCTGCAATTTTGGATAAACATAAGCCCCCACCAGTACTAATTAACAGCTTTACATAAAACTCGTGGAAGCTAAAAACATTGAAGAAGATTCGAAGATTGAAGGTGGAAAAAGCACCGGAACAACACAAAATAAACAATCAAACTGCTCTATTAAACCGCAGCCAGTTCTAAACTGATATATTGTTAATATCGTTCAGCCCTCAAGTGCTCAATGTTTTCTGGTCTGCTTTTGGGCTAATTTAGAGAAGTTACAGTAAACAAATGCAGCCTAGCCTCATGCAACTACAGTCAGTCTATGATGACTATTAGATTTACGCCAATGAAATAGAAATAGGTAATACATAACTATGAGCAATGTCACAACACTATAGACTCAACATAACTAGAGTCATTCTATGACACCAGCTCACTTGACTATTTAATTTACGACAATGAACAAAAAATAAGTAATACATAACTATGAGCAATGCCACAACACTCTTTAGGCTCATCATAATTATGAGCAATGTTATAATACTCTACAGACTCATCTAATAAAATGAGCATACAACTCCAGCAACTTGCTGTCAATTTCCCAAATGATATTCCACTTCAGATACCCTCTAGGCAAGCCAGCTAAAGACCTATAAGAAAGAAACCTGTTATTAAGGAGAAAAGTCATCCTGGTAAAAAAAAAAAAATGAATATGGTAGAGAGAAACACCAAGAAAGATACCATGCGACGAGTTCTCTACGCCATGTTACGACTGAGAAGGCTTTGAAAAGATGCAAAAAGATCCTTGTTCTGGGGACCAAATATCTCTTCAGCCTTCTTTAGGGTTTCCTGCATGGACACATAAAGGTTGATTCAAGTTTCCAACTTAAAATGCTGCTTCTTTAATTTCTCACTTGCAATTTTACACATGACCAAGAAAAACCAATCCAACCCCCTTTTTAACAGTTCAAGCTTAAATAACTGCTTTACAAATTAATAAAAACTGATTAATCTTGGTTTGTAATTTTCGCTAACAAAAACACTCATTGGCTCACTCATACTGAAAAAATAAAATAATAAAGAACAAATGCAACATTCCAGATGCTCTAACAATTGACAAGTATATTCATTAAATACATAAGTAATGATTAGAATAAGTAGATCAGTAATAAAACTAACATCACGGGATTGCTGATGAGCATTTAGCTCCTTGATGTTAGCCAGAAACGCTGCAAACTGTTCGTATGACAAACGACTCCTGAAGAACGAAAAAAAAATAAGCAAGAAAATGTGAGAAATAAATGAGTATTCTACTGTTCTGTCGTAATTTAAACTTAATGTGATAGCAGTAGAAGCGGAAGCACGTACCTAGCTTGGCGAAAGAACTCCTTTCCATCAATTCTAGGAGTTCGTCCTGTTTTTGTCAAAACAGGAAAAGAAAAAAATATATATTTTACTTTTTTATTTTGTTCTTATTTTCTTTTCTATGCAAAGTTGGTGCTGGTTTGGAACTAAAACCTAATAAGGTTACAGTATAGTAAACCCATGGATAAAGCAAATGATCAGTGCCTGGTATTACAAACTAATAGAGCTATGGTATGGTTCCACAATTTCTTAATGATGCATCCCTCAATTGCACAATAGAACCCCAAATCCGAAAAAAGGAACATGTACACGCACAAAGAATAAACTGAGCATCATTTCATCAAATGAGACCTCTAACTATATGAAGTGCAAAAAGAGACAGAGAGAATACGACCACCATGTAATAAGAGACCAAACAAGCCAACAAAACACACTAGTCCACAGAACCCATACACTCTCCCACGCAAAATCACAGGGAAACAAACAAACCTGGTAAGTTCCGGTTGCGTGGAGGGGAGTTAGCAGCAGATGATTGCTTGCTGGAAGGAATCCAAGGAGACAGAGAAATTGCAGGCCCCTTATACTGGGGCTTAGATGTTGGTGAGGTAGCACCAGATGTCATCTTGGGAGATACCGCAGCTGAGTAAGCCCGTGGAGATCCAGCTGTCGATGTTATCTTGGGTGTAGCACCAGGTGTCAATCGTGGAGCTACACGGGTCACTGGAAATTGTTGTGTATTTGTTCTTGCTGCTATACAGGATCAAAAGGCTTAGGTGAGTGTTGAAACAAAGGATTTGGGGGCAAACCATACCAGAATTAAATCACAACCAGGTAGATACATTGCATATGATCCCAATCTATGGTATGATTATCACTAATCTATACGTTAATTTACTTACTTTTGGTTTGGTGGCAACCACAATTAAAATTTTGTAAACCAATACTGGTCAATATCATTTTGACTAATGAATTATAATGCTTATAAAAATCACACCTTCCTGAGTGACATTCCCATTATCTGTAGATCTCAAATTTGACACTGAGTGTGTGAGTGTAATTCCATCTGAAACAATGTAACAGTTAGATGCTTGCATCAGTAATCCAAAAAACTTGTTTTCCACATTAGTTCAACAAAGCCACATGAACGAGGCATGTTGCCAGAAAGTTCTTGTATTGACAATACCATCTTTAGGGGTATCTTGCTTTTGAGAAGGCATATTTTCTAAACTGATACCAACTTTATTCTGCCTTCTGAGCTTGTTATGCTAAGGACTGCCAGTACTTAAAGCAAAAAATTTAAATTCTAGATGTCAAGTGTCTAAAATGCTTACCAATCAAATATCAAAATTTCAGGGTTATCTTGGCAGCTTTTGCATGGGTTACATTTTCTAATAGAAGTAGGTCTTATTCATAAGTCATAACTAATAGGGAATTTTGGTTACAGAAACTCTATTAAGTAGAGTTCAAAACTTGCAAGCACAGAGAAATATGTCAGAGAGGAAAATAACTTCTGCAAATAAAAAAAAAAAGCCAAAAAAGACCTTTCCAAGAAGATACTTTTGCAATTGATTGGTCACAAGTCCTTATATCAACTGTCTCCTGTTGCTGAATTCAGCGAGGGAAAAAAAGTTAGGTTCAAAAGTATCCTAGGATTGACTGTTCAAATAGTAAACAAACTTAGGAAAAACTTACAGGAGAGTTCTCATCATTAAGAGATTGCATCAGCTGTCTCTTGAAAGTCTCTAGCTACAAAATTTATCCAAAAAAGAAAAAAAAGATGTCAAAAGCATCAACCTGTCCAGAGTATTGGCATGAAAACTCTATTCTGGTTTGGTCTGCTCCAGCTCTTGTATATGCCTTCAATTTTTTCACAGTAAATTAAAATTGTTGAACTGGTCCATTTTCAAGTAAAAGAACTCCACTAACTCCTGAATCTAATTAAGTCAGCATGAGAGTTCAATTGGGTCGAAATATGAAGATAGGTAGTCCCAAAAAACAAGGAACAATTTTGTTGCATGCCACTATAAACAATAATAACAACATACATGCCCCTGGCCCATTATCTTCACATTGACTGATTTAATGCTTTAGGTCCATTATTTGTGGAGAGACTGAGAAGAGGGTTAGGGGGTAATACTCAGAACACTTTGTAGTGGTGTACTTCGGAAAGGGTAATAAAGAAAATGCCCCATGTCATCGTGTAAAGTTTCTTTAAAGGCAATATTATCTCAACATAATTCCAAAATGACCATACCTTGGCCAAATCACGAGATAATTTCTTCGAAGACTGAGCTAATGTATCACGTTCCTTGGCCAGCTTGACCTAATCATGACAAAAACATATTCATAAATTAACAAGGCAACAATCTAAACTTTCGCAAGAAAACACATTCAAATAATTCTTCACAAATCCAAATGTTAAGCAAAATGTATTACAATTCTCAGGAAATGTACCACACAATCAATTGTATCGGGATGTAGACAAAAATAAACAAGTACATTTGGATGTTATTAAATTACAGTACAAACTAAGGAAACAATCAAAATAATAAAGACATATGACATCAATTACATTTTCTTCCTGTGCAATCCTTAACCGAGCCTCGGCCTCTTCCCGGGCACGATTTACTTGCGAGACCTGCCCCTGCAACTCTGCCAAAAGCGAGTCCTTCTCAGACAACTTCTGCTTCAAAGTTCGCGTTTCAGTCTCCAGTCGCGAAACCCTAGAAGCAATGGCGAGTGAGGTGATTTTCCTCGCCAGGTCTAACTGCTCGAACGGATCCGACGGTAGCACCGCCATGACCTCGTCGGAGATCCGGGGCTCCGATGGAGAACCGGCGCCTGAAGCGGCGGCCGTGGTTTGATTCATTGTCGGATCGATTGCGAATTTGAGAGGGAAAAATAATTTCCACTTTCTAGTTCTAGTCTTAATTCTACTCCAGTGGTTAGTGACTAGTGAGGTTTCCGTTTATCAAGTCCTTTTCGACTCTTCTTTCCTTCGTAAGAATCGAGGAAATTAAAGAGCATGATCCTCTCCAGTCCGTTACGGCCGGAAAAAGCAGTTGGTTTGAATAAATTAAGAACCGATATTGATGAGAAGTGTTTATTGGACTTTCCTGTTTCGAAAAGCTGGAGAAAATGTAATTATAATTCGTGATTAAATCTTCTCCAGTTTAAATAGCACGGACACCTCCCTTTTTGTAAATAGCGAGGATCCGAGTCATCCGACGCGTGGTTTGACACCTGGAGGAACAAAACTGGATGGGAAACAGCGAGAGGATGTCATCGAGGACAAACGGATCTTGGAGAAATTTGAATTCCGGGGAAAAGCTGGCGCTTTGGAGTTTGGACTTTTTTGTAGTGGGAATGGAAAATATATGTGTGAACTTGGGTCACATGAACCAGAACTGAATGTCCGGCTTGAGCGGTTGAGCCCATGCGGCCCGCGTCTGCAGCGTAATATTTAAAATGTAAACATATATTCGGTTTCTCCAGGGAGTGGGCCGACAATCTAAACGCTGGGCCTATGAATCCCAAAATGCAGATTTTTTATAAGTTGATGACCACATTTTTAATTGCGGTGACTCCTTATTGAAAACTTAGAAAAAAAAACAATTTTTATATTTTTTCCAATTTTTTTTTGCAATTTTTTAGTATATTAGAAAATTATTGTTATTTGACGGTCAAGAACTTTTATATCATGAATTTTCTAAAATACCAAAAAATAAGTAAAAAAATTCAAAAAAAATGTACAAATTGGTTTCTTACAAGTTTCCAATATGAAGAACATATTGAACGGCTTAGATCGGTCATTTTAAATTTAAAAATGTGAAAACGATCGTATTGCACAGACTCATCCGTACAATATATTGGACACTAGCATTTTTTTTTTTTTTGCACATCATATGCATATTCTTTATATATGACACGATATTTTGAATAAATATGATATTCTCGACCAAATAAATAACTTAAATATAGATTATTGTGATCAAATGACATCAGATAAATCAAGAATTACATACAATGCTTAGCTGAAGCTCGAGAAAGTTTCATTTGCACATTATTTTGAATGCAGTATTTTGAATAAGTAGGATCTGAATTGTATTATTGGACATATATAGACCTTAAATATAGATTGTTATGACCAATTGACGTCAAATGAATCAAGAATTGTTCAAAATGCTCGACTTGAACTCCAAATAAGCTTCATTAGCACGTTATATGCATATTTCATTATTTATAACGCACTATTTCTAATAAGTAAGGCCTGAATTTCATTCTAGACCATATAAGGACCTTAAATATAGATTATTGTGAAAAAATGACGTCGAATGAATAAAGTATAGCTCAAAACAATCAATTAATATTTCAAATAAGCTTAATTTTCGAATTATAAGGATATTTTTTCATGTACAACACAATATTTTGAACAAGTAAGATCTGAATTATATTATAGACCATATAAAGAACTTAAATATAGATTATTGTGATTACATCATGTCTAATGAATCATGAATCACTTTAAATACAGACGGAAGCTCTGAATAAGGTTTAGTTGCACGTTATAATATTTCTTTATGTGTATCGTAATATTTCGAGTAAGTTCTGAATTATATTCTAGACCATATAAAATGCTTTAATATAGTTTATTGTGTTGTCGAATGAATCAAGAATCGCCTAAAATGTTCATGCAAAGCTCCAGATAAGCTTTATTTGCACATCATATGCATATTTCTTTAGTTATAATTTAATATTTTGAATAAGTTAGATATGATTTATATCTAGACCATATAAAATTGTTAAATATAGATAATGGTGATCAGTTGGCATTAAATTAATAAAGAAAGGCTTAAAATGCTCAACTGAAGCACAAAATAAGCTTCATTTGCATATTATATGCTTATTTCTTTAATTATAACGCAATATTTTTAATAATGAGGATATGAATTAAATTTTAGACCTATAAAGAGCTTAAGTATAGGTTATTGTGATAAATCCAAGTCATATATTGAAGTATAGTTTAAAATACTCAACTAAATAAGCTTTATTTACACATTACATAAATATTTATTTATGTATAACACAGTATTTTGAATAAGTAAGATCTGAATTATACTACACACTAAATAAAAAGAACAAATATAGATAACTGTGATTAAATGATGTCTAATGAATAATGAATCACATTAAATAAATAATTGAAACTCCAAATAAGCTTTATTCATCATATGCATATTTATGTAATATTTTGAATAAGTTAGATCTGAATTCTATTCTAGACAATATAAAGTGCTTAAATATAGATTATTGCGATCAATTGACATCGAAAGAATCAAGAATCGCTTAAAATGCACAAGTGAAGCTCCAAATAATCTTAATTTGCACATTATCATCACACAAGACATTGAAATCTTGGGCCATATCAAACCCAATATCCTCCTAAATACAAGTTAGCACAAATATTCCTATTTGTGTAATTTGTTTCTAATTAACAACTCATGGTATCTTTGTACATCGCTTGTTGCATGTCTTTCATTGCGTAAAAAATAGTTTGACTATAACAATCAATTTGCTTAAACCTTTCATAATTCGAGGATAATAAGGAGACTTCTAATTAGAAAATATGTTAAATACTTAATATTAATAAAGGGTCCCGAAAAAGTTTTTCCAAAAAATGTTCATAAACTTATTTTCCACTGTATCAAGAGCTTAATAATAGATTATTATGATCAAATGACTTAAGACGAATGCACAATCGATTGAAATGCTCCAATTCTGTCCAGAACGCTCATTATTTGCACTTTATGTGCGTAATTTTTTTTTTTAGACAAGAACTTGATAGAGGCTACCAAGTGGGAAAAAAACACTGAAAAGAAAAGAAGAAAAAGCCCTAAGCCTCTAACAATGCTTTAGAAAGAGCGCCTGTTGCGAAATAATCCAGTGCTGCAAAGCGTCTACAATCCTTGTAGAACCCCTGAAAATGTGATTATTCCTCTCAAGCCAAATGGCCCACAAAACCGTGATATGAGTAATCGCTATCTTGCATTTCCTGTCTTTGTGAACTACCTTTAAAGCATGAAGCAGTAGTGCATTTATGTCTTCCAGTACTGGTACAGTTATAAAGGGAAAGGCACTGTTCACTCTGTTCCATAGAGCAGCTGTGAAAGAACAATCACAGAAGAGATGGCTTGCAGTTTCTACAATGGGCTCGAGACAAAGCACACACCCTTGTTCAAAAGGAATATTGCGTTTCAGCAAAGCTTCTTGCGTGAGCAAACGATTGTGAAACAGAAGAAGAGTGAAGACCTGAATAGAAGGTGGCAACTTTAACATCCAAATTGAATGTCCTTCGAAAGAAGTGCTTCCTGCTGAGATCAATATCTGATACGCTGACTGTACAGAGAAGACCCCTGAAGCTTTCCATTTCCATTGCAGAAGATCAGAATTGGTGCCAGAAAAAGAACAATTTTTTTTTTTTTTTTTTTAGATATACCAGGTAGAGGCTACCAAGTTACACAGAAAAGAAAAAGAACAAAGCGAAAAGAGGAAAAGAACAAAAACAGAAGAATGAACACACAAGCTAACAATGTCTCCAAAACAAGGAAGCCTCACGCACAAAAAAAAAAAAAAAAAAAAAAAAAAAAAAACAATTTTGCAAGAGAAGCATTGCAGAGTGCACTTGCAAAGTCCAAGGTGAAGGAAAGCATCTTTTGAATTTGTAATTGCCGTGTATAATCCAATCCTTTTGAATTTGTAAGCTCATAAATTTATTATGCACTGTATAAATAGCTTAAATATAGATTATTGAGATCAAATGACTTAAAACGAATGCCCAATCGATTGAAATGCTCCAATTCTGCCCAGAATGCTCATTATTTGCATTTTATGTCGTAATTACCGAGTATAATCCAATCCTTTAGAATTTTTCAGCTCATAAACTTATTCTCCACTTTATAGCTGAAATATTGATTATTGTGATCAAATGACTTAAAACGGTTGCTCAATCGCTTGAAATGCTCTAATTCTGTCCAGAACGCTCATTATTTGCAGTTTATGTGCGTAGTAGCCTTGTATAATCCAATCTTTTTGAATTTTTAAGCTCATAAATTTATTCTCCACTGTATGAAGAGCTTAAATATAGATTATTGTGATAAAATGAATTAAAATGAATGCACAATCGCATGAAATGCTCTAATTCTGTCCTCAAGGATCATTATTTGCACTTTATGTCTTAATTGCCATTTATAATCCAATCCTTTTGAATTTTTAAGCTCATAAACTTATTCTCCACTGTATAAAGAGCATAAATATAGATTATTGTGATCAAATAACTTAAAATGAATGCACAATCAATTGAAATACTCCAATTCTGTCTAGAACGCTCATTATTTGCATTTAAAAGGATTGGATTATAATGAGTGTTCTGGACAGAATTTGAAATGCTCCATAGTATAAATATCTAAATTACAATAATTTATAATGAACGTGCATTTTTTGCATTTAAAAGGATTGGATTAAAACGAATTCTCCATAGTATAAAGATCTAAAATATAGATTGGATTATAATAAATGGCAATCACGCACATAAACTGCAAATAATGAGCGTTCTGGACAAAATTGAGGCAGTTCAATCGATTGTGCACTTGTTTTAATTCATTTGATCATAACAATCTATATTTAAGCTCTTTATACAGTGGATAATATATTTATCAGATTCAATAGGATTAGGTTATGCATGACAATTACGCACATAAAGTGCAAATAATAAGCGTTCTGGACAGAATTGGAGCAATTCAATCGATTATGCATTCATTTTAAGTTATTTGATCACGATAAAATCTATATTTAAGCTCTTTAAACAGTGCACAATAAGTTTATGACCTTAAAAATTCAAAAGGATTGAATTTATACATGGGAATACACACATAAAGTGCAAATATGAGCGTTCTGGACAAAATTGGAGAATTTTAAGCGATTGTGCATTCATTTTAAGTCATTTGATCACAATAATCTATATTTAAGCTCTTTATACAGTGGATAATATGTTTATGAGCTTAAAAATTTAAAAATATTGTATTATACATGACAATTCCGCACATAAAGTGCAAATAATAAGTGTTCTGAATAGAATTGGAGCTTTTCAATCGATTGTCATTCATTTTAAGTCATTAGATCATAATAATCTATATATAAGCTCTTTATAGAGAGGAGAATAAGTTTACGACCTTAAAAATTCAAAAGGATTGAATTATATATGGCAATACGCACATAAAGTGCAAATAATGAGCGTTCTGGACAGAATTGGTGCAGTTCAAGCGATTGTGCATTCATTCTAAGTCATTTGATCACAATAATCTATATTTAATCTCTCTAAACAGTGGAGAATAATTTTATGATCTTAAAAACTCAAAAAGATTAGATTATACATGGCAATTACGCACATAAAGTGCAAATAATGAGTGTTCTGGACAAAATTGGAGCTTTTCAAGTGATCGTGCAATCGTTTTAATTATATTTTTCGCAATAATCTATATTTAAGCTCTTTGTACAGTGGATAATAAGTTTATGAGCTTACAAATTCAAAAGGATTGGATTATACATGGAAATCACGGACATAAACTGCAATAATGATCGTTATGGACAGAATTGGAGAAGTTCAATCGATCGTGCATTCGTTTTAAGTAATTTGATCATAATAATCTTTATTTATGCTCTTTATACAGTGGAAAATAAGTTTATGAGCTTAAAAATTCAAAAGTATTTGATTATACATGGCAATTACGCCATAATTTGCATATAAATAAGCGTTCTGGACAGAATTGGAGCATTTCAATCGATTTGGGTATTTGTTTTAAGTCATTTGATCATAATAATCTATATTTAAGCTCTTTATACAATGGATAATATGTTTATCAGCTTAAAAGTTCAAAAGGATTATATTATACATGGTAATTACCCACATAAAATGCAAATAATGAGCGTTCTAGACAGAATTGGAGCATTTCAATTGATTGTGCATTCGTTTTAAGTTATTTGATGATAATAATCTATATTTAAGCTCTTTATACAGTGGAGAATAAGTTTATGAGCTTAAAAATTCAAAAGGACTAGATTATAAATGACAATTACGACATAAAGTGCAAATAATGATTCTTGAGGACAGAATTAGAGCATTTCATGCGATTGTGCATTCGTTGTAATTCATTTTATCACAATAATCTATATTTAAGCTCTTCATACAGTGGAGAATAAATTTATGAGCTTGAAAATTCAAAAAGATTGGATTATACAAGGCTATTACGAACATAAACTGCAAATAATGAGCGTTCTAGACAGAATTGGATCATTTCAAGCGATTGAGCAATCGTTTTAAGTCATTTGATCACAATAATCAATATTTCAGCTGTTTATACAGTGGAGAATTATGTTTATGAGCTGAAAAATTCTAAAGAATTGGATTATATTCGGTAATTACGACATAAAATGCAAATAATGAGCACACACCATTATTATAAACCAATCGTTTTGAATTTGTAAGCTCATAAATTTATTATGCACTGTATTAACAGCTTAAATATAGATTATTATGATCAAATGACTTAAAACGAATGCACAATCGATTAAAATGCTCCAATTCTGTCCAGAACGCTCATTATTTGCACTTTATGTGCATAATTGCAATGTATAATCCAATACTTTTGAATTTGCAAGATGATAAACTTATTCTCACTGTATAAGAGCTTAAATATATATTATTATGATCAAATGACTTAAAACGAATGAACATTCGATTGAAATACTCCAATTCTGTCTAGAACGATTATTATTTTCACTTTATGTGCGTAATTGCCATGTGTAATCTAGCCCTTTTGAATTTCTAATATGATAAACATATATTATCCACTGTATAAAGAGCTTAAATATTGATTATTATGATCAAATGAATTAAACAAATGCACAATCAAGTGAACTGTTCCAATTCTGTCAAGAACGCTTATTATTTTTAGGTTATGTGCGTGATAGCTGTTTATAATCCAATTCTTTTGAATTTAAAAGCTAATAAACTTATTCTCCACAGTATAAATATCTAAAATATAGATAATTGCGAACGAATGAATTAAAACGATTGCACAATCACTTGAAATGCTCCAATTTTGTCCATAACGCTCATTATTTGCACTCTATGTGCGTAATTTCTATGTATAATCCAATCCTTTTCAGTTTTTAAGATCATAAAGTTATTTTGTACTGTTTAGAGAGATTAAATATAGATTATTGTGATCAAATGACTTAAAACGAATAATTAATATTTAAGCTCTTTATACAGTGGAAAAAAAGTTTGTGATCTTAAAAATTCTAAAGGATTGGATTATATTTGGCAATCACGCACATAAAATAATGAGCGTTCTGGACTGAATTGGAGCATTTCAGGCGATTATGCATTCGTTTTAAGTCATTTGATCACAAAAATTTATATTTAAGCTTTTTATACAGTGGAGAATAAGTTTATGAGCTTAAAAATTCAAAAGGGTTGAATTATACATGGCAATTACGCACATAAAGTGAAAATAATGAGCATTATGGACAGATTTGGAGCATTTCAGTCGATTTTGCATTCGTTTAAGTCATTTTATCACAATAATCTATATTTAAGCTCTTTGTAGAGTGGATAATAAGTTTATGGCCATAAAAAGTCAAAAAGGATTGGATTATACATGGAAATACGCATATAAAGTGCAAATAATGAGCGTTCTGGACAAATTGTAGCATTTGAAGCAATTGTGTATTTGTTTTATGTCATTTGATCACAATAATCTATATTTAAGCTCTTTAAACAATGCAGAATAAGTTTATGATCTTAAAAATTCAAAATCAATAGATTATACAGAAATTACGCATATAAAGTGCAAATAATGAGCATTCTGGACACAATTGGAGTATTTCAAGTGATTGTGCATTCGTTTTAAGTCATTTGATCCCAATAATCTATATTTATGTTCTTTATACAGTGGAGAATAAGTTATGATCTTAAAAATTCAAAAGTATTGGATTATACATGACAATTACGCACATAAAGTGCAAATAATGAGCGTTCTGGACAGAATTGGAGCATTTCAGTGGATTGTGCATTCGTTTTAAGTCATTTGATTACAATAGTCTATATTTAAGCTCTTTATAGAGCGGAAAATAAATTTATGACCTTAAAAATTTAAAAGGATTGATTTATACATGGCAATACGCACATTAAGTTCAAATAATTAGCTTTCTGGACAGAATTGGAGCATTTTTAACAATTGTGCATTTCTTTAAGTCATTTGTTCACAATAATCTTTATTTAAGCTCCTTATACTGTGGAGAATAAGTTTATGAGCTTAAAAATTCAAAAGGAATGAATTATACATGGCAATTACGCACATAAATGCAAATATTGAGCGTTCTGGACAGAATTGGAGAATTTCAAGCGATTGCGCATTCGTTTTATGTCATTTGATCACAATATTCTATATTTAAGATCTTCATATAGTGAAGAATAAGTTTATGATCTTAAATATTCAAAAGGATTGGATTATACTTGGCAATTAAGCACATAAATTGCAAATATTGAGCGTTCTGGACATAATTGGAGCATTTTAAGCGATTGTGCATTCTTTTTAAGTCATTTGATCACAATAATTTTATTTAAGCTGTTCATACAGTGGAAAATAAGTTTATGAGCTTAAAATTCAAAAAGATTTGATTATACATGGAAATTATGCACATAAAGTGAAAATAATGAGCGTTCTGGACAGAATTGGAGCATTTTAAGCGATTGTGCATTCGTTTAGAGTCATTTGATCACCATAATCTATATTTAAGCTATTTAGTCTGTGGGGAATAATTTTCTGATCTTAGAAATTCAAAAGGATTGGATTATACATGGCAATTACTTACATAAAGTGCAAATAATGAGCGTCATGGACATTATTGGAGCATTTCAAGTGATTGTGCATTCGTTTTAAGTCATTTGATCATAATAATCTATATTTATGCTCTTTATACAACGGATAAAAAGTTTAGGTTGCTAGTGTCAAACATATAGGACACATGCACTCGTCCAACACGATAAAATTTCAATTTTTAAGATTACAATGGCCGATCCAAACTGCTCAAATTGTTATCCATAATAACATCTCCTTGGAAACCAAATTTTATATTTTTTGAAATTTTTTTACTATTTTTTTAGAATTTTCTAATATAATCAATCTAAAAAGTTACGAACCCTCCAATTTCGAAAATTCGAAAAAAACAGTTAGAAAATTTGAAAAAAAATATAAAATTTGGTTTTCAAGGATATTTAAATATAGAGATCATATTGAGCGGTTCGGATCGGCAGTTTGAAATTTTAACAGTTGATATTTGAATCGTATTTGACATCCTATATGTTTGATTCTAGCATTACTCAATAAGTTTATAAGCTTAAAAATTCTAAAGGATTGGATTATACATGGCAATTTCATACATAAAGTACAAATTATGAGCATTTTGGACAGCATTTGAAGTGATAGTGCATTCGTTTTATGTCATTTGATCAGAAAAATCTATATGTAAGCAACTTACACAGTGGATAATAAGTTTATGAGCTTAAAAATTCAAAAGTATTGGATTATATATGGCAATTACGCATATAAAATTCAAATAATGAGCGTTCAGGACAGAATTGGAGCATTCCAAGCGATTGTGCATTCGTTTTAAGTCATTTGATCAGAATAATCTATATTTATGCTATTCATACAGCGGAGAATTAGTTTATGAGCTTAAAAATTCAAAAGGATTACATTATACAAGGCTGTTACGCACATAAAGTGAAAATTGTGAGCGTTCTGGACAAAATTTGAGCATTTTCAAGCGATTGTACATTCATTTTAAGTCATTTGATCACAATAATCTATATTTAAGCTCTTTATACGGTGGAGAATAAGTTTATGAGCTTAAAATTTCAAAGTATTGGATTATCCATGGCAATTTCACACATAAATTGCAAATAATAAACGTTCTGGACAGAATTGGAGCATTTCAAACGATTGTGCAAATAATTTTTTTTTTTGCACATTATGTGAATATTTCTTCAAATATGACACAATATTTTGAAATGATGTCGAACTAATAAAAAATCACATAAAATGCTCGACCGAAGCTCCAGAATAAAACTTCATTTGCACATTATATGCATGTTTCTTTATGTTTAATGCAAAATTTTGAATAACTAGGACCTGAATTATATATTGGACCATATCAAGAGGTTATATATTGTGATCAATTGATGTCCAATGAATCTAGAATCATTTAAAATGCTCAACTGAAGCCCAAAAAAAAGCTTTAACAGCACGTTATTATGCATAATGCAATAGTTTTAACACCTTATATCTGAATTTCATTCTAGATCATGAGCTTAAATGTAGATTATTTTAATAAGTTGACATCGAATTAAAAAAAGTATGGCTTAAAATACGCAACTAATGATTTAAATAAGCTTTATTTACACATTATACGAATATTTCTTTATGTATAACAGAATATTACGAATAAGTAAGATCTGAAATATATTCTAGACCATATGAAGAGCTCTAGTATATATTATTGTGTTCAAGTGATATCATTAATCATGAATCATTTAAATACTGATACGAACCTCCAAATAGCTTTCTTTGCACATTATATGCATTTTTTTTTCAGTGCAATACAATATTTTGAATAAGTTCTTAATTATATTCTACACCACATAAAGTGCATAAATATAATTGATGGCAATCAATTGACGTCGAATGAATAAAAAATTGCTTAAAATGCTCAATTGAAGCTCCACTAACATATATTTGGACATCATATGCATATTTATTTATGTATAACATAATATTATGAATGAGTTAGATCTGAATTATATTGTAGAACGTATAAAGTACTTAAATATAGATTATTGTTATGAATTGACTTCGAATTGATTAAAAATCGCTTAAAATGTTCCAGTGTACTCAATATAAGCTTTATTTGCACATCATATGCATATTTCTTTATACATAACGCGATATTTCGAATAAGTTTGATTTGAATTATATTATAGACCATAAAAAGTGCTTAAATATAGAATATAATGATTGATTGACATCGAACGAATGAAGAATCGTTTGAAATGCTCAAATGAAGCTCCAAATAAGGTTAATACGCACATTATATGCATATTTCTTTATGTATAATACAATATTTTGAATAAATTATGTCTGAATTGTATTCTAGACCATGTAAAGTTCTCAAACATAGATTATTTATTATCAAATAACATCAGACATATCAAGAATCGCATAAAATGCTCAATACATGCTCCAAGTAATCTGTTTTTTCACATATTACACATATATCTTTATATACGACACAATAATTTGATTAAGCAGTATATAAATTATATTCTAGACCATATAAAGAATTTAAATGAAGTTTAATGAATCATTATAACTTTAAATGCTCAACTGAACCTCCAAATAAGCTTCCTTTTCACATTAAATGCATATTTCATTTTGTGTAACACAATATTTTGAATAAGTTCTTAATTATATTATAGACCGTATAAAGTGCTTAAAGAAAGAAAATGTTGATAAACTCGCCTAACTAATCTGGCTATCCTTGGACATTGAAGTCGAATTAATCAACAATCACTTAAAATCCCCAAGTAATGCTCCAAATAAGCTTTACTTGCACATCATATGCATATTTCTTCATGTATAACACAATAGTTTGAATAACTTAGACATGAATTATATTCTAAACCTTATAAAGTGCTCAAGTATAGATTATTCTAATCAAATGATGTCAAATTTATTAAGAATCAATGAAAATTCTGAAGTCAGGCTCCAAATAAGATTTATTTGCACATCATATGCATATTTGTTATATATACTTCTTAGTTTATAACACAATATTTTGAAAAAGTTAGATCTGAATTATATTCCAAACCATATAAATATAGATTATTTCGATCAATTGACTTCGATAATTGTGAAAAATTGACGTCGAAAGGATAAAAAATCACTTGAAATAATCGAGTGAGCTCCAAATATGATTAATTTGCACACTAAATTCATATTTCTTTATGTATAATGTAATATTTTTATTAAATTACATCTTAATTATTATGTTCTAGACCATGTAAAATTCTTACGTATAAATTCTTATGTATTCTAGACCATGAATCAGGAATCACATAAAATACTCAACACATGCAACAAATAATCGTCTTTTGCATAATACTATGCATATTTCTTTGTGTAACGCAATATTTGTAATATGTAAGTTCTTAATTATATTTCAGATCATATAAGGTGCGTAAATATAGATAATGGTGATCAATTGAATTCGAATGAATCAAGAATCGCTTAAAATACTCAAGTAAAGCTCCAAATAAGCTTTATTTGCATATCACATGCATATTTCTTTAAGTATAATGCAATATTTTGAATAACTTAAATCTGAATTATGATCTAGACCATATAAAATGCTTAAATATAGATTAGTATGATCAATTGACGTCGAAGGAATTCTGAATTACGTTTGGATCGCTCTTTAGAATAAAATTAGGTTTAGTTATTCAGAGTAAAAATATTATTTCTAAACGATCAAATTTAAGTTTTTTTTTTTAAGATTTAGAGTATTATGTCTAAACAGTCTAATATTATTCACTCTAAATTCCTAAAAAACTTATTATTGATCGTTTAGGAATAATATTTTTTTACTCCGAATAACAAATCCTTATTTCATTCTTAGACGATCCAAACACACCTTCAAGAGAATATAACATGTATGTCCTAGTTGACGCAGATCTATTTCGGATATATGAAGTTACTGATGCTGGCTAGTGGCGGAGCCAAATGGTTCAAATGGGATGCAATTGTCCCCCATTTATTTATTAATTAGAGTTAACATATGCACTTTTGTATATTATTTATGCCAATTATTAGAAAACATTCATTTTTGAACCCTATAAGAATGTAAAAAGTACTCTATTGTGAACCCATAGTTAGACTTTTGTACTTCTAATAAAATTAATAAATTAATGTTAATTTTTTACATTAACTTTGAACCCTATACCGAAAATTTCTGGCTCGGCCACTGATGCTGGCGAGCACACTTTCGATAAACAACAACGCTAACTACAGATTGCTTTCGGAATGCGGATTCATATCTATTTGAGTAGTACCACTTGACCCCGCCTATGGGAAATAGAAAATTCAATTCGACACCTTGGATTTTATTTGAATATTTTAAATTAAAGTTGAATTTGATTAGTAATTTTATTGAATCGAATCAGTTGGAAACTTGGAATCAAACGGCGGTTTCAAATTGACTAGTTGTTAACGGCTCGTTGAGTATAACTTGTTTTGAAATTATTTAGCTTGTCAGTTTAAACTATTCCAAAAAAGATTTAACTCTGAAAATACATATCAGGTGATATCAAACAATACTACAATTTGAGGAGCATTTTCTACAGTATTTTTCCATGACGTCAGCAATCAGTCGATCAAATTCGTTGTTTTCTCCGCCGTTGATACGCTCAAAGAAATCGTCTCTCCCTTTCAATTCTTTTCTCCATGCTCGCCTCTCTGGCTCTCTCTCTCCCGTACTCAAAATTTACTCTCTTCCTCTTCTCGCAGCAACCCCCTCTTTCTGTTTCTCCCCCTTCTCGGCTCCTGTACTCAAAACCCTCCTTTGACCTTCGCCGACCTCGCACACCTCCTTGCCTCTCTATTGCCGCCTCCTTCTTCTCCGTCGAGTATAGAAACACAATAGTGAGTTAGTGGCAGCTACTGCTCTGCTAAAGGAGTTGAGAAATCTCGCCTGGCCGCTTAGATTGAGAAGTTTTTGCGCTTGGTGAATTAGCTTCTCTATTGGATGTGAAATCGAAATCCCAGAACGAGTCCTCACCTGTGATGCTGATGAGAAGATTTGACAAGGGGTGCCTGACTTACGACTACATGACTGGTAAGGAGGATTATCATTAACACAATTACTTATCCTTTTCCATTTTTAGTTTCTTTTTTTTTCTGTTATTAATTCATCTTTTCTTATGCCATACGATTAGAGGCTGATGAGGTTGACAGAAAGACACCTGATGAGGCTGCCGATTAGAGGCACTACCAATTTAGAGGCCAGTATGGACAAGCAAGTTCTTGATGGGGAGGCACCACGTGACAGTGAAAATGAATTAGCTAAAGAAGCCTCTAATTCAGGAGAGTTTTTGAATTACTCCAAACACTAATTTGTCAGTGGAATGTTATGGGTTGATGAATTTTATAGCTAATTTTTCTGTACAAGCATTTCATACTTCTTCCTGCACCTGAGCAAGTCCAGCATTAATGGACAGACGAATATACTCATCTTAAGTTCAATAAATAAACCTCCGTAATATATGCTAGCTTTTATAGTTACATTTAATTAAATTTTTTTCATTTCTATTTCAGAGCTTGAATCATCATTCAAATAGCAGCAAAAAGCTTCCCGAGTTATATTTCTTTAGATACTGACAAGGATGGAAAGCTGAGTATGAAAGAGATGGTAGATAACCCTTATGCTTTTTACAGCTCCATTTTTACCGAGGATGATTACCATACCATGATGAGTTTTGTTAGCTCTTTGCTCCTCCTGGTGCGTTCTCTTTATTCTTTTGTGTGTTTATACGTAAGAAATAGGTAACCAACAGATATGCATCCAATCAGCATGAATTCTGACCTTTAGTGCTGCAGCTATGAAGTTTATGCCTGATTTGATGGTTTTATACCAGTTTGTACTGAATTGTTGCTGAATCTGAACAGCCCAATTGATGCTTCATTACTGGAAGTGTTGCAATCTGGTTTTGTATTTATCATGCTTATGCTAGAGTACCATGTCACAAATTAGCCAATGGGCAATCCTCATATACTGGTGCCAATTTAGTTTACAATCTGAGTATATTTTAATTTTCTTTATTTCAGGTTTAAGATATCCTGCCTAGAGACTTTAATGGATGGAATATTACAAAATGAACACAAGGTTGATTTTTTTTGCCTTCTTTTAATGTTTAAATTCACACATGCTGTTTCCTGCAACATAAAATACTTCTAAAGTTAGCACACATTAAAAAGTCAAAGAAAAGAAAAGAAAGAATGGGGAAGAGGCAGGAATCATTTATCTTTGCTTCATAGTTGGAAAGTTTATGGTTATAAGATTTTACATTTATTTATTTAATTGTGTATTATTTGGGCAGAAAAAGCACTTAGGAGTTAGGATCATTTGTTTTATTCTTTGAACCTTATTAATTTCCTTATTATTGATACCATCCTGATGTATTAAGAATAAATATTGAGCTCAAGAGGGCACACGAGGAGCTAGACAAGTACCACAACTTCTATGAGCTGGGGGCGAGAGGTATTAATGCTTTTTAAGCTATTTAGTTTAGAGTACACACATTTAGATTTGTAATCTGTGAACGGTATTACAATTGGATTTTGCTTCTAATTTTTACCCTCTTTAATGTCCTTTTAACTTCCACTGTTTTCTAATCAACCTGCATTTTAAAAACAAAATTGAATTTCTATATGATTATGTACCATAGGCATTTCTGTAGTAAGCATCACATGTTCAGGAATCCCAATTAAGCCCCACCTTCTTCGCTGCCATATTTTTACTTGAGTTTGATTTTCATAGAAACATCTTGCTACGAACCCAATCAGGCCCCATTAATTTTATTTTATTTTATTTTATTTTGAAAAGAGAGGTCATTGGGGTCTATTTCTATTGAATAGAAACCAGAGAATTACAAAGTCCTTAAACAACTAACACATGAACTAAACACTTAACCTAGCAATTACAAAGTCCTTAAAAAATATTCTCAATTTTTGGTGTTCTTCTTCTGTTTTTCTCTGTTTCCTTTTATCCAAAGATGTTGGTAGCAGATTCTTAGGAGACAAACATATTTTTTCCTTGCAATTTATCTATTTATGCACTTGGTTAGTGATGAAGGCTTTTTTAAACATTTCTAACATATGTTCTCTGAATTCTAAATTTCCTCCCTTCTATCTGAAATTATTTTTTTTAACTTCTGGTAGGTTTGGCTTTGCAAGCAGCAATAGATGTTTATGTATCATGTACTGATCAAAGAAATAAGGCGAGTGTTGTTCTTTTTGCCAAATGCTTATTTCATAATACATACTCCTGATTTGGTGTTTTATGAGAAAACCTTCAGTTAGGAAATAAAAATGCTTAAATTAGGAAATAAAAACTCTTCAAAGATAGCAATAGTGCTATTTAATACAATGGGTTATTGGTTTACCGTTTTGCAAGCTACTAAGCAACAACTAATTGGAATTTGATATTTCTTATGTGATTTAGGATTTAGTGTTGAATAAGGGGTGCGTTCATGTGTTCAGGTTTTATTGGATCGGGTGGAGTACTTTATACAAGCAGTTGCTATATATGAAGATGAAATTTTTAGCAAGCATGTTCGAATTCAACAGGTTATTGCCTATTTTACTTGCTAATAATAAGAACTATTTACAGTATGTTTCTTTTTTTTTTTATATTAAATTATTACAAATTTGAGATATATTAAATAGGCTATTAAAAGGAATGAAGAATCTAAGCTTGGTGTTGGGACAGTGGAAAATTCAGAGGCAAAAGTTGATAGGGTTCTTTCAATTAAAGCTTATTTAGTAATCACTATCCTTGAAAGTTTACGATAAATATACAGGTAGGAAACATTACCAATTACTAGTACATTTTGGATGCTGGATTGCTGGTGCAATCATCTAGGCCTATGTTTGTACCTTTTTTGGTGATATTTCAGGAAAACATCTTTATTATCATTAGCATTGTGTAATCACTAATAAAGGTACTAAACCAGAAAAAAAGAAAACTAAGGATAACACTGTACCATTTAAGGACATGCCAGTACCAGAACTGATGTGATTTTTATTGTTTCATAATTTCGTATTTTTACAACTTATCAGGAACTGGTTCTTATTTGATTAAAAAACAGTTGTCTTAGGATTGATTCTAATTACTAAAGATTTAATACAGGTATGGGGTTTCTGAGGAAGCCGATTGCTATCTTAGTTGCACTCTTGACTGGCTTGAGTATTGCATTGCTTAATGACAGGAAGTGATACTGTCAGGAAAACAATGCCTCACGCGCAAAGCGCGTATCAAAAGCTAGTTTACTTCATATTGGGCTTGAATATTTCTCACTACGCTTATGTAAATGAATTGAAATTGCCGAATTGGTCGTCTACGAAGTAACTTCAACGAGTTTGGTTCAGTTCAAGTTAGGTTCATTAATGATTCAAGCTCATGTATGTTTGGCAAAAACGTGTGAACAAGAAATAAGGAACTAGAACTGGACTCCACCTCCGTTCTTGTTCGCCAAAATAGAAGAACTAGGAACAAGCTAAGAATTGTTGTTCGTGTGTTGTTTGGATGGGGTGGCAATTGCTTGTTCGTGAACAAGTGCGTGAACAAGGGTTGCGAAACATACCTACGTCAAGTTCACTATCATTCGAATTAAATCGAACAAACTAATTACGAGTAATTATCGAAGGAATTATAAATTATGAATTTTGTTGTCGTTCTAATGGGAAGTACAAAATATGTTTTGAATCTTAATTTCGCTGATCGTTCAACTAAAAGAAGGTGCTATTCTTAGAACCATGTAAACAATTTTGAAGTTTTTGATTTACATGCAAAGGTAGATCGGAGAAACATGGAAAAACGTAAAAAGGTTTTTGTTATGGCCGAATGAACTAATATTCTCAGATATCTATTTCAAACAACCAACACTCCAACAGTATCTACTTCACCAAGGCCATAGGGAATCCTGAAGTTGGCAACATCAGCACTGATGTAATCCATTTCGCTTTCTAGAGTGTGTTAATCTTAAACCTCAAAAACTATGAGCGCTGACAGCGATGGGTCATGGCCCAATGAATTGATTGTTTTCGGCTTATCAGTTATCAGTAGTGGACTGTGGAGACGAGGTATTTTATTTATTCCTCCTATGATAAATTTTTTGAGATATACAAAAATATCAATTTAATGCATATTAAAATACCATGTATATGCCAGATGTAATTTAATTTTGTCTCTCTTACTGAAATTAGAAAAATTATTTTCTAGAAACAAAATAAATATTTAATATTTCATTCTGAATATCTCAAAAAAAAATTGTCGAATCCTCTATACTAATTTTTTTTAAAAGGTAAAATTTAAATTTCAATAAAATTTTAATATAAAAAATATCGAAATCAACAATAATTTGAAATACGAAATTCGAAAAATATAATTTGCAAAGCATTTTTTTTCGCAATGCTCTTTTTCCTTCATTTTCATTTGTCGAACAGAAACAGGTGTTGGAGAATTCCAAAGCGGATCAGCGCGCGGGAACGCCGAACGCTTAACAAGCGCTGTCGACAATGACAATGCGAACTCATCTTAAACTCCTGCGAACTCATCTTAAACTCCCACGTTGCTTATCGCTTAAAAACAAAAAAATAAAACCCTTCTCAATTCTTTATTCCAACAGCTGTACTTTTATGACAGCCTCCTTAATTTCTCCATTCATCCCATGACAAAGCCAAGCTCCTCCTTCCCCACTCCCCAGTCTATATAACTACCACCAAACAAACAATGTTCGCTTCAAGACTCAACTTGCGATTTATTCGTTGCTTACTGAGCGCTAATTCTCTTTCGCATTTGGCCTCCAACGCCAAGAGCAGCGGTTTCGTTTCGTCTCCTCTCATCTCGAGTTATTGCGGAGTGATCTCTAGAGCAATGGCGACTGCCAGTGCCAGTGGCGATTCGAAGAGGCTTCTGTTTAGACAATTGTTTGAGAAGGAATCTTGTACATATACATATCTATTGGCGGATCTCAATCACCCTGACAAACCCGCTGTGGTGAGATTAGCTTAATGCATATTGTTTTAATTTGTTTTGTTCGGTTGATACTTGATTCTCTGAGTTTAGTAGGAAACTAGGAATGGTTGGGTCTGTATAGATGTCATATTGACTAATTGTTGGTTTTGTGTTTGTTTTTCTTAAATTAGTCTAACTTAGTTCAGTTACTTGGATCAATTTACATGGCAATATTTGGGCCATAGTGTGGTTTACTTGTCATTAGTCACTTAATCAATTTGAACATTATCATCTTGTTCTATGCTTGTTTGAAAACATGATTTTGCAATTGGTATTTAATAAGTGTATGCCTTTTCGTTTCTTTTTTTTTTTTTTTTGGTTGGGATCAGTATAGTCTAGGTTTGATTGATCAAGTTTGCGTGTTTCCATTTCAGCACATAGTGCAGTCCCAATCACTGATTCAGATTTTGCAACTGTATTCTAGTAACTAATGTAATTATCAATCTGTATTTGCCTCCGTCAAGTTTTTATTTTCTTGTCCATGAATATAGTTAATCGACCCAGTGGATACAACTGTTGATAGAGACTTGACACTAGTTAAAGAGTTGGGATTGAAGCTCATCTATGCAATGAACACTCATGCTCATGCTGATCATGTCACTGGCACGGGCATCATAAAGGTTATCTCTCACTTTTTTTTTTAAATTTAAAGAAAAATTTGGAATGTATATTTCTCTATAAACTTCACTTAACAGGTGAAATTGGGAAAGAAGTATAGAAAAGGACTAGTGTGATGAAGTTATAAATATGTCCTGCCAAAAAGTTATAATATCATATTTTGATATATTATCTCATTCTTGTCCATTACAGCTCAACTCTATTTTGGTTGAAGAGTATCCCCCATTTTGCTGTGCTTCTTGGTCTTTGATTGCACAATTTTCTGTAAATTGGGTTAATTGCGAACAGTCAAAACTTAGTTGAAGGTAGTATTGCAATAAGAGTTGACTACGTTAGATTTGGGCTTAATTGCATAAACTGAAAACAAATCCTTTTTTTTTTTTTTTGGCTGTTCCGTACCAATTCCTAAAACATAGTGGCCCTTCCTAGTATTTCATTTATTTTATAACTTGTAAGATCAATTTTTTTTTTTGGGTTTCATATCTTACAGACAAAGGTTATTACATGCAACCCTGCAAATGATAAATTATAAGAGGGCAGCAGGAAGAAATTCCTTTTTCTTCATTTCTATGATTTTAATGCTTTTGTATAACTTTATACTTGAAAAAATTCTTTGTAACATTAAAGTATTTTCAGGACAAGGTGCCTGGTGTGAAGTCTGTAATTTCTAAAGCTAGTGGTGCAAAGGCTGATCATTTTGTAGAGCATGGGGACAAATTATATTTCGGTGACCTTTTTCTTGAGGTAAAACCGCAGAATTGCCTAATAATTTTATGGAATGATTTTTTAATTAATGTGAACTCCTGCACTGCGAGTTATGACAGTATCTGAATGTCCCTTAAAGAAAGTAACTAAGTGTGAATTTTGCCAGCCAGAACCTGGTTTAATCACATTAACTACTGATAGATTCTTATAATTTTAAATATTTATCACCGGTGACCAATGAGCCTAAACTTGTCCAAGTGGAATCGTCCAATTTTAAGCCTTGAGCAATTGCTCCTACCAATGTTCCCAGAATATCACCTTTGATCGTCCTCTGAGTTTTCCCAGAGATGCCCAATAAATCATCTTTTCTTCTACTTCATAGAAAAATACACACAATCAAATGTTAGCAATTCTGTTCATACTTTTTAAGTAAATGCAAATAGCGGGACACACACATATATCAATTTCTAGGGTGTATACAATAATGCTTATGTTTTACAGGGGTATTGCATGATATTTGAGATCTTTTATTTTTTTCTTTTGTTTCTTTCTTATATTTTTTTTTAAAATAAAGATTAGGTAAAAGTTGACAAGCTTGGTGTTACACTGTACCTTTTTGTTTTGATTCCATGAAAAATTTGTCATGTGTTCAGATTTTCCACCGCACTTTGGATTCCTGTTATTTTATTCACAACACCATATTAAGGGCAGAAGCTTAATGTTACACAGGTGCGTGCTACTCCGGGACATACTGTGGGATGCGTAACATATGTAACAGGAGATGGTATTGATCAGCCAAAGCCAAGAATGGCATTTACTGGCGATGCACTACTAATTCGTGGTTGTGGCAGAACTGATTTTCAGGTAACTTTCTTTTTGTTTTCAGCAAACATGTGTTACCTAATTGGCTGTTTAGATTTATCCGGCATCCAAATTGTCTATTACTTAGATCATAACTGATCTTAATTCTTTTTCTTTTGTTTACTTATTTTCATTTTCTTTCACAGGGAGGAAATTCCGATCAGCTATACAATTCAGTGTATTCACAGGTAAGTAATCTATAAATCCTGAGTAATGTTCTCTCAGAAAGTATAAGAGATTTTATGCAATTTATTAATATTTTGGATTTGAACAGATATTCTCGTTGCCCAAGGATACTCTACTTTACCCAGGTCATGACTACAAGGGATTCTCGGTACATGATGACTTAAGCTCTTTATATTTTTCTCTACACTTCTACCTCAATGAAGGGTTTCATAGATGAGATATATAAAATAAGAGCAAGGTTCTAATGCCACAAGTTTTTGGTGCTATGAATGCCACAACTTCTCTTCTTCATTAATATTTTAAAATTTTAAAATATAACTTTTGAATCCAAACCATCGATCTTATTCAATTTTACAAGTGATGCATTTCTATATAATTTTTATAAATTTTGGAGTTTATTTGATATTCGATCAAGAGGCCAAAAAATGAACATATTAAATTTAATATGTTATAATTAACCACATTCGTTCATTTTTTTCTCTCTTGATTGAATATCAAATAAACTCCAAAATTTATAAAAATTTCATAGAAATGCATCACTCGTAAAATTTGAATAAGATCAACGGTTTGGATTCCAAAGTTATATTTTAAAATTTTAAAATATTAATGAAAAAGAGAAGTTGTGGCATTTGTGGCAACAAAAACTTGTGGCACTAGAACCATGCTCATAAAATAATTGTACGCCTAGATAAAAGGCAAACTGGTATGGTATCTGACCAGCTTGGCATCAATATTAGGTTAGTTGGCCATATCTGATCCCTTAATATGATCCGCTTGGACTGATCTTTTAAGCCAGCTTCTCAGTGGCGGAGCCAGAAAAAATTTAATTGGGGTTCAAATATTTTATTAATTATTAATGTTAATATATATTGTGATATTTAGGAATAGAATTGAATTATGGGGTCAATAATAAGATTATTGTCATATTAAATGGGGTTCAAATAATATTTTTTTAAGATATTTGTCAATATTCAACTAAATATACAAAGCAAATATTGGTAATGAGCAAAATTAATGGGGACATTTGCACCCCATCCCTTCCATTTAAATCCGCCACTGCAGCTTCTGCTCGAATTTATTATTGCTTCAACAATGTTCATGCACTACTCTTTCTAGGTCACTACAGTTGGAGAGGAGTCGCTCTACAATCCTAGGTTAACAAAGGATCAGGTAAAATATATCAAAATTTCCATTGCTGTTGATTTCTATGGTATTTTAAGGTGATTTTACTTCAATTGACTTTTTTCCTGGTTTTCTTCTCTAGGATACATTCAAGAACATCATGGCAAGTAAGTGCGGTGGCTACTAAATTATTTGTAATTTTAATTTACTCAAGAAAATTTTGTAACTGTTTTCTGTTTAATCATCTGTTTTCTGCAGATTTGAACTTGCCGTATCCAAAGATGATTGATGTGGCTGTGCCGGCAAATATGGTTTGTGGATTACAAGATGTGCCGAAGGCATGAGTAGGAAGAAAACAACAAATATAAGGGAAACATTTGCTTATTAAGAAACAAATGAATCAGTCTTGCCTGGTAAGGGGAAAAAAATAGTAAAATGTGGTCTGACAGTGTTGCTCTGCTTTCTTCTTTGTAAACTCTTTTGCTTTTACAACTTCTGTTCTGAGAAATAAGCAGCCCTGCTGTAACCTTATGTTAGTAATGTTAAATATTTAGTCTTCTGGTTTTTCTTTTTCATTATTTAAGGGATATTGCCTAATTCATTTCAAATTTCATTATTAGATCTGCAAACTATTGGTTGAGATATTGGCCCGTCACACTCACTTAGGGTCATCTTTGGCAATGTTAAATGCTTCACTATTATACAGTCAAATTCTACAAAAATCAAGTGCTTCTCTTTCACATGGCTCATTCTACATGGTTAACATTTACACAAAACTTAATTGGCACTTACTATTATGTGGTTTCACAAGTTAGAGCTGAAACTTGATTGATGATATATATTTGGTTATAGAGTTTGTACTAGAATAATCTAAGGGTAGAGATATAGCAAGCTATGGAGTGATACTTAATATCTTAACATCAATACTTGTATGATTGTTGACGCTTTTTTTTTTTTAATCCTCTTCACCTTTTTTGCTTGTTTACCTGTACAAGCCTAGCAAAACCCTTTCCCTTTCATTATTGCAGAAAAGTAGTTGCTAAGTTTCAGAGATATGTTTATGTTTCATGAAACTGACTTGATATTTGTGAAAAATGCGTGTGCCTATTAAGAGTGTTCCAGTAACATTATTTTCTAATTTTCTGGTACGTTCGCCCAACCTTGGTCTCTCAATGCTTATCGGGAAAGCTTGGTTCCTGGACTATATGACGGTTTCAGAACTTCATTAAAAGAACTAAAATTGTCTTGAAATCTTTTATTTGATCCAAATTAGTCTTAACTTGAAAAGTAAAGCTACTATGGTCTATCCTTGAGCTCAAGTTACATCTTCAGGGATTGAAACGTCTTTTTTTTTTTTTTTTTTTTTTTTTTTGAAGGTTAGGTGGCGACTGCCACTCCTGTTCAGAGATTGAAATGTCATGACACGGTAGAGTTGCATCAAGCTTCTTGTTCACGTAATATATCATCGGCTTGCTGCTGATTGATCGGAAAATTGGTTTATTAAACAGTTGTTTCTCCGGAAAATGGGTTTTGTTTCTCAACTCAAAATCACAGTTTATTATTAAAGGGACAGCTTGTTTTGTGGTCGCCACGTCAGCAGAAAGTTCTTTTACCTACTGCAACAGTAGAGCTAGTGCGTATGATATTACCTTTATCATCTACTGATGTACATCTTGTAAATTCCTATTTTATGTTTTGTTGGTGATCGAATGATGATTTGAGAAGAAAACAACCTAACAATGTCTTCATTAAATTCTAATATCGCATCTGAAGATTCCCATTTATATGTAAACCAATTCAAAACGTGATCACAGTAAAAAATCTGTGTTGGTCCGGTATGATAAAAATTGGGTCTAATATTGAAGTTTTAGAGGGTCACAAATGAGTACAGAAGAAACTGGCAGCAAATTCAGTGTCCATAAAGGTACTGCCATCTGCTGTACTGGTAGAGTACCAGTATAATTACCTAGTAAAAAGTAGATTGACAAGCATTTTTAAGTCTAAAACGAATAGAGGTTTTCCCATTAATATACCAGCTGGTAGTAATCCACCAGTTGTAATAGTTTCATACTGATATGCATTACCAGCTAGGGAAGATCTTTCTTTTTGCTTTTCTTCCTTTCCCTCTTTCAGTTTTCCCTTGCATGTTCTAGTGCAACATGTCTCAATCAGACATAAACTAAGCCCCTGACATCTTTGTTTATGATTAAAGGTACTGTTGAGAAAAATAAATAGAATTAGTGAATAAATAAATTATAAGTAAAGGGTATTTTTGGAAAAAAGAGGAAACACTTTTTTGCTTTTTACCGTTAGTACTAGTATAGTTGCAACGGTACATTTTGTATAGATATAAATATAGACAAACTCCATTTGCAAAATAATATAAATCAATAAGAAATAAACTCTCAATCAAAGCTTGTTCACTGCAACAAAAAATAACAGGTGCCCAGTTAATTTTCTCAATAAAATCATTTTTTATCATCCCAATTCATAAAGATGATTAACATTGTGTGCTTGTTTCATGCTAGAACGATGATTTGAGAACTGATGTAGTACGAATATGTGAACAATCAAAAACGTTGTTTCTGGGGAAAGCCCAGGTTCCAATTCAAGTTCAAGCTGCATATTGGACCTCCGGTCTAATATATCAAGATCATTACTTCGATCCAATCATGTTAAAGCCTAATATATAGCTTATAATTATTGTCTTGACCAGGCCTCTAGGCATCGTTTCCTTTGTCAGTATTTGAGGGCTAGTTCAAATTTTGGTATTTACTTGTATGGTTAAAGCCGATACACCTTATTTCTCTATATGTACTCTTGTATTTTCTATATAGTCCAATAAATAACTATAGCCTCAATTGTAATTTTTTTTTTCATATTATATAATTAAGATTTAAAAAATTTGATGCCCAAAACTACAACTTCATGAACTCCCTACTAACGTAAGTCATCAGGGCCTCAGGGGAGCTTCTTCTTCAAGCTTACATACATAACCTTCATATATAAAGATAACCTTCATATAAAGAACAAAACTGCGGACTATGAATGGGTTTTGATGTTTTAGTGGTAACATTTTACATGCAAACTGTAAAAGAAAGCGCCATCAGGAAGTATCGAGATGGGCCTGGTCGATGTCGATCAGACTTAATTCGAACCGAAAGTCAACACTATCGCGTCATAAATATATGTAAAATGTACCTAACAATAGTCAGAAGTGTCTCAATTTAAAGGAGTGGGTTGTTCCCCCCGCTATTACATGCTATGAAAGCCGAGGGATTCCGTAGCGGATAATATAATAATCGCATATATACAGTTCACTAAACAGATGGTACAAAGATGATATTATTAAAATGTTATATCGATATCAATATCCGTATCTAAAAATTATATATATTATACATGAGAAAACATATGGTGCGTACTAATGTACGGGAGCTTCAGTGCATACTGATCCAAACTCTTTGATCTGTGATGTCTCTTATTTTATACATGTTTTGACCGTACTTAGCCCTTAATTATTGATCAAACCATTACAATTTGTCCCATAAATTGTTATGTTTTCCTAGATTTTGGTACTGCCGTGGCGTTTCATTTGTTTTGTAGGAACTTGGTGGATTAGACATAATAATTGCATAAAAGGAAGAATTTTGGAGAAGCAAAATGACTAAATGGGTCCATAGAATTGTAAAGCTCATCCTAAGCTTTCCAACGATCTTTGAATCACCTAAATCGGAGTCCGGATGAAGAAATTATGGCCCAAATACTATCGGTGCGCTGTTCTGAAATTTTGGTCCGAAATGTACGGATTTCGGTGCGAAATGACTCCATTTCGGTGCGAAATGCACTTCTGGAAAGTGTGTTTTTGGTAATTTTCGAAGAAGGAAAGTGCAAACCGCCTCCCCTTTGTCCTAGCCGCCTCTTGGCCACCTGGGATGATTTTATATGCACGTTTCTACCTCCAGAGAGGCGATCGAAGCCTCCATACACCAAATTCCACCTTTTCCACCTCCGTTCTCGCGCCGAAAGGCGCGGGTTTTCACCATTCTTCATTGAGCACGACCTTGACAGCAACTTGGAGCGATTCTTGACACGCGACAGCGGCAAAATCAATCCAACCACGACTCTGTAGCCTTGCAAACAAGAGTTTAGCGGGATTATTTGGTTATATCTCTTCTTCTCTCTTTGTTTGTATCGATGATGGAGCTTGTATCTTATATTTCTTGCATGTTAGGCTAGTTTATTATGTCTTAAGGGTAGTTAGTAGATTAGTTTAGTATTTTGTGATGACTTGATGGATTTATATGATATTTTGTGGTTTGTTTAGTTGTGAAATAATTGTTTGCTTGATTGAATTGGTTAATTGCTTGAACGTTAACTTATTGATGATGCGCAGCATTAATAGGATATAACTCGACCAAATAATTGATTTGATTAAAGTACATGAGATAAACCAACGCTCGAAAGAGTAGGTTAATTAACGACCGAAAGGACTAACTTCTATTGCACCGACAGGACTTTAGATATCTCTGGAAATCCAACTAAGTATTCCTAAACAATCTGGTCTAATTACGTGAGTATAGGATTAGTTGTTTTTGTGGTAAAACCCGACATCAAATCCAAACCAGAACCAAGAAGCGAAAGTTGAGGTTAGGGTTAGGGTCTGGTCGCTTAGTAACATTCACAAAACATCCAGTAAAATTATCAAGTCGAAACAATAGGTTTAAGGCAAGTTTTAGTGTTGAACAGTACCCATTTCTCCCCGAAATGGATCTGTTTCTCCCCGAAATGACCCTCTGTCTTGGTGAAAATCGTGATAGAGTTGTCTTAAAAGCTAAACTAATTGAACACTTATCCTTAGGACATTCATTTTCATCTGTTTGAGTCCTTAAATCACCAAAAATAACCAAAAATATTTATTTGTACTTTATTTATTTGTCTTTTTAAACTACAAAACCCCAAAAAATTGTCTTGTCTAGCTTTCGTGAGGAAGTAAAGTCCGGTATTCAATTTAATCCGTCCATGTGGGTTCGACCCTAAGCTTTACCAGAACGACTAGTGAGGAAAAGTATTAGGTTATAAATTTATTTGACCTAGGTTTTAAGCCTTCATCAAATTGGCGCCGTTGCCGGGGACGGTGTTGATATTAGAATTTACTTTAGTAACGGGAGACTAGACATTGTATCTTTTATTTTCTTCTTATTATTATTTTTGTTAAAAAAAAAAGAAAAAAAAATCACTTGTATCACCATGTTTTATTCTTTTCAGGATTGTGAACATGAAGTTGAGAACAATTGGAGGCGACAAGGAGATCCAAAGGACACATGCATGCAACAAATATATCACCAACTCAATGTTGTTAACAACACCATAAGGGCATCATGCGAGAAAAGGCACGAAGAGTTCGAGAACTTTAGCAATCTCACTGGCTTCTATGGCCCACAAGACCACCATGTGGATCATGGAAGATTCGTCTGGAGAAAACCTGAGGCAACAACCGACGTGCAAAATTCATATCGCATGGATCGAGTCAAGTATCAACTCAATGTGGTGAACAACACGATAAGGAGAGCATGTGGGGAAGGTGAACATGATGCAAAGAACTCACACGATGCATACAACTCTGGTTTGGCTAACAACTCTTGTTTTTCTTGGTATAATCATTGTTCAATGTCTCAACCCGACTCTAGATCGACTTTCTTTTATGAAACTTATGATTCTCCATTACCTTTGCAAATGTCAAATGATGAATCAGATTTTATGGACAAGCAAAGAAAACAAAATGAGGAAACTCTTGAAAAATTCAACTCTCTATCATCTGAGTTCAAGACTTGTATCACAAAACTAGAAAAGATGTTTGAGACCATAATTCTTCAAGAAACGTGTTCCTCATATAGATCACAAGATGAGAAAATTGATAAAGTAATATTGCAAAGTAATGAAGAATTAGAAAGTTTTAGTTGTTTGAAAGAAATTGCAAATTGTTATGAGACTGACAGTGATGAGGACACACAATTTGAAACAAATGAAGAACAAGAGAAAATAGAAAAACCAAAAGTTGTAGCACCTCAACCTAATATCCTCCCAATTTTCATTCCACTTAGATTAACTTATATTGAAAAATCTAATGAGTTGGAATTGAAGGATCCTCCAATAGTCTCTATTATTGATGAATTTGAGAAGAAGGAAGATGGTGGTAATCCTCTCAAAGTCGAGGCATCCGGCGTGACGAAAGAAAAGATCACCAAAATCGACTTGAGCCCTCAACTTGGAAAATGCTTGACGAATTGTGATGCGATGGAAGACAACAAACCACAAATCAAGTATCACATCACAATCGAGCGAAGGAAGTTGACATCCAAACAAGGAAGCGCCAAGCATATTTCAAGAGTCTTTCTCAAGTACTTTTGGGTGAATTATGATGCGTTAAATGGGCGTAAAGTGAAGATAAGATGAACATGAGAGGTGGTCAAGCTCGTGACCTAAAACAAGCGCTTCTTGGGAGGCAACCCAAGTCTTAAAATTTTTAGTTATTTATTTATTTCAATTTTCTTTCAAAAAAAAAAAAAAAACAAAAACAAAAAATCTCTTATGGTTGGTTTGGATTTTGTTGTTTGATATGCAGGTTTGATTGATTGTGGATGTCCTACTTGCAACCCGCGCTAGAGCACCATGGGTCACATACGACTCACGCACGACCTCATGCGAGTTGCATGCCACAATAAACCAACTACGCTGTTGCCAATTTGCTACCACGTTGCTCTCAATATTGCCCCACGCCTAATAGTGCCGAATCACGCCAAATTTATGCCAATTATCATGCCAATGATTAATTTGGTGCGTTTCTCATTTCCCTTCTATTTACTTTTCTTTGTGATGTGCAGCACTGGGACAGTGCTTGATTCAATTTGGGGGGAGGGAAATAAGAGGAAAATGTGAAATATGAGACAAAATTGCATCTTTTTGGCCATTTTTGAAATTTTTTTTACTTTCATTTCGGACCGAAATGGGTCCATTTCGGACCGAAATCAGGCTCTGGATTTTTTTGTTGAGATTTTGAACTTTCGAATTTGATTTTTTCTGATGCATGTATTATCACTGAGAGGTTTGTATTGATATATTATTCACTGTTTCACATTAGTTTGAATTTGTAAAGCAATTTTAAAATTATTTCTTAAGGATAAACGTTTGTTTAGGAGATTTTAGGTTGGTTTGTGCATCAATAGATCAATTGAATGATTGTTTGATAGGATAGGACCTGAATTAGGATGCATAGAATTATCAATTCATTTTTAGTCAATCCTCACAAGTTTTTGCCGAGTGAACGATTTTGTATTTTGTAAGCTTTTGTTCAAAGAAGTTTTTATCAACTTTAAAAATTATAAGATGAGTCTAAGTTGTTCTTGAACGCTTGAATCACCAACAAGCAAACTTAAATTGACTAAATCTAAATAGTTGCGAAAATGAAGGTGCGAAGGGACTTGCAATTCCAAATAAAATTCCACAAATATTGGAGAAATGAAAATTCTATGTTGCTAGGAGCTCTGGCCCAAGTGTACCGTGGCCTTAGTCGTGTGACATAAGAGTTAGATCTCCCCAGTACGGCATGTGCTGGTAGCTTGTTTACAAGCCCCAATAGCGTAAAACCTTAAGTGATGTAAATCACCGCGACTCGACTTGTACAAATTCAAATTGGTGAGAAATTGAAAATTAGACTCATTATAGAATTTTTAGTTTTGATAAGATTTTCTTTGCAAATGTTTGCAACATATGGAAAAGAACGGGCATTTGAAATTGAGATTGCATTTGATTTGACGAAGTGAAGCTAGGGTCCTTGACTTGATTTTGAGATTTCATGAGAACTAAGAGTTGCACAAATGAATCAAAAAGAGAACTAAACCCTTGTCCTTGGAAATAATTTTATTTTGCTTTATTTTTGACATGTGAAATTTTGAATAAACCTGATTAATAAATTTTCATTGCATCATTGGTTTGAGATACTTCATTTGTAGGTCTAAGTACAGTTTTACCCTTTAAGCTTAGGTTATTGTTTGAGGACAAACAAAGATTCAAGTTTGGGGGGATTTGATGTCTCTTATTTTATACATGTTTTGACCGTACTTAGCCCTTAATTATTGATCAAACCATTACAATTTGTCCCATAAATTGTTATGTTTTCCTAGATTTTGGTACTGCCGTGGCGTTTCATTTGTTTTGTAGGAACTTGGTGGATTAGACATAATAATTGCATAAAAGGAAGAATTTTGGAGAAGCAAAATGACTAAATGGGTCCATAGAATTGTAAAGCTCATCCTAAGCTTTCCAACGATCTTTGAATCACCTAAATCGGAGTCCGGATGAAGAAATTATGGCTCAAATACTATCGGTGCGCTGTTCTGAAATTTTGGTCCGAAATGTACGGATTTCGGTGCGAAATGCACTTCTGGAAAGTGTGTTTTTGGTAATTTTCGAAGAAGGAAAGTGCAAACCGCCTTCCCTTTTCCCTAGCCGCCTCTTGGCCACCTGGGATGATTTTATATGCACGTTTCTACCTCCAGAGAGGCGATCGAAGCCTCCATACACCAAATTCCACCTTTTCCACCTCCGTTCTCGCGCCGAAAGGCGCGAGTTTTCACCATTCTTCATTGAGCACGACCTTGACAGCAACTTGGAGCGATTCTTGACACGCGACAGCGGCAGAACCAATCCAACCACGACTCTGTAGCCTTGCAAACAAGAGTTTAGCGGGATTATTTGGTTATATCTTCTTCTCTCTTTGTTTGTATCGATGATGGAGCTTGTATCTTATATTTCTTGCATGTTAGGCTAGTTTATTATGTCTTAAGGGTAGTTAGTAGATTAGTTTAGTATTTTGTGATGACTTGATGGATTTATATGATATTTTGTGGTTTATTTAGTTGTGAAATAATTGTGTTGCTTGATTGAATTGGTTAATTGCTTGAACGTTAACTTATTGATGATGCGCAGCATTAATAGGATATAACTCGACCAAATAATTGATTTGATTAAAGTACATGAGATAAACCAACGCTCGAAAGAGTAGGTTAGTTAACGACCGAAAGGACTAACTTCTATTGCACCGACAGGACTTTAGATATCTCTGGAAATCCAACTAAGTATTCCTAAACAATCTGGTCTAATTACGTGAGTATAGGATTAGTTGTTTTTGTGGTAAAACCCGACATCAAATCCAAACCAGAACCAAGAAGCGAAAGTTGAGGTTAGGGTTAGGGTCTGGTCGCTTAGTAACCTTCACAAAACATCCAGTAAAATTATCAAGTCGAAACAATAGGTTTAAGGCAAGTTTTAGTGTTGAATACCCATTTCTCCCCGAAATGGATCTGTTTCTCCTCGAAATGACCCTCTGTCTTGGTGAAAATCGTGATAGAGTTGTCTTAAAAGCTAAACTAATTGAACACTTATCTGTTTGAGTCCTTAAATCACCAAAAATAACCAAAAATATTTATTTGTACTTTATTTATTTGTCTTTTTAAACTACAAAACCCCAAAAAATTGTCTTGTCTAGCTTTCGTGAGGAAGTAAAGTCCGGTATTCAATTTAATCCGTCCCTGTGGGTTCGACCCTAAGCTTTACCAGAACGACTAGTGAGGAAAAGTCTTAGGTTATAAATTTATTTGACCTAGGTTTTAAGCCTTCATCAATCCGCTTCAAAATGACTAATCCAAACCGTCCAATATGTTCTCCCTATTGTAATCTCCTTGGAGACCAAATTTTATATTTTTTTGAATTTTTTTTACTATTTTTTTGAAATTTTAGAAAATCTCTAATCTAATTTTTTCTGAACCGTTCAAAAATAGTAGTTTTTAAAAATCTGAAAAAAATACGAAAAAATTTCGAAAAAATGTAAAATTTGGTCAGCAAGGAGATTTCAATAGGGAGATCATATTGGACGGTTTGGATCGGTCATTTTAATGCAGATCGAGGAGTTTGGATCAGTATGCACCGAAGCTCCCGTACATTAGTATGCACTATAGGTTTTCTCATTATACATATACTCGAGAATGTTAATAATATAAAATATCATATATTATATACACAATTTGTTTTGCAATAAATTTTAAAATTTATAATTAAACAATAAATTCAAATTACTGATTTACTACCTATGCATCTTTGCGAAGTTCCACAAATTTTTCATTTTGTTTTATGAATAATGCTAGAGTCGAACATATTTCAAACGGCCAATGCAAACTGTTTAGTGTGATCTCAATATTAAAATCTTTTTGGAGATCAAGTTTTATAACTTTTTTCCAAACTTTTTAACTATTTTTTTCATTTTTTTTAAATTGGTGAGTCCATAACTATTGGATTAAGGATTTCCTAAGCTTCCAAAAAATAATAAAAAGAATATATAATATTTGGTCTTTAAGGAGTTTTCATTATGGAGAAAAAATGAAACAGTTTGGAGCTATAATCTCGAAAATTGAGATTTGATCGAGTTTGACGGACACACCGTCAAACATGTTGGACTATAACCTTATTCTTATTTTATATGAAATCAAAAGGTCTAAACATAAAATAAATTTATGGTTAACATCATTCCCATAAAACGAATCTGATGGTATGTTTGGAAGGGTATGTGCCGAACAAGGAACAAGCACGTGGCCCTTGTCCTTGTTTTCAGTTCTTAGTTGTGAAAAATCGGAGAACTAGGAATTAGCTCATGTTCGCTATTCGTGAGTTTGTTTGGTTGCGCATGATCTAGGAACTAGCTCATGTTCACTGTTAGCGTCTATGCCAAACACAGGGACGAAGCTACAGTTTGATTGGTGGGTCCATGGACCCACCTTGAAAAAAAAATATTTGAAGTAGTACTTATATGTAAATAAAAAAAATTACATGGACCCATCTAAAAATGTTCGGAGGACCCATCTAAAAATGATTTGTTTCCTCCTACCAGTGAATCACCTATTTGCCTTCTCAAATTAGCATTGCTTTTACCGGTGGCAACGACATTCGTCGAACAGTCATTCTATGCAATGAATCTTATTAAGACAAAACTTACAAATAGAATGAGTGATGCTTGGATGAATGATTATCTTGCAACATATATAGAAAGAGAGATGTTCAATGAAATTTCTAATGAACCTATTATGCAAAATTATCAGAAAACGAAAATTCGTAGGGAATTGTTGTAATTTTTACTTTATTGATTGTATTGAATTATTATCTTGAATATTAGATATATTATTTTAGATTTTGTGTTGCGGTTATATATTTGATTTCTTATGATTTTTTTTTAAGTTACATTTTTTAAAGTTATATATGATTTCTTTGGCACATGGGGTGAACAAGCTAATTTGGAATAAGAAGTTTGTTTATTTCTTGTTTTTCAAAAACTTGGAACTAGGAACAAGGGGTTGAACAAGCCTTGTTCTTATTCCAAGCTTGTTTGGATTGCATACTCGTGTGCTTATTCTGAACTAGGCTTATTCCAAGCATTGCTAAACACACATATCTATATTAGACGTAATGTTGTATATATATTTTTAGAAAAAAGAAATTTATGGACCCTGCTAACATGAAATTCTAGCTACGCCCCTGGTCAAACATAGCCTAAAAGTTATAAATTTGTTGGAAAGAACAAAATTATAGTTATAGTTTAAATTCGTTATTTAAATTTTAAACCATCAAAACATTAGCAAAAAAAAAAAGAAAAAAAGAAAATCATAATTGTGTTTCCGGTTGGAATGTTACCTGTGAATATCTTATTGGTGTTGAAATTCATCCCTCAAGAAAGAATCAATTATTGAAATCTGTTTGTATATTTATGTGCGCTGTGCGCATAATGCGAACAAATTAAGCAACCTTACAACTCAGAACTGACACATTGACTCTAAAACTAGGGATAAGCTTAACCTCTTTACCACATTAATTGTATGGGGACCAACATAGCTATCCTAGACAGACGACTTTAGAGGTAGACGATGTAATGTTTAAAGAATCCAAGCAATATAAAAAACAGTTAAAAAAAAATGAAGGCATGACTGTCGGTTTCCATTAGACAGGGAGTAGAGATGCAGTGGTGGTGCAAGCGTATAGGATGGAAACACTTAATTTCTACAGCTATTTAACACAAATAATTAGGGCTGTGCAATGGGCGGGTTTGTAATTTTTTATTAATATTTCAACCCAACTTAATTATATCGGATTCAAAAATTTCTTTAATTGACCAACCTTTAACCTAATCCAACCCACATAAATTTTTATCTACGGATTTTTACGGGTTAAATGAGTTGTGATTTATATGATAAATAAATAAAACTAACAATATTAATTAAATAAAAAATTAACTTAACAGATTTATTAATTAGAACAAATGCGATTAAAATTGACAAATTACCGAGACCTCATATTTGACTAGTATTTGCAACATTTTTTTCCAGAGATAAATTTAAGAACATTCGACTGGGCAAGTTGAATTCTGGAGACAAAAAAACTGTTAGGAAGTGTTTAATTTTAATTTTAAAGCCAATAATTACCAATAAACAACCATCAAACACTATGGATCTAGGCTTAAAGCCATTCGCACGCATTTTATGAGAAATAGGTAGGAGATTTTACCTCTCTTTGTATAGCAACAAAGAGGCTCGATTCCTTTCTCTTGGAATCGATGGGGTGCGCGCTCCACCACCTCCACCACCAACGGTTGCCTCTAGCCCACCAAGGATCCAACCACAAGATCCTAGAGAATGCTAGTTCTCTTGAACTTCTAGCTAATCAAATCACCTTGCTTCTTCTATCTTTAACTAATTTATGGAGAGGAAGAGAGGTGGAATGCTCAACACATGAGCTAGAAAGGAGAAGAAAACCCCTTGGGGCGGCGGTTAGGAAGGAGGAAGAGAGAGAAAGGGAGATGGCTAGGGCTTTCCCAAGAAGTGACTCCTTTATATAGCCAACAACTCTCATCCTTCTTTCCAACTATTTACAAGTTTGCCACTAGGGCTCCTAGCCGAAATTTAAAGGGGCTTTATTGGGCTATTTCAAATGTGCAATGGCCCAATAAACTATCCCTTTAATTGTCTTTTCATTCTTCCTTAAATCGGACCTTTAATTAACCAATTAAGTAGAAGTCCAATTAGCTCAAACTAATTAAAGTAAGTTGAACATGATTAATTATTCACTACAGGAAACTACAGTATTTGCATCGGGATTTATGATTTTACAGCAAAAAATATATGTTGCATTAGCCAAAAAAATTTATTTGCATCCACATTTAGTTTTTCAGCATTTTGCATCGACCTGTATTTGTCTGCATCAGCTTGTTGATGTAAATAATAGCCAGATGTAAATAATCGACCTGTAGAAGTTGCATCAGCATGATGATGCAGTAGATAATTTATTCTTCATCCGAACACTGATGCATTTAAGAATATATTTTTAGCATCAATCACCTGATGAAACTGAGTGGGTCGATGCGTTTGATATAATCACCATCGCCACTTACTGCATCACCTTTGTTGCATCAGTAAGCCAATGCACATCACTTGTTTCATCGATTTTGCGGATGTAGAAAGGCGATGCAGAAAGTGTTTTTTCCTGTAGTGATTAACTCATTAATAATTAATTTAGGATTAGCAAATGCATTAATTCGTTTCCATATGATTCTTTTGACTTAATTAATTATAACGGTTCATAACGGTATATAATTAATTAATCAACTGATCATATTTCACAATACACACTATTGTGAATAAATAATTAATGCACCATGTGGTTAGAGTCCTATTTTGTGCGACCCTATTTGAGGATTTATGCTATGTTGGCCATGAAAATAAATTGTTATTTATTTCCAATAATCATAAGCGGTATCTAGCAACACATTATGATTTTCAATTCGCATAAATAATGTATCGTTACAATATCTTTATCCTGCATAAGAAATATAAGTATTTCCTTGTCTGATTCTTATGTCACATGATATTCTTGTATAATCCAAGATAAGAATGTGTCATTCTTGCAGATTATACATTTCTTGATCTAGAGTTGATTGTACAAGTTGGCCAAACAATCCAAACTCCATCAAGGGGTCCAAACAGATATCATCGCTCACTAAGTATATTAATGAGGAACATACGGTTTTCTTGATGAACAACTTTTCCCCGCACAATTCAAGAGAACATAAATAAAGTCCGTATAGCAGCCTTTATCAGGAATCAACGTTAGACGATATTTATAGAACCTATCCTCATGTGGAAAAGGTGAACATCTCAAACTTAGAATCAAACACATATGAAATAAACAATGACACTTAACACAATCATATGTTTATTTCATTGGGTCAAGTCCTGTACTATGTTCTATAACATACACATATGCAATTAAGTTGGTAACTCCTTACCTATGATTTGTAGAACTTAATCATCGCTTAACTTGCATACTAATCTTATTTGATAATTAATGTTCCTTGTTAATTATCAAGATTATGGACATCTTTAGACTTATTATTGTCATTTAAGAATAAATGAGTTATAGAGATCTACAATTCAGATCATCAACCTGAATGATCTATCAATAAATAAACCAAGAAACAAATGATAAAATATCATCAATAACATAAATCATAGAAGTAGCCAGAATGATTGGTTTCTAGGATACAACTCCAACAAAAACTGTAACCAACAATTTTTTTAAGAGATAAAGTTTGAAATATTAATAAACATATCCTGAAGGAGTTTTGCTAATAAATATATCATTCCAATGTAGAAATTAATTTTAATGATAAATTTGTCATAAAGATATCTTAGTGAGAAGTTACATACTAATGTTGTCAGCATTTAAAATAGGAAAAGAATACGAATTTGAGGTACAAGAGAGCAGCATAATTTGTTTTCTCATATCCAGATTAGCTAAAAAAAATAGTAAATGCAATTATGGATGAGCCGTAAAGGAATATATTTAATTAAAGGAGTAAGGTAAGACGGTTCGGGTACAAACCGGGTTATCAATCCTTGAATTAAAACCCAATCCAGCACAACCGAGTTAGTAAATTTTAAACCCGACTCAACCCGAATAATGCTTGAACTCGTTCAAATACGGGTCGGGTTGGACGGGTTCAACGGGTCGGACGGATTTTATTTTCTCTTGTACAGCCCTACAAATAATTGATTGATTAATGTTATGGGTTCATGCCTTCGAAATGTTACATTTGTTTTTCTGAAATGTAGGTTATAGATTTCTTTATTTCCACAAATCTGATCTGATTTATGTAATTTTCAGTATTGTATCATGTGTCAGAACTCTCTATTTAATGCATGACTACCGGTTTCTAATTCAGTGGTGATTCTAGTTTTAGATTAGTTTTCTAATTCATTTATCTTACACCTTTTACCCTCAGGTTAGTTGATTTCTTTAAGACCCTACTCCAGATGAGAATGGAGGAGAATGGAAGGGTGGGTTAACTAACCAACCACTACCATGAACTTTATCTTGCTCCAAAACCTCAAATTGAAGGAAAATCAAGGAGAATCAGGGATAATAGAGATTTACTCTTTATAACAATATGAAGAGAAGTGTACATATGATTACTATCAAATTTGAGGTGTATCTCTCGTCTTCCCATCCCTTACATTTTCTTTTCTTAATTATTAAATTCTGGAGCAATGTCTAAATGATAGGAGATGTGACCTGTCTTCCAAAATTCTAAAATTAAAAGTGACTTTATAAACTATTTTTTATCAGCTGATTTGAAAATTATGGACTCTCTAATAAAAATCTTTTTTAAAATGTAAGATTATGTTGCCAACAAGATTGAATACGAAATTATGAAGAACAATCAAATTCGTTTTATAGACCACTAGAAGCTCCAAAATTGAGATAAAACCTGTGATTTTAATCTATTGAAAAACCTTTTTCTACAAAAAAAAAAAAAAAAATCGAGAGGGAAGTGATTTCTTTACGACAAAATTTTTATTCTAACGTTCTATGTACCATATATTCATTCAAATACGATAAAAAGTTGGAATTTTCCTCCTCTCGCCTTTATTCCTTTCATTCCCTAAATTGGAAACAATGTGTAATTATTTTTTCAACAAAAATACCCTTTCATGACATATTATCCCCTTCATTTGTCCTCCCCAAACCCTGCTTAATCAAATTCAAACTTGACAATTAAGATCACTAGTTGGCATATACGTAGATGTATATTGCTCTGAATTCTAATGCAGCTTTGTAAGCCTTTGATCGGAAAGGACTACCAATGGGATTTGATTTGATTTCAATAGAATATAATTGATTAGATTTGATTTCAATTGAATTTCTGTGATCGAAATAGATACAAAGAAAATGGATTTGTCTGTGGAACTTTGACCATTTTGTCCCTGCCACTATCTCCCTCTTTTTCAAGTCTGAACAAGCCTTCTCTAATGGAGATTGAAACATAGAATATACTCTTAAGACCGGAGTCGCAAGTTTTCAAGAGGGGTGAGGAGAGAGAACTTTCTAGGGTTTGAGAGAGAAATAGAGGAATGAAGAGAAGTGGTCATGGACGTTTATCGGAGGAGATGAAGTTGAATACAGATCCATCTATGAGAACGAAAGGACAATATAGTCATGGCGCTCAAGCGAAAACCAAATCCCATGCATGAAATTTCGTCAATTGTCTTGGGTATTCAAAGGGGTAATTTTTTTTTCGCCAACTCTCGTCAAATGAAATCAACTCTCGCATTGTTGAAGTTTTCAATCAAGAGAATCGATAGAATCAGAATTCCATTTCCGATTCTCGCTTAGTTTTGTCGCTTCCGATCAGGACCTAAGTTTTCAACCTTTCATCTGATCGTGGCTCACTAATTAATTTGCTACAAAAATTATACATATTTGTCTAAGAAAATGTATACGGCCACATTTTAAGTTACTTTCGCAACAACCGTGGAAATATAATTGCATTTCAAAGAAAATGTAAGGGAAAGTAAAAATTTTGAAGGGTGGATCCAAAAATCCATAATTAAACAAAATCAACACATATGTTGTTAACGAAAATATTTTTGTAATAATACTTATACAATATGAATTGATTAATGCATCCTTCACGATTTCTTATTAATATGTCATGAAAATTATGGACACAAACAACAGAAATGTTTCTGTTAAACATAAATTTATATATTTGTGAATTGTGAGAAAGAAAGATCAGTAACGTGAGGTTGGTAAACACATGGGAAAACAGGTTACGCATGCAGGTTTTGTTGTAAAAATTTGAAAGAATATAATTTCTTGAAACAAAAAAGAAAACAGAATAACGACAGTTTACAAATTTATTCAAAATTAAACTACAACAAAAAGGCAGAGAACATGCCTCACCCGAATAATCCTCTGTTGTTTGTGTCCGTTTCCTTGATAGAAATTATCCTTTGCAACTTGATATATATATATATATGCATCATTAAAGTGAAATGCAACAATCTCTACATCATGTTTGATGTATCAATTAACAGCACAAGTTGTGGTAAGTCGTTGACTTGTTGGCCAATAATGCAAACAAACGAACCTTGAATGGATAGAAATAACACATTTGAGTCTTTAATGTACCGTTAATTACACTATAGTACCAAAACATGTGCATGGACAACATGGTCGACACACTTCTAACGGTGCATTGAATCCTAATACTGTCGTCCGATACTTGTTTGTTTTGGTATCCTAATACTGTCGTCCGGTGCATTCAATCGGCTGCACGACTGCACCATATGTTTCTACGCAAAAGACAATTTTTTTCTTGACTGTTCGCCATTAATTTCTTTTTTTTTAAAAAAAAAAAGCGCGCAGGATACAATTTGATTCCTACGAAAACTACATTCTAAGAGCGGACCAACCCAAATTACATGCCCCTCTTTCGTTACCAGAGTTTAGTCAGCGCTCTGTACCTACTTATTGAATAAATTATTAATCAATATATAAAGGAAATATCCAATTCTAAATTATTTGGAGACAATACTTGAGTCTCTAAAACTATAATTTTATGAAATACTTTGACAGCTACTGTGGCCTATTCGAAGAAAAAGCTAAAAATTTAAATAATTTAAACTATCCAATAAATAAAAAAAAAAACAATGAATTTAAACTATGAAATACTGATGCGCATACATAGTCTCAACTCAACCCCAAATCCAGTTAATTTAAAACTTCAATGTCGTATGATCGTATGATCATATCCAAATATTTGGTTTTATTTACTTTTACAAAATTAGCATATAAATAAAAATTTTAAGAAATTTAAATGTTATATTATGTCAGGCTAAATTATCAAAAAATGAACGAATATAGCTAAACATAGCTAAACATAATAGGTCGATATTAATTTTCATCCATTTATCTAATATAAATTAAATTTTAAAAATAATAAATTTTTATAAGGAAATATGTATCGTAAATATGAACTTGATCAACTGTTTGGATTTGGTATTTAAATTTTAAATATGAAAAAGTGAGGCTGAATATTGTGTGGCACAAAAACTTTATGGCATCGAACCATTCTCTTTCTGTATTTTTTTTTTTTTTGGGAAAAGATTTATTAATTGAAGAAAATATTTTTTTTTTAAATGAGACAACTTCTGTTAAAATATTTTATAACCAAAAATATTAATATAAATAAATATATATTTTTTGGAACACTAAAGACGTATATTGTTGCAACACACTTAACCCCCTGTAATCTATCGCAGCGGAAATAAAATATAGTTGCAGTATTTTAGGAACTATATTATACCTTAAGCATTTCAAAGGCGTTTTCTCTTGCATTCTTAACGAGGAGGCAGATAAGCGAGATATCATCAATCAAGATTAAGATAAGAGATTAACAAAATTCAAAAGGCTAAAAATGTAGTGTAACTAAAAGGTTTGAAGGCCTAAATATTTATTATGAATCTCAGCGTAATTATATAATTTTACAAAGAAAATGCAATAATTGGATTTTTTTTTTTATATCCTCAGTTCAATAATTTATAAATTAGCACGTTCAAATAATAATTATTGACTCGACAAGATACACAAATTCACAAAACTCACAAGGTATATGTTATACTATACGTTGATGTATATGTACGAATTATTATGAAAACAACTTATAAATTCGAACAAACCCGAAGCTGTACAAGTTTTTTTTTATTATTATTATAAATATTATACAAGGTATGGATATATAAGTTGCTAATGGACGGGACGGTCCATGGAAAATATGGTTGGACAAGTGTTTGGACATTTATGGATTGGACTTCTTTTGGACTGGATTGAAGTCCAGTCCAAGTCCAATTATTAAGTCTAATTAATTTGGACGAATTATGGACAATTATGGACGAATTGTGGACAAATTTGAACTTAAGTATAAATAGATTCAATTTAAATGGATGTGATTGTTCTATGCATATATGATTTTTAATTGTTGTTGGTTTTTTAACAAATTTTAAAATTAATAGTTTAAAATTTAAATTTCGAAATTCAAATTTTAAAATTCAAAATTCAAAACTTTTGAAATTTCAAATTTAAAATTTTGAAATTCAAAAGTTCAAATTTTCAATTTCAAAATTTCGAATTTCAAATTTTAAATTTTAAAATTCAAAATTCAAAACTTTTCAAATTTCAAAATTTCAAATTTTGAATTTTGAATTTTCAAATTCAAATTTTCAATTTCAAAATTATGAAATTTAAAATTTCGAATTTCAAAAATTTAAAGTTTAAAATTTCGAATTTAAAGTTTTTCAAATTTTGAAATTTCAAAAAATTTTAAAATTCGAATTTCTATGTTAAAATATCTCCACTGTCATATCATTGTTGTATCTATTTCTTCTTTTTATAGGTAAGTTTGTCAAAAAATTGATCCATATAGTTAACTTGTGGACAACAATGGACAATAGTGGACAAATAGTTGAACTGAACGTGGACGGAAAATCACTAAGTATTGTGGACTTTGGTTGGACATGAAATTTAATTCTTACTAATTGAACGGACTTGGACTTTCATTGGAAATCGTTCACTAGCAGCCCTATATATAACCATCTCAATCGTCCATAACCCGTGCGCCATGGTTTGAATATGGGGGATAACGACAACCAATCATACAGCACTGTCTTGAAAAATTGCACTCGCGCAAAACCAAGTTTGATTTTCGTTTTACTTTTATGATAGAAAAACCAAGTTTAATGCATTCTTTTTACTGGACAAAGGAATATACACTGGCTAGAAGATACGCCCAGCAAAACTAAAACGCTGACATCTTAGGGACCATTTAAGTTATTGACCTGGTAAATGATTGGGACTCGTAAATTAATTTTTGATATAATTTCATTCCAATGCTCCAAGAATTGGAATCTGATTGGCCAGATGCCTTTGCTTTTTGGGCGCAGCAGCCTCAGTTGTTTGCTAGCAACATTTCTGATTTTACTTCTATTTTGAAGAAGAAAACATTTTTTTTCTTTTTTGATTTTTCCCAGCCTTACTCCGTTCGCTTTCTTAAGGGACAACTTACAATCAAATGACGCCAATAATATTTCAATGGTCAGAAAGACCTCATTATAGCGACCGCTTTAATAATTGTAGCTTAAAATATTCAATAAGTTATTATGTGTAACTTTTTTATTTGCTATCTTGTTTGGAATATGGAGTCAATATGCATTTTGCAAAAACTATTTTTGGGTGGTCATGTCTTGGAAACTTCAGCATAATCTATTAGTAAATATTAATAAATTACCATGTGGATGTGGAGATGAATTTCTGGTCATGCTTGTAATATTAATTGGAGAATTGGTTGTGAAAACAACTTTGCCTAAAATAACTGTCAAATTTTCTGAAAGGGTCCAAACGGTTCGTTTAGAATAAAAAGGATCATTTTCAATGAATGAATGAAGAACTCATTTGTAGTATCTCCCTCACTTTTAGTAATTTATCATTCAATGAATGAATGAAGAGCTCATTTAATTTCTTATATCAATTCCATCAGAATCCTTTTTCTTTCTATAATAAAAAGATCATTTTCCATCTTAATGACTTTTTTATATTTTTACCTGTTCAAGATATTAGTCCTATCTTCTAAAAGAACTATTCCAATACAATGACAACAGATTTTTTATAGGGAACTATACTAGCTCCTTATCTAATTTATTGTAAAAATTCTAGGACTTATAATTGGACATGCAAAATAGAAATCCTTTTTGTTGGGTAAAAAAACAAATGACTCGATCCATTTATGTTTCTGTATCGATCATGGTATATGTACTAAGTCAGGTATCTATTTCAAATGCATATCCCATTTTTGCACAACAGGGTTATGAAAATCCGCGAGAAACAACTGGGCACATTGTATGTGCCAATTGTCGCTTAGCTAATAAGCCCGTGGAGATTGAAGTTCCACAAGCTGTGCTTCCTGATACTGTATTTGAAGCCATTGTTCGAATTCCTTATGATATGCAATTGAAACAAGTTCTTGCTAATGGTAAAAAAGGGGGTTGCCTCTGCAACTATTTGACATGTCTTCAGATGATCCGTCTAAATTTTTAACTAATTCGTCTGAATGCGCCAAAATCACCAAAATCAGGCTGAAATCACGAAGAACTTAATTATAAAAACACAACCGAGACGACAACAGTACCAATTTTTTATCTAAAAGAGTAAAAATATACATATAAAAACATAGATATCCAAGAGTAATTAATTTGGGAGCTAGATTAATTAAAATGTATGTATGAAAACTAACGATCAACTGAGTTAGAAAATGAGACTTCTAATTAACATTCAACCATGCCAAATTTCTATTACCGATTCGAGTTAATAATATGAATATTTTTCTACTTTTACTTTCCTCATTTGATAACTTCGGTCCTTTTAGTTCCATTTTTATGACTATCTAATCCATTTTTCTAGGTAAGTATATAGGGGCTGGCAGTTAATAAAGCAAATGATTTTTAAGTTGACACGCGTGCGCACTCTTAATATGGGTGATGTGGAATTCGATTATGAAACTGGTTTAGCAAATTCGACTTCTAATTAATATTGAACCCATGCCAAAATTACTATTTACCGATTCTATTTTCTACTTATTATTTTTATCATTTGATGACTTTTGAGTTCTGAATTTCTGATTGTTGATGTCATCTCCATTTTTGCATCCCTCTGACGAACAAACTCTAAGCTATTACAAAATCTTGACCAGAGATGTTTGGTGGGTACGAACTAGATTGAAAACGTCAACGAATAAATGTATTAAGTTGAAAAGAAATATTTTCATGTCAATACATATTAAAAAATCAACTTGTCAGGATTATGGAAGGGAAATTTAAAGAAAGAAGTGTGGGATATGTGGCCAGTGGACAATAATGTGATGCTGCAGCTGGAGGCGCCTGAAGTGCTGGAGGCAGGATCATTGGTGGTTCAAGAGTAGAGAAGTTTGCTTTATGTTCTGTTATTCGTTTATGCTGTGACTTGTTGCTTGTAATAATGCTGAAAGCACGTCGTTGTTGGTTATATTAGGGATGTAGTGAGTTGAGGTTGTTTTAGTTTGTCAAGTTTAGCGATGTTGGGTTTTTATTTTGTGCAAAACTATTATGTACTTTGCTTGCTTTTCAGTAATGGAAAGTGGTGGGCCTTGAATAGCCCACTTGTTTCAAAAAAAAAAAAAAAAAAAAAAAAAAAAAAAAAAAAAAATCAACTTGTTTTTGTCCTTATTGACAAATGTTGGTTTTACTTGTATTCTGCTTATCAAATTAAATAATTATTTATACAATCTAGCCCGAATAAATAGTCACTTAAAAAACACAAAATTTACTAGAAAATTATACACTAATTATTTGTCTATTATAAAATATAAATTGTTGATTGTGAGAAAAGACCATCACCATCATCAGGACCATATCCGGATGTCCCTGTTGAATTTGGAATCATACATAACTTATAGTCACTCTTTAATGTAGAAAGCCGCATGATCGCTCTTTTCAGGATGGTAAGAGGTTTTAGCGTCTTTTATCTCTTTTTGATATTCTTAGATCATCTAATAATAAAAAACTATAAAAGAGACCTGAGGATTCAGATTCCTTGTATCGTGGGGACCAAAATCACTAATCCAACAAGGCATCCTTTTAGACACTTAGACTACCTAGGTTTGGCATTCTTTATTTATTTTTTTAATAATTTGAAAAATTATCTCTTATATTCAATGTATCAAAGATAACCATCTTCGTTGACACATTTTGGCTAGTTCAAATTGTCTAAATCGTAGTAATGACTTTTAATTTGATAATTTTTTGACAGTATACACATATAGAGTACATAACTATTTTTCAGGAGGTTCCAATGCCCACCATTTGGTAGCCCCAAATGCTTACAAACCCATTTTTTATTATTTTTTAAAAAATATAAAATTCAAATGTCAAATCTAAACAGTTGATCTTGTTCAATTTAATGAGCAATGTATTACCATAAGTTTTGTAAATTTTGAAGTTTGTTTGATACTCAATCAAGAAATTGAATAATGATACGAATCTAGTTAAACTCACTTTTTTATTACTTTTTTTTAAATATAAATTCAAATGTTGAATCCAAACCGTTGATCTTGTTCAATTTAACGAGCAATGTGTTTTCATAAGTTTTGTAAATTTTGAAGTTTGTTTGATACTCAATCAAGAAATTGAATAATGAACGAACCTAGTTAAATATGATAGATTAATTCTAATATGTTTATATTTAGACATCTTGATCAAGTATCAAATAAACTCCAAAATTATAAAACTTATATTGAAATGCATTGCTCGTTATATAAAATAAGATCAATGAAATGGTGGAAATGGTTTGGATTCGATGTTTGAATTTTATATTTGGAAATAAAAAAAAAAGAGTTTGGGGACATTTGGGGCCAACCAAATAGTTGGCATTGGAACCTCCTCATTATTTTTACATACAAAATAAATATTACATTAATAATCTAACATTGCTAATTAACATTTAAAACAATATTATAAAGTTCATGCATGTTAATTTACTTTATTTATTAAAAATATTATTATATGATTCAATAAATATTAAAATATTATTGTTACTATCCTATACGATAATAATTTCATCAAAATAATTCTTACTTATCCTTAGTTTTTTTACATATATCCTCATATAATAAGCTAACAAAAAGAAAGTTAACCAAACCATAAGAATGGCTAACCAATGAATTAACGGTCTTCATTAACAATCTTTACTGGATTTTCTCTAATAAAAAAATTTTCGAACACTGCTCCGAGCCTCCGACTTAAAATTTAATCAGAATAATGCTCCTTGATCGTTATAGCATTTCTCAACATCTTGCTTTCAATCTGTGTGCATCAATGGACCACTCTTTCTTTTTCCAAAAAGTCCTCAACAGTGATTTCTCTAATTTAGTTTTAATTTATATCTTCTTGTCCTTTTCATACTGTTTGTTTTTGTTAGCTGATCTTCTATCCGTCTGATAAAATTGAAAATCTTACCCTCGTATATTTATCCAAAAGACAAAATTCCGAATGTTGCCTCCCCAATAAAACACATCACCAATTAATTAGCGCACATATCCAACAGAACTTCTCCTTGAAAACCTAACAAATACCATATCTATATATGTATGGTATATATAATGTCAAAATTCAAACCTCATGGTGACATTTTTCTTTCAAGCCCCCGTACACATCACTAACAAGCTTCTTTTTGCATGCATAAATAGCCATGCCTAACCACCAGTGTTATCTGAGACCCAAATAATAAAAAACCTAACTAGCTATTGAAGCCTATAAAGTTCTTATTATAAAGTATGGGTAGCAAGATAGGGAAGCCACCTTTGCCATATGAAAGATTGGTAGTAGGATCAGCGCCGAAAGGATATGTGCCGATACTGGTTGGAAGAGAGGCAGCCACAGAGAAATTTCTTATGCATGTAAAACAGTTGAACAATCCTAGTATAATGGTATTGTTGGAATTGGCTGCAGACGAGCTGGGTTACCGGCGTGAAGGAATTCTAAGAATCCTTTGTGATGTTGATTATTTTCGGGAGGTGTTCAAGATAAAAAATAAATCCTTTGTGACGTCGATTATATTCGGGAGGTGGTCAAGACGAGCTATGTAGATTTTTCTTTTTTTCCTTTTTTTGTATGGGGGTTTGGGGGGGGGCGTTAATTAGTACAAATAACAATATTGCTAAATATGAGCTTTTTTTTTTCATTACTTTGTTTTTTTTTTCCCCCTTTTCTTTGTAACTGAGCATACTATGCAAGTTAATGGAAGTTGTTCAGCTATCTAGTCATTCAGAATGAGCAAAGAGAAAGAAAGGAAACAGGAAGATGATGAAGCTGAAACAAATCAGCTAGTCGTTATTGTTATTTGTTTTTATATATATATACCTTTTTGTTCTTTGCAAATGTGCATGCTTGGCCATGGAAGTTTTTGACATAAGTACTAGAAAAGGTTGGTCAAGAACAGTTGGAATGTTTATAGGGTGAGAAACTGAGAATAACAAAAGGTTGGTCATGGAAGTTCTGCATACTTGCACGAGCAAAGGCCGCATTTGATACGTCATCCAGTATCAAGCTTCCTCCAGTTAGAGTTCCATTTTGTTAGAATTTAAGCATTTAACTTGCTTCCCGATGTACTTTTTATATTTCTTTGCCGCCACTTTACTTTATTGACATCGATTCAATCATATAATGAATTCATAAACCAAATTTAATTCTTCTGAAACCAATAAAAGATATGGTAGCGAAAATATAATTAAGACCTCGGTATCATATGTAAGCCTCTGTACCTGAGTTTGATAGAAAGAGAGTAAGGTGAGGGTTAAGTAGGTTACACAATGGAAGGGGAAAAGACCAAAAAGGAATGTCCAAAAAATGTCTAAATTCAAATTGACTTATCATATTCTCTTCAACTACGCATCTCCTTTACTCTGATCTCTCAATTACATTCATAATAATCTCTAATGATACACTACCTCAATCATCTCCTATGTAACCATAATCCAATACTAATCAAATCTCTAACAGTCTTCAACGAACCTCCATCTATATATCTTATGAAGACAAAACTCAGACGCAAGATTATCAACGTCCTTTTCAATCTCCCTTCCCTCAGCTCCCTTTCATACAACTCAAGAGTCAAGAGCACATAAAAATGAAACAGCAACAAGTGTGAATTGAAGTATTAAGGAGTCTGCACGAAAAAGTGCAAAGAATCTTCTCAACTGCAAATAAACACTGCACCGGATGATTGGTAAAGTCACGTGACAACGACATGTGATTTAGTCCAAAGAAGAAAAAAGCTCCGCCGGATTTTCTTTTCTTTCAAAAGCGAAGAACGGAATTCCTCTTCCCATACTTGGAAATTTTTTGTTGACAAAAAGCAATACACATTTGATGCGGCTGCTTAGCCCCATCAGATTTTTACACCATTTTATATTTATAGCCAGTGGTGTTACGTGCCGATTTGGGTCAAATGACGGATATAAAAAATGTAAGAAGACTGCCAAATCCGTAAGAATTTTACTTTTAAGCACTTGAATGAGGTTACTAAAGCAACTGTAAATTTCTGCACGCACCATTTGTCGTCTTGATATATAGAAAGGCTAAAGAAAAATTTTCTTCTAACAAAATTACAAAAATTAAAAAATGTTTTCATCCTTCCTGCTACAATCCTCAAGGTACTAGTCCTCGATTAAAATTATGAATTCTAGTTAATACAAAGAAAAGTAGATGGGTCCTGTCTACTTGTTAGCGTGCACTGCTTTACTTTCGTGATTTTTTTTCTTCATAGTCCAGTAAGCTGCAGTATACCTAGTCTGCAAATTCACAATAACAGAAAAGGCAAGAAAATAATACAGTAACTGGTTAGTAAGAAATTTTCATTTCACAAGTTAAGGAGAAATAAATTTAATTCTACTTGCGATGCCCCGTGTCATCCAAGACGGATGAAACAATTTTGAATAATTAAGGGAACAGATAAAATCTCAAAGTCATAATTCAGCAATTAATACAGTCGTATATCATGTAAATATTACAAGATATTTGAAATGTAGAACTTTGTATAAAAACAAAAAATAATAAAATGCTTACCTGCATCATTGAACGGGTATTTGCAGTATAAGTGGTCTCTATCATTTTTTCTGCCTACAGAGCATTTTAAAATAAATACACAGTATAAATATGAATAGAGTAAGGTCAAAATATTGTTGATATTAAAAGTCCTTACCTCCAGCTCAAAACCATAGTAGAAAGCAACCTTTTTCACATCCTCCAAGCTGAGTTCAATGGACATTTCCTGATACAAGATATAAAAGTTTCAGTATCTATTAAAAGGAAAAGGAAAGGCAAATTATTGTATCTTAATGAAATGAATAACATACATCTTCACCATAGGAGTCGGCAAAATGGTACAGAAGGGGCCCCAAGTTAATCCATACCTGAAATTTTTTTTTAAATATAAAAAGTTAAAACTCTATGGAAAAACAGATTGTTCAGAAGGTAATAATGAGCTATCGTAGATTGCAGTATCCAGAACCAGTAACATTCTGGTAATAGTGCATAACAGAAGAATCAAATACAGGTGTTGAAGCAACACTTCTGTTTTATTTGCCAGCTTGTTTAATGTTTGTACTGATCCAGCTTTAGCTATATTAGCAAAAAACAAACACCATGCCATGCAGTGCCCATATACCTTGTGATTCCTATTTAAATCTTCACGTTTTAAGAATAAGATGCAGAAATTTAAAATGATGAAAAGGTGAACAAAAAAAACAATTACCCCGCCAACTTTTAGAATTTTTGATATTATCTCAATATATTCAACAATGTTGTGAGCTGTGTCAAGGAAGAAGCATGTGACAACAGCATCCCATGAACCTACAATGAAAATCCAAAACCATAATTAAAACTGAAATTTTCATTAGAAATGTAGGTAACAGAGATACAGAATTATTTTGTTCCTTTTTTTTCATGTCTAAAAAATGTACCTTCTTGACTTCTGTCATTATAAACTTCAACAAAATCACCACCACACATAGAAAATCCCTCAGTGATCCCTGCACTGCTTAATAAAGAAAAGGATAAAGACAAGAATGGTTAGTGCATTTCTCAATATGTGTCCAAAACTATGACATGTTTACCAGCATATCAACCATACAATTGGAATGGCAACAAGATTTCAAAATTATAGTAAGCCAACACTAATAGCTCACAATATGTCCCTTTTATAGTATGCCTGTATTATGTTTGTTTCGGTAGCATAGATTACCATAGACCACAAAAGGTACCACAGAATGAGATTACAAAATCTATGATAGTTAAAGAACCAATAGAAGTTCTAAGAGAAAAAGGAACCTGGCAGGATGTATGTCAGGAAATGAAACAGGCCGAAGTTGGTCATCGGTAGAAAGACTGTTGCAATTGGAATGTATCCATGGATATATTGTCCATTCATTGGCCTCTCTAGTACTGATTTGCAAATTGAAATTTAGTTAGTAACAGCTTTAGCAAATTGAAATTTCATATACTACAGGAAAGAGAAATTTTCATGATTAGTTCTTTGCTATTTCTCAATTCATAAATTTAGTTAGTAACAGCTTTAGCAAATTGAAATTTCATATACTACAGGAAAGAGAAATTTTCATGATTAGTTCTTTGCAATTTCTCAATTCATAAACTGGGAAAAAGTAGGGATTTGCTATATTTGTTGTTTATAGAATCTAGGTGAGTAGGGCACAGGTTAAATTTCTCATCTTGGAAGAAAATTCAAGCCACCTATAATTTTACAGGAGTGTAAATCTTTTTGAAATATTGCATCAAGAACAAATGCTTCAAAAAAGAAAAACTAATAAAAAAATTTCATGTGATGACTTACTTGTTCAGGATAAAACTCGAGCAAATCATCATGTAATAGGAGAACTCATTCCCTTGGCTCACAAACCCTATTGGCAAAGGAAGAAACAGACAATATAAGTAAGCATCACATATGCCCATGAAAGGCTGAAGAATATCATATGGGAATTATTTTCAACTTTCCGGGGTTACATCAACACTTATGCTACAAATTTACCGATTATCATAGAACCGAAATTAAGATATGATCTTCTATTTTTTTTACCAAGGGAAGAAATGTCCAAAGCTAGCCTTCCCAATCCGGCACCAGGCACTAAACAAGAAGGGGGCCTGTAGAAATTTTTAATTAATTGCAAAAGGTATTGTGCTTCATTTGTGATTTACAAACCTCAAGGTAATCAACAGGAATTAAATCCTCTGAAAATAAAGGAAATGAATAGAGGATGAATATCATACCTTCCGCGAGTGCGATTTGGGAAAAGACGGTTTAGTTCCTCCAAAATAGGTTTATAACACTCATCGCGTTCCCTCTGGCCCTAGCAATCATAATTTTATAAAAAAGTGTCAATTTAAAAGAAAACATCACAACAAGGACTTAAGTAGATAAACTTGGTGCGTTTGAACTTCTATAGCACCTCTTGTGCCCAGTCCCTCACAATGTTCCTTATGATACATCTAACCTGAAAATAAATAAAAAAAATTCTCAATACCAGGAAAGATGCAGTCGGCAGAAACCTTCCTATTTTTAGGTCTCCAGAGTCTAAGGATACCTCAGTGAAAGGGAACATCTAAAGCATAAATTTTGTTTCTCTCTAGTGATCCACTATCTTGAAAACCGAGACATTTTTTAATGAACTGTAGATAAATAAGATTTGGAGTTTTGCAAGCTTAGCATCAAAAGAATAGAGTGAAATTAGGAATTTCGTGTCTTTCCTCCTTCCCACTGATGTAGCCAAATATTGTGCAAAAGCTAGTACTCAAGGAATGGTAGCAGTTGGAAAGGCAGGTAACTATTATTTGTAGATAGACCAGAGAAGGTTTAGTTCCAGGTAATGTACAGACTGTAACAAGTTTAGTAGAGGCAGAAACTGATAAATAACATTGCAGAAGAAAGCAAGAGGCACATATATGTATTTACCGGTTACTAGTAAGCTAACATGTGGCACATTTTTCGTACTGGTGTTTCTTGTATTAATTAATACTTCCTTGCTACTGTTACATTATCATCATTGTAACTATTTCTAACTATTTTTGCCCCTGATATTATCAGAGCTTATAAATACCTTGTCAACATCGACAAGAGGGACACTGAACATTGAAGCGTGACTCTTCCAATCACACGAAGCCTGATTAGATATATCAGAAAACTAATTAAGATACAAAAAGCCGAGAAACTCTCAAACATAGTATATTCACCTGCAGGAGTAACAAATTTCGTATCTGCTGATAAAGCATTCGAGATGTTCTTCATAACTTTTCCCGCATTTAAAGAAAAAGCCTCAAGCTTCTTTATTATTCTCTCTAAATGGAGATCAGCTTATAATATATTTCTCATTATATAATGTTTTTGAGGTTTCACATAGGAACAAATGAAAATTATCCTAAAGAAGATGTCAGGGCGGATGTAGTAAAACTGTAAATGTTTGATCACAGCATACTCTCCATGAATTACAGAAATTAAAAGAAAAAAAAGAACATCAAAAAATTAAATAAATAAACCGACTTACTTTTTCACCCGCATTACATAAATTATCATCACAGTTTTGACCTGTGCATCTATGCATCATAGATTTCAACGAACAGTCCGCATGTGTTTCCTGTTACTTTACCAAAGGTAGATAGGTTAATTCTAATACCTTCATGTGTTTTCTTTGCAATTGACTTCAAATTATCCTAACTAAGCCTCATTGGAACCTCAATTAATATACTAATTCTTGGAGGACAGTGCACAACTGTAACTCAGTTTAGTCTCCCTCATCCCTATACCTCAACTCACTATCAACTAACCCTAATGCAGTGTCACAACATGTATTAGTTATAAATGACCTCGACAGGTTATGCATTTGTGCTTTAGCAATATCTGATTAGGGCATCAATAAAGCCAAATTTCAGAACAAATTCACGATAATAAGTTCAATAATGAGAAAAGAAAATATCTTCAAACATAACTAAATATCTGATTAGTTCTGTTTGAGGACAGTCCTCAAACAGAACTAAATAATGCCAAAAGAATTTTCACGATAATAAGTTCAATAATGAGAAAAGAAGAAGAAGAACCTCTTTATCAAGACTTGGAGCTTCCAATTTGTGAGATTTATTAGGAAAATCAGAAGAATCGCCTAAACTAATAGAGATGTTTCTCCTCTCACCAATAGGAGAAATATCAGAGTGAGAATGTTCATGTGTATTCTCTGTGTTGTGGACATGATCTGGTTCAATATCTTCACTCATGTCAAATGGAGGCTCAAATGCCTGCATAGTCATTTTTCAAAATCAGCAAAAGTGATAAAAAAAAAAACAAAATTTGCAAGTATTATGTACTACATACCTGGATCATGTTCATGATGAAAGATGTATTCATGGATATACACCTGGAAAGTACAAAGCTACTTAGAAAATACTAATACACCACAACAGTGCTCTTTGTATTGTTACTACCAATAGTGCAACGATAACAGTGCTAACAACTTGTACCAATGTTTACATCAATTTGGTACTAAAGTGTATTTTTCTTTTTTATAGTAGGAAAAAAAAAAAAAGCTATGCATACCATCTAATTCTCTGAAACTTTAAGGGAAGATGAGAGAGGAGAGACTGTACAGCAACAGGAATTAAATGTATCAGTTAAATCCCAAATAAACGAAGGTAAGAATTCAGAAAAAAAAACTACCGAGAAAACCCCAACGTTACTATATATTACCTTATGAGCTGGAGGGAGCTTCTTAAATGATCTCTCATACCTCCTGACATCCTTCTCAGCAGCATTCGGGTAGCTGAAAACATTACAAAGTATAGAGTAAAACTGTCAAAAAAAGGCGTTGCGACAAAATAGTTTGCTGAACAGTCAGAGTGAGATAGTAAAATAAAATTGAGAGACAGAAGAAGAGTCAGAGACTATACTTCAGATAGGCGCTGATGATGCGGCGAAGGGATTGGATTTCAAGGTCTTCTTCCTCCTTAGTGTATACTCTGTCCCCCATTCTCTCTCTCTCTCTCTCTCTCTCTCTCTGTTGCTCCCTCTCTGTGTGTCTGTCCCTGTTCCTTTTCGCTCCGTTGTGTTGTTCAATTTGGGGAAGAGGAGAAGCAGACACTAGACCGAGAGGCGAGAGGGGTTCCGGGACTGGGGGAAAGGAGAGACCGATCTTCGGACGAAAAGTAATTAACTGATAATCGTGGGATTTAGGTGAACTCCTGATTGTCTTTGGACTTTTTGGCGTTTCAATTTGTCTAACGGGTTTCTGTTCTGCGTGTTTCACTCGCCCTCTCATCGGTACCAAATTCCAATGGAGAAAATGTAATTCAGAGTTATTTTTTCTTTGATTAAATTTTATGGTCCAAAGAAAAGTCAAAAAAAAAAGAAGTTGACAAGAAATATATATGGTGCTGGAGCCGAAATCTTGTAATCAATTCTCAACCAAAGTGATCAAATTTGACGAGAATTGTTTTAAAATCAACCACCTCTCTCCCAAAACTGGTTAAGGATGAAATCGCACTAACTTTTCTCGTCCTTGGCGATCGTTAAATTTCAACCTATGTTACCCCGGTACTTCGAAACATCAGCCGTACCCGTACCGGATACGAACCGGATACTGGTACCGTACCCAGTACGTACCGTACAAGTCAACGGTCAACGTGTTGATATTAGTGTTTATGTCATTTATTTATGTAAATTCTAAGTTTATGTCATTTATTTGTACAAATTCTAAGTCGTAGCTAAACAAAATTATGTTATACATATTATATTTTGTAATATAATATAATTATAGATCAATAACATATTCAAATAATATATATATATCGTCGTACCCGTACCAGAGATTTTTGAAAATTTTCGTACCACCGTACCCGAATCGTACCGGGTACGGTACTCGTACCCGTACCAATGCAACATAGATTTCAACCCACTATTTTACTAAATTATTTTTTTTCTCTCCTACGTTTTCGATGTGCGTGTAAACTGTAAATAATGTCCAAATCAGTTTGTTTAAAATAAATTGCTTGCTTGTTATTATTATTAAGTTATTAATAAATAATGTTGTTTTAATTAGTTAGAAACTTAGAATGTGTTGTGTTGGATTATATAATGTTATTCTACGAAAAAACCATTGATTATCTTTTAGCTCTTCAGTCTTCACTTATGTTAAGATAAACTCTTCGCATATGTTATCTTCGTTGAATTTTAGTTTATTTCTAATTTATGAACGATAATTACTTTATATCTTTGTACTTGATATTTCAGAATAGTAAAATTCGCAAAATTTGGATTTAATAGATTTAAATTGCGAAGGTTAATCATAATTGAAAGTGTTGTAACATAATAAGTTAATAACTATATAAATCAAATTAAAATTATTAATGAAATCCGGCCAATCCAGTACGTGTACATGATTAGACCGCAATATGGACTTCTCCATGTTTTACTTTGTAAAAATCAATGTTCATCCACACTTTCAATTTGAGGTAATAATCCATGTTTTACTTTGTAAAAATCAATGTTCATCCAACACTGTTAATGTGAGGTAATCATCCATGTTTTACTTTGTAAAAATCTATGTTCATCCAGACTTCCAATTTGAGGTAATCATCCGCTCTCTCCTCAACCATCTGGTTTCCTTTTAATTTGTATAAAGATAAATGACTAAATTAATTTTTTAGCATACCCAATTGTAATAATTATCATATTTGTCTGTTTCTTTTTATTTGGAGGCATAATAGACACTTTTACTTTACAAAAAATAAGGGGTAAAAATATGCGTGATATATGTATAAAATATTTTTCTGTTGCATTTTATACTCTTTTAAAAAAATATTATTTCCGAAATAATAAATTTTTATTTAATACGTTAATTTGATTTTTCTGTGACGCGCAATTTTTCTTGAAGTGTAGCTGTTATATATGAACCATGCCTAGGTAGAACTGATGCGCCGTGCCTACGGGCCCTTTCTTTTATTTAAAAAAAAAAAAATCAGATGCGCAGTGCGTCTGACAGTGGGACCACATGTCAGTATATAAGGTGGGAATAAATCAGGTCCATGGCGAGGCTTGCCGCCAATGAAACCCTTTCTGTTCTGACCTCCACCGCAGCGGCTTTCCTAAACCCTAGCTTTCCGACCTCCTCTCCAGTCTCGACTGATGAGAGATTGTAAAAACCTCTTCTAAACCCTAATTCGAACCAGTGCTCCCCATTATCCGAATCTCGACTGCTCATTATGGCTGCTGACTTGCCAGTCCCCTCTGGTTCCTCTAACCCTTGCTGCGCGGAGGTAAGATGCGATTCTTGTACTCTTTTTTCGATTCAGGTCTTTTAATTTCGGAGGTTTTAATTGGATTTGGCACGAATTGAACTTGTTTTTTAATTTTTTTTTTCATTTTTAGCTGAAAAAGAAGTTTGAAGAGGTGAAGACATCATTGAAGGAAGCTATCAGCATTATTGAGCGTAAGAGCAATGGTATGCACATTTTTTTTAAGTTCTTTTGCTCTCTATGGTGTTCAATTAGATTAGAGTTGCAATGCTAGTTCTGTTATGCTATTATTGTCTAAATATAGCACAGCTTCTTTGGTACTGTACATGTTAGGATTGTTCCAGGAAGGATAGATTTGCCAATTCCAATGAGTCATGACAAGATCTTGCATTTTGAGATGGTGTTAGTCAGGATGGTTCATTATGTTCCATGGATACTGATACTGGTATTGTATCTGGTATATGATATGGCATTTCCAAAATCATTTTACAAGATCTGTTTTACATATTAGAAATTCCATTTTAATATTTTCGGCACTTAAAATGAATAATAATCATCATTACAAATGTATAACATATGTATGGTACGGGGAGATGGAATTTTGGTGCTTGCTCTCTAAAAAAGGGACCATATGTAGGGTATGGGAGATCTTAAGTTGGGGTACGGGCCAGGGTCAAGCTCTCTAAAAAAGAATCAGAATTGAGGCCTCAAGTGAGTACTTTAGATTGGGTTGGATTAAGATGTATCCGTGTACATTAGTTTAAATGAATTATCTGAGAACTCAAATGGTATATGGTATTTATTAGTTGGGACTTGGGAGCTAGAAAATTATTTTTTCCCTTACTTTCCAACTGTCCCATGTCTGATAGCTCTTATTTTTTTCCCAAAGCACTTCAGGAAGAGAAACTGAAAACTAAGTTAGAGAAAGAAGCTAAGAAAAAGGAGATAGTTGTCAGGAAAATTCTGGAAAGTGATATCAAGGAATTGAAGGCTCAGATAGCCTCTCTTTCTCAAGAAACCAAAAATCCATTAACTGCTGATAAATCTGGAGATGAACTTGAGAGAGTTAAACAGCTGTTAGAGGAAGAGAAAAAGAGGGCTCTTTCAGAGAAGATGAATGCAACAAATAATCAGAACTTGCTACTGATAGAAAAAAGCAAGGTTGAAGAACAAAGACGGCTTGTACAGATAGAGAGAACAAGGGCAAATGAGTTGAATGCTTCAATTGAAAAGGTAAAACGTGAATTTGAAGAATCAAGGAACCAATTAGCAAAAAGGGTTGAAGAAGAAAAACAGAAGGCAAATAGAGAAAAGCGACGAGCTGATACTGAAAAGGGTAAACTAGGAGAACTGAAGAAATATGCCGAGATGGAAAAGAAGAGGGCATTTGAAGAAAAAAGCCATGCTGACAGTTTGTTGAAGAAGTTAGAAGAGGAAAGAGAAAAAACCAAAGATCTATTGAAGAGGTTAGAGGATGAGAGAAAAAGAAACAAAGGTTTCAGGGCCAAACTTGCAGTTGAAAGTTCTCAGAAAGGGAAAGGTGGTATTTCTGTGGAAAAGGAAGATCTTAATGTCAAGCTTGTAAAAGAGAAACTTAAGCTAAAAAAAGCACAATTAAAACATGTAAACAAGATATTGAAACTAGAGAAATCGAAGAATAATATAATTAAGCAAGAGTTGAGCCTCCTTAAGCAAGATTTTGTACAAATATCAGGCAGGTTTAAGGTGCTTGATTCACATCTCAACATTGGAGGTACCAGTGACTTGGCAAAGGTTTGTATTTTTGCCATCTTTTTTTTCCCAATTTTATTGCAGAATTTCAGGTTAGAAAATATTTTCACTGGATTGATTGTTCCTGGTCTACACTGTAAATAGTATATTCAGTGGAGTGCGACAACTTTTGTTGATGATACAGATTTATTCGTCAGAACTATTGAACTAGACTTGAATTGTGGTTTGCTTTGGTATATATTTGTCAATTAAGCTTTAGAGGATTTTGTGGGTCATCTAATATGGTCACCACCTATCACACTTTATATCCAGTATTACGTGTTGATAAAGCTGAGGGGGAATTTAAGATGAAAAGGCCTTAGTTGATTTTCTAAAGGTTTAAAGGAAGGATCTGTTCTTCTGTTTCTGTCTGTGTGCATGTGTTTCCTTTTTATTTTTTATTTTTTTATTTTTTTTGTTTTTCAATTTACAATTGTTAATCCTTTTTTTTTTAAAACCTTACTCAGGTTATCCTTTCACTTCCTGAGACAGCAGCTCCTCTTACAGCCACAACTGAGCGTGATGTTTTTCTGAGAGAAGGTGGGGTTCCACATATGTCGAGACAGAGCCAGTCTAGGCCAGTCTCAGGTACTAGCTCTGAGTCATTGCCACCAAATCGACAAACTTTTGCATTCTTTTCTGACAAAAAGCTCCTCATGGGCCCACAGGACAGGGAAAGAGATGCTTCAGTATCGTCCCCCTCTCTGTTGCAAAATCAGAAGAACACAGAGGCATGCAAAAAATATTCACTCAAAGCCTCGAATGTCAGCCATAAAAGAAAGAGGAAGGAGAGCCTGGATCCAAAGAAAAAAGTGAAAAATAAAATTGTAAAGAATCATCTGAATTCTGAAGTTGTTGAATTTGAGAAGATGGTTCGTGAAGGTGGTGTTTTAAAATTGCTTGAATTTGAAAATGAAGACCTGGAGAAAAAATTTAAGTCTGCCATGGACGGGTTTCTGTCACCAAATTTGCCTCAAATTGCCCCTCACGAAAATGCCATAGCATCATGTAAAAGTTGTACAGCTCATTTGGTGGGTAAGGATGAAGATGAGCATTCAATACCAGAATTTGATCTGAAGAGCAGTTCAGATATGACGGAGATGGTGGGAGCAGACGTAGAAAGGCATGAAAGATCTGAGTGTAAAAATGCAAATGGAGAAAGTTTGGAGGGTGGAAATGAGAAGCATTCTCATTACTTCTTGCTTGTGTTCTCAAACTTGAATGAAAATAGCATAGCAAGAATTGGAAGAATATGGAAAGAGATAACTATTGAAGAATCAAGTATTTTGCAGACAATTGATCTTTCTGCTAGGGTGTTACAACTTGCATCAAAATCTGAACTTACACCAGAGTATGTTTCTTTTACTTTTTCTACTTTTTTTTATTATTTTAGGAAGCATTTGTTTGGAATTTGGTAGGAATAAGATCTCTGCTCTTTGTCGCTCCAAATTGAATTTCATTAAGAATATATGTAGTTTGTTTGTCAGCCAAATCTTGAGTGACCTTTTATAGAACTATTTTGTAACTTGTAGAAAAATTTTCCGTCTCCCTTTAAACTCAAACCAACTAAATAGTTGGAGCCTATTTGCATGCATTCTTGTAAAACTAATTCTATATTTTCATTGTTAGTCTGCCAATCTTCTTTTATATGGTTTGCTATAAGATTATTTTTAAATAATATGTTATATTTTATTTGGATATTTTTTTGTAGGGACAAATTTTCTGTCATCAGCTCATTGTTTGCATCTGAAATATGCTGTTTATTGAAACCACATTCAACGGGTGTCGCATATTTCTATTTTGATAAGTATATCAGATCTTGTACAGAAAAAATATGCTCAGGTATACTAACTTTCTGTTTTTTATTATTTTCATAGCTCTATTTCTAGTTATTAACTGCTTAAACCTTCTTTAATTATCATTCAATCCCTAGTATAGAACCAGGCTTCTTGTACTGAGACAGCACATGATTGTTCCTTTTTGTACATGTCATGTTTTGGAGCATGAGGCATTTTTTTAACTAGTGGTTATTTTGGGTTTATCATTTTTCTTTCCTTGTCTAGACAACTTTTGCTAACTTAACCGTTTCCTTCATGCAGTTCTACTTCTATCAGAAGAAATGCTACAACTTTTCATAGAAGATCGTCACTTAGAAATTGTCACTTCCCTACTCCAGGATTTTCTTATTTACAAGCAAGTTCTTGTCTACAAAAATGGAGATTTGTGCTCTACTGTCTCTTCTAGATTTCAGTACATTTCAGGTTGCATCATATTCGCCTTGATTTGTGCCAAAACAAATCAATTAGATCTTATACGTGGTACAGCTTACAGAGTTCTTCTCGACTGTAAAAGTGACATTTCCCATGCTTTAATATCTACCCACGTTTTTGCAAATATTTGCGGAGAGAGATTGTTTGGCACTAACAAAGAGAGACTTCTTCAGAATGCATTATGCTGGGTTGTGCACTGCATTGAGAAGGGCGGTGCCAAGGATTTAGGTTTTGCACCATGCCAGCAGTGTCCCTTTAAAATGGAGGCAGCTGGTACTGAGGAGTTTGTGGATTCGCTGCTGGACGAATTAGAAGCTTGTTCTTTATTGAAACATCAGGAACCACATTTTGGGTGTGGTGAGCATTGTAGTACTTGTATGACTGAGAGAAATGGTCTGTGTTATTTCACAGAGATAGTATCCTTGCTTGAGCTGGTTGGGAGTTATATGGTAAGTACTTCTTTTCCACGTATTTTTATGAAACATGCAAATATACCATCTTTATGCGCACTTCTTTTGACCACCTTTTATTTAAGGACTTTGTAGTTCCAGTTACACTCCTGCCAAATTTATTGCACCAAAAGATTTAAAATATTTTAGAAATTCCACCTCCAATACTTACATGACCCAAGTGTCTACTGTGAAATTGGTAATGCTCCTGCTGCTATTTTAGAAGGTGGGAATTTATGTATTTTTAATATTTAGCTTATGTGTCATGCCCCTTACAGATGATCTCTTTTTTTTTTTTTTTTCTCTTTTGTACATTACTGTTAGGCATGGGAGTGTGCATACAACAAGCTTGTTTGTCGTCTTTTCAAGATACTAGAGTCGTGTGGACATGAAGAATTATCAACCTCAATTTTGGTATTAATTGGCCATTTGCCAAGGTAACCTTTTGTGACTCGTCAGTAACCATCTTTGCTTTTTTTTTTCCCAAAAGAAATAGATCATGAGAACACGTTGCTAAATTGAACATACTCATATTGATAACATGGTATATTGGTCTGAACATACTCATACCCCTAAGATTAATAGACCTCTCGCTGACTAAAATTTTCTATAAATCAGGTGTGTTGTGGATGAAGGAAGGTGCGATCAGATCCAAGTGTTGGAACTGAGAGATAAACTCTTAAATTTTATGGGAACTAGAAACAAAAGTGGACTTGCTCTCCAATTTGCATGCATTGGCGCATTGCTTAATCTCCTACCAATTAAATTCAAACAGATAGTGCTGGGCAAGGACAATCTTTCATCTCATAAAGGTCGACTCGGCCGTGAGATTTGTCAAATAAGAAGCTGGTTTTCTGGGTTGAGTGTAGAGCAGAAGGGTGCATTTCAAAGCCTTTTGATGACTTAATTTTGTATAAAGTAATTTAGAAGTTGGTAGAAAATGTCGATTTTGTAGCCTGTATCTGTTGATTCTTTCTTCCTTGCCCATTTTTTCTGTTAGAAATTTTACTTTTTTGTATAAAATATGCCCTTTTGATTCTCATTGGCCCCAAATATGTTGCTTCTCGAGAGAGATGACAACTCCCACCCCAATCATTTAATCGGAATGTACATTATTATATATATATATAATGTTGAGTTTACGGTGACGTCAAGTGACGAAAGCGAAATTCCTCCGATCTTCATCTAAGGATAAAAATTTGCCACAATTTTAATTGAATTTTCTGTGTGTACTTTCATGTAGCGGGTCAATTTGAAGACGGGATGAAACCCGCTGGAAAAGATTGCATGGATTGCTACTCGAGGATAGTCATTATGTATGGATTGAACTGATTGGGGTGGGAACCACGCGTTTTGTATTTTTTCTGGATAGGGTGTGCTGCTGCTATTCTTTTCTGCTATCTTTTGCTTCTTTTTTATCTCTTTGTTTATAGGATAGAACAGACAACGGAAAAGGAGAGGAGAGCAATCCTGTGTATTTTCTCTCTCCGGTCTATCTTTCCAACTATTGAACACATAAAAATAATCATTTCTCTATCCCAAAAAAAATTCACCTGCTCTCAAAGAAAAAAAGATTGCGCCGGAGGCGCAACTAGAGAACTAGTGGTATAAAATTTTTAACTGCAGGTTACTTTTTCAAGTGCCAATATCAGGTAATACACAGGAAATAGTTGACAGAGAGGCATAGGCTAATTTCCAATAGAATGCATTAAAAAAAAAGTTCTCTCTCGTGCACTTAGATGCTTGTCAGGATGCACAGATTTGCATCCCTCCATGTCAGAGGTTGTCAGAGAGGTACAAGTCATCTGGCTGAATCCAAAGATTCCAATTATTTTCTCTTGGTTTTGTTTTCATAGGAGGGTAGTTTACTTGTGTGTTTGATGACAGCGCTTGTAACGATTGTACATTGCTTTCAGTTAGGTCCCTTTTACTGACAGATAGTTGTCTACTGATCCTGAAACAGAAGTTTATACAGTAGTTAGAATAAAAAATGTATCATTAAAGAAATTGCGTTGTGAATTTATAGGCTAAAGTGTAATGAACATAGATCCTAGAGCAGACAGCTTGGTTTAAATAATTGTCACAAAAATTTAGAATTCTAATTGGAATTCTGCCAACAATTTTATTTGATTCTGTCTCGAAAGCAATGACATTGTTTCAGACTGCAAAATTAGATAATTTAAATATTTCTAATAACTTGTACCTAACTCATCAGTAGTTGTTGCAGTTAATATCTCTCATCTAATTATCTAAATGAATTGAGCAGTGAAAACACACAGAGTGGATTGTATAATGTCACTATCCTCTAAATCCATAGATTTCCATTATTTTTTTCTCTTTTCTTGGTTTTGTTTTCATAGGAGGATAGTTTACTTGTGTGTTTTATGACAGTGCTTGTAAAATGAATGTACATTGCTTTCAGTTTTTCTCTGACAGATACTAGATGTCTACTGATCCTGAGAAGTTTGTACAATAGATAGAAAAAAACGTATCATCAATTTCACTTAGATCCCAGAGCAGACAGCTTAGTGCAGATAATTGTCATAAAATTCAGAATTCTCATTGGAATTCTGTCGTGAAAGCAAGGACACTCGTGTGGTGTCCCGGTCCCCCCGACACCCCCACCCCCCGAGGCCGGGCCCTTAGGCCCCGACCCCCCCCGCCCCACGAGGCCGAGCCGGCTTAGGCCCCGACCCCACCCCCAGAGGCCTGGCCGCCTTAGGCCACAACCCCCCGCCCCACGAGGCCGGGCTGCCATAGGCCCCGACCCCCCACCCCCCGAGGCCGGGCCGCCTTAGGCCCCGACCCCCCCCCCCCCCAACCCCCCGAGGTCGGGCCGCCTTAGGCCCCGACCCTTTCCCACCCTCCGAGGTCGGGCTGCCTTAGGCCCCGACCCCCCCCCCACCCCCTGAGGCCGGGCCGCCTTAGGCCCCGACCCCCCCCCCACCCCCGAGGTCGGGCCGCCTTAGGCCCCAACCCTTTCCCACCCCCCGAGGTCGGGCTGCCTTAGGCCCCGACCCCCCCCCCCCCCACCCCCCGAGGCCGGGCCGCCTTAGGCCCCCAACCCCCCCCCCCCCCCCCCCCCAGGCCGACCCCCGACCCCCGGGGCCAGGCCACATTAGGCCATGACACCCAGCCCCCCAAAGGCCAGGGCACCTTATGCCCCGAACCACACCCGACCCCATTGGCCATTGCTGCCTCTCAGCTCCAGCCTTGAAGGCCGGTGCCATGGACAGCTAATGCACAGCGTTTACAGTAGAGGCACACCCCTATTTATAGTAAAAGTAAGAAGGCAATGAGGCATTGCCTACCTTGAGGGACTAACGGCTATTTTCGAATATTCCGGTCTGGATGGAGAGCATCTCTCGCATTCACACTGCATTTGAATTTGCAGAACAGCGACGTTGGAGAGGAGCATCTTTCGTGTTCACACTGTTTCGAGATAGAATCATAGAGAGCTCCAGCGAAGGAGAGGAGAAGTCAGAGCAGCATATTTTCATTCTTTTGCGTTCTAACTTGTTCTGAATAATAAATCTGTATTTACACGGCCCAGTTAGGCCCAAATAGTGGTGCTTAGCTTCTAAGAAAAAGATTCAAACCCTCCAGGCAAAAGATTTACTTTCTCTAGTTTTATTAAGTAATTAAAGTTATGCTGAAGTGCATTCGGGTATCATGAAATGCATTTCTGTTTATTTCAGTTCGATACAATCCTTGACAGCTGTGATTGGTTTCCGACTTTGTTAACATGTAATTTGATAGCTGTCAATACAGCAGCTCCGAATTCATCTTCTAAACTTTTTAAAGTGTACATTTAATGGACATTTAATTATTGTAAAATATGCATTTATTCATTTTTTATGGTTTGTATATATTGTTTAATATGTGGAAAAGTAAAATCTTATATTAGATGTATCAAAAAAGAGAAAGGGTGTATTATATTCACAAATTGTGACCGGAGGGAAGGTAATGCTTATCTTGGTATGGTAGAAATTTCACTTCAAGTACTTGTTTGAAATAATTGTTAGGATACATTATACAAGTAGCTATGGCATGTGGGGATGGGGAGGTTGAGTGGGTAGTCTGGTAGAGTTCTACTTATGGCATAAAAGAAAACATCCACATAAAAAGGACACGTATTCACTTCAACGAGAAGCTGAGTACACTGTACACCCACTTCTGAACGCCAAAAGAACTAAAAATAACAAAATAAAAACGATCGCGATGGGACTCGAACCCACAATCTCCCGCTCCGGAGGCGAGCGCCTTATCCATTAGGCCACGCGATCTTGACGCAAATTGTCATCCTGTTAAATATATATTACAAGGTATAATTGCATTTTTGGGCCTTCGTAAATGCAGTCGTTGTGACCTCCATAGGTACCTTCTGCCTGAACTGGAGAGAATTTCGGCCATTCATTCACGCTCCTTTCATAAAAGTACTCGCCGAGTTCAGGAGAATCACTCTCACTTTTTCAAAAGAGGAATGCTAAAGTCAAACGTGATCGGAAATTTAACTATTGAAATTTTAAATGGCCGATGTGATATTTGTAACGAATTTTTTTATTGGAGACCAAATTCATTACTTTCAAAATTTATAACTACTAGTTCTAATCTCGCGCGTTGCGCGATTCATTTCTATCCGACTATATTATAAAACACTTTCCTAATGACTGTGAATATGTTATGGAATTTTTTGCAAATATGCAATATCTAGAATCATTATCGGAATAAAACAAAATGGACAACTCTATACCAATCGACTATTCGACTATTCTGACAAACGTTGAGCGTTGCGCGATTGCTCTTTACTTGTTCATTGCTAATAGCATGTTTTCATTATAATGACCATGTCTAACTAAGCATTAGTATTACTATAAATTTATACAAACTAATTATTATAATAGCAACATGCTATTATAACACCACCATAGTAATATTTATGTCAGTACTATGTTGTTATCATGATAAATCAAAGCAGCATTTAAAAAGAATAGTCGTTTTCTACACATACTGTCATTGACTTTCCTTAAAACTCAGGTACATATTCGAATTAAACTGCTCTCTAGTTTCCCACACAATCGATCATCAATCTAAGTTCCAATTCCTATTGAAATAAGAAGCATAAATAAAAAAGAGGAGATAAAAGAATAACGCTCATATGTCATGGGAATTTATTTGCATCATGTATACATATATTAATATGATCATTTTTTTTCAAAAACGCACCAAGTCAAAATGCCAAAGTTTCTCTCCCAAAATCCATCATAAACATATATTAATATTTGGAATGCTTTAATCTAACTTTAGGCTTTAATCTTAACCCAGAGATTCCAAAAATATTCAAATGCCAAGATATTCAGAAGTAATATTGAAAGCATAATGAAGGGTTAAAAGGTAATCATGAACCTGATCCATAAAATTAATTTTTCTGTAGCCTGAATATTAGACACAAATGCAAGTAAAATAAAGTCAAAAAATGAAGATAACATGTACCTGATCGATAACACCTAACAACACTATATACAGGATCCCATATTACCAGCATTAGATGATGTACTATTAGAACAAATTGCAATGACAATAGAAACAACAAAATATCAAATATATTTTTCAAGAGCAATGGCTATTAACCTTTAACTTACAGTATATCACCTTGATCTAAACTTTAATTATAGAACTTGGTTTAGAGAAAAAGCTGGAAATTGTAGTATACCTATACAATAGAACAAAGCAACAAAAAACGTAAAACTACTTGTATAAAATAGGAACCTCCTGAAGTTGTTGTCTTGTTGCATTCTCTTTTGCATTGACATGTAGCCTGGTTCTGACCTGGCAAGCACAGAGGAAACATGAATTGATTTTCATAAACAAAATCACTTAACCAAAATTTCAAATGGAAAAAGAAAAATAGATATGGTGCCTTATTAAGCTGATTGTGTCAGCTGCATGCTCAGAAAGGATATTCTTCTTGAAAATGCCCACCAATGAGAAGGCTACAAGTCTACAACACATTATCTAGTCCTTGGCGCCAAAGGCAAATGCTGCAAAAAAGAGGCTCTGTGTGAGCCTCAACAGCAAAAAGCAAATAGACCCAATAGTATTGAGTCAAGGAAATTTAAATCAAAAGGAAAATTGCAGTAAAATAGGGGCCAATAATGGGCTGTAAGAAGGGTAAAAGAGGGAATTATGCACTAAAAATATTACTTGGAGCTCTCTATACCCTTGTGTTGTCCCAAATGAGGTAGGCGGCTTAACCAAATTCAAGGTTTTACGGAAGCGATTAGTTGGTTTTAGACCGATTTTGGTATGAAATACCTAGCACAAGTCAATTGGTACCCAAAACAATCAATCATACACAAGCAATTCAAATATGCAAGAAAGTAAAAGGAGAAAGAGAGAGAGGAATTGAACACTAGATGTGATTACGGAGTTTCGACCCGCTAGAGGAAAGCTAGCCTTAGTCGTACGTCTCCGGGAGTTTAGCAACCACCAAACGGATGCCCTCCGTTCAATTCCAATAAGAACGGGACTACAACTTCAAACCGAATCGCCTCGTCACAAGGACCTCGAGGTGGATCGGCCTAACTCAATTGGCACAACGGCCTACAACAATGGCACAACGGCCTATACAAGGTGGTGGCACTACGACCTAGCTCAAGCGGCTCAACGGCCTCGCTATTCAAGGGAGAGGAGCACTCAAGTGGCTACAATATCTCTCAAAGTGATCTAGCTACGAAAAGTTCAAGTGGGAGAATGTCCATGTGCTCAAAGGCTCTATTATGGTCTAATTTTGCAAGGCAAAGCTCTCTAGAAAGAGAGAACAAGGGTTGGATATATATAGAGCTCGTGGAGAGCTGTTTACCAGTCTAAAATACTGGTGCATTATACAACGCATCAATATATCCGTTGATTAAAAGACAAAACGGATAAAATAGCCGTTGAACTTGTCAGAGCGTTGTACAACGCAATGGACCGTTATACAACGCATGTCCAGAGAAAGCGACAAACGGATAAAATGACCGTTACATGTGTCAGAACGTTGTATAACGCAAAGGCACGTTATACAACGCAAGGGGGAAAAAGTCAAACGGTAACTGACACATGTCAAAAGCATTACACGACACAGAGGAACGTTACACAACGCATGATTTAATTTGTCAAAAATCAAGAAGGTGTTCCAACGAGTCAGAGATTTTGAACTATAGCGTTGTACGACGCATGTAAGCGTTGTATGACGCAAAGGTAAGGAATCAAAGCGGAACTGCTATGCCAGCCGTTGTACAACGTAGTGAGGAGTTGTACAACGCTCTGGTCTTGCGTTACACAACGTTGCAGAGCGTTGTGTGACGCAAGAATCAGCTTTCAGAAAAAGATGGAACTACACTTGCGTTGTGTGACGCTATATTGCATTATATGACGCAAAGATCCTCAAAACTGATTTTTGCTGGTTTCTTGAGCTTTTATGCTATCTAGACCATTTCAAGGATAAAAGAGGACTAAAATATACCTTATATCCTAGTCTAAGCTAGCCTACAAGCTCCCTAAAGACTTGATCTTGATATTGCAATAATCTTTTATCCAAGTCTTCATATATTGCATCTTCTTCCTATAAATTCCTATAAAGCTCAAAGAAGATTGTTAAATGCCAAATGATATTGTTTTGTAATCGACAAACCGAGAGTAGTTGAGTACAACACCTTGAACTGGATTAAACAACATGAGAGATGGTACAAATGACTCAATTACCCCCCACAACAATCCAATTTCGTTTGATAAAGCATCGTCACTGACTAAGGGACCCTTTGTACATAGTCACGCACTTATCTGGTTGCACACAAAACCATACCAAATGCTGCCATTTGAGTTGAATAATAGAATACAACTGGAGAGGATTAAGGAAATTCTTGGATGGCTATTGAACCTGTATACTGAATAAGACCCAACCCACCCGAAGCACCTGTGATTAGGATGTTTACAGTCTTTCATGTTCCATCAAACTTAGTGATGATATATTTTAGTGATTGTAGTGCTGTCAGTCCTGCTATTAGCAGTCCAGCAGCATCAGCAGAAGACACTTCAACTGGCCTGAGGACGGTCTCCTTTTCAGAAACCACAGCGTATTCAGCAAGCCCTCCACCTTTTTATACAGAAAATAAAATATCATGATGTGTGTCTTATGGCTGAAGTAATGTACTCACTCCCTTCCTCTCCTTAAAGTAAAAAAAAATAATAATAATAATAAGGGAATGCATCTCTCATACATGTATTATGTTTATCTTTGGTCTGAAGAAATACAATGAGACTACTGGTCATGATTTTTGTCCTACAATAGGATGCTAATACAATTCTCAGGCTGATATCACCAATAAAATGCAAATGTGGTTGATAAGTCAGTCAAATATATAACCAGCTGGTCTAACCTTTTTTGTCCTATTAAATATTAAGTATTAACCAATGTTATTTGAAGGAGTAAAAAGGAGAATTAAACAGAGTGGCCTTACAAAAAAATTGAGCTTGCAGACAACCTTGTTGCCAACTTTAAAATGCAGTCAATTGTGGTCCTATTTCAATCACTTGTCCTGCAACGTCTGTAACTGTTCAAAAGGATTGAATTTTCTTTGTTCATTCCATAATTTCATGCATATAACAAAAACAAACGGAAAAAAGGGAAAAAAAAAAGGACAAAGAAGAGTACAATAAAATAAAACCTTTTTACAAATATGTATTAAGAATTGCTATGCAAGATCAATCTAAACTTTAAAATTTGCTTTAAGACATAATTGCAGTGGCTCCATAGTTAAGCAACACCTTGAGATTACCGAGCTTTAGGCTAGATTAACCGTGGTAATAGTGTCTAAAGCTTTAGGCACGATGGTCATACAAATATATAAATAAATAAATGAAAGGAAAAAGGAAAAAAAAAATAACCTTCAAAATCTAAGTAACGGCAACAGATTTACTGATAGCTTGTCCCATGGCCTTCAAAGCTATCTCCTTAATTCTTCAAAATATAAGTATTATTACTATTATTTTGCATTTATGATTGAGGGTTTAGTGTCTTGCTACGATTGGAATTGGAACCAAATATACTTAGCTAAAAGGGCAATTACAGTGGATACTCTAATAACTGTGGAATCGGCTCCTCCATGAAACAAATAAAAGTAAATAGAAAATTGAATAAACAATAATCAAAACTAACCTCATATAGGATCGCTAAATGCTGCATAATACCTGAAATATGCAAAAGAAATTTGGAATGAGCTGTACTGTTTGATTTCAAAATCCATAGATTTATTAGGTATTAAACTTAATAGCGGCACCAAGTTGAACAAAGATTAAAACCAATAAAGGGAAACACCAACGACAGACAAATCGAGCCACCAAGCACAAATAATTCAAGTGAGATGGGAGGAAAAAGAAATAGATATGCTCTAAACAAATCGGTACTCATCTGAAAGAAGAAGAGCCGATCTACTCGTTTGTCAATCCCATATCGCTGGATGACGTCGGAAGATGCGAAAAATTCGACGGTGAAAACCAGCACAAATGCACAATCCTTCTGCCTCGCCTTGCCTTGGGAGGCATGCATGCTAGCTAGCTTGGGCGAAATAAAGAGAAGGGGAAGAGGCTCTTCACGTGGAAATATCCAGAAGCAGCAAAAGTAGATCAGACGGACAGATGCACTGCAGATCTAACGGGCGAGATCAAACATAGCAGACAGACGGTCCAGATCAGTTACTGTGCTAACCACGGTAAAAGTGCTCTCTCACGTGAAAGTCACAACCTTCCAAATTTATATAGTTATAATTATAATTATTTTTGGATTTTTTTTTTAAATTGGTTGATCCAAAACTAATTAGATTGAGAATTTTGTAAAATAGTAAAAAAAATTTTAAAAAATGTAAAATTTGATCTCAAAGCCTCAAAAGAGAATTCATTGTGGAGAATAAATTGAACAATTTGAATTAGCCATTGTAATGTCAATAATTGAGATTTGATCGCATTTGATGGGCTCATTGTCAAAATGCGTTTGACTCTAGTATTGCTCTTGAAATTAGCAATATCAACATATTTATATAATGCAATTGTTTGAACTTAGGCACTTATTATCCGGCTCTACCTAGAATGCATATTAGTTGCAAGGATAATTAACCCAATTACTTCTGTTAGAAGCTGAATATGCACAATGCATAATAATTTAAATAGAAATGACCTATTTTTTTTAAAAAGAAAAAACTAAAATTAAAGGAGGAAAGAAAGCCAATACTCGATAAGTATAATTTTTTTTTTGATATCTTGATTGAGTATCAAATGAACTCTAAATTTTACGAAATTCATATGTAAATGTATCACTTGTTAAGTCGAATTAGATCAATAGTTTAAATTCATTGTTTGAAATTTACAATTTTAAAATATTATTAAAAAAGAGAGTTATGATAATTGGTGGCACCATATAAATAAGGAAAATCAGTAGAACCCTCCTCAATCCTCATTGACCGTATCTTTAAAAAAAAATCGTTTTCGAGAAATTGACGCTAGTAAGCTACACAAAGACAGTCTAACTGCCCATGCAGATCACATTTGAGCCCACACACTTCTTTTTTCGAATTTTGAATTTCAAATTTGAAAATTTCATATTTTTATTTTCAAACTTTTTGAAAATTTAAAATAAAAAAAAAACATAGACTAAAATTATGTTGTGAGATAATTTACTAACTTTAACCACTAATCTTAACCTATCACACAAAACAATATTTACTAACATCAAGTTAGATCTAACTTTTACTAACCAAAAGCATAATACTAATTTATGAATCTGCATACATAATAACAAATTAGAAAATTAAGTTGTAAAACATCATTTTAAGTACTATAAGCTACCACATTCCAATCAAAAGTAGTCCAAAAGGCATAGAAAACACATACTTCCAAAATGAAGTTAGTTATAAATCAGCATACAACACATACAATTCGAGCTAAATCTCGCCTGCAGGCTGCAAACCTATTTCGAGCAAGCTTGGATGAGTTTGAGTTTGGTACATTTTAATTTTGAGCTGGGTTAGATTGATTTCGTAAGAATTCAAACCTCTTTCGAATAGTTTTCGAATCAGATTCGAGCAAGACACGAGCCTTGCCTGCCCTATCAACACTACTTCACTTCAATCAATGGTACCTTTAGCATTGTTTAGTAGAAGGCCGATAGAGAAGCTAAGACGCAGAATCACCAAGTTAACGCAGCAGTGATCTATGGTTTGAAATTGAGCCTGGATGCAGGCGATACAGTGACAATGGATTTGAATTTTATGGTTGGGTCGGAACCGAAAATTGGGAAATATGTGGATTAGGGAAATGGAAGATGATGTCGGGGTTGATAGTCTTGTGACCATGACGTTCTTGTTAATGAAAACAAGGATCCTCGTGCGACAATTAAGAAATTTTGTGGGTCAAAAGTAAGAAAGAACAACCAAGACAATTGCGAGGTTTTTTGAGTGGACTTTGCAGCTATGCGAGGATCCACAGGAGATTCATCGTTGTTGCAGCGGCAGCACTATAGGACATGTTGGGAACTAGCCGAGTAGGCAACTTCAATCTTTTGCATTTTTCTAGTATTTTATTTTAATTGTTGTTTTATTTGTTATTTTTGCGTCCATCGAATTCAACTTGTTAATGATTGTGAGAGTACTATGTTGTTTGAGTGTGGTTTGTTCACTTGGTTCAGAGACTTTTTTTTTAGAGATACTAGATAGAGACTACCTAGTGTGGTTCAGGCTCTTGTTACCAGCCTTACTTCTTTGTAACCTTTAATTGCTTTATTAAAGTAATAAAGCAAGCCCCGCTTGTTCAAACAAAAATGCAGCAGTGGTCACTACAAATCATCATTCCTAGACAAAAAGTTTTGAGGAGATTCAATGCACTTCGACTGATCTCCAAAAAAAGCCATTATTGAACTAAACAAGTGAAAAAAAACAAATACAGATTATCATTTGGCAGTAGTTAGATTTCTTCGAGTGGCTATTAGTACCGTTCACTACTTATACAGCCAAAACTAAGATATAAATTATTTTTTAAAAAGATGCCATAAGCAACACTTTGGACCACACATGTAAACACAGTTTGATGAATACAATAAATTTCTCGCATTTTGAAGAACTCTACATGAATTTAAAATACAGATAATCAGTAAAAAAAAAAAAAAAAAAAAAAAAGAAAATACATACCACATGCACAGCCTGCGTATCAGCTACACGTATTGCCATCGAACAAACATCAGAATAAAATATACATGAAAAAAACCAACAAATCAACTCCAATACATGCAATAATTAGGTTATTATTTACAAAAACTTGGGGGTAAGGAGGAATTAACCATACCGACAGTCAAATTACACAGGCTAAAAATTCCCTTTTTTCTATTTTCTCAGTTTATTTTATCTTTTCTATGATGATAAAGTATTTTTCTTATAAAACCCTATCAATGGCTATTTATGCCTCATAAGGGATTGATCAGGAGAAGAAATACTTGAATGAGGTGATGGCTCGAGGCTTTCCGGTACCTCTCTGTGTGTAGGCAATAGGTTTAGAAAGCTTCCATGTGAAGGTGCCTCATCAGTATCTGCACTTTCTGCACCAATGTATAATATACAGTATGTCATATATCCAAGATTATAATATGGTGTCATACCACAACAGTATTAGCAAGTCCCATACTGTAACTAGAAGGCCAATTTATTAATACAAGCAAGTCCTTTATCATAATCTGGTTGCTACCACCAACAATTGAATTATATTTTCATGGACAACTTTTTTAAAAACATTAGTGGCATTTCCTTTTTTTGTGTGGTTGCACATGTATGTGCATTTACATGCGCTTCAGATGAAAAAATTTGCTCAACACAAGTATAAAGTCAGCCCATAGATTTAGGCGGAAGCACAAAAAAGGTAGGGTACTCTGCATGCAGTCATTATTTAAATATACTAAATAAACTCTGAAACAAATAGATACTACATAAAATGAATTACCAAACAATGACTTGATGGTTGGTCTCTTTGGTTTGTTGCTTTTTTTCTTCAACTCAGCTGTAAGACAATACAAATGAAACGCTATTAAATATCACGTGATCAATAATAAATCTTTTTTGAAGTGGATCTTCATAAGAGGAAAATTTCCATTAACGTTCAAATATCTAGTTAAATATTCCTTGATGAGCGGTTCAACAATTGTTTACATCAGAACTATGTATAACTAGAGAGAGGGAACATATAGAGATGAGGAGGGGCCAACCTATCCCAGGGACTTCATGATCAGTCACAATTTCGAAGTTCTTGTAGGTGTAACCAACAAAGTTGACGTCTTTGGAGGGAAGCATCTGTCACATGTCAAATATTTATAATCATCCAGAGCATTATGTGTGGCAGGTTAGGAGCAACAAGAGAATTTTGGTAAGTATTCAAAAGAGTCTTAGAAAAATGTTGTCCCGTGCTGATGCAAAAAAATAAATAAAAATAAAAATAATAAAAAATAAAAAATATCGTGCATTCTGAAGTACCTTTCTCCATGGACCAGATTTTGAAGAGGATTGTGCAGTTGCTCCCGTCTGTATTTAGAACAAAATGTTTCAGTATACTACCAGTACATAATCTGTATGTTTAAATAGGTCAAAAGTATAAGTCAAAATATAAAAAACTCACCTCCTCAAACTTCTCAAAATTTTGAGTATCCAATTCGCCATTAACCTCTGGTGTGAAGGCAGCTTCCATCTGGTATAGTTTCTCCCATTGTGTCCCTCGAAACCATGGATGCGCCTATTATTTTTGACATGTAAATATGAGAAAAGTATGACATAATACTGAAAACTCTAATATGCAGGTCAGCAGGTATAAAACCCTTCAAAGACCTTTAAAAGTCATTCTATAAACCTGTTAATTTTACTTCTTTCAGAAGTACCCCAATGACCTACCTTTACCAGCTCACTTTGAATCTTGAAATTTCACAAGGCATGTAATTCATGTCTACTGCTCATACATTACCTTAATTTCATGAGCACCTCTTGTACCAAGCCGTTGTTCCACATTACACAAAAGCTTGCAAATAAGGTCTTTGGCTTCTGGGGAAAGTTTTGCCTCTTCAGGGAACTTCAGGTGCATTCTCCAGTTCACAATCTGAAAAGGAGGTTGTTCTAGTGTCAAATGCTAAAAGATAGAATATAAGCTGCACCTCTCTATTCTGATTCATCTTATACCTTCTTTATTTTACAGACATATCTCATATTGACCCAAATTTATTTGACTAGCAACATCTGATCACACGGCTATCAAAATAAAAATAAAATTGCATTTCTTTATAATTTAGATAGATTGTGTAATTTGAGAATCGATTGATCATCCATCAAATGATAAAAAAAAAGCAAATGATTCAGTATTGGTGGCATTTATCTATGACCAAAAAGTATTCAAATTGTCACAAGATTTATACACATCCTATCTAAACTATAAAGAACACAACTACAGTTTAACATTTTTTTATTTTGATAACCGCTTTACAAGGTGTTGCATGTGTCATATAGTTTAAGTGTCAATATATCCCCACCCCCATTTTAAATTGAACAATCGTTCCAGGTGTAAGGTTGGTGTAAATTACACCATTTTTTTTTTCCAATCAGTTAAGTCAGCTTACTACATAAAACAGAAAATGAACATTCCATAGCACAAACATACTGTAAAGAAGTCTTCAGTACAGTAGTCATCAGCTTTACTAATGGTATAAAGACATTTCATTAATGTAAATTCTTATATAGACCTGTAACAGTAGTTCTTTGATGATAGGAAAATGTGCTTTTTGCAATTTCTTAATAAAAGAAACGCTCATTCCATTTGTTTGGTATACAAGGAAACCTTCTAACTAGGAAACTTTTTAAGACAAAATACGATACAATTTGGCAAACTTCTGTAAATACTAAAAGTTCGAAAAATGCAAACCTTTCTGCAAGTCGACATAGGATCCTCCGAATAGAAAGGAGGATAACCCACTAGCATTTCATACATTATTGCTCCAAGTGACCACCTATCAAAATAGCAACAGAAAGAATATAAGGTTCTCACTCTTAAATGAACAATAAAGGGAGATAAGGGTGCAAATAAGTAACAAAGATTAGGAGTACACACCAATCACATTCCATCCCGTATCCTTTCTTTAGTAAAACTTCTGGAGCAATATAGTCAGGTGTGCCCACAGTAGAGTAAGCCTGTGATAAGCAAAATCACAAATAAAGAAAGAAAGAAAAGAGAATATTGAATAAATATCTCAAGTCCAAAAAAGTTACATTATAAACAACCCCAACTTGTTTGGGACAAAAGGCTTAGTTGTTGTTGTTGTTGTATAAACAACCCCAAAGCCTTTTAACGTCGTGATTCATTGACAATGTGACAAACTAGGCAATGGGCTTAAGTTGATTTTTAATTTAAAATTTAATTATTTTGGTGTCATCCAATTGTTACAAGTTTCATGATATAAAAATAACCATATATCAAGCATGTTTAAAGTTCATTCAATGAATCAAATTAGCAAAGTATGCATGTAACAACCTTTGATGATTCAAATTCGCAAAGTATGTATTTAGCAATCTTTGATGATCAAGGACAAAGGAAATCTATGCTATTTTCCACCAACGCCAACCCAAAAACACTATTAAGACACTAGAAGATTGCAGTAGAATTAGCAGGGGCAATTACAAATAAAAATCCTTATATCTTACCAACGTACGACGGTTCTTCTGCCAGTGCTGAAGCTGCTCCTGTTGTGTGCGCCTAGGTGTAGCAGAAGTGCTGACACGATTAGGGTTTCCATCCAGGGGTGGTCTTGTAACTTTGCCCGTTGAGTTTTCAGGCTCGTTCAAATTAGGGAAGTTGTTGCTATCAAGCGGTTTACACAGACCAAAATCTGACAATTTTAAGTGGCCCTGCTTGTCTAGTAACAGATTGTCTGGTTTTATATCCCTAGAAAGTTGTATCAAGAGAAAGATAACAAGAATAAGTATCAGTATCATTCCATTTGACAGAAGTCCTTGCAAATTTCACTACGTAATCTAACAAAACTAATAACCACCAGTTATTTGCAGGTAAAAGAAAGTAATTAGATTGCAACCAAAAGGAAAATAAAATTGTGCTCTGTTTGAGAAGTACCCCAAAAATAGCTGTTTGGTGCTCTGTACAAACATGATAAGACATCAATTTGTTGATTATTGCAATAACACAGAATCATTATGAATATGAGAAACATCCTTATATATAACTATTGCATTATAAGACAGCATTACCAAAAGACAAGCGAAAAAATGTTACTATTTACGAGTAATTACAAAATCTATTACCAGTACTATGCCAAAGGTAAAAACGGAATTCCTCGATTGAAACATTCCCAAAAGAAAATAAAAAATGAAACAAACATTAATATACCTATGGATATAATTATGTTTGTGTATGGACTCAATGGCTAGCACAGTCTCTGCTACATAAAACCTTGCTTCCTCCTCAGTCAACGTATCTTTACGCATAAGCAATGTCATCATGTCACCGCCTGGTAAATATTCCATTATTAAGTATAGGAATTCTTCGTCTTGAAAGGAGTAATAGAGCTTCACTATGTATTGACTATCCACCTCAGCTAGAAGGTTTCTCTCAGCTTTAACATGCTCCACCTGGAATTTAATTATTGCACATATGGTATCAAAGTAAGGTTTTTGGAATAAAATCCTATCACAACATTTTCAAAAAAAAGAAAAAACACTAGCCCACATTGAATTGACCCAATTCCCCAGTCAGCCAATAATATCCCTCAAACTATCCTTACTTCCACACAGTTTAGTCCATTTCTGAGGTAGAAGATACTTTGGGTATTATTAAGAGAAGGAATACATATGTTGTCCTCGATGAACAAAAGAAAATGAGAAATATTTAAAATTAGACATTCATACCAGATACTAACAATAAGTCGTTCTAATGGGATAAGTGCAAATTTAGTACGGCACACAGATGAAATATGAAGGCATATGGTCTGTGCTACCTACACTTAACAAAAGCTTCGAAGAATAGACAAGATATTACCTGTCCCCTACGAAGCATTTCTGACTTTTTGAGCTTTTTCATAGCATACACACTTCCTGAAGTTTTCTCTTTACAAATTCGCACCTACATTCATATAACCAAATTAATGGACAGAAAAGGATGCCCAATAGAATAAGGAAAATATATAAAAGTCAAGCTCCATACAGATAGTTTCAACTTGAAATTTGAACATTAGTAATAGCTAAAATCAATTTAAGGATCACAAGTGTACAGTGGAGTTCTACAATTAGTAGAAGTTTTTGAAGTTGCGCATTACTAAAAAAATTAAAATTTGTTTTCTTCAAAGATCAATATGTGAAAAATCAACCTTATTTTTTTTTCATTTGGACTGTTAATTTTTCCGTCCTTTGAGCTTGTACAAACCAAACTCAACTTTTCTTAGAATTTTTGACGTGAATGTTCCACTTCATAAAAAGGATCACACTCAACTTTCAGATCTGCTTGCACTGCCTTAAGCTAGTTGGGAGATGACAAAGAATGTTGTGGTCATTAGATCCTTCCTCTTGGTTTTATTTTTTTTATCGTTTAGTCTAACAAAATCAACCAATTTAATGTAGTTATATCAATCAAATGAAATACACCGAAGTTCAAAACCCTAAAACATTCATTCCCAACATTATGTTGTAATTGACAACATTTAACTTTGGACTTGTAACTTACATTGAACATTTATCATATTAACATCACTCAAAAATCAAAATTCAAATTGCTTCAGGAAAAAAAAAAAAACCTTGACCATACTTCAAACCAGCCAGCCTTTTTCTAAGTCCAATTTCCACCAAAACAAAACAAAGTGTTTAGCATTCTGTTTTAAGTTTATTGGAACTGACTAGTAACAACCTAGTTTGAGCTCAGACCCCAAACAGAATAAATCAGATACAATTAAGTCACCATTCTGAATCTGAACCTTGGTTTGCCAGCTGTTGTTTGTAATATGAGAAATGCTGAGTGTATGAACATGTACAGACAGAAAAATTAGGAATGTAATCTAGAACGTCCTTAGAATTACCTCACCAAAGGCACCTCTACCAATAATTGTTAGAAGGTCAAAATCATCAACTCCCATCTTGTGTCTTTGCAAACGCATGTATTCTGTCTCTTTTTTTTCTAAATTTTTCAGAATGTCATTTTTCTCTTCTTTTGATACCTCTGCATCTGCTAGTTTCCTTTCCAAAATCCATCGCCTATAAAACAAAATATAGTAATTATGTAAAGGCTGCCAATACTAAACCAGAATTAAATTTAGACAATTTTATGGAAATAATTTCATGCAATAGCCTCTAGATCTCCGTATGTTTTGCCTATTGCATCAGAAGTCACTATCAAATCTGTGAAAAATACTTACTGATCTACCCAATATATAGGCCTTAAGGAGTATGAAAATTTCGCTTTACCTAAGCTCCCCCCACCCACCCACGCCCAAAAATAAAGGGTAAAACATCAGCTGAATAAGAATGCTAACCTAAAAACTGAAATTCTGCCTAAAAACCTTATAAAGCATGAGGAGCATGACCAACGCAATTAGTAACGGTCACGTGCATTTTGAGTATCAGTAAACAAAAAGAAAAAGGGCAAATTCTTCTATCCTCACAACCATCATTGTAAAGTAGAAATTATTTACTGCTTTTAATATGAAACAAAAAATAGCAGCAGATTAAAGATACTTAACTCGCAAAATTCAGGCTGGCACACAATCTTTATTTAAAGGTAGTTGTATTTACCCAAGCACATCTCCTTTCTTCATCCCATATAATAGATTACTAATAAAACCATAATCTTTATTTAAAGGCTTGTATTTAGTGTACAAAGTAATACTTGTATAGTTTCATGTCAAGTAAAACCATAAAACCATAAACCTACCTTCTATCTACCAAGGGAATGACCACACAATCTGATAGTTATTCAACAAAATTACGTTGTTATACCTCTCTTTTCTATCTTGCAACGACTTCATCTGTGTCTTATAGTGATTCTCAATATATTGCTTTGCAGCCGCAACTTTTTGCTTCGTAACATTAGACGGTGCCTCATCAGGTAAAGGTGGCTTCCCCAACTCCTTCCCATTGCTATTTCCTGTTCCATTTCCTGCTTCATTTTTCTTTGTAGGTGATTTTGATTTGTCCCCTGCTGGAGCCTTATCTCTCGGTTGGAATTTGTGAAACCAGTTCCTTGCCGAAGCCATCCTTCTACGATGATAAATCCATTACAATTTTTTTAGGAAGAGAAATAGTGATTATAATTCGCTCGACCAAGCCTGCATTACTAAATTCCATCAGAGGCAGATTGATGGGAAATTTTTGCTGTGCAGGTAGCAATTCATGTGGCCAGTCAGTTCTCAAGATGGACTGACCAGCTGCAGAACAGCCACAGCATAATCATGTTAGTAGGAGCTCTAATTTAAGGATAACACAACTTTGGTATACCAACAGTACCAGTCCTCAAAGCTAAAATAAAAAAAAAAACAAACAAATTTGTAAAATCATTTATTGGTCCTTGTTTTCCGCAAAGTACATTAATCGTACTAATTCAGAAGGAAGTAAATTACTGGAGTAAAATTATTATAAATAAGAAAAAGAAAAAAAATAGAAATGCTCCGCGTCGCACTGAGATATAAAATTGAACTAGACTGAGAATCAAATGGCACACCCGTTTTGCCCCCATATATGCAAAATTTACACTCCCAACTAAAACAAAAGGTCAAATTTAGTAAAAAGCCATATAATCTGGACACCGAATTGGTACTTAAATCCAAATGTAGAGACCAAAAGATTTAACCTTTCACCTACAATTAGTACCATTTATCAACACATTCATCACCTGGACTGGATGACTGGATCTAGAGCTCAGAGCCAAATCTGGCCGAAAATAGCAAGGAAAAGAGAAAAAATCGACTGCAGAGAAGGAAGAAGGGCTACCTGGATCTCGCGTACTAACAGTAGAAAGATTTTCGATCTGATTTTTACTTGTTCCTTTTTTTCCCAATCGCTCAATTTCAGTTCGGATTGAGGTTTCAGCTAATTGAGACGTCGCTTTGACTCTTGCGAAGCTTCGCCTTTCGAGAGTTTCTCTTTCCTTTTCTCTCTCTCTCTTTCTCTCTTTCTTTCTTAGACTGGTTCAATGTAAATGCACTTGGTGCAGCTCTCTGTGAAGCGACTAAGCATGCTTGCGTGAAAATTATTCTCTCCTTTTTCTGGAAATTAACAAAAATAAATTTTCTAATTATATGATTATCGAAGAATTTGACATGGTCCTCGAATTTAATGATTTTTTATTTATTCATTCATATAATAATGACATTTTGTACGATACGTACAGTATATTAGTAGTCAAAATTCTAAAGTACATATTTCATAATATAGCCAAGTAAATAACTATATTATAATATGGGCAGTTTTTTTATGGGGTATGGTTGTAATAATTTTTTTCGTTTAAATGAAAAAAATGGTGGGTCTTCCCACTTGTTTCGAAAAAAAAATATATAGGCAGTTTTGTGTATTTGTAATGTAAATACTAAATAAGCATGTAGATTGACTTTACAAATACTGAATAGAAGAGACGCAGCGGAGCCGGAATGGCTTTGCCCACCATCCGCGCATAACGCGGATTAATAAAGCAACATTATTATGAGGCTCGCGATGCTGGTGGTACTTGTCGCGTACCATCAAATAAATGGCAAGAGCGTGTATTACCCTTTTCCTCCGCTTCCTTCAAAAAGAAAGTGGTCTGACCGAATACGGTTTGCGCAATCAGTGACTCTGGAGTCTGGACGAAGCGGCCCAATGTCAGTGCTAACGGCTAAGTTGTGCTGGAGCAGGTATGGAGAGACTGCGGCTAGAAGTATTTATTTGATCGTCGCGAATTTCTGCACGACAAAAAAATAAGAAAAATAGATATAATAACTCGGTTTCTTTTTGTTAAAATATGCATCTCATGTTTTTAATTACAGGAAAATGTACGTTTTCCCCACATAATTTTATGGAAATTTTTTTTTTTACCCCTCAAAACCGAGGAAATAGAGGATTCGCCTCCCGAAAGTAAAATCTTACCCTCCTAAATTTCAAATTCCTACATTTGCCCCATTGGTCTTTTTTATAATATAAATATCATTTTGTCACATCCCGAGCATGATATGACAGTTTTCCGCCACGAAAGTACCGATTCTAGTACTTCCATAAGGCTTAGGTCATAAATTAACCTATGAAAGACGCATATATTAATATTTTTTTTTTTTGATAATATAATCGAATATTATCAATACGACGATGGTAAAAGAATATAAAAGTAAATATAAGTAAAATAAAAACCACAGCACACCACATAAAAATATATACATAACAGTAACACGTCTAGTACAAACATCGTCTCATCAAAACATGACTATCCAACTCTTCGAACTAGAGTCTATAAACAACACTTAATATAGTCCATATATACAACAAGACTATATTAGTGTAAAACAAAAGCAACTCTTCGAACTAGAGTCTATAAACAACACTTAATATAGTCCATATATACAACAAGACTATATTAGTGTAAAACAAAAGCTGACTCTAGCCCGATCAACCCAACAAACAACTAACTACTCAGTCATCGAGCACGTCCACCTCCTCCTCCGGCTCCTCCACGGAGTCGGAACTAATAACTATAACCGGAGGCTCCTCAGGAGCAGGGGCTGGAGGTGGAGCTGGAGCTGGGACAGGTACACTATGCTCGATATAGAAATATACACCGGTGGGAGCAAAGGAAATATGATGGGTAACGTAGGCCTGGAGGTGCGGGACATATACACGCTGGTGGAAGAAGGTGCAAAAACCCAAAACTTTTTAAATTAAAGTTTAATAATTTTCAAGAAACCAATTAAATTTAATTAATTTAATTAACAAAAGTCTAATCGTAAATCCCAATTTGTAATGTAAGCACGATTTTATTTTGAATCCGTTACAATATTTAATTCCGGCCATTTGGAAAATTTTGTATGAAAATTATTTGCTTAACTAAGTGTCTTATGCCTTGATATGTTCAAAGATCTATTTTTATAAATTTTCCATAATATATTTATAGCTGAAAATCTAATCTTATTGATTTAAAAATGGTTTTTCCTAATTTTCCTTTGATCTGGATCGTTTGATCGAGTGTTTATTTCTGGAATTTTTGTCAGCCGTCCGATTCTTTTGATATGTCCCGATATTTCCTTCTCTCTCTCTCCCTCTTTCTTTTCTCCGCCGAAGATGGGACTTGTTGACTCGTCCCCTTTTCTCTCTCGGATCCTCTTCTCTCTCTCCCCTTTGGCAGAGGAATCGCGACTAACGCGACCCTCGCCAACCACTCGACCAACCCCTCTGACAGCCCCACTCCGCTCGTGCTCACTCTCTCGCCTTTGGCAGAGGAACGCGACTTTCGCGCGATCGAACCCCTGACACCTCGTGCACGCCTGCCACCTCAGCAGCTTGACTCCCTCCTCTCCCTCTATAAGTCATCCCTCTTCTCTCTCTCTCTGCCGAGACCCAAACAGACCCAGATAAGAACAGATAACAGAGAAAGGAAAAAGAAAGAGAGAAAAAGAGGTGGAGACTGTAGCCGGAGGACGAGGTGGTCGACGACGAGGTGGTGGCGCTGACATTGACGGAGTGGTGGTGTCGATTGACAGTAGCGGAGCTCAACCCCCTTTTTCCCTTCTTCTCTTTTGCTTCACTACCTCGGTTTGCTTTTCTCTCTCCTTCCTTATTCTGTGCTTGGTTGATTGTTGAGGCTTGCACAATACTTGAACTATGCTCTGTGTATTGCTTAGTGAATCGATTGTTTGAGTATTGGAGTTGTGCAATGTTTTTCCTTGAACTGTTCTGCTTTGAATGTTTGCTGTTGGCTCGATGAAATTGCTAAATGCTTTACTGAACAGCTAGGGTAGTTGTGCTTTGCCTCTGGTGGGTCATATCTGTGATGAGTGTACTTGCTCTTGGCTTTATTATGATCTGTTAGTTGCTTACTTTAGAAATTGTGCTATTGTTAGTTCAATTAGGTTTGCTAGTGTCTAATATCTCTTTCTGATGGTGTATGTGAACACTAAATTAGGGCTGTTAGTTTTTAAAAATCTAGTTACATGCTCGGTTGGGCATCTGTGTTGGGTCTGTGTTGCTTTTGGCTCAGTTTGTTAGTTTGGAATGCTTGATTGAGGTTATCCTTTAGTCTGTCAACTGATATGCATCGATGTATAGCTTGTATCGGTCTTTTGGGTTGGTTATGGATGATAGTTGGACTAGTTGTTACTGTTGTGGGCTGGATGCTTGAAAATTGTCAAACTGCCACCTGTGATCATTTTGTGATAGCTTAGTTTTCTTAGAGTTGCAGCCTTAAAGCTTGTAGATCTGTTATTAGGCTTAAATCTTGTCAAATTTAGTGTATCTCACCTGTGAAATGTCTTTCTGGTCTGTTACCAGGCTGGTTCAGGCCTGGTACCAGTTGTGGTACCTCTCCTTTACTTACTGGTACGTTATTTTTTGAGTGCCAGGGATCAAATGGTGAAGTCTTCCGATTTTTGGACTGTTTCATAAATATTTCCGAACTGTTTTTGGACTTCTCTGTAGTTATTTCTGTTATTAAGGGCTTAGGTGTAAAGGTTCTGTAAATATTATTGATCTGGGGTCCTTTCTGTTAATTTTCGTGTTAATGGGTTGGGTTGCCTCTCCTGTTTGGATCCGCCTGGATTTTTTCCTCCTCTGTGGGCTGCGTGGACTTTTCTCCTCTGGGCTTGTCCGACCCATTTTTATGTTGGGCTTTGTCATTTATTGTGCGTGGCCCATCCTTTTTGTTGGCTGGCTTGAGATTTTGATTAAGTTGGATTTTGGAGAAAGAAACTTAAAACTAGAACTTTAAGGCTTTTTGATGCATGTTTGTGTTGGCATTTATGTTGGTAAAATGATTAGTCGGATTTTGAACTAAAGCTTTTGGCCGAGATATAAATCGAGACGGATTCGAAAATAAAATTGTTGGCTTATAAAATGGGAAATGATTAGATTGTCCGTAAAATAATTTTTAATACAGATACTATGACTTAAACGGACACAGTATGATCCCAAATTATTTTCAAACAAACTTAGTTTTCTTCGTTAATCTTTTAAAACGAATTTTATCTTATTTTAGTTGTTTTATCTAAAGTGTTTCATACTTGAGCAAAACACTATTTAAATATTAACTAAACTTCTCAAATGATTTCCTAAACCAAACTGATTATTGCCACGTCTCCAAACGTCATAGTTGGACATATAGGAATCGTCAAAAACGTCTTTCTACACATTAATTTTATAGTTGGAACTTAACAAATTATTTTCAAAACTAACAACTAAACTTTCCTTCTCAACTAGTTTTAAACGGAACTCCGTCAATTTATTTTTATAAACTAATTAAGTATAATAATATATTTTAATACCGAGTCCCTTTTTAATTTAATTAGAAGTTAAGTATGGTTAAAGATAACATAACCAGAACTTGAGACTAATTAAGGGATAATTGGGTTTAATCGTTAAATTAGCTTTAACGATAGTTTCATTCACCAGGTGATCAGGCCGACGACCAGGGAGATTACTACTACCCTGAGCACGAGGACGGTGACGCAGGACAGGACTCCGTCGACCCTCCAGCAGAGTAGTCGCTTCTAGACCCTACTTTCCAGGTGTGGATGCCTTAGGTTTTGTTTAAACTTTAGAATAAGAATTAGATCATTAATTAATTGTATGCATATCATGTCATTAACATTAAGTAAACAGTTAGGCACATATCATTAACTCAAAACTAGATTGCACTTATAGGATGTGCATTGTATATTGTTAATAATGTGATTAATAAACTTAAAAGTGCCCTTAATCAACACTTGCATCTGGTGTGGATCAGGATAGCGAGACCGAGTGTGATAAGCTCATTTTGCCTGGGGTTTCCATTATCGGGAGATTGCACCCAAGCTAAATGCCGGTGGTCTCCTTATGATAGAGATCGTGGGCAACGCGTTTCTGATGATCACTCAGCAGACCGACCGTTAGGCGGTACTGCGGTCACTTGGTAGTCATTTATTATTGTTAGGTTGTTGATATATATGTATATGTATTCCTCTTGTTTCGACTGGACTCTATGGGGTTGTTACTGCTTATTTGATAGACTACCTCTCGATCTCCCACGTTTTAATACCGGTATTGACCTACTCCTCGACGGGGGCTGTAGGCTTGGAGCTAGGCCTTTGTTTTTATCGAGCTATGATTCTATTTAGGTAGATCTACTTTAGGCAAGGTCCATGTCATATTGGGATATGTGAGGATTGATTCTGAATTATGATACGCTTATGATTGACTACTGAGTGTGGGTACTTGACTCTCGTATAATTATACTATTATCTCGTATATTATTCCACAAAACCAGATCTTTGCTATTTTATTTGGGCATGTCATAATAGGTAGAATTGCATCATTAACACTTTGATATACACTTAGAAAATTGCATTGATTTATAGGACATTAAAAGTATTTAAGTATGGTTTAGTTCTGACTAGATATTAACCAGAACCTTATAGGCTCACTCTATCACCACACTGAGTATTAATGTACTCATCCCACATACTTTGATTGTGGAGACAGGTTCAGGTTTGGCTGGCTTAGCAGAGGAGGACTTACCGAAAGACCAAGCCGAGCTGGAGTAGTCACCTTATTTTATTTTATTAGGATTTTGTTTAGACTTTGGCTGGAAACTTTTGATGTGTAAATATTTACCGGCCCTTTTGTTGTTTGAACAAACTTATCCTTATTATATGATTTTATTTGTGATATTATTTCTGTGACACTATTTATTAGCCTTACGTGTGCACAGTAGAGTGTGTACACGTGGCGGGGCTGTCTATCCCGAATTATGGCTTGGTTCGGGGTGTGACAGAAGGTGCCATCAAACACTGCTATCGGTGGCCCCCTGACTGGCCTGTGCTTCCCCTGGAACCCCCAACCGCCGAGGAACATGCAAACAAAAATCAAGTGAGAATTAATATTTCTCAGTGCGGGTTTTAGTTCCAGACGTGGATTTCTAATCGAAATCTTTGTCTAGAATTAATACCCATAATAATCAACATGAATAAAAGAATATAATAAATAAAGTAATATAAATAAGAAGAATAAACATAATGTTATGCAATCAATATATATCTTCAGTTGCATACAGCACAACGAAGTAAATAGGGTCCGATCAGTACCATCTGTAACAATCATGCATGAAAACAAGTCAGAGATAAAGTCAATCAAGTCATATCACAATCACATATAATCATAACTCACTCAGGTTTCCTAACCCAACCGGTTGGGCACACGAGGAAACATTTCCCTAACCCACTAGGCACACGAGGGACGTATCCCTAACCCCGGGAACACGAGGGAATTCCATATTCAAATAGCGCTACCGAACTGGCCGAAGCCGGTGGCCGACCGACTCCGGAGAGTGGTTTGACTTTCATATCTTTTCCTTATTCATTATCAACTCGCATAATTCGGATCTAATATCTTTAGGCAAGACTGGGTTGAGCTAGAAGGATTTAGCTCTTCCGTTAATTAAGTATTCAAACTTGCCTATTATAATTCAAGTCAAGTGAATACGGAGATGAATTCAACATGAGTTGTAATATCTGTTCCTATAATCTAATATGATAAATTCGTAAATCAGCATGCATATGCATTAACTTAAAATTACCAAACAATTTCTATAGAAATCCACGTATCTGCACCTGTGTTTGGCTCGTCGGTTTCTTCAGTCCAATCCCCTGTGATTAATAAAAAATCGTTATTAATTAACTAACGGTTATTTACTTAAAAAAGATGGTCCGGCTTAAGCTACCAGACTGACTAGAATTTTCTATTAAATTTTATAGTAATTGCTTGTGTTTTCAGTAACTTAATTATTATTTATTATTACCTAAATTTTATTTTATTTTGTTCTATTTTTATTAATTTTATTTGAATTTATTTGAATTTGTTTTGATTTATTTTTATTTTATTTTAATTAATTTATTTTCTTAACTATTTATTTTATTTATTTACTTCCTTATATTTAACTAATTAATTAATTAAATAATTTTATGTTTATAATATTATTCTTAATATTTTCTTTATTATTAATTGTGTATATAATAAATAATTTGTGTTTATTTTAATTAATTTCTTTAATATATTATTTTATTATATGTAATTTGATTTATTTCTTTATATTTAGTTTAATTAATTTCTTTAATATTTAGATTTATTTTTAGTAAAAAAAATTAAATCATTAAATAAAATATAAACTTAAAATCTGAAAATCAAAATCAGAAAATCATAAAACAATTTAAAAGTCTGAAAGTTATTTGATTTTATTGTTGGGATCAGAAAATCGGTGATTTTGGTCGTCGTATCTGTTCTCGACTCACTCGGACTATTCTCATCATTTCCCGTAAAATCCGACTAATTAAAGAAATTCCCGACAATTATGTGGCTTTTTCTTTAATTAATTAATTATTAAGCCTACAATTTAATTAACTTAATCTTAGATTAAGTGTTTGTTAATTATTCTTAAATTTCAGCCCACAAATCAAAAATTAAAATTCAGTCCGAAATAAAAGTCCAGCCCATCCTTTCATTTTTTTTTTCTTTTTCTGCTGTCGCCCAGACGAAACCAGCCCAAAAATTGGGCCCAAACTCCCATCCGACTCGACCAGGTCAACCTGACCCAGTTGACCAGGGTCGGGTTTAACGAGTCCGCCACCACGCCGACAAGATCCGTCGACAATAAATCGGATCCAACCCGAAATCTCCTTTCATTTTTCCGAAAACAACCCTGAATCATTTTATTTTTCATACAAGCCCTTTTTCATTACAACTAAGTCCTTTTCTTTACAAATAAGCCCCCAGTTCATCATTTTTATTCACGAATCAACCCCTGTCATCAACCTCAGGTACCAGAATGGTACCAAAACCTAAGCCTCGTACCAGAGGCTGGTACCAAGCCTCAACGGCACTCACAACCCTCCCTTAAATGTTTTCTTAAGCTCAGCAACTATCAATAACCTCAATTTCTCTAAATTTGATCAATTCTCACCATTTTTCATCGTGACAGACCCAAACACATACCCTAATTGAATTCAACATCAAATATCACATAAACCTTATTCCAATTTACCAATCTAGCCTCAATAAACTCATCTTTCTGAGTTTAGAGGCTAAGAACAGTAATGGAACCCTCATGAACCCGAAACCCTAAAACTTTCCTACCAGTTTAAACAACTCAAATAAGGAAAATTGATCGAGAATGAACATATACCTTAGGTCTTCACTCTACCTCTTCCCTTTTCCTCTCCTCCGCTCAGTCCTTCTCCCTCTCTTTCTCTCTTTTTTTTTTCTTTTATGGAAATTTCTTTCACCGGCCAACCCAAAACTCACCTCAACAGAGGTATTTATAGGCGAAACAAGAAGAGAAAGGAAAAAGAAATTCAACGACAACGATTTAACCAGAAAATCCCAATTTTTTTTCGCATTCACCCGATTTCTCCATCGTAGCATCTCACGGCTACGGTTGGAGACGACTTCTCTCAGCCGTGGCCAAATGTGATTGGCTGGCCAAACTCAATCCTCGTCAAATCTCGTGCAAGGCGGTGAAATGGCGGAGAGAAAATGAAGGAGAATCGAACGGAGAAGAAAGAAAAATGGCGGAGAGAAGAGAGAATGAGAGATTGCGCCAGCTGTAAATCGATTTTTATCGATTTTACCTTGCCCGGATCTTCTGTGGCGAAAATTTTGTGGCCACAGGTGTGGCAGTTCATTTTAATTGATTTTAATTGCTAAATTCATGCATATTTAATTAAATTAACAATGGATTTCAAGTTTAATTAAGCTTTGATTTTGCTAGAATATTTTATATTAATTATAGAGTTTACACAAGGTCAAATATTTCGAATTCGAGTCGATTTTTGTGTTACTTTTGATTTAATTGAGTGTTATAATTATTAAAAATTATGATTTTCTTATAAATTAATATTTCCTAATATTTTTATTAATTAATCCTAATTAAATTAAATTAGTTTGGTCACCCTACTATGTTACACATTTAAATAATATAACTTATATTTTGTGACCATAATACCTATATCGATTTAACCCATTTGGAAACCAATCGCACAAATCATGTTCCAATCTAACCCTATGGCTGATCTAACCAAGTCAATTCAATTCCGTAACATAATTCGACTCCCATGGACAAACCTAGATCGAAGAATATCAATCTCTCCATCTCGCACCCAACCAGCGATCCTCTCCCCCACACGATCTTCACCCACTGAGACTTACAAGTTCGAGAAGAAGAAGAAGAAGGCGAAGAGCACTGAGACTTACCTCTCGTGACATCAACTACATCGGCATCGGCATCTCCAACAAGGCCATGGCCATCATGAACTCCTTCATCAATGACATCTTCGAGAAGCTCGCCATGAAGGCCTTCATATTGGCGCATTACAACAAGAAGCCTAACATTACCTCTCGCGAGATCTAGACCTTGGTTAGACTCGTGCTCCCTGGCAAGCAAAGCATGCTTTTTCTGAGGGTACCAAGGCTGTCACCAAGTTCACCATTTAGATTGGGGGTTCGGATTTGATGGAATTAGGTGTTTAGTTTGGTTAATTAGGTTCTTTATTTGCTTTTCTTGGGTTATTTTTTATGGAATTGGGACTGGTTTCTGATCTGGATGTATATGGGGTTTGAATTGAGATGAAATCAAGGAGTAATTTGCTGCTAACTTCGCTTGAGTTATGTATGTTCATTGTGGTTTTTATGGTAAATGTAGAAATTGTAATTCCAGTTTGTTTTGAGAGGAAGATCGTTGTTCATGACATGTTCTTTATGATTGCTGATGGAAATGTGGCTTAATGTTCTTTATAGTTGTACAATCTTTATGATTCTTGTATGAAATTATGGCTTAAATTTCTTGATATTGATTTCTTGTTCAGAGGTGTGTGAGTGAGAGATTAAAGCTCGCTAAGGTACAACTAGCTAGAGTTTCGTGCGTGAGAGAATAGAGAGGCTTCATCGACTGGTTGAGAGAGGTAGTTAGCGATGGCACGAGAGAAAAGAGACGAGCTGAAGAGAAGCGAATTGTCACATCCCGAATCTGGACATGACAGCTCCCGCCACGAAAGTACATAACATGTACTTCCGTGAGGCTTAACTTAACCGAAAATCAGGCCATATTTTTTTTTATATAAATCAAAGTATATTTGACAGTATAGACGAATATTGTCGATCTAATAGTTGAATCATAAAAGCATAAACAAAATATAAACGTCTCAAATATGCACAAGCACACTCATAACTATATAATACATATAAAAGTCTAATACAAGCATCACAAAGTAAGATCATCTCAAACCACACACAGTCATAACTAAAGGGTCGCTAAACTGGAGACTATATCTATAAACAAGATCTAGACTAGTCCGTAGACTACTCTGTCTACTAGGGTACAAGTCTAGTGGGGTCAAAACCGTCTCCAGTTGCTCTAAAACATACTAACTAAAACTACTACTCCTCCTCCATAGGCTCATCCTCGTCATCATCTATGATAATGGGGCTAACTACGGGCTCTGGAGTGGGTGGTGGAGTGGGTGGTGGACTGGGAGGTGGTGGTGCCTCATACTCTATATAAAAGTAAATACCGGTAGGTGCCATAGATACATGGTAAGATAGGGTAGTGTGCATGTGCGGTATATAAGTCCTCAGGTGTATGTGGGAGTTGTCAAACACCAAACACCATAAGTGGTGGTCCTCTCATGGGTCGGTGTGTCGACTGGAACCCCCAACCGTCGAGGAACATGAAAAAAAAAATACGGAGTGAGAATGAATTCTCAGTGCGGATTTTAGTTCCAGACGTAGATTTTCTGGTTGAAATCTTAGTCCAGAAATAATACCTATATAGTCAATATGTATAATAATGAATGAATAATAAATGAAACAGAAATAGATAACAAATCTAGCAAGATGAGAAATAATGCAATGTAATCTCTATCCATCTGCATACCGTACATCGGAGCAGGAATGGGCCTATAAGCACCATGGTGTACTGTAAAGTAACATGCAAGTAAACAGATCAAGACAAAATCATAGAATAGTCATCAATAATCATATCAAATAAAAAGTCGTCAAATCTCACTCAGATCCCCTTTCCTAACTGGCTGGGCACATGAGGAGACCTTTCTCTAACCTGGCCGGCATGAGGGTTATAACCCTTGACCAGGTGGCATGAGGGAATTCCATATTCAAATAGCGCTACCGAACTGGCCAAAGCCGGTGGCCAACCGACTTTGGAGAGTGATATTGATTTCCTGTTCACGTCATCATACAATCCTTGCACAATCATGATTCCAGATTATCAGGCAAGATTAAGTTGAACTGACACAATTCAGTCCATCCACATTAAATGAATATTCAAACTTTCCTGTTTCATTATAGCAACTTGAACAAACGAGATTAATTCAACATGAGATTGAGTTGTAATATCTATTCCTAAAGCTAGCAGGATCAATGGATAATGCATCCAAAGAGATTAGCAACATGCCATGCTTAATTTAAAATTACCGTAACCAGATCTCTACAAAAATCCACGTATCCGCACCTGTGGCTAGATCTGGGTCGGGTTCAATCTCCGAGGTCGTTGTCTCCCCTGTAAGGAGGTTTAAAGCGTTAAGATTTAACTGAACGGTTAGATCGAAACTTTAACTTGAATTACTTATTTGAATGTGGTCCGGCTTAGGCTATCAGACTAGTTCATACCTAATCATTTAATATTATAGTAACTGCTTGTGTTTTCAGTAAGTTTTATTATTATTTTACTTTGATATTATTTTTTTTTTGTACCCATTTTATTGTTTATCTTATTCATACCTTATATATGCATATATCTACTTATATGCATTTATTAATAGTTATATATACATTTATTTTATGTTATTTGTTTTATTATCATACTTACTTACTATTTGTTTATTTTATTATTATTATATAAATTTATTCATTTATTTATTTATTATTTATATATTTATTTATTTATTATTATTATTATATATTTATTATTATTATTATTTATTTGTATTATTATTATTATTTATTTTTTTTCTTATTTATTTTTAATATATAACTAGATTTCAAAATTTCAAAATTAAAAATCAGAATTTAGTTTAAAAATAGTTATCAAAAAGAAATTCATAAAGTTATTTGATTTTTGTTTATTGGGATCAGATAGTCGGTGATTTGTCATGTATCTGTTCTTGATCACTCAGACATTTTTCATCATCTCCCGAAAGCCGCGACTAATTAAAGGTATACCCGACAATAATTGTAGCCTTTCCTTTAATTAGTTATTGTTATATCTTAAGCCCACCTTAATTAACTTAATTATAAAAATTAAGTTTTCTTAAAAATATTCAAAATCCAATTATCATACGGCCCAAATAATTATTCATTTTTTTTCTTTCCACTGGGCCAACAATTAAATCTGATATGGGCTAAGGAGAAAAAAAAAATTCCGAAAAAATTATAACTAACTTTAATTAATTTAGAAATTATAAAATAATCTGTTTTTAATTAATGTTTTAAAAATGACTGCGCAGTTTCGGAATCCCAGATTCCGAAACTAGGAATTGCATATAGAGCGGGAACTCTTCTCTTCTCTCCCTCTCTTCTCTCTCCCTCTCATTTTCACGCTTCTATTTTTTTAATTTTTTTAATTAATTTATTTATTCTTCTCTTCTCTCTCCCTCTCATTTTGACGCTTCTCTCTCGGAAATTTTTTTAATTAATTTATTAATTTAATTTATTTAGTTATATTAGTTTAATAATAGAAAAAATAGGAAAAATATTCAAAGATATCAAAAAAAATAAGATTAAATTCTATTAAAAGGATAAATATATTTTAGCAAATTTTTTATTTTTTTACATGTTATAATAATCGTGAGAATAACAATAATAATCCAATCATAAATTAAAAAGTAGTACATCGAGTCGTAGTCCATTACAATAATAAGAAAATTAAAATAAAGACATTAATCTAATTAATAGAGCTAGAAGAGACGATAAAAGTTAAACCCTAAATACTAATTTGATTTTCTTTTGCCTTCATACTTGTCGGCCATTTGACACGCTTTATCCCACCATTTAGCCTCAACATCATCTGCATTTTTACATGCTTCATCCCACCATTGTTCTTCCTCTGTATTTTTAGATGCTTCACCTTCCTCTACGTCTCGAAAGTACTCAAAGTCTGGAACATCATCATAGTCTGGAATCTGTCCCGCTGCTATTTTACGTTGTCTCTCTCGTTCTCGTTCTTCGGTGCGACGAATAATTTCTTCGATACATGTTGCATTCTCTTCACGAATTATTCTCACTTGTTGAGCTCGGTGTCTTTCTTCTCGTTCCCTTTCCAGTCTTTTGCGCTCTTGGTATTCCTGTCATTCTTTTTCCTCCCCGCCATTTACGTGCCAGTTGTAGTGCATTTTTAGAGGCAAATCGTAGTATGGTTCAAACACATTGTATTCAACACTACAAAAATATTTTAGACACGTTGCCCTCCAGTCTCCTTTTTTTTTGGTTTTCTTGTTGAGAGTAGAATGCATGAATGATGACCAGTACTCACGCATAATAGGATCTGGAGGGACTGGGAGTATATAGCGTTTGTTAGAGTTTGAGCTATTTCCTTTCTCCATGGTGGTGAACTTCTTAAGGAGAGAAAATAGAGGTTTGTTTGTGTCTCTGAACCTTAGTAGTTTTATATAGATGAGTTGAAAGATAATTGAAAAAATGGACGTTTTCAGACTCTCTCAGAGCACACATGTCCTATTCGCAGAGATCACAAGCCATGCAGACAACTTTTCAGGCTTTCTCAGAGCACGCCTGTCCTATTCGCAGAGGCTACAAGCCATTCAGACAACTTTTTCAGGCTTTCTCGCTCATTATGCTGTTGGGTCAGAATTTCACTATTTAATCACTATTTAATCAATTATTGCACTATTTAATCACTATTTAATTAATTATTTCACTTTTTAATAACTTTAATTAATTAAGAAATTATAAAATAATCTGTTTTTAATAATCCGCACAAATGTTAGAAAAACGTTTTTTATTATTAAGTACTTTTTATCATACTTTATTATTAAGTACTTTTATCATATTTTTATCATATTACTTTTATAATATTTTTAATAATCCGCACAAATTACTTTTATCATATTTTTAATAATCCGCACAAATGTTAGAAAAACGTTATTTATTAATCTATGTTTTTTTTTGACAATTTCAATAGTAAGGAACAAAAAACATACCTCAAATATTAAATTTCATAATTTAAAAATACGAATAAACACAACAAACCATACAATTAAAAACAATAAAATATAACAAACCATACAATTAATAAGCATATAATTAAAAATAATAAAATACAACAAACCATACAATAAACATACAATATAACAAACCATACATACAATACTACATTTATCGAAGATGTATGCTATTTTGAGCTGCCGGATGATTTTCAAAACCAGGTGGAACTATTGGTACGTAACTGAACCACTTGCCTTGAAGATCAATACCTCGATTTCTCTCCACTATATCGGTAAAAAACTTTGGGCCTCTAACATGAAATTGATTTTTTTCTAGTTTCTTGACTTTAAAAGTTTCGCGGGGGTGATGAAGGCACAATAATGATATTAAACCACCTTCAGTGGTATGTTGATCTCCTAACAAAATAATTCCCGAAGACACGCAACGTGGTTTAGGACCCATTAAGACCTAAAATAAATTTTCAATTTCACAACTCAATTAGACAATTACCATATATTTACATTTTGTAAATAAAAAAATTAAATAGAATAGAATGAGAAGAGACAATTACCGGATGTGATATGAACTTGTAAAAAACTTATTTTGAGCAAAGAATAGAATGAGAAGAGAATGGTGGAAAGAGAATGAATCTGAGGGTTTATATAGAACGTAAAGGTTATGTGAAATTGAAAGTGTGTTGAAAAGTAGATGAAAAGTTAGGTGAAAAATATGAAACGTCTAGTTTCGGAATTTAGAATTCCGAAACTAATTAAAAAAATTAAAAAATATATTTTATTATACGGTAAAGTATAATAAAAGTAAACTAAATTAATAAAAAAACGTTTTTGGGTGGAATCTAGCTAGTTTCGGAAACTCAGATTCCGAAACTAGCTAAATTAATAAAAAAATATTTTTGGGCGGAAACTAGCTAGTTTCGGAATCTCAGATTCCGAAACTAGCTAGATTCCCGCCCATTATACTGTTTTGCCAGAATTTCACTATTTAATCCATTATTTCACTATTTAACCACTATTTAATCAATTATTTCACTATGTAATCACTATTTTAACAGTGTTTCATCAATTATTGCGTACGAAATTTTAAATGTTGTCTGTTATGATCGGATTCTCAGATTCCGATCAAGAAAAAATAATTAAATATAGTATTGATTTAACCTCGATTTGACGCGCACTTTTGATTTTGTCTGTCAATTTCGGATTCTCAGATTCCGATCATAAGGGTTATAAATAAGTGATTCGTCTCTCAGTCTGAGAATCATCTATTATTTTCACACATAAATCTCATATCAATTACAAATATGAATTCCATTCGTGTTTTCGTTAATCAATCTCCTTACAATGAACCAAACAATTTCAGTTTCGATGCATCTTCACGAACTGATTATGAATCAATCAAAGATACAATTTTATCTTCGTTAGGATATTATCGCGGACATTACAATTTGAGAATTGTTTCCCGTTTTAATATGATAATTGAAGGAAGGTTTCAACAGATGCAGTTGCCGGTGAACTCGGAAGATGAATGGCGTTATGTACAACACGAGTGCTTCGGAACAAGACGACTACAGGGACTTGAGATGCACGTTGATTTGCTTCCAGCTAATGTACAAGGTACATTCACTCATAAAAATAGTAATTATTCATTCACGTGGATTTTGAAGCATAAATGTTTTGTACTATAATTATTCATTCATATGTAATATATAATAGCAAAAGCTAACGAGACCATTTGTAATATGCATGCCATTATTATATGCCATTTCTAATAGCAAAAGCTAACGAGACCATTCACATGCCTATGCCATTATTATACACCTATATGCCATTCACATGCCTATGCCATTATTATACACCTATATGCCATTCACATGCCTACAGAGATATATAAATGTTTAACATTGACTAAAATGTTTAAATTTTACGACATAAAATCAACATATCAAAAAAAATCAAGCAAGTGTTTAAATTTTAGAATGTGATATGTATGGTTTCGGTTTTAATATTTCGGTTTTAACTTCTAATAATCTTACATGAGTAAATAAATTGTAAAACTAGACATTAAATTGATATGTATTATATTTAGAAAAATGACAATAAAAAATAAATGATATGTGCAAAATAATAATATTTGTTTTATTTACTTTTTATAATATTTGTTTTATTTACTTTTTACTTAGGTGGGTATTCAGATTATAATTATAATTATAATTATAATGAAGAAGTCATTAATTATAATTATAATGAAGAAGTCCATAATGATGAACAAGTTCAATCTGGAACGTTGGATTGGGATCCTTGGGACCCTAATAGTATAGACCCTCATAGTTCACAACAACAACAACAAATGAATTATGAATACAATAATAGTGGAAATGATTGGTCACCTTGGGAACAACCAGAGGGCAGTAGTAGACAACAAGAGGGAGGAGAAGAAGAAATTGAACAAGGAGGAGTAGAAGAAGAAGAAGAAGAAGGAGATATAGAGCAACTTGACGAGGCATACGACCGTGGGCCGGGTAATGAGTCGGCATATGCCACAGGCGAGGACTTCACTGACGAAGAGGCAGAATTTTTAGAGTCACAGGGTTTGGACGAACAACATATGGTTCTTAACCGAGGTCAACGGTATCATGTTACTGGAAGAACAGACACTTACCATCCTGTTCTCCAATTTTTAGATTGCTCTGAGTATAGAAATTCTATTCCAGAATCGTCCATACCACAAAATTCGGGACCTTTAGCTGAAGGAAATATTTTCTACTCTAAACCACAATTACAACAAGCTTGCAATAATTACTCCGTAGAAAATAATGTACAACACAAAACCACTAAAAATACGCCCCAATTGTTGAGCTTACATTGCAAGGTATACTCATGCAAGTGGCATTTGTATGCCCGTACAGAAAGGGAAGGTCGATTTTGGAAAATAATAAAGAATGAACATGAACATACATGTGTGAGAAGGTTCGGAGAATTCACACATGATAATCTGACGGCGACAGTTATCGCCAACTGCATCAGGAATGCAGTAAAAAGAGATCTTGGTATTTCCATAGAGGACGTCAAATCTATGTTAGAGCTGAAATATCCAAATGTCAAACCGACTTATAACAAGCTTTGGCGTGGGAGAGAGAAGGCAATCGAGCAACTTTTCGGGTCGTGGGAGGGCGCATACAACAAACTACCAAGCTTTTTGTTGGCCATTCAGGGGACGACCCCAGGGACTGTTATCAAATGGTTGGCTCCAACTTGTGGCAATCCCAACAGAGCTATGTTCCTTGCAGCAGCGTGGGCATTCGGTCCTTGCATCGCAGCGGTGCCATACCTTAGACCAGTTATCAGCATTGATGCGTCATTCTTGTCGGGTCGCTATAGGAGAAAATTATTAGCGGCGGTTGGTTATGACCCAGAGCAGCGGTTGGTTCCGCTAGCATTTGCATCAGTGCGAACTGAGGACGAAGCTTGTTGGGGTTGGTTCATGAAATTTCTCAGTGATTATGTAATTGGGGACGAGAAAAAATTTTGTGTTGTTTCAGATCGCCACTGGGGAATAAGGAACACGTTCAAACGCCCTCAATACGGATGGGAAGAGAGTGCTAATCCTTCGTATGCTGTGCATCGGTATTGCATGCAGCACGTTTGCGAAAATTTGTTCAAGGCATGTGGTCGAGATCTATCTGTGGTGGAAAAATTTAGAAGTAAGTTGGCAAACAAGAAAAAACCAAGGGCCTATGAAAGAATGTGGAACGAATTAAAATTAACACACCCTGAAGCGATCACATACTTGACAAAGTGTGGGAAAGAGCATGAACAGGATGACAGAGAGCCTGCCAAGCCTGAAAGGTGGGCACAGACGTATGACGGTGGTCCTCGTTGGGGGCTTATGACTAGTAATGGATCAGAGAGTCTGAACAGTAGATACAAGGCTGAGAGAAGACTCCCAGTTGTTGGACTGGTCGAAGGGACTTGGTACAAAACGGTCTCGTGGTTTAATGAGAGAAAACTCCTATCATTTGAGAGAAATGCAGAGGGAGAGCGATGACCAAAAACAATTCAAGAAAATATTTCCAAGCGTACTCTAAAAGCAGGAACCAAATTTAATTACTAATAATTATTATTTACTTTTTATTTTCAAAATAAATGTATAATCATATTAATTCATATTTACAGTTGGAATAAACGTTGTGACCATTGATCAAATGCGTGGGGAATTCGAAGCTCAAGTGCCCTACGAGAAATCTGAGCCAGGGGTAACGTGGAAGTACAAAGTTTTAATCAGACGAGCTTACCAACCAACTGATCCTCAACTACCCACCAGGAGTGCTGTATGCCAATGCAGAAAGCCACAACTGACGGGAATACCGTGTGTTCATGTCATTGCAATCTGCAGTAAATACAGATGAGAAGTTGATGACTTTGTAGATGACAAATATAGCACGGAGAATATGCTCAAAATATGGTCATCCGGTGAATTTCACTGCTATGGAGACGAAGAGAATTGGCCTGTTTACGATGGACCCTTGATTTATCCTGACAGGAGAATGATTAATCGGGGAAGGCGCAAGAAGGACCGTGATTGGATGTGGATGGATGCAATACGAAAGAATAAAAATAAAAGAAACAGAGGTAAGGAACCTCTTACGACTATGGAGGACGTTCAATCCGGTCGCCGAACCACCAGCCAAAGGACAACAAGAACAAGCACAAGGAACCGAGCTCAATCATCTGCACGAGAAAGAGGCGAAACTTCTAGGACGGGGGCCAACACGTCGAACGATCCAGTTCAACCAAGCCGGAATTCCATTAGTACAGATCCTCGCACAGAAAGTCGTCTCGGTCTAGGAATAGAAGGTCTTCAACCACGTCGCAATTCAATAAGCTCGGACCCACGATCCGTTTCAACACGATATCCAAGTCAGCAGGCTAGTAGCAGAGGAGGACGGGGGCCAACAGAAAGTACAAGCAGTGCTGGGGGAAGAGGAATACGAACAGGATTTGCCAAGCTCGGTGCGCGAATCCGTAACAATATGCCAAGATGGGGAAGATAGTAATATTTGTAATAATATTTGTATGAATGTTATAATATTGTCAAAACATTATTTGTATGAATGTTGTAATGTTGTAATATTGTCAAAACATTATTATATCATGTAAAAAAATAAAAAATTATATTATTATTATATATCACATATAAAAGAATTTTTTCTCATTTTTTCAAATTTTTACAATATTTTTTCTATTTTTTTTAATATTAACCTAATTTATTATGCAATGTTGTACTATTGTATCATGTAAAATAATAAAAAATTATATTATTATTATACATAACATATAAAATAATTTTTAATGATTTTTTCAAAATTTTTCAATATTTTTCCTATTTTTTCTATTATTAATCTAATTTTGAAAGCAATTTTCTATTATTATAACATGTACAAAAATATAAAATTTACTAAAATATATTTATCCTAATTAATAGAATTTAATCTGATTTTTTATAATTTTTTTTATATTTTTTTAATATTTTTCCTATTTTTTCTATTATTAAACTAATATAACTAAATAAATTAAATAAATAAATAAATTATAAAATAAAAATGAGAGGGACAGAGACAGAAGAGAAGAGGTTCTCAGGTTCCCGCTCTATGCAATTCCTAGTTTCGGAATCTGGGATTCCGAAACTAAGCAGAATTAGTTTCGGAATCTGACGCAGTCATTTTTAAAAAATTAATTAAAAACGGATTATTTTATAATTTCTAAATTAATTAAAGTTAGTTATAATTTTTTCGGCTTCCTTTTCTTTCAGCCAAGCCCAATCCGCAAGGCCCAAAACGGAGACGGTCGAGCCAGGTCAATCTGGTCAACTAGTTGACCTGTGCCGCCTTAACGGGTCCGACTGGATCCGATAAGAGAGAGTCGGAAATCCAAACCCAATTCCTCCGCAATTTTTCCAGAAAAGGCCCTGAATCAAATTATTTCACATATGAATCATTTTTATTCATAACGGGGTCTTTTTTTTCTTTGCAAACAAGCCCTTTTCTTTCGCAAATAGGTCCTCAGCCTATTTTTTTTCTCGCAACTCAGCCCCTGTCAATCACAGGAAGCATCGACCAGCGTACCAGAATGGTACCAGTGGTACCATTAGCGCATTTGAGGCTGGTACCGCCTCACAATCATGTACAACAAGCATTAATAAGTCTCCTCTAACTCAGCCAAACCCGAAAATCCCTTAATTTCTAATCAATTTGTTTAATAATCAGGCACCCGAAATGTAACAGTCCCAAATACCCTTATTAATCAATTTCCATCAATTTCAATCATCAACATTATTTCTAATCATCAAATTTAGCTTGCTCAACTCAGTTCTAAACTCAGATAACAAGGCATTCATCATTTTCAAGCAAAAACCCGAATTCAACCCTAACTCAACATCATCAATAACCTACTAACTCGGTTCATCAACGAAAATCATAGCAAGAGTACCATACCTTGGATCTCTCTACCGATTCCTTTCTCTTCTTCCTTCTTAAACACTTCTCTCTCTCTCTCTTTTTTTTGTACGGAAATTTTTCTCAAACCGGCCAAACTCACCTTCAACCTCCATCGAGGTATTTATAAACCAGGCAACAGAGAAGGAAAGAGGGAGAGGAGTCAGCAGTGGAGATTCTAAACGCGAATCTCACAGTCCACATCACTAACCGTAGCCAATCTCTTTTCCCCACGCGGCCAAACCCTAGTGGCCAGTCAAAACCAAAACGACGGTGGCTTCGAGCGGATTGGCTCACCACACGCCATCCCCACGGCCAATTTTCTCAATCTCGTCGGAGAAAAGAGGGACATAGATCGAAGGATCAGCGAAAAATCGGAAGAGAAAGAGATGAAGGAGATGATGCCACGCGACAGAAAATCGACTTAATCGATTTTCAGCTCACCAACTTTTTCGGATCCTTTGTGGCATCAATTCTATGGCCAAAGATGCTGCAACTCATACAGTTTTATAATTGTAATTGTTTTCATTAAGTTTTAATTAATCTGAAGTTATTTCATCATTATTTCTTAATCTTTGATTTTGCTAAAATTATGTAAATGAATTTTAGATACTAAATAAAGTTAAAAAATTTTATTTCGGGTCGATTTTACTGTTACTTTTAATTTGATTATCTAAGACATTCCTAATTTATAATTTAAAATTTCTAAAAATAAATTCTAAAAATTTCTTTAACTGATCTCAATTTAGTCTGGTATTTTACTATGTTACACGAATCGAATCGATCGACTGGGTCTAGTCAAGTGAATCGATCGACTTGATTATTTCGAATAGGGGTAAAATGGTCACAAAATATAAGTTATATTATTTAAATGATATTTATATTATAAAAAAAGACCAAAGGGGCAAATGTAGAAGGGGTTTGAAATTTAGGAGGACAAAATCAGGAGATTTTACTTTCGGGGGGCAAATCCTCTATTTCCTCGGTTTTGAGGGGTGCAGAAAAAAATTTCCCTAATTTTATTTGTCATACTACCGTATTATATTTTGGTTCATCGGTCGAAGCAATTAGGAACAAAAATACTTATCATCATACCGTCATGCATGTCATATTGAAGTGTACGTAATTGAATGTTGTATAGTAATGTATATAGTTCTTGCATCAGTAGTTTGGTTACATTATAAAAATCAATATAAAGTATAATCCAGAACTTGTGATTTTTGACCTGTTAAACATTAATAGAAAAAAATATATATATAGTAGAACTTTAAAAAAAAAATCATTCAACTAAGAAACGCATAAATGATCATGATATAAACTATACATTAGATCGATGCAACAAACTTTTGGCCCATAAAATTCATTATTTTATTATTATTATTTTTTTGCCGATCTTTCCAATAACCGCAGCATGGCATGATGATATATTCAACTTAGGTCTAAATAAATGCGGGAAGACATGCAGATTGAGATGGTTAAATTATCTGAGGCCAGGAATCAAGAGAGGAAATATCTCCAAGGATGAGGAAGATCTCATCGTTCGGCTCCACAACCTACTTGGCAATAAGTAAGAAGACAAAAGCAAAAATTCAATAATATATTACAGCATTCGCTGCATTATGAAAGAATTTGACCCTTATAATACATTGCATTTAGCTTAATATGAAAGAATGCTAGCAATTTCTCAGTGGCAAAATGCTCTGAATATTTTTAGTTAAAATATCATGAAAAATTATGAACTCGTAATAATTAAAATTATAGGTCTTAATAAATGAACTGAATAGACATTTTTAAATAATTTAGTAATTAAAAACAAGCTACATCCTTTCTGGCGAATTCCTTAGCAGTTAGCACCAAAAACATTTATTTCAGAATAGCCCAAATCCGAACGAGGATTTTAATGGGCGGAGTCCATCATTTATGGGGGGCTATTTCGCAATCATTGTTCCCTCAATAAAAGTATATCTTTTTGCGATGTTTGCCCTTTTTATTTAAAGTTCAAAAGGCCGTTGCTATGTAACATGATCAGATATAATAATTAACTAGTTACACAGTACTTGAGAATGCTCATTATTTTTAATTATTACAGGTGGTCACTCGTAGCTGCAAGGCTTCCTGGTCGAACCGACAATAGATGATCTGAACAACAAGCTTAATCAGCAGATTATAGAAAGCTACCGACAGTCTTTTACGGGGAACATTGCCGATGAATCAACCCCAAGTCGTATGGATCAAGGAATTACGTGGGAGGCACACCGAAACACCATACAACCTGACTTATCTACCGAGTTATCAGGTTTCGACTTGGAATTCATTCAGCTCTTCAATTTTTCATCATTGCCTGACACCGAACAATCCAACAGCCGAAGTAGCAGTGCTGACTTAGGTGTAGAGGATTATGGGTTTGCATATCCAATTAACAACAACACCGATCATGCATGGGAAAATAGTGAGGCGTGTTTTGACTCACACAGCTCAGTATACTAGACCAGCTTATTGACTGCCAAGATTATTCCTCGATATTTCTTGATTAGCGTATGAATTTTATCCCTTTTTTGTTTTCAAAGTATTTTTTTTTGTGTGTGATAAACAATAATGTAGTGGCCTAGCTCATGCCTAGTTGAGTACTTGTAAGATGGTAATAATCTTCATTATCTTTTTTTTGAGGGTCAGGTGGCAATCACCACTCCGACAGTAAATTTATTAAAAAAAGATAATTACAAGGGTGGTAATGTACAAGAAGAAAAAAGAAGAGAAAATAGAAAAAAGAAAACAGGGAAAAAGAAGCTAAGAACTAGAAAAACTAAAACCTAAGAACTAAGAACTAAGCATGTTCAATCCACACATTAATATCCTCGCAAATTGTGTTGAACAGCAGGCCTGGAAGAGTATTTAAACTTGAGAAAATTCTTTTGTTGCGTGCCTTCCATAAGTTCCAAGACGTTGCGGCCCAGATGATATCCCAGTTTTTGATACGTGACCTCCTAATATCGAGCCAGAAACTGCATCGATCCAAGGTAATAATCTTCATTATCATTGTTTCTGAGCCTGCTTAATTGCACGAAGTAGCATATATATTCTACTAAATAAAAAACTGGCAAATTTATTCAATCCCTGGCACGAAGAATTTTTTTGAGTCATGCTGGCCAAATTATTATACTAGTACCAAGGTATACATTATGGAGAGATCACCTATATTCTGTGACGACTAGCTACAATCTCAGAATTCAGAATATGTAGATCACCAAATTATGGAGAGATTACCTATATTCTGTGACTACTAGCTACGATCTCAGGACATAAATCACCTATATAACCAAGCACACATTACATGTAGATAAAGTGAGTTTAAGCTTATTAAGGAGTAAATTTTACCTCAAAACATTATTGTTGGTTTCAAATGATGAATTTTACTAGAGAGAACAGCACTGAACATAAATAAAGCTTAAAAATGATTATTCTATCAGAGAGAGCAGCATTTTCCATTAAATTAAACAAAAAAAATGTTACAATACAATTTTTTTTTTAAAAAAAAAAAAAACACTTTACGACATGTACCACTACTGATACCACCAGAACCCAACTGGTACCACAACCAGTACCTGTATGCAACTGGTACCACAACTAGTACCAGTATAAGCTGCAATAAATTCTAGTCTCCTCTAATACCTCTACAGATACTGACCTGCTACCGCAGTAAATTCTTGTCTTGTGCTGCACCAGCAACAGTAATGCAAGCCTCATCTTGGTCCGAAGAGTCGGCCAACCAGATAGAATTATTTCACCTATGATTATTAGTCTCTCTGTTTGATTTGAGCTCAATATTTATTCTGCGCTCTAAAACAATTCAACCCCTCTTTACCAATATCATTAGGTGGATGGTTATGCTTTGCCCAATAGAGCTTGTACCTGTTAATCTACACAGGATACATTGTCTGGAAAAGACTGTAAACTTCTATTGTTATGTTACAGCAGTCATCATATGCCAGGAAGCCTCACTTGAATTTGAGAATAATGCAAAAGACTTTGTAGTCAGCTTTTACATAGGACACAATAGAAATAAAAGATACACAACTTTAATTAACTTGAATACTTGTCTTAGGACTGTAATTGGTCTAGAATTTTGACCTTCTGGTTTCAAGTTGGTCACATTTAAATAGAGAACCCAAAAATTAAGTGCTCTGCTATTGTAATAAATTGACATGAGAACATTGCAATTTTACATGTTATATATTTACATCATTCATTTTTTTCTTGAGTTGCCCATGCAGTTCTGAACAAGGACTATTATTGGACATGTTTTGCATTTCTTTCAAGGGACATCAATTATGAAGACCCTCTTAGCTAGGTACATAACTGAAAGTCTACTGCAATGGGTTCTAACTTCCTAGTCAATACAGAAATCATGCTGTCAAATTATGTAGTTTCTCTCTGTCCGCCTTTCATTTCTCTCTCCATTTTATGCTCGAACTCATCTCACCAGACTGATCAAAATACAATAATAAAAAATAACATCTGAATAGAATGATAAAACTAATTGGCCAAAGCACAAAGATGCAAGAATCTATGAGTTTTTATGAGGCAAGTGATCCACAAGAATAACAATTCTCTGTTACAAATTGATTTCACGGTTTCACCAGTTAAGAATGGTTTGACCATTCACTAGATTGAATTAAGATGAAATCAAAACAAAATGAAGAGATAATGACAAAAAAACTTAACATGTATGGACAAGGGACTACTACTACCTCAGAGTTGGCCTGCAACATTTGTACCAACTGATGGGACATACTAATACGCCACAGCAGTCCTCTTTGTTACTACTTGTAGTGCAATGTGACAGTGCTAACAACTGCTGCCAGTGTTAACATAATAACATCAATCTGGTACTTGTGAGTGTTATTGGCTACTATAAAAACTTTGCATACTACAATTTATATCTCACTTCTTCTTCCCCACAACTCTCTCTTTTACAAATATTGCTCATGAATTCTTTCATGGATTTCCCTTTACAAGAGCCATGAATCATCTTTCTGATATCAACAACCGTCAACCAATTCGGACCACCACCTACTCTACCCACAGTCACCACCTTCTTCCGCCCCTAATTTCCTCCAATTGACCAATTGGCTACAACCTTTTACCTGACTACTTTCTTCTTCCCCAACCAACCTTTCAAAATTCCATGGGACGAATCGAACTCTCGTGGTGTCGTGTGCGACCCTCCGGGTCCACCAGCAACATTTTTCCTTCAACTCATTGATGAGAGATGTAAACCAAGGCGAGCCTGTTGTTTCACGGAAAAAACGCAGTTGAAAAATGTTTCACGGAAGAACGCACAAAAATCGATTCAAGGAAACTTAAAAAACGACACGAACAAAGCCGACACGCCGCGGCGCGTCCTAGAAACAACAATAGGCCGCCAGCTCGCGACGCTTCCTAACTATAGGCCGACCAACCAGGATCCTCTGGACGTTTTTTTAAAAACGTCCAATGGATGGTTTGATCGGAGCCGTTGAGATTAAATCAGACAGTTCATTTTTTTCGGGCCAAAATTTTTTTCGGATGTGGTGGAATGCACGGGGCTCCCTTATAGCCGTTGAGATTAAATCAGACGGTCCAGATCCCGAGACGTCCACCAAACGTCCAGAGGATGGACGTCCAGAGGATCCCATTCCATAGGCCGACACCCCACCACGCGGCCTGTATCTAAGCCGGTACGCCAGGACGCGTCTTATAAAAAGGCCGACAACCCGCCATGCGGCTTTGCCTAGGCCGAGGGCCCGCAAAACGTCCTTTCTCCTAGGCCGACACCCCACCACGCGGCTTTTGGCAAAGCCGCCCGCCCGCGACACGTCCTTTGTCCTAGGCCGACACCCCGCCTTGCGGCTTTTACCAAAGCCGCCAGCCCGCGACGCGTCCTTTCTCCTAGGCCGACACCCCGCCTTGTGGCTTTTGCCAAGGCCGACGGCCTGCGAAACGTCCTATTCCTAGGCCGACACCCCGCCATGCGGCTTGTGCCCAGGCCGACGGCCCGCGATGCGTCTTTCTTGTAGGCCGACACCCGGCACGCGTTCTTCTACATAGGCCGACATCCCGAGATGCGGCTTTTTGTCTATGAATTCCTGCGGCCTGTTTCAAAGATTTTCTATGTTTCGACTGCCCCAAGCCGGGCCGTCTGTTTCCTCTCAATCTATCCAAGCCGTCTGTTTCCTCTCTAGACGATCCGACCGTTCGTTTTTTTTTTTCAATCAAAAAAAAAAAAACTCCGCTCTGATTCAATCGCTGCTGCTCTTATGCCGTCCAATTGGAGAACTCACCGCTGCTGCTCTTTGCCGTCGAATCGTTGACGCCTCCGATTTACCTCAAAATTTTGGTCGATTGGAAGAGATGAGAATCGTGCAAGAAATGCTGGTCTGGGCGCTCTGTTGGCCAGCGATGGGTGGCTTGAGGCGTTTGGGCATCTGGTAGCTTTTCATTTAGCACCCTCTTTTTTTCTGTTCAGTCTCAAACCTATATTATTATCACTGATTTCAGCATCTTCATTCATACATTGTTTGCTTTTCTTTCAGCTAAGGTGCGAAAAAGATGGAGAAATTGCAGTTGTGCTTGGCTGAGGCTGGGGATAAATAAGTTTTTTCTTTCAGTTAGGGACCAAATTAAAAAAAAAAAAAAAGTGTTTAGGGACCAAATTATTTTAGACGGCTTGGATAGATTGAGGACGAAGTACTACTGTAGATTGAAGATTGGGGCAGCCGAAATTAAATTACTTCTTTATTATTAGGAAAGTATACATTGATTCTCTTTCAGCCAAGGATTCTCTTTCAGCCAAGGGCATTTCTGAGATATTCTATTCATTATCTATGCATTTTTGGTGAGCATCAATTCTTAATAAAAAGATTGTTCTTTTCGACTGACATCTTTTTAACTATGTTTTAGAGAATAATTATGTTCTGACACGTGATTTGATCAATAAAGACTAACATATAATACATATCAGATCGATTTTTCTCACGTTACAAGTAGGGCTGTCAATGGATACGGTACGGTACGGTACGGTAGAATGTATTTTCATACCCGCATCCGTTAAAATTTTCTTTACCCGTACCCGTTAAAAATGGCTTTACCCATATCCTACCCGTACCCGTTAAGAATTAACGGTAAGGATACGGTAACGGTACATAATGGATAATAATAATATTATTAATTTAATAAAAAAATATATAATGTGTTAAATATATAATATCAAATAAATATACGGATAAAGTCCAACATTTAGATAATACTTTAGATATAAAAAATATCGTGAAATTTATTCCCATATTAATGGAATTCAAAGATATCTATATAACTAATTATAAATTATAATATAATAGAGTACAAATTAATTTTTTCATCAACATAAATTAATTTGGATGAAGATCGAAACTAATAACATATCTTATGAAATATGCTAATAACATGATTATATATACATATATTTTTGTAAAATTTTACCCGTTTGATAATGGGTACGAAATAGCCCTTACCCGTACCCGTACCCGATAAGTTAACGAAATCTTTTCTTTACCCGTACCCGTTAGTCTAACGAAAATAAAACATTACCCATACCTACCTTATCGAATGCGGTACGGGTAGGGTAAACGGGTATACGGGTTTCATTGACACCCCTAGTTACAAGAGAGTAAATTTTATGTGCTAAATCGATGAAAATCGATTGATGTACCAGTTATTTTGCATCAATTGATGTCCTATTTTGCCTGCATCAATTTATTCTACAACTATTGGTTGTATAATGAAATATGCTACAGGTCGAGCTGCTCTTGTGTTTTCTGACTTTCGTAAATGTTCTCTCCCACGTACCCTTGCTTGATTGAAGCTTCCCTCCTGCTCGCATTTACAGATAATTATACATTATACATATATAAAGCTGTCGTGAGATGCACGTGGGAGGATTTTCTGTGGCGCGTGATCTTTTGTGGCAAAAATGGTATTTAGGATTTTCTGTGACAGTTTTCATATAATATTTGAATAGTATTCTCAATTTTTTATGACATTTTTTTTTATATAGCGTAAAATAAATCACGCAACCATTTAATAACATATTCGTATAGGAATGAATCGCACAACGCGCGAGATTAGCGCTAGTTTCTTATCAATTTGTAGTTTAGAAGTGAAATTTTAATTTCTAAGAAGTGTCACATGAAATGAAAAATACCAATTGCTTTTCTATCGATGATGTTATGAATCAACATAAGTGCAGATTCAGGTTTCATTTTTTGGCATAAATAAAAATATAACAACCCATTAGATTGTTCAGGTTTTCTCTGTTTTGGTTATCTCTTTTTTCCAATAATTTATAATAATTTTTCATTTGTTCATATGACATTACAATTCCGATTAAGAAAGTGTAAATAAACCTTCGTGATCTGTTATGCATCCCTTATGCAACTGTATATTTTCCTATTCTGTATTCGTTCCGGACACGTTATCAGCAAATAAGTAATAAACTCACAAAACTGAATTTCATTTGATATGATTCAAATATGACAAGATGCGTGTGAAGAATATGTAACACGATGTAGTAAAGTAAAAAGGATCCTGCACGTTTTGACTATGATGGCCTCTCGTGAAATGAAGGAGAGCAGTGAAATATGCATTGTCCTTTTGCTTAATGTAAGCTTTCAAAGTCTCTTACTCTTTTGGGAGTGGTGTTTCATTTGCTATGGAATCACACAGAGTAAAGGAAAGTAATTTGATTGGATTTTGTTCAGTCCGTCCTTGTCATAACAAAATAAGTTATTAGAGAATTATTTTTCCCTTTTGTTATGATTGGATTGTATTATATTTTGTATATAATTACGGGCTTCTATTAGCGTCGTACCTGTATAAAAAATACCAAATAGATTTGAACCACCAAAATGAATATTAATTTTCTGTTTACAAAATGTCAAATCGTTCATGTTGCGTCATTTCCACATTAACTATTTTGTTTTTTTTTTTGTTTTGCTGGATTCGCTAAGTATATATATATATGGGTAATATATATATTTTTTGAGAAAAGATTTAATAAAGCGCTTTGACCGGAATCCCGGTTAAACCCCGTTAGATCTCAATTTTGAAAGTTCAAATGACCGATCCAAACAGTTCAATATGATCTCCATATTGAAATCTCCTTGCACACCAAATTTTATATTTTTTTTAAATTTTTTAAGTATTTTTTTTCGGATTTTTAAAACTACAGTTTTTGAAGGGTTGAGAACAAATTAGATTAACGATTTTTTAAAATCTGAAAAAAAAATACTTAAAAATTTTAAAAAAATGTAAAATTTGGTGTGCATGGAGATCATATTGAGCGATTTGGATCGGTCATTTGAACTTTCAAAATTGAGATCTGACGGGGTTTAACTGGGACTCCAGTCAAAGCACTTCGATTGAAAGCTTTCTCTTTTTTTTTTTTCTATAGATTTTCAAGAATGCCCAACTAACTAGAAAGTTTTTTTTTTTGACATTACTAGACAGAGGCTATCTAGTTAACTAACTAGAAAGTCAAGCGGTCGGAACTCAGAATAAAGGAAATAAATCCTAGATCCAAAAATTAGTAGTTCTGCAAGGCAAAACCTGACATTAGTTAAATGAATTCATAAATGAGCACGGTTCCGGTGTCCCCAATTTTACACTGCCACAAATGTCACAGATCGTGGACCGTTCGATCAAAATATGACGAGCGGTCCACATCACAAAGTTATTTTATAAATTAGCCCAAGGTTGTTTCGATCGTTCTACGTACAACGCAGTCTTTTTCATACCGGTACGGTACACTATTGCAAGTTCTAGCGAGGATTCATAATATTTAATTATCATACTAAATTAAAACAACTAAATATAATTTCGATAAATAGAAAAAAACATAAAAAAATTTATTTAGACGAATAAATTTTATAAATTCATAGTTTGGCAATTTAGTAAGACAACTAAATAATATTTTTTATCAAAAAAGAATGATCGAAATTTTTTTATAATTAATGAATAAATACGTCTATGCCCGATCTTTTAATAACAGACATAAAAGATAAATAAATGACGTTGAGCGAATTTCGTCTGAAGTTCAATTTAATTTACACTTTTAGTATGTGACCAACCACAAGTTGAAAAACATTTTTACCTGCTTTGCGTACGCATTACCAGCCCTCGGTTCTAGAAATGGTTTCTTTCCTTGTTTAATATAGCGCCATTGCGGTTTCTTGGATCCCATGGCCCGGGACCCGATTCCTGTGTCGCGCGGCACGCGTGTAGCGCACCTCCACGAGCCGTTCGATTTTGATCGGGCGGTTCATTTTTTTCGGGCCTATCAATCTGGTATTATTCACGGGGCTCCCTTATACATCAGATTCAGATCAGACGGCCCACAGCCCGCGCTGTACGCGTGCCGCGCGACACAGGATCTGGATTCCATGGCCCGCTTATCTAAATGGTTTCTTTTATCTTCTTTTTTCCTCGCTTAGCTTTGGTAGGAAACATAGAAAGGTACGGCCAATTGCCTTAGACGCTGACACGTGGCGGTCGGCGCCGTGCGATTCTGATCCATCGCGAATGGTATTGATCTTCTACACTCAACGTGGGAAATAAATTGCGAGTCGGGTCATGACAGAGAAGTAGTACCCGCTTTACCCGACAGTACGAATGACAACTGTGAGGGCCAGTTGGTCCGCTACAGCGATCGATCGGCGCATGGCAACGCGCGGTCCACGTCGTTGTTCTTTTATAAACCGAATCTTAACAAGGCTGGTCCACTGCTTCATAAAAGATGAGTCTATGGAGGGCGCTTGGTGATTTGGCGTTTGAAAAATAGGCAAAGATAAGATATTGGTCAAACCTTATTTCACGATATTAATTAAAGTTCGATAGTTGCTCAGCAAACAAAGAGAGAAAAAACAAAAATCAAGATTTCATGATGGCTGTAATTTTTCTTAGCGACTAATGTTTAGTAAATTAGCAATCGTTCGAAATTTAATGAAAGCTTGGTATAAATAACAAAGATCACGCAATGAGTTGATTTTACGATTATAACTCTTTCTGACTTATAGTAATGTAAGATTCAACTTTCCACACATATGCTTGCGTCGAAATTTACTCGATCGTTTCCATTAAATGAAAAAATATTAAAATCAAAACTATATGGATGGAGGTTCCGTCAAACTCGATGTTATCTCAAATTCAAAAGTTTAAATGTCAGATACGAACCATGTAACGTAGTAGTCATTTTGAAATCACGTTGACATGCAAATTTTACATTTTATTTTTAGAAAATTATCGATCTAAATTGTTTTGAACCCTCAATAATAATAGTATTAAAGAAAATTCAGAAAAAATACAATAAATTTGAATATATATATATATATATATATATATATATATATATATATATATATAATTTGGTCTCTAAGTAGATTTTAATATGAAGATTATATTAATCGGTTTTGATCGGTTATTTGAACTTTTGAATTTGTAAGTATTGAACTTAATGATTTGTCAAATCGTTTTGACCGTAACCAAACTCCATTAAATATATATATTTATACTTTATTTGCTTGGTTAATCAAAATCAATATGCTTAATTTTTTAACCAATCAAAAAACGGCGGTTGGCTTGGTAGAGTCAATTAACTACCCAAATCTCTTCTGTCACACCCCGAACCAAGCCATAATTCGGGATAGACAGCCCCGCCACGTGTGCACACTCTACTGTGCACACGTAAGGCTAATAAACAGTGTCACAGAAATAATATCACAAATAAAATCATATAATAAGGATAAGTTTGTTCAAACAACAAAAGGGCCGGTAAATGTTTACACATCAAAAGTTTCCAGCCAAAGTCTAAACAAAATCCTAATGATAAAATAAAAAGATAACTACTCCAGCTCGGCTTGGTCTTTTGCTAGATCCTCCTCTGCTAAGCCAGCCAAACCTGAACCTGTCTCCACAATCAAAGTATGTGGGATGAGTACATTAATACTCAGTGTGGTGATAGAGTGAGCCTACAAGGTCCTGGTTAATATCTAGTCAGAACTAAACCATACTTAAACACTTTTAAAGTCCTATAAATTAATGCAATTCTCTAAGTGTATAACAAAGTGTTAACGATGCAATTCTACCTATTATGACATGCCCAAATAAAATAGCAAAGATCTGGTTTTGTGGAATAATATACGAGATAATATTATAATTATACGAGAGTCAAGCACCCACACTCAGTAGTCAATCATAAGCGTATCATAATCCAGAATCAATCCTCACATATCCCAATATGACATGGACCTTGCCTAAAGTAGATCTACCTAAAAGAATCATAGCTCGAGAGCCCCGAAGGCCAGCTCCAAGCCTACTGCCCCCGTCGAGGAGTAGGTCAATACCGGTATTGAAACATGGGAGGTCGAGAGGTAGTCTATCAAATAAGCAGTAACAACTCCATAGAGTCCAGTCGAAACAAGAGGAATACATAAAAATATATAACAACAACCTAACAAAAATAAATGACTACCAAGTGACCGCAGTACCGCCTAACGGTCGGTCTGCTGAGTGATCATCAGAAACGCGTTGCCCACGATCTCTATCATAAGGAGACCACCGACAATGGCTTGGGTGCAATCTCCCGATAATGGAAACCCCAGACAAAACGATCTTATCACACTCGGTCTCTCTATCCTGAATCCGCACCAGATGCAAGTGTTGATTAAGGGTACTTTTAAGTTTATTAATCACATTAATATTAATATGCAGTGCATATCCTATAAGTGCAATCTAGTTTTGAGTTAATGACATGTGCTTAACTGTTTACTTAATGTTAATGACATGATATGCACACAATTAATTAATGATCTAATCCTTATTCTAAAGATTAAACAAAACCTAAGGCATCCACACCTGGAAAGTAGGGTCTAGAAGCGACTACTCTGCTGGAGGGTCGACGGAGTCCTGTCCTGCGTCACCGTCCTCGGGCTCAGGGTAGTAGTAATCTCCCTGGTCGTCGACCTGATCACCTGGTGAACGAAATTATCGTTAAAACTAATTTAACGATCAAACCCAATTATCCCTTAACTAGTTTCAAGTTCTGGTTATGTTATCTTTAACCATACTTAACTTCTAATTAAATTAAAAGGGACTCGGTATTAAAATATATTATTATACTTAATTAGTTTATAAAAATAAATTGACGGAGTTCCGTTTAAAACTAGTTAAGAAGGAAAGTTAAGTTGCTAGTTTTTGGAAATAATTTGTTAAGTTCCAACTATAAAATTAATGTGTAGAAAGACGTTTTTGACGATTCCTATAAGTCCAACTACGACGTTTTGAGACGTGGCAATATTTAATTTGGTTTAAGAATTTACTTGAGAAGTTTAGTTAATATTTAAATAGTGTTTTGCTCAAGTATGAAACACTTTTGATAAAGCAACTAAAATAAAATAAAATTCGTTTTAAAAGATTAACGAAGAAAACTAAGTTGGTTTGAAAATAATTTGGGATCATAATGTGTCCGTTTAAGTCATAGTATCTGTATTGAAAATAATTTACGGACAATCTAATCATTTTCCATTTTAAAAGCCAACCATTTTATTCTCGAATCCGTCTCGTTTAATTTCTCGGCCAAAAGCTTTTAATCAAAATCCGAATCGATTTGCCAACATAAAATGCCAACACAAAAGTTCTAGTTTTATTTAGCTCAAAAACACACTTAATACTACGGTTTCAAAATCCCAGCCATCAAACAAAAAGAATGGGCCATGCTCCAACAAGTCTCAAGCCCACAAGGGAAATCCGCACGGATTAGAACAAAAAGGGGCAAAGAAAATACAGGCCAGACGGCCCAGAGAGGAATCACAGCCCACACGTGAAGTAGGGCTTCGGGGATCAAATCCGAAACCCAACCAGAAAACACAACCCGACCCAAAATCACAGAAATTTACACACAAGTCCCTGAATGTAATTTATTTACCTAACAATTACCTAACAGTCCTTAATAACAGAACAATTTATAGATAGACTCTAAAACAGTTCAAAATATTTACATAAAGGTCCCTGGCAACAGAAAATTTCACGATAAGGTCCTGGAACATAATAGAAACATGTACCAGACTGGTACAAGGCCTGAACCAGTCCCGTACCAGGTACCAGAGGCACCAAACAACATAGCACAAGCCTCAAAAAGCCTCACAACAAAACCAGCTTAAATCAACATACTAAACGTCTAACTAATGTTCAACACCAAGAAACAACATAGGAACTCGATATTTGATACTAAACTAACCTAACAGAGAAATAAGCCCACAATATCATGCTCGAATTCGAGTTTGAGGCAATTAATACTTAACAGACCATGCATTAGCCTTGAAATCGGGCCCAACAGATGTCTAAACCAAACAGCAAATAATCGACATTCTCAACAGATCAGATATCAAGCAAATAAACATCACAGTACACATTATCGATTTGAGGCAACAACCAACACAGATCAAACTGAGGTAAAGCACACTTTCATTCACCCAAATAACAAGTGCAACGATCACAGAAGCAGTTCACTCGAGTGCATACCTCACACATCAAGCAATCACAGCACCAAGCAAAGAAAGAAAAGAAAAAGAGATAACAAACCGAGATGAGAGGAGAATAAGAAGAGAAGGTATGGGTCAGCTCAGTCAGCTCTCGCGCACACCTCGGCACCTCCACCTAGCCTCGTCGACCACCTCCGACTCCTCTCCAGCCGCCTAGTTTCCACCTCTCTCTCTCTTACTCCCTTTTCTTTTTCCTTTCTCTTTTCTGTTCTTACCTGAGGCAACGGTTTGAGCAGAGAGAGATGAGAGGGGTGACACAAATAGGCGGGAAGTGGGGTCGGGGGAGTGGGCGTGCTACTGAGGTGGCGGAGCGGGTGTTGTCAGAGGGTTAGGTCGCGCGAGAGTCAAGCTCTCGTGTCAGAGGTGAGAGAGAGGTAGCACGAGGAGAGGGAAATAAGTCAAGGCAGTGGGTTGGGTAGGTGGTAGAATCGCGACAGCCGCGATGCTGTCAGGGGAGAGAGAGACGAAGCTCTCGAGCGAAACAGGGAAAAGGAGGAAAAAAAAAGGGGTCAAAACTGCCTCGACACAGAAAGGAAGAGAGAGGGAGAAAGATAGAGAGAGATATGGAGGAGAATCCAAGGATGATCCAACGGCTCTCAAAAATCAAGTGACTCAAAACACGATCTAACGGTCCAGATTGAAAGAAAATTGAGAAAAACAATTACTCAAACAATAAAACAATAAAATTAGATTTTTAGCTATAATTACCATATGGAAAATTTATAGAAATAGATTTTTGAATATATCAAGGCATAAGACACCTAGTTAAGCAAATAATTTTTATAGAAAATTTTCGAATGGCCGGAATTAATTATTGTAACGGATTCAAAATAAAATTGTTCTCAACTTACAAATGGGATTTACGATTAGATTTTTGCTAATTAAATTAATTAAATTTAATTGGCTTCTTAAAAATTATTAGGCTTTAATTTTTAATTTAAAAAGTGTTGGGTTTTTACAGCCTACCCCCTTAAAAACGTTTCGTCCTCGAAACGAAAAAGAAAAGAAAAAGAAGAAAAGCTAACCTGAAGAGACAAACAACTCAGGAAACTGCTCAAGCATCTCGCTTTCAAGCTCCCAAGTCGCCTCACGAGGAGTGTGGTGCTCCCACTGTACCAGAACATGTCGGATGTGCGTCGACGAAGTCTGGTTTCCTTCGCGTCCAAGATTCTCAGCGGTTTCTCCTTGTATGTCAGATCCCGCTCAAGATGCAAGGGCTCGACATCCGTCACATGGGATTCACTCGGGACATACCGCCGGAGTTGAGAGACATGGAAAACATTGTGTACACCCGACAAAGAAGATGGAAGAGTGAGTCTGTAAGCAACGGGTCCAACCCGCTCTTCGATCACAAAAGGCCCAATGTAACGGGGTGCCAATTTTCCTTTTACGCCAAAGCGAGTGACTCCCTTTCTAGGTGAAACCCGAAGCAAGGCTTTTTCATCTTTTTCAAACTGTAAGTCTCGCCTTTTTGGGTCGGCGTATTTCTTTTGTCTGTCTTGAGCAGCTTTCAACCGCTCATGCACTATCTTCATTATCTCAACACTTTCCTCAACCATCTGTGGTCCGGTAGGCCGGTAAGTACCAGTAGGTCCCCAACACACCGGGGTCCTGCACCGCTGACCATAGAGAGCCTCAAAAGGGGCCATACCAATATTAGAGTGGAAACTGTTGTTGTATGCGAACTCGGCGAGATGCAAGTGTTCTGACCAATCTCCGCTCATAGAAAACGCACAAGAACGCAACATGTCCTCTAGTGTCTGAATGGTACGCTCGGACTGTCCATCTGTCTGAGGATGATGAGCAGTACTGAAGGTCACAGTTGTCCCTAGAGCATTCTGAAACTGCTTCCAGAAACGTGAAGTAAAGCGAGGGTCACGATCTGATATGATCTCAACTGGGGATCCATGCAATCTATGAAGATTCTGCATGTACAAGTGTGCCATCTGTTCTCCCGAGAGACCAAACCGAAAAGGTATGAAGTGAGCTACCTTTGTAAGAGTATCCACAATGACCCAAATTGCATCATGCTTTCGCTTTGTCTTTGGCAAACCAGTGACAAAATCCATGGTAATCCTATCAAACTTCTTCTCGGCTATTTGCAAAGGATGAAGTAAACCTGGAGGTCTTTTCCGGTCTGCCTTTACCTTTTGGCACACAAGGCACTTGGCTACAAATCGCGCAACTTCACGGCGCATGTTTCGCCACCAAAAGTAGATTTTCAGATCTCGGTACATCTTGGTTTCGCTGGGGTGAATGGTGTAACCCGACTCATGTGCCTCAGTCAAGATCTTGTCCTTGATCTCTTGTTTGTTTGGGACACAAATCCGATTCCGGAATTTCAAAACTCCGTCTTCTCCAACCTGGAAAGGAGTTTTTTGCTCAGATTCTGCTATTGCTCGTACTTTCTCAAGATGAGCATCTTCTTTCTGAGCTTCCTTAATCTCATCCATCAAAGTTGGTTTCACAACCAAACTTGAGATCAAACCTGAATCGGACACTTGGTCAGTTTCCTCATGTGGTGCAACCCACAAATCCAAGCGTCTCATATCTTCCAACAAGTCATGTTGCTGTGTGATCAATGTAGCCAAATTTCCGTGGTTCTTACGGCTCAAAGCATCGGCTACCACATTTGACTTTCCTGGATGATACACAAGTTCCAAGTCATAATCTTTCATCAATTCTAACCACCTGCGTTGTCTCAAGTTTAATTCCTTCTGAGTGAACACATATTTCAAGCTTTGGTGGTCAGTGAAGATCTGGCAATTTTCTCCATAGAGATAATGGCGCCATAATTTCAAAGCAAAGATCACGGCTGCCAACTCTAGGTCATGAGTGGGATAATTCTTCTCATGTGGTCTCAACTGTCGGGATGCATATGCAATGACATGACCATCCTGCATCAATACACATCCTAACCCAAAACGGGAAGCATCGGTATTAACCACATAGCCAGCTCCAGGTACTGGCATTGCCAAAATCAGCGCGGTCACAAGTCGACTCTTGAGCTCTTCAAAACTCTTTTGCCTAGCTGGAGTCCACTCAAACTTGACTCCCTTATGCAACAACTGTGTCATAGGGAGAGCAATCCGGGAGAAGCCTTCAACAAACCTTCTATAGTAACCTGCTAATCCCAGAAAACTACGGACTTCCGTCACTGTAGTAGGTGGTTTCCATTCAGTCACTGCAACTATCTTTTGAGGATCCACCGCTAATCCATCTTTGGAAATGATGTGACCAAGGAAAGAGATCTGTTCCAACCAGAACTCACATTTTGGGAACTTGGCATATAACTGATGCTCACGAAGTCGCTGCAAAGCCAACCTCAGATGATGTTCATGTTCTTCTGCACTCTTAGAATAGATTAGAATATCATCTATGAACACCACAACAAAGGAATCCAAGTAATCCTCAAAGACGCGATTCATCAAGTTCATGAAGTATGCTGGGGCATTTGTCAGTCCAAAAGACATAACCAAAAACTCATAATGCCCGTAGCGTGTGCGAAAGGCCGTCTTGGGAACATCACTAGGCCTAATCCGCAACTGATGGTACCCAGATCTGAGATCGATCTTAGAATATACCTGAGAACCCTGAAGCTGATCAAACAAATCATCAATCCTGGGTAACAGGTATCTGTTGGGTACGGTGACCTTGTTCAACTCCCTGTAATCGATGCAAAGACGGAGAGTTCCATCCTTCTTGCGCACAAACAATACAGGAGCTCCCCACGGAGAAGTACTTGGTCTGATGAATCCTTTTTCTAAAAGTTCCTCCAGTTGAACCTTAAGCTCCTTGAGTTCAGCTGGAGCCATCCTGTATGGAGCTTTCTCCACCGGTGTTGTGCCTGGTTGCAACTCGATGCAGAATTCCACCTCACGATCCGGGGGTAATCCAGGTAAGTCCTCTGGAAACACGTCTGAGAATTCCCGAACCACGGGTACAGTATCAAGATCTGTTGCCTTCGAGTCAGTCGACACCACAGCAGCTAAGAACACTTCACATCCAGATGACATCAGGTGCTTCACTTGCAAGGCTGAAATCATAGGGATCCTGGTTCCTGGTTTTCTACCTTTGAACACAAATGGTACGGTTCCTTCTTTTCCAAACCGGACACTATGGTTCTTACAATCAATCACCGCATGATGGGTAGTTAGCCAATCAAGGCCAAGTAGGACATCAAAGTCTCTCATATCAAGTACTACCAAGTCAGCGGTTAAGTTTCGGCCAGCTATTTGTACCCTGAGATTCTTGGAAATCCGATCGACTAAGACGGTCTTACCAAGCGGGGTTTGCACTAACATAACTCTGTCTCTCGGCTCGGTTTCCCACCCATTTAAATTAACAAAGTTCTGAGATATAAATGAGTGACTAGCCCCTGTGTCGATCAAAGAGTAAGCGAAGCAATCGGAGATGGAAACCATACCTGCAATAAGCTCATCCTCATAAAACTCATCCTCAACGGGCACGGCATCGGTCTCAAGGATGTCCTCTCCAATAGTCGCATGAACACGAGCGGTATCACGCCCGAACTGGCCAGTATGTGCGGCGCCTCAACCTCTATTGCCAAAACGGCCACCGCGGCCACCGCCACGGGGCACAAAAGGACCTCCACAGCCACGGCCAGCATCTGCCTGTCCACGGCCAACTCCCCCAGAGATCGGTCCAACTGTCGGTCCACCGCCACTAGAACTAGAGCCACCCGTTGCTCGGTTCACATTCCTTGGGCACTGCGCCATCCAATGGTCCGGAGACTGGCAAATGTGACACTTGCCACTGTGGCGAGTACATGGACCAGGATAAGATCGGTTGCAATGCCTGCAAAAATGGCGGTTAGCATTTTGGTTAACCTGTGGCGGCCTATTCTGAGGTGCTCCTGTCCCACGGTGCTGAAAAGCGGGCTTGCGAGCACTGCCACCATCTGACCTCTGTCTGTCATACCTCGACTTTGCTCGTGACAGCAGTTTCTTTTCCTGAAATTCGGCTCGGTCCATCAGGAACTCAATGGATGTCTCAGAGTAAATGTCCATCAAACTACCCAATGCCGGGTCCAGTCCATCAATGAATCTGTCACGCCTGGCCTCAAGATCGGCCACAAGATCAGGGGCATAGCGGGATAGGCGGATGAAAGTCTCGCCATACTGGCGCGCTGACATGTCTCCCTGAGTCAAGGTCTCAAACTGGCGCCTCAGTTCAGCTCTTTGCGCCCTTCCCAGGAAACGAGCGCGAAACACCTGGGTAAACCAGTCCCAGGGAATGCTAGGGCCATCACCTTGGTATTGCGGTTCCTGAGAGGTCCACCAGTGTTGTGCTTCCTTATCGAACAAGGTGGCTGCTATCTCCGTCCAATGCTCAGGTGGGGTACGAGCAAGGCGGAAAGTCTTCTGCACTGAAATCAGCCACTCCTCGGCGGCCTCAAATCCACCGCATCCGTCAAATCTCCTGGATGGATGACGAAGGAACTCATGGTAAGCGGTGGTAAATGGGTCCTGTGCCGGCTGTGTCGGAGGGGCTCCGTTGCCTGCAAGTTGGGCCACATTTGTCCAGAACTGCTGGGCGAGTGTAGCCGGATCCAGTACTGGTGCAGGGGGCACTGGAGGAGCAGGTTGCTCAGGCTGGGGATGAGATTGTCTTCCCCGATTCTGGGCACGAGGTCTTCCACGACCACGACCGCCTCTAGGACTCGACAACTCCATCGCAATCTTACAAAACAAAAGATTGCAAGTTAGAATCAGCCTGACAGAAAAAGACAACTTAAAAACAAAGTCTAAACTTAAGGTTAGGTTATCTAAGTGTAACTCTTTGGTTCTTATAACTGGAGTATTTGTGATTTTTTTTTTTTTTTTAACCTTCTCTCTGATACCACCGAAGGATGTCACACCCCGAACCAAGCCATAATTCGGGATAGACAGCCCCGCCACGTGTGCACACTCTACTGTGCACACGTAAGGCTAATAAACAGTGTCACAGAAATAATATCACAAATAAAATCATATAACAAGGATAAGTTTGTTCAAACAACAAAAGGGCCGATAAATGTTTACACATCAAAAGTTTCCAGCCAAAGTCTAAACAAAATCCTAATGATAAAATAAAATAAAATTCGTTTTAAAAGATTAACGAAGAAAACTAAGTTGGTTTGAAAATAATTTGGGATCATAATGTGTCCGTTTAAGTCATAGTATCTGTATTGAAAATAATTTACGGACAATCTAATCATTTCCCATTTTAAAAGCCAACCATTTTATTCTCGAATCCGTCTCGTTTAATTTCTCGGCCAAAAGCTTTTAATCAAAATCCGAATCGATTTGCCAACATAAAATGCCAACACAAAAGTTCTAGTTTTATTTAGCTCAAAAACACACTTAATACTACGGTTTCAAAATCCCAGCCATCAAACAAAAAGAATGGGCCATGCTCCAACAAGTCTCAAGCCCACAAGGGAAATCCGCACGGATTAGAACAAAAAGGGGCAAAGAAAATACAGGCCAGACGGCCCAGAGAGGAATCACAGCCCACACGTGAAGTAGGGCTTCGGGGATCAAATCCGAAACCCAACCAGAAAACACAACCCGACCCAAAATCACAGAAATTTACACACAAGTCCCTGAATGTAATTTATTTACCTAACAATTACCTAACAGTCCTTAATAACAGAACAATTTATAGATAGACTCTAAAACAGTTCAAAATATTTACATAAAGGTCCCTGGCAACAGAAAATTTCACGATAAGGTCCTGGAACATAATAGAAACATGTACCAGACTGGTACAAGGCCTGAACCAGTCCCGTACCAGGTACCAGAGGCACCAAACAACATAGCACAAGCCTCAAAAAGCCTCACAACACAAGAAACCAGCTTAAATCAACACACTAAACGTCTAACTAATGTTCAACACCAAGAAACAACATAGGAACTCGATATTTGATACTAAACTAACCTAACAGAGAAATAAGCCCACAATATCATGCTCGAATTCGAGTTTGAGGCAATTAATACTTAACAGACCATGCATTAGCCTTGAAATCGGGCCCAACAGATGTCTAAACCAAACAGCAAATAATCGACATTCTCAACAGATCAGATATCAAGCAAATAAACATCATAGTACACATTATCGATTTGAGGCAACAACCAACACAGATCAAACTGAGGTAAAGCACACTTTCATTCACCCAAATAACAAGTGCAACGATCACAGAAGCAGTTCACTCGAGTGCATACCTCACACATCAAGCAATCACAGCACCAAGCAAAGAAAGAAAAGAAAAAGAGATAACAAACCGAGATGAGAGGAGAATAAGAAGAGAAGGTATGGGTCAGCTCAGTCAGCTCTCGCGCACACCTCGGCACCTCCACTTAGCCTCGTCGACCACCTCCGACTCCTCTCCAGCCGCCTAGTTTCCACCTCTCTCTCTCTTACTCCCTTTTCTTTTTCCTTTCTCTTTTCTGTTCTTACCTGAGGCAACGGTTTAAGCAGAGAGAGATGAGAGGGGTGACACAAATAGGCGGGAAGTGGGGTCGGGGGAGTGGGCGTGCTGCTGAGGTGGCGGAGCGGGTGTTGTCAGAGGGTTAGGTCGCGCGAGAGTCAAGCTCTCGTGTCAGAGGTGAGAGAGAGGTAGCACGAGGAGAGGGAAATAAGTCAAGGCAGTGGGTTGGGTAGGTGGTAGAATCGCGACAGCCGCGATGCTGTCAGGGGAGAGAGAGACGAAGCTCTCGAGCGAAACAGGGAAAAGGAGGAAAAAAAAAGGGGTCAAAACTGCCTCGACACAGAAAGGAAGAGAGAGGGAGAAAGATAGAGAGAGATATGGAGGAGAATCCAAGGATGATCCAACGGCTCTCAAAAATCAAGTGACTCAAAACACGATCTAACGGTCCAGATTGAAAGAAAATTGGGAAAAACAATTACTCAAACAATAAAACAATAAAATTAGATTTTTAGCTATAATTACCATATGGAAAATTTATAGAAATAGATTTTTGAATATATCAAGGCATAAGACACCTAGTTAAGCAAATAATTTTTATAGAAAATTTTCGAATGGCCGGAATTAATTATTGTAACGGATTCAAAATAAAATTGTTCTCAACTTACAAATGAGATTTACGATTAGATTTTTGCTAATTAAATTAATTAAATTTAATTGGCTTCTTAAAAATTATTAGGCTTTAATTTTTAATTTAAAAAGTGTTGGGTTTTTACATCTTCGACTCTGAATAAAAAATATATATGAAATAACACTGCACGACCCAATGGGAAACTATACTGTAAAAAATGTCTTTCTTGCGTGTATTCTTTCCCAGGAGGTAAGACTAATTCATTGCAAACAAAGATGGAATAAATTGGTAACGGAACTTTATTTATTTATTTATTTATTATTATTATTATTGTTTCTTTTTTTTTTTTTTTTTTTTTTTTTGCACGTAGCGGAACTGTCTGTAAAATTTTATAAACGCCAACAAATATGACGAGGACGTTTCCCTAAATTCACTAACCATTAGCTAAGTTTACCTGAAGGGAAAAAATATTGTCTGTTAGATGCTTTTCAGATTGAGCCTGAAGCCTCTGACCGAATTCCACCTGTTAATACCTCACTATAAAATACCTGATTAAATAAAATTGAAGACTTTGATGTGACTAGTAGTTTAATGACAATAGTATTAGACTGATTTCCAAAAGGCTAAGGGGTCAAGTCACACGCTCCTTTAATTTTAAAAAATAATAATTAATCATTATTACTTTCTATCTGTTTAAAAAAAATTATATAAAGCTGAAAACAAGCTAAACCAACCATCACGACACTTGTACATAGTTTGTCAAAAAAAAAAAATTTACAGTTTAAATAAACAATGTTTTGAAAACCGACCCGGACATCGAACCGTTGAAGCTAAAGGTTCGACGGTTCAATTGGTTCGACTGGTCGAACCGGTTGAAAGAACCGGATGACATCATTGTTACTATATAGTTTATATAAATTAAATATTCACTTGTTCACAACAAAACCCCACTGGCCTAGTGGTATCGCATCTCCTTGCTATCCAAAAGTTCTCAAGTTCGATTCTCACCCATCATAATTTTTGAAAATTTCATTGAACCACAAAAAAAAATATTTAAAAGCAATAAACCGGGCGGGTTGGTTCAACGGTTCCGCCTAAAACCGGACCGGACCGGCCGGTTCGATGTGGTTCGGAAACAGACAAAAAACCGGGTCAGTTTGACCGGACTGGGGTCCGGTTCGCGGTTGAACCGGCCGGTCCGGTCCGGTTTTCAAAACATTATAACTATATAAATTTGGAGGGTCGTGACTTCCGCGTGAGAGGCCACTTTTACTGTGATAAGAACAGTAACGCATCTGAGCCGTTCGTTCCGCGTCTATCGATCGTGTCCGTTGGTCAGTCCTCTCTCTCACCTGTTCACTTCTCCGAAGAGCATCTTCTCTCTCGCCTCTCCCTGATCTCCGATCGATTCCCTCTCACTCTTTTCTTTTTTCCTTGCTGATCGCCTCCCTCACCGAAACCTTGCTCTCTCCGTTGCCTCCCCTCTTCCACTGACCTCACCACTTCTCCTTTCACTCTCAGCCAAAGCCCCACCAAACCCTCACCCCATGATCGCCTCTACCCCGACCTCACTCACAGCCGCTCAAGCACCACCTCAATACCTTCACCCCTCTTCACTGCCTCACTCACGGCCGCTCGCACCTCTCCCCCTCCTCTTAAAATCGAACCCTTCTCCTCTCACATCTCACACTCAGTCTCTCTCTCTCTCTCTCTCTCTTCTTGAGCTCGATCGACACTGGAGAAGGCAGACGACGACGGCCGTGGCTACAACTCTTCAAACCTCCTTCCTTCTTTCCATTGCTTGCTATTTTGGTTTGGTATTTTCCCTCTTCGTTTTTCCCTTTTTGTTGTGAATGGATGGAAATTGATTAGCTTTTGCTTGCGTAGAGCTTATGCTCAGTGCTCAGTGTTTATTTGTTTTTTTAAGAATGGTTTGTGTTCATATAGCTTATGCTCAGTGTACAATGTCTGCCTTAGTTTGAGCTGAATGGAATGAGCGTAATAAAACGTTTACAAATTATAGGGATCAAACTTCTTATTGATTTTTTATTTAACCCAACAAGTTTCTTTGCAACTGGGCATGACATTCAAAAGAGTTTGATAGAAGTTTCAGATCTTCCTAATGCAATGGATAGGCAAAATTCTCCTCGGTTTCAGGGATAATAACAATGGAATTATTAGTTGATGCAGCTGCCTCTTAAACCACCTCCTTGAAGATTATTTGAAGGTTGTGTTGTTGTTTGGGAATTTTGTCTGAAACCGCTGGTATACTTCAGTTCTTATTTTGGTTTTTGGATAAACTGGCAACTGCAGGTTCATTTTTTTTTCCTTAATGAAGCTGGAGAGTGAAAATAATAAAATCATCATAAGAACGATATATAGAGCGAAGTGTGATATTTTATTGCTAAAAAAATAAAAATTAGAAGGTCATTTTTTTGTCCAATATTTATCGCGAAGTGGTATACCATCGGTTTCCCTGGAAGGAACCATCTAGGTCCAATTTGGTCGAGGAATCAGCTTCGACAATCAATTTGAGCAAGGGGGGCATTGTTCAGCTTGAGCAGGGAGGAAAAATGCTACATAGATGGCTATAAGGGTGACGGGTGATCTCCTCCTCCCTTGGTCTCAGCTTCGTCAGACCTCAAGGATCTTCTCGATCAGGTTATATTTCCTCTATGTCGACAGGTTATTTTTCCTTTTTTTTTCTTTAGTTCTGCTTTGTCTATTTTAGGCTATCTTTGTTAGATTTTGCTTAATTGGATTTGTTGGCGATGAGAATCCCTGATTGTGAATGAATCAATACCATAATTGTTCATGGTAGCAATAGTTACTAGCTAATTGCCGACTTTCAAATATGCTTTCTTAGGCTATCTCTTATAGAAATATCCAAATTATAGAGAATCCCTCAAATTTATCCTACTTTGCCTTACTGATAGCAAAAAGTGGAAGAATTTTCATTATGTCAACACTTTACATTGTTTGAACTCTTACTTAAAATGAAATTAAATTTCTTTTTCTAAACATTAATGCTTGAGTTATGCTATCTTGCTTTTTGAAAATATACGTTATTGAGATATCACATGTAACAGCGACTCAGGTGTGTAAGAAAAGGAAATAGAAAGGGAGAAAATTATTTAGCGATATCGAGGTTGTTAAGTTTATAGGTTGGTCAGCTTAGTTATTAGTATGTTTAATTTATGTTGATCTGAACAGGTTATTAGAAAGAGAAAAAAAATCACTGGAGCAGGTTCTGATTCCTCTCCTCCTGACATCAATCAGGAGTATATTTTACCAAGTTTTAATGCCTTTCTTTGTTTGCCTATCCCAAAAAAAAAATCTGTTTTATGGATTTTATTCAAAATTCACTATGTAAATGACACCATATCAGATTATGTCTATTGTGTAAAATATCTTTTTGTGTTGTTGGACAGTATCAGATTAGAATTGAAATATAATCACTTTATATGATATGAAAATCAATAACGAATACGCTTGCTACAAATGAAAAGTATTGTTTATTTGGAACAAATATATGCATGTTTATTTTGTAAGTATAAACACTTTAGTGCTAAAACGGACTTCTTTTTAATGTTGTGGCCAGATTCCTCGGAAGCAAGGAGTTGTATTGAACGCTTAAATACAGTTATTTCTCTTAATTACTTCTACCAGTATCCTATTTTATTTTCAGTTTATGTCAAGTATTTGTTTCTTCTTTATACAAAAATAGAAAAAGTCTTCTAACTTTGAAAAAAAAAGTTAAGCCTATTTAATCAGGGGCTTGCCTTGGTGTGTTTATCTTGGTACAGTTCGATAGCTACTGTTCTTGGCTGTTTCAGTGCCAGTAAACATAAATTCTTACCATAAGGCTTGCCATAGATTTTTTCTTGAGCAGTGAGGTTCAGTGAGGTTTTCTGAGCCTTTTTTTTTTATTTATTTTAAAATGTTCAAACTTCAAAATCATACAAAAAAAGAGCGGTACAGCGTCAAATGTGTACCTGTACATGGACTTGGGATAATGGAAAGGTGGAGATGTTCAGTGATTGTTCTCTTTTCATTTTTTTCAAAATTATTTTTGTATATATTTTAATTGCATATCTGATAAAATAATGTAAATGTTCTCTTTTTATAACTGTGTTGCATTTCGTTAACTTCTTTTTTGCTGGACATATTGAATGTCCTTTGGATGCTGGTGATTTGCTAAAACTGGACAACTTTTATCAACGTAATATTAAATGTTGCATATCAGATGCTCCAACTGAGTTTATATAGGAGATAAAAGAGTCTCAAATTTTTTGTGTACCACTGTTTGTGCAAAAAAAAAAAAGATCATTATTGCTATTTGATTTTAAATTTTACATATACATTTGGACTTTAAAATACTGCAATTATTGCGTTTAGTTAGAAAAATGCTAGATCATGTGGATGCGACAAGATTTTTGAGTTTGAAAGAAACATGGTGAAAGAGTCAAGGTTGTAATAGTCATTTATTATTAATTAGCTATATTTTACTTTCTTTTAATTTGATCATCCAAACATGAGAAAAGAAAAGAAGGAAAAACTTTTTCCTTCCCTTTGATAATCATCCAAACAAGAGAATTTTTTTTCTTATCTTTCATTAGAGCTGTTTGATTCCAATTTAGGAAAATTTAGTCTTAACTGATATTTGCCAATGGCATTTAGGGTTATCTAACAGGGGCATATCAGGAATTGATCATTACTTTTGATTATTTTGTGTTTTTTTTGGAATCGATACTATTCTGGTTAAGTCACTTACCGATTCTGAGTCGTTATGTTGTCGAGAAACTAATTTTTCTAATACTACCCAGGTTTTATTCACAAGATGTCTATCAGCTTTCAAGAAGGGATGCAGGCTCATAAAGTGGTTTTAGCAAGCTTATCAGAAGTGAGATACTCTTTTTTTTTTTTTTGGCACCTTATACTAAATTCCTTAAAATGTGTTTCTTTATACTGTCTAGAAATGTCACCAACTCATATGTGAAGAATAAATTCCAGTCAAGTATGATATGGCATGTACATGGCTATAAGAAAGTTGAATTTATATTCATGGCATATATATGTGTTTCTAATTGTTATTTTTTTTTATATTTGCTAGATGGACTCTGTGATTCAACCAACGTAACGTCGCTTGCTTTTCATGGGTGTATTGTGGGTACAAATGTATTGCTATTTTAAGTTAAGAATATTTTATTATATTCTGTAAAAAAAAAAATTTTTAGTAGTTTAATTCTTTAGTTGTATATCGGAAGTGACTCTAAATTTTTTATATTTTGCTTAGAGTCTTATATGGGACAATTGGTTTTGCAAGAAAATAAGGATTAGATATGTAAACTGCTGAATATCGAATGGGTATATTTTCAGGTGGTCTAAATTTAATATTTTTGGTGCAATTTATTTTTGTGCATTTATATCCAAAAAATTTGAGAATGTGTGTAAAATTTTGTTTTGTACAGTTTCTATATTGTTGGTTTGATGGTTTTTCTATCTATTTCTATTAGAACCGGATAGTGTTAGAAGAAAATAGTTCGCGCAACGCGCGAAATTCGCACTAGTTGTAAATAAATTGTTTATTATATCTGATTTAATTAGAAATTTATTGATTATCTATTGAGCTATGTATTTAAAAAACCAAATATTGTTTCCTTATCTGTTTAATAGCTAATAATTATTACATTACATCAAATTTGATATAAATTTCGATGATATAACTAATATTGCATATATCCCTTTCCGACTTAACGTGTAATCTCAATCCACTTGACATTCACTATTATTTCTACTACTTATAAATGCACGTACCGTAGAGGTATTACACGCTAGGTCTAGCTTGTAACACGTTTTTTTTTCATTCGATCAATTTAATTTGTGATTGAATATCAATCACTAGACGAAACAACAATATATTTTGATTTTTTGTCTAATAAAAAAAATAAATGAATGACATATCTACATGGGTAGATTGAGCAATATATTTTTATTATTTAAATATTATTTTGTTTCTTTATCTGCCCACGTATGAGGGCATCTTTTTAACTAGTGTGTGTATATATAACAGTGTAAGTCAGGATCTCGCAATTTGGATCTAACTAAATATTTACAATTTAATATTAAAAATATCGGTCGGGTGTCTAGTCATCTAGATTCAATTCAATTGTATCCTTCTAAATTCTAAGTTCTAAGGAAACCGTTTATAATTTTAGTTTAGAAAGTAGACCATTTCTTACGCTGGTAATTAAATAATTAAAATTGATCATCAGCATAATAATTCCGAGGTGATTGCATTGTTATTAATTAAAAGTTTAAAACCTTATGTTTTAAGTCTCAGTCACTGAATAGCCTTATAGCCTAATAGAGAACTGGAAATTTCAAATCCGGAGGAGAGAAGAGTTGAGAATGAAAAATGTGGAACATAAGTGATAAAATAAACAAGAGCGGCTTCAATAGCGTTCCAAAATGCGAACCAGGCAGTGCGGTCCCATGAGTAAGGCTTGGTTGGAGGAAGGCTTGCGCGCCAGAAAAGGTAAAAAGAAGTTAATTCTCTCGGCCGCATCTTGCATTGTCCTAGATGCTTTGCAAAAACGGAGAGAGAGAGATCCAAAGTTTTTTTTTTTTTTTTTTTTTTTTCCTTTTTTTTTTGGGATTGTAATGCCCATGCTCAAGATCTCGAAGGTAAATATAAGGGGGACGGTCAGACGGGATGTCGGGATCAAGTCAATAATTCTTCGAACCAAACTAACAGTGAAGGTGGCTGCCAAGTAGCAGTTCACTTACACTCAAGTATTGAAATTTAAATATTTTTTAGATACGATGGAAGTCAAGTCTTCAAATTTATTGAAATTTAAATACTTATAAAATTTTCCAGTCGGATATCAGACCTGTGACAGTGTGACATCCGCTCAAATACTAGAGATTTACAATATCTATCACACAAGCTATCTCTACTACTTATAAATGCATTCATCCAAAAGTCATAAACAATTGTTTAACATTCCAGATAAAAGGAGTTAACACCCCCTAATGTCAAATGTGGATCATTGATTTTGTTAATCTAATATGATCCGTGGTCTGGATTTGAACGGCAGATAATAAGTTGACCTTTTATTGGAAACCTGTCTAGGCGCTGGACAGAAATCTTTTTCGCTGGCAATCGGGTGTTCGATTCTCCATTTAACCCTTGTTTTTTTTTTTTCTGCGCCCCATTTTGTTTCCCTGCACTTTGTTTTATTTTTGCGCCTTCTTCCCCCTCCCCTTCTCAAAGAACATAAATGTTGATTTAATACTATTAAATACATACATAAATTTTAATTGAAGTCTAACAATATATTTATAATGGTATGGAATATTAGCGGTTGTAATGGTATGTAATAGGTATTAGCGGTTATAATGGTATCGAATATTTATAAGTTTTAATATTGAAAGATTAATAATCTGGTCTATCGGTTTGCTAAAAATCAGTCCATTGGTACTGTTCGGACCGCACGAATATCGACATGCCTGATATAATCACAGGCACCTATCATCGATTGGATGGTTCAGATCAAAGGTCTCTCTACAGACCTTTTGAGAAATATATATCTTTATCATCGAATTATTTTTTTTGAACAATTCGCATGTCTATTTTAATTGATTCTATTTATTTGTACCGATGAATACTGCTGCTAATTTTAGCGTCAATCAAGACAACGTTGACCTAAAATATTGATCATGGACGACGACGTATCCATGTCAAATAAATTTTTTTATATTGAAATTCGCCCACACAATGGGTGGGCCCCTGTTGCTAGTATATTTAAAATGTACGACTATTTTTTAAAAAAAAAAGTCTAAAGACAATTTTTTTAAATAGACTACTTATTCAAAATTATAAACGATTTTGATTGATAAAAATTTCTGGCTAAACAAACCGGTTCACGACACAACATATTGTAATAATTTAATATTATTATTTAATTTTATGTAGACAGAATTTAAAAAGACGGTGCAAAGTGTTGAAGCAGAAATGCAATATTTAAGATTTTTTATGATGCAATAGGTAATATTGTATAAAGCTTGGGTACTACAAAATGTATGTCAGTGAATTTACATACCATAATTTAATTTATAGTAAAAATGTGAATATATATTTTATTTTTAATTCTGCGATATTAATTAGTCTACGCACTTAATTAATGTATATTTTTTTATTTTATTAAGTTAGATAATAAAAATTTTACACACCACAATTTGTTATTTGGCTAGTTGGCCAGTGGTCTCCCTCTCGTATCATTTTATGCCTTCGCCCCTGCTACACTGTTGATAAATAAAAGTTTTCCCTTTTATTGGAAGTTGATAAAATAAAAGTTTTCTGATCTCTGATGGGGGATATTTGACACATAAATGTAACATGAGTATGTGCTTTTCATCATCATCATTATATGATGATAGACTGATAGTCATCCTTTTTATATCTACATGGTAATTTACTCGGGTAAATAATGAAAAAGAGGAAAAGGTGATCGTGGATTTCGACAGTCGCAAGCCGGCAAGAGATGAATAATGAAAAGAAAAGCAAAAAGAAAAAGAATAAACTCAAATGATTGATGAGTAGCATATATTTTGATTAACGTCTGTTTCAGGCTTTCAGCAAACTGAGTTGGATAGAATATTCCAGTCGACTCCACTTACAGCGAGCATCTTTTCTTTTTTAACACTTTTTTTATTATTCATCGCCGAGCTTTATTCCCTTTATATAGCCCCATACAAATCGATAGTGGCTACGTTTGGACATTTTTGTGTTTGATTTGATGTGCATCTATTTGAATAAAGAAGGATTTGTTTTATTTCCATTTTTTTATATACAAAGTCGGTCGAACACATATTTAATAAAATTATAAATTCGACGACCATCAAAAAACACAAAATATTTCTGTTATCACCTGCCTCAACCTTAGCCGTTTATGCAGTATTAAGAGCAACCGTTTTTTTATTTCTTTAGAAGAGTATGTTGGTCTCCATCGTTGTCATTTACGGATTGGCCTATTAACTATAAATAATTTAAACACCAGAATTAACTATAACAGTTAATATTTAAGCGCTAACAGTATTGCTTTTGTTTTTGGTCTAGTTCAACCATTATCATCAAATTTTAACTAATATTTTTTTGGGAAAATTGGATATAACCCCTTCAAATCTTCTTCAATTGGAAATAACCCCTTCAATTCTTTGATATTGGATATAACCCCTTCTAATCTTGTTTATATTGGATATAACACCTTTCGATTATATTTTAAATTAAAAATATTAATTTCTGAAGCTTCTGACCTATATACCCTTGCTTGCCAAGCTCCTCTTCGTGCTCTTGGAAGGTGGAATATTTTTTGTTTGAGTAAAAAAGGAAGATTATTTAAAATGAAGCGCATGCAACTTTTTAAAATGAAAACACATTTCATTATCACAATTAATTTTATTTCTTGTGGAGAATCAATCTCCTGCAATAAAAATAGTACAAACGTACCTTGATGTGTCTATATTGATATCAGTTGACCCCTTTCTAGCTAAGTTACCAGTATACTGATTTGTGCTCGTATATAAAGTATATCTGCATCCATCTTCTGAGCATTTCATTAAGTTTTCTCTTTTCCCATTTTTAGCCTTAAAGACAAGGGAAAATGGCAATATGATAGAAGAAGTGTACAACTTTTTAATTAGAAGTTGAGAACGTTAATTTATTTTGAATTTACCAGAATTTGGTTCTCTCGTTTCTATTGTTATCTGGTAGAGATATGGGATGAGAAGGGACAGAGAATGGAGATGAATCAAAATTTAGAAAGAGATAATCAGAAATTTTATTTCCTATTTGATTAATGCTAGTGGGAATATGAAAAGCCTGGGCAGTAACGTGAAGAAGAGCATGGTTAAGCTGGTTAAGCTGGGGTATAATGGTCAAACGCTTCAGAAATTAATTCTTTTTGTTTAAAATATGATTTAAATTAATCAAAAGGTGTTATATCCAATATAAACAAGATTAGAAGGGGTTATATCCAATATCAAAGAATTGAGGGGGTTATTTCCAATTGAAGAAGATTTGAAGGTGTTATATCCAATTTTCTATCCCTAGAAAATAATTAAGCACGTAGTGTACTTTTTCTTTATTTCAGTACAACACAAGCGTACAAAATTTAATTGACAACTAATAATGCGAGAGATGGATTATTTGATGCACCGTTTTATTCCGATTCTGATTCCAGCCCCAGTTCGAGATCCAAATACGAAGCTTTTCTTTAAAACATACATCTACTCATTAATTGCCCTAACTAGTCAAAACCTTTGTTGGACCAGGCCTTTGTACGCCGAACAAACCTCATCCACCGAAACTATCACGTGCACCTAGTCCAAAATCAATAGGCTATGTACCTTCAACACTTCCCACGCCAAACACAAGCTACTCAAATGCTTCTTTAAAGACACGTTAGTAAGAGGATTATTTATCTCTGGTAAAAGTAAAACCAGTCATATTATTAATGAAAATTTTCATCGATGAGTTTTCAAAAACTCATTAGAGCCCAAATCGATCGCAATAGTGTTTAGAATTTAAAATGAATGATCCATATTTTAATCGATATATACAAAAATTATTAATGTTAAGATTTTTCAATATTAGTACATAATTAAATCGTCGATTGTATGGATCTAAGAAAATCACTAATTATATATATATATATTTTTTCCCAGGATAATGGCGTACATCAATTGTTTGCAGTTGCTTTATTTGAAATTTAACATTTAATATTTATATGTAAATAACGAACTAAGAGTATCTTCCATGTGCAGCTTAAATATTACCTTTTTTTTTTGCCATGTCAACTATCAACTGATTACACAATAGATATTACATAAACAGAAATAGTATCGAAATAATGAAAGTAACTGCTGAAATTGTTGATAATGCTAAAAAATAATATTTAGACATTGCAGAGAACGTACTCTCGTGACCTCAGAAAGAATACAAAAAACAGCTGATATTTGTCAATAACACACATGTTTCAAAAGCAATTTCAGAAATTACAACATAATTAATAGTATCGAACTATATGTAAGCGAAGACTTAAATAAATAATCATTTTTAGAAACGTCACAACACTTCTTTATCAAGCATTATTCTTCTTTCTAGGGCCCCTTTTTGCTTCCACCTTCTTGTCTTAGTTTTAGTTATGAAAACGTCTCGTAATTTTTTCGTATTGGGAGTATTATACCCTCAGAAGTCACGCCTTTCAAATTTCCAGTTTTAAAAAAATAGTTTTCTGCAATTTTAATCTAGACAATGACTCTTAAACTTATAATACGTGCCAGTTTTTTTTTCGTTATCATTTCATTTGACACCATAAGTATTAAATATAGGGTACAAATAACTTTAATATTTGTGATGCTGCTATTTATGATGTTTATATTATCTTCAATTATGAATTAATAAACTCCGCTTATATTGTTTAATATAGTATGGTCTCGAGTTTGGATAAAAGGAGGGGAGTTGTGATAGATGTTGCAAGCCAACCTAAAAAACACAAACTCTATGTAGAAATGAAATCCAATCGTAATGTTGTTGAATTTCATTTCTAGCCTTAGAATATTTAGGAAATCTTGCAAGAAATACTCCATTATTATGGACATATATTGCTTAATAAATTAGGATTGTTGAATATGATAATATCTCAAGAATAAATGTGGCGGATAAGCATAATATCTGGGAGATTTGTGTATGATTGTGATGCCTAATATTGGTGGATTTACAATTAATATTGTCATATGTCGATGGACCATTATGGTAATACTTGGAGGGCACTATTGGATTTCTTGCCTATGATGCTATCTCCACTATAAATAGGGGTTGGTCTCCAAGAGACAAGACAAGCACAAATACACACGCTACACCCCTCCTTGATACTCTCCATCAGTTTTAGCGAGAGAGAACAGTCGAGATTAGGCATACTGCTCTCAAGGGTTGTCTTGCTCGCTTAAAAGATCATTTCCCAATCTTGGTGCGTGCACAGATGTTGCTGAGGTACTGCTGGTAACGCTTCCGCTTAACAATGGATAAGAAGTTCACATGAGTTGTTCCTTGAGATTCAAAACCTAACAACATCGACTTATTTGGGACTAAAAGTTTTGTTGATATTGTCGTTGTAGATAATTATACAATGTATAAGAAGTTCAACGATGAATTGTTAGATTTTATTTTTCGGTTGGTAGGATATATATATTTTTTTAACATATTACTTGAATGCAGGTAATATGGACTATCGCGCTTTTTGTAAATGAAGAGAGAACGATCTAGTAAACATTATTTCTATGTGGATTGGTGGATTGATCATCTAGAATGCTGATTTGATGATATGGGTCGGTGGTACTGGTATCGTCATATTTTTTCAATCTTAGAGATTTATGACGTCAAGTGAAATTATCAATCAAGGGACTGCGGGGCGAAGAGTGAAAATTTGACGAGTTAAAAGTTACAGGTGTATTAAACACAAAGCTATAAAAACGTAAAACTCTTCCAAAATTGTGAAAAGCTAATGCTGTCGATCCTAATATAATACTCAATTCAGTAGCATATCTAGAGATAAACTAGCACACATTCAGAAAGTAAAAAAAAAAAAAAAAAACGTCATTTTATTGTTTTATTAAATATTCAAATTTAGACACACTTAACATTAATATATTAAATCTAATTGATGTTCTTTTAAATAAAACAACTAATGTTTAAAGGCGGAGAAACTACCTAGACTTATTCGTATATATTAAAAATCACCATTGTCTCGATATGAGTCTAGCTCAACAATTCATGTATGAAATATTCATTGATGAAATCGTTGTTGGCAGTTTGCCGACCGCTTTCGGGAAAAAAAAATTTATTTGAATTCGCATCTTATCCAATCTATTCAGGTCCAAAAATTGTTGAACGGTTTTGGTATCATCCAAGCGTTGACCCGTTGTCATGTATCTCGATTCAGAAGACTACAAATAATAACTAATGTAATAATAATAATAATAATAAATAACAACAACAACAATAACAATGATGATGATGACGACGATAATAATAATAATAATAATAACAACAATAACAACAACAACAATAAGAGAATGACTACAATACACCTTAAAGCACGGATCAAACCATACATTTTTATTTTTATTTTTGGAGCTAAAACATCTTGTAGGTTTCCATACAATATGTTCTCCATATTGAAATATCATTAGAAACAAATTTTTACATTTTTTAGACACTGTTAATATAACTAGTATCACTACCTCGGACACTATTTCATTTTAATAAGCACCGGTCATTTGAAAATAAAAAAAACGTGATGAATTTTTCTTAATGACAAAAGAATAAGGCAAATTGTACTAGAGTTTAATTACTCTCCGGTTATGTACAATTTATCGGAGAGTTGATGCCAAATTTAAGCAAATTATAGACGATCGAACGATTTGAACAAACTAACTCTATATTAACGAATAAAATCAAACAAAGAGATATAAAAGTATCGAATTAATTGATCAGAACAATTAAGTAAAAATTGTCCATCTGACATACATTATCATATCAACAAACTCTACCCAACTCAGTTCTTTCGATGCCTTATATTTTTAAAAAAATTATATGTTATAGAAACACACCCAATCCATGCATATTTAAATATTTTTGGTAGGTTGAACTTTAATTTTTTCCATCCTTCCCTAAAAAAGAAACCGCGCCACTTGTCACCAGACTGTAGCTTTGGCGTCGACCGACTTGTTCTACTTCCAAGCACGCTAGCGCGGCAGTTAAAAGTACGGAAATCTCGCGTGGTGCATGAAGAAAAGTCGTTCGGCCCGCCTCGTAGACCAGGTCTATGCAAAACCAATAAAGCGGACAGTAGGGAGCGTATTAATGAAGCCAAAGCTCGATTATTTCACCTAAATCCGCCCTCTTCCCTCTCTCTCTCTCTCTCTCTCTCTCTATCTGGAGAGGGATAAATGAAATCGCATATTTTCAATCGGAGAGCGTCGTTTTTGGCGTAATCCTTCCCCAATTCCACACACCAAACCCTAGTATCCAATTCTATCCTCTGATTTCTAATTTCCCCTAAATTCCTTAGCTCCTTCTTCGATTTGGGTTTCGCTTTTCTTCAGATTTGGATGCCAGATTTTCTCGGATATCGCTTCTCGACAAGTGCTTGCGCTCGATTTCGCCTTGTTGAGCGTTGTTTATGTATTTAGTTTGATCTCTCTACCTCTTGTTGTTCGATTTTGTTTCGTGGATAAGCTCGATCGGGTTTTGTTTCGTCTCGTCTCAGCTCGAGAAACCTAACCCTAGATTTCCGCGCAAAATTTAGATCTTTGGCGTTCCTTGTATTGCTCAGAATATTTTATTTTTCTTTTTAATTCCTAAAAAAAAAATAAACTTATGGGTTCGATGAGGGGACTAGAAGAATCAGGTGTTTTCGATCCTTCTGCATCTTCTTCTTCAGGTAGATCCGAAATTATTATTTCTCTATATTCCATAAATTAGTGTGTAGATTTTTTTTTTCTCTCAGAATTGTGACAATATTGCATAAAGTTGGGAGAATCATGGCCTGTACTTTCTTTTTAGAATATTTCTGTCTGAAGAAATATTCCATAAATTAGCTAAGATTGTCTGCATACTTCAGTACCAGAAGTATCTCTTGAAACTTAGCACGTTCATGTAAATAACGAACCATACAAGTATTTCTGACATCTATGCAGGAATTATTGCACTAGGTTTGTTTCTTACCTAACCCAGCTCAATTACCTTTACTGGGGCCAAATTGTATCATTTGTAAATTCAATAAAGTCAGTGCTACCCCTGAAACAAGCTGAAATTGAAGGAAATACATTTTCTCCTCATGGATTTATTAATTGCTCTAATATAATTGTATCCTAAATTTGATCTCATGGATTCTTTCTTATTGCAGATAATGCATATTTTGATGCATCAAGGTATGAGTTCTTTGGAAAAGGTGCGGTGGAGGAGGTGGTATTGGGAGGGTTTGAGGATGAAAATGAAGCTATTGATCCTAGATTTGGCGGGCCTAATGACACGGAGTATCGATTCCCTTCCCTTGGAGATGAGGTTGTTTACTATTTTGATACTTAGCTGCATTGTTACATTGTACACTTACATTTTTAACCCCATGACCTTGGAGTAATTGCGAATGCCCTCAAAGTGAAGACATACTATATCTTTTGCTTTGTTTTCATCAAATTTCATACATGCCCTTCTTCTCTTGTTTGTGCAGCTTGAAACGGACTGAGGGTTAATGTAAATTGGACCTTTTTTTCAACAAAGATATGGGGAACAAACATACTTTACAGAATATTTAGACAGCATCATGGTTATTACAAAATTTGCTTAGACATTTGTTTTGAACTGGACCTTCTGGTACAACTTTAGTGTTTTTTCCCTGCAACATAGAAGGACAAGTTATGAATAACCTAACATTGAATCCTATTCATTCCTTTTGTTGCTTTTATTAACCGTGGTATGTGTATTATGTTTACCAATATCCAACACTGTTTTGTGCAAGAGTTCCTGCTGAGCTAGGTTAATTTTGGTCAAACTTTTAATGAAGCCACTCTGTGTGTGCCAATGTAGGCCTCATGAGTTAGCTTTTGGTTGCTGATCTGTTATATTTTGTATTTTACAGGCTGATGTGCTAAGTTCTTTGGGAGATATCGATGATCTTGCAAGTACTTTTGCAAAGGTTAGTCTTGCTATCTTTCTTTCTCTGAATACAAACAATACACACTCTTTATTATGTTTATACCTTTCATGGTAAGTTACAATGTATGTTGATATTTATTCTCTCTTTTTTGTTGGATTCTGCTGACTATCCGAAAAAAAAAAAAACTACCTCTTCAGAAGAATGAATTCAATTTGCCATTTTCCCTTTAAATAACATTGATAATATATTTCATCCAATGAAATTCAATCAAATTGTTTTATGGAATAACTCTGACATTTATCTTACTGGTTATAGTATTATTTTATTGCTATATATATTTTTTTTCTCTTTATCATTTTCTGATCCTAAGCTTTCCTGTGAAGTGTACATAAACATGGTTGAACATCCTTCGGATTCTAAGCTTTTTAATGAAGGTCTTGTACAAAATATCTTGGAATGTACATGTTATATCTTTTGGTTAATGAATTTGTCCGAGGTACACAGAATGATGAGTATATTTTGTACATTGTCTTATTTGACAGCTAAACAGAACTGTAAGCGGGAATAGGAATGCTGGTGTTATCGGTGACCGACGCTCTGTTTCTATGGAAAGTAAGCAACTGTTTTTCCTTCAGTAACATTTCCTTCTCTCTGTCTCGTTTGGTACCTCAACCTTCTTCTGGAAAAATGGAGGAACAGGCATTCTAGTTGATAAAATTTCTGTAATGGTCTTTGGTACCTCTATTTTAGAAGAAAAAAGTAATAAAGGCCTCCTTCCATGTAATATTTTTTATTCTTCGTAGCTATCACAATTAATTTGTGCATGAGTTCATATACCACTGCCTGACCAGCTTTCCTACTAAAAATAGTTTGTTCCCAGCAAAATGAGTAATATTAAAGATGGGAAAGTCCAGTCTACCCTACCCATACCTATGTTGCTGTCCGATTCCTGTACAAATATTACCTTTGGTAAATGTTCAATTTTGTAAGTTTTTTTTTTTTTTTATTTCCAACTATAAAAGACAACATGTTTTCATTCTTTGACAAGTTTAAAACTCCTTTTCAGGTTCTTCAACTACTGACTGGACTGCTGATCCAGAATTCCATAACTGGATGAACCAACAACTCTTAGATGGAGACAGCTTACAGGACAACAAGCGATGGTGGTCCCAACCTGACCCGTCAACACGTGACTCAAAACCATTACACCGAACGTCCTCCTACCCAATACAACCCTTAGCACATCATCACTCTGCTGAGCCTATTCCCATCCCCAAATCCCGATCCAGTTCCTCATATCCTCACCCAAACCAACTTACACGTCATTCAAGTATACCATCTCTAAACTCTGGGCCTCACTTCCCCTCTTCTGGTTCATCCCCATATACTGGATCACAGCTCTCTTTAGCTGGGTATTCTCATGGGTTACCGTTTGGATCCAACATACCTTATTCTCCTTCCAACCTGTACCACCCTAATTTACGTGACCCAATGCCATCTATGTTATTCTCACAAAAACATATGCTAAACCACTTGCAAATGCAGGCACCACTTTACCCTGCACACCTGGCTAGTTTAATGCCAGAACTACGAGAACAGAGGCCAAGGCCGTCTCCAAGGGGTAAACACCATCACCACATGCGCCTCTCTAATGCCAGTCAAAGTTCTGAAAGCAACAGCCAAAAGGCTGATAGTATGCCCCGACTTCAATTCAGGTCCAAATACATGTCATCTGAAGAAATAGAGAGCATTTTAAAAATGCAACATGCTGGGACCCACAACAATGATCCGTACACTGACGACTATTACCACCAAGCCTGCATTGCAAAACGGTCATTGGGAGTGTACAACAGCAGACAGCGTTTCTGTCCAGTTACAATTAAGGATTCATCTTCCTCTAAATCGCGGTCTTCAAACAGTGACTCTCATGGTCACCTTCAAGTTGACTCTCTTGGCAGAGTCTCTTTCTCTTCGATACGCCGGCCGAGACCTCTCCTGGAGCCTGATCAGCCTGATGGTGAGCCACATGGGCAGAAGTTTCCCAAATCCTTGGAGGAGGAGGTTCCTCTTGCTGCGAGAATTACAATTGAAGATGGGTTCTCTCTGTTACTTGAAGTCGATGACATTGATCGACTTCTACAAAACAATCCACCACAGGATGGTGGTTTCCAGCTTAGGAGGCGCCGTCAGGTTCTTCTCGAGGGTCTTGCAGCATCTCTGGAGTTGGTGGACCCGCTAAGCCCGGCCAAACCAGGTAACCCGGCAGGCCTTTCCCCGAAAGACGATCTTGTTTTCCTTCGTCTTGTCTCCCTTCCAAAAGGCCGCAAGCTTCTTTCCCGGTACCTGCAACTCCTCATACCAGGAAGTGAGCTTGCACGCCTTGTGTGCATGGCCATTTGTAGGCACCTGCGATTTTTATTTGGTGGATTACCATCTGAAATAAGTGCAGCTGAGACGACAACTAAACTCGCGAAAACAGTCTCTTTAGCAGTTCGCCACATGGAGTTGAGTTCTTTGAGTGCCTGTCTTGCAGCAGTTGTCTGTTCGTCAGAACAGCCACCTTTACGCCCCATTGGAAGCTCAGCTGGTGACGGTGCCTCAGTTATAATAAAATCGGTGCTTGAAAGAGCAACCGATCTGTTGACAAACCCACATACTTCCTCTATCTGTACCATTCAAAACCGTGCTTTCTGGCAAGCCTCCTTTGATGCCTTCTTCAAGCTTCTTACAAAGTATTGTCTTGGAAAGTATGAGAGTATTTTGCAGATGTTGTATTTGCATGGCAGTGGTACTGCAGTAATTGGTTCAGACATGGCTCGGGCAATTAGTAGGGAGATGCCAGCTGAGTTATTGCGTGCCAGTGTTCCTCATACAAATGAACAGCAACGGGAGATGCTGTGGGATTTTGCTCAGAGAGTCATGCCGGTGACAGGTTTCAGACCTGATGGACCTGGCAGTGGCCATGCAACCTCTGAATCGGTGCCGGGTTGACTTTTATTTGATGTAACTCGCACCCAACTGTAGGTCTTAAAGTGTATGGATCTGAACAACTTATTTTCTTTCTTTTCTTCTTCTTCTTCTTCTTCTTCGTCTTCCTCCTGCGCTAATCTGTGTTTCATGTCAAGTTTGTGTAACTTAAGAACATGGGTTCGGTGGGGTTGGGGTGTTGCAGAGGGTTCTAGTTTAGATGGGGTTTAAATCGGTTTCCTGACAGGATATAGTGAAGATGATATTAGTGGTGTTGTACGGGTTTCTGTGGTTTTTGAGAAGCCAGGTGCAAAGTAGTGAAAAGTTATTAGGTGTGGAAGGTTAGTTTCTTATATGACCTGCTGCAGTCTTTTTATATTGTCTGAACTTTGTTTTATCTTTTGTGAACTTTTAAAAGTACTATGAAAACCAGTTTGTGGGTGCTGTGGAAATTGTAAATTGAATGAATTGGCCCCTTGTATTTGAGGTCTGCTGTTGTGTTTAATCTGAGAATTTGGTAGTATAATAAACTAATTTCTTCGATTCAAATAGCTGCATAATGATTTCTCCTGCTGCTGCATGTTTGACCCCTGTATGGAAAATCTGAAAGAATTGCCCGGTAAGTGCACTTTAAATTTGTCCGTTGTGGTTATATACCAGGCACGACACTTTCAGTGGGCGTGTATGTTATGGCAGGCGCATCGCTTGCTGATACGTTGGGGGTTTTGTTTCTGCTGCTATTCATGATGGTATTTGGATTGTGATTCTGTGAGTTACATTACGTTTATACGTTTATGGATTAGATAAGCTATGTCGGAGTGCTATTTTAGACTTTCAGACTAGTTAGTATTCCCTTTGGTTGGAATAATGAATTAATTTTTTTACGACTATTTAGAACTGTTATTGTACATTCAAATATCAAATAGTATTTCAAAATCGTTTATCAAGTTGAAGTCTTTTTTATCGATCCGAGCATACCCATTAGAAATAAAATTACGCAGGATGATGTCTTTTATGAAATCGTCTGATAAACTGGACAAATCATATCGCATCAAATGAACCTTCTAGATAATATATCAACCAAGTCGATCTGATTTTTTGTTTTAATTTTTAATCAGAGGGTTGGATATGAAAAGCATAGTTCAATTTTCTGTGTCGAACAACAGCATAAACCCGCCCGATTGGCCAATTGATGGGGACCTTCAACACGATGCTTTGAATCGAGTCTGGAATGATTTCGAGTCATGCTTGAACCAAGTCTTAATGTACCACATTTGTTTGGAATCGTATCCTCTGCTCACCTCTAAAAGGTGAGCAGAATGCCTACCTATCTTTTGGAGCGGTGGATTCTAATCCAACGGTGCGCGCAAAGTATTAGTAAATAGCTGAAATAACTCGCCTATTCTTCCCTGCCCGAGGGTGCCCTCTTCTCTGATTCATCTTTTAAAAAAAAAATCGTACCATATCCCCCTCTCCCATATCGCTTCCGCTTCGAATGGCAGAAAGAGAGAGAGAGAGCAGGAGAGAAATCCGACAGCTCTGACGGAAAGGACTGTCATTCGAGAGAGAAAGAGAAAGGACGACTCTCCGACGCCTTGGTGGTTTGGACTTTGGAGTATTAGATGTGCTCAAAATCAACAGTGTTGTGCATGCTCGTACAACACAGAAACATCTTTGTTGGAAGTTTTAAGAATCTTCCTTTTCTGATATATTTGGAGGATCAAAGGTGGAATTTGGAGTATTTTGAGTATCTCATGGGGAAAAAAAGGCTCCAGAATTGAAGTGGTTTTTTTTCAAAAGATTTGTAATTAGTTAATTACTGTAGGGTCTTGCAAATTGATGAACTTCTATCAGTGAATATAAGTATGAATCAAATACTTTAATTAATTCTTCCCACCTCATAAGGTTTAACTTTGTTGCTATCTGATTGTGGTTGATGAGTTCGTGAACTGATGTGGGTGTAGGGGTGGGATTGGGCGGGTTTGGATCGGGTAGGCCGGTTCGGCCCTAAGTTAATTACTCCGCAGTCCAATCCAAGTCCGGCCCTGATAATATTTGATTCGGCTCGAGATTCATTTGCTATACCCGAACTATCCAACAGAGTCCGTTCGAACTTTCAGAGGGCCCCGACTGAATATGAGGAAAATACTAAGCGCTAGGCCCGTTTGCGATAATTGGTTATTTGACTTCATTCCTGGAATCTTGGAAACTTTTTAATTATTTTTAGCTGTATAGCAAATTAGCACTTGCCGATATGTATTTGCCAAAATAATGATAAAAATAAATTAACTATTAACTAATCAAATCAAATAAAATGAAACCAAGATGTATTTGGCAAAATAATAAAAAATAAATTAACTAAATTAGCTGATAAATTCAAATGAAACCATTTTCTAACTTCTTTCAACGATATTAATTAGAAATTATGCAAATCGGACCCTAGATTTTTTCACAAATTATTTGCACTTCAGACCTCAATAACATTATATATTAATATTTAATCCTTAGACAGTTAAGAAGAAAATGAAGAATCCAAAAAGGCCTACGGGCATTGTTTACCATAAAAAAAAAAGAATCCAAAATAAAGTCAAACATTAATATAAAGACTCCAAAATAAACAGTTCCATAACGCCTAAAATTACAATAAAAGATAAAATGAAGAGTCTTCAAAACTAATATAGCAATCTCCACAAGACCAATTTACCTACAAATGAAGAGAGTTAATAAACATCAGAAAAAATATGTATATATATGTATAGATTAATAAAATGGTTGTGTATAGCTTTTAATAAGTACCTGGTTGATAACATAACATGGTAAACAAATTTTAGTAATGAACAGTTAGTAAAATAAAAAATAGGACCATGAAAAAGAAAGCTAGCTGCCATGAGAAATATAGCGAAGTATAAATGATTTGCAGACCCCAAAGATTTATCTTGTTTTTTTATGCTGTTATTAGATGCTGAACAGGTATTGACCTATCAAACTATACAACTAAGTGGTAAGAAAATGTTGAGGCATCATAACATGCAAAAGTTGCACAAATAACGAGAAAGCAGCATTTCTTTCATTGAAGTATACAGCATGTGCTAGCTCTGGCGAAATAATAGACTCATCTTCGCGGTTTTATTTTGTCTTGAATTAAGGTCCTTAATTAACCTTGAGTATAAACATGAAGCAAGTCTAAGAGTTCAAATGATACTTAAACAGCTTCCTAGAATAATTCATAAAGAGTATGGTAATCATGGTCCTTCCAGAAGATAAGCATATCAAATTTACTATTTAGTAATGGTAACCAGAGTGTGGTAAACCACGGTCCAGTTAGAAGATGAGCATCAATAAAACTTATGAAAGGAAATTAAAACATACACAAAAAAGTAAACATTTCAGCTAACCAGTAATCAATGAAATGGATTGCTAAAATTAAGTGCACATAAAACAAGAGCAGAGGAAGAAACCTTCTCATATCAGCCAAAGTACCCTGACAAAATATCTTCAAGAGTCCCTGAAAAGAGTAAAAATACTTTTCTGCTCATTACTGAATATGCAAGACCCTTACTGTACAACCAAAATGCAACTATTTTATGAAACGTACTGGTCAGGATGTTATTTATATGAGTGCCCATACCTTTTTTATGCAAAGTTACAAACCTACTAACTCAACCACATGGAATACAAAAGGAACAAAATATTGGGTTTTCCCAATATTTGCAAAACTTTGGTTGCATTTCCAATGCCAATTTCTCCAATTTTGCATTGTCTTTGTAATCCTCATCTAGCAACAATCTTCGAATGTTCCATATTTCCTTGATGTAGGTGTGAGAAGATGGTCTTCTGACATTTGAGAAACTCTTAGTGGCATCGAGAAAGGACTCCAAGAACTTAGCCATAGCTTCGGCATCTCTCCAATGCTCGGGAGTTGGACCAACCACCGAAGCAGTTTCTACATACCTCAACAAAGCCTCTTGCAACCCCAATGCTTCCTTAACCATTGCAAAGGTGGAATTCCATCTCGTTGGACAATCCAATGCTAGACCTCTTTTATGCGGCAACTTAAGTTCGTCCAAAATGGTATTGAGAACTTGAAGCCTTGAACCACTAGAGGCAATATTCTTCAATAACTCTCGAATACTCCACACTGCTGTGTTGATGGCATCTATGCCATTCTGCACAATGAGATTTAATATATGAGCCGAACATCTCACATGCATATGACTTCCATCAAAAAGCATCTTGTTCCCTAATTTGTTCAACAAATGTCTCACAGCATTGTCATTCACCGAAGAATTGTCGAGAGTAATTGCAAAAATTTTATCATCCAACTTCCAATCATTCCATATCTTTTCGATCAAATGCGCAACGGCTCGACCCGTATGTGGATAAGGAATTTGCTTCAAAGCTATTATCTTTTTTTGAAATCTAAATTCCTTATCAATCCAATGTGCCGTTACACACATGTACCCCAAACTGGCACTTGAGGTCCATATGTCACTTGTAAATGACACACGAGAATCCAATTCTTCAAACTCGGCCAATGTAGCATCATAGCCGGCCTTAAAGATAGCGACACAATCATCTCGCATTGTGTGGCGCCCAATACACTTGTATTCTGGTCTCATTGACCGCATGGCCGGTTCCCAAAACCGACTTTCTGTTGCAGCAAATGGAACCTCAGCATCAATAAAAAAAAGAGTCAAAAGACCTCTTGTCAACTCAGGATCGAACTTGAAAGTAGCAGCATCAAATAAATCATCCACTGTAGCTACTATTATCTTTTCCCTTTCTTCTTGGGCAATCTTTTTGCAACTCACTGCAAGGTGACGTTTCATGTGTGAAGTCCCCATGTTCTTGCCCTTTGTCATAGTACCATCACAGTGCTTGCAGATCACTTTATCCCCTACAATCCTATCGAAGTGGTCCCACACTATTGATCTTTTCTTTGAACGAGTTGATCTGGTTTCAACGGTCTCACTTCGGCTCTCACTTTCTCCCACAACAGCATCAATATCAAGACTGACCGACATTCTCAACTAAAATGAGTTGGTCTTTGGTTTTATTCAATTCCTCTTGGAGGGATGACAACTGGGATTGAAGCTCTGATTGTTTCACAGAAGCTGGCTTTTTCTGTCAAAAATTAAAAAACTTCAGAAATTTACATTTGCTTGAATAACACACGAAAAGGAACATCCTATTCAGGTTGTAGAAAGCTAAGAGTGATGAAAAATGAAGGTGGTCCTAACTACAAGTACAAAGCATGTTGTGTGTTATCTCAGACAAATACTTGTAATTTAGTTTCGAGCTGGCTTATCATGGAGTATTACATCTGAGTTTACAAAAAAACAAACTTACTCGAAGGGAAAGGAGAATAGATAAAAAGAACAAACCTTAAAAGTACAATCCAGTTGTAGCTCTCCTCAGCAACAATTACTGTATTCTCAACAAAGAAGACCAACCAACACCAACAGGAGACTCAACAAAGAGAAGATTTGATACTACAAGAATATTGCAAAGCTTTATTATTCAAGAATTCCAAATCTTTTCAAAGTCTAACAGTTCAATGATGTATGTATTTACTGTATTTAGAAATAATCATGAACAAAACTTACAGGGATGGTAAACTCGATTAACTATCAAATTTGCAATTGAGCAATTGAACCTAAGCTTAACTTCAGTTGATCTTTTCTCCAATCTGTTCAACTAAGCATGGAAATGTCAATTAGACCGAAAAAAAGAAACACAATCTAAGAGCTAGGAGTATATTTTCTGAGACAAATAGTAGGAACTTATGCAAAGTAAAAAACTTTTCATGAGAACTTATGCAAAGTAGAAAACTTTTCATGAGAACTTATGCAAATGAAGGAGATACTGAGAGACAATATACATGAATGTTAAAAAGAGAACTAACCTTGCACCATCTTTTGCATGGCTTCAATAGCAGGGGCATCTGCCATGATAAAAATGGGGTTCTTTGTCATGGCACGAGCAACAGTTGTCAAATCTGATCTTAGTCCTTCAGCTATTACCTTCTTTACTATGTCCTAAGTAAATGAACAAAATAAAACAACTGTAATTAATGATTAAGCAAATAAGTGCAGCAGCTTTTTGCAGTAGTGGAGTGCAGGTGAGGATTGTATGGTGGTATTCAGGGACTGTTAATATTGTTTATTGTTTTTAAATGACAGTTTGATAAAACAAAAAAGTTTGCATTTGGAATTCAGGACTTATGTTATGTTAAGAAAGAATTGGATTTGAAGCCTTTTGAGCATCAATACTAGTTGGTATCAGTTGGGTATGTGGGTTGCCACAGTTTGATAAGAACCTGACTAATTTCCTTTGCGAGCAGAACAGGGAGATAAATAAAAGAGCAACATTTGCACAAAATTTCACAATATTAATAGAAAAATCCTTTGTTGGTCAGCTTAAATCCAAGCATAATTTTCCCAAATTAAGGTTTAGGAACTAATAACAGCCTCTGATTATCCATACCATTCAAGCCTATAGAAAGAACAAAACGAAATTAAACAGTACCTTAAAAATTTGTTGAGCAGCAATACCTTGCCGATGCTAGAGGATAGAACACCTCGGCGCTAGCTGAGAGGAGAGGTGACTCGGCGACTAGCGAGAGGAGAGGCGGCTCGGCGACTAACGATAGGAGAGGCGGCTCGGAGACTGGCGAGAGGCGAGGCGACGAGGCGTCGACGTCGAGACGAGGCTCGAGTTGCGTGTGGCCGTGCGTCGAAAACCGGAGACGGAGCGGCTCGGCTCGACTCTCAGGTTCGAATAGGGTTCGAAGGGCTTCGTCGGACTGGGATCGAATTAGGATGAGTATCAGCGGATCGATTAAAATGGGCCGAACCAGATATTCGGAAAAAAACCGGTTCAATTCTTTTAATGATCCTATCCGGCCCTAAGCCCTTCGAACTTATTCGGTCCAATCTCACCCCTATGTGGGTGATTGTGATTATAGTCCAAAACTTTGTAGAAGTCAAAGCAATTGTTGTACTTCCATGTATTTTTTTTTTTGCTCTCTCTGGATGGATCAGTGTTTAAATTGGGACTGACTTCATACATGTACTAAGGAAATTGGTTGATGATATTAGACAAGGGATGCGCAAGGTAGGGTCGAGAGAGAATCAGATGACTTTGTTAATTTAGAGGAATGATTTTAATTTCCATTGAAAATAGAAGACGATGGGATATTCTCTCTTTTGACTTTTAACTTTAATCGAAATGGTGCGTATGAGAGAATCAGATTATCAGACAGAATCAGTGAAAGATAAGAGGGAGAAGGAGACTCGGGCAAGGGACAGGGTCGAGAGAGAGAGAGCGATTTTTCTCCATATCATTCTGCACCGTTGGATCTAATCCAACGCTTCTAAATATAGGTTGGCACTCTGCTCACCTTTTAATGGTGAGCAGAGGATACGATTCCCATTTGTTTCGATCTAAAGTAGGCCCAATTTTAGATTACATTGATCTTATATTTATTATTCTAACTGGAAATCCATAAATTACAATCTGTAGACCTTATCATTAACGAAGATAGATTAATTTGATTATCTCGTCAAATAGACCGAAAGAATAATAGTAATGTGAAGAATTTATACAGTCGGCCATGGACAAACAAAACAAAACATCGAATGATGTTAAATATAGATTCATGTATATTTTAAGTTATTTGACAAACAAAACAAATTATGTCGAACATCACTATTTTTCATATACATGATATAAATATTTTATAGATCATAAAACATCTAAATTCAAAAATAAAAAACATTTTGAATTGTCATCAAATTGTTATAAATTCCACTTGCATCTAAATACATGATATAAATATTTCATCTCAAGAGAATACGTTTCAGATTGCGCCATCTCCTGCTGACTGATTCCTCTTACATTGATTATATCGAACATATCCGTCATTTCCTACTCACTCCCTGATAAATACCCGTCCATATCCGATCCAACAACTCCTCGCCTATCAGATTATTCGAACCGAGGCTAATAATGTAATTTTACAATGTCCCTCTCCGCAAGCTCTTTGCTCTCGCTTCCCTCGATTTCTTCGTTACCAGCGCACTAAACCAACAGACCAGTGTCCAAAATGCTCAACAAATCGCTAGTTAATCCGTCAAATGCACCGTTCCCAATCTTCCCTTCGAAATCTACTTCCCGAAATCGCCTCAATTATGTTCGAATCCCTCGATCCAATCACAAGGTCGAATCATCCAAGAGTGCTTCAAATACCGACCTTTCTTCTCCCGCGAAGCTTCTAGAATCTTCCCATGCCGTTTCCGCACCCCCGTATCCCGGGGGCATGGGCCCACACACTGGGCGGGACCCGAATGTGAAGAAACCTGATTGGTTGAGACAGAGGGCCCCACAGGGGGAGAAATTTGCGAGGTTGAAAGATTCAATTGGTGAATTGAAGCTTAATACTGTTTGTGTGGAAGCACAGTGCCCCAATATTGGCGAGGTATTTCTGTTTCAGATTTTTTTTTTTTCAAAATTAATATTATTTTCTTTATGCCCCAGTAGCTGTTGGATGTCACTAGCTAGTAGAACTCTGGATGAACCATAGTATTCCATAGAACTTTAGTAATCAATTTTGTTTGAGATTCACAAAAGATGTGATTGAAATAAGAAATCTGAATTATGATCACATCACAATATAGATGCTGCATATGTAGCTGGTATCCTGTACCAGTATGTGCTGCACAACTAGCTGTATCCTGTACCAATATCTGTATTGCAGCAAATGAGAATTACTGATAGTAATTTAGTGTTTTACAGGCTCAATTTAACTCCGAGATGTTGTCTGCTCATTTCAGCACATCAAAATAATTTTCCTTTATTAAAAGAGAGAAAAGTTGAGTTTTGTGATTTCTGACTGTTTGTATGTATGTAGTGTTGGAATGGAGGAGGAGGAGCAGGAGGGGAAGGAGATGGGATAGCAACTGCTACCATCATGCTTCTTGGAGACACATGTACACGTGGGTGCAGATTTTGTGCTGTGAAAACTAGTCGTAACCCACCCCCACCAGACCCTATGGAACCTGAGAACACTGCCCATGCTATTGTAAGCTGGGGGTAGGTCATTCACTTTCTTCTTCATTCCAATGGAATATCAATGGGATTTCAGAGTCACTTGGAACTTGGAATTAGTGGTTCACCGGTCCAGCTCTTGCACTATATTATAGTTATTCTGATTTCTGTCCATTTGGATTAGATTATATTAGGAATTGCCAATTAGCAGTTTAGTATACATTGTACAATAATAATGATTTTGCACTATATAGAATTAAGACATTAATGTCTAATGTTCTTATTTCAGTACCTTCTCACCATTGAACAGATTTCCATGGTTCCTGATCTATTTATCTAAGAAATAAGTGCAATGCCATATGCAAAAGATTGCTTATACCAACCAATAAAGTTAATGACATTTATTTGTTTGCGCGTCTTGCAGAGTAGATTATGTGGTGTTGACTAGTGTTGACCGAGATGACCTTCCTGATGGTGGAAGCAGCCACTTTGCTGAGACTGTTAGAGCTTTAAAGGTTTGTCTTTATTTTCATTTATGGAAGGAAGAAGTTTCATAGAATATATACCAGTTCTGATTTTGTGGAATGTTTGTTCACTGAGCAGAGGATGAAGCCAGAGATTTTGGTGGAGTGTTTAACCTCTGATTTCAGAGGAGATCTAGAAGCAGTATCACTTCTGACAAACTCAGGTTTAGATGTATTTGCACACAACATAGAGACAGTGAGACGGCTGCAGAGAATTGTCAGAGACCCTCGAGCTGGGTACAGCTTCATATGTTACTTAATTCTTTCGGTTTTGGATGTCGTGTTATATGGTTGTTTTTCACGTGTTTGATTTGAAAGACTTAAGTTAAACAAATGCATGCATATTTAGCTTTGTATAATATCCTAGCAGTTATGTTTAGAAAACAGAAATGAATTTACATTTTATCCTCATCTAGCTTTCTCTTGGTCCTTTAAGGTAGTCATTAAGATTTTTCGAAGTTTTAAGCTTTTGAGATAATTGGCAAAGGAATTAGCTACTTGCATATCTAATATGGCTTGTCCTAAAATTAAGAAAGGTTAGAAAAGTTAAGTGACTAGCTGACAGTCAAATATACTGATAAAAATCAAATGTAAAAAAGGCCTAACCTGCATGTCTCTTCAATTCTGCGCAAACAATCACAAACCTCAAATACTGCCATAATGTCTGATTCTTTTCTCAATATGACATTATCTTTTTGCAGGTACGAGCAGAGTTTGTCTGTTTTGAAGCATGCAAAAGAAAGCAAAGAAGGCATGATAACTAAATCATCTATAATGCTCGGCCTTGGAGAGAAAGATGAAGAGATTAAAGAGGCCATGACTGATTTAAGAGCCATTGGAGTGGATATCCTCACTTTGGGTCAATACTTGCAGGTTCAGTCACTCTTTTTTTAAACTGCATAATACCAACTTCAGGGTTACTTCTTTTTTTTTTTTTTTTTTCCCTTTTCTCTTCTTCTTCTTTCCTTTTCTTTTTTTTTGTTGGTTTTTTTTTTTTTTATTATTGCATGATTTTGAAGAAAGACCATAAGGCTGTTTCATTAAGAATTAAGAAACCAAATTACAGACGTTTTGTTCCGTTCCGAGTCATAAATAGGTACCATCAATGACAATCAACTACTCACAATCACAACCCAGAACCCTCTACAAACTAGATTCTAGGAAATGACTGTGCATATACTGAAACACAGCCAATATTTGGAAAGTTGAAAGTAAAGGATACATCGACTCCATCAGGAACAAGCAATGCTTAATCAGACCAAACAAGGCGTCTAGATACGTCTGATAACCCCCAAAAAGCTGATATCCATGTCTGCCAGCTGCTTTCCTCTGCACTTAAAGTTGTATTGTATCAGTGTCATGTGTGTTCCACGGCATGTGTGCTTCACTTTCATATCTCTCGAGTTCTCCACTTCCTGGTTCCCTTTCTTCCAGAGCGATAGAATTTCAGTCATCAGGAAGCCATTTCTGTACTGTATCTTTAGCATACCCTTTCCGCAAACAGTCTCTATAGCTTTTCTTTTGCATAAGAAACCAAGATATATTTTCAAATGAAACCTGACATTCTGATATTTTAGCCTTAACAATCAACTGTTCAAACAAAGGCTGAGTTAACTGAAGATGAAAATTGCCCTTGTCCTTTTATGCTGAATTGATCGATCTGAATACACTGTTTGAACTCTTTGTGCTTGATTTTAGTTCAAATGTGTTTAGAGAAAAACAAACTTTAATTTAGGTTGTGAATTTTCAGATTTCTAATGGAATATGCATACAAGTATGGTAAAATATGATAAAAGACACTGTTATTTGCTAAAAGACCTAATATATATGACTTTGATGTTACCTAAATATGCACAGATTGCAACTGGTCAGTAAATATTTTTCTCTGAATTCTTGTTGAATGGATTAATGTTTTTACAGCCTACACCATTGCACTTGACGGTGAAAGAGTATGTGACTCCTGAGAAGTTTGATTTCTGGAAAGCATATGGTGAATCCATCGGTTTCAGTTATGTCGCAAGTGGTCCACTGGTAAATTTTTAATCCACTGTTTCCTCCATATTTATATCAACATCATATTCTTTCTAGTTTAATTCATCGATTAATTATTGAACTTGGATTTAGTTTAAGCTTGAAATTTACTCTAGAGCCTCATTTCTTGAATGATACCAGCAGAAAAAATGGACTAGCATAGAGGTACTTTAGCAGGATTGGGTTTGACCATTAAGATTATTGCAACTCTAGTATAAGATCCTTGGTCTAACTTCTACCGTAAACGAACCCATAATAAAGATTACTCAAATTTGAAGTTAGTTGCAAGTATCAGTGGACTTTATAGCTCTTCTGAGCCATTATACCTGTCGGCTCTTTTGTCTCGATAGGACTTTTCTTTGCTAAAAGTAATCTTGCTTGGGTTGTGTAGGTTCGGTCATCATACCGAGCAGGAGAGCTCTTTGTTCAAAACTTGGTAAAAAGGAATAGGAGTAAGACTGTCAGATGAATCTTAGTATTATTTTTTGGTTTTCTTTTATTTGCTATTATCACTTTACTTTTGTTTTATTCATCGTAGCCTTCATTGTGCTTCAGCATGGGCTTAGTTATTTTCAATACAAGTTGTTACAATTATTGAGGCATGGATAGAATTATATTTAGAAGTTGTAAGAAAAGAGAAAAAGCTCTTTTGACTTATTATCATGATAATTGCCCATTTTCGAGTAGCTTTGGTGAAATAATGCTAATTTATTTCCTCATCCATCTTTTGTTTTAAAGCTTGCTTTTGCGTGGGCTATGGCACACACAAATTTCATAGTGACAAGTAGCAGTTGCACCAGTTGGAGCCCGACCAAGTTTGTACAGATTTTTGTCCCTTTACTGAAATTTCACTTATTTCTGGCCGACTAATGTTTAACACCTTTAATCAAACTTTGGACCCGGATAAAACATCAAAAGAGGGGGACAAAAAAGAGCACGATGTAACCAAAGTAGATTCCTATTTGTAGGGACATATAAACACGATTATAAAGACAAAATGAAGCACACTGGCATGAGATGTGCTGAGTACATGTTTCTAGGTGTAAACATCTGGTCGTTAATTATATCATGTGAAAATTGAGTATATCAAGGCCGTTGATGAGGATGTGGGACCTAGTTCCTGGGTCCTCGTCTTGCACACTAGAACTATCCAGCATAATAACTCTTGACAGCTCCTGTCAAGGCTTTCGAAAAAACTATCCACCATAATGCGTGTTTGGACTAATAGGAAATGGATTTTGAAGGAACCTCAACGACTAAGTATGAATCTGAATTTGCGTTGTTGGAAATTTTCTCCTCGCAAGATAGGACACTAATTGCTAGAATGCTAGTGCTTGGCCTTCTTAATGATCGAGGATTAGGCATTTTAACTCTTGGGTTGATAATTGATTGGATATTTTCTTATTGCCTAGTCCTCTTGCATTTTTTTTTTGACTGGTACAGACTACAGAGTCAAATCTTACGGTTTGAAGTGCATTTGCTAATAGCGAACGACAACTCTCCAAGCTTTACATCAAAGGCAACAATTATCTGATTTGGCTGATAGTTATACTTTGTGAGTATAAATCAATGATTCTTAAATTAAGCATTAAATTAAATTAATCATTAAATTTGGTACAATTTGAAATCTCTCGGTAAATAATCAATAAAATTAAATCTTTGATTTTCAAAATTGCTCGATAGATATTAATTTATTACGTTACATCAAATTTGATTCCCAATCTAAACTATGTAAAAATAGTAATGCCATTTTACTTCTAAATTTGGAATAACCATTTAACCGATTATCATGATTTTCAAATAAACTTTGTTGTCAACTAATCTAGACCCATATAAAAATGTATAATTGTAAACTATTAACCATATACATCTCAATTCGTAATTTCGTATATAAAACTGCATCCTAGAGGCGTCTTTGCTTTACAAAGAAAAAATAATATAAAATAAAGGTTTGGTTACTTACCGCCGACCAGGACCACTCGAGATGATGCCATACGGCGATGCATATTTACAACTGAATATCTCAACTTACCTGAAAAACGGTTAAAATTGAAATTCTTTTGTTGTGACATGTCAGCAACAAAATGTCTCTTTTTCAAAAAACAAAAGAAAGGCGTTAAAAAAATGTGCTGGAATGATATAACTACAGAAGTCCCAGCAGATTCCTTTGTCTCGCCTCCCATCTCCAGAGCAAGTCTCAGTTTTGTGCACAAACCACAAATATCGTTCTGACACGTGGACTGAATAGATCACGGGTTTGGCTTTACACTTTTACAGCGAAGGATACTGACAAAACAAAACCATTAAGCTTGACAACTGTTGCTAGTCGTTATCTTTCTTCGCTGTTCAATATCCAAGAGAAAATGGCAACGGAAACACCAAAACGGTTAGTGGGATCGATCAATAATTAGTGGGTTTTGTATTATTCTTCATGGACCAACGGCTATATTTTCTGGTAAAAATTTTCATTTTTTCTGAAGAGGATTCTTTATTCTCCGTTCATGTTTTCTTTACTGTGATACTGTCTGTATGATCCCACATAAACCGACCAAAATGTCAAATGTAAAGGAAAATGTGAAAGTGTGATTTTTCTTAAGGCCCACTGATGCGCTTTGCTCTGAATTACTGATCTATCAAAACTACTCTTGTGGCAAAAACGAAAATTAAAACAAATAAATAATTAATGACTACTTTAAACTAATGTTTTCTCTTCTACACCGACACATCTAACACGTTACGACTGCTTGACATGCGTTGTGCAAATATGTTCATGTGATGTTTCATGCTTATAAATTTGAAATTTCGAGGCGGCATGACCAAGTCACCAAAACACACATCACACATGACACGTTGCACAGCTGATTCATAATTTCACGATTTTTCATTTAGTTACTTTATATCTTATGGTAATCAAACATTGAAAAAAACATTTTTTTTTCCCCACTTGTAATTCTAATATTATATATTAGTTTCTTTTTTTTTCATTTTTTTTGTTTCAGCAAATGGATTTATAAAATTATAAATCGGAATAAACACTATTACAACATATCGTACCTAGACGTGTTAGATTTTCATATACGTACATGTTCATCGCTGACACGACAAGCTTAAAGATCTACACGTTTCAACACAATACGACATGTCTAATAAACATACATGTATCTAGCATTTACAAAACAACACGTAAGGAGCATGCTACTTTAATCTAATTAAAATGCCGAGACTTATAAGTTAAAAGCTGCTTTTTATTAGAATTGAATTCCGGAAAATGTTATACCGTACAGGAAAACGATTATGACTTGAATTTCATTTAACTTGAGAACTTACATGGGAAGGGGTTTTGCTTGTGTAAATGCACAATTAAATTGTATACAGACTACAGTATATATATACTGCAGTAAGATAAATAGATCGCTCTTAATTATTAACACAGTTAATCCATTTTAAGAAAGAATTGAGCTAACTAAACCACCTGTTAATTGTTATAGTTAGAACAATCATGATTGCACCGAAACAAAAGCACAAAAGAAAAAGGAATGCAAATTAACATAATCATTGTGCAGACAACATGCCTGATCTAAGTTGGAATATAATTGGACCCCTCTGACATTATATAACTAACTTTATTCCCAACCTATAGCCTAATTATTCCGGAAACTTTGTATGTTTCTCAGCAGAGAGCATTCCTTTCATATTTGATGTTATCCCATACACAAAAGCATGCTTTTACACTTTGTGCTCTTTTCCAAGAAAAAGACGCAAAAAATTAGAGTCAAAAGAAAAATCATGTTTCGCTCCTTAGTTAAGCAAAATGAGAAAGTTGCTCGAGGGCCTTAAAGCAAGTAATTTAAAAGAAAAAGGAAAAATAATGCAAATAAAATATGTATTTATATCATATGGTACTCTAATTTATACGGCGGAAAGGAAACTAATCAGTATTGTATGGGGGAAAAATTAAAATATTATCTCACGGCAAAAATAGCATTCTCTGATTATTAACAATTAATTACTTCGTAATCATTCAGATACAGTCTCTTTCACTCTACTTTTTTTTTAAAAAAAATAACTCTTCTTAAAACATGAGACGAAAAGAAAATGTTTTCTCCTTTTCTCTCAGTTTTTGGTCCATGAAAGTATGATACATATTAAGTCGAGGGAGAAAGATTGAATTTAAGGACGAAGGAATGGATATTTTTTTTCAGAAATTCAGGTACAAAAAGTCACTGTATACTTTCATCAGTTTAAACGGATTATGTACCTGCCAATGGAATTTGTCTTTTGGATTAAACCTTAATTAGTATATATAACTTGCATATTATATATGTGAATCTTTGCTAGGTCAGTGCTCAACAGTTGACATCTCCACCACCTTATCGTCATTTCTTAAATGCATGTGGGCCGGGACTTCCTTGTACCGATACGGATACGTACAATAAATTAAAGAACACCAATTAATGAGAAGAAAGTGGGTCAAAGTACAAAGAGGAGTGAATAATAAATGAGCATGCTCCACCATGTTCTGCCTACAAAAGGGACTTACGAGGCAATCATATTTCTTATGAGAATCTGAGTACTGATTTTCCGTGGGCGTTTTTCTTTTCTTTTTTTTTTTTCTGAAAGTTTGGTGATTTAATTAGTCGAAAACTTTCTATGGGAAACAGCTATGAAATCAGAAAGCTAGTGCGAGTTTTAAATTGATCACAATATTAATTACTAATTAATATAATAATTTTTCTAAGTAATATTTTGTCAAATAACATTAATAGCTTTGCTCAAAAAATATAATTACCGTCGTAATTCAATACTCCAACACAAATTTTAGTGTTATTATCTTTCACTGTCTTACCAGATGTGGCCTAGTACATACCCCCTAAATATTAAAAGAGATGTCAGATGGTTGTTAGTATATAATAAATTAATAACTGTCGACACTTTTAGGGTTGTTTCATAAAGGAAATATATATTGAGAAAAAATAAATTTAACTAAATAAGTCATACATGATATTACATTCAGCAAATTCAGGAAATGACATCTACATTGAAACACTAGAAAATCTATACAATAAAAAAAATACGACGATTTATTTTGTTAAATATTTAAATATATACAGAGAAACAAAAAAAAAAGTGATACTGTAATAGTTTAAAATTTTGTGTGTAATTTAAAAACTTCAAGCACATTTTTAAAAATAAAAATAAAATGAATTCGGGTTCTGTTAGACAATTATAGATAGATAACTATATAAGTATTATGACATTAATAAAGGACTTAAAAAACTTTTGATAAAAAATAGCGTTTCGAGATGGATCTGCTTCATAGCAAAGTCAAAGTCAATAATTATATCAGAAACAAACAGAATAGAAAATACTTAAAAAATTTAACTCTATGCATTTATGGTTTTGTAATTCAATTAAAAAAAAAGTACCCTCGTTAAGTCGCTGTCCCTCTGTTAGACTGTTACTCTTCACGTGCATGGTTGAGCCTATGCTCTACTAGGAATCCCAAATTCCCAATCACACTGGGGTCCTGCTCCTGCCTCGTAATTAAATATCATAACAGAACAATGGATGAATAAATATCATAACAGAAGCATCGAATTCACGCTAAATTCTTTCCTCCCGCATGCTCAGATTATGAAGATATTTATATTGTTCATTTGTTCCTCTTGCAAATAAATCTAAACTATGTTGACTTTTTTGGGAAAAATAGAGTTGTAAACAGAACGGGTATTTTCTGACGGCATCTATATTTCATGTCGATGTTCGTTCTAAACATTATTAGTTTATTACTTTATTTTGCTGTATTATTCTACGATGCTTATTTTTGTAAGCCCAGAGTCACTTAATTATTGTTACTTTTGCCAACGGGCTTAATTAGCCAAAAAATTGTTTACTTTGGCAATAATAATAATAATATTTTTTTCAGTCAATTTAAATAAATTTAAAATCAAAGCATAATACTTTTAGATATTTCGTTGGATATACAGATAACATACCTACAAAGTTCTATATAACTTGAATATTACTTGGTAGATGACGATTTATTGGGATCAATTAATATTTTGGACCGTTATTATTACGGGTAAAAATATAATGTCAGCTCAGCATCTATATATTAATATTTATACCAGCTCTGTACGAAGAAATATATGGTTTTGTTATAGGCTTATAGCTGTATATATGCGTTATTTACGCTAAAACTACAACAAAATAGATTAATTCTGTCGTAAGCTTTTGAAGAATGAAGAGAGAGCCTTCCAAATAGGTCGGGATCAAAGCGTCAATTTTATAATAAAATAATGAATCGGAACGTTGGGAAGATAAAAACAAAGGAATCCCCAAGCACAGTTCTCTCTCTCATTAACTCTTTCTCGCTACGAGTCAAAAAACCTTTGCATCTCTTACGATTAAAATACTCCGTGTAGCGAGTTACTTTCGGTGTTTAACCCGCTTTTATCAGTCGTAAATTCATGTCAGTAAGTTACCACATGTTTTGTGAAAGACAAAGAGCCTCGTGAGATCTTCATTCTCTTTCGGTCCAGATGAGCTGTTGGCGTTTTCGGGTCTCTTGGGGTTGATAAAAGGCCTTGGGAATTATTATAACAAAAAATAGTAGCACAGCCGCACAGGACAGTAATGGTGCGGGTAAAGGTGCTACCATATCCGACCCGGAAACGATAGACGCCCGGCTGGATTGATCGACGTCAAAAAGTTTATATTTCTGTATTTGTAATTTTTTGATCTAGAATGAGAACATCAGAACGATAGTCAAAGAATTTACAAAAGTAGTATAAAATTTTCATTTTTTTAGAGATCTAAAATGTTTTAAAAAAATTAGATTACGTAATATTTTTCATGATTAAATGTACGTAGGTTCTTAATTGTTAATTGTTTTGAGACATTTACAGAATTTTATTTTTGGATGAAATTATTTTTTCATATTCATAAATTTATAAAGAATATAATTTATAATTTTTTTTTGGACTTTCAAAATATTATAAATGTTTCTTGCTTATAATATAATTTATAATATCATGCAATTCTCGTCATATTTAAAAAAAATAAATACACACATGTATTTTCGTCATATATTTAAAAAAATAAATACACACATGTATACATGTATGTATGTATATACACGTATTTTAAAACTTTTGTATCATTGTATCTGTATCGTACCGAATACAATATTTGTACCCGTATCCACGCAACATAGCACAGTCGCCATTTACTTGGTTATCAGATTAGTCCACATTTCGTATCAATGACGATATGAATTTTTTGCCCATATGTTTCTTTAAAATACTATGTGACTTAAGTTCCAATAAGAGATGTTTAGAATCCTACAGTAGAAGTTATTAGTGTGTTTTAGCAGTATAGATTAACATTTATAAAGGAAATTGGGAAATTAGGAGAAATGAAAAATGATAGGTAATTTAATTGTACCTTGTTAAGAGAGTTTGTGTCTTTCACATATTCAGCGAACTTTGAAGAATGTTGCAGATTACAGATCTAAGATCTCATATAAGGACGCTTTGGAGAGGATGTTGAAGATTTGGCATCGAATCCTCCAATAAAAATAGAATCGTCAAATATAGTTCGATTGATGTCCTCCAATATCTTGTTTTGTTAAAAAATAAATTACCGAATTGACAAGTAATTTTTTTTTTTTGACACTTAAAAATTGTATGACTATGTGTAAAAAAATGACCATCATAAAATTTATAAATTGTATGTTATCTTAGTCGTGGAAAATGTATTTACCTTCATTCAAAATATTTTTTGCGTATATTGTCCTATTCGTTATATTCAAAATACGTGTGATGCGCTAATTAGTTGCTACACACATGCTATATTTTAATTCTAAAGCACACCATTTAAACACCAAACTGAATAGCACCTATATCTAATTTAATAGTACAATACACAATAAAATTGCACCATTACAGTTTTAAAATGGCTTAAATTTTTAACAAAATCTAAATAACATGCGAGTAAAACAATAACAATACATTGTATTTGTTAGAAAAAAATATATACAAGTTGACAAAAAAATAAATAAATGGAGACGCTGTAGAAATGCCTTCTAGAAATGAAGTATGCATATAAGATTAAATTAAAAATTTCATGAGTTATAAAAAAAATCAATTATAAACCTAAATTACCATCATTGATTTTCACTGTTCAAATTATACAAAAAGATCACGAGTAATGACAAATATATTCTATTTAAACACACATCCCTTAAATTCTAAGATAACACGTGACAGTAAAAAAATTAACTGACTAATGTGAAAGCATGCGTTGATTATGTATCAGAAAATAAATAATTTTATCATTGGAGTGGATTTTGACGGAGTAAAAAGGAGTAGAGACAGTTCTTAGACTGAAGGGTAATTAGTGCAATCATATATTATTTTTTTATATTTGATAAAAAAATTATATCTTCAAATCTTAGACATACTTTTTTATTTTGATTATATACACCAACGTTGGAAATAATTGTTATTCTCACAAGAAACAAAAAAAATTACTCAGACTCTATTATTATTTGTTTCTCATACTCACAATCTCCCATAAATTGTTTTAGAAAATCTCATATCAATTAAAATATTGTTATATTGAACAGATAAGAGCTTGATTGTATACTAGTTGTATTGATAAATTTGTAATTCTATTACTTATAAAAACATCTATTTAAGAATATAAATAATCAGACAAAGGGTTGTAAGCAATTTCAGGCTAGGACAAATATGAACCATAAATTCTTAAAATCTGATTTAATCAGTGGTATAGACGGTAACTCAGATGAAAAAAAAGTAGACTTTTTATTTAAAATAGAAAGACTAAAATCATTAAATTTACATCTACAATATTTTTATTGCCCAGCATCAGTTCAGATATCAGCGAGCGAATTTATCACCTAAAGAATTTAACAAGGGTAATGGGTAACGGGTTCCAAAAAATCCTAACCCAAATCCTATAATTCCCGGAGTCCGCTCTGACCTCTGACGACAGTGACGAGTATTTATCTGAAAAAAATAATAAAGAAAAAGCTCTCTCTAGCACGCTTTGATATCGCCCCCACCCACTAAAAAGAGAAAGGCAAAGAGCCTCTTTATTACACTGTACGCTTTCGCTCTCTGCTCTCCACTAAACCTTACACAACTCCTTAGCAGAGACACACACACACGCCGAGAGAAGAGCAGAGAGCGAGTGCGTGCATGTGCGTGTGTGTGAGACAGTGAGAGACAGAGAGAGATCCTTCCATTAGTGGTTTCTCCACTTCTCAGTCGCAGCGAGCCGTGCGAACGCTCAGACTTTCTGGGTTGTGGTTTCTGTTTGCTTTTAGCAGCTTTTTATCTGCATCAGAAAAGTTCCACAATTGGATAACCATTACTGAGTTCAATCGGTGGAATTCTACTAGAATATTAAGATATTATAGCAACTCGAATGGAGGAATGAAGGTGGGTTTTATTGTTCAATGCTAGTTCTAGTGGTGGGTTAGCTCTAAAATTGGTTTATTGGCCGGTTTTAGTTTGATTGGATGGAGAAGTGAAGTTGCAATTTTGGAAATGGGGGTTTATTGGCGTGTGCATTTCCTACTTTTGGTGCTTGTGTTCGTTGCATTTTGGTGGAAAGGACTTTGTGATGAGAATGCGGCGGTGTATGTTGTGACCATGAAACAGCCTCCAGCTGTTCATCAAAATAGGGGTTTAGAGAGCTTGGATTTTAAAGCCAGCAGTACCAGCAAAAAGGATTCCGCTGTGTTGAACTTGAAGAAACCAAGGTATCTAGTGTTTGTTGTTTTTATTTCTTTTGTAGAAATGTTTTCAGCCACCAAAAAAACATGCAAGTGCATCTGTCAAAATGCATTACTGGAGTAAACATTGTTCATTTTTGTTCAGAGAAGTTTCTGTTTTACTAGAATGTTTATTCTAGATGAAATTAATGTGCATTTTGGGCTAGGCAGAAAATTACATGGGGATGATTTGGGTGAACTTATCTGGGTGTTTTTGAAACGAGGAAAATGGAATATTGCATATTATGTGGAAGATATAATCATTTATAGCACTGGACTAATTTTGTAATGTCTTATTTCTCTGTTAATATTATTCTTTTGTTATTTCTGGAATTTATAAGTGGAGCAACCCTCGAGTGTTAATTAGTATCTAAGTTGCATTTATCAGTAAGCCAGCATAGTTAACTTGGAAATTAGTCCGAATCCCTTATGAATTAGGAAGTATTTTAAGAATCACATAGTCCAAAGCCCTTACGACATAGTACGTTGACAATGTATTGTTTTATAGGGATAGGTTATTATTGACACTAAATTTATTTGGCATCCTTGACATCTGATCAAACTTTCATCAAAAGAAAAAGAGTAAAATTGCCGATAACTTCTTTATAGTTTAGATAAATCGTGTATCAAAATAGAATTACTGGCCATCCATCAAGCAGATTGGAAAATTAACTATTCAGTTTTGATGGTGCTTGATCAATTGCCGAATGATTCTCAAATTGAATTATCCACTTCCTATTTAAACTATAAAGATATCCACAATTTTGTATTTTTAATTTTGACAACCACTTTTATTAGATGTCGCAGGTGTCAAATAATGGGTGTCACGTTGTCCCTAACCATTTCTATAAATACCGCGTGTAAGTATTCTCTTGACTAATATGATGTTGATTTCTTTTTATTTCTTATTTCAGGAATAATACTAAACCCCTGAGTTACAAGTCATACCTAACGCGGCTTCAGAATACTGTCTTGAGAAGAACATTAAGAGGAGAACACTATATAAAGCTTTATAGTTACCATTATTTAATCAATGGATTTGCTGTTCTGATAACCCCTCAACAGGTTCCTCCTCACATATTTTTGCTCCTGTAAATTGATTGAATTTCTTTGTTTTGTTACTATCCTATTTGAGAATTTTACTTTGGTCTATCATCTTTGTTTCTGTCAATTTACTGTTTTTTTTTTGTTGTTGAAAAAAGGCTTAATGACTCATTTCATTGAAAAAATAGAAGTTGCAAACTAAAATAGGTTTTCGCGGTACCATAACCTGGTACAAGCACCAGCTGCCTACTGTTAATTTACATATAAAAAGCAGCTATTTTTTTTTGGGGGTAAATTATGCATACGGTTGCATGTGAAAAATCACATTATTAAGTAATTAGGATTGTATATATTACTTATGTTCACGGATGTACCAAAATAAATTAATTAACATTTGGGCTATATATTTTATTAGGCAGAGAAGCTTTCTAGAAGGAAGGAAATTACGAACATAACCCCGGACTTCTCAGTAAGAACGGCAACCACCCATACACCTGAATTTCTTGGTCTACCACAAGGCGCCTGGGTTCGAGATGGGGGACCCCAATCTGCTGGGGAGGGAGTCGTTATTGGGCTGATTGACACTGGTATTGATCCCACCCATCCGAGCTTTGCTGATGAGTTCTTCACTAGCAAGTTTTCCATCCCAGCCCGTTTTTCTGGAATTTGTGAAGTCACCAGAGACTTCCCATCGGGGTCTTGTAACAGAAAGCTCGTTGGAGCCCGGCATTTTGCAGCCTCAGCTATTACTCGGGGGATTTTCAATGCATCTCAGGATCGTGCTTCACCAATTGACTGTGACGGCCATGGCACGTAAGTGAAATGACATAAATAGCCATGCTAAATTTTGTGGTTGTCAGCAATTGGGTAGCTTTTATAGAGTTTGACTGATTCTTCCAGAAATATGTTAAAGGAAATTGCCATACTTTATCCTGATAAAATGTTTTTAACCTGCACATTTACTATTTATGGAATGCGTTGCTTCTGAATACATAACCATTTTTTTAAATTGAAAAAAAGTTAGTCAAGGGGATAGATGATTAGTATGATTTTTGTGGTTTGGCATTGCATAGGAAATTAGTATTTCTTCATACTTTTTTCAATTTCACTGGGATCATATAAGTCTGTTTGATGTTTTGAATGATGAAGAAAATTTTACTTAAATGAAATGAGACCCCAAAATCTGGGTTTTCAGTTGCCGGAAAGAAAGGTGAAGCATCAGATTCATTACATGCTTCAAAGATTTAATTCAAATGCATTTAAATCCAATTAATCTGTAGTGTTCTTTTCATATTATGTAGACACACGGCATCAATTGCAGCAGGCAATAATGGCATTCCTGTAATTGTGGCTGGTCATCATTTTGGCAATGCAAGTGGCATGGCGCCTCATGCACAGTATGTGTTTATTCCTGTAATTAGATTCTAATGTGCAGATGTAATTTTTCTTTGTTACGCGATAAAACTTATACTTCTTTTTAATCTGTCAGTATTGCTGTTTACAAAGCTCTGTACAAAAGCTTTGGCGGTTTTGCCGCCGATGTTGTGGCAGCCATTGATCAGGTAAACTATTGCCTTTTTCCCTTATTTGTTTTCATCTGGTTCCCAAATTATTTTATAGGTCAGGATCCATTGGACAATCATCTTGACAATTCTGACAATACTTTCTCTGAAATCAAATAATTTTTTTAAAAAGTGAAACCTATAAATATTTTGTTATTTAGCCTTGTAGATTAATTGTGTATCAAATTTCATGCATTTTGAATGTCATTTGATATTCCATTGAAGGTTGTAAAATATGGACAGTTGCAATTTTCAACTCGTTTCATCGGCGGTAAAACTTGTATCAAATTTTAGTATTTTAAATATTGTATGATATGCATACAGTATAGATCACATTGAAGTGCCAGATTTCAAAATTATGTGTTCGAAATGGTGGTCATATTTGTCAAGCCAAATTCGTTGTGAATAGATCCTGGGCCTGATTTATCACACAAACATTATCAAACATCCAATTTAATTACTTTGTCGCCATTTCTTCCTCCCCATTTATTACTCCATTCCATCTGCAGGCTGCAGAAGATAGTGTGGATATAATAAGCCTGTCCATAACCCCAAACCGTCGACCACCTGGTATTGCAACCTTCTTTAACCCAATAGACATGGCGCTTCTTTCTGCTGTCGAGGCGGGTATATTTGTGGTTCAGGCAGCAGGTAACACTGGACCTGCTCCGAAAAGCATGTCATCCTTCAGTCCCTGGATTTTTACGGTGGGAGCCTCATCTCATGACAGGAGTTATAGTAATTCTTTGGTGCTTGGTAATGATTTGACGATAACGGGTGTCGGCCTCGCACGTAAGTTTTCAATGTACCTAACTACCTACTATTTTATATGTATGGATCAATGGTTTTGTCCTTTTAAAATTTTTTTTGTTATTCCCATTGCTTTCTCACATGCCACTCTATATATGTCTGTGTTGTCTTTTAAATTTGTTAGCCAATTAGAGCTCGAATTGATTGTCACTTGTAACTACTTACTTATAGGGGTTGCAAATAATTGCTGTTCGCATTTCATGTCATAATTAGGTTTAATCAATTACAGGTCCTTGGCTGGTTCAGTTTGGGTCTTATTTTTTTTAGTATGCTGCACTTTCTGGTTTTAGACCATTATAGATGAGTGCTTTGGTTGTAGGTCTATTTTCTAGGTCATGTTTGGGTGTTATCAGCATGTCTTCATGGCACTGATATAATTCAGTCTTTTTCCGTTATAAGCCAGTTCTCATTGAGACTATACCAGAATCTGAACCAAAGTGTTTTAGGAACTTGTTATAATAACTGTTGAGGCCCCTTTTGGATCTCTTAATTATCAGACAGTCGACTTCAAATTAAATTTCCAAATTTGTTTTCAGCTGGTACAACTGGAGATGACATGTACACTCTTGTAGCTGCGACACATGCACTGAAAAATGATACAAAGGCAAATGATATGTATGTGGGTGAATGCCAAGATCCTACTCGTTTAGATCCCTACTTGATAAAGGGAAACTTACTTGTCTGTAGCTATTCTGTCCGATTTGTTCTGGGCCTTTCCTCAGTGAAACAAGCACTAGAAACAGCTCAGAATGTTAGTGCAGTTGGAGTTGTGTTCTATTTGGATCCATTTGTTATCGGGTTTCAGCTTAATCCAACTCCGATGCGCATGGCGGGACTGATAATACCATCTGCTGATGACTCGAAGGTACTAATGTCGTATATTTGTTCTAGAAAATTAGTTAACATAATGATTTCTATTATAACTGGTTTTTAAGTAAGTTTCCAGAAACTTATAAAATATTCTATTCGGACTCCTATGGGAAGTATATTCAGAGAATGTCCTAAAAATGGTGATCCTTTTATGTATTATTGTTTTACCTGAAAAAATTTTATCTAATTGACTGGCATAAGTGTGCATTGTAATCAACATATTATATTTTTACCTTAAAATATTCTTTGCTTCACTGTATCTCTGAGATTCTCAAAAGGGTCCTTTAGATTCGGTACAGTTGATTAATTTGTTTTCTTTTTCTTTTTTACTTAACTCGTTTGCAGACTTTTCTGAGTTATTACAATAGCTCCTTGGTAAGAGATGATACCTCATCTAGAATTGTCCAATTTGGAGCTGTTGCAAGGATAATTGGAGGTTTAAACCCTAATTTTAGTAACATTGCCCCAAAAGTTATGTATTATTCAGCTAGAGGCCCTGATCCAGAGGATACATCCTTAGCAAATGCTGATATATTAAAACCTAATGTGATTGCACCTGGTAATTCAATTTGGGGTGCCTGGAGCTCCCTTGGTCTGGATTCAGCTGAATTTCAAGGTAAATTTACTTTCTTTTGTACAAATCTGGAAATGTCTTTATTCAATGACTCACTGCAAATTCTATGAATAGGCATTTATCCTCATTTAGACTTATAAAACCCAGTTCTGTATTTTCTTTTCCTTTTTATGTCATGCTCATATACTACTTTACGTGGGGACGTGGAAGTTAAGCTACGCCTTTCCAGAAATTAGGACAGTACATATAGAAACCACATGTTTAGTAGGGTTGCATGATATATCTTCTTCCATAGGGTGTATGCTCAAATAACTTAGTTTTGTAGGACACACATGACTTTCTCCTAAAAGATAAGTATGTTATGTAAAGTAAATGTAAACTATAAGAGCTTTTAATAGGAAATCTGAACTAAACACTAAATTGCACATCCTTTTCTAGGGGAGAACTTTGCAATGATATCTGGCACAAGCATGGCAGCCCCTCATGTGGCAGGCCTCGCTGCATTAATAAAACAAAAGTATCCTGGTTTTAGCCCTTCTGCCATTGGTTCAGCTCTATCGACCACGGCTTCAGTTTATGACAAGCATGGAAACCCAATTTATGTGCAACACTCTTATACCAACTCAGATGCAAATGAATCGCCTGCAACTCCTTTTGACATGGGAAGTGGATTTGTTAATGCAACTGCTGCTTTGGACCCTGGTCTCATCTTCGATTCAAGTAAGTGGTGCTTATGATGTCAGTATATACAGTGCTTTGAACAAGATGGCATAGTTATACTGCTTATTTTAACTTATCCAGATCTTGTTATGGATACCCATTGGCCAATCCAAAGAAAGAAAGAAGATAAAAACAGCTAACATATTGCCCTTTTTTTCTTCCTTCTTTCATTAGGTTACGATGACTTCTTCTCCTTCCTCTGTGGCATAAATGGGTCGGCTCCAGTTGTCCTTAACTACACAGGCAGCACTTGCGGGCCTTCTGCCCTTAATGGGACAGATCTAAATCTACCTTCAATCACAATAGCAGTGCTTAATCAAACCAGAGTTGTAACAAAAACTCTAACAAATGTTGCTACAAATGAGTCTTATGTCATTGGTTTTAGCACCCCTTATGGCGTCTCACTTTCGGTTTCACCTGATCAGTTCTTCATTGCTAGTGGCCAAAAACAAAGCATTACCTTTGTTTTTAATGCGACACTAAATAGCACTTCTGCTAGCTTTGGAAAAGTAGGGTTTTATGGAGACAAGGGTCATATGGTTATTATCCCCGTCTCAGTCATCTCAAAGATTATATATTAACGGTAGTATAATCTGACACGACATCTTCGCTAACCCTAACCTTCTCATGTAATCCAATTTTTGTTGTAAACTTTAATGCTTTTTTGAATGTAATTAGCAAGTTTGAGTGCCAAATGATCTCTAAATCTGTTGTGTTTTTCTTTAGCAAACTACTTGTACTTTTGCGGCTCTGTTAAACCTGAAATGTCTGTAGCAGTCAAGTAGGGTTGCTTTGTGCACGAACTACAATCTGCATCAGCACCATATGTTTATATGCTTTACATGTTTTTTCTCTTCTTTCTTCTATTTCTGGCAAGAAAGAGAAATGCCAGACCCTGTTAGTGTATCGATGATTCAATCAAATGATCTTGCCAATTGTAACCTGTTCTGGTTTCTAAAATGCCAGGTCTCTTTGTACCGAGTTATTGTGATGGCTGTACACAACACAAATGAAACCCTGAGATGGTCACTGCATACCCTTGTACCGTTGTAGTACCAGCCATACCCCATCCTCTGCTGCAGTTATCATCGTGTTGCAGGGATTTAGATAATGCTTTTGTTGCATTCCAGAACTTTGTTATATTGTTTTTTTGTCATACTGGCAAGATATGGAAAAAATGTTTGGTCCTTTTTTCAAACAATATATTGGCAAGTAGTTTGGGTTAGAGTACTCGCAGTGTTGCTGCTGCTGTTATTTTGCATGACTTGGCTACTTTTATAGTTGCATTTCCTTGCTTGGGGGACTCTTTGTTCAAAATTCATCCTATTCTTCTACAAACGAAGTAATTCATATATGAAGTCTATGGCGTTGTATAGAAATTTACAATTTTTTTTAAAAAAATTGTCGTATGAAGAAAAGCCTGAATTTTCACCCTAATTCCTTTAACGATGTTAGTTTCTATTTTGATATAAGCTAAGCCACAAGCCTACAACATTTGAGAAGGAGTTCAATTACTAATTATGTAGAAAGCCCAATAAAAAGTCCAATATTAGGGATGCAAATTATCTTGAGTTAATTTGGTATTCGGTCCCTAACAAAAAACAGAAAAGCCCAATATTTACCCCCCATATCTCTCTTTCGTCTGTGAGAAAGAAACTGTCATCTGCAATTTTGCCATCTTTTGTTATCGCTTGAACAAAGTGAAAACATAAAATATACAAGGTGAACATTTAAATGATCAAAGTAAACATTTACAAACAAACGAGTATAATAAAAATAAGTTGAACATGCATATAAAAATCTGAACAAGAATGATAAAACTTATTTGTTTATATCTGTTCACTTTGATTATCTATATGTTCTGTTCGTATGTTCACTTTGTTCAAGCGATGACAAGGATGACAAAACTGCAGATGACATTCCTGCTGTGAGAATACCCACGATTTTTCCTTGCAAAATGGCAAAAGCATTTCAAAGTTTCATGCTATCTTCATGACTTCATCTATAGTTATTACAAATCGGCACCTCGAGAATTACTTACCCTGCACTAGTATCGCAAATCTAACAGCTAGTCGTGGCTGATCAGTCGGTCTACCACGCCGCAGTAGACCAGGTCTATTTACTAAAACAAAGGGTTTTCTTTCTAATAATTTCGGTTGCTCACTTTTTTTCTTTTTGATAACCTTCGGTTGCTCACTTGCCTAGCTCCGATCGAACTCCTACAAAATAAAGTTTTTGTTTTCTCGAAACTAGGTTTAATCAACTTTACCTCGATAAATTTGGATTTCGGGTACAGCGCTTCCATGGAGAATCCCTTTGATTTAGCTAGCAAAAGGTAAACATCTCGACTTGATTTGCCCCTTTTCCTTATTTTAAACAAAATTGTCTCAAAATTCATTGTACTTGCTTAACGAAGTAAAGACAATTTTGAAATTCGCTTACGATTACTGTCTAATTCGGATAGAATCCCCTAATAGACCAATTTCATATGTTAATAAAACTAGATGACCAATAGTTAGATGCTGAGCAATACATATACTGGCACAGTACCCTGACTAGCATGTGTTATCTGACTTCTTTGTTTGGATATCTTTCTTTCCAATTTAATATGTTTTGTACTAATTTACCAGTTTTATTTGCACTGTTTTTGTCATTTTTTTCTAGAATCAAAGTTGCAAGTGAAAGTGCAAGGGACCAGACTTGCAGGAGATGGGAAGACTTACCTATTAATTGCCTAGTCTTAATTTTCGAAAAAGTCGGCGTCATGTGTCTGACACTTGGAGTACCATTTGTGTGCAAGTCTTGGTATGAGGCATCCTTAGATCCTGCTTGTTGGAAGGTTCTGGACTTGCGTGGCTCTGATGTCTTTTTCCAAGGTAGCTGTTTTGGGGAGGAGTTCAAGCGTGAATACCACGTGAATAAATTTACTTTGAGGGGCTTCCTGAAATTTCTCGTCAGGCGGAGCAATAAATTGGCCACTAAGCTGTTCACTGGAGATGTTAACCTTAACTGTAGTGATATGGCATATCTGTTCGAAGAGTATGTACAAAAATAGCTCTTATATCTCTCTTTTAATTTAACCCTTTAATTAATGTTGGCTCTACCCTAATAATCAAACTCAAGGGTGAGTCAACTGAAAAAGGCAAAAATTGAATTAAGACATGACTGAGCCAAACAGCGCCAATCTGATACTACCTGATATATGCACATGGATGGTGGAAGACACATGACTGTATTGTAATTTTGCTATGCACCTTCAAATATAGGGACGAACTTTAAACGACGGCCAAGTTTCTGATTGAAATGATTTGGAAGTCAACCTTTTTATGTAAATAAACTATCTTTTATTTTTCTATTTGCTCTCTAATTATTGTGAGTTAATATAGGTGTCCAGAGTTGGATATTATTTCTGGGCAGACAAGGATCGATCCAAAACTGTTTCGTCAATTTGTTTTGAGAATTCATGCTATCATGACAGCAGGAGTTGCGAAAGTGTGGAATCTATAGTCTGATTGTACCAGCTTTTTGACTGACTTGTGTTAATGTAAATACAGTTTTTTTTTTGCTTTGTTTTAGGTTTCAATTCATTTTTTAGCTTGATTGTATTATTGTAAATATAATGAGCATTAGAGTAATAGTTGCAAGTAGCGGCAGTAGCACCAACAATGGGATGATGCATCTTATTGCAATAGATTGACTTACAATACAAAGAAGAAAACACACATGCAATCTCGGCCTTCTACTACCAGTATTTCATGGGACTAGTAAGCAAACTGCCTATCATTGGACCATGTCTCCTATTAAAATAACAGTCAAGATTCTATTAAGTAGCATTAAACCTAAAGCCTAATACATCCCAACAATTGTACTGGACCAGAACCTAGGCCAACTGTCACATGCACAATGGCAAAAATGACCATCATATAACACAATACCACCAAATTACCGGTGCATCATCCAATCCATCAAGAAGCCCTCAAACCCTTGCTAAATTACTTTCTTAACTTGCATAGATCTTTTTTTTAGGCCCCCCTTTTAGCATCGTAAACTAAGATTGAGCATTTCTAATAGACTAATATAAACCAGTTCTATTGACCATGAGCATTTCTGATAGACTAATTTGATGTTAATTCTAGAATTTATTGATAACCTCTCGCGGATGCTTTTTTTTTTTTATCAGAGTGACGGGCAATTGGAAAGGTTGTAATGAACTTTTCTAGAGATGCTTGGACCAGCATTTGATAGTAGTTTAGATTCTGTCTTGGTTGAATTTATAGTGGAAAAAATATTAGTTAATTAATAAAATGAAATATGTTATTGTTAAAATCTGGTCATTTTGTGGAAAGGGGCTAATTCTGGTTGAATTGTGAATTTTGCATTGGGTTTGGTTTACGGTTAAGCCAATTAAATCTAGTTTTAGCTGAAAGTGAGAGACTAGGAAAATATTTGAACTAGCTCGGATTGTGCAGTACTGCCACAGCAGCCTGTTAGTCCAAATCTGGATACACTCGTACACGTGAAAATATTCAAAAGCCAAACTGCCAAAGTGTCCGTACAATTGTTAACTGGACAGATCTTTTTAGTCAGATGGTGTGGCACCGGATATATAGTGTACAGAGATGAAGAACTGATTGGCTATAGATGTTCACCGTCGCTTGGTCACTTTTACATAAAGGATGTCACAAGTCACTGTAGTTTTTACATGAATTCCAAAAGCCTACCAGTAGTGATGAATTAACCACTTAATTTGCAACTTCATGCCGTCCAGTGAGTACCTCAACAGGTAGCAAGTTATGCTAGGAGGCTTCGTTTCTTGTTTTAACATTCTCTGTTTGGAGTTACCGATCAAAGCGTCTCCAGCAACCTTGCTACAACCTCTTTAACAGCAGTGAAATCGGCAAAATAAAGTGTAATTGATAACTTTCCATGTTTACCTTTTTACCAATTCCCAAAGTACTTCACCAACAAACTCCAGGAAACTAAATAAAGGAGTTGAGCTAACACTGGCAGCACCAAGACCTATCCGCTATTTATGCATTTTTCAAACCAACAAAAGGAACAAAGGACAGAGTTAAATCCCAACCACCAGAGCAAAATTCTCATATAAATACCAAACCATTCCCCCCATTAGTCGCATCACATATCAAAACAGCAACCAAGTAAAGACACTACACTACACAGTACACACAATATCACCATGGCTTTACAGACCCATTTCTTAGCACTTTTCATCACTTTGATCCTTGTAGTGGGAGGTGAATCTCGTAACCTTTTGGAGGCTCCTAAAGAAGCACCTAAAGAGACACCTGTTCATTCAGAAACTCCAACTGAACCTGAACCTGAACCGACACTACCGGTGCCGAAAGTCGAGCTTCCACCTATTCCAGAAATCCCAAAGGTTGAATTGCCCCCGATAACATCTTCGATACCAACTTTCATCCCTGCATTTCCAAAAATACCCATTCCAGAAGGCATTCCCCCAATTCCTTCTTCCTTGCCAACTTTCGTGCCGGTCATCCCGGAACTGCCCTTTCCATTTGCCCCACCCCATGATAAAGAAGCGCCATGAGAGAAGGACAAAAGAGATGATAAAACTTCTGTATGCTGTGTTTGTATGATGTATCCTACACCTGCATGTGATTTTTTTTGTTTCCGTTTGTGGTCAAATATTTACATGTGTTCTGTTGTATACTTGTATTGTGTTGTAAATGAGTAAACATGAGTGCTTTTTACTTCCATTTATCCTACCCAGTGGAATGGGTCACCAACCCAACCAGGATCCTCGGCAGTCAAAAAAATGACTGCCGAGAGCAGTCATTTAATTTTTTTCATAATATTTAACAATTTTAAAATTCAATTGTCCAATCCAAACCGTTGATTTTGTTCAATTTTATGGACGATGCATTTTCATATAAGTTTTATAAAATTGTGAGTTGATTTGATATTCGATTAAGTGCTCAACAAATGAACGAACCTGGTTTGATTAATTCTAATACGTTTATTTGTTGAGCACTTAATCGAGTATCAAATCAATTCAAAATTTTATGAAACTTATATGAAAATGCATCGCTCGTAAAATTGAACAAAATCAACGGTTTGGATTGGACAATTAAATTTTAAAATTGTTAAATATTATTAAAAAACATCAAAGGACTGCTCTCGACAGTCATTTTTTTGACTGCCGAGGATCCTGGTCCGTCAGCAACCCACCTAAGTACGAACGTTTTTTTTTTTTTTTTTTTTTTTTTTTTTTTTTTTCTATGCCTATTTTGAAATAAATATACATACCCTGATACCCAGCATATAAAGAATATTAAAAAGTTTCTTAAACACAGGAGATGAATCTGATTTTATGGCTAGTCCTCTACCATGCCAAAATTGAGTCAAATATTTATTTTTGAGGGCCTTTTTAAGTCGAATATTATATGTAAAGGATCGTGTTACCTATTGTTCAAGGATTTTTGTTCAATGTTGTTTTGTTTTTGTATGCACCAAAAAAATTTATGTAATAAAAGTTTAATAATTAGTTCATTGTATTAATTTTTAACATAATAAACAATCAGCAATGTATTGTGGTAAAATTTCAATGGCCGGAAATAAAAAACATTTCTCATTTATAAATATACGAGCTGAAAATAAATATAAACTGTCAACAATATTGGTGTCGAATATTTAAAATCTGTAAGGTCACCCACTCCCACACAAATTTCACCAACCCGTGTTGGACTCGTGAATGGGTTTAGCCGTTTAGCAGCTCCTTGGATCAGAAATAATTGCTTTATCGTAGTATCAGGACCCTCTGAATTAAATCGGACCATAATAACAACAGGGGCCCCCAGACCACTTCAACTAATAGTAAATAGGCTAAACATGAATTTGTATCATAAAGGGGTGGTGGCGCAGTTGGCTAGCGCGTAGGTCTCATAGCTTGTTGAGTTATCCTGAGGTCGAGAGTTCGAGCCTCTCTCACCCCAATTAATCGTCAGCAGAACTATGATGATACGCATTGGTGATGACTTGGGGTCAATCACGGCCGTCTGATTTATCAGATGATACCTGCACCCTCTGAGTTCTGTTCCCAATCTTTTTTTTTTCCCCTTTTTCTTTTCCCCTTTCCCTTTCCCTTTCCCTTTCCCTTTCCTACTACAGCGCAGGAGGAGAGAATGAAGGGATTTGATCAATCAATGGAACAAATTGAAGATAATCTTATTATTTTTATTAATACAGTAAATAATAATTATTAACTTACTTGACCATTAATTTGTGCCGCCAATTATCCATATCAACATCAGTCGTATAATCGTATTATCGTCTGATTTGGTATTTAAGTCTAAAGAAAATGAATGTTATGTATTAGATTTTGTTGAAATATATAAAAAAAAAGAAAATCAAAATGAGGACTATTGCTATTAAAAATTATGATTAACGCTGGCATGAACTTATTTGAATCCACTGGAATTAATTTCAACTCCAAATATTAACTATTTAGTTAACTACAATCAATTTTCTATATAAGTGACGTGACGAGTTGTAATTGTCAAAATGAAGTTACACAAAAGATAAAGTGCAAGTCAAACATTCTTGTGTTAATGGTGAAGCAAAAAAATATTTTACTCTTGTGCTATAGTCAATGCATCGAAACAAAAAATGAGAACGTATTACGTGCAGAGATATATAATCTTGAGAAATAGTAGCAGAAAAATAATTTTAATGAAAAACAAATTAATCAAAAAGTTTGCTCCAGCTGATATTTATTTACGTACCTTCAAATATGTTCAAAACTTCAAATAGGTCTACCATTTCTTTTTAATCCGATCAAGCCACGCCATTGAAGTCACAAAATTAGAATCTTACGATTAGATTTGATTTATAACGCAATTTGATAAATGATTTACGATTCAATCTCGGCATATGCTAGAGCTAGACCCATTAAAATTAAAATTTTATCGAGTCTTTGCGCCACAAAGCTATTTTTGGATTTCCTGCCTTCAAAAAACTCATTACTCAGGTAAAAGAAGTCTAAATCGGCCTAATAGCTTAGTTTTTTATATAGTGGTTGTTAATAGTTTAGACAGCAGCGCATCTGTTTGTAATCTGCGCAGTACTTTGAAGCGTATTTGAGGAGATGGAGACTTTTTGGACCGTACGATTGAACCCAGTCACAGATTGTAAAAGGCTCCTTTACTTTACAGGTATAAATAAATAAAACTTTACTGATATAACAAAACGATTGGTGGTGTGGCTGGCCAACTCGTATGGCTCCTGTCCGAAAGGTCGGGAGTTCGAATCGCTCTCGCCACCAAATTAACAGAACTGTGATGATATTGCAGAAGTGAAGACTTGGGGTCATTCACAACCGTCTGATCATCAGATGATATATCTGCACTCCTGAGTTCTGGTCCTTTTTTTTTTTTTTTTTTTTTTCCCATTTTTTCCCTCAAGCCAAATGTTATCCTGTTACCTTCTGCGTTTTCCATTTTTCTCCACTATTTACTAGTGTCAAAACCGCTTCCGTTCCCTTCTCTCACGAAAACTTAACCAGAAATGGGCTGCTACTACTACAGCTCGCTTCGGCCATTTTCTCACCTCCTCACGGAAACCCTAACCCTAGCTCCGTTCTCCCATCGACGAATCTCTTTGTTTCGTCCTTCTCCATCTCGTCCCATTTCGTGGCGGGCTGAGACTACCATGTCTCGACTGGAGAATTTGGAAGCTCAATCAGTGCACAAGCCAATACTACCAGAAATATTAGGTAAAATTTTCAAATTTTGCCAAGTTTCTAGATCTCAAGTGTGTAATTCGTTAATGTACCAATTAATATCGGTTTCACACAGCTCTTCTACTTCGAGAAATTGGTCGAAATTAGGAAAAGTATCTATGCAATAGTTTTCTTCGTTAACTTGTCAAGAGTTGCTAGCTATTAAGCACTTTTTTGACTAGCAATCTCAGGTAGCTTTTACTATGTCTTAATTTGAAGCATGTTGTCTGAAATTCGGAATTTGGAGGAAAGGGCCATTTAAGTTGTAGATTTGTTTTTTATTTGAAAAGTCAGCTGAAATTGGAAAAGACTGTTGCATTGCAAAAAGCCGGCATTGTTTAAGAATCAAGGGCTTTGAAAGTATGCACTGTTTTGTTTGAAAAAGTTGACAATTGACAGTACACGACTTCCTTTAATCATTAAGCCTAAGCAAAAATTACTGGTTATTATGTTTCACAAATGAAAAGGAAAAGACCAAAAGAGAAAATAAAAGCACTGTAACTTTGGGACAAAATCCTAGCAGTTGAACCGGCATGGATTATTAGTGGGTTCCTACGCAACTAAGGCCTCAAAAAGGAAAAAAAAATTCATTAGTGGGGTCAGCTTTGAAGAAATTTGAAACATCTTTAAAAAATTATGTATTCATACTATTTGATACATTTTTTTGTAAATTCAGTGGTGTGAATTGAATCCACCATACATTTACTAGCTCCACCACTGCCTAGTCAGAAAGCCGAATTAACAAGTATCCATAACAACTACAAGATGAGCTTTTTTGTTGAAAAAAAATGGAGTGGCAATGCAACAACCACAGAACAAATACTATGCAGAAATAATGTTTATGGGAGGCCCTGATGATTTTAATAGCTTCTCTGTTACCCATTTATTTGTTTAATATCTGTCAGGTGTAGAGGAAGCTTTGATGGGATTTATTAGTGGCACAAGAAAAGCAACGGAGGTAGCTCAAGCGTAGGTATACCTCATCCTTCATCAATTTCATTACATCCTAAGCATTTCCTTCACTCATTTCATCGGTTGAGAGATATTTTGTTATTCAGAGTGTGGAAAAACATAGTTCAGAAAGGTGACACTGTTATTGATGCAACATGCGGCAATGGCCATGATACATTAGCATTGGTTAAGATGGTGGCTGATAAATCAGGAAAAGGTCGTGTTTATGGTATAGATATTCAACAGTCTGCCATTGACAGCACCTCTTCTCTCTTGGAAATGTCAACTGATGAGCATGAGGTACTTATAACAAAACTTATTTCACATTACTAGTTATCTCGGATATCAACTTGGCTTCTTTATTTTTTGTTTAAAATACTGTTCAAAATGTTTGTTAGTGACAATTACAATCTTTAGATGATTGAGAAATTTAAGTACCTAACTGATTATCCATTTTATACATTTCAGCTCAAAATTACATGTTCTTTTGTGTGTATAAAATTACATGTTCTTTTGTGTGTAATGCTTGCAGAGGAAATTGGTTCAGCTTTTTGAAGTTTGTCATAGCAAGATGGAGGAAATTGTACCCAAGCAAAATCCTGTCAGGTAATGACATGTCTAACCTTCCCCCCATATTAATGCTACTTCACAGATACACTTTTTGGACAAAGTTAGAGGGTTCTTACATGATATAATCATTTTTTTTTTACATGTCTTTTAGGCTGGTGGCATTTAACCTGGGATACTTGCCTGGAGGAGATAAAACACTGATTACAATGCCACATACAACAGAGTTGGCACTGAGAGCTGCAAGTAAAATCCTAGATTCAAAGGGGATTATTAGCATAATTGTTTACGTGGGACATCCTGGTGGAAGGTAACAATTTCTTCTGTGTTTGGTTGCTCCATTTCAAACAAACACTTGAAAACCAGCTGTTCCTTGTCTTAAATTTACATGTATGAGGTATGCTGTTTGGAAATAGTGTTCATTGGATCAGGTGCCAACCTTTTTGAGTCCTTTGAAAAATTAATTTGATAAAGACAGCGCAGCTAGGATTCTCAAATAGTGGCGCAAACAATTATAGTATGGATCTTTTTGAGTTTTTAGGGGATTCAAAATAAGAAATTTTTAAGTTTTGGAAGCATTAGTGTAGAATTTTTAAACTTGTAAGGACCTTTATAGAAGAGTAGAATAGGCCAGGCCCACTTTGAGAGAGACCTGGTTCAGCCCCTGAAAACCAATGTTTGTTCTTTGTATTTATGTTGTGATGCTTGGATCATGTGAGGGCTGCAAAACTTAAGGAATTTTCTTGTAGTAGTCCTGATTATATGTGGTATTAAATAACAGTGTTTGATTGGAAGAATATGCAAACAGTAAATAAAATGCAGATGTTCTTTATAAAGTACTCTAACTCTTATTTTATCTTACATATTCCAGCGATGAACTTGAGATTGTTGAGGCGTTTACATCTAGCTTACCTGCAGAAACTTGGGTTGGTTGTAAGTTTCAAATGCTTAATCGGCCAACTGCTCCAATTCTCGTTCTCTTGTTCAAAAAATAGTTCCAGTCTTGACAGAATAATTCTGCTCTATAAGGATCGGGTATCAGAAATTTTGCTTTTGCATTATGCAATTTTAGCAAAATCAATTGTCCTTGCTCTCTGTATGCTCAATATATTCAGTTCAGAATTTTCTCTGTTATTTCTTTGAAGTGTAACAAGCATTTGTGTCACTATATTCATTATTTTTTCATTTATACTTATTATAAAGCCATCGTATCTAGAATAATTTTGTTGCGTACTTTGACGACTCAATTAAAACATGATTTTTAAGTTAACTTAATTGTTAAAACTATCTACATTTCAGGTGATTAAATGAACATAATTGAAGTGAAAAACAATAACTGAGGTCAATTAGTTTGTTTTCTGTAGTGCACTTGTAAAATTTGAACATTATATCTGAACATTTACTGAGGTCAATTAGTTCACTTTTCAGCCTTCACCACTTGAATCAGAAGTAAACATAGCAATTATAATACGAAGAATGTACTGGCAGTTTATTCACAGAAATACGCAAGAATATGAACGTTTGTGACATTATATCAACACTGATATCATATAGGTCATGTCGAGACTCAATTCGACATTTTATTCCAGCCATTCACAAAGAAACTAACCGAACACCCAGCTAAACACAAAACTAGAGTATATGATAGCTATCAGATAATCAAACAATACTAACTAGAGAAAGTAAAATAAAAGGATATACCAAAATGTTATTAGTGACAATTCCCAAAAGTACTTCACCAACAAACTCCAGGTAACTAAATGAAGGAGTTGAGCTAACACTGGCAGCACCAAGACCTATCCGCCATTTATGCATTTTCAAACCAACAAAAGGAACAAGGACAGAGTTAAATCCCAACCACCAGAGCAAAATTCTCATATAAATATCAAACCATTTCCCCCATTATTCGCATCACATATCAAATCAGCAACCAAGTAAAGACGCTACACAGTACACACAATATCACCATGGCTTTACAGACCCCTTTCTTAGCACTTTTCATCACTTTGATCCTTGTAGTGGGAGGTGAATCCCGTCACCTTTTGGAGGCTCCTAAAGAAGCACCTAAAGAGACACCTAAAGAGGCACCTGTTCATTCAGAAACTCCAACTGAACCTGAACCGACACTACCGGTGCCGAAAGTCGAGCTTCCACCTAAAGAGGCACCTGTTCATTCAGAAACTCCAACTGAACCTGAACCGACACTACCGGTGCCGAAAGTCGAGCTTCCACCTAAAGAGACACCTAAAGAGGCACCTGTTCATTCAGAAACTCCAACTGAACCTGAACCGACACTACCGGTGCCGAAAGTCGAACTTCCACCTATTCCAGAAATTCCAAAGGTTGAATTGCCCCCAATTACATCTTCGATACCAACTTTCGTGCCTGCATTTCCAAAAATACCCATTCCAGAAGGCATTCCTTCAATTCCTTCTTCTGTGCCGGTCATCCCGAAACTGACCTTTCCATTTGCTCCACCCCATGATAAAGAATCGCCATGAAAGGAGGAAAAAAGAGAAGATAAAACTTGTGTATGCTGTGTTTGTATGATGTATCCTACACCTGCATATGATTTTTATTATTTTTTTTTCCGTTTGTGGTCAAATATATACATGTGTTCTGTTGTATTGTGTTGTTGACGACCTGTTGTAAATGAGTAAACATGAGTACTTCTTACTTCTATTTATCCGATTCAATGGTATGGGTCTGCAACGCATCGAAGTACGAACGTTTTTTTTTTTTTTTCCCCCTCTATGCGTATTTTGAAATAAATATACTTCCATTTAGACTTTAAAAAAATTAAACAAAGCTATATCTAATTTATGAATACATGTGTTAATTATAATTTTGACTAAATTCACATACCCTGATACCCAGCATAGAAAACTAAAACGTTTCTTGAACACAGGAGATGAATCTAATCTTCCCTCTACCATCACAAAAATCGTTTTCAAGTCAAATATTATATGTAAAGGATCGTCTTAACTATCGTTCAAGGATTTTTGTACAATATTGTTCTGTTTTTGTATGCACCAAAATAAAAAAAAAATCTAATAAAAGTTTTATAACTAGTTCATTTTTTTTATTTTTATACAAAATAAACAATCAACAATGTATTGTGGTAAAATTTCATTGGCCGGAAAAAAAAAACATTTCTCATTTATAAATATATGAGTTGAAAATAAATATAAACTGTCAAGAATATTGATGCCGATTGTCGAATATTTTAAAACCCAAAATACTCCGTATGTTTGGCATCTTGCAAATGCTAACAAATCTGTAAGGACCCACACGAATTACAATTTACACCCCAACTCGTGTCGGACTCGTCAATGGGTTAAGCAGCTCCTTTCCATGGTCAGTGAGAGAATAAGATATCAGGACATGATTGCTTTATCTTTAGTAATTAGTATCAGGACCCTCTGAATTAAATCAGACCATTATAACAACAGGGCCCACTTTAAAAATAATAAGAGATAATGTAAAACAGGCAATAGCATCACAACGGGGTGGTGGCGCAGTTGGCTAGCGCGTAGGTCTCATAGATTGTTGAGTTATCCTGAGGTCGAGAGTTCGAGCCTCTCACCCCAATTAATTGTGAGCAGAACTATGATGATACGCAATAGTGATGACTTGGGGTCTATCACGACCGTTTGATTATCAGATGATACCTGCACTCTCTGAGTTCTGTTCCCAAACTTTTTATTTATTTATTTATTTATTATTTTTTTTTTGCCTCTTCGTGTTCCCTTCCCTACAGCGCAGGTGGAGAGAATTGGAGTGGGATTTGATCAATCAATGGAACAAATTGAAGATAGTCTTATTATTTTTATTAATACACTAAATAATAATTATTAACTTAATTGACCATTAATTTGTGCCGCTATTTTATCCATTTCAACATCAGTCCTATGACTCGTATTATCGTCTCATTTGGTATTTAAGTCTAATGAAAATGAATGTTTATGTATTAGATTTTGTTGAACTATAAAAAAAAAACAAAAACAAAATGAGGACTATTGCTATTAGAATTTATGAATAACGCTGACATGAACTTATTTGAATCCAAATTATTGCATATAACTGTATGGAGTAGAATCCAAATTCTTTATTTGAATCCACTAGAATAAATTATTGAATTAATTTCAACTCTAAATATTAATTATTTAGTTAACTACAATCAATTTGTAAATCAGAGACGAGTTGTAATTGTCAAAATGAAGTTATACAAAAGATAAAGTGCAAGTCAAACATGCTTGTGTTAGTGTTGTTAAAAGAACAAAAAAGTAAAAAATTATTTTATTCTCGTGTAGTCAATGCATCGAAACAAAAAATGAGAACGTCTTACGTGCAGAGATATAATCTCGAGAAATAGTAGCAGAAAAAGAATTTAACTAAAAAAACAAATTAATCAAAAAGTTTGCACCAGCTGATATTTATTTACGTACCTTCAAATATGTTCAAAACTTCAAATAGAACGAATATGCGATTTTGTGGTCAGGAGAAATATAATAGGTAGGTCTACCATTTCTTTTTAATCCGATCAAGCCAATGGTTGTTAATAGTTTAGACAGCAGCGCATCTGTTTGTAATCAGCGCAGTACTTTGAAGCGTAGAATGAGGAGATGGAGACTTTTTGAACAGTACAATTAAATAAAACTTAGAGACAACAAAACCATTGGTGGTGTGGCTGGCCAACTCGTATGGCTCCTGTCCGAAAGGTCGGGAGTTCGAATCGCTCTCGCCACCAAATTAACAGAACTGTGATGATATTGCAGAAGTGAAGACTTGGGGTCATTCACAACCGTCTGATCATCAGATGATATATCTGCACTCCTGAGTTCTGTTCCTTTTTTTTTTTTTTTCCCATTTTTTCCCTCAAGCCATATGTTATCCTGTTACCTTCTTCGTTTTCCATTTTTCTTCGTTCCCTTCTCTGACGAAACAACAACCAGAAATGGGCTGCTACTACTACAGCTCGCTTCGGCCATTTTCTCACCTCCTCACGGAAACCCTAACCCTAGCTCCGTTCTCCCATCGACGAATCTCTTTGTTTCGTCCTTCTCCATCTCGTCCCATTTCGTGCCGGGCTGAGACTACCATGTCTCGACTGGAGAATTTGGAAGCTCAATCAGTGCACAAGCCAATACTACCAGAAATATTAGGTAAAATTTTCAAATTTTGCCAAGTTTCTAGATCTCAAGTGTGTAATTCGTTAATGTACCAATTAATATCGGTTTCACACAGCTCTTCTACTTCGAGAAATTGGTCGAAATTAGGAAAAGTATCTATGCAATAGTTTTCTTCGTTAACTTGTCAAGAGTTGCTAGCTATTAAGCACTTTTTTGACTAGCAATCTCAGGTAGCTTTTACTATGTCTTAATTTGAAGCATGTTGTCTGAAATTCGGAATTTGGAGGAAAGGGCCATTTAAGTTGTAGATTTGTTTTTTATTTGAAAAGTCAGCTGAAATTGGAAAAGACTGTTGCATTGCAAAAAACTGGCATTGTTTAAGAATCAAGGGCTTTGAAAGTATACACTGTTTTGTTTGAAAAAGTTGACACTTCAGTACACGACTTCCTTTAATCATTAAGCCTAAGCAAAAATTACTGGTTATTATGTTTCACAAATGAAAAGGAAAAGGCCAAAAGAGAAAATAAAAGCACTGTAACTTTGGGACAAAATCCTAGCAGTTGAACCGGCATGGATTATTAGTGGGTTCCTACGCAACTAAGGCCTCAAAAAGGAAAAAAAAAATTCATTAGTGGGGTCAGCTTTGAAGAAATTTGAAACATCTTTAAAAAATTATGTATTCATACTATTTGATACATTTTTTTGTAAATTCAGTGGTGTGAATTGAATCCACCATACATTTACTAGCTCCACCACTGCCTAGTCAGAAAGCCGAATTAACAAGTATCCATAACAACTACAAGATGAGCTTTTTTGTTGAAAAAAAATGGAGTGGCAATGCAACAACCACAGAACAAATACTATGCAGAAATAATGTTTATGGGAGGCCCTGATGATTTTAATAGCTTCTCTGTTACCAATTTATTTGTTTAATATCTGTCAGGTGTAGAGGAAGCTTTGATGGGATTTATTAGTGGCACAAGAAAAGCAACGGAGGTAGCTCAAGCGTAGGTATACCTCATCCTTCATCAATTTCATTACATCCTAAGCATTTCCTTCACTCATTTCATCGGTTGAGAGATATTTTGTTATTCAGAGTGTGGAAAAACATAGTTCAGAAAGGTGACACTGTTATTGATGCAACATGCGGCAATGGCCATGATACATTAGCATTGGTTAAGATGGTGGCTGATAAATCAGGAAAAGGTCATGTTTATGGTATAGATATTCAACAGTCTGCCATTGACAGCACCTCTTCTCTCTTGGAAATGTCAACTGATGAGCATGAGGTACTTATAACAAAACTTATTTCACATTACTAGTTATCTCGGATATCAACTTGGCTTCTTTATTTTTTGTTTAAAATACTGTTCAAAATGTTTGTTAGTGACAATTACAATCTTTAGATGATTGAGAAATTTAAGTACCTTTTTAACTGATTATCCATTTTATACATTTCAGCTCAAAATTACATGTTCTTTTGTGTGTATAAAATTACATGTTCTTTTGTGTGTAATGCTTGCAGAGGAAATTGGTTCAGCTTTTTGAAGTTTGTCATAGCAAGATGGAGGAAATTGTACCCAAGCAAAATCCTGTCAGGTAATGACATGTCTAACCTTCCCCCCACATTAATGCTACTTCACAGATACACTTTTTGGACAAAGTTAGAGGGTTCTTACATGATATAATCATTTTTTTTACATGTCTTTTAGGCTGGTGGCATTTAACCTGGGATACTTGCCTGGAGGAGATAAAACACTGATTACAATGCCACATACAACAGAGTTGGCACTGAGAGCTGCAAGTAAAATCCTAGATTCAAAGGGGATTATTAGCATAATTGTTTACGTGGGACATCCTGGTGGAAGGTAACAATTTCTTCTGTGTTTGGTTGCTCCATTTCAAACAAACACTTGAAAACCAGCTGTTCCTTGTCTTAAATTTACATGTATGAGGTATGCTGTTTGGAAATAGTGTTCATTGGATCAGGTGCCAACCTTTTTGAGTCCTTTGAAAAATTAATTTGATAAAGACAGCGGGCAGCTAGGATTCTCAAATAGTGGCGCAAACAATTATAGTATGGATCTTTTTGAGTTTTTAGGGGATTCAAAATAAGAAATTTTTAAGTTTTGGAAGGATTAGTATAGAATTTTTAAACTTGTAAGGACCTTTATAGAAGAGTAGAATAGGCCAGGCCCACTTTGAGAGATACCTGGTTCAGCCCCTGAAAACCAATGTTTGTTATTTGTATTTATGTTGTGATGCTTGGATCATGTGAGGGCTGCAAAACTTAAGGAATTTTCTTGTAGTAGTCCTTATTATATGTGGTATTAAATAACAGTGTTTGATTGGAAGAATATGCAAACAGTAAATAAAATGCAGATGTTCTTTATAAAATACTATAACTCTTATTTTATCTTACCTATTCCAGCGATGAACTTGAGATTGTTGAGGCGTTTACATATAGCTTACCTGCAGAAACTTGGGTTGGTTGTAAGTTTCAAATGCTTAATCGGCCAACTGCTCCAATTCTCGTTCTCTTGTTCAAAAAATAGTTCCAGTCTTGACAGAATAATTCTGCTCTATAAGGATCGGGTATCGGAATTTTGCTTTTGCATTATGCAATTTTAGCAAAATCAATTGTCCTTGCTCTCTGTATGCTCAATATATTCAGTTCAGAATTTTCTCTGTTATTTCTTTGAAGTGTAACAAGCATTTGTGTCACTATATTCATTATTTTTTCGTTTATACTTATTATAAAGCCATCGTATCTAGAATAATTTTGTTGCGTACTTTGACGACTCAATTAAAACATGATTTTTAAGTTAACTTAATTGTTAAAACTATCTACATTTCAGGTGATTAAATGAACATAATTAAAGTGAAAAACAATAACTGAGGTCAATTAGTTTGTTTTCTGTAGTGCACTTGTAAAATTTGAACATTATATCTGAACATTTACTGAGGTCAATTAGTTCACTTTTCAGCCTTCACCACTTGAATCAGAAGTAAACATAGCAATTATAATACGAAGAATGTACTGGCAGTTTATTCACAGAAATACACAAGAATATGAACGTTTGTGACATTATATCAACACTGATATAGGTCATGTCGAGACTCAGTTCGACATTTTATTCCAGCCATTCACAAAGAAACTAACCGAACACCCAGCTAAACACAAAACTAGAGTATATGATAGCTATCAGATAATCAGACAATACTAACTAGAGAAAGTAAAATAAAAGTATATACCAAAATGTTATTAGTGACAATTCCCAAAAGTACTTCACCAACAAACTCCAGGTAACTAAATGAAGGAGTTGAGCTAACACTGGCAGCACCAAGACCTATCCGCCATTTATGCATTTTCAAACCAACAAAAGGAACAAGGACAGAGTTAAATCCCAACCACCAGAGCAAAATTCTCATATAAATATCAAACCATTTCCCCCATTATTCGCATCACATATCAAATCAGCAACCAATTTAAGACACTACACAGTACACACAATATCACCATGGCTTTACAGACCCCTTTCTTAGCACTTTTCATCACTTTGATCCTTGTAGTGGGAGGTGAATCCCGTCACCTTTTGGAGGCTCCTAAAGAAGCACCTAAAGAGACACCTAAAGAGGCACCTGTTCATTCAGAAACTCCAACTGAACCTGAACCGACACTACCGGTGCCGAAAGTCGAGCTTCCACCTAAAGAGGCACCTGTTCATTCAGAAACTCCAACTGAACCTGAACCGACACTACCGGTGCCGAAAGTCGAGCTTCCACCTAAAGAGACACCTAAAGAGGCACCTGTTCATTCAGAAACTCCAACTGAACCTGAGCCGACACTACCGGTGCCGAAAGTCGAACTTCCACCTATTCCAGAAATTCCAAAGGTTGAATTGCCCCCAATTACATCTTCGATACCAACTTTCGTGCCTGCATTTCCAAAAATACCCATTCCAGAAGGCATTCCTTCAATTCCTTCTTCTATGCCGGTCATCCCGAAACTGACCTTTCCATTTGCTCCACCCCATGATAAAGAATCGCCATGAAAGGAGGAAAAAAGAGAAGATAAAACTTGTGTATGCTGTGTTTGTATGATGTATCCTACACCTGCATATGATTTTTATTATTTTTTTTTTCCGTTTGTGGTCAAATATATACATGTGTTCTGTTGTATTGTGTTGTTGACGACCTGTTGTAAATGAGTAAACATGAGTACTTTTTACTTCTATTTATCCGATTCAGTGGTATGGGTCTGCAACGCATCGAAGTACGAACGTTTTTTTTTTTTTTTTCCCTCTATGCGTATTTTGAAATAAATATACTTCCATTTAGACTTTAAAAAAATTAAACAAAGCTATATCTAATTTATGAATACACGTGTTAATTATAATTTTGACTAAATTCACATACCCTGATACCCAGCATATACAGAAAACTAAAACGTTTCTTGAACACAGGAGAGATGAATCTAATCTTCCCTCTACCATCACAAAAATCGTTTTCAAGTCAAATATTATATGTAAAGGATCGTCTTAACTATCGTTCAAGGATTTTTGTACAAATATTGTTCTGTTTTTGTATGCACCAAAATAAAAAAAAGGGTAATTCTAACAACAGGGCCCACTTTATATGAGAATTAAATATAAGACTATCTTTAGTAATTAGTATCGGGACCCTCTGAATTAAATCAGACCATTATAACGACAGGGCCCACTTTAAAAATAATAAGAGATAATGTAAAACAGGCAATAGCATCACCAAGGGGTGGTGGCGCAGTTGGCTAGCGCGTAGCTCTCATAGCTTGTTGAGTTATCCTGAGGTCGAGAGTTCGAGCCTCTCTCACCCCAATTAATTGTGAACAGAACTATGATGATACGCAGTAGTGATGACTTGGGGTCTATCACGGCCGTCTGATTATCAGATGATACTTGCACTCTCTGAGTTCTGTTCCCAATTTTTTTTTTTCCTTTTCCTTTTTTCCCTTTCCCTTCCCTACTCCACAGCGCAGGAGGAGAGAATGAAGGGATTTGATCAATCGACGGAACAAATTGAAGTTCAAGACGGTTCCCATTTTTTGTTCCCCCTTCCCTCTTCGTTTCCTACAGCGCAGCAGGAGAGAATGGAGTGGGATTTGATCAATCAATGGAACAAATTGAAGATAGTCTTATTATTTTTATTAATACACTAAATAATAATTATTCTTTTTCCGAAAAAAGGCCATTGGGCCCATTTCTATTGCTAGAAATAAAGAATCCACATACAACGATTTAACATACTCTAGAACAACTCAAAATAAAAGCGCCTCCTACAGAAACAGCGCGATATAAACCCATTCAAACAGTACCAAAATTATACCTAAACTCCCCAAAATTAAAAAAGTATACAAGTAAAACACCCAACGTGCAACTTTATATCAAAATAACAGCTGAAAAAAAATTACTCAAAGGAAACTAAAGCTTCATCCAGTGTTTCTCTTCAGCCCTGAACTAGCATGAGTTGATCTGTATTTCATCCAGTCCATGCCTCCATCCCTGGAAGGCTTGTCAGTGATACATCTGGAGATTGCATCTAAGTAGGAATTTCAGACCAGTCATGTGGCATCCAGCAATGAATGTGATCCTTCACTTGGTCAGATGAAAGTCCTGCCCAATACATGACAAATGAGTTAATCAAAGCTAATAAGCTCTTATAGTTTTCGCTGGTTTAGAATTAAAAATCATGTCATTTCTTATTTTCCACAAACTCCAGCATAAAGCACTGAAACAAATGATAAAACCTTCTTTAGACCCTACAAGTAGATTAATAGCAAACTCTAAAACGTCTTGTAAGTTAGACCAATCATAAAAGTAGCTTTGGCTCTGACCCATCTAAAACCAAGTAGTTCTAGTGAAAGGGCAAAACATGAATAAATGATTTGTTGTTTCTTCTTCTCTGCCACAATAACTACAAAGAGTATTACCTTGCCAGCCCCTTTTACTAAGATTTTGTTTAGTAAACAGCTTATTGTGCATGATCATCCACATAAAGATTTGGATTTTTAAAGGTAATTTAAACTGCCACCAAACCTGAGTGTGGGAAATCTGAACACCATCAAAACACAGGAATTTGTAAAGGGAATGAGAAGTGTACTGTCCATCATGAGACCATCTCCAACTCAACTGATCATCACCATTTTTTAGTAAAAATGTGCACTGGAACCTACTCCATCTCCCTTTTATCTCCTCTCAGCCCTCTAATTTGATCTCTGAGTGAGGACAGTATCTTCGTCTTCTCGCGGTTGCAATTTGCAAAAAATCACCTTTCAAAAAAAACACAGGGTGATATACACCATCCAAGGTTTTCCCATCCAGCGCCATCCAACATGCCTGGACAGGCCAAAATAGCCTTTTTTCCGCGTGCTGACGTCAACAAAATTTTTTGACCAATTTTCGAAAATTTTTTGGTGCTGACGTCATCAAATATGCTGATTTAAGGGTTCCGTTAAATGTTTTAAGGGTTGAATTAAAGTGTATAAGTGTTCAGGTATATGTACCAATAATTTGAAATTTTAGTGTTTTGTGTTCAGTTAAATACGTTAAGGGATGAACTTAAAGTATCTATATGTTCAGTTAGTTGCAGCAGAAATTTGGTTTTGTAGTTTTTGTGTTCAATTAAACTAGTTAAATAAAAAAACAAAATGAACAGATACAACAAACATAGCGAACATTTACACTAACAATATGAACATTTACAACAATAAACTGAACATACATACAAATTTACTGAGTAAGAAATAAATAATCATATTAACTGAACATACATACAAATTTCCTGAGTAAGAAATAAATAATCATATTAACTGAACATACATACAAAGTGAAATAAATTATTGTTGCATCTAACTGAACACTTACACACTTTAATTCAACCCTTAAAAGTTAAAACATTTAACTGAACCTTTAAATGAGCATATTTGATGACGTCAGCACCAAAAAAATTTCAAAAATTGGTCAAAAATTTTTTGCTGACGTCAGCACGCGAAAAATCTGAATTTGGATGGCGTTGGATGAGAAAACCATGGATGGTCAATACCAATTCTGGAAACAACATCTACCTTCAGCCTGCTTAGCATTTTTGGGCTTAATGGGCCTAGTAATCTACCTCAAAAAACCTCCTGGAGAGATAATGGACATCTACAGTTTCGCCGACTGGAGACAATATTGCTCTTCTTTCTATCTTGTCTGACGTCTCCAAGACAAAGCCGAGCTCTTGAGAGTTGAGACATGGTTTGCTAGTCCTGTCTCTACCCTCTTAAACCCTAAACCTTAGAGCACATGCGTCTTCATTTCTTCTGACAAGGTTTTCAAAAGAGGTTCTAGTCGATGGCTTTTTGCTCGAATTGTTCGGTTCTTCGAGGTGGGTGCTTGTAGTAAAACATTCTCATGCGAACCTTTATACATCAATAAATTGACTTCAATTTTAATGTTGGCAGATGGTGGATTGCCTGGATTTTTATTGGAACGTCGAAACAGGATTGGCGGGTCTACGTTGAGTTCTCATATCCGTTTCGTACTAACAGAGAATCCAGTTAGCGATACTATCCCTTCTTCCCATTTTCTCTTTTTTCTATTATTGCTAATTAGTTCTTTTGCAACACCTGGCACTTACTACCATTTCATTAGTAGGTCCCAATTGTTATGGTATTAGCAAGAGATTTGAAAAATAGATTGGATAAAGTTGTGTATTGGTAAAAGTTTCTGGTAAAAAATGATAATTCAAACTTTAAATTGGAATTATCCAAGCTACAAACCCACAACTTCCTTTAGCTGATAATGCATTTGTATATCATGGGCAGAATCTATTTGTCAGAATACCAAGCTCGACCAAGATAAGGCCATTATCCCAGCCCGTGCAGTGTGAGAAAAAGGAAAGACGCCGTTTCGACCCATCTAAAATAGAGCCACCGCCATACCATGCTTACCACGATTCAACATCTGGCCAGCTAGAGCCAGCCTCTGGGGCCCGTGCGAGCATCCCAGGCCAGGATTACTGGCCAGAGGGCACTCAAGAGCGTGTCCGAGCTGCACAAGCACCTGCTCCCACAGGCATTTCAAAGGGGTCACCTTCATATGGTAAATCCCCTGGTAGCAGAAGAAGCAAGCGTTACAATACCCAAGCCAAAGCATCAGACTCATCAGAAGCTTCACAAACTAGTGATGAAAGTGAAATTTCTGAATTGACCCCAAGTGTGGAGGTTGGCTCAGTTGATGGTGCACAAAGTGAAGCTGAAGAAGATGAGTATGTAGTGTATCAGACAGAGGAAAATAATTTAACTGGGTATGATTTGGACAAACAAGTCGGAAACCCACACCCTTTTATAAATCCAGACACGGCAAGAACCATAGAGAATGTGAGAACAAGTGATGATTTGTGGTGGAACTGGAGGCGGTCTGAGAGATGGTCCAGGTGGCAAAGACGGCGACCAGATGTTGACACGGTAATTCTTTCATGGTTTATTGGCCTTTTGTAATTTTCTACTTTGTTGTGATTGAGATGGTTTTTGCAGATCATATCCAGCTAAGATATACAGTGAACCATTATACCAATATAATGTGAAGCAAAAGCTGACTAAATTGTCCCTATGTTGATTTTAGGAAGTTTGAAATGCCTCCTGATCAAGATATATTGTTTCTTTTGTTTTTATTTCATTATTGATTCTAAATCTGCACATAGGTTTTCGCTAAAGCCATGGCTGAGACTGGGCAGATAAAGATTTTTGGCGACCAACCGTCAGTGACAGAGGCTGCTCTTGCAAAGGCTAGAAAGAATGTATACAAAGAAGAGAGGTGGCTTTCAGTTCATTAAATTTGAAATCAACAAAAAAGAAACATTGCATCTACAAAATTAGAACTCACAAATGGCATTATGGTACCTTTAAGGATGGCAATGGGGCTGTCAGCCTGGTTTGTTTAACACCTGGACCCTGGCCTGTCTCCTCAAAAGTTTGGCTGGGCCCCAGCCAGCCTGGTCCGAGAGGCAATCCTTCTTTTTAAATCGTTCACTAAAATATAAGTCCATATACTCTTTTATCTCAAATCAAGACTAGCTATGTAAACTTAACTCATTAAAAACATATTTTTTTATAAAAGATGGTAATCCAATATTTTTCTAGAACCCAAGTGTGGCCCATACCTGGAACTGATCCGGCCAGCCAAAACCGTCTAGGTTATATATTTGATCTAGCTGGGCAGGCTCATCGGGTTGCTAAATTGACATTCCTAGCAACGCTGGGTACAATACTGATGTTAACATTGTTAAGCCATAAAAAAAATGTTAAATTGCAGTGCATGCATGAATCTCTTGCTTTGCAACAGTATATGCAAGAAATCTCCCTCGTGTGCACTGCATTTCAGTATCATCCTAATCTTGGTGAAACACCTATTTTCAGTAGACCATTTTTAACTTCACTGATTTTGTCCATCTCATTTGCCGACTCTCTCTCTATATATACAGTGGTGTTTCTCTGGGGTTCTGACAAGTTGGGCATGATGATTAATGCAGTGCATGCATGAATCTCTTGCTTTGCAACAGTATATGCAAGAAATCTCCCTCGTGTGCACTGCATTTCAGTATCATCCTAATCTTGGTGAAACACCTATTTTCAGTAGACCATTTTTAACTTCACTGATTTTGTCCATCTCATTTGCCGACTCTCTCTCTATATATACAGTGGTGTTTCTCTGGGGTTCTGACAAGTTGGGCATGATGATTAATGCTCTTTTAGAATGTAAAATTGTTTGTATTTTGTTATCACTAATTGTGATATATTAATCCAGACTAAAAGCTGAGAAGATCCGATTAGAAGAAATTGGCCCGATAGCATACTACTCAGAATGGGTCAAAGCATACACACTTGTTGACACCTCAAGGGAGGCAGTTGAAAGCCATTTTGAAGAAACTGGAGAGGATGAGAACACACAACTAATTGAAATGTTCTCAAACCAGACAGCTGAAGAGTACCGTGTCATGGTGGGAACAGATGTGCGCATCAACCGGGACCCTCTTGCTATGCGGATGCGCGAGGATCTGATAAAAGAGAGTAAGAGTTATTTGTGTTTTTGGGTTCATCTTTCATTATCTGGAGAGATCAATGGGTGGGGTAGGGGGGGGGGGGGGGGGGGGTGGGGGGCGCACTTGTATTTTTTTTTCGAGTAAAATGAGGAAACAAAGGGGGAACAGCTATATGCTGTGATCCTTAATTTGAGTTTCTATATTTGCAATGTTTCCTGGGGTACAAATGAAACAACTCTTTTGTGCCCATAATGCATGGCATTTGAGGTCCTATGCACATTCAACTCGATGCCTTCTCTACAAGGGGGAAGGGGGGTAATATATTTTTTTTTCCGAGTAAAATGAGGAAACAAAGGGGAACAGCTATATGCTGTGATGCTTAATTGGAGTTTTTATATTTGCAATGTTTCCTGGGGTACAAATGAAACCACTCTTTTGTGCCCATAATGCATGGCATTTGAGGTCCTGTGCACATTCAACTCGATGCCTTCTCTACAGGGGGGAAGGGGGGAAGGGGGGGAGGGGGCTAATATTTTTATTTTTTTTTCCGAGTAAAATGAGGAAACAAAGAGGAACATCTATATGCTGTGATGCTAAATTTGAGTTTTTATATTTGTAATGTTTCCTGGGGTACAAATGAAACCACTCTTTTGTGCCCATCATGCATGACATTTAAGGTCCTGTGCATATTCAACTTGATGCCTTGTCTACATGTGATCTATCTGGTCTACCATTGTTAAACGCAGTAATTTCATATTGTAGTATGGGGCGGTGATCCAGTTTATCCAACTGTGAACTATGAAAAAGATCCAGATGAACTGGTTGATTATAGAAGTCCGGATTTTCATGAGCCTATTCCGAACCCTTTAAGTTATCTCCTCGAGGTGAGTCAGTTGTTCACTTTTTTAGCTTTTGTGACAATTTGATTTAGCATAAGTAGCAGGTATGCCATATAAAGTTTGCAAGACAGTCTCTCCTTTACAAGATCATATGTAGTTGCTTCTTTACCTTCTGTTTTGTCTCTAATCTCTGCTAAGGAAGCTTGAAGGGGTATTTTAGGATTTTTAGGACAAAAGAGATACTACGGATTTACTTCTCTTGCTTGCATTAATAATGATCTTCTTCGCTCCGAGATGTAATGTTTTGCAAACTATAGGTGGAACTTTTCAGTACATTTCCTACATTGTGATCTCATGTTTGAACTAATCTTCTTTTGATGCCTTGTTATATTAGAATCGATTTATAACTCCTGCTGATGAGTTTGAGGAAATGATGGCTAAAGAAGAAGGAACCCAATCTGAGGTAATATTTTGATCTTGTAAATTTTATTTATTGAGCATTTGCCAACATATAGTATAGTGTACTATTTGATCTTGCACTGGCCTTCAGCAAATGCAGATAAGTGCACTGGATAAAGCTTTGTCTACTGCTGTTGATATCGGAGAGGATGATGTAGGAGAGGATGATGTAAGTTATATTCGCTGACTGTAACTTCTTCTTTCACCAAACTTTAGTATCATTAACTTAATTATACTTAATTATTTCCATCATAATTAGTAATTTTATGAGTGTCTTTGTGCATGACTGCGTGCCTGTAGAAGAAGGTAGAATATGCACAGGATATTGGGGAAGAAGAGGAGGAAGAAATCAAGGATGTTGGGGACGAGGAGGAAGAAATCAAGGATGTTGGGGACACTGGAGTCTTCTAAAAACCAACCCACATATTCAAAAACCAAAGGTATTTTTTTCTCTTTAATCACTTTTTATATGTAACCTCTGAGGCCTGAGAATAACGACCAGCAGCTACAATCTGTTACCGGTCCTTTAAGAAAATAATATAATAAGATATATTTAGATTTAAGGAAATCAGATTTAATAGATATTATTTGATTTTAAATATTTTATGTATCTTTCTATTTGTATTAGCTAGCTGAGATTGAGAATTGATATGTTGCCATATTTTAGAAAGCTCTATATATTATGAGCACAGAATTATATTGGAATTAAGCAGAAATCAATAAAAATAGTCTTTCTCTTTTGTCTCTATCTCTTCTGTCCCTATTCTCTCTTCTTAATCCAACCCAAACTCATAACAATTTGGTATCAAAGACCAAAACGATCCAAACCATGTCCAAAGACAAGACCCTACCCTTTGATGTCGCTGACGCCTTCCAACAGATTCTCCAGGGCCAAAACGAAATCATGTGTCGCTTGACTTTGTTTGAAGATCGTTTGCTCGCCTTAGAGCAACCTCCCAAAATAGATGAGAACCACCGTCCACAATCTCGTGCCATCGCTGATTTGGTTACTCCAACTCAACATATGCATGTTTTCACCATTGATTTGGTTACGCCAACTCAACATATACACATTTTCACTGCTGGTCTCTCAAACCCTCTTCGCACCGATGTCGAGTTACACAAAATTTCTGACTTGCAACATGCCATGAGTTAGCTCGCTCTTTCGAGCGTTGCTATCACATGACCCCTACCACAAGTATTCCTCCAAAACCTCTTGAAATGATGGCACTACTTGCACCATCCGTGTCTGGAACATATCAATATTCTATATGCTGCCTCACCTATGTGGTTTATGTTTCAACTGTGATGAGCAATACACAAAGGGCCATAAGCGCAAGCGACTATACTTTCTACGAGTCATGAATGATGATGAATACAAGAATTTATCATTGCTGACTATCCATGGAGCGCCTGGATAATATCTGCATCTATTACCCCATTTTTTCAGCTTGAGGACAAGCTGATTTTCATGGACGGAGGAAATGTTACCGGTCCTTTAAGGAAATAATATAATAAGATATATTTAGATTTAAGGAAATCAGATTTAATAGATATTATTTGATTTGAAATATTTTATGTATCTTTCTATTTATATTAGCTAGCTGAGATTGAGAATTGATATGTTGCCATATTTTAGAAAACTCAATATATTATGAGCACAGAATTATATTGGAATTAAGCAGAAATTAATAAAAAGTATTCTTCTCTCTATCTTTCTCTTCTCCCTTTTCTCTAAAGCAATCACGGCAGATTCAAACCTGCCCCTTGAATCCCCCTATAATCTACGACCCACCAAGGCTCGTAACACAATCATTGATAAATAATCACCATTGAAATGAGATAACGTTAAATTAGAAATCTGGCAAGGACTTGTAGGAAAATTCCCTACAGCAGCTGCGCTGTTACTTAATTTATACAACATGATATGAAGTTATGAACCCAATTTATATGTAAAAGAAAAATAGGAAAAATAAAGCAACTCAGCAAAAGACAAAACTATTTTTATGTGCTTGCTTTTGTGAATTTTTATCCTGCCATTTTTAGTCCAAGCAAGAGCAACAATTAATTTTATTTAAAAAAAAAGAGCAACAATTAATTAACTATTGATTTTTTTTTCTCATTAGGAAAAACCAAAGAAAGATGAGCAGATGTCATTGGAAGAAGCTATCAAGGATTCTGAAAACTTGACTGATTTTCTCATGGACTTTGGAGAAGAAGAATGTGTCTGATTGCTTTGACCGTATTTAATGTTTTAAGCCAGAGATTCACAGCCCATTCACGGTAGTAGTACTTCAATCTTGGGAGGATTTTCCAAAGCTATTTCTAAAAGTGTAAAACCTGATGCAGGGAGAAACCTCATTATGTAGGGATGTACCAACTAAGGAATACATATTGTATTTGAAGAAGATTCTAATGTTTGTAAGATAATTTTTCTTCGCCTGAGAAAAGTTCCTCTATTTTTAAAAAAATCACAATGCCCAAAAATCTAATATTCGTTAGTTGTTTTTCGTTCGCCTAGAGTAAATATTCTTTATTTTTGTTCATCTCCGTTAATATCGTAATGCCTACAATTTAATTTGCTTTGATGTCTTAGTTAGGCATCTGATTTTGCTTTATTGTAATAAGTGTAATAACTGGGTTACTTTCTGGGTACAGATTTTAGAACGTTGGAGATAATAACGGGTGCACTGGTACATAGGATCAATGGTACCAGTGCCGGTTCTGTTTTTTGTTTGTTTAGTTCTGTGTAAACGTTCTACTTTTCAAGTAATGGAAAGTAGTGGGAGTTAAACCCACTTATTTCAAAAAAAAAAAAAAAGAATAATACGTGTTTATGTTGACATGATATCTGATGATTTTTTATATATATAGTGCGATCAGAGCATTCCAAATGTTATCGAGTCGTTATACAGAACCCAATTATTTGAAATACACACAATATGTCCACCCGGCAATACATAGTAATAATAATAATAAAAAAAATCATTAGGTAAGACCAAAATCATTGGATAAGGAACTTCTTGCCACCTCAGAAGTCTATGATTTTAAGTAAATATAATATATATAAACACGGCAATGTTGATCATAAAAGCTGATAATTACTACATAGTAAATACTTTACCCTAAAAAAAAATAAAAGCCAATCCTCCTAAGCAAGTTTTTGCAACTTGCATGCAGCTATTGAGTCAATAATCCATGCACTGCTCGCAACTTTACCTCCTGATGTATCAGCAAGAGCCTTAGCTTCTGATACCTTATTTCTGATAGATTTTTCTTGCTTTTCAGAATGCTCAATACTGTATATTATGAAAATTTTTGACGAATCAACTAGAAGCCTGTGTTGGTCCCTGGAAAGAGGCTTTCTTTGCAAAACAGTTCCTCCAGCTGTGACAATTAGGTCCTGGATAAAGCCTCTGTAGGAAGTGGTGTAGTCACCACTTAAATAGAACTCCATTCCATTGAATAGCCTTGGTTCCTACAGGAGGTAACATACAAAAAAGGATGTCATTTGGTTATCAAGAAAGAAAATTTACTATTACTGAGACACATTGTTTTTATACTTTAATTTGTTAGAATTATGCAGGTGCTACAGACTTCTGCACTATTTATGTGATTGATTTTTGCATATTTTATAATTGCATAGAAAGAACAATATTTAGTATAATAATAACAATAAAGTTTGGAATAACCATTTATAATTGCTAGATGCTCAAAACTACACCTTTTTAGAAGCTTTTAGTCTTCCTAGTCTTGGTCCATCCCTAATCCCATGGACATCAACTCTAACTTCAAATTTCTCCTCACTGACTAGCTCTCTAGTATCCATACAGGCCTTGATCCCTGGATGTGGAAAAACAATAACAAAAGGATTTGGTTTCTCTCAAATGCTCAACAGTTGCCATTTACTAGTGCTATTAAAAGTAGAAGATTGTGAACCATAGGCCAAGCACAGGCGGTGATAGATCTCACCTATCTACAGAGAGATAGCAAGGTAATATCAAGGCATAAATGCAAAAATGAAATAAAATAAGTAGAAGTTGGGCAGAAATGGATCTTTGAATGATCCTTTTGAAGGATGAGATGGATTGTTTACTATTCCATATCAGAATTTCCATTTTTGGTTAAAATCTAAAAGAAGAACAAAATTTGGAGTTGTTATTCAGAGTCCAAGCTTACAATCAAGGGTGAGAATCCATTTTCCATTCAGAATTGCCATCAAGTACTTGAGGGTTCTCTTACATGCACCAGCTTCATTAGTTGATGTTATAACATGCGTGACATTTTGGCTCCAAGAACTTGAGATTGGTGCACCAATCAACCTGGAGAATTCTGATACCAGACCCTAAGACAGATACAGTTTTAATACTATTTAGAAATCAGAAAAACATAGCTATGATATTTCATTGGAGCCCATTGTCATGGCTTTCACACTAATGCATTCAAAAATTAATAAGGGTAGTACTCACCCAAACTTATTTTGCATCCATGGCATTCCATAGAACAGTCATTAAAATAAAAGAAAATAAAATTGTAAAATTCTAATTGTAAATAGGATATGTAAAAATTTTGATGCAAAGTTGCAAATAGTTTGGCCATTTATCAAGGTGTCGCGCACTTGATTTGAAAAACAATCTGTCTAAGCTATAAATAAGAATAAGACATCTGCAATTTTACTTCTTTGATTTTTATAAATTTAGTGTCAATATAATATGTCCCTGTAAATAAAAGCTTCAAGAAATAAATACACTGAAACGTTGAATTTTCCCACCCAAAAAATAAATTTTCTTATGGCATCTCAATATTTTTTGCTGATAGACAAAGCTTTGAAAATTTTAATATGCCCAAAGTGGATATTGAGCATCACCTTCTCTTCAACAGAAAGAGAGGAGCAAGTAAGGACCCACTTGCAGGGAGAACCACACAGCCAACTCCATTCTTGACCAGACCTGCTGGCCAGTGTCTTTGCTGATGAACCGGAAGATAGCCTGTGATTTTAAAAAAAGATTACAACCATGACAAAAGGCCGTAATTTGCCTAGTAGGGTGGTTGACTTCATATTTAACTGAAACTTCATAAAGCAGTCCAGTATTGATGATGCTTTGGTAAAATTGAGCTTAAGATAATTACAGTAGTAGATGGCTTAACGAAATCTTAGCGTAATTATTACTAGTTATGAAATAACGTACTCCTTTGAAGCACGTCTCTTGGAGGTTTGCTTTTGTGGTTCAGAGAGCTCCATCGGCAACTTGGAATCATGATGCAGAGGACACAGCATCACAAAGTTCTCCTGAAAAATCAAATTGGATTATTAAATCAGATTGACAACTTCCAAAGGTAAACCAAGCTGTTCAGTGAAACTAGCAACTATGTGGACTTCATGCAGTGTTGTCTTTTTATTTTGCACGGTTCATTAAAGTAAACCGGCTGACAACAGCATAAGAAAGCAAACAAACCAAAACCAAACAACACAGAAAGGTGTGTAGCATTATTAGTCAATACACACCCATGACAGATACAGACTATTTAGTGGGGTGTTGTTCTCTTATGTAGAAAGTAGGAAAATAGTTATCATATTAACTCAAAATAATACATCATCCAATATGCATTCTCCAGCACATGTACCAGCAATATCCTAAATTTATCAGTAATTTAGAAATGTACACAACGCATATAGAATTTAGGACATTACATGACAGAAGAATATAATATACCAAAAGATAATACAACTTACATTATCCCATCGGCATTCTGGGACTAATTTTGCACAGGTGAAGTGGAAGCTTTTGCGGCAGTTGCTCTCAAGGCAACCTAAAGCTGCCCCTTTAATGCCACAACAGCTGCACTTTATCCTTTTACTTCTTGCCAGCTCAGCAGCGAGGTTGACTGCCACATCACCTTCAAAGTACACATCAGGGGCCCTAAGAAAAATTATGAAGTATGGTTAGCTTCAGGTGAAGGTGAAAAGGCTCATCACAAAGCAATGGCTTCCTGGCTAAATATTCTTAGTTTTTATATTTCCTGGTTGTTGAGATTTTTTATATCTTTTACTACATGAATTATTCATTTCAATTAAGTTTCAGTGGACTGTGTGTATAGTAGCAAGAACTGTTACAGGTACTAAAGTATCACAACTGGTACCTTAAGTATGGCTCAAATATTAGTATTGCCGCAAAGTTCTTTTTACAGAGACATTGGTCAAGAAAAAAAATATGGAGAGTAATGCAGCTTTAGTTGTCGTAAGAACCTATTGTAAGGGAGTTAAAAGTAAATGAGAAAATCAGCTCTTAACCATTCCAAGCAGTTCTTGTGTGAGTGGACAATAGTGCTGTCCTTACAATGATCAGGATCAGTTGGCATACCATTCAAATAATGAACCATCTCACCAGAAACCTGTTCCGAAGTGCTAGTTGTCAGACTCTAATTTCCAATAAACACCAAAAAGAATAATGCATATTTAGAATATACAATAAAAAAAAACCTCAGTAATGTCAGCAGAGCGACAGAAGGCACAGAGGATGACTCCGGAAGGGGCACTTCCGCATCTGTTCAGAGTAAAATTACTCAGACCACATTTGCTGATTCTTTTAAACTTTGTTATATTTTCTCTTTTGTTGATTTCCTTCTCTTCTATCAGATCCCTTGCTTCCAAAATTATACTATTAGTTGCTTTTTCAGGGTCCCTTTTGTGATTCATATGTTTCATTTGTGAGGCTTTTTTATCAATAGAACTTTTTTCATGTTCTTTAGATCCTCCTCTTATTTTGTTGTTTCTTCTTTTGCATATTATTTCCTCAGAAGCATTGTTGTTTCTTCTCTTCTTTTTCATGGATTTGTCCTCCCTTGTATCAGAAGTGAGTTGTGTTTCATCAATCAAAGCGGATGCTTTGTCAATTGGTGCTGGCCCTTCCTCTTGTATTTGATCAAGGTACTTCTTCCCTTTAATCTGAATTATGAACAAACATGTGTTTAAAATTATGTTAAAAGAAACCATACATTTTATGCTCTACTCTTACCTTTTTTACCGGTGTAGAGCAAAGCTCAGGAGAGCAAGGTCTCTGTGTCCACTCAAAAATCTCACTGTCAAAATTCTCTGTAACCTTTGCTTTACTCTGCATTAAAATTGGCATTGATTCAGAACTATGAATCTTACAAGTTGGAACTATACAAAACTGAACACTAAAGTTTGACAAGGATAACTTCTTTCCCCCAACTGGATACTTCTAAATCATGAAACATATTAATTAAGAGTGTGTTCCAGTCAGATCATAAATTCACCACTAAACCTGTTTGCCATCTTTTTTTCATACAAGCAAATATGGAGTTTAATTCACCTTGCTCAGCCAGGCTTTATCTTCACTGATTGAGTCAACATATAACACAAACATTTTGGAAAAGGGAAGGCAACAATGAAGCTTATAAACACATGATACCAGATAAAAGCTAGGTCAAATTAACTCTATTATTTGCTGTTGTAGCAACCCCAAGTAACATATAGTTAGCAACACAATGAAAGTTCCATTAAAAAAATTTTATACTCACATTTGGTGTTGTCATTGGGGGAACCTCATCTTGTGTATCTTTCAGATCACTAAAACAAGGAGCATTTAGGGGACTTGAATTGCTTAGACTGACGAAATTTTCTATTTCTTCTTCTACCTCCTCTTCTCCTAGGCAGAAAAATGGCTGAAGTGATAAGCTGTTTTGTAAATTAACTGCCAATTTGTCACCTTCATCTTTATCATCTGTCGTGTTATCATTTAATTCACTCAACTTTGACACTTTTGCAGGCCTCACTGGAGTCTCACTTGCATCAAATGGCGTTACATGAACACGCTTCTTGGCTGGGAAATGAGGCTTGAGTTCGCTGGAAATTTTTTGCTTTTTCTTTCTTTCAGGAAATGTTCTTCTCTTCTTTTTCGTTTGGTCTTTCTTGGATGTATTATTGTCCAAGTTTTGTGCAGATTCTTTGTCTGTATTTAAAAAAAAAAAACATGGCAAGAAGAAATGGTTTAGAATGCAAGATTGTGAAAGACTTTACAAAAGACATTTTTTTCTGTAAAATACACATCTTTTTTTTTTTTCCACGTAGAAACATAGAGACATGTTTATATTCTACTAACCCAGCAGTTTAGAAATGTTAACATCAATCTCTTCAAGTCAATACTAAGAAACAAACTGACTGTGTTGTCCATTAATTTATCAATGCATAAGTACTTGCTCAAACAAATATGCACAATTTTGCATTGGACATTTTGTATAAGTATTAGGAAGCATGTTGGCATTGCAAAACTAATATAATACAACAACCCTTTACCAAAATATGAAATTAAGGCTACCTGGGCTCTTGGTAGAAGATGCCAGTTGGGTCGACATCACTGGGTTTCCAGTCGCAGCTTCCATGCTTTTAAATATGTTCACCAAGTTATCCATATGAGGAGCAGCACGTAATTCTAGAAAGGAAACAGCACAAATAATCCCTTGGATTTAAGAATATTGTGTTTCTGAAGGTAAAGGAACAATTTTGGCATAGTATTAATCAAAATATAATTTTTTATTCTGAAAGTAAAGGAACAATTTTGGCATACGATTAATCAAAATACATTTTTTTTTACAGTTTTTTGTGCATTGGCTTATTTCATTTACTTCAAGTTCTGTAACACAATCTTAGTTGTCAAGATTCCCAAGATACTGAGAACCTCTGGAGACTTAAAATAATATAAGCCAACTTTTTGCAGCATGTTATGTCTAAAAAAGTTTTGTGATAAAAGCATTAATAAGTAACTTTCAAGTTCATGAGAAAGCTCAAATATATAAAGGTAGGAACTTAATTAACACACCTCTCTTATGGAATGGAATCTTGCAAACTGGGCAGGTCGAGGCCAATTTCATGGATTTTAAAATGCAAGTACTGCCAAATTAGAAGGATGTGAAGCAATTTCATTTTCATTTTTCAATGCAAAAATATCACTTAAATAGAATGTATATAATATAAACTGAGCTTACTTGCAGAAGACATGATTGCAAGGGACTGAATTTGCGGTATTTAGGAGACTCAAGCTGAAAAAGGAGACGAGATGTATTAAGTCATTGAATATTACCAGAAAAATAAATGAGATGGAACAAATCTACTATTTGGCGAACGCAAATAACTCTATTTAGGGTACGTTTGGCATATGGATTTAGTGGGGTTAGAAGTTTAGTTGGGCTACCTCGTAAATCCCATCCTCTCACTATTCTACCTCGAAATTCCAAAAAGTACCTCGAAAATCCCAAAAAGTACTAACCTTACACCACTAAACCCACTAACCTCACCCATGCCAAAAGTGCTTATTAATCATTTAGAAAATCAGAAGCTTCTCCTTCCAAAAGATAAGAAAAAGAAAAGACAAAAAATAACAATCGTTCTTTTCTTATTAATTCCGAGCGATGAATTGATAAGAGGTAGAACTGATGCAGATAAGCTATTCGCTTCTTTTTATAATTGTAACAAAGGTAAATAAATAGAATGGGTACCAGATGGGGCATTTGAGTTCCCTCCCTAATTTCTCCAGATTAGCAATGTCCGCCATCTCTCTCTCTCTCTCTCTCTTTCAGTCTCGACTAATCGATTCCTCGATTGTAGAGGAACGAATTTATGGGAAGATAGAGCGCCGATTTGCGTACTTGGGAAGATTGGGTTTGAAAATTTTGGTTGTACCTTTTGGAGGGAAGCTTTCCCTCACTGCTACATTTTGGAAATTTTCGTAGTAAGCCTCCTAGTAGGATGAAATTATTCATCGGCGTCCTTCGCTTCGGCCCAAAATTTGTGGGTCTTTATTAGCCCGCTTTTAGTTATTCACAACATTACGAGATTTTAAATGAATTTATGAAACTGCTCGTATACTATGAAAAATTTCCGTTTGCGAAAATGATATACGTCAAGTTTAACAGAATATTATAGAGAAAGAGCAAATTAGTCCTTTTTTTTTTAGATAAGAACTTGGTAGAGGCTTGAAAGAGCAAGTTAGTCAATTTTCAACAATCCGACTCTTATTAGTACATGATCCCATTTCCGTTCCGTCTACCAAATTCTAATTTTCTTATCCTCTCTAAACTAGTACCAAGGCGGCTAGTAGTGCCGGAGGCAAAAAATTTTACAATTGAGTTAAAAAAATCATAATGCTTGCACTTATTATTTAATTGAAATAAATTCATACAATAATTCTAAAATTTATATCCTAAAATGATATAAAAATTATTAACTCAAACACGACCGGAGAAAGTATTTAGAACTCAAAAATATAACTCATTTAACTTAACTTGCATTTTTTTCATTAGTAAATAATTCTATATAAGTCTACAGTATCTTATTCATATTCTATCAATAGAAAACTTAACTTTGTGCTTGAAATAATTAAAATAAATTTATAACAGTTATATTTTATGAAAACATGTGTATGATGTGCTTTTCTTCAATTATTTATTCAATTATTCGAAATTGTAACTATCATAATACATTTGTTGCTGTGAAACATATAAGGATTATGTACTTCTTATTACCCACATTCGTACAATTTTTTACTGAGAAAATTTACATTTTTACTAGGGAGCCGCTGCCTAGCTTGTCAAAAAAAAAAAAAAAAAAAAAAAAAGAAAAGAAGAAGAAGAAGAAGAAGAATAATTACATTTTTATTCATTTGTTGTAATTTATATCAAATATAAGCAAGCTCGGTTATCAAATCTTACATTTCTAATGCATAAATTAGGAAATAAAATTATGGCATGTTTTTTTTTTTAAGTAAAAGGAAGAATTGCTAGCTAACTTGAAATTCTTTTGTCCTATTTAATATGTCTTTATTCAAAATTAGAAAAATTGCTAACTTTTTGTACAATAAAACAGTTCACGCGATACAACATGAATCTAATGGAGTTCAATAATAGAATGATATTTCTATAGTTATGGAGTTCATTGTGAGAATAGTTATTAAAAAATTATTTTATAAGCATGAATTTGCATGTAAAGGTAATATTTTTTGAAATGAAATGGGGTCAGTTGACCCTATTTGCTCCATGTAAATCCGCCACTAGAGGCTACCATCTCAACTCCAGACCTCGCCTCTCTACGGCACTTGGCGTTCTCACCTAAACTCCACTCTCTTCCTTTCCCTTCCCTCTCTCTCTGTTCCCATCCCCTCCTCTCTTCATTCTTCACCTCTCGATTTGACACAAATCCTTTCGTCCACGATGACTTCGACAATTTTCGTGAAAAGTGTGATTTGTTTGGTGTACGTAAAAAGAATGTTTAGCGAGTTTATCCGTTACATTGCCTACAAAAGAATAATCAATAAGTATGGGTAATTAAAATTCTATAAAAACCCGTCTTTAGACCGGACTAGACCGCCTAAACCCGTCCGGTTCACCTAGGCCGGGTTTGGACCAAGATTTCAAAAATGGACCGTAAAAACCGAACCGGAATAACCCGTGAACCTGTGAAAACCTGGAGTAATTCTTAAACCCGGGAGTTTGGACCAGGCGCTTTTCAAAACACTGTACTTGGAGTTCCAACTCCCAAGCGCATAATTTATTATTTTTTAGTTTGGTTTTGGGACAATTACCATTTCCTCCATGCTATTTGTGAAGGCAAAACTAACATTCTCAAACAAATTAGGCCAACAAAAAAAATAAAGTACTAAAGGATAAATTTAGAATCAACGACAAAATTATAAAGATTACAAAAAATAAGTTTAAAAAGAACAAAAAGTTTCAAGTACATGAACAATTAAATATAATAAAAGCATAATTTACCCGACAATAATTATAATTTATCAAATTAAAATACAACTCACATCTCACACATCTATGAGACTATGACCAAAAAAATATTTATTCAATCCCTTGAATGTACATCGTTATATATATTAAGAATAATTATACGTGATCCGATTTTTTAAATCGGTCCAACCAATTGAACCATCGAACCGATAGCTCCGCCGTGCAGATAGCCGATTCGGTTATCAAAATATCGGTGACAACTGAAAATCTGAAAATTATTTCTTGTTGTAGAGTCAACGTGAATAATAAATAATAACACTAAGCAGAATTCATAGCAGCAGCAGCATCAACATGTGCCAAATAATCATGAACAGAGCATAATTAACAGATCGATTAATTGCCTAGCCACAACCAAAGTTCAGATTTCAGAAACCACAAACTGAGCATAATAACAAAACAAGATCCTAAATTTCAGATCGGCTTCTGCATTGGGGTGTAGTACCCGAGGATATCGAGCTCGATCCAGGTCGAATCGTCAAGAGAGCTCAGCATTCTTCCATATATGACGCCTTTCGCCAATGTGTAGTTCCCCGACCCACCCACTATGGACCACTCTACCTTAGTCGATATCTCCGGTGTCCATCGTCCCACCACCTGAAGCTTGGACCCCTTCAAACTATAATTGAATTACATAATTAAATCAGTTCAATATAATAGTAACGTTAAATTGTTTGCTGATTTGATACATATTATATTTCAACAAAGTCTATAATGAACTTCTTACTCGGGAGTCTCAAACTCTATGTTGAAAGAGAGGAGGAAGGCCTTTTGTTTAAGATCCGCCTGAACGGAGATGCCTTGTGCACGTCCGATGATCTTATCCTTGCTAGCTGTATCGTACAAGGGCACATCTATGACCCGTGTTTCACCAAAATTGGGGTACTCAGAGTTCGAGGTGATGACGGGTACTGTGGTTTTCCCTGTTCCTTCAGAGATGTCATTCCAGTACATATGGAGTTGGAACTCCTTCTTTCCTGGAATGGGGCTTGGAGACGCCATTTTTAATGGTTAACTAATTAGGCGTATCAACAAATGCTTTCCTTTTGTTATTGCTGTTGTGTAGCAGTGGGGTGGAGAGGTAGGCTGCTGTGGTATTTTTATAGGGAGCTTCTATAACCAACTTTGGCTTAATATGAATTTAATTATTTATTATTATAGAGAATGATTACATGGAAAAATAAATTGCATTGTAAATAATTAATCACGAAACCTGTTGCCACCGAAATGGTGATGAACTGTATATATATTACATGTAAAATGGAGGCGTTACATTAGCAATGAACTTGGATTGCGTTGCTACATTGTTATTTGTTATCTATATATCCTTCAAATCATCTTTATTTTCATTATTTACCCTTTTATTACTTCATATGATATTTAAATTACGATAAATCAAATATTGAATTTTAAGACTAAACAATTTTTGACTTAAATTTTGAAAATTGAATTTCTAGAATTTAAATATATATCATTTAAATTAATGAAAAGGATAAATAGCTAATATTACAGATTAGGAGGGTATATGGCTGATTGAAGAAAATTTTGAGGGGTATATAACTGATTTTACGTAATATTAAAGATATAAGGGTATATGGCTAATTGAAGAAGATTTGGAGAGCATATGACTGATTTTCCCAATTAGAATACAGGTGCACTGCTACACTAGTCCCCTGCCTGCACTCATCAAACATTTGGACTTGCACTCGTGAAACGCATGCTAAGGATTCAAACGAATCAAACCACGTGGTAGCTCCCACGATTCGAGTAAAAATCAGAATATAAAAAATGCGCGTCTGAGGGTTCGTATCATATATATAGACATTCCGAATTCATCAACAATGCAGTGAAGTTCAAATTTTTTATATAATAAAAATTTGATTTGATTTTTTTAAGAATTTAGATTATGTATGAAATTTAGCAAATTCTAGACGGACGATTATTTCTATAATGACTTTTTTGTAAAAAAAAAATACCATTAATTCCCTCAAAATTAAGGACAAGTGCGATTGATTTAAACCAAACAAGGCACAAACAAATGGCTGAGAAATTGATCAGATGTGAAAATATTAAATAAAATATTCATATTTAATTGTACGTAAAATTCACAAATAACACAATTCTATATATATTGGAACAATTAATCTGATATAGTTTTTTTTTCCTCAAATCGTCATTTGTTCAAACGACGCATAAAAGAATGATAAAAATAATATTAATCGTCAAGATAAGATAAGATAAGAAATGAAGCTGCTTTTTGTTTTTCGAGGCCGGGTTTATAATTAGAGAAGATCAACGATCGACACGTGATTCATATTAGAGATATAAGTTCAATTATGAAATAAATATTACTAATTGTATGTCGGCAAGGTAATATAGTAATATACGTACAAACTTCAATTAACAAGAAGTTTGACTGGCTAGCTAGCCTGCTACGGTGCTTAACTGACGCTCGCGTGAATCGCGTGATTCATGCTTCAGTGAAGAATGAAGATAGAGCGAGCGTTGAGCTAGGCTATTTGATCGCCTGGTATGCGTACTACTCTCCTCCCTGGCCGCCTATAATTAAGTATTTAAGTGTCATCCCAACAGAGATAGAAATCAAAACTATACATACAAACTAGCTATACTGATACTATACTAAACTAGCTGATATTCCAAAAAAAACAAAGAAAAGTAACTAAGCTAGTTGGTCATGGACAGTATTCCTGCTAAGAAGGAACTCAACCTCCGATTGTTCATGTATCATACCCCACTAGGACCGAACAAAAACCAAACAACAATCGTACAGTCCAATGCTGCTAACTCATTTGGGACTGTCGCCATTAACGATTGGCCCTGTTACGATGGACTCGGCAACGATGCAAAGCTGATCGCTCGTGCACAGGGCATGCATTTGCAGGCTGGGGTGCAGCAGGGACGCTGGTACAATTCTCTGAACCTGGAGTTCGAGGATCCCAAGTAAGTATTTTATTAATAAAGTCTAAATTAATGCGTCTTTTAATTAATTACTAAATTACTAATTAATAACCGGTGATGCATGGATGATGTAAACGTAGGTACAAGAAGGATTCGTCACTGCAGGTGATGGGAACGGTTGTGGAATCCGGAGAGTGGAGCATTCTTGGGGGCACGGGCGAGTTCACCCTGGCAGAGGGGGTCATCTACAAGAGGTTCGTGGAACAACGCAGCGATGGCAATATTATGGAGCTCAACATCCGCGCGTTCTACACTACTCTCCCGGACCACAAATGGTCCTCTAATTAAATTATTTATTATAATAATGCTACCTATTTACACTGCCAGCAATCTTTACTGAGCCATTGTATTGCGTGCATGTGTGATGGTGTTGCTTTGTTGTATTACTTTCTCATGGTCCTTTTTTTTTTCTTTCTTTTTCTTTTTTGGTGTAGCCAACCCAACTCGTCTTAAATAATTCAAAATTTTAAAATGGTGTTGTCCTCTTGCTTTTGTTGTGATGAATAAATAAATAGTTAAACTAAGCTTCTGTTGTAATGAATAAATAAGTAGTTAAACTAAGCTTTTGTTGTTTTGACAGTTATGATCTCGTTTGATCTTTAACTTTATAAGAATTTAGATCTTTAATTTTGTAAAGTTCTCGCAGTTCTGCCTTGGTCTCTTTTTTGATATGCCGATATCCTTGTGTTTTGTAATGAGGGTCATGAACACTTTGCTACAGAAGAGGTGAAACACAAGGTGAGTGGATGGGAAGGAGAGCTGACTGCATCAGACACCTTTCACCTGCTCCGAAACTCAAAATTTAAGTTTCAACGGAAATGGGAGGGGAAAAGGAGTAATGGAGGAGAAAAAGTTCTATCCGAATGTTGCAATTTTCAAAAAAAATATAAACCTCCAAAAATTTTACCGAACTTCGAATCCACTACCTCTGCTTAAGATGTATCGTCCTTAGTTACTAGATCAAAAATGTTTCCCTCGAACGTGTAAACTTGTTCAAATTTTTTATTAGGTGTAAAGCCCTTATGACTTGCACATTTTCGGGGTTAAACTTCTAGATATTGCTTGGTAGAAGACAGACATGACACATTCTATTTGATGTCATTTTTTGACGAGGCAATTGTTGTCGCCCTTCAAGTAGATTATAGAAGTATATAGGTGAGTAGAATAAAGAAGCTACTAAATGCCGAACAGGTAGAAGAACGATAGAATATCCATTCGGTGTGTTTGTCATAATCTTTTCATTTAGCATCCCAGTTGCTGAGGTCATTACTAACGATACTATTATAAAACTTACTTTTAGATTAGTATAGAAAACTTATGTAAGGTAATTTACAAGGCATATTATGAACAGATTAGTTAGAGACGCAACGTCAACTCATCCGGTTCCGACCATTATTGGTACATTTAGATTTTGTATATGGAATAATAACGCTTTGCTCCACAATTTGAAAGAAAAAACAAAAAGGAGGATAAAGTTCATAAATCTCAAATTTAGAGGTGGACGAACTTTTCACTATTCATTTCTTTTTCATAAGATTTATCCTCTTTCCCCTCCTTTCACCTCTATTTTCCTTGGAGATTTTGTTGATTTGAAACAAGTTACAACCATTAGGCAAAGATTTAATCATATTTCCTTCTACTCATTCCCCTCTAACCCTTTCTGGAGCAAAGCGTAAGAGGCGAGTGAGGATCACTTTTGCTTATCAATGGTTCAAGTGTGGACACGTGCAGATAAACTGAAGAGCTCTGCACGAAGTATTCGAGCATGCTTAGATAAATTGTGTCAGGTAAATTATCCAGCAACTTCTCTTAAAAAGCAAAAGACATTTATACACGGATTGACAGAGCTAACGACCTAAGTACCTAACACAAACAATTCAGCAGAGCAAAATCTAACTTGTGTTTTCTTTTTTTCATTTTTTGTCATTTTTTTTTTCATGATATAGTGTTTCTCGACCTGCTACAATCAAAATAACACAGCACAGCTCCCGCAAAAGAATGTCTCTCTCAATTTCCTTCAGAAATTTGGAGGAAACCCGCTATGAATTTAACATTGCCAAAAAGATACTTTTTACAAATAAATTCTACTCAATCTCGTCTCCCAAGAAAAATTTGTAACAAAATTGTAGCGCACCATCATCAACATTGAAAGTGACACAGATACAGGCACCTAAAAGAGGGAGAAAAAAAAGATTCAAACTTTTACCAAAATAAAAGAAATTATTTATTTCTAGTATCCAATTTCATTTCAACACGCAATGTTATATTACACCAGGACAGGTCAAAAACAAGGACAAAGACTTCAATTGTCGAACTGTAAAGGTAAGATTGGCAGCCACCATAGAGTTAATATGCAACACCAAAACTAGGTCCAAATTCCAAAACACTAGAATAAACTCAAGACACCGGAATGGCTTAATAGTTTGCTATTGTTACTTTAAGCAATGTTATTCAGGGGAAACAGGCACAATTTCCCATAAAAAGAGCACATACCGGCAGATTTCAGTTGCGAATACTGGAAAGCCATTATAAGAGGAACACCAAATTTGCTTCTCTGCCTTATGAATCCAAAAGAGGATATTCTTTAGAAAAAGTGATGAGGCGCTGATATAGCTTTTCTTTCAGTGACTGAGGAATCCGAGAATTAAATGCCCTTTTTGACTCACTTATCAGTTGCTCCCTGCATTTGACAAAAAAGATACAGAACAAATGAGTAGCAGTTCATATTCAAATTTGAATGAAAGGAAAAAACAGAAGCGTTTGAAAAACTCTGTAGCAAAACTCTTATAAGTAACTATATATTTATGGGATGGCAAACCCGAGATCCTAATGCATCAAACCCCACTGCCGCTACCCACATTTTTAAATTAGGCAGTTGATTTCGCATTCAATAGTGCATCTGATCCAACCCAAACAACTTAACAGGTGGCTGGAAAAGATGTCAGTCTATCCTTGGCTGAAAAAGAAGGGAAATATTGAGCCTTTCTAGAGGTAAAAATTTAACTCATGCCTTCCAAACAGAACAATGACTCGACAACCAAGTCTTTTGTTGAAATATAGCCTAAAATTTTAGAATATGTCACGTCAGGTTGACCTGTGAACTTGTACATTTCAGATCTGACCTGTATAGAAGTAACAATAAAATATTCTGACTCGACCTATTAACTTCTCTAGTTAGATTTCATATCAATAATCCACAAAGCAAATTCCATATATCTTACAGATGCATGCAAGTTAAATGCTACCACTTTAACATGAAATTCATCTAAATTTATTAACATACATTTTAATAAATTAATAAATGAAGTCAAGAAATGCCATTTCTTCTTAAATCAAAATCACCATAGACAAGATTCAAGTACTGATAAAAAAGAAAATAGCACAAACCTTGATGATGTGGCACCAAGATTACTGCCGGAATCTTGCTGAACACACAACCGCTTTCGATCACGCATGTAACTCTGAACCTCATCAGTCCAACCACATGATCTCAGCTCTGACGAGGCTTCACGCACTAGCCTGCACAAAGGAGCAGAAATAGTTTGTCTTAAATGAAGCAAATTAATATAAAATACAATTAATTTGTAATTACATTTTACTTGTATGGAAACATATCCTTTTCCATATTACAAAGCATATCCTAAATTTGTTCCGAAAAGGTAGAGTACTACAATTATTTGCATTGCAGCACATTTGGAACAAAGAAGTAGCTATGGTAGTTTCTAATGTATTTCGAAGGGCATTTGAGATTTTTCACATTTTCAAAGAGTATTCATAATATATTTGATGTTTAGAAGGGCCTAGGAGAAATTATTCCAAAAATAAAAGATGACTGCACAAAATCACAAGTCTAAACTTACTGCTGGTTATGTTATGGATTAAGCTGTTTACATGAATATACATGTTACTTACACCTAATACAAAACCAAGAAGGACAATTCCAGAGGGCTCTCCATCATAAACCAAATAAAAAATTGCTAAAACAAGAACAATAATAATAGCACCCTCCTAAAATAACAAAATTGAATAATACAAAATATGTTGTAGATAGAGCAACTTACATGTCTTTCAACTTGTGGAGTTCCTGGTGGGACTCTGGAATACATGAAGTTCCATTATCATCCAAACTCTCTCTCTTGACCGAGCTCTTGGGCTCCTTAGTAAGAGAAACAGAAACTTCGTGGGCTCCATTTCTAGGGCTATTGTTCTCTCTTTCATGCACAGACATACTAGACTGGATGCCTTCAGCATTACCATTAGAGGGAACGGTTTCTTTTTTAACATTTTTCTGAACTTCTCTCAACACATTATTTTTGCTGCTACCGTTAGAAAGAGGTGATTTGACCTTATTTACAGATTTAGATTCCCCTGGTGAACACGAATTAGATGGTGAATTACTGTTCTTAATCACAGTATTATTCTTATTCTTCACCTCTGGTGTTGTACTGCCTACAGTCGATTTTTTAATCTCGAACTTGACCGGTCCAATCTGCTTGACAGAATGTGGGTTTGCAGCACCATTACCATTTATTTTAGCAGTACAATTCCCATTTTGTTTTATTACAGTGGGTGGTTTCGGAGCTTCACCTCCATTAGAATGCAGAGTTTTAGCTGGAGCAGAGGTGTAGCCATTCTTGGCAGTTTTGTTTGGCTTGGGGTTAGAGTTTCTGAGAATGTAGAAAAGAATATAGACTTTCTCTGACAAAACATCCTGGGCACTTGAACGAGAAACTTGGGTGTCATTACAGCAATACCAGTTGCCAGAAGCATCCTAGAACAAATCATGGCAAATCAACATGAGAAAGAACAGTCAAAGCCATCTTTGTTTTTTATTTATTATTATTATTATTATATTTTGTGTCCAGGAGGCCATATCTATTTATCTTGGGTTCTGACATGATTGCGTACTAAACGAAAGAGCTTTACAAGCAATGAGCAGAATTTATGTTACTCACAAAGCAGAAAGAAATGCTTTTGGTGAATGAAGACAAGAAATAACATGTATAAGAAAATGTATTGTGGCCCACAAGGCCATGCAAATTTGTACTCGTGACTTTGTTACAGTCAACAGTAGCCAGTCAATGACTTTAACTTAAGGTTATGTTTTGGGGCTTCATGCTAAACAGGAAAGCTTGCATTGCTATAATGGCATGTTAAGATAGCCCGGGTGTAAGTATCAGTTTCCAAAGCAATTTTAAGAAAACATAATTGTTAAATCTTAAAAGACAGTAATACCTTTATGTATGCATAATAGTGACCAGAGTCTGGCGAAAATCCAGAATGCACAATGCTTCCAAACAGACTATACTCGGTCTGTGACGCCTACATCACCAATCAAACAAACAAATCAAAACCACAAAAGTAATGAAACAATTGGGAAAAATCGCTTCAATGTCCAACATAAAAGTTGCCAAAAAATCACCCAGCTCACTATAATATTACACCATTGTGAGATGTGTAGTACAATCTTTATATCAAATTTCATCGACCTATTCTTATTGACTTATTGTATATGAGACAACACTAGCATAAATTGTGCCATTTTCAATATAACACGTATCTTTGTTCTGCAGCACAAAAGCTAAGTATGATTTCAATATGGCTAAGGGAATCTAAATTTTCTCTCCGTATATCTTGCAAGAAAGCAAAGGAATTTCCTCCACTTAGAAAAAAGTCAATTATAACGTGTTGCACAAGAAAACCCTGATATCAACTAACCTGATTTCCATTGAACATGAAGCTCGAAAGCAGCAGGACCTCCTCAAATTCAATATTCCGGTTAATCTTCCCACCATGAATGCCTTCAAATCTCTAAAACAAACACAAAACCATCAGTTAGTAGCCTAATGTAGCAATTTAATTGGTACAATCATATACAGATGGGAGGAGAGGTCTACAGACCTTGAGCTGTATGACAAGAACATTTGGGGCTTGTGACACAAACATCTGCTTTTTGGCAACTGATAGCTTTTTACATCTGTAAATACAATTAAAAGAAGTTCGATTAAATTCAATGGATAATCAACTTATCCTCAAAGGGTCTAACTTCCACCGTGCTTAGGCTTTCAAAAAATCCGACTTCCTACTTATCCAATAAAAGTTGGTTTCAATCAGTGGTGGATTTCAAGAGGTGGTATGGGGTGCAATGTCACCCATATTTTTTTGTCCCATCAACAATTTTGCATGTACTTTTATGGTTAAATAGACAACAATTTAGTCAAGAAATCAAGTTGAACCCTATATAAATATATATGAATAACTCCAATTTTGAACCCTGTAGTATTATCTTTTCGGAAAGAATGTTTTATCGACATTGATATAATGTCAATTATTTAAGTTTCGATGACCACCATACAGTGCTTAATCAGTGAAAAAAAAAAATGACTCCACCACTGGTGTCAATCCTAAAGTGCTTAATCAGTGACAAAAGGGAGTTGTAGTTTACCTCTCACAACTGTACTTGTTACTTCCCTCTAAAATCTCAGGTTGAAAAAACCGCGCCAGTGCATCCTTCAAAGAATTACTCTGGCACAAATCGAGACTCAAATCCATGATCTCGTCAGTCTTGTTTGACTCCCCCTTGCAGGACATACACTTCACTTGACTCAGCAATGCCCCTCCAAATATCTCCCTCATAACAGTCCCATTGTTATTATGGGCCACACCATTGCCATTGTACCTGCCACTAGACCTAGCCTTCAACAACCTTATACAAGCAGTGTGACAGGTGTCAATCACGTAGCGGAGGAACTCATGGGCATCCTCCTGGTGGCCCCACTTGAAGTGCTCGGCAAAGATGGAGAGAGACTTTAGAAGCTTTGAAGGGCTGTCGGCAGCCACAAAAATTCCATTTGGCGCAGGTCTGTGAAGATGTGCAATCTGTCGCTCAAGGATACAGAAGCCACACTCCTTGTCCTGGCTCACAAAATCTTTGCCTGAATAAGCATATAAATAAATAAATTTCAGATTAAATAATAAATAAATAAATAATTACAGCAGTAAAAGAAGAGTAACTGTAATGCCAGTAAGCCTATGTATACTAAATATAAAGTAGTAGGTTGTAATATATAGTAGCACCATTCGTCAAGGAGAGATTGCTGACCACCTGTTTGTTAATTGTCCTTATGCTCCGCCAATTTGGCAGTGATTGGCTAGATAAAAAATTGCTCTTTTAATTTCACCTCAGGTAAGGATTTCTGCCATATTATTATTAAAACAACAAGGGGCTGCAAAAAATGCAGAAAAATAATTTTTTGGGGCTGTTCTGTGCTCCCTTCGTTGGAGAGTAATAGAGTGTTTTTACAGTTCGGTTCACCCGAATCCGCTATATTTTTGTTTGCTTGGATAATAATCTTTGTAACAAAAATTTTGAATGGCTGGTTTAGGTGTTTCTTTGGATGCAGATGATTCACTCTTTCATTCCAGATCATATTGCAGACTTGCCGGTGGAAGGAGAAGGAAAACTTAGCACTACCAGTCTATATCAGTTAAGTTTGCTACATTGGAGGGATGAAATCCTGATTCTAGCTTGATGGGTCCTAGAATATAGCATGTGCCACCACCTACTATTTGTGTACGGTGTAAAGGGGTGTAAAGGGTTGCCCTGTCCGAGCATACATATGCAGTGTTTCGTGTTGCCTGAAACAGCCACAAACCTGCATCTCTTAAAACCCTAAATTCAAATCTGACAATTATCTCCTCAAAACTGACAAATTCAATTTGTCCTGATCACCTTTTATACCCACGACGGGAAAGAAGCACTAAAAGTAAAAGGAATATGCAAGATCTATTGCAGTTAACTCTGGCCTCAAAAATTATGTCCACTTTCTAAAAGAATTGGTCTTCCTCGGTCATGGAAATCACTACTGGTAAAGGAATCGGTCGATTTACGGATAAACTCAAGTAAAACTATATTGAATCAGTACTAAATCACTAATTCCAGGAAAAAAAAAAAATCAGCAAATCTCGCTGCCTAAGCATCAATTGAATCAGGAAACTCAAAATTATCTTAAAATCACATCTAATCAAAACTTACACAAGGAAGAGTGCTGCGCTGCAAGACAGAATTGAACAAGAGGAGGCGTGTGAGCGAGGCACTGTAAGACACTGTTGAGATAGCATGTATTGCCGAGGTTCTTGAGACCCCTTGGTGGCCCGGAGCGCCTGTGCTGCGGGCCCCACGCCATCAGCAATCGCATCAGCAGCAGAGCAACCCGCCGGACACGGCAAGGACTCCGCTAGGGTTTCTCCTCTCGGCCTCCTCCGTCGGCGCCTCCTCCGATGGTGCCCCCAGGGAGAGGTTATCATCCGATCGCATCGAGCCGCGCCGTTGTTTTATTATTGAGTGGTTTTGGAAGGAAGACGCGAGAGAGAGACAGGTGTAGGGGTAGGAGCGAGTCGAGAGAGAGAGATATTAGGGTTGAAGCGGGTCCAGAGAGAAGAGTGGTTTTGAGTTGCGGTGAGTCGAGAAATGGGGAAAATCGAAAGAGGGAGAACGGAAAGTACGGGATGTTAGGAAGAGCCGCATTATTATTACGCTGAGGCTGACGGGTGGGACCATGGTCCTTCGGTTGGTTCTGGATATTCTCTGGACCAGGTGCAGCTGACATTGTCTCCTGAACTGATGAGTGTCTCTGCTTGGAGTTAAAAATGGAGCAGCAGCCATCAATTTTATTTTTCTCGTTTTGGAAAAAGGAACCTCTGATCGAACTCTAGTGAAATTTAAATTTAACAAAATAATATAAAATATTTTAAAAAATTTTAATAAAAAAATAAGAAATATAACAAAGAGTGTCAATGAACCGAACTCAAACGAATTGTTTTCAGTTCAAGTTAAATTCATTATGTAAGCCTACGGGCGTTTCCAGTTTCAAAAAAAAAGTTAAATTCATTATGTTATCGAATCAAACTAGTTTGAACTGAACCTACATTTCCAACTTACATGTTGGTTCGATGGCTCATAATGGCTGGAGGCGGCTATGCAGGGTTTTGAATATTTCTGTAAGTTACATAAAAAAAATTGCAGGAAAATAAAACGGAGTAAAACTTTATTTATTTATTTATTATTTTTTTATATATAGCGCGTGAAACTAAAACAGATGAAAATTATCAAAAACAAAAACTACTTCACACTTAAATCGGATCAGCAGGGAACGCGCATCCGTACACGATACGACAAAACCTCCTCCTTGTTTCGTCGGATAGAAAACCATAATATAAGAAATTAAATAATTGTTCTGGTACTTGGAGTACAAGGCAACTTAAAATTCCTTTGAAATAAAGTTCATCCTTTTTGTTTTGTTTTTGTGTAGTGTCACTTGCCAGTCGGCAGTCGCCGCTTGGCATAAAAACAAAAAAAAAAAAAGAATAGAAAGTAGAAGGTTCGAGCCTCCGAGGCCACAGGAGAGTCGCTTCAGTTGCTGCGTGTTTCAACTTTTGACTCGACATATTCATTTCGGTCCTTGTATTAGTTTTATTATAACAAAGGGACCTTCGTCATCTGTTTAAATTTTTCTAGTTCTTTGTTTTTTGGCAAACTGCAATGCCTCCGCTAGTGTTAAGCGGTCAGTAGCACGGAGCAAGAAGGTTACACATGCTTCTTCTAAAAACATAATAGCAGGCCCTGATTAAAATCCCTTTTTTTAACATAGGATTTCATTTCATTATAATTTTTTTAATCAAAATAAACGGATTTGGTGTCATTTGGTGGAATTTCCATGTTATTAGATCCAACGAAATCCTGAGAAATCAATTCAAATGAAATGAAATTTAACGTAAAAATTATTTTGATCAAAGCCGTATTTCAATATTTCTTTTCATTCAGAAACTGAAGTGCCTGACATATTCAGATTGTTTATCTTTCAGAAATTTAGTAACACTAGATACATCTCCATGAATCATAATTCGACCCCCTTCCATATAAATGGCTCCATCAGCATACTTCAGTTCTTCGAGTCGGTGAGTCACCCATAATGCAGCCACATCATTGGGGCCTGCCACACAGTTCTTCACAGCATTTACCACACCAATCTGCATATAGATATATTGATTTATAAAAGTTCAGAGTTAAAGACTAGGGCAGTACCAATCCAAACAAAACTGCAAGTTAATCGGATAGGAAAGGGACTTCCAGGATGCTGCAATAATTCAAAATTTAACTACACTGAGAGAGGCATAAAGATGTCTCCTATTGTATAAATGCCTCTAGATTTCAAAAATATTGTTTAGTTTTAAGGTGCGAAGAACCTCCTCTTAGAAACTAGAGACATTTTGAAAATAAGTAAAAGTTGTTCAATGTACCCAAAACTTTAAAAACAGCAAGCTGAATAGGTCCAAACAATGTAACTGAATGAGGATTTCAAAAACATATAAAACCAACACATTACCTGGTCATACTCGTCCAAGAATGTTGTCAATTCATCAAGCAGCAGCACCTTGCAAGCTTCAGCCAATGCACCTGCTATTGCAACCCGCTGCTTCTGACCACCACTAAGTGTTTGTATTGGTCTCTATTAGAGATATTTGAACATGTACTCTTAGTATACAATTATTAAAAAAATTCACTTCAAGTCTCCATATTACATTGGTTAAACCAGTAACCAGTACTCACGGATCATTCTTGATCATGCATGCACAAAAGCCAGATTCACTAGTCTGACCTTTCTGACGACTATAATTAGTTTAAATGTGATTTTTTTTTTTTGGTAAACTTGTTTGTTAACTGTCCCTCACTGATTCATACCACGAGGCATTCTGTACAAGCTCGCTGAGATTGCAACCTAAAGAACTGAAATGGTAATCAAGAGTTACTTGAGAGGGATGGAAGGAGTTTAAGGAGTACCAACTTGCAAGTAGTCAGCCATGCCAACAGATTTTAATGCATTTGAGACCCTTGATTGAACTTCGTCTCGTGAAAGATCAAATTTACCTAGGCCAAATGCAACATCAGCTTCTACTGTGGGCATAACTACCTACCCAACAAAAAAAGAAAAGAACAAACAATTTAAAGTTTGCCTGATATATGCAATATCTGATAGAACTTGACTATTGAGAAATAACAACCAATGAGATAGACCAATCAGACACAGGGCATTCTGGTAGTAATTTTTAAAAACAAAGTGGAATTGCAGTTTGTCCTTGCCATTTTAGATGAAATAGATTAGCCTAAGTAAACTAAAAGCTATGAGCATCTAGTAACCAGAATTATATTCTTTCAAAAGTACTAGAATTAAGTAAAAGGAGACATTAAGACCTGGTGGTCAGGATTTTGAAACACAAAGCTGCGCGGCCCACTGACATCTATTTCTCCTTCAGTCGGACTCAAAAGCCCCGCCAAAACCTGTTCATTTTAGAATCCTGTTATCTATCAGAAATGGCGTATTTTCAATGAACATGAAAAGACTAACATCAATTAACTGGCAAAAATAATAATAAATGACCTTAAGCAGGGTTGATTTGCCGCATCCATTGGGGCCGAGTAGCATCCAGAGCTGGCCAGGCGGCACAGAAATGGAGCAATTTTTAAGAATCGGTAAGAATTTCCCTCTTTTGTTTGTAATTGAATAGCTCACATTTCTGCTCTCTATTGCCGGCGAATGAGTTAGAGAGCCTTTTGCGCTGCGTTAAGAGAAAACTGTAGGTTACAGAAATGAACCAGAGCGATAGAGGGAGTGAAGGGGAGGGATAGAGACCTAGAAGCAGCCGCGATGGTGGGAGAGAGATGTGGAGACGGAGTGGCGAAGGAGGCCGTTGAGATGCGCATGATGCGGCAGGGCTATGCGGTGAATGAACCCGACTAGCGATTACGGTATTAAAATCTCTATCCCAGTCCAGCGATTATGATTTATGAACCAGTTCGGGTCGGATATGCAATTGGCAGAGCATGGTAGAAACAAAGTGGATCCGAATCCGATGTCTATAGAACAACCATCAAGGATTTTTATTCTGCCTCACCGCGCGTGCATTGAAAATTTTTCCAATTTTTTTTTTAAAGAATTTTTTTTTCCAGCAACGGATGGCTAGAGGGAGGTGCTCCTTTTCCTTTTCTTTTTAAATTAAGAAAGAAGAAAATTAATCTTCCAATATAATTATAAAATTAAAATTTTATAAAATTTTTCTAATGAGTTTCAAATCTATGATCTCTATCAAAATAGGTTGCTCTTTGCTATTGGACCAAAAATTGATTCTTATAAATGAATAAGATTAAAAAAAGAACAACACATTACAAATTATTGTCGGTACCGTGGTAATTAACAAAGTACAGCTCGAGATGTTCATTTGAACCTTCAAGTTGCCCTCGTCGTCGTCTTCCTATAACAAAATAAAATTTAGTAATAGTTAGATAAGCAATGTTACACTGCGTCATGATGACATCATGATTCTATTATTTGATGTATTTGTAAATTGACGAATCAAAATTTATATATTTTGAATTTGTTTTACTATTTTTCTGAATTCTTAAAATCTTACCATATTTAGAAAATTTTACTATTAGTTTGCATAAAAATATAATACTTTCAAACATCCGAAATAAAAGTAAAAATAATAATCTTTTTGTTTGCCATGAGATTTTAATATATATGATGACTTAATTAAATTAGATTTGTCATTTTAAAATAAATTCGATAAATATGCTCAGGATGTCATAGCATATCTCTATTTATATAATTTCCAGAGATCAGAAAAAATGACTACAATGCACTCTAAGGCACAGATCAAGCGAGGCGTTAGAATTTTTTTTTCAAAACCTAAAATTTAAATGTCCGATCCAAACTATACAATACGTTGTCCATATTAATGAAATATCATTAGAAATAAAAATTTTACATTGTTTGAATTTTCTTACTATTTTTTTCAGAATTTATAAAATTGTTGTAAATGGAGGGCCCATATTGATTTAAATTAACGATTTTGTAAGATTTGAAAAAAAAAATGTAAAAATATGTTTTTAAGGATATTTCAATATGGATAACATATTATACCGTTTGGATTGAATATTTAAATTTTGGATCTTGAAAAATAATATTAAAGTATCACTTGATCTGTGTTTTAGGTATACCGTAGTCAATTCTCCCAAAGATTATTAGATAAATATTGAGTCTGATGAAAACGGACGCTTCAATTTTTTTTAATAAGTTTTAATTAATGATTTTCTTAGCATTCTAATTTAGGTTCGAGAGTGAAATAATCTAAAATGAAATTTAAATTTACAGTAATTTTAAAGTAAAGTATGATTTTATGATTTTTTTTTCAGAATATTACTAAAATCATGCATAGTTTTTTAGTATAACCTATTTCAGTACAGGTAAATTTCTATCTCGTTTATATTATCCGATTTTAAATATTTATAAAAAAATATTATCAGTATTTAATATTTAATATTTAAGATCGATATGTAATGAATTAATGATAATTAGTACTGGCGTCGCTACAGTTGTCAATTAATCCCATTAACTTTTATCAAATTCTCGCGATTATGTAATTTCGATAGTAAAAAATATTGATTGTTGGCTTGTCGCTAACGATGACAAAAATTTGACCTCAGTCGATGTCATGTTATTAGGATGGAGACTATCCAAGCTTAGCTTTCTTCCTAGCGTTTGGCGATATATATTTTTGTTCTCTATTGAAAATAATTTTGAAAATAAATAAAAAATAAAATTAGTAGAATCATATGAAACGAGCAGTTTATTTCGAGTAAAGCTTCGATTTTTTGCATATTATTACTGTCAAGGAAAAATTTTGCTCGTTTAATTAGCCAAAAATCTCCTTCATTTTCTAATGCGAGGTTTAAACGCAGTAAGGTGTATTTTTAGCATGTTAAGAATTTTTAATGTAATTATTCGAAGATGAAAATATTCATCTACCAATAAAAAAAATTATATATTTATATTAGAAAAATTTTTTGTAGAAATAAATTAACGACCCACAATTCGACAACCAATATTCAAATCTTAATTATATTTGCAAAGTATAATCTGAAATGAATGAATATATTAACCAAAATTAAATGACTAGAGTCACCAGAAAAAAAGCTAAAGGAAGTTGGTATATAATTCGGCAACTATGCTGAAATATTTTCGACAGCAACTGTCAATTTTTTTAAAAAAAAAATATTTTCACTCTGAAGGAGAACTTCTCCGATATGCTAAAATAGAAAGTGATGTAGTTAGAAAATGCGAAACAAAGAAAAATAGAAAAGAAAATACTAATAGCAAAAATCATTGGCGCTTGGCAATTAGCCAAAGTTACCAGTCCAGCAGTTATCTTGCTCAGCGGGAATTTCGAAGCCGCGCCACAGAAGCAACCCTTCCTCTTCTCTTCCCATCTCCTACGCAAAGCACCTCTAAGAATCTCTCTCCGTTTCGTTACCCATTTGTAATCCTCGCTTAAATCCAAGGCACCGAGCTGCCCCTTCTATGAGCGGAGAAAGGTCAGGTTTTGGTTTGAATGGGAGCTCAACAGAGCATTCAAGCCGGGAAAGGTACTGCTCGAACTGATTAGTTATCATGGTCTATAAAAATAGCCTTTATTAACGTCTTATTTGGATTGAATTTCGATTGACCGTCGTGTGTTTGTTGAAATGCCGCAGCGAAGATTGACTATAATGTGGACCTCACGCACATGTTATGTGAGGCTTTCCTTCTGCCTCCTCTTCCTCTCAGGTGACTTTCTCTCTGAATTCAAGTCCTCTTAATATTGGAACATCCTAGGTTCGTACCGCCTCGATAATTTAAGACTTATGTCGGTGAAATTTGCATTGCCTTGATTTGAATAACGGGTGTTTATAGATTTTATTATATATATCAGTAAGCAGCTGAAAGTTCAAATATTCTGTTGTTTTTGTTTCAGGAGTGCCAATGGAGGCTTTTCTCAAGTTATAGGAAGGTTGTCCAGCTAACTCTGAATCTTAGTGGCATCTGTTCACAAAGTTAAATCCTTTGTTCTGGAAATAACATTCTAATATTTTTTTTTTTATTTGTCAGGTTATCTCTTAAGCATCCAAATTTATTTGGAGGGAATGAGAAATTGGATGTATCATGGGACAAAGGGCTAAATGATTCCCATATTATTGTTGCATTTAGGCGGCCCCAATCTGGTTTGTTCTGTCAGCAGTCATTTACTTTTAAGGTTATCTGTCTCTCTCTCTCGTGCTTGTGTGTGTGGTATGTGTTAATTTATATCACTGAAGTAGGAATGCATGCTAATTGTAGTTGTATACTTCAGTGGTACGCTGACAGGGACTTTCTAAGCGAAAGAAAGAAAGTTTGAATTTAGGAATAAAATGGTAGCTCCCTTTCAAAGTATCAAACCAAAGAATATACACAATTTGCAATTTTTGATACTCGCAGGGAAATAATTGTACTGACTTGGCTGGTACCAAGTAGCATGGATGCCTCTGGCTTTTCTTGTTTCTCGTTCATGCTTTAACCATTATGTCTTAAATCCTGACTTAAGCCTTAGTGTATTTGTAACATACCTTTTACCAAATTGATGAAATAAAGTTGTGAGAAATATCTCAATAATTCCGTTAAAATTTTGTTGGAGTTAATTGGAAATAATTCTTACTTGTAACCTGCACAAAATAAAAAATAATGTACAACCACCCTGAAAAATAAGAAATATGTAATGTTTCTCTCTAAAGTATTGCAAACTTAAACAACCTTTCCTAGGCTCTCCAGAAATACACAATTAGCTGTCCCTCTTGTCTTCTCTATTTATTTTGATATAAATAGTGTAAGAGGTCAGTTTTGAAATAGTTCGAACACAATGAAGAAGAAAGGACAGTACATATTTTAATTCTTTTTCCAGGTGTATATACCTATGTTTTCTTGGGTACGTACTACGATAGTTGTATTGAGCAGGTTTACAGGATCTACTCACATGTACCCTGGAATAACCTTGGGCTTTAAATTGTTTACATGACATGATTCTTTTTATTATTAATTATCTCTTTGTTTGAATAATCTATCAGCACTCCGTTACTCCTGAGATAGCGGTGCATGGCTTGCCAGTCGATAATTTCACTCGATCAGGGAGTAGAGGGATCAATCTTTGTCGGTTTTCTTTAGGTTTTGATATAAGTGAAACTATTACATCCAACTGGAGGAACACATCTACTATTAAGTTTGAGGTTGGTAACAATATCATCTTGCAGTGTTTTACAAGGATCTTTTTGCTTCTTTTACTACAGTCATTCTTTTCACATGCAGCATATAAAGCCAATAAATAATGAAGGAAGATCAATAAGAAGTGATGTTGATGGTTTTCCACTAACTCATAGGTAATTATGCATACTATTTCTGTTTGATTCAATTAAATTTGCCATGCTTTCTCATTGCATCTACAAATTTGAAATGAAAATTTCCTTTTGTAAAGTGGAAATCTCCATGACAATATGGTTGTGTTGAAACAAGAATCCGAATATGCTGTTATTGAAGGCGACACCTTCTCAAGAGTAAGTTCCTTTTTTTCCCATCTTTTCTGTATGTTTACTTGTCTTATCGGTTGTAATTTATGCAATGCTCTTTTCATGTCAGCTGAAATTCCAAATGGAGCAAGGCTTGCCCCTCCTGCCAAAATTTCTCATTTTCAACAGGTTTAAATTCACGGCCTCTAAGGGACTTAAATTGGGCCCCACTTTCTTAGTCACCAGGTTGGTTCATTCTTTGACTTTTAGCATTAAGCTATTTTATGTTTAGGGATCATGTTCAAACATAACTTATAACTAGTGTGTGTTTTGGATATGACAGCCTGACAGGTGGGTCCATGGTAGGTGACATGGCACCATACCAAGCATTCACGATTGGGGGACTTGGTAGTGTTAGAGGCTATGGGGAAGGCGCAGTTGGCTCTGGCAGATCTTGTTTGGTGGCTAATGGTGAACTAATTATCCCTGTGGTATATCAACACTTCAATCTATATTTACTTCTGTTTCTTTTTTTTGTGTGTCATGGACAATTTTTCTATGTAGTTAAACCATACAAAACTCCATTATGCATGCAAATGATGCCAAACATGTCTTGTGTGATTCTGCAACTCAAAAGGATACATTGCCTGTAGCTTTGTATCACCTCTGAGTTGTGGCCATTGAACAAACTTGTTGAGCAACGGATGAGATTTAGTTTGGTTAAAGGGGAAAAAGAAAAGACTAAGCTGTGTATGATGTTTGATCTTTTCCTTGAGAGCTTGACAGCAGCTGTCAAGTGAAAATATGATGTTTGGTCTCCATCAAATCATTTGATTGTAACTTCAAAGAACTTATAAAAGCAGATGGAGAAACCAGAACCTTCTTAGCTAAATTTGCTTTATTCCTGTTCAGGCCCTATTTGAAGCAGAGGCAAAATTTTCATGAATTAATTTAAGCTACATCTTCCATCATAATTATCATTGAGCCATTTAAACAAAATTTTGCTCTATTGTAGACCAAGAATTTTGATGGGTCTCTCTTTGTGGATTGTGGAACTGATCTTGGCTCAGCTCGGCACGTGCCTGGTAGTGTTTATGATTTCCTTTTTCCCAACGCAAACATATCAACTGAACTTTCTTTTTACTGCTACTTTTTTAAAAACTAAGTATTGTGTTATTTGTCTGCTTTCCAGGTAATCCTGCCCTTAGAAATGGAAAACCTGGTGTTGGAGTTGGCTTGGGATATGGAATCAGGTTCAATTCTCGTGTGGGGCAATTGCGATTAGATTATGCAATAAACGCATTTCAAAGGAAAACTGTATATTTTGGCATTAATTGTGGAGGTACATAAGGTCGCATTAGAAGAATTATTTGCACATGAGGTCACATGAGTGGGATTTCTTGCAAATTAGTGCCACACTGCGCATAGTGATTATTCAAATTTACATATCACCGTAGATCATTAATTAATCCATTTTAATTTCTGCTGTGTATAATGGGTCTGTCGTAGTATGTTAATTCCTTTTTTCCCTCATGATATGGACTTCCCGTATAAAATTTGATACGGCCAAGATATTAAAACAAACTAAAACCCAATTTGTTTACGATGGAGACAGCTATCTCTCTCTCTCTCTCACAAATTCTTGCAGTGGCTGGCAGGTTTTCTCTCTTATTGTGGTGGTAGCTCGTACGTGTTGTGAGGTATTTGTCGTGATACTGATAGAAATTAATTAGTGGTTCTCGTTCTTTCGATTGTGACAAGAAAAAGGTCTCATAAATAAATATTCAACTGTCATATAAGACGGCTTATTAAGCAATAAAAACTTCCACGTCAAGCTGGGTGACTACTGGTATGCTAAACCCGGCGATTAATTTAACATTTTTTATAACAGCAAAAAAAAATAATTTATTATACATTTAACACTTGAATGTTCACACTATGCCATAAAAATGATGAAACGTAAAATATGATTTACAACACACACACATCATACAAAAAAAATGATAAAACTCGATATTCATAAAGAAGATAAAACTTGATATAAATTTTGCCGTTCATTAGATGAGTTGAAAAATGAAACAATCTCAATTTTACATCTTTTGACAGAATATCAAACGGCACTCAAGTTAAATGAAAACTAAAACACAACCAATTCAAATTGCTAACGACATGTCTATGTAACTTTTTATAATTATAAAAAATATTGAACTTAATGTAAAGAACATTATAAAAGTTGTCAAGATAACTTGCCAACGAAAACAAAAAGCATAACATACATAAAGCGATACAATGGATGCACAAGGCAACCTAACTATGATAAAACATAATCCCTTCGACAACTAATATGAACAAAATTAACCATAATAGAAAGCATTGCATACTAGAGAAAAACAAAAAAACAATAAATTTACATTACTAACTCAGGTGGATGTTCTTCTAATAATGTGCCACCATTCACTCTGACGTGGTGGTCTCCTGCCAAGCTGGCTGTGCTTGAATCAATCTCTTCTACAGCTACATCCGGTTCGTCACCACAAATCTGGTCAAGCACAAGCACCAGTCCCATGGCAAATGCAGCGTCAAAATGCGGTGCCAGGAAGAGAGAGAACACATCTTTACCCAACATGACGTGTGCGTCTGGATCTACCTTACGTTTGATTTCTGCCACCAGAGACGCTGTTTCCTCCTTTGTGGCTGTCCCCTCGAATAGCACCTTTACAATTGTCACCGCCTTGTTAGTTGGCAGTATAAATACTCAAATTGACAGACAAGTGCAGGTGGATGTAAGTACATTCTAAAAATTCAATATATGGGCTCAGATTCTGCACATTTTTGCCACCATGGGGCAAGCGTTTCTACCATATCAGCTCACTACTGCACTACTTAAAAATTGACATTTCGAGAGCAATAGAGTAAAAATTTATGGATCAGAGGTTCACAATCTCATTCTCAGTAAATGAAGCTAAATTTAATAACCTCACCTTACAACAGCGTTGTGAAAAGGAACCTTCTATTCTATATTCAGTCTCTGCCTCAGTGGGGCCAACTCTTCCATGAACCTCAACCAACATGCCAGCACGGTCTCCACCAAATATCGACGACCTGATCCAATATTTCAATCCATATTCAAGGATCTTTCTAAACTCAATACATCTATATCATTCTTCACTCGATACCTTGTTCTTTGATGATCCTTTTTTGTTTATTAAAGATTTAGGGAGGTCAATTATGGGTATCAGAAATTCTCTAAAATCGTCTCAAGTTATGGATCAATTGACATCCAATATGAAACATAAGCATAAATTAAAAAAGTCAAGAAGGGTCACTACTTAACTTTTCCTTCATATGAAAGAAAAGAAAATTTGTACCTATCTTGAAGCATCAATTTTTCCCATTTTCAATTCATTCTCATTTTTTAAAACGTTTTATGCTAACAATCTGCTAAAACTATATGTTTTTAAGCATCTAACTCTACACAAAAGCAAATAACCATTTATCCTTCTAAAATTACCTCCTGACAGTAAATAATGGCTTCTGATTTTGACCCTCAACTCTCTCTCCAGCAAAACCCTCCCATCTATGGTGCAAACTAGGCCTCTTCTTTCTAACAGTCAGAATGGGAGCGCCAACTGGATTCATCAACACCAATTCACCCGAAACCGCAGGATACATGTCGACTCTAAATACGAGCTCCCCAGTACAGTGATCATACACTGCAAATCCATCTCCTTGAGCGAAAAGAGAAGTCTTTCTGACTGTCAGTTCTCGCTCTTGTTCTGAGCAATACTCCTCTGATATCACAGCGTAAACCATTATTGATTGAGTGATCAGATCTCTCTAGGTTTTGAAATAGAAATCTCCCTTGGTTTACGAAAGAGGAGAGATATTATTGGTTTTCTTATGGTAGAGATTCGTTCTCGTGGTGTTGGGTGGACAAAGAGGGAATCGAGATGTCAGCGAAGTCGGTTTCTCGGTTTGAAATTTCTGAACTAAATATTTGAATATTTGCAAGTTGAGAAGAAGTGTCAAATAGAGATATATAGAGATTGCTTGGTTTTGGGTTTTGAGTAAAAGAGAATCAGGGAGTATTGTGGAATCTTGTAGGAAGAGAAAACGATGAACTGGAAAGAAGAGCGAATTAGTCAGGAGAAATGTGGTGAGTGAAAGGATTTTGGTTGTCTCTATCGGTTTCTTTTTCATTCGTTTATTCCTCTTTTCTGTGTGTTGTGATTCTTTTCTGTAGTTTTTAGATTTTTGCCCGGGAGCATCTACCTAAGAATTTTTTTTTTAAAAAAAAATGAAGAAAAAGAAAAAGAAAAAATGATTTTGAACTTATCTGCGGTAGATCACCAGATCTGGTCAGCATTTAATATTGGTTGAAGGTAAATGGTCTATATCTCCACGAAAAGCTGAAAACATCATATAGTCTAGAATAATGATAGCCTTGAATTTGTTAATTAACCAAAACAAGAGTGAAAACTCTAATTTCAATTAATTATCGAATGCAATCATCTCGAATAGCTTTGAATTGATTAACAACCAGAACTTGAGAGGAAGAATTAAAAATTTTGAATTAATTTGGATTCTAGAAGTCTTTTGCAATTGTATTTATATAGGTTTTTAAACTAAATTTTATTGGGCAAATACATAATATAATATTGAAATAAGCAATCGATTCATTATCTTCCTTAGCATGCAATGCAACTAATAAGTTTCTAAATTTTTTTTTTTTGAGCGATCGTACAAAGTGAAATGTGATAATTTACTTCTTCTATGAGAAATGCTTAAGTCACTGACATCGGTTTTGGACTCTCGAGTTCGGCTTACATATATTTTCTTTCTTTATATTTTCGTCATGCCTCCTATTTAAAATATTTAATAAAAATGTTAACTCAAAATATAAGCTAAAAGGTGTTATGTATGTTACTTTTTGTATATACATCTATTGTACTATACCATTTAGATTTACTTAAATTTATTATCAAAATTTTAAAAAAAGTAATACATATGTCATTTGCATCATTGATAATTTTCTAACCTTCTAATAATGTTTACAAAGGAATCGAAAACGTAACATCTTTTACCAACCATCGTTTCTTTTTTTCTTTCGAACTAGTTGATCTTTTCTTTAATTTTAGTCTTCTTTTATTTGGAGCCAATCAAGTTAAAAAAAAAATGGACACATAAAGGAGAGTAAGTGCTGGAGACAAGTATCCTTTCTATCAAGTTGGGACCCAATGTTTCGAGGAGCCCAGCTCCATGCATTGCGGACACGCGTGGCTCGCATGGGAGCCTGAGTAGTGAGTTGGTGCTCAGAAGTCAGATCTTTTTTTTTGAATTATAGAAGTCAGATCTTTCCCATTCCCAAATGTCGTGCAGATATTTTTTATTTTAATAGAAATATTTTTTTTTAAATAAAAAATAGAATAAATATTTACAATAAATATTTATTTTAGAATTTTGAACTTACCTCTTACTCTAAAGCGGTTCCCTTAGCAATCAAATCAAATACTATTTTTCTTTAATAAGAAAATTTTTAAAATGGTTTAATTTGACTTTTGGAGATAGTTTAAATATATTTTAAGAATTATAGTCTAAATTGAACTTCGTATTCATTAGATTCAATTTATGAAATTATCAGTCATGCAATCAAACTATTCAGCTTACAAACGAACGTATTCTTGAGGTGGGGTTGTTTTTGAAATTAACAGTAGTCGAAATTCGATCCAGTTAAGTACTCTTCTAGTCATAGATGTCCGCCACACTGATGGGTTGATTGGATGGTGCTACAAAAGATTTTTAGCCTAGGCACTGTTGGCTAGGTCAATAGGTTGGCTTTGGCGACCCCGATCTGGTGTAGCACTACACGCCGTGTAGCACACCCACGAGCCGTTCGATTTTGATCGGGCGGTTCATTTTTTGCAAATACTCATTTCGTTTTTTTTATTTTATTTTACGCTTTGTTTTTCTTAATTTACATATATGCATAGACTTTAGAGAAGGGAATAAAATGGATACGAAGGGCACCTTAAATCGCATGCCAATCCACATATATTCAATTATTCTACCATCTAATTATATTGATGTAAAAATAAAGATAATCTACGATTCCATCCCAGACAAGCAACGCCAGTAAATTATAAGACGCACTTACAAATTTACTATACAACTGTGCAAGTTCAATTGTCAACGCTGCATTTTTTAGATACAGAATTGGAAATTTTAAATAGAGAAACTACAAAACTACAAAAAAAAAAAAGAAAAAAAAAGTAGGCACAAGAGTCAAAACATTGCTGCTGGACGAATTGGTAAAGACACCTGATACAGATGCTATACTGATTTCCTCGTGCTTCAAAAACCTCTCCATCATTTGTCCTCCTCTGACATAGAGCACCTTGGGAGAATAGCTACTTTAGAACTTTTTTTTTTGAACTTGTAAAACGCCCGTAGGCTATCATTAAATACTGCTAGCCTTGAAGGCTGCTAATGAAGTTTACAAACAATAGCAAACAATCCCCTGGCAGGAAAAGATACCCAAATACCAGTAAAAACACACAACCTGGTACAAGCGGTACTAATAAAAGAAAACTGAAAACAATCCAACTAGAAACAACATAAAAGAAAACTAACCAAACAACCCAATTACTAACTAGAACTTATTACCAGCATAATGACGCATAAGCTATTAAAAGGAAAAAAAAGAAATACAGGCACAACAGATTGTTACTAATTTATTATTTCAAGATGAGTTAGTAATATCTAATATGGACATATGGTAGAGCTGAACAATTCCAACTTTAAATAAAAAACTCATTTCAATGAAAAGAGCACACCATCATAACATCAAAAGAGGGGAGCCTTGTTAGTTGGAGCGTACCAGTCCACTTCATATTCGTACCCCTCTTAATCTGTTATGACTTGCAACAATTATGTAAGTAAGACCCCAGTTTTATTTTGCAACAAAGCTGTACCCAAACTCAATCAGAACAAGTTACCCGGTAATCAAAATTAAAAATATTTTTGCCACCAACCAGAAAGCACCAAATATCATGTACCATCAAGTCAGTACCACAAGGTCCACAACTACAAAAGACTCATCAGAATATACCAATACATGCCAATAAAACAAAACAGGTTTTCCTATGGCATCTGCATCATTTTCATCAATTTAGTTTGGATTTTATAATAGATAAAGAACATTACAAGTCTATCTAGATATTAATTCATGATCTTATTATCTTTGCCTATTCTAAATACCAAAAGACTCACCAGAATTAGACCAATACCTGCCAATAAATTGCTTACCTTCTTCATTCCTTCTTCGTGCCAGCATCCTATGATTTTGGTACATCTATTGCAGATAAAAGTGAAAATCGCTGATTAGTTTAATAGATTCAAAGTTTCCATTCTTAATTTGTAAATTCTACATAAAAGGCCACGGGGAAGTTTCTGATGAAGTAGCTTTTTACTTTTCAGGTATTTTAAGTAGTATTTTAATGTTATTTTACTATATCATGAGGCCTCATAAGTTCCATTTTAACCCATAAGTCATGGCTATAGTACTCCAAAGGACAGAGCAAGGAGAGAGCAAAGAGCAGATAAACTGACAAATTTGTTATGAGGATTTGACAGCAACAACATAATGGCTTTGAACACAAACTGATTGCACCAAAATGATCATGTAGGTCCAAAAAGAAAACAGTATTTATAAATGTTACAAATTGACAAACTCTTTTTAGCATTAACTAAAACATTTCTTTTTTCATCTTTATAATTATATCGGACCCTTTAACCAATTGGACAGTGCAGACACTGCGAACTGCAGTCAGATACACGAGAGGGCACGTACTCGAACATAAGAGCGCAGGGGGTGTTTCCCAAAGAGAAACACTCAGCTGTTCAACTCCATACCACGTTCTTTTTCTAACAAAATAACATTAAACTCTCAAGTTGACTTAACAATACTGAGGAAGAAGGTGCCTAAACATAAAGCAAGGAATTAAACAAAACAGAATCCTTGACTCCTTGATTGCCTAATTTGACTCCTTGATCAATTACCTATCGAATAGAGATATCTTTTGATGATATAGAGGGAATTTAGCTTCAATCTATTGGTTTCTTGCTGTATGATCAGAGTTTGACTGAATTTGCATTTAATTTTGGCCTATTAACTTGATTACACTTTGAGTAGACTCAAACTTAAAACTTGACCACCATGCATAGTAGATTTGCATCATATGCTCACTGGTCTCAAGTTTCACCAATACCTATTAACTTCCATCTGTACCTTCATGCAGGAAAGACCTCCCCAAGTCGCCGTCTTGCTGATGGGCTCCATGCCAACGTATTGGCTGGTTCACCTTATTGATGTCCACATCTTATCTATTTTACAATATACCCTCTTGTTTTAGTAAATCTACTTCAAAATCTTCCTTCAACTTGGAGTTGTGCCTTTATTTTGGTTGACGCCCCGAACTGCAAATGGAATTAAACAAGTACATTTATTACTTTACATATAAGAACAATAAACTATTAAAATTATTAAAGAAAGATGATGCTTCCTTCAAACTACAAAAAGTCAGAAGATCGTATAGAAATTCGCAGGGCATTTTACACAGAAAATGCCAATATCTTATGCTTCTCGTATTAATTGGCCCATGGGCTTTTCCTCCAAGCAAAAGAGAAGGTCCAGATGCTTATTTGGAAGATCCTCTTCTTAATGAAGTGGCCCTAGCACATGCGGTCAGGCTATGAAGTCGTAACTTATGAGATTGGATTCAAATAATGAACCTGTGTAAAAAAAATTAGGAGTTCTGCTTGTATAGTTAAACATAAGCACCATCAGCTCCCATTCCATGATTTAATCAGTAAACAAATTTGGTATTTGGCATTCTTAAAAGGAAAAAAAAAAAAACTTAAAAGGTTATCTTTGTTTATTACTCTACCATTTTCAATTTGAGAACTATTTTCCTTACAAAAGGAATCGTCTATATACAAAATATGAAGAAAACAAAAAGTTAAATAGGGAGAAGATTTCATAGTCGTTGATTTAACTATAAAATTAAGAACACATTCAACATACAATATAACGTTTAGGACAGAGAAAAAATTTTACTAAACAATCGTCTATTTTGTTAAGATGTAGGCTATCAAATTTACCATAAATCATTTAAGACATGCCAATAAACTGCCATTTGCTGTCAATCAATGTCAGCATTCATAACCCTATAGAAACTTAAAACAACCTAATTTGAACTCTACTAATAGATCAGTAATCATGGTAGGACTGCAATCAAAATTTATATCCCTCTAGTTGGAATAGAGAAGATGTTATCTTAAATAAAAAAAGGTTATAACTTGCTACTTCATTTCACATATATGATTATCACACTATACGCATCTAATGATGCATTAGATCTACTTGTTTACACAACTTAGAAAAGATAGCCTTATAAAGAAGGTATGCTACTTAATGTTCAACAAAAAACTACGAGCATTCAAGAGCTATAGTTGGATCACTGGAGCTTAGAAATCCACAAAAACAAGAAACTTCTCCTATTATCTCAAAAGATATCCATATTTATTATTGCCAAACTTAAAGCCGCTCCGTAAAGAAACAATTTATATACATTCGCTTGGTTGAGAGATCGGGATCAAAGAATTGCCACTTCATGTAAATTCATATTATGAACTTACTGCAATTCACCAATGCTCTTCAAAGTTGCACACTTTGCACTGCAATAAAAGACATTGTTGATTTGTGAAAAATATTAGAAACAGTATAATTTGAGAGAGAGAGCAAAAGAGAGTATGTGTACTCATACAATGGAATAAGTCCTACAGTTTTGAGTAGAACAATCCATATAATTTTGAATTCCTGATATATCTCTTCAAATTTTCAAACACATTTTGAGAATACGAGCAAAGATGAACTCAAACAAGTAAAACATACTTATAATCATGGGTAGTCACGTAATTATAAGGGAAGCTAATTATTGCCCAATATCCATTGTTCACACTCAACGCGAGTAGGATGAGAACTTGCAAGAAACATGTCATGCATCTACTGGTGCGCGAGCTGAAGGAAAAGTTGCCTTAGGTGAGGAAAATCATTTTCTAATTCCCATTAGTTGCTTGTGAGACAGAAACAAAGGTAAACCACTGATATGAGGTAGTCAAATGGACCAATCAGGAACCGAATTAAATTAGAAGGCAATATCAACAGTACCAAATTCATCTTTTCTGAAAGAAATCATGAACTTACAACCCAATCCTCCCTGGCGAAATTCTAAACAATTACCTGACCCCACGTGCCAAAATTCAAAACCACAAAACCAATAAACCTAGCAATTTGTTTTTGCGATAAAATGCCGTAAGATTTTATCAAACAAACCATGGATAAATTTGCAAAATCATCTGCCATCGGTCCATCACACGAACCCATATACAAAAATTAAGATGAAATGAAAAGAAAGTTGGGTAAAGTTGAGACCAACCTTTTGCCCCATTCTCCTTCTTCCTTTTCTTCCATAACAACAGAGCGGCGAGATATCCAGGAAACGTCTCCGCCGAAAACGTCGTCGGCAACTCCATTTTGTGCCGCCTTCTCTCTCTCCCTCTCTCTGCCTCCGTGCCTCGGTGAGGTCGAGCGAGTTTGAGCGAGAGTGTTTTCTTAAAAAAAAAAAAAAAAAAAAAAAACCGACAACAAGCAGCTAAAGTGGGCTCACTTTGGGAGTAAGGGTTGGCCCAAATAATGACTCGTGTCGTGTCAATGTCATATTGATTTAGATTGTTTGAGTTAAAGTTATTTGATAGATGGTGAAGTATCAAGTATGTCTATATTGAATATTATCAAAATTTTAGGACGTAATATATATATGTGAAGTAGATTATTCTTCTAATTTGAGAAATATCAAATAAATATTATTTTGAAGATTATCAAAATTCTTCAAAAAGGGATGAAACTGTTCCAAAAAGATGGGTCTGCGCATTCCAACTGCGGTTACTGAAAGCATCACCAGAATGCAGTTGCAATTCAAAGGAACGACTTTTTTACTCAATTAAATAGGACGTCAAATTTTTTTCCCTGATTACATGGTTTTTTAAAACATTGCAAGTTTATGCAGTCAAGTACGAAAAATACTAGCACTTAAGTAAAGAGATGTGAATTACATTGCTGCTTTGTTTATAAGGCTGAAAATGTTGTAAATTAATTATCCGTTATTTAATGAAATCTATGGACATAATTAAGCATGACTTATATTGCTTTTCCGTTACACAAGCGGACTAAATTAAGGAAATCTTAGAATCTCTATTGAACCCAAGTACCTGGCCAAACTACTCGGCTCTCAACGAGAAACAAATGCCATGGTTCTGAAAGTTCCAGTTTTGCCTTACTCTAGGGCATTCTGTCACAGTGGACCCGTACTCTTTACAAGTAGAGTGAGAGTGACCAAAAAGATGTCTTTCTATTAACTGAATACATCCAGCAAGTTTTACATTAGCACCCGAGTACCAAAACCCTTTCACCAAAAATTAAAGAGAGCAAATTCAACAAAAACATTTTTGTGATTACAAACAGTGCCCAAAAAAATTGTCCTGGCGACTCCATCAAAATGGATTATTGGCTCATCTAAGATGTTCCTGTTTCACGTTGACCTGCATGATATTAACTGTTAGCATCACTTTGGTTCAAGAAAGATGAATTATCTTTTACATGATTGTACATTCATCTGATACATTTTCCTTTTCATTGGTAACAAAAAAAACTAGCACGTATTACTTTTTCGCAAAAAACAATGAAGCAATGCCAATGAAAACCACAGCAATCTAACTTTACCAGTTTGGCAGTGGCGACCGCATGAACTGCTCTGCTAGTTATAGGAAAACAAGTAGAATATAGCAGCATTTATTGATGTACCAAGCTGAAGAATAACTAATATTTTCTTATAAATTTGTTGTCTTTTGCCCTTTTTGCTGAACTTTGGACAGTTTTTAAGTTCCATCAATGATAAAAATATGCCCTGACATGTCAATAACCACAAAAACATTGGGAGAAAAAATCTGAACTGCTTGCACGGTTTCCTTTTGGAAATTCTTGTACTGAAGAAAACACAAGACCTGACATAAGAAAGCAGAAGTCAAAGAGGCAAAAGAAAAACAGAAGGAACAAAAAAGTCACCTTAATCTTGGTTTCTCTCGCTGATAAATGTGCCAATGCTTTTAAACCACTTCATAAGCTTGCGGTGATCTTTTACATAAAGCCATGCTTGCAAGAACGGGAAGAGGTCTTCATTTATTCCACGAGCCTCGATGTACGAATAAAATGCATCTCTCACTTTTGGATCATATTCCCTACCAATTAAAGCATCTTATGTTACTAATATTCTTTAAAGTATGTCTTCTAAATGGACATAAACCACCTGATGGCTAAATTTTCCAAAGACACTATTAAGTTTTTTATAGAATGATAAAATGATAAAGTACGTCTTATTTTTAGCTTTGCTTGTTTCAGAATAACTAAGTTTATGTTTCTTGATTGTTCTGTATTCATATGCATTTCAGCATATTCTTTAAATGTTCTTACTGCACTTTTTCATGTAAGCCTCAAAACAACTGAAAAACCAACAAGAGTGAAATATAATATCAGCAACTTCCTAGTCATATATACCAATTCATACATATCTATTTTGAGTTTTCACATTCAAATCTTTTTTATTTTTCACTTTATTTCTCAGATGTGAAGCAAAAACCAAACTAATTCACCCATGCAACTATAACACCTTCATTGGAGCAAAGGTAAGAATACCACAACAGCCAAGTTGTATGTTACGTAATGGCAGCTTTTGTAAGCCCATACCTAAAACTTTTCTTTTCCTTAGCTACGATTGAACTACACCAAGCCAAGTAAATTTCGTGCAGGTTACGAGATTGTAATCAAATTGTGAAAAGATTTTCCCAATTTGTGAAAATATTTTTAGGCACTTTAGTCATATAGCTTGCCAAGCCGATATTTGGGGTTACTACAGGCAGCAAAATTGAAAAGTGTTCACTCAGAACACAAATATGCATGCATTTTTTTTTTCAATCTTTTATCAAACTTTACTAAGATTTAATTGGAAACCAACTTACTGAAAAACACGGCCATGATACTTGGACAAAGTTTCTGGAGCCACTTTCTCACCAATCTCCTTTCCAATCTTGGGTCTGAGAGCAACTGAGTGTATACCAACTGCATCAGGATACAAACCACATAGAAAATGGAGAGACTCCTCCCTCCCTTCCTTTGACACCTCAACATGGAGAAGAAGCTGATTCATTGAATCGTCTGAATTGTTGCCACCTGTGTCCTCCACATCAGCCCCAGCTGGTATTAGGTTGTCAAGTCGCATTACAGAGAGGGAGATCTCTTCATTGTTGTTGTAGGTGCGACGAAGCACCGGCCCATCTTGGTCAAGAGCACCCTTGACTATTGTGTAGGGGGAAGGAGGATTGACTTTCTACAGAGAGGATATAAAACTATTAAGTGTACCGGAAGTTTTACAAGTTAAAAGGTGTACAGCTCAACTTTAGGGACCTCTTCAGTGTTTGTTTCTGATATTTGAATTTTGAAACTTAAAAGTCTTCAGTAGGTGCTGCTACAAAATTTTCGTACCAACAATGACCAATTTTCCTATAAAAAATCTCTATCTACAATTGTAATTTTAGCTGCAAGTTAACCAATCAATTGCTCTAGAAGCTTAGAATAAGCAGCTAATCACTCAGTAATTTATACTCTTAAATCTTAAAATAACCAAGAGGCACAACAATAATGACAACATCTTCCATGAAACTCACTTCTCAATCCATTTTAACTACCTGTAGGGGCTTAACAATAGAACAAAAATAAATACTAGCTTCGCAATGTAAGTACTGATCCAAAAGATAAAATGGTCTCTATTATCCAATTATTTTACCAATAAAATTCATTATAATCGTTTGCCACCTGTAGGCATAACAAATATAGCATATTTCCATTAATATCACTCAAAATTGCCCCCAAGAATACCAAATTTAGAATTGAAGGAGACATTACGGTGGTCACTTGCTATCAGTAAGCATAACAAAATACTCTTTAAGTATTTTGGCATATTTCGATTAAAATCACCAAATTAGCTCTTTACTTCACTAATTTGAGAATTTGCACAACGGAAAATTGAGAGAGAGAGAGCGTACGGGAGGAGGAGACATCTTGGAGATTTCCAAGTAGTGATCCTTTAGGGAGCGGAGTATGATTGAATCCACGGCTTTGGAGGTGGCGGAGGAGGAGTAAGAGCGGCGCCGTAGACAGGCGGACAAGGCGGCGGTTCCGCCGAGGAGATATCGCCGCCACATTGAGAGTCGGTCGACGAAGATCGGTGGAGAAATAGAGCAAGGGCTGCTTCCTGCTGTCTTGGGTTTTTCGACGACTGGGATCCGACTGCTGGGGCAGCCGTTCAACAATATTAAAATTTTTTAAAATTCAAATGATAATCCAAACCGTTCATCTTGTTAAATTTTACGGACGATACATTTTCATATAAGTTTTATAAAATTTGGGATTGATTTGATACTTGATTAAGTGCTTTAATTATGAACGTATTAGAATTAATCAAACCAGGTTCGTTCATTTGTTAATCATTTAATCAAATATCAAATCAATCCCAAATTTTATAAAACTTATATGAAAACGCATCGTCCGTAAAATTCAACAAGATGAACGGTTTGGATTCGTCTGAATTTTAAAAAATTTTAATATTAACAAAAATGTTGAACGGCTGCCCCAGCTGAGGATCTAGGGGCGAAGTTTATGGTTACACCCCTGCATATTTTTTATTTACATATTTGTTGTTTCACGATTTACAATTTTAAAAAGATGGAAAGAATGCTCTAATTTTTTTTTTCCTTTTTTGAGGCAATGCAGATGCATATGCTTCTCTCGTTCCTCTCATTTTTTTCTGAAAAAAATGCAGATCGGTGGAACAATTTTGAAGGATCTAGATTGTTGCGCTACACGGTATAACGTAACACCAGTTGAATTCTTGGAAAAGCATCTTTCCATGGTAATTGAAAGTTCAAAAACTTTTGCCCATTTTTTTTTATATTACAATTTTTTTTAATAACACAGCAACAATTGATGACAAGATAACACGAGTCATCGGAATAAATTGATGAATTTATTATAACAGGATGATTTATATTAATGTATGATTTATTATAACTGAATGATTTAAATTAATGGATGATTATTATAACTGGATCAATTTATTATAACATATGAATTCAAAACCCTCATAAGAGCGCCATGTCATCGGCTGATGCCATGTAAAGAGGAGCAATTAAATCAGGCATAACAGTTGAAAAAAGGCTAGTAAGTAGTAACCTGATGTGACCATGCATAAAAAAATAAACAAATTTAACCAAATTTTATATTCCACGGGACAGGCAATTTTTTTGCCTCTTTTAAGTTGGATTAGACCAGTTCTGGAGAGGATTATCGATAAGTGATAAGATTTTGTAAGCATAAGCGGATTCTTTTTATTTCCTTAAAACACAATTTGCCAGCAACTAATGGGATTTTTTTAGTGAAAAAGAAAGCTTCAGATTAAAATAAGATGATCCGGAATGGAAACGGGGATGTCCACAATACCTGGTTTTAATCAGATACAATTTGACCAAAGCATTCGGGCTTGATTTTGCTTCGTTTAAGGATATGACATGGTTCGGGATATAATATTCAATTGTTAGTTGTTTAAACGTTTTTTTTTTAAAAAAAACAAAGGACGAATTACCACAGAGAACCCGAACCTCTACCCGATCGGGCAAGGAGCCAAGGATTCCTTGCGCGAATACAACGTCAACAAGTCATTTTCAACGTTTATAAGAAAATTGGAAATAAAAAACTCTTAAGAAGAAACAAAAAGTTTCCATGACACTTCGCTGGGTTATTTTCTGTTATCTTTGGATTAATCGGATTTAAATTCTATATCCCGACTATTTTAATTAGACAAATGGTATAAATAATTGTTTGCTCTATACAATTTTTACCATTGATCATTTAAGTCAATGGCCAAATGTAATTGCCAGATTTAAGTTTACCCACTCTTTACTTTAAAAGTTTAAAATTTTAAATAGAAAAAAAATTATCGTTAGATTGGTCGTGCACTTATCAAAATAGAAAAATAAATTTATTTTTTGGATTGGTTGCACACTATGTTTGTAAAGATAACACAACACATATGGAAAATTTCCTTAAAATGATAATTAAATTTTACATTCTGGAAATATAAATCACATATGTAAAATTTTCTCATTTGTAATTTTTCAAATAATTTTATTTAGTATAAAATAAATATTTTTATTGTATTATTTTTTTATTGAGAGGTTGATTTTTATTTTTTGTTGAAATATAAATATTATTGTCAAATTTGTATTCACCCACCCACCCACCAATGGGTACGTTCGCTAGTAGTCATAAATTGGGATACTTGTTGCCAGTTTGCCACAAATTGGCTCTGACTCTATTAAATAACAAATATCTAAAATTTTTACTGAAATATAAATGCACATAATATAAAAAACACACAAAAAAATTTGCTGGTAAAATTATTCGAAAAAAATATTAATTTCTAAATAAACAATGATATATGATATGCTCAGCAATCCAATTTCGACATAATTAAATTACATTTGTAAATACACGAATAAAAAAATTGTCATACATAATTTTGTAATTAAATTACATATGTTCAGTAAGCCTGACAGGCCTGTTCGGCGGAAAATAACAACATATGAATCAACTGCTTAGTTGTTGTTGTTGTTTAAAAAAAAGCTAGACAGTGGATGTCGAATCAACTGATTATTTGCAAATTAATTTTTAACAAACTCGCTAAATAAATCTTGATTGTCGACTTTAAGTATATACGAATTAAAAACAAATTCAATCCGACTTACATATTATTAAACTATCAGCAATGTTCGCGACAGACTGATAGGAAACTATGCTATAAGCATTACCAGGTGGGGTCTGGGTAGGAAAACCCAATCAAATCAAATAATACTACAAATTTGGGAGCCTTTTCTACAGTGTTTCTGATGATGTCATGCTGATGTCATCGCAGCTCTAGGTGAAATGATCTGGATCGTCGGATGAAAAAATCGCTCTCGATCTGTCTGTCGTCTACATCGATCCTTCCGTCGCTTCTCTCTTCATTAATTCTTCTTTCTTCGTTTTTGTCCCTCCTTTCTCGGAGGTTTCTGTCTCCCATTTGTCTAGACAAAAAAAAGGAGGAAGGCATGGGTGACTGGGAGAGAGCAACGACGGAGACACAGCAGAGGAAGGGGTGATTGACGATTTCCTTGTGCAAAAGGGTAATTAGTGCTTTCTCTTTAGGTTTTTTTAGGCGCACAAACAACTACAGAAGGAACGGTTAGAGGGATGGATGAGCTCCCTCTTCAGCGCACCTGCTTCTCGATTTTTCTTCCATCGCTTTTCTGCACGAAGTCAAAAAGGAAAGCAGGAGAGAGAGAGGCCTCCATCGGTTCATCCTTCTCCTCTTCAAGGCAGACCCTAGGGTTTTCGCTAGAATTTCTCCTTAACCTCGATTGCCCTTTGGTCTGGCCTGAACTTCTCCGAATCGATCTGGTATGTACTCTTCCTCCTTTTTGCATAGCATTCTATTTGGGATTTTGGCTGTATTGCAATTAATTAGCTTCGATTTCTCAATTTTTCTAGGTTTTGGGCTGTTAATGTTCACTAATTTGGTCTCTTTTGCTTTGGTCAGCGTGCTCTTTCTGGTCAGCTGTACAGACGGATTCTTAGGGTTTTTTACAGATTTGTTCATCGTTTTTTCCTTCCTCGTTATTTTTTCCTGTTAATATTCACTATTTTTTTTGAGCTTTTGATGTTGATGATTAATTTATTGCCTTTATTCTAGGAATTGCTTTTTTGTTTCCTTTTATCTATGTCTCCTGTTCAACGAGACTGCTGAGAAGGGTAAGAACAAGTGAGAAAATTTCAATTGCTATATTATTTCTTATAAAATTTTACCGCATCACAATTGCCTTAAAATTTTTATGCAAATTATCTACTTCTTTCAGGGTGTACAACCTAGCACAGTTAGTTTGATGGTGCTATCTAATTGCAGCTCGGAGGTGGGGTTCATAAAACCTACAAAGGTATTCTTTTATTGTCTCCGTCTTATCACAATAAATATATTAAGGAATTTGTCTTCAAAATATTTGTCGACATGTATTGGCATCAATAATTAATCTTTTCTTTTTTTGAAGGTAGGGAACCAAAGTCTCTCCTACAATTATATTGAACGAAAGATTATTCGTACAAAAAGAAAAAATGAAAAACAAAAACAGAGGTTTACACTCTATGTGCCCAGCTACCTAATTACAACAGACTACATCAACAGGGAATATTAACAATTTCTATTGTGTTGATTTACATTATGTTGACAAAAAATATCTTAAGATAAAAATCACGTATGGTGTTTCGCCCCATACTAACACTTTGAACTCATGTTTGTCAGAAAACTATAGACAAGTCCTTTTCACAAAAGTAGTATAAACACATCAGCTATTACTATGTATAAAATAAACATAATATACCATACGTCAAAAGTTCTTATCAATAATTTTATTAGAAAAGAAATCTTTCTTTGTCATGTAAAACCAGTTTTTATTTCTTTTACGTTTAATAGATCCTTCACACGCTATTGATGGAGAAGATGTTGAGATCAGCTTGTGATGGACTGGGGGCAGCAACAGGAAAGTGTTCTCAATGAGATGGTTCATATGGAACATTGTGTTCAGGTAATAGCTCATTAATATTTGGCATATGGCTTGATTACCTTGATGCATAATCGATGATCAATAATTTGTCTGTTAAAAATTATAGTTGCCTTTGATCATCACCTTTCAAGGGGGTTGGGGCATAACTTGGTTATGAGATCAATCATATTGTGTTAAATTTTAGTTCATGGTTCTGAACTACTCTGCAATGTATGCCTATGTAATCAAAACTAGATGCAATTGAGAAAATAAGAATTTTGGTTTCATTGAAAGAAACATTTGTCTGCTTTGTTTTTAGTTAAACCGGACTAGAGAGATTCTCCAAATAAATTAATTACTCCCAGTTCACATCAGTGCTTGATATTAATAATTATTTATATTTTCTATATTACTATAAATTAACGAGATTTCTTACCAGTTTTAGTTTCAGCTTTCACATAGAGTGGCCATCTATTTTAACCTTGATTACTTACTGACATAACCTTTATTACAATTATTATTGATTTTTATTTATTTTGTTTATTGTTTATATTTTTAAAAAAATGCTTAGCTTTAAATTTACACCTTTTTTGGCATAACTTAGTGACATGACCTTGATTACCTTTTTTGGCTGATCCTTTCCATACAAAATTTACACCTTCACATTCTGCAGAGAAGTACAGCCTGAAGCCATTCAGTGGCTCAAAATTCTACTTTCACAGAGAGATACCGGAGATAGCCCAGTTCGCTTCGAGGCATGAGTCGCCTGTGGTCAGTTATGGTAGCACTCTGCACTCATACAGATCAGGACAGTGGCTGTCCATGATCCATAACATAACAATACTGATGAGACCATTCTTTTCCATCTGCAGTCTCCCAAAAGATTTGCTATCTATAGATGCAAATGGGCCACGATACGGTGGAATTCCAGCAGAGAACCAGCCTGTCCAAGCTCAACAGCCCCAAGCTGATAAGCTCGGCATCTCAGAGTTCTTGGAAGTTCCTGTAAACCCTTATTTAGCCATATCGAAACAACATTGATATCGTTCATTATTAGTACATCTATGGCATATATTGCACGGAGCTCTGTTTCCGGCTTCATTTTCTATATAGAGCACACAATACCAGTGCATGGCATCCATTGTTGATCTGAAGAATAGATGCAGGAAATGTGCAAGCAGGATCCATGATCTAGAAACAACACCTAAATGCCCAAAGTGCAATGTCCCCAAGAATGATTTTGTTTACTGGTATGTGAGAGTAGACTCTATCAGTTATGCTTATTTAACTTTAATACATACCTAACAGTATAATTTAAAAAACTTATTGTTGTTTAACTATGCTGCATATCAACCCTGCAGGAAAAAAAATCCGCTATAATGTACAATTGAATGGCTATGACAGCTGGAAATACTCTAATTTTCTTAATATGAACTTATTGTTGTTTAATTAACTCCTGCGTAAACCTTTTGTGTGAGACATGGGAAAAATTAATCGAGCTAACTGTTCCAACTGTCCATTAAGAATGTTAATTGTTTCAGGCAAAGAGAGTGCTGAAAAATCTTAGAATTAGGTACCTTTTGACCAATCAGGAATACAAGATTGTTGGTCTTAGTGAATTTCCAAGCAGGAAACAAACGTAAGTTTGTTGTACTTTCTATTTTGGCATGAACAGAAGTTGGAATAACGAATGCGCAAGTAAAATTGGTGCATTATTTTTCAGGTTTATGTTGAAACAAAGGAATGGAGGTGGTGAAAGAGAGGTTACTATCTCCAAATACTACATGGAAAAGAAAATCAACTTGCAATTTGATATAATTAAAGTCTCTTACTAGTATTCTGATCTTTCTATATGCTCAAGCTAAAAACTGCACATATCTGCTTGATATAATTAAAGTACAATCTTCATTCTCAATTTTTCTTTATCAATTTTTTAGCTTTGGATTTCAAATTTTTAATGGATTCTACAACTGTGTCGATTGCATGATCGGGGTGCATTGAAGAAGATAGACGGGCCAGGTGACTTACCTTCTTTGCCCATATCCTCCTCTGAGCTTTTTTTTTTTCTCTTTGAAATGGATATAAAAGAATATGTATGTATTATCTACCGCACCAATAGTACTGGTAAAACGAGAATGAGACAGCTATTTATTGTTTTTTTCGACTTACCATGGTAAGTTTATCAAGCATAGCCATTTTTTTTGGTTGGCGTAGACTATGACAGGTATTATTAAAGAAAGAAAAAAAATATATAGAAAGACTGTGATGTTAAGTTCTGTTTGAACTATAATAGTTTGACTACCTTTTTTAAAAGTGGCATGTTGTTGCTCTATTATATGTAGTAATATAATATTATCTTATGTTTAATCATTATTTTTCATGTGTTACTTGAAAAAAGCTCAAGAAGAGACACCAAAGAAGCTGAAGCACGTGGCAGATCTTTTGGGTTCAGCTCGCCGTGACAAAAAGAAGGAAGTATTGCATATAGACAAGGGTACTTACTTTCTGTACCTTCAATTTTCATGAATGGGACAACTGAACCAGCAAATTAAACTTATTGTAATTAATCTTCTCATACCAAATTTGCTAACGGTGATAAGGACCCTCAATGTGACACTTCGACAGATAAAGAGGCAAGCCAAAGAAATAGAGAGCTTAAGCCTGAAAAAGAGAATTTCACTAACCTTCCTATGTCAGAGGTGGTTTGGAAGTAAGGATATTTCTTCCTCCTAAGATATTATTTCATTTAGTTATAATTGATATTTAGCAAAACTGTTTATTCTACAAATATTATTGTTATTTTGATTTAATATTTCAGGGGTTCAATCAATTACTATGAGCATGTAAGCCACAGTTATAGTGTGCAAGTGCACCTTGCAAAGAAGGCATCACAAAAAGTGGAAGATATTTCAAAGGAAATGCCTAAAAGAATTAATCTGAAAACGAAGCTTAGGTCAATGTTCTGAGGCTTTTAAATTACAGCATCCTTCTCATGAGGATATTGGCCTCTATTTCTTCTGCTCAGAGTCTGAAAGGTAATTTCATTAAAAAAAAAAAGACAAAAGTAAGATAATTGGTCGGTAATTCTCATGTATTCTTGTATGTGCAGGCTTAAAGAGAAGTTTCTTAGATTGGTTGAGAGGTTGTACAAATTTGATCAAGTACTGGTGGGTAGAATAGGCATCCTTGGACTATATCTTTTTCCTTCCCAAATACTTCCAAAGTATAACCAATGTATGTTCTCTACAATTGTGAGCCTTCTTTTGGAAATATTTTATGGGCTTTAAGTTACTAATTACCATCACAAACTGAAATTTGCCTTTTAATTACCCACCGTGTACTGTTTTGTTCTGATATCTAAACCTCACGCGCGAAGGGTGTATAAAAAAGCTAGTTAATATAATTTTCTTGTAACTAACAAAATTAAGAAAGTTTCACAATTAAACAAATCACCCGAGAGGAAGTACAACCCGATCGGGCCACACGTGAGTGTCAAAGACTCCACGTCAACAGACTATCCAAATTATCTAAAGAAATTTGCCTTGTCGAAGAATAATTATACGTCTATATTCAAACGCCACTGTATATCTTTGAGCCCAATACCCGAACCCCGAACCCGGTCTTTCTTCTGAGAAAGTCAGAAAGCTATGAAGCAATAATCAAAACTCACTCGTCGGTGTCACTGGGTCCCATTTAGACACTCTCCTCCTTGTACATTCTCTTATATAAATACTAGTCTATTTGTTGCCATTTATAACGAAAAAATCTTGCTTGCCTAAAATCCTAAACCTTTTTTCCTCAGACACCGTTGCTCCTTTTACCTCCTACAACTAAAACCCCAAAAAATGGCAAACAATGTGAATTTTGGAGAGCACCCAGCAAATCCACTTGAACCTCGTCGAGAACCCGCAAGGCCGGCCATGATCTTGGTACGCACTGGATGTTTTACAGCCTCAACTGCTGTTTTGGCAGCACTTAGGCCCCTGCCCAGGGCCATCGTTGGAGACAGCGGGTACTTGTCATATGTTTTCTACATTTTTCTGGCAATGATTTTTCTCTTTGGTATATGGCTTATAGTTCTCGGCTGGCGCGTGTCCGATAACTTTTCTGAGTACAGTGTCGTCGCAAGAGTATCAATTCGTGTATCCCATATTGTGCTTGTGTTGGCCTTCGCATTGCACCAGATGTACGGTGAGGCAATTTTTGGCATATTTCAGCTGGATGATTTGCTAGAGGGGCTAGAGGTTGAAGCCAACGATGAACCAAACCATGATACCGAGGCTAATACATCTAACAATGGTACCGTCGATGGTACCAGCATATGGATTGGAGAGGAACTTGGGGCTGAGATAGTCGTAGGACCCGGCGAAGCATCGGTCGATAGCAGGTATGCTAGTGTTACCTCAGAGGGAGCTGATTGTCTTGAATCTGATGCTGAATCAAGGGAGACCAGCTGAGGAGGGATGGTCAATCCAATTCAGACCTTTTTATGTTGTATATAATTAATTATCTGTCCATAGTTGTATTGGTGATCTGTTGTACCAATCATACCAGATTCTGCTGTACTGGTTTCTGCTGTACCGGTTATACCCAGAATTTTACAAGGTACCGGGTTTTAAGTTTCTAACCTTTGGGATTATGCCACAGGGTAATTGATGTACCTATTTGGGATAGGGAGCAATTTCTTTTTATGTTATGTCGTAAGCTCTTTTTTATGTAAAAGCACTGTAAAACTGTTGTACTGTTTTCTTGTTTTGTTTTAATAAAGTCTATTGGAGCGACGATGGAATCGTATCCTCTGCTCACCTCTCAGAGGTGAGCAGAGTGCATACCTGTTGTTTAGACGCTTGGATCCTAATCCAACGGCACGATGAATGGTGCGCTCATCAACAAAGATAATCCCTTATTTTTTTCCCTGACCGTGACTGCCCCTCTTCTCCGACTCACTTAAAAAAAAAAAAAAAAAAATCTCCGCATCGTCATTTCTCTCTTCGTCTCTTCCGTACAGCCCAAAGAAAAAGAGAAGAAAGAAAGAGGAGGCGATTCTAACCTAGATCGACAGTGACAGAGGATCTCTCGAGAGAGAAAGAGAAAGAGTACGGCGATTCCAACCCTAGATCGAGTGAGAAAGAGGAAGCGACAGAGAAAACCCGACGAGTCTAACCCTAGAAGCACGGCTCTCCGACAGGTTCGGCTCTAAACCCTAACCATCTTCGATTTCGTAAATCAAGTTCGTCTAAGTTTAAATTTAGTTCGGTTTTGTTAAGTTTGTTAGCTTATTTTTAATAACTGATTTTAGATAGCACTGGAGCGCCAGTATGTAGATTGAGTGAGGATACTGGCGCCTCTGGGTTGATTTAATTTTTCTTATTTGTTAATTTTTTGTTCTTTTGCAACTTGAAATGACTATTAAAGTTTTTCTGTGAGGAGATTGAGTGAGGAGATTTTGAGCGCAATAATTTGTGTGGTGACTTTAGCATATATGGTTCTACAGCTTATATGATTCTAAGAAGTCAGATAGACAATCGCTCATACATTTTTTTTTTCTCTTTTCCTAATAACATCGCTCATACTATTCCAAATTAGTGGGCTTGCAGATGAGGAGATTTTTTTACTAAACATGCAAAGGATCTGTTTTAAAAGAATTTTGGGTTGAAGTGGCCTTCTGACAGTATGTAGATTGAGTGAGGAGATTTTGAGCGCAAGTTCCTAGCCACCCCTGGGTTGATTTAATTTTTCTTATTTTTGGGTTAGACTGAAAAAAAGGGTCGCACTAATATGCATATAAATAGTCTTTTCAATCTGCAAAATTTGCCTCTGTGTGATTAGAATTGCTAAGAAATTTGTTGAAAATAGTTTCATTAATTTGCCTCTGTGCGAAATTTGCTTGCCTGTGTGTTGAACCTTAATTGATTGAAAGTTGTTGCATGAAAATTGCTAACAAACAACAAAGCCTTCAATCTCAGACAAATTGGTTAAGCTATAAGTGAAACCAACAAGACCAGAGAAATAGTCTTTACTGAAATAAATTTATTTAATTCTGATAGCAACTTCAAAATATATTTAACTTCAATTTTGTGATATTTTTTGCATTTAGGTTTATTTGTTGATTGAGAAATGACAACAAGAGACGAGGGAAGTTGTTCTTCACCGAAGGTGTTGTACATTTGCAAAACATGCAAATTCCCCTGTGAGGTGAAAGTATCCAACTCAGAAAGAAATCCGGGTCGAGAATATTATGCGTGCTATTGTGAAGAAGGTAGTTATTTTCGTGCGTGGTGTGACGTAGTTCAATCTCGATATGGCCCGAAGCAATCGATGGACGTCCAAAAGCAATTAAACATGTGGAAAATAACCGGGATGATAATTGTCTTTTGAAGGCTATAATAGCTATATTATGTGTTATTGTAGTCTTGTTATGCATATTAATTACAATGGTTAGAAATTGTTATTATTAATTATGTAGTATTATATTTGGGGTCTTTTGTTGTATTTTTAATCCCCTAGTTAGTCTTTCTTTTCTGTGATGCTAAGTGCCACAAGTAATGTGATGCATCAGGCTCTAACTACTCATATGTAGGGTGCCTTTCTGATATGTACTAATGTATGACATTAACTTGGGTGAATGAATACCTACGGATTGTTCCTAAAAAATATATATAGATGTGTGCTTTGTATTTCATGCGCAACAATTAACTGGTACCAAGTACCACTTTCATATAACACTGTTACTGCAATGTCATATATGAAATGCTGGATGGATACATTAGAATGAAACAAAGCACATCTTGTGTTATATGAAATGCTATATGAAACAAAGCATGAGGCTCTAACTACTGAAATGCTATATGAAATGTTACTATTACTATTAAGACAACCCAGCACTTTATTTTTCTGTTTTGGTGAAGTACTGACAAAAGATAGTTATTAGTAACCAGTATAGTAGAGCACTGCACTTTTGAAAGAGCAATCCAGCTCATTAGATTCGTCACTGGACAACAGGAAACTCACTTCTAGGCTAAGATGAGAGTCTCTAATAATTATGACCAGAGTCTCTAATAATTATGACCAGCTTCATTCAAAGACATTCCAAAGCAAAATACGTCCAATACATGTTACAAATTATTATCTCCCTGTACCGGCCTTTGAAACTTAATACATGTTACAAAATTAATACAAGTGAGCATCCTGTACCGGCCTAATGTTCTTAGATAAATTGCACATAAACCCAAACCCAAAAAAAAAAAAATTGCACATAAACCAGTGATCCTGTACCGACCATTTCATAGTGAGCATACTTTTGCACATAAACCCAAAAAAGAGAAATTGCTAATAAAAGAAATGTCTTTCAACTTAAATACTTAATTCTTTCATTTACAAAATGCTGCTATATATCGTAGCTTTCATTTACAAAATGTTGCCAAATACTTCCAACTATAGTTCGGTGCTATTTCTTTCATCTACAAAATATTGCCAAAACGAAGTAACTCCTAAAATTGTCTAGTCTTGGGAAATATGAAAATCGCTGCAAAAAAAATAAAGAAAAATTGTTACCAGAAATGTCCCTGGACATGAGATAGTAACTTGAGCAAATAAAAAGAAAGAGAGATTTGAAGTATATTAAATTACTACTAAAGGTTAATTATTAGCATTTTAATTAATGCATTGTACCAGCAAGCAAACTAAATATCAGTTGTAAGGGTAAATTTCATATTTTTGTGAAATCTTTGACTCATTCATGCCTTCCTGGTGGCTACCTCGAAATGAGTGAGCCATCCATATTGAACTAAACATATGAATTCAAATAGGAGATGTGTTTCACAAACTTTTGGGATAACTATCAGTCTATCAGTGAAGTTGATTGCCAACAGTTAGAAGTGGACAGTGATAGCATTTTCTAAAGTAGCCACCAGGAAGGCATGTCAAGTTATCCTCGTTATTCTTTTCCACTTTTTTTTTTCTTTTTATCAATTGTATTGATTCATTTTGCAATTAAATTGTCATTAAACCTACATAGAGAGACTTTTATATACAGTTGTCAAGAGATGCTTAGTCTTTCAACTATGGACAAGATGCTTTCATCCAGAAAGTATTAACTTGAGAAATAAATTATAAAAGAGAAACAAAGGAAGGGATTTTTATATACTGTATGTCTTCAAGATTACTAAAGCACCCAATATTCACTTCCGGCATATCTTGTGACAAATTAGTAGTACTCGATGGATGTCAATGCGGGCTACTTCAGAGACTGCACGCTGGCTAGGTATTAGATGGCAAGCTTCGGGTTTTTGGAGAGAGTGGTTGTGATTAGTTTCAAAACTAACAACTTTGTATTTTTGGCAATCTCTATATAATTTGACCTTCAAAAAAACTTGGCAATCTGTTCGGGTCTCAGCTCGAGGGATCTTTGTCAAATGATCTCGCTTATCCTTTTCCCTTAGGCCTTCTGATTGGCACACATACTTGTATGAAGTGTATACTTGATCTTTTCCCTTTTTTCCAGCATGTTTTCTAACTCCAAAACCAACACTTCCACCATAATTTCTCCAATACAACCATGCTTCATCTAGGGTTGCAAATTCCATACCCAAATGAGGTGCCAACCAAACTACGCTAGATTCCATTTCCTACATAAATGCAAGAAAAAAGAAAAATATTTTTTTAACATATTTTTCTTTACTGGTTAGAGATGAGTTGTTAATAATGGGGTTTATAAAATATTTTTCATCCATAGTATCCATTGGTTTATAAAATAATGGGGTTTAGAGATGAGTTTTTTATACTGGTTAGAGATGACCTTTGGTTGTGTCTCTATTGTAGTATCCATTTGCTCTATATGTTCATCCATAGTATCTTCAAACAGCCAACTAGATACATCATCGTCCATTGCCTCCTGTTACACAAGTCATACAAGTCAGAGTAGAAACATGTTTTGTACAAAAATTGAAAGAATAAGAAAAGAGAAGAAAAATGATGATCCTCTTCAAGTCACCCACAAATCTTCATGTAACAGAAGCGTTCAGATTGTTCAAGGTCAGATGCTATAGTTATGTTATCACATGTCACTGCAAAAATTTTTATTTTTTTATGAAGAACAATCTTGAGAGAGAGATGGAAGCAATATAGGGTATTAAAAATTTGCTTGATTTGCACATGACCGTCAACATATGCCATGCTAGTGACAATTATGCAGGTCATTAATATGCATGTCTATTGGAATGTAAGTCAGAGCTATTAACATTGGTTTTGCAAAGTAAAATACACGCATGTTGTGTATTTGGTTTTTCATTTAGTTGGAATTGGAAATAATTCAAGTTTATTAGTGAAATAATACAATTTTGGGATGCTGTTATCTTAAAAAAAAGGATGCTGTTATTGCCGGGTTGCTTTCTTTCAGCATCCCCTATTAGCATTCCAACCTCATGGAGGTTGCTCTTTTTGTATGTCAGAATGTAAAAAATGGTGTCAGTATCAAATACTCATGAATTATTTGGTTGCAAATCAAGTAGAATACTATGTCTTTATAAAGAAAAGGATCAATGGACTCGGTCAACTCAAAGGTTAAATCACTGCAAAAATTCTGAAACTTTATCAACTCAAAGGTTAAATTACTAACATCAAGCTGCGTGGGATTTTCAGGTCCGTTCTGTAATTTCATCAATCAGTTCTGTAATTTCAATCAGTTCTGTAATTTCATCCACACAGTTCTGTACACAAAAGAAAATTTTATCCACACAGCTCTGTAATTCTGTTCTAGTTTTACCAGTAAAGAGAGGAGAGATGAGTCAGGTATAGAAAGAGAGAGATGATGTTGTGATCAAACACCTGACCTGCATCACTACTTCGATACAGCTGGTTGGGATTCGTACTGGCTTGCCGTTTCCCTCTCTTGGTGAAATGGCTACTCGAAATTGAGAGATGCGAGAAATTAGAAAGGAGATACGAGAGCATCGATTTTTATCGAGACGGAGGTTTTGGTTTGGCGGGAGTTTGACACAAAATCGCTGCTCTTTTTTTTATTACACGGAAGCGGAGATCGGGCAGGGGCAGTGTCGAGAGAATCAACGCTTTTTCTCCATCTCACTGGGCGACGTTGGATTAAGATCCAATGGTTCAAGAGATGGGTATGCACTCTGCTCACCTTTTAGAGGTGAGCAGAGGATACGGTTCCGAGCGGCGATCGCCCTTTTTTAATTAATGGATTGGAACTTGGAAGGCTGGGTCCGCTGGGATAGCCCAGTAAGTGATTCTGATCTTTTTGGGCCTTTTCTTATGTTGAATGAATAGCATATGAGTTTTCATATCCTTGAGAAAAGATTCCTTTCTTAGCTTGGGTTTTGTCTATCGTTTTCTTAAAACATAACAGTAAACAGTTGATTTTTGAGTCATGTATACAGAGGCATTATCCTTATAATATAAGGAACCTTTCAAACAAGTACATGAGGGCTTTTGACCTTTTTTTCTTTTTTCGAAATAAGTGGGCCGATTCAATTACAAAACCATTAAAATCACAGTAGATAATGTATATTTCAAAACGTGGTACCAACCTCCCAGTCCCACCTTGCTATTACAAGCTGGTACCGCTTTATATGAATCCAGAACTTTTAAGCATCACTGCATCAGCCGTTTGAAATGAATCAAACATTCAAACCTAGGGAAATAGGGAAAAAAAAATGCAATCAAACTAACATAAAAACTCCCATAAATAAGAAAACAACAACCAAATAGAAACATCCTAGCATAACAACAGAAAAAAAGAAGAAAAAAAATAGAAAAATGCAATTTTATTGCTTTTCTAGTGGTTAAGCTAGTGCGTTCACAACTTTTTTTTTGCATCTCAACTTGGACAGCAAATACAGATTTTTAACGGTAATTACTTAATTTATTAAATCGAATAATTAAGATCATATTATTGCTTGCCAAATCTCTCGGACGGGACCGTAACACGGGCAGCAGATAGTCAGTCAGACACCGACCCCTACGTAAGTAACTAGACTAGACGGCGAATACGGACTCTAATTTAAACCGTGATCGACTCTTGAATCGACGGCCACAAATCATCGTGCGGTGTGTTTTCTCGAAGCATCTATTCAGACTTCCATTTTTCATTTTTGTTTCTTCCCCAATAATTTTTTCCCTTACCTAGCCATTTCTCCCTCCGCCTCCCGCCAGAGGCAGATAGGCTTCTGCTCCAAGAAATCAACAATTGATAGATATATATATTCAGAGAGAGAGAGGGAGAGAGAGCTTAACCCTAGATCAATGGGCGAGGAGGATAGCTACGGCTGTGTGACGAGACAGGTTATCAGGCAGCGTTGTGCCCCTGAAGAGGTCGAGCCTGGAAAACATGTCTATAGGTGCGAAAAGACTGTACAGACTCTGCGCGATTGCATGGGGAGGTAATATATCTGAAAATTTCTACCTCTTTTATGTTTATGGAGGAGATGATAATGTGATTGACATGAGAATTTAGTCATTAGGAGTGGTTTTATGTATTTTCCTACCAGATTTTCAATGTAAGGTGAACCTCGTAGAAGAAGATCCCAGAGAGAAATATCTTGTGTAATGATTTAAACCATGTGATTTGTGAATGCCTCTTCTATCCAGTATCTAAAAATTTTACAGCGATTAACCCTCATTTCAATCTTAATTCTGATGGTTTAATATATAATAGTGAGAAAGGAGTGATATTTTCTGATCTTTTGGAAATATTTTCAGATATTTTCAGAAAGGTGTGATATTTACAGATTTTTTGTGTTTTGGAAGTATTTTATTTGCTTTGGAAATATGTTATTTTGACATTTTTCTGAGGTACACATTAAATTACCTATTGTCCTGTATAACTATGCTAATTTTACTTTGAATATGGAATGGTCGAATACTTTCAATATATCTATCAATGATTCTTATTCAGAATTTTGTGATGATCTTATATAATCTGGAAATGTTTGGAAATTGCACTTTAGTATCTAAACTATTATTGCTTAGCCCTTCACCATGCATCCATGCCTTGATTTGTCACTCTACCTGCTCTCATCTGTGCCTAAGAACATCGTACATGACAAAATATCTTCTGGACCCTAAGTTCTAAAACTGACACACCGATTATGCACAAGATACTCCACTTAAGTAATCTCTAATAATTTTCCATCTTTCATTTTGTATTTAATCTTCCTTCTACTATTTGTTTCTCCTTGCTTCAGGCCCACAGAAGTAATTGATTCCAAGACTGAAATCACAGAGCATGAATTGGATGGCTGGAACAGGGGGTTGAACTTTTCAGTGGAACAAAGACAAAGCCAAAGCTCAAGTTCCAGTTCAAGCTGGGACAGAGATATCATGTCAGGGTTTGATGATGTCATTGAGGAACTTGAGAGGATGACAGAGGGAATCATGGGGAAAATTGACAGAATCACAGAGGGAGCCGAGAGGATAGGTGGCCTGTTCAGGTTCCCTTCTTTTCCTGGAGAAGAGAGGGAGGCAAGGAGCCACCGTGTTCCTTCTTTTCCAGCAAAAGAGGAAGACGGGGAAACTGATGAAACAAATGAGACTCTGGATCCATTGTACTCGGAGTTTGCTGACAAGGTCACAGATGTCTGATGAAGTTGCAGCGACTTATGTTTGCCGAGCTTTGGAGTGTCACCATGTTTTGAGGGTTGAGATCCTTTTTTGCCTGCCCTTTTTGAGGATCATACATCTTTTTGTACTTTAGCTCATCAGAATGTTCTAAGACACATGATAGACAATTAATAAACCGGCATTATCAATGTGTACGTAGCTCGGTCATGATGTTTGTTTTACCAATTGTTTAGTGTCTCCTGCGCTTGCAGAAGTTTGAGCTAGCATGTACCTTCTATCTTGAAATATTTTGCTTTAATGGAATTACAAGAATTATCGTTGAAGACTTGAAGTGCCCTTAGGTTGTACTTTCTATATATTTATCAATATGGTCTTGCAGTTTTCTTGTTGGATTTTTTTATTGTAGATAATTTTGCAGAAATTGTATAATTAAAGACTTGACTAAAACATGTTAATTTGTGAATGTCTTGATTTAACTAAAACGGCTTATTTCCTGTATATTTTGAATTCCAGTTCGTTGGGAGATTTCTTGTATTTTTATTTTCCTTTTACAAGAGGACGGGTGAGAAAGTGTGTTTTGTTAAATTATTTATATGATGAGGAAACTGGTTTATTATACGTTTTCCAATAGTGAATTAAAAAGACATGCTCCCGTGGGCCTTTGCGAACAATTATTTATCGACACATGATATTTCCTCGCACGACATTATTTTGGTAGGAGACATCCACATTGAAAATTAGCGCATGATTGCTCGGAAGGCAATAATTTTACACAATTATATATTTATATACTAAATTTTGAGGAACTTGGGTGTCAACAGTAGCACTACAGACTGCATAGCAACCGTCAAGTATGCTATGTTAGTACATATGCTAACCAATATACTGATATCATCTCATTTATTTTATGGAGGCAGGTATCACACAGCATAATTATACAAGAAAAATGGAATAGATCAGAGTTCACGTTTAAATTTGGTTTCTTTGACAGATTTAACTAGAAACTGATCAGTATGGTACAGTAATATCCTTGGCTCAACCATTCAATTATTCAAATAAGAAATAGGTGCAAAAGCATTACCGACCAACATCCACATATAACATACAATTAGAATTATCAATGTATTGAAATGTATATGCTTTTTCTATCAAATTCCTCATGGAAAGCAAGAGCTCACAAAACTAACAAACCATGCTGTGCGGCCCATGCCGTACTACACTAATGCCTTTGTAAGTTTGCAGCATGCATACTACCTTTATAAAGGAGACGCATTCCACTCCTATACGAGAGCGGCCCGCATTTTACTAAGCCAAGCACTGCTCTTTCAAACAATTCATAGAAACTAAATCAAATATCACAAAACCTATTACCAATGCTAGCCAAGATAAAAATAATTTTTTACGTCTCTTCGATCTTCAATATCATCTTCTATAATTAATTAGTATTATTACAACCTGAAAAGAAAAAGTAAAAAAAAAAAATCAAAATTCTAGTCCAACAAATAAGAACAAAAAACTAGAAATAACCACGAAAATCTAGAATCAGCAAGTTACCTACTGTGTACCAGCAACTTACTAGCCTATCATAGATTTGCTATACTATTCGTAGACACTGGTTCAACTCAACTCATTCATTTAATTTGTCATTCTCTTTCTTGCTAGAGGTATGATGTACCAGATTAGCTCATAAAGAAAAGACGAGTGAGAGAGAAATTATAAAGTGCATCTTGATAAATATGGCAAGGTAAGGATACATCATATTTTTGGCGCACAAGTATGTGTGATATTTTGAGTCATATAAAAATTTTCCACTTTTCTGGCATTAGCCTTTCTTGCTAGAGCATACTGCTATGAAAATGTGATGTCCCGTTATCAAAAATTCAGGGACAATGGTAATCATCCAATCAGTACCAATAAAAGAATTCACCTTATTTTGAGCTTGAACTTGCAGCACATGCATTAGATGAACTGGCATTACTCAGAAAAGGAGATGAAAATGAACTGTCAGAAGCAACCACTCTGGCCAGATGTAATCTCATGCTTGGATGAGGGTTAGTATTAGACGAATTATCAGCACTATTCTTGTTACTTCTAACTTCATTTACATAGCTACTGTCCTTCGTCTCGAGGCTTTGCACCATGCGCGAAACACTTGCTATTCCACCATTAACTTCTCTCTTGACATCAGAGCCAAGTTCAGATAAGGTAACATTTCGTGAAAATAGCCTCTCTTTCCACCCCCTTGTATTCTTCTTAATTGATTCTCTATACCTATATTTGTAGAGCAGATAAATGTTACACTCAAAATAATGATTTCAAAAAATGATTTTTCCCTATTTATCACTTCAGGATATTTGTTCTTTTTCCACTTATTTTATTATATGGTACTTCTTTTTGTGTATCCCTTTATTGTGCGCATGTAATAGCAGACAAAGTTAAATTTGTCCTTTGCAATCCTACATAAGGTAAAAATTACGAATTAAAGTTTTGGTGAACGCTAGCCTGCAAATATTCAGAGGGAAAAATAGCAGCAGGTTTCAGTATACTTGAATAACACCCAAAATTTCCCTATATATGCATCATTAACAAAATCAGTATTTGGAACATCTACCAAACTACCAATAGATTACACCCAAGCAAGAGGAGCGCAAGGTAAACTACTATAGAGAAAATAAATAATATTTTAGAAAATGGTATTTTGAATAGCACTCCCAAGTTGCAACAATTTTTCTTCTTTATTAGCCATTCAAAAATTGACTAAATTAACATATTGGGCAACTTAAGGCAACCAGGTTATGTTTATTGAGTAAATAGTCTTAATAAATGAAAACTCATATGAAATATTAGAAATAATCAATTTCTTAAACAGATTATTAGAATGCTAGATGTAACCAACAAACTATCTAAGTCCTAAAGTAAGAAGTAAGAACTTTGCATTATTTGGCAAAGGGTTAAAAATAAGTTCAAGCCACGTTCTGATCAGTGTCTCTTTTGTTGATTTATTACCTGCTTGAGACTGCATTGAGACGTGATTTCAAAGATTCAGAGAAACTTTGTGACTCAGAGGGGCCCGTAGTCTCATTGTTGCTGGATGTTGGCTTTCCAGACACATACCTGAAGCCAAAATAAAAACAGATGTATATTGTAATAGAGCTTTCTGTAAGACAGATTTCATTATTGCTTGAATTGTTGACTTGGAAATGCCTCTTGAATGGATAAAAAACATTATCAATACAGATCATGAACCATAATTGCAACAAATAAAAAGACATGACAATTCCTTGACAGCATAAATCCAATAAGGTGTAATGTACGTAGTGTAATGTACATACCTGTTACCAGATCCCCTAGGGTTGCTGGCAGAAGCACCTGTACTAAGAGACATAGGAGTACGAAGTGGAGCTGGATTTGATGGGTTGATTTGAGGTGGTGGGACCTGCTGCCTAACTTCTCCAATTAGAACTCTACTATAGGAAGTAGCAACAGGATTCGATGGTAAAACTGGAGTCTGAGAACGGGCATTATTCGTAGGTCTGTAGTTGTTAGATAGTATCTCCCTTTCAGAAATCTCAAATGCCCTGTCAGAGATGGCAGCTGCAGCCAATTGTTGCATCAGATGCTCATCCAGCTCATCAGATTCTGCACTGGCTTGCCACTGAAATAAATCATAGACCAAATTAAGCTGCAATTATTAAAGGTCTCTGGGATATTGATTTTGAAAGTGAATGTATCCTATGCTTTGCGGAAAATATGGCTTTCACTTTTAGAGTTTTTCATAGTATCCTCATCAAAATAATCCCAACACCTTTGGGATGTTTAGGGACCATTTTCACTTACACTAAAATTACATCGAGTTGAATGTGTGGATGGGGAATCACATAAAGCCCAAGAGTAGCTGAAACCAGCCAGACAGGCTTGGAAATAGTGGTCCCATGCACCCAGACTAAAAAGATGGTAAAGACACAAAAACATAAGACCTACAGAATTTTAGTATCAGTACAAATTCAGTGTTCATATGACTACAAGAAGGGAAAATACTATCCCTACTTCTGGCATAAGCATTACCTATAAAACATACAGATGGCACCTTAATTTGTACTGATAATAATTCTGTATGTGGTGGAGCCAGTGCATATTTGTGCACCAACTAGACCCATATATTCATACACTTTAAAGTACTCAAGGGCTCATCGCTATACTTTCATACTTTCACACTTCAAAAGATTGTGTCAATCTCCAAATAGACCCAAATGTATACACACTAATCCTAAACTGGATCCATATCAAGGACCACCAGATTAGACCTAGCCAAGGTAAGATTATAATAAAAAGCAAATTATACCAGATCAGCTGTTTTGGGAACTATTGTACATGACATATGTTGCTTTTTTGCTAAATCATATAAACACACCTGCTCATGTTCCAAACCAGTAAGCACAGGATGGAGATTGACAGGTTCACTAAATCGGTTGCCCCTCATAATTCTCTCACTTTTTACTGCTTCAAGAAGTGTTTGACTGTAGAGTAACAAAAGAAACAGAAAAAATTAATATTTACAAATAGAACCTCGACCAATAACACCCTTTATTATGGAGAGGAAATTTTGGGTGTGTATCTCAATATAAGACTAGTTATGCTTAAGCCTTATTCATATCTGGCCTTTTTCACTACTATTCCAAGACATTTGGGGTCCAAAGAAAGTGCATTATGAAGAGGAACAATACTAGTTGCTTTCTTGTCCTATTTAGAATTATAGTACCAGCCTCCTTGCAAACCTCGATTCTATTGGACTTTCAGAGATCAAGAGGAACAAAACAATTCCCAGGAGCAAGTCAAATGGACATGGGCCATATGGCTGTTTAATCTTTGTCACAGAGAACCAAGATGGCATGTTATTTTGACAACACACACACAGGTGGAATGAAAAGAAAAGAGAGCGAGGGAGAGAATGGGTTATGGATTAGCTAGAAACCTTGTAGGATCCTTTAAGCAGATTGGCTGCCAACACATGGGACATTGAGAACTACGTTGGCACCTGCAATAATCGAAAAACAACCTTAGTAGAAGATACTCCAACCTTAAATCAACAAAGGTGGCCTGCATTGATTGGTAAAAGTAATTTTAGTAGAAGATACTCTAAAACCTCAAATCAACAAAAGTTGCAGTGCAAAACAATTAAGTTGTTGTTAGGTAAAGAATATGCATTCATCACTGTTCTCAACTTTTCCTTCATATCAAGAAAATACTAGGTCAATGACTAATTAGTCTACTACCATCAGATTCTTGTTGTCATAAAATTTCTGATGTGCAATGCTAAACAAAGTTCCCACCAGAAAATTAATTCTCAATGACGGAAATCATGAACTACCAAGATATTACAGAACAAAAAAAGGAAACAAAAGAACAATACCATTCAAGAATGCATTGCAAATGAAAGTCATGGTTGCAACTAGTCACCTGATCAAATAAGAAAGGACAAAAGCAACCAATTAAAAACCGGCCACAACAGAAAAAAGTTGAAATACATAACAAATTACAAAGTATTAAGTTTGGATCAATACTGTAGAAGGATCACTATCGGAGAATGGTTCAAGGCAAATGCTACAACTATCTTCACACGCATCCTGATGTCCTCCTTCAACAAAAGCTACTGCTGATGAATGCTGACACTCCATCTTCTCCATCTCAAATTCTCTCCTCCCAACTTGAATTTTGAGATTGGTAATATGAAAGAACCCCAAACCTAACAATAGATTGCTCTAATATTAGCATCCCATAATTACGGCCAAATTAGCAAAAAGGCACCCGATTTACCATACAATTATAGCATACAAAAAATATAAAAGAGGTGCTTGAGAATAGATTGCATAGGTGGCTTTACTAAAATATTACATCCAAAATACCCAAAAAGAACAAGATTTAATAAATTATTATAGAGGAATATTTCGAGCTTGTACAATACTCCAAGGATAACCACCTCGAAAATATATGTATGATAAATGATAAAAATAATAAACGACAGAATCTACGAGAAGCTGATCGAGAAAAGAGATAGTACCTTGGCTAGGAAGGAAGTTAACCCAAGAAAAATAAAATAAAAAAAAGCTAGGTAAGGGTTTTGTTAACGAGAAAAAAAGCGTGAGAACCCATAACCTATTATGACTTGTGAGAAGAGGGATCAGTTGGAGAGGGAATAGGAACAGAAAGGAAGGGAAAGCACACCTGTCTGTTTCCGTCTTTCGGTGGAGCGGTTTTGCAACTAACCCCTCGATTTTTTAATCAATAGTTTGTTGTATTTATTACTAAATTATAATATGTGTTCTTTTTTTTAAAATCCGTACTTAAGTCCAAATTTGGGATGTATATTAGGCAGATTTCGTCAAGAATCTTGATCATTGTTTGGAAGAATAGTCAACTAATTACTGGTAGCTGATACGTAACGTAACCAACAAAATATAATTATATAAAGCAAGCACACATTTACATCGTCATTTCTTTGATTTCGTTATTGAATTTATCAGGACTTCCAAACTATTTCTGTACAAGTTAATATTTATCTAAAAACAAAAAGTAAATCTAGTAGGATTAATTAGCTTTTCCATTGTACTTTCTAACATGGAGGTTCTTTTTTTTTTTTTAAGGTGTAAATAAATAAAGTAATACGAATAGCTTCAATTTGAGTTTCATTTGTAATTTATCGAAATCGAGCTAGTTCGAATTAAACTATAATTTTCAAATTTATAAGGTGGGTTTAGTTTGATATGTCGATAATAGTTAGCTTGATTTGAAGACAAAATAAGTATTCAACACGTGAATCAGGTATAGATTCGAGCTGGCTTCAATTGTTGAGATCAAAGTAAAAAAATAAAATAAAAGGCTAAAATTATATTTTTATATGTATATAAATAATGCATAGATTTCACTCATCAAACTTTATATTCGATTCAAAAGGAAGGTATAGGGTCATAGGAGCAATAAAGAAAGAAAATTAGGACGCTTTTCTAATTTGAAGGATTTACTTTTATGGGCAGGAAACTTTATCTGATTTTGTAATGTATAAAAGCTAAAAGATGTTCGCATTTCCTTTTTTTTCTTTAAGTGAGCATCTTCAAACTTCGCTTTGTGCCCAATGCACGTATCTTTATGGTAGGAGATTGTTTTCGCAAAAGAAGATTCAATCCCAAAAAAAAAAATTCTATTTACAAACGAATGTACCATTTCTCAGCTGATTTTCCATAGAAGTCATTTCCGTTATGTTAGCCATGTCCTTTCAAAAGGACAAATGTCCTTGCACTACAAATTTAACATATTTGTCAAAGAATTTATGGCATATTGAAGCAACATTTTTTTTATTATTTTACTTTTCGTGGCATATAATTTGCCGGCAAGATCATCATCATCTCTATCTCTACTACTTATAAAATCACCTTAAAAAAGGAATAAACATTTCAGATAAAAGACGTAAACAATTTTTATATCAATTATGGACCATTGATTTGTGTAAGTTGATCTGATCAGTGGTCTAAATCTTAATTTCAGATGAAAAGATCAATATTTTTTATTAGAAAATATTAAGTCACTACCAAATAAGCTATTTGTTTAAAAAGAAAGACAAATAAATTATTGATTTTACCATATCGTTATTGTCTATAACATGTAAAGTTCTATATAAAATAATAATAATAATATCAATATTTTATTTTCTTATGTGCTCACATATTGATTGCATCTTTTGCTATATTATAGAAAGTAGCTCCAGAATCTCAAAGGGAATGTGTATTATCTTGTTCTTGTTAAATGATAAATAACTAATTATTTATTTAGGAAACCAAAATTAAGAGGAACAGATTTAGAATCAATTCAATTAATTTTGTGCAAATATCACCTAATATTACTTCGCTCGAGTAATGTTCAAAGAGACTACTAAACAAAACTACTCACTTGAAAGGAGAATTTCATATGCATTTTTGTTTACATCTAATATTCTTTTTGCTAGTAACTTGTGACGTACCGAAAGGTACTTCAACTTATCCTTGCTTGTCATAGTTCAAATTTGAATTTGTCCTTCGTCCAAATTATTAGTCTAATGTGCGGAATAATTTCAACTTGGACAATTTATAAGCGTCTTGAGTATCCTGAACCTCCACACTTCTTACATAAAATCAACCCTGAAATCAAATTAGAAGATTTCACAATCTTTGGACATAATATGTCAATAAAGAGGGGAAATCAAGAGTAATAAATTATCTTACATATAATGCAATTAGTAATACCAATAAATAATTAAACATAGATCTCCAGAACACATTAAAAAGCTTAAACTAATTTCTGGTTAGGTGTTGCCTATCCCTACATGAATACAAATTACTGACCCAAACTTTTTTTTGGGCATAAGAATGAACGATCAACTCAGCAACCACATAATAGCGAATTGTTTCGGACCAGTAATATGAACCACTTCTTCGGTTATTACTACTGGAGTTTGTACCATTTTTAGAGAGATCTTACAAATGCCCCATTTGAAGTTTCATTATTCATTCTATATGCAGGATAAAATGGAAGGTGTGGGAAAATATACCTGCTCCTTTGCATACACGACAGTTAACCAATCCATTCTCCAACCTCATTTTACCATCATCACAGAAAATACACTTCGTACCGCCTATATTACAGATATAAGACGTCATTAATTTAGACATTACAGAAGTATCATTTAGGTTCTTAAAGTGTTCAATTCGGACCAAATTATACTACCATTATCACAGGTCAAAATGCAGATGAAAAGCCACATCAGCATCCATGTCATTACATTTTTTATGGCCAAATGTATGTAAATAATATTATTAATTAATCTGTGATGACATAAAAATCGAAGTTAGTACTTATTGAATTGTTATTTGATCTCATAATTAATTATATCAGTTTATACATTATTCATACTGTTTGCATACTAAATCAACGCTTGTTGCAATAGTAAAAAAATGATGTTGCAAAAGATAAAAAAAAATTATTTTTTAATGAATGTTAAAGGTACAAACATTTTGGTACAATTTGGGAACCTTATTTACGTTACAAATTTTAAGGAAAATAGTAAATGAATGATACTTTAAGGACCATTCGTGTATTTTGTGAAATTTACTGTATTACATTTTTTTTTTAATACTTTATAATGATTAGAATTGGCAAATTGTTTCTGGTTCAAATTTACATAAGCCATGTATAACCTCAAGTTCTCAACACAGCTTAGGGTTTGATGCAAGGAGACGGACACATAGCCAAACCTTCTCAAAACGGACAGATAGATACACACAACAATTCATTGAACTTATTTATTTACGAAGTCTTGATTGAAGAATTTATCTTTCTAAGCTCCCTCTAATTTGTACAGTGTTGCATAAAACAGTTTCCGAATTTTAAGAGAACTAAACAAAGCAAGAAGTAAAAAATGTTTACCATTTCCAGCACACCTCTCGCATGGCAACGGATCCCCCTAATCAATAGCAAATAGAGGGAAATTAAGCACTTGAAGTTGAAAATTTGTGATTCGAACTGAGAAACATAAAATTTGAAAATGCCCACTTCTAATTAGTTTGTTTATAAATGTACACTTCAAACATGTAATAATAATCCAAATAGAGAACCTTGAGGCCGAGGAAAAGAGAGAGAGAAATGGCGGCGACGACAGCACCAGAGACGAGAAGCGTTTGTGTATCAATCACCGGCCTGGCCGCTCCCTCAAAGAATGCGAGCGGTGCGGTCACCGCCCGGCGGGAGGAACAAAGCGAGGAGCCAAACCGAGAAGGAAATCGGTTGGGTGAGAATAGGAGAGAGAGGTAGTGGGAGGTGAGAGAAGGAGAGGTAGTGGCGAGCGGTGACCGGACCGCGCACAGGGGGGGAGTGAGAGAGCACGCCATTTATTTGTCAGAAGATAAAGCGAGACGAGTTTATTATTGGGATGAAATATGGTGGGCAATTGCTTCTTTTTCCCGGGTTTGGCATGTGTCGGATCGGTTGCACTATAAACGAGCGGATCCGGCCCGTTCAGATCGGACCTGCTTGACAAACCGAACCCTTTTGCATTCTTAAAAACCTGTTCTAACTTCTAAGTTACTTTATTAATATTTTTTTTTCTGTGAAATGTAGAATGAAATTAATTAACAAAACTAAAAATTTGTATTTTAGATATGATGCGGATTGTGATGGATTTTTTTTCCATTTAATGAAAATAACTACACCTCAGTTATTAAATTATATTTAATTTGTATAGATATTTTTTCTTTGATTTGTTTTGAAAAATAAAATGCAGTTCAATTTTTTCATTTGAAATAAAAAGTCCTGAACTTTCATTTGAATCAACATTTGTGCCGTTGATTCAATCAAAGTACAAAATTAAAAGATACAGATTCTACATAAGAGACAAAATATATTGATGCCTTTATAAGCAGTAGGAATTATAGGCCATTGGAACGTTAAGAAACAGAGAAGGAAAATGATTTAAAAAATGCTACATTTTCCGTGAAGAATGAAATTAAAGAAAAGTGATTTCGCGCATCGGATAACCCAATTACACAATAACATTTCTTATCTTAACAAACCATCCAAATAACATTCTTGTTCTCATATTAAATCTATTTGCATCTTAAAATTTAGGAAATATAAATTACTAACTAATAATTATACAAAACAGTTACATCTAACAATATCGCAATAATTATGTAGGTCAATGAATGTTGAAAATAATCTTTTAAATATGATTAATATAAGGTTAAGTAACTTATAAGATAACTGAGTAATCTTTTCCAAATAGGTTTTTTTTTCCTTATCCGTTATTAAATAGCTATTCATTTAAATATAATTTATATTTATTAACTTTACTGTTTTGTTTCACATATTTTGGTGGTCCATTTTATAACTCAAGTAAAATTCATGGGTTAAAAGGGACCAACTTGAGGCAATGTCCCAACAGGCCCAGTACACAGATGAAACTTGAATCTCACATTTCAATTGTTATTAATGCTAAACTACCAAATTTGACTTTGTTTCACAAAAAATGCCGATAAATCATTGATGCTATACTGCTAAAATTAGCAGAAAAATTCAAAGATCAGCGATATATCCTAACTTGCTAATCATGTTTAACTCATCAATAGTATGATATAGGATTCTTCCTAAATAAGATGACTATCCTAAATTGCTAATCAGCATGTCCTCTGATCATAGTACCAAAGCCACAACCAAGCTCAGGAATAGGAAATATATTCTCTTGGCGACCTTTCTGTGGACTCCATTTACAGAATACCTGAGGAAATTCAGAAGTATTAAAAAAGGATTTATATTCTTTTCAAATTAGATAAAACAAGCAAAAAGTAAAAGATTATATTCAGTTCTAGTAGATTTAGGTATTAGGAACCTGATGTTATCTGTATCTGAGCCACTGGGGTGACAATAGGTCGGGTCAGGTCAGATTGGCATTATTTTTATTCAGGTTCAACCTGACCTGACCTGGCCTGCATAACTTGATTTTTTATTATTTATGCAACTAAATGTTAATTTATATATGATAAATCTTAATTAAGTCATAATCAGTTTATAATAAATCTTAACTATTACTAAATTTCAAATAGATCCAACATATCACATTTATTTAGTCATTGAGTAGGTTCATATAGAGTTGAGTCAGGTCAGAAATTGACACCCCTAATAGCCACACATAATTGTTAGTTGCATATGTACCTATAAATATAATGGATGCATAGAAGCTGCCTAAAATGGCTTATGAAAATTCCCTTGTTAGCCTCTATCTGAACTTGCTTGTTAACGTGCAAATGCATGACAAGTTAGGCATGTTTGGTATTGACAGTGAATCTAACAATTGCAAATCACATTAAGTAATTAACAAGTAAGACGAGAACAGAAAGAAAGTCTTACCCAGCTTGCCCGGGCTTGGTGGTCAACCCAAAGTCAAATGGGAACAATGGGTCATAATGTGAATCCCCAACATTCATGGGCAACTGTTCTATTTTCTTAAACCACGTTCTCGGTAACCGACCTGTGAACCCATAATCCCCAAAAAGCACATCAGCAACTCCCTGACCTTCCGTCCCAGGCAGCCAAGCTGCCACAAGGGCTTCCATCAATGGAACATAAGGCTCCAACACAACAGGTCGGCCTGACACAACAATGACCACACACTTAACCTTGCCACACACAGTCTCAATTGTGGCGGGCCCAGGGTCAAGTATGGTGAGATTGTTCAGGTCGTCTCCTGCCGTCTCGGTATATGGTGGTTCACCAACTACTACAATGGCATATGCAAAACTATTTTCTTTCATGATGGTTGAGTCAGGGTTGGCAGAGTATATTACAGTTGTCGAGGGGTCCACAGTTGACTTTATGGCATTTAAGATTGTGGTCCCTACATGACAGAGAACAAGCATTACAACATTAAAAAGTGTCCGAAATTGGAAGAAAGGTCTAATTCGGCCCTATCATCAGACCATTGAACTTTTTTCATGGTCACCTACACCCTAAATTTTCTGAATTAGTTTAATCCAGTAGTTACTTAGTAGTAACTAATTAAGTAATGCTGCTATTGATAAATTTGGTGCAATAGAGAAAATCTATAGAGTCACTATTCATTAATGATTTTATCACTATTTATTAACGTAACTTGACTAAGAACAGTGATCTAATTAAAATCAATGGAAAATGTTTTTGTGCTAAATGAACCAAAAGAAGGCTCAATAGCTTGGTAAAACCATTTGTAATAAGGGGCTCCATCAAACAATAAGAAGTTAAATTATTTTATTGAATCAAACGTAATACTTGAGGGGCCAAATTTATATGTTCCTTGAGCTAAATTTTGTTCATTTGATGAAAAAAAATCTAAGCAAATAGCAAGATTAATTAATCAGCCGAACTTACCAACTGTGATATTGCCACTATCTCCTTGCCACTGAATTGTCCAACCACCACATTGGTAACCGAGGTTGTCAGCATGAGTCCCAGCTACAAGTATCTTATTGGCTTTCTTAGGCAATGGCAGAAACGGCTGGTTAGAAGAATTTCCATTTTTCAATAACACGAGTGATTTTCTCACAGCTTCCCGTGCTAATTCTCTGTGTTCCTGTTCAATTTAAAGAGTTCATTTTAGTTGGAGAAATCTTTCGTGATTGCAACAGTAGAAAATTTCAATGCCAGCACCTGAACTACCAGAAATCATAATTTGAATAATTTAGTCAATACAATTTATAATTCTTCTTTTCAGATTTAATCTTTTTTTTTGACAGTCAGTTCGAACCAACAGCTAACCAAAATATGTTTGATATAGCTTGTGAAATATCGATGTTCTTGCACATTTGCAAACACTGTGTAAATTTGCAAAACAACCCAAAAAGGGTGATTGTTCAAATTTTTTTTATTACAAGCGGAATAATTACATTTTTTTCAACAACATTTATTTTTAAATTTACACTACGTCACCAACTGTTTTAATCAATTGGAGTACCTTTTTCCCAAGCTGATCAGTGTAAGTAAGATCAGCCAAAGGATTTTCAAAAAGTCCCATGGTAAATTTGACACGTAAGATCCTTCTTACAGCATCATCAATTCGGCTCGCGGAGACCACACTTTTGTTAACAAGAGAAGTCAGATCATCAATGAATACTGTATAGTTGTATGGCACCATCACCTGTGACAATTTCAATTATAGAATAAGTTATGAAGGAATAGTAATTCTGAGATGAGCATTAGTACGAAGAGAATAAATTTGTTGACTCAAAGATTACCTAAACCCAAAAAAAAAAAAAAAGTATATATAAAAGAGGCTATGGTAAATAAAAGAGCACACTAAATTGCTTTATGTACCATATCAATACCAGCATTGACTCCAGCCTGCACGGAGTAAGTGTAGTTCGATCCAGCAGGAGATGTAATTCTATCTATTCCTTGCCAGTCTGATATCACAAATCCCTACAATATTCAAATATTACAAAATAAATTCCCAAAAATTTTAATGATGAACACTGAAACTTTTGCTGGCACATACCAGTAATGTGATGCAAAACCCAAAATTCCACAAAAAGCCGATTGACCTCAATTACCCACAATCATATGGTTCATTTAATTTTTACTTCAACCCTGTTGATCTGAACCTTCAGGCAACAATTAAGTATAAAAGAAACCAAAAGGTTGCCGTGTACATCAAATGGGGAAATAAAATAGCAAAGTATAACAAGCACAACTTGGCCATCCTTATTGAAGTATGAAATAACAAATAAAATCAACCTTCACAACAATTTTTTCCAACTGTGCAATTGATCCATCATTAACTTGATATATGTTCAACTAACCTTTAAATGTGCAAACATCAAGGTAAGTTAAAACCCAATTTTCCCTTAATTATTTAACTTATTCCGAAAAAACCAAAGAAATCCAAAATAATAGGGAAAATGAGCCCAAATGACTTGCCTAACGAATAACTAGCATAGAAATGCTGAACCGACAAGCACAGCATTATTACTTTGCTTACAGTATGAAATTATGAAATTAGCATAGGAAAATGGTGATGACCGGGAGATTAAATGATAGGATAGCAAAAAGAAAAAAAGACCCAACCCGAAAACGCAGTTTGTTCTTAAGGTAATTAGTGACCATATCATAATTTGCATGCATCTTGACACCATTCCAGCTAGAATATGACACCATCACGGTCGAGACACCTTTGATAATTGAATTGTAGTAAGCAGGCATATGAATGCTCAATAGCCCATGTGAGTCAATAATAGTGTTGTTTTCGTTGATACCATCGTGGGTACCACCATCACCTACATAATGCTTTGCACATGCTGCCACTTTGTCCCTTTCAACAAAAATAACAGCAAATCAACCACTAACACAGTTGATGAGTCAATTTACTAATTACTTCAACTTCCTGGTACAGAGAAGATAACTTAGGATTTATAGAAATGCAAAAGATGACAATTAAGGTTATCTATGAAAAATATTTGAATAATAATGTAACTCACTGATAGGTATCTACAACATTCCCTTAATCTACACAATATTTCCTTTTAATTTTTTTTTTTATTAATGTTTGATGAATGATTTCATTAAAGATATTAAGAATGTAATATAATGAACCCGACCTATTCTATCCACTTAACTTTTCTTGTATACTGCTCAATCAACAAAAATCACGAGAAGAATACTAAACATTTAAGAAGAAAACTGATTTAGGCTAGATTTGAAGGGATTATCCCTTTGCTGGCATTACTTAGATGTAAGCTCACAACGTACATAGAAACTTACTTGCCACCAACATAAGGTGCACCTTTGCTAAAGTTAACAGGTAAGTCTCCTTGAAGACCTAGAATTATATCAGTCATTTGTTGAACAATTGTATGATTTTCACTGTAGCTCTCATAGCACCTGCCCCACCTTGGGTCTCTACAAACCTGCAATGATAGCACAGGAAACATCTATATTGTTACAATTAGTGTTTTTACAATTATTCGAATTGCAAGAATATTAGTGCACAAAAGCTTACTGCGATACAAGGTGCAAAGGCATATTGGATGCCGGTTGCTCTTACTTCTAGTGCTGTTGCCTCACCAATTTTCTTAACCAGTTCTGGATCCCTATAAGCTTTCTATAGTTAGAAAAATTAATTTCAACTGCTACTTTAACATAATAGAGCATCTATTGATTGTTTAGCTGAATCCAGAGAGGTTGTTCAGTGAGCAAGGAATAGTGGAAGAGTTTAAACTTGTGGTAGAATATATGTGGAAAAGTGTAAAATGGAAATGGGCCAAAAAGTTGAAGTCAAGTAAGTATAAATTGCACCAGTCCCTTCCTATTCCACCCGGATTAACTATTTCATTGATTCTGTGTTTTTGTGTTGGGAAGGGGGCAGACTGGAACAGGCCCAATTCCAGTTATCCATTATTTCATGCTTGCTAAAATTGTTTGGAATAATGCACATTATACAAGCCTTTTCTCTTTTCCAGTTTTCTGCTATTCCAAATCTTTGGAATAATGAAGGAATGTTCATGTTTATCCCTGCAAACTTTGTTATTGTCGCACAATTAAGAAAAAAAAGGTAAACAATGAGAAGGAAGTGTATTTGTGGAGCATGGTAAGCATTGGGCAATGCCATGTTTGCTGATAAAAATCACGAAGGAATCATCTGTAACCCTCATTTTTACTGTTCTCAAAAGGAGGCTAGAGTATCTGCTCTTTTCACATTTCTTCTCTGTATACATGAGAAGTGTCATGTCTTGAAGAAAGTGTGACAGCCAGCATATGAAATGTTTTCCATGGTATGTGAAAGACAGATGATGTTAAACATATATCCCTGATAAAAGGACTTGCCTGGTGGCTCCGAGCCCAACATTATGGGGAAATATGGTGGCCTTGTAGACATTGTTATTTCCATGAACTGCATCGATACCATAAATTATTGGTATTCCGAGCCGAGTTGACAAAGCCCCTTTCTGAAATTCATTGACCATTTTGATCCAATCTTCAGCTGATGCCTGAGGGGCTGGCACACTACCACCACCACTCAATACACTGCCTGTACAAACAAAAGTATTAAATGATTATTTTGTTCCTGACAGGATATCAACAGGACTTTTGTTGTAATTTTTGCAGTTCTTAAAACCTGATGAGTATGGAGAATAACCAGGATGGGTTATGATAACACATGACGGTCATGTAGAGACCACTGATCTCGCAATTGTTGGCCCAATTCTCACCCAGTAGGCCTACCCATTGAGCTGATTAATCAGATTTCCTCACAGTTAATAGTACTTAGTAACTGATGTAATTAATATAGAAAAACATTTATGCATCAGAGGCATACAGGGGCAGAACCCCCCTTATCAATTGGGAAATTATGTTCTAGTCCTTTTATGCCTTGAACTTGTTTTGTGTAAAAGTTCTCTTTGGGACCCTCATATAATCAAAATCAAACTGGACTAGCTATCCGGTAACCCTGCAATGTCCGTTTTCTGGCTTCATTCCTGGAGTCTCCTCCATTTATCCAAACACTCAAAGAAACAAAAAAAAAAAAAAAAAATAGACCAGTGGTACCTATGAAGTAATTCTTCATGACATCAGCAGAAGCCACCTTACGCTCAATCTGTGTCATTTGGCCTATCTTTTCAGCCAAAGTCATTCTCTTTAACAGATCTTCAATTCTAGCATTTATGGTTTGATTTGCATCTTTGTATCTCATATACTCGGCTTCTCCAATTGTAGCCCCACATAACAAGAGCCAAAAATAAATCCAAGAGATGATGCACTTGTCCATTAATAGGTTTCTACAAATTTCAACAATATAAGAGTAACTTGTTAACAATCGAAGGGAAAATAATATGAACAAAGATAATATAGACATTTGCAATGAGTTAAATCTGTGAGACTCATTCTTAGTTACTTTGCATTTTACATATGTAAATAAACTCAAATCCATTAATATAATTTTTTTATACATCTTTGTATTTCTCTCTTAAAGGTACCTCTGTCCTTTTGATCAGCAAGCAAACAAAAACAACTTAATGTACTCAAGCATCCAGGTAGGTTTATAACAAAAGAAGAAATACTGTAAGTAATAAAAAATTGAACTTTCCAATGCAAGACCTTAATTAAATTAAACAACCATCGTATTCATTCTAACCTAGACCTTGCCAGAGAACTACAAAAGCTGGTTTCAGTAGAAATAAAAATATTACAAGAAATAAAACCATGAGAGCTGACTAGAAGAAGGTTTCACTAATAGTAAACTATTCAAGCTAATAAAGTAATAATAAACAAGAGTATAAAATTATACAGATGCACATTTATAAATTATCAACCTAGATCAATGTACTAAAACAAAAGATAGGTCAATCAGCATAGACGTAGATGCTACTTTTTTTTTTAAAAAAAAAAAGAAAAAGAAAAAAAAACATAGACTTCGGTAAAAGGGGTCAATTATTCTTTCATTGACCTATATCCTTGTTTAACCAAACTACAATTAAATAAAGGAATAGTTTAATAAATGGATTCAAGTTGAACTTTACCAAGTGACAGACAACAAGACACGCACAAAATACAGAACAAGAATGTAGAAGAAAATTGAAAAGCACTGAAAGACAAGAAGAATGCGACATTGAAAGCAAGCATTTGAACAAGTTTCTTACATTAGTCAGATCTACCATCCCAAATAGAACCTACGATAAAGCTAAAAGAAAGACAATGCGCACTCGCGATTAAAGTATTGAAACAAAGATGAAATCGAAGAAGCTTACCAAGCGTCAACCTACGAAGTTAATGCGACCGAAATAGTGAGTTCCCACTGTGAACTACTTGAAAAATCAAAGAGGCATTCTCTGGAGTAGTAGCCAAGTGAGTTATTACTGAGCTAGTGAGACTGTGAGAGAGAGAGAATAAAAAAGGACTCTTTATTGAGAAATTATTAAAATAATACGGACAGGAGTCTGTTAAAGTTGATTGATTGATCCTCCTCGTGCAAGGAGAAGAAGAGACGCATTTCGTGTGACGGACATGTGGACCAGATGTTCTATGTGTATTTATTATTAAATAAAGTTTTATCTAGAGATTCTGTTAAAGCTGGTAAAGTTTTTTGTCTAACAGCTGTTAAAATTTTATTTTAAAGATTCTATTAAAGTTTATCAGTCTGCTAATCTTTTATAAAGATTATGATTAATTCAAAGTTTTTTGTTAAATAAAGTTTTTTTATTTCGAGGTCCTCTAAAGTTATTTGTTTAACAGCTAATAAAGACTTAAAGCTGTTAAAGTTTTATTTAGAGATTCTGTTGAAGTATGTCATTCTGCTGATCTTTTTATAAAGATTATGAATAATTGAAACTTTCTTTCCCTTAAAAACCACAATCGGGTAGTCGTATACTAATAATTGATATATGAATATATCTGGAAACATTGAAGAGCGGATAGTGAAAAAACTCCCCGACGCGGAATCGGAATCAGCCAATCAGGTCCACCGTAATAAATGCTCTTTTTAAGCTGGTTAAATAGCTTTTATTTTTCTATTTATTATATGTGTGCGGCATGCTGATGAGTGATGACCGATTGGTAGATACATAACTTTCGGTCTAGAATTTTCCAGCCAGTGCTGTTAGTAGACTAGTGACTGTTATTTTCATTCTTTATATTTAGTAAAAGCGTAAATGAACAATTTTTGAAAAAAATAAAAAAAATACAACCAACTTATAGTAATGATAAAAGTTGGTGATTGAATAAATTGATTGGTGTTACCTTTTTTTTATCATGGTTAATATTTTTCACAATGATTCGCAATTCTCGAAATTATATATATATAAATTTGCTGCGTCGTGCAATGCAAGCATAGTGACTATGATTTTCTGTGGCGCGTGATTTTTTGTGGCAAAAATATTTATGATTTTCTGTGGCAATTTTCATATAATATTTGAATAGTATTCTCAATTTTTTATGGCATTTTTTTATATAGCGTAAAAAAAATTGCGCAACCATTTAATAACATATTTGTATAGAAATGAATCGCGCAACGCGCGAGATTAGCACTAATAATAATCGTGGTAGACGATCCCAGACGAATTGCCTCAATCGACCCAACAGAATTGGAAAAATGTTTACAAATCAAAATGAAAAACAACTCGGGCTAAGAATTCCGAAATTGACCTATAACGAGTCGAATTGGATTTGCTTGAGTTTTAACGAGGCGCAAGTCATGTTTTATAAGGCTAGACTCGCGTGAAAGTACCTAACAAATTCGACTTGTACGTAGTCCTGACTAAGTGACGACTGCCGGCATAACGACTGTCCATTTAGCACCCAAAAAAAAAAAAATCGAGATAATTTTTTTTTCCCAAATCCTGATGTAACTTTATTTATAAATTTGATTTGTAATTCCAGGAATTACCCATGCAACATGCCTGACAATATTTTGTTCTATAAAGAATAGTAAAATCATGCTTATAATTTCAGCCCATATTGTACAATGGATGAACGCGCATGTTGCAACTTAGGAGACAGATACTATTCCCAGAAATTAAGAATACATTCCTTCAACATAAAATCAGGGCTAAATGCCTAAATGCATGCATTTGTTTGAACCACGCATTCGGATTTATTTTATTTATTTATTTATTTATTTTTTAGATAAGTTCCATCAATGCTATTATTAAATTGGAAGAAGACAATATAAAGTTGAATAAAGGTTCATATTTCATAACCAAGAATGCGTCGAACAATTCACAGAGAAACCAGAAATGAATCCTTTTTGTCACCACCAATTAATGCTCACCAAACTAATAATATCAGAATTGGTATTGACCATCCATGGTTTTCCCATCCAGCACCATCCAAATTCAGATTTTCCGCGTGCTGACGTCAGCAAAAAATTTTTGACCAATTTTCGAAAATTTTTAGGTGCTGATGTCATCAAATATACTGATTTAAGGGTTTAGTTAAATGTTTTAAGGATTGAATTAAAGTGTGTACGTGTTCAGTTAGATGCAATAATAATTTATTTCACTTTGTATGTTGAATATGATCATTTATTTCTTACTCAGAAAATTTGTATATATGGTCAGTTTATTGTAGTAAATGTTCATATTGTTATTGTAAATGTTCGCTATGTTTGTGTATCTGTTCATTTTATTTTTTTATTTAACTATTAATTGAACACAAAAACTATGAAATCAAATTTCTGCTGCAACTAACTGAATACATAGATACTTTAAGTTCATCCCTTAACGTATTTAACTGAATACAAAACACTAAAATTTCAAATTATCGGTGCATCTAACTGAACACTTATACACTTTAATTCAACTCTTAAAACATTTAACTGAACCCTTAAATCAGCATATTTGATGACGTCAGCACCAAAAATTTTTCGAAAATTGGTCAAAAAATTTTGCTGACGTCAGCATGCGGAAAAAAAGACTATTTTGACTTGTCCAGGCCTGTTGGATGGTGCTGGATGGGAAAATTTTGGATGGTGTATATCAACCCTGTAATAATATAAAATGTGAAAGCCTAGAAGGGCCGGGCCGAACTTAGAGAGACTGGGCCTAAAAGGGACTACGCAAGGGCAAAGGCTGGGTTTGAAGAACATAAATGTTGAAAATTAGACTCGATCCTTCTTAAGTTTTTTAAGCCCTTCATGTTTTGGGAGGCTAGACTTGAAGGACTTTAAGGGCCAGAATTAATTTTTTTTTAAGAAATTTTATTTAAATTATGTTTAAAATATAAAATTTTTTAATAATAATTTTTTATTGTTCAAAGCCCTTCAAGTTTTCAAAGGTCGAGTTTATAGGCCAAGTTAGGCTTAAGAAGGATCTAATTAGACTTTTTTGCTTTCTTTAATGATAATTTTGCATAATTATGTTATTTGGACAACCTAAAAATGAATAAAATATGATTAGATAATATAATTACATTATATAAAATATCAAATATAAATAAATTTGAATTTGGTCTTTCTTAAATCGACCCTTAAAGCCTCCCTCCTATAAAATTTGAGCTTGACCCTTTCTAAGCCCAGCCCTTATGAGCCCTTGGTCCTTCTTAAGCCCTTGTAAGCAGTAGGTCAGGTCAGACTTTCAAGAGGGCTAGCCTAAGGACTAGAAGCTTTTGGCATATCACTATATTAAACACTAGACATGACAGTCCCAGCTTCGTTGCGCTATGCTTTTTAAATTGAAGAATAATTTGATATATTTCGTCAAACTTACAAAATTTCCAATGTAAATTATAAAAAATCTACCTACAAAACTTGTCAAAATTTATAGACAAAAAATTGTAAGTTCAAAATTAGTGATTTCTTTCATAAAAAGTCACTATACAAACTTGACATAATTTCTTCCTAAAAATATCTTGCTAATATTAATGATTGGTACGACTATTTTTAATTTATTTTAAAAAATATAAAAAAAATTATCAGATTTCAGTATAAACGAACGAACGACTCGGATTACCGCAAATCACAAAGGCCACAACTTTTAATTAAGGCAAAATTAATACTATAGATGATGTTATATGTTGTCCCTATAAACAGTATGACCGTAACATTCGTACCTATGAGTTATAAATTGGTTTACAAAAATAAAAGCAAACATATACAAATAATAATAAACATGGGTACCCCTCTAACAAAACACAACTGTACAAACTTGGGCAAGACAGACCTGTGGAGCTGCCAAAACAACCGGTACAATGTTCTACCATATGGCACTGAACCAAGAGACCTCTTTTGAATTATAATTTGAGAACCACACATGATACAAGTCAAAAAGTGAACATCGCAAAAGAGTAATACTCGTTGTAGTTCAAATAACCCCAGAATCGGCAGAGACTTAGGTCCCCATGCTTTGGTGAGTTCATGTACAAAAGGTGCAGATCTTTCAAGTGGCTCTCAAATCTCAAACTTATAGCAGATACCTGCATAATTAGGAAAATACAGGTTAAAATGAAATTGTAGCGATAAGTTCCACCTATAGGTGAACACCAGCACGGTGCTGATATGCTGGCAAAGATGTTTACCTCTGAGAAATTTACAAGGGAATGCAAGGTAAGAGTATCTGAATTGGAGTCAACTCTAGTAAAACATGACCTCAAGTCGACTGCACATTGCAATATGTTTCGAATAATAGCAGCTACAGGTTTAGTCTCAGCCGACAAGAAACATCTGCAGCAAAAGGTTCATCATAATTAGTGATGCTGCATTTCGAGAAATGGTGTTTACACCAAGCGGACAAAAGTATAGGTAAAACTGGCTTGATTAGTTTTTTTTCTGATTCACATTTTTTGGCCAAACATACCTTTCTGAAATCAAACAAATATTTTAACTTGCAAAAGGCATTCATTCAATTGTATACATACCCTTTTCCATAACATATGAGACACCCAATCACAATTTGGCATTGGGTATAGAGCCATACAATCAGGTGATAAAATTGTAAGTTGAAATCAATGAAAACAAGAACTAAATAACCTGACGTCATTGCATTTGAACAAATAAGGATCATAGTAGTGAACAGAAGGATTTTTGAGGGTCAAGTGATGCCAATCCAGTATCACTCAACTGATGGCATCTCTATCAATTTTATTATCTTTAATCACACATATTTTATTTTATTTTTTATTTTTTTTTGCATCATAGAATGTTTTTTTTTCCCAAAGTCCCTTTCGAGCTGTCTGGCAGTGCTTCTGAGGGTTCTACCAGAAGTACAGCAATAATCTATTATGAAAATATATAGCCATACATTCAGGAAAACAAAAATGAAAAAAAAATGATGGTCAGTATCTTTTGCAAATATAAGCACCATCATGCAGACGGCAGACCTCACTGGTGTGGTATGATTGAGCTACTAGTGATTGTAAATTAGCAACTAAATGAAACTTACATGTGCACTGCTTCTCGAAGATATGACATGTGCATGGATCCCAAGTCCAGAATATCTTTTGCCTGAAAATCAACTCTCAATAAATACAGGAATATAAAATCAATGCCATTATGATGACAAAGTTGATACCTGGTGTTCGAGAGAAAGCTGAAAACGGCCCCATGATGCACCTGACAACTGAGAATGCACATATAGCTGGAGTGTTGAGACGAAATGGTTTATTTGTTGCCTATAACAAAAATAAATAAATAAATAGATAAACAGAAGTATAGCTGAGAAAAGTATAAATAGAAGAATCAAATAATGAACAAAGACATACAAATACTATACCTAACTCTGAAAAAAGCATTTAACTCTTTCATTGCACCAGGACTTCTATTAGCTTTCACAAGATCCTATAAGATGACGACTAATCAGTACTAACAACATAAAGGAATTAAGCTCATCTAACATATCACAATTCTACTATTGAAGTAATCTGCAAGGTATTTTTCAGTACCAATGATAACAGAAAATAGCCTTAATTATTTGTTCTTACTTAGTCAATTTAGAAAGGTATACAATTTAATGATATGTCCAGAGAATATTTTATGCCAACAAAAAATTGAATAGAAGCATAAGAAGCAAAATGTTATTGAAATGGATTTACAAAGAAAAAAAAAATGGACAGAAGGTATTATAATGTTAATTTCACAAAAAGCACCTTAAATGTCTATCAGCATATGTAAATAACACTCCCCGTAACATAATCCATTAAGTGTTATTGTTATTATAAAGAATGGTCACCATGACATCAACCCAGATCCAATTGAGCGGTTAAAAGGACATTCCCCTCTGTTGAATAAATTTCTCCCATACACTCTTTGCTTTTGTTTATCTAAAACTCTAATTAATGGGAAGTAAATCGAAATAAAAAACACTGCTCTGCAGAGTTAAGCAGTGGCTCCTTTTTCCTTCTTTTTTTTCTTGGTCAATAAACACCCTGTTATAGATGGAAGTAGAGAGAAAATGCACCTTCAGACAACGCCATGTATGAGTCAATGAAAACAAAGAGAATCTGATTTGGCTCAGATAACCAAATATTTCAGCATATATTTTCAAAGCCTCCTGAGTAATAACAATACTAACAGGCCAATCAACTCTAAATCCCAGCAATATAGAGTCGAATATGTGGAGACCTGCCAATTTAAAAGATTACCAAAATGTTGGCTTCAATCTAAAGTCATAATGTTCATTCATGTTTAATAGCAATATCAGTAAAGGGCCCAAAGCCCCAAATACAAAAAGATTTCCAAATGAACAAAGAGACTGACATATGAGATATTTCTCGCGTCGTAGGAGTAAGCACCATACTTTTAGAGCTGGCAAAATTTAAGTGACAAAAAAAAAAAAATCTACTCTGACATTGGAACACAACTAGACCTAAATTCTGGAAATCAAGGGACCTGAATCTGGCCTGACCAACCTGAACCTAATGGAAACCTAACAGAGGGGTTCAAAAAGGTATTAGGCCAAACTCAAACCAAAGTGAATTGATCTGAGCCCAGCTGGACCAAATATGAAACAACCCAAGCTGAAATAACCAAACTATTGAACCCCACAAAAACCCGCCACAGTCAAAAATAACCAGAATTGTCAGATCTTAGCAACCCATTATGTAGTAGTACACATAAATTAATTTTGGAAAAAGAAATACAAAATAGGCATATTATATTTATGACCCACATCCTCATTCCCTAAACACCCAAACTATTTTTGGCTAATTAAAAAAGAAGTTGAATAAACATGTATTGGTGCAACACTCAAGTATGCATTTTGGGGGCTTATAAAATGAGTCCGGAAGATCAATGTAGTTGTTTGACAGCTGTCAAAAGTTGTGTTTTAACAGAATAGGAAATTGTGCATAGGTACAACGAATGTGCCCGGACACAATAGGCAAGTATGCATTTTGAGTTGCATGAGAAGTTCAAGGGGGTAGTTATCAGGCACAATAAATAAATAACGCAACAGAACAGAACGATACCAGATGCAGATCCTGAGAAGCAAACTTTATCTTCTTCCTTAACATATACAAAAAGCCTCTCCTTGTATGGGTCTGAGTCACATGAAGATCTCTGCAAAGCTAAATCAAGGAGCCCTTGCACCACTGCTATGTTCTGCTCAGCTTGTATGTTAAACCATCTCTGAAATTCCAGAATTAACATGACATTCAGACTTAAGCATACTTATCTTGAAACAGTTCCATCAAGGATACCAAGTGTTTTTCTTGGTTGCATTACTTTCACTTGCTCATGGAAGGACTGTGGCTAAGTTTCTGCATATGAAACTAAATTCTGACCAGAAGCATGTGATGAAAGCAGATTCTATAGTACTGGCACTTTCCAAAGATTACAGGAAAAATAATGCAAAAAGAACCTGATTAAAAAGAGAAGCAACTAAATGATCAGCCCAATCAGCCATTTCCATAAAGTGGTAGCGCCTGAGCGCCAGGAAGTGGTCACCCAGATCAAAACCCTCCTTGAGCAACTTTATGGTAAAACTGCTGACATACTTGTATCTATTCTGGATAAGGAATTAAAATAATAAAATATAACATGTTCTGGTCACTCAGTCAGTATAGCCTTCTAAGCACTTGCAGTTAAAGCTAAGCATATAAATAAAATAAAATAAAATAAAAATTTTAGCTTCAAATAAGAAAGCTGTAAATGTGGAGAGATGTTTTTAAATTCTTTAGAAAATTTAGGAAAGAGGACTATGGGATTTTTTTTTTATGTTTAAGGAAAAAAAAAACATCCTATATTTCTTGTTTTGCAATATTAAAACGTTTTTATGATGTTTTGCAGGTTTTTATGTAAAAATTATTCTGATATCAAAGGATACTGAAGCAAAATTTCTTGTACGATGCACTTATACATTACTAAATCAAGTGGCATCTCACATGCATGATCTGAACCATAGCGGCAGTCGCCACTTTCTGCATGTTCGACATCTTTACTTGAATAACCCAGTGATCCTGTCCATTGAGCCCCACCAGACACATCGGCCTTGGTTTTCTCTTCCGTCTGTACTTCGCTTGATGGCAATGAATTAAGCTCTGTTTTTGTACACGTTGTCATATTAGTTCTGACAAGATGCTTAACCTCAATAGGATTTTTTACAGCTAAATGTTCTTCCATTAAAGAACCATCTCTGACACTGGACCTTCCGGAAAAATTGTCAGATGGAGTTGCCACGGAAGAGAAGTCAAAGCAAGGACCAAGAAATCCTCCATTTCTTCTACAGTTTTTATCTCCAAATTCCCCATTATCAAGCCATATAGCTTTCGTTAGAATGGGGTTAGCACTTAGGTTATAGTTTCTACCTGTAAAACTTGGTTTGTTCTCACAGTGGGGTTCATTTGTACCATTTATCACTAGAAACGGTTCAAACCCTTTACTCAAAACTGGCTCTTCTTTATCCACAGTTGATTGCAATTCTTCTAGTATTAAACAATTATTATTAGAAACGAAAGGGTTTTCTGGAAGGGATCCTAGTGGCCAGCAACCAAACTTAAGATTATCCTCCTTTAGAGAGTCAGTAATTGCACCGATCTCATGATGGGGCTCTTCATCCCTATTTTTTTGGAAAGGGTCTTTAAATTGTATAGGTTCATGATCCAAGTTTGAAGGAATTTGAGAAAAGAAAAGCCTTTCATAAGCATTTGCATGCTTTGCAGGTGGAATAGAGACATCATGAGCATCAAGTTCTTCTTCAGAATCATACGAAGAAGAGCAAGTGGATTCTTTCTCCAGTTGTGCTCCATACATTGATTCATCAGATGTGTAAGTGGCACCATTATATTCTGCACCTACCGGACTAATGGGATGTAAGTTTTACGACTTGCAAAGAAGTAAAAATTTATATAAATGGACAAATAAGGTAAGTAGGCTCCAACTGAAGGATTACACGTTACTAAACAATAAAGCCATTAGAAAACTCTAGTACTGGTATAATAATACACAAAAAGGAAGAACAATTGTACTCTACAATATGTTTCCTGGTCCTTAAGGAAAAAATGCAACTTGTACTGTTATAATCTCACGATAACAGATATACCATTTAAAACAAGATATATCAAGCATACCACCATAAGAAAGGACAAATTAATTATACCACTTCCCTCCTGCAAGCAAGTACCAAAACTACCCATCCATTCTCCCTCATTTAACAAAGCAAAATCGAGGAAGGACGGATAAATACGGAATTTTTTGAACAGGATGAAAAAAGGCTAATGATGGTATTCTTGATACTTTGTATGCATCTGTGAGTTACATCTTATGCTTTTATTTTAGGCTGTGAAAGGACATATTATACTGAACTTTCTATATCGAGTTCCTCAGATGAAGTAAATGCACTTGAATGATAAAGGTGTTTACATATTCGGAGCTGTTTCCATATCTATTGAGCCAGCATTTGAAGCATGCATGTCTTGAGGTCCGTGCTGAAAATCAAGCTTGGTATGAAAGGGAATTACCTAAATAATAGTAACCACAGTATTTTTAGAATACAATCTTCATGCTAAAACTAGTGAGAATGTAATAAAACCAGTTTAATAGTTTTAACAAACTAAATTAAGTAGATCATATTAAAAAACAGAGCATGAAAACAGAAAAGTAATAATGACACCCCCCCCCCCCCCCCCCCCCAACACAGCCTATACAAAATAGAAAATGAATAAATATATTTATTTTTGGGAAAATAGGGTGTATACCCCTCTAATCTTTTCTAATTGGAAATATACCCTTCTAATCTTTAAAATCAGATATATACCCCTCAAATCTTATTATTTTTGGATATTTACCCTTATGCTTGCTTTTATTAGTTTTTTTAATATTAAATATCAATTTTATGTTATTTAGACCAAATTGCCCTTCTCTTTAGAGATTCACCTTACTTCTAAATCAATTTTGTCTCTATTTGGCCTCCCGTTCCATTGCCATATTGATGCTTTTTTTTGTCTCCTTGTGTTTTGCTAATTAGAAGGTTGAAATCTAAGGAGACAGGTTTTCAACCATCAAAAAAAATAAGGAGACAAGGTTTCTTTCTCTTCAATCGCGTACATCTCAAAGCAATATGGTCATTCCTCTGTCCATCAAGTATTAAAAATTTGACTTTTTATTTTTATATATCGGAGATAGAAGGGCAGCCACTAGGAACAATATACGTAGTACATGTCTATTTTGAGTCCTCTGTTTACTAAGTACTCTATCCCGGGAACAAAGAATTCCAGGTACTTAAAAATTTGAAATTCTATACTTCGCAGTTCCATTCCCAATTCAAAGATACAAGGAGGAGTGAGAGAAAGTAGCGAGAGCAATGAAGCACCTTCACGATTCGAGAGAGGTTTAGGTGCCAGATGTCCAGATGCCAAAGGAGACAAACGCAGCGTAGTAGTATAATGGCAGAGATGGCTTTGATTCAGGAAATAAAACAAATCGCGAGAGAGAGAAGGGTAATTAAGTCCAAACAACATAGAACTGATATTTAATATTAAAAAAACTAATAAAAGCGAGCATAAGGGTAAATATCCCAAAATAATATGATTTGAGGGGTATATATCTGATTTTAAAGATTAAAAGGGTATATTTCCAATTAGAGAAGATTAGAGGGGTATACACCCAATTTTCCCTTTATTTTTTGAGTAGGGTTAATGTCCAATGCATTGGACGGAAGGGATCCCATCCAATGTGCTCGTTCTCGGCCTTTGAACCTTAAACGGCCGTCCGATCCAAACTGTTAAAAATGAACTTCATACCAAAACAGTACAAAACTGAATTTTACATTTCTCTGAATTTTTTCAGATTTTTTTTTTAAAAATTCTTTATTTTAAAAGGATTATTTAGATCAATGATTTTCGAAAAATCTGAAAAAATAGTAAAAGAAAAAAAAAAAGAAATTTGGTTTTGTACTAGATTTTAATATGAAGATCACATTGAACAGTTTGGATTGGTCTTTTGAGGTTCAAAATCTGAGAACAAATGCATTAGACGGGACTCTCCGTCCAATGCATTGGACTTAAAAACTTGCTCTTTTTTTCCCTTATTTTAATCGACATGATGCTAAAACCAGAAGATATGCATTTATATCCATGAAACATAAATAAAAGTAACAGAAGGTCTTACCCATTTAGAATGTACATCAAATTTTAATTGCATTTCTCCAAGCTTCTCCATCAATGTCTTGTACAAAACCTCCCTTTTAGAAACCAAGGTCTTGATGCTCTTTGCTGAGAATGCTAGTGAATTCAGCAGAAATGAAGAGTTCTGGCTGTCAGTCTCAGTCCCACTGAACCAACATGGGAGAACACTCTCTGGATTTGCCCCTCTTTCAACAAAGTACAAGTTGCAGAAGCTGAGAAGCTTAACAAGAACATGAAGCTGTTCACCAGTACGAAGAATGGGTCTAGAGACATCCCCCAAGAAGCAAGGTAGAGGCACATTATTTCTTTCCTATAAATAATTTTCATTATACTTCAAAGGAAAAAAAAATAAAGTAAAAAACGAAATCACCAAATATAAAGTTGTCACTGAAACCTAGAAGACTACAACAATTAACCCAACAGAATCAGTTTAGCATAACAGCATCTGTGCTCAAAGCTTTGTTGTCAATCATTTTATTGTAAGGACGAGCAATGTACTGAATCATAGTAGGTTCCTACAGAAGCAGATAATATGTCACAAAGGTACTCCAAAAGTTCAAATATATTGTACAATTATACAACTCAGTATATCGTACAATCCCTAAAATATAGAAAATACCGCATGCAAGCCTACAAACATGAAAACATAGGTTATATATAGACCGGACCCATAAAAGACATGAAACATCATGCACACACCTGTTACATTTTACTGAAAACTACCCCAAAAAAGCCTCTATGCTAACTGGTTCTCTATAGACAATTGACGAACATGAGAGAGAGAGAGAGGCCACGTGCTTTTGAAAACATTGGAAAGGGGCGACTCATGTGCATTCATGTGTACTTGTTACATATATACTCATCATTTAATCAGGGTATTATATAACATATGATATTGTTTTATAATAATCATCCACAGATCATAACTCGTCAAGGGTTAATTAGAGGCCAAAAAATTATAAGAAAAAAAAAGGATACCTTGACAAATTGTGACAGTTCATCCTCTGGTGCTGGAAAAGAACTGGAGACTGCTACACCCTCTGACCAATCTAGAAAAAACTCCTCATAAGGATCGTTTAAATTAGCTTGGTAAATCCATGACTTGATAAACTCCCAATATGGTTCAAAAGACCGTACAAAGAGATATTTTAGGAGTCCATAGTGCCCAGGATCAGCATCCTAGAATAAAAAATAATAGAAAATTATAAATACGGAAGGAAAAGTAAATAACTTACGGTCTCCTGGTTTACTTATCACAAGAGTATCTTGACTGAATCAAGTCTCATAATCGGATTGTAAAAGAGATATTTTTTTCTGGTTCTATGCATACTTTCTTTGATCAATGGTAAATTTTCCTTCCTCATATTTTCTATTAGTAAAAAATTGAGACTAAGTATTGTTATGCATTATATTATCTTTTATTGCTAAATACATATTAAAAGAGAAACAACGAAATAAAAGTCTGCTACACACAATCTAATGCCAGCTAAAATCGCAACCCTTAAAATTAAAATAGAATAAAAGTTGTAGATATAGTAAACAAGATAGCTTACCTGGAACTGCACATACAGATAAGAAAGAAGCTCAGCCCCCCTAAAAAACTTCTGGAAATCCATGACAGTCTCCGTACTCAAATCCTCTCTAGCCAAATCCAGACCCAAATGCTTAGGAAAACATATATTTCCAATTGATTCCACAAATCTCCTCAATTCCTCCGTATGCAAATAAACCTCCAACAGTGTGATATCAGAACAAAAATTCTTATTGCTCGCTCGCCTCAATTCAACCGACCCTGACAAGGTATTCAATGAACAGAAGTATCCTTCTAGAAGCTTCCTTATTGATACTGCAAATGCCTGGTTGACTAGGCTAAAAGAGCATTTACCCGCATTTTCACTTTTTGCGGGGTAACAGTAGAAATTTATGAACTCTTGAAGGAAAAAGACTTTCAGACCTGTCGAATGAATGGATCTGAGAAAGTGGCCTAGAGCACTAGTACTTGAGCCCCGGCACCACACAGTAGGGGTGCTTAATTTAGTTCTATCGGCTGGAATTGAACAAAAAGTGTCTGATAATTCTTCGAGTTCCACTAGCGACGCCTTCACGCCCCGCAACGCATCTAAAGCCAAACGAACCAATGCAGATTCCTACAAAAGAGTACAAGTAATAATATGTACATTTATCTCATTCGACAACAATTCGCACAAAATAACTCAAAAACATAGCAAATCCTACAGTAATCGACGAAGGTTGGTGGGTCGGATCGGCAGTGTTGGTGGGGTGCTTTTCCGGTCGAGACATGCCGCTCTCAGAGGAGATGGATTCCCAGGACCTAGGTGCAGTCAAGGGGTCCGCCATTGTTAGGGTTTGGAGGAGGGAGGTCAGATTTGAGTCGATCTCCATGGCGCTCATTCGGATTTGGATACACAGAAGGGGTTTTGGTAAAGCCGTAAAGGTTACACTGAGACTGAGAGAGACTGATGAGGAGAAGCAAATCATGGCGGATGCTCTTCCCGCTTTACACCTAATCGGTGTCGCGGATCGGGTTTAGGTTGAATGTCATCCCAGCCCGTTTAAGCCCAGGAATGGGAATTTGGACGTGGAATTTATAGGGCCAGTATCTATTTGTCTTTCTGTTTTTAGGCTCATAACATGGGAACTGTTCCGCAACTGACTATCACTTTGATCAAAATAATTTTTATGTGGGATTTCATTTAATTTCACTTGATTAGAATTAACTCCTCATCTTGTTGGGTCCAGGCACGTATATCTCGGATCCGCTTATATTGGGGGCAGCAAGTCTGTTAAATGTTGTTGCTGGATGAATAAAATTTACTGCAACTCTGTTTTATTTGATGGTCGGTTGTACTTTGAAAGTCCGATCGGTTTGCATCTTGCTATTTTTGTGCGACTTTGTGAATGCACAATGTAAAACTCTCGTTATCTTAGTTAATAAGTTGACTAAACTTCAAGTCCGGTCAATTTGTTGAGGAACATTTATATTTTCGACAACCTTTTGAATTTTTCAATTTTTGCATGCTGCATTGTTACTACCTATGTACTTTCGCATTAAACTTGTTTATCAAACAAATTCAAGAGTAATTAAACCGATATGCTTATTGTACATGTCCATTGCAAAATTAAATACATATGCAAGCAGAATTGGTACGGTATTACTATGTTATATGCAAATCCGGTGGTTATGCTAGTCGAATTTTAAACACAAGTAAATTAGATTTATGTTCTACTTTGATTTTAATCGTGGAGTTTGGTATTTCAGCTAGAGTGAGATTAAGGAAGAAAAAACATGAACTGAGCAAGCCAATATATACGAGCATAAAAATGAAACTTAAATCGGTACATAATTGTCCTCTACCACTTAATCAACAGAAAAACAACAGCTCCAATTCAATTTCTTAAGCTGGCACGTAGAACCAAGATCAGAAACCACTACATACACCTTACTAAACAAAAACGACGCAAGAGATAAGCTCATAAGAAGAACATCTTAGATGACCAACTCAAGTTCAGGCCACCTTAATTCCATGGGTAACACTGCACCCAATTTAACAATAATAAATAGAATATATATGTTAGTATAAATCCTGCCACAAGACAAATATTGGCAAGATATCTCCTCCAAATATAATTTTGGACAAATAAACATAAAAAGGAAATACTGTTAACACACCTTATTGGTTTGGAATCGAGACGGCAACCCAGTCGTCATTGCTAAAAGGGAGAATAGTTGCACCGGGTGGAAGTATCATGTTATGTTGGCGTGGGAGTACTTGGATGCGGTTGTACTGTACCGACGGTTCCATCTCATGTGGTGCATGTGCATCACGGACCTCAGATGCCGAGATGCGATTTCCTGTATATTTTAATAAAAATGTAGTAAATTAAGCCGCAGTTCTCCTTTTATGACCTCATTTTCTTAATATTCAATGGAATAAATGCCTACTTGTATATGAATTAGCTAATTAATGCGTTGTCTGTTTACTGCGCCAGTATGTACAAGAGCGTCAGGTGTGAGTGATTCTGAAGCTGGGACGTTCCTTTTTCCTATAGTGTTCTTATTACTTTTGCAATCTTGTAAATCATGATATATCTACATTACTTAATGTGCTCCAAAGTACACGTTTTTTTGTTTATTAAATTATGTCCACTATCAGGAACCTTTTGGATGATTATATTTGTAATTAATAGTTTTTTTAGAGGAGCTAGATGTACCGTTAGAAAGCAAGGAAAGTACCAGACGGAATTTGATCATTTGCGGCCGGACCAGAAAGCCTGGATTTCTTGTATGGAGAATCAACTTGCTTATCCATGCTTTTCCCAGTGACCTGAAGATAAAATAAAACAAAACACCCAATTAGTTGTATACGGCGCACTTCAGTTGTCTAATAATATTAATACCGACGAGCTAGACACAGGAAAGCTTGAAATTTGAAATACACGTCAAAAAACTGAAGACCTAAGGGAGGATGGCTGATCGAGAGAGAGGAGGCGGTGGTGTGGAAAATGCTAGTTAAAATATTATGCTGAGATAGTGAGATATACCTTTTATAATGGCGAGAGGAACTCACGCGAATCTTAATGAGATTTACTCCAGAGAGGATGCAACGGAAATAATAATATATAAGATATAGTCAAACTTACCCGCCGCTTGTTCACTTTACCTGTCTAGAAACTCAGCCTTTGAGCGCCATGTGTCAAGCGCATCTACTACATCTTTCCAGTGTCCAGTTTTGCGATTGCTGTGACAGTTCATTTGTCATCGGATGGTATCGAGACAATAAAGAGGAAGCAATGAACGGTTCAAATGGTATATAGATGTCCTGGGAAATGGCGGGGATGGGATTTAAGATTGCAGGTGTGTTTGGATGGGTTAGGAATAAGGAAGGAATAAGGATTCCGGGCGGAAAAATTAGGAAGAGTGATATTCCAGGAAGAATGGGAAGAGTGGTATTCTGGGAAAAAGAAATGTTATTTGGATAGTGAGTTAGGAATAAGGAATGAATGAGTTGAATTAAAAGAGTCATTTATCTTATTTTTCCAATCAATTATTGTTTTATTATCCTTTGTTTATTTATTTTATTATTTGATTTTATAAAATAAAGTAATTATTATTTAAAATTAATATTGTAATAAAATAAGTAATAATAAGAATATTATAATTATATTATAAAAATAACAAATATTATAATATTATATAAAATAATTAATAATATTATTATAATATTCTTATTATAATAAAATAAGTAAACATATTATTATAAACGTAATCATTTTAATTTAAATAATAATAATAAGAGTATAATTAGTATTATAATAATATTATTATTATTAATACTAATATTATAAAAATTAAGTAGTAATAAGAATATTATAATTATATTATAAAAATAATTTATATTATAATATTATAATGATATTATTACAATAAAATAATTAATAATATTATTTTATATTCTTATTATAATAAAATAAGTAATTATATTATTATAAAAAGTAATAATTCTTATTAAAAACTAATAATAAGAAAAATAGTATTGTAATACTAAAATATCGTAAAATTAATTGTAACAATATAATAATTATAATATATATTATAATAAAAATAATCAATAATAACATTGTATTACCATATAATAATTATTATCGCTGGTCAGATTCTCAACTTGAATAGCATGCGTAATTCATTGTTCAATTGAATCAATTTTTAATGGCACAAAAATTATTAATTAAATTATTAAAGTGGGATGACATACTCAAATGATACTTTCTCTCTCATGTGACGACAAAAAAGATTATTTAATACAAAAATGTAAATAATATTATAATGTTGTAATAATAATAATAATAATAATATGTCATTTTATTATAATATGTGAAGTATAGTACTGTTTTTTGCATGGGTAGAAAAAACATTTTGTGTGCCTTTTCTCACATGTGAAATGGTACATTTGTCATGGGTCATGAATGAAATATATTATTTTTTATTCATTTCCCATTTCTTCTCCGTGCCTCTTCCGCTTCTTCTGGCAATTAGTTGGAAGAAGGTATTCCAAAAAGAAGCTCCTTCTTCCTCTTCTTCCTAACTTGTTTGGATGGTCACTTCTTCCAGAAATAAGGATCTTCCTGGAAGATGTGGTATTCTCGTCCATCCAAACAGCCCGGTTTCAGAAACCGTGGTCAACCATATAGGAGTTACTGTTACTGTATTCAACTATTCATTGACTCCCACTTTTATATGGGTGACGTGGGGGTCAAGTCTGGATAATTTGTTCCTTTTTGTATATGTGTGGGAAATAGTTAACTGGCATTTTCCAGTATGTTTGAGAGCAACACCAACACAATGCATGTATTATTTAAGCCACAACATTTTGGAACCAGTCTCAAGATTCGTCAATTTTATAGCTTCTTTTGGTATTTCTTTTTAATTGGGGGATCACAAAAGCTAAATTTCTTTCAGCGTTTTACAGTATGATAAGTCAAATGAATATGATACGAATAATATATCCAATGCAATATATATAATACGTTTAAAAAATGACAATACGAGATCTTTAATATAACTTAATTTATTATTTCAAAAGAAATATACTTTATTTTAAAATTTCTGACTATATCTTTTCTAGATCTTTTTTGGAAGAAATAATTAGGAAATAAAATTATCACCTCTCATTCAATAAAATCGCCAACAGAAAATATTAAAAAGTTAAATAATAAATATGCATATCTACAAAGTGGAGTGCTAACAGAACTGCAAACAAAGTCCTCCAGTTTAGTCCTTTTAACTATTTTACTACTTATATAAATATAATAAATAATGGTGTCCTGCATCCTTAAAATGAAAAAGATGTAGCAATCCACAGAGATGCCCATAATCATGTAACTGCATGCATCCTTAAATAATGGTCCATTGCACGATGCATTTATACATAACTAAATCGAGTGGCATCTCATCACATGCAGGATCTGAACCATATCATTCGCCATCGTCGGACCGACGTCGGTACGTACTTACATTTGTACCTCTCTTGGTGAGCAAGCACATGATGCACGGACCTTGCGGGGCTCTGAGAAAGAATTGCCCGTGCATGAGGGACGGTGCTTGTAGGTTTAAATATCCAAGGGCGTTCAATCAGATCACCGTTCAAGGTAAAGACTCATATCCGGTATACAGGAGGAGGGATAATGGACGTACAGTTCATGTACGTGGTTGCGACCTGGACAATCGATGGGTGGCTCCTTACAATCCTCACCTGTTGATGCGCTACAATTGCCACATCAATGTCGAGATCTGCTCCAGCATTAGAGCAGTGAAGTATCTCTTCAAGTACATATACAAGGGACATGATTGTGCCCAAGTGTATGTCGGAGCCCGCGGCGAAGAGGGGACGACAGTTGATGAGATCAAAATGTTCCAAGATGCACGCTGGGTGTCGGCCCCAGAGGCGGTATGGCGGATTTTTAGATTCCCTTTGAGTGAAATCAAACCTTCGGTGAGATCTTTGCAGTTGCATACTCCCGACCAACAAATGGTTTTTTATAAAGAGAGTGACAATTTGGAAGATGTATCTCAAAGGGATAAGGCAAAGAGGACGATGCTGACTGAGTTTTTCGAGGCGAACAAGAATTTTCCAGAGGCAAGAAAATACCTCTATCGGGAGTTTCCTGAGCATTTCACGTGGGATGCGAGCCGCAAGGTGTGGAAGCCGCGTATAAAAGGAGGTGAAGTCGGTAGGGTGGTTTATGCTAAGATATCAGATGCGGAGAGATATTATCTTCGTGTTTTGCTTAATCATGTGAGGGGACCGCGATCATTTGAAGAACTTAGAACGGTGAATGGTGTACAATATTCATCTTTTCAGGCTGCAGCGGATGCAATGGGCCTAATAGATAATGATGAGACTTTATCAGAATGCCTCCACGAGGCTGCAACATACCAGATGCCGTCTGAACTAAGAAGATTGTTCGCTACGATTCTGACTTTCTGTGAGGGGGCTAAGGCTCGAGAGTTATGGGAAAAGCATTTTTCAGACATGTCTGAAGATTATCGGCGACGTTATTCATCAGAAGAGACGGTTGAACAGAGGACCCTGATAGATATCAGCAGGTATCTCGAGTCGATGGGCAGACACCTGGCGAGTTACGATCTCCCTGAACTCTATGAAAATGCTGAATTAGATGACCACGGTAATTTTCAAGAAGTTACTGATGAAGAGAGGATTGACGTATCAGAGGAGGACTTGCGGGCACACAGTTCGTTGAATCCCGAACAGTTGTCGGCATTTGAAGAGATCATGCAGCATGTCATGGAAAAGAAGCCGGGGGCATTTTTCATTGATGGTCCCGGTGGTACGGGTAAGACGTATCTGTACAAGGCATTATTGGCTGCAGTGCGATCCAGAAAACTTATTGCAATTGCAACTGCGACTTCAGGTGCAGCGGCAAACAACATGCCCGGAGGAAGGACGGCACACTCTAGGTTAGAGTTCAATAAATATAATTGAATACAATTAATTAATAGCAAATTATATAAGATTTTAATTTATTTGCAACTAAAACTCCAAATCATAAATAATATATTATATGTTCATTTCAATCTGGTGTCTTTCGGGAGAAAAAAAACATAAATTTAGCCAAAAAATAAACAAAAACATTTTTCAAGGAGTACGAAAGATCGTAAAATTTTATTTTACAATACGGTAAAAATTCACATCACTTCATAATTTGGGATTATTTTAATATTTTTTAAGTTATACATCAGATTTACATATATGAATTGTCAGGTTTAAGATCCCTATCAACCTGGAATGCACTTCTATGTGTACGGTGAACAAGCAGAGTGGGATTGCAGAGCTTCTTCGAAGGGCGACCCTTATCATATGGGACGAGGCATCCATGTCAAAAAGGCAAGCCATCGAAGCGCTCGATAGAACATTACAGGATGTCACGGACTGCCGCCAACCATTCGGCGGAAAAATTATCATATTTGGCGGCGATTTCAGACAAGTTCTGCCTGTGGTTAGGCGTGGGACCAAAGCTCAGATCGTCGACGCAACACTGCCGATGTCCCCTCTGTGGTCCTACATAAAGAAGAGAAAGCTGACCCGAAATATGAGAGCTTCGAGTGATCCATGGTTCGCTCAGTTCCTACTCAATGTCGGCGATGGAACCGAGCCCTCGATTGGGAATGACTTCATACGTATCCCTGATGAGATGATAATCCCATACACTACAGAGGAAGAATCTATAGATGAACTAATTGAGACTGTATTCCCCTCTCTCAATGAAAATGGTCATCGAACAGATTACGTTGCTTCTCGGGCAATTCTCTCCACCAAGAATGAGTATGTCGACGGGCTCAACGAACATATGATTGAGACTTATCCCGGAGAAGAATTGATATATCACAGCGTTGATACAGCAGAGGATGACGCGCATGGCAACTACCCTTCTGAATTTTTGAACTCTCTGACGCCCAATGGATTGCCGCCGCATATCCTCAAACTTAAAAAGGGATGTCCGATCATTCTGCTACGAAATCTGGATCCTGCAAACGGACTTTGCAACGGCACGAGACTGGTGTGCCGGAATTTCCAAAGGAATGTAATTGATGCAGAGATTGCTACTGGAGGACACGCAGGCAAAAGAATTTTTATTCCCAGGATTCCCCTAAGTCCGCCAGATGATGACTTGTTCCCTTTTAGGTTTAAGAGGAAACAATTTCCTGTGCGATTGTGCTTTGCAATGACAATCAACAAGGCACAGGGCCAGACAATCCCTAACGTTGGAGTTTACTTGCCCGAGCCGGTGTTTTCTCACGGACAACTGTATGTCGCACTATCGAGAGGTGTGTGGCGACAAAATACAAAGCTGCTTATAAAACCAACCACCAATATCGACCCAGATGACGGAACATGCACCAAAAATGTTGTCTACCGGGAAGTGCTACAAAAGAGTTAAGGTGACGAAATTTCATTTAAAAAAATATTATTTCTCTCATACCACACTCACACATGCACACAATGTATTAAACTATCTTAATTTTTTTATTATTTTATTTTATTATTTTATTTATTAAATGTTAATAATAATTATTAATTTTTGTAAAACAGGTTTCCGTCCCAAATGTTCATTACAATTGGGGAGCAGGAGCGCTTCAACGTATTGTCATGTTGTATTTTATTTTTTGATCAGGAGATATTATTAAGAAATAATATTTTTTCAATGAATTATTATTTTTTACTGTTCACTTGTTTGCCTTTATTGTTTATTTATTTAAACTGTTCAATATTACTGCTACATTCAGCGTCGATCAAAACAACATTAAAGTTCCTCGAAGAATATTGAAAGTAGACAACATATCGTATCAAATGAGACTTTTCTTTCGCATATGATATCGCAGATATCTGCCCACACATTTGGGTGGGCACTGCTGCTAGTACATAACTAAATCGAGTGGCATCTCATCACATGCAGGATCTGAACCATATCATTCGGCATCGTCGGACCGACGTCGGTACGTACTTACATTTGTACCTCTCTTGGTGAGCAATTGATGAATTAAGCTCTGTTTTGTACAGGTTCTCAAATTAGTTCTGACTTCTGAAAAGATGCTTAGCCTCGGTAGGATATTTTACACCAAATAGTTCCTCCAAAAGTTCCCAGAAGAATTGACAGCTGGAACGGACCAAGAATTCAAATATGATACAATGTTGGTCGGGAATAGGGCTGCCAAACGTGGCTGAAATGCACGTAACAGCCCGTTTCGTTTAGGAACACAGTACCAGAATTCATTTCGTTAACCGTTTTGTTTTCGAAACGGCACCGAATTCCGTTTCATTAACCGTGCCACTTCATAAATAAAACATGAAACGGTTTGAAACTGGACTGAAACTGTCGAAACGGTATGATTCTCTGTTTCGTTTTTGAAACGAAATGAAATCTGGTTTCGTTTGCATTTCACGGAACAGAATCACATGGTTTTTTCTGTCGTTGACAGGCCTAGTCGAGAATACCAATGAGCATTTATATTTTCTCCAGTGTTAAGACAATGATGCTTCTAGGGCTGAATAATGTTAGAAACGGCGGCGAAACAAGGGTGTTTCGTTAACCATTTTGTTTCGATGATGAAACTGATTTATATTTCGTTAATTGTTTCGCCGGGATGAAACGGTCAAAATTTATGTAACTTTCGCGATTTGTACTGTGACGAAACCGTTTCACTGTTTCATTGATCGTTTCACTAAACTAGACGAAATAAAAATCTATTTCGTTAATGATTTCGCCAAGGCGAAACGAAAGGAAAAATGATGAAACGATTACCCATTTGCAGGCCTAGGTGCTTCAAATTCATAGACTGATATATCCCGAATCCCGATCAAACCACATTACAGCTTTTGGTGCTTCATATATAGGTACCTCTTAAGCACTAACAAACCCACTTACTAACCGAATCTTACTTACGACTTTAAATTTATAATACTGTATGATCTGAAGGTTATACATGTTACGAACATATAAGTGCTGGTTCAATTCAATTGAAGTATCTTAATGAAGAAACAGAATGGTTTTTAAAATGATATTTAGATTCCTTGTTCATTTCTTTATTTGTTTATAAACATCTAGTTAATCACTTAATCATACGTTTTAGTTCTGGAAAAGTGGGTTTTAAGAATATCGGAAGAAATAAAGCATTATTATCCTTTTTTTAGGATTGATCTAAAATAGGTTACAAAGGTTGAAACGCATGACATGTCCATAATACTCTTTCCATGTTGCATTACATTAGCGTGTCATACAACGTTTCACTCAAAAGTCGAAAACACATTGTGATCAACACGCGTTTGATTTATAACACATCGTGGTCAACAAGATTATTCTCTTTCATTCTTTTTCGGCCACACCGCACATCTCCTAAGTTAATTATCCTGCAAACATGCAGAAAAATAAAAAATAAAAAAAATGTAAAAATTAAAATTAAAATAAGCATAGAAAGAGAAGGATTGGGGCAAAACTGCTTTGATATGTTATATATTCTTTGATTCACACAGAATCCTTTCATGCAAAGCACCTCTTAACAGCATTTTAAGGCCATCATTGGTCATTATTAGAGCTCATACCAGGCCGTTGAATTTTCAGGGATTAATTAATACTAGAAAAAAAAAAACAAAGAGAGAGGTTTCTTCCAAGAGGATAAAAATATCAACGTACCATTATTCGGGAAATCCAAGCTGACAGCTACCCATGTGTTGTCACTAAAATGGAGAGGCACCCCGCCATGTGGGACTGCCGAGTGAAGATTGGCAGGGAATACTTGGATTTTGTTGCACATCAGTGACGAATCTACACCTTCATTACTATAATCCCTCATCTCAGATAAAACATGCCCGTCAAAGCAGGTTGAGTTGGCTGTTGATCCCACATATGACTGAGCTGCAGGATCCAAGTTACAGTCTTTAATTGACTCGATTGGTTCCTTCAACGCAGTCGAAACATGCCCCTCAGAATAAATTGAGTTGGCTGTCGATCCCAGGTATAATTGAGCTGCAGGATTCAAGTTGCAGTCTTTGGTTGACTCGATTGGTTCCTTCATTGCAGTCAACACGTGTCCCTCAGAGTTGCTTGAGTTGGCAGTCAATCCCAGGTTTGGCTGAGCAGCCAAATCCAAGTTGACGTCATTGGTCGGCTGTATTGGTTCCTTCATCGCCTTCAACACGTGCCCCTCGGAATAGATTGAGTTAGCAGTCAATTCAAGGTCTGACTGAGCAGCAGAATCCAAGTTGCACTTTTTGGTTAGCTGGATTGGTGTAATTCTGGGATGGGTAAGAAGTGACCCGGAATCTTGGGTGGCTGAAATCTCATTTCCTGATTACCAAAGACATTTAAAAACTTAGTTGCTCTTTATTGACATATAATTTATCAGCTTCCTATTATGCAAATTATTCCAATTTTTTTCTGGTTCATACACCAGCAACTGGTATGTAACACTGCTTGGTATTTTGCTCACAATGAAACATGTTGCTTACTTTGCTGCAGTTTGATTTTATTTGTACCGGTATCCTTTCATAACAGTTTTTTTGCAACACAGATATCTGTTAGGTTTATATTCAAAATTTTCAAAAACCATGTTGAAAACCAACTGTAGTCAATCAAAACCTTAACCCATATGTACCAGTGGTTGAATCCATATTGGATATGCATCTACCTTGCCATGTGCGAGTATAGCAAACCAAGAAAACCAAGAGAATTACCAGGCAGAACTTCATCCCTTATCAGACCTCTCATAGGTGGAGAAAGAGAACTAGGTGAAATTGTAGGCTTTGATGTAATATTAGAAGAATAAGTAAATGTCCCATTCATAGGACTTGTTGAACCATTGGAAACAACCTGACATTGTTTTCCTGAAAAACAAATTCATGGCAATTCAATGTTAAGCAACAATATGGCATAGAATAATACAAAGTTCAGCTCTAATGCATAAAATTATTGGTGAAGCTACAGTCATGGAGCCTAGGAGGGGGTTGGGGGCCATGCATAACCTCCCCCTCAAACCTGATTTGCACAAAGTTATAGGACGACCCACTTTTTCAACACTTCCGAACAAATCTTCATACCACGTCAACAACTAATATCTTATACATCCCCCAAAATAAATTTCCCATATTTTTCTAAAAGATGACAATTTGGGCATTTTTTTTAACACAAAATGGAGAACCAAGGGAATCGAGGACATTTTCCATTGTTTCTAATTTTGCAAGGATGTAAGAGAAGCACGAATTTTGTAAGCAAATGTTAATTTTTCTTTATTCCATGTCACTTACCCTCTTTGATATGATCCCAAGCGACTTTTGCAGCATTTGCCTCTGCTTGTTTCTTGATCTTGGCAACTTCTCCTTTGAAGGTCATGCCACATACTTCTACTGTTGATGAAAAGGCAGGAGGCAAACTCTTAGGATCCAGGACAGTTGTATATACAGGAAGGGGTTGTTTACTTTTCTGCACAAACTCTTGTAAAAGGTTCTTATATGGGATACCCGATTCATCCTGGGAAGATAAAAAAAAAAAAAATACGTTAATTACACAGAAAACTTAATTGTTGGAATGCTGAGTTAGGAATATAATGGAAACCATTGGATTTATTTTAAAATAATAAATAAAAAAAAGGAAGATACTGCTGGCTGTATCTGATAAGCTAGCTGGTGCATTTATACTAGGAAAAGAGAGGTAGAATGCTTAAATAACAAATAGGGATCTGGTATCAGCAGGATACACTTATCTTAAGCATTACTGATCAAAGAATTCCAACATTATTTTTTTTCCAATGTGAGTCAACTGACAGCCAGTAATGAAGCAACAGCATTAGCCCCACAACTACTTAAATGTCCACTAATGCATGAACATACTTTCTATGGTGTAACCTTCAGCACATATACATATAAACTCTTTAAGAAAACAGAAGATGTATAATAGCTACAAGATGTATGAATTATCATATGTTGAGATTTTGAAATTTGATGCAATATCATATTTATATATCATCTTCAATACTCGTATTTTAAATCCTTGCAGCGCAGAAGAAATAAATTTGCTTTAACCAGGAAATATCTTAGGTCACTAGTACCAGTCAAGACTGGTTTGGTGATAGTCACAGGACCTTAATAGAAGAACACATTTAAACTTAAATTATTTTGAGAAATACACCAAATATTTTGCTGCATGGCAAAAACAATATTTCTCACAATCACATATCTAATACCAACATATCTGGGGCTGTTTCATTTAGGACCGGTAATTAATACAACAACAACTAAGCCTTTTGTCCCAAACAAGTTGGGGTAGGCTAGGACCGGTAATTAATGCAAGCAAAAAATGACTTTTCTCCTTGGGCCTTTTTATTGGCTCAACAAAACACTCAATTCTGTTTACAAATATCTCAATGATACTGGCTGTTTCTGCAAGCATGAGATGTGACAAATCTGAATGTAGTAATATAATGGGTCTAATTTGCAAGATTAGCAAAAGTTATACATATTTGAGGAAGATCCAGAGAATAGACCTGTAAATTCTGTTGGGAGCTTCCATCTTTTGGCAAACTTGCCAGAGCAACCTCTGCTGCTGCATGCTCAGCCTCTTTCAATGTTTTGAAATATTTTGGGCACTCAAAAGTTTGCCCATCTATTAGAACAGTGCCCTTGAATAGAGGTGCATGAGGTGACCCGGCGCGTACATGGGTATATTTTGGTGTCTCCTTACCTCTCCTTTGTGCATAAACCAGGAGCTGGCTCTTGTATGTTCCCTGGCTCTCTATAAAGTAGAGTACAGATTTACATAAATAATTCAATAAAATAACATATAAAATGTGAGACCCAAATTCAACTAGAATGAAAACAGAAAAGACAAACGACCTCTTGAAAGTTATTAGAAACTTATTGCAGAAAAGGTGGACAACACAAACAATAAATAAGTTTGTCTTTTTATCAAGACCAAAAGTAGTACTCAGCAAAGATAAAGTTTGAATTTCATCTTATCCTATCATTTCAATTGCATATAACCCTTCATTGTCCTCGGTCGTGCTTATTGAAATTGTTTTTTTTTTTTTTTGATTTTAAACACCCCGTAGGGTTATTGAAATTGTTTTTACCATAGGTCTGCTGTATTTACAAGTAACCATGACCTGCTAACAAATAATCGTTACCCCAATTTGCCCCAGTAAAAATACATATACCAATAAGCATATTCTGAAAAGGAAATATGGCATGCCATGTTATACAAGAAATATACATTGAATTTAAAAATTATTTTAATTTTGCTCCAGAAGACAATTGAAAACAAATTATGACGTTTTACACTTTGGCCCGTAAAATTTTAACGAATTTGACAAAAATATTGGGAAAGTCCGGAGTACAATTTTAATTATCACTTGATTTCAAATAACTACTTATCTAGCTAATTCACACTAACCCATATCCAATGATACTGAAATTGGGAATTTGCTTTAGTTTTCTATCTTTCCCGTCCCCAAAGTTGAAGCTAGAAACCCCCATTCTTACCAGTACAACAAAACGGAAACTGTAACGTATAAACAAACTCCAGCTCCACTTTTCTTATTTTATTATTATTTTAAAATAATAGAGGGAGCACCTAGCTCCGCGTTTTTTATTAATTCCCGAACCCCACTACAAAAAAACAAAAAACAATAAATAAAGCATAACAAACGAATGTGTTCTCATCACCTGTGTTTGGTGGTAGCGAGGAAATAGACTCAATCGATGGAGACTGAGGCGGTGTGGGAACAACTTCGACGGCGGGAGGAGCAGCGTTGGAAAGTGTTTCAAAGGCGACCGTCGCGGCCTTGTTTTCCGCCTCTTTAACTGACCTAGACTCGGCGTCCGGCGACTCGAACACCGAGCCGTTAACTGTGACGGAGGCGAGGAACCGGGGGTCACGGTCCGTCCCCACGGGCCAATGTGTGTACTGGGGTAGGTCCCACCGCCGTTTCTGGCATAGCTCCTGTAGTCTCGACTTGTTCATTGTTTATTGTGTTGTTTATAGAGCACAAAGAGATCGCACTTCGCAGACAGAGAAAGCGAAAGAGTTCTTTTGGCAAGTTTTTTAATCTGAGGTTTATGGGTAATATAATATTGCTGAGGGACCGTTTATTCGAAATTTTTATGTGAACTTAATATTCTTTTCAAAAGTCACGCCGAGTCATGCGAATTTGACCATCGGGATCATACAGATAAAATGTGCGTCACGATTAATTTACTTCCATTAGTTGAAAATTGTGTACGGGTCTCAAAAGTTCTTTTTAAAAGTTGTGTGCATATTGTGAATTCGATTTGAATAATAAGACAATATAAAATATGTGTTAAGGCCTGATCAAAATAGTATTTTTTTTTTTTTTAACATAGGATTTCATTTCATTATAAATTTTTTTATTATAATAGACGAATTTGATGTCATCGGATCAGAATTTTATGTTATTACTTATTAGACCCGACGAAGTCTCGAAAAATCAATTCTACTGAAATGAAATCCCACGCAAACATCTCTTTGATCAAATCAAAGCCTTAAAGTTACTTTATTATGGCATTTATGACAGTAGACAGAGAGTAATTGTATTTATGTTAGAGCCTTATCTCCACCGTCCATTGAAAAGTTTGTTTGAGTCTCAATTCTAAAGTGATCTTTTTCAAAAGCCACTGCCGTCCTACAAATTCGCCCTAAAAAAACAAAAGATAAATCGCATATTATAGTTACTTTACTATCACATTTATGGTTGCAGACTTGCAGTTACTTTCAATATAAATAAAAAATTGTGAACTGTAAATCTCAATAAATTGTTAAATTTTATTGACGGAATCATCTTGCAATTATTGAAATAGTGAAGAAAGCACGACAACCTGCTTTTTAGCAATTACTTGTTTGTCAAATATAATTAGAGAGTTCTTTTAAGCAAAAATTTTGCCAATTATAAATGAGACAGTTCGGGACAGTGTTAGAAATAAGCTCATTCATCATTCTAATAAATGAGTCGAATTACTAATCAGCATTGTGAGAAACAGCAACTTTTATCTCTATGGATCAAAAGGTTATGAGACCATATAAATTCAACGATAGACCTGATGAAGACTTCTACTTTGAATTCGCTTAACTAAAATAGGGGTTGAAATTTTTATCCATAGCAGACTTTACCATCATCATCATTCATAATACATTTTTTTTTTTTTGAAGAAATACATATTGTATATTATTGTTTATTAGCATCGCAATTATTATTATTGTCATTATTGTTGCCAAAATTATTATTAAAATAACAATTAATATTAATTAATAATGATTTATACAATGTACCCTCTACCCGTGAATGTACTAGGAATACGCGAAAAGATACTTTAATCATGCAAAAAAAAAATAACCAAATATTTTGTACCAGTAGTTTCGGCGTGACAAACAAATTTGACTCATGATTCTGACAAACTGAAAATCATGCGATTGTGTGCTGAGAGTAATCAATCAAATTATCAAACGCAGTGGTAACAAAATTTAACTTATGTAGGAAATTACCAATCTGTCCCTTTGGCCTTTCTATAGGCTCTGGTTCCGTCCCCTTCGAAGAACATCTTGAAGAAAAAAAATCTGGGAATATGTTTGGACAAGTACATGCGTGACAGAGATTAATAAGAACAAAAAATTTAAGTGGCAGAGAGAATTAGGATTAAATATGCTTCCAGTTCCACAACCGTGATAATGGCTCCATCTGTCCAACAACGGTCTCCGGTAGGTCGAAAAGTTATTTCTTTTTCTATTTCGCGTACTGAAACACACCTTTATTAGGCACACATGAAGGAACACATTGATGATTGATTGACAATCACATTTATTTTAGTTTTTCATTCATTTTCTTTCCGATATTATCCAAACTCGCCATTACCACGCACACTGAGTCACTGACACGCGCGCGCGCGCACATACAAAGAAGGTATATTGGTAATCAAGTTTATTTTAATTACCATGACAAACAATAAAATAATCATGAAAACTGAAAAATATGCAAATACGTTGTCTGCAATTCAGAAAATTACTCATCAAATTTATTATAATTTAATAGTTTAAAAATTATTTAGTCACCGACCAACATCAATAAAAAGTAAGCTGAAAGATTTCAAACACGTCAACGGATGACTAATCAAGTTCTAAATTATACTAAATTTGTTAAACTACATATTACTGACAACATATCTGTAACATTATTTCTCTTTATCTCGACAACCAATTTGTTGATTGTTATGGCTGTGAAATAAGATTGGTGTTAATGTAACAGTTTATATCTAAATATATATAATCACAATTACCATCAATAAACCAAAATTCCATTGCTTTCAACTGTTCATTTGGGACAGGTCTGATTAGATCAACTCAATACAGTAAGCTATAACAAAGGAATCTTCATTTCTCAAAATGAGAAAGGTAAAGGAAATATAATTACTTCATCTACGGGCAAAAACACCTCACTACTGCCGATGAAGACCGCCAAGAAGCATTGGGGGATCTAAATTCAAAAGACAGTCATTGATGCCGGCTGAGAGAAGAAGATCACCAAATCTTGGCTTTTAACCAGAAGAGAATTATGACAACCCCTAGCACAATTGCAACAGGGGCCCACTTCCTGATCAACGCCTGCATGATAATACAAAAAGGACAGGTTAATCATTAATGCATGCAACTTCACATCTACTGAGATCATTACAATTTGAGAGGCTAGTCAATTAATAGTCCAGACGTGAATCTTGGAAGGTCAAAAATCATCAAACCCAGTCTACTGGTTCATCAGGGGGGGACAAAAAGCGCACACCATATTAACTATTAGCTAACTCTGGTATCCAAGATAACTCCCAACACTAGGAACAGCCAAGTTGCTAAACAAGGGCATTTTGCACATCCCCACTCTTATCTTTTTTCAATACTGTTCCCATTGCTCTCCATGAGTTTATTAGCAAAAATTTTAGTGACAATCAAAATCAGGCGATACTTGTTATTTCATAAGGTAAGGTTTACATAATTTAAAGGTTTCAGGACAGAAAGGATATTTTCCTACAAAAGTAGGAGCAACTGATCACTTCTTTACTACACAGAGATAACTCACCTGTCTGTTCAGATCCTTTGCCTTGTCAGCATATATGCGAGATTCTGAAGTCAGCCTACTCGACATTTCACTCACCTCTGCAAACAATTTGTAATATAATGTTAACATCTTAAATAGGACATGTACCTAATAAAAAGCAGAAGTAACAGATATATGATCAAAGGAATTTGCATAAAAATGACCTTTTTAGCTTAAATTTAGAACAAGCATCTAGAAGCATTCAAATTATATTGCTGTTTAAGAATAGAACATTTGTCCTCTATAACTGGGAGTTAATAAGTTGACAAACAAGATAGCTACCTATGCAACAAGCTAATACACCATATCAGATGCCCAATGCGACTGCTTAATTTACTGAGAAGAGATAAACTTACGATCTAGCTTTTCACCAACACCAAGAACCTCTTGCACATTACGGGTCATAATTTGATGAACTTCATAAAGTTCGTCATTCAGCTTTGCCATATTCCTCTGTGTTCTCGTATCCAAATACAGCTTCCTTGTCTTCTGTATAAAGGTATCTTCACAAAAGCACAAAAAGAAGAGAGAACAAAATTATATAGTCAGACTTGCAACTTGGGATGTTCCTAACACCTAGCTGGAAGCCAAACCTCAAGGTTTCAGTTCGAAATCAGTACCACTTTGGATAAATTTATTGCTTCCAGATAATCTTGGCAATTAAAAAAAAAAAAAAAGCTGGCGAGTAGCTTTGACTAGGAAATTTATAATAGAGTAAAGCACATAGTAGAACAAAGCAACAAGCTTGGATCTAACTGAACCAACAAGCAAGTGAAAAATTTGGTCGGAGCATAAAACTTCAATAGTGAAACACTAGATACAAGGGTGTTTTCCTCATGAATTACCAAATTTAATGAAGGCATATGGCCTCGCTGCAGTTTCTATCTGACTCCCATTTACTTTCTCAAATTCATTTTTTAGATCCTCCAGGTACTGAAATGCGAGCTTCTTTGGATAAGAGCGGTCACACATTGTAAGATAGCACACGCGCCCTTCAATAATATAACTGCCAAGCCAAGGAATAAACTAAATAGTCAGTTCGATAGATGTAAAAGAAGTTAAAAAAACCAAAAATTTTATTTTTAGAAAATTTAACCAGACCAACAATTCAAAACTCCTTAGCAATATGAGCATTATATGTAAGATCTAGTCTTTAGTTTTATTTGTACAAACATGACTTCTTGTACCATATCCACATAACTGACTGAAACAACAAATCATATGATTGTGCTGGTTTCAGTCGAGAAAAGAAAACAAACACATGCACACAATAAACATAGATAAGAAAATATATAAATATATAAGCCAATTTCATGCAACACTGAGCATGTGAATGAAGTTTTAACTTTCAAGTTACCCCATTATTATGAGGAAACCTAAATTTCATACAAAAAAGCAAATCAAATCAAAAGGTCAACAGAAAAACATTACTGAAAATAGTAGGGGCCAGTCTCGATAGACATCCTGGAAGCCTCATTTTGCCCCTTAGAAAGATTCTTAAACAAGAGCTTGGCTTGTTGCTTATAGAAATCTGCATCTTTAAGGTCACGGCCATCATCCAAACCTTCAGCCAACGGTAGGCCATCGGTGACACGTGCTATCATTGTCAACTTCACCATTTTTGTTTTTCTCTAGAAGATACAAGCAAGAGAAATAACAAAACCTGCATAATTGAGGTAACAGAAACAGAATCATCACATAACAGTTAATACTGAAATTCAAAACTAAGATGTTGATATACTCAGAAAAAACAAGAGATCGGGCATTTCCCAGGGATGTCAACAACTAAAAATTCAGCTTAAAATTTAGTTGTCTCGCAACCTTCAGATGAGAACTAAGTATTAGCACAATCCTATATTTTTCATCAAGGAATCCCTTTCTGAACTCAATTTTCTAATTTACAACAAAAAAAAATAAAACAACATACCCTAGACTCAATTGTCTAAGTTCGAGATTAAACTGAATTCAAACAGTGGGCTAAACCAACACAAATTACATGTAATTGCAAGAACATTATAATGAGGATGTTATATACGGATCGCGAGCTTCAAGAGGGGTTATTACTCGCTATGTCAGATTTGGATTAGAAACGAAACTAACTATGCTAGATCGAACCAGATCCCGCGAAATTGAATCACAAAAATCGGAAGAAATATACGCAGTGTATCAGATCTGAGCGAAGAGATTGATGAGTAGTATAAATCTGGATTTAAGAGATCAAGCGAGAACTTACGAGATTGACGCAAAGGCGAGATTGGTAGTCGCCTTGATCAACCCTCAGAATTCCTTTCGGTCCTTTGGATTGAATTAAGAGGGAAGGTGTTGTGAAGGGTCTGGGTTGGGGTCTTGGGAACGTTGGTGGTGGTGCGTCGGACGGACTTAGGAAGCTACAACATTTATGAGGTCGGATGGATCTTCTCCATTATATGCTAAAAAGGAGACGATATTTGTTAAAGGATGCCACGTAAGCAACGGTGAGAGGAAACGAGTCAGAGAGTCCACGTGTAATTGCCTAACTGGATCAAGCCGTGTGATTTTGTTTTGATTAGGAAGGAAAAAGAAAAATGAAAAAGGTTTTAAGGTAAAAAAGTAGAACTATTTACTTTAGTCTTCAGTTAAAAATAGTTTGAAATTTACGTGTCTCGGTAGATCTATATAAGAATTTACCGAAATGGCTTGGAATTTATGTAATGCACTACTCTTAAGTTTCTAGAAGGCCTGAAAATAATTCTAAAGGAAAATGCATCTTCGTTTTGTCGGAGGAATCACAGCAGAAGAGAATTTCATCACTTGCGCATTATTTTATTTTAAGATTTAAGATGAGTGGTACAGTCATCTGGGTATCGGACCGAGTTACCGACCATGTGACCTCGTTTTATATTTAGTTTATTGTTATAAATTTTGTATAATTCAAATTTATATTGAGTTGATTGTTATAGGCGACAAATTTCACATTTTAATTTGCATTTTGATGCGCATACTTATCGCATAAGAATTATGAATGATAGGTGACAAAATCAATTCCTCATCTAATTTTGGAGCACGTCAAAAGCCATTTCTCATCTATTAAGTTTGGAGGCTTGGAGCATGCCAGCATGGCTATTCATAAATTTTGTTAATGATGTCAATCAGTTTTAAAGTCCAAACCAGCTATGAAATTGTTACTTTTTCTTTATAATATTCTTTGATTCTTTCAATTATATCTTAAATTCAGCATCCAACTTGACTAAATTTGTAGCCAAAATATCTTTTGGACTGATAAATTTTTAAAATCCGTGTTCAATATGTTTCTTATGAGTTATGAGATCCTAATTACATCATTTTCAATAATACTCAAATTAGTCTATCCACACTTCATTATTTTAAACAATATTAAAAATACTAGAGACATATTTGACTCTCCAACTTTGTATTTGTCTTTTCTTACCCTTGTTAAATTTGTGTTATCGATTTTGGCGCTATTTGTGAGGCCTCTTGATTTTAAATTAGAAACTATTGTTAATTTAAAAAGACTAATCAATCCTTTATATATCGAAAACAAAAATTTGCTAGTGTTACTAGTTTGGGTAGGAATATATTGACAATTCCTTTTACATGAAAGCCTAACATACTTTTCAACTAGATAAGTACTAAACTCGCTAGTGTTTGACATTCACTCAGTCGTCAATCCCAAAGTATACCAAAGCATACTATTTTGAGAATTATTTTGTATTTTGCATGATTAAATAAATTTGTTATCATAGAAAACGATATCTGAAAGAGTACTTTATGAACATAATGGAAGCATAGTACATAAAACTTGAAATAATTGCTTCTTACAAATAATATGTTTATTTGTCTACAGTCTTTTTTTTTTAATAAAATTAACGAAGCTATAGAAATATTTCGATCATTTTCTATCAAATAGTTAAAGATAATAGTCAGAGTGAATCTCAGGACTGGACAGTCGATTGACTGATCAGAATTACAGGGAGGAAGTATTTTTGTCAAACTTAAGTGCTTGATAGAATGTTTTTATAGCTCTCGTGAGCCCAATAGTACTTTATAATCGAACACTGAACTATAATCTACTACACCGATCCGGTGAGATAGATACTACCGAACAACAACAAACCATGAACTAAGATTTGCTGGTCCAAAGCGGCGGTATGCTAATGCTAGTGAGAAATAACAAACAGAGATCCATGTTAGACCCTATTACACGAATTATTGCAGCATAAACATCACACCAAACATCCTTTACCAAGCTCAGCTCTCATGGTGTGAATCCCTGGAGCAGCGGGAAGCATAAATCTTGCATGTACCTTCCCAATCGCTCTTATTTAAAATAAAATTTACCACAAACACTCTCCTCTCCTTCCTTTTCTCTCGCCTGAGAATGGACCCTAAGGGGTCCTCCTCCCCATGTGGCGCATGCAAGTTTCTACGGCGAAAATGTGTGGCAGATTGTGTGTTTGCTCCACACTTCCTTGCAGAGCATGGAGGTGCAGCCCGTTTTGCATCTGTGCACAGGGTGTTTGGGGCAAGCAATGCGGCTAAGATGCTGGCACGCGTGCCAGTGGCACGCCGAGCAGAAGCAGTTATGACAATATGCTATGAGGCACAGGCACGGCTGGCAGACCCAGTGTATGGATGTGTGGCTGCTGTTCTGGCACTCCAGCATCAGGTTTATACTTATACCGTTTCCGTGTTTTGTATTACTTTAAGTATACCCCTACGTTCACTTTGACTGAACCTCAAAAAACTAGAGACCTATCTCAGCTCACATTTTTTTTTTTTTCCTTTGGTGATGGAATGGAATCCTTTGTTTTTTTCTTTTAATCATGTATATCATCAAATGTTGATTTTGTTAACAAAAATTACATATTCTTTGAACTGGCTTAAAACAGTTGGAGAGAGGACTCCTCTCTACTTATAAAATCAGCGAATGGCCTTTGTGTTAATCACGACCAATGCAAGGGAGTTGGTATTAAAGAAGAGGCATAAATTATAGCCACAATATACTCCGAAGCTTGTGGCTATTCATGCATGCTTACAGCAGAATTTAAAAGCAGACTAGAGCATCTTTTACATAATTTTGGAATTGAAATTACCAGCTTACCTTTGCTAACTTATTTTTTCATATGAATAACAACACTGGATAGCCTTCTGGATTCTCATTTGTTTCATTTTTTCCAAGGTAACGTTGCTCCAAGCTGAGCTCTCAATTTTGCAGTCACAACTGATACACAGCCGACTGGCCTTGACTGGGACGCACCAGACCTCTCAGCAGTTTGTTTTTATACCATCATCTTACTCAAACACCGCCTCTGTTTCAAATAATGGAGCTAATCTTGGATTACTGGCGCCTAGCTTTGATCTTCCCATCACAGAAGAACTGAAGCTGTCCGAGGAAGAAGACGAGTCAAATTTGATTGCTTTACCCCAGAAATAGAGAAGAAAACGAGCCCAACAAACAATAAACCCAAGTGCTTCAAATGTAACAAAAAATGAGGCATATGTAAATGCTTCTTTAATAAAAAAACATATAAGCATTGTTGACAGTGATTGTATACCCTAACAACTATGTTTCAGGTACATAAAATTATTAGCAGCAAATTATCAACCTTTTCTACTTGTATTTTCCTATGTAAACGGTACATGCTAAAGATCAATCATAAATCAATTATTTTTGACATGATATTTCAAATAAAAAGCAGTGAAACACTAGCATTATATGTCCCCCAGTATAAACATGCCCATAATTATAAGTTACATAATTAATACCGGTCGTCTCAAGTTTCCTCTGAAGGAAGGACACCAGAACAGTTGGCACTTCCACAAAAGCAAGGAAGGCCATTTTCTTTAATTCTCGACACACCATAGCTAAAATTTAGCTCTTCATCTTCAGAAATATCAGCTGATGCAAAGAAACAAAGCCTCGGAAGCAATGAGCCTGAGTTTCTAACCAAAAGCAGTTTTAGATTGCCACCGTCACAGGAGTGGTTAATAAACCGTGCTGCATTTCCAATTTTAGTCGCATCAATATTCACTCTTAGGCATGCCTTACCAGAGGGGAGATGCTCCCTCACAACTAGAAGAGCAGGTGAAATTGTTCCTTTTAAGGAAAGTTCATCATAGGTCTTTAGTCGAATCTGTGCTTCTTCTGTTGTCAGATATTCACCTAATAAAAATGGCAAAGTCTATTCAACACAAACTTAACTTAGGACTTATTTCATATAGGCCTCAAACATCAAGATAGGGAAAAATGTACATAATTTACCCCTCGATATCTATGACACATAACCACTGATCTCCTGTTTTTATTCTATATAAAGCGCACCTTATGTCACCTTTGTTAAGTTGAGATAAGATGTAAGGGTACTTGCTGGTTTAAAAAAACATGGTCAAGAATAATGTGTTAATTGTCCTTCTTGTGAATTAAAATTTGGAAGCATGGCATATAGAACTATAGAAGATAACTTGGGAATTTGAATTACCCACTTACAAGTATACGTAATCTTCTATCTTTATCAATGTTATGCACTTAACACCCAAAAATAAAAGACTAAAATTCAGGTGGTTGAATTGCTTAATGGAAAATGTAGCCACACGTGACCAAGGCTAGCTCAAACATAATGATCAATGGATTGGCAATTGATCATACGTTCATACGTAATACACAAGACATAAGAAAAATGTATTGAATAAAATTTAAGAAATATTGTACCAGCATATTCACAAACGAAATCTCCTCTCCTTATAGCCTCAGCCGCATGAAGGCTCCATCCCTTCCTCGCATCCCTTACAACTTTTAACCTAACTGGAATCCCTGATTGAGTTCTTCTGTTCTCACACGTCAGACCACATGCACAATTCTCTCCGCATTCTTTCAAAACCCCCAATTTCATGTCGCTCCAGCACGCACATCTCCCTTCTACACACCTATCACAATCACATCCCACCTCAAACCCACCAAAAGACGAGCTCAAACTTTGCAATCTCTCACAATCTGTCGCAATTCCTCTTGATTCTTCACCACCCCATGATTGAGAGAACGACAACGAAGGAGAAGGAGAAAGGATGGGATGAGGAGTGTAGAGGAAGTAGGAATAAGGGTGAGGAGATGCCGTGGTGTTGAAAAAGGGAATCGGGTAACGCTCAAGGCCGCGGGCTACGTCAGCGGTTCGTCGGGAGGTGACGCTGGAAGCGATGCGGCTCAGAGTACGGCATGCACAGGCGGATGCGGCCAGGTCACGTGGGGACAAGTAAGGTAGAACTAGTCTTGCCCATTGACTGAGGAGTTGCTCGTCGGTAAGGTTTTCTCGTTTCATCGATGAAACAGCGGAAGCGAGTAAATGCCGACAACGTGTTTGTGGAAATGCGAGAGCGTTCGTTACTTCGTTTGTATATTGGATTCGAAGTTTTGACTATTGACGCAAGGAGTTTACATTCACTGTCCCGAACTCAAATCCTCGACAGTCGACAGTCCTCTAAAAGGACTGTTTGGAACAGCCATTTTTTTTTTCTAAATATCTAAAAATTTCAAAAATTCAAATGTCGAATTTAAACCGTTGATCTTGTTAAATTTTACGAGTGATGCGTTTTCATATCAGTTTTATGAAATTTGAAGTTTATTTAATACTAGATTAAGTGGTCAACAAATGAACGAACCTGGTTAAATTAATCCTAATACGTTCATAATTTGGTCACTTAATCTAGTATCAAAACAACTCCAAATTTCATAAAACTTATATGAAAACGCATCACTCGTAAAATTTAACAAGATCAACGGTTTGAATTCGACATTTGAATTTTTAAAATTTTTAAATATATTTTTTTTAAGGTAGGTAGACGATAGTCTTCCTACAATTTCATTGAACCAACCAAATAAGTACGAGCAAGTGAAAAAATAAAAAAGCAGAAACAGAAGAGTAAATTTACATGGGAGGACTCAATTTACAGACCTAATCTCTTTTACATGACCTGACTAAAAATATCTATCAGTACTAGCACTAACAGTATGAGATCCAAGCTTTACTGTCTTGAATCGTTCTCCTGATCACCTCTTCTACATCTGGCTGGATTCCATTGAAGATCACAGTGCATCTCATCTTCCAGCTGTTCCAAACGCCCGCCATCCATATCGTGTCCCAATCGTCCTTATAACTCAATTTCAAATTATGTCTATTTAGCAGCCAAGTGTCACTCACTTAGTTTTTCCCTCATTTTCCAAAAAGCCCCTGGATGGCTGAAGCAATATTCCCAGACATATCTTGCAAAAATTTTTTTAAATATTTAAAAAAAAAATGGTTGTTCCAAACAATCCTTTTAAGGACTGTCGAGGATTTGAGTCCTCACTGTCCCCCGTTGTCGGCCTAAAACCAAATAAATACATAAGACCGTGAATGCATTTATGATTCTTTTTTTCCCAGGATTGTCATCGGTTCCGTAATGTATGATGATATGTGATTTCATATTATATATATACTAGAGTGGATCATCGAGCTTCGCTAGATACATGAATTTTTATTATATTAATATTATAAATGATAGAAAAATACTAATGAAGTAATAAACTTTAATTTAAGCCGAAAGGAAAAATAAGATTGCACATAAACTAAAATTTTAACTGAGATATTATCAAGGAACAATGAAATGGCACACCATTATAATTATTGATCGGCAACAAAATATATAATATATAGAGAGAGAAGGCATGGAGAAAAATATTATCATCAAAAAATCATGTATGTTTCAAAAGAAAAATACAATATTTTCTAAATATAATATGTTTTAAAAGGAATTGCAGTTTATATCTGAGGAAAAAAGCTAACCCAATTATAAATTATAAATATCAATCGATCAACATCAACATATCAACATAAAAAAATAAAAGAGAAAAATATGATTGCAACATGGTATCTTTTAAGAAATGATATTTGGCGACAAAACAAAGCACCATATATATATATCTACTCTTAGTCCAAAATTTATGTTGGACATATTATTTGAATAAATATCACAATCATATCAATAAGATATGAATATATTAAAATAATATGTCCAACAATATTATCTCATAGAATGAATTTTGAGTTTTCTAAATATATGTCCAACATAATTTACAATATTTTTAGCTTAACTATTACAAATTGACAATGAAAATGAAAATAGAAAGGGGTCAAAAAAATCAGAAACAAAACAATGTACTACCATATTATTGTCTGCCGATGAAACGGGTCAATTTTATGAGGAATAATACCCGGTACACAAATAGTTATAGATTATCATGTTACAGAAATAGGAAAAATACTCTTTCACAATACTTGGAGTGTCGAACTACATTTAACTAAACGATCCCGATACCCACACATCTTTATTTATAATATTGATTAGATTTTATTTATAGTCTTATATGCGTAATCTGCGCTGGTTTTAATGAAATTTATCTGAGGTGTTTACTGTTTACAACTTTACTACTAAAAGAAAGCACCAACACAATCTATATGTTTTCCTTTATTCCGAGTAATGTTTAATTATAACACCGTTTTGTTGAATAGGCAGATTAACATATATCATATTAGTACTACATTGAATTATGCCATTTTCTAATTTCTAAATAGTATTTCGAATTTTTTGACTGTTCCGACTTCCGAGTGGTCATGCTATACAGTCTTCTCTGACTATTCAGATTACCACTCTTCTTACAGTATATACACCGACTTGAATAGCACTATTATTGCATTGATCCTTGACTATCCAAAACGATTAGTCTAGATCAATTCCACCTACATTTCCACGATAATATCAGTCCAATTCACGTAAACTCGTAAAGCCAAGTTGTAAGAACCACTTTCTAAGGCCTCTTGTAAGTTGAATGCAACATAACAGCACAGGCGTCACATAACGATCGGTGCATGGGCTTGGCCCCTTGCTTTCTTCAAATAAAAAAAAAAAAAAAAAACAACAACAACAACAACAATTGGTGCATAAACTTATAACAAATTATCACCCTGCCAGAGGAAAAAAACTTTATTTCTATAAGATAAGAAAACTTTAAAATTTTCATTCCGACCAAATTCTCAGACAACTCTCGTAAGAAAAGAATAATAAATTAAAAGAAATAACCGGGGTCATAATCATCCAGTCAAAAGTCCCAATATTGTGAGATTTAATCGCCACTAATCAAAAAGAGAGGAGAACTCCAGAGGGAATGTTTAATCAATCATACAGGCCCCTTTATGCTTAAAAAAAAGAAAGCCTCCAAAATGGGCTAATTGTTGTAGTGTGAGACCGCTGTTCATCTTTGACTGCTCTGACCATAGGTTTGTTCAATAACAGGTTTCGCAGGGCCGTAGATTCTACGACAGCGTTCATCAAAAGAGCCAACCAGCCGTGAAACAACTTCTTTGAAAAACATTGAGGCCACCTGGCATTGAAAACCAAAAACAAGGCGTCCCAATAAAATTGACTAAGAAAATTGCGAAACATAAGAAATCAGTAACATTTTGACCAAAACAATCATATATTTTAATTTATGAATCACAAAATAGTATTATTATGCCACTCTAGCAGATGGAATCCAGCAGGCAATAATGGGGTTTTGCAACACAGTCCATTTGATTGTTACGATTGATCAAGCACCTTTTTATTGGTTTCATTCGATGGTATGTTTCCTCGAGCACGCCAATAATACTATTGAATCTTGAAGTAACTCACAACAAGACCCTCAAAACCTCAGTTATAGCCTCACTACTAGCAATTATCATCTCAAACCATGAAAGGTGAACTCAATAAGATGAAGTAACAAAAAAACCTTTATGTCTCTGGAAAATCATACCGCATCTTTAATGTTTGGTCCACATATGACACAAGTAAGGTAACAAAGCAATAACATAAAAACTTAACACGATAATTAATTTGAAGACGGAATTATATAAAGATTAGTTTACCTGACGGTACAGTGGTGATTGAAATTTAAAATCCACGTAGAAATGAAGGTTGCATGTGCCAGGAATTGGACCAGGATTAAATTCCCATATATTAATTAGGTGATCAAAAAGACTACTCTGTGATGCAGTAGTCTGAAATCAATACAAAAACATAAGATATATTAGCTTCAAGCCTCCGAACCGTACTTGGGGTGAGTTTATACATATATAGAATCTATCCAAGTGTGCTTCCAAACAAGATAAGTATACAGCATGTAAAAGATATTACAAACAGGACAGGGTTCCCCTTCAACACAAGCTAACCTTGAGGATATATTTACATTCCTTTTTTCCAAAAGAAAAAATGATATATGAATACAGAAGGAAATTGTCCAAATAGCACCGACGATTTTCTTACCGGTAAGGTAGCATATGGCCATAAGACCGTGACAATTAAGCACCGGTTGGGTTTATGTTAAAAATGGTCCATGTAAGTTATGTGGCTCAAGGACAACTACATTTGGGATAAAATAGGCAGAGACCCAGAGTAACTGGCAACCAAATGAATTGATAATGGCCACCGCGAATATTAAGGAACTGGAGAAATAGAATAAAAATACAACCTTGATGTACTTGGGCTTCTCCATTTCTATATGAGAGACATAACTCTCAACGAGAAATTTAAAACCTATTTCCAACTCTGCATCAAAGGATCCATTCTCATATCGCTTGAGTACTCTCGACCGCTGGCACCAAGGTACAAAATCCTCATACAAATCAACTGCCTCTACAACAGCAAACAGCTGCTCAGGAGAATACCTAATTGTAGGATCATAAATTTCATTATATCTGTTAGTTTTGCATAAACAGTATTCGTACCTAATCTAAGTTCAAATTTGCCCTGAAATATTCAGGTGATCACCATTCTGGCCTTAGTGTCATTTTATTAGAAAATATAGCCATATCCAACATTCCAAACTACAGGACGGTGGGATCAAAGAGGTAAGATACAAGATTGAGGATATTGAGAGAGCAGGCGAATAAAACGAGGGTGATACTTTATGAGCTATTCTGATACAAAACTTGAAAACCTGCAAAAACTTTTCGGCTGTCCCACAATTGTTATAAGGATAAATAGTATGGATTCTGATACCTTGTTCCTTTCTTATACAGGTGCAGTTACAAAGCAAATGTACTTATTGGTAAAAGAAAAAAAGGAGTTGTCACATACCCCATTACACGCCTCTCTTCATATGTCTTTGATAGAACATCACCCTCATCGCCATCCCCGCACCCAAGAAATCTCCTAATTGGTGGATTCCTTTGCAAATTTCCAGCATTACATTCAACCTCCTTTGTTGTACTGACTGAATTACCAAAATCAATACCTCCAGTTCTTACACGACTGCTCAGAGCCCTATATTGAGAGAACCGATCCAATCTAATTCCATTCTCTCCCCCTCTGCGCAACAACCCTAACCCAATTCCTTCTTTCAATTGAAAAGCGCAATTTTTGCCAGATAACAACCTTATACAAGCCTTGCAAGATGACAGAAAAGGAGGCATTGTAACACACGAGACTTTCGCATAAACCAGGAAATTGATGGAAGAACAGCGCTTGAAATTGCGGTTTGAATTGAGATTGAAGGCCTAGCAATCCCAGCTCAGCACGGGATGTATTTAAAAATTGGTGAAGCGATTGACGAGAAGTAGAATTGGGACACGAATTTGGGTCTTTTTTTTTTAAGAGAGGAGGAGGGAAGTTTCTGCGTCTTTCGTCGAAGAAAGCCGTAGGCGAATAGGAACCCGCCGCCTATTACCAATTTTGCATCAACGATTCAGGCCTTCAACGGAGAACAAACGGGTCGGGTATTTATCCTGGGTTTCGCACCTATACTGGGTCTGCAACGGGTTGACACGTGGAGTTGGCAAACAAATTTGGGTCAAACTGAAAATCACATTATTAAAAAAATTGAAAATAACTTATATTATCGAGCAAAATTTAATTATTTTTATATTTTTATCGTTATCTTAAAATACTAAATGTGAATATAACATGCGTCACTTTTTAAATAAATTTAATTGCTTATCTATATTTTATAGATTATGCTTTAAAATTTGAAAAATATATATATCTATAGTATTAATTAAAAGAATACTATAAAAGCTGTGGTTGCTATGAGTTGCGGTAATATGAGTCGTTTGTTCATTCATTTACACTAAAATATGGTCGTTCCTTATATATATATATATATATATATATATATGTATATATATATATATATTAAAATAAATTAAAATAGTTGTACCAATCATTAATATTAGCAAAAAAAATTTGGACATAAAATTTATGTCAAATTTATATAGTGGCTTTTTATGGAAGAAATTAGTAATTTTGAACTTACAAATTTTTGTCTATAAATTTTGACAACTTTTTTTGCCAGATTTTTTATATTTAACATTGGAAATTTTGGCAAGTTTAACGAAGTATATTAAATTATTCTTTAATCTAAAAACATAGCACAGCAAAGCTCCGACTTCCATGTCTAGTATATCTAAAGTATTAATAAAATTCCGTGGCCGCTATGGATTGTGACCACAAATAGTTTTTTTGTTTCTTTTTTAATATTTTTTATTTTTTTTATAGTTTGTTTAAAATAAATTAAAAATAGTTGTACCAATCATTAATATTAGCAAGAATTTTTTGGCAAAAAATTTATATCAAATTTATAGAGCAACTTTTTATGGAAAAAATTACTAATTTTGAACTTACAGATTTTTGTCTATAAATTTTAACATTTTTTTTACGGCAGATTTTTTATATCTTACATTAGAAATTTTTATATTTTACGTAACGCAATTGTCATGTCTAATTTATATAAGAAATGATGAGTATTTTATGTTATAGTAATGATAGGACATTCTATCAAATAACATAACAATTATATCGACTTAATTCGAGTTGTCTAATTTGGTCGAACTACACGATTTCGAACTCGAGCTCGAACTCAAACACACGCACACATATATATTTTAATATTAAAATCCAAATAGTCATGATAATAAAGGAATCCATGTGCAACCTTTTTCTCTTCCTGATATTTAGATTGGCTGGCTGCAAAAGCACCAGCTCATCGCAAGGGAAATTGATTACTGTTTTCAATAACTTAGTTCTAAAATTATATTATTCCAACCTTAACTGATTGAAGAACTACATCTGAATTAGTGCTTCGGCTCCGGTTTAGATGGACGATTAACTATGGAAAACAAAATTATTTATACTTTTATTTTATATATTTTTTTCCAGATATCCGATCAATTGTGATTAAAAAATAATAATAAAGTCAAGTGAGAATCGCTGTTTAAAAGATCTATATTCTATCGACATTTCGGTCAATTTTTTCCATAGAATAGATCCAATTTAGTAATTCAAATTTTTTTTTTCCAAAGTTGAGAAAGAAAGCTGCACCTTTCATGTGATGATCTTTTTCAAATTTATATTCTATCGTGAACAAAACTCGATATTAATGGGCACATGTCTTGCTCGAGAAGTCTAGAAAAAAATCTGTTTGACGTGTTGATGTGTTGACCATAAACTCTCGTACGTACTCTAATTGAAGTTTTTACAAAGTAGAAAGTTAAGAGAGAAGTTTACGATTTTACGGCTTTCATACTTAATTTTTCTAAGATTTTGAGTTTGGCATGATCTGTCCATCGGCTGTGAATTTAACATAACCATTCTTTGTCTTGCCAATGTTCTGGCAATATTCTCTCTTATGATAAGCCACGGAATCTTAAATCTAATAAAGTCATCGACTAGTTAAATTAAGTCTAATATATTGGACGGATGAAGTCCGTCCAAATATGACCGTTTTTTATTTTTTAAATTTCTTCTTTCTAATACGATCGTTTTCATTTTTAAAATTTCAATTGACTGATTCAAACTATGCAATTTGTTCTCTATAATGAAAACTTATGATGTTTGGACGTGTGTAGAATAAGAACAACGGGAATAAGAACAAGCAAAAACTTGTTTGGCACCCTTTAGAACAAGAGGAATAAGAACAAGATGGAAACTTTTGAACCTTATTCTTGTTCCGATGAAAACATGAAACTAGAACAAGAACAAGAACAAACTTGTTCAAGCTTGTTCTTGTTTTTATTCCACACCACTTCCAAACATTATATATTTTATTTGAAAATTTTTACTGTTTTTTTTAGTATTTTTCAAAATAATTATTATTGAAGAGTTCATAATGTTTTTATCATGTATTTTCTAAAATACCGAAAAAATAGTAAATTTTTTTAAAAAAATATATATATAGAATTTGGTTTTTTTAAGTTATCAACATGAAGAACAAATTGGACGGTTCGAATCGGTCATTTGAAGTTTGAAATGTGAAAACAATCATATTGGACTCTAGTATTTTTCAATTAAATAAATAGGTCACTTCACAAAATTCTGGGAAAAAAAAAGAGTTTTGTTGTTCTCAAGGTCCTTGGTTAGTGAAGACGAAGATTAAGTTTCTTTTTGTTTTGTTGTTCGCCAAGGTTTTGCGGTATTGCGATAACTGTGTCCCTTTGTTTTTGTTTCTTAAGTTTTTTTTTTTTTGAGAAATCTTTTATTTTTTTTAATATTATTCTTTCTTTAAATTAACTTCACCCAATTTGTCGTGAAGACAAGAGGCATTGAGTTCGTTAAACCTGTGAATATAAAACTCGTGAGATACTCTTGTTGCACATTTTCTTTAGAAAATATGACATCGAGGTGTGTCAATCATGGCTCGAGCAACTCGTGCTTGTTCGGCGTAACCAACCTCTCATTCAAAAAAATCCTTTATTTTTTTAGTTGATGGGTCGTATGATTGTAACGCTAGTTTATTTATTTATTTTTTAAAGTAGAATAATTAATTTAAGTTTTCTTAAAAGTATAATCGCTTGGTTAAATTCGACAAGCTTCTACAGCGTACTTTATGTTATACTAGCAAAAGATGCCCACAATATGTGGACAAATAAGAAAATAAAATTAGTATTATTTTTGTATCATATAGAACTTTACATGTTATAGAGAATAAAGATATGACAAATTCAATAATTTATTAGTCTTTCCTTTTAAATAAATAACTAATTTGGTAGTAACTTAATTTTTTCTAATAAAAAATCTTTACCTTTTAATATGAAATTAAGATCTAGACCACTAATTATATCAAATTACACAAATCAATAGTCCATAATTGATATAAGAATTGTTTACACCCTTTTGTATGACATGTTTACTCCTTATGTTAGGTGCATTTATAAGTAGTAGGGATAGGGATCGTTATCTTATTAATTATCGGTCCTTATTGTCCTCGTGGAAAAACAAATTTTGATGTGGACTTTTGTCGTTTTAATTTTGAGACCACTGTATTGCGGTTCAAAACGCATTACCTACCATTATAAAGTTCTTGGTATATAAACTTTTTATATGTAAATTTTATAAAGATTGTACAATAAATTCTATAGATATTTTTATATTCCGATAACATTTTATCCAATTCAGTGACCAAGTAAAATTATGACCATCTGTCTGGAAAAAAAAATATATTACATATGATTTCCAAGGAATTTTGCAAGTACGTAATTATGCATATGCTTTTTCACCCATCACGGATAACTAAGTTTTGAGGGGGAAAAAAATAAAAAAGATATTTTGGAAATTGATTTGATTTAATTTTATTCTATTCGCATTTCTTATTTCTAATGAGAATCGAAACGACCTATATGGCTCTCAGCTGGCTTAATCCTCCTAATCAGTATTCGTGACCTGTCATTCGACTTCATCATCCATAAATTCTCTATTTATTAGTTTTGTTCGTCCCTGCTAATGAATAAATCTCCGTGCGACTGTACCTGATATATATTTCTTACATCCATTCAAAAAAATGATTTGATCAATGAAATTACTTGATACGCAGAAAATGCAATTGAATGCAAGATCTTAAATATTTCAACAAGTTATCAATACAATCCTTGGAGCTTTCTACACGCTCATCACAATGCTTAATGATAGTCTTTGGGTCTCCCTACTTTTCAATTTTCTTTGTTTTTTTTTTGAACGATTGACAGCGGCTGTCAAACAGGAATTTTCAATTTACTTTTCAATTTTCAAGGATACATATTCATAGGAATTTGCATAACTTAATACGTATAAATATTTATGTCAAGTTATTAATGGATGTTTGGTTATTAAATAAGGAAGAGTAATTGAAAATTGAGGAATATTTTGCATGTGTATGTATATATGTATGTCAAAAAGACCAAAATATCATTATATACATCATCGTAAATGAATAAATGAGAGAGGGTATTGTTAAAAAATAGATTATATTATATATATGTAGAAATAGATTATATTATATATAGAGAGAGAGAGGGGTATGCTATGGTGCATCGCGATGTACTTAGGCTTTTGTACATCACGATCATTATCCGGCAATCGTTTTACAAATTGACAAATCTAATTAAACCAATCCAATATACATATTGAAATCTCATAAAAAACCAAATTTTATATTTTTTGAAATTTTTTAACTATTTTTTTCTAATTTTCTAAAACTTTCCTTTTGGGGTAGCAATTAATAATAAGGAAATTCCGAAAATGGCAAGTTTTAAAAAATTCGAAAAAAATAGTAAAAAAATTTTAAAAAATATATAATTTGATTTATAATGAGATTTCAATATATATATTGGATTTGTCAATTTGTAAAACTACGACAAATATGGTCGTGATGTACGAAAGCCTCAATACATCGCGATGCACCATAAAATTTCTCTCTCTCTTTATATATATAGAGAATATCTATTGAAACCTTATAAATATATATATATATATATATTTATTATGCTATGCAATGGGTGGCACACCGCATAACTTGCAACTAAAAGGTGTCATAACTTGAAGACATCTTATGTATGTTTATGGAATACATGTTTGGTAGTATAAAAATGTTATATAGTGAGGTTATGCATCTATTATGTAGCAACCAAACGGTTTCAAGAAGGTAATTACCATCGTTTTTTTGTGCTTGTGGTTAATACAAGTCTAGGTAAGCTAATTATACAGTAACATGACTTACTTTCCTAATTTAAACTTTATAATTTGTAGATAGCATCACTGCTCATTTATTTTCTCAATCCCAACTCCCAAGCATGAATCTCTCCCATAATACACTCTAACATGCTTATAAAGATTTATGAATCGATTTGAGATATGATAAATGGGAAAAAAAAAAAGGGTAAAATGGACGTATCCCGCTAAAAAAGATATGCAAACTCTTGTAATTTAAACTTGTTTACATATCATGCATGAGGTTAGTCTAATTTTAAGTTAGTAAGCTTATTTGTTAACTCAAAAATTAACACTTTTGTTTAAAATATTAATCTATGGTATTGCCAAATGTCCTCTTAGTAAATAGCTCAACTGCTAGTTTTTACCATCAATTCCAAGCACGAATCTCTCTGCACTCTGACAGGCTCGTGTGAGATTTAGGAATCAATTTGAGATATGATAAGGAAAAAAATAAAGACCGCTTGAACGAACAAGTCCCACTAAGAACAAAATGCATAACATTCGTCGTGGCTTGCAATGCGGCTTGTAAGTTCAAACAATACTGATGAGGCCTCAAATTCATTAATTAGGGTGTGTTTGGAAGTGAGGTGAATAAGGAATAAGCTCCTTATTTTTTAGTCCGGTGAAAACCAAACAACACAAGAATAAGGAATTTGAGCTTATTCGGGCCCTTATTCATATTCCAACAAAATCTTGATATTAAAATAAGAAATAAGGAATACACTCATTTCTATTCAAATTCTCTATTTTCCTTCCATCCAAACACACCCAGAGAATTATGACATGTAATGGTATACATTATTGGATGTTTGGAACCACTAGAATAAGGGCAAGATGTTACCAAACACCTTTGAGAACAAGAAGAATAGCTTATTCAGTGCCTTGTTCTAGTTCTAGCAAAAACCTGAAACCAGATCGGCTCATAACAAAAAAGTCATATACGTAAGACGACTCTTCTTTCTTCTTCTTTTTTATTTATTTTTTTATTTTATTTTTTCTTAAGTAATATAAGACATGATCAAGTTCTCCAACTCATCGAAATCAAAATATTCATATAAATTTTTTTTGCTTTAGTTTCGAATGTACAATATTCGCTCACATCTATATCACTATCATTACTTTTTATAAACACACAGATCAAGAGCGTATCACATCTAGATTTAGTGTGTACCGTCCTATATTGTTGATCAATTTGATGTGTGCTGGATGTCAATCAATATTGGAAATGATATTAAGTTTTGATTTTACATTATAATGAAAAGAACATTAATTAGAATAATAATTGTTTCTCTATTTTAGAAAGAGAACACATATAGAAAACTTTTATCGGCTATAAATTTCCAAAAAAATTATTATAAAGAAAAAATATATAGTTTTATTAAATTATGTTTTTTGTATTGATATGTTGATTTTAGTTTTTGTCGAACTATAGATATTTTTAAAATTTTTATTTGCTCGTGCATTTTAAGCAAGACTTAATTATTCTACTCGCTTCTCTACGGCATTCTATACAAGACTTAATTGCAGCCCGCAACTAATTTTTAATAAGTCTACAATAAGGGTTTGTCCGGTTTTCAAGTTAATTTCTAATAAAAATTAAATATAATTTTAATCTCACCAAAATTCTAAAGTTTAAATCGTTACTTGTCCAGGAAAATTAATAAAGTATGGACTTCATAAAAAAATAATTAAGTAGAAAAATAGACTGAACCCTATACAATCTATCGGAAACTAAACTACGAGGGAGTACTTGAAAACTAGATATTTTTGTTAAAATTCCGACAAACGGAATTGAAGGGATCAATAGTACAGACAACAAAAAAACATGCAACACTGAGCAGAAAGAACAAAGTAAAATGAACTATGAACGGACCTGATGCGATGAGATACAAATCTAACGGCAATTGAATAAAGGAAGAGTAGCTGTGCCATACAAATCAAAACTTTGAATACATAATTATAATACTTACTAAAAACGATATAGTAAGCGGACATTTAATTTTATCAAAAAAGGAAATAGTCACAAGAATAATTAAAAGACAAAAAAGATACAGCTATCTCTAATTCATTACATTCCATATCAAGCAAATTTATCCATCCGATCAAATCTCGACCGTCCATCAATCCATCCAAACGGCTTCGGTCCTGAATATCTAACCCTACACAATAACACAATACAAAACCAAACGCATGCACGAATAGTAGTATTATGTGTGTCTGTGTGAGCATCCACTCAGCACAAATACGCAACACAAAGAAAAAGCATTACATACATCCGTTTTAGACAGAGCGGCGTGAGACGCAGGCTCTCCATCTATCTCCTCCATTCTTCCCCCTTCTCGATTTCTCCCCAATCGGAGCTTCAATCCAACCCTAACCCTACTCCATCACGACCTTACATCGCCTCCAGTTCTCCCGCCACGATCGGAGGCCCCTATGAGATGTTGATTGGTGAGAAACCTGACTCTTTTATTTCTCTCTAATTAGCCTCCGATCGTCTGTTGGTCGATCGATTCAGGACCGATCTTTGTTGTTCTAGCTTAGACTGCGATTTTTTATTTTGTTTTTGGAAGATCGGTGAGTGGAATGGAATGTAATGTACGGAATGTTTGGTTTTTTTTTTATTAAATTTGGGTGATTGAATAATATTTAAGAGATCGATTATTGTTTTAAGATCAGAAATTTCTTCCGTATAATGTTTATTTGGAGAATATCAATTGGGTTGAGCAATATTGCAGCTGCAGCTGAATCCAACAAAAAGGGGACTGTATTTTTGGGAATATAAAGGTGTTTATTTTAAATAGTGGGCAAGATTTCCCTCTTTCTGAAATTCTAATCGACATTTTTCGATTGCAGAAACTATTATTCCGCTCTAGATATGAATACTTATATCACTTTATTGGTTACTTTTGCTACTTCTTTAGCTCGTTAGGACCATGCATGATTGGACAAATGTCGGATATGACGGTTTCTTTGCGATCGAAAAGTGTTATTCTTCTTTTTTTATAATTGGTCACGCATGAAGTTGTGCATTCTTTTTAGAAAAAATGTCTTCAACTTTTGCCTTTTCACCCAAATCAATCTAAGTGCCGCCAGCATCGCCATTGTAACCAAAGGAATTCCTTTCTGAAATTGCAGTTCATGTTGTAGGTATAATTAGTTTTATTTCTTGTATCCGTGGAAGTAGATACTACTATAAGTATCATATTCAACTTTTTATCCCGAGCATGATAAAGGCAACTAATGTTTCTACTTTAAATGCGCACCATCATTTGTGATTAATGTAGCTAATTTACTACAGGTTTGTCTAATAATATTTTGCCCACTGTTATTTTAACAGGAAGATTCTAGAAGGAAATAAAATAGCGGTATTGACTTGCATGGGGAGAGAGAAATGCCAGAGTTGAGAAGCGGGGTCCGGCAAGCTCGGCTAAAATCCAAAAGAGAAACTGAATTACAAGTGGACTTGCCGCCTCCCACTAACAACAGGAGACGTGGGGGTGGGACTGGCAGAGGCAGAGGCACTCGGGCCAAAGGGACAGCAGCACAGCAAGCTGCACCAGTCAGACAAAAGGGAGGAGCAACAGGGAGGGGAAGGGCGATTCCAGTAATCGATCTCGAGTCAGATAAGAATCTCGAGGCTGTGCCTGGTGCGGCTGACGGTGTGGAGGGAAAGCCTGTTGGGATGGAAGGTGGAAGTGGTGAAAAAATGGTCGGTGCGGAGGAAGAAGGAACCACACCGCCTGTTCCTGATAGGGTAATCATTTATCTTATTAAGAATTGATTACTTATGGTAAAATGCTACAAGCATTAAGTGATGATAAGTAAGTCTTGTTGGCCACCCGATATGAGCTAAATCAAAGCTGCTTAATGTTCCATACATATAAAAATCTTTTGCTAACCAAATTTTATTTTATTTAAAATTATTGCTATTTTTTTCTTGTTTATTGGAGAGAACGTCCGACTTTGAAAATTCTGGACAGGCTATACCTCATCTGAATTGGAAATAATCTATGGATAATGTAGGTTTCATTAAGGCCGTGAAATACATAAAGCTACTTTTTATTTCATAAATTTACCCATTGCTATAAATAAGAACTACTAACTGCTTTAACAAAACAGTTCTCCCAGTAGAAATGATGAAAATCCTATTATTACTCCTCTGCACCCAATTTATAGTGCTGCATTTGCTTTTATCACAGGTACAAGTAGGTAATTCTCCCCAATACAAAGTAGAAAGGAAATTGGGCAAAGGTGGTTTTGGCCAGGTCTATGTTGGTAGAAGGGCATCTGGTGGGGCGAACCGTACTGGGCCAGATGCTTATGAGGTATAGTTACGTCATTATCCTTCTCTATTAGATTTGGAAAATTATTTGTTAAAAATTGGTATGATTCTGATGTACCACTTTCTTTTTTGTGATTCTAGGTTGCCTTAAAATTTGAGCACCGTAATAGCAAGGGCTGCAACTATGGACCTCCATACGAGTGGCAGGTCTATAGGTATTTATTTCTTTTGATCTGGAATTTTTTTCACAGTTGCAATTTAATCTTTATCTTTGAAGGTTATTCATACATATCAAGTCACTAAACTTAACAATTTTTAACCATGGATGGTAACCTCTGCTAAGGATTGCCATCTTTTCACTTTACTCGATCCTAGATGGAGCATGGTTAAGGCAATTTGTACATTTTTCTTTAGTTTTGTGATCCAGGTTCATCTAATTTTCTCTTATTTCTTCTGATTTTAGCACATTGAACGGGTGTTATGGTATACCGAGTGTTCACTATAAAGGCCGTCAAGGAGATTATTACATCCTGGTGAGATTGATATTTCAGTGGTTAATGCAATATTTCTAGGTGCTTGAAATTTTGTGTGATTAATGAAACTATTTCTTCTTTTCATTTTCAGGTAATGGACATGCTAGGACCTAGTCTTTGGGATGTTTGGAATTCAGTCGGCCAAGCGTAAGTGAACTTACTTTTTTTTTGTTTTTTTGCACTTTTTTGTACTCATTCAAAGCATTGTTCATGCTTCGGTATTTGAAACAATCACAATTGAATTTCAATTTGTCCTTTAGAATTTAGAAAAATATTTGGAAGTTTATGGAATACAGAACTTGTTATTCAAGTATTTGAAATTTTTACATTATACTGTATCAATTTGAAATTAAGCTACCTTACTTTCTTGTACAGCATGTCCCCAAGCATGGTTGCATGCATTGCAGTGGAGGCCATATCTATTTTAGAGAAGCTTCACTCGAAAGGGTATTAATTCATTTTCTTTTATAATGAATTATCCTAGTATTTTTTTTTTAGAAAAAACCAGATAGGTTTCTTATGATACATTATTTGCCAGATTTGTGCATGGAGATGTCAAGCCTGAGAATTTTTTACTCGGTCAGCCTGGATCTCCAGATGAGAAGAAGCTCTTCCTAATTGATCTGGGTCTTGGTATGTCTTTCTAGAGAAGGCTCATGCAAAAAATATTCTTTATTATTCTCATATTGTGTGAAATAAAACTGAGGCTTTGGTAATATGTTGTATGCTCAGCCTCCAGATGGAAGGAAGCAACCTCAGGTCAGCACGTTGAATATGATCAGCGGCCAGACATATTTAGGTTGGTTAATACTTCTGATGTTTTTTTTGTTTTTTTTTTTAAACTCTTAAATTTTTTAAATTGCTCTTTAAATGCTTTCTTCCAAAGCTGTGACAAAAATGTAAAGTATAAAAGATTTGTGCATTTTTTCTTAATAATGGACTTATTTAGGTAATTTTGCTTGATCTGAAAATTGGTTCGTCAAGTACTTTAATCTATGGTGTTAGCTTTTCTGTGTTCCATATTAAATCTTACTTCTAAAATTCATTATATTTTTGCATGCTTTTTACAGAGGAACAATAAGGTATGCAAGTGTTCATGCACATTTGGGACGCACTGGTAGTAGGAGGGATGACCTTGAGTCTCTTGCCTATACCTTAATTTTTCTCATTAGAGGAAGGTTACCCTGGCAAGGGTATCAGGTAAACTCTCTCTCTCTCTCTCTCTCTCTCTCCCCTCTTTCCTCTCTGTTTGTTTTGTTTTTCTCTATCTGATTACTGGAAGTATTTGGATCCTAAATGTGAAGTTTTTATTGAAAAAACATTGTTAAAGACTTCACAAGCTATAGAAATTTAAAAAATGATCACAAATTAGAGACTGATATATTTAAGCTATAACTTTAATTTAACTTGAGTTGTTTATCATATCAGGGGGAGAACAAGAGTTTTCTGGTATGCAAAAAGAAAATGGCCACCTCAGCTGAGCAGATGTGCTACCTGTGCCCTCTTCCTTTTAGGCTATTTCTTGAAACAGTGACAAATATGAAATTTGATGAGGAGCCAAACTATCCGAAACTTATATCACTTTTTGATACTTTAATCGAGCCATGCTCTGCATTAAGAGCAATTAGGATTGATGGTGCCTTAAAGGTAACTAACTACTGGAGCAAAACCTTGATTATTTGTTGATCCTTTATCACATTGGCTCACTGGATATTGACATTTCAGGATTAATCAATCCTTGATTTTAGTACAACAACAACAACAACAACTAAGCCTTTTGTCCCAAACAAGTTGGGGTAATCCTTAATTTTAGTAATGTACAAATTTTCATAACAGGTTGGACAAAAGCGTGGAAGGTTAGCTGGAATGGAAGAAGAAGAACAGCCTAGAAAGAAAGTTCGAATGGGAAGCCCTGCCACTCAATGGATTTCCGTATACAATGCTAGACGGGCCATGAAGCAAAGGTGAGTTACTGTATCAGTCAGATGCCAGTAACATGTAAAACAAAGAGTTCAAAGCTGTAATTATTAGTTGGTAATATCTTGTATATTACAATATTTGATAATTTTTTTTTCCTCTCTCAGATACCATTACAACGTGGCAGATGCAAGGCTTCAGCAACATATAGAGAAGGGTAATGAAGATGGTTTGTATATTAGCTCAGTGGCTTCATCAGCTAATCTCTGGGCTCTGATAATGGATGCCGGAACTGGTTTCTTTGCCCAAGTATATAATTTGTCACCTATATTCCTTCATAAGGTTTGACTCTCTTATTGATTTTTTTTTTTTTTTTTTTTTTTTGTTTCTTTTAGATAACATAAGTTACTGAAATAATAGTAGTTTTCTGTTATACTTTGTTTAGGATTGGATTATGGAGCAGTGGGAGAAGAACTATTACATCAGTGCCATTGCTGGTGCAACGAATGGAAGCTCATTAGTTGTTATGTCAAAAGGTAAATTACTAGGAGTTTTACTGTTTATGTTATATTCTACTGAGTCTCATTCTCACCAATTTTCACATGCTCACACTGGCTAGAATGCCTCGTTGCACCTTTGAAGTTACATCTAAATAATTGTAAAACAAAAAGCTATCAAGTTTCCTTGGATAAGCTTAATGTGGAAGCAGTTTAGTTTAGAAGCAACTTCAGGAATAAACAGCGTAATTGCTTGATGAAATAATTGAATTTCATTCTTGTTGTCTTTACAGGAACTCCATATACGCAACAGTCATATAAAGTTAGTGAATCATTTCCCTTTAAGTGGATAAATAAGAAGTGGAAAGAAGGTTTTCATGTTACTTCAATGACGACTGCTGGGAGCCGCTGGGGTGTTGTCATGTCAAGAAATTCTGGTTTTTCTGACCAGGTATTTATCCAAAAACTTTTCAATTACTTGATCCATATTTATGTTAACAATCCCTTTCCGATGCAAAGTTTTTTGGTAGCCATGCATGAATTTAATTTGTTTTAAGAATGTTTTATCTTCTTTTGATAACTATTTGGATTTCAAGTGGTCCTGGCATACTTTGTTTAAAGAATGTTTTATCTTCTTTGGGTAACTACTTGGATTTCAAGTGGCCCTGGCATCCTTTGTTTTTAGAATGTTTTAACCTGATTGCCTGAGTATGGATTCAATGTACGCTTAATAAATCTTGCCTTTGCTTTATCTGTATGGTATGATTGTGTGGCTCTTGTAAAATGTACGCTCTAATGCTTAGGAATACAATGTGATCAGTTTTGTGGGTTTTGACTTGTTAAATAATGCAGGTTGTGGAGTTAGATTTTCTCTACCCAAGTGAAGGCATTCATAGGAGGTGGGAGAATGGGTATAGAATAACCGCCACTGCAGCAACACCTGATCAAGCCGCTTTTATACTTAGCATGCCAAAGAGAAAGCAGACAGATGAGACGCAAGAAACCTTGCGTACTTCTGCCTTTCCAAGCAATCATGTTAAGGTAAACTGTTTGTATGCCCATTGTGCCAATTTCACATAGCAGTAGATTTTGATACCATAATGGTTCTATCTTGTACCAACTAGACTTGTTTATTATGAGGGCATTTTGTGGATCCTTTAATTTTATATCTTGCTTATATGCGCGGGGCAGTGTGTGTTTATGTCTCATGTCTTATTGTTATGGGTCTTTTGTTATATATTAGGCTAAAAGGTCTGCCAGATCTGACTTCTCATAAAATTGACCCAAGATCTAAAAATGTAAGGTAAATTTTGGACTAACGAAGTATATTTGCAGGAAAAGTGGGCCAAGAATCTCTACATTGCTTCAATTTGCTATGGTCGAACTGTCTGTTGATGCTCTCCCTACCTACTCGTTATATTTATGGAGGTCTAAAATTATTGTGATGGGATTTGGTTTAACAGATCAAGGGGATTGTTGATAATCTCCCACTTGAATGGCTTAAATCAATGTGTGAGATCTATTAACCCCAGAAAGGTAGAATGGGAAAAGGAATGCAAAATTGATTTCTGAGGGGAGGAGATCATGAGATCTGGCCTCTCTTATCCCTTGTATAAATAAACAGAAAGGTTGCTTGTGCAAGTAGGCAGACATTGGCCTTTATTTGAATGAAGGCTATTGATCTGAAATCCTTGTACATTTTGTTCTTCCTTACCTTTTGTTGTGAGAGCCGATTTAGGCTTTCTGAATTGGTGGAAAATGGTTAAATTATAATATTTAATGTATCAAGTTGGTCTTTTTTCTCTAGTTTCATGTGAATGCGTCCTTTTGATATCAGACTTCGCTCATTTAGTCTAACAACGTCTGTAATTTGGGTAGACTCGAAAAACACACGGGCGGATTAAAATGGTATAAATAGGGTGCATTTTTTTTCCCATTCAAATCATTTTCCACATGTTTTTATGATTTTATAGACGATTTTATTTAAGAAAAGATCTATTTGACCCCATAAAAATGTTCGATGGTTGCATTGTTGATTCATATAATAGAAAATTTCAAATTTTTGATACGATAATTTTATTAATATTGATAAAAAAACAGCCATTTAAATTTTAGGCATCTTGGTGAGCAACAATCACATATTTCAGGTCGGTATGAAACTATCAGGTGCTGATTTGTTTATTAGGTCTAAATATCATACCCAGTATGGTTGATTGATAATTTGATATTGTGATTTGATCCCTACGTTAGTTCGAGCTGTGAACTTTTAACATGTGGAGCACGTGAGAGCCTAAGTTTGTATGTTGTGCGGATTCGGCTCGGAGAAAATTTGGAAAGAACGGATGGGTACCACAGCCACCCATTGCTCTTGTACCAGCTTACTAGATATAACATTATTTAGTGAAAAACTTGTCAATGTTTGATTAATGATTAACCATTAAGCCATTGTCTCCACGTTAATTTTCAATTTATAATTTTCTTTGTTCAATCCAACCCTAAACCAATTTGAGGAGTTCCGCCTAGTAAATATTGACCAAAGAGGCAAAGATGTTAAATTTATTCCTATTCTAAATCTAAATGTTTTCTGATGGACTTCTTCATCCAACACTTCCGATTAAAAATCTCTGAACTCATAACGGTTCCTGTGTCCTGGAGATTTAAACCCCCGTTCATTAATGGGGTGGCGCTGACTATTGGCACATAACATGACTCCTTATCTGTTCGAATTTCTGATGTTGATTTAAAGGTTTTTAATCTATATCAAAGTTTATTTTAAACCCTTTTGATCTCACGCAACATTTTCAAATGCTAGTAGTCAGTGTTTTCCGAAGGTTATGATTGTGTTTGTGTAAGATGTAAGATTTTTCGATAAATTCTTTTTTATCAATGTTTTGTGTGAGACCAAGGGATTAGAAATTGTTGACAACAAAGAAAAATGAATACTAACTCTTACTTTCATTACTCCTTTTATAAATCTTACTTTCAGCAAGTTTTGGACACGCATATTTTGATTCGCTAAAGGCATATACAATGAAAAATAATTATGATAAGAACTTTGCGAAAAAAATATGTAAAGGAACATGAGGAAAATCGTATGATTAGATTTGGATGGTTGAGAGGATATTAATGATGTGGAGTTGCTAAAAAAATATGAAACGTAACCTTACGATATATTTATAATATATAATATAAGAAAGGCATCACGTGATAATCATTTATTTTGACAATTTTAAAATCAACAAAAGTTTGAATTTTAAATTCAATATAATAAGTAAATCTACGTAATGTATATATCATATATATATAAATAAATAATTTATGCTTGTTTTACTAAGAAATTTAAACTTTTGAGCAATTTGAAATTAATAACACTAATATAGTATTGTTGAAAGGAAAGGCTTATGCCATATTTTTTATCCGTCTCTCAATGACTAATTTGCAAATTCATTTTTTCAGCAACGCTCAAACGCGTGACGAATTAAAATATGTATTGATGATGATAATTTTAAACATAATTTTAGCAAATTTCAGAGTAAAACGTAACTTTACATCCCCCATGGAATCGTGATCCATCGACATTTGGACCCAACTCCAAAGTGGGTTAGGCAGTAGTGATCGAGTCTACAAAATATAGGATGCAACTATTTATCTTTCTGTTTGGACAACAAAGCGATTCCATACTTTAATCGTTGCATTGGGGAACTGTATTGTGTGAATGAAGTTGCTCCTGCTTTAACTGCCGATATACATGTCCTGCGCGTGTTGCTTAAACTAAGTGCCGATAGACAAACAAGCCCTTTCTGTGCAGAAGCAAAAAATAACAAACAAAAAAGTAAAAAAAATAAAAAATGAAAAAAAGAAAATTGAAATATAAAGGAAAAAACAAAGAATAAAAAAAATTTAAAGGAAAAAATGTAAAACAAAAAGCAAAAAAAAAAAATAAAAGGTAAAAAGTTAAAAATAAAAGATAAAAATATAAAATAAATTTTTTTTTAAAAAAATAAAAAGTAAAAAAATTTTAAAATAAAAAAATAAAAATATTTAAAAAAAAATAATAAAAATAAGAAATAAAAATAAAAAAAAATTTTAAAAAAATAAAAAATAAAAAAAATAAAAATAAAAAAAATAAAAATAAAAAAATAAAAAGTAAAAAATAAAAATAAAAAAAAAATAAAAAATAAAAATAAAAAAAAATAAAAAATAAAAATAAAAAATAAAAAACAAAAAACAAAAAATAAAAAATAAAAATAAAAATAAAAAATAAAAAATAAAAAATAAAAAATAAAAAAGTAAAAAATAAAAAAGTAAAAAATAAAAAATAAAACAAAAATAAAAATGAAAATGAAAATGAAAATAAAAATAAAAATAAAAATAAAAATAAAAATAAAAATAAAAATAAAAAATTTTAAAAAAATAAAAAAAATATAAAAATAAAATAAAAAAAATAAAAATAAAAATAAAAATAAAAATAAAAATAAAAAATAAAAAATAAAAAATAAAAAATAATAAATAAAAAATAAAAAATAAAAAATAAAAAATAAAAATAAAAAAATAATTTTATAAGTTTTCAATGTGGAAAACATGAGAATGATCATATTAGACATACTCATCCGTCACATATATTGATATCTAACATTTCTCTAATAATTTTGCATATACATTGAAGAAATGATACACATGACACTTTAATTGTCAATATTATTTTGAAAAAAAAAAAAACTTAATGAGGCCTACTAACAAAAACATCTCTTGGATTGCATCATCTTTTCGAAAACCGTAAGATGACAAACAGTAGCTACTTATTTTTAATTTTTAATTTTTTGCAAAATTTTATTTATTCAAAGAGTTAAGAACTATGGTGTTATGATGAGTTAGAACGCACTCTCCACTAGTTATGCTTTGAAATGGATGCCACATGCGTATATATCACTCGAAAGTCCCAGTTGACTGCCATGTAAATGTAATTAACTACAACTCAAGCTACGAATCACCGGCTAAAATATCAGATTTGATGCTCTTTAACTTCTAAAGTGGCTAAATCTAACCGATCCCACGAGAGATTGTCTTATTTCTCAATAGTATTTCTTCTCGGAAGCAGTGTTTCATGTGTCTAGGACACATACAACACCTTTCACATTGCTACGCTAGCTATCTAAATTAGCAAAATAAAAAAGGAAAGCGAGGCCCCAGTATGTGCTTCCGAGCCAGATTTCTGACCAGACCCCACCATATACCAACCTACCACCACATAGCAACCTCGCCCCCGCCAAGAAAATCTAACAAATCAACAATTAGCTTCCTAGAGATAATTTTAAATCAAAACTGAAGAATTGCTAAACTGAGTTCCAAAGCCATGACTATACCGCATGATAAACCTTTTAAGCATAGCAAAAAACCAAAAACCGTAGTCATAATCTCGTGCCTCGGCAGCCTCCTCCTTTTCCTCCAATTTACAGCTTTCCAGTCTCCTCTCCACTTCTCATGGTCTTTGGCCTCGTATGCACCGGCCAACCAAACCCTGATGGCCATGCTCCGGGACTCGGTTACGTTTTTACCTCTGAAGGACCTCAGATATTCTGACGAACCAACATCTGGTCACACTTGGTTCATGAGCTCTGTAAATGACACGTTTGAGCCGAATGACTCAGAGTACCTCCATTTCCCATCTAACTCATCGAAAGGTCGGATGCTGTGCCTCTTGTCACACGACAGACATGACGGCGCAAGAAACTCATATGCATTTGCATGGCCCAATGCTTTGCCACATGGTGCAACGCTACTTCCCGGACTAACATACATCTCTGATACATACTACGATTACACCAACCTCTGGCATGGGATCTCGGCTTTGGTACCATTTGTTGGGTGGCACATGAGAAAAGGCTGTGCTGTTTCTCCTGCAAGATGGGTCCTGTTTCACTGGGGCGAATTGCGTACTGGTATGGGAACTTGGATAAAATCTATCGCTGAGGTGACAATAGGTAAGGTAAATATAGAAACTTTTGAAATGATTGATGGTCCCGTGTGCTTCGAGGAGGCCGTGGTGTTTAGACATAACCAAGGTGCCATGGCCAAAATGAGGCTGAGGGAGGTGTATGAGAGAATAAAGTGCATGGCTAGAGAATTTTGCAAGGTTGACATGGAGAAAATTAAGTCTGACAAGGAGATACGGATGACACTTTTGCTAAGAACTGTTTCGAGATCATTCAAGAATGAAACGACAGTGGTGAGGATTTTTGAGGAGGAGTGTGCCAAAGTGGAGACTTGTACATTTAGGGCTGTAAAATCAGAAAATTTGACTTTCTGTGATCAGGTTTGTGCTTAATTTTCATTTTTTCTGTATTAGATTTTGTCTATTTGTTACTCTTGAATTCTTTTTTTTGAGCAAATGTTACTCATGGATTTTGTCATAGTTGCATAGAGTATTCTTCTTTAAATCACTACCAGAAATCTGATCCCAAAATCAAGTAAAGACATGCTGTATATCAATGACCTAATCCATCGATCTCTATTTTTGTTTCTTTTGATCAGGTGAGGGTACTGAGTGAGACTGACATACTGGCCACCCCACACGGTGCGCAAATGACAAACATGATCTTTATGGAGAGAAACGGCAGCCTGATGGAGTTCTACCCAACTGGATGGAAGGAGATGGCTGGTGGGGGGCAGTACGTCTTTAGATGGCTCGCGGACTGGGCCGGGATGAAGCACCAGGGGTCATGGTGGGACGATGGAGGTCCCGCTTGCAATGGTACAGCCCCCAATTTGGATTGCTTTGATGCATTTAAGGATCGGCAGATTGGACATGATGCGGCGTACTTCGCTCAATGGGCAAACAGAGTTATTCTAGAGATGAAGGAAAACAAACGGAATGCATCAGTTGCATTGCACAGCGTGCCAGCACAAGCTACCAGTTCCTGTCAATGTAATTAAGCCAGACAAAATATGTTGTGAAACAAATATCGTGGACTAATTAATTTATGATGGTTAAGAAATTTTTATAGGTTGTGAAACAAATTAAATACTGAAACATTCCGAAAGTAAAGCCAGTGGATGGGAGCGACTAAAGCTTGGTAATACAATTGGGACATTCCGTTTTAGAAGTTAGAACTATATGATCGATGGAAATCTTTTAATAATTTTATTAAATTAATGTTCTTTTTATTTATTTATATATTTTCTCTGATCAGTTGATTTTCTTTTTTAGCAAAATAAAGTATAAAACTTAAATGAAAATATTTATTACTAAATGTCAATTTATCACTTCCTCGCCATTATACCGTTTGCACACTTCAGCGCAGTAGCCCGCTGGTTGATATGCATTTATTTTCACTTTTAACTTTGGTTTATATTTTTGTAGCATAGTCGCTTTACAAGTGTAAGCCTTTATATGATTGGGAGAAAATCGCTCAATATCGGGCAGTGCACTGCAGAATTTTTATGGATTAAAAGATGACTAAAATACCAATTTTGATCTGTTAGAAGTATACACAATATATAAAAAATATTTTAAAACTAATTAAGTGCGAAGTATGTGCAACATATTATTAGAAAATTTGATATGTTAAAAGTTTTTACTATGCACAAGACACAGGCTAAGTATGAAATTTTTATATAAAATTTAACAGATTCTGTGAAGTGCGAAGGATGTCAAAATTTAATTTTGTATATAGTTATTTTTCAGACGCATCCAAATTAGCATGCACGACATCCAACTCCTTGCCGACGACTGCTCATGAAATATATGAACAATTTGTTGCTGGCGGCAATTAACACATCTCTGTTTATCAAAACGATTACTTAATCGTTTTGATATATGCGTCCATGTGCCCCAGGACTATATACAAATTTAATATTAGGAGCAGTACATATTTTGCTAACGCAAGCAAAATATGTAAAATTTGATTAACCGTTTCCTAATATTAATTTTCCTAACTATAAGGAGCTTATTTTTTTGTTGACTTTCGAATATATATATCTGTGACTAGATTAAAAGTTAGTCAATAGTCGTTGTTTCAGGCAAAAAATGTAGTTACAAAAGCAATAGATTACCTGATACGTGCCACCGTTCCAAACTAATGTTGACTTTCTAGAGCAGCAGTTCAGGACCTTTTACACTCTCGACCCTGAAAATCTGGCCAATACAAAATCTATCTTTTGTTGTTTGGCGGGTACTTGTGCGAGTCCACAACAAACGACCCGAACCCGATACGTCTCACCACTCCCAGATCTCTTCGAAGGACCTTATGCCGAAAAGCAGAGAGAGATCTCGAGCTTGGATCCGAGTAACAAACACACAACCGAAAATTGAGTGAAAGATCAGAAAAAACGATGGCGTTAATGGCGGCGCTGGAGGCGGATCTCCGTGCCCTCTCCGCCGAGTCCCGCCGCCGCCACCCCGCTGTCAAGGATGCCGCCGAGCGCGCGATCCTCAAGGTCAGTACAATACATTATTCAACCTTTAATTTCGCAATTTAGTTAGCTTCCTGTTATAAAACCTAGGCAATGTGGTTTATTACTGAAGTACTATTTAATTTAATGCACCGGTTCTTGCTGATCAATTGACTGAATGACTTGAGTGAGAATATGATTATAACTAGTTAGTTTTGTCTTTTTATTTCTATGAAGCAGTGGAGTGAATTTGTTTCTCATAAACATGATGGATGTTAGTTTCACTCGGTGTTGTTAGTTATTCAGTTTTGTTTATTTTACTGAAGTGAATATATCGCCAATTTTCAGCTGCGCTCTTTGTCTAGTCCCAAGGAGATAGCACAAAATGATGATATACTGCGTATATTTCTTATAGCCTGCGATGTGAAATCAGTGAAATTAAGTGTTATTGGGCTGTCATGCCTGCAAAAGCTTGTTGCACATGATGCAGTGGCGCCTTCAGCTTTGAAAGATATATTGTCAACTCTGAAAGATGTGAGTCTTTCAGTTACAAGAAGCCTCTTGTTAACAATGTTATGCTTTCCATTTTAATGTTTGCTAACATCCTCTACTGATATCTTCTCAGCATGCAGAGATGACAGATGAAAGTGTCCAGCTCAAAACCTTGCAAACTACTTTGATCATATTCCAATCACAGCTGCTGCCCCGAGATGAGGTGATAAATTATTGATATACGATTTATGATTTACAAGTGCATCATCATAATGATAGATCTTGAAATTATGTATAGACCATTATGTTTTGTTGGTATCATTGACATCTCCCTTCTGTAGTTTGTCTGGTGAATTTATGGTCATGTGTGGAAGGAGAATTGTTACTGAGAATGACAAATACTAAACTGGCTTTTGCCTCATCACATGGTAAAGAGCCAATACTGTTGTTTTCCTATATGTGAAAATGCTGGGTCATTGTCATGTTATCCAAAGTGTTGCAGTTTAATAAAATTACCAGAATAGGTCAACTACTTTGTGTTATTTGTGAATGATCGAAGATTAACTATTCGGCTGTCAATTGCACAAACAGCTGAACTCATTTTTAGTCAAGGAAGGAACAACTGCAGCCTTATGCTAGTTCACTGTATTACAGGATAACATGGCTCAAGCACTTGGCATCTGTCTCCGGCTTTTAGAAGGCACCAAATCTTCTGATAGTGTTCGGAAGTAAATTGACTGGATATTATAATCTTAAATTCACCAAATGTAACCTGATCTTGATATATTAAACCCTCCTTATATGCCATTTATTTCAGCACCGCTGCTGCCACTTTCAGACAAGCAGTTGCACTAGTGTTTGATGCAGTTGCTGCTGCAGAATCCCTTCCCTCCGGCAAAGCAGCAACAATGAGTCTTCTCTCACGTGTGGGTTCTGTAACTGATAGCGTTACACGTAGTTTCCATCTTTCAGTGTAATTATCTCGCCTTTGTGTAATCTTGTAACATGCATGCCTTTTGTTTATGAGTGAGTAGAATATAACTAATTTGCTATAAGAATTAAACAGTATAGAGAAAAAAACCAGGGATATAATTGAAATAAAGAATGGTTCGGTTGCCCCTTAACTGATATATACATATATATATTTTGTACTTATTAAATTGGCTTTTGGTTTCCTATGACAGGTCAATTGAGAAAAAACCAACTATGCGGGAAGATCTTACTAAAGAAGGAAAGCTAGGTATTCGTCTTCTCGAAGACCTGACAGCACTTGCTGCAGGTGGATCTGTATGTGCTAATAAGATGCCTCATTGTTAACAAATTTAAAGGGGGGCAAAACTATAGCCCATTATATGGTATCATTTGTATTGACAAGAGTTGGTTCTTTTGTTTCTAGGCTGTCTGGTTAAAGTGCATTTCAATCCAGAGGATTTTTGCTCTTGATATAATTGAGTACGTGTTCTACTACAATTGTGAATACATGTACTTACTGTTTCCTTATTTTAGTATATAGGATATATTCTATGTTTATTCAGATCATATCAATTTATTGTTTTTGTAGGTTTGTCTTGTCCAATTATGTGGCCATCTTCCGCACATTGTTACCCTATGAGCAGGTTGCTGTTGAATAAATTATTTTATACTAGTTTGCAGTGTCTCCTTGAATTAGGGTCCCTAATACAAATTTTTTTACACATCAGGTGTTGCGCCATCAAATATGCTCCCTCCTCATGACTTCACTTCGGACAAACACAGAGGTATCCAATCTTGTATAAAATATAGACTTGAGCTTGGTTATGTGATTTTGTCATTGATATCTAGAATTGAACTTCTAGATGTTGGAAAACTATTATTTATCACATTTAAGAGGTTTTACTGATGTGAAATTGAGAATATAATTAACTCACATGTCGTCGTTTTTTAATAACTTATTAACTCAATAATTTTGGGCACGGTCATGATTTAATTATTACTTTTCATTTCTAGCTTGAAGGGGAAGCAGGAGAACCTACCTTTCGACGTTTGGTTCTTCGGTCGGTGGCTCATATAATTAGGCTCTATAGTTCATCCCTTGTTACTGAAAGTGAGGTGATGTGCTCATTTTCCAATTTTGGTGCTCTAGTGTGGTCTAGATATATGACTGCAACTTAGAATTATTAGTAGAAATTACTAGCTATTAGTTTGTATTTGGCACCTTGAAACCGTATTTTGGCTGCATTTTGAATATTATTCAGACCATTTAATTATATTTATTATAGCAATTGAGTTTACTTACCTTCTTCTGTTTACAGGTGTTTCTCAACATGCTAGTGAAAGTTACTAGGCTTGATTTACCTTTATGGCATCGTATACTTGTGCTAGAAATCTTGAGGGTGAGTTTCTGTTGACTTTGCTCATGACCATAAAGCACCTGGTGCATATGCTAATGTGTGGTTTCTGTGCTAGGGATTTTGTGTAGAAGCTTGCACACTTCGCCTCCTTTTCCAGACATTTGACATGTAAGTGAAAATAACTTTATTTTATTTTTTTATTGCATGTGATATCTCTTCTCTTATTGTTTTTGTAAATAAATTTGTTCTTTCTGTAAGCATCCTTTGCTTTCTTTGCAGGAACCCAAAAAACACAAATGTTGTAGAGAATATGGTCAGAGCGCTGGCTTTGGTTGTTTCAAATATCCAGATGGTAGTACTTCTTATTATATATGTTATTTGAGGTTTTTTGGATATTCATTCTGAGCATATGTTACTCTGGTTTTTCTACATCCACACATAAGTTTTAGAATAATTAATTATTTGCTTCTTACTATTAATTATTTTAACTTTCAAATGAAGTCATTTTATATGCTTTTGCTTGATTTAAGGGCTACTTGAATTGTGGATCCTTTGTTTTAGTGAATTCACCTTGAGTTTGAGAGAACATTACCTTCTTCTGTTCTAGGTTTCAGACTCAAGTGAGGAGAGTCTTGCAGCTGTTGCTGGGATGTTCAGCAGTAAAGCTAAAGGTTCGTAAGGAGATGATATTATTCCAATCTCTTTGTGCCATCATAAATTAGTCTTTCCAGTATGAGGTTCAATCTGCACAGAATTCATTTTAATGAGTTAAAAACCCCATTTAATGTTTCAACAATGGGCCCGATTATAGCAAAATAGAATGAAAGTAAGGAAAATAAAGCTCAGTTAATTATTGTTGCTACCTGTATAGCTTGGTAAATTACTGATGAATTGACTTATCAAGCTCAATATTGAGTTAACATGCATCTTTTCAGGAATTGAATGGAGCATGGATAATGATGCATCCAACAGTGCTGTTTTGGTTGCGAGTGAAGCTCATGCCATTACTCTTGCAATTGAGGGACTTTTGGGAGTAGTTTTCACCATTGCTACTTTGACAGATGAGGCAGTGGACAGTGGTGAGGTAAGAAATATATATGAAATTAAATTTGGAGAAGTTTTGAAGGATTTGTGGCTCATATTTGGCATTTTGAGCAGCTTGCTTCTCCTAAAGAAGACAATGTTACAGTTTTGTGCACCGGACAAACATTTCTTATGTGTACTTCTATGGTCAGCTCAACTTGGTTAACCATTCTTGATGCTCTTTCGTTTATTCTGACAAGGTAGCTTGACTCATTCAAATATTATTAATATTTCTAATATCAAAAAAGTATTATTAGTATTTCACCTTTCTTTCGGCTGAAGTTTCCTTGTGAAATAAACTTTGGCAGATCACAAGGAGAGGCAATAATATTAGAAATACTGAAAGGGTATCAAGCATTCACTCAGGTAACATACACCTCAATATACAACCTTCTTTACGTAGCAAGTCTTGGATAAATCTCTTTTTTTTCTTGTTACTTGGTGGGTGTTACAGAGGTTCTATTGAGATTGGGACTCGATCTTTTTTTTTTTAACATTAATTGGTTGTTTGGGGGGGGGGGGGGGGGGTTGAAGAGGGGAATGCTGAGTTTTATGCCATTAGATACCTTTTTTTTTGCACCCTTTTACCTAGACTTGCATAAGATGCCCTCATATGTGGGCAAACAAAGAAACAAATAATGTTAGACAATAAAAATATGTTGCTTAATTTACCAGCGATACAAATAGATGTGTTATTCAATTTATTTCTATATTAGATGGAAAACCCATTAGTAGTGTTGCTTCGCCTTGCGATTGATATCCAATCACAGATCAAATCGATCCAACGGCAGAAACACCTGTTTACTATTTCGACCTAGCATGTAACATCTATATGGTCCGTGCATTTATAAGTAGTAGAGATTATACTTCTATTTAAAACAGTTTAATGTGAATTTTGAAAAATTCTCTCAAGTGAACTCTACTGTTTCAGGCATGTGGCGTTTTGGGTGCTGTGGAGCCACTTAACTCCTTTCTGGCATCACTGTGCAAATTCACAATCAGCATTCCAACTGAAACTGAGAAGAGAAGGTGATTGCCTGCCCTTTAATTCAGAAGCGTCTATGATTTTATAGCTTGTCCATTGAACAGAAAAGTTCCATATATACGCACAGAAATGTTGCGTGGATGTCAATATGAGAAAAAAGAAACGAGAGTACAATACTACAATTTGTTGTTACTGATTTTTCTCTGGATTAAACCTTGTTGCACAAAAACTACATGATCTATGCATTTTGCAATTTGGATTATCTTTGTAAATGATTTTTTGCGCATTTATTTTTGCAGTGCTGTCATGTCACCAGGATCAAAAAAGGTAGAACTTGTACCTGATCAACCGGAGACCATTGTACTTACACCAAAAAATGTTCAGGTCATTATTTTTTCCCTGACATTTTGTGTATTTTCTCAATTTTTATTTCCTTGAGATTTGAATTTCTATGTTGTTGCTGCTTTGACATAGGCACTGCGAACACTGTTCAACGTGGCACATCGCTTGCATAATGTCCTTGGTCCATCCTGGAGTTTGGTATGTGTTTTTGATTTTTCGTACTGTTACATTGAACCTCTCAAATGTTTGATTTGATGGGCTTAGCAGAATGTGTTTTTCTCTACCTCTTTTCTCATTTATGTTTAACCTGCACAATGCATTTATAGGTTTTGGAGACACTGGCCGCACTTGATCGAGCTATTCATTCTCCATATGCCTCCACACAGGTTGTATATCCACTTTTTATGACTTCATTTTGTTTTTCTATGTTGTTTTTAGCCCTTAGTTTTCATATGACTTGATTTATATCTATTTATTTGAATGTACATGAATCCTTGCATCACTTCAAAGATGAATAAAAGTACAGGAGTGTAGTCCTTTATAAGACTTTTGTTCTGCTTGCCATTTTAATATCTCAAGTTGTTATTTATTTGTATAAATTCTTAATTTATATGTAGGAGGTATCTACTTCTGTTTCACGGATGTCAAGAGAATCATCTGGGCAGTACAGTGACTTCCACATTCTATCGTCTTTAAATTCTCAGGTATCGACAGGCATAGGTTAGAGGAATGTTTTTATGAGACTGCAATGATGATTTTTCGCTGTTAGAAAGTTTGATCTCATTCTCATTCACAGAAAGCTGCCAGGACAGTTAAAAAGATGTTTATGTAGTAGCAAACAACTTGAAGATGTACTCAAGTATATCTGAAGTTGTGAATTGATCTTGGTTTCGACCAATGTTAACCACTACTTGTTTAGAATTAATTTCTTATTATTTTAATTTTTGAACCCTCATCCATTGTCCCTCCCTATTCCATACCAAATTTAGATTTTTACGATTAGCTGCTAGTTAGCCTAATTTGAGCTGTTTTCCTTGTCTGGAGCAAGTTGTTTGAGAGTTCGGCACTTATGAATGTCTCTGCTGTGAAGTCACTCCTCTCTGCACTTCGTCAGCTATCAAGCCAATATATATCTGGTCAAAATATAGGGAGCATTTCTTTCTCAGTACAACGCATGACAACAATACTTGTCAACAATCTGAACAGTTAAGTATATTTTGTTCTGTTTAAATGAAAGGTCATAGCATAGGGTGTTCCTTCCATGTTCTTGTGCAAGCACTAGAAACAGGTATAATTGGTCGACATGGAAAATTTGAAAAAAAAAAAAGAAAGATATAGGGCTATAGCATGCAAAATCACTAATCACTCCCACCCTGCTAATGGAAAAAATAAGCAAAAGTTGTCAAGAGTATAGAAAGGTAGTAAGAAAAGCAAGAGAAATGAGATGGGTACAAGAAATCTTTTATCAAGATGAAACCGACCTTCATCTTTAACAGGAATGCTGTAAAAATGTCATTTTGGTTTCGCATAAAATGCTAATTTTTATTCATCATGCCCCTGCTTTTTAGGAGCTGAGCCAATATGGGATCAAATTGCTTCCCATCTTATAGAGGTGACATGATTGATCGTTCAATTATTTTCAGAATCCAAATTACGCATGATCTAACCAAATACGTATTAATTCCAGCTTTGTGATTCCTCCCATCCTAAATTGAGAAGCATGGCTCTTGAAGCGTTAGACCAGTCAATTTGTGCTGTTTTAAGCTCTGACAATCACCAAGTGAGTATTTTCTATGTTGCATCCATTCCATAGGCTTCGGTTAATTATTTGTACGCTGCCCTTTGCATTTAATTTTTATGAAGTTTTACTATATTCTTGGGTTGCACTTGACATTTGCTCTCTTGTTGTCTAGTTTATGTAGCCAACCTTTGTAATTGAGTAAGAGATGTTTCAAGAGTTCATAGGATGCATGAAAATATATACTCGATAGCTAGCATTTTCTTTTTGCTGTTTTTGTTAATGATATTTTGTCTCAGAGGAACTTGAAGGATACAAATTGCTAATGGGTATATCTCAATAATAAAAACAAAATTATATCACTTAATATTCTGTATATGAAATATTTTGTTCGATTGAGTCGATGTTCCTTCATGTAGGCAGAGAATGGAGGTACTTCACAACCTTTTGAGTGCGCAGTGCTGTCTCCTTTGATAGGTCTCTACACAAGGAACAAGAATCCTGATGTTCATATTGGAGCCCTTAAAATTCTTTTGCATGTTTTGGAGGTAAAATTTATATTTATCATAAAGGGCTGGCTTATCCTGACTAAGACCATGTTTCTTTGATCATTGTTTGACCTAACAAGTCCTTTTGGTAGTTTAGTGTTTAGATAGGTTGCAGTACAAATAGAAATGTTTCGGCATGTCTGGCACTTTAACTTGATAGATTATGGCGGTACATGGAAAAAGTGTGATACTTGAGTTCAGCAACAAAACAATTCAATGATCCTTCCTTTTGTAATTGAAAATCAATTATGAAATTGCTGTAATAACTAATAACTTAAGTTTTCTGTCAGAGGTGTGGAGAAAAGCTGTACCACAGTTGGTCTGATGTCCTTCAAATACTAAAGTGAGTTTTCAGTTTAAATTTCTTTAGCTAATTGTCTTGATTTGTAAAAAGCTTGCTAATGTCTAGTTTATCTTTATAGAGCTGTTGCCGATACAGCAGAGAAGGATCACATCCCGTTAGGTTTTCAGGTGAATATCTGAGTTAATTTTTAAACTACATATGTCCATTGTTTGTAATCACAAAACTTACATCTCTATACTTTTTGTCTGTCTTTTGTATTGCTTGTTTTCTAGAGCATACGAGTTATCATGAATGAAGAGCTTTCCGCCATACCTTCACAGTGGCTTGATCAGTAAGCTAGCTCACATCTTAAGTTTGTAAAGGACAGGTTGTATTGCCTAGTCTTTTAATATAGACATTCTTATTAGTTAGGTAAAGTGATATTTTCCCTTAGTACTATGTTTTTAAACTTGACATCTGGTTCAAAAGGAGCCATTGGTCAGTTTCCGTTTCACCATGATATCCCCTTCTCTAAGTTAATAATTTCTCTTTGCTGACAAGCAGCAGCAAATGAAAATTGGTGAGCATTTGAATTTGATTTTGGAGGCTGTCATTATAAGATAATGATCTTTGACTATTAAGTATCATTATTAATCTATTTCTTCATAATTGTAGATGCATGAAAGTTACTGGGGCATATGGTTCTCAGAAAGAAGATTTGAACATAAGTCTAACTGCAATTGGGCTTCTATGGACGGCCACTGATTTTATTGCGAAGGGAATAGTTACTAATCCTGACCAAGATTCTTCTTTGCTCACTGTAAATGGTAATGTCATTATTAATCTAATACTTAGTTTCACTTATATTTAGTTGGTACTGAATTTCTTCATTGTAATTTTCAGATGTAGTTTCTGATAATCATAATTTCCCCACTGATGATCTTTCTGGCAAAACCATGGCGAAAAATATGCCTGATTATAATAAGCTGCTTTTCTCGGTATTCTCTATATTGCAAAAACTAGGTGCTGATGAGAGGCCTGAGGTACTCACTTTTATCTTTTAAAAATCTCTGACGAGATACTATAGTTTGAGTTTAACTAGAGGGACTTAACAGTCGAGTACAAACCTTCAGTTTATGTAATAGAGTTGATGAAAAAAATGATAGGTTTTGCCATTCATATGGAGAGCATATAGATAATTATTCAAGTTATGTGTTAAGAAAAATCCAAGAAGTTTACCACTTCAATTTAAATTTACCTGATCAGTTGATCTTATTATTCTTTTATTTTCTTAAAGGTAAGGAATTCTGCAATTCGGACCCTCTTCCAAACCTTAAGCAGCCATGGCCAGAAAATATCTCGGAGTTTGTGGGAAGATTGTCTCTGGACATATGTATTTCCTATTTTAGATCTTGTTTCGCACCTGGTATGCTCCTAATACCTTGATCAATCATCTTTTTATCGTTTTTTTTTCCTTAGTTGCTTTCTTTGAATTATCTGACATATTTTACACAGGCATCCACCTCTTCAAAGGATGAATGGCAAGGTAAAGAACTTGGAACACGGGGTGGGAAAGCAGTTCATATGCTTATACATCACAGGTATAAGCATTGTTCATTGGAGATTGTTATAAATAGTCATGAACCTTTGATTATACATGCTGTTTTGCAAAGCGTGGCTGGAAGTTGATGTCTTATTTAATCTTTGTATTGGCTTTCAACTTTAAAAATGTACTTTGATTATATCTCCTAAAGTAATTCAGTTTTTAGCTAATGAAACTTAATTGTTTACAGCCGTAATACCGCACAGAAACAGTGGGATGAGACGATTGTTTTGGTGTTAGGTGGTATAGCACGGCTGTTGCGTTCTTTCTTTCCTCTCCTTAGGAGCTTACACAATTTCTCATCTGGTGAGCTGCCCATATCTCAAGATAACTTGCATGCAAAATATATTTGGTTCGACTAATCATTACCATATGACATAAATATGCAGATCCCAAAGGCTCTTTCAGTAGTATTTTGAATATATTGAGGCTTAATTTAATGGCCATGAGGTCATCTGAGATTTAATTGGGGTCACTTAGGGTTACTAATGTCTGCGGACATTGCACAATTGATGGGTAATTGATGCTCATAGGTTGTGTATGCTGCAGGAGTAAGGTTGCTGTCGATATGTATTGCTACTGTTAGGGTGTATCTCTTTATTAAATGCACTCAACTTTGTACAATTTCAGGGTGGGAGCGTTTACTAGAGTTTGTCAAAAACAGCATCCTCTATGGCAGCAAAGAAGTTGCACTTGCTGCAATAAGCTGCCTGCAAACTCTCGTTAGCTCGCATTGCCCAAAGGTAATATTTTGATTTTTGTACTTGTTAAGGAGTGCTTTTTTGTTAATTAAACACAATATTTTCTTCTTTTATTAAAACTGAGATATAGGATATAATTATTTTGTTGAACATTTTATTAATCTATTAATTTTTGCTAAATTTTGTTAGGGAAATCTGGAAGCCTCCTATATCAAGTCTATGCTTGATGTGTACGAGCTGGTCCTTCAAACTTCGCCAAATTACAAAATTAACTCCGCTGACAAGGTGAAGCAGGAGATCCTACATGGTCTTGGTAATACAGTAAACTTTGCATAACCTCTGAGCAAGTTACGACTAATGATTCCATTATGGACTGGCACTGTTTTTTATTTCTCTATTTTGATTCATGCAGGAGATTTGTACTTCCAAGCTCAAACACTGTTTGATGCTGATATGTATATGCGGCTCACATCCATCCTTCATACAACAATCCGAAATTCGAAGGGCTCCGATGATTTTGAGAATGAAGTGGTATGTAAATGTATTTTTTAGAAATTGAACATATAGCACTCAAGCAAGAAGTCAATGCATTGGAAACACTTTTGCTTTTGTGTTTGGAGTTCATTTGTTCCATAGATATTGGATTTATCGAAAATCTTTCTTGAAAACTCTGTGATCAGAGTTGTTAGTGAATTGATTTTTCAACTAATTCTGTGGATCTTCTACCAGTCTTTTTACCATGCCACCAAGTGATATGTTTTATGGTTTTTTTTTTCCCCTAATAGTTAAGTTCTTGTTTATTTTTCTATTAATTCTCTTAGTTACCATATTAGAAAATACTGTTCTCTGTTGAAACCTAACTGCTTTTATAGTGACAGTCTATTGATCTTAAGTTAGTATAAGTTTACGATGGAACTTTGTTGCTTTAGGGTAACGTCTCGCCAGTGCAAAGGACTGTCCTCGAATTAATACCAAAGCTTCGACCGATTGACGCTCTGCCTACAATGTGGTTCCCACTTCTCCATGAGCTTCTCTGCTATGTCATTGGACTTGAAACATCAACAGACAAAAGAAAAGGTGGTAAAGAACAAGACGGTAGTCTACACCAAGATGCCGGTAATTGCTCTTTGGCTGTTCAATATGAACTATGCTGTATTTGTAAGTAGAATCACCAAAAGACTGGCTAACATTACAAACTGACAGTGTTTTTTTCTTATGCTAGAATTTGGTACCCTGTCTTGTTACTGGTTATGGACCTAAAAAGTTTATGATAGATTTAAGTAAACACAATCTATGGCTATTAGTAGCTTTTCTACAAAAAGTAAACGAATCAGGTCAATTCTGCTAGGCTGAGATTGGACTGCCTTATACACTGGTCAATGATGGTAAGATTTGATAAATGGCACCAGTACTAACTGAGAAGTACATTGACAGGGGTAAGGCCTAGCACCCCCTTGGACCATTCTGAATCAGAGGGCAATGATACGATGACATGTGGCTGGAGCCCATTGTTTGTAGAGAAGCTCCTACCTATTATTGTAGATCTTTATGTCGATGCCCCACCAATTGAAAGATTTAGCATCTCTCCTGAACTAATAAAAGGTCTTGGGAGGTAAAGTAAACATCTTATTTTATCATTAGTCCATAATCTATAGAGTTACTTCATTCATAATATACAACTCAACCATTGCAGCTTAATATTTATGTCAATGAGTTACCGCAACTGCAATTTTTGATATAATCATATTTATCTTTGTTCCTTTTTGTTGATATATGGATTACTTTGCTTAACGGCCCATACCAGTATTAGTTACAACCATTTATTGTACTGGTATATCTACTTGTGAATTTTTTCTGTACAAGTGCAACTATATCTGATGCCCAAAAATGTATTGTCAGGTGCATGAATACCAGGAGAGACAATCCGACAGGCTCCCTTTGGAGGATATCACTGGACTGTTTCAATAAGCTAGTGGCTGATGATGTCAGAAGGGCGTCACTTTTGGATGCCAAAACTGAGCCAACAGCATATAGGCTTACTAGGGCACGTCTATGGAAGGAAGTTGCTGATGTGTATGAAATATTTCTTGTCGGTTCATGTGGCCGTGCACTGACCTCTGATGTACTAAAAGCTGATGAGCTTCTTGAGATGAACTTTCTTAAAGTTCTCGGTGAAAATGTGCTAAAAGGCCAACTAGACGCTCCTGTTGAGGTTGTTTTTTTTTTTTACACCTTATTACTCCTTTTCTTACTATTGTTTGCACTCTTGAGGCATTTCAGCTTGTTGGGTTTCCAAAGCGTTTGCACCTGCTTATCATGATTTGTATGATATGTACTCTAGCTTGTGTTTAAATGTTACAATATGTATTTCTTTTTCCTCTTTAGGAGGTTTGTGCATTTACATTTGCTGCATGTGTGTGTGTGTGTTTTGACCTAGGGTCTCTATTGGCTTTCAGTTCACCAGTAGCTTATGCTGGATCTGAATATTTTCATTTAGATCTTATAGACTTTATTTAATAGTTGCTTTCTTTCCCGACAATGACCAGGGTGAGAAGCTAAGTTGGTAAAAGGAGTTGTATATCATACCAAAGAATATAAAACGAGCAGAAAGTATGCTGGCTCTGGTTATAGTTCCTTTTGGCCACCAAGTCATTCTTTTTTCTGGGTTATTTACAAACCATATGACCACGTTTCTAGCAATATCTTTAGATTATATTTTCTTGTGATTACTTTTAGTTTTCTCTCAGCTGAAAGCAGTACTTGCATGTGATAAGTTTATATAATGGGGTGACCGAATAGCATCAGTTGGTTCAGCTTATCGAAATACAATTATCTATGTGCAGATATTAGAGAGGCTGGTGACAACCCTAGATCGATGTGCATCTCGGACAGGATCTTTGCCTCTTGAAACAGTTGGACTCTTGCCCCCAAACTGTAGCAGATTCTCCCTCAGTTGTTTGCAGATGATGTTTTCTTTGTGCAGGTATATCTTCCTTGTTAGATGGTCTATTCTTCCTACATAAATTGTTGTGAAGTTACCTTGGTAGTTTGTTATACATTCCACCATTGGCAATCTACTTTTTGATGAGTCATTTCAGCAATTTTTATTTTTTTAAATTCAGTCCATATTGGCCTGATTGAGTTCATCAAAGAGATCTTGATTCGAACCTGGCTTGCTAATTACAGATTGCTTACTGATTGTTGAACATTTATATGGACTGGTGGAATCTTGTGTAAATGTAGCCTATTTGTTAACATCTTTAATCCTGAGGCTTCACTTTTCAAAAGTATTGAAATTTAAGTACCAAGTGTCATGGATCATGTGTTAAATGCTGTCCTAAATTCTAATTCACTCTATACTTGAAGAAAGTCATGAAATTAGATCATTTCATAATCTGATTACCAGACTTGATTTTTTTTTTTTTCTTTTTTCTTTTTTCTGGTCACTCAGAGCCTATCTGGGGATGGTCAACATAAACACCCTTAGGATTACCTGAGATATATGTATTTAAATTTGAAATTTGATATTGAATCCTTGATCCATTTTTGGTCTCTAACTAAAAAGTAAGCAAGCAAAGAAGAAAGAAAAAAAGTTTTGAATTAATAAAATGCTGCATGCAGGTTAAATACTGCATAATTTCTAATAGAGTCTATTCTGTGCACTACTGTTTGCAGTTGCTCATCAGTAGGTAGCTGGCCTCCTTCAAGATCAGAAGTCAGCAAAGTTTCAATCATAATCCTTATGAAGAGATGCGAGGTTATACTAAGCCAGTTCTTGAATGATGAGAACGCCTTAGGTACCTTTACCAACCCTGTAATTTCAAAACTGATGAGCTGCATGCAAAAATATTTCATTTATTACCATGTATAATGGGATATGTTTCCTATTTTAACCTTAACCACAAGGATCCGCAATAAATATTGTTTGATTCACAGGTGAAAGTTCATTACCTGGTGTGAGAACTGAAGAGGTGATTTTTGTCCTTCAAGAGCTCGCTCGGCTCATTATTCATCCTGCCACATTGCCCTCTCTTCCTTTGCCACCAAATGTAAAGGAGATATTGGAGAATAAGAAATCTTGTGAGCATGCTCATTTGTTGCTGTTATTTCCATCACTGTGCGAGCTTGTCATGTCAAGGTTTGGCAAATTATCTCATAGTGACATATATACATCATTTCTATAATCAACCTAAAATTAGGCATACGTTGTTAGAGGCCTCATGTTGTTATTACTTCAATTGTAATATTTTCTCTCAGAAAGGTGTTAATTTAATTTCCACTATGTATATGATTTATTCTACAGGGAAGCGAGAGTCAGAGAACTTGTACGAGTGCTGCTTCGACTAATATCCTCAGAACTTGGGTTGCAACACCTGTCTTGATGTTATCTAGACTTAGATTATATCTTGCGGTTCATTTTGTTTGTTTTATTTTTCCCCCTTGCTCCGGTCTTCTGATTCGTGGAGCACGTTTGCAAGTTGTTTTTCATTTTTGTGTAATGCCTTACTCATGTAAATTTTTTTATTCTTAAAAAAATAGAAAGTAGGGTTTCTATAGGAATTACTCTTGTTTTGTGTTCATATTGTATTTTTTTTCCATATGTTAAGGAAATAACTAACATAACTAATCTCTCAAAAATTAATTGTTTAGACGACGTTCATAGAATAATCTACATTTTGCGAGTGGATATATATGAATATAACATGGGTTCGAACTTGAAACATCTCCCCATCAATGTAGATATTAGTACGGTTAATGTAAAGGTTTGTGTAAAAAACGGGTGATTGGATGTGGAGCGTTGCAAACCCGAGTTTTCTGAATTATTTTGAGGTTTAATATTAAATGATAAACACCAACTATTAATTTTGTTTGATTTGTAAAGCAAATTATGTACGTTAAATATCGCGAAAGTATTAGTTTGTTCTAATACAATACCAGAAGGGTGAAAAATTGTAGCGCTGCAAATTAACCACAACAAGATTCATAACTATTTTAGAATTAAGATTTATAAAAATTAATGAATTAAAAAACCTTTAAACAAATAATTAACGAATAAAAGAGCTGTGGTCATGAATCCATGACTGGCATGAAAACATCGATTGAATAATAAAATAATAATTTTGACGTATGTAACATAAAATGATGACATCTCCATATATTTTCTTCATATTCAAACTAAATAAGTACATAAAAAAACAAGAAATTCTAAAAAAAAAGATATAAGACATTACCAAATGCATGTTTAAAATAATTTATAAATAATTTATTTATATTGCCTATCTTACTATCTTTATATTTACACATTACCAAATGCATGTTTAAAATAATTTATAAATAATTTGGGGACGTAATTAATCACAATTTTATAAAATGTTCGTGGACAACACGAAGGGCATCAATTTAACGTATTGTGTATTTATTAGAACCAACCATCTGATCCAATTCAACAGAATCCCAAGGGAATCAGCCAACCATACAATGATCAAACATAAAAACAATTAATCAACAATAACGCACACAACGGCGAAAGGAACACAGGATGTCAGAATCAAGTTAGGCTCTGGGAATTTGGATATTAGTAGTTTTCTATTAAAAAATTTCTGTAGGATGAATAGTAGGACGTTTTAAACGAAGAATACATTTCAAGTCTCAACGCTTATAGACTACGGGCAGCTTTCATTTTCAAAAAAAAAAAAAAAAAGTCTCAACACTTATGGGCCCAAAAACCCTATAATTAGGGTTTTAAGGTCCAATAGGCCCATACAAAGTAGCAAAAGTTACTAAACCCCAAGCTCAAGCTCAAGCTCTATTGCTGGCGTTCCCCTCTCTTTTGCTCGAACTAGCAGGAAAGCATAAATCCTCCGAAAGGTATGGTTCGATCTTTCAGAAGTGTCAGAAGGCCATCCTTTTATTCTACCTTTTTCGTGATCAGAATCCGAAAATTTCTATTTCTGATTCGTTTTGTACGATTTGGTGGTCCTGTTGTTCAGTTTAGTCTGGGGCGAGTACTGTCAGCGAGGTGTTTGTACAAATGCCTCAACGACATTTCTAGCCGCAATCTCTGTCATTTCTTTTGCACTTGAACTACTTAGATAATTCACAGTTGAAAGAAGGGTGAAGTTAGTTGTACTCTCGTTGCTTATTTAGTCTTGTTTAGAAGAAAGTCCATTCTTTTTATCATTTATAGATTGTTATTTTTATTCACTTGGGTCGAGATGGATGCATTGTTATTACATTAGTCTCCATTGCTCTTATGGGAGTCAAAATAGTACTGCTATTTTGTCCTCAACACATTGCCAAAGCTGTGCCCCTAAGATGTTTGTAAAAATGATTGAATGAAGGTGACCGTAATGTTGTGAAATTAGGAAGGGATTTATTTAAAATCTAATATTTTGGGACATTTTCATACTATGATCTTAAGTTACTAATTGATTTATGTTATGTATTTCATATCTTTCTTTAATTTGGTGCATCCGTTTACAATACAGCCTTATGGGTGCTCATGTAGTTACATATCTAGTGTAGTTTGTGTTTATCTTTAAGATTTCTTCTTGCTTGTATTCCTTGTTTCTGACCTCCTTTTGCTGTGTTGTCTCATTGTTATAGATCGAAAATGAGCTCACTTAGAGCTGGGGTTCTGAAGGGCTTCAAAAAGATGGCAGCCCAAAGAAGTTCACTAGGTGGTTCATTTTCCTATTTTCAGCAAACATCATTTCAATGTTTATAGTTTGCTTTACTCATTCTGGATACTGAAGTATGAGAAATCAGAATTGTACTATCTTATATTATGACAAAATCATGCAGTAACAATGTCTTCTTTTGTTAGTATGCTCCATGAGCTTTTGGGCTATTCTAATTCTGTATTTTTTTTATTTTTTTTTATTTTGCAGAACTCAGTAGAAAATCTCTAGCGTGCAACTACTCAACTTCGTCAGACAATGAATTTCCTGAGATAGATAACATAGAAAGCGACAATACTAAAAACACTGAGAGAGTTAGAAATGGGCCTGGAGATGTGGACCCCAAAAGGGGTTGGGAATTCAGAGGTGTTTATAAGGTACCAATTTTCGAATAATACATTAATTTGAACTCCCTTCTAAAATCTAATACAAACTTTTATGAGACTAGTCTGTTTAACCAGGCTCAATTGGAGGTAACCAATACCTTATCTGGTATGCACATGCTAAATAGTGCTGATTGCTTCTGTCGCCTTAATATCGTTTTCATTTCCCTTGTTTTCTTCACATGCCTGTGAGCATGTGTGCATGCTAGTGCACATCTGTCTGTGCCTTTCTTTTTTTGTTTGGTTTTTTTTGCAAGTACCAGCACAAGCCTACCTGCAGGCACAAAATACTATGTCGATGCTTGTATCTTGCATCGTTGACTTGATACTCTTTCTTGGTTGAGAATTCTGAGTATAATATTTTATTTAGGTGTTTCTTTGTGGAAAAGTTGGGGAGCCACCGGTGCAGAAAATTTTGAGGAATGGACAGACAATTACAATCTTAACTGTTGGTACTGGTGGAATGTTTGATCAGAGAATTGTAGGAGGCAGTGATGTGCCGAGGCCGATACAGTGGCATCGTATTGCGATACATAATGAGTCTTTAGGCAACTATGCTGTTCGTCAGTTGGTGAAGGAGTATGTTTTTCCCCTATTCCCCAACTATTTGAGGAATTATGTTTTTTCTTCCAATAGGATTTACATGGTTCTTGGATTTTATTTAAGCCAGGAAAAGTTACAAAAGCTTGGAAACATACTAACTCGGATTTTAAGTATAAGTTTGTGAATCTTTTATTTTACACTGCTTTGCTTAGATTTTGGGATTTTACTGAATTGTATATTTTACTTGTTGGAATTGAGAAAACTTGCAGACTCTGCCATTGTGGCAATTCTCATTAACACAAAAATCCTTTAAAAATGCCAAATATCCTTGAAAACAAGAAAAATTACACACATTCTGTTTAAACTTATTAGATGGGCTGTTTTTGGCTGAGACAGTAAATCAAAGTGGTAAATGCTTTACATTAGTAATTTTTTTTAAAATCTTTTGGCCATGCAGTTCTCCAGTTTTTGTTGAGGGAGATATAGAGACTAGAGTGTACAATGACAGCATTACCGGTCAAATAAAAAGCATACCTGAGATTACTGTGAGGCGTGAAGGTATACTTCAATAGTTTTTTTTTTTCCTTCTTTTGAGAAAAAGTTGCACATGGTGTTGTAATTTACTAGTTTTTCAGAACTTGCTTCTCTGCAACAATTCTTTGTCCATATAGGAAGGACATAAACAAATAAGTAGTTCAAATAATTTATTTTGGATTTATTGAATATGCAGGCAAAATTCGATTAATTAAAGCAGGAAATGGTGCGGCGAATTTGTCATTGGATGAGATTAGTAAGCAATATCTCTTGTGTTTTATGTTCTAATTGAATTTCTTCCTTCTTGGAGGTTGATTGAATACATTTGACTAAACTTAGTATGCTTTTCTATAAATTTGATGCCAAGTCAAAAATGGCCTGATAGATACTGTGAATCTATTAGCAACATAGGACATTTTCAACAATGACAATTTGTCCCTACATAAGTCAAGCATTTTATTTTCCCTAAACCTCATTGTTCTATATTAGCTGAGCAGATTAGACCAAGATTAGACCATGGAATGTAACTTGGTAAAAATTTTTTGTTGGTTCTTTTGGAAAAATGATAATTGATAATAATTCTTAATGAACAATTATATTAGGGAAAAAGCTAATATCATTTTCAACGAAATCCACCATCATTTTCTTCAGCTGTCAGTCGAGGCTGTCCAATCAAAACAGGGAATCTCTCATTTTAATGGAAGGATCCTTCAGTATATCTGTTCATGATTATGATCAGCATGGACTGTCTTCTCTTTTACACCTTTTCTAGATTTTCTTTTCTAACTTTACTAATACTAATTATGTTACCCTTTCATATTTCAGGGGAAGGGCTGCTGTAAATTTTGGTATCTGTTGTTTTGTGAGCTACGTAAACTGAACTACTATCATATTGGCTCTATTTTCTCCTTTTCCTCTTGAATTGGGTTGTCTATTTTCCCTATTTGCTAGGGTACGTTTGGCAGTAGCTCATTATAGTTCATAATGATCAGTTCCTCCCTGTTGACTTCGGAAACTGTTAATGTTTTTTCGTTTAGTTTAGAGAGATCTTTTTATAGTTCATGAGACTTGGTGAAGTCATTGATTTTTTATGTTTGCACTATGTTTTTATGTATTTAGAAGTTAGCTACAATTATCAGCCGCTCAATTAGGTATGAACTTTTCAAATTGGCACACATTATTTTCAACTGGTATAGTTGCAGTGTTAATTAATACATTTCATTTTAGGGAGATTCTGCCATGCGGACTGATTAATCGGGATAAATTGGCGAGGGTATTTGACCGCATGGCAGAATTTGCCTTCATTTTATCCTTGAAATTTTTATTCTCGGGACAATTGCTTATGCAAGCTTAGGAAATTGGAACACATATTGATTATCTGGAAGGTTGCTGTTTCTTTCAGTCTTTCTTTTGAGGTCCAAGATGGTCTATAATATATAAGTTCAACTAAAAACAATTTGTATTTATGAAATATATGAATTGTATTTAAAAGAATAAAACGTTAGTATTTTTTTTTACTTTTTATTTTATAATATAAATTTCTAATGATACAATATAACAATTTACATCGTCAAATCCTATATTATGTATTAAATTATAATCAAACTATTTACATATAAAATCGTATATCCATAATATTATATCATGATTTTCAAACATATTTGAACTACGTTAAAGTTTTCATGAAAATTGTCATGATAACTATACTTAATAGTCACTATATTTTTTCCTATTATTCAGCCGTTAAGAGATTTAGGATTTCTTATCTTTGTGTGTTTGGTAGCACCAAAATAAGGAATAAGAGAGAGAAGAGGGAATATGTACAACCAAATAAGTGATAAACAGGGGATAAGTCCTATCCCACTCTCTCATATTAGGAATAGTTTCTTATCCTTCTCCCCACTCCTGTATACCACGGATTACTAGGTTGAAAATGATTATGGTCTACCATAGTGATCGTTGTTAACTCTTTATTCTGACAAATTATGAATCAGATCGGTTCTCTTAAGAAACAAATATGAGTTGCCAATTTATAATTTTATTTATTTTTGTTATTTTAGTGAAGGAATGCAAGCTATTCTCAAGGGTGTGTTTGGAAGTGACGTGAATAAGGAATAAGTCCCTTTTTATTCGGGTGAAAACCAGACAACAAGAATAAAGAATTTGAATTTATTCGGACTCTTATTTATATTCTAACAAAACTTTGATATTTGAATATGGAATAAAAAATAAATTCTTCTCTATTCACACTCCATCCAAACATACCCATAATGTCTAAAATATTAACTTTTTAAAATTAAATTTATTTCTAAATTATTTGTATTATTGAGATTGCGTAATTCGTCTCTTACGGAGAAGACGAATTTCTCCAGCCAACTACACTGCGGTGCAGGTTCAATAAACACCGTCCGTGTTACGATGCAACTTTGTCGCGAATTCAGACAAGATGTGCATTCAGGCCAAGAAAAGAAGAGGAAAAAGATAAGCATCGTGTTAGCACAATCTGCATTCCCTCTTCACCACCTGTGCACCTCATGCACTCATGCGGGACGTGGCGAAGCTCATTCACACGCGTCCTGCTTGTAGAGAACCTCTACGCTCACATCTAAATCATCACGGATCTTCTGTGCCAAACCGTATGCTTCCTGCTAGGTCGTCATGACTGACATATGAAACTCGCTCTTTTTTTTGTGAGGGCTATTTTTAATTTTTTTTGAAACCCTTTTACCCGCAGAATATTCGCTCGGCTGCCTTTTTAAGCTCTTTTATCATAATATAAAGTGTGCTCCCATACAATTTCACTCTGTTGTACAAGTACAACCATTTTATTGTTGAATCTCTATTTGTAATTTTTTGTTGTTGTACCTACATATTGCCTGCTCAAAATACAGTTCGCCACTGCCAAGTTTGTATGCGGAGGATACAAAAAATCCGGATATCTCCAGAAGAAGACGAATCGGACTCGGCGAAACGAGCCTGGATTGTCACGTGACCGCACGTCTGGACACCTGGAGCCGAGTTAGCAAGTTTCAAGGCCATCTGGCCTTGATTCGCATGCTAAGCTCATCAATGTGTTTTTGCATGCATTGCACTTTCGTCGCACCGCCACGTCTCAGCTCTATCTTCCTTCTCACAAGTTGTTGGGCTCAATTGTGACTCACTCATATGTAAGCCTATAGTTTAGGATGGGTTTAGTTGGAACCGAATCCTCGGCAGCGCGCTGCCAGCAGCGAATTTTTTCGAGCCGTTGAAATTTGATTGGACGGTTAATTTTTTTCGGATCTATCAATCTGGTATTATTCACGGAGCATTTATCATCCATCGGACGGTTGTGATGAAACCGTAGCTATCCGCTGCGCTGCAGAGGATGTGAATTCGGGTTTAGTTGCCTAAATTTTGAGTACGGTTGATTGATGCTTTCCTATATATAAAAGTCGCACCTCCTGAATTTTTTGGGCTCAATTGTGACTCACTTAATTTTTGAGTCTATTAAACTCTCTCTCCCTCGCATAGAGTCTTGTGCGAAATAAAAAATCTTAATTCTAATTTGCGGATAATTTATGTCTATTTATCACTCTTTAATTTAATTTCAGTTTAGATAGAACGCTAACATAGTGATGCATTATCGTCAAGACATCAAATCACTCAGTTATACATACCACGACTAATAAATATAATATAATCCAATTAGCTCTTCTATTTTATAATTTGTGTTATGCATCAATGTATCATATTATGTTGGATCAATTGTAGCGTCTTCAAAGATAAAAGAAAGCTAAAATAATTAAAGCATACTATCAAAATGTTTCAATGGAGCTGAAAATTGAATTTTTAGAAGTTAGAGTAAAGTCAATTTACTAATACAGATGTTCGTTATAGAGGAAAAAAGTCGCTCTAGTAAGAAATAAGACGAATCAAAAGCATACCAAATTTATTTATTTATTTTTGAAAAAAAATACAAGTCCAGTCATAGTTTTTTCATTAGATTGACCAAGAAATTTAACTTTATGATTTTTCAGTATCAACTTAACTCTAATTTATTTTGGACCGATTGTATTTTAAATGTTTTTAACTTTCGAAAGTAGTCTTCCAAAAATAATTATTTATAAAAATTTAGAGTATCTGAAGTCCTGAACCAAATAATAATAAAACACAAAAAATGATGAGATACGATTTGACGAAAACTTAATTGTAAGTTAAAATTAAGATTGTCATCATGTTATGAATGTTATATTATCGTTCTTTTTGTTGCATATGAGAAATCTCAATTTAAATTTCCAAGTTATTTTATCATCAATCTATTCGTTAAACATGCCTGTCATCATAAGTTAATCAGAAAGTTCAGTGCCAACACGTTTGACTACAACAATCTGTCTCACCGTTAACAATTTCCTTTTCGTTCCTTTTTTTTTTTTTTTTTTTTTTTTTTTTCCTTAGATAACACCACGATTCTTTTTTTTTTTTTTTTTTTTTTTAAAAGATAAGAGACCGTTTAACGATTCTATTCTTGATGCCTACGAGCTTCTACTCAGAAAAAAAACAAAAGAGCAATTCAATTCTTGATAAATTGGAGGGAAAAACTTTCTCTTCTCCTCGTTATAAATAGCCGATAGCAACAACACGATTTCTTCATCCTTCAGCAACCTCAAATCATTCAGCGAAGTACAAAAAATGGGAACAATACTCAAAACCCTTCTCCCTGTTCTTCTCCTAGCACTCCTCTCTCTTTCCACTCTCTGCACCACCTCTCAAGCCAAAGAAGATCCCCAACTGAAAGAGTGCAGGCGTCAATGCTCACAGAGACCTGGGCAACAGCGAGAGCAATGCGAGCAGCGCTGTTGGGAGCAGCACCAGCAGAGGGAACAGGGGCGCGAGCGTGAAAGAGAGAGGGAGCAGGAAGACAACCCTTACGGGAAAGCAGAGAAGCATCTCGAGCAGTGTCGCCGGCAGTGCGAAGAGACCCAGTATGGCGGGCGCCAGCTCCAGCAATGCAAGCAACAGTGTCAACAAACCTACGAGCAAGAAAAACAGAGAAGCCAGGGGCGAGAGGGAGAGAGAGGCTGGGAGCAAGAAAGAGAAAGTAGCTCGGACAAAGACCCGCAGGAAAGGATACGCCAGTGCAAGAAGGAGTGCAGAGAGCAGCATGGCGAGAGGCAAGCCCGCTGGCAGTGTGAGCAGCGGTGCGAGCAGCGAGAGCGTGGCCGTGAGCATGGAGGAAGGGATTTGAACCCGAGGAGATGGGAGGAAGAGGAGGAAGGAGAGGAGAGACAGAACCCCTATGTATTCAAGAGGGAGCACTTCAAGCACAAGTTGAGAACCGAGCATGGAAACGTAAGGGTGTTAACCAACTTTGCGAAACGGTCAAAACTTTTGCTCGGCATTGCGAACTACCGCATTGTGTTGCTTGAGCTCAACCCGCGCACTTTCGTGCTGCCAAATCACTGGGATGCTGATGATATATGCTATGTGGTGAAAGGTATTCTTTATTTTTCTTAATTCAAAATGACGATGAAAAAATTCATCTTATCTAGGTTGTGAATGTCTGTATCTATTAATTTGTTTTGACAATACAGGCAGAGGTACTGTGACCGTGCTTAAGAAGGAAGAGAAGCAATCACACAGTATCAGGCAAGGTGATATAATGAAAGTTGATTCTGGCTCTGTTGTTTACGTGATCAATAGCGATAGCCGGGATAAACTAATTATTGCTAAGCTTGTCAACCCTGTGTCTACTCCTGGTAAATTTGAGGTAAAAATAAGTAATTCGCTTCTCTGTGGTCTAGCACATAGACCAACTTAGACCTTTGTTCATAAAATTTTTTGTAAAATACAAAAATGGAAAATTGGAAAATGACGATATTTTGCCTAGTTTTAGTTTGGACCTAATAATTAAGATGTCATGCATCTAACACGGTTACTTTTTTAATTTTTTTTATTTTTAATTACAGACCTTCTTTGGTGCTGGAGGAGAGAATCCTGAATCCTTTTACAGGAGTTTCAGCGATGAAGTGCTGGAAGCTGCTTTCAATGTATGTACGATGATGAACAACAGAACATCACTATAAATTAATTGGTACTGTCAAGAAAATTTAATTATCTAGGTGGTAATTATATTTTGAATTGTTAATTGACAGACTGAGAGGGAAAGGATCGAGAGGGTTTTTGGAAAGCAAAGGAGGGGCCCTATAGTCCGGGCAAGTGAAGAACAAATCCGCTCCATGACACGCGAAACATCTGAAGGCGGTCATCATTGGCCGTTTGGTGAGGGGGGGCGATTTGGCGAGTCAAGGGGGCCTTTTAACATTCTTAGAAAACGACCAACTTACTCCAATCAATTTGGTCAGTTGCATGAGGCAGATGCAAATGACTATCGCCCCCTCGAAGAGCTTGATGTGAAAATTAATCTTGCCAACATCAGCAGTGTAGGTTTCCTAATTATAGTCGTCTTAAATCAAGCTGTATTTATCTGCTTATGTCGGAATCATGATTTTCCTCAAATAAATAACAGGGATCTATGGAGGCTCCAACATACAATTCACGTTCGACGATGATAGCTGTTGTAGTGGGAGGTCGGGGCTGGGTGGAAATAGTCTGCCCACACTTGGGGAAGCAATCTGAAACTGGTACCGGCAGGAGCAGGGGAAGGTATGGTGACAATGAGGACGATGACGATGATGACGATGACGACGATGATGAATCAGGCCAACATGGTCAAAAGGGTCAACGTTATCGCACAATCAGGGCTAAACTTTCTCCAGGCACCGTCTTTGTTGTACCGGCAGGTCATCCATTTGCAAAGATTGCCTCAAGGGATGAGAACATCCAGATCATGTGCTTTAATGTCCCTGCTGAAAAGAATGAGAGGGTTTTCCTTGCAGGTACAGAGGCCATGTATATTAGTTTTAATTACGGTGCTAATCATTTCAATTAGCCTTTGAGACATGTAACAATATTGTGTTTTACTGGCGCTGCAGGTAGAAACAATGTGATGAGCAAGATGGAGAGAGAGGCGAAGGAGCTGGCATTTGACACCTCAGCAAGGGAGGTTGATGAGTTGTTTAACTCCCAACGCGAGGAGGCTTTCATGCCTGGACCCGAGAGTCGCCGTAGCCCGCGTGGTGGTCCTAGTGAGAGGCATGGGTTTATCGAGTCCATCTTGGAGGCAGCGGCAGGGATGTGAGATGACACTTACTAGCGCAAGCATGGCTGTTGTGTGTTTTTTGTGAGGTTGTTGGAGATGTATATATATGCAAATAGAAGGTAACTATAATAAGTGCAGAGTTGATCAGAAGGAGAGTTTGTACGCTGTATGTAGCTCTTAAGTTTAATGAAATAAGTAACTTATGCCGTGCGGCTACTTTTTGCTTAATTTTGTTCTTCATTGTGTGTTATTGTGTTATTTTTTCCCCACTTGAAATGAGAGTAATGCTCAGCCGTGTGTGGAACCTGTTACTCTTTTCCTACCAGTATAATTGGTTGTTGATTTTCAGAACACAGAATCTACCGATTAACAGAAGCTTTAACTCAAGTGAAATTATTTATCGGTTTCAAATCTGCTTTGAGTTTTGAGAATTGTAGGCCGTCAGCTCGTCACCCATTTATGCATCTTCGGTGTCAGACTGTCAGGCCGGTATTGTGTACTTTGCTGTGCGCAAAACGAATTTTAAATTACCCAAAATCCCAATTTAGGTAAGAATCAACTTATGTTGCCATAACGAAGTTTATTTGTTGATTTGTATTTCTTCACGAGCAAAACGTCAATTTATAATTTCTTAGTTTATTTAATTAAAAAAGTAAACTAAAACTTCTGTAATATAATTTAATTTGATATGTTCATTTTATAAATTTATAATGTACAAAATGGCATCTTAGTGCATACCATGCATGAAAAACTGCAAGGGTGGAAATCTAAATTCCTATCCTTAGGTGGGCGATTAATTTTGATTAAAGCGGTCTTGGCAGCTATGCCTTTGCATTTCATGCAAGTCTTCAAATTACCACAATGGTTGCTACACCGAATGGATACATTATGTCGTGCTTTCCTATGGAAAAGATCGGACACGTGCCTAGGTGGACAATGTCTTGTCAACTGAGACACCTGTTGTCTTCCAAAGCGTTGCGGAGGTCTTGGAATCCTACACTTAAAGTCGCAGAATGAAGCATTGCTTGCCAAATGGATTTGGAAATTGATGGCGGAACATCAGTCATTATGGACGGCCACGGTCAGGAAATCTATGGGACCACAGAGATTGAAACTCTTGCCAACTCTGATCATATTTCTTATGGTCTGAAAGATATATTACTTTCAAAGCCCCTAGTGCTAGCTTCGACAAAACCTAATTCAGATCACTCATTTAGATGGAGGTGGACGACAAGTGACATTTTCACCTCTAAAAGCGCTTACACACTTTTAAGGGACCGGGCATGAGATCTTCTTACCACTCACTGCTATGGAAAGCACGAGCGCCATTGAAAATAAAAATTTTCTACTGGTTGACAATAAGGAATAGACTCAATATATACTAGAGAAAATATGTACAATAAGGCTAGCAAGTGACAAGAGTCTGTCCTATGTGTCAAAATGGCAGTGAGGGTCTACACCTTTTGGTGCAGTGTCATTTTGCCCTTATGATCTGGGATGTCTTCCTTATCCATGGGCCTCAACATACCGAACTTGGCGACCTAGGAGAATTTTGATTGCGGAATAGACTACTGACAAGGCCGGCTTACTTGAACAATTGTGACACAGTTTGGATAGCTGTAATGTGGAATATTTGGAAAATGCGTAAATGCGATCATCTTCGACGAGAAAAGGATAAATTTTCATGAAACGGTCCGAAAGACAATCCAAAATATTGGAGAGTGGACAACTCACTGTTAATATTATTATTACTTCTAGTTCTGATGTAATTAGGTCGACTGTGCAGTTTGTTTTTTCTTTTTCTCTTTCTTTATTTTGAACTTGTACGAATACAAATTCGTTCAATGAAAATTGTAGGCGAGACTTGTCTCCCTATCTTCAAAAAAAATGTACAAAATGGCATCAAATTTAATGTTCAGGAAAAGCACAAAAATCTCCTACATTTTCAATACAACAATTGTCTCCTTGCATTTTCTAAAATTTGCAAATACCTCCTCCTATTTAATTTTTTCATAAAAAAATGAAATTAAATAAATGCTATTGTTTTATTGAAAATCACATACTCTCATTGATTGAAATAAAATCATGTATACTCTCGTTGTTTTTCAATGCAATTACGGTGATAAAATGGAGGGGTAATAATTGGTATCGCATATGTAAAAACTTGACGACCTTTTCTAGTTGCATTGTACTATTATTTACGAGATTCATCTTTTCAGAGTTTGTGCAAAAATGATTACTTTGATAGCTTTGAAGCAGTACAATGTGATCGCCAGATGTAAATCACTAAATCTGATTTAATATGGCGAGATATCATATATTAATGTGTTTATTCATAATGTAGGAACTAAATTAATATTCCGTTATGCTAGTTATTAAACACGTAAATGCAAATAGTACAAGTAGCTTTCATATAAAAGGGGTATTTTGAATTTCACAAAAAAAGAAGGGGGCATGCTTGAAATTTTTGGATCCTTACTGAAAAAGAGTACATTTGTGACTATTAGAATGATAAGTACAGAAGTTATTGAGTTTGAAAATATAAGAGGACAACGGCGGAACAAAATTTGTAATGTGACTTACAAAATATATAATGTTTGAGTTATCAGATTAAATTTACATTAAAAGTCAAATAAGGAATTCACAAATGAAATATAACACAAGTAATATTGCATGGGGTTCAAATACAAGATTCATATAACAAAACAAATCCTATAAGTGCAAGTATTCATCTCTAATCGCATTTTTTTCGGAGCGAACATCTCTGACCACATTATTTAGAAAAAAAAAATGGGGCAATTACCCCATTTGTAACACTTGGATTTGTCTCTGTTAGAGGATGCTTGACAATTTTATACTTTTTAAGTTGCATAAGAATGCTAATAATTATTATTTTGTAGAAAGTGGTCGTGATAATTTTTTCAGTCCACCGTAGAATTATCCTTCTTTAAAATATTATGGTACCAAAATATCTCCCCGTTCTAAGTTAACACTTTGACGTGCCAAGTCGTCCTTTCTGCAAACTTCAAAAGTCAACAGAGAAATTTAATTTGGAAAATGCACATCTTTGAATAAACCAATTTGGAATCTAAAACAACATTAATTGGTGCATAATAACACGATACGGTAACCCGATACGAAATGTTGGTTCGCCTTCGATGAAATTTACCAAAAGAAATAGATCTATCTACTAATGGCAATCTCTAATCTAATTTCGTTTCAACGTCTTCTCCATTAAAATACCTCTTTCTACCCTTTCTATTCCGCGCCTCGCTTTCTCCTTCAAAACCTCTCTCTCTCTCTCTCTCTCTCTCCAATTGAATGGAGGGAGGAGACCCGACGGATTCCGTCGACCCATCAGAGCTCACGCCGCCTCTGCCTCTGGTTCCGGCGGCGCAGATCGGAGGGGCGTCCGTAAGCGACAGATCACTGCCTGACACCGCCAGCCCAAGTAGTCTCGACAAAAAAAGGTGCATCCCAAACCTTGTACATATATGAGTATTGGGTATTTAGATTCTGTCGAATTTTATTCATATACTTATACTTATTGGACCAATTTATCGTGAAGTTTGGGAAAGCTGATAGTTACCTGAGAGAAGGGATGAGCTGTTCTGTTATAAACCTTCAAAACCTGAAAAATCAACCATAATGCCAGTTCTGCATTCCTTTTATTTCTTATTTCAGTGAAACACCGGGGGTCTTTATCAATTATCACTATGCCCATTTTACTGGCAAATCAGATGTCCTCATAATTTTGAGATGATTTGTAAACAATGCATATTACATTCGCATTTGTAATATATATAATTTGTTTGGTGGAATAGTTTCAGGTTATTAAAATTTTAATAATTACAAAAAGTATAATCTTCAGTATGCTCATAGTATTGGGTGCTAAAAGAGGTGATTATTCCAATATTTGAGAACATAATGCTCATTTTAATAGTGGACAATATTACTGAGAGGTCGAAGTTCAGAATTCAAAGACCAATACACTTATTTTTTCAATGTCCTGCAAACAATATTGGGGTTTGTTTTGTGTACTTGCATGTTTTTCACATAATAATAGCTTGCAAACTTCTAGCAAATCATATAAAAAATGTTTCTTAGTGTAAAAGAATTTACAATCATGGCAGGCGCAAGTCAGAGGACGGAGGTGATGGAGATGGATGCAAGAATTGCAGTTGCAGGAAATCAAGATGCCTGAAACTGTGAGGATTTTTGTTTTTCCATTTTCATGATTTGATTTAGGAGGTCTCTTATGTTATAGTGGGCATGCACTTGAGAAGATAGAGAGAGATATGGTTTTACTTTCTAAAAATATTCATGCACTACTTTTATGTAGTATTATCAGTAGAAAGGAGAAAGCCTACAAATGATGGCAATGAAAGTATGAAACTATAAATAGTAGGTATATATCCCTCGTACTTTTACAATTTTTTGAGAAACTTATTAGTTTATTTGTACAACAAAATTCTCTGATAGGCTCCTCTGTAATGAACTTTTTTTTTTATTTGATAATTTATGTTACAAAGGGGAATTGTGAAACTAAAATTTTTGAGAAACTAGAAAAATTTGCAGTCGTTTGTGAACCTCTTTTTAGCATACACTGTGTGCTCACCCATTTAAGGATGCAAAACAAAGTTTGGCAGGATTACCTACAGAAAAGAAGTGGTGGACGGTTACTTTGTGCATCTACTGTAAGAAGCGGTTGGGGTGGGATTATCAGTATATAAACCTAGTATATACTGCAACTATAAAAGCACACACATGAACAGAAAAAAGCTAGTACATCTTATACTATGTTAGGCTATCTGTGCAGCCTTCGAGTCATCTTATTGTGTTTAACAATTCTTTTACTAGAGAGAGAGAGAGAGAGAGATTATGAAATGATAGTATTTTTTTTTTCTTTTTCAATTTTTTTTCTCCTTCCATTTTCCTTTCTTTCTAGAAAACTGTACACTTCCAGCTAGAAAGTTTTGATGCAAACTATGAGGATCTATTGGAATACAAAGGAAAAAGATCCTAACCCTAACAAAAGACTAAAATTGCTCGCTGGTACCATAATGTAGTGCATTGTTATTAATTTTTTAAAACTGAAGCTTATAACCATAATCCTGGTTTTGTGCATTCAAGCAAGAAATGGAATCAACAGATGGTCTCCTGTTCGCTTGGCTGATTGCTTGATTGTACAAAATCTCATCCCAGAGTTTGAAAGGTTAATTTGAAATAGAGGTGTAACAACTTTGTGGCACCGAAATTTTCCTTAAACTTATAAAATAGAAGTTTTTTTTTTTTTTTTTCAATTGGCCTAGTAATTCAAGTGATAAGATTATACTAGGATGACTTTCAGGAGGTTAAGGCTCAAGCTTTGATATGCAGAATATGAGTTTAGGTTTTGTGAGCCTTCTCAATAATAACAAATGTTCTTCTAGGGCTTTTTTTTAAAATTTTAAATATATCATATCCAAGAAGAAATACTATCTATTTCTGAGAGAAAGAAAAAAGTAAAAGACCAATTTGCAAAACTTGTGGACCAAAATTCAATTTTAAACGGTACTTGCAGAATATATGTTGGGAATAATTGCTTGCCATGATTGACAAAATGGTCCTTCATCACAGTTATTGCATTTGCTTTGCTTCTGGAGGATACTGTTCTGATTTATGCCTGTGCCGGCAGTGTCTCAACCAGCCGACATTTCACCAAGTGGTTATTCAATCTTCTAATGTTAATCAAGATGTCAAGGTAGTTTTTGATATCTATGAGTTATATTTTATTGGGTTTCTTTTCTAGCCTACTCCAACTTGTTTGGGACAAAAGTCTTAGTTGTTGTTGTTGTTGTAGAGTTATATTTTATTATGTTTTCCCCAATTTGAGCAATGAGCTTGTCAGGAGTACAGGGACCTAGTGAGGAGTGAAAGACAAAATTAACTTAATATGATTAAAGAGGGACATCCCATGGCCAGCCTATTTTGATAAGAACACCAGGCATATTAGTTCTGGTGCCATAGTGTATGAGGTAAATTATGTACTAGAGTGAATGAAAACTCTGGAATGAAAGGTTTTTATCAGTTTATGAATTCCTTGAATGAACCAGAGTGAATGAATTCTCTGAAATTAAAAATTTGTTTGTTATGTTTCATAAATAAAAGATGAGAGAGTTATCTTAGCATGATAATACAGTGTTCACCTTTTTTTTATTTTTTTTCCTGTTTTCAGATACCACAGGAAATAGTTGGAAATTCATCAGGCTCATTACCAAGTAATAGGAAAGGATGCAGATGCAAGAAGTCTGGATGCGGGAAAAAGTATTGTGATTGCTTTCAGGTAAATTGAAACAAACAGTTAGCTCAAAATTCTCTACATTAGCTTTTTTTTAACAATTTTATTTTTATATTCTGGGTGCATGAAGTCTGGAGTTGGATGCCTTCGGAATTGTAGATGTGAGGATTGCAAGAATCCTTATGGACAAAAGGGTATTTTATCTCAATTTATGCTCGTTATTTATTAAGCACTGAATTCACCATGCTATTTGTTCTTCCACATCAGTCATCACTGAAATAGAGTTTGATTTTAGATTTTAGTTATTTTATGTGGAACTTATACTTTCAAATAATTTTGTAATGAATTCTATGCTGGTATTAATTTCTGCAGAAGGTGCTACTTTTTAGAACTAATATCAAGTTCTGTAATTTGCAGAAGATCTGAGGAACCTATCTTACGTGCTGCAGAGGAACACCAACATTAACATGCATGTTGGTGGAGAAGAACAATCAGAAGAAACTGATGAAGAATCGGAAGAAGACGAGGATGAAAGACTAGGCACAAACCCCAGGATTTCTCCACCTGTTCGGTTCCCTACTTCCCGTGAATCCTCCTTCCAGCGAGAGAGCTCTGACGAGCCAGGCCCACCTCTGATGGATAAAAATGTTTTCCCCAAACCCATAACGCAGCTCCATCCTTCAGCAACGCACCATTTGGGATATAAGACAACCTTACATATGAACCAGAACAATGGTTATCTTGGTAACACTGCTGCTAATGGTAATTATAATAGTAGAAGTACTAATCAGGGTCCCAGTTCAAGGCATGATGATCAATTTACTATAGCTAAATGTGTTGAGGTTATGAATGGTATGAACGAGTTGTCAGTAGTAGAGAAGTCAATTGCACCTGATGCATTCTCAGATCCAAATAATAGAGAGGTTTTTATCTCTTTAACTGCAGAAGTGAGACCAGTGTGGCTTCGGCGAAAGATTAGGCTTCTTCCTTCGTAGCGTTCCTCCATATCCCGTGTTATCAATTTTGTTAAAGAGAATCTTTTGACGAGGGATGATGATGTTATGGAGGGAATGGTTGTTAAATATAGAGTAATTGCATAGAGAAATGTTTGTTGGACTGAAATGTTGGGATTTGTTAGTTATATCTGTGTTGCTAACTTGTTATAGTTATTTCCCGTTTGTTACTTTCTGATTTTCCAAATTCTATTTTTGTTTGTCTGGAAGTACCAAAAGATGAAGCACATTTAAGTGCAGACTGTTTTGCATCTGATAGTGCAACTAATTAAATGCACTTCATGTGGAATAGTAAAGATATCATAAACGGTTACAAGATGTTGATGTTCTGGAAACCCTACATGATTGCAAGTGTTTGTACTGAGCTGATAGCAGCACAAATGTGTTTCTGTAAAAAATAATTAGGTATTGTGATGTTAAGTTATCTTCTTCTTTTTTTTCCTTTCTTTTTTAGCACAATTGTTTTCTTGTATTGCATGACGGCTCAGGTCTGTGTAAAGGGATTATTCACGAACAGTGCCAGTAGGTTGTAAAAGGAGATACGATGTATTTTATAATTTTAATTCGACTATACGATTTAAATGTTCGAGTTGAAATAATTTATGCTATATCTTTTCTGTGTAAGACAAAAAATAGTCAAACCAACCCGTCTTGGATGAATACAAATACAAATCATTAAAAAAAATAAATAAATGGAGTCTCTGAACGTCCCCAGGGGACCATGATTAAATTAAAAATTTTTATTTTCTTATCAATCAGGATATTATGACTTGGAAGAAACAAAACTCATAATAGTCAACCTCGCAATAAATGACCAAGCCCTTTGTGTCCCTTCACAGAATCCTCGCCGTTCACATGAAAAATTAGAATCGCTTTTTGTGTTGATCCAGCGGCTGGTATTCGGGAGACTGCCCCAGACACCACCGACAGAGGATCAGCCAATAAACCGCGTCAAAATTTATGCTGTTTCAGGCTCTGATCGGAAAGAAATTTTGAGTTGAATTGATTTCAGTGGAATAGAAATGATTTGATTTTAAAATGAAATCCATTGATTGGATGAGTGATAGAAAGAATTGAGGGGAATTCATCTGTAACCATAGCAAGAATGATCGGACGCTCCAAATCAATTCTTGCCAAATTTCTTCCTTTTAGATGGGATTTCAAGATGGGATTTGAGGGGAGTGAACTCCCATCAATTGAACTTCCATGGTTAAATTTTCTCCTTTCCGAACAATGGATTTGGAAAGAATCGGAATTCCAATTCCAAATCTGTTCTTAAAAACACTTTTCCGATCAGGGCCTCAGTACTCCAGCAGAATGGGGTTTAGGGGGATAAGGATGTGCTCTAGTAGAGAAAAGGAAAATAAAAAAAATGAGGTGAGGATAATAAAAAAAAATTGTTGGTTAATTGCTATAATATATTTTAAAATAAAAGAAAAAAGATTTTATCTCCTTAAATTTCTAAATAAATATATTTTGTCCACCCAAAATTTGAGTGTTAAGGAAGTGAGTCTGTGAGTGTCATTCCATTATCTTTTTTTTTTTTACCATTCATTTCCTTTTACAATTTGTTGTGGAGCACGGCCGAAGGTTCGGTCGGCAAAGGTCTCAATTGACTTCTGTACTCTTGCAAAATAATAATGATAATAAAATAAAACCAAATAAAAAATAAAAAGCAAAAAGAAAGATTTGGGATCTGTCATAATATATTATGCGCTGCCCTTTCCAAATAATCGGTCCTTTTGTAATGAAACTATGAAAGCATATCTAAATCCGCGTAAAAAACTATCTGAATTATCTAAATTCTAAACGGACGCAAAAAAAAAAAAAAAAAAGTTGAAACTCGAAAGTAACGAGATTTGCTTATATTAGTGCTTGTAATTGGGAGTTAGTGCCGAGAAAACATGAAAAAAGTGTAATAGTTTGGGACAAATCACAAGCTTTGTACTGATCCTTTTACCTTTTTTGCTTTGATTTCAAGTTTCAGCGCCTAGTCTTAGCTATTAAGTTCGTCCTGGTGTTTTTACATGTACACCCTCTCAAAAGCAAGAATGATTAGTTAGAGATAAACGCGCAACTATTAAATGATCGGATTGACATAAAGCCATTTTCGTCATAAACAAGCAAATAAATCAACCGATTCGAAAAAACCTCGGGGAAAAACGCGCAAATTGTCCAATATTTTCATTACTTTTTGGTCTGGTCGTTTGAATCCCATTTTCTCCTTCCTTCCTCTCGACTCTTGTCAGACAGCCAATGGCGATGGATCTCGCCTAACCCTCGCCTAACCCCATTCAAGCTTCAAGTCTTTATCGGACGAGGTTTGCCACATTTGAAGAGACAGCACTACTTGTAGTAATGGGAGCGGCGCCGTCTACTCCACGCTCGGAGACCTCGGCGGAGCAGCTGGTCGCTGCGTTCGTCGGCCGCACGCCGTGCCCGATCTCGTCGGAGTTCTGGAACAACCTTCTAGAACTCCCGCTTTCGCTCCAGTGGCCACGTCATCGTGTGCTCCATGCTTGTCAGGCTTTTGGTTCGTTAATTTCTTACTGTTTTCTCTCGTTTGTTTGATTAGGCTTGGTTGCTTTGAAGATTTCAGTGAAATGAAGCAGATGACAGGTTGAAATTTAGATTTGTAAGGAAGGAATAGTGATTCGGGTTACTTTGCTTACTATATTAGCCAATTGAATTTGCTTATGAGCATTGATCAAGGGTCCATTTTATATTAGATTATTATTTAAATATTAAAAAAATGCGAGATTCATGCTACTTTCCTTCTAATTTGGTATCTGGGAGAATATATGAAGTGTAAATCACTATCTGTAGTCATTTACTGATAACACTTCTTTTACGTTTACTTGCAGCTCAGAACAATTATCACACCAAACATCTTGCAAAGCTTTTAGTACATCTTGTGTGGTGTTTACGCGATGCCATATCAACACCTGATGGATCCACTTCAGCATACAAGAAAGCCATTAATGCTTCATATATAGCCTCGGTTTTTCTCAAGTTTATGATTGAAAATACCAGAACATATACATGGGAAGAGCTGGGTCTTGACATTGATAGAACTGAGAATGGGCTAGAAAATTTTCCTAAAGGTTTATTATCCTGCATTTAATTCAAGTATTTCAATATTTAGTATGTACAACTGAAATTTTTGCTGGTTGGGTTGGCCGATTATTGTTTGATATGTGAGATTGATCTCTGTTATAATTGCTTAAAAAATGTAGTTATTTTAATGTACTTCATTCTAGATTAAAACTGGGAACCAAGTACCAATCTTCACTGAGAACATATAATTTCTATTATAATGAAATTAACCTCAACTATAATATTCCCCTTTCAGATCAAAGCTTAGAGCATTTTGTGATGCAAGGGATACTCCACTACATTGGCACAGCACAAGTGAGGTATCTTTATATGTAATTTCTAACATTAAACACTTCTAACTTTCACTTTCTAGGCCTAGTTTCTTTACACCTCTAAATGTTTTTGTCTTTTTGCAAGTGGTCATTCGTTGTTCCTTCATCACGAGCTGCTCAACTTTGTGATTGTCGCCATGTCAACGCAGCTCTGTTCAGGACCATCCCCAGAAGCAAAGGATGTACACCCTTTCTTAGATGCTGCTATGCTTCAGGTAGTGTAGTTTCTTTATGATTGGTTATTATAAAGAATTCATGTTTATTTTTAACATTCATCAGTAAAGAGATTACCTAGTAACAGTTCGTGGATAATTTTTAAGGATCGTTTAGGAATTTTATCACTGTTTTGATGCATAATATCGGATAATTTTAAGACTAAGAGAGTTACAACTCTTTCTTGAAATGTTGAAAACATTAACGTGCAGTACGCCTGTTGAGAAACTGTAATACTGCACCTTTGCTGATCTCAGCTGAAATTTTTGTAGTTTATGAATTATAATCAGGATGGTGATTCTTGTATTTCAATTGTACACCACAGAGCTTAAAAGAGCAAACAATTATGTTTTTCTTTCCAGGAAAGCAATATAGTGACATCTGTAGTGAGGAGATTGTTGTTGAATTTCATAACAAGGCCTCGTATACCTTTCAATGGATCCTCGCATCCTATCTTTTCTGACAATGGTGAACCTGGTGTTTTGCGAAGAGTTGGTTCTGCTGCTGGTAACTGTTTACTCTTTCTTTAACTTCAGATTATGGATTCATTTGGCCAATACCATTTAGTTAGTATGGTTGACATCCTATTTTAATAAAAGTGGTTTCCAAATGATCAACTTCTTACAAGAACATAGCAGCATACAGCCAGTTTGAAAGCCCTAGATAAGCACTTTATACAGGAAACAATAGAAATATGTTCATAAATAGGAAGTACTCTTAAGGATGTTGCAGTGTGAGTATGCTACTAGTATCCAATTACATCCAGTCACTAGTTTTCACCATTTTTGACATTTACCCACACAATTTATTGTCTTTGCGTACAATAATTGGTCAACTTTTCATGGTTTTGTCTTAATATGTTCCTCAATGAGTTCCTTTAGGCCTAACATCACTACTATCTTCTTTCAGCAAATATTGTGCTCCTCCCACTCTACACTATTAATCTTCTCGCTGGCTCCAGTGGGGAAAGCACTGGAAGCCCACTTGCAGATAATAGCCTGCTTGTTTTGTTAACTCTCATTCACTACAGAAAATGCATTTTAGTGGATGATCTGGCTATCAACAATTTAGAAACCAGTGACGAGAGTCAAAATTTAATGGAGAGTTCCGCTTTTCATGAAAACCCCTTTTGCAAGGCATTACAGAACTCCAAGGATATTCAATGTAATGAATTTTCCCCTAATATAGACAAGTTTTGAGGATAATTGCTTATTTAGCCTGTGAATGAGGATCATTTTCTCAAAGCTGCAGAGGCATTCTATTACTTATTCATAAGCTTATGTGGAACCCAATGCTGCTTCAGAGTGGTGCATAGTTAGCAAAGAAAATTAAGGATTATATATTGGTTTTTGGCACCTAAAACCTGTCAAAAAAATTTATTCACACTTCATCTTCTAGTCAAGTTGATTTGATTGCTAGACACCAGAAAAAGCATAATTGATGGTTGAAAAAACAAGTTTGATTAAAGCATGGATTATGGTTTGTTAGAAGATGTGGACCTAAATTTTTTAAAATTCATTTCCACACTTTTTTGCAAATTTATATATTTGTTGAATGGCCTAACTTTGCATTATCCTGGTTGTTTAATTTTATTTGCAATTTAATATTCACATTTTTTGTATGACCAACAAATGTTGAGTGCTTTGCAGTTGATCGAGCTGATATTGAGGGCAATGTACATAATGATGCTGTCGTGAGGTTGCCATTTGCATCATTGTTCGACACTCTTGGAATGTAAGTTTATTATTTTTTTAGTAATTTTCATCTTCTTATGTTTACAGAAAACTTTTAATTGCTAAGTTATCTTGGTCACTTGGTGTGTTTCAGGTACTTAAAGGACGAGACTTCTGTGCTTTTACTATATTCTTTGGTCCAGGGAAATGTTGATTTTCTGGAGTACTGTCTCGTGCGAACTGATTTGGATACATTGGTATTTCTCATACTCAAAGTACTGCTAAACATAGATATTTCATCTTAGTACTTATTTAAATTAACGATTAATTAAATATGCTTGTAGTTAATGCCTATTATGGAGACACTTTACAATGCACAGAGAAGGACATCCAATCAGATATATATGCTGTTAATTATCCTTCTCATACTTAGCCAGGATTCATCGTTTAATGCTACAATTCACAAGCTGGTAAGAAAATATTCTCACATATTTTTATCATGATTCATGTGAAAAATAGCATTCTCTATGCTTTTTTATTTGCTAACAAATTTCTATTATGTAGATACTTCCGAGTGTTCCTTGGTACAAAGAAAGGCTCTTGCATCAAACCTCTCTCGGTTCTTTAATGGTTGTTATACTTATTCGCACGATTAATTATAACCTCTCCAAGCTGCGAGTAAGAATTTTTACCTCATGTAAATCTGATTTTTCTTTCTTATTTTGTTCATTGTATGTTTGTTTGTTTACTGTGGAATTCTTAGTTTCCCCCATGCATTATAAGAATTTTTATGCTTTTCTCTTCTATTGTAGTTTAGTAGCTGTACAAGTGTGTATGAACTGGATTGATCTCAGTTGAAGCATCTAACTCATTTTGTTCATTGTAAAGGATATCTACCTTCATACAAACTGCTTAGCGATTCTTGCAAACATGGCGCCGCATGTTCATAGACTTAGTGGATATGCATCTCAAAGGCTTGTTAGCCTCTTTGATATGCTTTCCCGCAAGTATGTTTTTTTTTTTTTCTTTTTTTCTTTTTTCTCATCTGATTTTATCATTTACTGAAACAGCTCTGGATCTTTTGTTGTTTAGTTTAATTCAGCTTTTATTGCTTCGAAAGTCTAGTTCAAGAAAAACGATGCTACATTAACAGAAATACTCTCTGGGTTTATTTTAGTGCATGCATCTATTTTCATTTTGTTATGGTGTAGCCCTGTAGAAAAAAAAAAGGATTTAGATTGATTTATTCATAGTGAAAAATCTCATGAAAATGTTACTCCTGAGGTGTAATATTTTTGCAACCCTAAGAATTTCATATGGGTAATAAATGTTCTAAAGCCTACGACGAACTGGGGATATTTATTGATAATACCAAAAAATTTATAGATCTTTATGGAGATGTAGATGCCTATTCTAGTACACAATTTTGGTCCATTAGGAACTTCTAGTGAAACCTCACATTGAACTGAAGCTAATTAGTATCTGCTGATTTCAACACGCATTTTTTGTTATGTTTTATTTTAAGGTCAGGGGATATTTATCTTTTTTTTCCCTTGTCAATGCTTGTTGTGAATTGCAATGCTAGACAGCTTTTTGGTGTTGGTTTAAAATATGGAAAAAAAGTATCATTTGCAAGGTTCTTTAACTGGGTCAGCTGGCTTAAACTTTCATGTGATACCAGCCTAGTCAAGTAAAACTGATTCTTCTGATTTTTCCGATTAATCTTTTATGAAGATTACCATATTGCTTCTCTCATTGGATTTCTTCTTTTATAACACAGGTATACAAAATTAGCAGAGTTGAAAAATGATAAAGTCCTCAAGATAGTTAGTGATCAAATTGAAGATGACAACATTGCTGATGATATGGTACTGATATCTGTTATCATATTTACTACGAAACTATCTATTTTTTTTTTCAAATTAAAAATTTGGTAATTTTCTCCCTGAATTATTCTTATGATGAAGTTTCCTACTGTTTTAGTAATTTCATCCAGTTGACAAGTAGAAGAGGACATATCAACTTTTTCTTGCAAAAAAGGATAATTGATTTTACTATTTTAGTAATGCAAGATGTTTAGTTTGAAAAAACTCAGTAGTTGGAAAACTACAAGTATTTACATTTGGAAGTTAGATTATCCGAAGTTAAAAATGATAACTTCTTAGACATTTGTATCTTTGATATGTTGCGGCGTGCCTTCTCATGAACTACTGCTTTTTATGTAGTCGACAGAGCTTCACATATACACCGACTTCTTGAGGATTGTACTTGAAATAATCAATGCAATTCTGACTTATGCGTTGCCTCGAAATCCAGAGGTACAGTTCTAAATCACTTGTACTATATGAATTTACTTTGTCACAAGCTACTTATGCATTTGATCTTATATCTTCCTGTTCTTCAAGCAGGTTATATATGCAGTGATGCACCGACAAGAGGTGTTTCAACCATTTAAGAACCATCCTAGGTTCAATGAGCTGCTTGAAAACATATACACAGTATGATTGTGGCCTCAACTATGAAATTTTGAAGTTGCACCGGTTTTCTTAAGTTGTAATACCTCACTGTGTGATTCTGACTTATCCTTTTATACAGGTTCTGGATTTCTTCAATAGTCGCATGGATATGCAAGAGTTAGAGGGGGAGTGGTCTGTGAACAAAGTTCTTGAAGTCATTATAAATAACTGCAGATCATGGCGTGGTGACGGAATGAAAGTGAGATGTTTTTTTTTTCTCTTTATTTTGATTATTTGGTCAACATTGTTCTTTGTTTTAAACATATAGTAATTAAAATCTGTGCTATAGTAACAAAGGATTATTATTTTTATGAGTGACAATGGAATGTTGGCTTGGCATTTATTCATTGAAGAAGGAAATGTCTTGATTCTGACCTGACCTGTTGATCGACTCAGACAAATGAGAGCCTGAACTAAACTTTAATAGTGATAAATTGGGGTGATATATGGCTGGTTATGTGGGGATTAGGGTCAAACAGATCGGTCGCTACTCTGAAAAGTTGTCATTTTTTTTTCTGTATTTTCGAAATTGGAAGTATTGAGGCTAGTAAATACTTAGTTAATCACTGTGAAATTTTAGGGGTCAACAATTTCAAAATGGGTTGTGTTGGCTTGCTACTTTTATTTTGAAAAAAAGGATTTTGGTTGGACCAAATATGACATGCTTGATTCAACTCACTAGGATCAAGAAACCTGTACATAAAAGTGACCTGTTAATCTCTTGATTGTGTCTAACCTGGTTTTGGTAAGTGTTGTGCTAGGAGTAACTGTTAGAATGTTGGATAGTTAAAATAACTCAGTCACCATTGGAATGTCTTGTCATGTAGTTTATGTTGTTGTTAATTGAGCAGATGTTTACTCAGCTGCGGTTCACTTATGAGCAAGAGAGTCATCCTGAGGAGTTCTTTATACCTTATGTATGGAGGCTTGTTCTAGCCCATGGGTAAATGAAATTCTTCTTCTCTCAATCTCTAGAATTACTATCTATAATAGGATAGTAAATCTACACATTTGATATTTTTAGTATAGTAAAACATTGAGTTATAAAACAGTAAGAGCAGCCAGAAAACATATGGCGAATTAAGAGGTCGGCTGCAGCACTTAAATGATCCAACTTATAGCCAACAATATTGCCATGATTTTTCTTTGGCACCCTTACAGAATTGCTGAGAGGAAAGATGCATTAAAAGTTCCTTTGTCCAATATAAGATATGCTTTGCTTCTCTTTGCTCTTAGAGTTTTATTGACTAACTGTGCTCTCTCATGTTCAATCAGTTTTTCCTTCAATCCTGGAGCCATAAACTCTATCTCTCTCTCTCTCTCACACACACAAAAAAAAAAAAAAAAAAAAAAAAAATAGAAAATCATCTTTACTTTAGCTATAGACTATCACATGAGGTTGAAGAAAAGGATTTAATACAAAATACAGTACATTGATTTTGATCAGTAATTTACTCTTTTATCTGTTTTTATTGTATTTCTTGATCAAACTTTTGATGTACAAATTTGAATATTTAAACCAAAATTTGTGTGTCTGACCTGAAATATTCTATTAGGAAAATGATGTATCAGAGGAGCAAAATGTGTAGACATACTTGGAGGAAGAAGATATGTCTAGTCTCATCAGAGGAACTAAATGTGTAGAGATACTTGGCGGGAAGAAAGAACTTCACTTCTTTATGGCTTTCTTTTTTCTCGAAGACTAGAGACTAGAGAGGTTTTTGTGTACATAGAAATTAGGGATTATGTTCATTCTTTTGTGTTGATATGATGTGTTCTTGTGTTGGAATACTACCAAGGTAACAACTGATAAAAATTTTGTTTGTTTAATAAAAGTAGTGTATCAAAAAAAAAAAATAAATAAATAAATAAAAATAAAAGAAAAATAAAGAAATGTGTTATGCGTCGCTCCTTAGCGTAGTTTAATCTCTTAAGTTATGAAAAACTTTATCTGGAAGTTCGAGACGTACTATATTTTCTTATGTTCTCGCTTATGTCGGGCGAGGGAAATTAGAAATTTGGTAAATTCAACAATTTAGCATTGAAAAGAGAGCTTTTATATTAGCCCTGGGATTCGTTAAATGCCGAAACATATACAGTAAAAAATAAGTCAGGTGAATTTTCAGAAAGTGGAACACACGATTGGTTGAAGATGGGAAAAAGCGGAAGGAATAAGGGTGGTCTAGTGGTGACCGTTTGGTGCCATATGGTCCCTAATTGTGAATGAGCTGACACGAATAGGGCCAAGGGAAGCGAGGGAACGAACTGATGATATACATTTAATATTTTTATTACTGTACAACATGATTTGCACTAGATGAGCGATAGGCGGACAGAGGTAGCGTGGCTTATCGTGATTTTACTAATTGGAATTTATATAAATACTAAATAGGTTGATAAATGTAAGAATTGTATGTATGCAATAATGCAACAAACCTGAACTCTTTTCATATCCACTCTCCACATTACCTTCAATTCATTCTCCATTTTCCCATTTACATTCCTCTATCCCACTTGGTCCAACAGCTAGGACAGTGGCTCAATCCCTCCGAATTGAGTTGAAAATGGGCTAATATCCTCCCACGTATTTCATGAATTGTACTGGGTGCGCTCTTTAAGGCTGTGCTCCACAAATGGGGTAATAATGGAAAGTAACGGAATAGAAAGGATGGGAAAGGAAGAAAAGGAAAGAAACTATTTACTGAGTTTACTCGCTCCAGGAATCCCACGTGAGGAAAGAGAAAGAAATGAGATTGTGTTCAGTATGTAGATGGAGATGACTATTTAATCCTTGATCTTATATACAGCATATGAAGGAATAAGGATATTTTTGTAATTCAACTAATGTTACTCCTTGTACACTCCGATTTGGAAATAACAATAATCACAGCTGTGATGGAAGAAATTCACTTCCATTCCTCTATGTTTTTTATACTGGACCAAGTAAACTTTCTGTCCCACCCTTACCTACCGTCCCTTTCCACCAAAAATCACTTCCTAGAGCACAGCCTTAGAAAAGAAAAAGAATGGCGCTAGGTACTAATCACGACCGCTACGCTATATGAAACATTGACAAAGGATATTTTACTGCGTCAGCTGACTCTGCTCACACACGATCTCTAAATTACACGCTACTGGTGGCCGGTTACCAGTTTTGGACCTTCACAGAATAAGTTCTTCTTTTTTTTTTTTTTTTCAAAATCTTGACAGCAGCTGTCAAGTTACCTTCACAGAATTAGTGTACAGGATAGTGTATTTACATTCCTTCGATTTTTAGATACTGCAGTATGATCCTTGAGTTTATTCCTACTAACAATTTCAAATTATTGAAAAAAAAAAACTCATCCACTGGAAGTAAAACTAGCAGCAAGGACCAGCAAAAATATATTGTTGAACCATTTTCAAATCTGATTCAACATAAAGACAAACTAAAATTCTATTTGAATAATAAAATCGAACGCTGTTGCTAGATACTAAAACAATAAGCTTGACTATATGAGGAACAGCTGGAAGTAAAAACATTAAAACATGTAAGGAAAAGGAGAGTCATCACTGTTTCAGCAGCACCCATCCATGTAATAATCTTTCAGACTTGCAGTCACTTCCGACTAATTTCCTTTAGAACAATAATTTAGGATGACAATGACAATCATCTGTTAAGCCAGACGTATAACTTGTGCTCCAACATACTGATCTAGTACATTCTGAAATGCCTATTAATAATAATAATAAAAAAAAGGCTTAGCATCATGATATGAATTTGAAAATATCATTGAACTAATTTTTGGACCCACTAAATGATACCATGATTCTAATCCTGGAGCAGTAGAGCTTCGAAGAGACAAGACATTTACATACCTGAAATGCAAAAGTTTCTTTAGCATTTAGAATTGCATTCATTGCAGCAGCCGGGTCATCAAAGACACTATAGAATTTCTTATAGAATTCCTCCCTGCAAATTGAAAAAAATAAAATAAAATACTGTTTAACAAGGGTTGCAAATGATATAAACAAATATAATTGCATCCATTTCAGCAAGTCTGTGATCAAAGATGATATAAATTTTATTGTAAAATTCCTCTTATGCAATTTGGGAAAAGATACCATTCATGACTACGGTGGTAAATATAATAAGCAAAAAAAAAAAAAGGAGAATTCACTAGGATTTGTTTTCTAATGACAGCTCAAGTGATTGCCAAAAATTGGTATATAGAAACATTTAACTAACTGTTGTTCTTTTGTGAATAGAGGTTCCATTTCATCAAATTTGCGTGTAAGCACTTCTGCAGCAGCAGGTCCCAACATATGCATAACTAGTGCCTCAAGCGTCCTTGGGAAACACTCCTAAATGAACAACATTGGCAATTGAAGAAATTGTTAAGCAGTGATTGCAGTCTCGTACTTGGAACTGAAATCAATCAAGGTACAGTGTGGCACTGATAAGACTTAGTTGTTCCATTAGTTTTGCATGGCTTGTGTTTAGTAAGGGTTTTAGAAATGAAAATGAGTTGCATTAATTATACGTATTTAAAGAACCACTGTCCAAAGCTTAAGAAGAATATAGACAAAGATGGAAAGACCCATAAAGATGGATTAAATTGGACTCGCAGAATCTAAATTAAAAACGAAAAATAACAACATAAATGGTACATAGTTTGTACCGCTATCACAAGAAGAATCTTTTGTAGAGCTAACGGTTCGAGTGACGAAAAGATTTGGGCTAAAGTGTCATCAACTGAAAGTGGGGCGTTATCACCATTTGGAATATGCTTTATTTGATTGCTTGTTTCAGAAGACTCATCATTTGAATCAGTTGGAGTATTTTGGCATTGGCCAATATATTCAACATTCTCATGAACCAGAGAGATCAGTTTACCAAGTAACTGGAGATCATAAGGCTCGAGTTGGCCTAATATTGTGCTCTTATCTCCATTTGAACCAACTTTGGTTAATTTGCTATTGGTGTCTGATTCCTCGCAGCCTGAAAAAAAGAAAGGATACATAAATAACATAAGACAGTTGGTAACCGTTTGTTGTTCCTTCACACCAAGTTAGATGTTATCAGAAAATGCTAAAGAATGAGAAAAAAGGGAGATGATTGAAACTAACCTTCTGCTGATTCATCATCTTGACTATTTTCTTCCTTGTTCAAACTAAGATTTGATCTCTTAGGCAGCATCCTGTCCTGTCCTATTTAGTTAAATAGATTAAATTTATCTGTAACTTAAGTTAATAGGCAACCAACTCACAGACAAAATTTTATATATTGAGATTGAATGAACCTATAAGTTTTTGAAACCTTACAACACCATCAAGAAATATAGTAAATTAAAAAGATAACATAAATCTGAATATACATACCATTTCCTTGCATACCAATCTTCAGTAGGGCCAATTTTTCAACCAGTGCCCAAGAAATAAAGAGAGGCAAAAAGAGATGTTAGTTGCTAGATAAACAAACCAATCATGACATTGTAATTTTTTCTCATCATCAATATATCAATATAAAACAATAAATGCTTTTGATCTCATTCTCAGCTAGTGTTAATCAGTCATAATATATGGAAAAAAAAAAGTACCTATTCAATATTCTCCGTAAATAATATGCATCCATGTGATCTACCATATCCGACATAATTCTTGAGACCCACCAAAAGTTGACGGCTACAGTCAAGTCAGAACTATCCACTTGGTGAAACCTGTTCAATAATCAGTTGTTTCAATGAAGCACAATTCCTTAACAATACTTCAAAAAATAACAATTAGATAACATCTTTCAGTAGGCATACAAAATGTACCAACATACCATCCTTCGGGAATAAATAGAGCATCGCCTGGATTGAGAATTACTTTTTCAGAATATCCCTTCATATTCTTGGCTCTTGCATGAACTGAAAGGTCAGGGTCCTCAATACTGACAGCACTAGGAAAAGATATATCTAAAGTAAATATATATATATTAAATTCTAAAATTTAATGGTATTCTTCAGAAATAGATGAAAGAGCAGTTTACCTATGATTTGAAGCCTCACCATATATAGGCATTGGATATAAAAACCGACATGCTTCAGGAGGCCATAGAGTTACTAGCATACAAAAATGAATAGAAATCAATTTTTAATGTAGTACATTATACATCATATTTAAAGGATAAGGTACTGGTGCAAATACAGGTCAGATCAGCAGCATGTACTCCATGGTACATTATCCATAATACCACATAAAAGAATTGGATTTCAGGTTATGCATTGGTTTGGTACAAGTAAGCCAATAAGATTTTGCAAGTGGTGCTTATGCAACATAATGGTAGTCAGCAGCATGGCATGGAAACTCACCTTCTTTCTGGCCAGAAACTACACAAAGAATATTATGGTGAGGATCATAATGAGTGCTAGACCTTGACCGAGCCCGATTCATCCAAAAGTTTATTGATGAAATGCATTTATTGGCTATAAAGACAGGCTGCCAGAAAAAGGAAAAGAAAGTAAAATGATATTATCGTAAGAGGACTAATAACAATGTCGCATCAGAAAAGAAGGAAGACAAAATAAGGACCTACTGTCTGTATGTCCTCCTTAAGCACTTCCAGAGAGCAACGTTCTGTCCTTTCAACACTGTAGATTGGGATCTGTTGACAATTTATATCGCATGTTAACAAATTTCAATCAATATTAAAAAGCTACATCATAAAACTAGACAAACCAACAGAAATTTAAATAAATGAACAAAAAGAAGATATGAGTGAACTTATAAGTTATTAAAAGAGAAGTGTACCTGAGCTAAATAAAGTCTGTCAGGGGCATCTAAGGAAGTTGAGCATGTTTCTTCACATATTTCTTTATCTCTAGCACTCTTTGACACATGAGAGGAGACACTAGGAAGGCTCAACTGTTCAAAATATGATTTACATGATGCAATGAAGGCGGAGAATGGTAGCACCACCTGCCATAGGAATATACAATTTCCAATATGTATTAGATTCTGGCAATGTACCTCAGATTTTAACTGGTACTCCGAACATTGGCTATTGGAGATTGGCAAGTAAACAATGAAGAACTAGGATTACGATCCAGGGTATATAACCAAACGAAGCAAAGCAACCAATACTGGTGCAAACTGCTCAGTATTAAACTAATATATTTTTTGCACATCGATTTGAATTCCCACTTCATTTCATATGTTTTCGATTGGAAGAGGTTAATGACACACAGAGCGGCTTAACAGAGCCTAAAGTGTGGAACAAATGATGGTTGCATTGTTCTACAAGTTCCACAGTTGCATTTGTGCCAGTAAAATCAACCACATTTTGAAAAATTTGATATAAAAATTATCTTACTCTCTCATGACTTCTTAGATCTCCCTTAAAAATATGCTCATAATTCGACATCATCGCTTCCACAACTGCAGCGGGTCCAACCTTTTCCTACAAAATGTTTAATTTAAACTTTCCAACATATCGTATAACAGCAATAATAATTTATAGCCGGACCAAACCACCTCCAATATTCACAAAATTATTTAGTCAGCATATGACTTATTTATCAGACAATAATTCATTATGTTTGGGCAAGCAACTTTCAAACACAGATAACTTCAACCCTGACACATAACTTGGTTGAACAAACCATATTATAATAACGAAAGTTGTATTAGTAGGTACCATCATGTAATCAAGACCTCCGTTTGAAGGATCCCACAAGGAGATAGACTCCCATCCCTTAACAGCTCCACGAAAAACCTATCGAACCAAAATGTTACTCAAGTAAGTACTACTACTTCCAATGTTTCCGGTACACAAATTGGAGGTCGAATCAAAAGAGACGATCAGATATTGAGAAATCCAACAAAATAAAGACGAAACCAACCCCGGGAATGTTTTTGGATTCGATCTCCGTAGCAAACTCTTCCGGCGAAATTGTTCCCTCGAAGTGTCGAATTCGAAGCGATGCTTCCACTCTCTCTCCTTCTCCCGCTTCCATTTCCTTTTCGCTGAGTCTTCTCTCTCTATTTTCTAGTTCGTTGATCTCTCCAGTTAGTTCTCTCATCCGAGGGAAACTTTACGAAATAAACCCCGAGGAACTTGACGATTACCACCGAGGGCAGAGGGCAGATGGTGTATATTGGGCCTATTCCAATAAAGCCCATCAAGGCATGGGTCAAAGTTGGCCCAAATATTTCCTTAGAAGGAATAAGGAGAAAATACTGTCCCAACATGATAACAACAATTCATTGAATTCACTGCACTTTAATGGTTCAAGCAACGTTTACAAAGGAAATCTTCTTCTACAAGGAGAAATTATTCTTCTTTTCCTTGCAGTTGTTCTTTTCCTCGAGCAATGTACCATAGCAACCAACGTAATTATTAATTCTTCATTTGCTATGTTAAATGCATTTAATAGCTTCTAGGAAAGTTCTTGAGATTTAGATTAGAGAGAATATGAGATGAGAGAGAGCATCACAATTAAGACTTGTGCTTGTTTAGTTGCTTGCAAGTTAGAAATTGTTGCTCATAAAGGAGACTTTGTCTGCTTGGCCGGTGGGCTTTGAAAAAAACTATGTATATACGGACAAAATACCGTAACAAACTAGAGAGAGAAAAAGGTATGGTAGTTAGACAATCCAACGAGACAAAATTCAATATGAGAGAGAGAAAGTCTCGGATTCGGAATTTCAATTATTATTATTATGGGATGCAAGTAGCTAGGCCCATAATTTCGAGATATACAATTAATTTAGAGTATTTTTTTTTTCAATTTCATCAAATCTTCAAATCTCCTCATTTGCCTTTTACATATTAGAGAAAATTGAGGGTGGCTTAACGGGTCCTTAATTTCGTACCGATCGACTAGGTACAAGGCACGCACACAAAAGAAATATAATAAATAATACAAGAATAAGAGCAACAAAAATACAAAATAAAAATGAGGCTTCAATACCAGGCGATGTAGTGATACGGACAGCACAAAACCTGCTTTTACAAAACTTGTATAAGTTTTGTTACAAATAAATACTTTTATTGTAATCTATCACATAATATTTAAATATAGCAAGAGAGATTTTAAAACAATATGATAAGAGGAAGTTGTGGGTAATTAATTAAGAAGAGGACAAATGATGCAAGAGGGCACATTATCATACAACATTGGTTCCAGCTGATTTGGTGTAGGAATTTTAAATATTGCTCTTTTCATGAGTAATATAAGGGATAACTTCCTAATACTGAGGCAAGCTGATAATTATAAAAGGATCAAATTTGCCAATTAGAAATTAAATAGTATTTTAAATCAATTATATATAGTAGTACAAAACACTCCAAATAAATAAATAAAATGTAGCACGAAGATATCACACTTGTAAAGTAGAACAGACTATTTAATTATGCGAGTCATTCATTGTCATTAAAATATCAAACTCTAATACGATAGAAATTTTTTTAAAAAAAATTTGCAAAGAAGTTTGTTGTATAACATATCTTAGACACACGATTTTGTATAAATTTAATCACACTTCTTCACTAATAATATTAATATAACTATTTTGAAAATTATCAACGTATACTAGGGTTTGAATTTTAGATCACAGATGATCTGTTCAAATTTTGATAGCTACTATAATTGTAAAGTATTGTTAGTATTAATCTCTTAATAAAGGTTAGTTATTATTCAGTACCGGAGCCATGCTCAATTGATTGTATATCCATTATGTCTCACAAGGTTTCTGACTTCTGAAAATAAATTCAGTCAAAGAAGAGAGGCTAAAATGGCACAATTCAAGTAGATATTGATAAACTTCCAAAAGTGAGCGAAAGGGGAATCTAAATCTAGTGTTCTGTACCTCTCCATCACGGAACGAAAAATGGGGACATTAATTTCCAGCAGTAGTATTCAAATTTTATTGCACTTCATTTAAATCTGCAACATTGTTATCATATCGTGATCACTGGCAGCTTGTGCTAAAAAAAAAAGAATGAAAAAAAAGAAATCATGCTGCTCAATCAAAACTGTAAGACATTATTAACTTGTTAAATGTTAATTTAAATTAGCTAAGGAGAGAAGTACCAATTAAAATGGATGAAAGAATAAGCTATAGCTAATTGATCTACAATTGTTATGTATGACTGCTTCAAAAAAAATAATTATAACCAAAAGAAAGAAAATATAACTACTTTAACAACAATTTTATAATTAAAGATAAGTTGGAGAAATTTAAAAAGCATTTTTAAGAACAGGAAGAAGGTTGCCGGGATAAACAACATATTTCGGTATAAGGGGCAATATAGGAAAAAAATATTGAATATTAATGTTACAATTTATTGCAGTTTTTAACTTGGAAATAATCTTGAAATTGATAACAATAAAAAAAAAACTTGCAGTTGATATATAACAAAAAAAAAAAAGCAAATTGATTAGTAAAAAATGCATAACAAAACTACCTTGAAGATTCATGAATCTGGAGGATTTTTGCGTGCTCCCAATAGTAGATGAAACTGCAAGCATGATCTGATTAATTAGTTTTGACTTCTGAGAGGAGAAGAGAGAGAGAGAGAGAGAGAGAGAGAGAGAGAGAGAGAGAGAGAGAGAGACAGAGACAGAGAGATAGAGAGAGAGAGAGAGAGAGAGAGAGAGAGGATGGGGAGAGGGGGTAAGGGGGTTTGAATTCTCAGATCAAGCTGGCAGCTTCAGCTACTCGTGGTGCACTACCTCTCCAAGTCCAAGGTGGAGAGAGAGAGAGGAGATGGAGAGGATTTTAAGCTCTGAAACAGTACAGAGCAAGCGAAGGGCATATATACAAAGAAAAGACTGGGGGCGGGTTGGGGTTTGGGTGTGGGGAGAGGGTTCGATTATGTTAGAGATGTAACACAAAAGGTGAGTTTTTAATTAAAACCATGAGCATAGTGGTCCTATGAGAAAAAGAATGCATAAATATTGTCTCACTCAGACCTCTAAGATGCCAGTTAGGGTTTCCACTTTTGGTTCAACTCTTCTCCATTTGGTATATATATTGCATGTCAAAATTCTTTGATTAATATTAACGCTCTGTCAAATTAAGTGTCAATATACATAAAAACTAGAAGTTAATTAGCTAATTACTCTGCGCCTCATATATGAACATTAGATTTGGTCTTATGTTGGCGTCATTTCTGTATACACAATTTGATGGTGTTAAATAACACACAAAACTATACGGCTAATTACTCTGCGTCTCATATATGAACATTGGGGTGTTTGAATGGGGTGAGAATAAGTCCAATTCCCGGAATAGCTTCTTTTCGGAATAAAAATTCATCCAAACAACATTTTTTCTTCTCAGAATAGCTTCTTCCTAACTTTAATTCAACTTTTTCATTCCTTATTTCTAATTCATCATCCAAACAACATTTTATCTTTCCGGAATAGTACTCTTCCCACTCTTCCTGAAATAACACTTTTCCTAATTTTTCCGCCCGGAATAGTTCTTCCTTCCTTATTCCTAACTCATCCAAACACTCCCATTAGATTTGATCTTATGTTGGCAATTTATATGTGTTGTAAACTGTCTAGAAAATCTATATAAGAATATCTCAAGACATTTTATATATCATCATGCATTAAGACAGAAAGGAAGAAATGACTTCAGTCAAAATAAAAAGAAATAAAAATCTTCTTCTATATCAATAAAACGAGAAAAAAGAATAATCCAATCAAATTGATATATTTTCAATTGGAGTGTGTTATCTTCTCAAATGGTAATATATATACTAATATTCGATCCTTTCTGAAATAGTCAAATAGGGCCTTAGTATAAATATTTCCACGAAGACTCATATCCATTTTCTTTAAAACGGAGAGGAGCAAAATCTAGCGTTTTCAACAAATAAATAGACTTCAAGAACATTTTCATGCATCTGCATGTCATATTCAGGTAGATGCCCCAACCAAGAAAAGGAAGTTCTGATTCTGTATGACAACCACAACCCCGTTATATTATAGCGAGTTATCAGTACCATTTTTTTTTTTTTTTTTTGATATTGAGAAAGCGAGTTATTAGTACCTGATTAAACATACTGCACTGCACTAAAGTTAGGCCCCTCTCCAGCAGTATAGAATTTCTTTATTCTATTCTAGATTGATCTCAACCATCCATTTTTGAATTGGGATCGATTATATTTTGACATGATACCGATGGATTACACAAATATAAATACAAACACACACACACACATACAGTCCAAAGTTAAAAATAAATAATTCAAATATATCTTAAATTTGTATAATTAGATACGAGATCAACTCCATGCAATTTTTATTAGTGGTTATATTCTTTGATTAAGTTTATGTGGGTCCCAACTCCCAAGCATCATCAATTAGTTTCACCTTCTGGCTTTCTCGGCCACCCACAGACTCCAGAGAGAGACTCAAGTACAAAAAGTGGCTCAAACTAGCCAAAAAATGGTTGTTGTATGGTGACTCAACCGTGGGTCATAATTTATGGAGGTTTATGTTGTTAGTTGCATTATGTCCATGAAGGTGAGAGAGAGAGAAATTTCTTTCTTGTGACATAATTTTGGTCCCCTACGAGAGTCACCATAATACACAAAGCCGTTTTGGCTGGCTCTGCCTATGCGTTCTTTTTTATATCATCATCTCCATTTCATTTCGGAATTAGGACTTTGTCCGACTTCCCACCACTCAACATCAATTTCCATAGTAATGCTTTAATTGAATTGAATGTTTAAGTTAGTTATAAATATTTTTCAATTTTTTTAAAACATAATTTATATTTAAATTGAATTTTTTATATTTTCATAATGATTTTATATGTCAATTATTAATAAAAATCCGACACTGATCGTTTGAAAACTTTCAAACTAGATTTCGGAGATCGAAAAAAAAATTTGAGCTTGAAAATAACTGCCTAACAAGTTAAAACTCCTTACGTACGTAGATAAATGTTGTAGTAGCAAACATTGAAATATTAAGTTATATCTTTATCAAAAAAATATATATATGTTAAGTTACATTGTATATATTAATGCTGTAGATCGACTCAATTTTTTCCTAATTAATTATATATGCGCTCCAGATCATAAATTGATTACAACTCATATGAAAGAAGGTTTTCTAGTAACGGAAGACACAAAAAGGGTTTTCCAACGTTTGATAATACTTGAAGTAAAAACTCAAGTTTTAATAATAGAAATTAAGTCACGTTAATTATTTAATTCAATGAAAGATTTAAGTGGGGAGGTGCGTCCACGCTCCATACAAACAACACCATGAGTACAACCCGCATACAAATTCATCTATAAAATATAAACACAATTGATTAGTCGTAAAAAAGACAAAAAAAAAAAAAAAAAAAAAATTGAGATGGACGCTAAGGAAGGAAGTAGAAGTGGTAGAAGAGTGGAGATTTTACTAGTCGCATTGCTGCTGCTGTCAGGACGAGATATGGAAGTAGCGTGTCAATCTTGGTATCGGTATTTAACTTGCATGGTTCCTTGTATGTTTCCGATCAGTCTTCGATGCTACAAAGAATGTACAAAAAACTGGGGCGTTATTGTCCCGAAAAGCCAAGGATTTGGTAAGCACAATGGAGCAGTTTCACCTCTCGGATCACCGCTGATAAACGATGCCGGGTCATAATAATTTTCTTATTAATTAGATACATTGTTGATGTAATCGACTTTTTCTTAGCACCATCAAAATGAAATTTAATTAATAAACTGGCAATAATTAATTGAAGACATGGTTCACAGTTAATTCTTAGCTAATGATCATTATTGGGAATTGATCCGGGCAAATATTTAAGATGGTCCGATCAACATTTGTGACACGTATGGACAAAAAATGACCTCATCAATATTTGAGGATGAAAAAAATAATTGTTGTCCAATTACAAACGTGGTTTTGTCCTAAACATGTCACAACTCACAAATGTTGTTAGAACCAATTTATATGTTGTCCGGATCAATTCCTTCATCCATTACTTTCATTACTCATGATTAATTAACATCTTTTCCAAAAATTGATCTCGCGTCTTTAATTCTCTTTATATTTGATGCGTGCAACAAACAAGTTTAGAGAATAATTAGCCTCTTGCAAACAATGCAAATATCAGAGACTTACAAAAAAAAAAAAAAAAAAGCTCATGAGATTTGATGTAAATGTTATGTAATTTAAGTTTGTTAACAATTTTAAATTAATAGCTTTTGGACTCATTTAAGACTTGATTGATGCTTCTTTATGTATTTAATAACGTTTCTACAAAAGCTGGCAATTTGAAATATGTAGTTTAATTATAGATTACTAATTAGATTTGTATCACTATAAAATTATTAAATATAGTTTTGTGCTATTATTTTTTTCCTAAGAACACAGTAAATTATAAAAAAATCATTATTTTTAAAAATTCCCAAAATACTCTCATTAACTTACTTTCCATATAATTTATTTTTTTTAATTACAGAAGATGATAGTTTCGCATGAGGGTATGATGTAATTATTTTTTGGGGAACATTAAAGTTATGTTCTAATTTGTGCGCAATTTTTTAATCTTTATTTTTTTTTTCTAATTGAAAACATTCACTTCTCGGATCTGAGAAGTGCTAGATCGAGTTATGTGTTCTAACCTTTAGTTTTAATTATTTTAATACTTTAATCTTGTTTATAAGTTTATGGCATGAAAGATAGCTAATCTAATGACATAAACGAGCGAACAAGTGTGATTTTATTAAAATTTTGTTAAATAAATATTGTCAATTTGCACAATAAATTTACTTTGACGAGAAATTAAGAAGTACTGCATATATATGAACCTTATAGATCATGCCTATATTGTCGTATTCTGCTTATACCTTTATAATTTGAAGATCATCGAAATTATCAAAATAAGGCCTTAATTAGAATCACTTATCAAGAGGGATTTAATTTGAGTAGCCTACCCAACTTGTTTGGACAAAAGGCTTAGTTGTTGTTGTATCAAAATAAACATATTTTTATTTCATTAATTTTCTGTAAATTTTGTTGGAGTTATGTCCTAGAAGCCAATCATTCTGGCTACTTCTATGGTTTATGTTATTGATGATATTTTATCATTTGTTCCTTGATTTATTTATTGATAGATCATTCAGGTTGAGGATCTGAATTGTAGATCTCTATAACTCATTTGTTCATAAATGACAATAATAAATCTAAATATGCCCATAATCTTGATAATTAACAAGGAACATTAATTATCAAATAAGATTAGTATGCAAGTTAAGCGATGATTAAGTTCTACAAATCATAGGTAAGGAGTTACCAACTTAATTGCATATGTATATGTTGTAGAACATAGTACAGGACTTGACCCAATGAAATAAACATTTGGATTGTGTTGAGTGTCATTGTTTATTTCATATCAGTTTGATTCTAAGTTTGAGATGCTCACCTTTTCCACATGAGGATAGGTTCAATAAATATCGTCTAACGTTGATTCCTGATAAAGGCTGCTATAAGGACTTTATTTATGTTCTCTTGAATTGTGCGGGGAAAAGTTGTTCATCAAGAAAACCGTATGTCCCTCATTAATATACTTAATGAGTGATGATATCTGTTTGGGCCCCTTGATGGAGTTTGGATTGTTTGGCCAACTTGTACAATCAACTCTAGATCAAGAAATGTATAATCTGCAAGAATGACACATTCCTATCTTGGATTATACAAAGATATCATGTGACATAAGAATCAGACAAGGAAATACTAATATTTCTTATGCAGGATTGAGATATTGTAACGGTACATTATTTATGCGAATTGGGAATCATAACGTGTTGCTAGATACCGCTTATGATTATTGGAAATAAATAGTGATTTATTCTCCATGGCCAACATAGCATAAATCCTCAAAGGGTCACACAAATAGAGCTTTAACCATATAGTGCATTATTTATTTATTCACAACAATGAATATTGTGAAAATATGATAAGTTGATTAATTAATTGTGTACTGTTGTGAACCGTTATAATTAATTAAGTCAAAGAGATCATATAGAAATAAGTTAATGCATATGCTAATCCTTAAATAATTATCAAGATATTGATAATTAATTTTGTTCAACACGAATTGATTAGAGTAATTAATTTAAGCTAACGGGCCTTTATTTAATTGGTAAATAAAAGGTCCAACTTGAGAGCAATTAATTGGGCCACTAATTAATTGAATTAGAGGAACAATTAAATAATTATAAAGCCCATCTAGGCCCATTTATGGCCAGCCATGTGGATGGCATGGTTGTAATTTGGTGCAACTTGTTGGGAGAGTGGTTGGTCTATAAAAGAGGACCATTTGGGGTGAGAAACCCTAGCCTCCACCTACCTCTTTCTCCCTCTTCCTATTTGGACGAAAATAGAAGAGAAAAATCTCAATTTTTCTCTCTTCTTCTTGCTCTCTCTTCCTCATTTATCAATAGGGTTCATGTGTTGAACATAGATCCAATAATTAAATAGTTAGTTAATTGGAGAAAAACAAGGATTAGCTTCTCTCTTCCTCTTGCTAGCACAAGGGTTGAAGAGATTGGTTAATCCTCTTGGTGGACTCGAGGTTGGAGCCGACTAAAGAGGAGAAACGAAGAAGGAGAGCACCCCACCGACTCCTACGCATTGGATCTAAACCTCCTTGATACGATTTAAGGAGAGGTAATGATTCAATCCTTTCTCATGACGTGTGATTGCTTTAGCACTAGATCTTGTGATTTGCTTGTTCTTAATGGGATTAATTAGTTGTAATTAGTCTAAAATTAAAATATGAGCATTTCCTAACAAATTTTGTGTTATTAGCCCAATAAAATTCTGAAAAATCAATATTTCTAATCAAATGAAAATCAAATGAATCCTCCGTAAAAATCATTTTGATCAAAGTCCAAATCGTTACGGTGATTCCTTCTCTTGGAAAAAAAAAAAATCTTTAATATGATATACATGTTTGCGAAATAAAAATCTTACAAAATTTATACCCTAACACGAATTAAGTAGATACGTTTTACAGCATAAATCTTATAAAAATTATAATAACACAAAAATAACGATGCTAAGCTAGCTAACTACCAAAACTGCAAAACACATAACATGATATCTGATATCATCGGTCATTTATAGAAAACTAACAAAACATGCCCTCGTATGCGGACATATAAATAAAAAATAATAATATTATAGACAATAAAACTATGTTGCTTAATTTACTAGAGAGATACAAATATATATATATATATATATATTGCTCAATTTGTTTCTTTATAAGATGAAAAAATAAAATATATTGTTGCTCCGTCTAGCGATTAATATCCGATCACAGATCAAATCGAACAAACGACACAAACTGTAGTTTACACGCTAGATCTAGCATGTAACCCCTCTTGGATTGGATCCATGCATTTATCAATAGTAGAAATAAAGATAGAGATAGAGATTACCACAAAATATGAATATGCATGTGCTTTTATAAAACAAAAAAGTTAATATTTTTAAGATAAAAACTTAACTTCCAAATTCGAACGGCCAATCTAAAAGTGCATACTGCATAGTGATGTATATATATTGAAATCTAATTGGAAAAGTAACTTTATATATTTTTTAATTATTTTTATTAGTTTTTTTGTAGATCGAGTGAAGGTCTACTAATCTTAAAATATACACAGCCCAAGCAAAATTTTCTTCCTATCTTGCAAATAGAAAATAATATAAAAAATATAAAATTTGATTTCCAATTAGAATTCAACATGATAAGTAATTTAAGCTGAATGAACTATATATCTGTTGGTACTTCTAGAAAAAAGAACTATATATCCGTTTAAAATTATAAAAATAGAGTTCTAAATATATGTGTTGTTGGCGCCTTTTCATTTTGCAAAACACTACAGTCTAGTTCTAATTAAATACGTACATGCCAGAATCTACTCCACATGAGAGGAACGCAATCTCTGTTTCTGAGGCCAAGAGGCAACATAAATTTTCTTTTGCTACCTTTGCAACTAGAAGTGGGAGCCACAAGATATCTTGAGAAAGGATTGCTCTGATCTTTATACGGTTGGTGTGAGTTGTTTTCCAGGCAGATATATAAGTGCAAATGGCAAAGGGAAAGAGTAAGATCGTAAGATGAGTCTCTTTCAGTAACAACCTAATTTTAGTAACCAAGAAAAGGATATGGCGCCAATATGACATCCCACAGGATCAGGCACAATATCCTATGCAATCCCCATTTTGAGATTTAGATTCCCTCACCGGAGTTGAGTTCTTCTTAATTTCTTCTTGGGATTTTAGGCCTTAGGTAGTGTCCAGTGAATTTAAAATATTTATAATTAATATGTCGTGACATATAATTATATAAAAATTTTAAGTACGGCATGATGCGACGTCTGTCATGTTTAAGGACACATCACGTACAATTACACCGGTTTAATCACAAATCTATCATTTAAAATTTATAATCAGTACTCTTGACTTTTCAAAACTACAGTAAGAGTAATTATTTAAAAAAAAAAATCGAGTTATATGTCCACGAGGAATGCTAAGTCCTACGCGTAGGACAGATGCGGTCCGTCCAATATGGTCATATTTACGTATTTAAATTTCAAATCACCAATCCAAACTGTTAGATTGATTCTTCATATTGAAAACTTATATGGAACCAAATTTTACATTTTTTTGAAATATTTTACTATTTTTAAAAACTATTGTTATTGGACGTTCCATATAAGTTCTATGAGCGATTTTTTTAAAAATATTATAAAAATAGCAAAAATTTCTGAAAAATGTAAAATTTGATTTCAAACAAGTTTTCAATATGAAGAATCAATCTAACAGTTTGGATTGGTGGTTTGAAATTTGATTACGTAAATACGATCATGTTGGACGGACCGCATCCGTCCTACGTGTAGGACCTTAGCATTCCTCATATGTCCATTCCACGATCGATCTTCACTCGACTTTTCTCATTGTTTTGATTCAAGTCATTTAACTTATGTATATTCAAACTTTGCAATGTAATTTATAGTGGGTACACCAAATCAAATTTTCATTGATAAAATATATGAGCGATATTAAATTCACTAGGTTACTTACCTCCGTCATGCTTATAGATCTAAATTAAGGAGGTATTAACAAATCAAGCTTGTTAATTAGCTAGTATAATAATTGATGAACAAAGTCTAATTAAATGCTGAAATATATATGAACTCTTTTTGTCATTAAATTATATATAGCTGTTCCTTAAGTTGTTCATTTAAATTGAGTTTGAAATGTTATAATTTTTATGTGAACGTAAGTAGATAAATGCATGAACAGTATTTATATAGAAGTTTTATCTTATGACTTGAGTTGACATATTTTTTTTTCTTTTTTTTTTTAAATGGCGACTTGTTTAGAATTGAAGACAGATAGGCATCTCATCATGCTGTGAGGACATGAACATATCTGCTGACATTATAAAAATTATTTATCTTTTTTTTTTGAAGAAAAATAAATTACACATGCGGTGCGCAACTCGTGCAACTGTGTGTGTGGTTGTAATCATATTAGTCATTTTGAAACTAATTAAGTTTCTAATATTATCAAACACAAATAACTAATAAAAAAAACTATTAGTTTTTTAATTTTTTTACATTTTATAATATTGCAGCATATTTATCGCAATAATTACGAAGAAAAGAAATCTGTCCTTGGATCCAAAAACCACGTATGCATATATATATAATAATTGTGAGATATGACTACATGCATTGTAGCCTGCTTGGACAAAAGGAAGATTCTTTGGGCTGCGATACAAGATATAGTTGCTTATTAATTATATACACAAACTTTATGATGGCATGATATCCCATATATGCTTAGATATGTGTAATTAAGAGGAATTCGCATGATTTCCATGCATGCATGATTCTTATTCCTTTCTTTGCTTTTATTAATTTGTTGCTAATTAAATATATATGAAGTTGTAATGCACTTAAAACTTATAATAATCGAATAAACCTATTATTAAATAGCAAGTGACAGCATAATTTAATCACATTATGGTGGCGAATCACTATAATATATATCATGAAAGCTTGTCTTAGTGTGTTACTAAAATTGAAATTGGACCCAATAAGAAGCCGCCTATGAATTGTTAATTATGTCGGCAGTATTCGTGTCATGGAGCGCTTCGGTTTGATAGTATAGTGGTATCGCCTCCTAATTATTCAGGAATCAAATTCTAGCAGCGACTAGCTAGATATTGAGCTTTAGTTCGGAGGTGTGTGATCAAGGTGTATGTGTTCAGCACTTTGTACTTACATATTACAGTAAAAAATTAAGAAACAACTGATGTCGGTACTTGTTTAATTTTCTTTGCATTTTTGTATAAGGTGAACACATATTATGAATTTAATTTAACACCAGCTGGTTTTGAACCCTAATTCAGACTACTATTCATAAAATTTAATTATTCACTCAATCATTGTCAGAAATTAGCAAATATTTGATAAATCTCTGCAAAGCGCTCAGCCATGCCAGGTTTGCAGAACAGAAGCGTGTCCGATGCTCTAGAGGTTCAGTGTTGCAAAAATTCCAAAATAAACAAGACAAGGTTATAATTAAGTCACCACCCTTGGTAATTAAATTGGGTAAAATTAAAATGCATTTGATAAGAAATCTACACAAATTGTTAGTCCAGATAATTGTATTTTTGGTTTTGATTAAATAACAAAAATATACCGGCCCCTTTCTTGATTACTTTGTATACGTTTCAAATGTAAGGAGACGTACGTACTAGAGTCTAGACATTCTCACCTTGCTGATCAGAGAGCTTTCCATCTGATTATTTGCACCGGAATGATATATATGTCCAATATAAAGAGAAGAAGTGAGGCTGTTCCAGCATGACCTAGCAAAGCTTGATCCTAGTTTCTATTCACAAACTAATCAAGCTTAGCTAGATCATGCTGGCAGCTTCACTCTTTCCCTTGGACACTTATTTCTATACTAGTGAAGTAATAAGAGGAAGGGGCTTATGTTGTACAGATAAATAGAGGGTTCGAGGTTATACTTATATAGAGGCAAAGCATGATAAGCCAACGCTGAAACATATGCATCGGTCTGCGCTCTAAAATTTAATCATGGTTGGAGAGGATTTGAATTTGAAAGAGAAAATGTATAATTTATTTTATTGGGGAGCGGGAGGAGGACGGATTAGGGTTTAGGGATGCAGGAAATAGGACCGCACAGTGCAGAAGAAGGGTAAAGATGCGACTCATATAGCTAGGTTTTTGGTTCGTACTGGTAGAAGGTCATAATTAGGCGTATTAAAAGTCTTTCACAAGACCGAGGCAAAGAGATATGGTACTATTATAAGAAGTCTTTATATTTTCCCTAAAACAAACTTATGGAAAAATTTTATTTAGTCCATGGCGGACCTTAATTACATGCATTCACTCATTCGGCCGGCTTGTCTTAATTTTTGTAGATTTCATTAGTAGTCACTAGTCAGTATGGAAACAGTGTGGGCTAAACATTTTTGTGGAAATTATGACCCAATATGGAGCTATTGCGACAGAGCCCATAACCATCTTATTTAATCAAAATTCATATTTTTCTAAACTTTACCAAGCCACTTCAATGAGGGATTTAATAATAATTAATAAATGTGATAGAATGTCCCTCTTTTTTTATTGAGAAATATATGTTTATATAAGAATTATAATAGATTAAGTACTGTATATATATATAATTAAAAAAATTAAATATGTTTGATTCTTAAAAACTAAATCCAAGATATTGTAATATAATGATTTCGATACGATCATTAAATTCATATCAGTAATTGATGTAGTGTGTTATTTTCATATAAAAATTTCCTTATTTCGGTCCCTTACACATCCTCTATTTTTTTTCTTCCTCCTTTTTGTTTTATGATATATTGTCTGTTAATTACATCTCATACTTCATGCATTTTTCCTAGAAGTCTAAACAGTCAAATATACAAATGCATAGTGACTTTGAGATATCCAAATAGTCACTATATATCATTAAATCTAAATTTATGATTTGTTTCCAAGCGAGTAGAAGAAGTTTAATTTTTCTTTCGGCCAGGTGCTATATATCATTAAATCCTACATAAACATACTTTTTATATCTTTTGATCTGGGTTTATCTCCAACAGATACTTTATTTTTTTTTTTGAAGAAAATTAGGTTCAAATTAAAATACTTTATGTTAGCATGCTTTGCCTTATTACGGTGTAAATCCATCCTATGAACATGCAACCTTATCAGTAACTATCCATGACAGCCCCTAAGTTCGACACGTTCGGTCAGGTCAATAATTGCCAGCCTTAAACCAATCAAAGCAAAACCAGCTGTCATATATAACCATTAAAAAGTTCCTTCAATCTGTATTTATGCTTGTATATTTATGACCAATAACCCAAAAGCAAAAGGCATAGCACTCTCTTGAACCATCCCTGGTCCCCTCCAAAAAGCTATACTTATAATTCTGTCACAAAAATACTGCTGTCCAGCTGATGCATGCCTGTGTATCTGATCTTGAGTCATCATAACCGTTTGGTCTGTACGATATTTTTCTTTTTATTGAAGATATATAAAGATGAAAAATATATTTGCTTTGTCTAAGTCAGGACGTCTAAACTTCTGTAGCATCGCATAATTATTTTTAGGAAAGCATCGGATACCTTTATACTGGGAAGCGTAGTTTTGGAAGTTTTTGTGGCTAGTAGTCCAACTTCAATGTGGTAATATGATCGGAAGGGATTGATTGCGTACAGAAAGAATTTAAATATATATTTTTCAATAAAAGATTACAAAGAGTATACTTCTTTTCTTTCTTTTTTCGGTTGCAAGCACTCTACTGGGGAGCTTAAAAAGGGTAATTGTACAAAATATTATTTAATAGCTAACTGGCGTTGGCCAGCCCCAGGGGACCTTGGCGCGCACACTGAGCCGGTCCAAAATTGATTGAACCGGGGTTTATTTATAGATCATATTCAACGAGGAAATATATAATAGTAAAATAATATTTCCAGATAGAGCATGGGATACGCTAAATACATTATTTAACCAATTAAATCCATGAAATAAATAAACATATTTTCGTAATATAATCCTTCACATGCATTACAGCGAATGCTCCATATATAGTTGGTTTTCTCGAGTTCCTTACTTTGAGGGACTTGGCTTTTTGAAGCAATACTTCAGGAGTTACATGTATTCACTGTATAACAATGTTATTAGCTTCTTAGTACTAGTTGAAAACTGAAAAAAAAAAAAAATTGGGTGCAAATATAGAATTACTTGGCTCATAATTGTCACGTATAGTCGTATAGATGTTGAATTGGTGAAATTTGATAGATGGCGTTTAGAGAGAAGATTCAAAGAAAAGAAGCTGCGCACAGAAAATGGGTCGTACATATGCGTGATGCGTGCAGGACTGTTTTGATTGAGCCCTAAGCTGAAATAAGCTGCATAGGTTTCGACCTAAATTATTATATAGCATCTTTAGTCCTGTATATCAAAATTAGTCAGGGTAGAGATAATTGTTTATCAATTCTGTAAATAGAAGGTAGTGCAAACTTGTACGAGTTTTTATGAGATAATTGTTGCAGACTTGTAGCCATCTCCATAAAAGCACACAGTTGGGACATCACTACAATTCAAAAAAAGAAAAAAAGTTCCTCAAAGACGTACAAAATATTGAATGCCCCATACAAGGCACTCAGAAACCCTAGCTTTAAAAACCCTATTATAAAGATTAATAGCTTCTTGAAGGGTGGTCCTGAGGGTTTTGTTTCGTGGTCCTTTCTGTTTTAACTATATTTTCGGTACCAGTATAAAGTATGTAAGTGTATCTTTAATTACGAGTCAAGTCTTATAGATGAAATTAAAAATAAACATGCTTGTACACTTTGTTAAAGAAAGATAGGTAAGCAGACCATTTGCACATGATCATTGGTTCCAAGCTGCTTTTAAGATCATTGATCGATCTTTATCAGAAAAAGTAGATAACATTTGCGTGCACATTCGAGAATTATGCCACGCTTAAATAAAGCAGAGATTCGCAGATGTTTTAGTGTTAATTAGTTTCAATATTCTTATCTTAGCATGCAGACCATTAACACACGCTTTAGAATTCCAACAAAAACAGATATATAATTGCATCCTATGGCGCAATTTAATTAAATAGTAAGCGCTAAAGGCATTTGTCGAATATATTCGTAACTGGACCAATGGCGCATGGAGATTGATTTCGGAATGCAGTAGCAACATTCATTGATCAAGGAAGCTTTTATCAGAAAAAAGAAGAAGAAGAAATTATGTATTTTGTTTAAAAAAAGAATATAATATACTTGGTTTAATGATAGGAAAATATATATTAAAAATGATGAACATATGCTCGATAGGACCATTCAGCTCTGGATTTAGGCCATTAATGAATTTGTATTAGAAGATATGATCTTACATGCCACTTTTAGAATAGAATCTGAATTTCTTATAAAGATCAAGGGAATATGATTTTTGAGGAAGACAGGTCTTCATATGGACCAGTGATCATTAGCTAATTTTTGTTATTTCATATACCTAATACAAACTAATTGAGCTATCTGTCGTCTTTGTAATTGAGATGTAATTTACATTAAGCCCATCCTTAGTGCAAATTTTTGGACACTTTAGGATTTTAAAAATCTGGCGTTGCTTATTATAGACATAATCAGCTTTTCTGCAGAGCAATGGCAAATGAATGGAATGAGTACTATTTGGAAACAAACTAAATTTCCATGATTGAAATACTAAAATCAAATATGCATCATACATATTTGAAAATCAGACTAACTGCATGGTACACGGTGAATTTCTGATCTCGCTGATAAAATTACATATATCAGAGTTGTGAGTTGGGGGGGAGACTGGATGGTTGGAAATACGAACCTGACTTCATGGAATATTAATAAGGTGCCAGAAAAAAAATGGTAAATTAACCTATTTCATCAGAAATTGCAAATTGAACTTAATACGTGGTACGTACGCCTGCAGGTGTTCATAATTGGACCATTCACATATTGAATTAATGATGGTGTTTAAAAATATAGACCATATTGCACCGTTTTATAATAAAAAACTTAGATGTCAAGTAATTGTAAATTACAACGTCCCATAAAATGATTATAACGCGCAAATATGGTATAAATCAGAAGAATTCACCTTTGAAACGTCAAACGTTTTTGAAGTCAACCGAGGCCAGGAACGACAAAGAGTTGTACCAATTTGTTGTCTTCACTCCCTCTCAAAAGAAGATCATCTCCTCGAAAAACAGCAGTTTTAGATAGTTGACATTATAAATCAAAGATAAGAAGAGTATTGAAAAGTTATATTTTTATACTTCAACAATAAATTTAATTATATTTAGAATTTTTAATAACTCAAAATTTAAATTTAAAAATTAAAATAGTGCCGTTAGCTATATATTCTATATATTATTTTTTTATGCACATGTTAAAATTTATGAATTTTCCACCTTGTATTCATTGGCATATAAAATTTATAAAACTGCACTGATATGGAATAATTTTTAAAGTTTTAATTCAATTGAATGAATCATAACAAAATCAAATCAATTTGCATAATTTTTCTGTAATTGAAAAGAAAGTAATATTGATCGCATCTAATTAATTATTTTATTTATTCCAAGTTTATAATTTTTGTTATACAAAAACCCAAGACAAAGATCTAACAAATAAACCAGCTACAAAATATATTGCCTGTTGCTGCTGTCAAAATTAAAGAAAAAAGAATTAATACAATGATTGCGTTAACATATCTTTGCATCTTTTATCACTTTCTAAAATTAAGAAAAAGAAATAAAATTCAAAGATACTTATTACTTTTTCCATGCGTACGATGGAGTAAAAGCTATAAATAATTTACCGTTTTTGCTATAGATCAATTACTTCGTTCTGCATGCAAAGACAATTTGCTAAGATCAAGGAAATCCATCAGATGTGAATCTCGAGCACTCTGCTACAATAAAAAATGGAAGAAAGATTCTATAGGTAAAATATGTACATAAAATACATGAGGCGGGTCTTTGATAGCTAGCTGCTGCCCGTGGAATCACGTACGTGAGTTGAAATCTTGGTTCCATGCCTTGACAACTCAGTACACAATAAGAATTAATAATCGAAAACAGTAAAATCTTAACTAGTTATCTTTTAACAGTATCCTAGTCACCTAGAATGATCTCATCATGGCTCCGCAGGCTAGCTAGGTTTCTGTTATTCAAGCTGCCAGAATCCATTATAAGAAGCTTCAGAAAATGCCAGTCATTACTGCACTCTGTTTCCATCTATCATTTTAATTTTTTTGAGAGAAGTTATTGCGTTACTGTTGATTCCTCTGTACATCCTTTTTTTCCTTTGAATTTTCTTTTGGCATTGATAATGCCCTCTAGTCACTGAATTGAAAACGTAACAGCGGTGACTTTGTCGACATAATTAAGTACAACATGAAATCCAACTATTCATAAGCCATCTCTTGTATCAGCAGAAAGCCAGAAATACATTCCAAATTACTTGGAAAGCTATGTAATTAAAAAAAACACTGAATTGTGTCATATTACAAAAGTAGAGAAGGTGGGGGACTAAAATTTTACCAGTTTCGTACTTTTAGAAGTCATCAAATGCCATAATTTTTTTTTATTAATATGTTAAAAATTAAAATTGAAACCTTAAATCTAAATAGTTGATCTTGTTTAATTTAATAAGCAATATGTCATAATATAATTTTACAAAATTTTAAAGCTCATTTGATACTCGATGAAAGGTCAAATCGTAAAATACATTAGCATTTATCTATCATAGTTAACAAAACTCGTTCATTTTTGAACCATTGGATTAAATATCAAATAAAAATAAAAAATTATAAAAATATATATATGACAATGAATCGCTTGTTAAATTGAATAAGATAAATAATAGTTTAATTTGACAATTAAATTTTAATTTTCAAAATATTAATGAAAAAATAAAGTTATTTTACTTGATGGCACCATAAAATTGAGCACTTGAACACTTAAACAGGACAGAGGGAGCGGGGTGCCTTGGGCATTATCTCCTTGGTTTGACATTTCAATGAGAAATTTCTTAAAAAAATGGGTCTAGCTCAATTTATATCATACTTGAGCTGCTGTCTCAAAAAATGCAGCTGAATGCTCAGCTTTCAAAGTCATTCCGACTCAAAAGTCCACATGTTTACTCTCAAAAAAAAAAAAAGCCAATGCGCTAAGTCCAGAGAAGACATTTCAATGAGAAATTTCTTAAAAAAATGGGTCTAACTCAATTTATATCATACTTGAGCTCCTGTCTCAAAAAATGCAGCTGAATGCTAGGCTTTCAAAGTCATTCCGACTCAAAAGTCCACATGTTTACTCTCAAAAAGGCCAATGCGCTAAGTCCAGAGAATACGCAAAATTGACGGAATAGTATATAAGTCCAAAATATAAATTTATATAATTTTTTTTGTACAATCTCACCTATGCCCCCGCCTCCCCAACCCCAATCCCTAAATTTTGGCTCCACCACTGCCTTTGAAAAAAATTCTTAATACAATAATATTATAAGAAACATCTTTTACAATTTAGGTATTGCTGTTTATCATCACTACAGTATATCTAGATTCTATTCTCAGCAACCTGCCACAAATCTAAAGACACATTTTTAGGTGGTCGATATAATATTATGACTGTCGAATGCCACGCTCATAGAATTACTTGCGGGTACATACGCGTAGAGGTACCAATTATGTTTGTGTTTTCTTATTATATTTTCCATTCTAGTGGCTGGTTTGTGATTACGAGTCTCAGTGGGCTCTCTACGTACAGGAATTGCGAGCCTGCAAATGTTTTATTGGGCCAGACCACCTCAGATTTTAGATATGATCTTGCTTAATAGCATGTTATGTTTGATTTTGCGCAAGTAAATTATATGGGTAATTGTTTCTTGTCATCCATCCAAATGTCATCTATGTCATCTAAATTTTTTTTTATCCATCTTTCAGCGTGATCTATCCCTCCATTCATTCCGCGTCTCATCTCCCTCTCGCCCCTTCCTCTTGTTAGCGCTCTTGCCTCCCTCCCCTACCTCCCTCCATTTAGTCTTGTTTTTCTCCATTTCCATCTTTTTTGTGTGCTTCTTACTCCCTAAATGTTCAATTTTTTTTAGTAAGGCAATGTCTAATATGCGCCAGTGTTTAGTTAGTTATAACAAGGAGCATCTAGTATCTATTCAGTCAGCAATACTAAAGTAGTATCCAATAGATGTATATATTCACTTTGTTTACTGTATATGTTCACTTTGTATGCGTATATGTTCATGTATTTTTTTTTTAATAGCGTGGATGACATTTTGTTGGATGACAATTATCATTCCCGAGCCTTATATTTTGTGGTGATCTTCAAGATTTCATTTTGTGCACCCACCGTTGCGCTCCAAAACTGACAATTGAGCTGGTTCTGCTACAACTCTGGCACATCGTTTTTGCTTCAAATCGGACTAAGTTCACTAATTAGTCGTGATTCCATAATCGACGTTTAATTAAAATTTGCAAAGACCAAGAGCAATTTGTTCAAATTCAAGTTTAGTATAAGTATTTAACGTAAAACGAATGAAAAACCAAGGTACTGCAGTAATTTATATACAGTATATTATATGCATATAGTGACGTTTTAAATGAATCTAAGCCTCCTCTTAAGTCATAAATCACAATAACAGGATGTTTTGCTCAAAAGAAATAACTAATTTTTTTTTTTAACCTGAATAATATTTAAAACATTGAAAAATACTTATTAGTACAAAGTCCGAATGATGCATATATTTTGTACCAACAAAACTGCAAGAATTCATTTAGAAAACAAGAATTGAACCTATTTGATGAAGTTCCTTTCAAGAACTTCATCATGGTATCAAGAGCCAATCCCATGGCTACCACCTGTGTTCCTCCTGTCATCTCCGATAGTTCTCCTCTACCACCACCACCTCCACCTCCTGGCTTCCAGCCACCGCCACCTCCGCCTGGTTTTCAGCATCCATCAACACCGCAACAACCTCACCCACACACTGCCTATGCCTCTGGTGGTCTACCTCCACCAAATTTTCCTCCTCCACCTCCCTACAACTATTTCCATCCACCTCCACAGCCTAATTTTGATCAAATTCTCCCAATTAATGTTCCTACTCCAATTAAATTGAACCCCAACAACTATTTGACATGGAAAGCTCAAGTCTTGCCCATCATAATTGGTTACAATTTTGATCGTTTCCTTCATTCCCCACCACCCAATCCCACCCGACAGACCATTGATGGCCAAATTGAGTTCAACCAAGAATTTCTTCCTTGGAATCGACAAGACCAGTTACTGCTTGGTTGGCTTCGGGCTTCTTTATCCGAGTCCCTTCAAGCACAAGTCGTTTCTTGCACTTCTGCAGCCGCTCTTTGGTCGTTGTTACAACAACAGTTCTCCACTACCTCTAGAGCACGCCTTCTTGATCTCAAAAGACAACTTCAAACGGCAACTAAGGGTTCCTCTTCTTGCTCCGATTTTCTTCAACGAATTCGTCAACTCGCAGACGAGCTAACCTTCATAGGTGCTCCGCCGTCTGAAGATGATCTCTTGCTTACCTGACCAATGGACTAGGGTCTGACTTTAATGCTTTCGTTGCTGCAATCTCCACTTCGAGCACAAGTGAACCTCTTTCCTTTGCCAAGCTTCAGGGTATGCTTCTTTCCCATGAAGCTCTTATCCACAATCAACTTGCTTCTGCCGCCTCTCTTCCATCTGCGTTCTACTCGAATAATAATCGCAACACATCGGGGTTCAATCCAAATTGGAAGGGAAAGACAACTACTTCCAAACCAACTCCAAACAAAGGCCCAGTCTTGCCTCTTCCAAAGCCCAATTCAACTTCTATTGTCTCTGGGCCAACTCAACAAATCTCCCAGCCGACCACTCAAAATTCAAACTCTGGTCAGAATTCTCTGTGCCAGATTTGTAAGAAGCCGAATCATTCAGCTAAATTTTGCTGGTATCGCTACGCATCTGATCCTCTCTACCAGCAATGCATGTCCAACAACAATGGTTCTTCTAACTTTCAAGCCTTTGTTGCACAACCGTCTAATGCTACTACCTCAACCGAGTGGATATTGGATTCGGGTGCTTCTCATCATGTTACTAATGACATCAATAACATGACCTCCTTCTTCAACTATACCGGCTCCGACAATTTGCAAATTGGCGATGGTTCCGGTCTCAACATAGATCACATTGGTACTTCTACTATTATCTTTCCTAATTTTTCATTACATCTTAAAAATGTACTTTATGTGTCTAATTTCTCAAGAAACTTGATTAGTCTTTCTAAGTTACTTCTAGATAATCCTTCCCTAATGGTTATGTTTTCCAACTCACTTTGTATTTTCAAGGACCTCCCCACCAAGACCGTTCTACTTGAGATTTCTTGTGACAATGGCATTTATCATGTTCATATTCCCTCTTCAATTCTTTCTCCTCAAGCCATGGTTGGTATTCGCACCACCGCTTCTATGTGGCATGATCGTTTTGGACACCCTTCGAATTCTACTACTTTGAAACTATTGAAAGATTTCCATTTACCTTGTACAAATTATAGTTTAGAAATTTGTAATGATTGTATGATGGCTAAATCTCATAAACTTCCCTTCTCTTCTTCTAGTTCTTGTACTTCTTCTCCTTTAGAAATTGTACACTCCGATGTATGAGGACCTTCTCCAATTGTTTCTAATAATAGTTTTCGTTATTACATAATTTTTGTGGATGATTTTTCTAGATTTACTTGGATCTTTTTTATGGCTAATAAAAGTGAAGTTTTGACTATCTTTACTCGTTTTAAGGCACAAGTTGAGAACCTCTTGAATTGCACAATCAAAACGTTGCGCACCGATGGTGGCACGGAATTCAAACCCATTACCAAGCACTTTCCTCAAATTGTTCACCAAACGACTTGCCCTTACACACCCGAACAAAATGGAATTTCCGAAAGGAAACATCGCCATGTGGTTGAACTTTCCTTAGCTATCATGTCTCATGCATCAATTCCTCATTGTTTTTGGGATGAGATTTTCTCAAGTGTGGTTTATCTTGTCAATCGGTTGCCAAATGCTAAGTCAAACATTCCCTATACCGTTTTGTATAATAAATCACCGGATTATTCGTTACTTCGCATTCTTGGTTGTTTGTGTTACCCATATACTAGACCTTATGCCTCTCACAAACTTGAGTCTAGATCTCTACCTTGTGTCTTTTTAGGCTATGCCACTCTACAAAAAGGTTATCGGTGCCTACATATACCAACAAATAAAATCTATGTATCGCGTCATGTTCGGTTTGATGAGACAAAATTTCCGTTCAAATATATGTCAACTAGTCCCAGTTTGTCCCCTAACATTTCCGAATCAAGTTCGGACCATATTCCTCTTGTTTTTTTGCACAACTCCCAGTTAGGTGAGGTTGCACTTTCTCAGCCTGTATGCGGCCCAACTTCCACCTGTCAACACATTTCAACTCACCTAGCTGCTTCTGAGCCCACTTCGACACCTCATGTTGCTCCATCCAGTCAATCACGTGACACCAATGTGACTTCCAGTGTGCTCTCCCCAGTCATTCATGCTCCCTTATCATCTCCAGTTCGACACTCTTCCGCTGCAACAATATCTCATGTACCTAGCCGTAGCGCAACTCCTGCCCGACATTCAAATTTACAAACTGACCCAGTGACCTCTTCACCTGACCGCACTCGATCACTCAACAGCTTACATTAATCCTCTTCCCCTGTTTCGACCACTCAATCTTCTCCCTCTGTTCTGCCTCCTACATCGCAAATTCCTACTGTAACTACTCGTCATCCCATGATTACACGAACTCAAGACAATACTCGAAAACCTCGCTATTTTCCAGATCATGTAGCCTATCTAACTACCATGGAACAAGAACCCACTACCTTTGCAAAGGCTAACCCACATTCTCAATGGCGTGATGCTATGACCACCGAAATAAATGCATTAGCGCTCAACAACACATGGACTCTTGTACCCCCTCCTTCCGATTGCCGTGTTATTGGGTGCAAGTGGGTCTATAAAATCAAACGACATTCCGATTGTTCTATTGAGCGTTACAAAGCTCGTCTTGTTGCAAAAGGATACCATCAACAAGAAGGTGTGGACTATTTTGACACATTTAGTCCCGTTGTTCGTCCAACCACTATTCGAATAGTTCTTTCTCTTGCCATCTCCCAACAATGGACTATTCGTCAACTCAACGTTAACAACGCTTTCCTTCACGGTGATCTCACCGAACGTGTCTATATGCAACAACTTCCCGGGTTCATTGATTCATCCCATCCAAATCATGTTTGTCTACTCTCAAAATCTCTCTATGGTCTCAAGCAATCTCCTCGTTCTTGGTTTCATAAGCTAAGCTCAACACTTCTTGCTCTTGGTATTGTGGAATCTCAATATGACACCTCTCTTTTCATTTCTCAATCCTCCAATCATCTTACCATCATTCTAGTATATGTTGATGATATTCTTGTCACCGGTTCTAATTCTTCCTTCATTACCGACTTCATATCTCTTCTTCACTCCAAATTTTCCCTTAAAGATCTTGGTTCAATCCACTATTTCTTGGGTATAGAAATTTCCACTATCTCGAATGGGTTACATCTCTCTCAATCCAAATATATTTTGGACATACTCACCCGTGCAAACATGGTTCATGCCAAGCCGGCCCCTACCCCCATGGACACGACACCAACACTCTCACGAAATGATAGTGATGTCTTCGACAATCCTCAGCTCTATAGAAGTATCATAGGGGCACTTCAATATGCAACATTAACAAGACCCGACATCTCCTTTGCGGTTAATCGGGTCTCCCAATTCATGCATCAACCAACCATCAATCATTGGGCAGCCGTCAAACGAATCTTGCGTTATCTTTGTGGTTCTCTTACTCATGGTCTCACTTTCCACTCTAACTCCACTCTTCAAATTCATGCATATTGTGATGCCGATTGGGCCGGTTTGTTAGGAAATGCTCATATTTTAATTTTAGATTAATTACAACTAATTAATCACCATTAACAACAAGCAAATCAAGGATCTAGTGCTAAAGCAATCACACATCCAATCAAGAGAGAAGGTAGGAGAAATTTGTACCTCTCATGAAATCGCATTCATGAGGCTCGAATCCATGGCATGGGAGTCGATGGCGTGCTCTCCTACGCCTCATCTTCTCCATGGATGGCGCCGGCCTCGAGTCCACCAAGGAGATTAACCACGTTCTCAAGGTATGTGCTAGCACACCCAAGAACAAGCCTAATCCCATTAGCTTTCTCTCTTCTAGCAATTAAATCTTTCATTTAAATGGAGAAGAGAGCTCAACACATGAGCAAAAGAGGGAGAAAAGAGGAGGTTTGTGGCAGCCACAAAGGGAAGAAAGAGAGGAGAGAGAAAGGCTAGCTCTTGGAGCCTCCAAAGGGGTCCTTTTATAGAGCTCAAACCCTAGGAAAAACTTCCCCAAAATTACACCTCTTGCCACCCTATGGCTGGCCACGAATTGGGCCTATATGGGCCACCTCACAATCTCATTTGGGTCTTTAATTCACCTAATTAAAGTCCCATTAGGTTGCTCTATAATTGGGCTATATATTTTCCCATTAAATAATGGCCCAATTAATCAATATAACCATTTATATTGAAATGTGTTGATCTAAAATTAATTATTAACTCATTAATAATTATTTTGGGATTAGATAATGCATTAATTTATTTCTATATGATCTCTTTGACTTAATTAATTATAACGGTTCATAACGGTATATAATTAATTAATCAACTCATCATATTTCCGCAATACTCACTGTTGCGAATAAATAGATAATGCATTGTGTGGTCAAAGTCCTATTTGTGTGACCCTTTGAGGATTTATGCTATGTTGGCCATGGAGAATAAATCACTATTTATTTCCAATAATCATAAGCGGTATCTAGCAACACGTTATGATTCCCAATTCGCATAAATAATGTACCGTTACAATATCTCAATCCTGCATAAGAAATAAAAGTATTTCTTTGTTTGATTCTTATGTCACACGATATCTTTGTATAATCCAAGATAGGAATGTGTCATTCTTGCAGATTATACATTTCTTGATCTAGAGTTGATCGTCTAGTTTGCATGCATACGATCCAACTCCATCAAGGGGCCCAAACAGATATCATCACTCACTAGGTATACTAATGAGGGACATACGGTTTTCTTGATGAACAACTTTTCCCCGCACAATTCAAGAGAACATAAATAAAGTCCTTATAGCAGTCTTTATCAGGAATCAACGTTAGACGATATTTATTGAACCTATCCTCATGTGGAAAAGGTGAACATCTCAAACTTAGAATCAAACTCATATGAAATAAACAATGACACATAACACAATCCATATGTTTATTTCATTGGGTCAAGTCCTGTACTATGTTCCAATAACATACACATATGCAATTAAGTTCGTAACTCCTTACTTATGATTTGTAGAACTTAATCATCACTTAACTTGCATACTAATCTTTTATGATAATTAATGTTCCTTGTTAATTATCAAGATTATGGACGATTTAGATTTATTATTGTCATTCTAATGAATGATCCACAGAGATCTACAATTCAGATCCTCAACCTGAATGATCTGTCAATAATAAACTCTAGGAACAAATGATCAAATATCATCATTAACATAAACTAAGAAAATAAGTCATTAAATATTGACTTCTAGGACATAACTCCAACAATCTCCCACTTGGCCTAGAGTCAATCAATAGTGACTTCTAGCCAGTGAAGAATTTAGAACAATGTCATATATCTATATATATACATGTCTCGAACCTCAAAAGATGTAATACACTTAAAGCAAGTTACTCATACGTCCATCACGCATGGATGCACAATTGCATCTCGTATACCGCTTAAGGTAGAGGTTAAGTTAGAGTGTTCGCTGTGTCCGCGAACCTATCCAATTTTATTTGACCCTATATACATATATACTCCTATATATGTGTTCTTGATCATCATCATGTGAGATCAAGTGACATCGTCATAGATCTTAGTTGGATCACCAATTTAATATTGGGTTCTTCAAGTTTAAGCTATGGTTCGAGATGCTTAGAACTATATTAGCTTGACTGAGAACTTCACGATCCTTACTACATTCTTTCATTGCTTCACAAGTTGCTATATATTTTGTTTTGGTGACGGAAACGGTTGTAATATCCCATTTAGAACACCTTCTAAATTTACAACACCACATTTAAACAAAATATGTAGCTCAATTGTATTTACATCAATCTTTCGAAAACTAGCATCAATATATCAATTTATATGAGCTTTCTTTCATCTTATCAGATGGAAAAACATATCACTCTTTCTCATAAGATACTCGAGGACATTCTTGATTATTGTCCAAATGTGTTTTTCTTTGTATCCATTTGACAACTGCTTGTCATACTCCTTGGGTACAACACATAGGGGCATGTGCATAAGTATGGCGTCCGTTATGAAACTCGTAACAGAAGGATGCTCGAAATATATCGTGCACTCTTCTCGAATTGAGTTGCAACACACCGATTAGAACTCAAGTGTATGCCATACAACATGGTTAGACATCCTTTCTAGGAGTCTATCTTTTCGTGTAACTATAACACCTTGTCATTATATGCACATTTTGCTCAAACCTGACATCCATCATAATCTATCTCCATAGATTTTGTTTCCTTGGATTTAGGTGACTTACCCAAGTTCTCAATTGAGAAAACATTCTCCAATGAGATCTTGACAATATTCATTTTCTTAATGTTATTCCCAATTAATGTCTTGTATCTTGTACAATACATGTAATACAATCATGCTCCCACTGAATATCTTGTCTATATAAGATACTTTTGACGAAGTGCAACTCCTTGACTTCTTTGTCAAAAAGTTTATTCCAATTTCCACAGTACTTGCTTCAATCCATTAATGGATCATTGAAGCATATATATGTTTCCAACAATACAACAAATCCTTGGTTTGTGTCAAATACACAACAACTTCCTTCATTCAATCGAAGAAGGCGGTTTTGACGTATCTTTCCATATATCTATATATACGAAATATAACTATTGCTAGAATGATCTTTATTGACTTATACATAGCTACAAGCGAGAAGCCGTGCTTTGTACATGGTCAACTTGTTATCGACTTAGACATAGCATCAATCATGAAATTGTGCTTTGTATAGAGTCGACTTGTTATCCATATCTATCTTTCCTTTTAAAGATCTATATGTTCTAGATGGATTGCTCCTTCATGAACATCAATCAAGGTCTATACCTTGTTGTTATATATATGGATTGCACTTTAAAGATCATATAGATTCAAATCATACTTGTGGAATCGGATCTTTCCATCGCTTCTTTATTTATCAACGGATCCTCATGTGTCAAGTACGAGGATGTTGTGAAACCTATGTACTTTTCAGTTTAGGTAATTCACTCTCGTTGATCTTTGTAGGATTGGTGCTTGAGGTCTATGAACTACTTCTACAACAACTTGTAGAATAAGTTCTTGATCCTAATATATTGCACGAGTTTCTCGAACATCATCCATTTGTGAGATGTTTGAGCACTCTTTAGAAGTGAGCGTGTTTATAAACTTCTTCCTTTCACAACTACTTGTGAATTAAGTTCCGCTCAACTCCCACTAAGCACCATGTATGGAGTGACAAGTTCCCTATAAAGGTACTTCTTGTAGTGACGCATAAACTCCTTTAATGCTCACTTTACTCCCACTACTTCTTCTTGAGAATATCATTCTTTAAGATTACGTTATGATGAGCAACAACTACCTTGTTCTTATCATGTTCATAGAAGTAGTACCTTTTGGCTAATTCAAGATATCCTACAAAATAATAAGCGTCTTATTTGGGTCCAAGCTTATCAATCAATCGAACCTTGAAATAAGCTTCTCAACACCAAATCTTGAGAAACAATATACCTAGAGATCGAATCTCGTAAGATATCTTTCTCAATAGACTTCAATGGAATTTTTATTTAGTGTAAACAATATTGTCCTCAAACACAATCCCTTACATGAGTCAAACAAGTCAATTTGATTTATTACCGATCGAACTATATCAAACAATGTTCGATACCTTCATCCTTGGATACATTTTTCAAATGTTCCTCATGGAGCGAGTAGTGAAACGTCTTTCATACTCTTTAGGCAATATATCAAACTACATGACTTAACTATTTACCATGATCTATTTTAAGACTTTTGCTTTTATTGAATAGTTTTTCAACTTTACTCTTGAAATTCTTTTGACCTTGTCAAAAGATTCATACTTATACCATATCAAATAGATACGTTAATATCTACAATGATCGTTGGTCAAGTGGTAAAGTGTCAACAACCTTTCAATTGCACAAGTACCTATAGGTCTATATACATCAATATGTATAAGTCTTAATAAAGTTACTTGTCCTTTAAACCTTCGTAGTTCAAAGGCGCTTTTGTCATTTAACAAACACGATTCGCATGAATTTCAATTGATTTGCAATCAAATTGATTTACGAGCTCCACATTACGTAGACTCTCATAATGCGATTCTTGTTTATATTCGACTAAGCGACTATTTTACATAAAAGTCAAATACTTTATGTGAAGTCTTACATATTTGTCATTCGAAATTTGTTTATCTATTTCAAGCAAATTCAATCAAGACGCGTGAAATCTTATACACAAATTCATAACAATAAGAGAAGGACATTTCTCTATTACAAAACATGATCATCCATCATCAAATATGAAATGGAGATAAGGTTTTATAAGATGTTTGGAATAAGGTATATAACCTCAAATTCCTAAACAAATTCTTTATTTAGTAAAGATAACTCTACGTATTCAATGGTAGCGGCTTAGACGTACAAGCCATTTCCAAAACGGAGTTTACTTTACTTATCTCGAACTTTCTCTTATTCATCATTGTCTACACATTTCGTTAAATGCGAACACATGAACTAGCACCTAATTACTAGTGTGAATTAGAGATAGTGAGATAATTTGAACGACAAATATCTTAAGGTTTAGAACATCATGGTATTTCGGACAACCTTTCAAATGCCTCCCATAAATGGCAAATGAAACATCTCATGTGACACACGGTCACTAGTGAGGGTCTCAAAAATTCAACTCATATCTTGGTGAAGTATTCCTTTAATACTTAACCAATCATTTTAGCACTAACAAGGGTGCGAACAATACATCCTTTATCCATAGAAAGAGATTTTATGACAATATCAACAATCCTTGATATTGGAGATCTCAATATCTCTAGTTGTCAATTAGCTACTCAAACCTTTCGGTTCGCAAGCTAATGAAACATTTATCTTCTTATAAGAAGAGTCTCTTGGTTAACTCACATTCCATTACTCGATCATAAATGATTGAGTCTATTTTTACTTTCTCTAAGAACGTCTTCTTGAGTAAGTGGATGAGAGTATAGAAGTTTTAGTATAGTCCTTATGAATTCTCCAATTCAAAGGTCCAGAACTTCTAAAAGGATATGAGCATTCGCTTTATTGAATAATTTTCGTCAAAACTAATCAATCATTGCGAAGCTATGTTCGGGAAGTTGAGGAACGTTTTTGGGATTAAACTTGCTCAAGTTTCTCATTTCCAAGAACATGTCTTAGGAATCGGTATTTCTTCTCCAAGTAAATACCTTAGAAACGAGCTTGTCGTTTTCCAAAGATTGATCGCAACGAAATTAACATATTTAATATCTATAACAATTTCAATTTAAGGTCATTTAGTTTATGCAATGTTTTGTTTATGGAATGATAAACAAAAACTCCCACTACATTTAATTAATGTCCCTAAATGTAATGGATTCCAAGATCCCCATTTTCGTCAAGTAGAGCCTGCTATGGCACGACACCCTACTTAACTAGACAAGGTAGGTTCTCCAACCAATCATATCAACCATATGACTCTTGGTTTGTAAATATCTAAGTATATTTACAAACTTCGCCCCGATGTCCAAGAAAACTTGTTGGGTCCATCGATAAGCAACCTCTCTCTATTTGCTCCTAACAAATCTTTTCATTTGTACCCCGACTATCAAGGTTGACAACCATGACGTCCGCTATGGCGGACCGCGCCATGATTGGCTATTGACGTGAAGGGGATAGAGAGAAGGAAGGCGGTCGACTTAATCAATTTAGTTTGGGACAAAATATGTGACTCTTGTTTGGTGGTCGTGTAAGCATACACCCATACCTACCTATGACAATTCAAGGCATTCACAAACAATCACATAACATAAGCATCTCAAGCATTGTCGTGGGTTTGTATGGCTCCCGCTTGCATTAATCTTCGTCGCATCTCCATGTAACGAGACTAATCTAATCAAGCCCTCCCACTAATTACTAAGATCCTATCTAATAATTAAGGGAAATAAATACATGTGATAAAATTCCTAAAATCCCGCCTAGGTCTTAGGGGCATGCAAGCCTCACAAGTTACATCAAAAATTAACCACTTAATTATCAAGGCACCTTAGGCCACTTTACAAGCAATCACATGCATTCACAACATTTTACAACACACAAGGCATTGACATCTTGAGCCATATCAAACCCACATCCTCCTACAAAACAAAGTTAGCACATATACAATATACATGATTCACTTGCTCTTAATTAATTTCATTAATTAGAATCTTTGTGCATACTTGTTGCTCAAGTTTTCCGAATGCAAAGAAGGCTTAACCTTAACAACTAATTGTTTAAGTCCTTTTAAATTAAATCCAACTATCAAAACAGAAAGGAGGGTATTTAAGGAGTCTTCTAATTAACATTTCAATAAATTGATTAATTAGAAACTATTTTAACTAATTAAAATACGAAATTCGGGACCCGAAAAAATTTAAAATAATTCGGTCTCCAAAAAATCTGAAATAAATCCAGAGAACTCCTTACAAAGATTGTGATTACCTGTAAAAATCTCAAGGAGAGATCAATTACCATCAGGGAGAACCAAAAAAAGACAAATCCTCAGATTGTGCGCGAAGCACCGTCAGAGAAAATTCTGTTATGGGTCTCAACCTTTTGATCTGTATGATCATCCCCTTGATATTTTTCCAGCAAACAATTTACATAGAAAAATACTACATACAATAGGCTATCATTCCATGAAAAGAAAATCTACAAGTTATATTCAAGATCAATGAGATAACAAGCATTTAAGCAAGGTATCCTGTTCTGGAACAGACCGTCGACCAAAAAGGTTTCACTCGGTTGAGGTACCAAATCTCAATGAAAATCTATGAAATTAATTTTCACAGATTCCAGACTTAAAGGAGAACATTTCCATTTCAACACTTTTCCATAAAAGTTTCTCAATAAGTACAGTTTTTCAAAACAATCAGTTTGTTTGAAAAAACAGATCTGACAACTTCATCACTTTTCATCCTTGAACGCCCACATAATATCCGAAATATGCAACAAAATTTACATATCCAGAAAGAGCATCAAGTTTAGAATAATCCTATCTAAAAGTTACAGGTACTTTGTATACAAACTTATTTGTTACCAACCACAAGAACAGAACTGTGCAGCAGAATAACAGATCTGCGCACCGTTACCGTTTAAATCACTAAAAATTCATTTTACATCGAATTTCAATGATTCCAGTGGGAAAACAACCACAACTCAAAGGGCTACAACCTCCAATAAGAAGGAAAAAATTTCAGAGAGCTTTACACGACGAAAAACAAGCAACAAGACAGAAAACAGCCTTTCCAGGGCCAGCAAGCATGCACATCACTAATTAACTCAATTAATTACGAATTCTCACTTAATTAAGTGTGAAAAACCTTAAGCACGACCATAGCTCTGATACCACTGTTAGGAAATGCTCATATTTTAATTTTAGATTAATTACAACTAATTAATCACCATTAACAACAAGCAAATCAAGGATCTAGTGCTAAAGCAATCACACATCCAATCAAGAGAGAAGGTAGGAGAAATTTGTACCTCTCATGAAATCGCATTCATGAGGCTCGAATCCATGGCATGGGAGTCGATGGCGTGCTCTCCTACGCCTCATCTTCTCCATGGATGGCGCCGGCCTCGAGTCCACCAAGGAGATTAACCACGTTCTCAAGGTATGTGCTAGCACACCCAAGAACAAGCCTAATCCCATTAGCTTTCTCTCTTCTAGCAATTAAATCTTTCATTTAAATGGAGAAGAGAGCTCAACACATGAGCAAAAGAGGGAGAAAAGAGGAGGTTTGTGGCAGCCACAAAGGGAAGAAAGAGAGGAGAGAGAAAGGCTAGCTCTTGGAGCCTCCAAAGGGGTCCTTTTATAGAGCTCAAACCCTAGGAAAAACTTCCCCGAAAATTACACCTCTTGCCACCCTATGGCTGGCCACGAATTGGGCCTATATGGGCCACCTCACAATCTCATTTGGGTCTTTAATTCACCTAATTAAAGTCCCATTAGGTTGCTCTATAATTGGGCTATATATTTTCCCATTAAATAATGGCCCAATTAATCAATATAACCATTTATATTGAAATGTGTTGATCTAAAATTAATTATTAACTCATTAATAATTATTTTGGGATTAGATAATGCATTAATTTATTTCTATATGATCTCTTTGACTTAATTAATTATAACGGTTCATAACGGTATATAATTAATTAATCAACTCATCATATTTCCGCAATACTCACTGTTGCGAATAAATAGATAATGCATTGTGTGGTCAAAGTCCTATTTGTGTGACCCTTTGAGGATTTATGCTATGTTGGCCATGGAGAATAAATCACTATTTATTTCCAATAATCATAAGCGGTATCTAGCAACACGTTATGATTCCCAATTCGCATAAATAATGTACCGTTACAATATCTCAATCCTGCATAAGAAATAAAAGTATTTCTTTGTTTGATTCTTATGTCACACGATATCTTTGTATAATCCAAGATAGGAATGTGTCATTCTTGCAGATTATACATTTCTTGATCTAGAGTTGATCGTCTAGTTTGCATGCATACGATCCAACTCCATCAAGGGGCCCAAACAGATATCATCACTCACTAGGTATACTAATGAGGGACATACGGTTTTCTTGATGAACAACTTTTCCCCGCACAATTCAAGAGAACATAAATAAAGTCCTTATAGCAGCCTTTATCAGGAATCAACGTTAGACGATATTTATTGAACCTATCCTCATGTGAAAAAGGTGAACATCTCAAACTTAGAATCAAACTCATATGAAATAAACAATGACACATAACACAATCCATATGTTTATTTCATTGGGTCAAGTCCTGTACTATGTTCCAATAACATACACATATGCAATTAAGTTCGTAACTCCTTACTTATGATTTGTAGAACTTAATCATCACTTAACTTGCATACTAATCTTTTATGATAATTAATGTTCCTTGTTAATTATCAAGATTATGGACGATTTAGATTTATTATTGTCATTCTAATGAATGATCCACAGAGATCTACAATTCAGATCCTCAACCTGAATGATCTGTCAATAATAAACTCTAGGAACAAATGATCAAATATCATCATTAACATAAACTAAGAAAATAAGTCATTAAATATTGACTTCTAGGACATAACTCCAACACGGTTGTCCCGATGACCGCCGTTCCACAACGGGGTTTGGTATCTTTTTAGGTGGAAATCTTGTATCTTGGAGTGCAAAAAAACAACCAACCGTGTCTCGTTCAAGCACCGAAGCGGAGTACCGATCTCTTGCAATCACATGTGCCAAACTCCTTTGGGTTCAATATTTGCTCCATGAACTTCACATTACCTTAGCTGCCCCCCTCCCCCCCCCCCCCCCCCCCCCAAATTTGGTGTGTCAACATTGGTGCAACATTCCTAGCCTCCACCCCGATGTTTCATGCCCGCACCAAACACATAGAGATCGATTACCATTTTGTGCGAGAACGAATTTTATCAAGGGAACTATTTGTCCGATTTATCAGCTCTCAAGACCAAATTGCAGACATACTGACCAAACCTTTAGCCACTGCGCGTTTTCTTCAACTAAGATCCAAGCTGACAGTAGCTCACTCTCCTACAGCTTGCGGGGGGGTATTAGAGCAACAGTTAGCTAACTATAGTTACACCTGGACATATATTCTTGATACAAGAGTTAATTATTGAACACCTAAGTAACCTCCGATTCCTCTGTAACTGTTGCTCTAATACTATTTCGAGCAATTTCTTTTTATTCCAGTTTAAGTGGTGACAATAATTGACCCACAATGACCTTGTTTTAGGTTTCTAGGTGAGCTCTGTATTTTATCCCTTTCACCGGAAATTAATTAGATGTGTATGCAGAGTCCCTCAAGCAAAGAATAAATAGAAGTTTTAAGTTGGATTATTTACGCTAATTCCTCATTTCAAATTAGTAGTAGTTCACACGTTAATGGACAATATTAATATACTTCAACCTTCACTATCTCGATTTTAGGCACTGACTTAGCTAAAATGCGTAAGCTTGAAGAACAAATAGCAAATAAAATTATATATTTTTTTTCCATGGTAAAGACGAGTATTGTGAAAACCAATGAAAAACCGTAATCCTTTGGTTAACATAAATAAATGCTGATGGCCTGGAGAACAGGTAATCAGTGTGCTAATGTGTGACTTATGGAGACAGCATCTTTATTGGTCTATGACTCGTGACTTTCAAGTATTACTCAGCCACAAATACTCTTTTATCTTTTTAATTTTCTTTCACGTATTTTTTATCGTAAGTCGCTTATTATGTGAAGTTTGATATATATTCGATAGATCCTCATCATGCAAAAGTCAAAAAAAAAAAAAAAAATCTTTTTACCAAATATATGCATGCGGATCAAATCGCGATTTTCTCATAAGAACAAAAATTGTTTGTCAAGACAAAAAAAAAAAAAAAAATCCCTCATCCTTCCAGAATCAGAAAGAAAGTTCCTTTTTTGAATTTCAATTTTTTTTTATTACAATTTCATAATTTGAACCGGGGATCTTCTTTTATCTAAAATATGCAAGAAAATTTAACAAATCGATAAATTCAATCATTTTCCAAAATAAGTTTCAACCGGTCGACAACAATGCAATTTTCATAGATCAAATTTATTTGCTGGTTCCAAACTTAATGCTTTTAGATGCTAGTATCTCTTCAGAAATATACATGTTCTTATATCGTGCCTTAAGTGTAAGGTTACACGACTTCTTAATTGTTAGTTCATAAGCAGCCGCCACCTCCACCCCTTTTTTATTTTTTTTATTTATTGAACTTTCTTTCTCTTATCTCAAATCAAAACAATTAATTCCCTGATGTTTCTTGTAGGTAACAATTACGTATGTATTAAGACTAGCGTACAGTTTGATTACTTCTACCAAGCAGCTGAAAACCCCACTAATCCCAGTCATGCGAGATAAATAGCTATTCATTTAAAAAATATATCTCTTTTAGTTGGCCAGATTTTATTCCGTTTGTTATTCAAGAGATATAGGCATATAGCTGGGTCTCAAAGCCTTCTTGACCATTTATTATTTAAATTTTAATGTCAATAGGTTAATTGTTGTACAACTTCTTTGTGCCTTTATGCCACTCATCTATTTATTGAACACGTATCCTTTTATCAAGATACCATAATAAATTATTTATTAGTAGGATACTCTGCTACAAGTTACAACTGATATGAAATAATCCGCAGTTTATTATTTAGGGACCCTTATCTTTTTCCAGTTGGGTCAACTATCAACACATCTGAAACTTGAGAGGAGTTAAAGAGACTGTTTATTGGTCATTGCTTCTCTTGATGCTAATCAGTATATTGTTGTGACAACGATTTGGATTTTCTTTATTTATATTCTTGTTCTACACACTTCTTTATCAAAAAATTTAACGCACAAATTTTCCTATAACTACTAACTTCTGATGCTGAATCAAGCAAGACGTATACATCTCAATTTCTCAATTCCAAAGTTTTAAGCAAAATGCAAACATCAAAAGCCAGGGTAGATAACAAAGACCAATTTTGGGCCTTTGAGGCCAGGATTGATTTGAAATAGGAATATGCTTGATATTATTTTTCCTAGGCTCTGGGTTTTATGTGGCGCAGCATATGCAGCTATGAATCACTGCACTACTTCAACAAGCACAAAACTAATACCCATACCCTGGAGTCCGGACATCATAACGGTCAAATAAATAATCACAAAATACCAACCAACTTGAAAAGCACATAATAAGATAATACATATAATTGGTATACAATTGGCGTTCGTACGTTCGGCTTAAGATTCACGGCCCAAACCATTCCCAACGTGTAAAAGGGCACAGCTATAGTGCCATACAAGATCTAGAAGTTTTTCAGGTGAGGTGTACACAGAGAAGTCACAGCCCCAAATCCAGAGGGGAAGTATTTTTCTTTTTTGTTGATATTATATGATTTTTCTTTAGTTAAAAATATAATTGTAGGTTGGAACAACTGGCATGAAAACAACATTTTTGTTGAGCGCATGTAACCTTTGAAATAGCCTAAGTCAATGGTTTCACCAATGATGCCTTTATAGAGGCTTCTTTGGGGGTGTTATATTGTTGTTATATTCTCTCACATAAAGTGATAAAAGATATCCGGTGCCTTGTTTATGGGCTTTAGGTAAGCTTCTTCCTTCGCCCTCTTCCCTTTCCCTCTCAAATTCAAAGAAAAACATACACGCAGTTATACATAGAAGAAAGTGAACTCATATTTGTGCATATTTTCGTCTCATTATCTATACCCTTATGTAGTAAAGATGGTTAATTTCATTTATATTCGGAATCAAATGGACTGACATAAAAGATGTCAACCTTGATGTTTTCTTGCAGATAACTCGACTACTATAAATGGGCAACCAGAACGGAAAACCAGGTCACCGAGCATTTTTATATTTTTTCATGGATTTATATCCTTATTTTCATTCTAAACACTGTTTACTTTTCAATTTGGTTCATATTATAGAGTTTCAGATATTACGCGACACCTACATTAATAAAGCTGATTAAAACATGGATCTGTATCATAATGGATAGATCAAGTCGATCGTTAGACAAAACAATATAAGCATTTTTTTCAACATTAAAAAAGTTGTTTTTTTTATTGATCTATATAAAATTTTTATGTTCTTATCAGCCGATCGCTCAGTAGATGTGAAAGTTGCTCGTTCACCTGCTAGGACCAAGCTAAACGGTATTTCAGGATATCTTTTTATTGCTTCTATTGTTTTGAATCATAGTAGTTCTAAAATTTATCATAACACGGATGGTTTCCTCAATCAACTTGAGGTTTTGTAATTTGTTGAGGGCTGAGTTGTGCTCATCTCATAGTTTGTCTTGATGCCATAGAGGTCCTGTACAAAATGAGTTGGCTACATCTTGTACCAGGTTGTTAAAATTTAAGAAATGAAACTTTCAGAAAAGTTGGTAATAATAGGTGTTATATAGTTAAAAAAAAAATAAAAATAATGGTACTCAAGATAATTTTATTATAAATAATTCTCAATCCTGATACACTTCCTTATTACAAGTGCAGATGTAGCATCAGCAGAAAATGAGACAAACTTTGCTGGAGAAAAAGGTTCTTTTCTTCCTATATTTTGTTTTTGAATCACGTAACTTCAAGAAATGATCTCTAATTCAAAAAATGGAAAAATTTACAGGCATCTCTGCTTATCAGGTTTATACAAAACGGGTATTTGTATAATAAACCCAAAACGCTTATGTCATAATTTATAAATTTTACATCTGTTTTTTTTTTATATGCCATATTAGTATTGAACATGAAGTCTGTGTTGAAAGCAATTTGGAATTCTTTTCAATGATTGTTTTGTTATTTAGTTTCAAAAATATAACAAATAATAAATTGAAGCAGCTGACGCAGGAACCTCAACCCCCGTTGAAGTACCGAGAGAACTGACCCCCGAGACAGACACACCAATTGACAAGTACCAAGTGGTTGAATCTGCTAAAGAGGTAACCCTAGAAGTAAGTACCATGGCAACTGAGGTGGGTTCCTCTGAACCACTTCCCCTAAAAGAAGAAGTTGAAGAGAAGAACAAAGGCCCATTCATCGATATCGCAGAGGTAGATGACGCAACAAAAGATGGTGCAAAGAGCCCATTGGTGTTGAAATCTGATGAAACGACCGAAGTGAAAGATAAGTCGGTCGAGGATGCTACACCCGATGAAAAACCATCAAATGTCTCAGCTGGGGAGAGAGACTTGCTTCTGGGTAAAAGTCCCGTCTCGGGTGAACTATCAGAGAGCGTCATGAGCACATCACCAAATAAGATGAAGAGGCTGACCCAATCTCCATCATTCTTCAAGAGTTGCTTGTTTTGCATTCCCAATGCTACAAGCTAAGTAAATTTATATCTCAGTATTGCAATTTTTTTTTTGGGCTTTTCATTATGTCTGCTGATTGATATAATTTTTGTGGGGTTAATGGTTATTGATTTCTTCTTTTTTATAAGAAGACATTTGATTGATTTCGTTGTCTGGGACTCTGGGTGCTTTCTTATTCTAGGTGGTGTAAAATATGGAAAATTTGGGGTGGTAATTGTTTGATGCGCTAAAAGGTCCATTGCAAAAACCTCATTTAGTGTTACACATGTAAAACAAACTTGTAAACCTTAATTTGTGATGTAAAGATTTTTACCTCTTTTAATTTGTTGCTCCTAATGTAAAAAAATTAAACCTTGAGTCTGATATGGGCACCATAAGGACACATCGTTTCAAAAATTTTATGTACATACGTAATTGCATTTGTTAAGTTCACAATAAGAAAAAAAAAAGGACAACAGGATAGAATGTCAGAAATTCAAATAACAGAACAGTAAGCAGGGGCGGATCTTGTAGGGACTAAAGTACTTGCAGTTCTCCAAAGTTTTTGGTGATGTATAAAGCATTAAAAAGAACTTAAATACTTGTATAATTAATATATGTCAAAACAGCAAACTAGCTAGCCCTCCCCTCCCTCCCCTTCCTTCGAAACTCTATAAATTTGCATAGAGAGGGACCAACAATTGAGAAATTTGAGTATTATGTGGCGTAACTCTCAAAAATGTTGGTCAAGTTCCATCCTTGTAAAGAACGAATTTGAAATTAAATCAACAAGAAGATCTTGATTCTTGACTTCATAGGGAGCAACAATTACATACTATTCAATATGAACTGAACAACTAGTAGTACATCAACCTCAGAAAAGTTTCCATGGTGCAAATTCCACCAACAGGTGATGAATTGTTAGGTAATTTTGCCCACATCTGCAGTTAACCGGGGTTCATCTAAAAGAGATGCAAGTTAGATAGAAATATAAACCTTCTGACTCATAATTAATAGAATGCAAGTACATCATTAATTCTCCTTTCTATCTTTCTGGTCTTGTTTAATGAAGTTTTTATGAAGTATAAGTGGATAAAAAAAAAAAAAACCCAGCTTTGAAGACTTAGTTAAGGAGGACCCGTCAACTAGCAGTTCAGCGGTTGGTACAGCGCAGTGTACATCATATATATAAAAATATAATAAATTAAACAAAATTATAGGGAAGACTTTTTACTTCGATTAATACACAAAATTATTAAGAAAACTTTTAAAGCAGATGTATATTGTGTTTGCATATATTTAATTGGATCCAGGATAAGCTCTTTCGGTGGGAAGAAACAAAATGAAAGAACACAAAGGCTTATCTGATATATTTTGTTGTTCAAAGCCAGACATAATGAACGTGGGAGTCTAATTCAATTTCTGCTGGATGTGGAAGAGGAAGGAGTTCTTTATTGACTAGGTACCAGTATGCCTCTATAAATAACAGCCCTTAGTTTCAAAAAACAAACCTGTCATAATACTTTCTAGGAGTGATTAGGCCAAAGAGTGGAGCATAATAGGAAAAAAATATTCCACAAGGCAAATTATAAGATGAAATGATTAATAATTAATACATTGATTAACTGGCAACAATATAACATTTTACTTTTGCCATGTTAAATACCAGTATCTGAAAAATAGCCCTTCTTCTAAGGATCACCCTTTCTGTGACACACATTTTACCCAAATTTATCACAAATATCCGTTCTCTTAGGGGAAAAAATTAGTATAGCAGTCTCTTTAGCAGTTTTCTTACCATACTAAAATTCTCACAAGCAACCCTCCTGAATTGGCAAAAATAGAGGGATTGATATAAAATCAGTCAAAAGGTTTTAGTTTCTTTTGAAAATGGTGTCATTAGAAAAGTAAAGGCATTGATCAGTGTTCCAAATGGAGAATGGCTTGCAAAGGATTGTTTCCTCATTATAATGGGGATCTATTGAGAGGGGATGTCCACATTGAACAAGTATTTATACCTTAAATGGTTTGAGCCGTAAGAATATTATTTTTTCAATTTATTGTTGAAAATCTAATATAAGAGACAGCTTGGAATTTTTTTGTTAACATAGTATAGGAATATTTTTACATTCTTTTTTTCAAAAAAATATAGTACATATAAGAGACATGATATCACAAATTTCTTCTGCACATGTGGAAACTTTTTCTTGTTTAAATTTGAAACATTCTTTTCTTGACCTTTTTTTTGTCAAAAATATTTAGAATCTGAAGTTCAACAGCATAGAAAATCCAACCTCAATACAGGACGGAGCCAAAAATCCTACATGGTTGGGCAAAATTTCAGAACAGGACATAATCATATTAATATTTTTACAATACAACATAAATTATGCTTCAGTTAAAGACCAGGGCTTTACAGAAAAGGTCTCGATTCCTTTTGGTGTTAAATGTATGGCTGCCTAGAAAACTAATTATACTTTGAACTAAATCAATTAATATATTAATAGGCTAAACAACTATTATTAGGATATAAATTTATATTCAAACAAAACAAACAGTGTCATATTGATTATGCAAGGTCCTGCATTTATTTCTACATTAATAATATTTTAATTTTTGAGAACCATTCAAGATATTGACACTGGTTTGTCAGACATGAAGCGGCACACACAAGTTCAAATGGACCTCAGAAGAACAGAAAGGGCACCTAAAGGTGGCTGTCCCACCATGAGACAGCCGTAAGACAGACCACCAGCAAAGAGTATGGCGACAGGGAAGTAGCAGTGGAATGTTCACATCTGTCGCAGTCTCCCTGCACTCCTGGCACACAAAAACTGAATGAAAATTGCACCTCTCGCCGACATCTGTCTCATTGTGCAATGGCAGACTCTCAATGGACTCCCATTCCTTCTGATCTCCTACTATTCTATGAAGAGAGAATAGCAAAGGAAGATTCCTTGCACCCACATTGCACACTGTGGTGAGATGGCACCTGACTGGTTGCTCAAGTAGGCCCAAACATTTTTCAGTGAAGTCATTTGCCAATTTGTCCCATTTAGATGACAATAGAAGATCGGCATAAGGAGACTCATCTAGCCGGCCTGTCCACAAAGCACAACCTGCTAGCTTCTTGATTTCATCCTGGTATAACGAATCAAACAGAGTTAGGTTTGTTCTCATGAACTTTATAGCCTCTAATGGATTGGCACCAGATTTTAGCATCTCCAAGTACTGCTGAGAATAAAGTTCAAATTCTAGGCGTGGTGCAACTAGTTCTGGGTGACCGTGATTGATTTTGTGTATCCAATCTATTGCAGGAGCAGCATTGTGCTCACGCAAGGCTCTTAAAATCTCATGCATTTCTTTGTAATAAGATCTTAATGTGCAAATCTCGGGAATACCAGCCTCACGAATGAAGGCATCTCCGGCCTCAAAATGATTGTTCCGGTACAGGTAATTGGCCAAAATGTCGTTCACTATCTCTGGATTGGGATGTTTGTTCTGCATGTAGGCCTTTGATATGTCACTATAGAAGAAGCAATCCAGAAGCATCAGGAGCATGTCCAAAGATGCTTGAGTCCCATTGTTGATGCTCTCCATTTGGTACTTTGGGGCCAAATTGGTGATGTTGGCCTTTAGGCCGTTGATAATGGAGGTGGAGTCAGGACCAGCTTCTGATGATTGTAATGCTTCAATAGCCTTTTTTATTTCATTTTCAATTTTCCCTATCAACTCCTGGATTATGGAGGTGGATGCATTATGGAAGTCAGCTCCTCGCTCTAGGATTGCTCTCAGTATAGACGTTTCCCAGTGTGTTTCTCTGCAATCAGAAACAATAGTCTAGAGGTCAGTTTTCATTACATTATTGACTAACAAAACTCCCTCCTGCATGACAGGGGTTTCTGTCAAGGACTGGTACACTTTATGCTAACATTTACGTCAAGTGATAGTATAGCACCATATAAAAATTGTATCAGGACAAATAAAAAAATATGTATTCTGGTTTAGGACTTCATGTTACAACAGCCCTTATGGTACAAGCTTTTGGCACAGAGAAAATTGTTGTGGTACACAGCTTAATTAATAATATGCGGCAACCTCCGAGTTTATCAATTACTTTTCTTTCAACAACAACAACAACAACAACAACAACAACTAAGTCTTTTGTCCCAAACAAATTGGGATAGGCTAGAAAAGAAACCCAACGAAGTCACCAAGTCATCAAAAAAGAAGTATATGTCAAAAGTAGGGCTAATAATAGTAAAAAATATATATAGAGAAAATTACAAATCAATTATGATTACGCACAATGTTTAGTTATCACACTTAATTCTATCATCAAATAAGTTAAGCTGTTATAGTCGTCTGAAATTATACCACATCATACTTGAATCAGAAACTGACCAGACGTAAATATATTCAACAAATTGAGTGCATGAAATCTAACATGCCTAGAGTTTAACAAATCTAAACTTCATCCATATCTGATTTAAGCACCTGAACCTGAAACCCTACACTTAAATCTGATCTGAACTTTGTGTTACCACCTTCGCTGACAAATATTCAATGGAAGCCACTCACAAAAATTGTTTTGAGTTCTTGATCGATAGGCCTAAAGTTAGAATATGGCCCAATGTAATACCAGAACCAACTAAAATCCCCAATTAATGTAAAACTTGGATATTATGCTATTAAACTGGCATAACTGCATAAGATATAAGCAACGGGAAATTCATCGACAAAAATCCCGAAACAGCTATTCTAAATTAAGAATTTGAAGGGAAAATGCATGTGACTGAATAAAAGGAAGTAGCCATAATTGACATGTGATTCATACCGAACCAAAATGGAATGCTTCCATCTTTTATAAGTATAACGTGGAGGAAGTTGCAGTTAGGATATCATAATGAACAGAATTTTGCTTCTTAAAATGTTTAGACATTGCAAAAATCTTTCCTTACCCTGCTTTCCTTGAACTTGAACCGTTGCTCGAGGAGGCACCTGCATCAAGTGTCGTACGTTTTCTCTTCATTTTCTTGCTTGCTTGGCACTCTGTTAAATTTGCATTACAGTTAGTGAGACAGATGAAGTTAATCGATACATATTATATATACAAATGCTGTGCTCAAAATCTGGCAAAACCATATAAATGAAATCGCTTCTGAATTCAAATTTTTCGTACCGCAAACGACTTTTGCGGGGCATTTACAATCATTCTTTTTTTGTTTTCTACTTTGAACAGTCTGCTGATACTTTTGGATGGTAGAAGTATCAAAAATCCATCAACTTACGCATGATTCAATTGAACTTAATCAGCGTTTTCATGAGATTATTTCTCTAATTTCTTACTTTTATTATGTTACCACCATTAGTTTGGATGATTAGCCAGAAAAAAAAAAAATTCAACAATTGGTAAACTATTATTGTCACATTTAGCTTTTGTCATTCTCAATTTACCTTTTTAAATTTCTTAGCATAAAATATCAACACAACTAACAAAAATTAATAAAAGGAAAAAAAAAATCTAAAGACAAAACTTTGATCATGGTTTTAGCTAAAAATTTGTGGATCTCGGTCAATCGTTCATAAGTTAAAATTAGATCATAACACCTTGCTGAGTCGGACGTAATTATTTTGGGATCCGGCAAAGCTCCTAATGAAATTCCGGCCTCCTGCATTAGATCCATGGACGACAAAATTATTGTGAGTTTAATTCAAACAGGAGAAAGTTTAATATATAAGAACAGAAATTAAGGGTTGGATATACCTTCACTTCGACAGAGATGGAGGAAGCGAGCTTGACGATAAAGGGAGTCTAGTTTTAATTTATGTATTATTTTTCTCTTTTGTAGAGATTTGCAATTTGTGTATATCGAGTAGAGTGATACAGTCAATAATGACAAAGCCGTTACTTTGTAACTGCACAACAACACCACACTAGTCACGACTACAACTGCCATGTGTCAATCCCTACTAGTGTTTCTCCAGTTAAGAAGGGTTACAGATTCCAGTGATCGTTTAGCTCTGTATAGAAAAGCAAACAACTATAAACAGGACATATCCAGTTTTTAGATAATGGAGCGACGGAATGAGGCTTTAGTAGTGCTTACGCTTTTAAATAACAAGGATGGGCCTTTTTCAGAAAAAAAAAAAAAAAAAGGATGGGCTGTATAAGGCGGAAACTATTTTTGAGCCTGGGCTGAAGGGGCCGAAATACAAAACCTTTTCTAAAACAAATTTCAAGCATTTGTTTATTCCTCTAATTTCCTTCCAAATTTCAAGCAAAGAAATGGGGCCACATGGGTATCAGCTGGATTTTTTCTGATCGGAAGAACACCTAAGCTGCCTTATACTGACTTCATTAGATATCTTAACGCTATACTAAATTGATAAAAAAAAAAAGTGTTTAAGTTCATCATTTTCTTAGATTATAAATAATAATGTTACTTATAATTTCAAAGTGGAATTCTGGTACCTTTTTGTTTAATATGTTTATAATACTTTTGCTATTTCTAATTTCTGAAATTGAACAGATACATTGTGTATTCCCCTAATTTCATTAATTTTTCTTTGATTACTTTTTTGTCCATGATTTCATAAGAAGTCCAGATTCTATATTTTTCACGTCAAGTTATTTTTTCTTTTTTAAATTTTAAATAAAAAAATATTCAAAGTCCATTAATTTTAAAATATAATGGAAATATATGTTTTGGTTTCTGCTCATTTCAACTAAACAAGAGATGCATTAACTCTTTTTATTTTTTTTCTTTTTCGGAGATTGTATTTTTTTTTATTATGTGTCAAAATTATATTTATACTTCTTAATTTCAATAGCATTGTAGAATAAAAATATTTGAATATCAATTTTTTTCCTTTTTGCCTGTATAATGCCACAGCCCAAAGTTTTAATAAATAATAACTGCAATATACAATTTTGCCATCACTTGAATAAAAAGAACATTAAAAAGGACAAAATGAACATTTAAATAATTAGAATGAACACATACAAACAAATAAATTAAATATGCATATAAAAATTTGAACAACATAAAAAATTAATTCTAACTCATAATTAAATATAGTGAACACACATATAAACAAAGAAAAAAAATATTCTGGACATATTAATGAATAAAGTGAACAAAATACAAACGATGGCACAGATGACGTCTGAAGATATAATAGACACTAATTTCCCATAAAACAGCCTAATAGTGAGAAACCTACCTATAAGTCTAGAACCTCCGAGACTCGAACCCTCGACATTGAAAAGAAAAGTTCAGTTTTACTGACTGGAGACGATTACATTTTCCCCAAATCCTCTCCAGTAGACCCTTCTTCCTCCCCCTTATCGCGCGCTTTGCAGCTAGATGCAAATCTAAGAGAGATGAGACCATTGCTACTCTATATTGCACTTGCCATCGCCTATACTGGCTCTACAACAGTAGCTGATGGCGTCTCTCCTCAGGAAGCGAGGCAGCTTCGCGACGAGGTGCGTTCGCTTACGGTTTTACTTGAGAAAATTCACGATTGATTTGGCTCACGTGCGGTTTGGAATTTGATTTCGTGAACCCATCAGTGAATTGAGAATTCGTTCTCTGTTTTGATAGTTACGAGAGGAATAACCCCGTGAAAGAGATAAATTTACGATCTTTCTTTTTTTTCCTGACTGATTTAGGTGCGAGATATGTTTTATCATGCGTTTAATGGGTACATGGAGCATGCATTTCCTCTTGATGAGCTCAGACCTTTATCCTGTAAAGGAGAAGATTCACTTGGCGGCTATGCATTGACTCTGGTATTTCACCAAGCTCTTCAAATCAATTCATAGAAGTACTTATGGTATTTCACCGAGCTCTTTCAATATGCTCTTTCCTTTTTCTCTTATACAGATTGACTCCTTGGATACTCTGGCCTTGCTTGGCGATCGCGAGAGATTTTCATCAGCTGTTGAGTGGATCAGCAGAAATGTCCAATTTAACATTGTAAGTACTAAAATTTTCAAAATTGGTAGGTATTATTCAATTTGTTGTGCTTATTGATCGTTTGACATTTTCAATTGTTTAAATTTTTAAGTTTGTGTATGGTAAATTTGTTCTGTCTTTAAGTTTATTGATCGTAGCATATTGAATCCAGGATAAAACTGTCTCAGTATTTGAGACCACAATTCGTATTCTCGGGGGTTTGTTATCAGCTCATCTCATAGCCAGTGACCATGTCACGGTATAGCCTACCTCACTTTTTTCTTTCCCATTTAGAATATATTTTAACTTCATTATTTCTCAAACTTAACACATCCCTCAAATCAGGGTATGAAAGTACAGAATTATAACAATGAATTACTTCATTTAGCTGAGGATCTGGCATTGAGGATGTTACCTGCTTTTGATACCCCTACAGGTTTGATTCTTCAAATATTGTTCATTTCTTTAGTTTGTCTTGGATAAAATTTTATCCAATTTCGAGAATTCCAGTTGTCTCATTTAACCTCTAGCATGCAGACAGTAATTTTAAAAATATACTTTGCATAAAAAACATAACAGATGTGAGGTTGAATATTTGCTTATCTTCTTCTCTTTTTTTTTCCAATTTATGCATACTGTAGCACTGTATATGTGAGCGCTCTCATTTACCAATTTCCTGCTCAAGACTGTTGCATTAATTCAAATCAACTTGGGGTTTATTAAACAATAAGACATTTTTAACTGGGTGGCCTTAAACGAGTGTTGGCAAAGCTGACATGGTGAACTGCAGTGATTTTGCTATTTTTCCTTTTCTACTGATGTCAACCAGATAGGGTGGAGGCGGGATCAGTATGAACAAACTATTTTTCTTTTCAATTTATTTTTTTTCTTTTTGGGATTTTATCTTATCGTTTGTTACCGGCCCTTTAAGGAAATAATATAATAAGATATATTTAGATTTAAGGAAATCAGATTTAATAGATATTATTTGATTTCAAATATTTTATGTATATTTCTATTTATATTAGCTAGCGAGATTGAGAATTGATATGTTGCCATATTTTAAAAGTGCTCTATATATTATGAGCACAGAATTGTATTAGAATTAAGCAGAAATCAATAAAATAGTCTTCTGTTATCTCTATCTCTCTTCTCCCTATTCTCTCTTCTAAGTCTAACCAAAGCTCGTAACATTTATGGCAATTCTTTTACAGGAATCCCATTTGGGTCTGTTAACCTGAGGAATGGAGTGGATGAAAATGAGAGCAAGGCATGATACTTTATGTGTTTGTATTATTAATAGTTCTGTAGTCTGTCAACCTAAAATTTTTTTGGCAATTTTTAAAAAACTTAAAGATTTTATTAGCTCGTGCTGATACTGCTAAGAAAATAATATTTTCAGATAACATCAACAGCTGGTGGTGGGACCTTGACTTTGGAATTTGGCGTGCTCAGTCGTTTGACTAACAATACCAGTCAGTGCACTCTAGTTGTTTTGAAATTTTCACAGAATTTTGGCACAAAATTTGACTGAGCTGCATGACTTTCTTTTGGCAAAAATGTAGTTTTTGAGAGAGTAACAAAGAATTCTGTGCGTGGATTATGGGCTCGTCGATCAAAAATTGACCTGGTCGGTGCTCACATTAATGTATTTAGTGGTGAATGGACACAGAAGGTAATTGTTATTTTCTGAAATTTTAATTCTCAGATATACTTGTCAAAAAGACTTACAAAAAGGTGCTAAATGAATGATAAACAATGGAAACTTTAAGTGCAAACCCAATTAGTCCTCTGAACTCTAAGAAAAATAACAAAAAAAAAAACTCAGTTTTTTGTTTCTTTCTGGCAACTTACACAAGGCTTGTGCTTTTTCATCTTGTTTGTGACTTCTCTCTGTTCTCTATTTTCAATTGCGTCCCTTTATTCTAGTTTCTTTCGGTCTTGAAATCTCTGCACATCTCTTGTCTCTCTAGCACGCACAGTATCCAGTCTCCATATGCTTTTGTCAGACACCTTATCACATTCTCGTGCTGGGGCGTTGCCATTATTATCATGCATTGCATTGTACGACTGGGATTTGCAGTGCCTCATCTCAATCTGAATTGCATTGTCAAAAGGGACTGGGTTAAATCATCCCACCAAGCTTTGGCATGTTTGCCTGATCTGGTCTCATGTCATGTTGTCCTGCCTGAACCTGTTTGGGACACTGCAATATTGGCCCGTGAGATGCAGTTTTGATGTGAGGCTGAGCATAATGCCTGGTGTGATGTGATGTGGGGCCCATAGGAGGGATGGGGATTTTTTTTTTGTTTTATTTTGGCGATGTGGGGCCCAAAGAGAGATGTTCCTCTGATGACTAGGTTTATGAAACAGGAAGCCAGGGACAATAAAGAGATGCTCTATTTATGAACCTAGTGACAGTTTTTGTTATTTTCATGTTTCAAAAATATATGGACCAAATTTATTTACCATATAGTGCATGGGCCAATTGGGTTTTTTTGGTTATCTTAAGAGATCAAAGTGTCAATTTTAATCGAATAGTAGAAAGAAACATTATTACAAAGTTGCAGCGCCATACAAGATCCTCAGCTTAATATGATTACAATTTTTTCTATCTAGTTTTCTTCTGACCAATTTCCTGGCCACACTCAATTGTTCCATTTATGCAGGATGCTGGAATTGGAACTAGCATTGATTCATTCTATGAGTACCTTTTGAAGGCAAGTTACTACATCTTATGATGTTTTTATATTTTTTTCTGAAGGGAAGTTTCATATAAATTGTTGTTTACTTCTGAACCCTTTGTGGTACCTACAACAGGCATATTTATTATTTGGAGATGAAGAGTACCTATTTATGTTTCAAGAAGCTTATAAAGCAGCTATGCGTTATTTACATCACGACCCTTGGTACTGGATCTTTTGCCTTAATTTCTATATTATCTTTGAAAATACATGGGGTGGGACAAATTTTGTGTTACCTTGAAGAAGCATTAAAAAAATTACACACTTCTTCTTAATAAATATAAACATATATCCTTGTGTATCATGGATAAAAGTTTATATACCCACCATCTCTCCAATTCTTTGAAACGTTTGAACTATCCAAGTGATTCTTAATTTGTTTGTCCATAAAATGAGAGAGAGAGGTGGTTTGTGTGCTTTCTGACCACCATAAGGAAAAGAAAGCACAGGCTTTTCCCAATGTTTATAAGGCGTAGTGACGTGGTGTTGCTTCCCTGGACTGATGTATGTTTTAAGATTTTGGGCAGACAACACGTTTACCTTATTTTAATATTGCAAACAATTTATTTAGGTATGTAGAAGTGAACATGAATTCAGCTGCTACTGTCTGGCCGTTGTTTAACAGTCTCCAGGCATTTTGGCCTGGACTTCAGGTTTGGCATTTTCACTTTTGTAAGTAATCCGTTGTTTGTTTTTATTTATTTTTGTCGGATTGACTTATGTTGTTAGATGTAAGGTTCTTGCAGGAGATATTGACCCAGCTATTCGTACACACGCTGCATTCTTTAGTGTTTGGAAAAAATATGGTTTTACACCTGAGGGGTTCAATTTAGCTACATTAAGCGTCCAGGTACCCAAGTAAAATTCTTTTTGTTTGGCTTCTCTTTTAGTAAATAATCATTTATTATTTTGCCAAATCTTGAATTATGATGTACCTTGCAAATGGAGGTCATTTACTCCTTTACTTAGTTGGAAGCATCCTTATTCGCTTTCACCAATTTCCAAAGTATAACTATGTTCTTCAGCAACAGGGAAGACAAGGATATTGAGATTTTCACCAACTTACTGCAGATACTTATGCGCAGAAGATACCCTATAATTAATACTAGACATGGCAGTCGCAGCTTTCCTTGCGCTATATAAAATATTAAAAATCTGTCGTAAAATACTTGTTAAAATTTATAGACAAAAATTAGTAAGTTCAAAATTAGTAATTTCTTCCATAGACAGTCACTATATAAACTTGACATAAATTTTCTGCCCAAAAAATTCTTACTAATATTAATAATTGGTACGACTATTTTTAATTTATTTTAAACAAACTATAAAAAATAAAAAAATTATTAAAAAAAAAATCTATTTGTGGCCACTTTTCATAGCGGCCACGACTTTTAATATATACTTTAGATTGCTATTGAATATAATTTCTATTTTTTTTCATGCTTTTCATTTTCTTCTTATTTTTTACTTTCTAGAATGGTCAAAGGAGCTACCCACTTCGGCCTGAGTTGATTGAAAGCACATATTGGCTATACAAAGCCACAAGAGATCCAAGGTCTGTTTTTATTTTTTATTTTTCATTTCCTGAACTGTAAGCTTGTCTGTTTTCGTTTAACAGAAATTACGCATTGTGCACCTCCTGAATCTTTATTCATTCATAAAAACTAAAAAGTTACCGTTTCTTTGGGAATTCTGCAAATTGTGCCTAAATTTTCGACTTATTTGCAAATACATTGTAAGCTTTACCCATTTAGTTGGCCTATCATATGTGTTTTCAGGTGGACCTTAGTTATAAAACAAGCCAAAAAGGTTGATCTTTTTTTCAGAAAGTACTACTGTTTGATTTACAAGCATGTAAAATAAGTGCACTTCTTACATATTTATCGTCATGCACTTGAAAATTTATAAATGGTAGTCAGGTATCTCGAGGTGGGTAGGGATATGCTAGCAAGTCTTCAGTATGGAGCAAAATGCCCTTGTGGATATTGCCACATATCAGACGTTGAGTCTCACAAACAAGATGACCATATGGAGAGCTTTTTCCTTGCAGAGACGGTAACACTTGCTAATCTTTGCTGAAATTTTCTCTCTTGATCTTGGTATTTCTAGGGCATTTTAGTCTTGATTCAGCTTCATTTCTGTAACTGCATTATTTCTCTTTAAAATGCCCCTTCATTATGCTTTTCAATGGCGTGATTGGGGCAAAATTTTTGCCTCTCTTTCCTCAATTATCCTTTTGTTGTGATTATGCCTTCGTTAGATGCAGTTCACGTCTTCATTGAAACTGCTCTATGTTGATTATGGTTTCTAGAATTATTAAGTAAATTAATCTCAGTCGACTTTGAGTGGGATTCATGCCTTTCTTAACCCTTGTGTAACTTTGTGTCAATTTTGCATATGTTGGCCTCCAGTTACAGAATATGATGGTACTGATCTGTTTCATATTCATTGATCTCATGGAAACTAAAGTGCAAATAGGGATAGCATCCAAGCTACATTTGCTGTTGTACAAAATGCTGTCTTGATTGGATGAGATGCAACATTTCATTATTTCAATTTTAGGTGAAGTATCTCTGGCTTCTATTTGATTTAGCAGTTGACTCGGATAACATTGTAGAGAGTGGGCCCTACAAGTAAGTATCACAAAACCTACAAATTTTTAAAACATCTTCATCTTTACAGGAAAAATCTGTACTATTCGCTTCTTTTTTTTCTGGTTAAAAATTTAGGTATATATTTAGCACAGAAGGCCACTTTTTACCAGCAACGCCAGAAATCTCTTTAGCAAATGAGCATTGCTCTTATATTGGAGCTTTTTGCAAAGGTGATGAGAGGGGATCCCATGGGATTTTAAGTAACACTCGTGATAGTAAAGATAGAAATGGGACACAAAAAGTTGAATTTGATGCATCCCTCGTCACCAAATCTCTTGATTTGGTAGGTGCAAGTTTTGTCAAGGTATGTAACATCATCTTTGGTACAGCTCTCATGTTTTTAGCAATTATGGTGTTTTGTTCCTAATTTGACAAAAAAAAAATTAAAATAATATCTTTTTAGGGCAATTGTGTGGGATTGACTCATGCACAGAAATTTGGTATATCCTATTTTGAGGAAAAGGAGGATCAGTCTACTGTTGAAAGCAAAGAAGTAAGGACTGAACTAGAAGAAAAAATTGAGATAGGAGACGATAACACAGCTGAAAATGAGAATCCTGACAAGTTTTCTGATGGTGAGACGAGAGAAGAAGAAAACAAGGAATTACTTAAATTATCTCAATTTGTAATTAAAGAAGATAACAAGAATGCTAATCAGGAAGCTCGAACAATACATGATGATAGCTAATCTTTTAGATTAATCTTGTTATGGTTTCTTTGGTTCAATTGATGGTCTGAAAGGAATGAATTATATGTATTCACTTGTATTGCTTCTGAGACTGTTAGTTAGCAAAAGGAATTTATTTTGTAGGAGTAGACAGGAAGTGTACCTAATATATACATGTGAAGAGGAGGGATGTCACCTTTTCGGAATCGCATCATGCCCGTGATTTTCCTTTTCATTTTTATTCTTAAACAATTCAAATTTCATATCTAAGATGACAAATGTAAATTGTTGGTTTTTGTTCAACTTCGAGAATAATGTATTTATGTCCTTAAACTAACAGTTAGTTATGTGCTCCATCAAAAGAAATTGTTAAACTATTGTATTAATCATGATGAGTTGTTTTCTTCTTTTGCTCTTGATGTTACAAATGAAGTTGATATATAACAATTTTAATGTAAATGCGTTACTCCAGGTGGTATCAGGTAAATAGTACCTGTCTGACTTTTAGAATTTGAATTCTGAACTGTGCAACGATAACCAGTTACCCACATTGGTATGGCGGGCTATCAAAAGTGGGACATTTGATGCCACCTTATGTACAACTGTGCAAGGGTTATATTTAATTTTCCCTATATCTTATACAAAGGCATCTCAGTATGCCGTTATATACTTATATTATAGGATGTACAAATCGGAACCTGTCAAGTCTCAGAGTTCTTGTGTGGATAAGTTTCCTGGAACTACTTGGCAGTTTTTAAAAACAGACGATGATGCAAACTTCTGGACTGGGATATCAAATATTGAACTAGAATTCATTTGGCAGGTGCCAGTCCTCTTAATCTAAGTCTAAAGGGTGGACATACAGACCTGAATAAAATGTGTTTTTTTTTTCCCCCCTTTAATTTTATGTCAAGGCCTCAAGGGTCTTCCAGATTTGGCTAGGAAGGGTTTGTTTAATCAGCATTAACAAATCGGTGCTGATAGTGTCATAAGACTTACAGATCATGAGCAGAGAAACTGTAACAGCTTATGATAAAAAGATACCCTTCCATGGCTAAACTTAAAAAATATTTAAATTCCTCAATTCCAAGAAAATGTTATAAAACCATTGGTTCGTTTCTGATTAACAAAACATGCTAGCATCCACATTACAGTTTAATTACAGCTGATAATTCGATGATCAAATCATTTATTCAAAGAGAGAGGCCGCCTGATTCTTCATCCTCGTCAAGTCCTGAGGTGTACACAATGTAAAGAGACCAGATGAGACCAAATACTCCAAGTAGGATCCAGCCCAAGAGGTTGTTGCTTATTCCAAGACTGAGCCCAGTCCCCTCAGTCGACATTCTTTCGTCCACCAAGGCGAGTGCGGGACCTGCTGACATGCTTGCTGCGGCCAATAGGGAGGCAGCCACACCATTTGTCACACCAGTTGCAGCCTTGTTATTTTTCGAGGCTGAGCATCTTACATTCCCATGAACTCTGAATTGGGGTAACCCTGATGGTAAAACGCAATGTAAGTTGCATTCTTTTTGAAGTAGAAATAATAGCTGAATTTGTTTACTAAATTTGCATTCACACTATAAGTAGGAGCTATTTTAGTTATGCATGTCCTAGATGGAGAAGATGTGCCAGATTATCTGAGTAAAAGGTGAAAATCTGTGACAATTGTCGAATATAATTTAAATTTTAAAATCCCACTTAGAAATGTGATTTATAGTCTATATATGTCACGCACATAGTAAATGATGAAATTTGATGTGAATTTTAGTTCATCAAAAGCTAAAGTTTTTCAATGTCCAGATTTAATGGTCTTTTATAAAATACCAAATAACATCGAAATTGTATGAAATTTAATACATAACCAATCTTTTTATCTCAAAATTATTTTCTTTTTTTATTATTTTTATTTTGTTTAAAAAAGTTAATATTATCATTTTAAATGTTCTCAGTGAATTCCACCTAAATATAAAAGGGAATTTTGTGACTGAAGGAAAGTTTATAACCGGAAGTCAGACCATGGAAAGTATAATGATGCAAAACATAAGAACAGAGTTATGTATCATTTAAGCAGCATAACAATTGATAACCTACAACTATAAGCTAAAATTAAAGGTCAGGAGCACAAAGACACATATATTTACCAAGGACTGGTGATGCTGAGATCCCAGCTAATCTTGGCACGGCAGTGCGAACAAAAGCCGTGGTGGCCGCGGCGGCATTGATGCTAGCCATTTTTTATTGATCTCCAACTGCGAAGCTAACAGAGACTAATTTTAAGTTTTGTGGGGTGAAGGTCCTATGAATGGGCTTCCAAGGGTATTAAAGTCTTTGTAAGGTTATAAGCAAATTATCCCAATATTTGTGGTTCCAGAATTGCCTGACGAAGCCAGTTTGGATAGATAATGGATAGGCTGCCACTAATACGTAATCCTCTTAAAGCCAACGAGCGTGTTCCACGTGGATTTAAGATCTGCCTTCTAGGCACTAACCTGCTCCTTGAACCAACACTTTGATCAAACCTATCTTGGCGTGACATACGAGTCGCTATTTGATTGGGGCTACGAGCCTACGAACGACATAAAAGAAAGACAAGTTAACGGAAGAAATAATACACAAATTACATTTTACATTTTTACTATTACTAACGAGTAAAATTTGTAATAGAGGGGCCCGTATGAGGAAAATTCATTCCACTTCAAGTTGGAAGAAGAAAACTAAAATGAGTTTATTAAAGAGTATAAATCTGATACGATCACTACTCCATTTAACTCTTAATCCCACATGCTCTCCTACTTGACATTGATCGACTTCAACTGCTGTATGAACATTTGTTTGAACTAGGAGGGATAATTGTGATTCCGTCACAATATATTAAAATTTTCATATAGTAAATTGAAATAACTATACTACAGTTATGACTTATCATTCTTTGGACTTAATCTCGATCGTTCTGTGCAGTCAACACTAAGTATCTTAGAATTAAAAATAAAAAAAACTTCATTAATATTATAATTTAAATCATTCCGTCAATATTAAGCAGATGATGTAATAATTCATAGATAAAAAAATAAAAAGCGTTGTATACGACTTTATTATACAATTATTGAAGAATATTAGAGCAAGATAAAAATTGTGTAGAAATATATTAATTCCAAGAAAAATTCTCACTAAAATATATCAAAATTTAGCTAGACTAAAGTCCAATGCATTGGACGAAGGGGTTCTATCCAATGAGTTCATTATTGAATTTTGAATCTCAAACAATCAATCCAAACCGTTCAATGTGAGCTCTATATTGAAATCTAATACGAAATCAAATTTTATATTTTCTAATTTTTTTTACTATTTTTTCAAAATTTTTAAAATCATTATTTAAAAAGTTGATAATTTTTAGATTGATGGTTTCTAAAAATCTGAAAAATAGTAAAAATTTTATTAAAAAAAAGTAAAATTTGGTTTCATACTAGATTTTAATATGGAGAACACAGTAAACCATTTCGATCAATCTTTTGAAAGTTGAAACTCAAAATTCAAGAACGAGTGCAATGGACAGACCCCCTCCGTCCAATGCATTGGACTTTAGCCTTACTCTAAAAAATTGTGTACAAATAATTTTAAGTAATATTATTTCAAAAATCATGAGTAAATATTTTAAATTACGGGAAAAATTGTACTTTAATTTAAACTATCTAATTAGTATCATATAATTAAGGAGTATCAACACAAATAAAAAAAATACACGGTACATCTACATTATCAATATTAAAAGGCAAAATATTTTTTTATTTTCTTATGTTCAACATTTCTGAGATTAACGAAGACACCATTACAGTTATAAAATGCTTAGTATTGAGCTCTTCCTACTTAAAATGATGACATAAACAATGCGAGCACAAAATTTAAATTTACTCTAAATGAAATTTGCAAAGAATGGTACGTTTAAAAATTATCAATTGTGTTTTTTTTGTAAATTAATATCTCCACTCAAATTTTATCTATTCATTTTTCTGTAGCTATCTTCGAAAATATAGAGTAGCTCAATGCTTCGCCAATTGGCCGTATTGTCTTGTAACACAGCCATCAAACATCAACGGACCGATTTATGTCTTGGAGGCGGTAGTCTATGTAGGACAGTAACATCGCCACATCGGAGCACGCACCATCGATTGCAGAGAACCCGTCCATCTTGCTTTGATAAAACGGGGTTTGCGATACAAGATCTAGAATTTCGAGATAATACTGAATACTCTCTTTGCAGCAAACAAGGGATAATTGATTTTTTATAGGAAACTGCTACAATAGGAGCTGAATATTTGGATACGTCGTGAATTGGAGAGGATCCCCAAAGTTATGTTCCGCACAATTTGTGCAACTGTTCATGTGGCGTACCGCGTACATATAAACGCAGTCGTAGGCTCGTAACCGCTACATGAATGTTAGCAAATTAATGACCACATAAAAATTCATTTGAGCTCTTGATACTTTGATTTTGATGTGAGAATAGTATAATTTACATGTTTCTATGCTTGTCAAAACTTCTAGGCACATTTATTTTATTTGCTCGTCACTTGTTATCCGGTCTTTGAGAAAAACTTAAAACAACATACAAAAACATCCTAGCAATTGTTGGGCCTTGGGCTGATCTAATTACAGGTCTCTAAAATCCCTATTATGACAATTAATCTCTACCGCTGATTATTTTGGTCCTTAGAAAATTGGAGTTAAATATCTTGAATGTCATATCCGAATTCTCAGTTGAAGCTTCAAAGCAACAAATATTTGTACTTCTCGACAAGTATAACAAAAATACTTGTGCTTCTAGTGCAACAGAGTTTCAAATAATGTGAAAGTAATTTTATTTATTTATTTTTGGCACGGAATGTGAAAGTAAATGTACCATCCCCGTTTTGTTGATTTTGCTCTAACAAATTTTGGGCCTCCAAGAGACCAAGACCCAACATTACTACAAAATGGTCCAATTTGAAATATTTTAAGTATTAATATAAAAATCAGCCATCCTATGGAACGTCTAGGCGTCAAATTTTTATTGAGCAAATCCTAGTTTATATTATATTATTATGCATCACCTTTTCTGGGCTAGTGCTTACTGCTTAGGAGGCCTCACTTGATTTACTTTTCAATCAACTATTCGAGTTTGGAAGACACAATTAGGCTTTTATGTATTATTTATTTATCAACTGTATTGCGCACTTTTGCTCTGATGTCTTCCTATTTAATTCGCTTAGTTGCTTAGATTGGTTTAATTTTCATACTGTAAGACAAACATATAGGCAATCAGCTTCAAACAATATGTGTTTGTCACGTCAATTGAAACTTTTTAGCATTTTCAGTTTTTTTTTTTTATAATTTTCATTTTTCATTACTTTTAGGGTTTTTTAAAAAAATATAGTTTTCTTATTTTGCTATTCTGACCAATTTTTTAAGACATATTTCAGCATTCAGAACTATCGACATCTTTTCAGGATTTTTGAATAAGAAAAACAAGTAACCTTCCAATTTTTTAAGACATATTTCACCTGCTGACATGCTTGGTATTTTCAGCCTTTTTTAGCATTTTGTGAGTCTTTTGCATTTTTGTTAGATATTACTTCTAGCAATTTGAAGTGGAAAAAAAAAAAATAATCTCCAGTTCACTCTCTCTCTCTCTCTCTCTCCTTAAACTGGAAAGCATTCCTTAGAGGGCACATTTATGTTTTATCGGGCATTATATTTTATGATCTCCGTGAAAAATATAATTATCGCCGGCATCATATAATATGTTGAAAAAATGGAGATCTTATTAAAAAAAAAAAAATTGTCTCGGGTGCATTCATTGCTTGAGAGCTCTCTGTCTCAATCTCAAGTTCTCAACAAAAGTATCTGTGCTTTCAAGAGGTGTTCACTGTTCAGAGAATATTCGATTTTATGTTCGGCAGTAGGCGCAAAAAGGAATGATTTTGTGCTGATCGTGTGGTTCGAATTAATTTTTCAAACCACTTGCAAATGAAAAAAAAAAAATTTCAAATTTAATTGTCATCTTGTATATATCATTATCAATATTGACCGTTCGATTTTGATCAGATCAATTTCTTTTCATGCTCTTTTTCTCTTTAGAAAATTGATGTGTCTAAGGTGTAAAAAAACATTTTGAAATAATAATATATATTCTGTCTTTCTCTAAAAACACATGTACGACGGACTATATTACTTTTTATTGTATGAATTTCGAATATTTCAAAACGAATTTTTTTGTATTCAAAGTTTACTAAATATAGAAATTTGTATATATATTGCTTTGTTTAAAATTTCAATTTTTAAACAAACAGTTTTCTTTCTCCAAAATAAAGCGGGAGAATAAATACAGTGACAATTGACAGGTAGTATGAACTGATCCCAAGTGCAAGTGTCATGTAACTTGTTATATCCTCTTTTTGATTGCCTCGCAACTTGTTGTCACTTGTCATGCGATTGGCCAAGCTTGAGTAAAACTAGAGCCTTGAGGATTGAACGAGCACGTTTTGACCCCACATCTTACAACTTGCATGGTGCATGCAGAATTCTTCAGAGATTTTTTTTTTTTTTTTGAACATAATTCTTCAGAGATGATATGAGACCTACAATAAAGGAAGTCAATTCAGAGTCGAGTACTCAAACTGCTCATTGATAGTTCAAGACAACTTTTCAGATTAATCAAATTGGACCTAATTTTTTACATTAGAGGACAGTTTTAAACATACGAATTTTCAACCGTCTGATCTGAAATAATTATTAGGTCTTCCAGTGATCTCAGTGATAACGAACACATTTGAGATTTAAAAAATTTTAAATTAAACAATATTACTGGAGATGGTAAATAAAACAGCATTCTAATTATTGCTTGAAATATTTTCGTCTTGGGATCACCAGCCACTTAGCGCATATTATATGTCGTTGCATCTTTCTTCAAGCGTGAACCATGTATGAAATAAAATATGAGTAAAGTTCAAATCCAAACGTTGGATGAAGAGAGTCAGTCTTGCGCATTTTTTTTTTACATTTTGAACCTCAAAGATTAACTATTCGATGTGGTACTCATATTAATCTAATATAGTACGAAATCAAATTTTACATATTTTTTATTTTTATAATTTTTTTTCATATTTTACAAAATCATCCGTTTAGAATTAAAAAAATTTTAAAATAAAAATTAAAAAAGTATAAATTCAATTTTCTATTTGAATTTTGATATGTTGGAATTTGGAGTGTGGAGACGTTTCTGTGGACCACAGAGAATCTGTTGTGGACCGCAGAGATTTTGTCGTGGACCACAGACTGACAGCCTCTATTTGCATCTCTTGATGAATAGATGCATGTGGCTCTATATATACACTAGTCTCTGATCTTTTAATAAGTCTATTTAGGTGAACTCAGAAGAGAGACATAAGTGTAAGACATAGAGAGACCATATACTCCAAGGATTTGTTCTTCTCCTTGAGAATCAAACACCATTAGAGAGATCTTCTCGTCTAGTCGGATTAAGGATTACGATGATGAGAAGAAGTCGAGTCTGGCACTTGTACTGTGAATAGTGTGAGATTGTTGTCAATCTCCACTGGCGATAGTAGAGAGCAAGCGGCGATGGCTTAGTGCGGAGGAAACCCAATTAAAGAGGAGATCCTAACACGTTTCCGCATTCGGTATGATTTATCGATTTTCTTACATTGGTATCAGAGCCTTATTCCTCTTTTTCGGTTTTAATGCACCATTAAAGCCTTGAGATTAGTATCTGGTTGTTTTTCTCTGTGATTTCTGTGCTTTATCTCGTGGTTTTTGTGAAGAAATTCCATGAAAACTCGAATCTGATTCAGTCCAGAAATTACATGTGAGGTAGTCTGACTTGACGAGAGCATAACTTGAGATCTGCTACTCCGTTTCGAGTGAGGTTTGTTCCATTGGAAAGTGCTTCGAGTCTACTTTCCGGAATGTCCAAGAACTCGAAAAACGGATAAGTGTACAGAAAGTTATCGCCGTTTTACCGAAAGGGTGCGAGTCAGAATTCTCGTCATTGTATTGTCTGTGGACCGCAGAGGTGCTTCTGTGGACCACGACAGAACAGGTATTCACGGGATAGATTATATGTGGACCGCAGATGTTCTTCTGTGGTCCACGACAGAACATGTAAAATTTCAGACATATTGTCTGTGGACCGCAAAGGTTCTTCTGTGGTCCACGACAGAACATGTGTATTTCGGACAAGATTGTCTGGGGTCCAAAGAGGCAGTCCGCAGTATAGTCTGTGGACCGCAGAAAAGATCTGAAATGTAGTTTTTCACGAAATAAAGACACATACTGACTTGTTATGGTTAGTAACCTCAACCAAATGCTATAGGTAATACCAGTAAGCCCCAATTAACCATTAGTTCTGGTTTAGAGAGTTCTTATGCTTTGTTTTGTGACTATTTGCAATATAGAACCCTAGAGACTATGTAGATTAGTTTCGGGTTGTGATTTCTCTTCAACTTGTGAATGAGAAAGTTGCAAAATATACCATATGCTGTGGTGGTATTTGGTAGAAATGAATACTTGTATGGTCTGATTGATTTTGAGGTTTGTCTAATTGCCAAAATCAAATTCCCAACGTGATAAAGTTGTGAACCATAACATGTTGGTTGTGGATCGCATCAGTTTTGTGTGGGAAACAGAGCTTGAGTTTTCTGTGCCTATGGAATTCAACATTTGGTTGTAGACCAAGATAGTGGTTTGTGGACCACAGATAGGCCTGCAAACGGAAATCGTTTCAACCGTGTTTCGTTTCGTGCCAAACGAAACGATAACGGATTGGAAAATCTGATTTCGTGTAAGGGGTGAAACGGTTCGCGCAAACAGAGAGCGTTTCGTTAGTTTTAACGAAACGATTAACGATATTGCAGGGTTTCGTTTCGTTTCAACCGTATGTTTCGTTTATTTCGTGTACAATTCTACAGCAGTGTTATAATAATGGATTGCAGAATACCAAGCGGAGAAAACAAAGTTGTGGACTGTCAAGTAAAGACCTAACACATTCTTTCTCCGCCGCTCCCACATCATTTCCGTCGCTCCATCTCTACTGTCATCGTCTCTCCTCCCATCAGTCAATTGTCGTCTCACGCATGATCTGAACTCCCTCCCGCACGATTTGTACCACAAAACCCCCCTATACTTCGCACGATCTGTCAATAGCATGTACCTCGCTCTCTTTATCTCGAATTCTGCGTCTCTCTGAAATGCTGGTTGTGGCTGACATCGGCATGTCTCTCTCGAGCTGTGTGTTTCTAGCCTAGCTTAGCCACCAGGCAGCAGGTAATCATGACTGCAGCTAGGTCTTCACTCTCATATATTGTTCGATCTTTGAAAAAGAGATAGTAGAAGAAAGAGAGAGAGAGAGAAGGAAATAGGAATTGAGGATTTCTGCATCCCATTTTAAAGTATTTCCTTAATCACATTTTGTTTTAATTCGATTTTTTATTTTTTATTTTTTTGTGACTGACTTTTTCTGATGGTTCTTTTCTGTGCGAGATTCAGACATGGAAAACAAATAAATTTGGGAAAATTAATTTTCTCAAGCTTCTTTTATAGTATAACTGATTTAATTTTGAAATTGTTCTTTTCTCAAATAATTTTTTTTTTTACTGACTTTCACCTTTTCATTCTGGAGCATTTTATTTTAATTTGGGAACTTTTCGCTTTCAGGAAAGTGATATCATGTCGGCAAGTTTTATTTTTGTCAATAAAATTAATCTCTTAAAAAGAAGAAAATATTTTTTTGATTGATCTTCATCAGTAGGATAAAAATTTTAGAAGTTACATCAATTGAAAACAGTTCTCAAAGTGATTATATATTTCAAGCTCATCAAGAACAATAGTACTTCAAAACCTGATTTGCACTAGGGTTATTTACAATTTCTTTATTTTTTGTTTCAGTAACTGTCCAGTACTCCAAAATATGTGACAACTGAAGTTTCGGCCATATCATACCAATTGCTTTCTTTTGGGTTTTTAAGTTCACTTTTGAGAGCTTAATTAAACCTATGAATCATTAGATCTATATGCTATTGAATATTAGTCTGTATTCTGTACTGGTTTTTTTGCACTTAATTAAACCTTTATCTTCTTTTTCAGGTGGTTTGAGTATAAATGATTTTATAAATGAAGCAAAGATAGACAAAGTCAAAAGTACTTGATCTTATTCCGAGAAAACGTGTTGGGCATGAGTTGCTCTAGGGGCTTAAGTACACAATTTTGTGCATCTTCTTGCTTTCATGAATCAAATTGCAGTTTGTATATTAGTAGTTGCCTCAAGTAGTCAAACAGTAGTTTAGTTGATTTTGTTTGTTTGTTATGCTCTGGATGTAATTTCCTTTAGTTAGTTATGTTTATTATTTAATATTGGCTCAGGACTATTTGTTAACATTGGTCGTGTTAAAAAATTGAAAACAACGGTTAAAAAGTATAAACGTTTAAATCGTTCTAACCGTTCCAAGTGAACGAAACAGTTGGTGCAACAAAAATTTCTTTCGTTCAGGTCACGAAACGAAACACGCAACAAATAAAATTTCCGTGACAATGGACGAAACGATTAACAGAAGAGGCTATTTCCGTGATCGTTGTCCATGTTATGCAGGCCTAACCACAGACAAGGTCTTGTGGACCACATAATGCTATACAGACATACAATAAAGTCACAATTAAAGATAGAATTCGGCCAGAATTAGTAACACTTTACCGTTTACATAACCAATGGTTAAAGATGTTATCTTGACGATAATCTCTGATAGTTTGGTGATTGGTTTGCCAAATTGTGTAAATGATAGTACATGCGGTGTTGTCATCGGTTCGATGGTGCAAGTAGGTACCATCTTGCCAATTACATGTGAGTGTACATGTTGGGTGAATTTGGATTGGTAGACAAGAGTTTGTCTCGTCCATATTCTGGATATTTTGCATCAATTGAATTAATTGAAATCACTATTCCTTTGTTTGCGAGCGATGTCTGTTTCCCTAGGTTCTTTCTCACTTGCTGCAAAGATAGTATTGATTTCAGATTAATTCTAGATTGGATAGCAAAATTAGTGGTAGTACCAACCCATACTGTGTGTGTCTCTATTGTTGATTGGATTTGGCTTGATTGATAAGTCATCACTGATCTCTATTAAAATAGAAATTGATGGATATGTGTGATGTGTGAAATTACAATATCTCAATGTCTTATAGAAGATCAAGATGTACTTGTAACCATAATAATTTATATTTAGAATTCTTGGTGAATTAATTGACATGCTTAGAAAAGAAATATTATACTGTTAGCATTGTGTTGCTGAATGGTATGAGTTAAATTATTCTTGTTATAATTTGAATTTCGGTAACACTAATACCATGAAGTATATCTTAAAGTTCAGTAAAACTAATTGACAATAAACTTATGCAAACTCAATCGATTTTATGGGTTCAAGAAGCACTGTAGGGTGGCATCTTATAACCATGTCAAAATGATTTGGAGCTGCATGAAGTATGTCATGTATGAACTAATAAGCAACAAGTGAATATTTCTTACTTTCTATGTGAGAATTTGTGAAATTCACTGTTTTAGAATAATTCGTTTTTAAACGAATGTTGCTTGTTATGTTGGAATTCATGATTATTGTCAAGCATTAGTATATATTGAAGAGATTGTAGTGTTGACTCAAATGTATGAAATGATATCTGATTCTAAGCATATTGAAAGTACTAGAAATCTGATTTTGCATATGTATGTATGTGTTCTTGCTTGTGGTTAAGAAACATAACATTTGCTTAAGAAATCAGATTATATCTATTATTATTGTCCATTTCATAAGAAACAAATTATCTAGATGGAGGATGTCAAGTGAAATGTGCAGTCTTAGGAATTGGCACATGTTTCTGTTACGACCTACAACATTCGGCTGTGAACTGTAATAGAATTGATTGCTCCATGATATTTTGAGTTTCTTTAATTGATAAAATCTAGTACTTGTCATTAATTTTTTGTGATGGATTGCTAAATTGAATTGATAGATGGTTATGTTTCTTGCATGTTACTTAGTCTCTTAGTTTGTGATTGTTATGGCATACTAGACTATTAGAGTTGGACATTGACATAAGTTGGCATTTGAGGACTTGTGCCAAGCTTATTTGTCAACTTGTGAATATAGTTAGCTAAAGTTGGTTACTTGAAAGTTTTGTGGATATATTGTTCAAGTTTTAGAGATTTATTTGGATGTTGTATTCCAATAAGTGGGCTGCACTTGGTGTCTTATGTTCATTACATTAAGACTATATTGAAAATAATCTCATTATAAATGACAGCCATAATTCGAGAAAAAGTTGATTGTGGATCAATAATTTTCTGAATATGGGTGAAGTCAATTTATAATGAAATCTCTATGATAAATCACGGATTTGATTCTGTGATTGTGGAGACATTGCAAGTCTTGTTGCGGATTGCAACATAGAGTTATTGTGGGCTGCAGCATATTGGTTGCGGATCGCAGCAAAATGTGATGAATTGGAACTTGTAAGATATGGTTAGAACAATATAGATGTGGTCTTTGTTCTAAGCCTTGCGCGGTTGCGCCTCTAATCTCTAAGTTCTACTATTTTGTGAACTATAGACTATTATAGATCCAAGTGTGGATGTTTAAGTAGTCATAAGTTCAGTTGCATTTGGAGTGCACCTTCTCATAATGTTCGAGGAACTTTATTGGAAAGAAATAGTAGAAATGCCATATGATTAGATCACAATACTAAATTAAGTTCCTGTTGAGAGAGAGTTATTTTATTTGAGTAACTTAGAGCTGTTTGGAATCGTTCTTGTGTTTGACATGTACTTGTCTGAGTATTGAGGAACAGGAGGGAAATAAAGTGGTATTCCTCAACCTCATAGGACATGTAACATAGAATAAGAACAGGTTCAACAAGCCAGAGAAGTAACTCAAACTTATTTGTTAGATGCAAAATGAGATAAGTAAATGAAGAAACAATGAGATATGGACTTTTAAAAATTGATTTAATGCTAGGCATAGTAATCAGTTGAAAGTATAAGACTCGGTTGTGATAGGCTATATATTAGAATAAAGAAGTCTTGTAAAACAGTCTTATTTTAGCAATATTGACCAGTATAGATTAGAACTATTCTTTATAGAGTATTAACAGATTTTAGACAATGTGATGTTGAATCTTCTACCTAGTTGGTGGCAGAATTATGGTAAAGTGTGCAGTGGATGCAAGTTAGCTGATTCAATGAGTCTAAAATTAAATCATGTCAATAGAATTTGGAGATTCTTTTGAGCATGAATGTTAAACTATCTAAGAATATGTTGCTAATTATATGGTACACTATTTGCTGAATAAAATAAGTCTATGTGACTCTTTGTCTATGTAGTTGTTAAGCCTTAAATATGTTTCTTGAGAGAATGTTCCGGCATGTTTCTTGTTGTTACATGAGAGACTAGAACATATCTGTATGATATTTGGTTGCATGGTACGCAATCCAAATGACACGTGTGAAGAACATAAGTGTGAGTCTTGATACATGTTCTAAGTCCATAAGATCTGTTATGTAAGAGGGTTCATGAAGTACTACTGGAAATTCCAGATTGTTGCGAGTGGCGATGATCTGCTATGGACCATAGGAATAACAGTTCTTTGTAAGTAACATCGATCTGTTATGGTCTGTAGATGGATGTAGTCTATTGTGACAGAACATCCAGGATGTAGTGCAGATATTATGAAAAATGTGTTGTAATGTATTTGAGTATTTTACGAATATTTTTCAGCATGTTATAGATCGCAACATGATTGTGTTGCAGACCGCAGTATGTTTCTGTGGATGGCAGCATCTTCCAGTATGATTGCAGATTGTAACATGAGTATACTGTGGACCACAACAAGGTAGTTGTGGACCACAAAGAGTTGGTTGTGAATCGCAGCAAGATGGCTGTGGACCACAACAGTACCCATGACAGATGTAAGCCAATTCTATACTTATATGAGAAAAGTCCGAGGGACTTGAGATATCTGAATGGTACATACATGCTATCTTATCAACGCAATATACTTGTATTTGGTTTGCCTATTGAGAGGAAACCTTGATAAACCCAAGTTTACATTTGAGATGTAAATTGCTTGATAATACTATTTCTTGATGTAGCAAGAAATACAGATTTTACTCACTCGTTGTGGAGTTGGAGTAAATGTAGAGTCATTCTCATTTTGGATATGAGAATTCAGCATGTTTAGTTGTACCGACTCACTCATGTGAGGGTGGAGTATGTAACATGATTGGATATCATGGCTAGAGAGGTTTTGGTTGAGTATAATCCTATATACAATTAGAGATTGTTATGACATAGAGGGAGTCGATAACAACTCATTGTAATTGTATGGCTATTGAAGCATACTATGGATTATGAGAAGAACCAAACATATTCAGATATGAAATTAGAGACATGAATTTATGATAACACAGTTAGAGTTGATCGTGGATCAAGTACATACCTAGTGTGCATAGGTTGTGATTGTACTTGAGAGTGATACTCTTTGGTTAACTTGAACATGAAAGATGGATATAGTAAAATTGTATTTTACTGTTATTCGAGTTGAGGCTGGTACTTATGGTAGCATGTCAATAGGCTGAGATTGGCTCTCTCACACGAGCAATCGTCTCTGACGTCTGGGGCGGGCAAAGATAAGACTTATCAAGCTAATTATGCTTAGTCTGGAACTAAGATGCCATTTGGGACAAATAGAACTTGACGTCGCCTTAGTCAGGGACTAAGATAAGACCGCGATGAAGTGGTCGGCATGAATTGTTCCCCACAGTTCATGTAGCCTATTATTAGCCGAGGTGAGTGGCCTTGCAAGACACTCCGGGAGTGTAGTTACGAAGGCACTCAGGGTTAGTTGCAATTGATGTGATCTAGACCATAGATGCATGGTTTGTGACTAGACCTGGACTCGTACAGTATTTTTAAATTGTTAGACACGCGTCTGCTCATGGCAGAATAACATTGTAGCATGCATTTCATACTGCATGTGCTTAGCGACATGTGGAAAATGAGTTAAGTGACTTAGATAGTCATCCCTGTCTTCTCATTGTGTGAGACCCACAACTACGTACCCTTATCACTCTTGACTATGTCATGAGAGAGGAAGCTGATGTATGCTACTTCCTTATGTTACCAATGATGATGAACTATACCGTCCGTCGGGGCATTTGTCAGAAAGCAATCAGTTTCTAATCGAGTGACATGAGTGCAAAAGGAAGATAATTGTGATTACACCATTTGACTTACTTGTGATTCACCGTACGACCAATTATGTTATTTGGGACATATATTGGGAATGCATGTGAGTAATGCGGATTAAGCATTGTCCAAGAGAGAGTGCGAAGTGCTTAGTCAGGTGTATATCCAATTGATCTAGGGTATGAGATACTGCTTTAATTAACAAGTTTGTTAAATGTCCTAGATAGCTTTAACCGGCTTCCTCTAGGATACAGGTTTGCAGGTATCGCTAGTCGCACGGTCCATTTGCCAGTATGAAGACTTGACTATATGTTGATCAACGTCTCCAAGAGGGAGATTGTTGGAATTTGGAGTGTGGAGACGTTTTTGTGGACCACAGAGAATCTGTTGTGGACCGCAGAGATTCTGTCGTAGACCACAGACTGACAGCCTCTATTTGCATCTCTTGATGAATAGATGCATGTGGCTCTATATATACACTAGTCTCTGATCTTTTAATAAGTCTATTCAGGAGAACTCAGAAGAGAGACATAAGTGTAAGACATAGAGAGACCATATACTCCAAGGGTTTGTTCTTCTCCTTGAGGATCAAACACCATTAGAGAGAGATCTTCTCGTCTAGTCGGATTAAGGATTCCGATGATGAGAAGAAGTCGAGTCTGGCACTTTGTACTGTGAATAGTGTGAGATTGTTGTCAATCTCCACTGGCGATAGTAGAGAGCAAGCGGCGATGGCTTGGTGCGGAGGAAATCCAATTAAAGAGGAGATCCTAACACGTTTCCGCATTCGGTATGATTTATCGATTTTCTTACATAATATTTTCATATGATGATTACATTGAATGTTCGAAATCCTAATATTAAGATCATTTAAAGGTCGTATCGAGCGTTTGATAATCTTTTTCAGCTATTCTACACACATTAAAGATCATGATATCACAAAAATTAACATATATACTCGAACAATGATGCGAAATAAGTTCAAATTCTTACTTATTCGAATCATCATTGAAAGATATATATGTATTTTAATTGTTATTAAATAGCGTTATTTTAATCATTAGTACCAATAATTAATTTTTCCATCCATCTAAATACTACAAATGTTATTAGCATCTAATTTTTCACCCGTCCAAACACATCCTAGTGCTTTGATCAGATAGGCACAGCGATTCATCTCAACAACAGCTTTTTATACTCATCACATAGACCAACAGGTGCGATAATCAATCACAATTGTACCGATTTGTCGATGCTGGAGGGATACAAAAGTAATATTGTGGGGCCGTTAGTGAATTTGTCCTGCTCATGCTAGATTAGTTGTAGACTTACTAGTCTTGTGGACCATTCAATTTGTAGAACGACTCTGTGTGGTTCGTGGTCTCTTGGCCTGAGACATCAGATCAGAATCAGATTCGTGTGGGTTGGTTGAATCCATCCGCTCTCTCCTTCCTGTTCCTGGAGTTTGTTTCATTAATTGTGTTTATTAAAAAAGATTAAAAGAAGGATAAAACAAGTAGATGCTTGTGTTATCCTGTCACATCCCGACACATAGGGTGTAACAATCCCGCCGCGAGTACACAATCTCTATGTATCCGCAAGGCGTTTTCCTACCATTTTTAAGATACAAGTTCCAGCTTACCATGATTTACCATGTTAGATTCTATGACTCAATGAGTCATCATGGAAAGATATTTGGCTTAATCCTCGCTTGACTTGATCGAGAACGTCTCTTCAACCTGGAACCCACATCCATTGTGGAAACATATAAAAAAACGGAATGAGAAATAAATTCTCAGTGCGGGTTTTAGTTCCAGACGTGGATTTCTAGTTGAAATCTTAGTCCAAGAATAACACCCGTAATAATCAACATTAATATGTAAATTATTAATCAATTAAATAACTAGACTTAGTCAAATCACCTATGCAATACAAATGTGAATTTCTAATCAGTTCTATTACAAACAACGAACCAAGAACGATTCTTTTATAATCATTTTTCCATGAACATGCATACAACAAATCAAGATTTCAAGAAACTTTTCCCTTACCTGGTGTTTGACCCAATTTTATAGTGCCAAAAAGCATGGAAATAATTGAATAATTCTCATGGAGCAATAAATACATGGATTTGAGAAAATTCACGGAAAATACCAAATGGGCTCCAAAAATTATGGAAAATTATCCAAAAATTCAGTGAAGTATGAGGAAAATTATGGTATTTTAAGATTGGCCAGAAACTTTACAGAGGTCCCATTTTATGCAAGGAAACCCCTAATCTTGGAGAAAATGTATAAAATAATTGGATGGGTATTTTCGAAAAATTATTGATTTCATTGGATTCTCCATAATTTTTTGAGTTTAAACATCATTTTCCATGAAGAAAATTTATTGGGAAGTGCTGCAAATGATTTATTTGATTTCAGCCGAATTTTTAAAATGAATTAAACAAGGAAATGGAGAACGCCAGTAGTGAAAATAATGGAGAAGCAGACACTCGACGTTCAAATCCTTCCATTTGTACAGGGGCAAGACATGGATGCACCTGTTTCTCTGTAAACCTTGTGTAAAGATTGAGGGGATATTACTCGGTCCACAGAATACCAAGAGCACGCATAAGAGAAATGGGAATATGTCGCTGGAGGCGCCTCTGATTAAATCGACCCCTTCGCGAAACAAGAGATGGGTGCACATGGAGTAAATGAGCCGAGAGGGATGCTAATGGCCGGACCCACGAGAGGAAGAGGTGGTGTACTATATGCCGAGACTAACCAAAATAAAGAAAGAAGGAAGAGGGTGTCTCCAACAGAAAATGGTTGAGGCGATTCTGTTACGCGAAAACCGCCGGGCTCGAGAGGTGAATTCATCGAACCTGGACGAAAAAGGGAAGGAGTGCTTCGTCTATAAAAGGAAGAGCCAAGAGAAGGAAAGGGGACCTCACTTGGCAAGTCTGGGATTGGCTTCTTAACACAAACACACCATTAGAGAGAGGGAGCAGTAGGATAGGCAATTTGACAAGCACTTGTCGTGTATAGGTAGAAAGAGAGAAAAACAAGAAAAAGAGAGAAATTGAAGAGCAAATTTGTGAAATCAAGAAGTTAGCCAGGTAAGATTCAGAGATTGAAGTGGTAATTTGTAAGAATTTCGGAGCTTTTGAATGAAATGTGAAATTTTTGATGAAAACCGTGATTGCATCTTTCCTTTCTCCATCCACTTGGTTATGTTCTCATCCGAAGTGTAGTGTCAATAGGAATGTAACTTACTGACTCAAATTCGTTATCTTCTAAGGTCGATTTGGTTTTGTTACTCTATAACCTTAAGTGTTGTTTTAGTGTTTGATTTCGATTTGAAGCGCAGCATCAATCAAAATCAAAACACAAGTCTCAGTTTGGAGCTTTGTAGTGAGAGCTGATGTTGTAAAATTAGACTAGCTAAATTTCGTTCTTAACCATCGAGTTTAATTACCCTTGTACTTGATTGTTTTCCTTTCCCTTTTCTTTCTCTCTCTATCTCTGATCTGATCAAAGCTAGTAACAATTACTCTTGAGCCATGATTTGAAGCGCAGCATCAATCATGGCTCTTTAAGAGTAGTATTAGGCTGTCTCATGGAAGTTTGAAGCGCAGCATCAACTCTCATGAGATGGTGATACATACTGGTAAATTAAAGAAAGTAATTCCATGGAGGTCTGAAGCGCAGCATCAGCTTCATTGGAAATTACTGACCTAATCTGACTGAAGTCAAAGCGCAACAATGACTTGGTCTGTATTAGGATATCTTCATGGCAAGAAAAAAAAATCTAATTAAGAAATCAACTAGATTCATGACCAGAAGGGTATACCAGTAAACAATCAACTCTCAATGGTAGCTATTCATATGATAGATCATCCCTAGATGCTCAATTTGTACTCTTTCAAAGGCTTATCGTGTAAATCAGGTTTTGGATAAACCTTCCTGTCATGGTGTACTTATGATTTTATGTAAACTTTTGACACTGTCACTTTATTTCTAACAGATGAGAAAATCTCTATTAGATCCGTACTGTTGTGGTATTTATCTTAGAATAATGTTGAACTTCACACAGTTTATAAATAAAACAGTAACACTAACTAGTGAAGTGTGTTGTTAAATAAAAAGGGTATGGAGCATATCTGATTTTAATATGATATTGTGTATAAGATTAGTTGTAATTGCGAAAAACAAGGAGTTACAATATGAAACGCTGACCACAGGTAATGTCCTTGAACAATTTCAATGCATGACTTCGACTGTTGCCTGGCCTTAAAAAAAAAAGAGAATTCTGTGATTATATAAAATATGTGGGCCTCTTTGCAAAAGTTACGAAAAGGCTTGTCAGAGCTTGTGAGGTGTACAGTATTTGAAATTGCTGTTACTGTCAAAACAATCCTGGGGATGTAGTAAAATACTGAGTTCAGTGAAAGATTATTATGTCTGTGCATAGTATTCAGGATGTAAAGGGTTAACCTTGGCAAATACAGTGACCACGTTCATCTTTATAGAGGGATTGTCATACTAACTTGAGCTTGTGAAGCATGATAGGAATTAAAAATAAAAAAATAAAAAGGAGTTAAGTAGCTATTGTGTTTCACTACTTTATAAAACGTTCAGTGGATATGCTAGCATTTGTGATCATAGCACATAAATGTTATTCAAGTACAAAGGCAAAATGATAAGAAAATAATTTAGCTCCATGACCGTGTGACCTCATAAAATTAGTGATATTGTACTAAGCCATCCCTGTTGCCATGAACGTGATTAAATGATGCACAAGTCCAATAATTAGAAAAGGAAATGCAATCAAGATTTACACATGCAATTGGTTGTCGGTAGCTGTTACACGGGACATAGGAATAAATAACAGTGTGCTTCCTTCACCAAAGTCTCATGACAAGTCAAGCTATGCCTCTTTGGTACCAAACCGACGTCCCTCCTGTACCTATTGATCATATAAAACAAGTGAATAAAATCCCTTTTATTAAATTGACCTTTGATATACCCTCTCCTCACCATGAAAATTTCAAACAAACTCATTCTGGTAAGAACTAAATTCACTCAAGCCTACCGAAACTAAATCCTGTATCGCCGTACCACTCACTACCTCTCCCGTCGAATTAGGCAAACGCGATGAAAACGGAGCACGCCATCGTGTTCCTCTAACTCTCACGATACTAATGAGCTTATCCCCTTGACTTGCGGTAGCCGGAAATGGTAACGGATCCAAACCCGCCGACTGTCGAGCCCGTTAAGAAAAAAACAAACCCGTCTTCTTCAATCGATCTTTCAGCGCCGAGAACTCTTGGATTTTCTGTGGCAAATGGGTTATGTAATTCATCAATCACTCGTTACGCAAAGTCCCTTTAGTTAAACAAAATTGAACAAAAAAAAGAGATTATGGCCCAATGGAAAGCAAAGCCCAGAGCAGACATTGACTAAGCCCATTGTGGAAAAATATCAATTAAATCTCATCGTGACCCATGTTACACACGTGGACCAACCAGCGGTTGCCAAATCAGCAAAAACTTTAAAAATTCATTAAAATTAATAGGAAACTCAGAAAAATTCAAATAAAATATCTATAAAATCCTAAAAATCCGTAGAAACCAAATTTACTGATACTTTGATGTTAAAATCTCTCAAAATATTAGCCTTTTATATTTTCGAAGTATTTTCGTTAAAAAATTGAATTTCATAAAAAATTAATAAACACGATAAACCTTCATTGAATCTTTTATAAAATTTTAAAAGTAAAACCTAGATAAATCCAACACTAAAAATAATATTCAAAAATACTATTTTCAACTAAGTACTTTCAAAGTATTTTCAGAAATGTAAAAATGAATTTTAAATCTTTGGAGTTCTAAAAATCAAAATAAAAGAAAAATAATAAAAATCACTAAAGTCTAAAAAGAAATATTAGAAAATTAAAAGTCCAAACACGCTACCCAAAGTCAAAGCCAAAACCTCTTCAGTCGAGGAAAACTTCACGCCCCGAGATCAAGATTAACGCAAGAGTAAAGTCAAATTGTCTTTCCAGAAACCAATTCCTACAGCGACTCACACAGTCCCAGGAATTAAATCTTCCTTTTCCTACAGCGGCCCAACATAGCCCCAGGAATCCAAATTTCCTTTGTTCCTACAGCGACCCACACAGTCCCAGGAATTAAATATCTCCTTTGTTCCTACAGCGACCCACACAGTCCCAGGAACCAATTCCTACAGCGACCCACACTGTCCCAGGAATCGATTCCTACAGCGGCCCAACATAGCCCCAGGAATCCAAATCTCCTTTGTTCCTACAGCGACCCACACTGTCCCAGGAACCGATTCCTACAGCGACTCACACAGTCCCAGGAATCAAATCTTTCCTTTGTTCTTACAGCGACCCACACAGTCCCAGGAATTAAATCCTTCCTTGTTCCTACAGCGACCCACACAGTCCCAGGAACCAATTCCTATAGCGACTCACACAGTCCCAGGAATAAAATCCAAAATCTTTTGTCCTTAGAAGTCATGAAACGATCAGAAATCAATTCCTATAGCGACTCACCTAGTCCTAGGAATAAAATCCAAATTCTTTTGTTCTTCTAAATCGTCAAATGATCAAGAACTAATTCCTACAAGTCGCCGAAACCAAGCTATCGTCCGAAACCTAAGCCTACCCGATAAAACAAATATAAATAGAAGTCTTAGATAAAGTGCTTTAATGTCCTCAATTGGGTCCCGTTAATTAGGACTGGTACCGTCAATTGAGTCAAGTTTAAACCAAAGAAATAAATCATTTATTTTCTCAATTGTTGCCCGTCAATTAAATTTGGTAACATCAATTGAGTTTAGTTCAATCTTAAAGTAAATTGAGATAACAACTTTTCTAGCCTACGACATATAATTCCTCGAATCCCTTAATCAGAGGTTCTCGTGATTCGTCACGGGGTAATTAACAATAGGGGCTTGCGCCTATTGGAAAGAAAGGATTCACAAAACTAATAAACCCTCATGAGAATAGATTCTCGTTAGTGTTTTCTTGTCGTTAAGAAGCATTTTACACTTGAATTTAAACTCGTGAGGGGTGAATCTAAGGCTTATTCACATTCTTGAGGAAAACCAATCGTTCTTCGAGAAATGACGAAAAAGTCCACACACCTGGCCAACAAAAGGGACGTATCCCTAGACCAGGTGGCAAAAGGGAATATAAGCATATCATATAAACATACCAGTCCAAGCATATCAGTCCATAACAGTATGACACCAAAAACACACTCAGGTCCCCTAACCCAACCGGTTGGGCCAGCAAAAAGGTGACCTTTCCCTAACCCAAGGGCAGGCAAAAGAGACGTATCTCTAATCCTGGGCCAGCAAAAGGGAATTCCATATTCAAATAGCGCTACCGAACTGGCCGAAGCCGGTGGCCGACCGACTCCGGAGAGTGGCTTTGACTATCATTTCAAAATATCACACTGCCCTTCACACAGTCGTGATGTGCATCATTACCATATCATTCTCAGTTACCACACAGTCTCATTCATACACAGTCACAATTTCAAATTATCAGGCAGGATTCAATTGAGCTGGCACAACTCAGCTCATCCATAACAAATGAATATGCAAATTTGCCTTGCTGTTATAACCATTTTAACAAAGGAGATCTTTTCAACATGAGTTAAATTTTTGAGTTATAATATTTGTTTCTAAATCTACATGATTATTGTGTAATGCATTCAACGAAATTTGCAACATGCCATGCATAAATTTAAAATTACCAGAACCGGATCTCTATAAAAATCCATGTAACCGCACCTGGATAGCAAGCTTAAGCGTTTCCTTATTATTATATGCTGACTCGGGTGCTTGACAACCATCCTATCCGGGATTCTCCTGCTTAACGGTCCTTAGGCTCAATAATCTTGTATTAATGATCCTAGATTGGTTCCTTAAGAAGAAAGTGATGATCTTAACAACCGTATAATGGTGACATAGAATACTTAAAGTAAAACCTAAATAATCTATTTTCCAAGCGGTTCTTGGGTTACCATACTGATAGACTCGGTTAACCAGACTGATCTAAGTTTCGATGATTAAGTCCAGATTCTTTATTAATGGAATTATGTTTTAAGTATTTTATTAAGTTATTTAATAATTGGTTTTGACTTTCCAGTCATTAGCAAGTTATAATGAAATTATGTTTTGAAATATATTATTAAATAATAAAATATAGTTTATCAACATGTGATTTTGTTCTAAAATGAATAAGTCATGATAAAATCTATCTTAACCAAATTATTGAAGACATTTTATTAAAGTAAGTGACAGTTTGCATATTATATCATGTGTACTAGATAATTATTAGTCAAAGTAGAAATATTAAAAATATACAATTTATATATAGACATCACAGATATGCTTATACACTTTCATTCTACAAAGCTACTTGAATTTTACTAGATCATAAATCGTATTTTTTTTTATGCTGGAATTATAAAGATCTAGTTAATTATTAGTTATAGTAAACTGTGAAGTGCCGATATCATCATATAATTGATTACGATGAAATTATATGTTGTATAATCATTAGTTATATATATAAGTCATCATATAGACTAACTCATTTTGATTATTCATGTTACGTAAACCATCAATTGCTACAAACCTTAAACCCATTGTTATTATTTATTATTTTTGTTATCTTTAAATTCAAGCTTTAGTTTTTAATTTATGTATAAAAGTCAACTTAGTAATCATGTTTAAACAAAGATGAGGTTGCATAAAATTCGGCCAAGTAACAACCAAATAAAAGAGCAAAGTTTGCAACAGATAAGACAATCTATCCACGTACTTGCGAGAGGGCAACGTAAAACAGGACAACTGATCCAAGATCAAATAGAGATGGTACATGGGTCAGGGGAATTGGATCCATCGGAGAAACAGGTCAGGTTCAGGATCCGACAGGATTTAAAAACCCAGTTAGACCCAACAACTTTGCATACTAACCCATCAACTTTACTGGCATCAAATTTCAGTCCCTAGAATAGTTAACATTTTGTACCAGTAAACAAACCGCTTTCGGTACCAACTGGTACAGAGCTTCTCTCTGTCATTAACCTCAACACCCAACTCGTACAAGATTTCCCAATGGTTCTTGAACCAATTAGGCACTCATTATGAAAAAGGGATTATGAAAATTAGATGAGAAATTGAGGGTAATACCTCAGAGCAACGAGATTACGAGAACGGCCAACAACCAGTGCCAACATCAATTTCTTTCTTCTCTTCCCGTACTTCACTTTCTTACCCCCAAAACTATCATCCAACCACCCTTGTTATTGGCTAAAGAAAAGAAAAAACTAAGGTTGAAACCAAATTGATAAAGAAGGAAGAGTAATAACGTATCCCACATAAGCACCTCGGCTTCTATTACCTTTCCCTTTTGTTTTCAACCTTTCTCCTTCACCAACCCAAAACCGAAACCAAAAAGAAGAAAGAGAGAGAATGTGTATCGGTGTGTACTAAAGAGGAGGAAGAGAAACGATGCCTACCATGTATTTAGACTAGCTAGAATGGCAAAAATTGAACAACGTGGCTCAAATCTAAGATGCCACGAGTCACAGGTAATGAGAGGAAATAAACATGGCCAACCCAAACTCACCACGTTGCCTACTGGATGATATCAATTTACAGGGGTCCCACTTGTCAGGTCGGTTAGGACTGAGAGAAGAGTCTCAAGAACTTGCTTGAGTCACACCCGATGTTAATCCTACGATAGCCATCCATCAGAGCCGATAAGCTCAAACAAAAATGAAGGTGATTGGGCCAGCGAAGAAAGAAAATAAAAAATTGGGGAAGAAGATGAGGATGGGTTCGGATGCAAGGCAGAGGAAAGAGATAAAATTTTGTTTACGAGTAACAATAACAGCACAAATGTGGCAACAAAAAATTTTCATCATCACGGCATTTTCTATGGCTAACATTTTGACGGGTCAAAACCGAGACATACTCGACGAATGAAAACTCTTGTGTCAAAAAATATGACCAAAATTAACGAAAAAAAATGTTTTTGAATTTAAAATATGAATGTTAGAAATAAAAAAGACTGGAATTGTGAAGTGAAGGCACAATTTTAGAAAAGGCCAACAACAATAATTTGAAACTCTGGTCGCAGTCATTTCAGAAGTCAAATTTTAAGTTTCTGAAAGATGCCATGTCCATGTGCCATTGTTTGGAGTAGCTTGTAAAAGTGAACGAAGACTCGAGTTCTAAATTTTGTCATTTTGCATTTTAGTCTTGATTCCGCTTATTAATATTTTAAAGAAAAATTTCCTCCATAGATCAGATAATAACTAAGCACGTGAATAATTTTTGGTGATTTACTAATTTTACAAGTAAGCATTTTCTTTTTTTTCACGTTTTTTCACATGCGTGGTTTTTTTTTATAAGGCTGCTAAGTCAAATATCTGATTTATGCAACGGTATATATCAAAAATAAAAAATATAAATAAAGATGTGTAGGTGTCCGGATTTTTTAGTTAAATGTAGTTCGACACTCCAAACATTGTGAAATAATATTTTTTTTCCAATTTCTGTTACATGATACTCTATAACTATTTGTGTGTTGGGTATTATTGCTCATAAAACTGACCCGACTCACTGATAGACAATAATTTGGCAGTACATTGTTTTGTTTCTGATTTTTTTTACCCCTTCCTATTTCCATTTTCATCATATCTCCATCATCAATATGGCCCTACATACTAAATTTAATTATTTTTATTTTATATATTACTTAATTATAAGAACAAAATAAGAATTAATACAATAAAAATTTATGTATTGAGTGAAGCTCGATGATACCTTTAGTAATAATATATAATATCAAGTGCTTATAGTAAGCAACTGTTTATAGCACAAGATCAGATCAAGTGTTATCCTGATTGCTAGTTTTGGAGAATTACTAGTCCAAGTAATAATTCTGCTCTAAAGATTAATGTCCTGATCAAAATGGTATTTTTTTTTAAAAAAAAAAGGATTTCATTTCATCTCATTTGATTTGATGTCATTTGAACAGAATTTTCATATTATTACACCCAACGAAATCTAAAAAAAATCAATTCCAACAAAAATGGAATGAAATTAAATCCCGCGTAAAAATGATTGATCAAAGCCTTAATGACCAGACCAGCAATATCATATACTTATAACATCAATTATGCAGTGCAAAAAAATATTTTCCAGGTGTTCGTTCTATAAATTGCTGCATTCTAAAAAAAAAAAAAAATAAGAAAGTCCAATTAGTAACCCTCTGACCTTTCGGAGTGAATTTTTAATCGTGTACAATAAAATCTTTTCGAGAAATATCAAATCCAAGTAGCAATTTTTTTTTTATATACTTCCGAGTTCAATTGCTTAGAGCAAAATTTTGGGATGCTTATAATTATTTTTTTTTTCGTATTTATAGTAATTGGTCTCATACAAAAAATGCAGGACGAGGGGCGCATTATTTCATATTTTGTTGCAAGGGCTTAGATTTTTTAAATTGTTTTCCAACCAAATAGTTTTTCTGGTCGTCAGCTCTCATTAACTAATAAAAATATCTTTGATTTTTGACCCATACAAAATTTTGGAATGAAATCCTCTGCTCACCTTTTAAGTGAGCAGGGTGCTTGTGATCTGAACTGTCCGATCAATGATGGTGCTCTGTGAATAATATCAGATTGATAGGCTCGAAAAAAATTGAACCGCCGAGATTAAATCGGACTGCTCGGATCAAAGGTTGGCACTCTCACTTAAAAGGTGAGCAGATGATACTTGTCCCAAAATTTTCTACGTAAAATGTTTGAAATTAAATTTATCCGCACAATCAATAATACAAGAACAATACTGGAAAGCTAAATATAATGAATTATATATTCTCAGAGATAAATCATAAAATGCAAAAAGAATATATATCCTATTTAATTGATCCTTCAAAAGTTTTATCATCGAACGATATTGTCTGATCAAATTGATAATGCCAATTTATATATATATATATTTTTTTTTATATGATTAGTCTATTAGAGCCTTAGAGGCCCGCCCAGTCACAAATAACAAAGATGGATCTCCGTTTAATTAGTCTATTATACATGAATCTTGAAATTTGTCTCCTCCTAATCCTCTCGTGCAGTCGAAGATGGATCTCCGTTTCCAGACCTAGCTCTTCGCCATCTCGCCCCCCCCCCCCCCCCCCCCCCCCCCCCCCCCCCAAAAAAAAAAAAAAAAAAAAAGTCCTAATCGTACAGAGATATTAAATTTCATCAGCTCTAATTTTTATGTATTATAATTTAGAGATAATTATATTTTATGCCATCCTGAAAAATAGCTTATTTGAAATATGCCATTGTCAAATTTCTAATTAGATTTTATGCCATTATCAAATTGTTAAAATTAGATATTTGCCATTATTTTATTCTAAAAAAGATTAAATTCTAAAAATGTCATCCCTACATCTCTCATTATTTGTAAAAATTCCCAAATTATCCTGCTGCCTCTGCTTGCAACTTATTTTCCCGTGTCGTGAATCATGCAAGAGTCCTTTAGCAATTGATGATTTGGAGATTTATCAAGTGCTAGACAAATGTGGTTTGGGGTTTTGACGAGTAGCAAACAAAGAAAAAAATAAGCATAGTATTATGATATGCACCATAGTCGAACCACCAAAGAATATGAAATGAGAATAACCAAAATATGCTTTCGGGTTCTTATTGTCTAATACAATTAATTAATCATTGGTCTTCGCTGAACCATTTCACTATAAATCTTTATCTATTTCAAATAAAAATAACAAAATTACTTAATAACATGAATGGGTGAAATTTAATTTTAGTTCATTAATTGTTCTTAATAATACAAAATTTTTGTTGTATGCCTCAATATATTGTAATGTACCAGTGGCATAAGTTTCATTTTTATATTTTTACAATGGCACAAAACTTATTTTTATTAATTTTTAGTGGTATAAAATCGATTTTTATTTACCGATGGCATTTTTTCTAATTTTAATTTTTTAATGGAATATATAAAAAGGGTAAAATTGTTATATTAATTGGCATAAAACTAATTTGTACTATTCTATAATGGCATAAAACTAATTTGTCATTTAGTGATGGCATTTTACTAATTTCAAATTTTCACAATGGCATAAATCTAATTGACCCAATTTAGAGATAATTATTAAATTTATTAAATTTTTATAAATTACTTTTTGAATTAATTCAGAAGATATCTAAATTTGGTTAACTAATCCAATAAATAAATTGAAGAACAAATTAGGTTATTTGAATGTTTATATATTGGCAAAATTGGATATAACCCCCTCTAATTTTTTCTATCCGGATATAACCCCTCTAATCTTGAAAATTGGATATAAGCCCCTCCAATCATGTCTATCAAGGATATAACCCCTTCTATTAGTTTCAACTATTTTTTATTTTAAAAAAATTAGCAGAATACAAATTCTTACCAAACTAACCCTCCTCCTGTAACTCCTGAATGTTTCACCTTCCTTTTTGTTTCGTGAAGTTTCAAAGGTAATATTCAACCCAAGATTTACTTCTACGATTTAGTATCAATTTGGATTCTGAAATTGATCACAATCTCTCAAATCTTTTTGTGGTGTTGATATCCTATTATCATTTTTGTTATCTTTTCCTAAACTAACAATTTAGAACGACTAAAATTTCGAAAATTCGGCAGCTTTGTGTTACTACAACCAACATCATAACAATGTTTGGACGACTAATAGGTGCATGATTTGATGACTAAAATTAGGGCTATAATTATCACCAATTTAATTGGTAGGTTGCGATAGATTAGTATTACATACAAAGGACATCAAATATTCATTAGGGGGCTTCAGTTATTTTTAGTGCATTTTATTACAAGTTTCCGTCATGTCATATATAGAAAGAATATAAAATAAAATTATTGCAATGAATTTTTAAGAAATATTGATTGAAAACTGATGTAGTGAATAAAATTAGTCAATTAGTGTTTTGAGGTTTAAAAACAGAAGGTGGAACGTTCTTTCGAGGAGGAGGGAAAGAATGAGGGTAGTTTGGTCAGTATTTTTATGGTTTTGATTTTTTTAAATTAACAAAATAGTTGAAACTAATAAAAGGGCTTATATCCTTATTAGACATGATTGGAGGGGGTTATATCCGATTTTCAAGCTTAGAGGGGTATATTCGGATAGAGAAAATTAGAGGGGGTTATATCTAATTTTGCCTTATATATTTATATATAACCACAACTAACCAATAGAAAACTTTTATATATTTTAATGACTGTTGTGAATGGTTGCGGCGAAAGAGAAATAAAACATTTTTGCACATTGATTTCTGCTTTTCTAAATACATAATCTCGTGGATAAAAAATAAAATAAAATAAGTTCTGAATCATGAGACTGTTGGAAACGAAAGAGGAATAAAATGTATTTTATATTCTCAACTGGATTTCTCGTATAAAAATTAATAGTTGTGAATCGTAAGTTTGAATATTAGACTTCTTGCTTCAAGGAACTTACAAAAAAAATTAAGCAAATATTTATAATTCTCATTCTCTCATCCAGTAAAAATTAGTGTAAATTTTGTCCGGTTTCAGTCCTTTTATGCAAAAGAAAAACAATGAACTATATTAAATAAAAATTAAATTTATTTGGCATAAAAAGTGAACTTTGCTTTAAACAAAAGATGAGCGAAAGTTTATGACATAGTCTTTTCTTTTTATAGTCACACATCATCCAAATTTTATCTGAATTCAGACCCTTTTTTTCTATTAAAACTGTAGCAGCGGCAGCTAGGTGTTGAAATAATGAAACAAAAACACTTATAAAAAGCATTCAAACAAGAAAGGGAAATGAAAGCAAAAAAATAATAAGAAGACAAGTATTCAATTCCCTCTTCCTCTCTTGACTTGTGTCCCTCTCCTTAAATAGCCATCTTTGTGCATGGCATTTACTCTTCCACCTGAGTCGTCCGATTCTTCCCCTCTCTCTCGACCGCCAAAAACGCATATGAGCCTCGAATGCACAAATCGCAACGAACTTCGACCAAATACACCTTTTTCTCCATTCCTCTTACAACCTCCGAACCCTCTTTCTGATTTTGTCCCAATTTCGCAATCTAATTTTCAGCTCCATTTCTCACATGCGACTCGTAAGTTTCTCTCTGCTCTTTAGCTTATGTTTCGATTTTATAATCGGTTCAATGGCATGAACAAATCCATAGTTCTAAATGTAATTGTGTTTTTATTGGTAGTTGGTGTCCCCGCCTCTGTTGAATTCCATCAGAGTCAGAACAAGAAGATGAGAGAGGAAGTGGGTCCTGTGCCGCGGCTCTCAGAAAGCAAATCGGGCCGGAGTTTCGAGATTGAAAAGTTTTCACATTATGTTGGTAATTTTCTAACTTTTTTCATGAGTATTTTGTCTGATAAATTGCTGATTGGTGAATGGTGGGGGACTAAAATTGTTTGTTTTTCTTCCTTTCGGTAGCACATTGCTTAAATTGAGTGCTGGTATGAGAAAAGACTTTAATTGGTTGGTTTCTCTGCCTTATTTTTGTTTTTTTTTTTGTTGACAAATTTTAAATGAGATTATACTTGGTTTCCAAACTCATACTTGGTTTGAGTATGCCTTTTATTTTGGAGTGACAATTCAAATGAGATTATAAGTCGTTATAGTATGAAAACAAAAATTTACTGTCACTCTTTACAAATGGGTTTTTTGGTTAATCCAACTTGTGCTAAACAAGAGGTAGAGAAGATAACAACGAGCTCAATGATTTATGCATGAATAAAATATCGGTGCCCTTTTGTCGCTTTTGCTGCTTTTCATTTTTTATACAGTGGAGTGGACCAACCACCTCAACTTTGAACGCCTATTTTGTTTATATGAAGAGGAAACCACTTACTTACTGAGGTCTATGATCCTCAACTTGGTAGAGCAAATGTACATTTCGCTTTCTGGAAAATTCCTGTGCTCTATCGTTATTACTTCTTTTCCTTTTTCATAACGAACAGCTTATCTACTTTTTTGATGGAGTGGTTGCTTTATGATGTCCACCTTTTTTTTATTTCCTGAGAACTAGTAGGCTTATTTTTGTGTCTTTGAAAGTTTAAACACTCGTTAGTTATTAAATGATTTAAATGAGGCCCTATTTCCTATATTTTAATAAATACTCCTCATGTAGGAAAGATATATTCATTTGCTCTTTTCTGGTCCCCACATTTATTTAGCTTGATATATACATTTCACTACTTCCCAAACAAAAAGGTTCCTTTTTGCAATGCAAAATTTAAAAACAAACTCTTCAGTTAGGCTTTATTTAGTTATTTATTATTTATTTTTGCCCCAAATGCTTACGTCCTCTGTTTCTCTCATTCTCCTCTCTATAGCTAGACAGTTAGGATTTGAGGATACGCATGAATGCTTGCACATCTGCCAACTAGCTAACGATCATTTGAAGCAAATCAAGGGCCATGAAGAGAGCATTTTTGCATTCTTTGCAAATGAGCCAAATGCTGGGGACTTGACTATAAAATTTTTAGAGGAGATTGATAAATGCATAATGGGCTATTTTGCATTTCATTGGAACCATGCCACTGCAATGATCACTCAGGTACAATAGTATGTAATTAGTAATTGGCCTCTTATATTACCAAATGTATTCTTGAGACTTTTGCATTAATAAACAATAACTGCACTGGCGGAAGCTATGTTGTGTGCTTACCCTACAATAGCTTCTGTAACAATACGGAATCAACCAAATTTACGAAGGGCAACTTTAAAAATTAATATTGGGTCAATATACAAGTATTCATTCTTGTCGGGGTCAAAAAAGTTCAAGCTTTATATTTATAAAGTTTTTTTTACACCATGCAGATTTTGAGCCATGATGATAGCAAATTAAGAAGCATGGTTATGGAGGCTACAAGGTATTTTGTTTCCCTTCTAGAGTGGCATATTATTGTTCAATTTGTCTCTGTTTTAGGTCCGGACATACAGCATTATAAATTTATAAATACAGTTGATTATCATTTATATACCTTGTGATAGTTATATTAGTAATTATGACATCTGTAGGGATCTTTAGAAATATTTTATTCTATGACTTATTTTTTAGAAGATATAAAAGGATAACAAAGTTTAGTAGGACTTTTATTCTTGGTCTTTCTTGATTTGGAGGATCTAGGGGAGAACTCATCTGGCCTGGTGTTGACCCAATCAATTACTCGTTTGTGTCCAAATCTGTGATTTCACATGTCAATCACATTGCTGAACGTGGAACGAATGTGTATCTTATAAAGATATAGTATAATTTGTTTAAAAGAATTTGAGGTACACTGCATTAAATGAAGGTAAAAGAGAGAACAATTGTTTTCTCATTACTGTACACTAGGAATGAAAACTAATCTCAGTGCCTCGTTCTTATTTCAGAACGAAATAATTGTTTACTGATTAAAATTTGGAAACTGAGAGTTGAGAGGGTGCTTCACCTATAGCAGTGCTAGTTCTTATTTCAGAAATAAATAAATTTTTTACTGATTAAAAATAGGAAATTGAGATTTGAGAGGGTGCTTAGAGAACTGAAGGTGACTAGGATATTTTCGACAATTTTGGACGAGTTGAGAGCAATTGGGGTGACAAAAAACGAGTCGAAGTGCACTGACGTGATGGTCCCGGCAGCACACAGTGACCGAAGCGCTGTCTTGCTGCTGATGGGTGGTGGCATGGGAGCTGGCAAGAGCACTGTCTTAAAAGAAATACTACAGGAGTAAGTGTTGTTTATTAAATTATTTTTATCTTTTCCTTTTGATTCCTGTTTGAGATGAAATTAATTGGCAGGATTTGATTTTCAGTGCATTCTGGTCGGAAGCAGGTGCAAATGCTGTGGTGGTGGAGGCAGATGCATTTAAGGAGACCGACGTTTTTTACAGGGCTATCAGCTCTAGAGGCCACCATAATGACATGCTCCAGACTGCTGAGCTAGTATTATTATTTTCAAATTAAACTTCTTTTGTCATCAAGAATAAATGTTACCATATTCCTTGTTAAGGCACATGGTGGTTGATATTGCAACTCAAACACTTGGCAGAGAAGCGTAATCATCAATTCATTACAATGGAACCAGACTAAGAAAGCACATCCTGATTCACTCCACTGAAACAAGCCTCCCCTTCTCCTTACCCCTGCAATATATACATAATAGCAGCAACAATAAATAAATTGTAAACAATTTAAATAAAATAATAAACAAGCAATATGTGTTATGAAAATGATATGGCAACATGTAGTGTATCTCAATTTGATTCTGATCACTTCAATCAGTACCATGATTTAAGACTGATTTGTAGATAACAAAATAGCTAAACCCACAACAGGTTCATCAATCGTCAACTAATGCAGCATCGTCCCTGCTTGTGACGGCTTTAAATGAAGGCCGAGATGTAATTATGGACGGGACACTCTCATGGGAACCATTTGTTCAACAAACAATCGAGATGGCACGAAACATTCACAAGCAGAGATACCGCATGGGAGTTGGGTACAAAATTGAAGAGGATGGTTCTATTACTGAGAATTACTGGGAACCAGTGGAAGAAGAAGAAGAAGAAGATGGGGAAAACAACTCCCCCAGATTGAGAGCAAGAAAGCCTTACCGGATTGAGATTGTTGGGGTTGTGTCAGACGCATATCTTGCTGTTGTACGTGGCATCAGGTAAATCTCCACGAGTTCAATTTCATGTGTTTTAATGCCATCAAGTCCAAAAGAGCCGCTGACTTTACTTTAGACGTGCTAGATTTCTGCATTATTGAATTGATATATTGTCTGGGCATATACATAATGGTTAGGGCATTGAGAATAGCACATGTTCCAAATATGATTACATTTTTGTCATTGTATATTTAGTAACATAACTAATCCAATGGTATATAACATATGGCAGGAGAGCAATAACAACAAGAAGAGCTGTGAGAGTAAGATCTCAATTGAGGTCTCACAAGAACTTTGCTAATGCATTTCCAAGATATTGTCAGCTTGTCGATGGTGCAAGACTGTACAGCACAAACAGTAATGGCTCTGCCAAGGTAAACATATATACAAAGTCTTGTGTGCATAGACTTATATCAAACAACAAATGAAAATGAAAGAAAAAAGTTATTACATGATACCTTTTTGGTCCAAAACGTTTCAAATTTTAAAGCAACCATTCCAGTTATCTTTAAGCTCCAAATTAAATTAATTAGTGTAATCAGCATGTTAGTACAATTTGTGCCTCTGTATCTTTCCTTTTCGTTGCTATTAGAGCAATTTGTTTAAGTGTTTTGTATATTTTCTTAATAGAAGTTTCTAATTACAGTTGATAGGCTTGAAATGCGAAAGCAGTCACTTGCTTGTAGACCCAAATGAGATAGGTTGCCTTGAGAAGGTGTGCGCTCTCAATGAAGATGCCAAGTCAATCCATGAGCTCTATCCTGATGGAAACACAGTGTGTGGTTCAACATCTGTTTGGAATGACTTGGTCATGTGTCCTTCTCGAGCTTTAGTGCAACAGGAACTCAAAGCTGCGATTAAGAATATCGAGTCTCGATCCCCATCAAGATAGTGCATATCCAATTTTTATCTTGGATTGATGCATTTTCGAAGCACACCCGTAGCTTATATTAGGAGATTTTGTTTTTCTACCAGCCTAAGTGTGTTGTGTAATCACTTTTATTGGTAACGAGAAGGGGAAGATCAACTAAATTTTCAATTAACTCAGGGTCTAATACATCGAGTAATCTATGTACACTAGCACTCTGTCATCAGCCACTTGTCTTATTTATATCAAAATCTCAAACCTGTTGTATTTACAACTGGTTCAATGTAGTCTAATTGAAGGACCAGAAATTGGTTCTTTTTTTTTTTTCGGCTTATGTACAAACAAAGAAAGGGCATTTAGACAATATTTGTGACGCGAAGCTTCATGGGATGTATTATCAGAAATCAAAAGCTCTATGGTTTCCAATTTTCCATAAAAAAGAAAAAAAAAAAGATGTCAAAAGGTTTAAATAGACTGAAGCTTTGGGCTCATGGGCCAATTTACAGAACTTATAAGACATCTACGCATCTTTTAAGTAGACTATTAGCTGGAGGACAGGAGGAGCATATTCTGTTAGAAACCCAAGAGTCAAGAGACTTATTTTATTACGTACCATTTTACCAAGTTGCTGGCCCATCAAGGTGTTAAAAGCCTGATAAAGCTTGCTATTTAACCAGACTACACAAGTAGAAACATAGCAAAACAGATTATTATGTTAAAAAAAAAAAAAGAATAGGAGTTAAATAAAGGAAAATTCTGTAGTAGACTGAATTTGTAAACCGGACTAAGACTGTTCAATAAAGATCATCAATTATAGGAATGGTTAGGATTCGGGCCCGATTTAAAATTTCTGTCCATCATAGAATTACCCTTAAAAAAAATATTCTTCTCAATTATTGCTAATTCACCCATGTAATTTTTTCATTCGACTACGAAACCTAATCCATGAGTGCTCTTGACGTTTAGGAATTGAACCCATAGATAATTTTATAGATAGCTGAAATATATGTATTCAAGATATTAAAAATTAATATAAGGTGATTTTGCCATTAGAGTGCAGTGTGGGGTACCCTGGTAGGTATATATTATTATTATTATTTTTTTTGTAAGATTTTGTTATTTTGGAGTTGAGTTTAGTTTAGTTATACTGTAGGGCGCGACGGTAAATTTCTAATTGTACTTTTCAGGGACCTATTCATAAATATGACAACACATTTGGACATGTATATAATAATCCATGGCTATATAAGGACCGATCCTCTATAAACCCTAAAATCCTCCGCTAGTTGTCTTCCAGCCGCGCCTCCATTTCAATCTAGGGTTACTTCTACTTGCGCTTGTCGCCTTCTCTTTCCCGAGCGTGAATCATGGTTAGCCTCCATTGAATTTCCTCTATTCTACATCTCTATCAGACACTCTCTTCTCTTCTTCGTCGAATGCTTTTGGTTTACCAATCGTTTTAATGGATTTTTGCTTTTAAATTGAAATTACAGGAGGATGTTGAGGTTGAGGCCGGAGTTACTGCAGCTGCGCCGAAGAAGAGAACGTTCAGGAAGTACAGCTACAGGGGAGTCGACCTCGATCAACTTCTCGACATGTCGACTGACGAGCTCGTCAAGCTCTTCCCAGCCCGTGCTCGCAGAAGGTAATAATGAGACCTTCCTATGGTTAGATTAGATGTGTAGATGTTTATTCGAGGTGTCGTTTAGGAACTTGCTAGATGCGCACTTTAATTTAAGATTAGGTCGCTTCAGTGGTTTGTTAGATTCGTCTGTTTAGTTTGGGAGGTTTTGTTTTCAATTTAATTGCATGAATTGTAATTATGTACGGCATATATGTTGTAGGATTTGTTCCAGTATGCAGATAGATTTTGATGCAGTTAGTAATTAGTTGGTTAGTTTTGCAATTTCTCAGTTTTGTTTGTTTTGCTAATCAGGTTCCAGAGGGGTTTGAAGAGGAAGCCCATGGCTCTGATCAAGAAGCTCCGCAAGGCTGTAAGTTCATAGATCTCTTGAGCTTCTCTGTTTTCAAATTTACTTGTCGCCCTTTAGAGTGCACTGTTTGCACATGTTGCTTGATAGATATTTGATTAGCAATTGGGTTGTACGATAATTTATCTAATTAATTGAAGAATGCGTAGGCTCTAGGCCAACTCTGTGGCTTATTGTTGTTCAATATGTCCATGGAGGCAATAAACCCAATGTCAGTGTTGCTACTGAATTTTTCAAATCCTCTATTTTTCTTATTGAACAAGAATAGTTTAATCATTGTAACAGTATTTATTATGCTCTGTGCAAATCTTGCACTTCATATGATATTGTGCCTATGTTCGGGTCACCCCAAACTTGTTATTGGATATATCATATATGTTATGTCCCTTGTTTTCAGCATGTAGCCTCTAAGCTTAAATTGTTGCTCATTGTTTTGCCTAGGATTCAATAATGTAATATTTCTTATGAGATGATGTATGTTTTCTTAAATGAAATTTTTCAGAAAAAGGATGCACCAGCAGGTGAGAAGCCAGAGGCGGTTAGGACCCACCTCAGAAACATGATTATTGTGCCAGAGATGATTGGCAGCATTATTGGTGTCTATAATGGTAAGACCTTCAACCAGGTTGAGATCAAGCCTGAGATGATTGGTCACTACCTTGCCGAGTTCTCCATCTCCTACAAGCCAGTCAAGCACGGTCGTCCTGGTATTGGTGCGACTCACTCCTCCCGTTTCATCCCTCTCAAGTGAAAAGATCAAACTGCACAAGATATACATGTGTTTTCTTCGTGTTTGGTCTTTACTATTTTTGTTTTAATGTCTCTATTTTAGGGTACTTTTTGTTTCTTGAAAAGTGGTGGATGGTCCTAGTAGCTTCAGTATTCTGTTCGAACAATGATTTTGTTTATCTGAGGAATTTTGACCTTAGAATTTATGATGATGTTGGTGTTTGTTTTATTTTGTTTTTGTGTTGGTTTGTTGGTGTGGTATCTCTGTCGAGCAAGTTATATCAGCGAATACGTAATGAAATTTAGATGCAAGAAGATGGAGAATCAAATGGAGCAGTCGTTTTTTTTTTTGTGAGATAGTTAACACAGTCATCTTTTTGATAGATTAATTAAAAGTATTTTAGATTTATGGATAATTTAAAAATGAACTCCACGTAACTCCGATGTAGAGGCGTGATTTCGCATTTCACTGATTTCAGGGTGGGAACATTAATAAGCACGAGGCACACTTCTGTAAGTACCGGCTGATTTGAAAGGCACATATTCTGGTTGCTTGTTAAGTGTTAAGGTTCAGTAGTTGTCCGTTTGACAGCAACTGTCAAACTTTCACAAAAAAAAAAAAAGGGTTCAGTAATCGCCGGTTTTCCTTGGAAGCTGACAATTATTTATTTTGTAGTTACATGCGTCTACTTAATATGGAACCGTTTCAGTGATAGTCTAGCAATCTTGATTGTTTTTTTTTTTTCCCATCATTGACAGCCTGCAATTGAGAACTATCGATTCTGTAATTAGAACAGTATGGTAGCTGGGAATGCATAAACCGAACAAAAGGCCCTTGAATGAACTTGATCAAACTATAAATTTGCATCCTATATTATACGTAATATGTTCAGTTTCAGGAATAGACCGTTAACATTTGTCTTTCGGATTTGAATTACTGGTACATCTTGGTCCAAAGCTCCACTGTTTTCATTGTTTGTGCTCTAAGACCTATTATACACTGCTAAAGTAGTCATCAAGCTTTCTTCATATACTGTTGCATTTTGAGGTGAAATCAGACCAGCAATCAGCAGGATATACACGAACCAGTACAGATGCATGAATTCAATACAGACTCAACTGGTTTACTATGTACTGTTGCATTTATGAGCTGAAATCAGACCAGCAAGCAGCTACAGGAACCAGAGCCAATACAGGCACATGAATTCAACGCAGACTCAACTTGTCTATTAAACATATTTACATGAGAACAAAGTTACCAACAAAAAAGCATAAACACGTTTCCTACTAATTGAAGCAACGTTATTAAGAATAGCCTTCTATTTCCTAGTAGATGATTAGGTATTAAACCAACCGCCCAATGAAACTAGAATTCTTTTAATTACGCATTTGACAAATTAAGAGTATCGAAGACATAGGCCTGTCATATTTTTTTCTTAATCATAGAAGTGATACAAAAACTCTCTTCTGAAAGACGTATAAACTAAATTGTGATTGATTTCAGTATCTAAACACCCTTCATAAGTTATCTCCAGCCAGTTTGATTAACATGGAAAAGGAACCAAATCATAAAATACACAGATTTATTACCCATTACAATAAAAATTACATTTCCGATACTTATATCACAAACTATTGCCTTTTGATGTCTATTTGGCCTTGAGCATTGTCGAAGGCTCTAACTTGGGGAAACTATGTTTTATCATCTTAAATGCATCTCTAGTTTTGTGCAACTAAAGCTCTCTCCATTAACTTTCTGTCTAATTCCTCCCTTGAAGGCAATCTGAAATCACCTTTCACAGCAGAAATAAACCAAGCCTTCAGCTCTTCCTACAAAATATTAAAATTGAAGGGGACAATTTTTCATGAATAAATAAAGACGACTTACAAATAAGACAAGCATTTCATTAAACACATGAACTATTGGCTTGAGCATTTGCTAGGATTAATATTCAATTATCCATTGATTTACCTCAAGGAAGTCTTGGTTAGATATACAGTGGCATTCGACCAAGCATGTGAAATTCCCTATGCTGACAGACAGACACTTCTCACCACTCAAACCTTCAAAATGAAAATATATCAAATAGCAAACAGTAGAGATACGACACCTAGTACAAAATTCATCAACAGCCTACTATCAATGACTATTTAAGTCATACTGCTATGAAGGGAGGCTACTGCTGGCTTCCCCTCCACCAGCCCCACTTTCCTCTTGACTCAATGCTAAATATTTTTGTTACCCCAAAAACACCTCCCCTTAAACAACCTCCACAGTCATCATCCACACCTCGTCATTTTTTCCTCACAACAGTGTTTCAACAATGCCTCTCTTCCTGAGTCGGCTCTCTCTATATCTTCTCTGAATTGGTCAAAATCAGTAAGCTGACTCATACCACCCTCTCTCCCCCTTCTCCAGTTCTCCCCATAACAGCCGTATGAAATATATTAAAGGGGTGTGTTTGGTTCGGTCACCGAACAAGCTGTTCGCAAACAGCTCTAATTCACGCGAACCAAACGGCGAACTAACTGGGCGAATAGACTGCTCGTGGCCTTATTCTTATTCCTCAAATTTGGGGAACTAGGAACGAATAAGGGCTTATTCGAACTGGGTATTCATTCCTTGTTAACCACCAATCCCAAACGCACCATACTCTGACCCATCACTTTCCTCAGTCCTCACCCATCCCCCCTTCCCTTGTCTCTCTAAAATGTTTGGCAGCAGCTGCCAAAATTTTATTACAAATTAAAACAAAGATTATCATCATCTGATAGTAACAGACATTCTATCTCTCTTCCAGAAGTCTTGGCAGAAGCTGCACACCCCCCCCCCCCCCCCAACAAAAAAAAAAACCCCAACCACTGCCACAAATCCCTCACCCACGATCCTCAATGTTTGAAATCAGATATGAATGCATGTTTTACTTTGGCAATATCTGATGATAGATTCAACCAGTTTGAATATTTGATGAGCTGAGATCTGAGTTCCTTTGAATGCGACAGGACTTCTCTCTGTGTCCCTTATAGCCCCTGTGTATCTTCATATTCTGTTGGTATAGAAAATGGAGGTGGGTATCGGTTTTTTTTTTTAGCTGACACCTATGCTGTGGAAATCACATCAATTGCTACTACAATTCCAGACATCCTTCAACATGAATAATAGCTGGAGTAGACATGGGTTTCTAGAATGAGGTGCCATTCATTTAGGATTAAGGTTGAGATTATTTGTGCCTCATCAGTCCTAGTTGATATCATTTTTCCTCATCTTTTCTCATTTAATTTTTCTGTGTTTTAAAATCATATTAATGACAATTTAGCAAGTTTTTACCCTATGAAAAACAAGATTCTTTAATGTAAACAATTATAATTATATTTTAAGAGTTTCCAATGCTCCAACATCATCACTGACCACAGTGCTTTAGTTAGGAAAAGGTGCAGACGAGTCAAAAGTAATTACCATTAATACGGGCCACATAGTATCCCGATCTGCCAACTGCTTCCTTCAACTTCCCAAGCCTTAGTCGTAAGAAGAACCCATCAAGGGTTGCCTGCTGAATCTGGGACTTCAGCCATCTGATTGAAGAAAAAGTGTTAACAAGCAAAACTGTAACATGACAATAGATAAGAAAGTAAAATTAAATGTACAAATTATATTGTTCCAGTATAGCATGAAATACATTTGTATGTAACAGCTATACCCAACAAGCCAATCAAAATTAAACCTCCATCAATCCAAAGCAACCTACAACCTAACCTTACTAAAACCTATTTGAGTGTATGTAGCAGCTTGAACTACAGAACCAACCAAATCAAAAACTCAAAACCCTCCTAAGCAAAAATCCCAAATCCATACCCATCTAACCACTTAAAATAAACCAAAGATCTGACCTCGCAAAAAAAAAAAATAAAAAAAATAAAAATAAAATAAAAATAAAAATTGCAAGGATATATCCAACTTCTTACACAATTTTGCCACACCACTGTACAAAATTTGTCAGGATAATGACCCTATATGACCTAATCATCACCACCACCTCTAGGCTGACCACAGCATTGAATTTGGTACACTGAATGACTCAACCCAACAGGCCTGTAACCCAAAACTATAGTCTGAACCTTTTGGTAACCTGAACCTGAAATGTCTAAAACTCAATATTTTACCACATCAGAACCTCACAAATAAGAATTTCATTTGCCGTTTCTAGATAGACCAGTAAAATCTGGTGGAAACGAAATTACATGAGGTCTTTGTAAGCTCGACTTTTGTATAGTAATGTTCGTTGCATTTATTTTATTACACACAGATGCATAAAGTTACGGACCTCATAACATCTGTCCGTGACAAGCGAAGCCTCCTTACAGCCTCAAAGATAGCAGTCGTTTCATCAATTTCTCCATTAGCCAATATCTTTGAGTACATCATCACACTGTTTCCATTGGTACCACAATTCTCTGCTGAACTGGATCCGACTTCCATCAACCCAATGTTTCCCTCTCCATTGGTCTCTCTAACATTTCTATCCTCTTCACCCAGCAAGAGAATCATTCTTCTATCATAACTAGAAGAACTAGGGCCTTCCATTTTCTCCTCTATATTCCCTTGAGTTTTGCTTTTAGAAAGATTCAAAGGTTTAGCATGTTTTATTGCACCTAGTCTCCTAGCAAAAAGAGAAACTATAGCATCTGACTCTTTAATCTTACTAGAAGGTAGAATTGGATTTAAATTTGGTTTAAGTTTCTGGTCCCTTCTCTCCTCAAAATCATCATCAGCCTCCTTGTTTAAATCAATTCCACCATTCTCAATTGGAGGCTGAGAGCTTGAAGCCTCCTTAGGCAACAGCCGGGTGATCCAGAAGTTTTCTAAATACCCACCATTTGTAGCTCCACTTTTCTTTTCTTCACTTGACCTGGACTCATTGTTACTAGGCACATTTGATTGCACTGTCGTTTGCACCACACAAGCCAATCTAGTGTTATAATTATTGGGCCTAATATCATCTTGAGATGGATCGGTATGGTTTGCATTAAGCCCATGTTTTTCTTCATATTGGCTTGGTTTCTCCAAAGAAAAAGCGTCTTTTTTGCTATGGTTTTGTCGATAGAGGGAGTGGAACAAAGCACTAAAACCAATGGGCTTGAAGGGCACAAGTGTCTTGCCTTTTGCGTGGTTCTCATGTGATGTGTGAGTAGAAGACGACGGCACCTTTTCATCGCTTGACAGCTGTCTAGCAACTGATAAAGGAGTTATTGGAGCAGGTTTACTACAACTTGCAAACCCGTTTGCAATTGTGGAAATCCAATTCATAAAAGAGCTCTCATTTCCTTCAGTTTTTAGCCTTTTGTTTTTCAATCCTGAATTATTCAAATTACTAGAGAAAAGACATGGCCTCTTTCTCTTTGACACTATGCTGCCAGTGCTCTCTACACTCTCATTGCTGTCATCACTCTCTTTAGCTGTTTTTTCTTTCTCACAAATAACCTTCTCTTTACCCTTGTTACTAAGCTTCATACCATTTTGTAAACTGTCATGGTGATACCCCAAGCTAGAACAGTTTGCAATTTGAGCCTTTCCTTTTGAATTTTCTTGATGTGAGCAAAAAGGCTGAAACATGGATATGGACACAACATCATTTATGGCTCCTACAGATTTAAAAAAAAAAAAACATTTTAGTCACTAAGTTCTGGACTTCTGGTAGAAGAATAGAATTTGTAACATTGCACTTAGCCTAACCTTTTTCGTGACTAACTTTGGCACTTCTTTTCACTGAAGAATTCGTTGATTCTGCGTCGTTTTCAAAGTTCTCAGCTGACATTCTCACTTGAGCATGCACCGGGTTTGGTTGGTTTGTCAAATAAATTTGACCACATGATCCTACAAAATCCTAAGATGAGACTTACAATAAAGATATGTCACAGTGGCATAGATTATGTAATCATAGACCACCCAATAGATCAATCTTGGCAAGAGATATAAGAGTATTATTGTCAGCCATCAACTACATAAACATATAAGAGGGTGACTGAGGTACCATGTTCTGAAAATTTGATTCAACATTTTATTTCACCACAGCACCTGCCATACATTATTTTCACAAATTTGTTCACTCTAATATATATAAGCCCACCAAAGACACAATACAATACTTGGTTACCCTGAATAATTGTTAAATTTTATGTGCTTCCAACTCCATAATTTTCTAAACTGAATGACTCAAAGCCATCACAATATTCGCAACAGATATTGTGACATGAATATGCATTCCCGCTAAGTTTCCTAGAGATATATCAAAGTTCAAAGTTCAAAGCCTTTGTCCAAACAAGTTGGGGTAGGCTAGAACTGACACCCCAACCCTGGTCATTTCTTTTTTATATGGCTAGGTTTTTACATTGGCTCGCCAAGCCTATCACAAGTATCCGGAGCTTGAACCCACTGCTCTTACCCAGGCTAAAAATATAGTTTGGCAAAAGAAACAGTTTTTAATCTATGCAACATTTCAATAAAGCAAATAAACTGAACTAATGTGAAGGAAATAGCAGGGCTGCGGTTAAAACATCAAAAGTATTTGAAGCAGTAACAAAGTAACAAAGCAAGCATCAAATAACATGCAATTGCAAATCTATTCTACAGCCATCATATGGTTTTTCTTGGATATTATTTGTCATCGAATATTTACTTGTAATTTTATTATATTTCACTTACTTGAATCCCTTGCATGGTGCCTCACAACAGAAACAGGCAACACATCTGACAAGCTCCTATGCGCCCCAAACAAACCCGCAACCTTTCTACCACTTTCCATCTCTGAACTTGCATGTAACTGCATCCTCTCCTCTTTAATTAGATCATTTGTTGAGGGGATGATTATGTTGAATGATTCAGTGCTCCAGAAAAGTGACACCTTCCCAAATTCTGAACCTGAAGTGTATCTTATACCTAATCCTTCGGTTTGAGACCAGATAAGCTCTGACAATGGATTATATGTAAAGAGCACCATTTCGGGGTGCTCTGATGCATTTGCACCTGTACCTGTGGAAGCTTTATGTGTTACATTTTGGGTACACCTTTTGGTAGACTCGAAGAAATGTTGATCTAGTACTCCTATCTCGGTCATTGGTTTCTTCAAAGAGTTATGTTAGATCTGTTATGGTACATATATGTAAAGAAAACCCTTAGTTGGATAGTTTGGCCATAATTGATAACTGGCAGTCTAGCACACACACACAGAAAAGTTGGAGTATCTTTTAAAAACTGTAAGAAATTGTTCAACAGGTTTATCCGTACATACCAACAATATTTGTAGAATATGCTTCACATTTACACTGAGTTTGTAATATATCTTTTATGGAGAGTATCCAACATTTGTCTAAGGAGGAATTGGGATGCTTCTCATTTTGAGCAACAACATTTCAGATTTCTTGATTTACTACAACTATCTTAACTTACTATTCTAACATTACTACACCGTGAAAAATATTATGGAATAAAATCTTAACATAGGGGGAGAAACAAAGAAGAATCTAACTCCAAGAATTCAGGAATAAGAATACAAAATGCTTATACTTCTCCAACACAAAACAGCCATCACAATGGAATAAAGCAGATTCAGAATAAGAAATGTTGTTAAAAAATAATTTACAGCTCAAAATTAGTTGAAGATCTTATCATTTTGAGTACATATTTTAATGGAAAGAATTTAATTATACACTAAACTACAGTTGGACATATCAAGGAGAAAAATTGGATTCATAGTACACAAGAATTATAAAAAAAGCTAATTGACGTATTTAGATGATTGAATTATACAAACAAGCACAAGGTAAAATCTCCCAAGGCAAAAGAATGCTAATCCCTTTGAAATTAGCAGGAAAAAAATTAAACATAATGAAAAATAACAATGTGAAAATAAATCATTCAACTACATGCCCAATGAATTTATACACTTTCTCAGTAAAGCCAGAATAAGAGTAATATTAAAACAAAACTCTACAGTAAATAGAAACAAATTATACTGTGAACAGTGTGAGCTGAATTTTCTCATACAATAGTCCCTTCTAATGTCATTTTATCTAAATTTCTTTTAGAAAGGGCAAGAAAAACCCTAGAATCAATCAAATCTTAGAGACACACGGCTCACATCAGAGATTTAAAAATAAAAAATCCCAGAACAAAAGTACAGCAATAAACTATAAAATATTGAAAGATCAGATACTAACCTGTTCAAATAGAAAAACGCCTCCATTTCAACGCATATATGCCTAATTACATTATTTAAGTACAGAGTTCATTTTGGATATTCCTACGAAAGGCAAGTAGGGAACTAGGGATCATCGGCTGCTATATGCAAATAAGGAAAGTCTAAATCTTTTTTCGTTTCGGGAGGAGAAGATGATATCGTGACAAACAAAGCGCATTAATTTTTTGTTTAAGGGAAAAAATAATACCAAGTACTATTTTTAATTTTGGCGGTCAATTTGGGGCCACGTGGAGCGCCCTCGTCCTCGCGTCGTTGAGAGTTCCTCTCCATTAAAATGAACTCCGCCCCTTTTTTTATTCAGTCTTGTTGTTATCTCCAAAGTAGAGACGACAGATATTGATTCGGTGCGCCTCTTTTTCACTTCAACCCTTGTAAAATATTTTTTATATATTTTGACAGTTTCGTACATTTGTGGACGTACAACGGTACAAGGTCGAGTTTTTCTATGTTTTGGTTAGAAGAATCGTCCGCAATCTTCAAAATTAAATTTTAAAATTTAAATACTGTTTATCTTCATGGAATTACACCGAGAGTCCGATCTAATTTAAATTATCGACCCTTTGGTATTAGGAAGTTATTTCATAATATGAAGTGTTTGGTGAAAAAATAAACTGTATTATTTTGTTTCTCTGTATGAATCAGAATTTGTGCTGAATAATCTTCAAAAGTTGAATTTTTTTTATGTTTTAGCACAGCTCAAATATTTCTTCGGATGGAAACCAATCGTGATTCTGATAGAATTTAAATAGAAAAAATTGAGCATTCATAAATTAGTTTTGTAAATATCACTATAATTGAATATATAGTGGCTAAAAATCCATGTTAATTTAAACTAACAATAACCAGAACACCCAAATTCCATTTTCTCTATCATATAATTTATGCCCCTCAAAAAAAAAAAAAATCAAATAGTTTATGCATCAAATATACACCAAATATATGTATTAAGGTAGCTTCTCTCTCTTTTTCTCAATTAATCTCATTTTTAAATTAATGCTACTTTCATACGTTCACCCAAACATTGTATAAAGAAGCTTTAATAATATATTTTATTGCGTAAATTTAATATCCTTATTATTTTTTATTATTTGTGTACTTATTTACTAGCTAAAATATATTGTAAAGTAAAAGATTCCTGACCATGCATTCAGAATCTTTTCCTTTATTCACCGTGCAATTATACGATTAGGGGGGGGGGGGGGGGGGGGGGGGGGGTTGGGGGGGGATTATTCAAAGTCATTGTCGTCCTTTTGTTTGACAGCCGCTGTCAAACTTTCAAAAAAAAAAAAAAAGTATTATTCATCACTCCGTATTAAACAAAAAAAAAAAAAAAATAGCTTGAGGATTTATTAGAGGGAAAAAAGTGCTGTGCTAAATGAAAGATCTCATTAAGGAAAATATTTCTGTAATCTTCAAGTTGAACATAATTCACACTTTTTTTTTTAAAAAAAAAATGGACTAGATAATAACAAAATTCCAGTGAATCAGCAGCCAGAGCCTCAACTTAAAACTCATCCAGCTTATCATGGTTTTGAAGAAACATAAAATGCCTAAGCAAAAAGTTTTGTGTAATGATATGATCCTGTAAAGGTAACAAAGGGTGTTAACGTAATCACTACTATGACCTAATCCGCTGATCCATGAGCTTTTAAGATTATCATTAAAATAAATAAATAAATAAATACATAAGAAATGGAACATTTACTAAAAATTCCCAACTTGTTTGGACATTCATTATCAAAGACATGTAGACCTTTCCTACTTCTATGCCATTTTTAGAAAATAGAAAGGATAAAATATTGTAAGTGCCCGAGTGGATGGGTACAGTACAAGCAAGAGATAAAGATCTTCTGCAGAAAAGAACATGTATCGTGCTGTTAATTTCGAGCCGTTGAATTTCTTTCTGATTCGTTCCAACTCGAATCAAGAGGAAATTAGACGGCTAGATGATACACAGAACGTGTAATACGTTGCAGAGGGTGAATGGCTATCTACAGTTTTTATATTTGTTAAAAAGTCTATCTACAAGTTGGATGATCTTGGCTAAGAGAGATGCGGTTCTCTCACCTGATTGGTTGGTTAAACATGGGGTCACCTCATTACATTTGTATTTTTGCAAGCACATTACGTCGCCATTTTTGTTGTCTCACCTCATCTCCATTTTTTTTTATTGTACGTCGCTGTTTTATCTTTAATTATTATCTCTAAACTTGCAAAAAATGTGTGTGTTAGTATTTGTCTTTTTCTTTTGGTAGAATACTTCATTAGGCATTTGTTGCTATTATTAATTGATTTTTTTTTTTTACTCAAATGTGCCAAAGACATCAAGATTCATGTATGATTAAAAAAAAAATGTGATCGAGTTAAAATGTGCAGGGAGCGGTATAAGTCCAAAATATCTATAGAGTTTACTAAACCATCCAATCAAACTTGTATAATATTTATCAACAGGAACTTTCCATTGGCCACTATTTAAGTTCAAAAAGAAACATTTTATAGTTATATTTTACTATGTGAACTGAACAATAAAATCCGAGACCATCGTCTTTTTTTTTAAAAAAAAACAAAAAAAAATCTTTGACACGAAAAAATGAGGATCCATAGTGACTTAAATCTCCATTCGTTTTTGAGAATAAAGGTTTAAAATTTACAAAATTTTTGGATGAATTTCAGAACCATTTGTGATCTCTCTTTTATAATAAAAAAAAATCATGAAGTTTCTTTCTTTAGTTGAAGAAGGCTTAATCGTGTTTTGAGATATTTCCAGTCTCTATTGATTGTAAGTATGAATTTAATGCAAAAAAGAATCCATAGAAAATTCAACTATGAAACATGCAAGCAGCTTGTTTTTGTAATTTTTGTAACAGATGCAATTTATTTGAGCATACATTTTTTTAAAATGTTCTTTGTCCGTATATAAAGCAATCGGTGTTCTCCATTTAGCGCAATTGGAGAGTTATAAAAAAAAAAAAAATGTGAGCAAGATTGCGAATGCCGGAAAAAGTGGTGATCAATCTTTCTTTATATGAAACGAAACTATCTATTGGTCGGTTGATATCTTGATGACCGTTGGATCTAGTGATCTAAATACAATGCACAGATACAACCACAAGAGGTGCATTTATTCCAATAACATGAATTTTTTGAAGAAAAACAAGGATCCAGCCTTATCTTTTGTATATTTCAAGTGCATTTATTTCAATTACATGATGGTTTGTCTTTCTTTTATTTATTTCATTTTTTGGGTTGCTGAGACTGTCAGCCGCGTATGCAAGGCCTTTGAAGCAAAACATTGTGTTTAAGTCCAACCCCCATTGCTGAGACTGTCAGATGCTGCCACAGGTGGGTTCGGAGTTCTGCATGGTCGAATATAAGTTCGCCACGTGGCTGTCTAAGTCCAACCCCCATTGCTTGAAGTTGAAGGTATATCAAGCACGCTCAAATATTCTCTCATTTGGACTGTAAAGATGATTGTATTTGTATGCAGTGCACCGATTTATTATTATTTTTTTTTCTATTTTTTCCTAGCTGTTTTTTCGCCGATTTATACTAGCGATGGAGGTCAATTTCGGATCCAGCTCGATCGGTTCGGGTCAGATCGAAATGTAATATAACATCAATCCGATTTGAATTATTGTGTTTTGTTCTACAATTTGTTAAGTAAAAGATAGGAGTCATGGTTCAAAAGAATTTTAAGTTTTGTTTGATTTATTTGAAAGAAAGAAGAAATGAAGTGACATTCAATACTACCAGTAAACATGCATCAAGGTTTTATGGACAAAGCAAATTTGCTTAAATGCAAACTTCAAATACCAACAACTGCTTTAAAATAAAATATCTGCTCAGTAATTAAGTAACAAACACGGTTTGACTAGTAACAAAATACCAACAACACGGTTTGGAAAAAAATAAGCTTTTTTGGAAAAAAAAAATCATTTTACTTAATTTCCAAATTTCAAAAATTTCATACGCTGTGAGTTCTGATTTGGGAAAAACTGCTGGTACTTCTCTCAAATTGACTCAGTCAAATATTAGAAGGAAAGAGAGAAGGGAAATTGTACCAAGGGAATTTTGGTATATCCACTAAAAATAGAAAATAGATTAATTGTTAACTGTAACTGTAAGTCTACAAAATTCATTCATTTTGTTTCTAAAAAAAAGAAAAAAAAACTGTATTATTCGTTACAAATTTGCTACTGAGTATAAGAACAAAGCACAATCCGTATTTTTTCTACACAAGTACACAATATAACTTTGTAGTTGCAACTATACATCCTTCAAAAGTGTTCACAGACCTATTGCCAGTGAAGGGAAATAAGATTTTTAAAGAGAATGAAGTAGAAGACAGATGAAAATTATTTGGCAGTAGCTACCGTGATATATGGCGATAACGTAACTAAACATGCTTCAACACACACTATGTTTATGAAATCTAATCCCATCTCCCACGTTTGAGAAATGAAATGATACAACAAAACTTACAAAGAACGTAAAATAAAATAAAAAAATCTGAAATCCAAAGTTTGAAGTGATGAAACATAAAGCCAGCTTGTCCTTCCAGTCATGAGCTAGAAGAGTCTTCCAGTCACGCGCACATGCGCGCTGGTCATTAATTGAGACATTCTGCATCAAAGAATCTAGTCTAATTCTTCACATACACCCATGATTGATTTCTATGTTCACATCAATAACCTCCATCAATAAACTGCCATCTATCTCTCTGAGTCTATATAAATATGTTGCCGGTTAATCCCTCTCAACCTTCATCAGTAAAAGTGTAAAACCAATTACTTCCAAACGGCTAACAGCCTAATTAACAAGAAGGAGAATTATTACACTCAAAAAGGGTCACAGTAGAATGGGAAAACTTGTCTTTGTAGCATTTTTTGTTTGCTTTCTCTTAAGTATGAGCTTTGAACCGAGCATTGATGCGAGGCCCCTAAGTGGTTCTTTCAGGTCTGGGACTTGGCAGCAAATGCTTCCACAAGGCCCCGGGATGCCTTCAGGTCCCTCTAATTGCCGCCGTGAAAGAATTCTTTGTCCAGTTCCCCCTCCTAATCGTTGATTAATTAATCAACCTCAAATTCTTCTATCATTTGGAATAATTAATTTTTGTTTGGTTTGCTTTGTCACATACAATGTTTAATTGGTCAAACTTTTCTAATTCTGTTGTTTGTAGTTGTATAGTTTTATACTTTTATTATGTTCTAAATCATTTTGTCATAAAGTGAGACAAGAGAAAAACTAGTTTTCTTCTTTTCGTTGTTGTCTTTTTTTTTATTTACCTAGTTTTAATGCCAGGTCTGATACAGCAAAAATTCAAAATAATAAAAGAAGATACATGTGTTGAATAAAAATCAATTGATATTTAAGTTGTCTTCATTCATGCCTGTTTGACTGTGCATGCTTGGTTCGCTGTTGCACTGTGGACGACTTGACTGGAAAGATAGAATATATACATTTTTTAAAGAGGAGTCTAGAGTGCATTCCTTGGCAGAGTGGATTGCTGCTGAAGCTAGCATTTATTATATGAAGAATTGTTAGGTGTTGTGTAGTAGTTTTGGTGTCTATTAAATTTTGTTAGCAATTTTTTTTTTACTTGTAGAAGCTACCAAGCATTTCTAAAAAATAAGGCAATCCCTTTTTTTTAACGTATGATTTCAATTCATTTCATTTCATTGGAAAATTTGTGATCACAATGAGCGGATTTGGTGTCATTTGGTTGGGATTCCTATGTAATTAGGTCTAACAAAATCCTATGAAATCTTACTGATGTACGGTTTTCATACTCGATTTTCAACCGGTTTAAGCCCTAAATTAATACCAAATACAAGTGTTTTACTTTATTTTGCTAATTTTTAGGTTGTAGAAAGGTACAGCGGTAGCCCGGCAAGTTTATTTTCAGGTTCATCATATTTTGCGGCGCGACAACAGAAGAATTCAACTAAGTAATGGAAAGATGTGCACTGGAACGGACCGCCCTGCCGGCAGGACGGACCACCCCAGCTTAGAGGAACAGACAACCAAGCATGAGCAGCAAGGACCAGCCAGCGTAGGCCGCCCAACCAGTAGGACGGATCGTCCAGACCAGTCAGCCAGCCCATGCAGCAGACCCAGCCAAGGCCAGGCTAGAACGGGTCGCCCCATCATCCAGGCGGACCGTTCCAGCAATTCCAGCATTGCCCAAAATAGCAAGTCAGATCTGCCTGTCGGTTTCTTCTAAGTATGGACCTTCCAGAAGCATGATTCCACGATCTCCACAATTAGAAACGCGCTTTCTTCGAGTATAAAAGCTATGGCCTGTCTCCAGAAGCAGATATCAAGTCAGAATTCTAGGGTTTAGCCTCTCTCTAAACTCAGCCAGGAGACTAACTTCTTGGACGATCCAGCCTTACTGGAGCGCACCGTCCCAGACAGGCCAGAGCGACAGAATTGTGGAGTTTCTAGCAGTTTTCTGTTGTAACTTCTATTTTCTCTCTTATTTTTCCATGTATTTGATGAAACCTGAGTTATTTAGTATGAATTTGCTAGAGTAGTTTAGTTTAGGGACTATGGTTGAGAACCTTTTCTTTTATGTTATTTGTTGAGTCGAATCTTTAAGTAATTAATTAAGTTAAGTTTTATTATTTATCTTTTGTGATTTTAATGCTTTAATTTGTTGATTTGCTTTATTTAATTGTTTTAATTGATTATCTCATCAAACAAAGTATACGGTTGATAGTTTAGAACTTAAAATCAATTGAATTAACTAAAAGCTTTTCAATAAAACACTTAGGTAGATAATAGATCGAAAGATTGAATCAAAACTTGAGAAATCAATGTTTTAACTTAAGATCGAAAGATAATAAGTTTGCCTAGACCCAAAAGATAAACTAAATCCCCTAAATCAAGGAACGAAAGTTGAAGTTTAGGAGTTTAGAAGTTTAACGTTTTAAATCAAAAGAATTAACCTGAACGAAAGTTAGAGTCTAATTATTTAGTTTAGTAATTGTTTAAACTATTTAAAACACTTAATTAATTATTTAAAGGCATGACAAGACAAGTATTGGCCTCTGGAACGGACCGTTCCAAGGTTAGAATGGACCGCCCGACAGGGGACGTTCTAACCTAGAACGGGTAGTTCCAGTACGCCATCTAAAGTCCAGAACGGACCGTGCCAGACATGGAACGGACCGTTCTACTTTTGACAAGTTAAAGAAATTGTTCGAAACCAAAACCCCCTAGTTTTATCAAATAGGTTTTTCTCCATGTTTTGTTATTTAGAAAGCTATTTATTTAGAATTTCTGAACTGATTTTACTTAGTCTTTTAATTTAATTAATTGTTTCTTTAAAAATATTTTATTAAACTTAGGATTTAATTGAGATTGATTTATATAACTTAGAAATTGAATATTCCGTCTCCGAGGATCGACCCTAGGCTTACTCAACGATAAATCGTGCGCTTGCGATTAAAATTGGGTAGGATTTAGATAAAAATTAGTATAAGCAAGAACTCATCACTTACGAAATCAATTCAAATGAAATGAAATCCCGAGTAAAAATCATTGTGATCAGGGCCTAAATGTTTAAGTTGATCGATGAATTCTTCTCATGAGTTGCATTAACAGAAAAGTGAATTGATACGTAGTTGAAAGAGTCGAGGAACTTAACTTCTGCGGAAGAAATCATAAATTGACTTTGTGTGTATAATTCAAATTTGAAGGACATGCATGAATATACATAGCAACTTTTTATTCGAAAATATAAGAATGATAATTTGAAATTATAAATTTTTTAGTTAAAAGGTTTGCGCTTATATAAAAATATTTTTTGTTCACGGATGTTGGAAATCCATCGTACATAATATAAAGCAGTGAGTTCGTATAAAAATTTCAAAAATTGAAAACAAACTTCGCAATTCCGAATGTGAATTTTCTTGAGACAATAAAACTCTTTTATCTGCATCCCTCTCACTTTAAATTTATTTATACTTCTCGACAAATTAAAACTATTTAATTGTTTATACTTGATGACAAAAGTACTTATACCTATTCAATAGTAGATGTTTATACACATTTATAGCAAACTATTTACAAGTTGAAATGTATGAAACTTCAAATTGTATCGCATGGAGTCTGTTACAAACTATTAATGCCATCTCTTCCAATAGGTACAGTTACTTTCGCCCTCCAAGGCTCCAATAGAAACTCTGTTTTTTAGAAAATATGAACACTATAGACAATAGATGAGGAGTGCAAAAATATAGATGAAATTATCAGTCATTCAAATAAATTAAAATTGATTTCAGCCCTGGTTCTACTTTGTTTAATTTTACATTTTTCTTAATAAAAAAAAAGGTGTTGATTGCGTCATTAGAACTAATAGGAATGTTGAGTCGGATCTTCCATGTCGATTTTTGTGCAAAAAAAAAAAAAAAAAAAATCTCGAAGGCGTTATTTTGTGCAAAATAATTGAAAAGGAAGAGATATTCTATAAGGATATAAACATGTCGGATTGATTTTTTTTTTTCCCTTTTTTTGCTTTTAACACGCTTGGACTAAGACCTGCAATTGTTAACACAAATTTGATGTCACAAGCAGTTTAAATTCTTTTTTTGATAATATGGATCAGGCAGGTTTTATGATATTCTAATCGGGGGGCATCAAAACTAGCGTTATGTTGATCACTCGCTGACGAGTTTTCTTGTCTATTATTTGTGCCATGATTTTTCCAGTTTTATTATCGGTATTAGAGAATGGAGCACAATACTGTAGTAGTTAGAATTTTGAATATTGATTACCACTTTTTAATAAGCATATTTTACCTTTTTTAAAAGAAATTAATTTTCAAAGAAATAAGAATTTTGCTAAAAAATAAGCATATTTTACGATTTTAAAAGAAATTAATTTTCATTTTTAGAAGACTATTTTGTCCGTACCATAGTACATTAGTACTTTTCAATTGTTAATTAGGAGGGTCGATTGATTATGAAATAGTTGAGGGATCTGGTGCGAGATTTGCTACTGGCACAAATTTGAATTTGTGAGGCATTCCAGTCCGTGTTCCAGTAACGCGTAAAGGTTGGTCAATGTTACGTAGTTTACGACAATACAACTTACAAGAAAATGACATTGTTACTGCCAAAAAAAAAATGAAAAGAAAAGAAGACAAGAAAATGGCATTGCGACTTTCTCCCTCAAAGCTAGTCAAAGCATCTGGTCAAATTCTTCACTGCCACTTGCTACACATAATTGGCTTCTATGTTCACATCTATTAAGTATTACCTAATGCAATAAACTAAACGTCTGTCCATCCAAGTCTATAAATACGCTCCTTTTATCGCTCTCAATCATCATCGCTAAAACCCATTTCCAAACGGCTAACAAGGAGTCTACAACAGCATGGGAAAGCTCCTCTTTGCAGTAATTTTTGTTTGCTTTCTCCTAATCATAAGCTCTCAACCGGGACTTGATGCGAGACCTCTAGGCAGTTCTTTCAGGTCTGGAATATGGCAGCAGATGCTTCCACGTCAGGACTCGGGGGCATCAAACCCTTCTAGTTGCCATGTCAGTTGTCCAAGTCCTAATCACTGAATCACGTCTGATTAATTTTTTACGGTTCGCTTGTCTCATACAATGGTATAATTTGTTAAACTTTTCTTGTTCTTTTTGTACACTTGTATAGTATTATTATGTTCTAAATAATTTTGTTAGAAAGAGCGAGCATAGGAAAGAGTTTTCTTGTGTTTTTGGATTTTTGTTTTCCTTTTGTACATGTTTTACTACCAGATAAAATTGGAATTGGGAAAAAAAATAAAAAAGAAGAAACACGTACGCGTGGAATAATTTTTTTTCGAAGGCGTGTTGGCTAAGTGCCAAGTGCAGGTATTGCACTAAAAACAATTGATACATACTTCTAGGAATCATGGCCTATTCAGAAATCAAAGAATTTTGCACAATAAAAAAAGGAAAAAAGACATTGTGAAACACGAATTTAAGATCAGTCTAGCACTGACCAAATTTAGGAAAAAAAAATAGAATATATTATATTTTGGATGAACTAAAACATGCAAATAAAAAAGGAGCAGCAGGAACATCCGATGGTACGTACAAAGCATTTTTGTCGCAAAGGCGTTTTGTTCAATGTGAACTAATCAGAATGCGACATGTGTCAATGTTTTTTCTGTCAAGTGCAAATTCAATTTAATCTTCCATGCATTTTCTTTTGTCAAAAATGAAATTATTTATATTTATAGTGTGCTTTGGTGATTCGAAGACGAGGATGCCCAGCATCTGCTAATAAGACTTTGCAGTAAAATCCAGAGAAATGTTGATCGCTTATAGATTTGTACAATAAAATGATCCTAAATTCATAGAAGGGATTCAGATTTCAGAACTTGGGGATAAAACAGCAGTCAAGTCGTCAGCAAATCTAGTTTGCTTTTATCTCGCAAGTAATTTGGATCGTCAAAACGCCTTTACAGGCGCCGTCCTTGACATATCCAATGATGGGTCCCAAAAGCAATTAAGGTTTTGTAACCAACAAGAGGCAGCTTGGAGAGTGGAGACCAAGACGTACAATACAGCTAAAAGCCTAAAAGTTCGAGGCTATCCTTCCTTTTGAAATAAAAACGAGCGCATTTCTTACAAATGGAATATCAGAGCAATTGCATCAGATAGTTGTCACATCAACGCTTACAGCTTACTCGATCTGAAATCTATTTTAAGGCACCGCTTGTTCCAAATATCAAGAAATCCAATTTTAATTATGTTCTCCATAGAAAGTAATAAGTATGCTCCCAGTTTCGCCGAAGAACACGATGAAAATTGGCTATTTTTATACATCCTAGTGTCATGTGGTATTAATTTATTCTTTTTCGCCCTCAGATGAAGGAAATAGAAGACTAAAATAATAAAAAACGAATTAAGAAAAAGCAAAAGCAAAGCATAATATAACTAAAGGCACACAATTATAATTTACATGACATTATTTTTCTTTTGACTAATTATAAAGTTGCACCCCAGCCTTCTAAGACCTCTTTCTTCCAAATATAAACGCAAATAAAATTACTTCCAGAAAATCAGCTCTCTCTCTCTCGTCCCCCCCACAATCATCCATCGATCACCTAATGGCCACTGTCATGAGGATACCTAAAACGATTCGCCCCTCCAGGCAGATATGAATAGTCCCCACTTCCATGTGAAAAGCCATTCATATTCAACCCCATATTCATACTCAAATCAGTTGTATAATCATACGCCCAGCGCTTTTGGGACATACCATCATTCTGACCATTTACATAATATGGTGCATTATTAAATGGTGCATTACTAAATTGAAAAGTGTGCCCCTCTCTCACATTTGAGCCATAGGCCGGTCTTGTAAGGCCTGGGTGCTCAGGCAAGTCGAACAAGGATGACCCACTAGTTGAGCCCGTATTGGGCTGTGGCCTGACACCTGGAATGGGCATCCACCAGGAGGGAAAGGTAAACTTTGGTAGGCGGGTTGGTTCTTCTAGCAGATCGTTGATTATATCCATATGCGGGAATTCATCTGCTATCTTTGCACGCCAGTTGAGTGGTTCCCTGGGGTCCTCAGACCCGTTTGGAACCAATGGTGGGTAAAGCCTGCTAGCGTCCGCTTGTTGGTAAGACCAGCTTGGGCCTGCAGGTTGGTATAACCCGCTTGGGCCTGCTTGTCCAAGTGATTCATCATCAATCGATTCATCCATACCATGCTTCCAGGAAATAGGTTTAAAAGACTTGCTGGATGAGAAAAAGGATGAATTTGACTGGGACATACCACTAGTGCTTGCGTCGAGGCCGATTTGCCCAAAGGAGGCCGACTGATGTCCAAAGGATGAACTTGATTGAGCTATTATGCTGGAATTCGTACTTGTAGCGCCTTGTGTAAAGGACTGACTGGACTGGGGGGTAAAGCCGACCAGGTTAAAATTTGGGCCTGAACCTGGTAAGGTGTTGTTATCCCCTGTAATAGCATTGCGATAAGACTGCGGGAAAAAACCTGGAGCTGAAGGAGAGGAAGCCATGTCAGATGGGTTGCCAACTCGACCTGATAAGCTGACCGATCGCGAGAGATATGGTGAGACCTGAACTGGTGTGCCTGTTGGTGCTGCAGGTCTCATTGCAGGGAGAGGCACACCTGGTGCACTCAAAGGCCTCGAGACAGGGCTTGCTTGAGAAGCAGTTGCTAAGTTCTTAGTCTGAGCATGGTTAACAGGTTCAGGTGTAATTCTCAAACTGGATTCTGGTTTGGGGGAGAGAGGTGGACGGATGGTGACTGTATGCTTGTTTGTCATAGATAATGCTGGTGTTGTGGCTGGAGCAGCATGAGTGGAGGCAACAGGAAGGGAAACAGAATTGGAGACGACAAATGTTCCAGGTACACTGGATGGTGCAGGATAATTGGTTGCTGCATGAAAGGCAGCAGAGTTGGGAACTAGCTGTGATGATAATGTTACAACAGGCAAAGCAGCACGACCTGCACCAAGCGTCGCAGAGCTGGATGCTGCCGCAGGTGCACTAATCCGCAAAGGGATGTATGGTTTTGCAGTAACCTGTGGCTTATCTGAAGGATCTGATGGCGATAAGGTTGGTGCAGATATGGTTATTGCTGATTTGTTTAAGGTTTGAGGTCTGGTGTGGGCTTGGGATTGGGCTGGGGATGGGGATGGGTCTTTATGTTCTGTTTTCTTTTGCAAAAATATTGGTTGCTCCTGAAATGAAATTGTTGTTTGAAGAAAGGAAGGATTATTTTAAGGTCATAATGCATAAAAAACCCCCAGAAAGATGGGTTTGTGTTTGCAGCTGAATCTAAAATATAAGCTAACTACATGTGCACAAACAGATTTAAATAAGAAAAGAGGGGCACCTCAGGCAGACGCTGCTCAAGCTTCTGAATACGGTCCTTTAGAGAAAGAGCAGCACTTGGGTCCGGCTGTGTGTTCTGGCCCTTGCTGTTAATTGAGGAAAAAGGTTCACTAGACTTGCCACTCACCATAGGAACAGGGCCCACTCGCTCGTTTGTGACATTCGAAACAGGAGAGGAAGTTCTTTCATTTGGGTAACTCATTGCAGAAGCCAAACCCATTTTCTCATTTGTACTCTTACTCCGCTGGTTTTTCCCTCTGCATTTTTATATATAATTAGAAATCCTAGTGATGTCAAATTGACATCATGTTCAGTATTCATTAGGAGCAAAATAGAAGTGATTACCTAATAGGAGAAGTCTGTATCTTATTGCTTGACAGGGAGCTGCCCTTGTTTGATGCAACCACGGGTACCCAATCATCATCTGCAGAAGTCGAGTTCATCCCCACCTCTTCGTCATTAACCATCTCTTGTTCGACAAAATCAATTGCCTCTAGGTAAGCCGTTACCTCTTCAACTGAAGCGTCATCTCCATTGGCAGCATCCTCTCCATTCATGTCAGCTTCTCCAGTTTCAGAAACACCCTCTGAAGCTACTTCATTGACAATCCCATCCTCAGCTGAGTTGTCTTCAGGGATTTCCTCCTGATTGGTGAGGTCAAGTTTTTCATCTTTTTCTTTCTCCTTAGACTTTTTGTTTTTCTTCTGCTTTGCCTATATTAATAAAAAGAAAAAAAAAAAAACTTGTAAAGAAATTGATGTAGGACTATTCTCTTTATCAGAAATTCAAAGATATCACACCTGTTTTTTCTTCGTCTTTTTCTCCTTTTCACGCCTTCCCTTTGTTTCAGTTTCATTCATCCAAGCCTCTTCTTCTCTAATGAGTTCCTCTTGCCTTTTTAGAGCAATAGCTTCTTGGTACGATACCTCTATCCCACTGCTTACACAATCCATGTTCAAAAAGACATAAAAAGGGTTGCACTTTATTTAAAAATTTGTAGCGTACAAGCACTGGGACAAAATAGCATTTAAGAATATATAAATCATACCTAACTATGTGAGACAAAACAAACAGCTCAAGTATCTTTCGACCAAACTCTGTAAGCCGTCTCTCATCACGCTCAATTGTGTCTTTGGTTATTTCCTCCATTGGTGGGGTTCCATCCTATATGCCAGATAAATTAACAAACATACCAAGTTTACTATAAAATTTTCATCGAGAACTACAAAAAAGTCAAAAACATAAAAATTTGAATTGGGTTGGGCTGTCAGGATCAGGACAATAGATCTGTCCCGAACTAGATTTCACAGCCCTGTAGTACTCCTCTTTAATAAACCATCTGCTTAACATATTAAAAAAAGAGAGGCAAATAGTTAATGTAACAAGCAAGCTTAGGAAAGTGATTGGACAGATCTCAGAAATACATCCAAGAAAAACACCAAAGTTCCTGATTCATCCCCAACAAAACCAAAACAAAGAGCATTAATAAAAAAAATTCATATAAGAACTAATTCCTAAGGAGAAGATGAGAGAAAGGCAAGGTGAGGTTAGATAGTTCTCTGTTGGTCATGGACAGTAGCACAGATTGGGTTAACTGGGTGTAGCATGTCAGTGAAGATAGTGAGTAGCACGTCGAGAATAAGCCCACCATCAACAGTTGACTGGGCTGATTGCAAATTAAGTGGGTCCAAGAGACCTATCCAGATCTGGTCTGTTGGCTTACTCGATAAGAAGATGGGCCAAATGAAATTATATCAGCAGCAAAATAAGGTCAGACTAAGCGGGAGAGGTTCAGAGGTCCTAGCCAATTGACCAATCATGGAAGCAGAGTGCTATGAGGAGAGAGCAAGCAGGGTGAAGGATGTTTATCTAATCTATCTGAGATGGATAGAGTAAAGATGCTTTGGGAATGAAACTGATAAGATGAGCAACTTTGTGACCTTTCAGGGTAAGAATAATGATTATGATAATTACATTGTGATTTTGGGGAAGAGGCTTCGGCTAAAAATATTTGGGCTCTGCTCCCTTTATAAACAAAGCTAATCTGATGCGGGCTAGTTTGGTTAGAGATTCAACTTTTTAAGAACAAATTCTGTATGTGAGTGCTTTTGTTGGGCACGCTTACACTCAAGACCCCACCAATTTTTCATATTCATTTCAAAGAAAAATTAAAGTAACTTTTGTAAAAAAGGGAAATGAAATATAACGAAAACAAAAGAACCTACTTTAGTTGTACGATTTTGCGAGACCTTGTCGTCCTTTCCAGTAGAAGTGGCCTGACATGGCACTGATTCCAACACAGCACGCTCAAGCAAAGGCATGACATCATCAGCCAACACAAACATGTCCTGGTCAACCCAGACCATGGGAGGGGGCATCTCCTCCAGTTCAGCTAGCCTTAATTCTCTCCACTTCTTGTTTTTCATGCTCTGTAACTCAAGTGCTCTAAGCCCACTATAGAGGGAATCCATAATAAGGGTAGATGTGACCTCTTTCTCAATGAAGAAGTGTTTTACTATTATTTTTAGTATGACATCACTTCTCTCTCTAGACATGCAATGGCGTGCACTTGCACTAATACCCCGCCAGAAGGCATGAAAACTGCAAGAATGCAAGAATTATGCAAGACATTAGAAATTATGCGACATATTGGCATTGCTTGGATTATATTAAGATATAGGAGATATCTCATGCCAAAACTAAGTACTTTTGTACCAAACAAGAATTACCTCTACACCAGTACCCACCTGGTTTAACGGTTTGTATTTATTAAAAATTTAATAGACAGAAGGTTTTTCCTCCAGAAGTGATTCATCAGGAAAAACTCAATTTTGGCTAACCTTGACCATTTGGATTTATCATCAATGAGCTTGACAAGGCGTGATCTTCTTTCATCAACAAAGCGCCGGCAAATATTCTCGATATTTGTCATGTAAATGCGCACCAGTTCTCGTCGATATATTCGATCCAGACAACGAAATGGGCGGTCAAGTTTCTCCCTTTGTCATAGAAAAAATGAAATGTAGGTGACAATTCAGATGAAAATTGATACCTTTTTGAGTTTCAAAGAAAAAAGGATCAAAAGCTTCAACATTATCATAATTTATAATTGTAGATTGATATGCACCTAATAACTTGTACTTGAGCTTTTATGACAAGAACCCCATCTACAAGAAAACCATCTTGCACCTTCGATAATTCCATAAACTTTTTCCAGCCCCAATCATGCTCTTTCTTCCAAAAACGATGCAATGTATCTGCAAATAATGATTAATAGTTTAATACCATTTTATTTGAAAACAATGCCATTATGTAATAATTTAGCACAGTGGTAATGCATGAAGTACTGAAACCAAGGGACAAAGGAGAACTCGCTAAGAAGGAGGTTCTTTTGTAAAGCATAATGAAAGTGTTAGATTTATTGTAAAATAAATAGATCTCTAATAAACCAACCTGAATATTTTGATTTCTTAGGATCTTTATTCACCACGGCTATTGTAAACTGTGCAAAGTGGCTCCATCCTGAAATGTTGTTTAAGAGATTTTCACTGTTAAAAACTTTACAATTAGCAACTCAATAAGAGGAAATATTTCTTACATACCAGGAAGGAGCTTGTCGTGATTAGCCACACAAAGAAACAAGGAAATGTGATTGCACACATCGCAGCCCTGTGGATATATCAAAATATACCTGCACAATAATTTAAGGGTTCCAAATTTGAAAAGAAAAAAAAAAACAAAGTTTAAATGCACTTGAGGCAAAAATTGGACCTACTGTGAGCTTACCACTTGTAGCCACCAGCATCAAACGGGTCGCTGCGCAATTCTCTCTTGTTAACTTTTGAGAAATTATCTATTTTCCAGGTATGCTTTCCAAATAGTTCAGAAGGCTTAGGTCCTGATAAAAAAAAAAATAATAACAATAAAAGAATTAGTTTGAGGAACGCTGCAACTCTACAGGACAAACAGTATAGAAATTTTTCTACCACGTGCTGACTTTTAAATTTCTATATTACTTGTGCTTAACCAATTGAGACTACAACAGCTAGGGCTCTAGGTTAGATATCTTAAAGAGGTCAGCATGAACCAGTCCCACATTCTGCTAATTATTCACCTTTTTCTAGCAAGGAGAAAAAATTAAAACAAGTGCATTCCCAAAAGAAAAACTTAGAAAAATACAAACCATCTTCTTCGCTATCAGTATCCCAGAAGGGAGAGGTGGAGGGTGTCCCGTTTTCCACCTGGTCATAAGACCTCCATTCCACATTTGAACCAGAGTCTCCAGCTTCACCGTGCTCTTCTGAGGGACCTGCTTCTGTTACATATTCGTCATATGCTGTTTCCGCCATGAACTCTAATTCACTTTGCTATTTCTACTTCCTATCCTTATGTCTTTATATAGACCCTTTTTACTGCACCTGTTAATATTGAAGAAACAAAAATAGTTGACATGACTTATGCCAAAAAAAATTACCAAACAGTACTTTTAAATACCACTTAGGCTGAGCTCCAGAAAACAAATAACGAAGGTGAGAGGAGGTAAGAGAGGGCAGAGGTAAATGATTGGGTCTGACCGGACAAATGAATAGAAGTTGCTCCCAACTTGTACACCTGAATTTTGGGGTGATCCTTACCTCCTCACCCCTCCCCTTACCTTCACTATTGTTTTCTATAGCACGATCACATGATTGTTAGGGAAATTTTGACTGGAAAAAAATAATAATAATTTGCCACCCATATGCTTTAGATGGTGCAGGTTATTATGCGCTCACCCTGCCCATGCCTGCTTGCACTTCATATAAGTTTAGTAAATGTCGTATGATATCTACAAAGCCTTTTTTATTTTTCAATTTACCAGACATTTCTTTAGCAAAATAATTACTGTGGGGATTGTTTTTTGTACTTATCAAACTCATGACTGGCGGTATGAATTCTTTATATCTTCAAAGATACCTCAATGATCTTACTTGGGGTTGTAAGAGCGGCTAAACTGTAACCAATTGTTGATTTCAGATAATTGGGAGGTTTCTGAGCTATCCTACCAATTCCGGATTGCTGCTAAATGAAATCAGACTATTTATATGCATGATTAAAAATAGATATATATGTGCAGATGCCTTCAAATTTTATAAAGACTGAGCTAATACAGCAGTCCAACAGCAAAAATAATTAATTAAAAAATAAAAATAAATAAAATTAGGGAACAGACCTAAACAACCCAGAAAATGCAAACAAGAAAGACCCCTTATATAGAGGAAATAGACAGATATCAATCAGAATTGGAAGACAGTCTAACCAAGAAATTGAGAAAATATATAAATAATCTGCTCGGATTCGAACGGGTCAACCACAAACAACCTGAGAGGTTCAAATCTCCGAGAGGAGAAATAATACATAATTAAGAGCAGATTAACCTTACAAAGAGGAGAGGAGATCTTTGTAAAGGTATCGGGGGTTTAATAGTTTACCTTGTTAGTGAGATGCAAAGCAAAGGGGCGCACGAAACTGAGGCACAGAGAGAGGCGAGTAAAAGATTGGAAGAAGGAAGAGGAAAAAATTTTATAAAATTGTTTTTGATGAAAAATGGTGGATTTTTGCATTCAAGTCCTTCGTTGATGAGATATTTGCGTTAGAGATCTCCGAGAGGGGGGCCGCAGCGTGGAACAAAGTGATGGATGAATGGCTGTATGGAATCCGAAACCGTTGTGGCGAATTCAAACACGTAATAGTGGCGGTGCTTCACTGATAAACTGGCCCCACACGCTCTAATGTGACTGTTGACTAAGAAGATGTGAAGGTCCCATTTGTCGGTAACATACTGCACGATGTAATTTTTTATTCAACTCATAGAAGATTGAGAATAATCTGCCTCAAAAGGGGATGGTCCCTGTTTATGTTGCCCTTCGTGTGCTGCACTGGTTAGGAGTTTTGTTTATGGTTTCATTACTTTAATTAATTAAAAACTATAAAACGTATAATGAGGATTTTATTTGGATTTAATATCTGCTTTTGTAAGTGTAGTAGAGAATTGTTTTTCCCGTTTGTCGTTTGAAGTTATTTTTCGTGTTTTATTATCTAGCATGTGATGTGGGTTGTAACAAGAAATAAAATATATATGACCTTTTTTATAATGATTGATGGTGTGGTGATAAATAGGCTCGGAATTATTATTCTTTTTTGTGTTATGTGCTAAAACTCTATGTATGGTTTCAAGTAATGACACGGAAGGCAAACAAAGTTAATGAATTAACATATTTATTTAGCATATCTTGTGTTAAAGAAACGTACTTTGCTTAATAAATCCTATAATAAATTCAAAGATGTGCTGAATATATTGTCAGTTATAATTATGACAATACGCATTAAAATATTCAGTTAAACTTGCTCCAGCATTTGATGAGCTTGGTTTCCATTTTTGTTGGTGATTTTATTTGCAGTACCTACGCGTCTGGTTTAGGTCGTGGTGCGGTCATGCGGAGGGTTTTAATCAGTGGTGAACGCGCACTGGATGCCAAAGGAAGGCACATAAAATCGTTTGACAGGGAATGCAAACAAAAATAACTCCTTTTCACATTTTACTTAAAAAAAGATGAGTTATCTTTCCTAAGCGGTCAATTTTTCATTAACAACGGGTACAATTTTTGATACATTGTGCGTGAGAATTTCAATGCATCAAAATATATAAATTATATATGGAATTTTATTATTTTTTTCAGATTTTTCGAATTTTTTTAGGAGTTTCGTAATTTTTTATATTGACGATTTTTTTTTAAAAGAGTAGAATTGGGTTTCCTACTTTACTTCTACGTTGATATCATATTTGTTCAGTTTAGTTATTTTTAATTTGAAATTTGAGAATGAACATATTGGATGAACCATATCCATCCAACACATTGAACAAAAGCTTCTAATGGTTTTGTCATCGATTTTCGAGTTTGTAACGATCAATCCAAATAGTTAAGTGTGATCTTCACATTGAATTTAATAAAAAATATTTTTTTTTTCAATTTTTTTTTTCCGATTTTAAATGGATCTCTATTATTTAAATGAAAAAATATAAATTTATGACGTTTAATTGCATACAACAATTGTGGCATTAAAATTTTTTTTTTTGTTTTTCTTCCATATAAAAAAAAGCCCAATCTGTCTGTACTCTGTAGGGGTCGAACGAAAATACGGAACAATTGTAGAAAAGTGAAAAGTTAAATTGGAATAGACTATTGTCGAGGACAGAAAAGCGAAAAGTGGAAAAACACGCCCAAACTCTTATTATGAGTTGGAATTCAACTTTTAATTCTTGCTGGGTGCAATAAGTTTGTAATTGTGTCAAAATGAATCAAATTTCGAGACAACTATATTTTCCTTCTTATTTTTTGTCATCTGGAAGGAAAGATGTAATCGAATTTTTCGAGATCGGAAGCTCAGGCCAGATGATCTTGTCCCACAGGCGCTACAAGAATGGGAGAGATCCAGTACTACCTCAACTCACTCAAGCAGGCATTCGCCTTTTGATGCCTTCTGATCTGATAACTACTGATAAGAAAAGACCCCTGGGATAGTTCTCTTTTTTTTGGTTTTCTTGTAATCGTGTTTCTTAGCTTTTATTTACTGTATTTTACTGACTTTTGTAACTTTAGCACCTTGCTAAAGCTTTTCCTTTAATTATTATAAGATGAGGTCTGAAAGCCTCATTTTTGCGTAAAAAAAAAAACTATATTTTCCATGAAGTTGGGTCTAAAATTTGACGAACTGCAACATAGTTTTGATTATGTTAATACTACTATTTTTCTTGTACTATTTAATTAGTCTGATTTCATCTCCAATAAATATTTCAAGCAATTATATTACTATTTTTTAGTTGAATAATTATTTTTCCAATGATTACAATCATGACTATAATTATCTTATACATGGTCAATTGAATTATCTGATATGCTAATAGAACAATGTTGTTGTTTTAACACATGATTTCTTTGACTAACAATACCATGCATTCTAAGTTTATAACACTAAATATTGTACCAGTCATTAATGCTAAATATTGTACAAAATATTTTCTTGACAGTCGCTGTCAACTTTTTCTAAAAAAAAACAAGAGCAATATTGTACCACACATATATAGTAAAATCTAATTGAAAATATTGATGTGCTCTAAAATTTATAATCGCACAAGAGAACAATATCTATATCATTTCCTAATGATAACTCTTTTGGTTTTCAAAAAAAGAAAAAGAAAAAGTAACTCTTATGGTTTCCAATAAAGTGCCAAATTATTCTCGTCCGTATTAATACTGAAGAAGCAATTTGGTGTCTACATCTACTTTTACACCAAGACTCATTATTAATCATACAAATTTACAAAACATTAATTCCTGACCAGAGCTTAATTATCTAATCTGAACCCTTAATCTGTCTCACCAACGGCATCGAATTAATTCTAACCGTTAAGATCTAATAAAACGATTTAAAGGAACTCATATATTGCAAATCCCTGCAATAAGAACAATAGCAGCTGACGTGAAGCCAGAATCTGCGACATGTAACAAAAAAATGATTAACGCAGCAAAAGGACTAATTTCACAAATTCCTCGTTTCGTCTCTCCTCCGAATTATTCCGTATTTTTTCTGACAAAACAAGAGCATCTCACTCGGGGTGCCGTCGCCTCTTTGTTGGAGCTTCTTTCGCCAAGTGTCAATTGTGCCTCTCCAAAAGCCTAAAACCGAGAATTAAAGAAACGCATTCCGATACAAAGACGGAGTAACCGAGACAGCGAGGGGCATCAATGGGTCGGTTCTCTCTCTCTCTTTTTATATGATCTCTCTATCTTTAGATACTCCCCAATAGATGCTATTTCTTTGATTTCTGCTGGGTTTTACCGCGATTTTAATCTTTAATTGGTTAATGAGCTCGTGTCTGTTGATTTTGTGCTGAATGCTTGGCGACTTTCCAATGTGGATTCTCTGTAAGGGGTTTCTGTCCGATTGTATTTTCCAAATAAACGCCGCTTGTTAATCTATTTCTTTATCGTGGATTTTAGAAAGCGAGGTGTTTGGTTAATTATGCGAGATAGATATTATATGTAGTTTCTTTTTTTTTTTGAAATATTTAGTCTTGGGGTTAAATCCACTGAAGTTTACCTGTTTAATTCGAGGGGAAAAAAATTGGGATGATCATATAAAAGCACCATTTCATTAGTAGCACAATGTCAATTCCACCTCTAAACTAGCTGGGGCTATTGAAATAATTGTAAATACTCTTTTGTATAATAAACTTTTGAAGCACCTAATGTTACTTCTGGTCGCTGAAGTACATTGGGTTTAAGTGTCTTTATGGTACTGGTACCTTATTAGCCAGTATGAAAGGCAATCCTTCAATTGAGCATTCGAGCTATGATTACTCATCTATTATTTCAATTTCAGGTAGAAAAAGAAAAGCCTCAGATGAAAGTGCAAACAGCAATCTAACAACTCCTGAATACAAAAACGGAGCACACATTGGAGTACACAATCAGGGGCACGTGTTAGACTTCTCGACCCCTAGTTCGTGCCCGAAAATGTTTGACCGGCTTGATAGCCTGAAATATGGAAGTGTCACAAAGGAAGTCGAGGCTGCTATAAATGCTCAAAAAGAGCAAGTTGCCAAGTTCTTCGCTAGGTTAAATCAGAAATTTCCAATCAGCCCCTATCCAATCACCTCAACGACCAGCCCCTCGCCAGTCTCACAGATGTCCAGGTTGAATCCATTTTCCAAATTTAACGGTTTGAAAAGCACCCGTGTTATAGATTTGGATTGTGAGAAAGGGGAGACGACAATACTAGAGACAAATGAAAAAAAAGCAGAAACAGAAAGGAAATCAGAATCAAAACCGATTATAGTGATTGATTCAGATGATGAGGATGCTGGTGAGAACATTAAAAAAATTGAAAATGATGTCGGAATTGGAATTGGGAATGAAAATGCTTTGCTTGGTACACAAAAAGCAGGTTCAGATTTTCAGGTGCGGCTAGAACAGTCTGGCATGAATGACCAGCCAAAACAAGCTGTGCCAGATGGGAATGGAGGTCCAATGGTGCTGTGCAGCCAAATTACATCGGATTTATCTCTTCCGTTAATTCCCAAAGAACCTGATTGGCAACCCCAAATCCAGTACTCAAAGGTTGTTTTGCAACAGTACTCTGAGGAGGCACGGCTTCAGGATCTTGAGGTTTCTTGTTATTATAATTATAATTTTTGAAGTTTTAAATGTGATCGCAGGGAGAGTATATCTGAGAAATTGTTTTTAATTCTTTGTTTAGGTTGCTAATCATGTAGAGAAAAAAATTGAGGCAGCACCACCAATAAATCAGAACGTTGCAACTTATGTGAGAAAAAGCAGGAAACAGCGGTCTGACAGTGGCAAAACAAGAAGCTGCGACCAACTTCAAGATCCAATTGCATCCCCGACAAATACATCTGCAGTTTGTCCCAGCAATTCATTCTCTCCAGTTGAAAGCTCCTACCATGATGAATTGGAGTCCAATGATGATGATCTAGAAGATTTATGGAAAGATATGTCTCTGGCGATGGAGTACTCCAAGGTTATTTGTTTCATATTGTAATTTACAGGAATAATTTTCATGTTTGCTTCTAAATAAATTGAAATGTCCTGCGTAATCAGTATAACTTTTCTGAAACAACAAATGAGTTGTTTTCTGTAAAAACTTGAGTAAATCAGTACGATCCTTCTTTTCTGATTTATTAAAAAAAGACATCAGTACCCTTTTTTCTTCCCTGCATGTTCCTAGAACTACAATAATGATACATGGAGAAGGTATTTGGTCACCTTTTTATGTAAATGACTGAGGGAGCACAGTCGGAGGATATTTTTTTTGCACATTGTTGGGGCCATATGTGATAATTCCTACATTTTTTAAGGCTGTGGATGGAGTCTCTTGTTTTCAGGGTAACATCTGTTATTTTTGACATTTCCTGGAAGTTATTGGCAGAAACTTCTTTTTTCTGTAGCTAGGTGAAAGCTCCACATTCTTTATTTCTTTGTGTTCAATTTAGCAGTCTATTTGCATAATTTTTCTTTTGCTTTTCAATTTCTTCTCCTTCTTCAGGCTGAGATGGCACAGGAGAAAGAGGAAGGGAAAGAAAAAGAGAGAGCGAAAGAGGTGACAGATGATGATGAAGAAGACATATGTGAGCACTCTTTTATGCTAAGGGACGATCTGGGGCTCGTTTGCAAAATCTGTGGGATTATTCAGAAGAAAATAGAGACAATATTTGATTTCCAGTTTAAAAAGGTATTTGTGAATTTTTTCGGTTAAAACTGAGAGAGTACCAAGTGTTGAACTGCTTGCATTGTAGATTGAGAACACTATCATCTATTAATGTGTACTGCAGGTTTCTGGGCCTGAGGTAGGTTGTTCTGATTGTTTGGCTATAGGCATACACCTTATTTTTATTTCCTTTCCTTGGCTCCATTTGTTTTGGGCTTCTTTTGTTGAGAACAGGACTGACTTTGGGTATTTGGCTTTGACCTCTTAAATCATTCTTTTTTCTCCTTTTAACAAAATCTCTTTTATAACCAGAGCACAAGAACATCCTACTACTATGCGCCACACGGGCCACAACACAATGCTGGTGACAGCACAGAATTTGAGAGTCTGAAACTCCCACAAGATGACTTTGAGGTAGCTGAAGTTGCAATCCACCCACGCCACCTTAAGCTGATCAAGCCACACCAATTGGAGGGATTTAACTTTCTGGTAAAAAACTTGGTTACTAACAGTCCAAGTGGTTGCATCCTAGCTCATGCACCTGGTTCAGGGAAAACATTTATGCTGATAGCATTTATTCAGAGTTTTCTTGCAAAGTACCCCTTATTTAGACCGCTGATCGTCTTGCCAAAAGGGATTCTGCCAACTTGGAAGAGAGAATTACAGAGGTAGTTTGCATTCCTATTAGATCCATTTCAATTACCTGTCCTGTTTGTAGGGTTCAAGTTTCTGGATTTTGGGGCTTTAAGAAGGTTTCAGGTTTTGGTTCTTAGGGACATAGGGTGTTTTAAGGCTGGGTTTAATGTTATTAGGTGTTTACAGTTTATAGTCCAAGTTGATGTTGTCAGGTTCTTAGAAGGGTTTTATGTAACTTCTATAATTTCTTTTGGTTTTGAGAGGCCAACCCAGTGTGCAAACAATTTTCTTAAACTTCCTTCCTTGAGTTTTGAGATTTCATTATTTTTTTTAATTCTTCAGTTGCTACTGGTGTTTAGTTTTCTTTCTTACCTCCTACAATTTCAGAATTTCTGTGAGGTTTTGGATAATTTTAAGTTTTGGGTATCTTTTGTGTTCTGTTCAGTATAGAAGCAGTTTGAATAATGGATTTCAATTTGGTCCAATTGTATTAACCTGCTGCTATATGTATAGTACAAAAGTAGCTATAACAATGAATTCTGCTCTGACACCATTGGAACAAACCAAAATCTGAAATTTTTTATCTCAGTAGCAAGGATTGTTCTTTTTTACGTTTGACAGATGGCAAGTGGAGGATATATTGTTACTTGATTTTTACTCAAAGAAGGCTGAAAAACGGACAGAGCAGCTGGAGGTACTTAACCAATGGAAGGAAACAAGAAGCATTCTCTTCTTGGGTTACAAGCAGTTTTCAACTATAGTCTGTGGCTCTGGTGCCAGCAAAGCTGCAGCTGCTTGTCAGGAGATGCTGCTGAAGGTTCCCAAACTATTAATCCTCGATGAAGGCCACACGCCAAGAAATGAAGATACAAATGTGTTAGGATCTTTAGCTAAGGTAAAATTTGAGGTCTCCGTGAAACAAAAATGCTAAATAGTATATGTTACCTTTTTTCTTTTTCCAAAGATGTTTCATATTTGATGGATGATTAGCACCCAAAATCACTTATATTTAATCCAATAACGGATTAACTTGACAATCTTGACAACCATAAAAAATAACTGATATTTTGATATCTGGCATTTGAAATATAAATTACACTTTATGCATCATTAACATGCATAGTAATGAAGTTTAATGCATCCCTGTTCATCAGATGACCCAATTTTTATTTTTATTTTTTTTTGTAACATTTAGTCTAATATTAAACAACTTGCAAATTGCATGAAAATTTATATACAACCAACCTAAAAATTATTATCAAACATACCCATAATTCTTTTGTTGACTTGATTGAGAAATTATTATCAAAACTGTCTAGTTAATCCATTGTCAATGGATGGATTCCAACCCTAAAAATTATTGTTTTGGTGGACATTTTTTTTTTCTCTGAAACCCCAATTTAATTAAATTTTTCTGAGAAATTTTAATAGGGGAGAATTTTCATAACTTTTGAATTTGCTCAACTTTAGTTTTGAACTTGGATCTTGTATTCAGGGGAACTAACAAATATTGAAAATGAGAACTACTGGGTTTTATTTTCAATTTGGTAATGAAGTAAAATTTTTTGAGAAATTTGTATTCCTATATAGAATAAATAATTACTCTCTCCTTAACACCCCCTTTTGCTAAAACCTTCTGTAGGTTGAAACTAAAAGGAAGGTTGTACTCTCAGGCACACTTTTTCAAAACCATGTGCAAGAGGTATTTAATATTATTAACCTTGTCAGACCCAAATTCCTCCAGTCTGACAAGGCTGGTGCCATTGTGAAGCGTGTCTTGAGCCGGGTGGAAATGGGAGGCTCACGCCGCATCTCTAATAGAATCACTGAAAGTGCCTTCTACGAATTGGTCGAACAAACACTACAAAATGACAATGCCTTCAACCGCAAGATCCGAGTCATACAAGATCTGCGGGAACTGACAAAGGATGTGTTGCACTACTACAAGGGAGACTTCTTGGATGAGTTGCCAGGTCTGGTAGATTTGACTGTTATGCTTGAATTGAGTCAGAAACAAAAGGAGTTCAACCAAAAGCTCTCAAGTTATGAGAAGTTTAAGAGAACTGCAGTTGGCACCGCCATGTACATGCACCCACGTTTGTCAGAGATATCAGAAATTGCACATGGGGATCGTGTAGCCTCTTGTATTAGCACAAAAATGGATGCACTAGTTGAATCAATCAAGGAAAATTTGCAAGATGGGGTCAAGACCAAGTTTTTTGTGAACATTCTTAACCTAGCTGTAGCTGCTCAAGAGAAGGTCCTGGTATTTAGTCAGTACATTGTCCCACTGAAATTTCTCGAGAGACTGCTGGTACACACTAAAGGGTGGCGTGTAGGCAAGGAGATTTTTGTCATTTCAGGAGACTCTAGCTCTGATGAGAGGGAGTGGTCAATGGACCAATTTAACAACTCATCTGATGCTAAGGTCTTATTTGGCTCGATCAAAGCATGTGGGGAGGGGATTTCTCTGGTTGGTGCAAATAGGGTTGTGATATTGGATGTGCATCTCAACCCATCAGTGACCCGTCAGGCAATCGGAAGGGCATTCCGACCAGGACAGACAAGGAAGGTGTACACATACCGGTTGGTGGCAGCTGGTTCACCAGAGGAGCGGGTTCATCAGACATCGTTCAAGAAAGAGCTCATCTCTAAAATGTGGTTTGAGTGGAGTGAGCATTGCAATTCTAGAGAGTTTGAGTTGGATGAAGTTGCGGTTGAGAGCTGTGATGATATTTTCTTGGAGAAGCCGGCCGTGCGCGAAGACATTAAATCTCTGTATAGAAGGTCAGTTTCCATATCAGTTCCTTTGTCAAGTTTATTCCAGAAAGTTATTATGACACCGTTTTGATAAGAAAGGAGGTAACAAAATCTGACCTGATGCAGGCCAGATACCTAGCTGGTAGGTTACTGCACAGTCTACACTTATAAGTTGTCCATTCGCTTATTTGTACAGAACCTCTCTTAGCTTGTATAATCTCTTTAAAACAAATTACAAGGATTTTAATAGGATGACATAATTTGCGTTGGGTGGGGTTACAGATGGGTTCTGCTCATGTTATGGTTTCTCTACAAACATACTTTATCCATACCTATTAGCCAACATTGTCCAATTTGGTTGCTTTTGGATACATGTTACATTGTTCCTTCTTTTCAAGTTATCTCTGGCAAAATTTGGGATACAAGGAAGCTAATCCTTTCCGTAATACAAGATTATAGTCAAGTGCAAACCGACCAGGCTTGGCCCAAAAGACCTGCCAACAGGTCAACAAACAGTTGGCATGAAATTACCCATTAACATAATGAATTAGCCTTAGGCGGGTCAGGTTTGATAAAAGTAATCCTACAGTTGTCATGCAGATTCTTACATGAGTACATGCGTTTTAGAAAAAGTTGGATATTCTGACAATTGTTTTGTTTGTTTGAAAATTATCCTGCAGGTGAATGAATGCTTAGTGCACAATCCAAGAAACCCAAAGATTAACCATAGCGTGAATTTCAGTGAAAACTGCTAATGCTTTTTAATCCATTCCCTTTTATTTACCCATTAGGGATATGCTGGCTCCAGCACATTTAAAGCTAGTTTTTTTAGGCTAGAATTTTGTCTTTGCTGGCTTGTAAATACATAATCAAAATTATGGGCTTGAGTCAGCAAACTGGGCATGAATTTATAAGCTGCCCGTCTTTCTTTCAAGTTTCCCTTGATGTAAATACTTCACAGCTAATGTATCTTTTAAATTTCCATTTTATGGATATGAATGTTGACTTCGACACTTTGTTGAAGTGATCAGAGATCTGATTACTGTATTCTGAATTTTAGCATAAATTACGTCAGGTAGCGATGGCATTTACAGAGTATTTGCTTCAATTGTCTTCTATTACTGTTAATTCATGGTTCATTTGTAGAGCTTCATGGTATGTTCCTCTGCTGTACATGCGAGTTTAAATGTTCAGCCCGTTTGTGTATGCACTAGTGTATGCTCAGCAGGTTGGAACACTAGATCCAAGTAAATTGGATTTTCCAATTTCCAGCAGTGCTGATAACCAATCTGATTTTAGGAGATTGAGACACTGACAATACAGTCATCAGGAGGTCTGGATTGCCAATGTATAAATAAATACTAAAAACGATTAGTTCAAAGCACGAAAACAAACGTTCTTTGCTTAAACAGAGGTGAGTATATAGAAATATTTTTCATAGATGGCCAGAAGCATATGCCTTGAACAAACAAACCAACAAACAAGTATTCTTACATCCAAATAACACTAAAGCATGGGAGCCTACTTGAAGAAAACTACACAACTAAACCAGAGTCAATTTCCTTTTGTTGACCAAACACATAATAAGCTGGTAAGGAGTTCACTGGGAAGCCAATACTTCGATCTTCTTCTGGATCTCTTCCTTTTTGGCCCCTACAATCTTGTCAAGGATTGTTCCTTCTTTCATAAAAACAAAGGTTGGCATAGCTTCAACTTCCCAATCGTGTGCAACCTTCTGTAAATTAATTAAATGGTATTTGTCAGAGAAAACAAATTGAAACGGAGGCAATTCCATGTTTCTTTTGCAAAATGAGAAAATATTAAGCATAATCCCACCAACAGCTGAAGTAGCGTCTCCGCTATGGAGAAAAAAACTAATATGTTCTCCACACCCATATGTGCACTACAGTATTACCCATATACCCTACCATAAAATTAAATGTGAGAAAACACTCTTAACAGTCATTGCTCTATACATAATTGAAAGGGAGAGAGTATTAAAGTTAAAAAAAGAACTACAATTTGGACCACAAGAATAAATGACATAACAAAGCAATACAAGGAGACATGCAAACAGGTACTGGTTAACTCCCTCATTTTCACAAATTCCTAAAGATACCAAATTTTTTTCTCAAAAATGCAAGAGAACTTACGCTCAGTTCATCAACATCAACTTTAAGAAAGAGGACACCAGGGAATTTTCTTGCAAAATCAGCAAAAGCTGGTGCAATTGAACGGCAGGGCCCGCACCAAGAAGCAGTGAAATCAACAACCACCTATGCACCAAAAGAAGAGATCATCGTGTAAGAAGACACTGCAATCTGAATGCTAATGCTAAAAATACTAAAAGCATGTAAAAAGATCACTTCCTTGTGCACAGTAAATAAATCATTTCAATTTGCAATTTTGTATGTTACTGAGCCAACACTAAAGGGACAGGCAAACTACTATAATTTGCTGCAGTGTATGGGTCTATTCACTCAAATTTCCAAATTCATTGCACAGTTGACAATAAGTTAGCTCAGGAGTTGACTTCCCACAACAAAAAATTAAAATATTAGTGCATTACTGATACATCCAATACCTATTAAGTTTGGCACCGGTCATAATAAGTTATTTCTAACCACCTTTTTTTAAAAAATGTTCTAAATTCCTATTCTATGCATTTTTAAATGAATTGCACAAATAAAGCCTCTATCGAATTTTAAAATACAGCAAAACCGTCATGGCTTTGACTCAACAAGATTTAAGTAAATTCTTTTCTTCTGCATTTTGTTCTCAAGGTCATAGTCATGGTGTAGTTGGAAACCGAAATCAAATATTAGTATACATTCGAGCAAATATATATATTAATTTTTTAGAACAAGAACATGATGTTAAATCAAGAGGCGCTTTGCTAGTAAATTCCCAAATCTGAGGGACAGAACTGCAATTCTAGATTTTGCAAAAGTCATATTAAAACAAACGATTTGGTAGTTGTTGATCAATTACGATGTCATTTTACAAAGATAGAATAACTATACTTTCAATCATTACGGAGTACGATCTAAAGATTAACCGCCCCTCGAAATGAAATAATAACATTATATTATATTATATGAGAATATATCTGCGTTTGATGTGACGAGAAATCAGAAATGAAAAATAGCGAGAAAAAAAAAATCTAAAAAGATACCAGCTTCTTCGATTCCTTGGCCTTATCGAGTTGTCTGGTCCACTCGTCGACGCTGTGGCATGCGATCACGGTTCCTTCTTCCGCCATTTTCGTCTCTCTTCGATTTGCTTTCTTTTCTTCTTTTTTCCTTCTCTCTCTCTCTATCTGCTTTTTTTTTTCGCAAGGTTTAACGCCTAAGCGCTATAAATAGCAAGTATATAATTATATGAATGACAGATATGCCCTCCAGAGACCATCCTCGATGACGTGAGAATTATTCTTTTGGGGTTCTTCTGTGGAATCATCTCTGTAACCAATTGGAAGTGTAACAGTTTGCTTAATAAGGTAAAGCTCTATCTATACTTCTAGTTTCTAAAAATGTCTTATAATACTTTATAACCTCATCATGAAACGATTATTACGTTCATTTGTGAAGCACATAATTTCTGTGTCATAGAAGATCAAGGCTTACGGTTATAAATGGTCATAATATCTCTGGCGAAGGACGATATCACGAGACCGAAGACAGGGAACGCGATTCGTCGAATGAAAAATAATAAATAAAAGAAAAGGAATTTGAATTTCAACACTCTGTGGCACCATCCGGTGCCGTCTCTTCTGCAACAAGCTTGATGGCTCGCAAGATGCAACTTCGGCTAGTCGCTAGTCATAAATTTTGACAACAGTCCGTAGTAATTCTGCACCAGCTGTCATCCACAAATCACTGAGCGCGCCTGGAATAGGAAGGCCCAAGTGCTGATCCTCTGCAACCTCCCAACAGGGGACATGTTGCGTGGTTTGATAAGAGAGACGCTCGTTATAGATCACCTCTAGCTGTAGTTTGTTGAAACATATATTTAAAAAAACAAATTTTTTATTAATTAATTTTGATTAATGTTATTCCGTTGGAGTAATTAACTATTTGATGACAATTGAATCCTCTTTCCCGTTATATATCAGTTATATATTCCTTTATTTGACCGATAAAATTCTTCATAAATTGGAAACTTAATTTGGTTCACTCAATGACATTGATTTCCTTAAATTTTTTTTTTTTCCGTTGTTATTCATGGCCACTATATATAAATCCCACCTTCGACAGAGAAAGAAAATACAACAACATTAGATTTAAATTAAAACTTTCCAAATATTGCATATTGATGTCGATGATGTATGCACTTATTTACATTATCCAATTTGTAAAACAAATACTTTTCTTAGAGCAGATAAATCAAGTTCTATACATAGAGAAATACAAAATCAAATCGATATGGACGGAGGGTTCCGTCAAATCTAATCTCATCTCAAATTCGGAACTTTAAATGATCCATCCGAATCGTTCAATGTGATATTCATATTGAAATATCCATGCCGACCAAATTTTATGTTTCTTTTGAAAAATTTTTACTAAATTTTTTATATTTAAGAAAATTATCGATCTAATAAATATTTTGAATCTACAATAAATTAAACCATTGTACTGTAAATTGAAGTTTATAATTCTTAACTAGCTGTAGTTGACTGATTAGTTTTTATCGTAATTTGGGCTAAATTACAAGCCCAAAACTATTTGGGCTTATACAGGGCTACATTCGAACTGGCTTTAGCCTTTAAGGCATCTAAAACCGTCTTGTATCAGCCAAGCCCAGCTAATCAAAATTAAAAAAAACAATCGGATGAGATCTAACGAAATTTCTTCATAGTGCACAATTGTACACATCACGCACGACTTGCACATGTATAGCTGTATAGGCATATATCCTACCGTCTGGCGTGGACCAATCCGTGCATATGATTTGTTGCTAGAATCTTTAATTTGGTATCTGAAAAATGATTCTTTCGTGTTGTGTGAATAAAGAATACCACACCTCTTTAGTCTTGATATAGATCTTGTGATTGTGAGATGGATAGCGCCAGCTGGAAGCTCCTTCTAGAGCTTCTTTTTCATTTCATTTTTTCTTTTGGGTGGGGGGATGAGAAAGAGAGTGAGAGAGGGAGAGAGAGTGACTGAGTGAGAGGAGACTTTGACAGCTGGAGGAGCTGGGCCACACAATGGGCCCCACCAAGTCAACATCAGGCCCACAACACTTCTAAAATTTTAATGGACTTGACCTAATTTATCGGTCAGGTCAGGTCCCCTTCGTATCAAATGACACTCGTGTTTCTTGCATCTCAATTCTTAAATGCCACTAAATTCATCTTTTTCTTTTGTTTGAACTTCCCAACTTGCAGATATACACAGATTCCTTTTTCTTTTTTCTGATCCGAACAAAATTGAATATATCCATAGTTGTGTCTACGTGCAATCGTTCATGAAGGAGCAAAAGTTCACTCAATTCATCATTTAGCCTAAATTAGGCTAATTTTATTACGAAAAACTTTACACAGTTTCTTGGACCACCCAATATAAATAAGCTATTGATAATCTATTTTTATACACTATTGTATTGTACAGTTTTTGGTAAGGAAAAAAAATGAAATATAATCAAATAACTACCTAAAATTTCTATATGCAACAAGCTTTAATTGTTTTCTAACTACTTTCTCTCAAGGGCATCATCAAAGAAGAGTGAGCACCACTAGGCTCAAAAATCCTCTGGCCTACGGCAAGTATGGATTTCGGGTCAGATTCCGATTTGAGCTGGACGAACCGGTCCCACTTTGGACCGAAATGCCGGGCCCACTCCCCCTGTGTTTCGTAATGTGGTAAATATTGCTTTACCTTAATACCGGAACCAGCACAAAATTCAAGTATTCTCTCATTTTGCTGGATCAAATACTCAAGGGTTTGACTTGGCTCAGTTGAGTCCGGCACTGCAGACCGCAAGAACGCAACCAAGTAGAACACATCCTCATCGGGTGTAACTGCCGAGCTCCTTTCATCCCATCTGTTCATATAAATTTGAAAACTTATTAGTTCTCTGGTCGGTTCAATTATAGACATACCATATAACATAATTTTGGTACATGCTACAGACCTACAGTTGCAAGAGTTAGATTGACTTGTGCTGATTTGTGATGTAACATCACAAGAAAACAGAGCTAAAAAAATCTAGATAGAAAATTGGCAGTTGCTGGATACATCGCTTTCAATGATTCTTCAAATCTTTTGTTTTGATTGAGCAGCAAACAGTCAGGTGATCAGGAGGAGAAGATATAACAATTTTGCAACTAACTTTGCACTCTGGTCTAAGATTTGAATTTTCTAAGGTTTTTCCTACAGTTTAATTTTATGAATGTCGAGGTTTTGAAAATTACAATTGGTTTATATCAATACTTCTAGTATGTTCAATAATAAGATGTTACCTACACATATTTTGAAGAACTTTATATATATGTTCTGTATAAAACTTACGATGATTTTTTAATTATCCAGTTGGCCAATTGAGGACACAAGTTGGAAGACATATATTAATATATGTAATTAATGGCTCTCCTAATGAGAAATGATGTTATTTGTTTTTTGTGGGCCCTCATTTCATGAGGTGTGGGAAGGGGGCATGAATGGAATCCGACCAAACAAAATCTATAAAGCGAAATAATTTAGCAATCAATACATGCATCATATAAGTAATTAAATGGGAAGATGCATTATTTAATTTCCTCTCTCGTACGTTGTAAATTTAACAAGTAGGCAACATGGCTTAGGTTGTAAATGAAAATATTTGGTCGGTACTATGAATACTCCGATAATATTCTTGTCTTTTACCTAGTGTACTCTTAACTATGAAACAAATTAATTTCTAATGCAAGGACCTATTACTAGGCCGGTTCTTAATTAGTGAACTTGCCATCACTTTCGAATCAAACTAATATTTTTTTTTTACTAATTACTATAGTTAATTCAGGAAGTAAAATGACAGGAACAAAGACCAGCACAGTATCATAGTTATTGATGTAAATATATACATACATTTACATGGTTTTAAATATTTCTTATATTATGGACAAGAAATTTGATTTAATATATGCACATGAAAACAAAACGAAATCGATGATTGTTTCTGCAAAATGCAAGATCTGAATTTTGTATAAATTGTATAGATAGTGATATGTTGTCTATAATGTTATAAATGCTATCCACCCATTTAGATATATATATCTCTGTGTACTATAGTTGATTGTTTAAAAGAAAGTAAAGAAGAAAAAATGGTATAGTTTATTACTTGTGCTTGTTCATTGGGTAGATGAGAACTGGCCCGCTAGTGCTGTTATCAAGGATATTGTTAAAAACTCCTCGGTCGAAATCCTCAATTTTGGATGCTGGCACAAAGAGATTGAGCCATGGGTGTGGAACCTCCCAAAGACCTTTTGCACGCAACTTCAACTCTGCCTTGTGAACCCGATCTAGAAAATCGATGTATGGCAGATCTGTTGTAAATACTGTTCCGGGTATAAACTTGAGCTCCTTGAGTAATGCCTCGACTTCCTAAGAATTGATGTTCAATTTACAAAATTAATTATTTTATAATTTCAAGGAAACTATAACATTTTTCTGAAATTGTTAAAAAAAATTGCAAGTGAGAGCTAATTTATGATGAAATATGCCACCTTAAAGAGTATTTCATGTGTACATTCTTTTGGAGCTTGTTACCTAAAAGATGTAACTTCCACTTATTTTCCGACAAGCCAATTTTATATTGTAAGAGGTTGACAGGCAAATCATGCTTCGCTAAAGAAAGGTGATACGGTTGGAAAAAGCGATATGCTAATGGAATAAGATCTAGCACGGATCAACACCCCATGTTCCTCATGTGATCTTATGGTTTGGGGATATTTAAGATAAATTAGAAAAGCTTAATCCCTTATCATTAACCAATTTGGGTAATCATAGAATAAAAAGGAAGTGAATGTGATTTGGCCTAGGAAACATGGAATAATGCTTTTCTAATTCCTTGTCCTAGATATGGAAAGGACAGAGTAGTCAAAACTAATTCAATCAACAACCGTCACCAGACGGCGATATGTCTCTTTGACTGTTAATAAGTAATTTGTTCTCATATGTAACTGCTCCTGTTTTACTAGGTTGATTTTTATCAAAATTTTGTGTGTTAACTTCAATGATAACGGATAGGTTTAAAAACATTTTCTATTATTTTTCTTTCTCAAAAATACTCAATACATAAAAATTCTTTCAATAAATTAAAGATGCACTTATGCTGGTCTAACCTGGTCGACTGTTCCAGCAGTGGCATCATCATAATTTTTCGTCACCTCGAGGCAGTAGAGGACTTTACCATGGAATCCGAGCGAGCTGAACTTAATTGGATTTCTAGGAGAGAAGAAAGATGATCTCCAGTTGTTTATAAGGCTCTCGTCGGTTATGACGAACCCCTCCACATAATCGAACCTCTCGGAGCCATGTAACGAGATCAAATGCTCCTGATCTCGTGTAAATGCGGTGAAGTCAGAGTATAATACTCTTATCCAGCGAACCTAGAAATTAATCAAATAGCAATCCTATTAATTAATGAATAATAAGCTTTGTTATCATATGTACCAATGTTTATATGTCCTAAATATTTTCAAATTATGGGTCCACAAGCTCTCAAGAATCATCTTATACTGCTATCAGAACATTTATTAGGAATTATAAATAAAAGAACACTATTTTGTGATACTGAATCTTTGACAATTCTAAATTTAATGTTTAAGTTAGAGAGTCACTCTCCAAAATCACCATCGATGTATGGAGTATGGACCATATATCTGATAATTTGTTGCGTCGGAACTGTATGTGATAGCAATATAAGCATTCTGGTAAAAGATGAGGCTGACACGTAATAGGACCTGATCACCATTCGTCCATGGACCATTTCTAGATGGCTGTATTAGCTACATACAGTTTTTTTTTGGTACAGAATGAGATCGACTCTCAACAAATCTAGACCCAATTTAAGAAGGGACCCATAACTAAATATCCTTCACATGTTACTTTGTACAAGTCGTGCATTCCCAAGCAAAAGAAGGTTCATTTTTTGTGGACATCCATAGAGACTGAGAGAGATGGAGAGAGATCATACCCTCTTTGGGGCATGCTCCAGTGCAATTCTAGCTCTTGTTATGATACCAAACTGCCCCAAACCACCAAGCACACCATAGAAGAGTTCCTGGTTTTCCTTCTCTGAACAAGTCACTAACTCCCCTTTACCTTCACAAACAAATATCAGATCTTTAATTATTATTAGAAGTAGAAATTAATATTTATACTTCACTTGACTTAATTATATATATATAATATTAAGGAAAGGGAAAAGAAAAAACAAATGAATAAGAAACACATGCAAGGAACAAGGGAGTAGTCTAGCTAAGTCAAACCAACCTGTGACAACGTCAAGCTCATATACATTGCTGATTTGAGGGCCATGGTGAAAGGCTTGACCGCTGATCCCGGCATTGGAAAGCGTTCCACCGACTGACAGGTAGAGGTAATCAGTCCATGACCTAGGCGCCAGCCCGCCATTTTCCAGCGTCCAATTCAACACGTCTATCCACAATTCACCGCCCCACACATCGACATAATGCCCGCCCAAAGTTGATGAGTATACAGGGACCAGCTTCGAGGCCCCGTTGGCAGCCGGGCTATGACTCATGTCGATTACAACCCCGCCTGGTGCAGCAGCCTGACCATTAATGGAGTGACCGTGTCCCCTAGCAGAGACAGGAAAACCTTGAGCAGAGTTGTAGGCTGAACTTATTACACTAACAACATCACTGGTCGAGCTCGGCTGCATAACAGCCATTGGCTCAACTTGCGATAGGCCTCCGAAATCAATGGAGGCTCTCGCTATGTCAGAAGGGTCTGAACTAAATTGAGCTCCTATATCTTCACCGAGCTGGAGTAGCTCGGCGGATTTCACCGTCAGGCCGACTGTGGTTATCAATCTATATATCACAAAGAGTAATACGACTATTCTTTGAGCCATGTTCTAGAGCTGTAGCTAGTGTTTTTCTCTCTGAAAAACAAAAGATAGTGGGTTGGTTATTTATATATGTGAGAACTAGTTTGATAATATTGGGGAAGTCAAGAAAGGGTGCTGAGAGGAAGGGAGATGGAAAATGGAATGTGAGGTGAGGTGTAAGAAGAAGGATGAGAGAAAGGGGATTTAAATAGGGAGGGTTCAGGTGGGTCAGGGGAGATAGCCGAGGGGGGAACATAATTTTTAATCTGTCAATCCCTGTTTTTTGAAATATTCACTCAGACATGCCTACCTAAAACAGTTTGTTAGAAATATACTAATATGTCTAAATTTCATATTTTGGAGGCAATAACAGTGCGACCTGTTGTGATGAGTCCACATGGCTGCTGTCAATTAGCACAGTAACAGAATTTTCAAATACTAATCATATTTGTATTATTATTTTTAAGCACCTTCGACAAAATTTGACAAATTAAATGTTTTTATACGTAATTCATGAATATACATTTTTTTTTTGAAGCAAGTACTTCATGAATATTATCCGTATTATAACTAATTTATTTGTTAATTTTACAAATGAATATATGTAAAAGAAGCAAGAATCATTCACAAAATAGTTTTTTTCTCATTTTTTTCCCTGAAAAAAAATATTTCGATATATTATATGAATTACAACTGGTATTATATCGAATGATGAATTGTAGATCTTGTCCGAATTATTCCTGAACTCTGAATTTATTTCTGTGGTAATTAGAAAAGGTAATAGCATCCTATATTCCTATATATATTTCTCAAAGTTTCAGCCACACAAGATAAGAAATTAAGTATAATTAATTCTCTTATATCAGACATTTTTTAATGATATTATTAGAAGCAATAATAGATGAATAAATTCATCAGAACAAGGTTTAAATTTGTGTTTGCTTTGAGCTCTCTGATTCTCTACTATTTTTTCTTTAAAAAAATATTACAGAATATCAAAAATCCAAATTGCTATTTTTAATAAAATGCATGTATAAGTTGCATCACGCCAAAAGTCAGAGAATTTCAATTCCAGTTTTATAAGACGCATCAATAGTAACGATGATGAGCAAATTGTATATATTATTATTATTATTATTATTATTATTATTATTTGCCCTAAACGAAGTCGGGAGTCTCGTAATATGTTACGTGAATGCATTTATTAAATTCTCAAGTCAGCCTTTTAATTAATATATTCTACTAGCTAGATTAACATATACAGTACAATGAAATGCCTACGGGCTTATGGAGTCAAAAATAAAATATATATATAGTGCAATGAAAAGCCATGCAGAGAAGAATGTTAGGATTCTAAGCCAGGAGACCTTCTGCATTGTAATTAGGATTCTCTGTGGCGGATTAATTTTTAAATGCGATCCGGTAAATTATTATTGTTATCATATAATACAAGATTAAGAAACCATTACTTGATGAGTACTTAATTTAACCATCTTTACAATATGTTTTTCAAATCTATTAAAAAGTTGGATTTATACATAAAAGTACCAATCAATATTTATGAAAAATCAGGGTTTAAATATTTTAGTAGGTTTTTTATTCTTATTAATTCAAATTATATCAAAATAAATAAGTGTTAACTGTTAAGTGATCTCTACATCATGATTCACGAGTGAGTTTGAATATAAATATTTCATACATAATAAGTGTATTTGAATTCAACTCTCAACCATAGAGGAAAAAAAAAATGCAACTCTCAAGATCTCGTATCTAATACCGGTCCACAATCAACACAATACTGCTGACGTGTACAGCGTATCACAGTAGTCGATGCTGTGAACCAGAGTCATGAGGCAGCGGCATGAGGACACGCGAAAAGAGTGCAAACGTAAGCTGGGTAGACACAAGCGCTGGCCGCTGAGGTGAGTTAGAAAAATCAACAATATATCGCAGAAATTTCTTTTCTTTTGTTTTTAACGTGGCGAATCAGACTAAAGATATTGTTCGCAGATTAGGACCTAGCAGCCCATGTTTACTTGTTTTTTCAATTTATCAGTAGCGAACTTGTATATATGTGGTCACGGCTTTGGGTGATATTGTGTGATGAGTCGGTAGGGCAGGCCTCACTCTCTTCTCTCGTATTCTCTTAGGATCCGCTCCAGAGCGAGGGACTCGGAGCGAAGAGAAGGAGACTCGGTACTCTCCGATTTTGGAAGTAACCGATCTCTCCCTCTCTTTGTCTTTCTACCCTCCTTAATTTATGTCGATTCTCTCCCTCTGAACCGGGGTAACCTAACTTCCCTTCCTTCCCTTCGCTCCGAGTCCCTCCCTCTGGAGCGGACCCTTAATTACTTGTATTTAATTTTATTTTTATTTCTAGAGTACAAGGTTTTACTTATATATTTTATAGGTCTGTATTTCTAAATCTTTGTTCACTTAAGAGTACAGACGGTCTCGTTTATTGTATTTCAAATCACGCAATTACGAATAATAGAGCGCGTTTCTCTTTGCATTATGTTGATAAGATTTGTGACAGGTGCATACTGTATAATACTTTGCAACAATAATTATAATCAGATGCACTAGTGATCGTACTCGTATCAAGTATCAACTAATTTGGCAATTGTCACAAGCTAACTGCCAATTTAAAGGAAGATTTCATGTGGACCTATTAAAATCTCAAAATTAAATATATAATGAAAGGTTGAGTTTACAAGTTTCTTTGTCATGGCACTTAATTATTGTTCTCAATCATTCGATTATGTTTCTTTCATTGTATATTCTGATCAGACGGTTATGTTTTTCTGAAATTCTCTCCTTATTTAGAGTGGGTGCACTTGATGTATCTAAGGTGCGACAAATAACTTAAGGTGATATACTTTTTTTTTTTTTTTTTGTGTTCATCTGCATGAAACTGGTGCATAATTTTCGAATTATTTTTCATTATATATAGAATTTTATTATTTTTAAGAATTTTTTATTTGTATTCAAATATGATAAATGTAAGATATGTATGTGTGTGTAAATTGTCGTATTACAAATAATAATAATAAAATAAATATTTTTTTCGTTTGACATATATCGTCTTCATCTCGTTGGCGCATTTTTTTCGACTTCTGAATAAAAACGTCAATGGATTTACCAATCGAGCAGTATTGCATAACCAAATCTTTCTTTGTTGGAGGATTTTTTTTATTAGATAGCAGTCGCTTGCTATGATGGGACTTAAAGCTGATTTCATTCTTATTGCACAAGCACAATGTCTCGAAGATAAGTAAAAAATCGTTTCGAGTTAAATTAGGAAGACAGAAAAAATTAAGAACTATATATTCACACTACCCCTCTATACGAGAGAAACTTTGAAATAAAACTTCACTTATCTGAACAAAATTTATTAATTTATATGTTGAATTATAATTTATTTTATATGTTTAATTAGTTTTAATAGATATTTCATCTTACTCATTTAAATTCAATTTTTAAGTAGCTAGTAATTATAAACTTGTGTGCATACTTTATTTTTTTTTAAAAAAAAAAACTGTAATAGGCTATCCTTGTAATCCGGCCGCCCTCCTCCCTAGTACTGTTTTATTTGCTTTAAGTGCTGAGAAGGGGGGGTACAAAATAATAGCATCTAGCTATATTCATAAATTTCACATCATAACAAAAGTGTATTTTGTCTTTCTCATAATCATATTAGTAGTGTACCAAAACTAGTGAACAATTAAATATGAAAATAATGATTAAATATTATATATATGTATTTTTCAACATTAGGAAAGGAAGTAGCTTTACGAGTATTAAATCAGTCATTAAAATGAAGCTTACTCGTCAAGACTCAAGACAACTGTATTAAATTCAAGAAAACATTTACATGATGGGTAAAAAAAAATCCCAACCAAATAAACAATTACGTCTGACATTTTAAAATTTATTTGTCCAATTGAATAAACAAAGAAAGAAGCAAGCAATATTAATTAACTAGTATAACTTTAATTAAATGTTATCAAATAATTTTTTTTAAAATATGTCAAGCAAATTAATCCAGGTAGAAACAATTTGAACCAATACAAGCTAACAATTAATACAAAAGAAAAATATGTTCTGTAAGGCTTACTCCAATTTCAAACCAACTAATGCAATAATATAATGTATATATATAATAGCCAGTCATGCTTATTTTTTTTCTTTTAAAACAATGAACTGCTCACAATTATGTTTGAAATGGCTTCCGTGGCTATCAAGTATCAAGTAATATCGAATTTGACATCGGCAAGATTCGCAGCCGTCAGTGGCAACTCTTATCTGATTGCTCGAGGCGTAACTTTAGGTAAGGGCACAGGAAATTTCATGCGTCAAGTATTATCATTCGGGTCTTTATTAGTTGTAGACCCCTAGCGTATTTACCTCATATTCTCATTTATAAATTTACAATGATGACTTCCTTGGTAGTCTCTACCAGGTCTGTCAAAAAAAAAAAAAAAATTAGTGTGGTTTATATGTCCCTTCTTCATGTTTCCACCGTGCAACAACCTGTACTTTAATTTTTTTTTTTTGTGTGGTTTTGCAAAATTAGTTTGCAAAATCATTCTCTTAATGTAGGGTGATACTTTAAGGATATTTGTGTAATTTACATGATTACATCTAATTAATATTTATGTTTTAGACTAATTTTTATTATTGAGTATTGACATATTAATTTAAATTGAAACAATATAAACCATTAAATTTTGTTTTAAACAAAATTGGATATTGTGTAAATTGAATTGCGAACTTTGCTACAACTATTTGAAAGTTGAGTTTATAACTTCGTATTATAGTTTTAAAAATGTACTTTAAAAAGTAGTGTTCGACCATTGTATATGAAATAGCAATGAACCTATTACATGATTTAATTAAATTAGTACATTTCATTTGAACGTATAGCTTAATCTGAAAGTTTTGTTAAATTTTACGAATTGTTCAATATGCTTATTCAATCATAGCCTTTCAGTTGCTACACGGATTCTACACGAGGATTGTTCCAAAGGATCATTAAGCTCCAGAGAACATGGCAGTATGGCACACCGTTTTTCGGTGTAGCCCTCTATTTGCCGCAGTAGTGACCCCTAAAATAGGCAGCCACGTAATTAATTCGAGTCCCTCATTACTCTCATCGATTAATTAAGAATTAATGATAATTATTTTGAATTAATAGAAGCGAAAGAAGTAAGCTATATGTGTTAAATATTACAAATTGAAGAGGAAAGTTCTAGCATTATTTAGTGTCTTGAAAGTATTGGTTTGACATAGGAAATTTAGAGGAATATTGAATAAAAATATTAATTCAGTGGTCAGAGAATGGTTCTTGTGATTAAATTTGTTTTCTTTTTTCTTTTAATATACATAAGGTTGAATACAGCATTAATTTATAGCCGGTTATAGATTATGTCAAACTTGTCAAAACAATAATTAAGGTATTCTAAGGCGGCTTATTTAGTGTTTTAATTAAGAAATGCGTCATTCGATCAAGATCAAGCCTGATTGACTAATAACGCAGAAAAACATATAATTAGAGCCAATGATTATCTCTTATAGCAACTCTTTATAAATAATTACAAGTCATACAATAATATAAGTTGTGACCAATATTATCTTAACACATTGTTTGCATGACAAGGAATGCTAGAATATGTGATAGAATTTCATGGAGCTGATCATGTCAAACAATAATAATAATTTCTTACTCTTCTATAGTTTATTTCATATAAATTAATAGTTTATCATTAGATTCTGAACGGCACTGTCTATGCGAATAAATTTGACAGGTCAAATAACATCGAGATGGATAAGTTGGCTCGGGTTATCCAACTTCAATAGATATGTTGAATAGAATTTAAATGCGTTTATAATAGAAATTATAAATTATATATAATTATATTTATATACAGTTCATATTTAATATAACGAAGATGGTTTCAAATTAATTTCAATGCCATGAGTATTTACTTATTTTATTTTCATTTTGTAATTAATATTTAAAATTTTCAAATTCAAATGTTGAAACCAAAGCATCGATGATCTAGTTTAATTTCGTAAGGGACACATTAGCGCATTACTAATTTATATGAGGCAGCATTGCATTATGGCACGAATATTGTGGTTTTTTGTTCGTATATTTATTTTGCAGGCTGTATCAAACTAATCCAATATGATGATACAGATTATTTATTTAGAATCAACCTGTAATATTTAAAGAGAGATGCATGCTGATTGCTGACTCATCCAGCACCGAGCTAGTTAATTTTTTTTCTTGGCCAAACTTTTCTTTTGGCGAAAAACTAATTGTTAGTTGAAAAAGAAAATAGGAAAATCTGTACAGATCTTAAAAGGAATTAAAAGCAGCAAAACTAACGTTAGTTTGGAGATCTTGTAGCCTCTTTAGAGAACAGCAATGGATTCTGCTCAGTTCTGTTTTGGTACCTTTGTAATTTGTAAAGATATATTCATCTAGAAACTAAGAAGATCTCTGTACAGGAGAAGATCGTGCTTTCTATTTCGTAAACAAGAATAATCTTTAAAGTCACAAGATTATTCCACGACAAAAGAAATAAAAGAAAAGAAAAGTCATAAGATCGACATGATTAACTAGATGTCTAGATCACATGTTGGCAACTAAGCGGTCTTTCTCTATGTCCTATCAAGGAAAATGTTTTTTTTTTTTTAAAAAAAAAAATTATTACCTGAGGCTGATAATTATGGAATACCACATTTAATCTAGAACGGAGATATTTTGTAACACATTTGTTTTAAACTAAAGATGAGTTCTAAAATTATTCCTGGAGAGTTTCACACTCCAATCCTTCGCATTTTTCAAAATTTGGCCAAGTTTGAAGATCTACTTCTCTCTCTAGTTTCAATTTTGTAAAACATTTCAGAATATAGTGAAAAATGGTATTAAACTTCTCGTAGGAATCTAACGTCACAAGCTATTTTCTCAAAATGTTGCAGTTTACTTTTTCATTATGTAATTGTGCAACGTAATCTAGCTAAACTAATAAACATTATTTTAGATATATGAAACTACTCTTTAAAGCTACTCACTATCATCACTACTCTTTATAAACACGCGGATTTAATAGTGTATCATTTCTACATCTAGCGTGTATTCTTCTATATTGTTGGATCGATTTAATTTGTGGCTGGATGCCAATTAGTAGACGAAAAGATTAAGCTTTTATTTTACATCTAGAATAATAATTGCTTTCCATTTTGGAAAGAGAACACACCATAGAAAACTTTTATCATCTGTAATACTTCGATTTGTTATAAAGAAAATAATATTTATTTATTAAATTATATTTTTCATGTTGATATTTTTATTTTAATTTTTGTTGAAATATGAATAATTTTATAATTTTTATTTGCCCACACATTGATGGATATGTATGTTTTCTAGTTGAAAATAACGTACACAATTATTGTAAAACTAAATACAAAATGTTCGCCGGTATAAAAAGAACTTTTTGAATATAATTTTCGTACTGTGGAACCTTTTAGCACAAAAAATATTCTCATTTAAGTGTTTAAAAATTTGAAAAAAAAAAAAGACAGAAGATTTATGTAATTTAGAAGTATCCCTGTAGAATTCCCACTTTTCAGCAGTTCTTTGTAAATCGATTTTTTTAAGTTTAATAAAAATAAAATTTATATTAAATGTTTACGAAAATAATACATATATTTTTTTAAATCTATAAATACCAATTTCAAAAGTATAATATATATAGTGTAGACAAATTAAATAACATCTTTATTTTCTAAAATTATTTTATTTTTTTACGTGTCCACATAGCGGCCGGGCAACTATTACTAGTAGATATAAACAATTGTTTTGGCGGCAACGGTGTACGTACGGCACAGGATCGCGACACGTTCATTTTATTTATTAAATTGATGGAAACTATTATTTATCACGGTAAAAGATTAATCAGAATAAACAGATCATACTAAAAATTAAATATAAAGTGCGAATCGCCGAAGATAAAAGTTAGAAATAACGAGTGGTTATTGGTAGAGCTGTCAACGGAACAGAAAATCACGTTATTGCGTGACGTTAAAGAATAACGGAACGAATAACAGCACTGAAATGTGTTTCGTCAATGAAACGAAACAGAAAATGAAATAAGACCGGTATATAAGATACATAAACGCACGGTAAACGAAATGGAGTGTTTCGTTTTCGTTATTTCGTTTTCGCGCATAACATTCTATGTGTTTAGAATTATTAGGATAGTAGAGGAAGAATGAAGCCCAAGTCCCTAAGCGCCCCACTGTCTTCTCCTCTTTGCTCCTCCTCTCTCACTCTCACATTCTTTTTCTTTCCTCTGTTTCCTTTAACCAGAAAATAAGAGAGAGGTCAAGAGAGATGTTCTTTGAACTAGATTAGATTTAATCAAAACATCGAAAATGAGAAAGGAGCTTGGAGAGCCACCGTTTTCTCTAGGAATTTCTACTCTGCTCCATCCCTTTCTTTGAGTATCTCAAATCTGAAATTGGTTCCTCAAAATTTATTTCTTCGCCATGAGATCCACCTCTAAAGGACTTAAACGTGAAATCGTTTATATCGTTTATTTAAACGAAACGATTAACGAAATTAATTTTTTTACCGTTTATCAAACGATTTGGTTAACAGCAAATGAATCTATATCGTTTAATTAAACAAAACAATAACGGTTTGGGTTATTTCCGTGGTCGTTAACCACGTTTGACACCCCTAGTTATTGGCCATACAAAAATAAATGCTAGTTGAAACTAAAGGTAAAAAGCCACGGAAAGACAGATATGACATAATGGCTTCGATTGGTTTCCCTTTGATGCCACTTAAAGGAGAGGTACGTGACATACTTTTTATTTAGGACAGCATATTTGTCTAATAAAAGGACAAGTTGTCCCTTAAGTGTGGCGCATTAAGAAATATTGGCAAAAGCTACATCTGCTTTGCCTCCTATGAGGATGTCTAAAAAGGTTATCACGTTAGTGAGATTATGGGAAGGATATGCTGCTGATAATTGCGTCAAGTCCGAGCAAATTAAGTAGAAAAGATTAATTATTTTGGTATATTTTAAAATTAAATTAAATAAATTTAAAATAAAGATATAAATATATGGATATATATTATTGGATATACAGACAAGATACCCACAAAATTTTATATAATTTGGACATTATTAACGGTTCAAATTATTATTTGAGACCCTTACATATCTAAATCAAATGTTGAACGATAAGCATGCTCAAATAACATCAGATTTTACTGGCAAGATATATACATACGCTATATAAATCATATCCATAACTTCTGAATTCAAAATTGAATTTCATTTCTGGAACAATACTAGAGTCAAACGTATTTGACAGATGAGCCCGTCAAACACGATTCGATCTCAATTCTCGAGATGTAAATAGCTGATCTGCACTGCTTATTGTGTTCTCTACATTGGAATCTCATTTGAAGCCAAATTTTATTTTTCATTTTTTTTACTTTGTTTTAAGATTCATGGAAAATAATTATCATTGGATGATTCACAATCTTTTCAATCAAGTGATTTTCTAAAAATCTATTGATAATAGTAAAAAAAATCTTACAAAAATAAAATTTGATCTCCAATGAGATATCAACATGAAGAACACAACGAGTGGTCCAGATTAGCCATTTTGTATCTCCAAAATTGAGATCTGATCATCTTTGACAGACAAAATGACAAAAATATTTGACTCTCGCATTACTCTTATTATTTATAATTTCTAATATTATGATATAAATAATTGTCAATTTTGTATCGTTTAAAAATTTGCATCATTATGCCATATATTAGTGAAATCATTTACTATCGATTTTGATCATCCAATAAATGATGGGAAACAAACAGCCGGTGCCGACAATGTCGCGACTAGATCGAGTTTTCATTTGCACTGATTGGCAGACTCTTTATCCAAAAATCACTTTAACTGCCTTACCTATTATTGTCTCGGATCACTGTCCCTTGCTACTGCACTGTCGCAACTTGCAAACTTTTAAGAAACCTTTTCGTTTGGAAAGTTTTTGGCTCAGATGCAAGGATTTCAACAACATTGTAGCTGCTGTTTGGCAAAATCTAGCTTCTTTTGGGACTATGGATCCAAATCATCAAGAACAACAACAATTTGATCAATTGAAATCCTTTACAGACAAAACTTCAAAGCTACACGTGGCCTTAAGGGATTGGCATCGAATTAATTTCAGTTCTCCTTCTCTGAGCCTATTGAATGCGAAATCGTTCATTCTTTGTTTTGATAGACTTGAAGAAATAAGAACTTTAACGGCTCTTGAGTTCAAACTAAGATCTATGCTGCGGGAAAAAGCTTTCATGCTTGCAAACATAGTTGAGGATATCTGGCACCAGCGAGCTCGAACGAATTGGTTAAAAAATGGAGACCAAAACACTTCTTACTTCCATACAGTAGCTAAGGGCAAGCTAAGAAGGAAGCACATCGGCGAAATATTGTTAGAGGGTACTCGGTTGACAAAAACAGAAGATATTCTCCAAGCTTTCACAACATTCTATATTAATCTCCTTGGCTCTCATGTTGAAGTGTTGCCTTTCAGTGCTACGACCCTGTATGACTCTCATGTTTTCGGTCCAGACTTCGATGCTCCCTTCACAGAAAGGGAAATAAAAAGGGCAGTCATGGGGCTAGCAAGTAACAAAGCCAGTGGCCCCGATGGTTTACCTAATGAATTTGCCAAGCTACAGTGGGAGGTTGTGAAACAAGATTTGTTGGCGATTTTTGACAACTTACACAATGGAACCTTGGACTTAGCTGGTCAAAACTTGGCTCACATAGTCCTAATTCCTAAGGAAAACGCTTCAACAGAATTGCATCAATTTCGTCCAATAAGCATCATCAATTATGTACCGAAACTGATTTCCAAAGTGCTGGCAAACAGATTGGCAACGTACATCCCAGACTTGATTTCCATTTCACATACTGGTTTTGTGAGGGGGCGTCTCATTTCTGAAAATTTCATCACTGCTAGGGAAATTATTTCACATCTTACAAAATCAAAGGAAAAAGCAATCATGCTGAAACTCGATTTCTATAAGGCCTTTGATTCAGTGTCTTGGGATTTTCTCTTTCAGGTACTACATACACGTGGTTTCCCTGACAAGTTCATCTCTTGGATTTCTTTGCTGTTCTCTTCTTCTTGCTCATCAATTCTTCTGAATGGTCAGACGGGATCCACTTTCGACCACAAGAGGGGACTTCGTCAAGGCGACCCTCTCTCCCCTTTTCTCTTCCTCTTAGCAGCCGATGTCCTCACAAAAATGATTCAATCGGCTTCAATGTCGATCAATCATGGCCTCTCCTCCAAATTCCGTGAGCCTTATCACATTCTTCAATATGCAGACGACACGATGATTTTTTCGACAATTAAAGGCAGCGCGTTGCGTTCTCTGCAACTAGTACTTCGGATCTTCTCGAAAGTTTTTGACACGAAACTGAATCTTAACAAGACTTCTTTTGTCCCGATTAATCTGCAAGCGCTCTCCATTCAGGTTATTGAGAGGATTTTTGGCTGCATATCTTCTCAATTACCAATCGTTTATCTCGGTTTTCCTTTGACAGTTCACAAACCTGATAGATTAGCTTTCCAAAAACTCATAGATAGGATTGACAACAAATTAGCGGGGTGGAAAGGGAGGTTGATCTCAAGGGCAGGCTGAATCGTTCTTGTGAAATCTGTGCTGTCTTCAATGCCAATCTATTTCATGTCAGTTTTTACCTTTCCTGTATGGGTAATACGAGCCATCGACAAGATACGTCGGGATTTCATTTGGGGTCGAAATAACAGTCAAGGAAAAGGAATACACTTACTTGCTTGGGATCGGGTTTGTTTACCGAAAGCTGTCGGAGGTTTAGGTCTCTCTAACCTAAAGATTCAAAATGAGGCTTTGTTTTTGAGATGGCTGTGTAAACTGTATGATCAACCGAACTCACAGTGGAGTGTAACAGCTAAACTCCTTTATTCAAAAAGAAACAGCTCGATTCCTCCTTTAGCTTGGAACTTGAATGGATCTTTTTTCTGGAAGGATTTACTGAAGCTGAGATTTCTTTTTCAAATTTCTAAAACAACAATCTTGGGAGATGGCGCATACACTCTGTTTTGGTTTGATGATTGGTCAAATTCTCGACTAGCTTTTCTGCACCAAAACACCTCTACAATCGTAAGAAAGAACATAACCGTTGCCTCAGCAGCACGCAATTGGTACAGTTTTTTTCCAGCTCCTCTGTCAGAACATCTAACTTCTTGCAAGCTGCTATTGGATGGATTGATCTTACGGCCTGCTAGAGATGAAGCTTCCTGGAGGTGGAATTCGAGTGGAGCTTTTTCAGTGGCTTCAACTTACAAAACTTTCATTATGGCTGGAAAGATTAATTTTCCTTTGACTTTTGTTATGGAAATTAAGGGTACCGCCTTCAATTAGGTTGTTTTTGATTCTGATGGCGCACAATAGGCTTTTGACTCAGGAGCAACTACAAAAGAGATGTATTACAGTTCCTATTGGATGCGCCTTGTGCGGGTTTACTGATGTAGAGACGACTATTCATCTTTTCTTTGAATGTGCTTATGCTACAAGAGTCTACAATCTTCTCACTTCTCATGCAGCTTGCCCATCTTTCATTGCTGGACTGACTTTACAGGACTCGATTTTGCTGGCATTTCAAACTACGTCAACGAATCGATACCGGAGCACTTTGAGGGCGGTCACTTTCTATGCGCTTTGGCAGGAGAGGAACCACAGAATTTTCAGAAGAAAAAGAAGATCAGCGGAGGTGCTTTTAGATTGGATAGTGCAGGAGAGTAGAGTTTACTGTAGAGCTTACAAATGATTAGTTTTTTTCTTTTCTTTTGTTTGTTTTTCTTTCTTCTAGTTTAGCCTTTTCTTTCTTCTTGGCAGCCACTGTTAAGCTCTCTAAAAAAAAATAAATGATGGAAAAAATAAAAATTAAATATATTAATTTTAAATGTTTTGTGTAAGAAAGTTTTATAATTTGGACTGTATTAATTACTTGAGCGAATAATACATTTTTTTTTTCTAATACTCCTTTAATTTAAATTATTACGTTGGTTCCTAATATCCGTGTCCCCCCGTCTCAAAGCAAAGAAAAGGCAAAAATAGGAAATACATCGAAGATTTTTTTTTTTTTTTTCTGTGCTTGATGCATTCTCTTTATTGGAAGATAAGAAACACCCAATTTTCTTATCAACACACACACAAATACACACACATTTATGTCACGTTTTAGCATTGTAGTTTTGTTAGGGAACAATTCTGTACCAAATTTTGGGTCAATGATGGTCAACTTTGTAGCATTGTTACTGTAGGAACCCAAACAATATCTATGCATAATGCATATATAATGTTTGGTCAACGATGGATAGCATTTTGTTCTTTTTTTTTGCCAAGAAAATTAAAAAGACTTTAGCATCACAATTATCACGAGATCATGCATATTGCATGTATAAAGTAACCATTTAAAGTCGTTGTCCCACCTAACTTTATATTCACGTGGCCCAAAGAATATATGGTCTTATTTGGGATACCAAGGAAGATATGGGAACTGAAACCACTTTTCCTTTTTATGATAATTTTTAGAAAGAAAAAAAAAAAAAAGACGGAGCCGTTTATTGGGAGTCCATATCAAGATATCCTCTCTAATTTAGAGCGCGGAACGATATATATTATACAATTTGAATTGTTGGATGCAATTAGCAAAACATTTTTTGGTAAATGACTTTTGTAAAATAAATTATGTTGAATGATCTAATTTTTACGAAGTACATAATTTAAAAATCCCTGCTGAACAGTTTAAACTTTTATATTGCTTCTGTGTTACAACAATATGGCATCATAAAGTAATATGGCCCGCTCTGGAGCAACAAACAAAGTCTGACACCGACATGCTCAGGTATTTTTGAGAGAAACTATTTTATAATTATTGTCAATTGTCATTGGAGTTTTGTTCCAGTGACACGTCATACATAATAGGTAATATGCTTTGATTTTTGCTTCGTCTATTATAGCGGCGAAGCCAGGATTAAACTACCGGGGACCGAAATCCGAAAGCTAGAAACTTCAATTAATAATAAAAAATATAAATAAAGATGTGTGGTGTCGAGATCATTTAGTTAAATGTAGTTCAACACTTTAAGTATTGTGAAATAGTATTTTTTTTTCCCAATTTCTTTAACATGACACTCTATAACTATTTATGCATCTGATATTATTGCTCATAAAACTAACTTGTTTTGCCGACATTCAATAATTTGACAACTCATTTTTTTTTTCATTTTTTGACCCCTTACTATTTTCATTTCATCCTGCCTCCATCTCTCTTTTTGTTGTAAGCATAACAACTTATTCATAATCAACCATTATTAAATAACAATTTAAATTTATATTAATATGTCAAATTTCGAGCGAATCTCGATCGATTAGCCCCTATTGTTAATAAAAATGATGTGATGAATTTATCGAAAAATAAATTATTCATAATAAAGCTTAAATCTTTATAATTTTCTAAATTTTGAGTTAAAAAAATGCATTTTGAGTCAAATAAATAAAACACATTAACCAATTTGGAAAGTGATAAAGAAATATGTTTGTATTTTCCTAATTGAAAAGAATATATACGTCTTTCTCTCAATTATTTTTGGGCTGAGGCGATCCAATAAATAAAACCAATGTCATATAAGCACAAAAATAATAAGGGAGGCCAGGCCATGCCCAGTCCCCCTCTGTCTTCGCCCCTGTTTCTATATACTTTGGTATCATCATCAACCTGCGTTGTTAGTTTCTTATTTGGATTACCTTATGTGAGGCTATAATAATGAAGAGTATACATAGTAAACATATCTTTGCATAAGCGATCTAGAAAATAGTAGTTGAACCAATTAAGTTTGAAGATATTTATTGGAGAAAAAACTTAAGAAATTAATTTGAATCAAAACCAATAGTTTGACCAAAAGAAAAGTTCTCTCTTAATTATATCAGTTATAATAAAAACACTGCGCACTTAGGCCGGACCAAGACTCATTGGTATAAGCCTCTACCATAACATTTCAACCCAGAAAGATTAACCTCGGCCTAATAGGACAATTTTTTATGGGCCCAATTGTCGTTCTCTCTAAAGAATAACAATATAACATGTCTGTAGGGAGAGCATGTCAGATTTCATAAACTAAATTTTTGGAACTACGTAGGAATTTTTTCGATTTCATGTGTTAAGTGGAATAATTTTTTTTTTTTTTTTATCACATTTTAAACTTTTAGCAGTCAAACATGGACTAACTGTATTTACTTTTGCAGAACAAAGACTTGCGTTATATTGCGCAAGCATTATATCGTAAGCCACTATGGTAAAAGCTCTCAGTATGAATCTCCAGGATTACACGCATTCACGCCAATGACATAATAATTCAATAATTATACGTCAAGATAGAAATAAACCATGCATCATTCCTTCTTTCAATCAGAATAAGTACTTGGAGACCATGTATTTCGTGGTAGATCTTCTCTCGCCAAGCCAGTGTTGCATGTGAACCCCTATTGCATCAAGATATAACCCGCTACGGCCGTGAAACCCGACCACCTTCCCTTCAGTTGTGCCTGACGTGAAGTACGTCCCGACCTCTTCACCAAATGGGCCGTATTTTCCCCTACTGCTGTATAAGGATATCGATCTCATGGCAACAGGCCCATCATTGGGGTTTGTGTTGTAGTATCCAGTTATGCAATTCAACACCTCATTCGGGTATTCAAATTTGATCTGTGGAGCATTAAGCACAAAGGTAATCTTTCGATTAGAGACTTAGATTTCTAGGTTGGTTGATATGGAATTAAAGCAAGACGTCTTCAACTCCAGATAAATTATAAAAAAATCATGTCACTGATACATAGTTCCTTCTAGAAGGACATGTTCCAGTTATAACGAGATGCTTATAAAAAACAGTCAGAACAGGAAAGTGCTGAAAATTGAAAATCAGGTGTATTATCAGCTTAGTACTAGGAAAGAGGCTTGGTTCTAAAATGGAAAATTACTGATATTTAGAATGCACATATGGATGTATCATTTTTTTTCTTCAATTGCATATGTAAATACCAAAAATTTTTGCTTACTCTATGAGAGAACTCTCCATTGCCTCCATGTCTGGAAGACCAAACAGATTGGCCACCACGATCATACTCGATTTGAATGGAGTGAATAAACTTGCCTCTGGTAATTAATATTTGCTTAATTCCCGAAAAAACTCCGTCATCCCATGGCTTGCCTCCATCTCCTCCCCATGGCCCAGGTCCTATTGGCACTGGTTCTTTGAGCACACCATAAGTGACCTGAAAATCATGTTCAACAGCTCCTAATTGAACTTGCATACAAAAAATTATTCAAAACTTCTTAAATTTTAGGAAAAAAACTTATGGATTTTTCTCTCTGATTAGCAAATCACCTCATCTCCTCCTTTTCTCAGTGCAAGAGCGAACTTGTTGGAGTCGCCTGAGTTATCACGTGTGATCTGACCTGCAGCACCACTTACTTGTTGTGCCAAGACCTTTCCCTCAAGGATGTGAACCCCAATGCCATCTATATACCATCCCTCACGGCCGTGAAAACCAACAACTCGACCCTCAGTCAAGCAAGAGGAGAAAAATGTTCCATACTCCTCCCCGTACGGGCCATATACCGTTTTTGTAGTGTGAAATGTAAGTGATTTTATCACTGTTGGACCCATCAACATTGTGGTGCCGAAGTAGCCAGTTATGTGGGTTAATATTTCCGTTGGGAAATCAAATTTTATCTAAAGAAAAATGTTTGTAAAAACATGATTATAATTTATACACATCACCAAAAGCAATAAAATTGAATTTTATATAACATAACCGCACCTTGTCAGATATTCCGACTGTACCATTGTACCCGTGCTTATTTCCCCAAACTGCTTGACCATTCCTGTCATACAAAACCTTAATTGAACATATTCCAACAGCACGGGTCAGATTAATTTGTCTTATTCCTGTGTACATGCCATCATCAAATATTATACCACCACTGCCGCCCCAAGGGCCGTATGTGACAGGAGTTCCAATTGTTATTGATCCACTTTCTCCCATATAACCAGGAAATGACAGCATCTGAAAGTGTCCAAATAAAGTGTAAAATAACTGTCAGGAGCACAATTTATCCTGATTTTACCCTGTTTCCTTTGGTTGAATGAAAATTACTGTCACGACTCTTTTTGGGGATTTACAATACATTTCAGACCAATAGGTTCAGACATGCCTTGCAAAGAGTTGTACAGCAAATAAAAAATTTAGTTTAGAAAGAAAAATTAAAGAGGAAAAGAAATGGAACGATTGCTATTTACTTACCCTAGTACTCATGCTTGTAAGAGAACCAGAACCAAATCCTTCACTTGCACAACGATTGGTCACTATTGTATAGTTCTCGTAGCCGCTCTTCATACTCACAAAGAAGACTTGTGAATATATCAATGCTTTTTTGATGGATTCAGTTCTGAGATTTGATATAGATAGTATCGCAAGTGACCAAAATAATAAGGACAAAGAATGGTATTGTTATATCCTAATGTATTGTTTTATTCAATCCTAATACTACAAATGATATAGAAGAGCTATTTATAAGAGTGCTGCAAAGCAGGAATATTATGTGCACTGTCACAAGTCAATATCATTGCTGGAATTTGATTCTAAAGAGATTTTGACATTAAGCAGGCGTCCATAATGTAGACCCTTTGTAAATAAAAAAAAAATATTTTCACATTTTACACCTCAAAGAGATTCCATTGTTCACGATGGAGATTAAAAGAACTAGAAACTTTTTTTTTATTGGAGAATTTGGTTCCCATATGGTGCTATGTTTTAAAGTAAAAAAAGGACGAAAAGAAGAAAGAGAATTTCTAACCATTTGAGAGATGGACATTTTGCTTTGCATACTGTTTTTATCAGGTAGGTGCCAATGTCGAACTTGTATTATGGTTCATTTCCCCATGGAGAGTTGCTGCATTAAATTTCAATGTTTGTAAAATGAAATTGTATATAAAAATAAGAGAATAAAAAGAAAAATTAAGTATGCACATGTTTGGTTCAGAACCAAAGTTCTCAAAATGCAGAAATTCATGTTCAAGTCTTGGAGGGTGCTCTCAAAATTGTCATGACATGTGACGGAGTCCTTGAAACTACCTAGAAGGCTAGAAATAGTAGCAGACGGATGCATTTCCAAAACAATGAAAGAGGTCTAACTGGCTCGCTGAATTAAACAAAACAAGCAGACTTTTTGCATTTTGAGCAAAAGAACATTCCTCATTTAAGGGAGAATTAATTTTATGGATTCAATTGTAGTTCATATTTCTCACCATTTAAAAGAATATATGAATAATTCCTTTTATAGAACAGAAAGTTTCAAACCAATTCTTCTGTAAACTTTATACAGCAATATATAAGTCCAGATATTGTCAACATTTGTTAATTGAAAAGCTTCCACAGAGTCAATTTCAAGTTTAGACAACAAAGCCTAACAGGCAGAAACTAAATAAAGGCTATGCACAAGTACAGAGCCTCGCCATCATCTGAAGTACACACAGGAATACAAATCAAGTAATTAATTAAAATATACTATATACAAATTTGGTTGTACAAAACCAATGAAAAATGGAGTCTATAAAATAAGAGAAAGAGTAAAACTTTAAGCCTGCAACTTTCTAACTACAAACTGTTTTGGCAATTCCAAGCAATCATGCATTAGCTATTCGGGACTCACAACACGGCAAGATTGAACCTTCATCTAATAGACCTTCACAACATATTAAAAAATGCCAATCATGCAACATGGTGCCACCAATGTGTTGAGCTCACTACCTCCCAATTACTGATTTACAAATGTCTTCACTGAAAATGGCGAATGTGCATCCTGTTATAGAGGGTAAATAGGTTTATTGAAATAAGAGAACTAATTGATCTTCGGAAAAAAAAATAAAATAAAATAAGAATATGCAATGTCCACCTTATCCAACTCATGAAGATATTGTCGAACCACAGTTGCTTGCTGTGCTAATCTTTCCAATTCAGAATTGGCAGGCATGTTTGCATGCTCTGTTGAAGGTCAAATTGTCACAAAACAGATGTAAGAGAAATAAAGGCTAAATTTATGGACCAAATAGTAAACACAAAAGAATATAGAGCGTGCATATAAAAAAAAATAGGTGTACAAATGACAAATTAAAGTACATACAAGATTACCAATTATCATATTTACCACAAGATAATATATAGCATGCATATAGAAGTAGAGAAAAATAATAGCCTCTTGGTACCTAAAATAGCTTGATTGAGACCCTCGGCAACACTCTGACGATAATCTGAACTCAACAAATGAAACATAGGTGATTTCTCTGGGTCGTCATACGCCATTAATGCCATCACATCCTATTCATTTTTTCACGTTATAAAAGAAACATCATAATGCGGTAGGTGAAGAGATATATGCTTATCATCACCCAAATCAATTAAATCTTTTTATCTGGTTTTTCTGCAAGAGTTTTCTGCAGCTTGAAAAATAAACTCCAGATCAATAGAATGTGAAAAGTCAAGTAGTTGAGACCAGATATCAAAGCAGTCCCCTTGGGACCTTTACACACTAACATGACCAGTAAAGCATACAAATGTAGGACATGTACCTCCAATTTCACAACATACTTTTGAACCTTTCCGAAGCCTATTAACTTCTTTTGACCAAACTCCAAAGCCTCGCTACTGGAATAGAGAAAATATAACATTTTGTCAAAGAGCTTGAATCTTTCTATAGTGAACTAATAAAATTGCAAATATCTCACCATTTTCGAGCGCGGATGAGATCAATAAAATGCAGTGTTAAAAGGTCAAAGTGCAGGTCCATGTTTGACTCGAGTAATTTCGGTGCCAGCTGCTCTGTCAGTTCTATAGCATTTAATGCCTTCCCCTCTTGCACATATTGTAAAATCACTGAAAAAAACCCAATGCTCAATTAATAGATTCATTGAAAGGTCTCTGGTGGTTAAGAGTTCCTAAAAATCAAACAATATTTTAGGGCTCCACATTATTGACGTTGATTATGCACTAATTACTTTTAAAAAGTATCTACTATTTTATATAAGATGAAATCTAATTTCTTTCTAAATCTCCATGCACCTTCAGCAAGAGGAGAATCAGGTAACTGTCTGGTGAGAATGAGAGGAAGATAACAAATTAATAACCAGGGAAGCAGTTGTCCACGAACATTTTATTATTCTATAAAACAAAGTTTCGGTAGGCCCTAATACGAACCCATGTAGTATGCTGAAAAATAACAGCATATACTGTAAATCTGAACTCATCAATAGGTATCTTGAAATACTTGAAATAAACAAACGCATGCCAATAGTCATGTCATGCTGCTAGCTTACTTCTAACCAAAAAAAAAAAAAATAAATAAAAGGAAAAACGTTCCACTTATGTATCGAAAAAACAATGTCCTTCTATATACCCAAACAATGTGAACCTTTTCTACTACATTTATAGAAGAAAATATAATCACTTTAAAAGTCGTTACTCTTTATTGTTCTTTCAGAAAACCCCAGAAGAAAACCCTAATTATCGTAGCAGAATCCTTGTTAACAAAACACAATGACTTACGCTTCCTCGTGTCCATGTCCAAAGTAGGTTCAGTAGGGTTCTTCATTCCTGCACTAGAGAGAAAGGCTTTGGCTGTCTCCTTGAAACAATTGTGAACCAAATACGACCAAACAATGTTCCGCACATCATCATCACGAAGATTCTGTAATTAGCTTTTTATCATCAACATTTTTCAGAAAAAGAAAGAAGAAAGAAAGCCTAAGAATAGCCAGTTTTTCTGAAAGCTTGCACATCTAATAATATTATGATTTCAGATTTAGTTTTAGAAAAGCAATAGCAAGATTAACTTTAAATCTTTGCCTCATTCCCTCAAAATTTGGAGGTATTATAATTTAGAAACAACAATGTAGGTCAGATTTTGATCTGCAAAGTGATACCAAAGATTATAGCATGACTGTTAAGATTTTGAACAAAGAAGTTTACATGAAAAATGTACAGAATGCTCATGCCGAAAATATCTTTTGTATGGTCGTCGGGGAGGGGGAAATTTTTTTCGCCAACAGTTTTGATTTTGGAAGATAATGAAGAGCTTTTGTTTGATACAAGTTATACCTAAAATAACACATGTAGCTGAGGAAGGACCAATAATCCCTCTAGTTAAACATTGGTTAGGTATAAAGAGTTATTTGAAGTGATGGCAAGTATCTTGCTTGCATCAGCAGAGCTGCTACTGCTGAAACTGATGCTTTCTGAGGCAGAAGAGATACAGAGTACACCAGGGGTACCAGTAATACTGCCCATGTCTGTATGAGAAGCACTAGCAATGGAGTGATGAAGGAACATCACCAGCTGTACCAGTACTTCTGTCATTTCAGTTTTGAGACAGAACCAGCGACTTCTTCCCCCCAAAAGGAAGAAAGTTGCAAGGTAAACTATGCTTAATAGAGAAAAATTGAAAGTCGAAGTGTTTTACCAAAGTTCTAAGTGCTTTTAGAAGTCACAAAAACCTAAACTTATATTCTTCCAACGTTGGTAATTGAAGCACAGCAATATTTAATTTTCTTTGTTTCTCCATTCTATCAGTAGAAACCCAAAACCCAACAAAATAAGAATATGCCACTCAATAACAGCTAGAAATTCAACCAAAAACAATCTGTGGCTAGAATGCAAGAGAATAGAAAAATCTACGC